>OZ007589.1:256206012-261206012 GCA_963931845.1 Maratus michaelseni | reverse complement strand
AGGTTCCGTCATGGAGACAAATATTTACATTAAAAGTTATTTAGGCAAGAGCCGAAACCTCTTTTAATGCAATTGATCTTTTATGCAAACTAAGAAGTTCTACTTAAATCATATGCACAAATATGTTAAAAGAATGCTGTTAAATCTACATATGTATTTATTAGAAACAAATTTAGCCGCAGAATACCAATAGAAAAATTGTAAAAACAAATTGAATAGATATATTCCTTTTAACTTTTAACCACTGTTCCATTTGTAGAGCAACGTCAGTGTTCGATAAATTCATGTAACTGCAATGGCTTTTGAAACTTCCTGCTTAATGAATGCTTTAATTTTCTCACAATACTAATTATACTAAATTCAGTAAATTTAATTATACATTATGAAAAGGTTTACTGATATTTAAGTACAATTGTATAATATATGCAAGTTGTTTATATTATTCCATTCCATTTCATCAATTAAATAAAATACTTCCATTGCAACTGTTAATTTTTGAACTGTTAAACAAGGTTACAAGTTTCATTTTAACCTTTACATGGGGGCTCGGACAGCATCTGTCAGAGAATACATGCAAACTTGGGTTGGGTTGATTTATGACGGCCAATTATCAGCACGAGGAATATGGGCCCAAGGGGGGAGTGCTGCTCGTGGGGGTATTTCTAAGGGATCTTAACTCGTATTTACGTAAAGGTTTGAAGAAAACCGCGGAAAACTTCGAACGGTTAGCGCGACAGAGGTTTGAACCCAGCATCTCCCATCTACCAGCTTTGAGAGCAGACCCTCTCAGCCACTGGTAGGGCTACACTCGCAAACTGGGACCGATGCTCTCCGATGCTCCCGTGTAAAGGTTAAATCGACAAATTACGAATGTGCATTACTAAAAGACCATACCAATAGACAAAGTACTTTGAGTTATTCTTTGAAATTACAAAGCACGTGAGTAAATTTAAAGGCAAACTCCATAATGCTATCTTGTTATTTGATAGTATTATCGTTTTCAAATATAATTTATTATTTTGATAAAACAATTTTCCAAAAAAAGAAAATGGGCATTTGGTCATTGGAGAAGAAAATTTTAGTAAATACTAAAAATATATTAAAAAGTGAATTTAAAAGAAGATTTTTGAATTTCAACACATATAAAAATCATTTTTATCTACTTGCTTCACCTCTAATAATTCAGGTTGAAATTATTCTTCAGAATTTATTGTTGCAGTTAAAACAAAATTCAGTGCGATTCCATATTACAGCGAAAATATATGGATATGGGATTGGAAAATTTCTGTAATTATTCCCCAATCGACCTATTTTTTAAATTATAATATGTTATTAGGCATGTTTTATCTATGTTCGGTGCGCACTTATGCAACATTTTTGCATAGCTAAAAAAAAACTTAAACAAACAAGGTTAACTAAATTTACAAACTGTGTAAATTGCTTGGTCCTTTTAAACAATTTCTTTCTCATCGACTATAGTGTAGGAAAGTTTACTGCGAATTTCATTTTACCTGGTTTTTGCAACATGTATATGTTTTATTTATGTAGAATATATTATTTTATAGCAGTTTATTTTAACAAAATAAATTTGTATTATACTAGAAAAATAAATTTTAAATGGCCTATGTTTACTTTTAGCTATGTCTAGATAAATAGATATTTGTTTAATTTTTGAAAATTATATTTACTTTATTATATTACCTTTATAAACGTTAATCGTACATTGTTTGAAATTCATTCCTCACCAAACGTTTTAAAAAACTCTTTAAACCTACTAGATTAAGAGAAAAGGTCAAAAGATAATTTTTTCCGGAAAATTGTGTATTATATATATATATATACATATGATTATGAACTGAATTATAAAGTAGGATCATGGTCCATTAGATAGAAATCTGTTTTTAGTAATTTAATGAACTATAACGCATCAAGGATAGGTCCATTAAATTTTGAATCACTTATCATTAATGAAATTGTTATATGTAAACTCATAATAGCATTCCAATTGTAAGAGATTTATAGTTTTGCAAATAGTTTCATGCATGCGATTTTTTTTTAAACTATTGGAAAATCATTTTCATGTAAGTATATAATTTACAATAGCAATTATAGAAAAAATCAAATCAAATAATTTATGCTATAGATACTAGAACTTATTATAACAGTATAAATAGAAATGCTCTAAATACAAATTACTAGAAGTTAAAATAATTGAATTGGATAATTTGTTCTAGGTAACGTGTCAGAATTATAACTAAATTTGAACGTAGTACTTTATATCGAAAAAACATCTTTAAAAATCTAGTCTTTTTAGACAATCTAAATCTAACATTATACAATATATAATATGTAAAATTGTGCATAAGAAATTTCTACTTTTATTAAAGAAGTTTCGTGCTGATACTTATAGATTTCATTAATATAAATATAATGTGTAAAATAAGTTTAAAGCAGAGACTTTTAAAATTTCACATAATCTATTAAGAATTCGGATAATTAATACTGCTTAATATGTATTTTGTTTGCATAATAGACAGCCCTTATAATCAGCCCTTATAATCAGCTAATGATATTGCTTTAATTTCTTTTGGGGATCTCTTTTATCTACTGTAACCAATCACCAGTAATGGTTGAAGAGGAGTATTTTTTAATTAACTGTTTTGATAAAAAGTAAAAGTTGTTGATGATGTATCTACTTATAAAGCTCATAATTGAATTGTAAAATTTGAAACTTTATATATTTACATTTTGAGCACTAGTGGCTTTACCCATTTGTCACATAAACTCGTTTCAAAGCATAAAACTTATTTTAAAAATAGAGTAAAATGTATGCCGAAACAATAATTACATTTTATTCCATAAAATGTCTAGTGGAAATATATTTATATCATACAGTGGTTCATACATTCCTGAAATAGGAAAGTTTGACTGCTTTACGAAAAATCACGTTTTACGAAAAAAAAATTAGTAAGAAAAAATACAGCAAACATCCCATATTTCCCTTAATTAATTTCCGTTGTCACAAAGCATTCAAGTTAGAACATAAAATATCCAAAACACGACAGTCTGGATTTGTGAAATAAAAAAAAGAAATCTCAATACACATTCTAAATACTTCGTCAACCAAGATAGTCAAGTTTTTGATAAAATAATTACTCAATGGCACACGAATTAAATTGCCTTGAAGAAGAAATGCACATAGAAGAGATACACATTTCATTTGTGTCAATAATTTTATTTATTCCATGCACGTTAATCATAATATTCTGAATAATTTATCGGAAAATTACAGCTCAAAATATAATTTCTATCTTCAAAATATAATGTCATAACTGTGAAAGCAAGTCAGAACAATCTGATTTCGTGCATTGAAATCCATTCAGCTGTGGCTCAACAGTCTATCCTGCTAAGGATACTGGGTTCTTAAAAGGATTTTGGAAATTGAGATTCGGAAACTCTTGGAGATTGTGGTACTCCCAAGTGTACCGAATAGATTGAAAACAGAATTAAGAGGAAAAACGTATTTGATTCCTATTTTGTAATATACTTCTACAACACACACACATAATATATATATATATATGTGTGTGTGTGACATATGTATATGCATATGTATATGTATATGTACATATATGGTGGCCATCTTTGAAGTATAAAAGATGAGAGCTCAGTTATAGGGAAAGAACTCGTCCAATCATAACACCATTTCGTATTCATAGTATTTAGACACATTTGAAACATAAATAAACAAATAGATTATATTTTCGGCACCAGGGGCAAGAAGCGTTGCTGCTGATTTTAGTCAGTATTATAGGCATAAAAGCAAAAAAAAGAACCGTTTAATATTTAATGGACATTTTCACGCACAAATGTAGTTATAATTCATTTTTACCATTTACGAGAATCTTTGTACATTTGCCACTCACTTGTTAACTTTATAATTCAGAACTTCATAAATAATCCAGCAGCGCCACTCTTAATCCAGCAGCGCCACTCTTAATCCTGATGCAAAAATATATTTTTTTTTGTAAAAATCAATTCCCCATTGTATAAATAATATTTAATACGAATTGCTGTTGAGTTCAACCTGTTGCATTCTTTTTATTTAGATCTAAACACCTATACCTTAGTTATGTCATCCCAGTCTGCTTGCATATTTTTATACATATATAGTCTATTCAAATTCTAAAACTCAATCGCCTTTAAAAAAATCAAATTTCGTAACTTTTTCACAGTAACTAATTTGGTAGAAAATGCTTTATAGTTTGGTGCAGAACAGCATTTGAAATATTTTTATTCGGATCTATACTTCTAAAATTAACGGTTTGGCAATTCGCTGTTGAACTATGGTAAGAGGGGACACCCTGTATATATGTCGTAGTCCAATTGGGAAATATGACGTAATACAAATACAGTAAACTGTATTTAAACTGAATGGAGCTGGAAATTAATGAATACAAAGGATGTAAGTTATCACCTTAACTACACAGCGTACAACAAGGGGAGTGAAAAATTTGTCCAGAGCGGGGATCGAACCCGTAACCTTTGGTATTACGCACCTAGACAATAAAGCACAATTCTAGACTTTAAAGCGAAGTATCATTACAAATTATTGTTATTTTAATAGAATTGAACTGATTCAGACAAAACGTACAAAAATACTTAAATAAAATCGAGAAAATGAATTTTAGAAAGAAAACAAGTACTTATCTAAAATAGATAAAGGATGATTATCCTTGAAAGGAGTTCATTTTGAATGATAACAAGTACTGTCCGACCACGTATTGTGTGGAATATTATCAAGGGTAAAATAAGGACGATTCCAAATACAAACGCCTCGCAGGGAGAAATAAGAAATATAATTACTGGAGAAGCAAACTTCCACCAGTAACTTTTAATAGAATTATTCGGCAGATTTTAGCGTCTTAATCCTGCAGAATTTCTATCCAGAAAATTTCTATTCCGTTTAACTGGTGAGAGTTTACCCTTGCGGTAATCAAGTTTTAGTTGTCACCCCTAATAACTAGTCGATTCTTCCATTTCCGCGTTTAAACCGGATGTTCACCTTTCCATCTAATCGGTGGTACAACAGTAACATTCCGATTAGTAAATTTGATCCAATACAACTTTATTAATAAAACAATGTTGATGTATGTAAATATTTTCTTCCTCACTTTAAACCTTCCTCATTTGCTCGATTAGAAAAATTGCATTTATCTATAAGTGTACTATTTTTTTCTAAATGTATACTAATATGTAATAAATAAAACAAAATAAACAATATTATTAAGGAACTAACATGCACTTGCTCACAGAAAATTTGGACGAGTATGTAGACCATTCAGTTGTTAAAATTCTGTATTTTTTGTAATTATAAAAAAAGTAAAAGGAATTATGACATTTTAAAGGTTTCTATGGTAATGCACTAAAAAAGCACCGAAAGCACTGTCCATCTTTGACATGAAAATGGACAACTTGTAATGAATTATAGTTAAAAAACTAAATACATTGGTTTAAAATGAATGATTTAAATTTAGACTTATTTCATTTTGAACTTTTTTAAACTTAAAATTTTGTAATGCACCAATTCAAAATACCAAATTAAAATCGTATAATCATAGTAATTTAATATTGACGCATGAAAAAGAAGAAGGAATGGATTTAAGTCAAATGCTTAGTAATTTAATGTTTAATTTAATCAAAACATTTTTGAGTGTAATTGAGTTTATTAAAAGAAATTAAATGAAAAATATTAAAAAAATATATATATATATATATATATATATATATATATAACTTGTTATATTTTTGACAATTAATTATTTTATATTATAAACTATAGTCACTTCAAAGTGTTTTATTTTCTAAGGGATGTGACTAGTATCCTATTGCAGTTGGTTATTCTAGGTTCGGAACTTATAAAAAATTTTATATTTAAATTTCATTTATAATGTAAACTTAACCTTAAATTCATATTTTATTTTTTGCTTAGATTTTTCTTATATTTAAATTTTAAATTTTAAACTTTTTACTTTTAATATATTGTTTAATTAGTCACTTCCGCATAGTTTTGTATAGTTAAACTTATTTTTTCAATGGCTCCCTTATGTCTCTGCAAGTCGCGTATATGTCGCTTGGTTGTCAAGTTGCCCCGCAAGTAGGAAGTATGTTATGTTACCTACATTTTCCATTACATGATTGCCAAAACGTCAATCTAAGACTATAAATCTAAGACTTCCGTTGAGGACTTAGCAGCAAACTCTTGTATTAAATGCTGTCATTCAATATCTGATTAATTCGTGAAAGATGTAACATGCATATCAAATTACTTTTGAATTCATATAGAGTTACTAAGTAGACATAAAATCCGATGCCTAACAATATTTTTTTCATAAAAGGCTTCGTATTAATAAAATACTATATATTTTTTATTTATCACGCAAATGTAGTCTATTCAAAATAGCATTAATCTATATATTTAAAACGCTAAGCGATTTCTTTCGACAATCCGTGAGAACAAACTACTGCATCAAATTACACCATTCTTTTTTTAAATGAAAGATATTTGGATACAGATTTGTTATCGTGCATTTGTTTGTTCGAAAATTTAATTAATTAGCCGTAATTTTCAACTAAACTTTTACTTCTGCTTATGACGTCATAAAGTCGACAACTACCATTTTTGCCAGGCATAGCGTTTATTTTCTGAACTCTGTGGTTTGCCAATCTTTTGGCATTAGCTAATATCAACTAGGTAATATTAAATTTATTATTGGAGGAGATGTGTGCTTCATTTACTATGTTCTTTTATTGACTGAATATGAGATGAACGTAGGTATATACTATTTGTATGATACTTCATAGGTCCAGGAAATTTTCTTTCTTGCCGTGGGGAATATGGCGGTAATGTCAAACTGATTTGCATTTTGTTTACGGATTGTTTGTTTGGAGTTTGCATCGGAAATAGTATTGTAATTCACTGGGGGAAAAAACTTTTAAAATAAAATATTTGAAAGACTGTTTCATAAGCACCCCTTCTTATGTAATAAAAGAAGCTTATTTTACTAATATTGTTATTTTAATTTTTTTTCCGTCAAGTTTTGACGGCTTCCATCTAGTTTCTATTTAAGTTATTTAGAAATAAGTACGTATTTCTTCATGAAAATGCTTAAATAAAGTGTAAAATATAATAGTTTAGTAATCCAAATATTCTGTTTGAGTCATTGTAGATGACGCCAAAATTGATCTACATGCATGTCTAATTCTGATTATGTTGAAGTTTACATAAACAGAATAAGAATTATCTTTCACATTGTGAAATGTTTAACACTTTGTGGAGTCATTGTCATGCAATATAAAGGTCTTAGTTCAAACAATTGTATATTTTAATGAAATGTCAACATCATTAAAGTGTTTTATTCATATAATTATTATAACTAGGGGGAAACCCGGGCTTCCCAGGATACAGGTGAATAAAGAGCAGAATACAGGTGAAAACAATTTATTTTAAATTGAAAACTCTAATAGATTGTTTACATTTTACATTTAGATTACCAACTAAAAATATCGAAAATCATTTTTGTATAAAAAAAAAATAACAATTACATATTTATGTAAAATTTTGAAATTTATTAAAAGCAGTACTTTGGTATTAGCCTCGTGCCAGGAACTAAATGCCGAAGAATTAGCTATTTACAGTAGCCTTTCCGATTCTGATAATTTGAGTGATTTAAGCAGGTAGTTCGATTACATATCTTAAATATTTGTATTTTATCTATATTTTATTATTATATTTATTTATGTATGAAGCTTTAGTTTCGTTATGTAATGTAAGCAGAAAGGAAATGTTGAACTATTTATATTGTTTTAAGTGCAAATAGATTTAGCTTTCGTAATCGTCTGCAAGCGATAGAAATATATTTTTAAAAATAATAGCTTGGAAACTATTTTAAAAACCGTAAAAAATGCGTAAATTGCAAAACATTTTTGACACAAACTACGATACAGTTTACAAACACAGTGAATTTCAAAGTATATTTTTTTCCTATTCCACGGCGTAAAAGTAAAAAAAAAATTACAATGTTTAAAAGTTTAAAAAATTGCAGCAAAATCGAAATTTTATCGTCTGGTGTTGCCAACGTCAAAATGACTTTAGCGGTACGCGCAGACACGTTTGTCCTTTATAATACCTTTATATAGTATATAAATAATGTCATGTAAAATACATTTTTAAATGCATTTATGTTTTGTATTTTATTTATATTTTATATTTCATTTACTTCTTGTATTCCACTTACATAAACAATAACACTTTTGATTTAGAATTTAGAAAAAAAAAATCTTTTACTTGAATGTTATTTCAAAGTACCGAATACTTTTACTATAACTGAGTATATTAAATGGTACGAAAAAGTTTACATTAAAATGATAAATATTATACCTCTAGGATATATAAACACTGTACAAAGTATGCATCTTTACTTGATAAAAAGAAATTGTCTTTTCAGATGTGAAATTTGGAATTATATGATAACATAATGACCATTCGATCAAAAAGATTTTTTTGCGTTTGCTGATATCACTTTGATGACTTAATATCTCTTCATCCCATTTAAGTTATCCCCTTACACTATTATCATCATCTCCGAAAGTGCTTTTAAATTAATATGTATCAGATTTCATAGGAATTAGAAAAGTTTTAAGAGAACACAATCTAAGAAAAGAGAGATTGGGATCGGTTAAAGATTTTCCTTTAGAAATTAATTCTAGTTTGAAACTTATTGATTTCCAATTTATGCTCTGTATATTGACTATTTAATGAGTATTTTACCCTTTCACAAAGTTAAGAAATATGAATAAATAATATCAAAAATATCTTACAACATATAAATTGCTATACAAATATTTATAAGAAACGTGCTACAAAAATGTTTTTATTTTTCAATTTCATTATTTTACACACACTAATTTATGCATATGTATTTATAGAAATTTATTTAGATGATTTATTTAGAAACTTATGTATGAGTGTTTTTCCGAATGTGTATATATAGGTGAGAATATGAGTTAATCATTATGTGTGTACATATACAAATATCGCACCCAATTTTTTAAAACTGAATTTGTATAAAATACATCGTAATGCATTTTTCCTTAAAGAAGTATCTACTGGGTTAAACTAGATTTTTAATAACTTATTGTAAATTAATCTTCAGCCTAGTTCAACTCGTACTTCAATATTCATTTTTTATCATTATCATTATATTTATAAATTTCAGTTAACAGTTTACTGGAATTAATTTTAAAAATTAAAAAAATACATAAACACTTTATTTTTTCTATAAAAAATAAAGAAAACGGCTTTGTACTATGTTATTTATTTTTTTTTAGTTTTGTTTTTGCATGATTTAAGAGTCAATTATATAGGGCAACTCAAAGAAACAAAACAGACAGTAGAATATCATGGAAATTCAGAAATTTATTGGTGAAGCTGATTTTTGGTTGCTTGCTAGAAGTAGATAGATGATAACGAATTTTCCGTAAATTTTCATTTTTTATTACCTGATTTCCAACAAATAAGTTTAACATATACCCATTCGTAACGTTAGAAAAGATGCTTCGCTTTTAATCATTTTTATTTTTGTTGGAGCAGGTTCACTCTGATGATTGTTCCAAGGAGAACTAAAGCATGAATAAAAAGGAAGGAAAAATCATGCGTCAAGCATAGATTATGTAACACTTTCGAACGCTTCCAAAACAATTTTACAAATCATTACCGTTTAATAAACTGAAAGATAACATCTAAGTAAACAATTTGGAAAACGCATAACATATTTAAAAGCTTAATTTCAGGAATTTCCAACATATATTTCCAACATATACAATATTCGGAAAAATATCCGAATACTTTTATTCAACCCTGTATAAGATCTATTGATTTGTATATATACTACATAGGATGCTAAATTTTAGTTCAGTTAGGAAACGCGTAGCACAATTTAAAATTCTCCTTCTGGAGTTTCAGTCAATAAACGGAAATGTGTTCGCGAACTTTTGTGCTGCCCTCTATAGGATCTACAGAAATTATACACACCACGTAATAGACAAAAAGCGAGTTAAATTTAAAATCACGTTCAGAAACTTAAACCGCACTTCCAGGAATTATTGTTAACAGACAGTAGAGAATTCTTTTGTGTGTCCCTGTAAATGAACGATGACTGCTATACACACAATATTATGTAGTAAGCCTCTTGTAATGCATCTTAGTGATATATATAAATTTCAATGCGTTTAAAATAGTGAAATATTTTTAAATTAAACCACAAACTATTTTTCTCCATAGACGTAATGTAACGGATTTATTTTAACTGTCCCTGTAAAGTAACTCTAAGTGCTATGCACAGCATATTTCATATTAAGCTTCTTGTAATGCACCATAGTAATATATATCAATTACAATGTGTTTGAAATTGTGTAACTTCACTGAAATAAACCGCAAATGATTTTTCCCAATATACCGTAATGTAACGGAATTGTTTTGAGTGTTTCTGTAAAGAAACTATAAGTACTACACACTTCAGTTGAAATAGGGAACATGCTATAGATAACGAGAATAACATAAAAATTGCAGGACAATCCGAGCATATTTACGGGTGTTGGAGCACGGACAGACGGCAGACGGCCATACGGCAGACAAACCGAAGTCATAAACACTTTTCAACTAGGTTGGAAAGTGTTAAAAAGGAAAAATATATAGAAAATGGAAAGGGACATATTGTGGAAAATTCCTTATCATCGCGCATTATACTGCCAATATCTTTCCAAGTTTGCACAATATTCAACTGGTCTTTTTATATTGGTTTTCCTAAAAGGTTTACTACTAAAGTATCCAAAAAAGTTGTTATCGTTTGCACATGTGCATTTAAAATCTATTTCATACAAATGTTCATATTTCATCACATATTTAATATATTTACTTTTCATTTGCAATATGTTATTTCTACAGTACTTTGTGAAGTTTCTTGAAATTGGCAATAAAACTGGTTGAAAGCCCTACATGCTATAAACAAAAAAAAAGTGCGGAAATATCTTGATATATATTTTTTTAAATATTCCATTTATTTGTATGAATATAATAATTCATCACACTATCTATATTATAAAGGACAAACGTGTCCGTGAGTAACGCTAACGTCATTTTGCGAATGGCAACACTTGACGATGAAATTTCCATTTCGGTTTTGCGATTTTTTCTATTGCAAATTTCTTAATTTCTAAACATCGCATATTTTTAATTTTTACACCGTTATGTGGAGGGAAAAATCTTATTTTCAAATGCAATTTGTTTGAAAGCTGCATCGCAATTTACTCATTTATTATACCATTTAAATTAAATTTCAAGCATTTTTTTTTAAAATATATATCTCTATCGCTTGCAGACGATTACAAAATATGAATCCATTTGCATTTAAACAATATAAAAAGTTCAGAATTTTTTTCCGGCTAATATTCAGTAACGAAATTAAAACTTCAATAAGCAATAAATAAAATATAATAAATGAAACACAAATTTAACAAACATGTAATTGAAATAAGCACTTTTAAAACCGCTGAAATTATCAGAATTAAGAAAAACGTCTGTAGATAACGAAATTTTTAACGAGTTTCTCGGCTATTAACTTCTGTCACGAGGCCGCAAATTACCGCTTTTAATAAATTTCAAAATTTTATTTGAATATATAATTGACATATTTCATATAAAAGTGCTCATTGGTGTCATTAGGGGGTAATCTAAAAATTATTAAAGGTAAAAAATCTATTAGACTTTTCAATAAAAAAATAAATAAATGTTTTTCACATATATTCCCTATCCCGGGAAGCCCGGATTGCATTCCTTAGTTCTTATAAAATAAACACAAATATTTTATAAAATCCACATGGTCATATACTACAGCTACTGATCATTTCGAAAATTTTATTTTACAGAGTGATCGCTAATATTATATTTTTTATTTCAATAATAAAATAAATAAATGTTTTTCACATATATTCTCTATCCCGGGAAGCCCGGATTGCATGCCTTAGTTCTTATAAAATAAACACAAAAAATTTATAAAATCCACATGGTCATATACTACAGCTACTGATCATTTCGAAAATTTTATTTTACAGAGTGATCGCTAATATTATTTTTTTTTATTCAGTTTGTTTTTTGTCCTCTAAATGGCTCCGTGATCGAATTTCCCTGAAAAACATGAGGTCCAATATGTTCTTTATATTCTGGAAGTTCCGGAAGATTTTGTCAAGTATTTTTCTAGATGCGCCAAAAATTTTGAAATCGAAAGTGGCTTCTGACTTTGGGTCCATGTAGTGTAACTCTAATGCAACACTGATAATTGTCAGATATTTTTTATGAATGTTTCATTTAAAGGCATCCATAACTGTGGTTTTCACGTTCTCCTAATTTGACACTCCCGGATTTCTTTTTTAGAGAATTTAAAAGTGTTTATGGGAACAATCCATAGTCTATCGATTAGCTACAGCTAAGCACTGAACTTGAGATTTTAAAAAAATAAGCCTTCGAATATTGATAATAGAGGCTAAAAATGTGGTAATACATATTCATGCACGTATACAGTGAGACGGATTTAATTTTGAACATCAGAAGATACGATATTATTTTTTTTCTTTTTCAGTTTTGTTTCTCAGTATAAAAACTGTTTCATTTCATACGTTTTTGTTTTTTTGAATCGTCTATACATTATTTAAATAAAATACATTTTCATGGGTTATTTGGCGTTTCAATCATACTGTATATTATAAATTTCTAACAATAAAGTATTATTATTATTTATTGAAATTTGATATTTAAAAAGAATTACCCTATCAAAGCATCTGAAAAATACCGTCACAGTGCCAGAACTTTGGATACAATAAAAGTTGTATTATCATGATATAATCGATATTGGCTTTGTAGTAATGCAAATATCAGAAATGAGATTGTATTTTAAAAACCATAAATTGAAACATTATTCATTCTTCAACTGCATTATTTGATTGCGAGTCTCTTAACTAGTACAGTTTTTGATAATGGTATTATGTCAAACTGTTCCAGTGTCCTGTATCCAGCATTTAGGCATGAATGCATAAATTGGATATACATTGTATTTTGAATCAATAACTGTTTAATACTGTTGGAGAAACTAGTTTCTCATATGAAAATGTTCGAAATTTCTTAAAAATCTATTACATGCTTTTCAATCAAAAGAAATGTTTAGTACATTTCATCTTATCCTCTATTTATTTAATATGATTAGCAATATGATTGATAATATTATCTTGGTTATTTAATATTATGTATAGTGACATACAAGTATTAAATTTAATTAACAACAACAAAAAAAAAAGATTTTCTTTAAATTAAAAAATTTTAGCAATAAACATGGATTCTATTTATTTAATATGATTAGCAAATTACGTTGTTTTGCAGAATACATTATTAGTTTTTTATTAGTAAATTTGAAATATATAAAATAATCACTTTGATTGTAAATAATAATAAAAAGTGATTCCTATTTTTAAAGAACTACTGTTTTGATTGGGTTTCTTTAATCATAATATTATGTGAAGTTAATCTTAATTGTTGATTTTTTAAAAACATGTATCGGTTTACCTTAAATTTCGGAAATTTTGCAATAGCTATTTACTCTATTTATTTATTATGATTAGAAATTTAAGTAGTTCTGCATAATAAATTATTTACTTTCTTGATAGTATTTTTTAATTTTTAAATGCAGTTTCTTTGATAGAAAATAAAATAAATAATTTGTGTTTAAAGTAGTTGTAATTTTCAAAGAATTACTATTTTGATTAGTTATTTAAACATAATATTTAATGAAGTTACTCTTAAGTATTGAATCAAAGTAACAAAATACAGATTCAGTTTGCATTTTGAAATTTTTCCAGTAGATATTTCCATTAGTTTTCATATTATATTATTCATTTCTTTAATTTATGTTTCTAAATCTCTTTCTTCTTCAATGCATTTTTCCTACACGACATTTTCATGAATATGTATGAGCAATTGTCTCTATATTATTCTCACAAATATTTATTGAAAATAATGAACTTATATGCAAAACGATTTTCATAACCATAACGATTATTCGAAGTTTGAAAATAAATGTTATTTTTTTAGTGCTCAAAATGATATTAGCATGCAATTTCTTATTCGGATTCATTTTATGTTCTTATTATTCACCATTCGTGAAACGAGAGGAAATATTATTCCGGCATATTAATAAATAATGCGTCATTTATTCTAAGGGAGATTTTTCGAAAAAACTATTCTTGTCTGTGAATATAAAGTATTATCATTTAAGACTCTTTTATCATTTTACTGCTACCTAATAACAAGAGCTTTTAAAATGTGCAATAATAGCAACTGGAAGAAAATTAATAGGTTATTGAATAAGAAATAAGACAAACACAATTGATTGCATTATTATTCGAAATCTACCTTTAAATTTCCGAATTTGCAGATTACGTTGTACTTTTTCATTTAAAATTTTATTAAAAGACAATTCATTATATTTTTATATTATTCGGATTATTTCCATAAAATAAGTAATTATGTTACTAATATTAAATATACTAGACATGTGAGAAAATAATAGTTTTTTCGTGATGTAGAAGCAGCGGAATTCGCTGTATAAATATTTCGTTTGTATCAGGATTTATTTCGATGTATCATGATTATCAGGAATTTTATTGAAAATATTTTTAATCTACTACTAAAATTATGAAGGAGATTATCAATTCTTCTCCTTGTTGGACATGAGATACTGCTACTGGTCAAAGCTGTCCTAATCACATTTTTGCCATGTGGACATATCCAAAACGACGTCTCTTTGAATTTCAGCTTTGATTAGTGTTTAAATCTTTCTCGACATCATTAAACAGCCTATTCGTTGGTCTTTCTCGTCTTCTAGCTAGGGTAGGTGTTACGGCTTTTCTTGGTCTTGCAGACGACTTTTGCGCATTCTATTGTAATTTTGTTTTTGACGCATGGCAACAGTTAGTGTCTGCCACATTTGTTGTGATATTCGCACGAATAATCCAATATAAAATAAACCGCAAAATGGAGCTATTTTATTAACTAAAATGACTATGGAGTCATTAAATATCGCAATAAGATGCCATTTCTTTATCATAGTAAGGATAATATAGTTATGTTATTTATTAATGATCGTAAGAATAATATAGTTATGTTCGTCAAGTGGTAGTGTCCACTCATTCATTCTCATAGTGTTCGAAACTGACTATAGTGTCAGCACGTTGGATTTAACCTAATGTAATGTAAATATGTATATAAACATTTTCTTTTCATTATTTGCATTAATGCATTACATATTTTCGTAATACAGTCCACTTAATCAATAACTTTAGCGCAGCGTAAACAGTAGGGTTAGTCCATGTGAGCCTTTTAACTGTTTTCGAGTCATCAATTCTGAATATGGTGAAGCTATCTAATTTTGTAGATTTTAATCAATTTTACAATATAGAGTTGTACTTTATAATTATATATATTAAAATGATGCAGTGGTCATCAAATGCTATTCTCATTAAATGTACCAAGTGTGTTTCCAAATACTTTACGTTAAAAATGTAATAATTTTTTTTTCTCGGATTTGTTTATTCATCAGCGTTTATTACATTATAAAATCTTAGTTCTTAGTAATGTTCTATGTTAATGTTCTACACTGATGTAATGATTATTACGCTGACGAATTTGGGTAATAAAGTCTATTTCAAGTTCTTTAGTTGTTGTTTTTTTCGTTTAATGGCGAGTACAATCTGTCCACAATATGGAATTAGTTTTTCCCGGAAGATTTCGATATGATCAGGAACAAAAAACAGTAAACGTCATATACATAGTCAAGAATCGTATTATTTAATTAAAAAGTAGTTTTTAACACTTTCCAACCAAGTTGAAAAGTGTTTATGACTTCGGTTTGTCTGCCGTCTGGCCGTCTGCCGTCTGCCGTCTGGTCGTCTGCCGTCTGCCGTCTGTCCGTGCTCTAACTCCCGTAAATAGGCTCGGATTGTCCTGCAATTTTTATATGTTATTATCGCTATCTATGGCATGTTCTCTATTTCAACTGACGTGTGTAGCACTTATAGTTTTTTTACAGGGACACTCAAAAGAAAACGTTACATTACGGTCTATGGGGGAAAAATCATTTGCGGTTTATTTTAATGATGTTACGCAATTTCAAATGCATTGTAATTGATGTATATCTCTAAGGTGCATTACAAGAAGCTTAATATGGAGTAGAGTGTGCATAGCACTTATAGTTACTTTACAGGGACAGTCAAAAGAATTCCGTTACATTACGTCTATGAAGAAAAATCGTTTGCGGTTTAATTAAATAATGTTTTACTATTTACTATTTTAAACTCACTCAAATTTATATATATCACTACGGTGCATTACAAGAGGCTTATTACAGAATATAGTGTGTATAGCAGTCATCGTTGATTTACAGGGACGCACAAAAGAATTCTCTACTGTATGTTAACAATAATTCCTGGAAGTGCGTTTTAAGTTGCTGAACGCGATTTAAAATTTAACTCACATTTTGTCTATTACTTGGTGCGTATAAATTCTGTTTTTCATATACAGGGCAGCACAAAAGTTCGCGAACACATTTCCGTTTATTGAAAGAAACTCCAGAAGGAGAATTTTAAACTGTGCTACGCTTTTCCTAACTAAACTAAAATTTAACATTCTATGTAGTCTACATACAAATCTATAGATCATATACAGGGCAGAATAAAAGTATTCGGATATTTTTCCGAATATTGTATATGCTTGAAATTCCTGAAATTACGTTTTTAAATATGTTATGCGTTTTACAAATTGTTTACTTAGGTGTTATCTTTCAGCTTATTAAACGGTAATGATTTGTAAAATTTTTTTGGAAGCGTTGGAAAGTGTTACATAATCTATGCTTGACGCATGATTTTTCGTTCTTGTTTGGTTCTATTTTCCACCTTTATTAATAAATGAATTTACCTAAAATAGCTTATTTCACAAACCACCTAATCTTTATTGAACAGTATATTATTCTTACATGCATGGAAAATATTCTATTCTGCTATAAAAAAGATTGTGTATCATTTATTCCAGATTCTGTTTTCGTTTCGTCTATTGTAATTAAGTCTTCTTGATAAGAATATTTCAAGTATTTTTACAATGATCCCTTGTTGTTGTGAAAGTAATAGTAAAATAAATTTATTTTTGTAAGCATTAAGTATAATGTTGTTAAATCTTGATGTTGAAAATAGCTCTAATATCAGATAAACTCAATAATGATTAATCTTATCAGTTTTGTAGTATCGAATATGTTTTCCAATTATGGAAATTGTGAATACATTCATTCATTACAAATTGTTTTACAGCGTGTTAATCTGAACAAAGTTTAAATAAGTTCTAAATAAGTTTTATGAATAATTTTCTTCAATTGCCGTTTGACATCCCTGCAAGTTAACGTAAAATCTCTGAATTTTAAAAATTCATAATTTAAAAATTAAACCATTATGTATGGATTACACAGATTTAAAAAAAATCTGTTATTGACAGAAATTATATTTATTCAATTAATGTTTCATATATACAATAATAATACCTCAAGTCGAGCTACAGAAATTTTTCCAAACCTACTAAATATTTTATAAGAATGTTTTATAATTAATATTTTCTATTTAGACGTTTGCGTCTCTATTTTAGATTGTGTTGCAAATTAAATACTAAGATTCGCTATTTAAAATCAAACTGGAAGCTTGTTCCATATCAGTCATCATATTTTACTTATGTTTCCTAAAAACAAAGTCTGAAATAAAACGAGAACGAAAAGAGACGTGCATATAAAACGCGATAATAGCTTCCTACACAAAAAACAATATACATTTATTAATTTAGTAAAAGGCTCAATAGCCTTGTGTATAATACCTAGTGTGAATCATTTTTTCCACATTATATCCTGTATTTTTAGTTATATCTTTATGTTTTCCATAATTAGTATAAAAGGATATACATATTTATTTTCGGAATTGAATTTTCATAATAACTTGAGTACAATTGGATAAAAACATTAAATTCACTTAAAATTTACAAACTAGTATATTTAACATGACGGATTGTCTGTATTTCATTATTACATCAGTCGTCTGACAGCCTATTAGACGATGACATAAATGATCATTTTATGCCAATATGCACTTCAAACAGATTTGAACGGAAATTCTAAATTAGAATGCGTGGATGATTACATTAGTTGAATATACATTGTGTTTCAAATGATGAATCATTTAACATTGAGTAGATAAATTGTAAAGTTCTATGTCTTATTAGAGACTGCTCATAAATTTATTAAATGGCCGCTCATTTTGACGAAAATATTTGAATCTATGTTAATTGCACATACATATATAAAGTATTACTTAACTATATATAAACAAAAAAATATATAACAATTTCTTTTAGAAAACGATGTTGTTGTTTTTGTTGAGCATATTATGTATTTGATCAGTTTTATATCTTTCATGAGGATGATGACTTCTGCGTTTTAAATAAACTTAAATGGATTGAGTAAACACATTTTTATCTATTTTGCCATTCTCGTATTTTGTTCATGATTGCAGATTTAAGATTTCTCATCAAATAATACTAAATGATGTAAATGCTATTAAATTTTTTGGAATGGGCCTAGTTACTTCAGACTGATTGTGGGCCGACTAGTGAAATTGAAATTCAGCATACAATATTATCTTTTCTATTCCTAGATACACAGCGTATTGAAGAAAATCGCAGATATATTAAACAACACATTTGATATTAAAATTTGGCAAACTTTGCTGGCATCCGTGAGATTTCAAATGTTTATGAGTCATAATATTGTTTTCAAAAATTAAACGATGCAAATCTGTGAAATAAAGAAACTCTTTTCATAGAAAACTTTATTTTGAATGTTATTTTCTCAAACACTGCACACAATCTACCAAATAATGACTGTTTCTTAATTTGATTATGAAGTTCCAATCGCATGAAGCTTCCTGTGAAATCCATGCAGCATATTTGTCCTCTACACTCTAAAATCGCAAATACGTACTGTTTCATATAATAGTATTATTACCAAGAAGAAAAATGGAATAAAATATATTAAAATGGTGAAATTGATACTAATTAATACAAATAAAAGAGATCTACCTAATTTAAGATTGTCTCTATGAAATTTTCTAATATTAAAATTAGCTCATTTTTTCTTAATATTTATAATCTGTAAGAAAATTTCACAACATACACCAATCGGCCATTTATGGAATCGATGAAATCTAATAAGTAAATTTCGATTAAAGCATTTTTTTTTTTTTTTTTACACGAGTCGGCAGATGTCGTATTTTTTCTCTCACTGTAGTTGCGCTGTTACAAATGCAGAATATTTCATAACACTAATGTAAAACATATTCAAAGAACAAATAAAACTGATTTTTTATTTTGACATCTGTTGTAGAGAAAATGTAAACCGGATTTTTTCATATAAATTCGATAAAATCGCTGTGGTTTTATAACTGAGTTTCTATATAAAAATGACATACATACACACATACATTTTAAATACCCCATACAGTTTACTCCCCAAATTGTCTCAGAAAAGAAAAAACGGAAATGGCCATTCAGCTGGAAATAGTGTCTTCTTTGCATTTCTGTTGTAAAAATAAGCATAGGGGTCGTCTTCATAGTGATATTGTACAAATACTGACATTTTAATAGGAACACATGAATTTGACATCATAACTGGCTTTTTCGATATATTCTATCTAGAACACTAAACGAGAAGGGATTTGGTCGCGTAGTGTAGCAATTATAAACGTTTAAAATTTAAACCTGCTAACGTTCAATTCATTTGCAGCATTTGCAAAATAGATTGCAATGTAGGTTTTTTTTTTTAAAACATTAATCAAAAACTTGGTGAAATGAGCTGTAAATTTGGATTTGCATATTTAAAGATTTTAAGAATAGATATCAGTTAAAAAAATCCATATATACAAAAATTTTTCCGAAATTTTATTTTTAAGATATATATTTTTCAGAAATTAAATTTTGGGAAAAAGGTAAATTTTAATCTATAACATTTCCGATTGAAATCGGCTAGAATCTTTAAAGATGCGAATGCACAATAACAGCTAATTCCACCATAGACACTTTTGAGTTATGTTTAAATAAACTATCGCATTACATTCTTTTTTGTAACGACTAGAAATGAATTTAAGGTTAAGACTTCCAAAACTTAAAACCTCATAATTGCCGAGACGTCTGTTGAGACTCACTGTGGAGACGTGAAAAGTTTTTGGTTTCTGTCTGTTTGTCTGTCTGTTTGACTGTCTGTTCCGTGATAACTGCCATAAAAATCGTCCAATTAGAATGATTTTTGGTGGGTATGTAGGTGAGATATCCAGAATTAGCTGTATAGTTTTTAGTTACATTTGATTCATTCCTTCGAAAAATATAGAACATTTCTTTTTAGGTCATAATGCTTTCCTATGGGAATGCAGACGATTTTCAAATTTCCTTTTTAAAAGGAATGAAAATTGCATATTTGAATAATGGATTTATACATAAAATTACTCATGCTAAATTTTCTATATGGAGGTTTTAAATATATCCAATAGCTTTGAAAATTTGTTGATACATTTATTAGAATTTAGAAATTAATTGTTAAAAGTATTGGAAAAAAAAATTGCATCTGTACGGGAAATATAAAATATTTTATTTTCATATTTTTTACAAATTTTAAAATGTACTTCTTCTTACTTTGCTCTTTAATTTATTAGTTGCTTAGCAACCCTATTTCAAAGAATATCAAAATAATAAAATTCAAGTAACAGGCACTATTTTGCTGCAATATTTTATTATCAAAATAAATTATTTTTGTATTCTATTGACATAAATGAAGAATTTATTTTAATACATGTTTATTTTTTTATCTAAAAAGTTACATGAATAAGAAGTTCTTAAGAATTTCAGAATATCATTGAATAAACCATGTTTAATTCAATGGTTCTAATTTCTGAAACCTCTGAAGTATTTTATATGCCTATAAATATGTATGTAATATAAAAGAAATAAATTGTGGATTGTACGATTCTAAATAGTATGAAAAATAAGATTAAAAAACAATGACTTTTTGAGCTGACGTTGAGGTTCCTGCGCAGATTTACTAGTTCTTAAACTGCTTTACTGAATGACTTCAAGCTTCGTATCCTAAGGTAACAATACTGAAAAAGCAAAATATAATGTCAAACGTAGGTTTTCTTATTGATAACGTCAGAAGTTTGTACAATTTCACTATGAAGACAACTCTATAAGCTTATTTTTATAACAATACAAGAACGAAAAATCATGCGTCAAGCATAGATTATGTAACACTTTCCAACGCTTCGAAAATAATTTTACAAATCATACCGTTTTATAAGCTAAAAGAAAACATTTAAGTAAAAAATTTGGAAAACGCATAACATATTTAAAAACATAATTTCAGAAAATTCCAACATATACAATATTCGGAAAAATATCCGAATACTTTTATTCAGCCCTGTATATGATCTATAGATTTATATATATACTACATAGGATGCTAAATTTTAGTTCAGTTAGGAAACGCGTAGCACAGTTTAGAATTCTCCGACTGGAGTTTCTGTCAATAAACAGAAATGTGTTCGCGAACTTTTGTGCTTCCCTGTATAGGATCTGCAGAATTTATACACACTACGTAATAGACAAAAAGCGAGTTTATATTAAAATCGCGTTCAGTAACTTAAAACAAACTTCCAGGAATTGTTGTTAACAGACAGTAGAGAATTCTTTTGTGTGCCCCTCTAAATGAACGATGACTGCTATACACACACTATACTGTAGTAAGCCTCTTGTAATGCACTTTAGTGATGTATATAAATTTCAATGCGTTTAAAATAGTGAAACATTATTTAAATAAACCGCAGACGATTTTTCTCCATAGACGTAATGTAACGGAATTCTTTTGACTATCTCTGTAAAGTAACTATAAGTGCTATGCACACCCTATTCCATATTAAGCTTCTTCTAATGCACCTTAGTGATATATATAAATTTTAATGCGTTTAAAATTGTGAAACATTGTTTAAATAAACCGTTAATGATTTTTCCCCATAGACCGCAATGTAACGGAATTCTTTGAGTGTCCCTGTAAAAAAAACTATAAGTGCTACACACTTCCGTTGAAATAGCAAACATGCTATAGATAACGACAATAACATATACAAATTGCAGAGCAATCCGAGCATATTTACGGGAGTTAGAGCACGGCCAGACGGCAGACGGCAGACGGCAGACGGCCAGACGGCAGACGGCAGACGGCCAGACGGCAGACGGCAGACGGCCATACGGCAGACGGCAAGACAAACCGAAGTCATAAACACTTTTCAACTAGGTTGGAAAGTGTTAAAAAGATCATAAGACATTATTATCAGTGCAAGGACTATTTGCAGATTAAAATGTACGGGTTATTCTCTCTTTTGTTTGTCGACTGCTGAAAAATTTATATTAAAAATCCTAGTATAAAAAGCAATAACAATGCTTTTTCTTTTGTTGTTGTTGTTTATTATAGAAAACATATCACATGTATGGTGCAGCAAAAATAAAAACAAAAAAAAATGTATATAAACTTCGGTGTGTGATTTATATTGTGCTTTATAACACAATTGAATATTTCAAATATGTTTTCATTATTCTTTTATTCAATCTGTTGTTTTTGCATTGTATGACATTTTACTAGCTTTTATATTTGTTTTTGTACTATAGCTATTTAAATATATATACGTGGATTCAAATTAGTGTGTGTGTAATTTTTTTTCTTTTTCATGTATTTTCTAACGTACTCTGAAGCACTCACGAAAAATGTTTGGATAAAGAAACTTTCATCAGTTCATCATTTGGGAAATTAAGAGGTAAACCAGTAACAGGCGTATAAGGATAACTAATCTAATCTCGCACCTTAGAATAAAGAATTTTAATTCATAATTTATGACATAAATGGCTGATCTTATAGACGCTGAAATTTCTAAATATTCTTCGCTATGGACATTTCTTCCGAATAGATGTATTATATTGACAGTTATCACTGCCAATGCAACTGAATATATTATTGAAAAATAATTAATGGGATGCTTTCAGAATTAATTTTGTATTAGCTGACCCGCCCGGCGTTGCCGTTATAATAATAATAATAATAATAATAATAATAAACGAACGACGGAAATTAATTCCCCCTTTTCTATGAAAAACTAATATTGAAATTGTCACAGCAATTTTTGAGCAATTTATTTGACCTACCCTTTTCATTTTAACAGTGCACTAAGATGTATGCAAAGGCTACTTAATATCGCCCACTGTTCATAATGAAAGAAACAAACAAATATTTCACATTCTATAATTCTTCCTTTACATTGCTCAGTTATAAAGCTGAAATGTTTTTGGTATTTGAAACGTCCTTACCTCCCCTTCTTTCTTTCATTCCTTCAAGACCTCAGGACATTTCTTTGCATTTTTTATTTTCGATACTGTTCTCATTGAAGGTTGAAATTCTATCCGGTAAAACTATAAATTATTGCATTTTGACAGACAGTTGTAATGTAGAAATGTTATCACTGAGAGAGAAAAGTAAAAAACAAGAAAGGGATTTATTTTCTAATTCCACCCTGCTCTTTCAGAAAATCACAGATTTCCTGTTTTTGAGCTTGTATAAAATGAGAACATTACAATATATTTTAAATGATTAACAATTTTTAGAGTGGACCTGGCTCGTTTTACCCATGCTTGTATTAGGCAAGTTCGTCTGTATATATATAGTGAGAGATAGAAAAAGAGACAGAGATTGTTTTTACTCCGTTTTGATGTCCTAAGCTATAAGATACCATTTAGAACCCGTTCTACATTTTCTTTATGGACGATTTTCTGGGGTATGAATTGTTAATCTAGAGTGTTCATTATATGTATATATGCAGTACTTTTCGGACGCGTTATTGTTGTTTATAAACAGTAAAATAAATAAATAAATAATATATATAACATAGTTTTTTTTGCTGTTTATAAACAATAACAACATTCCCAAAAATGTATTGCATATATATATATATATATATATATATATATATATATACCATTTTTTTAAAAAAAGTTCCATGCACAACATTTTTCATGAATATACCTGCTTGTTTTCTTCTTATTTACTTTTATGTTAGAAGAATTTTCCCTTAAGGAAAAAAAATGTTTAGATTTGTTCCTTAGAAACTCAATTTTAAATATTTTGAGACTTTAAATTTTATTTCAATTCAGACATTCACTGCTATTTCTTTTTTAAATATATCTAGAAAATGTTACGGAATTTTCAGTGAAACCTAAATAATGTCTGCTAAAAGCCTGGAAGGAAGCTATCACTACCGATAAAATTGTTCGATGTAATAGAATACCCCTGACGGTCATCATAGGAATCTTTATATTCAATTTATAAGATTATTTCTTAAATTGAATCATGATTTAAATCCTCTATAAATTTTATGTTTCAGTGGAAATATTTGCGTAAGATCCTTTGTATTTATATTTCATTTGGATTTTTCACATTATTTTTTTATACATTTCATTCGATTTTTGTAACAAAATACCCCTTTGCGTTAAGATTGCATCATAAAATAAAAAATGTGTAGAAGATGTTATTAAAAAAATAACATATTTCATTTCATTATTCATTAAAGTTTTTGATTAAAAGTATGTCATCGAAATGGTTAAAATTGTAAATCGTTATGAAATAATATCAGATTTGAAAAAACTCCAGTATAAAGTACGAATTGATTTCTCGTAGCGCACACAGTAATGTGCAAATATGGGATGGAAGACCGTAAAATTTGTAATATCTGTAATGCAAAGTTTTGTATAAATTGTTTTTCTATTGTCAATGCAAAGCACCTTATTCCTTTATAGTTCGCATGGGTTTTTTTATGGTATAATGATTAGATAAAGATTTTGGAAAGTTAACGGAAACTTTACTTAGTATTTAAGTTTATGTTTCTTTGTGTAAAGTTGCAATGCCAGTCAGATACAAAGTGTGATATTGTATACTTTAATGCATTTCATACAGGCAGATTTTATCACGAATTGTTTTCAAAATAACGTACACATTTTAAAGAAACAAAAACCTTTTTAGCAGACGTTCAGAGCAGTAGTACTCATCATTTTGAAAAATTTGCATAAAAATTTCATAAAATGATACACTTGTCGTCTCAACTCAAGGGTTTAATGTAATTTCAGAAATTCAAGATTGTGTACTGAACTCCTGTTGGTGCGGACTGCTATAGGAGGTCATTTTTCGACCGCACTTACCGAAGTCCGCATTAAACTATGTCCTTAACATTAATTACAAACTGATGGCGTAAAGTAATTTTTCCGCATTACCTGAGATACGTCTTAAGGAGAGACGCATTAATATTTTTATGTCTACTGTATTTAAGAAGAGTAAGGTTTTACTAATAAGTAAAATAAATAAAAAAATATATATATTAAAAAATAATAATCATTTTAAGAACTGTCTGCTAAAAAAAAAAAAAAAAAAAAAAAAAAAAACTATTTACTCGGAAATTGAGGCAGAAATCACAAAAATAGGCATTCTATTGGGAGGTCTTCTATTGGGGCGTCTACATACATATTCAAAAATGAGGCTGTCTGCAAATTAAACTGGAAACATACTTTAATATTTTCAGTTCGAACAGAAATTGTTTCAGCATTTTTCGAATCTTGAACCTCAAATTAGCCTAGATATATGTTGTCACGAACTTTCCATGATTAGTTGCAGCGATATTTAAAACTGAAAATCAGGCTAATTTTGAAAATCGTCTAGGAAGAGTTATGTAATGGTAAGGTTTAATACAAATTTTATAAATAACTTTCGGTTTGAAGTATTTTTAGTGTTTGATAAATGGTATAGGAATTGTTTAAATATTGTAAGAAATATAAATATGAAACAAAGACGTCAGTTAGTTGTATTATATCTTTCATAAAACTAGTATTTTTTTAATGACTAAAAGGTACCCAAACCACTGTGAAGATTTGCAAGTTTGGATTAGAATGTTAGAAGCTTCAGAAACAATTTCCCTTGAAAATTCAATTTGTTAAAATTCGTTTTTTTTGTCGAATAACAAATTCATAATTCAAATGTCACATATAATTTTTTAAATGTA
The DNA here is from genome assembly GCA_963931845.1 of Maratus michaelseni. Classification (NCBI taxonomy): domain Eukaryota; kingdom Metazoa; phylum Arthropoda; class Arachnida; order Araneae; family Salticidae; genus Maratus; species Maratus michaelseni. The sequence goes on along the minus strand of OZ007589.1, from coordinate 261,179,684 downwards.
CGATGAAATTTTTTCTATGGACGATACAAATATAAAATACTAAAAATATATTGGACATAGCGAGAAGAAAATTTTTCACCTTTATAATTCCGTAACTGCTTCGTTTAGTGACTTCCCTTTTGATATCCAAAGTTTTACTTACTCTAAAATTAAAATATGAAATTAAACTTTGCTGTTGAATTCAAAATTTGAAAGTTTTTCACTCTTTTGATGTAGAGATATACTTAGCTTATTAGGATTCTCTTATTAGGATTATCATATTAAGATTATCTCCCTTTGTTTATTAGGATGAATCAAATTTTCGTAACTGAATTGTAGCAGTTTAACTTGTGTCTATGAAATTCGGAGAACTTGTACCACAGTTGAAAGTAGTTATTAAGGCAATACCGAATTCTAAAGAAAATTCTTTATAAAAATAAAATGTAGAAAATTAATACTACAATAGACCTCCATAGCTAAAATTTTTATCTCATTGCGAATAATAGATGATGCCTATTGTACACTGTGGTAATGCCTAGCTAGACTGCGAAATATCCCACCAGAAAAATCTTAAAGCGATTTCCCTAAAATTTAAGTTATCAAAGAGCGTGACTGGGGTTGAGGCGACATCGACGACTGGGGCGTTATCGAGGTTTTTTATTCCGCTTTGGACGTCTGTATAAACAGTGGCAATGCCTAGCAAGATTAAAGTAGATTTTTGCGCACTGGGTTTGTATTAGAATTTTGGTTTATAGTTAACCTGGCCACACATCGAATTTTAGAAACTGGGCGCTTTCTGTCTTACTAAAATCTGTGTTTGTGATATGTTACATTGTATGTGATCGATTCATTTCCGAGAAATCGTGTTCACTTGAGTTGAAAATCGTAGTAGATGCATAGGACGTTTCTATCTCTCATCGTTCGAAGTTATATTGTCAATATGATTATTGTAACATTTCTCTAATATTTATGTTTTTATTATTTCTGCAAAAGTAATTGATTTTTAATGCAAATTGGGCTATCAGGAATCTGATTTCAATTCATTTATGTTTTTGTTTCCGCTATTAATGATTTATTCAACTGCAAAATTGTCTCAAAAGATTTTTCTGAAGAAGTTTTGTTAAAATTTATGATTTTGATGACATGATTAATTTACTTTCATGAACCTTAAATATTTCTTTTCGTATGCATAGCCTTGTATTTTTGAGAAATGCATAATAGATTAAATAATAGACTTCTTCGTTAAAGTTATTTGTAAATTGTTATTTTAATATGCATTTTATTTATTTATTTATTTTTATATTGCAATGGTACAATTTTATTTCATCTAACAATTCATTTAATTATGTAGCACAGATTGTTAAATTAAAGTTTCTAACATAGTAAATAAATCTTTTTAGTAAATCCATTTAAATTAAAATAATCTGATTGTTTATAACACAGTCATTCAAGAAAATTCATCTATTAATTTTCACACGCATTTTTGAAAATCTAACTTTTAATTTCATAAAGCATTTTCATACAAAGTTTTCAACTTTCTAGTTTTGTTTTAATCGGAAAAAATAATTTTCTTTTTGATTTAAAATAAGGAGACACATATGCTACAATTTATTTTCGAAACATTTATATGCGTTAGTATGTCTTATACTGGTGTAATCTCATAGAAAGCATGGAACTGTAGTATCTAGCAAATAACCTATGTTTGTGTCACTCAATTTACGGAATTGTTTTTATAGCATTTAAAATAAAATTATGAATATATTTTAGAGATATTTCAGTTCCTGTTATATAGGGCAAATTTCGGTTGGTTCGTGGCATTACTGCTCATGTTAGTTATTAAATATTAGCTATTTATCCTAACTAACAATGTGCCATGATTCATGTAAAGATAGTTTAAAGGCTTTCTTAAAACGTGTATTGGACAGATAATAATTCCTCAGGGGCTTCTAAAGTTTTATGGAGTTTAATCAAACACGAGATATTCCGTGCTTCCCAATTTAGAAAATAAACTGACCTTAAGAATTAAAATAACTTATGTGAGAAATATTATTTTAAGGAAGAGAGAAACGTATGTGAAATTATCAATAAATTACCGTAGAAAGAGAACAATCAGAAGAGTTTATTTAGGAGTTCAAGCTAGAATATTTGAAGGGATATTGTTATAAGGAATACAATTTTTGAAACCCAATTTGAATATTTTATGTATAGTCCAGACAAACTAAAATAAATATAATTTCAATCTGACCAAAATTTTAATAGAAGCATTGTAAACTATTCTTTAATTAGCAAAAATTACTGAACATCATATCCAAAATTAAATTGATAAGAGGAACACCCCTAAAAAGGAACTTTTCTATAACGTAAACGTAATTTATACTTTCACTGGGCGTAAGCGTTTTCGAAATTAAAACAGAATTCACAGTATAACAAAATATATATTAAACAAATTAACAAATATATGCATAGCGAGAGTGGAATGTATAAATCCAAAAGAGACCTCCATTTGTAACATCATTCTTTTAAGTGGTGTCATTTTTTTTTACAATACTAAAATTTCCTTTTTTTTTTCTTTTTTTTTTTTTAAATCTATATTTCATTTGTCACAGATAATTTTTAGATTTATTTGATAAAAACCAACTCTTCAAAATTAATTATTGAGAGACTATATAATATATTTCATTAGCAATTTTAATATAAATGAATCAGCTTCATTAAACGCACTGAAAATATCCAATAAGTTTTGGGTAAATTTAATTTTAATATAACTGCCGCACACAGTCTTACACCTATAAAAAATACATTTAGTTTAAATATTTGACTTTCTTTAAAGTAAATACATAAACATAAAGCTACACCTAATTTTGTTAAAGAATATTTTACTGCCAGGAAGTTGTATGTATGTTTAAATTATAATAAATATTCTATTGAAAAATCCTTTATATTACAACAAATAAAATTTACATCGTTTAATTGACAGAAAATTACGTAGATATTTAAGCTAGAATCTTTTTTTATTTATGCATTGGTAAAATAAATAATCTGTTTGGAAATTAAATAATTTTAGAAGTCGCACCAGTTGCAAAATCACAGTTTTGTGAGAAGGCGCTTCAATAGTTATAAATCTATATGCAGGTCTTGATCTATACTAGATCTAAAGTCTCTAACTATTTTCTTAATCTATACTCTTAATTTAAATTTGAACATTTTCATATGATCAGTTTTGTTTGATTTAAAATTGTGTAAATTAAAAAAAAATCCGTTTTGTGAGGATTTAAATTGATAACTCTCTCTAAAAAGCAGCAGTAAATGTTTATATTATTATTCTAGTATATAGGAAAGAAGTTCCACTCCACTCCTCAGGTATTGGAGAAATGGAAGTTTAGTAAGTAGAAATCGTCCTCAATAAATATAAACTTTTTGATATTTCATAACACAATGAATTGATAAAATAAATAGATATGTCAATTAAAAATATATAAAAATCGATAAAATAACGAAATATCTACCGTTCTTCTACTATAATAAAAAATTTGGGCGACGTCATGGAAAACCGGTTTAAAGGATTCAGAATATTTGTTTTAATGTTGAATATTCGAAAAGAAGCTTAGATACAACGATATATTTCTACTGTATTTCGATGTAAATTCACTTATTAACTAACGATCGAATTTGTATGATAACATGATTGATGTCATCATACAAAGGCATATCAGGCAAAAACAAAAACAATACCATTTTTAATATCTTTTATCGAGAAATATCTTTTTCCCTATTGAAATGTGCTTTAAATTTAATCTACCAACATATGCAGGACCCTTGAGAAAATGTTCATTCCTTATATTACGTATAGATTATTTTATTTAATAACAATACTTCTGAGTATTATGGATGTTTTCTTGGAAAGGATATTTTCATCTATATTTGAAATACTAAGAAACAATTCTTAAGGAGAATACGTTTTTAGAGACGTATAATGTTTGAATTCTAGGATATTCCACTGTTGTAAAGCAACAAACAAACAAAAAAGAATCTACATATTTTACATGTCTTACTAGAGACTTTAACTTTTCATTTTATTACGTTACATAAGTATATTAATACTTGAAATTTTCAAATATAATATTTTCATATTACTTCTTTTAATATAGAAAAAATAATTAAAGAATTTCCACAAAATTGCCCTGAAACAAATGTGAAACATTTTTCAAAATTATAATTGACATTATATATTTTATTTTATTTTTTTCAAAAATGTGCATTACTGAAGGATAGGGAATTTAAGAATGTCCAATGATTTTTTTCAGGTGACTTTACAGATAAATTCATTTTTTAATCTTGATACAAAATTACAAATAAGAAACAAACAAGAACCATAAAACATGCGTTAACCATAGATTATGAAACACTTTCCAAGACATTCAGAATACTGTAACAAAACGTCATAGATTGATATGGTGAAATGTGATACATAAGTAAGTATTTTGTAAAACACATAACATTTTCAAAAACACAGTTTCAGTAATTTTCATTAATAATTGGAAAAATATCCAATTATTTTTGTATATGTTTTGCCGTATATATGATCTTTAGAGTTGTATATATGCTACATAGTATGTTAAAACTTAGTTCGGTGAGAAAACGAACAGCACAGTTCAAAATTTCCATTCGGCAATTTCAGTCAATGAACCATAATGTACTCGGCATCTTTTGTGCAGCAATGTATATGATCTACATAATTTATACACACAAAGCGGTATGCAAAACAAGTAAAAGTTTAACAACACGTGCCACAACTGAAAACGCGCTTACAACAACTATTGTTCATATAAAACACCAAATAAAATAAATTAAGACAGACTTGAGCACAGTTAAAAAATAAAGTTTATAAAAAAATATACTTAAAAAGAATTAAAAATACAATTTGTAAATGTTTCGCCAAGCGACACGCGAGGCATCATCGGTACAAAAAATCAATTGCATAGCAAACGACTGAACAAATCAAGAACAGTTAAAGTTAGTTATTTTAAAAACAGATATTCACTACGGACAGAACGTGCTTCATTCACAGTCTGCGATCGCAATTGAGTGAACCAACCCTCAAGGAGTAATCTACCACGATAACTGTTGCAGCCCGATTTCAAAATACTGGCGTTCGCAATTAGCGGGATGTACGCTAATTCTTTAGTAGAAAATTAAAAAAAATACATATTTGATTTATTCTGAAATGTTTTATTTCTTGAATGAAAATAAGAGTTAATTTTATAATTGCTAGCTCCCTTAATTCAAATCATTTAAATTTCATTTTTATTTAACAGCTTTTAACTTCAATATCTACACATTGTATTAGAAGTTCAAATCGATTTTTTAATTTATGTTAGAATATATCTAATATTTAAATCCAACTTACTGTTTACGCCTACGATAAGATACATAACTGATAATGTATATCTTGATTCGTAATGTTTTATGATAAATCTAAAAGATTTCATAAATGATCCCAAACACTTTCATTACATTATTTCTTATCTAATGAAATTTACGATTGCTATATATTCTGATATGTCATTGAAAAAGGTAATCTCTTAAATGATGAGTGCAATGTACGCACATGTACGTGGCGCTACAGTTTGGTGCATAATTGGCTTTTTTTTTTTTTTCTTTTTTTTTTTTATGGAAAGTGGTCGACGGGATAATGGGGAGAAGTACCAGAATCTTTTTCTGCATTTTATAGTTATATTAAGAAATATTATTTTTAAAGATTTTCTGAATCACTTATTTGTTTACTTTTTCATGCATTACATTAGAGAAGATTTTCTGTTTTGTTATTCTTTTTATATATCTCCTACTTATAAAAAATATAGCATGTGTTTTTCCTGGTGTTTTCCATAAACGTTGTAAAATTAAGATTATTAGATTTTATTCAACTTCGACTGTGATAACTGCTGATTAAGTAGTCATTTTTGGCGATTTTTCTGCTACCTATAAAATGGTTGTGTTTGGTACAGCCCGAACTAAGAAAAAATTTCAGATCGATCAAATAATTGTATTTTGTTAAGCATTAAATTTTCTTATTTTTAATCTAAGAAAGAAACAATAATAATGGAATTAAATAATTTTGCAATTGCACCCAAACAATTTTGATGAAATCGGTACAGATGTCGCTGACGCACTGGGTTTTCTTTTTGGCTCCACAATGGTGATTTTTGCTTTGTATGTTAACCTGGTGTTTTATAATAAAAATAAATAAAATAAAATATAAAAATAAGTAGTAAATACAATTAAATGCGTGCGTGTAATAAAAATAATGTGTGAAAATTGGGTTTTCTCGCCAAACTGGCACAAATAAAAATCGCGCCAAACCCGGTGCATCTGCGACATCTGTTCCATTAAATCATGTAAGGCTATTTTCATTTAACAAATAAAATGTAGTAATGCCTAAAAACAAATTTGTGAGTGATTTAATGTATTTTAATCTTTTTGTATTAGTTTTATTGTTTCAGCAATTGTTAAAAGTAAATAAATATGTGACATTTATATTTTTAGAGCGTAATCGATCTTTGTTTACAATTCTACCTTGCCCAGATAGCTTGAAGTTACGGACAGAGTCAAACGGTGATTGACTAGCGATTGACTTTTATGACGTCATACGCAGATGTAAAAGTTTAATTTAAAATTACAGCTAATTAATAAAACTTTTGAACAAACAAATGTACCATAACAAATATGTGTCCAAATAGATTCCATAAAAAAAATGCAGTAGTTTGTTCTCTATCCATAGAACTAGACTATCGAAAGAAAACGTTTAGCGTTTTAAATATATAAATGGGAAAGAAACTTTTAATTTTGGAACTGGTGATAAAAAAATCAGTAATTAGATATATACAATGAACAAAACATATTTCACGTAGATTTGTTTTTTCAAATACGTAGTTAATATTTTGTTCATGTTTATATCAAGAGTTTATGTACTGAAATCACACTTTACAAATCCTGTTTTATAAAGCAAAAGAAAAGTATGTAAAATTGTGCATGGTGAGTTAAACCCAAAAAGTAAATGATTCCCCACAATATTTTCTGTTTTATTCAGGACGTATTGATACAAGATTTTGTTAAATCTGAAATACCTAAAGAAATAATAAAGATAATTTAGGATTCAATATAAATTGAGCTTTTATTCAAATTAAATTATACTGTAACAACATTGGAGATAGTTTGCAATTATTTCTTAAATGAAATAATTTTTCTCGATTTTTATAAATATAGCCTTCTGCTAAAGTGCATCCATTTAAAATCAGTACTGAGTCATACTTTCATGTGTATTCATACTGATATATAATGCAATTTCTTTTAGAAGAAAAAAATGATTCAAAAATAGACTTGCAAATAATTCTGAAAAGGATTTATCAAGAAAAGTAATTGGAATTTTTCTATGTACAAAGGGCGTTCCATAAAAACTAAGAGTAAAATCATCAAAAATCGACATATATTTACAGCAAAAAATACATGATTTTTTTTTCAAAATATCTCTCCTTAGAGGATATGCAACGGTCCCATCGTTCAACACCTTTTCAAACCAATAGAGAAGCTTTTTTCAGGAAGCTGCTTCAAAGAACCCTGCACTGCTGAAATAACTTCAGAATCGCACTTGGTAAGGGTATCCAAATGATGCACCCAAGTTTCATCAGCTGTTATTACAGTCTTTAGAAAATTCGGATAATTTTGAAGGATCTGTTTCTAATCAGAACATTGGTGAATTCTTGTTTGTATTTGTTCTTTAATAAGGTGCTCAGGGACCCGTATGGAGCAAACATGGTGAAGCTGTAAATTGTTGCGTAGTAGATTGCGTGTAGATTACGAAATATCGACGTTTTCGAAATGGTAGTTCATGCCGCTATCTCCTCACATGTCATTTGCCAATTTTATTGCATGATTACCCAAACAGTGTTAACATTTCAATCATTCACAACACTTTCTGTTTGGCCAGGCATAGGAGCCAGTTCTGCAGCCAAACGTCATTTTTGAAATCCCCATGCCATCTAAAAATCGTAGACTAACCAAAACATTTGTCTTTGTAAGCTTCTTTCTAACTTAACAGTCTCTGGAGCTATTTTACGCAAAAGATAGCAACATTTTGACACAACGCATTTTGCTTTTTTAACTTAGAATCATACACCTCCATTTCTGTAGGGCAAGAAAAAACAGTTCATTAAACAAGTACAAAACTTAGAAAATAAAATCATCTGCTTCGTTTAGAATATTTATAAACATACAGTTAACAGTTTGAAAAAATCGCCTGCAGTTTTATATTTTAGTTTCGAGGTGTTGCCTTTACGTAAAAACAATTCTCAGTTTTTATGAAATGCCCTTTATATGTCAACTATACTCCATGTTCTCTATTTTTGCTATCTGAAAGATAAATAGAATTCTATATTTTTTCCAACTATGTGATATTTTTTTTTCAGCTTCCATACTATTGTAACCGACGCGTTCTTTATATGGCTGTTCAACTGTCGCAGATAAAGCCAACTATGGTTTTTGTTATGAACGCAAATTTTATCATTGCTAAACAACTGATACAAATATTTTACAATCAAGGATTTCATCTTGCAAAATGTGTACCACAATATTAAATTGAATGATTCAAAATGATTCAAATTAGTGACCTATGTACGAGGTGCGTATACTCCTTCAAATTTCCAAAGAGAGTGGGACAAATATTTCAGAATACAAATTTTCTATTTAGTTGTTTGTCGCAGACTTTATAATCACGTTATTTAATCAAGAATTTTTTTTATATCTTTCTCTGATTTAATAAAGAGAAAAATTCTATTAAATGAGTTGGTATGCACCTTATGTACAACAGTTCTCAGGCAGAGTATTCTGCCCGATATATAATACAATTTATTTTAGACAAAACATTTCAAGATACAATTTAAAAATAATTCTATAAAATATTTGTCAGGAGTAGCGAATAAATATGTCTAAGTCTTTAAAGTATAATCCGTGAGTTCTACATTTCGTTTTTCTCACAGGTCAATAAACTTTTAACTTTTTGAAAAATATGTGATGAGAGAATTTTTCCTCTAGCAAGCTGTTCTAACGAATGGGTTTTTAACGCTTGTTAACGAATGGGATCTGCTTTACTTTTTTTTTCAACAGTTACAAAAAAAATTCGTCTATTGTAAACGATAAATGTACTTAAAAATTCTATACATTCTGCATTATTAAAATTGTCTGCTTTAATTTTTAATTTAAATGCAAATTTTAGCAATGTTAAATAATGTACAATTTTTTCCAATGAAAAAATTTCATCTTGCATATTTCTTTCGAGAATATTAAATTAAACAAAAAAATGTTTAATTTTAGAGCAATAACGTAATATTTATAATTATTAACACAATTAGAAATCAATCCACGTAATAATAGATATGAAATCTTTTTCTGCAAACTAATTTGATAAGCCATTATGCCTGAGTGATTAACCTGGAAACTTTGTATCTTATATCAATCATAATTTTAGCACGTGAGTTGAGCAAGAATACAATTTGTAAAGAAAACTAGTTTCATGCTATGCTTCTTGCATGAATAAAATTCCCTTTGAATGCTGGACACATTTTAATGTAATAAACAAATTTTTCAGTACTTAGGAATAGAAAGAAGAAAATATTAGAATAAATGAAAACAAGTTATATCTGTTTAAATTATTTGGAATTGTACTCTTATAGAAACTGAATAAATGTTAACTTCCAGTGAACATAATATAACAAGAACAAATTTTCTTATTTAGTACAAAAAGAATACATGGTGCTTCAAAAGTCCTCATAAGAAAATTTAAATTATGGTAGGGCACACTACAACAAATACTTTTTGTACAGAAAACCAGGGTGTAATGCATTTATTCAGTCAAAAATACAGCGTGTATTACTCTAGTCCTAATTCAGAATTTTGCTAATAACTTTAATTATACTGAAGATATTTTAACAGAATTTTCAGGCTTTCACTTCTTTTTCTGAAATACACTGGCCTCCAAAAGTTAAGGTACAACGAGTTTTTTGACACGCGCTATTAAAAAAAATGAAAATAAATGTACAAAATAGGGTTTATATGGATGATCTTAAATAACTTCAATATAACCATGCAACAATTATGCCCATCACTATTTTTTTAAGGAATTGGATACTTATATGGGAGTAGGGAAAAACTGTGAATATCCCACTTTTGTAAATGTGTGTGGAATTATTTTATGCTTGTTGATCTTCAATTGTTTGTCTTAAAATATTTTTATCCATATGTAGAAGATGTCGTTTATCTGATTCGTTGAGATGGCGAGCAATCGGATGGGGGGAAATGGGGTTATCACACGTTGATGCTGTTAGATGTCGTAATGTGTCTCGTAATCTGGTCCAAAGACTCTGGGAATAATTTGAATACGGAAATTCAGTATCAAGAGGACTTGTTCTAAACCGCTCATGGATTACAATCCCTGTAGAAGATCGCTTTCTAGCTCTTTTGGCCCGAAGGAGTAGCATCTGTACTTTGGCCCAGCTCATTTCAGATCATCGTAAGGCGACAGAAATGACAATATCTTCTACTACGGCACACGGTCTTCACAATTAAGGACTCTACGCAAGACGATCCGTTTTGTGTGGCCCTATTAATCGACAACACAGTAGTGCTCGTTTATGTTGGCCAAGAGAGAACGTTACCTGGAACAGACAACAATGGGCTTACGTATTGTTCACAGACAAGTACCGGTTTGCTTTGGAGAATGATTCAGTTCGTGTTCTGATATGGGGGGAACAAGGAATCAGATTCTACCTATGTAACATAATTGCAAGACACAGGTATAGAGGTGGTGGAATCATGGTTTGGGCTAGAATCTCTCCGGTGGCCACAATAGCCTCGATGTATGCCATGGAAGACTTCTGACTGCTATGAAATATCGGGACGAGACTCCGTTTTTCACACCGTATGTTGGTGCTATTGGTGATGAATTAATGTTAATGGATGGTAATGCCCGATCGTATTGCCCTAGATTTGTTGATGGATATCTTGAGGATCAAGGTTTAGAGCTAATGGAATGGTCAGCTCACTCTTCTAAGTTCTCCTCCGAAGTCGTTAAATGAGCTTTAACAAGCGTTTCTCCATGTGTGGTCTTTGTTTCCCATTCTGTGTCCACCAACTTAATTGACAATATGGAATGTCGATGCCACAAATGCATTACAAGTAAGGTCGGACACATGCTTTATTAAAATTCGTTTATTTAATGATTTTTCACATAAAAACGGCCATTTATTTGTTTTATCATGGACTTTTGCAAAAAAATGTAATTTGTTATTTGTAAATCATTCTTGATGTTAAAATTAAATAAAAGTAAAAAAATAACTGTTTACAGCACAATTCTTCTAAATTTTATGTATTTTTGTTTATTTGTTTTTAAATTAGACACAAAAAACTAGTTGTACTTCAACTTTTGGAGGCTAGTGTATAATGATTTAACAACATGTGGTACAAGTGGATCACATCTACATACAACTAGCGGTGACATAAACGCTCATATTTGCGAATATAATTAAATTTACATGTGGTTTCACTTTAGAATTGTTGTATAAATCCAGTACTTTTCGTTTCAGACAAAGCAAATAATTCTGATGAGAAGTTCATTAAAATTTCTTCGTTTACGTTATTAAATCATGAACAATGGCTGTGTCCTTATTAAAGTAGGAAACTATATTTTTGTCTAAATAAATGAATTATTACCCTGGTTAGCTATACAAAGCTTCTTTTTTGTACTATATTATTCCATTACTTCAAGCAATAATTCCAAACGTGGGGCGTAATTTGACTTTTATGGGGGGCAATTTCAGATTTGTGTATTAGTCAGCTTTTATTTTTCGTGTTTTTTTAAGTAATGTTGCGGAGTAAAAATAAAAATAATTCATGAAATCATCAAAAATAAAAATTCAAAATAGTTTGTTTTTCCATTTAAAAAAAAATTTCATTAAAATTTTCAAAACAGAACTATAGTTTGAATGATTTTACGAAATATCCTTTTAGACATTTATGCGCTTTTAATATCATTGAAATCTTATATTTTTTTCTGGTTTTAATATTATTTTAGACTTATACATATCTTGTTTAGACTATTTAATGAAAGAGGCTTGTAGAATTTTTTTCCTCACTGCAATATGATATATGGAGAAACTTTATGCTAGCAGTCATCTGGAATATTGACTTTAATAACAGTTGATAGAAGTTAATAAGAAAACAATACATTTAGGATTTCCAAACGGTGAGAATAATGAGAAATTCCGGTTTGTGCAACCAAGTCATTTGGAATATCAGTTTTCATATTCACTAATTGATGAAACCAAAGAAACTAATAACAGTTCATAGAAATTAGCCTTTATTAAGAAAATGGTGTATTTAGAAGGAAGACAGCAGGGAAAAGATTGAAATGACCCCCCACCCCAAAAAGAAAAAAAAAATATATATATATATATATTCCAGAAGGCACCTTTTCAAATAGCAGGTGCGCACGAGGGGAAAAAAGAGACTGCGTCTCATAAACTGGTTAATCTAATTAATTTATATAAAAGAGAAACAAAATAATTAAAGTATTAAAAACAGGTGTTTATTTGTTAATGTCTGTAAATTTACTATTTATTGTCCATTTTACCAATTTTCATTCAGACATTATTTAAAAAACATGGTCAAAATTTTTCACTAAAAACGTCCCCTATTTAAAAAATGTAAAAACAGTTTCGAATAAAAAATCTTCACCACTCCACAAAAGCACTTTCGCCCTAGTAGAGCATCATCAGTTGTGACTGAGCAGAGAATTGAAGATCATAACTGATGATGTTCTAGCTAGGGCGAAAGCGCTTTTGTGGAGTGGTGAAGATTTTTTATTCGAAACTGTTTTTACATTTTTTAAATAGGGGACGTTTTTAGTGCAAAATTTTGACCATGTTTTTTAAATAATGTCTGAATGAAAATTGGTAAAATGGACAATACATAGTAATTAAAGTATAAATTTCAAATAAAAATCCTACTTTGATACCTAAATAGGACACCGTGTGTCATAGACGTATATTTTATCTGTCGTTCTGTACCAAATTTTACTTGCTATTTTTTTCAAAATAGTCATAGCCGTGGACAATTTGTTCAGAATCTAGATTAGTGAAAGTTTAACAAAGAAGTTCAAATTTCCCCGTTTCTACTTATATTTGCATTTACCTATTTTCTATCAGTGTAAAGAATAGGTGTCTACATTTAAGAATGTATTTTATCATTTTGTACAAAATAAGTAAAAATAAATTTGGTACTTTCAGCCTATTATTATTATGTAAATTTAATAAAAGTTATCCTTATTTTAATGCAGATTTCTGTGTTTTATATTTTTTTCAGGGTTACGAATTGGCTGTTAATGAAAACAAACAAAGTTTGCACACACCCGAATTTTTCAATATCCCTGCCGAAATTTTCAATAAACCCTTGATATACTATTTTCATATTAAATGTGCTTTCTATTTAATGTTAGTTTTCTAGGTTTGAGTCTTTAAAAGACATGAAAAAGGATATTCCTCATGACTGGGTTTGATAAATCCAAATGTTTCATTCCATCCGGTTGGCAATCTTGAAAGCACTTTCCCACCTCCGGAATTTTTTTAGGCTCGTGAATTTCTTAATTTTAGTACAGAAATTAACTTATAACGGCAGATGTGTAAGGGACCAATATATTCATTATTAAACTCACATTAGCTTATTTTACAAATTATTTACATGTTAAAAAATGTGAAATGACTTTTCACAGTTCATGGCTTCATCACCTTCATGTAAATACGAATTCACTCTTTATATAATAAGAAATATATATTAAAGGTGGGGGGAGGGCATGGAATCATGATTTTAACGATGCTTAGGTGGGCGCAGCCAAAAAAAAAAAGATTGGGAAGAGCTGCCTTAAATTTTGTCTAAGGTTTGTAAAATACCGAATGAAGATGTGATGGATTCAATTTCTCTGCAGCTCTCGCATTTTTTCAGCGCCATTTTTTGGCGAAAATGTTAACTAAATTTGCAGATTAGTGGGATAAAATCCAAATAAACATAAGGCCGCAACCTATACATTTATATCGAATTCCGGTACTTTTTTTTTTATTTTCAAAATCCATCAGTCATTTTTGGGACACACTGTATATTAACGTTGCACACATATTGGATCAATCCTCGCAAGATTCACGTAGAGCTATTTTACAAATGTACATAATTATATTTTTTAATATTACTACTAGATTTTTAATATTACTACTGTAAACTATATTACAACTTTTATAACAGAAGTTTTATTTAAATGGGATTCGAATGCGCTATTAAAGGTGGAGTCACTGAATTGCATAATCCAACGGAACGCAACTACGCTTTCTGCAGCGACCGAATCACCATTTTTATTCGCTTAAGTAATTAAACCCGCAATTTTCTTAATTTTAACGGCATTGTATTAGACTTCTCCTTATACTTTTATTAATTTTTGTTATTTATATACCCATTTTCAGGTTTTTATGAGTAATACTTAAAAAAATTTTTGTGAATCCTCTTTATCTTGCATAAAATTACTTTATGTTTAAATAGGATGCAATTTTTTATACTTGTGATGAAATTAAATAAAATCTGTAGTTTTTAAAATGAAAAATATGAATTATTGGCAATGTGGCAACTTTCACAAATTTGTAATCGAATTTCAAAATATGTACATAATTCCATCCTACAAGAGTAAATTAGTGTTTTGCCATAATTTGTTCTCTGAAATCTATGGTATTTTGTACTCAAGGGTAGGTCACTTCATTCAGTTTAACAAAGCACTCTGTTCTATTGTGGAGTTCAATGAGTTCGTATGTTGTTATAAACGACATTCTAATCGCAACAAATAAACTTTGCGTCATTCAATTGAGAAATCAGTAAGTGGCCATTGTACGTATGATTTTTTATACATATTTTTGCAATATATATATGTATATATATATATTTACAATTCGCACAGGTACCAAAAACACACAGTTTTCAGAAAAGCCGATGCAAAGTTTCAAAATGAATTACGAAATAGACTAATAAAAACTATTTTAATAATGATTAAAATAATTGTTTTAATTTGAATATTTCTATGCGATTTTTCGTGCGATTCAGAATTGTATATATTTTTTACAAAATGTGAAATACAAAAATTCCATTTTTTGAAGGTTTAAATCTGATGATTTCCTGAAATACTTTGTACAAAATTATATAGTTCTATTTAATGCCGTTGAAAATATATCACAGTCAATGAACATGACTTGGAAGAATGAATAACGTTTAACATTTTCTTGAAGTTTATCTCGTTTTATCTCGATTTTATCTTGTTTAAGGGTTCTCGTCAGTCGTCGACGTTCCTGTTCTTTCAAGGGTTTTATTCCGGCCGCACCGCTGTAGTATATTTGACGTTTTACCGGATACGTGATATTCACGGAACACTCAGAAAATGGTTGTGCGTGAAAAAAATCCAAGTTGTATCGCTACCTCGATGATGTTATGTCTAATTTCTCGTGCGCCGACTATAACGTCACGTTCACAGTCACTTAAATCATGATAGTCTGCCAGTCAAGCAACTGGAGCCGATCTAACAGCTTTGCCAGACACCTGTTATATTCAATTGGCGCAGCCGACTTTATCGCTTTACACTAATTATTTGCAAACTCCTTTATTTGCATACGCACGCCTGTAGCGGTTTTTCTGACTCTTCAATGTATAACGATGGAGACAACTGCCGGCGGTATCGTTTTTTATCACTTCTAATAATCACAATTTAATTTTATTTTTTACATAATCAAATAAGGAAAAATATGCAATTTCGAATGAAAATTATTTGAAAACTGCATCTTAATTAAGTAAATTTGTAAACAATTTTCAAGTAAGAATTATTTTTTAAATCTACCACAACAATGAGCATCTGTTTGCTTAAATAATGTAAAGTAGCTACCGGAAAATGTACTCTGTACCAGAATTGGCAAATGACTGCCCAGACCAAAAAAAAAAAAAAAAAAAAAAAAGCCGATTAATCATAAAAGCAAATTACCCATAAGATACAACACACTGGTTCTAAACTAAAATTTGTAAACCAAAAGGCAATTTTCCTTTTTATGTTGAGCATAAAATTAATATGTAGTTGAATTGGATTGATTGAAATATATGTTGCATCAGAATATGCTCGGAATTTTTTAAAGTTTATTGTATTTGGTACTTTCTTAGAGAAAAAGCATCCCGATTGTGGAAAAGGGTAAACCACCCCCATGATGGTAAGAGAATGAAGAAATCATATAAAGAATGAAAACTATAAAAATCTGCCTCAACTGCGGAATATACATTATTATTGCATAAAGATTTCTCCATTTTGACATAGAAATTTGTTTGACTGAGACAATGGTTGCGTTCCAGAATATGTGAATTTGAAACAAACAAAATAGATACGGACAAATTTAAACTTTTATTTCATCGAATTTTGAAGGATTCCACTTCTTATATATATAATTTATTCAAAGATATTATCTAATATTTAGTGAATTTTTAAATAAAATATTAAAATATGTTTTGGGGATTTACGCTGTCTGAATATTCTAAAATGAAATTATTAATATTTATAAGATGATAAAATGAAAAAGTTTAATTATTTCTTATTTTTAATATCATTAACATATTCATGCACGTAACGTAGATATTAATAGGATGTTATCTACATAAGCTGTCGTGGTTCTAAAATCTATTCTGCATTGTAAGCTCCTTTGTATGTTCATTTTGAAACATCAAGCTTTTAAATCCTTTTAAGGAATCACAAAGCATAACAGATTAGAACTTGAATGAAATATAATTGGTTTTATCGTATAAAGGATTAAAATGCTAAATCAATATTTCATAAATTTCATTATTTTATAAATCGTATTTTAACTTAACATTTCAACCATATGAAAAATTAATACCATTTAACATGGTAAGTAATATAATATGATATGAAAAGTTTTGATGCAACTCGAAATGGGCGAGCATTATTTACATATGCTCTTTATATAAAAAAACTGCCAATTTTTTTTTTTTCAAAAATGTACAAAAAATAAAAAAAATAATAAAGTAGTAAAATCACTATTGCCTCAACTATTATGCGCATTATACGAGATGAAAAGCGGGATTAGACAGAGTGAAATATATCTATGGCAAAAGTTTTTTGACAATTTTTTCCTTTTGTGAAAAAGTTAAAATTAGAATTACTTGTCAAGTTATTCAACATATGTAGTTATGTAGTACAGTAATCCCCCGACATTCGCGTTTTTTTTACTCGCAAATGGGAAAATATGGGAAAATAACCTTATAGTGATAGAAGTGTGATTTAAATATTTATAATTTTATTTTCATTAATTCTTATTTTTTATACATTCTAACATTCTTAAAGAGCGTTTACGAATTTGGTTTGTCTGTCCGTCTCTCTGATCATTCTCTAACTTGCGTAAAAAGATTCGGATTTCCATGCAACTAATATATGTTATTGCGGTTTACCGTGGCATATTCGGTATTGAAATGAATTGTGTACCACTTAGGGTTAGTTTACATTGAATCTTAAAAGTATTCCAATACATTGCATTTAATAGGTAAAATTCCTTTTCAGTGCATTTTAATGATTTTACCATATTTCAAACATAATGAAATTTATATGCATCACCGAGGTGCACAACAAAATGTTTTCTATAGGACATGTGGTGCAAAGTAATTATTAATCATTTAGAGGATCATATATTATGTATATCAGCATATATTATGGTCTACAGTGAAAAAAACGTTTGCAGTCTATTTTAATGATGTTACACTTTTTCAAACATAATGAAATGTATATGCATTATTGTGGTGCACTATAAATTGTTTACTGAAAAGTACAATGTGCATTGAATTTATAGTTCATTTACGGGGACATACAAAACAATTCAATTACATTCTCATCTATGGGGGAAAATTGTTTGCAGTGCATTTTTCTATTCAACTTCAATGAAAATCATACACATTACTGAGGTGCATGACAGCATATCAGCATGTAGTCAATAACACAGTCAGTGTATACTTTTAAATGTTTGCAGGCAATGTTTCTTTCTCCATTCAAATTTAACTCACAGAAACCTGTGTCATTGCATTCTGGGATATGGTGTTACAGAATACTTTTACTTGATACTTTTTCTTGGCTCACACATGTGCTTCACATTACTCTTATTTACACTTTTTGTAATGCCAATTTCGTCGTTTTGACGCATTAACAGTACTAGCGGGTCAAAGTACAGTCGAACAAAGAATAAATAAATAAATGAATAAATAAATAAATAAATGAATAAATAAATAAATAAATAACAAAATAAATAAATTAATAAATACCAAAACTAGCCATTCGAAGGGAGATAGTGTTACTTTTCAATTTACGTTATAAAAATATGCTAAGCGGGTTGTCTTTATAGCATTTAAATTGTACAAATATCTGAAATTTTCCATATGAACGCCGACTTTTGAAATGATATTTAGAATTTTCGGTAATTTTATTTTACATCTGTAACGGGAAGCAATTCGGTCAAGTATTTTAAGAATTATGAAGGTTTACATTTGGAATTCTTAATGTGAAATTAATTTTTAGTCGTAGCAAAAACATATTGCAAAACATGTAGTTATTAAACATAATTCAATGAAACACTTGATGGAATAAGATGTAATACGGGATTTGCATATTTGATGATTCTAATAATCTATTTCTGCTAAAAAAATTATATAATACAAATCATATATTTTTTAAATAAATAAAATAAATGAAATAAATTTTCAAAACAAATATAAATTGTAACCGATGATTAATTTAATAGAAATCGATTTCTAAAAGCTTAACCCTTAATTGCATAGTGATGTAAACTTCCATCACAGTTTATTTAACTTTTAATAAATAAATCAACTTCTTCGCCACCACTATATTTATATAGAAATATTAATCCAATAAATTTCCCGTGAACTTGCTGAACAAAGTTAAAAATCTATCTTAAAATTTCTGGTGTCTAATATTTAATATATGTATAAAAAACACAATTGTAAAAGAAAAACTCATGCGAAGAAGGGTTAAAATATGTGAATACAAGATTACATCTCATTCCGCGTAGTAAGTTTTGAATTATACTTAAAAAACTACCCGTATTGGAATATGTTTTGTAAAGATTACAAATGAATTTCATATTATGAATTCCAAACTTTGGACCTTCATTTTATATAAATGCTTGAGTAAATGACCTCCTTCCCGCTTGTTACACTAAGGTAAACTGTATCGAATAAAGCCAAAATATGTCAAAAGTTTGTGCTCGTGTTGAAAAATTAAGAGTTTTGTGTAACTTCATTATGAAGACCTAAGCTTATTTTGATAACATGAATTAAAAGAAAAGAATATTTCAAATGGAATGGATTCTTCCATTTTCTTCTTGAGAAATTTGGAGAATTAAATGTCTGGTCTGTTTTCTTTTTTACGGCGGACTGTAATTTCTGACGAAGTTATAGTCAAATCGATATTTTGTATGTATATATATATATATTGTATATATATATATATATATATATATATATATATATATATTAAATGAAATCACCTGTAAGAAAATCAAACGAAGATATAGTATAAAAATTGACAGACACCACAAAAATCATAAGAAAACAAAATAAAAGTATGAAAAACTATGAATATCTTATGAAATCTTCAGATGAGCATCATAAGAATATTTCATAGTTAAGTTATGTTATTTTATCAAATATTGTCAGCATTAAGTCTAAAAATGTCAATATTAAGCCCCTCTTATCGATCCCCCACCAAATGGGAAAATAATAATTTATCCATAAAATAAATAATAATCCATCTGCAATATATAAAAAACTAAATTAAAATAGACATAACTCATCAGTGAAATAGAGAGAGAAGATGGTTAACAAAGATTCAAATTTACGAACCATGTGCAGTGCATGACTAAAATACCAAACTAGAAATATAGAACAAAATGTCAGAAATGCTATGTAATTGCAAAAAAATAAAGAAATAAAATAAGAAAATCAGTAATGCTGCCATCTAGCTTTAAATAAAAAAAGGAAGGAAATAAGTAGTGCTGCCATTTAGCTTTAAATAAAAATAATATATACATAAATATATTTTAGGCACAATCTGCTGATCAAAGTGTATATATTTTCAAAATCTTATTGTATATTTATTTAATTTTCTCAAAGGAATTATCATTGTTTTTCAAAGAAGGTCAAAGTTTTTTAATTTTTCATATGTACAGACAAATTTTAATGAGTAATTTAGTATTTCTTCCAATTTTTACGTTATTGGTATTGAGTTTAAATCGTATACAAATATATTCATGTTTCTAAAAAACGAGGTTTTAGAGGAATAAAAAAGCGCCAATTAAAATTATATGTGATTTCACAACACGATTTCTCAGAAATCGCGGCGCTGACATTCTTGAGGTTTGCCTGGAACATAACTCTGGATAGAGTTAAGAGATTATTGTATGCAACTCTTAAGCTGTTCAATTAACATAATTCTTCACATTGGGGATAGATCTCAAAGAGATCAGCTCAAAATGTCGGTGAAAAAAAATATAATTACACGAAATTCCACAATTTATAAAAATCATATTCCTGTACTTAAGCTATTCAGTTTCTAACTTCTTTTCTTTTAGAAAAAAAGACTCTTTAAAATGTATTTGTATTGATAAACATTTTTTATTTATTTTGAATTATTTGACATTTTTAGTTATTTTAATACTTTTAGATGCCGTCTTGAGAAAATAAACGACATACTTGTGTATTATAAAGATAATATTTTATTTTTTATTATATAATATTTAAACATAATCTTTATTCTTGACAGGTTATATTTGAAAAATTATTTTAGATCCAAATACTCTGCATTATCCCCAATTCTATTTAGTATCTTATATCCCTTTGAGTATGTCATTTACATACACCAACTGCTGAAGTTCTTTTGAGAAATCACTGTGCATAATGAAATTAGATCTCGAGGCTTTCATGCAAAATAATTGATTTCATAGTATGTAGTTGGCTGATGTATAATCGATATTTCATAAATTCGATTTTCCGATATATCTGAAAACTTGTTACTTAATTTAACATCATTTAAAGTTTCGGAACATTTAGCGCTTCAGCTTTATATTTTACAGCTTTAATAGCTCAATTCATGTAAAGGAGAACGTCATTTCCATACAATGTTTGAAATATCTTAATGGTTAAAAAGAATAAATAAGATTATTCTGAACGCGTGATGACAAGGAAGAATATACATATTTTTAATTATTTTACAGTTTAAAATAAACATTCGACTTTATAGATTCATAAGGTCATTTGATTTATTTTTGTTAATCTAAAAATGCATCTTTAACTTTTTTTTTATATCAGCGAACGGCAGAAATTCATAAAATTCCAAGTGTCATAACACGGTATGTTTTGGTCATAAAAGAATGCAATTTTTACTGTTTTATTGGTAATTTTATTTCAGAGTACGGAGTACTTGTACTTTATTTCAGAGTATGGAGTACTTGTAATTTACTTCAGAGTATGATTAGCTTGTACTTTACTTCAGAGTATGGAGTACTTATACTTTACTTCAGAGTATGGAGTACTTCTACTTTACTTCAGAGTATGGAGTACTTGTACTTTACTTCAGAGTATGGAGATAATTTTCTGTATATAACTTATAGAACCAGGATGTGTATAAAAAATTAAATATCTAATTAAATTTTCAGCGGAGCTGAAATTATGCTGGAAATTAGTGAATACAAAGGATGTGAACTTACTTCACTGTAAAAAAAAAAATTGCAGTAAAATTACGGGCAGAGGCCGGCAGCAGAGATTCCAGTCATACCCCGTACAACAACAACAACAAAAAATCTATAAAAAATAATAATAAAAATAAATAATAAATAAATAATAAATAATAAATAATAAACAAAAATCGTACCGTATTTTTGCTAACATATGGGCTAGAACTGTGAGAATATGTGGATTGCTCTTAATTTTCTAAGTATCTAAGGGATAAGGCCGCTTATTTAGTGGATCAGACCGTTTTTCATAAAAAATAATAATAAAAAAAATAATAAATAAATAATAAATAATAAATAATAAACAAAAATCGTACCGTATTTTTGCTAACATATGGGCTAGAACTGTGAGAATATGTGGATTGCCCTTAATTTTCTAAGTATCTAAGGGATAAGGCCGCTTATTTAGTGGATCAGACCGTTTTTCATCAAATAAGGCTGTTGCCCGTGAAAATTGAAGGGCAAACGCTCATAAATTTACAGTTTTTTCTGAGAGTGTACAACCAATTTACTAAAAATGAAAAACTAGGAATAAATTACTTATGCGTTTGTAATTATGACAGAATCAATAATTAACAAAGTATTATTTTTAAGAAGACATTAAGAAGACATAAAAAAAATAAACATTGCCATATAAATGTTTTTAAAATGTCATTTAAATGAAAAACAAAGTCCTTTAAGCTTAAATACGCATTAGTAACATTTATAGCTTTATATTTTATAGCTTTGATAGCTCAATTCATGTAAAGAAGAATGTCATTTACATAGAAAATTTGAAATCGCTCAATGGTTAAAATGAATAAATATGATTATTCTGAACGCGTTTAGGATGACAAAGAAGAATATATATATATTTAATTATTTTACTGTTTAAATTAACATTCGACGTTTTGATTGAAAAGCTCTTTTGTATTATTTTTTTTAAATCCAAAAATGCATCTTTCTTTTTTTAATTACAAAAAACGTCAGAAATTTATAAAATTCCATGTGTCATAACTCGTTATGTTTTGGTCATAAAAGAATTAAATTTTTACTGTTTTATTTGTAACTTTACTTCAGAGTATGGAGAAGGATTTTCTGTATATAACTTTTAGAACCAGGATCTGTATAAAAAATTAAACATGTAAAAATTTTCAGCGGAGCTGAAATTACCCTGGAAATTTGTGAATACAAAGGATGTGCATTATCACATGCTACACAGCGTACAACCAATTCACTAAAAATGGAAAGCTAGGAATAAATTACTTATGAGTTTGTAATTATGACAGAAGCAATAATTAACAAAGTATTATTTTTAAGAAGACATTTAAAAATAAGTAAAAAAAAATTAACATGCCATATAAATGTTTTAAAAATATCTTTTAAATGAAAAACAAAGTCCTTTGAACTGAAATACATGTTAATAACACTTTCTTTGTAAATGTACCATGTTTCCATTTAAATTCGGTATCATAATTTTACAGTTTATAAGTAAATAATTTGATTTTCCTTAATTAGAATTTTTAACAAATGCCGTCATTTAACATAATTGATAATAAATGTACATAACATAATAAATGTTTTTTTAATTAATTACAAACAATTAAGTTCAATCATTAAATTGCAGACTTTATTCAGAAAGTTTTGCAAGTTAATATAAATAAAAGTTTTAATGTATTTTTTAATAAGTTTAAGGTACATTTAAAATCAAATTATCTTTTATGTCTACAATAAAAGCATAATACGATTCAAGATCATGTATGAGGAAGCTAAATAAAAATCCGTTTATGTTCCAAAACATTTTCATTGAGCTAGGTCTTATTAAATCATTATTATTGTTATAGATAATCGGATATATCAATAAGAATGATTTCTACACGAATGATGATTACAGAGTAAGAAAAAATAGTAGTTGAGTTAAAGACCTATAGAGCTATTGTTGCGGTACTCTCAAATACAGACGTATATAATTCATGAAATGATAAACGAAATATTATATATAGTTACGCATGGAATGATTTTGAAGAAAAGATTTTAAATTCTGCATAGTTTGTTCTTGCTGTTTTTAATAATAGTTTTTCTGTTTACGAAATATTTGTATGCCCCTCTATTTAAAAATAGCTATTTCAACATAATTTTACACAAACTCACATTTTTGTAAGTTACCAAGATTGTATATACTATAATTTAAAAATTGTGCAGTCCGGAAAGAAGTGATCATTACTTATTAATTCTGCTGCAAACGATCATATAAAAAATACATAGGTACTAGAGATGAGACGGAGCCAGCAAAGTTTTTATTTTATTTTATTGACAAATTGAAAAAGGAAAAACAAAACCTGCTATATAAAAAACAACAATGTTATCGAAGTTTCTTAATGTGTTTTACAATTCTTTAAAAATCATTTTGAAAGATAGATGAATTGTTATTGATGGAATAAAAGTAGAAAATTTTTGTCTGATTTTAAGACCTGCGCAATGCCAGTGTTATTAACAAAACAAGTCGTGGTATATCCCATTGTCTGTTCTCGCTTTCTGTTTGTAGTCCTTTTGAAAAATTACTGCAAAACAGAACTCAAGACTTTTTGCAAAAGTCGTAGAAGGATATTTGTAATTTATAAGAATGGTGACTTTTGCAGATTGCTGCCCAGTGGTTGGATTTAAATTACAAATTTCCTATTTTAAACAGGTTTTCAGGGACAGGAAAAACACGAAAATATGTTATAAAGGAGTATTTAAGATTAATACTTATTTTTATGAAAGAAGAGATTTTTAAACGAGGAAATTAATCTTCAAACAATTTCAAAATGTTATTAACAATTTTCTCCTATGCACTTCCGGAATGGAACTTGGGCTCTGATGACAGAAATATTTTAACGCTCGGGCGTGTTCGGGATGAAAAAAAAGAGCCCGAACACAACTCTAATAGGTACAATAAAAATTAGATACCATAACACATAGGTGCATAAAACAATCGCATCAATTTTCATTATACAATTAGTGATCACTTTTAATACTTTTTATTTGAATTTGTATATTTTTTATTTAATACTTTTTATTGCTTTTTATTTTATACTTTTTATTTGAATATGTGATTCATGACTTTATATTTTTAACATTATTTTCCATATTACATTGTATATTTATATCAATCTAAGATCTATTTTTACTGTATCAGTATTGTTTCTGTGTTTCCTACTTCTTCGTACTGTATTGCGATATATACCCTGCCCTTGATGCAAAATAATCATAAATTGTGTTAACTTTTAAACATTTTCTAATGCATTAATTAATGTATTTTATCTTAGAAATACACTATCTATGAGCAAATAATTGAACGTCTGTAATAGTAAAGGAAAACGAAGTTTATTCACTTTCAATAAATGGTATAGCCTCCACAAGCGGCCTTTCGGGGCACATTCTCAACCAATCGCTGTACGATGGCTAGCGGTATTTTCTTGCACTCGCCTTGGAGAAGACAGGTCAGTTCCATCACCGATGACGGAAGGTGGGGTCACCTTTTCAGTCTATGACTCAACGCGTCTCAGAAGTACTCGATAGTGTTAAGGTTCGGATTCTGCGCAGGCCGGGAAGGACTCTGGACCATATTGTCACCATACCAAGTCATGATGGTCCTTTCAAAATTACAGGTGACATTGTCATCCTGAAAGTAACATGGGTCAACCCCGCGAAACTGCCATAATGCAGGTGTCCATAATGGTACAGTAGGTCTAAGCGTTAAAGTGTACTAGGAATTGCGACCAAGTGTTCCAAACCATATCAGTAGAAACACCCCCACAGCATAACTCTACTTCCACCGAACTTCACAGTTGACACAGTACATTGTGGCAGGAGTCGAACTCCAAGCAGACGCCAAACCCAGACACTGCTATCCAAATGCTACAGCGTGAAACTTGATTTGTGCCTCCGGAGAACTTTTTCCATTGTTCCAATGTCTACTTTCGCCATTCTTTGCACCACGTTAGCCAAACAGCACTAATGGTCTCGGTAATCATCGGCTTGTGGGCGGCAGCATGTCCATGATAACCAAGCAGATGGGCTTCTTGACTGATGGTACAGAAACAACACTATCAGATGCATGTTGAAACTCCTCCTGAATGTTGCCCACCAAATTGGGTTGGTTTGTCCGAATTTTTCTCGCCAGGACCCGTCGGTCTCTAATTTCCCGTTTTGTGGGTCTGCCGGTTCGGGTCATTTTCCGATAGTTACTCTCTTCCACTTGACACTTCACGTAAGCAATTGTAGATTATAAGTACAGGAACTCGCAGAATATGTCATGTCTGGATTGGCCATTTCTATGATACCCGACGTTTACACATTTCTCGAAATCCGAGAGCTGCAAGCTGCGTGGCACCTTGCATGCGACTACTGGCACTGTTGTTTCCCACACGCTATACAACGATGGCGGTCGTGATGTGTATCAGGACCGCAGATATCGTCATTCAGTTTCTATGAACGGTATGATAGTTAGGGGCTCATATATCGGGATAATTTTTTATAATCACCCTGTACATTTCATTATCACTTAAAGTAAAATTCTTCTTTTGGAATATCATGTACGACTAGAAAATTTCTTAAAGAAAAGGAGGCCTAAATGGTAACCGTGTTTTATATACCTAAATATCAGGTCATGGTTTGTACGGCTTCTGGAATTTTGCGACCAGGAAATTCTTAGGAACCAATATTTTCTTACTCTGAAAATTTACTTTCTGAAAATCTGTGCTTAAAAGAAGGCGAAGTTTCGCGTGTTTAACCTAGATTTCTTTTTTGATAAAGAAAATACTGTTGAAAATTCTGGACAATTTCCTGATCCGTACGAACCCTGTAGGTGTGCTGTAGACATATTTGAAATTTTAAGGTTGGTGGCGTAAGATTGAAGTTTGGAAATCGCTGTTCTAGAGTAATAAAATAATGAATTTTTTGTTTTGAAGTTGTTACAATTTATATAGTCAAAGGTGAGTATATTTTTTTCATTTTACGGAAATTTAAATCCCACTTAAAAGAACTAAACATGAACCTGCCTATATATTTTTAGTTAATCTTATTTTATAATGTTACGTATAGATACTGTTTAGTTTTAAAAGGAAGAAATTTCACATTAATAATCTTTATAAAATGAAAGCTATGTTAGTACCAATATAGGGCGTTGCAAGTATATGTATACACAATGAATTTTGCATTTTTATAAAGCAATGTTTATTAACACGCACTTCATTTCGAATTGTGTAATGGAACTATAATACATTTTATAAAATTAACGTCAGTATTCAAATTCATTGCCATTACCGTCCATATATTTCTAACATCGTGAAGCAATGAATTGAAATCATCAACCAATCAGCCTCTCTTCATTTGCAGGTTTGTTGGGATGACGGGTTTGACGGGATCTTCCCGAAAGTTGCTTGTGATAATTTGGACCAGTTCTACCTTCCTCAAACTTATCTCCAATTCAATTGATTTCATGTTGCGTATAAAGATATGTTTGAATCTCTCTCTCCGTACTAAACCGTCTCTGTAATTCAAGCTACACCTTTAAACATGCAATAACACTTAAGGATTAATTTCCTTTTCTGAAAGCTTAGTCTAAGTTGCAGTTAGTATTTCACATTAGTTAAGCCAGAAAGAAAAAGATGAAAATGTCAGTTATTAGCGAATAAATCGTGTATACATTTTTAAACACTTTGTATAATAAATAACGCTGCATCACCCTGAACGTAAGTTATATGCTGAGAGATGAAAAGATTCCATTTGAAATAGCTTCTTCTTATTTTTCTGCTGAGAAATGTTATATCTATGCAATAGTTTCAAAATAAATTGAGCAATAATAAAAACCACCCATTTAAAATTTTTATTAAATGGTAGTTCAATAAATAAACTTCCCACAGGGAGAGTTATGTGCGAGTAAGAAAAAGTAATACATATTTTTATACAAATAACTAACGAAATTATAATGAAAACTACTATATAAGTAACATATTGTGTAGCTCAATCGGTGTATAACGAGTCATATTAATCAGACTTTGTAAGTGTATTGTCTGTTGAACGCAGCATAAAATGTGAAAACATGCTTTGAATAATTTATAAAGGAAAACTTGGGGATACGTTCACGGTTAATAAAGAAAATGTCGACGACTTAATGCTGCAAATGTCACCAAAATATATCGTTAAATAAATTGCTTGTGAGTTTAAATACAGATTGGAAATTTTGAAATAAACGATATGTGAGCATTGATAAACAAAACTCTTATTTTTTTCCTAAAGATTAATAAGCACTGAAAAAAATATTACGCTTAATTTTTTTAACGTAACGGATGCAACATATTTTCAGTTTATGTAAGTATAAATTTGTAATTGGTGGTAACCCTTGGAATTTAATTATAGATATACAGTGGCGGTCAAAAGTTTCCGGCCAGCATAAAATCTTTTGTTAATTTGTATGTATACTCATATGAAGAGGAATTTCAAAGTGATACTTATACATTTTGTTGACATAATATTTAGGAACTTATTTCTGGAATAACAAATAAATATCAATAAAATTAATTGACAAACTTAATTGCATGTTCTCAAAAGTTTCCGGCCATCGTTTCAAGTTTGGAAAAAAATTATGTTATAATAGAAAATAACAGTGATCAACGACATTTACAATTAGTATTTTGTCGTCATGCTTTTAGCAATAAGTACTGCGGCACAGCGACGTGGCATCGATTCACTGAATGGTTGAAGGTCATCTATGGTAAGTTTTTCCCACTCTTCTTGCAATTTTTAGGAAAATTCTGCTGAATTGGAATATTTATAATTCCGCACACGTTTTTAAAGTTCGTTACAAAGATTTTATATTGGATTCAGATCGTGTGATTGGGCTGGCCATTTTAAAAGCGGAATTTTTAGGTGCAAAAGCGACGGCTTGACGAGCTTACATGTATGATTTGAGTCGTTATTATGCTGAAACAAATAGTTGCGACCACAATTTTTCCTCCAATAGGGCAGCAAATGATCTTGTAAGATATCCTTATGCATTTCACCATCCAGCTTGCCGCGAATTTCAACTAACGGACCGACACTTTTTCCAGGAAATGCTCTCCACAGCATAACGTGTCCTCCGCCATGATTCATTGTAGGAATAACATATTTCGAATAATATATTTTGTTTTTAGGTCGTCGGAAGTAGTGTCTGTCATCACTTCCAAAAAGGTTGAACTCATCGGAAAATAGTACTTTCATCCAGTTGTTACTTGTCCAGTCGTTGTGTTTCTTGGCAAACGCCAGTCGGACCCACTGTTTTTTTTTACTTGTGAAAGGTTTTTTAACACCGACTATTCCATAAAGTCCTATGTTACGTAAGCGTTTTGACACGGTAGACCAACTTATTTCAGCAGTATTTTCACTCCTTATATTGTGGGATAATGCAACGGCCTTTTTTTGAGGTCATCAATTGTTTTTCCCCTGATAATTCTGTCCAGACGAATAGTCCTTTTCCGGAGTCTCCCGGACCGTGGCAAGTCCTGAAGGCCATGGCCATCTTTATACATTATTAAAATATCGTTCACAGTAGATTTTCCTATCGATAACTTTGCCGCAATCTCACGACAGAATTGGCCCTTTAGCGACAAACAACTCACTCGTTTACGAAAAATAATTGTTAAACTTTTTATTTTTGAATTTCAACTACATTGTTTACGTTGATTTATTAGATAACACGGCAAAAACAACACTTTACAGATAACAAAAACTAACGAATAACGAATGGCCGGAAAATTTTGCACACGCGAATTTCGAATTTCTCCCCTTTGCATCAAATGTCTTAGGTATCCCATCAAAATGATCACGTGGTCAGAGGTTATTTGCATATTCCTGCGTTTTGGAACAATTGAGCTTCTTCTTTGCTGAAAAGTTCTGGCAAGCAAATCAAAGAAACTAATGGCCGGAATCTTTTGACCGCCACTGTATAGGATAATCATGTTTAATTTATCGTGTAAAATGAAATGACGATAATTATTTATTTCACAGTTCCGTGTCTGGATTATACTATATATGTTGATACGTAAAAACAGCAAAAGCCTTAATTTATCATGCCTATGGCATAGAGAAATTCGAAATAATTGTAAATGAAAGTAGGGTAAAAGATCATATCTTAGATTTAACTCTATTTAGGCACTTTAGAGAGTAATGACTGAAAGCGAATGTTCACAGTAGGAATAACTATATAACTTTTTTGAAACATAAACATGGTGTTATAAGTTGTATTTTTACATAGGGGAGATGGGGGATGAATGGGACATTTTCACAAAAATGTTTATTTTAAATATTTTATTTAAGTTATTATCAATATTATATATCACATTTCATACATTAAGTGTTTGACTACATCTTATGCACAATATTTATCCAAGATTATTATTACACAGAAATATATTATGAAATTAAAAAACAAGTCTTCTATGTCCCAATCATCCCCACAGCAGGGATGAATGGGGCACAAATATTTTCCTCCCTTTATTCAATGTTAAGGACTAAAAGCTGAAAAAAATGCCTCCTGGGCAAAAGCTGAGAGATTGTAAATTGTAATATGATCTCCAGAATTATTTGTTAGCAAATCATATTGGACTCATCTCAGCTTTGCCATAAAAGGCCCATAAACGGTGGACTGAAAACGATGGCTACAAAGAGGATGAAATGTTAAAAGAATAATTACCATAAAGTATCAATTTATCAACCTATATAATATTATTTAGTTAATAAAATTTTTTCAGTATCCGCTAGGGACGAGTGAAGCAGTCTCATTCATCCCCATTTGAAATATCTCAATCATCCCCATAATGCACATATTATGCCGTCAATTGTCAGCTATTTTGTCTCAGAAATTATTTTGTCACAATGGTTAATATCCATTCATTTTAAATGCCAATATTGAGCCTTTAAATAAAAAACTACAACATATCTTAATTGTTTATATTGCATAAGATATTTAAGTAACTTTAAATGTAAAAAAAATTACTTTTAAGCAGAGTCTTCAGGAAATGATAATTTGAAGGAAACTGAAAACAGCCATGGGGCCTTGCTTTTGTTTCTGAAGTACATTATGGTAGTGAAATCTATGAGGATAGGAAGCAACTAAAAAAAAGTGTATTGCCTGAAATATTGAGAACGTCCCATCCATCCCTTGTCCCATTCATCTCCCATCTCCCCTATATTTCCATTAGAAAATCTAAACTCATTCACTTCCTGCGTGATTAATATGTCAACGCAATCCTGATATTAACTTTGACATTTTTTAGAAAAGCATTTATTAATAAAAATTTGATAAGCTAATTATACATTTTAGTGACGTTTAAGGGCTGAGTGTTTGTAGAAAGTTTTAAATAATTTTTTTTTTTTGAAAATTCTCTTTTCAAGGAACAACTAAAAATAAGGAGACAAATTTTCGCCGATTTTCCAACACAATTCTACTTTACCATATATATTTTTTGTAATAATGTAAAATAACACATTTTTTTGTCTTTTGCACGCACATATTTTTAATTAGGTTTCAATCAAAACAAGATTATAAAAAATATATTTCCATAATAATAGCAGTTAAAAAGTTTTACATTAGGGTTACAAAACGAAACTTGCCTAATAAGCAACAGAGACCAACATATTGTCGGTTTGGATATGTTCCTGTTATTTTTTAAAAGTTAAGGAGTATAGTTCGTGGGTTTAATATTCAGCTTATTGCTATTCCCCCTCCTTACTTCACTAATTTATTAGGTAGTAACATGGATCCTACACCGTTGCACGAATGTGCGGGTGTTTATGAAATACCTATTGTCTTTAAAAATGGCACTAAAAAGTTTTACATTGGGGTTACAAAACGAAAATTTATTGAGCGTCTAAAAGAATATAAAAGGAATATTTCGCAATATCAACAGACGACAGCCCTGGCTAAATTCTGTTTTAATAATCCTGACAGCCGCATAGATTTTGATAATGCTAAAATTAAAATTCGATGTAATAACGTGAGGGTCTACGAAAGGAGTCCATTGAAATTATGATTAGGAAAAATGAGGTTTGTAATGATAGCATTTCATTTAATATCACTAAACTTTGGATGAGCATCTTGAAATAGTTAATTACGCTTTTATTTATTTTAAAATTCTTCATTGATAATATTTTTACGGCAGTTAGATTTTTGTCCGTTAAGAGACGCTTATGCATCGTTTCTACTTGTGGTTGGTTGGTACGATGGTTGAGTGTTACCCTTATTAATTTTTAATTTGTGGACTTCAATAATATTGTGGTAACGGGCGGATTGTTTTTCGCATTTGAAACATTAAAAGCAATATAAGAAAATTTTCCTGAAGATGACCATAGATGGTGGTCGAAACGTAGATATTTTTAACATTAATGTATGTGTAAAATTTTAAATTTGTATACACCATTCAGTAAAAATATGTGATGTTTTATACTCACTTCTTTAATGTTATAAATATAAGATTTGGGCATTTTCTGATTTTCTATGTTTATTGGCTTTTAATGAAGATTGTACGCATTTACAACTTATTTGAGAACAAATAGATGTAAAGTTATTACAAATTGTTTTTCTATTGGGATTTTCAAATTTGTTTCAAATTTCTCAAACTTTCTTTACAAACACATTTAGATTGCTTATAGCAATTCAGCTAAAATTGGTAGACAGTAAAATGTCACACTGTAAATTGAATGAAAAATATTGGGAATAATCGAATCCTTTTTGTAAACAAGAATCGGTATGTTGATCTTTTAATAATTTATTACGTTCAAAAGTGTTTTGATTCTTGTTTCAGTACGAATAATAAATTTCATTTCCTCATATAAAAGGATTTCCTAAGATATTTATTTTTGTAGACATTATACAGCAGTTGCTAAATGCAGTTGCACAATAGGTGAAAGAACTATGTAAATTTTACAAACATAATAAGCAAAATTTTATTATTCTTGAAATATTTTAAATAAAAGAACAAAAATGATATGACTTAAGGTTTGTTGCTAATTTGAAACAGCATAATAAATGTTTTTTTTTTTCAAACTGATATCACAATATGTGCGCGAAAAATAAAAGTATTTTAAACTAATGTAAGCAAAAGTGTAAATTGTATTCACATTCAGACCATTTATTGAAGTAATGAAAAGTTTTCCGGGATTAAAGCAGTTTAACCACATTATTTAAGCGTGCTCTCTTTGTTGACAACCTCTTTGAATTTTTTTGAATTTTTTATACGGCGGAGCAAAGATAAAAGAATTTTTCCCTACAAGAATTCTAACAATGCATACACTCTTAACAATGATTGCTATTATCTGTCTAAACTAAAAAAAAAAAAAAAAAAAAAAAAAAAAAAAAACGAAGGAAACAAAAATTTTTCTAATGTAAAAAGTGTTAATGATATAGTAAAAATGAAAGGAAAATACGAAACACCATGTTGTTATAATATTTTTTTACATAAAAATTTGCATCGATATAAAAATCTGTGTACAGTCGGTCAACCCCCCCCCCCCCCCCATCCCCTCCATCACCATTTATTTTACCGCTAAATAGACGCTCAAAAAACTAAAATAGCCATTTTATTGACAATATTTTCTTCTTTAAATATATGTTAAAAGAAAAAGCTACTGAAATTGTACCAAATATCATACTTTTTTATACAAACACCTAATTTTGACAACACACTTGAATTTTCGGGAAATTTTACCATAAGATACCAAACGGGAAATCATTCTGTGAAAAAGGTAATGTATTATGCAGGTTTAAAATTTAAAATTTATAATGATAAATTATTTTTTACAAGTTGAAACACACACTACAATGCGGAGAGAATTTTAGACATAACTCAAAAACTACTTGGCGAAATGAGCTGTAATCTTTTATCCGGATTTTAAAAATT
This sequence comes from Maratus michaelseni, assembly GCA_963931845.1. Lineage (NCBI taxonomy): Eukaryota > Metazoa > Arthropoda > Arachnida > Araneae > Salticidae > Maratus > Maratus michaelseni. Next base: position 261,145,885 of record OZ007589.1, on the reverse strand, counting down.
CTAGAAAAAAAATTTCTGTTAAAATTTGTATAGGTTGCAGTTTATATTTATTTATTTATTTATTTATTTTGAAAATTAAATTCCAAAATATTTAGTTTTTAAAATTATTTTTCGGAAGAAAAATGAAATTCAACCTCTGTATTTTCTTCACAGAAATCGATTTCAAGAACTTTAAATATGTGAATTCAGAGTTTTTGAGTTAAAAAACTATCTACCAGCAGCTTGCGTTACCACTATTAAAAAATAATTTACAATTAGAAGTTCAAAACTTTAAACCAGTAGGATTCCTATCTTGTCCAAACGACTTCTCGTATGTTATCCTCTAATAAAATGCCCTTAAGAAATCCAAATATGACATCAAAATATCATATTTTCATATTGACAATTTTGAAATTTAGTACAATTTTTATATGAAGGAAACTTCTAAACTTTTCTTTGAACATTCATGTAAAGAAAACATAATTATCAATCGTACTGCTATTTTCGACTTTATCTGTGGCAATAAAATTTGGCAATAAAATAGATCTGTAGATTCCGTGTTTTTCTATTTGTAAAGTCGGAATGATCATTATTAATTATTCCATAACGTGAGTCTCTTTATGTAATTGATTACTGTTATAAAACTATCTTCAACGTGATGGACTACATTCTTAGGCTATAATTTTTTTAATTTTGTTTGTCGTTATTATTAAAATTACTAAATAAGATCTAATCAAATATAAAAGAATAATTATCTTTTTTTACTCTAAATTCAATTAAAAATGTTAAAAATACGATTCTCCTGTTACATTTTTTAAACGCTTTTTGACTATTTTTTATGTTGTGAGTACTAATTTAGTTAATTCAAGGGTGATATTTCGTTTAATAGCATCAGCCTTATACAATTTAAATAAAATCCATCTTGGAACAAATAGAAAAAACATATTACTGCGCATATTTTTGCCCGTTTATAAAATAGTATTTTGGATGTCCTTGTAATCCCATGATTAAATAACTTACATTTGGTGTCATTTTCAATTTAAAAATTATTCAATTCATTTTATAAAACCTTTACTACATTTCGAAATTGGAATAAATTTTAAAATTCTTTAACTAAAATAAATACATTTCATGATATCGTTCATAAAGGGAACTGCTAACCTATGCATGTAAATCGGTGTTAACAAAAATATTGGGTTGACAAATAATTCGTTCTGTTTTCCGTCGGGTGATAGTTCATTCCGTTTTTGCGTTCCCTTTCTTAGAGCCAAGTCGCAACTCATCTGTGCGATTGAAAAGTTATGTTCACGGAATCTGTCAGCGATTGTTTCGCTAAGGAAACATTTGTATTACGTGCTATCTATGAAAATTGACACGAAAACGGCCATTATCGTCATATTTTTTCTACTATTTCAACCAAGGAAAAAGAGCAGTGGAGTCTCAAAGAAAGATATGCAGTAACAAAATTATGCCGTAACAAATCTCGTGTGTCGAAAATGGTTTACCAAATTGCATTCTGGAGATTTTAACATCAATTACGTGCCATGCTCCGGTCGCCCGACAGAGATTACTTCGAGTTATGACAAGGCATTTATTGATGAGAATGCATCCTAAACTGTGTGGGAGACTGCTACAGTGTTAAATATTTTCTATACTAGCATGGAAATCAATTTACGGCAACTGGATACGCTTCCCCTCTCAATATTTGGGTTCCGCATAAACCGACCGAGACGAATTTGATCCATCGAAATTCTATTTCTGATTCACTGCTGAAACGTCAAAAGAAAGAATCTTTTTTGAAGTGAATGCTGACGGGGGATAAAAAGTGGATCGAATACGCTCTATGATAAAGTAGTGCGAAAAAGATTCTGGAGACAAAGCAACAAGCCGCCGCAGACATCTTCGAAGGCGGAACTGCATCCTAAGAAGATTATGCACTCCATGTGGTGGGATTTGAAGGGTGTTTTGCATTATGAATTTTTACCAGCAGGCAGAACCATTCATTCAACTGTATATTTCTCGTAGATACATAAACTGAGCAATGCATCACGCCAAAAACGGCCAGGATTTGTCAATCATAAAGTTGTTGTGACTTCACATGTCACTAATCACCCGGCAGAAATTGTTTATTATTTACTGAGATATTTTGCTTTTTGCTCCATATTCATCGGACATTGGCGCCATCCGATTACCACTTTTTCCGGTCGCTGCAAAATTATTTGAATGTGAAAACCTTCGCTGACAAAAAATATATAAAAAACACTTGGAGAGGTTTTTCGTCGTTACGTCATATATGTTCTATGAATTTGAATTGTGAAATTGGTGGGGAAATGGCAAATGGTCATCAATAACAACAGTAAATATATAACTGATAAAATATACGAGGTGTGTAGCGATCATTGTTTTTTTTTATTAATCTTAAAAACCTACGAACTTATTTGTCAACCCAATACATAACACAGTTTTACAATACTTTTAAATTTGTATCGACAATGAAGAATCGAATAATGTTTTTAGCCGAATATAGAAAGCAAAAAATGCCCCGCAGAACGGAAAGGAATGTTGAATGTAGTGTCGACGAATAGTAACTATTCAGTGAAATATCGAATATTCAGCTGATATTCAGGTTGTGGTGCATGCGCTCATATATATTCTTTAAGACATTCCAATAAATGGATTAATGTTTGACAACGGCTCGGGGGAATTACGTCCAAGTTGATTATTTTTTTTTTGTTTTCTTCGTATTACTTTTTGAAAAATGATCTCTGCCATGTAATACTGTCTAGTCTAGATATATCTACCATAAAAATAATCTTTGTAAATTGTGGTACGATTGAATATAGAAATAGTCAGCAACATATGTCTTAAGCAAAAGGTTCAAAAGACCAGCGAAAGAACAACTTAAGTAAATTGTAGGCTCAACTGAAATGGTCTATTTAATGAAATATATCATGACATGTCATATTAAAATGTAGAAATTCCGAATGAATTTTCTTTTAATCTCTTGAGACCCAAGCTCATATTTTTTGATCAAATTTTACAATTTTTGAGATTTATGTTTCTTTTGAGCCTAGAAAGCAATACATATTTTCATTTATTTAAAAAAAAAAATTAAAAATACTTTGTTTTTTAGCGTGTTCAATAGAATGGACATTGGGTATAGAAATAGTCAGCAACATATGTCTTAAGCAAAAGGTTCAAAAGACCAGCGAAACGACCTGCAAAAAATTTGCTATTGAATTAGATGAATGCAAATGTAAAATTCTTAATATTTCAGATAAAATAATGACACAAAATTGCATTCTACATAAAATAATGATACATATTTTAATTAGACACCAAATAATAATAATAAGAGTTTTAAAAAGTTCATTACCCGTAAAAAATAAATAGATGAACCTGAAATTCAGTAGTTTATGAATGTGCTTCTGCAAATCAATTAATAAACGAATATACGAATACAAGTTGCATTGCATGCGCACAACCTTATTTTATATTATAATACTTATCAAGTAAGATAAGATCGCTACATAGGCTTAAAAACACCAGATTTTTAAACAAAACTCTTAATAAGTTCTTATTTCTACAAATTTTTCTACCATTAGAAGTGTGTTTTTTATCGTTTATACATCACTTTTAAATATCACATAAATTCCGTTTTTGCATCATTAAATAGAAAAAGTGTACGAAACGTGTTGATAAATGTACTAATTTTCAAAATAATAATAATAATAATAATAATAATAATAATAATAATAATAATAATAATATTTTATTTTGTTTTTTAACTCTTCTCAACACCAGTCATTTGTTTGTTAGAATAAAAAATAATTAGTGGCACAGCTACCACAATTGGCAAGTAAATGCCAAGAAGAAATGTAAAAGAAATCAAAATGAGCTTATTTATAATCTTATACTGTTATCTTTAAATATATTGTCTTTAAAATTTTGTTGTTATTTAAATATGATTAAATTTATTAATTCAATTATGAATAGCATTGTAACAGAAAAATAATAACAAAAATTGTTACAATGAATAAGACTAACATATAATAAAAGCGTAATTCTAAGTATGTGCGTTTACCAAATGCTGTATAAAAATCTTTTTCTAAATATTTTTTTTTATTTCTTTAAGAAAACATTTTATCTACTTCTGTGTCTATTATTTATTTCCATACTGTCTTGATTTTTAAGTGAAAACTAATGCCTTTCTTCAGTATGCAACAAGAGTCTTATATGAATAAAAACAACTGATGAATAAAAAGAACTTCCAATAGAATGGACATTAAACATTTTTTGGTTTATTCTCTAAAATATACATTAAATTACATAAACTGCGATGTCATTTCATCGATACAACATTTAAATTTAGATTTGTGTAGCATTAATATCAAAATACTTAAAAATATATATAAAATTAGAGTTTAAACTGTCTGCTTACCTTAAACAGTCTTTTTCTTGTTCTCTGCCACTTTCAAATGATGAAAATACATATTTAGCTGCAATTTTTTTTTCGGTGCACAGATAGCAGCACTAGACTGTCTGTGGACAGCAAGTATTTACAAGTTCGAACTGAAATTAAGTATTTTAAAAATACAAATTGCACAAATTGTGCTTATTAGTTGCTAAAATCAGTGTAAAAATTGTTTTAAACTCATAAAAGAGCTAAAATCCTACATGTTTCGGCTTTAAACTTAAAGCCATCATCGGGGAAGAGGAACGACACAAACGACTACTGATCTTTTCTCAAAAAGATTCTTTCAAAATGATCTTTTCTCAAAAGATCATTTTCTCAAAAGACGTATCCCTAAGGAATTGTTGATTTTTAGGTAGCTTTCATTACAAAAGTAAAAAACTACATATTTTAGCCGTTCGGAGGAAAGCAATTCCAGAAAATTTTAGTATATTTTCACCGATCATGACCCCCCCCCCCCCCCCTGACATAAAATCACCCTCCGTTAAAATATTGATATATATCTGACATTTGTCATGCTGTAACTCTCTTATTTATGAACCGATTTGGATGGGATTGAGTATGTGTATAGGACATAGCTCCATCAGCCATCTTGTTTCCAAATGGCGGCCATTTAAAAGAGTTTTAATTTTTTTAAAAACAAAAAAAATGTACAAAAATTATAAATTGAAACAATTGTTTCCGTTCAGTGTTAAATCGTGATACAAGGATTCCGGAGTATTTTTTTTTTTTTTTTTTTTTTTTTTTTTTTTGCCTTGGCTTAATCTTAAAAAATGGCTGAGATATAGCAGTTTGAAATTCTAAGTTGGCTAATATTAAGAAATAATCTGTTTTTGTTATGCTGTAACTCTTATGCTGAAATTCGTATTAAAATTCAGTACTAACGAACACCGGGATTGAATCTTCTATAATCGGGTAACAAGCATTTTAGCTTTGGGTGTTTGAGTAAAATGACCTGAATTTTTAAAATTAAGCTAACTTTTCCTCCCGGTTCAAGCTGGAGGGATTATATAATTCTAATTTTTTAAATCAAAATAGACTCGATCGTGCAGGTGCGAATTTATTGAACTTTGGGACTTTCTGAAATGTCATGAAGTCCTAAATGATACTGATAATTGAATATACAAAATAAAAAATGTAGTTCTGAAGGAATGGTTAAACATACAATAATTAATTTACCTAGCATTAAAAATGATATTTTCCCCCGCACTGACATTTTGTTACACCTGTAATAATCCTAAAATAAAATAAAAGGCTAAACATACAATAATTAATTTACCTTGCATTAAAAATGATATTTTTCCCCGCGCTGAAATTTTGTCACACCTGTAATAATCCTAAAATAAAAGAAATATACTGATAATAGCAAAACATGTTTTATTTAGCAATTAACTAAAGTCCTTCAGAATGCAAGCAGTTATTTTTAACTCTGCAGTACATTTTAAAATTAAGGAAAATATTTCCACAAAGTGATATTTTTATTCATCTAAAATTACGTAATTATAAATCATCATATTCATCTAAAGCGAGGCTAACGAAAAAGAAAGGCTACCGCGGTGCTTTACGCGTATCTTTTTTTACATACCGCGGGAGTCACGTGATGCTCGAATCCGCCAATACAGGTGTACGAAAAAAGCATTACGTTACCCTAGCGGTCTGTAAAAAAAGATAAGTGGAATGTACCGTGGTAGCCTGTCTTTTTCGTTAGCCTCGCATCGAAAGTTACATGTAATACATTTTAAGTATCGTTTTCACAAATAGTTATAGTTTAACTTTTGAAAATTTTGAAGATATATTTCATATTAAAATTATGCATTTACTGCTATGGAATTATTGTAATAATTTTGGATGAAGCCAAGCTGTTTCAAGTAAACATTTAATAATTTTCTACGTAGCCTAATGTTGCATAAGCTCGAAGTCTGAAGAATAGGCCTGAAAAATAACTTCGTGTCTCCCAAAATACTGGTCCTTTTCCATTTAGTCGATTGCCAGAGAATAAGTCATTTTCTAATCAGTAAAAAGGTGCAAAGCGTCATTGTAAAAAATATCGGGGTCAGTGAGAAATATTAAATGATTTTCCAACTGTCCTCGGCCTTTGCAAGCAGACATTTAAATATAATTTTATTTATAAAATACAATTTTATAACAGGCTTAAGAGAAAGAGAAAACAATTGTCTGCTGTAAAGAAAACTTGTTGCAGAAGCAAGAAATTACAGACTTTCCGTAAAAGCTATTGTAATACTGAATTTCCGTAGTTTAGAAAAAGCGAATAAAGGTGAATCAAGATGCAAGAAAGTAATTTTTCTAGATTCAAAGCTGTCCCTTTGGATTGCATAGGTACTTGAATAAGATAATTCATATCAGAAAGTATAGTTCAAATTTTGTTTAATAAAATTGTCTATTATGTTTCAAGTATAAGTTTAATTTTCGACATTAACATTATAGACGATTTTTACAAATATATTAAGTGAAAAAAAAAACAATAAAACGTTAAAAACAATTATGCTAAATGCATTAAGAAATACTTTTCTGATACTTTAAAACATGGCAAAACGCAATCTCCACGCAGGGGCCCGAAAATATTTCGTTTTAGCCATTTGACTGTCCGTTTTAAATGTATTTAAGTACTTGCGTAGGGAAAATATATTTTTTGTATAAGTTAGCAGTCAGTTTTAGCTGGATTCCGTTTTCACATAGTTCACTGCATTTGCATTTGGCAGATTTCTCAGTTAGCCTATAACACCCTGTATATATATATATATATATATATATATATATATATACAGGGTGTCCTTTCTTATCTTTCTTTAAGAGCTAATTGGGAAGCCAATAATTGTACTGGAGGAGATTAAACTGGAAAAATGTTTCTAAAGCTGTTCTGTACCATGCTAAAAGCATTTTACTCGTATATCAAATTAGTTAATGTGAAAAAGATACGAAATACAAATTTTTGCACGTACACTGAGTTCTAAAACTTTAATAAACAATATATATATACAAATAAATATACAGGGAAACCATAACTAAAATGTATAGATTAGGGCTTATCGAAAAAATCAAAATTTCTTAGATCTTTTTGCGGTAGTGTGGAAAAGTTGTGAACTCCCTTTATTAAAAAACGTGCGAAATCTTAAAACTGTGGGTTGATATCTTCTGTCGCCTCAGTGGGCCTAAAGTTCCAACAATTGGACTAAAAATCATTAAAAATCAAAAATTAATAAATAATCACAGATTTTGCTCATAGGTTTGAGGTAGTGTTTACAAGTTACTATTTGTAACAACAACAACCATAGAAAATTGTAGAATTATAGATTAATATCGTCTGTCGCCTCATCGGCATCGAATTTTGGAAATTTTGACGCATTTTGGTAGTTTTCTTCATAACTGTTTACTGCTTGCACAATACACAATCGAAACAGACTGGGTTTGGCGGTCTGCCAAAATAGTGAAACAATGAGGGAGCCCACAAGGAGTGTTCAAATGCATTTAAAACTGGACAACACAGTTCTTGTCAGTGAAATGCATGGTGTCTCCAACAGAGCCACGGCTGCTATTGCATCTCGTGTTATGCAAGATTTGGGTTTAATATCGGAAGCAGGGCTTTACAAATTTTATAAAATCTGGTAGCCAGCAAAATTTTCTAGTCGCCAGTAAAAAAAAAAAAAAAATATTTACCTTCAATCCCCCCCACCCCCCTCAAAAAAAAAGTTTTCGATGAACTAAAAAAAGATTTAAAAAAAAATAATAACAAGCAGAGGTTAGAATTATTAGTTGCATAGTTCATAACAGTACATAATTATACTAACATATAAACTAAGAACACACTAATTAAACCAAGTTTTCTAATGAAACTTAACAAAATTATATATCTCTGAAAAAAAAATACTATAAAGGCTGAATTAATCGGCTGGTTCGGGAAATGCTGATTGTCGAATGCTTCAAATGTCTGGATAGTTGAGTACTCCAAAATCTATATCTGATGAGGGGGGCATTAATGAAATATTGAAACAGGAAAACATTTTTTTTTATTTTCCGGTCGAAATCAGTCAAAATAATTCTGATTTTGTTATTTTAAAATGTACATTTGATGAACTCATTTTTGCCAAATTCGAAATAAAAGTTACAAATGATTTTTGCGTTAATATAATTTCTAAGTTTATTTCTTAGTATTTTGGAACTTTACAACATCTATACTGAGATTTTATGAGAATTTTAGTTAAGATTGTAATTAAGATGAGTAACAGATGCTGCTCTTGATAGAAATTGTAAGCAACCATAATTGTAAAAAAATAGGCTTTTTTATATACATAAACCGGCTCGAAATAAAAAAAAATACGTACTTGTAAAATAAATCCATATATTAGAAATATCAAAACTAATTAAGTTTGCAAAATAACTCAAAATTCGAATTACGTTATCGAAATTAGCCGGCTGGGTGGAGGAGGACGGTTTATTTGAATCTGACAATCTATGATAAAAATTGGAGGATAAAGAAAATAATAAGAATAAAAAAAAATAACTTACCCTTCTGAAGTGCAATGAATGATTTGTCCTGGTTCATTTGGTTTTGATTGTCACCATTTTGTTCCTTATTATCACTTTTATAAATTTCAAATTACTTTAAAACAATTTAAAAAAAAATAAAAAAAACAAGAAAGAATATATTTTTTTGTTTTAACAAATAATATTTGTTAAATTATTATTTTTCTTTTTTTTAAAGCAGCCAGTCTCTGCAAACAAGCTGTATCTTTAATCTTTTACGTCATGCAGACTAGAAAACTGCCTACAAACCAGGGTGGCGCCTACGCATTGTGCAATGTGTGGGGTGTGCAGATAATAAAAGAACCATGCATTTTACGCGAGGGAGAAATATTTAAAAAAATACATATTTAATTTTATTAAAATTAGTTATCCTTCAAATTTTAATTAAATTTTATAGATTTACTTCAAATGAATTACTTATAATCACTTAGCTTACTTGTTATTATTCTTTAAAATGAACGTGATAGATTAATCAGTTTTAATTCTGAAGTACAAAAATCTGATTTGAAACAAAAAATTACCTTGAGCATGCCGTGAGAGAGGCTAAATTATCTTGATTTCTTACTTTTTTATTGAAACTTCCCTCTCCCCCCACTCTTCTCACATTGCAATCACGTTGCATGCTATAAGGGAAAAGAATGACGTTTTCTGTGCATGAGATGGGAAATGAATGCCTTTCAAATTTGTCTCTTCTATTAAATGGACGATAGAAGGGAAAAATCACTGGTTTCCGCAGATAAGTAAGTGTGTGTGTGTGTGTATGGGGGGGTGTTGTGTTCATTTCTTAGGTCAATTTTTGTAAAAAAGAAATATACATAAATAAAATAAATAAAAAGCCTGATTAAAAAACTTTTAACCCGGATAGAAACATCTGGTCGTCAGACAGAAAAATCTAGTCGCCAGTGGCGACCTGGCGACCGTATTTGTTAAGCCCTGATCGGAAGATACCAGACTCGTCACAGACAAAAATAAAATATGGAGAGGAAAATCGAGAATTTACAAAAAATTGGTCTCAAAATCAAATGAAAATATTTCCACTCTATCTGGCCTTTATTTTGATGGACGACATGACAAAACCTTAACATCAGAAACACTCGAGGACAAGCAGTTCTAAAGAACAGGTATAACTCTCAGTAGAACTCTCAGGAATTCTTCAGTAGAAGCGCATTGCTGTATTGTATCGAAGCCTGGTTCTACGTATATGGGACATGTTACACTTGAAAGCGGATCTAGTCTTGATATATCTAATAGCATTTTGGAATACGTAAAAAGTACTTTATTGGATGATTTTAGCAACCTTATTGTTCTCGTGTGTGACGGCACTGTAGTGAATACAGGAGTGTCTAATGGCGTAATTGCAGGCAGAGGCCAGTCCAATGGATTATCTGCTTACTTCATTTCAATGAGTTGCCATTACGACATCTGTTTGCGTCCATAGACTGCGAGTCATCTGGCCCCACATCTTAAACCGGAGACATTGGACAAAACCTCAAAGGATGCGAAAAGCTTTCAATTGTTGCTTTTAATAGTATTGAATGCAAGTTGCCAGACATTGATCCTACCACCCTCAGTAAAGATCAGAAATATTTATTAGACATTTGTACCACCATTAGTTCTGGCGTTTGTTGTTCAGATCTAGCTATCTGGAAACAGGGAACGTTGAATTTGTCCCGCTGGCTAACAACTTCCAATCGAATACTGAGGTTATATATATCTACATCAGACCCATCAAATGAGTTGCTAACATTGGTTGTATTCATTCTAAGAGTCGAGGCACTCTTATGGTTTCGAATTAAGATTCGTCAATCCGTAAAGTATGGTGATAGACACCTGTGGCTTTTCATCAGTTCATCTTTGTAATTGCCAAAAAAGTATTGTGACATAATCGACCCAGTTATTTCTCGCAACGCTTACTTTTAGGCTCAAGTAAACATGCTTTTGGCCATGTTAACTGGTGATATGTGCTATATTAGGACCCTTGCAGCTCGGCGGATTATCAAGGCAAGAGAAATTAGCCCAGACGGAAATTGTGTTTGCAAATTCGTTATTCCTGTTGTTAACTTTGGAGCTACAGACTATGTAGATCTCATTGACTGGCAAGCTTGTTATGTGATATCGCCAATGTTTTCAAAGAGATCAGTTCTCAAGAATTTCTGAAGATGATACAGGGCAGTATGCCAATGTATTGCTGGGACTTTATTAAATTTGCTTCGCACACGAGCGGTTGAGCGGATTGTGAAACTAGTCACTGCAGCCTCCGGAAAAACAGTTGGGATGCAGAACAGGGATAGATTTATTAGAGCGACACTAGAATCCAGAAAACACATGTCAAAATTTGAGACCAAAAATGATTACAAGCAGTAATGCTTTTGTCATTTGTATGTTCGAAAGGTAAAATAAAGTTTGTGTTCGCATTAAAATGAGGTATGTGTGACGTGTATTTATTTTTAATTTTGTCTTCATTTTCCAAAATTTGGTGTCGATGAAGCGGCAGAAGATATTAACGTATAATTCTAAAAAAAATTATGGCTGTTGTTGTTGTTTCTCGGCGTGAAAATAAGGGTGTTCCACTATTTTGGCAGATCGACAAACACAGTCTGTCTCGATTGTGCATTGTGCAAGCAGTAAACAGTTATGCAGAAAACTACCAAACTGCATCAAAATTTCAAAAATTCGATGCCGATGAGGCGACAGAAGATTTTAACCTATAATTCTACAATTTTCTATGGTTTTTGTTAGTACAAAACAGTAACTTGTAAGCACTACCCCAAACCGATGAGCGAAATCTGTGATTATTTATTAATTTTTGTATTTTAATCATTTTTAGTCCAATTTTTGAAACTTTCGGCCCACTGAAGCGACAGCAGATATCAACCCACAGTTTTAAGATTCCGCACACTTTTTAATAAAGGGAGTTCACAACTTTTCCGCACTACCGCTAAAAGATCTAAGAAAATTGTATTTTTTCGATACGCCCTAGTATAGATGTTTAGATCTCAATAAAAATAAACATACCAAGCAAGATACACCACAACTTCCTATGCATACTATTTTGAGCATTAGAAATCGCCTTTACAAAAAATAATAATACAATAAATAAAATAAAACACTTTTTTGGCGCCAGGAGTAAGAGTGGCGCTGTAGGCTGATTTATGAAGTTCTCAAATATAAAGTCAACCAGAAAAAGTGCAAACGTGCACTTAAGTGTTAAAACTGAATTGTAACTGAATTTCTGTGTGAAAATGCCCATTAAATGTTAAATGTTCTTTTCTTTTGCTTTATGCCTATAATACCGCCCAAAATCTGCAGAAATGCTTTCTTTGACCCTGGTGACTAAAATATGAAATATTTTTTCTTTATCATTCGTTTCTTATGGTCTCGAAATGATGTTATGTTTTGATAAGTACTTTCTTAATTGATCTCTAACCACCTATACTTTAATTACGGACATTATATATATATATATATATATATATATATATATATATGTGTGCATACACATGTCACACACACACACATATTAAAGTATATAATTAAAGTATATATATATATATATATATATATATATATATATATATGTGTGTGTGTGTGTGTGTGTGTGTGTGTGTGTGTGTGTGTGTGTGTATGTGTGTAGATGTAATGTATATTACAAAATAGGACTCAATTGCGCTGTTCCATTTAATTCAGTTTTCAATGCTTTATGTACTCGGTACACTTGGGAATACCACAAATCCCTCAAATGAGAGTTTCTGAATCTGAATTTCTAAAATCCTTTTAAGAACTCAGTATCCATAGCGAGATAGACTTTTGAGCCACGGGTGAATTGATTTGAGTACACGGAAGCACATTATTCTGACTTACGATTTCTCAATTGCTATTTTATAGTTATGTCGTGGAAATTATATTTTGAACTTTACGTTTAAGATAAATGGTTCAGAATATTATGATCAACGTGCATGGGGAAAATAAAATTATTGAAACAAATGTATATTTAATCTTCAAGCCAATTTAATTCGTATGCTATTACTTAAAGGTAATATTTAATAGAGTATTTCATCAAAATATTTTGTAATACTTTCTCCTCCAAAATATTTTGATATTCTGGAGACGGAGTATTTTGAAGGTGTATTCAGATTTCTCTTTTATTTCACAAATCAAGAAAGACCTGTTTTGAAAGTTTTCTGTCTTAACTTGAACGTCTTGTGACAAAATAAATGCATTAAGGGAAATTGGAAATGATTTTGCTAATAAGATTTTTTTTTTCGTGAAAAAAATTATTTTCTATAAATCAGTCAAACCTTCCTACTTCACGAAGGATTGAACCACTGTATCATATAATTATATTTCCACTAGACATTTGACTTAAAAAAATGCAACATATTATTTTCGGCATACCTTTAACACTGTTAGTGCTCAAAATGCAAATATATCAATTTTTAATCAGTTTCATAAGTAGTTACCCCTACAACTTTTACTTTTTATTAAATACATATTTTGAAAAAGTACTATTCTTCAACCAGTATTACTGATTGGGTGCAGGCGCTAAAGGCGGTCCGCAAAAGTTATCGAGTCATCCGGAGAGTTCTGGGGGTTTTCACAGGGAAGCGCCGCTTTGTCTAGTTGTCGAAAAGTTAGTGGAGGCTCAGTGTGGAGACGCGAAAAGTTTTTGGTTTCTATCTGTCTATCTGTCTGTCTGTTCCGCGATAACTACCGTAAAAAACGTTCGATTAGATTGATGTTTGGTGAGTATGTTGCCGAGGTACCCGGAATTAGCTGTATAGTTTTTAGTTACATTTGGCGCATTCGTACAAAAAATGTACAACATTTATTTTTAGGTCATAATGTTTTTCGATGGGAAGTCAGAGGATTTTTTAGGGTTTCGTTCATCTCACGAAACCCTATTACTCCCGCTCCGTTGTCTGTCCGTCACAGAGCCGTTCTCAGAAACTATATGACTGACAGGCATGAAAATTTGTGTACTTATATCTAAATACCTACTATGAAGCTCAAAATATTAAAATTTAAAAAAATCGTATTATTTTAATATAGAGAGATAAAAAGTCAAAATTCTGAGAGCCTTTTCCTATTAAATTTAAACATTTTTCATTATAGCAGTTGCCAATAATTAAAAATCCACAATAATTTTTTTTCTACAATAATTAATTTTCTATTGAAAGATTTCCACATGAAAAATGAAAATGAAATAAAAAGATTCAGCAATTGAAAAAAAAAGATTTATATGACGTCATATTGGTAATAAAACGAAATTTTCAAACATTTCTCAATAATACAAGGAGTATGAGTATGTGTACTTACAGAAAACAGATTAATATCACGTCATTAGAGAATTAAAAAGAAAATTAATCTGACGTCATATTGGAAGTTTAACCTTTTGAATGCCACTATAGCCGAAATCATCCCAAAACTCAAACCCGTAATAGCCCTGGATAACGGAAAGGATTTTCCTTCCCCTTAAATGGGTCGGGGTGCTGTCATGTGGGAGGTCTATCTCAGTGATGGATGGGGTAATATATTGGTATTTCTGGACAGTACAGAAAGAAAAACAACTTTTTTTTCAGTAACTGAGCAATGATAAACAAAGGGGTGTAACACTTGTCGAAATTTGAATAAAGGGAGAAGGCAGTAGGGTCATTTCCTCTACTTACCTAGTGAAAAAGGGGGAATGAAAAAAGCGAGTATTTTGGGCTATTTTGTTGGGATTCTAAGGTTATTCAGTTTTTTATATCTTGGGATTTAAAGAGTTAAAGGATTTTTCAAATGTTTGAGAATGATACAAAGCGAGTATGAATATGAGTAACAGAGAATAGTAAATATGTGAGTTTGAGGAACGTATTGAATCATGATAAAATCCCCATGATGGAAATATTCGCATGTTTTAACATTTTGAAGGTTTACAATATGTTTAATTTTGAAATAATTTTTTTTTTAAATATCGCATTTAGTCCACATGACAGATATTATTATGACAGAGTATAATAGCGGGCTTCGCCCGCTATCGAGCCTATCCAGATATTCGGAAAAACGGAGTTTGTTATAACGAGAGTTACATATGTTTTTAATTATCGGAGGAGAAACGTTTGCCTTAATTAATGCATTTATTTTTCTTGTAATGTTACGTTAACGACGTCACGTGTAACAACTAGTAAAATATAAAATAACTAATCGTCCGTAATCTGTGGGCAAGGTTAGCTCCAAACATGGGCGTGTGCTAGCAACAATATTGTTTAAAATCAATGTAGATACTTTTAAAGAACTGTCACAAAAAGTGTTACTTTCTAAAATACGCAATTTGGCAGTAGGACCTGGATTACAGAGGATTACGCAATAGGTTTAAATATCTATTTTACATAAATTATTTTTTTTAAATATCGCATTTAGTCCGCATGACAGATATTATTATGACAGAGTATAATAGTGGCCTTCTCTCGCTATCGGGCCGGTTCAGATATTGGAAAAAACGGGAAAAATAGACCGGTAAATTTTTACTTTATAAAAAACATGACTTTTTCTTTTTGGAAAATGAATTTATTTGGATTTTTTAAAGAAAGGATAAAGTGTTTTGAAAGGAATATTAAACGAAACACTTTGAGCGATTTTCGATCACACTTACCCACTTGTTTATTTAATTTTAACATTCACCGAATAGAAAATGTCGCATTGGGATAATTGTAAATGCTAAATTATGGATTCTAAATTTACGAAATGGAGATCTTAATTTACGAAATGGAGATCTTAATTTAATCCTATCGCTTTGAAAATTATCCAATATATTTATTAGAATTTCGAAATTAATTGCATGAAGTATTGGGAAATTTTATGCCTTAATTTGAAATATATGAAACATTTTAATTTCGTATTTTTTACAAAAATGTCCAATGCATTTTTTTTCTCTCATTCATTACATGGTTGCTAAGCAACCTTATTTCAAAGAATATCAACAAAGGAAAATTCAAGTGAATCGGTTTATTTTGACGCGAAATGTTATTAAAAATAGCTAATTTTCGGGTTATATAATTTTTTAATATGCCTTTTTTATTGAAATATATGAGAATTTATTTTAACTACTAAAAATTGATTACCAAATCGGTTTTTCAAATGGAAATAATAAAAACGTAGATTGAATATAGGTCACATAGAAGAATTTACATTTGCGTAAGTATATTGTATACACGAAATTTTATTCAACTTCAGCAACATATGATTTTTAGTAGTTGAAATATAAGTATTCTTTTAAGGAAAGGATAAAATATTTTGTACAAAGAGATGGTAATTCTAATGAAATTAAAATAGTAAATACATTCAGACATATACTCAAGAAATGAAATATCACAATTACTGGAAATCTGGAATAGAATATTAAAGCGACAACAGGAGGTATAGGGGGACAGAGCCCCCCTAAAATAATGTATTGTTATTCTGAAAAAATACAGTAATAAGTAGTTTATCCTATCATTGCATAACATTGTGTTTAATGCGGTTAATGTGTTTAACTTTCGATAAATTTTATATTTTTATAAATGTATAAATAACTTAAAAAGATTGAATTTTAGGGCATCAAATATTATGCAGATGATGTTAAAAATGAGTAAGATTAATGAAAAATGACTTGTAGGGGTGAAGTTGACGCCTCTGATCTGTAGATTTACGAGTTATTTTACTACTGCTAATAAGGAGTGATCTTGAATGACCCAGATATGAACATTCGGTCTTTTCTGCTCACGCTTCATAATTCTCGGTTGCGCTGTGGCATAATTTTTGTATCAGTGCTAAGAATGAAGAACGAAAAAATTCATTTTCGTGATAGTATGCTCTTTTATTTCAAGAAAAGGAAAATTGCTAGTCAGATTTCTCATGTAATTTGTGATGTATATCGACAAAATTCTATTTCAGATCACTCAGTTCGAATGTGGTTTGAGATTTTTAAGTGCGGATATTTCAGCCTTGAATATGATGTCCGCTGTAGAGGATCATCATCTGTGAAGGCAGACCTCTTAAAAGGAGCAATTGCTGATATTCCACGTTACACAGTTCAGAATTATTTATTTATTATTAATTTTTATAACAGTTCAGAAGCAATTACACATATTAAATATTCAAAATATTACAGTGTATGATCATTTGAAGATGGTCAGGAAGATGCATAGTCAATTTTATCATAAAAAAATCACCCAACTTTTCGGATGACCCAATATTAAAACAATATTATTAACAAAAGCTGTGATAGATGTACAAACAAAATACATTTTAAGCAGTATTAATGTATCCATATTATTAACAGATTTTCCAAAATTGTAAAAGTATTTGCTTTCAACTTTTTTTTAACTCCTGTATTTGCCAGCAATTTTATTTTAAATGTTGTTTTGTAGTTTTTATTTTAAATTATTAATAGAAATGATTTTATTGGTTACTGAATTGCTTTTATCTCATATGTGTAATAAATTTATCCCATTATTAAAGAGTAATAATGTTTAACCAATTATACAAAATAAAAATGGGAGGTTTGACGCTGGTCTAAGTTCCATCATTTGGTGTGGGTCAAATATCCCACAGCTGCCATTTGAAAAATGAATATACAGACACGTAGCTAAACATGTATAAAGATCTTATATGTAACATTTACTTTCAAAATAAAATAATCTTTAACGCAAAATTATGTTCATATAGTTCATTTCGCAAATGGCATAGAGGGATGAGATTGGAAAATAAAAAGATTGCAAAATTCCACGTTCATTCATTATCACGGCAAACGTTTGTAAAACGACATTAATTAGTATAAAAAATTTTTTTCACATCATGTCTTTATCTTAAAAATAAATAAGTAAAATGAAGTCAATATTCCACGTATATACTTTTGAAAACCACATGAAGATTGATTTCAATATTTTGAATTTTCGATCATTAGTTACACGATGACAGCGCGAAAATTAAGTAGATTTCATACATAACGTCAATTCGAAGTCAATGTATGTAAAATTGAACAGCATTATCTGTGAAAACTGCTTTCTATGAGGAGTGCAATTTTGTTTTAAATTAAACGCAAAAATTTCGGTTAAAATGCTTTGCTAATATCACGTTCGATATACAGCGTTTAACACCATGAAATCTCTAATATAAAATATAGCATTTACATTAACAATCTATATTAGCTATAGATATTAATCATCAATGTATAAAAATAAAATTGGTAAAGAAATGTGGGATATTTACGACACATTCACAATATTTCGAAATAAAAAATAAATAATTTCATCATAATTATTACTTTTGTACTTCATTAATTAAAACATATTTTACATGACAGAAATTGTTTTTCTTTATATTCTCCTTTTCGGAAAAAAATATCGTATGTCAAGTTTTGCATATTAAAATATAATATGTTGTCCACGATTACATTCGAAATTACATTGAAAGCTGAACAGTTTTCGCGTAAAACTGAATACCTTTCTTTTAAAAAAGGACAAAAAAATTAAAGTAAATTTCAGATTAATTGCACTTTTCAAAAATTACGTTAATAAGCGTAATGGGTATCTTGCCATCCAGTATCGTTATTTTCTTTTAATAACAGTAACAATTTCATACACTAGTTTTATACTTCAAACAATCATCGTGTAAAATATAAATTTCTTTTTCATTATTTCTAAAATGAAACAATTCAATTAAAGATAGTGTGTAATAAATTCAAAATACAATTAAATGCGTTTTTTTTGCACAGGTACTTATAAATAATGTCTATCTAAAAAATGCTAAATACTCCCTGATTATCTACATCAATATGACTACCTCTATATGTATATGCTGAATCTGGAAATTTTAGCAACTAACAATGCAAATTCTGCATATCTGTCTCTGGATAAATTTTATGTTTATTACAACAAAATCTCAATTATCCTTTTCTAAAATTCCTCAGCTTAATCCCTTCGAGACAAACGTCTCGTATACGTAAAGTATATAGTAAGTACAAATCATTAGTTTTCTTATTAGTATTTTTGAATAGAAATTGTTGCTTTCTTTAATGCCAAAATATGTGCGATTAATTTAGAGAAAAAATTCTATATGGAAACAATGGTGCCCAAATTTGTCTTATAATATATGTACAGGATGCTCGACGCGAAGGAACATCATATGTGATTAGTCAATGCTTATCATCCAGTCAGTTTGGTGTTATAGATTTGAGATAATACATCAACTGATACTGCACATTTGTCTGAAAACTTTCCTGCTATAGTACCGTACATCCCGGCATGTAATGTGTTCCGGTATATAATGGGCACCTTAAATTTCCCCTTCTTTAAGGCATATTCGCTGTACAAGGATCATTTAATTATTTCTAAAGAAACCTTCATCAGATGCATGGAAAAGAAAAAAAAGAATATCCCAAAGTGTAGTAATTTTGCATGTAATCTTAATATATAATTAATGAAAAGCCAGGAGAGATGGCGCAGTCGGAGAGATGTCATAGAGGTTCAGGGGGAAGGAGTAGAGTGAGCGCGCAGCTACTCCATCTACTTGTACAACATCAGTAGTGGAGTGTCTACTTGAAAGTGCACCTTGATTGTTTTGAGTGTCTAAGATAAAGCATTGCTATTTTGTTTTGTTTTCCCAAAATAAGTGGTTGATTTTTCATAGCTATTCATCAAAATTTCTATACAATGTCAGTAGTACAAAATATTTTTAACTTAAACGATTTCTTATAAGCTACTAATCTAGACTAACAATGTGAACATCAGCGGTTCGTTTTAGTAGCGACCATGTTTAAATATAAGGCCGCGCAATCTCTCCTACCAAAATTGGAGAGTTTGCGCATCTGCTACTTAGGAGAGTTTGGCGCATTGTTCCCATTAGTTTCCATGCTAGGAGAGATTACGCAGCTTATTGGTAAATTTGCTTAAAAAAATTAAAAATGAAAATGGACTAATTTTAAGTTAAACGTGTTATCAAGTAACTTAATGTTATTTTGTAATCTTATTTGGATTTGCTTTTTCTGATTCATTATTTTTTCCCTTTAATTAGAATTTTTTAATCGTTTTTAAAAATATTTCCTTTTTCTGATTATTTAATCATTAGGTTGAAATATTCACTCCTAATGCAATAATATTTGTTCACAAAAACCTTGCAACAATGTCATTTAAGTGTAATTATCATTGTTAACAATTTAATTGTAGTTATTATTAATAACAATATCTCCTACCCATGTGCGAATCACACCAACCCTGTAAAGACCGGTTGCGCAAAACAACTTTCTTGGTTTTATTACAACTGTTCTATTAAATTACAACATAACAACAAAATAGCAATGGAAATGCATTAAAAACAAATTAAGTCAAAATTAGTCATGGATCGTTTAGCAAAAAAATAACATTTAGATTTTTTATTGTTATTCTTTTGAATTGTGCGCAGACTATCCTAGCTTTACCTTATATATATATATATATATATATTGTGTAATAGCATGCCAATTAAGTTATTATATATATATTATTTCTGTTTTCAACATCCCTTTTTCTATGAATTTACAAAACGCACAACAATGAATGAAATGTTATTTGAAAAGTTTTTTAACCGGCTTCTGACATAGTACACCCACATTTCTTTAAAGCATGATTTTCGATTAAAAATCGCTGTTAATTAAAAATTAAATCGTCATTGTTTTCATAAATGAAACGAAAGGTTTTTCTCAAACCAGTGTTGCCACAGAAATAAAATACCGTATTATATTATGGTCAACAATGATTAAAATAAAGTAAATTGTACAACAAAGATAAAGTGTGAGTGATGCCTGCGCACGAGTTTATTTTATAGTTATTATTAAAAATGAAAGTTTAAATTTAAACCTTTAGAAGAAAAATACACCCTCGAGTGATCGAAGCAATAGTAATTCGCGTGCAGAATAAAATATATGCTTTGTTAGATTAGATAAAATTGTATTTTAAATGCATTTAATTGATTTTTATTTATTTCATGTTTTGAAGAAGCGAATAACGTCATCGTCTAATGCAATTTAAATATGATCGTTTATTTTTTTTTCTCGCGCGTGCCATTTGCTATCTTAGATCCGTTTTCAGTTTTTAGTGTAACTTTGATGAAATAAATGAGGTGATATTCTTTATTGATTAATCTTGTTTCTAGATATTTTTATCCTTAATATTTCTTTAGAGGTTTAAATCTGCATCTAAAAAATATTAGATATTGCTCAACAATATTAGACTGCAGTGCGAATTGTTCGCGTTGGTCCACTAGTAATACTTATTTCTTATGATAATCTTTTGTTTTTCCTTATTGTTTAGTCTTTTATTTTCATAACGGCCGCCTGTAATTCTTTATAATTTATTTTATATATTTCGAGAGTGAGCGCAATACACCGGAATATGCGGTAGTATAACAACATCACATTTATTGATCATTTAAAACCTTTTCAGTATTTTCTAGCCTTTAGAGTAAAATCGTATTACAAAATGTTGTTATTTTAATAGCATTGAAACGTACCAAAATACTTAAAATCGAAAAGATGAATTTTCGTAAGAAAACTTGAAGTTATTTAAAATCGATAAAACAGGATTATTCATTAAAGGAGTTCATTTTGAATGATAACAAGTAACGTTTCTTTTCGTAAATTTGATTCAATAAAACTTTATTCCTAAAACAATGCAGATGATTGTAAATGATCCCTTCCCCTCATTATATATTTCTCAATTGCTCTATTAGATAAATTGCATTTATGTATAAGTGTACCAATTTTTCTAGGTGTTTACTAATATGTAATAAATAAAACAAAATAGCAATATTTTTAAGAAACGAACAAACGGTAACTCTGTAGAAATTTGGACGAAAAAGTAGATATTAAGTTGTAAGTATGTAGAATATTAAGTAGTTAAAATTGTGTATGCATTTTTAGATGATAAAATAAGTACAACGCAACATATGAGTTTTTAAAGGTTTCTTTGATAATGCACACAAGAAGCACCGAAATCACCGTTTATCTAAGAAATGAAAATCTGAGACTCGTAAAAAATTACAGTTAAAAATTTAAACCCATGCTTTTAAAATGAATCGCGTAAATTTAGAATTTTTCGTTTTGAATTTTTTAAACCTTAAGTGTCATAATGCGTTAGTTCAAAATACCACGTTAAAAACCTAATCATTTCAATTTAATATTCATTCATGTGAAATAAGAAGGAAAGGATTTGAGTCAAATGCTAAGCAATTTTAAAGTTTAATTTAACGAGAAACTTATTTTATATAAAAATAAAAAATCACTTGTCCATGTTTAATGTTTAATAAAGCAGATAGAACATTGGAGTATTATATAGGAATGATAAAGAGAAAGTTTATAACGAGAATGAAATAACCTACAGTACATATCAAATACGGCAAGAGAACTACAGCTTTAGCCAGACTATATGACATAAAACCGTTACAGATTAATTTTGAAAATAAAAAATAATTTATCCATCAAGATTCTCTTCCCTATCCAATATCCACGAAGCAATAGTATTAAATATATATGCAAAGTGAAAATATATTCAACGAACCAGCCTCCTTTTACATAGAATTACATAGAATTTGGCGAGAGTTGCTTTACATATTAAAAAAAAACAATAAGGTAAAATAATTCACATTTACAGATTATTTTTATTAAAACACCTGTTTTTATTACACCAATGATCCAGTAGTTTTTATTTATCAAGTTCATATGGTAAATGTTTTTGTGGAAATGGTTTATTTTAATATTATTGATCTTGAGAATGTCTCCGATTGTGTGTACGAAACAAGTAGATATGTTTATTAAAATGTTTTTATATGCCTTTAAATGTACTGTTTTAACTTTTAGTATGCATAATTTCATTTCATTGATAATAAGTATTTTCCTACCATTATTAAATAAATAGTATAATACAATCACTTATTAACTTTAAATTATAGTCCAATAATGCTTAAAGTGATAAAAACATAACACGGAATATTTAAAATACCTTTTTAATGTAGCTAACATATGTTTCGTTTACAACTATCGGTGACATTCTCGGATCTTAATGATAAATAAAATATTCTCGCATATTTTTGAAAATAGTAAACATATACCACGAGATCGCATGTCCAAGGCTAGCAGGTGCTTAAATTGACCAAAATTGGGAAACGTGAAAAATTATTATTATTATTTTTTATTGCTTTTTCAATCTATCGATAATCGCGTAACAAATTTTAGCTAATTCAAAGGAAGCGGTTTCGTTGCAAATGCAATCTTTTTGCAAATATATTTCTATAGATTCACGGATAATGGATGAGAAATAAGCTCTTGATTGAAAGATTATTGCAAATTAATTGTACAAAAAATGCAAAACCTTCCACAAAATAAAAAAATATAGTATGTATAAAAACAGACCCACTAGAGCCTAACCAAGTTTCCGGTGTTTATGAAATCCCATTCACCAAGGCAGATGGAACAATACAATACTATATAGGAATAACAAACAGAAAATTTAAAACAAGAATAAAAGAACACATGCCAGATATCAAACATGACAGAAGAACCATTGCTTTAGCCAGACAATATAGAAAGGAGCAGTTGCAGATTGATTTCAAGAATAGTAAAATAATTTTTCAATCAATATCTTATTTCCCATCCATTATCCGTGAATCTATAGAAATATATTTGCGAAAAGATTGCATTTGCAACGAAACCGCTTCCTTTGAATTAGCTAACATTTGGCACGCGATGATCGATAGATTGAAAAAGTAATAAAAAATAAAAACAAATAATAATTTTTCACCTTTCCCACTTTTGGGCAATTTAAACACCTGCTAGCCTTGGACATGCGATCTCGTGGTATATGTTTACTATTTTCAAAAATATACAAGAATATTGTATTTATCATTAAGATCCGAAGACGTCACCGATAGTTGTGAACGAAACATATGTTATCTACATTAAAAAAGTATTTTAAATATTCCGTGTTTTGTTTTTATCACTTTAAGCATTATTGGACTTTCATTATTAAATAGTTAAATAAATTGAATTTTTATGCATGATATAGAAAATTAATATTTTGTTTATTTAAATGCTTTAAAATGAAAATGTAATGTGAATAATCGCACTTTTCATTTGATCTTGCATGCATTGGCACATACAGATGCTAAATTTCAAATTTTGCTTCAGTGCTGTGTTAAGAAGTTAGTGTAAAAACTATATTCACGTTAACGCAGTTTTATTTGCTCATTGTCCTTCCTTAAAAATTATGATAGTTTCAATGAGCATATCGTCACTTGTTACGTATAACTAAATACTTTTCTTTTTCCCAAAAAGTCGTTTTTTATGTGTATTAGTATTGAATATTACTGTTGAGTTTAACAACGCTTTACTTGTAAGGAATTTGCTATAATGATCTCAGCCCGCCGGAGCCGTTCGATGTATTAAACACTCCTGTTCGCCCAATCACGCTGGTCGATTTCTTAAGGTGTAAGGTAACCTTTAAACTGACAAAATACATGATAAAGGACCTCTACAAGAATTATAGTAACTCCGTAGCTAATTGATTTTGAATTATAAAATTTAAAACACATATTAACAAAGGTTTTTTTTTTTATAAATTAAAATTCTCAACAAATGTATACACTCATATAAAGCTTTTTAATTTATTTTAAAATATAATACACTTTTTTACGGAAGAATTATTCTTACATGCATTGCGCGCAGGATTGTTTACATTTGAATTAATAAAACCAGCCAACAATTTTTCTAATGAATACAGATATAATGTGTTCTCAAAATGACCTACGATAAAAAATAAAATAAAATGTGTAGATCCTGAGAAATTCTTTCTTTAGAGAAATTCGAAATATCGAGTGTTTTTATCGAGTGTAAAGGCAAAAATAGTCATGATTTCTAAACTTGTTACTTGAGAAACATAATAGGTCATTTTGTACATCTGTGTGGCTGTAAGACATTCAATCAAAATTTCATGAAATTCAACCATTATTCAGAGATCGTGCGTGCAATGACCAAATTCGCCGTTTTGAGAAAATTGACTTTAAAGATCAAACTATCCCTTGATCGTATAAAAAAAGATCAGACTGTTTCAGACATAACTCCTCTTCTAAAATAAATTTCTGCATGGGGTTATTTTAAAATGTACCTATCGAATCATATTTAATTATAATCAAATACAAAAAATTGGAATTTTTAATATTTTAAATGTTACCTGACACCTTAAACTTTGTGAATTTACCTTTTAAACCCTTCCGGTGACATCATCCGATCTATGGTCTCTACCACTCCGATTGGTAACTGAAGAAAGGGTCCTCCGATTCCAGCCGCATGCATTTTACATAAAGTAGGTGCGGTCTATAATGCATAATTTGTAGATTTCTCTTATAGTATCCAGATTGAACATAAACAAGAACGAAAAATCATGCGTCAAGCATAGATTATGTAACACTTTCCAACACTTCCGAAATAATTTTACAAATCATACCGTTTAATAAGCTAAAATATAACATCTGAGTGATGCGAATACTTTTATTCAGCCCTGTATAGGATCTATAGATTTATATATATACTACATAGGATGCTAAATTTTAGTTCAGTTAGGAAACGCGGAGCACAGTTTAAATTTCTCCGTCTGGAGTTAAATAATACGGAAATGTGTTCGCGAACTTTTGTGCTTCCCTGTATAGGATCTACAGAATTTATGCACACCACGTAATAGACAAAAAAGCGAGTTAAAATTAAAATCGCGTTCGGTAACTTAAAACTCACTTCCAGGAATTATTGTTAACATACAGTAGAGAATTCTTTTGTGTGTCCCTGTAAATGAACGATGACTGCTATACACACTATTCTGTAGTGAGCCTCTTGTAATGCACCTTAGTGGTATATATAAATTTCAATGCGTTTAAAATAGGGAAACATTATTTAAATAAACCGCAGACGATTTTTCTCCATAGACGTAATGTAACGGAATTCTTTTGACTATCCCTGTAAAGTAACTATAAGTGCTATGCACACCCTATTCCATATTAAGCTTCTTCTAATGCACCTTAGTGATATATATATAAATTTCAATGTGTTTAAAATAGTGAAACATTATTTAAATAAACCGCAAATGATTTTTCCCCATAGACCGCAATGTAACGGAATTCTTTTGAGTGTCCCTGTAAAAAAACTATACGTGCTACACACTTCCATTGAAATAGGGAACATGCTATAGATAACGACTATAACATATAAAAATTGCAGAGCAATCCGAGCATATTTACGGGAGTTAGAGCACGGACAGACGGCAGACGGTCAGACGGCCAGACGGCAGACGGCCATACGGCAGACAAACCGAAGTCATAAACACTTTTCAACTAGGTTGGAAAGTGTTAAAAACTGATTTTTATTAAAAGAATTGCTACTGTAAAAGTAAATTGATTAATATATTAATAAAATTAATTGACAAATGCTACTACCATTATTAATTAACAAGTAATAATACAAGAATTTGCATCATATCAATACAAGACAGCCTGATACTAATACAAGAATTCGCAGATACTGTAATAAAAATATATTTTTTACTTGCAAGTCTTTTTATTTGATGTCCAGAACCATAAATCAGCTTATGTGCTTGATAATATTTCATCCTCAAATCACAAATTTATTTTATCCATACTTTAAAATACCATTTAATAAGTATAGGCTTTCATTTACATCTGGAATAAATTCAAAGAATTTTTCACAGATGTAGTTAGGTATATGTTTAATAGCTCAGCAATCAAAGAGAAAAAAACTATGTTTTGCTCTCTTGTTTTTCCTATGTAGTTCATAATAAAAGTTTAATGAATTTTAGATTTTACCGATACAATCTAGCATTTATTAAAACAAGACAGTCTACGTTTGAATTTTATAAATCTAAAGTCTTCCGTTCCGGAATCTTGTGGATTCCTTTATTACATGCTGTTATTTACAATTCAGATGCAACGGGCAAATAAAATTTCTTTTGCATTGCTACAGACTTACTATGCAGACATAAAATCCGACGATTAAGAAATTATTTTACATAAACGACTTCTAACATTCACGAAATCCGCTTTTTTCTACCTTTTACTAATAAAATCAATTCAAAATATTATTAATTCCTATTTTAAAAAATTAGAAATAAATATTTTCTCATGAAAATACTTCAATAAAGTGTAACATTTAATAGCTTATTAATGCAATTTTTCTGTTTGAGTCATTGAAGATGCCTTCAAAATTATTCTACATGTCTAATTCTGATTATGTTGATGTTGACATAATGAGGATCTGAAGTATATTTCCCATTCTGAAATGTTTAACACTTTGTGGAGGCATTGTCAATCTATATAAAGGTATTAGTTCAAACAAATGGGCTACACAGTTTCTATGTTAATGAAATGTCAATATCATTAAACTGGTTTATTTATATAATTATTATAATAGTTCAAATATCAATAATGTTTTATTTGATGTCAGGTTGCAGTTTTTCTACAGAATTGAAATATTTTTGAAGGTTTTTTTTACAGTCAACTGCAGGTTTTTTATACAGCAATATCGACTGTAAAACTACTTCAGTTAATTTGCAGCTAATGTGAAGTAATTTTGCTGTAATTTATTGCGAAAATACTGTGAGCTTCTATAGTTTATGTAAAGTCATTCTACAATCATAAATTAAAAAAAATAATGATACTTTACATCTGTAGTAATACTGCAGTAACCGTATGACCCCATGCAATCCTATAATAACCATGACTCAGCAGCGAAATGGACAAGACACTCGAATTCGAAACTTGTGACTGTCTGTTCGAATCTGGATCTCGGCAAGCAGGGAAAATATTCTTCTGAAATATTAACAAATAAGTACGCATGGATGGGATCATCTGAAAGAAATAAAAATACATTAAAATGATTTTTTTTTCAAAATTACTACAGTTTATAAACCAGTAATTTTGTAGTTACACCCAGAAAAATGTTTTGTTGAATCAAAAAAAATTTGGTTGAACCAACAAAACATTTTGTTTAAATATAGGTCAATGGAAATTTTGTTTGAATCAACAAAAATGTTTTTTTTTGCAATTCCAAAAAAAAAAAAAAAAAAAAAAAAAAATATATATATATATATATACTATATATATATATATATATCGTCACCAAAAAATGTTTGCTAATTCAAGTAAAATGGTTCAATTTTACTTGAATTTTGCTAAAACAACCAAAATGTACTCAGCAAAACATAATTTGTAGTTTTAATCAATTCCTTTTTCTGGGTGTATATCTATCTCAAAATTCTGTAGTGGAATCGGCCAGATCACCACAGTTTTCCAATTGCTTTTTTTCAGATTCTCTGCAGTTCATTTTTTAGCTGGGATAGCTTTCATTTGTATTTTATGTTTTGCTTTTTATTTATCTTTTATACTATTTCTTTTACTTTTTGTATTCCATTCCCACTAACAAATACACTTTTGTTTTAGAATTTAGAGAAAATATCATTTAATTGAATATTATTTGAAATGAAAGAATACACTTACTGAAAATTAGATTATACAATAAAGTTTCTATTAAAATGATAAATAGTATACCCCTAGTATATTTAAACACTGTACAAAGTATACATGTA
Source organism: Maratus michaelseni (assembly GCA_963931845.1). Taxonomy (NCBI): domain Eukaryota; kingdom Metazoa; phylum Arthropoda; class Arachnida; order Araneae; family Salticidae; genus Maratus; species Maratus michaelseni. Next base: position 261,117,256 of record OZ007589.1, on the reverse strand, counting down.
CACTTTTTGAATGGAAATTGCCGCATGAAAGGAGAAATTTTGAATTATATGATAACATAATGACCATTCGATCGAAAAGCATTTTTGTGTTAGCTGATATCACTTTGATGACTTAATAGCTCTTCATCCCATTTATGTTATCCCCTTACACTATTATCATTATCTGAGAAGAGAGCTTTTAAATTAATATGTATCAGACTTCATAGGCATTAGAAAAGTTTTAGGAGAACGCAATCTAAGAAAAGAGAGTTTGGGATCGGTTAAAGATTTCCCTTCAGAAATTAATTCTAGTATGAAATTTATTGATTCTCAATTTATACTCTATATATTGATTGTTTAATGAATGTTTTCAATTACCACAAAGTTAAGAAATATAGATAAATTGAATTTACAATACATTTTAAATTATAAATCTCTCTACAAATATTTATTAGAAACGTACTATAAAAACATTTCTTTTTCAATTTAATTATCTTATACACACAGTGCCTTATACATTTGTATTGATAGTTATTCAGTCATACATATGTATGCGTCTATGTATTAACATATGTGTAAATATAGGTGAGAATATGGGTGAATGATTAAGCTTGTACATATGCACATATAGCACCCACCTTTTCACCATATTTCAGTTTTCCTTCAATAAGGAGATATTGGATTAAAGTTATATTTTTACATTAAAGTATTGAATAAACTGGTGTGATAAAATAAAAGCATAAAAACTTCTTAATAACACACTCAAATAAGGAATGGCCTTGGACTTTCGAAAGAACTTTGTATTTCTTCGTCAGGCGGAAGGAAGGCTGCCTGTATACGATCTACAAATTCGCATATATACTAAATAGCACAACAATTTTAATTCGGTTAGGAAATTCATATTTAACAAATTTCGTCAATCGATGGAAATAAACTCGAAATCTTTTGTACAGCCCTGTAATATTATCTAAGGACTTCCGTACGAACCCCATATAAAGCTAAAATTTAATTTAGGTAAAAACTGCAGAAGGCAACTTAAAATGCACTTCCAGCAATCACCAACCATAAACGGCAATGTATTTTGTTCTTTTCGTAGTCCTGTATATGATTTTATTTATATTCCAAAACCACAGCAATAGTTCAGCAGAGAAAGGCGTAACACAATTAAAAATACCCTTAAGCAATTCTCCCTCCTAGTTAGTAATACTTACGAACTCATTTTTGTAGCCTTGTATATGATTAACAGAATTTATACACGCCACGTAATATACGAAAATTTAATTAAACGTAAAAACACAATCCAAATATAAAAACGCACTTATCACACATAGACTGTAATTATGGTACTAAGACTGTAACCTATTTATTTGTGTGTGTTCCTGTAAATGAACGATAAACGCAACACCACATTGTTCAGTGAGCAATTTATAATGCACGTCAGAAATGCATATAAATTTCATTATATTTGAAATATTGAAAAATCATTAAATTACAATGCAAACTATTTTTCGACGTAGAATATTGTATCACATATTACTTTTGTGTTACCCTGTAAAGGAATAATGAATTCTTTGCACCCAATATTTTAGAAAAAGCATGTGTTAATGCTCTTCATAATTTATATCAATTTCGACATGTTTCAAATGGTTTAACATCATCAAAATGCACTTGAAATATTTTTTTCCCACTGGCTGTACCGTAACGGAATATTTTTGACTGTCATTGCAAATAAACAATAAATGTTGTTTACTTCAATAGGGATCATGCTATAGTAAACCTTAATAACATACAAAAGTTTTAGAGTATATTTACGAGAGTTATAGCATGGATGGACGCAGAGACGGCTAGATGGACAGACAGGCAGTCAAACCGAAATCATAAGCGCTTTTCAACTAGGTTGGAATGTGTTAAAAACATAATCTGTAAGAAAATAGATCCGATAGAACGTGATCAACAATCAGATGTTTATAAAATTCCATTCACTAAAGAAGATGGAAAGTTTCAATATTATATAGGAATGAAAAATAGTCAATTTAAAATGAGAATGAAAGTACATGTACCAGATATCAAATACAGCAAAATAATTACAGCTTTAGTCAGATCTCATAGCCTTGGCATATTAATTTTAAGAATAGTAAAATTTATCCATCGAGCTTTTATTTCCCACCCATTATCCTAGAACTAAAGAAATCTATATGCGTAACGAGAACATATGCAATGAATCAACGTCCTCTCAGATGCCTAAAATTTGGCGCGAGATGCTCTTACTGATTAAAAAAAAGCAGTATAAGTTTCACGTTTACAGTTGAGCAACTGCTTCCATTAAACATGTGATCTCGTGATTTTGTCTACCAAGTTCATTTTCAAAACATATTTGCGAAAATAGTTTACTTATCATTAATAATATTGAAAATGTCACCGATTGGGCATACGAAATTTGTTTATCTATTTATTAAAATGTATTTGTAAGCCTTTATGTGTACTGTTATCACTTTAAGAAAATATATCTTTACTTTAACAAATATTTATGACTGTGATTTTTTTTTATTTTTAAGCGTATATTTGTAAACTATTATTAATTGAAAGTTGCTATTTAGAAAATAATTAGCCTATCAGAGCATCTGAAAAATATGTCTTCTTTTAAATTATGGACAAATTGAAAGTCAATTATCCTGATAGAAAAAATACGGGCATTGTAATAATGCATATATGTGAAATGAGATTCTATTAATAAGAACACATTTAAATTCGTTATTTATGCGTTATTATCGTTATATACTAATCGTTAACATTTAAAATCATATTAATTAAATATTAAATGTTATCTTTCTCCTCCATTATTCATACTTGAACTGCTTGATTTGATTCCGAGTCGAACCCCTTTTGATAATAATATTATGTCAAACTGTTACAGTTTCTCGTATCCTGCATGAGGGTATGGATGCATAAATTGGATATTCATTGTATTTCGAATCACGAATTGCTTAACGCCGTTCTAGAAACTTGTTGCTTACAGGAAATATTGGAAATTTGTTAAGAATCTATTACATACTTTTTCATCATAAGAAATGGTTAGTTCACTTCACCTTATTCTCTATTTCTTTAATATGATGAGCAATATGGTAGGTTATTTTTCCATAATATTATATAATGTGACTCTTAAGGATTGAACTAAAGTGACAAAAAATCGATTTAATTCAAATGTAGAAATTTTCGCAATAAATATGTACTCTGTTCATTCAATACGATTAGAAAGTCATGTATTCCTGCACAATAAATTTTTAGTTACTTGATAGTAAATTTGAAATTTTAAAATTAATCACTTTAATATGATTTTTTTAAAGTGATTTCTATTTTCAAAGACTTGCTACTTTGATTCGTTATTTTATTATAATATTATGCGAAGTTAATTTTAAATATTGAATAAAAAAAAAAAGACAGGTTTACTTTAAATTTAAGAAATTTTGCAATAACTATTTACTCAATTTATTTAACAGGAATAAAAAATTACTTAGTTCTGCAAAATAAATTATTTACTCTATTTATTTAATATGACTAGCAAAATACGTACTTCTGAAGAATAAATGTTCACTTTCTTGATTGTATTTTTGAAATTTTAAAATTAGTTACTTTGTTAGTATATAAGATAAATAACTTTCACTATCTGTATTTAAAATAGCTAAAATTTTAAAAGAATTATTATTTTGATTGCATATTTTGTTATAATATTATTTGAAGTTACTGTTCAATATTAAAGTAAAAAAAATAAAAACAGGTTTATTTTAAATTTAGAAATTTTCGCAATATGTATTTCCATTTCTTTAATTTATGTTTCTACATCCCAATTTCCTTGAATTTCCTTTTTCCTACACGACATTTCCATGCATATTTATGAGCAATTGCTTCTATATTATTCTCAGAAATATTTATTGAAAATAATAAACTTATATGTAAAGCGATTATCATAACCATAACGTTTATTCAAAGTTTGAAAATAAATGTTATTTTGTTTGGTGCTCAATGTATATTAATATGCAATTTCTTATGTGCATTCATTTTATTTTCTTATTATTCATCATTTGTGAAGTGATATTTCCGAATAATATTCCGACGTATTATTAAATAATGCGTCATTTATTCAAAGGGAGATTTTTGGAAAAACTATTCTTCTCTGTGAATATAAAGTATTTATCATTCAAGATTCTTTTATCATTTTACTGTTACGGAATAATAAGCGCGTTCAAAATGTGCAATAATAGTAACTGGAATAAAATTAATGGGTTATTGAATAAGAAATAAGACAAACACAATTGATTGCATTACTCTTCGAAAATTATCTTTAAATTCCCGAGTTTAAAGATTACGTTTACTTTTTCCCTTACAATTTTATTAGACGAAAAATATTAGTATATTTTTATTATTTGGGTTATTTCCAATAAATAAGTAATTACGTTACTAATATTAAATGTAATAGATATACATTATCTGTGAAACAATGTAACATATTTGTAACAAATGTGTCCCAGTATTATTTTTTATATTACGCAATTGACTTGTAAACTTTCGTAAGCATTATAAAATATAATAGTTATGATTAGATTTTTTATTGTTGTCACAAAAATAACCCAGCATTATTTTTTATATCACACAATTCAATTGTAAACTTACGTAAGCTTTATAAAATATTATAGCTATGATTACATGTTTTATTGTTACTCTGAAATACAAATTTAACTGTGAAATCATGTTTCTTAATCTAAAACAAATTAATTAACGTCTAATAATAAATCACTATAACTAGTATTCATAACTCATTAAAGTTGATATCATATTAGAAATAAACTCAATGAAGGGGTTAGAATGACAATGGAGTAACTTAATAATTAGTAATTTGAGAAATGAAGGGTTTTGTGAAACTTGTCGTTGCATTAAGTGTTCAAACTTGTTTTTTCTTCCGCGACTCCATAAGTGAACTACGACTTATTTGATTGTCACACTGAATAGAAATCAATATACGTTCAGAGAAAATATAGTTATCTAGATTTTTCAAATATTTGACTTACTCCACTATCATTCTAACCCCTCAAATGTTGAAGGAGTTCTGGAAAGAGCAAATTTGTGAAAAGATCTAAAACTATATAAATGAATTTTTAAAAGCTTTAAATCGCATTATTTGTACGTTGCTTGTGCAGCGTTGTTATTGAAGACATTAAATATCGTGAAATGCGCAAGGAATAAGGCACCCTTTTTGAACGAGAATGCTAGAGATGTTCACTACGCTTCTTATGCTTTCTTGTATAGAATCACATTTGTTTGACGCTTAAAATAACTCGTTTTGAAAGATCTGGCAGAGAAAATGAGTTTGTTCGTAATGTAGAAACTCTGGAAGATGCTGTACAAATATTTCGATTACAAATATCGGGACTTTTTATGGTAAATATTTTTTTATCTACTACTAAAAAGTAGCAGAATATTATCTATTCCTTCTTCTTTCTAGGCGAAGATATTCTGCTACAGGCCGAAGCTGCCGCAATCAGATTTATACTGCCTATCCATTGCGACATCCCTTTAATTTCATCTTTTAATGCTGTTTAAATCTTTTTCGGCGCTATTAAACCACCTTTTTGGGGACATTCCTCTTTTTACAACTTTTGAAGGATTAGTCAGTGTGAGTTTTTTTAACTGGTTTTGATTCCTAAATTCTAAATAAATGCTGAAGGTATCTAATATTGTAGATTTTCACAATTTTCACAATATAGGTTAACTTTTATACTTAATATATATGTTACGGTCAATATGATTAATCTGGTCATTATTAATAATAACCGGTTATTATTAATATTGACAGCGATATATATATTAGGATGGATCAAATGAAAACTGAAGAGTGGTAATAATTTGGTTTAGTTTTGGAGAAGTGATGTGGCAACTGAGTGCATAGGCAGAGTGGGAAGTAAGGAAGGCAACTTCTACTGTGGGAATGGACTTGCCGTTGGTAGTTGTGCAGAAGCACGTGATATGCGCTAGCGGACGGCCAACACTATCGTCCCGTAGACAATCGATTCTTATTCATCTGAACCTGCAAAATGTTTGTGAGTAAAGAATAGCAACATAATGTTATTCAATCTTTAGTGGCAGAAAGAGTTGGAGTTCCTGAAGTGCATCGGCGAATGAAAGCAGTGTACGGAAAACATGCACTGCTCGTGTGATTACTAGCACAAACGTTTCCGTGGGCGTCTGTAATCTGTAAATGATGATTCTCGACCTGGTCAAAGTCAGCTCGTCATCACGTCGTCACGTCTTTGGTCTGATTAAAAATGCAATGTAGTGACGCCGTTTTTACTCAGAAGTGGGAAGGCATGGGCAACGATTGATACTAGTTCCGATTTCAGACAAATGACTTCTCTAAGCAGGGTATTCACCGCTTGATGAAATAGTGGAACAGGTGTTTGTATAGATTTGGAGATTACGTTTGAGATAGACTGGGATGACAGAGATGATCTCTCCGAGTACCCAACTTTCGCGTTTGAAACAGACTATATTATTTCACTCTGTAGCTCCTATTCAATTTTCATTTGATCCATCCTAATTATATATAGTAAAATTATACGGTGGTCTTTGAATGTAATTCTCATTAACTGTACCAATTGTCTATCTTAATATTTTAAGTTCAAAATTTTATAATTTGTTTATCTCCGGAGTGGTTCATTTGAAAAGCGTTCACTACCATACGGAATCGTAATTCTTAGAGACGTTCAATGTTAATGTTTTATCTTGTTTAAATGATTATTACGTGGTCGAATTTGAGTAATAATATCTATTTCAAGCTTTGTAGTTTTCGTTAGTTTCGTTCAATGGCGAGTGCAAACTTGTCACGATATAGAAGGATTTTGAGCTAGAAGATTTTTATATGTTGAGGAAGGAAAATAGAAAACGTCCCATACATAGTGAATAATCACTTTATTTAATTAAAAAATGCATTCAATCAGTTTTTGGTTTTGTTTTCACCTTCATCAATCAATGAATTGGCAAATATTTGCATAATTGACAAAAAAACTAATCGTAACTGAACAGTTTATTAGACTTACATGCATAGAATACATTAGATTCTACTTAAAATCTATTTAGAATTATTTTTTTCAGCTTTTTTATTTTATAGCAAATACCTGTTTGCAATTAGTGCTTCTTAAAAAACGTTCGAGCGTTTTTGCAATGTCTGTGCAGTGTTGCCAGTGGTCTACTCTTTTTTAATTCAGATTGCTTGATTGACACCACTTTTTTGAAATAGTATAAATCGCCTTGTTTTCACCTTATTTAATATGTCTTTAAATTAAGCGATTTTTACTTTCTCAAAACATTGGAGGCAAAAGAAAAATGAATTAAAAAAATAGCCCATTGGTAACACTGTGTTTGTGATCACTTATTGTTACTAAAGTATAAACAAAATGTATTTCTGCAAGCATAACATTTATTTTAGATTGTATTACAAATTAGATCTACTTCAGTATCCAACATCATATTTCATTTAAGTTTTCTAACAACAAAGTTTGAAACAAAACGATTACGAAAAAGCAGGGGTATATAAACTGGAAAAAGCATGTGCTGTTCTAACTTCGTAAATAAAAGTCAACGCAAACTGTTCAATATACTAAAAGCACATACTTATCTCAATAGTTCAGTTATCGATTTTTAGTGAGAAACAATCCTGGCGTCGTCGGTTGAGTCATCGATACCAACAAGTACCTGTAATTTTCAATAATAATAAACGTGCCGGGAAAAAAAATATGTATATATACTTTAACAAAGACAAATGTTTCTTAATCAAGAAAAATATAATGTAACAATAAACGAAAATACATAGTAACATATTCGGAGTTACACACGATATGGAAAACCATTCATGTTAAAATAATAAAGTAATATTATTTTGTTACATTTGCATGTATAAATTAAGTTATTCAAATGAAAATTTTTAATTGAGATTTCAAAGCACCCAAAAAATTTTCATTCCACGTTCGAAAACTGATGAATAGACTATAGAAAATACTCGGAAAAGTTTCAGAAAATTAGTGGCAACAAAAGAAACTTTGTTTTTATAAATGCTTCTTTAAATCTCAAAAATATATTGATTTTCAAAGTTTCTCAATATAAAGAATATTTTTCGAAATTGTGGATAACTCGGAAGAGGTTACTGTATATTTTCTTAGATAAATATTATTTTTTTATTTTTTGTCTACCATCCAAAACACTCATTTTCTACGTTGCAAAAACTGATGAATATACTATAGAAAGTACTCGGAAACGTTTCAGAAAATTAGTGGGAACAAAAGAAATTGTATTTTTATAAATGCTTTTTTAAATCTCAAAAATATATTGATTTTCGAGGTTTCTCAGTATAAAGAACATTTTTCAAAATCGTGGATAACTTGGAAGAGGTTACAGTACATTTTCTTAGATAAATAATCATTTTTTATTTTTTGTCTAACATCCAAAACACTTATTTTCTCGTTGCAAAAACTGATGAATAGACTATAGAAACTACTCGGAAACGTTTCAGAAAATTAGTGGCAACAAAAGAAACTTTGTTTTTATAAATGCTTCTTTAAATCTCAAAAATATTTTAATTTTCGAGGTTTCTCAATATAAAGAACATTTTTCGAAATCGTAGATACCTTGGAAGAGGTTACAGGATATTTTCTTAGATAAATAATCATTTTTAATTTTTTTTCTAACATAAAAAACACTTTTTTCACGTTGCAAAAACTGATGAATAGACTATAGAAACTACTCGGAAACGTTTCAGAAAATTAGTGGCAACAAAAGAAACTTTGTTTTTATAAATACTTCTTTAAATATCAAAAATATATTAATTTTCGAAGTTTCTCAATATAAAGAACCTTTTTTAGAAATCGTGGATAAATCGGAAGTGGTTACTGTTTATTTTCATAGATGAATATTCATTTGTCTATTTTATAGTGTATACAGAAAGCGAACACAAACTGATTAATTTAGTAAAAGTCTACACTTGTATCAAAAGTTTAATCATCAGTTATTAGTGAGAATACGTTGGGACGCATCCATACTATTAAGTACCAGACTGCAATATTTAATAACAATATCCGTGGCAATATATATATATGTAAAACATGTTTGATGATGTTGCAGAAAAATTTATAATTCTTCGACCAAACAAATAATTTATCATATACATTTGAGCAGTAGAAATTGAACTACTACATATTTTCTCTATCATTATGAGAAATACAAATATTTCCGTACTGTTTTTATAAATCACAAATACTGCTTTAATTCCAGTATATCTAAAAAATAATCATAATGAGTTTTACGAAAACAAATGATTCAAAGAAACAGTAAACTCTCGTATAAAAAAATATAGTGCATAAAGATAATATATATATATATAAAAGTTTTATATATATATATATATATATATATATATATATATATCAATAATTCAAATATGTATGTCACAAGTAGGAATAAGAAAGCTTTTAATATTTTCAACAGTTTTGCAGATTCGGTCAAGAAAAAAAATAATATTTCATAATTTTCTTCTTCAATCAATGAAAAATAAAACTATAAATAAACTAATTAAGCTGAGCTGACACACTGACCAACATATTCTCATCCTTTGTTTTAATTTATAAATAAGCTAAAATAATATAATTAAAGAAATCCTTATTAAACTGTAATAAATGGTTTTTATCAGTATTTATTATGTCCTTTGCAATAATCCTGTTCAGCATTACGACTAATAATTATTTTAAAATTTTTCATTTTCATACAGATATTTAATTTAATATAATTTAATATTTATTAGTAAAAATAAGAAAAATTTTCAATCTTATTATTATTATTAGTTTTACTTTTTTCAATGCACAACACTTTTTTATTATAAACCTGTAAAACATAAGTACGAAATTTCTTTTCTGAACCGAATTACTTCATGTGATGTTCCTATGATGAATGAAATTTGGACTATTACAAATTTAAGTAAGTATTAATATTGCATTGGTAACACTGCCCCAGTACTTGTTACTATAATAATTTTGTATTCAATATACCATTAATCTGGTGAATAAAATACAATTTTCTTTGAAAAATATCATTTTTATTGAGTTTTTTTGTACAATTGACTTTCAGGAGCTGTTTAGAATAGGAATTTCGAATTATTCAATAATTCCATTTTAAAGTATTTATAAGTAAAATTATTGATGGTTTGAAATATATTCAACGCATTTACAACATCTTGCTGTCGTAATCATTCTCTGTAAAGCAAGCTTTTAAAATTCTACCCGAAATCATAGACATCATAAACGTTTACAATAAAATTATATAAATGTCAGAAGCAACTTAACAAAGAACGATCATGAGCTATCCCTTTTCTGAAATTCCAAATGAATATATTTTAAGTTGATCCAGTATTTTCTTTATAAAATATATTAATTATATACCACAAAGAAATAAGATAATTAAGTTAAACTCTTTCGAATAAAAATTCTGGTGATTTTTTTAAAACTCCAGTAAAATTTCCGTCCATTCCTGTGTTAAGCCGTTGTAGATTTTCAAAGGCACTCATAAAATCATCCGTTTTTAAATTTTTGAAATCGCAAAAAATCGTATATTTTTAAATCGTCTGTACTCACTATTTGTGGGAGGTAAATAAGAATTTTTACTTAATTTTTAACTTGAAGCGTTAGAATATTCTTCAAATACTCTTAAAGTGAATACTTTTCCAGCCATATAACTGTTATATGTCAAATATATAATAAGATTTGAAACTCTGAGAGAAACTGTACCACAAAGATAAGGTTGCAACTATAGTATGTATAGTAATGTATTTTCAAACTAGTATATTTAACAAGATGAATCATCCGTATTTCATTATAACAGCAGAAGTCTGACAGCCTATTAGACGATGACATAAATTATCATTTTATGCCAATGTGCACTTCAAACAGATTTGAACGGAAATTCTAAATTAGAATGCGTGGATGATTACATTAGTTGAATATACAATGTGATTCAAATGATGAATCATTTAAAATGAGTAGATAAATTGTCAAGTTCTATATATTGTTCTAGACTGCTCATTAATTTATTATATGGACGCTCATTTTGACGATAATTTGAATCTTTGTTAATTGCATCTGCATATATTTAAAGTGATTGCCAATTAATTCGCATTATAAAGAACAGTATTTTTCTCGTGTTAAAGTATAAGCGATATACATATACACACACATACACACACACATATATATATATATATATATATATATATATATACAACATATCAGTATGCAAATATTACGTATATATATATATATATATATATATATATATATATATATATATATATATATATATATATATATATATATATACAACATATCAGTATGCAAATATTACGTATATATATATATATATATATATATATATATATATATACACATATACATGTAACAAAACAAATTTTTTTAACAATTTCTTCTAGAAAACGAGTTTTGTGTTTCCGTTCGGCATATTATGTTTTTAAATATTAGACCAGTTTTTTAGCTTTCATGAGCTTGAGGTTTCCAGCGTTTTGAAAAATGTGTATTAATTGAGTAAATTTATTTGAAACTTATATTTAATATTTTTTTCTTCAACACCAGTTTTGTACTTTGTCTTGTGCAGGTTAGACTGCTCAGTCCGATTTTTAAACAAAAAAAAAACTGAGATTGTGGGCCAGTGGTTGTGCCCAATTTACAATCAAAAAGTGCTTTAGGTAAGACAGAAAGTAAATACAGTCTATACAGTAGTAAATACAAGAGATATTGCATAATAATTGCTGTCGCAAAATGCAGGTTCTATTGAGGCGACCAGTTTAGTACAGTGGTATCAAAACACATTGACTGGATTTAAAACCTTCCCCCCTCCTCACACGAGTAATTGCTAAAAATAATCCTTTGCCTACTTTATTCCTATGATATTTTCAAGTTTTTAAAAATAGTGAATTGTTTTAAGGTTGTCCATGAAACTGCTGAAAGGGAAATTAAATTAATAATTTTTTTCTCATTTACTTTGGAATATTTTTGAACTAAACAATATTTATGTTAAAAAAAATAAAATTAAAAATAAGCAAAATCTGGAAAGCAAATCAAATTCAATATTACGATGTTTTTTTTCGCATTTCCATAAAAAGTTATTTTTGAGGATTTGGATCATGTTCGATCTTGAATAATGCTGTATATCTTTAAATCTATAAATTTCTATAAAAAAGAGGTAAAAGGTCAAGGCAAAAACATTTTTTATTAAATGAGATCAACATCGGATTCGTAGATTAAATTGTTTTCATTTTATGAAGGAAAAAAAATGATTTTGTTTTCTTTAAAATCGCAGTTTTCCAAACTTTTTACCTTTTTACGTTTTAACTTTTAACGTTATGCAAATCAGCTTAAACTTTTCCAATTTTCTTTCCAATTGGCAACTGTTAACCCTAATGTATATATGTATATATATATATATAATCTTTTATTTTATTGTTTATCAACAATAATAACACAACCGTAAAGGATTATATATGTGTAGTTCTTAAAAAACAGTCCCATATAAAACATTTTTCATCATTGTACCTACTTGTTTTCTTCTTATTTATTTCTATGTCGGAATATTTTTCCCTTGCGGAATATATTTATGTTTAGATTTCTTCCTGTAAAACCTAATTTTAAATATTTTGAGGCTTTAAAGTTTATTCCATTTCAGCCCTTAGCTGCTATTTCTTTTTAATATATATCTAGAAAATGTTACGATATTTTCAGTGGAATCTAAATAATGTCTGCTAAAAGCCTGGAAGGAATCTATCACTACCGATAAAATTTTCGCTCTGTAATAGAATACCCCTGGCGGTCATCATAGGAATCTTTATATTCAATTTATAACATGATTTCTTAAATTGAATCAAGATTTAAATCCTCTATAAATTTTATTTTTCAGTAGAAATATTTGGTTATCATTCTTTGTCTTTATACATTATTTAGGTTATCTTATATTATTTTTTTTTATATATTTCATTCGAATTTTGTAACAAACCATCCCTTTGTAGTAATATTTAATCATGAGGGAAAAAAATGTATCGTATATGCATAATATTTTCATTAAAAATAACATATTTTATTTCACAATTCATTCATTTTGTTAATTAAAAGTATGTTGTTGGATTTGATAAAATTGTAATATTGGTTGTGAAATAACAATACGAGAGTTCAAATAACTTGAATTTTCAGTACTATTTCTTTTCTTGTTTTGAACACAGTCGTGTGTAAATATGGATGGCCATGCGTTTTCTAATTTTTGTAATGTAAAGCTTTGTATAAATCGTATTCTTATGGTCAATAGAAAGAGTCTTATTCATTTTTCGTTTGCACACTGTAAAATATTCGTAAGCATACACAAATATTTTCGTAAAATTTTACGGAATGATTCCATTTTTTTAAATCAGTACATACTCCGTAATTGACATTTTAAGATTTCAAATCTGTAAAAATACAGGAAATGTTTTGTAAATGTTACGGAATATTTATGTATTACTTTTAGTACAATATATGTAAATGATGTTTAGAAATCATCGCTGTCTTTGGAAAGCGAAGTAATTGATTGTTGTATGCTAGTTCTTTTACTATGTAATTATTTCCAATGAAACGCCAATATGGCTTAAATATTATATATTTCATATATAACATAGCTACATTATATATCCCATTAGTAATTTTAAATAAATGAAAATACTTTATGAAATGCAATGAAATATACAACATTTATTCGGAAATTAAAATTGTAATAAAACTGTTGTATGCAGCCTAAAAACCCCAATAACCAAAACCATTACAACCACAATAATTTTTCTTTTCAGTTTGTTTCCATGAAAATAAATACATTAATAAAAAACCTACAACCGATTTTACAGGTTTATATAAAAATATTTTACTGGCAGCAAGTTATTTATTTAAATATAATAAATATTACATTTAAAAAATCATTCTAATCACAACAAATAAAATTTACAAAATTTATTTGACAGAAAAGTAAGTAGGTGTTCAAGCTGTATTCTTTTTATTGATACCTTGGTAAAATAAATAATGTGTTCACAATTTTTTTTCAGTGTACACAAGTATCAAAAATACAGTCTTGAGAAAATACGCTTGTAAAGTTAAAGATAAATTAAAGTCTCTATTTATATTCACACTCCTCGTTTATAAATTTGATTATTTTCATGTGGTTTGTTTTGTTTGATTTAGAATTTTTTTATTTAAAAATAGTTTTTGTGAGGGCTTAAATTTAATTTAATCCACCCCCACCCCAGAGATGGAAGAAATGTGTGTTGAGAAAGAAAAATCTGTCCTCAATAAATATAAATTTTTTTGAGATTTCATAACGCCATGAATTGATAAAATAGTTAGATACAGCACACTGTTAAACATTTGCAGCAAAATGTCCAGTCATTTGACCGTTTTTACACTGTTAAAAATTTGCAGCAAACTGTCCAGTCATTTGACCGTTTTTACACTGTTAAAAATTTGCAGCAAACTGTCCAGTCATTTGACCGTTTTTACAGAAAGCGGTTAGATAACCGTAGTTTAATTCTTTTGTGAGCATGATATGGGTAATAATATGGTTAGGAAAGAGTTAAATTACGGTTATGTAAACATTTTCTTTAAAAATGATCAAATGACTGGAGAGTTTGCTGCAAATTTTTAACAATGTATAGAAAACGGTTACATAAGCGCAATTTAGCGATTTCCTGATCATATTATTCCACGTAGTACTAAACACACAAAATGCAATTCCTTATCACATAGAGAAACCAATAACAAAACTAAAGATTACCCTGAAAGAGCTAACAATTAAGCGATGACAGTTCGAGTGTGACTACTGGGACACTGGAAGACTGATACTCAGGTACGTCCCTAAAGTTGATACATATAGATTAATAAGCTGCAAACTACTTTCCCAAATATACACAGGCCATGCCGCGTTCCATCATATCTGCACAGATTAGTACTCGCGGAAACATCACAATTCCAGTGCAGGTTGATGAGAACATGCAAACACTACCTTACTGAATGTCCACTCACAGAAGATCTGCATCTGGTCGACATAAAACCAAACAATGAGAAACTTTGGCACAAACAGCTAGTTCAAAAGAAATATGTATAAACAAAAGGCATAACATTGATCATATGGTTAATTGATAACATAGACCTAATTTCACACAAACTCGAGGCAAGTTTGAACAGTCACTTCCCTTCATCCACACAAGAACAAATCTCTAGCAGCAATAGCTACCTAGTGCAGCTGATATATAATAAAATCTTTTATTACTGAAAAAGAGAAAAAAAAGCATTTAAAATTTTAATTATCTGCACCAGAAAAATTATAAGATATATTAAAAGCACAAAGTGCACAAAGAAATTGGTAGTCTTTTTGAGATGAACTGATGGCCCTCGAGCCCATTCAAGAAATATATAATGACTTAGTGCAAACGAGTCATTATAACAAATTGAACTGATAACCCTCGAGTGTAAAGTCACAAGAAAAAAAATCGATAAATAAAAATGTCTATGTTATAGCATGTGATAACAAATATCTCTAAAAAGAATAGACGAACTAAAGGTCAAACCAACTGGTTTCATCCTATAGCGCACAAAGAAAACAACAAACTACCACTCACGAATATGTAGGCCATCTTGTGAAAATGAGAGCTATACCCGATTGTGACAACCACTACCAAGAAACCTGGCACCAACTACCAAGATATGCTACAATATTATGATGTCATCTCGTGAAAATGATAACTAAACCCGATTGTGACAACAGGAACAAAGATACCGGGTGACTACTACCAAGATGATATAACAATATAAACTATGACAAGAGAAATTGTTACCATGAAAAGGGATAGAAAAAACTCTAATGACCACAAAACTATGAAACGTGACCAAAATCCAAACGAGAGCGAATAGAAGGTTTACAACAAAGCAAATCAACTACAACAAAAGGAAAAAAATTAAACATTTTTTTTATATATAATACAAAGTAACGACTCAAAGATTTAAACTGTATGATGTTAACTTATTATAGTCTATATTATCAACATTAGTTTATATCAACAATAAACAACTTTCATAAATGTACTCCTCTTAAGTTTTTAGTGCGAATGAGTGCCAGATATAAAGGCGACTCGTACGAGTGCTATGTCAAGAGTGATGTCCACCCCTCCTCACGCCTTACTTTTATTTCCTTTTTCGACAGCGGCCAAAATAGTAACTAAAGTGATTCACTAAATAGCGTGAAGACATGGCGGCTAAGGTGCTCGTCAGCTAGATCCCCACCATGAGGCGATCAGCCGAACTTCGCCCGTCGTCCAGGTACACAATCCATTAATCAAGGCAGAATGGCTGCAGGTAGGCGCCGGGTCAGTGGTATAATAATAATAATTTAAATTTTCCAGCGCATAAGTTTGGCATCTTAATACATACGTTGTAATTTCAGTTACAACAATTAATAAATTACTCTGTTGTATTACAATTACAAATTACATTAAATGAGTTATGTAATATCCTATAACATAGTGTAAGAGTTATAATTTAGTTTTACAGATCGCATTTGAAGTACACAAATTTCCATGACATTTGAGTCATGGCATTCGCACTCAGACCACCTTGCGTTAAACAGATAGAAAATATGTTATATTTGGTGCCGGGGTCACACTGCGGTGGTGTTGTATTGCTCACTCATCTTTATTAAATGCCACGTATTTATTATTGGATTGTAGGACTTATTGAATCTCTCTTATGCTCTGAGTTACTTATAATCTTACACAATGTACTTACTAGTTTATCCATCTAAATTTGTCTCACTGAAAACAAATAATTTTATTTAAAGGATCCAATTTTAAATTTCACTGTCTCTAAAATAATAACTTTTTATCGTAGTTTACTATATATATATATATATATATATATATATGTTTTATTAAATATTAAATTAAATATATATTTATTTATTTTATTTTATACTGTTTCTAATCTTTAATAAAAAGAAGAGTTCCATTTATATAATTGCCAGTCTTTACAATTGCACTGATCTAGATTACCTTTTATTAACTTTAAAACATTATTAATAGCTTTTAAATTTAATTTCTGCACATCGTATTAAAAGTTGAAATGGAGTTTCAATTTTTTGTTTGCATATAACTAAAACCAACGTACTGTTTACGCTTAAGATACATAATCTAATAGAGTAACTTGATTCCTAATGTTGTATGAGAAATCTAAGGTTCAATAAATGATCCAAAACACTTTCATTGCATTATTTCTTACCTAATGAATGTTTACGATTACTATATATTTTGATATGTCATTGAGAAGCGTACTCTCATAAATGATGATTACAATGTAAGAAAATCTACTAAATGAGCAGAATGGTCATTTAGTCAATGAAGCGAAATTGGTAAGCTGAAAAATATATTTTAAATAAATGATGAATGTAAAATAACATTATGTATTGTTCCACTACAGTATTTTTATTCATTGGAGAGTGAGATGTGATGTTTTGCTCAGTGATTTTAAAAATATTCCAAAATGATACAAGGTGATTATAATTAAAATTACACTTTCAAAAGGCTGTAAAAAAAGAACCACTGGTCAGAATGACCTGATATTTCATCTGCAAATAGGTAAAAGAATGGTAATTTGTTCTGCGAAAGAAACAGAACTTCAAAAGTTGACCAATAGATGGCGCTATACTTGGTATAATATACTAATTAAAAGGAGTGACATGCGGTTGTGGTACTCTTTTTTCAAAGCCTTCACAGTGGCGTCACAGCGGATAGTTAACAACCCGTTTTTAGCTGTCCCTACGCAAAAAACCGTAGAAAAAGTAAAAAGTGAAATCGGTTTTCTTATTAGTCCAAAAACTGTAGAAAAAAAAACGAAATCGGTTTTCACTAGGCCAAAAACCGTAGAAAAAGCAAAAACGAAATCAATTTTTATTTGTCTTAAGCCCAAAAACCGTAGAAAAAGCCAAAACAGATAAAACTATGATGAAAAGGAAGTAGGCAACGATTTGCATAAGAAATGTTCAACATGTTGTCCACTGTTTTCTCCTACGAACTGAAAGCGCAAAACAGCATGTTCCATAACAGATCGAAGTGTTTCAGGGGTGGTATTGTGAATGTGTTGCGTAATCAATGTTTTCAATTCCCCTAAGTTTTCAATTAGATCTCCGAACACAACATGTTTTAGATAACCCTACAGCCAGAAGTCGCAAGGGTTCAGTTGAAGTGATCATGATAGCCACGTTATTGGGAAATGACGTCTGATAATTCTGTCACTTCCTAAATGCAGATTCATCAGCTTCACTGGTGTTGCAATGTACGGAGGAGCACCATCATGCATAAAAATTGTGTTATCCATACATCCGCGCTGTTACAATGCTGAAATTAGCTGGCCGTGCAAAACAGATTCATAACGTGGACTGTACATGTGACAGGATCTGAAGGACCAACCTCCTCGAAGAAGAAAGGACCAACGATAAATGCTAACGTAAACAATGACCTTTGGAGATTAAAGTGGCAATCGTTGCATTCTTACTTGCCCATATTTTATAATTTTGAAAATTGACCGAACCTCGGAGGCTTCGTCTGTTCACAAAATATTCCACAACCATGCATTGTCTACTTCCATTCGAGCAAGAAATTGCAGAGCGAAAGCTTCTCGTTTTGGCGAGTCAGCAGGAATCAACTCCTTATCATGCGTAATTTTGTATAGATAGCATTGCAGGATGTTTTGTAAAATTTTAGAAACCTTGCTGACAAGCATGTCTAAAGTTCGGGAAAATCTCCGTGTAACTCATGTTCCCAAAGCACTGATTGCGCTTCCTGCAATGCTGTAACCAAATCCTCCACTGACATCGAAGCAATTGATTTCCTACTTCTCCCACATTTCATGTCAAGTGAACCCATCTCTTTGAATTCAATCATCTTCTTTAAACCGAATGCAGTATTTGGGCCAGAGCCTCTTGTTAAACCCTTTAATGTCCGGAATTTCTTCAATGCAATTGCTGCACAGTCACCGTTCTTGTAAAAAAAAACTTCACAAGCAGAGCCCCATCCTTCAATGATAGAGTCATGACTACTTTCTTAGACGCAGAATAACGGGAATTGCATGTTCCCCGTCTTTTCATCACGAGTGTAATGTGCGGTGCGCGCGTCACGTCTTTTAATTAGCCTATGGAAAGTGAAACTTTAATTATAATCACCCTACACTTCCGTTAGACTATTCTTTTATGCTTTTAATTATAAATGTAATAAGTTATCCATTAAGACTATTTTTGCAGCTTCATAAAATCCCTTTATTAGCATTTGAAATGTTAAATAATAAAATGTTTGTAAAAAAAGCTTCACAAGCACAGCCCGATCCTTCAATGATAGAGATTTGACTACCTTCATAGACGCAGAATAAAAGGAATTGCATATTCCCCTTCTTTTTATCACAAGTGTAATGTGCACGTCACGTCTTTTAATTAACATCTTATGACGAGTACAGCGCCATCTATCTGTCCACTTTTGAACTTTTTTTTCCTTCCCCAAAACAATTTTCCTTTGCTTCACGTATACGCAGATGGAATATCAGGTCATTCCGGCCAGTGGTATTTTTTTACAGCCCATAGAAAGTGCAACTTTAATTATAATCACCCTGCACTTCCGTTAGAATATTATTTAATGCATACGACTTGTAATTTTCAAACTAGACGAAAAGTGTCCGGGCCAGGATTCAAACCTGGGATTTCTCGGCTGAAGCTGGATGAGTTATGCCCTCCAGATTCGTCCGGGATAGCTCAGTTGGTAGAGCATGGCAGCTTCAGCCAAGAGTTAAGATTTCTTAAGATTTCTTAAGATCTGTTAAGATTTCTTTTCCAATTTGAATAATTGTGTTAAATTTAATCTAGCATTCTTTAATGCTTTTAATTATAAATGTAATAATTTATCCCTGAAGACTATTTTTGCAACTGCATAAAATCCCTTTA
Source organism: Maratus michaelseni (assembly GCA_963931845.1). NCBI lineage: Eukaryota > Metazoa > Arthropoda > Arachnida > Araneae > Salticidae > Maratus > Maratus michaelseni. Next base: position 261,097,186 of record OZ007589.1, on the reverse strand, counting down.
TTAGCATTTGAAATGTTAAATAATAATTTTATAGAAACACAAATATATAATAGCTTGTTTTCCAATTTCTAAAAACTGAGTTAAAAATCATTTTTAGGTGCGTTATTCATTAATTTTATCTCAACTATTCTAAAAAGAAACTTTATTGGTAATGATGAATGACTTCATATTTTCACCTTAAGTTATTTGAAAGATTTCTCTAAACAAGAGTTGCTATGAACATTTATTCATGTTTCTTCCTAAATAAATTTATTTCACTTGCCTAACAATTTATAATGAAACTTAAGAAATATTTCAAATGCTTAATACATTTTTCATAAAATTATTCAGAAAGCTCTTTTCAGAAATAAGGGAAATATTACTTCTAAAATTTGTGTCTTGTGCACGGAAACATGTTTAAAAAATAATTAAGTAATATTACTGAATGTAACTACAATTTGTATCAGTACTTGTATACCCGTGGGTAAACTGGAGACTTTCTTCACTGATTTATTGCATATAACAATTTATAAAAATGACTTAATATGTGGTAAAAATTGTTAAGGATTTTCGAGAAATAATGATCAAAATTGCCGAGTAAAACACTTAGCCGAGTTACCAATTATTGATTTAGGTCATTTTATCAGTAAAAATATAAAAGTCTTTTAATTACAGCGTTCGAAAGATATAGTTTTATAAATATTATATACCCATATATATTTTCCGTTTTGTATCTCTGCTAAACGATGCGGTTTAAAGAAAATTAGAAAGTTAATATGACAGGAAGTTTTAATTTTGAAAGTGAAGATCACAACATAAATACATAAATAAATAACGCTACATGTTTCAAACTGTTTTTTGTCAAATAACAAGTTAGTGCTTATCTATCATAAGTAATTGATGTACTGAAATCAAAAATTACAAATCATATTTCATAAAGCACGAAAAAAAGTATGTAAAATTTTGCACGCCGAGAAAAATACAGATGTAAAAGCTTGCCTAAAACATTCTGAGTTTTATTCTTGACGAATAATAATAAGAAGAATATGAATAAATATGCAAAATTTGGCTTTAATGAGAATTGACCAATTATAGAATGCCCACATAACTCATAAATATTCATTCATATAAATAGAACCTTAAATAGGAATATAAAATTCATTATACCCCAAAAAGTCGAAGACATACATTTTGTTTAAGCTTAAAGTTACAATTGCTTTTACAAAACTTAAAGAAACACAATAACAAAATTGAAGATGGATTGCAATTACATTTTAAATGAAATGATTTTCATAAATATTTTTTCTGCTAAGAAGCATGTAGAAAAAGTTTTAAGTGATGCCTCAATGCATATCCATACAGATATATAATGCATTTTCTTTTAGAAAAAACACTTAAAAAGCAGCTTGCAATTAATTCTGAAAAAAATATGTATTATTTATCAGAATCTATTTCAACTATAATGCATGCTTTCAATTTTTTTTTTGATAGATATATAAAATTTTTGTCCATTTTATTATATTTTTGTCCAATTTTGAAACTACTCTAACCGCCGCGACGTACAGTGAAGTATTTGAGGCAAAATTCTGTCCAAAATTACTTTTCATGTGTTTCAAATTTAAAACCATTGCTATTGACATACTGTTAGTAATTACACTTAATTAACGTTATATAAATGTATAAATTTATTTAAAAAATAAGTATATAATACAAAGCTTGCCTAATTCTTTACAGTTTGTAATATGAAAGTAATTGTTTATAGAATTGTTTTATTTACAAGTAATGCTTAATTAAAAGTATTTAATTTTTTGCAGATAAAAATTTAATTATTTATATGAATAAAATATATAATATATACTATTACTTGCATTTAGTATTTAGAAAAGTTTCAGTAAGATATTCGACGAAAAGTCTGAAATTGGTCACTGCCCCTTAATTTCTAGACACCAGTGTATTTCAAGTATAACCCGTGATTTCTACGTTTGGTTTATATCAGAGATCAATAAAATGTTTACTTTTCGAAAAATTTGTATTAATAAAATTTTTCTTTTTACCAAGCTGTTCTAACCGAACCGTTCTTCATCTGATTTTTCAAATGTTACAGAAAATTCCGTCTATTGTAAGCACTAAAGAAATTAAAAAATATTCTATGTATTTTGCATTAGTAATATTGTTTGATTTAATTTACTATTTAAGAACGGAATTTAGTAATGCTAAATAATGTACATGTACAATCGTTTCGAATAAAAAAAATATATTCTTACAAAATTGTTTCGAAAATATTAAATTGATCAAATACATCAAAAGATTAATTTTGACAGCAATAATGTAATATTTCTAATTATTAATACAATTAGAAATCAAAACACGTAAGAATAGATAGATTTTTTCCCCAACTAAAGTGATAAGACAGTACGCCTGAGTGATTAATCTGAAAACTTTGAATCTTTTATCAATCATAATTTTAGCACGTGAGTTGGGTAAAGTATATAATATGTATAGAAAAAATATTTTCATGATATGCTTCGTGCATGAATAATATTTCATTTAAAAACCGGACACATTGTATTGTAAGAAATATGTTTGTGTACAATTCCGAGTTTAAATAAGAAGACATTCGAATAAATGGAAACAATGTTTCACTGTTTAAATTATATCTTATCTATAAAAAATACGCAAATAAAAAGTAATTTCCGATAAAAATGATAAGAAAAGAATAGCAATAATTCCTGTTTAGAAAAGCAGTATACAGAGGGAGCGCATCGTATTTTAATGCTCTCAAGTAATGAAGCCCGGTTCTCTTCGTAATAGTAACGGCATTTTATCAAACTTTTCCGCATACTTTTGTATCATTTTTGGTAATTTCAAAAACTTTTTTTAATATTTTATTAGAAATACATAACAAAGCTTACATGAAATACCAGTTTTAAATAGGATATGGAATTTTATATAGTTCTGATTAAATAAAATAAAGTCTGTAGTACTAGGGGGTTCTATCCCCTGCTCGCTAACGCTCCCCAACCCCCGTAAATTGCGACATAATTCACATTGGGAACGCTACTCGGTGCCAGCTCACTTCGCTTGCTCGTCACTTTTTTCAGCAACTCTCGCCAGTATGAATGCTATCATAAATCATTTTAACATATGAAATTGCTAATTTTTTCTAATGTAAAAAAAGTAAATAAAAACTTCGCTGAAAACACAATTAAAAATGCATTTTATTGGTGCTACCAGTGTGCATAAATCATTTAAATACTATGAAAAAATGATCTTGAAAACACAATTAGTTTAAAACAAATTGCACCTATAATATTGTATAGCACGGCTTAAATTCATAAAAAACCCACTAGGTAATAGGAAGATAGTTTATGTATATTATCAAGCATTGTATTATAGATTTTTGAAAAATAAATTATTTTTTACTTCATCAAAATAGCAACAGATGGCAGGAGGTGGAATCTAGACAGCTCTTACTTTTATTCTCTCCGATTTTCGTGCGAATGAAGTTCGTGAATAAATTAAGATAAATAAGAGTTAAGAATTCATTTGATATTAACGTTATTACTCATAATTAAAATGACGAATCATCTCAAATGCTTTGGATTACGTACATGTTATTTCATTTTTAATAATTGCTAGTTTGAGTTTGACTGCTCTCACACTGGCCGCCATATTGGAGTTGGAGGCAGAGCTGATCTTACCCAATTTAGTGTATTCATTGGTCTGAGATCTGGAAACTAAGTTTGTTGCCAAACGATAAGCTAGAAATTCAGCCTTATTTCCGAGCCACGTAAGAGAAATATATATATATATATATATAGATTTTAAATTAAAAAAATAAATCATTGAAAATTCTAGCGACTTCATCATATTAAAAAAATCGGATATAAAAATATCTATCCCGTGCTATCCTACGACAGGAACTCAGTGTTTGGCCATAAATTTTCCTCTGAAATCTTACGGCATTTTGGGCTGGCTGTTTCATTCAGTGTAACCGAAATTGGAAGTTAGCGCTACATTCTGTTTTGGAGCTCAGTGGATACAGTACGATAAAAATGACATTCCAGTTGCAACAAATAAAATTTTCTTCTGTTAAGTAACATACCAATAAGTTGACATTGTAGGTATGATAATGGTACATGGTTCATTTTCTCTTAACAGAAGAATTTGAGCAATATAAATTTTAAAATTTAATGTTTTAATTAGCTTAGCCTAATCCCCCTAATTAGTATATATCCCCACACATGCCCTTAAAAATTGTGGTATATTGTATTTAGGGACTGTCCCTATGTATTAAAATACAATCAGCAAACATTTTTACATAATTAAACACCCAAAAATATAATTTTAAATTTCAATTAGGCAGAGGAAGGGCAAAGAGAGACAGGAGAATTACACTTAGAAATAGAAATAACAAGGGAAATGACAGCGGAAATACAAAAAGCAAGGTTAGCTTGTTTACTGTCATAACTATACACAGAAAAATAAGTTCCACTTAAAGATAACTTAAAAACTCAATACAAATAAGGATTAATCGCTGATTGAACTTTCATTACAAAATTATGGCAAATAAAAGAGACCGGGTAATGACCATCAATAAAGATACTTATTCAGATATTATTGGAAATCTCTAAATTTAACACCTCCATACTTGATTCTGCAATAAGAACAATTAAAGATAACTTTTCTTATAATGGTACTGTTCCCAGGAGGAATTTTGTGGTAATATGACTGTTGCCAGACATTAGAATCATTATTTTCATTTTATGACAAGGGAATCACAACAAAACGAAAGTACATGTTTTATTTTTTTTCTGAAAAATACAACTCATGAAAAATTATTTTCAATTTTTATTATTATATAATAGGTTTTAATAATTTAAACAACAAATTTATCGCAAATATATTTGGATTTTCAATGTTTAAGAACAACTTTTGTGCTATGGGGGAAGCAATGACACATAGGGTAATCAATCAGTGGCTTATATTTATGAATAATATGTTTTATCGTATTATACAAATTTAAAAACATGTAATTAACGTATTCCAGCATTATAATTTATTTTTAGACAAGTTTATTCATTATTTATGAAGCGGGGACACTGATTTTGTTGTTTAGAGAAAATGATCCGTATACATATTTGTGCAAAAAATTTCTGTCTGTACTTTTTTTTTTTTTTTTTTTTTTTTAGTATAATTTTCTTTTACAATGTGCGCAAGTACCAAAAATACAGTTTTCAGAAAAGCTAAGTCGGCCAAAACCGTAACCCAAACTTTTTTTTTTATTATTATTATTCACTATGTTGACAAAACAGTCCAAATTTGCATTAAAACGATAAACTGATTCCTTGTGAAGAAAAAAAGTATTCATTCAATCGCGAACAATAGCAATTAAGATTATAAAAGTACATTTTTTAAAAGTGTGTAATGTCCCGGTTTTGTCCGACCAGGTCGGACAAAACCGGAATTATTTGCCATTGAATTAAAAATTATGGCGCCTAGTATGTTTAGTCAGGGGATGATTTACGTTTCGCGCCCTGAAATAAAACAAGTTACAGTTTGGGACGTTTAACTTTAACAATAGAATTTGGAATGACTAAACCAAAGTAATGAAACCAAAATTACGTATTTTATCAAGGTCTCCGATGCAAATTTGCTAACTTTTTGACTTTGATTCATTTTAGTAACATTATGGTATAATATAAAAAATAGAGTTTTTTAAGTCTTACCAAACTTGTGTTAACAAGTCACACTTTGTAGACTTTTTGAAACTTCTTGCAGTAGATACAGAAAATATACTGCATTGGTCTGGATAAAATATTTAATGTACATATATTAATTATTAACAAAAGTTACTCATTTTTCTGTTTTGTTATCTGCTTGTTATTTTAAATGAAAATGTTTTATTGTGTTCCAACAACTAACATAATTATTCGATTAACACTGGTCATTTACAGATGCCTAGTTTCATTTTGAATTATCTTTTACCTTTCAAAGTAAGTTTTTTCTTCTTAAGAATGTATTGAATAAGACATAATTCTAGATTAATTCCACTGTCGTGTTTGGAAAAAAAAACTTTTTAAAAAGTCCATCAACACAAAGATTTTGATTAAACATTAACATTGTATTCTTCGATAGTATAATTGCATTTTCGTTTATCCCATTAACAATTCAGTGGTTGAAAAAATGCAACACAAAGAAAATCAAAACAAATATTATGAAAAGAAAATTAATTGAATGAAATAGATTTCATTAAATTTTCAATTGCTAAATTTTCTATAAAAATGTTTTTTTCTATGTTCTTTATAGTGCGATAAATTATATATATATATATATATATATATATATATATATATCTTTAAAAATCTTAACTGTCTAAAGATATTTTAATAGGAATGTTTTCAGTTTGTAGTAAATGAATTTCTTTCTAATTACATTTAAAATAGAATGAAATAAAAGAACAATACAATACGTCTTAAAATTTCTAATTAAAATTCGTTTCATAAACTTAATGAGAAGGAAATATTATTATTTTACAAAAATTATTTTAATGATTGTGTTCTTATTTTTTGTTCAGTTATCAAAAAAAATTTTCTAGCATAATGCTTCTGTTTCTTTAAACTTGTATTGATTTATTTTCCTATATAGCATTATTGGAATATATTTTAATATTATATTCATATATATATTTTAAAATGTTTGTGCTGTTTTCAATTTTTAGAGACGACTTTACTAAGAGAAAAACCGTCTATACTCCTGGTTCCTATAGAAATACTCAAAAATGTTAAGAATGATAAACTTTATACAATTATAAGTATTAACAAACATTATATAAAATGGTATTTTTGATCCAAAGAGAATTGTCTTGTAAATGAACAAGACTATTTAAAAAATAATATTTTTTGAGACAAAATATAAAATATTACAATATTTGAATATTCATAAATATAAGGAAAATGGCTGTAAATTTGAACGACTTTAATAAAAAAAAATGCAACCGTCTCTATTTTAAAGACTCTCAGTCATACTAGTAAACAAGCTTGGAATAAATTTTCATACGTGGCTATACCTGCACAAGTATAGTAAATAACTTCACTGAGTCCTTTAATGCATGAATATTGCTTGCTGTTTACATAAAAATGTTCAAAATTACCCTCAATTGTTTTTATAATTTTTAATCGAGGTGTCCTATCAAATAAGTGAATAATTATCATATAACCTCTTTTTCATGCTTTGTGTGGCATGGCACGATGCATTACACGTTTGTGTAACTATATTTTCCTCTCCTAAGTTCAAACATATACCAAAATTTGCTCTTTTAAAACACAGGTTTACACTTTTAAATTATGTTTCATAGAAACAGTAACTTTATTAGTTTTATCTTGAGAAGACACTGCATCCATAACTATTAAATGCTCCCCTTTATTTTGACGGCTCCATGCTACGTTTCTGTTCCTCAAAAAATTATGCCAGTAGTAACGTAGAACTTTAGTCTATCAAGAATGAACCGCCTAAGGTTTGACGTTAATATTGCCACAATTTATGTCGGAATGGAAACATCGCATGAAGTCGTCAAAATAAAGAAGAAATAGTAATGGACGGGGGTATTGTGTCGGCTCAAGATAAGAATAATAAAGTTCTTGTTAAAACTTATCCCCATGGTTTGAAGATTATAAGAGTTTCACACTTGATTGGCCGTTAAATAGTCCTGACTTAAAACTGATGCAGAATGTTTGGGAAATTATAGTTCGGAATATCTAACAATGAAATGGTTGAAAGGTCTAGTATAGCTGGAATGCAAAATTTAAATATGCCATTTGTGAGAATGGCGTGTTTTGTCTCCGCGACAAGTTCGAAACTTTGTATACTCTATAACGCTTCACTGGTGTTACTAAACACAGAAGAAGCACAAATGGCATGTAAAATTTTCATAATTTAGAAAAATCTGTTACATTCTTATCATTTTCTTCCTTTTGCATAACTGGTAAAATATCATTTATTATATTGTGATAAAATTAATTATTTTACAATGTTTTCTTTTTTTATATATTTTCAATTTCGTTTGATAAAAACAACGTGTATGGTCTGTATTGAGATTAATATAATTATATATTTTATATAATTTATTTAGTCAATTAAATGATTGTTCCTGTCATGTTGTACTCCCGTGTATATGGGCATCATAATTAGGAAAACTTGTTTCAAGCATGTCGAATCGGATGTCTGGGTGTCTTCAAAATAAAATGGTTACATTTCTTATTAAAATTGTATATACTGGAGCTTATAAGCAGTATCCTTATAATTGTGAGCTTTAAAAATTGTTATAATTGTCTTTATTTCATATATTTTTGAAACAGTTTTTTCCTCAATAAAAATGAGCAAGGCAATTCTGTTCAGATTATAAATACATGCTAATTAATGTTAATACTTAGAACTTCACAAAATTTATGATTCTTTATATTTGTGAGTGTCCTTCTAATTTTCGACAGAGGTGTAATAGCATATGAATAAAAATACAATTTTGAAAAAAAAATTCACAATATTAAAACGAAAGAAATCTTTCATAGTCATTTTTTAATAATATTTGAAGATTGAAATCCAAGAATTATTTTACTAGAGGTATAATTATTGTATGTAAATTAGTCATAGTTGAAAAAAAAATATATTAAAGCAACAATACGTTTTCCTTATAAAATGATTTTTGAATGAAATCAAATACTTATTTTGTTTAGAGATTCAAATGCAGTGAAACCGATTTTGTCATCTTTTTAATTTTATCAGAATCATATTTTCATTTTATCATATCATTTAGTTTTATCATATCATAATTTAAAAACAACATACTCTGTAAATACGAAGAAATATTTAAAGTTTCCAGAAATAAAGTTAATAATTTCTGGAAAAGAATTATTTTTATAAAAATGACTCTGAATATCAAAACATAACACTTATTTTTTTTACCAGATTTGAAAATTTTGTAACATAACAGAATAATTTTCTAAAACGTGTTTATTCAGTCAAGTAATGGATAAAAATGCAATTTTACAAATTTTAGTCGATGCAATAGTACATTCACCATCTTAAAAGTTTGTGAAACGTACAGGGTTTTTTTAAAAAGAAAGTTTAGTAATTTTCATGGAACTCTACTGTATAGTTTACATAGAACATGGTAATATCTTCTAGGATATAGATATAAATGAAACTACAATATTGATTTATTAGATACTCAGAAAATTACGTATTAGTATAAATTTCATAGTGTTTACTTCTTTCTCAGATTTGCAACCAGTTTGGTTTTTGCATATTTTTCTTTTTGTTGAAGATTTTGTTGCACTTGAGGTTGGTGTAAAGGTTTGTAAAATTTTGAACCTAACTTAAACAATGAGAACTCTTCAAATATAAAATTTTTCTAAATATGTTTTGTATCATAAGCATGGAATATTTCACGTAGAATATTTTCTAATGAAATTCAGAAATATGTATATTTAAATACTCATTAAGATGCTACATATTCATTGACTAAAATTATACATTATTACAAATTACAACCATATTAATAAAAAAGATACATGGTGACACAAAAGTTCTTAGACAACATTTCGGGTTAATCTATTAAAAAAATGAATGTTATAGAAAATATACTTTAAAAGAAGCTTTAAGTCGATGGACTAATAAACATTTTGAGACAAACCATTGGATTTCCAGCAAGATTATTGCACCAACTAATGCAGTTAAGTGTACCCTTGGTGAAAAGCCGATCAATCGGGTTTTATTAACTCGCCAGATTTTTGTTTTTGAAGCATGTTAGAAAAGATAGATAAGTTTAAACCTCACGAAAAATAAAGAGCATTTAACGAAAAATCTTAAATCTGCTGGCGAGTAAATATGTAAGAAGGAGTTACTTCATGTTTAGGAACAGTTTTCATAATATTTGAAAAATATGATTTTTCTATGTTTTTCTTTTACTATATGTTTGCAGTTTTAGGGATTAAAAAAATTATCATATGCGTAGTAAAATACAAATATAATATAGTCTTTAAATTTTATTTGCATAGTGCATGATATAACTCCATTCTTAACCTTCATTCTGCTGACTGTTAGGAACAAAAGTGTTTGCGAAAGAATATAAACAATATTTTATAATTTCTTAATTAATTATTAATAGCAACTAAGTATATATTTCTTAAATAATAACTAAGTTTATTAAATAATTAACCGTTACATTGTCCTCATAAGAAAAAAAAAATAACATTTTCTCGAGCAAATTTTTTAACACGAGTAAAAAAATATTTAAAGCATGATTTATCATGTCAAACTTTTAACGTGTAACGAGCCCAATTAATTAGCTTGTGTAGATTTACTGTCTGTTAAACACATTGTAAAAATTCAAATAGTATGACCAGAATAATTCATGGAGTAAAACCTGTAGGCGTGTTGACTGTTGTTTACTGTACAGTTGACAATTTAATCTCGTGAATGTCATTAAAATATGTGTATGTCCTATCCACAGAATGACAAATGTTTTAATAAACGATATGAACAGAACAGAGACGAACACTAGTCTTTTTTTCTTTTTAAAGCTGTTTAAAAGATCGATATAAAATTTTCCCTAATCCAAGTCTTTTTATTCAACAAAAGCAATGTAATTATTTAAGTTTTGCAATAGTTAATTTTTTTATTTAATTTGAAATATAGATAATAATTCTTCTGATTTTGCTTTCGATAATTTTCAAACAGAAGGCATTATTTTAAATACTGACATGGATGTAGCAAAATATTTTTACATATTTTATATCTAAGGGAAAGTGTTGCAAATACACGTATTTTAAATTGTTCCAAGACACACATTACTGGAAGTTTTTAAATAATATATCGATCACATGTTTAGTTTAGTGCATGTTGAGTCGATACATGAAGTTAAGGTATAATTAGGCCAGAAATTCAAATATTTTTTTTTTCAGTACTGTTAAAAATAGAGAACTTTGTCATAAATATTAGTTACTAAAGGATTTTCTGTAACTAACCAAACAAATATGAAATATGGTACTTATAATACTATAATATTATTTATATTATTGCTCCCCCTTCTTCCTTTTTTTGCATTTTTCGGCAATATTTCTGGAAAAAAAAAATTAAACGTTTCTTCAAACTTAAAGTAGAAGAAAAGAAACATGCCAAATTCTATCGTCAAGCAGAATAAACAATAACGCAATGAACAACAAACAAAAGGAATTTCCGCCAATTGATGCCGATTGATTTTACAAGGTTAATTAGTACTCTACTTAATTTATATTTTACGGACAAAACGAAATGGTGTTTTGACACCTCTCTAGCTCGTCTTCTATTTGTTATAAACCAAATTTCATGTTCCTATATAATGGGTTATGCTAAGTGACAAAGTAACCACATGTAAAGTTGAATCCGAAAAATAGGTTTCTAATAAATGTGATTTTATCTTTTTTATACCTTTTTCCATTATTGTTCAGACCAAATCATTTGACAAAATCTGTTCTATAGAGATATCTACATACCATATATTTATACACAGTTTGCTGCATTTTCTTTGTCTGTATGGGTAGTTTAAATCTGTATAGTTTCCTGTAGAAATATTTAATAATTTTTCAGTTATATCAATTTAAATTATTAGATTTCTATACTTACTAAAGAGCAAAAAAAAGTACCAAATAACTTAACTCTTGTCATATATAAACAACTTTAAGATATGCCACTGCAGCCGATTCCATTAACCCCTTTAGGGGCAAAGTACTCTTGTAGCTAAAGTACTGAAATACTTGATTGACACCAGGATTCACGAACGAAATTATTTTAAAATAAGTAAAAGCTTTATTCATGTACCTTATAAAATCAAAATTTGATTTTAAAATTCTGGTGTCATTGTGGCATTTTTGGATTAAAATTAAGTGGTATATATAATATACCGATGCCCTTCAAGGGGTTAACCCATTAACTGACGAAACTATATGGGCGGAGTCTTCGATGTTTTTACAGAATATCCGTTTGCCACCAAAAATTCTGAAAGATAATATTTGTATCTTTAAGAGTAAAGTTTTTGTCATTAAATAAAGTATATTTTAACATATTAAAATAGTGGTAACTTGGCAGTTTTTTTTCATGCACTTTTATTTTGAATGGTGCAAAAACGCACCATTAGCAGGGAATGGGTTAATCTCCCTAGTGGAAAGCAGAATTGGAATATTTACGGTTCGTTTACAGGGTAAGACAAAATATATCGAATACTTTAATGCTTTTCGATAGTTACTGAGTAAGATGTATTTTAATGACTTTATAAGTTTCAAAGTTTTTGAAGTTTTAGTATGCTACATGAAAAGTGAATATAAATCTGTTTTTTTAGTCTAATCATTTGACCGTCCATCTAGACTTCACCTTTAGTAAAGGTTCTCCTATGGACTTGAACACATTGCTGTTTGAAGAATATTCATATAAACGTTGGCAATATAGTTTAATGTTGCAGACATACAAATGAAAAACCGAGTAAACATGCAGTCATAAGAACTCACATAAGCTACATATTCCTACAAGTCACCAAGCAGTCTTCATATACTCTACCACGCTTCGCGGATTTTGCGACAATTCTGAAGTTAATCATGATGATCTTAAATCATTATGAAGTTATCAGTTTAAATTATTAAAAATCTATACTTACTAAAGAACAAAAAAAAGTACCAAATGCTTGTATGCTCTTGTCAAAAAGGCCATATACAAACGACTTTAAGATATGACACTGCAGCCGATCCATTTAATCTCTCTAGTGCAAAGCAGAATTGAAACATTTACAATTCGTTTACAGGGTTAGACAAAATATATCGAAACTTTAATGCTTTTGGATAGTTACTGAATAAGATGTATTTTAATGACTTTATAAGTTTCAAAGTTTTTGAAGTTTTAGTATGCTACTTGAAAAGTGAATATGAATCTGTTTTTTTAGTCTAATCATTTGACCGTCCATCTAGACTTCACCTTTAGTAAAGGTTCTCCTATGGACTTTAACACATTCCTGTTTGAAGAATATTCATATAAATGTTGACAATATACTAGATTATTTTTTTAACACAATTATTTCAAATTGGTAAAGTAATCATACAAGTTGTAAATTTCCAACTGGACGAAAAATGTCCGGGCCAGGATTCGAACCTGGGATCGCTTGGCTGAAGCCGCCACGCTCTACCACTGAGCTATCCCGGTCGAATCTGGAGGGCATAATTCATCCAGTTAACCTTATTGATCGAAGCATCTGGTCTGATATTTTAATCAGCTCAACAGAAAAGATCGCAGGTAATGGAACTCCAGTAAACGCTGGATACGGAATACACTAGATTATTACACTAAATAATCTAGTGTATTCCGTATCCAGCGTTTACTGGAGTTCCATTACCTGCGATCTTTTCTGTTGAGCTGATTAAAATATCAGACCAGATGCTTCGATCAATAATGTTAACTGGATGAATTATGCCCTCCAGATTCGACCGGGATAGCTCAGTGGTAGAGCGTGGCGGCTTCAGCCAAGCGATCCCAGGTTCAAATCCTGGCCCGGACATTTGTCGGACAGTTGGAAATTTAGATATAGTTTAATGTTGCAGACATACAAATGAATAACCGAATAAACATACAGTCATAAGAACTCACATAACCTACATATTCCTACAAGTCACCAAGCAGTTTTCATATATTGTACCACGCTTCTCGGATTTTGCGACAATTCTGAAGTTAATCATAATGATCTTAAATTATTATGAAGTTATCAGTTTAAATTATTAAATTTCTATACTTACTAAAGAACAAAAAAAAGTACCAAATGGCTTAACTCTTGGCAAAAAGGCCATATACAAAGACTTTGAGATATGCCACTGCAGGCGATCCCTTTAATCTCTCTAGTGCAAAGCAGAATTGGAACATTTACGATTCGTTTACAGGGTTAGACAAAATATATCGAATACTTTAATACTTTTGGGTAGTTACTGAATAAGATGTATTTTAATGACTCTATAGGTTTCAAAGTTTGTGAAGTTTTATTATGCTACTTGAAAAGTAATTTTTATGAATCCGGTTTCTTAGTCTGATCGTTTGACCGTCCATCTAGACTTCACCTTTTGTGAATATTCTCTTATGGACTTGATCACATTCCTGTTTGAAGAATATTTATATAAACGTTGAAAATATAGTTGTTATGGTGTAGGCATACAAATGAATTACCGAATAAACATACAGTCATAAGAACTCACATACACTACATATTCCTACAAGTCACCAAGCAGTTTTTATATACTGTACCGCACTTCGAGGCATTTGCGACAATTATGAAAAGTTATAGACTTTCATTCGGCACTCACATGAGATTTCATTTCGCATTATGACTGACATTTTAAGTTTTTGGCTTTGGTAAATCATTTAAAACTAGTTGGCTTTTGATAATATAAAGTTAATCAAGCGTAATTCAAAATAACTTCAAGTATCATAGCAAAGGCATATCCGCATTTTCATATTAATAAAATTCAAGAATTTTTATATGAAATAAAACTTGTTATTTTAACAAACGAAAATTTTGTAATATTTTATCAAACTTGAATATTTTACGTTTAAATAATCATAAAACTATTTCGTCAATTTTTAATGTGAAAAAGACATTAAACGTAAACTCCCTCTTTAAATGAAGAAGTTTTCTAGCTTCATGATAATAACTACTTCATTTCTTGCAGCAGAATAAACGTCTAAAGATGTGACATTACATATATTTTTAAACATTTAATAAAGGTATCAATAAAACCAATGTCAAAATGTATGAACGAAAATGAAAAAATATTTAATTGATGTCACATAAAAGTGCACCTTATAGTTCTCATGAGACATTTTTTTTCAGATATGAAAAGTATTCTGTAATTAGGCAACTTAAGAAATTCTCCGTTTGACACCGACGTAAAATTCTTTAGCATTATTCTACAGAGAATAATGCTTTTTCCTTCAAGCGTTCTAACAATGTGTGCACAATTAACAGCGATTACTTTTATCCGCCTGAACAGATTAAAAAAGGAAAAGGAAATAAGTTTTGAAAGTAAAAAAAGATCTAACATTGTAGTAGAAATGAGAGGAGAGTATGGAGGTAGGAAAGTAACTTTTTTAAAGCTTCGCAAGTGATATGTTTGATGTTTTAACATGCATAAAAGTTGAATAATAATTATGCCTTGTTGTGAATGTCTTGTGACGTTTTACTTCAAGAACTTTAATAAAGTGTGCAATTAACAATAATAACGTTTATCTACTTGAACAGATTAAAATAAATTTAAAAAAAAATATGGTGTTTTCAAAGTAAAACAGTGTAGTAGAAATGATAGAAAAAAAAAATAGAAGTAGGAAAGTAACTTTTTTTTAAAGCTTCGTAAGAGATATATATGATGTTTTAATACTCATAAAATTTAAATGATATTTCTATGATGTGAATGTCATGTAATGTTTTATTTAAAAGTTTCTCACAATGTCTGTATAATTAAAAGGGATTACTTCTATTTGCTTGAACAGACTGAAAACGGAAAATGATATAAGGTTTTTTCAAAGTTAAAAAAAAGTGTTTCAGTTTAGAAGAAATGGGAGGAAAACTTCGAAGTAAGAAAATTAACTTTTTTAAATGCTTTCTAAGAGATCTGTATGATGTTTTAATCCTGATAAAATTTAAATGATATTTGTATGATAGGAATATCCTGTAATGCTTTATTTCAGAAGTTCTAACATTGTGTTCATAATTAAAAGTGATTACTTCTCTCTGTTTGAACAGACCTAAAAACGGAAAATGAAATAAGGTGTTTTCAAAGTAAAAATAAGTTTTCAGTTTTGTAGATATGACATGAAATCAGGGAAGTAGAGGAGTAACTTTTTTAAAAGCTTCCTAAGAAATCTGTGTATGTTTTAATACTCAGAAAATTGAATGATATTTCTAGAATGTAAATATCGTATAGCATTTTATTCCAAGACTTCTAACGTTGTGTTCACATTTAACGGTGATTACTTTTATCTTCCTGAACAAATTTAAAAACGAAAAGGAAATAGGCTGTTTTCAAAGTAACAACCGTTAACAATATTGTAGAAATGAGAGGAAAGCATCGAAGAAGAATGGAAACATTACTTTAAAACTTCCTAAAAAATATGTATGATGTTTTAATGCACATAAAAGTTGAATAATAAATCTAGAATGTGAATATCTTGTGATGTTTTATTTCAGGAGTTGAAACAATGCGTTCACAATTAAGAGTATAGAAATGTATACTTTTATCTGCTTGAAAAGATTAAAAAAAATAAAAAAGAAATAAAGTGTTTTCAAAGAAAAAAGAGTTTTAAGTTCCGTTGAAAAGAGTGGATAATATCGCGTTCAGGTAATGAAAGTTAAGTTACTTCACTTGAAGGTTTCGGAAGACTCGGAGTCAAGATCTTCGACTTTAGCAAGTTTCTGACACTATCTTCCGATACTCTCTTAACTATGAGTTGAGTGGAACTGTGGCTTCTGAATTCTTTTCTTTAATTGTAACCACTCTTAAAATTTGAATTGAGTTCTGCAATTAATTAATCAGCTTTTTCAAATTATCCTTTTAATCCTTTATTTATTTAACACGCCGCAAAGAATGAAAACAATAATATTCAGAAGATTTAGCTAATAATTTAACAAATTATGCAGCTTCCCAGACATCTGTTCGGCTAAGTTAAGTCACTTAAAATATTTTGTAATGCGAACAGATGAAGCCTAATTCCGGGTTGTCCTTTTAAAAAAAAGTTAAGCTAAGTGACTTAAACTTTCATAATCTGAAATCGATATAAAATGGAAGAACGAAAGTAACTTTTTTTAAAGTTTCGTAAGAGATCTGTATGATGTTTTAATTTTGATAAACGTTGAATAATATTTCCAGAATTCTATGAATTCTATGAATTCTATGAATATATTTTGATGCTTTATTTAAATTAGTACAACGGACTTTTATTTGCATTATTCATTTTATAAAAAACTCTCTCTCAAGTTTTTTAATTATTCATGCTTGAAACCAGTTTCGTAAGTTTGTAAGTTAGTAAAGGAAATTTGTAAAGTTTTAAAAGTTTGTACAAAGCTTGTAATTAAAATAAAACGATTTTGAAACACATGAATTTCAAGTAGAAAAAAACACATTATATGATATTTAAAAATTTCTTAGATAATGCACACAAGAAGCAATGTAATCTCCGTTTATCTAAGACATGAAAATGTGAGACATCCAAAAAATTACTCTAAAATATTAAACCCATGTTTTTAAAATACATCGTGTGAATTGAGACTTTTTCTTTATGAATTTTTTAAATCTTAAGTGCTATAATGCACAAATTCAATATACCACGTTAAAAACCTTATCATATCAATTTAATATTCATTCGTGAAAAATAAGAAGGAAATGATTTAAGTTAAATACTAAGCAATTTAAAAATTTCGTTTAACCAGAAACTTATTATTAAAATAATTTTAACATGAAGATTTTCTTCCCCATCCATTATGCACGAAGCAATAGATATATGTATGCAAAGTGAAAATATATTCAACGAATGAGCGTGCTTTTAATTACATAGAATTTGGCGAGAGTTGCTTTATATATTAAAAAAACAATAAGGTAAAATAATTCACATTTACAGATGACTATTTTTATTAAAACACCTGTTTTTATTATACCAATGATCAAGTAGTTTTTAGTTATCAAGTTCATTTGTCAAATGTTTTTGTGAAAATGGTTTATTTTAATATTATTGATCTTGAGAATGTTGCCGATTGTGTGTACGAAACTAATAGATCTATTTATTGAAAGGTTTTTATAGGCCTTTAAATGTACTGTTTTAACATTTAAACCGTTTTAACTGGTTTAGCATTTTAGTATTATCATTTTATTGATAATAAGTTATTTTTTTCTATTATTATATAGTTAAATAAATTGAGTTTTTATGCATGATATAGAAAATTAATATTTTGTTTATTTAAATGCTTTAAAATGAAAATGTTGGGTGAATAATCGCACTTTTCATTTGGACTTGCATGCATTGGAACATACAGATGCTAAATTTCAAATTTTGCTTCAGTGCTGTTTTAAGCAGTTAGTGTAAAAACCATATTCGCGTTAACGCAATTTTATTTGCTCATTGTCCTTTGTTAAAAATTATGATAGTTTCAATGAGCATATCGTCACTAGTTACGTATAACTGAATACTTTTCTTTTTCCAAAAATGTAGTTTTTATATATAATAGTATTGAGTATTACTTTTTAGTTTAACAAAGCTTTACTTGTAAAGAATCGGCTATAATGATCTCAGCCCGCCGGAGCCGTTCGATGTACTAAACGCTCCTGTTCGCCCAATGCCGCTGGTCGGTGTCTTAAGGGGTGAGGTAACATTTAAACTTACAAAATACACGAAAAAGAGAACTCTACAAGAATTACAGTAACTCCGTAGATAATTGATTTAGAATTATAAAATTTAAAACACATATTAACAAAGGTTTATTTTATAAATTAAAATTCTCAACAAATGTATACACTCATATAAAGCTTTTAATTTATTTTAAAATATAATACACTTTTTACGGAAGAATTATTCTTACATGCATTGCGCGCAGGATTTTTCTTATTTGAATTGCTAAAACCAGCCAACATTTTTTTAAAAAAATACAGATATAATATGTTCTCTAAATTACCTACCATAAAAAAAAAAAAAGTGTAGATCCTGAGAATTTTTTTTTTTAGAGAAATTCGAAATATCGAGTGATTTTTAAAGGCAAAAATAGTCATGAATTCTAAACTTGTTACTTGAGAAACTTAATAATAGGCCATTTTGTGCATCTGTATGGTTAAGACATTCAATCAAAATTTCATGAAATTCAACCAATATTCAGAAATCGTGCGCACAATGACCAAAATCGCCGTTTTGAGAAAATTGACTTTAAAGATCAAATCATCCCTTGATCGTATAAAAAAATCTCAGACTGTTTTAGACATAACTCCTCTTCTAAAGTAAATTTTTGCATGAGGTTATTTTAAAATGTACTTCTCGAATGATATTTAATTATAATCTAATACAAAAATTGGAATTTTTAATACATTAAAGGTTACCTGACACCTTAAAGCTAGTGAATTTACCTTTTAAACCCTTCCGTTGGCATCATCCGTGGTCGGGTCTATACCATTCCGATCGGTAACTGAAGGAAAGGTCCTCGGTTTCCAGCCGCACGCCTTTTCCGTAACGTAGATGCGGTCTATAATGTATAATTTGTAGATTTCTCTTGTAGTATCGAGATTGAACATAAAAAAAAACTGCTTTATTATTAAAAGAATTGCTACTGTAAAAGTAACTTGATTAATAGATTAATAAAATTAATTAACAAATGCTACTACCACTATTAATTAATAGAAAACAAGTAATAATACAAGAATTTGCATCTTATCAATACAAGACAGCTCGATACTAATACAAGAGTTCTCAGATACTGTAATAAAAATGTATTTTTTACTTACAAATATTTTTCCATTCTTTAAAATACCATTTAATAAGTATAGGTATGACAAAGACGTTTGTCATATATCTTGCTTTCAGTTCAAATCCCCCCCCCCCAAAAAAAAAAATTTTAACAAGTTAACATAAGCTTTTCCATTCCTCTTCCAACATCTAGCATGCATGTATTGATTTCATGCTTCTCCCCCCCCCCCCAAAATAGAGATAAAAAAATAAAGTCATAAATATTCATTCATTCCCCCCCAAATAAATAAATAATTATAAATAATTAAAAATAATAAACAAATATAGTTTATAGATTTTAAATGTCTGTAATTCCCCCCCCCCCCCAAAATTCAATATGTTAACTAACTATGTTAACTATTTCTGATTTAAGTTAGATAACAAATCTGATTTCTTTATTCTAAAATGTAAGTCATTATTCGCATACATCAGAAAGTTTTCAACCCTTGACTTTGCGGTTATGCTAAAAATAAGTTACAAATGTTCACATACTTCTAATCCAACCGTTTTCTTCTCATGAAATCAAAAGTGCATCTGTCTTAAAACTTAGACAAAATATATAAGCAGCTGTGCTCTACTTATTAAAGTAATGTAACGTATAACCGATATTCTTTATGCAAGCATTAGCACTTCTCATCCGCTCTCAAAAGAATTAATTAAAATATCTCTCGCCCACATGTAAACGGTAATATGCAAGTTCATGTTTTTCACACCCTGTTATTAGATTCGAGTCATAAGTAACCGTTAATTGCAGCTGTCTTTTAGCAAAATCAAACGCCAATCCCA
This sequence comes from Maratus michaelseni, assembly GCA_963931845.1. NCBI lineage: Eukaryota > Metazoa > Arthropoda > Arachnida > Araneae > Salticidae > Maratus > Maratus michaelseni. Next base: position 261,076,879 of record OZ007589.1, on the reverse strand, counting down.
AAATTATTTTCTTTTCTTTTTCCTTGTTTCGTCTCCATGCAAGAATTCCTGCAACCCCCACCGCTCTCAAAAGAATGCTTAATCATAGACAGAATCTAGCATTTATCGTTTTTTCCCATACGCTTCCGACAGTAGTCTCCAAAAACTCTCTCGCCAAGTACTGGCGATTTTATCATGCTATCCGCGCCAACACCCGTACATGTAACTTTTAAAACTTTATCACTTTGGCCGTTTGACTTGACCAGAAAGGTTGTAGAAAATTTATCTTCGTTTTTTGTAGGTACCTCCCCTTTGCTTCTTTAACTATCGATAATGCCTCTTCAAGAAATAAACAGATGATTCATCTAACTATGTGCTTCTTCTTTCTCCTGGATTTACTACGTTTTTTTTTTTTTTATCTACAATAGAACCCGTTAGCTATGCAAAACCGTTATATTAATAAGCACTGACGGCATGGTCAATAACAGCAAAACGGCCATGTTATAATAGGATTTCAGTTTCATTTGCATCTGGAATAAATTCAAAGAATTTTTCACAGATGTAGTTAGGTATATGTTTAATAGCTCAGCAATCGAAAAGAAAAAAAAACTATGTTTTGCTCTCTTGCTTTTCCTATGTAGTTCGCAGTAAAAGTTTAATTAATTTTAGATTTTACTGATACAATCTAACATTTATTAAAACAAGACAGTTTACTTTTGAGTTTTATAAATCCAAAGTCTTCCATTCCCGACTGAATCGGACTCTGGTGGATTCTTATATTAAATGCTATCATTTACAATTCAGATGCAACAGGAATATACAATTTATTTTGCATTGCTACAGACTTACTATGTAGACATAAAATCCGACGATTAAGAAATTATTTTTCATAAACGCCTTCTAACATTCACGAAATCCGCTTTTTTGTACCTTTTACGAATAAAATCTATTCAAAATATTATTAATTCCTATTTTTAAAAAAATAGAAATAAATATTTGTTCATGAAAATACTTCAATAAAGTGTAACATTTAATAGCTTATTAATGCAAATATTCTGTTTGAGTCATTGTAGATGCCTTCAAAATTATTCTACATGTCTAATTCTGATTATGTTGATGTTGACATAATGAGGATCTGAAGTATATTTCCCATTCTGAAATGTTTAACACTTTGTGGAGGCATTGTCATTCTATATAAAGGTATTAGTTCTCAAACAAGTGGGCTACACAGTTTCTATGTTAATGAGATGTCAATATCATTAAACTGGTTTATATTTATATAATTATTATCTCTATCTCTATAAAAGAGTAAGTGTCTGTCTGCCTGCCTGCCTGCCCGCGGATTTCTCTGTAATTATAACACCTAGGACTCAGAAATTTTTGTCATGTGTAGATGTTGTCACCGGATAGTATACCTCGCGGCCGGATTTTTAAATTTTAATTTAGATTTTTAAAAAAAATTAAAACGTATATATGGAATTTTGGGTTCGAGGCTATTTCAAGCTCCTCCCATGAAATAGCCTTGGCAACGCCATTCGTGGCAACGAAGCAGCCAGCCAATGAGAGCAGGTGCAGGATCCAGGATCTAGCGACCAGCGACGACAGTTTATTAGTCGTAGCACAGTGTTTTTTTTAGATTTATTTTAAAGAAAAGGGATTGAGATTAATTTTTGCCTGATTGAGATTAAAGTAGGTTAGTTTTGATTGTATTCATTCTTTGTATGTTTAGTTGCCCCCATATATTATGTTTTAGGTAAGAATATAACTTGCATTTTACTGAATGGTTTCAAAACGTTCACATATTTGCTCATGTTCTGAAATAAAACAAACTCTTTTCAATAACAAATCTTAATGAATCAAATTAATCTTACACTTTACTATAAAATGTACAGTTCGGGAACTAAAAATGTAGTCAAAAGCTGTAACAGAAAGATTGTAAATTAACAAACTCATATATATAAATCAAACAGCAGTTTTTACTGTTGAGCTATAGTTTTCTATTTTTAAACATTTCAGTATTGTAAAATATATTTTTTACTAATTTAAATCCCCGTAAGTTAGTTTTTTTAGTTTCTGTTCCTTTTTATATATTTAATTTAAGTTTCCGTAAGTTAGTTTATTTACTTTCTGTTCTGTGAAGTGTAAGATGAAATAGGCCTAAACCCAGTGACAGAACTATTTTCGTGTGTCTGCAACGCTAATAATATTTCAAAAATAGATTGAAATATGCAATATATATCATATTAAGTTCCTAATAGTTAGTTTTGTCACTGGGGTTTGGGCCTATTTCATCTTACACTTCACTGAACAGAAAGTATATCTTCATGTATCTGCAACGCTTATAATAATTAAAAAAACAATTCTTGACTGTATTTTTAGTTAGTTTGTTTCATTGTTTAACATTTTTAGTATGAAAATATTCAGTAAATAATTTGTGCAACGCTTATTCTCTTCGTCTTTGTATTTCTTCGGAAGGAAGGCTCCCTGTATATGATCTACAAATTTGCATATATACTAAATAGCACAAAAAATTTAATTCGGTTAGAAAATTCATATTTAACAATTTTCTTCAATCGATGGAAATGCACTTGAAATCTTTTGTACAGCCCTGTAATATTATCTAAGGAGTTCCTTACGCACCCCATTTAAAGCTAAAATTTAATTTAGGTAAAAAACGCATAAGGCAACTTAACATGCACTTCCAGCAATCACCAAACATAAACGACAATGTATCCTGTTCTTTTCGTAGCCCTGTACATGAATTTATTTATATTCCAAAAATACAGCAATAGTTCAGCAGAGAAAGGCGTAACACAATTAAAAATACCCTTAAGCAATTCTCCCTCCTAGTTAGTAATACTTACGAACTCATTTGTGTAGCCCAGTATATGATCAACAGAAATTATACACACCACGTAATATACAAAAATTTAATTAAACGTAAAAACACAATCCAAATATAAAAACACACTTTTCATAAATAGACTGTAATTATGGCACTGAGACTGTAACAGATATTTTCGTGGGTGTTCCTGTAAATGAACGATAAATGCAACGTACACCACATTTTTCAGTGAGCCATTTATAATGCACGTCAGAAATGCAAATAAATGTCATTATATTTGAAATAGTGAAACATAATTAAATTACAATGTAGACGATTTTTCGACGTAGAATATTGTATCACAGAATACTTCTGTGTTACCCTGTAAAGGAATAATGAATTCTTTGCCCCCCATTTTTTAGAAAAAGCATGTATTAGTGCTCTTCATAATTTTATATCACTTTCATCATGTATCAATTAGTTTAACATGATCAAAATGCACTTGAAATGATTTTTCCCACTGGCTGTAATGTAACGGAATACTTTCGACTGTCACTGCAAATAAACTATAAATGTTGAATATTTCAATAGGGATCATGCTATAGTAAACCTTAATAACATACAAAAGTTTTAGAGTATATTTACGAGAGTTATAGCATGGATGGACGCAGAGACGGCCAGATGGACAGACAGACAGTCAAACCAAAATCATAAGCACTTTTCAACTAGGTTGGAATGTGTTAAAAACATAATCTGTAAGAAAATAGATCCGATGGAACGGGATAAACAATCAGATGTTTATAAAATTCCATTCACTAAAGCAGATGGAAAGTTTCAATATTATATAGGAATGAAAAATAGTCAATTTAAAATGAGAATAAAAGTACATGTACCAGATATCAAATGCAACAAAATAATTACAGCTTTAGCCAGATCTCATAGGATACAGCCTTTGCATATTAATTTTAAGAATAGTAAAATGATTTATCCATCGATATTTTATTTATCATCCATTATCCGAGAATTAAAGAAATCTATATGCGTAACGAGAACATATGCAATGAATCAAAGTCCTCTCAGATGCCTAAAATTTGGCGCGAGATGCTCTTCCAGATTAAAAAAAAAGTACAGGGTAAGTCAAAACGAATGTAGCAATTACAAACGGCTATAACTATTTAATGGAAAATAATTTATCAATAACATTAACACAGAATGTAGACGGAACTTCAAAATTTTGTATACATACTGCTGGTAAGTTCTGGGCCTCCTAATTGGAGATGGTTACTAATGCCCAATTACATAAACTCCCTACATTAGTTAAAGGAAGCACGGGTTAATGCTTCTTCCGGAAACGCTGGGTGTTGGATTATCAGGTTAAAGGTGTGATCGTGGCTTCTGGACGTCGGTGAAAATTTATAATGATCCCATAAAAGTTACCCATATTATTGAATTAAATTAACTACTCTAGTAAAAAAAAAAAGATCAGATTATTACGTTGTGATTATTTACGCCGCCCTACGTCTTATGAAGCCGGACTAGATAAAGTATATAAATCCCTAACCTCCCATAAATTATAAACTAGTCCTCTTGATAAACCAACTAAAATTAATAAACAATTAAATTAAAGAAAAAGAAGAAAAACACTACTCGATGACATATGAGTGTTAACCCATATAAATTAAATACAAAGAGTTAAAAGTAAACGAAAAAACATTTATTTACATATCTATTTACAAAGACATAAAAAATAAAAAAAAACAAACATCCCTAACAGAATGTTAAATTTTAAGTATAAAAAATAAGATGAAACAATTGAATACTCATTAAAAGAGTTAGTGAGTCTTTTTCCGACTCGCACTACCACACTTACGTGCATTAATTATATTTCAGAGAAGGAACAATTTCTCTACATTTACTAAAGTACCTCTACCAGTATTTATTTATCATTATACACATTCAATATGAGGGAATAGTAAATTACAGATACCTGTACCTTCAGAGTACTTTTGGTCTGCATTGTTAGCAATAATCTACCTCCACGGGATAGGCAAAGATCATCTGTTAGGTCATTCTTTTGTCTTTTGTCGCCACTACACCATTTTTGGAACTATCTTCGTTTTTACACACTATCAACACTCTACTCTTTCTTTTTGGATGTTACTTCCTCGGACAGGACGTCAGGTTCTCGTCCTCTTCCAGATTTTCTCTTGGGGCTCACTTTTTCTTTTCCCTCGTCACTCGGCCGTCTATTGGCTCCAGTGGTTTTGTAAAGACGTCTCCCCCCTCATCTCTTATTGGTTTTCGCTAAATGTTATTCAGGACCACCTAGATGGGGTCCTAAATTGTAAATTTGCTATGCACTTCCAAACAGCTATAAATTTTTCAGCTCGTAAATTTTTTTCTCCGTAAAAGATGTCCTTGTTAGATCGCAGACCAGTGTCTCCGAAGGTAATAAAACTACTCTGGGTGGTCGTTTCTATTTTCCCATACGAAAAAGAAACTATGTACACTAATAAAATAAATACTCCACAGAAATTCCTGGTTATACAATATATATACATAAAAAATACATATTAAAAAAATGAAAGTATATAAAATAAATAGTCCACAGAAATTCCTGGTTATACAATATATATACATGAAAAATACCTATTAAAATAATAAAAGTAAACTAATTTAGTCAGAAATTGGGAGGTGGCTCATATCTGACCACCACATACGTCATAGATGTTCGATGTGACTCCCCTTGGTCACACGGACAACGTCTAGGCGGTAGTCGATTTCACGCCATACATTCTGAAGCATTTGTTCATTCCCCGACGCAAGCGCATTACAGATGCGTAATTTGAGTTTTTGAATTGTTTTGGGCATTTGAGGCACATGCTTTCACATAACCCCATAGAAAAGAAATCGCAGGGTGTCAAAGTACGCATTAAATAGTTATAGCCGTTTGTAATCGCTATATTCATTTTGACTTACCCTGTAGTATAAGTTTCACGTTTACAGTTGAGCAACTGCTTTCATTAAACATGTGATCGCGTGATTCAGTCTACCAAGTTCATTTTCAAAACATTTTTGCGAAAATAGTTTACTTTTCATTACTAATATTGAAATTGTCCGCGATTGAGCATACGAAATTTGTTTATCTATTTATTAAAATGTATTTTTAAGCCTTTATGTGTACTGTTATCACTTTAAGAAAATATATCTTTACTTTAACAAATATTTATGACTGTGATTTTTTTTTAAGCGTATAGTTGTAAATTATTATTAATTGAAAGTTGCTATTTAGAAAATAATTAGCCTATCAGAACATCTGTAAAATATGTCGTCTTTTAAATTATGGACAAATTGAAAGTCAATTATGCAGATAGAAAAAATAAGGGCATTGTAATAATGCATATATGAGAAATGAGATTCTATTAATAAAAACACTATAAAATCAAATTAATTAAATATTAAATGTTATCGTCCTCCTCTATTATTCACTCTTGAACTGCTTGATTTGATTGCGAGTCACAGAACTAGTACACATTTTGATAATAATATTATCTCAAACTCTTTCTGTTTCTCGTATCCTACATGAGGGTATGGATGCATAAATTGGATATTCATTTTATTTTGAATCATGAATTGCTTAACACCCTTCTAGAAACTTGTTGCTTGTATGAAATATTGGAAATTTGTTAAGAATCTATTACATGCTTCTTTATCATAAGAAATGTTTAGTTCTCTTGACCTTATTCTCTATTTCTTTAATATGATTAGCAATATTATTGGTTATTTTATCATACTATTATATAAAATGAATCTTAAGGTTTGAATTAAAGTGACAAAAAACCGATTTATTTTAAATGTAGAAATTATAAATATGTACTCTGCTCAATCAATATGATTAGCAAATTTTCTAGTCCTGCACAATAAATTTTTAGTTGATAGTAAAATTGAAATTTAAAAATTAATCACTTTGATATACTTTTTTAAAAAGTGATTTCTATTTTCAAAGAATTACTACTTTGATTCGTTATTTTATTATAATATTATGTGAAGTTAATTTTAAATATTGAATTTAAAAAAAAACTTTTTTAATTTACTTTAAATTTAAGAAATTTTGCAATAACTGTTTATTTATTTAACATTATGAGAAAATTACTTATTTCTGCAAGATAAATTATTTACTCTATTTATTTAATATGACTAGCAAAATACGTACTTCTCATGAATAAATGTTTACTTTCTTGATTGTATTTTTGAAATTTTAAAATTAGTTACTTTGTTAGTATATAAGATAAATAACTTTCACAATCTGTATTTAAAATAGTTAGAATTTTAAAAGAATTATTATTTTGATTGCATATTTTGTTATAATATTATTTGAAGTTACTATTCAATATAAAGTAACAAAAAAAAACAGGTTTATTTTTAATTTAGAAATTTTTGCAATATATATTTACATTTATTTAATTTATGTTTCTACATCTAAATTTTCTTGAATTTCCTTTTTCTACGTGACATTTTCATGCATATTTATGAGCAATTGCTTCTATATTATTCTCACAAATATTTATTGAAAATAATAAACTTATATGCAAAGCGATTATCATAACCATAACGTTTATTCAAAGTTTGAAAATAAATGTTATTTTGTTTGGTGCTCAATGTATATTAATATGCAATTTCTTATGTGCATTCATTTTATTTTCTTATTATTCATCATTCGTGAAGTGATATTTCGGAATAATATTCCGACGTATTATTAAATAATGCGCCATTTACTAGAAGGGAGATTTTTTGAAAAACTATTCTTGTCTGTGAATATAAAGTATTTATCATTCAAGATTCTTTTATCATTTTACTGTTACGTAATAATAAGGGCGTTTAAGATGTGCAATAATAGCAACTGGAAGAAAAATTAATGGGTTATTGAATAAGAAATAAGACAAACACAATTGATTGCATTATTCTTCGAAAATTATCTTTAAATTCCCGAGTTTAAAGATTACTTTGTACTTTTTCCTTTATAATTTTATTAAAATTAATAATGCATTTTTATTATTTGGATTATTTCCAACAAATAAGCAATGATGTTACTAATATTAAATATAGTGGATATACATTATCTGTAAAACAATGTAACATATTTACAACAACAGTGTCCCAGCATTATTTTTTATATTACGCAGTTCAATTGTAAACTTGAGTAAGTTTTATAAAATATAATAGCTATGATTACATTTTTTAATGTTACTTTAAAATACAAATTTAACTGTGAAATCATGTTTCTTATTCTAAAACAAATTAATTAACGTCTAATAATAAATCTCTATAACTAGTATTCATAACTTATTAAAGTTAATATCATATTAGAAATAAACTCAATGAAGGGGTTAGAATGACAATGGAGTAAGTTAATAATTAGTAATTTGAGAAATGAAGGTTTTTGTGAAACTTGTCGTTGCATTAAGTGTTCAAACTTGTTTTTTCTTCCGCGACTCCATAAGTGAACTACGACTTATTTGATTGTCACACTGAATAGAAATCAATATACGTTCAGAGAAAATATAGTTATCTAGATTTTTCAAATATTTGACTTACTCCACTATCATTATAACCCCTCAAATGTTGAATGAGTTCTGGAAAGAGCAAATTTGTGAAAAGATCTCAAACTATATAAATGAAATTTTAAAAGCTTTAAATTTCATTATTTGTACGTGAATTGTGCAACTTTGTTATCGAAGACATTAGACATCGTGGAATGCTGAAGGGTTATGGCACCTTTTTTGAACGAGAATGCTAGACATGTTCACTACGCTTCTTATGTTGTCTTGTATTTAATGACATTTGTTTGACGCTTAAAATAACTCGTTTTGAAAGATCTGGCGGAGAAAATGAGTTTGTTCGTAATGTAGAAACTCTGGAAGATGCTGTACAAATATTTCGATTACAAATATCGGGACGTTTATGGAAAATATTTTTTATCTACTGCTAAAATGTGGCAGAAGATTATCCATTCTTCTTCTTTCTAGGCGATGATATTCTGCTAGAGGCCAAATCTGCCGCAATCAGATTCATGCTGCCTATACATTGCGATATCTCTTAAATTTCATCTTTTAATGCTGTTTAAATCTTTTTCGGCACTATTAAACCACCTTTTTGGCGGCATTCCTCTTTTTGCAACTTTTGAAGGATTAGTCAGTGTGAGTTTTTTAACTGGTTTTGATTAATAAATTCTAAATAAATGCTAAAGGTATCTAATTTTGTAGATTTTCACAAGTTTCACAATATAGAGTTCCTTTTATACTTAATATATATATATATATATATATATATATATTAGGATGGGTCAAATGAAAACGGAACAGTAGTTATAATTTGGTTTAGTTTTGTAGAAGTGAGGCGACAAAATGATTGTATAGGCAGAGTGATAAGTAAGGAAGGCACCTGCGGAAATGGACTTGCCTTTGGTAGTCGCGAAGAAGCGCGTGATATGCTTTAACAGTCAGCCAACACTATCGTCCCGTAGACAATCGGTTGTTATTCATCTGCACCTCCAAAATGTTTGTGAGTAAAGAATAGCAACATAATGTTATTCGATTTTTAGTGGCAAAGGGAATTGGAGTTCATGAAGTGCATTGGCGAATGAAATCAGTGTACGCAAAAACATGCATTGCTCGTGTGCATTACTGGCACAAACGTTTCCGTTGGAGACGGTGATCTGTAATTGATGATACTCGACCTGGTCAAAGTCATCTCGTTATCACGTTGTTACGTTTTTGTCTGATGAAAAAAGGCATTGAAGGGGCGCCGTTTTTACTCGGAATGCGAAGTAATGGACAATGTTCGATACTATTTCGAATTTCAGACAAAGGACTTATCTAAGCATGGTATTCACTGCTTGGTGAAATAGTGGGACAGGTGTTTGTGTAGATTTGGAGATTACGTTTGCGATAGACTGAGATGACAGAGATAATCACTCCGAGTACCCAACATCAGCGTGTGAAACAAACTATATTATTTCATTCTGTAGCTCCTGTTCGATTTTCATTTGATCCATCCTAATATATATATATATATATATATATATATTAAAATTATACGGTGGTCTTTGAATACAATTTTCATTAACTATACCAAATGTTTCTTATAATAATTTACGTTCAAAATTTAATAATTTGCTTATCTCGGAGTGGTTTATTTGATAAGCGTTCACTACCATATGGAATCGCAATTTTTAGAGACGTTCAATTTTAATGTCTTATCCTGTTTAAATGATTATTACGTGGACGAATTTGAGTAATAAAATCTATTTCAAGCTTTGTAATTTTCGTCAGTTCCGCTGAATGGCAAATTTTGCCACGATATAGAAGGATATTTTGAGCTAGAAGATTTTTTGAACTAGAAGATTGACCAGGAAAGAAAATAGAAAACGTCCAATACATAGGGAATAATCACTTTATTTAATTAAAAAATGCTATCAGTCTGTTTTTGATTTTGTTTTTCACCTTCATCAATCAATGAATTTGCTAATATTTGCATAATTGACAAAACAACTAATCGTAACTGAACAGTTTATTAGACTTACATGTATAGAATACATTAAATTCTACTTAAAATCTATTTATAATTATTTGTTTCAGCTTTTTTATTTTATAGCAAATACCTGATTGCAATCATTGCTTCTTAAAAAAAGTTCAAGCGTTTTTGCAATGTTTGTGCAGTGATGGCAGTGGGCTACTGTTTTTTAATTCAGATTGCTTGATTGGCACCACTTTTTTGAAATAGTATAATTCGCCTTGTTTTCACCTTATTTAATATGTCTTTAAATTAAGCGAATTTTACTTTCTCGAAACACTGGTGGCAAAAGAAAAATGAATTAAAGAAGTATCCCATTGGTAACACTGTGTTTGTGATTACTTATTGTTACTGAAGTATAAACAAAATGTATTTCTGTAAGCATAACGTTTATTTTAGATTGTATTACAAATTAGATCTAGTTCAGTATCCAACATCATATTTCATTTAAGTTTTCTAACAACAGAGTTTGAAACAAAACGATTACGAAAAAGCAGGGGCATATAAACTGGAAAAAGCATGTGCTGTACAAACTTTGTAAATAAAAGTCAACCCAAACTGTTCAATATACTAAAAGCACACACTTATCTCAATAGTTCAGTCATCGATTTTTAGTGAGAAACAATCCTGGCGTCGTAGGTTGAGTCATCGATACCAACAAGTACCTGTAATTTTCAATAATAATATACGTGCCGGGATAAAAAATATGTATATATACTTTAAAAAAGACAAATGTTTCTTAATCAAGAAAAATATAATATAACAATAAACGAAAATACATAGTAACTTATTCGGAGTTACACATGATATGGAAAACCGTTCATGTTAAAAAAATAAAGTAATATTATTTTGTTACATTTGCATGTATAAATTAAGTTATTCAGATGAAAATTTTTAATTGAGATTTCAAAGCACCCAAAAAATTTGCATTCCACGTTCGAAAACTGATGAATAGACTATAGAAAATACTCGGAAAAGTTTCAGAAAATTAGTGGCAACAAAAGAAACTTTGTTTTTATAAATGCTTCTTTAAATCTCAAAAATATATTGATTTTCAAAGTTTCTCAATATAAAGAATATTTTTCGAAATTGTGGATAACTCGGAAGAGGTTACTGTATATTTTCTTAGATAAATAATATTTTTTTTATTTTTTATCTAACATCCAAAACACTTATTTTCTAAGTTGCAAAAACTGATGAATATACTATAGAAACTACTCGGAAACGTTTCAGAAAATTAGTGGGAACAAAAGAAACTTTCTTTTTATAAATGCTTCTTTAAATCTCAAATATATATTGATTTTCGAGGTTTCTGAATATAAAGAACATTTTTTCGAAATCGTGGATAACTTGGAAGAGGTTACAGTATATTTTCTTAGATAAATAATCATTTTTTATTTTTTGTCTAACATATAAAACACTTATTTTCCACGTTGAAAAAACTGATGAATAGACTATAGAAACTACTCGGAAACGTTTCAGAAAATTAGTGGCAACAAAATAAACTGTTTTTATAAATACTTCTTTAAATATCAAAAATATATTAATTTTCGAGGTTTCTCAATATAAAGAACATGTTTAGACATCGTGGATACCTCGGAAGTAGTTACTGTATATTTTCTAAGATGATTAATCATTTGTCTATTTTTACAGTGTATACAGGAAGCGAATACAAACTGATTAATATAGTAAAAGTCTACACTTGTATCAAAATTCTAATCATCAGTTATTAGTGAGAATAAGTTGGGACGCAAGTGTTGAGTCCTCCATACTAATAAGTATCAAACTGCAATATTTAATAACAATATCCGTTGCAATATATGTATGTGAAACATGTTTGATGATGTTGCAGAAAAATTTCTAATTCTTCGAGCAAACAAATAATTTATCATATACATTTGAGCAGTAGAAATTGAACTACTACATATTTTCTCTATCATTATGAGAAATATAAATATATCCGTACTGTTTTTATAAATCACAAATACTGCTTACATTCCAGTAAATCTAAAAAATAATAATTATGAGTTTTACGAAAACAAATAATTCACAGAAACAGTAAACTCTCGTATAAAAAAATATAGTGCATAAAGATTTTGACGTTATATATATATATATATATATATATCAATAACTCAAATATGTATGTCACAAGTAGGAATAAGAAAGGTTTTAATATTTTCAACAATTTTGCAGATTCGGTTAAGAAAAAAAAATAATATTTCATAATATTCATCTTCAATCAATGAAAAATAAAACTATAAATAAACTGAGTTGAAACACTGAGCAACATATTCTCATCCTTTGTATCAATTTATAAATAATCTAAAATAATAATTAAAGAAATCCTTATTAAACTGTAATAAATGGTTTTTATCAGTATTTATTATGTCTTTTGTAATATTCCTGTTCAGCAGCTAATAATAATTTTAACATTTTTTCATTTTCATACAGATATTTAATTTAACATAATTTAATATTTATTTGTAAAAATAAGAAATTCTTCCAATCTTATTATTATTATTAGTTTTACTTTTTTCAATGCACAGCACTTTTTTTATTATATTCTGTAAAACATAAGTAAAAAATTTCTTTTCTGAACCGAATTACTTCATGTGATGTTCTTATGATGAAAGAAATTTGGACTCTGCACTAAATTACAAATTTAACTAAGTATTACAATTGTATTGGTAACACTGCCCAACTACTTGTTACTATAATAATTTTGTATTCAATATACCATTAATCTGGTGAATAAAATACAATTTTCTTTCAAAAATATCATTTTTATTGAGTTTTTTGTACAGTTGACTTTCAGGAGCTGTTTAGAACAGGAATTTCGAATTATTCAATAATTCCATTTTAAAGTATTTATAAGTAAAATTATTGATGGTTTGAAATATATTCAACTCATTTACAACATCTTGCTGTCGTAATCATTATCATTCTCTGTAAAGCAAGCTTTTAAAATTCTACCCGAAATCATAGACATTATAAACGTTTACAATAAAATTATATAAATGTCAAAAGCAACTTAACAAAGAACGGTCATCAGCTATCCTTTTCTGAAATTCCAAATGAATATATTTTAAGTTGATCCAGAATTTTCTTTATAAAATATATTAATTATATACCACACAGAAATAAGATAATTAAGTTAAACTCTTTCGAATAAAAATTCTGGTGATTTTTTTAAAACTCCAGTAAAATTTCCGTCCATTCCTGTGTTAAGCCGTTGTAGATTTTCAAAGGCACTCATAAAATCATCCGTTTTTAAATTTTTGAAATCGCAAAAAATCGTACATTTTTAAATCGTCTGTACTCACTTTTTGTGGGAGGTAAATAAGAATTTTTACATAATTTTTAACTTGAAGCGTTAGAATATTCTTCAAATACTCTTAAAGTGAATACTTTTCCAGCCATATAACTGGTATATGTCAAATATATAATAAGATTTGAAACTCTGAGAGAAACTGTACCACAAAGATAAGGTTGCAACAATAGTATGTATAGTAATGTATTTTCAAACTAGTATATTTAACAAGATGAATCATCCGTATTTCATTATAACAGCAGAAGTCTGACAGCCTATTAGACGATGACATAAATTATCATTTTATGCCAATGTGCACTTCAAACAGATTTGAACGGAAATTATAAATTAGAATGCGTGGATGATTACATTAGTTGAATTTACAATGTGTTTCAAATGATGAATCGCTTAAAATGAGTAGATAAATTGTCAAGTTCTATATATTGTTCTAGACTGCTCATTAATTTATTATATGGACGCTCATTTTGACGATAATTTGAATCTTTGTTAATTGTATCTGCATATATTTAAAGTGATTGTCAATTAATTTGCATTATAAAGAACAGTATTTTTCTCGTGTTAAAGTATAAGCGATATAATATACACACACATACACACACATATATATATATATATACAACATATCAATATGCAAATATTACGTATATATATATATATATATATATATATATATATATATATATATATATATATACATATACATGTAACAAAACAATTTTTTTTAACAATTTCTTCTAGAAAACGAGTTTTGTGTTTCCGTTCGGCATATTATGTTTTTAAATATTAGACCAGTTTTTTAGCTTTCATGAGCTTGAGGTTTCCGGCGTTTTCAAAAATGTGTATTAATTGAGTAAATTTATTTGAAACTTATATTTAATATTTTTTTCTTCAACACCAGTTTTGTACTTTTTCTTGTGCAGCTTAGACTGCTCAGTCCGATTTTTAAACAAATAAAACTGAGATTGTGGGCCAGAGGTTGTGCCCAATTTACAATCAAAAACTGCTTTAGGTAAGACAGAAAGTAAATACAGTCTATACAGTAGTAAATACAAAAGATATTGCATAATAATTGTTGTCGCAAAATGCAGGTTTTATCGAGGCGACCAGTTTAGTACAGTGGTATCAAAACACATTGACTGGATTTAAAACCTCCTCCCCTCCTCACACGAGTAATTGCTAAAAATAATCCTTTGCCTACTTTTTTCCTATGCTATTTTCAAGTTTTTAAAAATAGTGAATTGTTTTAAGGTTGTCCATGAAACTGCTGAAAGGGAAATTAAATTAATAATTTTTTTCTCATTTACTTTGGAATATTTTTGAACTAAACAAAATTTATGTTAAAAAAATAAAATTAAAAATAAGCAAAATCTGGAAAGCAAATCAAATTCAATGTTACGATGTTTTTTTCGCATTTCCATAAAAAGTTATTTTTGAGGATTTGGATCATGTTCGATCTTGAAAAATGCTGTATATCTATAAATCTATGAATTTCTATAAAAAAGAGGTAAAAGGTCAAGGAAAAAACATTTTTTATTAAATGAGATCAACATCAGATTTGTAGATTAATTTGTTTTCATTTTATGAAGGTAAAAATGATTTTGTTTATTCAAAGACTAAGAACAAACGCAGGTTTGTAACAAGTTGTATATGAATGTAGAAAACAAATATCTGAAGCTTCAAAATCCCCTTTATCTAATATATTACCACCTTAATGTGACAATTGTAGATGATAATATTTTATTTCCATTATAATGCTTCCTTTTTTGTAATGCAACTTTAATAACAAAATGCATTTGTTTCTTTTAATATTTTCTTTGCTCTTATTTTCTTCTAATTTCTTCTGATTAAATTTCAGTTTTTCTCATTTACTTTGGAATATTTTTAAACTAAACAATATTTATGTAAAAAAAAAAACTAAAAATAAGCAAAATCTGGAAAGTAGATCAAATTCAATGTTACGATGATTTTTCTCATTTCCATAAAAAGTTATTTCTGAGGATTCGGAATATGTCCGATCTTGAAAAAAGCTCTGTATCTTTAATTCTATACATTTCTGCAAAAAAGTGGTTAGAGGTCAAGGCAAAAACATTTTTTTATGAAATGAGACCAGCATCAGATTCGTAGATTAAATTGTTTTTATTTTATAAAGGAAAAAATTATTTTGTTTTAAAAAAAAAAATCGCAGTTTTTCAAACTTTTAACCTGAATGAGGCACGGATTAACTTTGTTCAATTGCGCTCAAACTTTGCCATTTCCTTGCCAATTGGCAACTTTTAGGGGGTCTCCCCGACAAAATTCCAAAAGTCGATTTCCTTATGACCACATATAAATATGAATAACTAAATATATAAATAAATATATATATATATATGCTTATATATTTTTTTATTTTATTGTTTATCAACAATAATAACACAACCCCAAAAGTATTATATATGTATGTAGTTCTTAAAAAACAGTCCCATATAAAACATTTTTCATCATTGTACCTACTTGTTTTCTTCTTATTTATTTCTATGTAGGAAAAAATTTCCCTTGCGGAATATATTTATGTTTAGATTTCTTCCTGTAAAACCTAATTTTAAATATTTTGAGACTTTAAAGTGTATTCCATTTCAGCCCTTAGCTGCTATTTCTTTTTAATATATATCTAGAAAATGTTATGGTATTTTCAGTGGAATCTAAATAATATCTGCTAAAAGCCTGGAAGGAAGCCATCACTACCGATAAAATTTTCGCTCTGTAATAGAATACCCCTGGCGGTCATCATAGGAATCTTTATATTCAATTTATAACATGATTTCTTAAATTGAATCAAGATTTAAATCCTCTATAAATTTTATTTTTCAGTAGAAATATTTGGTTATCATTCTTTGTCTTTATACATTATTTAGGCTATCTTATATTATTTTTTTATATATTTCATTCGAATTTTGTAACAAACCATCCCTTTTTAGTAATATTTAATCATGAGAAAAAAAATGTATCGAATATGCATATTATTTTCATTAAAAATAACATATTTTATTTCACAATTCATTCATTTTGTTAAATAAAAGTATGTTGTTGGATTTGATAAAATTGTAATATTGGTTGGGAAGTAACAATACGAGAGTTCAAATAACTCGAATTTTCAGTACTAATTTTTTTCTGGTTTTGAACACAGTCGTGTGTAAATATGGATGGCCATACGTTTTCTAATTTTTGTAATGTAAAGCTTTGTATAAATCGTATTCTTATGGTCAATAGAAAGAGTCTTATTAATTTTTCGTTTGCACACTGTAAAATATCCGTAAGCATACACAAATATTTTCGTAAAATTTTACGGAATGATTCCATTTTTTTAAAATCAGTACATACTCCGTAATTGACATTTTAAGATTTCAAATCTGTAAAATAACAGGAAATGTTTTGTAAATGTTACGGAATATTTATGTATTACTTTTAGTACAATATATGTAAATGATCTTTAGAAATCATTGCTGTCTTTGGAAAGCGAAGTAATTGATTGTTGTATGCTAGTTCTTTTACTATGTAATTATTTCCAATGAAACGCCAATGTGGCTTAAATATTATATATTTCGTATATAACATAGCTACATTATATATTCCATTAGTAATTTTAAATAAATGAAAATACTTTATGAAATGCAATGAAATATACAACATTTATTCGGAAATTAAAATTGTAATAAAACTGTTGTATGCAGCCTAAAAACCCCAATAACCAAAACCATTATAACCACAATAATTTTTCTTTTCAGTTTGTTTTCATGAAAATAAATACATTAATCAAAAACCTACAACTGATTTTACAAGTTTATATAAAAATATTTTACTGGCAGTAAGTTATTTATTTAAATCATAATAAATATTACATTTAAAAAATCATTCTAATCACAACAAATAAAATTTACATAATTTATTTGACAGAAAAGTAAGTAGGTATTCAAGCTGTATTCTTTTTATTGATACCGTGGTAAAATAAATAAAGTGTTCACAATTTTTTTTCAGTGTACACATGTATCAAAAACACAGTCTTGAGAAAATACGCTTGTAAAGTTAAAGATCAATTAAAGTCTCTATTTATATTCACACTCCTCGTTTATAAATTTGACTATTTTCATGTGGTTTGTTTTGTTTGATTTAGAATTTTTTTATTTAAAAATATTTTTTGTGAGGGTTTAAATTTAATTTAATCCACCCCCACCCCAGAGATGGAAGAAATGTGTGTTGAGTATAAATCTTTAATAAATATAAATCTTTTTGAGATTTCATAACACCATGAATTGATAAAATAGTTAGATACAGCACACTGTTAAACATTTGCAGCAAAATGTCCAGTCATTTGACCGTTTTTACACTGTTAAAAATTTGCAGCAAACTGTCCAGTCATTTGACCGTTTTTACATAAAGCGGTTAGATAACCGTAGTTTAATTCTTTTGTGAGCATAATATGGGCAATAATATGGTTAGGAAAGAGTTAAATTACGGTTATGTAAACATTTTCTATAAAAATGGTCAAATGACTGGAGAGTTTGCTGCAAATTTTTAACAATGTATAGAAAACGGTTACATAAGCGAAATCTAGCGATTTCCTGATCATATTATTCCACGTAGTACTAAACACACAAAATGCAATTCCTTATCACATAGAGAAACCAATAACAAAACTAAAGATTACCCTGAAAGAGCTAACAATTAAGCGATGACAGTTCGAGTGTGACTACTGGGACACTGGAAGACTGATACTCAGGTACGTCCCTAAAGTTGATACATATAGATTAATAAGCTGCAAACTACTTTCTCAAATATACACAGGCCATGCCGCGTTCCCAGCATATCTGCACAGATTAGCACTCGCGGAAACATCACAATTCCAGTGCAGGTTGATGAGAACATGCAAACACTACCTTACAGAATGTCCACTCACAGAAGATCTCCATCTGGTCGACTTAAAACCAAACAATGAGCAACTTTGGCACAAACAGCTAGTTCAAAACAAATATGTATAATCAAAAGGCATAACATTGATCAGATGGTTAATTGATAACATAGAATTCCACACAAACTTGAGGCAAATTTGAACAGTCTCTTTCCTTCATCCACACAAGAACAAATCTCCAGCAGCAATAGCTACCTAGTGCAGCTGATATATAATAAAATCTTTTATTACTGAAAAAGAAAAAAAAAGCATTTAAAATTTTAATTCTCTGCACCAGAAAAATTATAAGATATATTAAAAGCACAAAGTGCACAAAGAAATAAAAAAAATAAAAAGGAAAATCAACTTAATTACGCTCTAGCAGAATGGTAGTCTTTTTGAGATGAACTGATGGCCCTCGAGCCCATTCAAGAAATATATAATGATTTAGTGCAAACGAAGTGATAACAGTCATTATAACAAATTGAACTGATAACCCTCGAGTGTAAAGTCACAAGAAAAAAAATCGATAAATAAAAATGTCTATGTTATAGCATGTGATAACAAACATCTCTAAAAAGAATAGACGAACTGAAGGTCAAACCAACTGGTTTCATCCTATAGCGCACAAAGAAAACAACAAACTACCACTCACGAATATGTAGGCCATCTTGTGAAAATGAGAGCTATACCCGGTTGTAGAGTTGCAAAGAACGGGTTTATTCCCGGGTTTATTTCCAGTAGACCCGGTTTATTCCCAGGTTTATTCCCAAAAGACCTGATTTATTACCAAAAAACCCGGTTTATTCCCGGGTTTAAACCGGGTTTTTTCTAGCCTTTGCAACTCTACCCGATTGTGACAACCACTACCAAGAAACCTGGCAACAACTACCAAGATATGCTACAAT
This sequence comes from Maratus michaelseni, assembly GCA_963931845.1. Classification (NCBI taxonomy): domain Eukaryota; kingdom Metazoa; phylum Arthropoda; class Arachnida; order Araneae; family Salticidae; genus Maratus; species Maratus michaelseni. Next base: position 261,057,338 of record OZ007589.1, on the reverse strand, counting down.
ATTATGATGTCATCTCGTGAAAATGATAACTAAAACCGATTGTGACAACAGGAACAAAGATACCGGGTGACTACTACCAAGATGATATAACAATATAAACCATGACAAGAGAACTTGTTACCATGAAAAGGGATAGAAAAAACTCTAATGACCACAAAACTATGAAACGTGACCAAAATCCAAACGAGAGCGAATAGAAGGTTTACAACAAAACAAATCAACTACAACAAAAGGAAAAAAATTAAACATTTTTTTATATCATATATTCCAATACGAGCAAATCTTGTGTGTGTGTGTGTGTGTGGTTATGCAAATTTTATCTTAAAAACGGCTCGAACGATTTTGACGAAATTTTGTATCCTACCGTTTTGGGGCACCAGAAAACCATTGGACTATGTCACGTGTTCGAGAAAATTCGATTAGTGGGTCATTTTGGGTCATCAAGGGTCAGGGTCAAGCTAATTCTATCTAAAAATGGTTCAAACGATTTTGACGAAATTTTGTACCTTACCATTTTCGGGCAAGAGAAGACTATTGGGCTGGGTCTTATGTTCGAGAACTTTCGATTAGTGGGTCATTTTTGGGTCAACACGGGTCAAATTATTTTTATCTAAAAAACGGCTCTAACGATTTTGATTAAATTTTGTATCCTACGAGTTTCAGGCACGAGAAAATCATTGGGCTAGGTCGCATGTCCTAGAAAATGCGATTAGGGGGTCGTTTCTGGGTCATTGTGGGTCAAGCTATTTTATCTAAAAATGGTTCAGACTATTTATACTAAAATTTGCATCCTATAGTTTTCGGGCACGAGAAGACTGTTGGGCTAGGTCACATGTTCGAGAAAATTCAATTAGTGGGTCATTTTGGTCATGGGTCATTATGGGTCAAGCTATTTTATCTTAAAAACGGCTCAGACTATTTACACTAAATTTTGCATCTTATGGTTTTCGGGCACGAGAAGACTGTTGGACTAGGTCACATGTTCGAGGAAATTTAATTAGTGGGTCATTTTGGTCATGGGGCATTATGGGTCAAGCTATTTTATATTAAAAACGGTTCAGACTATTTACACTAAATTTTGCATCCTATGGTTTTTGTACACGAGAAGACTATTAGGCTAGGTCACATGTTCGAGAAATTTCGAATAGTGGGTCATTTTGGTCATGGGTCATTATAGGTCAAGCTATTTTATCTTAAAAACGGTTCAGACTATTTACAATAAATTTTGCATCCTATGGTTTTTGTACACGAGAAGACTATTAGGCTAGGTCACATGTTCGATAAAATTCAATTTGTGGGTCATTTTGGTCATGGGTCATTATGGGTCAAGCTATTTTATCTTAAAAACGGCTCAGAGGATTTGAACTAAATTTTGTATCCTACGGTTTTTGGGCACGAGAAAATCATTGGGCTACGTCACATACTCGAGAAAATCCAATTAGTGGGTCCTTTTGGTCATGGGTCATTACGATTCAAGCTATTTTATCTTAAGAACGACTCAGGCTATTTACACTAAATTTTGCATCCTATGGTTTTTGTACACGAGAAGACTATTAGGCTAGGTGTTCGAGAAATTTCGAATAGTGAGTCATTTTGATCATGGTCATTATGGGTCAAACTATTTTATATTAAAAACGGCTCAGACTATTTACACTAAAATTTGCATCCTATAGTTTTCGGGCACGAGAAGACTGTTGGGCTAGGTCACATGTTCGAGAAAATTCAATTAGTGGGTCATTTTGGTCATGGGTCATTATGGGTCAAGCTATTTTATCTTAAAAACGGCTCAGACTATTTACACTAAATTTTGCATCTTATGGTTTTCGGGCACGAGAAGACTGTTGGACTAGGTCACATGTTCGAGGAAATTCAATTAGTGGGTCATTTTGGTCATGGGTCATTATGGGTCAAGCTATTTTATATTAAAAACGGTTCAGACTATTTACACTAAATTTTGCATCCTATGGTTTTTGTACACGAGAAGACTATTAGGCTAGGTGTTCGAGAAATTTCGAATAGTGGGTCATTTTGGTCATGGGTCATTATAGGTCAAGCTATTTTATCTTAAAAACGGTTCAGACTATTTACAATAAATTTTGCATCCTATGGTTTTTGTACACGAGAAGACTATTAGGCTAGGTCACATGTTCGATAAAATTCAATTTGTGGGTCATTTTGGTCATGGGTCATTATGGGTCAAGCTATTTTATCTTAAAAACGGCTCAGACTATTTAGTCTAAATTTTGCCTCCTATGGTTTTTGGGCACGAGAAGATTGTTAGGCTAGATCACATGTTCGAGAAAATTCAATTAGTGGGTCCTTTTGGTCATGGGTCATTACGGGTCAAGCTATTTTATCTTAAGAACGACTCAGGCTATTTACACTAAATTTTGCATCGTATGGTTTTCGGACACGAGAAGACAGTTGGGGTAGGTGACGTGTTCGAGAAAATTCAATTAGTGAGTCATTTTGATCATGGTCATTATGGGTCAAACTATTTTATCTTAAAAACGGCTCAGACTATTTACACTAAATTTTGCATCGTATGGTTTTCGGGCACCAGAAGACTGTTGGGCTAAGTCACATGTTCGAGAAAATTTAATTTGTGGGTCATTTTGATCATGGGTCATTATGGGTCAAGCTATCTTATCTTAAAAACGGCTCAGACTATTTAGTCTAAATTTTGCCTCCTATGGTTTTTGGGTACGAGAAGATTGTTAGGCTAGGTCACATGTTCGAGAAAATTCAATTAGTGGGTCATTTTGGTCATGGGTTATTCTGGGTCAAGCTATTTTTATCTTAAAAAGTGTTAGCGACATTGGCGGGATTTGGCAGGATAATTGACTTTTAAGATTATCAATGCCAAAACACATGTTTGGCGCCAAATAAAAAAATATCGGCGACATTTGGCGAAAAAAATTGGCTTTTAGAAGCTGAAGGAATTTTCTAGAAATTTCCAATAGGAGCGGAGATACATGATTCAACCATTAGAGTCCATAGAACGTTCTCGAAATCGGAATTCAACCAATCACGGTACATATGATAAGGAAAATTGACTTTTAAGATTACCAATGCCAAAACATTTGCTTGGCGCCAAAAGAAAAAATATCGCCAAATTTGGCGAATTTGGCGAAACATTTGACTTTTAGAATCTGAAGGAATGTTCTAGAAATTCCCAAGAGGAGCCGAGATACATAATTCAACCAATCAGAGTCCAATGAACGTTCTCGAAAAAGATTTGAACCAATCAGGGTACATAGAACTTTCTCAACGCAAGCTTGGCGCTAAAGGAAAGAATGTCGCTAAACTTGGCGACATTTGGCGAAAATGTTGGCTTTTAGAATCTGAAATAATTTTCTAGAAATTTCCAATAGGAGCCGACATACATGATTCAACTACCAAGTTGAACACAAATCAAATGTTGACCGAGCATTTTTCGGTCGTACCCGCTGGTATAATACAAAGTAAAGACTCACAGATTTAAACTGTATGATGTTAACTTATTATAGTCTACGAGTGCTATGTCATGAGTGATGCCCACCCCACCTTACGCCTTACTTTTATTTCCTTTTTTGACAGCGGCCAAAATAGGACTAAAGTGATTCACTAAATAGCGTGAAGACATGGCGGCTAAGGTGCTCGTCAGCTAGATCCCCACCATGAGGCGATCAGCCGAACTTCGCCCTTCGTCCAGGTACACAATCCGTTAATCAAGGCAGAATGGCTGCAGGTAGGCGCCGTGTCAGTGGTATAATAATAATAATTTAATTTTTCCAGCGCATAAGTTTGGCATCTTAATACATACGTTCTAATTTCAGTTACAACAATTAATAAATTACTTTGTTGGATTGCAATTACAAATTACATTAAATGAGTTATGTAATATCCTATAACATAGTGTAAGGGTTATATTTTAGTTTTACTGATCGCATTTGAAGTACACAAATTTCCATGACATTTGAGTCATGGCATTCGCACTCAGACCACCTTGCGTTAAACAGGTAGAAAAGATGTTATATTTGGTGCCGGGATCACACTGCGGTGGTGTTGTATTGCTCACTCATCTTTATTAAATGCCACGTATTTATTATTGGATTGTAGGACTTTATTGAATCTCTCTTATGCTCTGAATTACTTATAATCTTACACAATGTACTTACTAGTTTATCCATCTAAATTTGTCTCACTGAAAACTAATAATTTTATTTAAAATATCCAGTTTTAAATTTCACTGTCTCTAAACTAATAACTTTTTCTCGTAGTTTACTATATATATATATATATATATATATATATATATATAGGTATTATTAAATATTAAATTAAATATATATATATATATATTTTATTTTATACTGTTTCTAATCTTTAATAAACAGAAGAGTTCCATTTTTATAATTGCCAGTCTTAACAATTGCAATGATCTAGTTTACCTTTTTTTATCTTTAAAACATTATTAATAGCTTTTAAATTTATTTTCTGCACATCGTATTAAATGTTGAAATGGAGTTTTAATTTTTTGTTTGCATATAACTAAATCCAACGTACTGTTTACGCTTAAGATACATAATCTAATAGAGTAACGTGATTCCTAATGTTGTATGGAAAATCTAAGGTTCAATAAATGATCCAAAACACTTTCATTGCATTATTTCTTACATAATGAATGTTTACGATTACTATATATTTTGATATCTCATTGAGAAACGTACTCTCATAAATGATGATTACAATGTAAGAAAATCTACTAAATGAGCAGAATGGTCATTTAGTCAATGAAGCGAAATTGGTAAGCTGAAAAATATATTTTAAATAAATGATGAATGTAAAATAACATTATGTATAGTTTCACTACAGTATTTTTATTCATTGGAGAGTGAGATGTGATGTTTTGCTCCGTAATTTTAAAAATATTCCAAAATGATACAAGGTGATTATAATTAAAATTACACTTTCAAAAGGCTGTAAAAAAAAGAACTACTGGTCAGAATGACCTGATATTTCATCTACAAATAGGTAAAACAATGGTAAATTGTTCTGCGAAAGAAACAGAACTTCAAAAGTTGACCAATAGATGGCGCTGTACTTGGTATAATATACTAATTAAAAGGAGTGACATGCGGTTGTGGCACTCTTTTTTCAAAGCCTTCAAGAAAATGTGGTGTCACAGCGGATAGTTAACAACCCGTTTTTAGTTGTCCCTAAGCAAAAAGCCCTAGAAAAAGTAAAAAATGAAATCGGTTTTCTTATTAGGCCAAAAACTGTAGAAAAAAAAAACGAAGTCGGTTTTTACTAGGCCAAAAACCGTAGAAAAAGCAAAAACGAAATCGATTTTTATTTGTCTTAAGCCCAAAAACCGTAGAAAAAGCCAAAACAGATAAAACTATGATGAAAAGGAAGTAGGCAACGATTTGCATAAGAAATGTTCAACATGTTGTCCATTGTTTTCTCCTACGAGCTGAAAGCGCAAAACAGCATGTTCTATAACAGATCGAAGTGTTTCAGGGATGGTATTGTGAATGTGTTGCGTAATCTATGTTTTCAATTCCCCTAAGTTTGCAATTAGATCTCCGAACACAACATGTTTTAGATAACCCCACAGCCAGAAGTTGCAAAGGTTCAGTTGAAGTGATCATGATAGCCACGTTATTGGGAAATGACGTCTGATAATTCTGTCATTTCCTAAATGCAGATTCATCAGCTTCACTGATGTTGCAATGTACGGAGGAGCACCATAATGCATAAAAATTGTGTTATCCATACATCCGCGCTGTTACAATGCTGAAATTAGCTGGCCGTGCAAAACAGATTCATAACGTGGACTGTACATGTGACAGGATTTGAAGGACCAACCTCCTCGAAGAAGAAAGGACCAACGATAAATGCTAACGTAAACAATGACCTTTGGAGATTAAAGAGGCAATCGTTGCATTCTTACTTGCCCATATTTTATAATTTTCAAAATTGACCGAACCTCGGAGGCTTCGTCTGTTCACAAAATGTTCCATAACCATGCATTGTCTACTTCCATTCGAGCAAGAAATTGCAGAGCGGAATCTTCTCGTTTTGGCAAGTCAGCAGGAATCAACTCCTTATCATGCGTAATTTTGTATAGATAGCATTGCAGGATGTTTTGTAAAATTTTAGAAACCGTGCTGACAAGCATGTCTAAAATTCGGGAAAATCCCCGTGTAACTAATGTTCCCAAAGCACTGATTGCGCTTCCTGCAATGCTGTAACCAAATCCTCCACTGACATCGAAGCAATTGTTTTCCTACTTCTCCCACATTTCATGTCAAGTGAACCCATCTCTTTGAATTCAAAGAAACCGAATCTTCTATAACCGAATACAGTATTTGGGCCAGAGCCGCTTGTTAAACCCTTTAATGTCCGGAATTTCTTCAATGCAATTGCTGCACAGTCACCGTTCTTGTAAAAAAAAAAAAACTTCACAAGCAGAGCCCGATCCTTCAATGATAGAGTCATGACAACTTTCTTAGACGCAGAATAACGGGAATTGCATGTTCCCCGTCTTTTTATCACAAGTGTAATGTGCGGTGTGCACGTCACATATTTTAATTAGCCTATGGAAAGTGCAACTTCAATTATAATCACCTTGCACGTCTGTTAAAATATTCTTTAATTCTTTTAATTATAAATGCAATAATTTATTCATTAAGATTATTTTTGTAACTGCATAAAATCGTTCTATTAACATTTGAAATGTTAAATAATAAAATGTTTGTAAAAAAGTATCACAAGCAGAGCCCGATCCTTCAATGATAGAGCCATGACTACCTTCAAAGACGCAGAATAAAAGGAATTGCATGTTCCTCTTCTTTTTATCACGTGTAATGTACGTCACGTCTTTTAATTAGCATCTTATGAAGAGTACAGCACCATCTATCTGTCCATTTTGAACTGTTTTTCTTCCCCAAAACAAATTTCCATTGCTTCACGTATACTCAGATGAAATATCAGGTCATTCTGGCCAGTGGTATTTTTTAACAGCCCATAGAAAGTGCAATTTTAATTATAATCACCCTGCACTTCCGTTAGAATATTCTTTAATGCTTTTAATTATAAATGTAATAATTTATCCATTAAGAGATTATTTGCAACTATATAAAATCCCTTTATTAGCATTTGAAATGTTAAATAATAATTTTATTGAAACACAAATACATAAGAGCTTGTTTTCCGATTTCTAAAACTGAGATAAAAATCATTTTTAGTTACGTTATTCATTAATTTTGTCTTAACTGTTCTAGAAAGAAACTTTATTGGTAATGATGAATGACTTCATATTTTCACCTTAAGTTATTTGAAAGATTTCTCTATAGAAGAGTTGCTATGAACATTTATTCAGGTTTCTTCCTAAATAAATTTATTTTACTTGCCTAACAATTAATAATGAAACTTAAGAAATATTTCAAATGTTTAATACTTAAATCATAAAATAATTCAGAAAGCTCTTCTCAGAAATAAGGGAAAATTATTTATAAAATGTGTGTCTTGTGCACGGAAACATGTTTAAAAAATAATTAAGTAATATTACTGAATGTAACTACCGTTTGTATCAGTACATGTATACCCGTGGGTAAACTGGAGACTTTCCTCTCTGATTTATTGCATATAACAGTTTATAAAAATGACTTAATATGTGGTAAAAATGGTTAAGGATTTTGAAGAAATAATTATCAAAATTGCCGAGTAAAACACTTTGCCTAGTTACCAAATAGTGATTTAGTTCATTTTATCAGTAAACATATAAAAGTCTTTTAATTACAGCGCTCGAAAGATATAGTTTTATAAATATTATATACCCAGATATATTTTCCGTTTTGTATCTCAGCTAAACGATGCAGTTTAAAGAAAAATAGAAAGTTAATATGACAGGAAGTTTTAATTTTGAAAGTGAAGATCACAACATAAATAAATAAATAAATAACACAACATGTTTCAAACAGGTTTTTTTTGTCAAATAATAAGTTATTGCTTATATATCATAAAATGTTGATTTACTGAAAAAAAAAATCATAAAGCACGAAAAAAGTATGTAAAATTTTGCATGCCAAGTAGAATACAGATGTAAAAATTTGCATAAAATATTCTGAGTTTTATTCAGGACGAATAGTAATAAAAAGTATATGAATAAATATGGAAGATTTGGCTTAAATTTGAATTGACAAATTATAGAATGCCCTGATAACTAATAAATATTCATTCATATAAATTGAGCCTTAAATATGAATATAGAAATTTCATTACACCCCAAAAAGTCGAAGACATACATTTTGTTTAAACTTAAAATTACAATTGATTTTATTCAACTTAAAGAAATACTATAACAAAAATGAAGATGGCTTGCAATTACATATTAAATGAAATGATTTTCCTCAATTTTCATAAATATTTCTTCTGCTAAAAAGAATGAAGAAACAGTTCTAAGTCATGCTTCTATGCGTATCCATACAGATATATATTGTAATTTCGTTTAGAAAAAACACTTAAGGAGCAGCTTGCAATTAATTTTGAAAAAGCTGTATCATTTATTAGAAGCGATTTCCAAATACAATGAATGCTTTCAAATTTTTTTATTATTTGATAGATATATAAAATTTCAACTCTTTCCCAAAGAAGCGATTATTTTTTTGTCCAACTTCGAAACTTACTCTAACCGCCGTGACGCATAGTACCAGCGTCGCGGGCACTGTGCGACGACGCAGTATTTGAAAAATTTTGCCTGCAAGTATTTGAGGCAAAATTCTGTCCAAAATTACTTTTCATGTGTTTTTAATTTAAAACCATTGCCATTGACATAGTATTAGTAAATACACTTAATTAACGTTACATAAATGTATGAATTTCTTAAAAAATATATATATAATACAAAGTTTAGTTAATTCTTTACATTTTCTAAGAGGAAATTAATTGTTTATAGGTTTGTTTTATTTACAAGTAATGCTTAATTAAATGTGGTTAATTTCTCTACATATAAAAATTTAATTATTTATATGAATAATGTATATAATATATAATATTACTTGCATTTAGTATTTAGCAAAGTTAAGTCTCTTTTGTATAGAGATGCTGGTTTTTGTGTATTTTTGATAGATTTCCAGTCCTCCGAAAACATTGGTATCTAAAAATAGGAACAATATGCGGAACATTGTTTTTTTAATATTCCTTCAAAACTATAATCAATAAGTTTAGGTCATTTTATCAGTAAAATTTAAAATAGGTTTGAATATATTAGAAAATATAATTTCAATAAGTATATTTCAATAAATAAGATGTAAAAAGGTATAAAAATAACCCATTTTCAATTTTAATTATTTTTTATTATATGAAAAATTTAATTATTTAAATGCACTTTTGAAAGTATACATTAAAACTCAATAATTAAGCTGAAACATAACAGAAAAGTACGTGTTCTCATGAAGAAACTTTCACTTCAACTGAGGCTAGGAGCCTGCCGAAAGTGACTCATGCTCCTGAAATAGATATATATTGACACACCAGATAGTCAGTTCTTATAAAATACACTTTTGAAATTGTTGAGCAATAAAAAAAAAAAAAAAAACTTGCAGGATTGTTTAAAACTTGCAGGGTTTTGCATCAAATACTCCCACTGTGCGACGCAATAGATTTTGTTGTGAACGTAGATTTTCGCAATGCTTTTACTCTATAATTTTTTTTTTCGATCAAGAATCTCATTAATAAAAATATGTTCCATAATCTTAAATTCATCAAAAAAGATCCAAATTAGTCACATATGATCAAGGCGCGCATGTTAATTGAATCCAAGAAAAATGGCATCACTATTTCAGAATAAAATTTCAGAATTTAATTGTTGAATCACAGAATTAGTAATTATCATATTTAATCGAGAAATATTTACTATTTTTCTGTGATTAAATAAGGTGAAAAATTATATTAAAAAGTGTTGGGACACACCCTATGTATAACAGTTCTCAGACAGTGTATTATTCCCGCTATGCAATGCTATTTGTATTGGTCAAAAATTTCAAGGTCCAATATGAAAATAATTCTATAAAGCATATATCAGGAGTATCAATTAACATAAGTATTTCAAGTATAACAGGTGCTTTCTACGTTTCGTTTATATGGCAGATCAATAAAATGCTTACTTTTCGAAAAATGTGTTTTAATAATATTTTTCTTTTTACCAAGGTGTTCTAACCAAAGCGTTCTTCATCTGATTTTTCAAATTTTACAGATAACTCCGTCTATTGTACGCGCTAAAAGAATTAAAAAAATTCTATGTATTTTTCATTAATAATATTGTTTGATTTAATTTGCTATTTAAGCGCGGAATTTAGTAATGCTAAATAATGTACAATCGTTTCTAATAAAAAAAAATTCTCACGAAATTGTCTCGAAAATATTAAATTGATCAAATACATCAAAAGATTAATCTTGACAGCAATAACGTAATATTTATAATTATTAATACAATTACAAATCAAAACACGTAAGAATAGATAGATTTTTTCCTCAACTAAATTGTTAAGCCAGTACGCCTGAGTGATTAATCTGAAAACTTTGAATCTTTTATCAATCATAATTTTAGCACGTGAGTTGGGTAAAGCATATAATTTGTAAAGAAGAAATATTTTCATGATATGCATGACACATTGCATTGTAAGAAATATGTTTGTGTACGATTCCGAGTTAAAATAAGAAGATTAAAATAAGAAGCCCAACCTATCTTGGGGCTCTGGCATCTCTTCTTTCAGGGAAGTGTCATGGCACTTTCTCTTACACGACAACAACAACAACAACAATTGGAACAGAAATTGGAAGTTAGCGCTACATTCTGTTTTGGAGTGCAGTGGGTACAGTGCGTTAAAAATGGCATTCCAGTTGCAAAAAATAAAATTTGTTTCGTTTAAGTGTCATACGAATAAGTTGACATCACAGGTATGGTCATGGTACATGGTTCATTTTCTCTTAACAGAAGAATTTGAGCAATATATATTTTAAAATTTAATATTCCCCCCCCACCCTTTAAAATTGTGGTATATTGTATTTAGAAACTGTCCTTAAGTAATAAAATACAATCAGAAGTTTTTTTACATAATTAAACACCCCACAATAAAATTTTAAATTTCAAATAGGCAGAGGAATGTCAAAGAGAGACACAGGAATGACACTTAGAAATAGAAATAACAAGGAAAATGACAGGGGAATGAAGACAGCGGAATGACAAAAAGCAAGGTTAGCCTGTCTACTACCATAACTATACACAAAAAATACGTTCAACTTAAAGATAACTTCAAAAACGCAATACAAATAAGGATTCATCACTGATTGAACTTTCATTACAAAATTAAGACAAATAAAAGAGACGGGGTAATGCCCGTAAATATAGATACTTATTAAGATATTATTGGAAATCTCAAAACTTTACACCTCCATACTTGATTTTGCAATAAGAACAATTAAAGATACTTTTCTGATAATGCTACTGTTCACAGGTGGAGTTTTGGGGTAATATGACTGTTGCCAGATGTTAGAATCATTATTTTCATTTTATGACAAGGGAATGGCAACAAAACCAAAGTATGTATTTTACCAGAGGGCCCGTGCGAAGATTTCGCACTGAAATCTAATATTTTTTAGGTACTTCTCTATCAACCCGTCGACCGTTTTTCATAACAAAAAACTACCGCCAAACTGTAAGAATAAACGCCAAAAATGCAGTCCCATTTACTTGATGTCAGAATCATTATGCGTGTTTGTTACGTCATCTAGTGGTATTACATTCGACATTTGCGTGTATTTTTCATTATGTTTTACTGATTTATTAGTTATTTCATTAATTAAAATAACAATTGTGTCCTTAAATTCTTATATTTATTTATGTATTTTGATATTCCGATGGCAACGTTCTCCCGTTTATTTGGCGATAGTTTTTTGTTATGAAAAGCGGTAGACGGGATAATAGAGAAGTATCACAATATAATAATATAATAAAATATAACACCTTGTAATAGTATTTTCCTTTTAAATGCTAAAGGTGTAAAATTAACAACTATAATATAAATTAAAATAACTTTTATTAGTTGTTTTACATGTTTCGACTCTTCTGAGTCATTTTTTATCAATATGTAATATCTATTAGATGCAGGTTTAAACTTCTAAAGAAAAAGTAAGGATAAAAATATCTGCAAACAACATTTAGTTTTCAGTCAAGCCAGAATATCATCTAATTTATTCCATCAAAGATAAAGTAAAAACGGATCCAAGATTGCAAAGACACGCACGAGAAAAAAAAAATTAACAATCGTATTTTGACTGCATTAGAGGATGACGTCATCCGCTTCGGGAAAACCATGGGACTTAGAAATATAAATCTAAACATTTCAATTTCAATTTCGCTTTTGAATCATAAGTATAAAATAAACCCGTGCGGTGTTTTTTATAATAATTGCTATGAGCATCATATAATGTGGTATTTTATTTTTTTGGCAACAATAATTTCAGGAAAACCTTTCATTTCTTTCATTAAAACAATGCCGATTTATTTTTTTAATTTCAGCAAATTTTAATCAAAAACATGTTTTAACGAATTGTTAAGCGAGCTATGTCAGAAGCCTGTTCTAAAACCTTTCATACGGTATCTCATTCGTTGTTCTGCGTTTCATATTTTCTGAGTAAAAGGGATGTTGACAGGAGAAATAATATATAAGGATTTTTTTTTCAGAAAAATACAAATCATGAAAAGTCTTTACTCTTTCAAGTTTTAGTTTTATATAATAGGTTTTAATAATTCAAACAACAAATTTATCTCAAATATATTTGGATTTTCAATGTTTAAGAACAACTTATGTGCTATGGTGAAAGCAGTGACACACAGGGGAATCAATCAGTGGCTTATATTTATGAATAATATGTTTTATCGTGTTATACAAATTTAAAAACATGTAATTAACGTATTATAGCATTATAATTTATTTTTAGACAAGTTTATTCATTATTTATGAAGCGGGGACACGAATTTCGTTGTTTAGAGAAAATGATCCGTATACAGATTTGAGCAAAAATTTTCTGTCTGTAATTTATTTTATTATTATTATTATTATTACTGTTTTTACAATGTGCGCAAGTACCAAAAAGACAGTTTTCAGAAAAGCCTTTCAAAATTTCAAAATAAATTGAAGTCTGTGTTAAAGTGCCAAATTGATTAAGAATAAATATTTTAATAATGACTAAAATAATTGCTCTAATTTAAATATTTTCATTAGGTTTTTGTGCTATTCGTAATTGTACACCCTCTTTTAAAAATATGAAAAACAAAAATTAGATTTTTTTTAAAGTTTTAAATCTGTTTAACCTCTTAAAATGATTTGTACAAAAATATTTAGTTCTACTTAATACAGTTAAAAATGTTCTATAGTCGATGAGCATAATTTTGAAGAAGGAACAATTTTTAATATTTTCTTATAAGTCGCGTTTTCTGTTTTTAATATCGGAATGTTATTTTCGGTTACGCTTTCTTAAACGTATTCTCCTGAATATATTTTTATTAAAATAATAAAAAATGTCTGTTTTATAGTTAATATTATTGCTTTTTATTAAAATTGAAGCACGGAGTGAAATTTCTGTTCGTCAGAAAGTTTAGACTGGCGACTACTAGTCTGCGTATATAAGTGAGAGATCTTTTTAGATATCCGAGCAACATTTTCTTATAACCGAGATAAAATGACAATCGCCACTGACCACTATTCAACCTTTTTGCAATTCTCCACAGAAAAATGCTTTTCTCACTCCTTGAAAGCATAATTTGTCCTAAAATCAAAGACATTAGATTAGAATTTAAAATACATTAAAAAAAAATAAGTTTCAATTTTGAACTAGCAGGCGTCACCCACTACGCTTGTCTGTGTCTCCAAACGAACATTGAATTAAACAAATTGCATTGGTAAATTTAACCATGTGTTTTATAGCTATATGGATTGCGCTAATATATTTTTTAATGTGTAAGAAAATACGAACCGCTAAGGAAAACTGTTTTAGTTTATCATTTTAAGTAGGATTTGGTAAAATCCGATAGAACATTATATAATATATATAAAAAACATACTTCAAAAGTTTTCTAACTAAAAATTCAAACAAACTAACTAACAAAACCCCTTCAGTAGAAATTTTGAAAATGTTAATTTTTAATAATGGGATTTACCTGATTATAGAACTTTCCACCATATCTCTATGGCTAGACAAAGTAGAACAATATGCAATATACTAAATCCATCCCTAAAAAGTATATATCTAACAATGCAAATCACATCACAATCCATCCAGTAGAACTTTTTAAAATGCTTATTTTTCATAATCGGAACCATATGATTATAGAATTTTCCTTATAGCTCTATAACTAAGAAATTTAGAACGGTATGTTATATACGAAAACATTCCATGAAAAATTATATAATTAGCAGTACAAATCTAATCAATATATATTTAGCAGAACACAAGTTATAAGAAACGGTAACGAAATTCCCTTTTGAATTATATAAATATGTAGTAGAAGATCAAATGCGAGATTAACTTCAGTGTTATAACGTACTAAATTCACATAAAAGTTTCCCAGTACATTATTTTTTTTCTTTTGGAATGTAATTCTGCTATTTGTTAGCATGTTTATTGTAAATGTTTCTATGATTTAGTTTAAAGTTTAAACAATGTTTAGCATGTTATACATTCATCAAGACTATTTTTATTATTAGATAATGGTGTTATGTTTATATAAAGCCAATAAATATTAGTACCAATTGGAATATCGTTTTTTATTTGAAATAAATAAATGCCAAATTAAAGAAAATTGTCATAATTTGATTTTTAAACAATAAATGAAAAATTTGCCATTGATTAAAAATTATGGCGCCTAGTATGTTTAGTCAGGGGATGATTTAAGTTTCGCGCAATGAAATAAAACAAGTTACAGTTATGGACGTTTAACTTTAACAATAGAAATTGGAAATGAATAAACCAAAGTAATGAAACTAAAATTATGTATTTTACCAATGTCTCCGATTCAAATTTACTAACTTTTTGACTATGATTCATTTTAATAACTTTATGACATAATATGAAAAATAGAGTTTTTAAAGACTTACCAAACTTGTGTTAACAAGTCACACTTTGTAGACTCTTTCGTAATTTATTTCGGTACATACAGAAAATAAACTGCATTGTCCCTGATAACATATTTAATGTATATATATTATTAACACAAGTTACTCAGTTTTCTGTTTTGTTATCCGCTTGTTATTTTAAATAAAAATGTTTTATTGTGTTCCAACAACTAACATAATTATTCGATTAACACTGGTCACTTACAGATGCCAAGTTTCATTTTGAAATATCTTTTACCTTTCAAAGTAAGTTTTTTCTTCCTAAGAATGTATTGAATAAGACATAATTCTAGATTATTTCTACTGTCGTGTTTGTAAAAAACTTTTTAAAAAGTCCATCAACACAAAGACTTTGATTAAACATTTACATTGTATTCTTCAATAGTATAATTGCATTTTCGTTTATCGCATTAACAATTCAGTGGTGCAAAAAATGTAACACAAAGAAAATCAAAACAATTATTATGAAAAGAAAATTAATTGAATGAAATAGATTTCATTAAATTTTCAATTGCTAAATTTTCTATAAAAATGTTTTTTTCTATGTTCTTTACAGTGCGATAAATTATATATATATATATATATATATATATATATATCTTTAAAAATCTTAAATGTCTAAAGATATTTTAATATGAATGTTTTCAGTCTGTAGTAAATGGATTTTATTCTAATTACATTTAAAATAGAATAAAATAAAAGAACAATACAATACGTCTTAAAATTTCTAATTAAAATTCGTTTCATAAATTTAATGAGAAGGAAATATTATTCTTTTACAAAATTATTTTAATGATTGTGTTCTTATTTTTTTGTTCAGTTATCAAAAAATATTTTCTAGCATAATGCTTCTGTTTCTTTAAACTTGTATTGATTTACTGTCCTATGTAGCATTATTGGAATATATTTTAATATTATAATTTTTAAATGTTTGTATTGTTTTAAATTTTGTTAGAGACGACTTTAATAAGTGGAAAACCGTCTACACTCCTGGTTAAAACTATAGGAACACTCAAAAATGTTAAGAATGTAAACTTAATACAATTATAAGTATTAACAAACATTATATAAAATGGCATTTATGATCCAAAGAGAATTGTGTTGTAAATGAACAAGGCTATTTAAAAAATTATATTTTTTGAGACAAAATATAAAATAATACAATATTCGAATATTCAAAAAAATAAGGACAATGGTTGTAAGTTTGAATGACTTTGATAAAAAATGCAACCGCCACTATTTTAGAGACTCTCAGTCGTACGAGTAAACAACCTTGGAACAAATTTTCATATGTGGCTATATCTGCACAAGTATAGTAAATAATTTCCCTAAAGCCTTTAATGCACGAATATTGCTTGCCGTTTACAGAAAAAAATGTCAAAACTGCCCTCAATTGTTTTTATAATTTTCAATCGAGGTGTCCTATCAAATAAGTGAATAATTATCATATAACCTATTTTTCATACATTTTGTGGCATAGCACGATGCATTATACTGTTGGGTAACTATATTTTCCACTCCTAAGTTAAAATATATGCCAAAATTTGCTCTTGTAAAACACAGGTGTACACTTTTAAATTATGTTTCATAGAAACAATAACTTTATGAGTCTTATCTTGAGAAGACACTGCATCCAAAACAATGAAATTCTGCCCTTTAATTTGACGGCTCCATGCTACGTTTCTGTTCCTTCAAAATTTATGCCAGTAGCAACGAAGAACTTTAGTCTATCAAGAATGAACCGCTTGTCATCCGCCGAAGGTTTTGCGTTAATATTGCCACAATTTATGTCGGAATGGAAACATCGCATGGAGCCGTCAAAATAAAGAAGGGATAGTAATGACCTAGGGATAGTAATGTCGGCTCAATATAAGAATAATAAAGTTCTTGTTTTTAAGAAAATGTACACTATTTAAAACTGTACAGTATTTAAGAAGCACAAACTTTGTCATATGATTTCTTGTGGGAGAAGAAAATTTTTTTTCCAACAAGATAATGCATCGTGCCACAAAATTTATTACAAAGTTGTTCAATTATATAACCCTATCCCATTATTTGATTCGCCATCTCGATTGCACACTGGACATTAGAAAAAGCTAATAGAGGGTAATCGTAAAGTTCTTTATGTACCAATATTTACAAATGCGTGGTTATAATAAGCATTACTGACTTTGAAGAAACTATATACAATCCCTGGCAGATATAGCAAGGTGTAAAATGATAGGAACGAAACAAAAACAAAGAAATCAGTTTGTGTTTGCTATGTAAATGCGTAAATATTTGTGTTATAATTAAATACATGATATTCCAATTAATATTAAAGCAATTGTTGAAAACATTGTATAAATTATTTAAAATCTATATTAAAATATGTATTTGGATAATTTTATTCTGGAGAAAAATAATAAGAACGCTGTAAATATTTCGAAATCGCCTCTCGTAATTCGCTGATATTTTTGCATATCATTTAACAAAGCATTTGCAAGAGATTATGAGCAGATTCGTTTAGTTCACAAAACGATTTCACGATGGAGAGAGGAAAATGCTTTGTAACATCAAAAGCCACAATCTAGCTTATAACAACATCGGAAAGAATTGCTGATTAAACGTTCAAAGATTTTCATTTTTAATGTCTTGCAGAATCAAAATACTTATGATACAGATCGACAGGATGGCCAAGACTTATTTCAAAACGATCCAAAAGTATGATTTTTCACACTGTCGGAAGCAAAAGAAAACCAGAAAAGGAAATCTGAAGCCTCATAAAAAAGTCAGCATCAGTATGGACTATCAGGAGGACAATAAAAAGGTCGGGGATTCTTAAATATATATAACAAACTGCGTGTCCGCGTTTAACATCTGGCCATAAAAAAGCCTGCATTCATTTTGCAGAGAAACATCTCAACCATCAATGTTGAAAAGAATTTTGAAAATAATAACGTACCCATGAAAAACTTATCCCCATGGTTTGAAGATTATAAGATTCCCACACTTGATTGGCCGTTCAATAGTCCTGACTTAAAACTGATGCAGAACGTTTGGGATATTATAGTACGGAATATCTAACAATGAAATGGTTGAAAGGTCTAGTATAGCTGGAATGCAAAATTTAAATATGCCATTTGTGAGAATGGCGTGTTTTGTCCCTTCCACAAGTTTGAAACTTTGTATACTCTATAACGCTTCACTGGTGTTACTAAACACAGAAGAAGCACAACTGACATGTAAAATTTTCATAATTTAGAAAAATATGTTACATTCTTATCATTTTCTTCCTTTTGCATATCTGGTAAAATATCATTTATTATATTGTGATAAAATTAATTATTTTACAATGTTTTCTTTTTTTTGATATTTCCAATTTCGTTTGATAAAAAAAATGTGTGTGGTCTGTATGAAGATTAATATAATTATATATTTTATATAATTTATTTAGTCAATTAAATGATCGTTCCTGTCATGTTGTACTCCCGTGTAATGGGCATCATAATTAGGAAAACTTGTTTCAAGCATGTCGAATCGGATGTCTGGGTGTCTTCAATATAAAATGGTTACATTTCTTATTAAAATTATAAGCAGTATCCTTATAATTATGAGCATGAAAAATTGTTATATATATATATATATATGTAAGTATATGATATATAAACAGTCACTTTACTGAGCCAATATGACAAATAATCAATGAACAACAAAATACTAACTTTAATTTCAACTAATACACTTTTAGCAGAAACTATATAACAACAATTTAGCTTACAGCAATCCGGCGAGGCCTAAATATACCTTTCTCCGGCTATATTCCTTTTATATCTCGCTTCATAATAAAAATTAGAACACTGGCTCTTAGCCAAATCTCGCGATTCAAACTATTTACAACTCGCGCATCAAAGTCATGGATAATAATAGAGTGTCAGTTCATTTGATGATCATTTACGTGAAGTGTTTCACCTGAAATCCTACAAATCGGTCACCCTGACGTGATGGCGTCTCGACATCAGCATCTTGATTTGCTATGTTTTTTCATGCCTAACAGTTATTTTTTGAGATTTTTATTTCTTTCTGAGTATTGCTCTCTGTCTTTAGGATCAGCATATATAATATCTCTGTGATTCCTTTCCGGATATTGCTCTCTATATTTAGAAACTACATAACTATTGCTTCTAGAATGATAAGAATTTGAATAAGCATCTCGTTCACTATAAGCTCCTTTAAATCCATGATGAGAATTATTCTTATGTGATGGTTGTGAATATCTTTGTTCATTATAACTAGCCTTGCACGATCGTCGGCCACCATAATTATAATTATTTCGACCATGATAGTAGCCTCTATTCATGTATCTAGAGGAAAATTTTGGATTATATCCTGCTTTTAAATTAGGTGAAGCATTTTCTGTTATGTCTTGAGGTATCAAAGAATTTTCAGTTACCAAGTTTCCAAGAATCTCAGATTTATTTTGGTAATAATTCTCGGAACTCTGTTTCCCATATCCATATTTATTGTAATTTCCATGGTTAAATGACTGTTTAAAATATCTCTGGCCATCTCTATTATTGCTTCTGTTATCAAATGGTCTATTAAAATTTCTGTTCTTTCCCTTATGATTAAAAATCCTATTGCTATGTTTCACATAGTCTTTTCTACCATGTGCAGGACTACTACTTTCATAATTTTCTTCTGGAGATGGATAGTCAACATTCCATTTATCGGATAATCTTGTATCTTTTGTCCTATTCGGCTTATATAGTTTTATTAATTTTCTTATTTTCTCTCTGTTTGCTGAATTTGCAACATGAGTCAAATTCATCCCGTCATTTACGCAGTCGATTTTAACCATATCTTCCCAACCTCGATTATCGTTGTTTATACTTGCTTCATAAATTTTTGTCGGTACTTCGTTAGTTTTAATGTATCCTACTCGAACTTTGTTGCCGCTTATTATTCTAACACCATCTTCCGTTACTTTTAACGTCATGCCTTCTACTGATTCTCTACCTATTATTAAATCGCAGTCCGTCTCTTGTACCACGTAAAATTTATCCTGGATTTCTGTTTCATCCACGTAGACTTTATGCCAGAAAAAACCTGTTGGCTTAATTTCTCTACCACCTATGTCTGATATGTATATATTGTCGCTGGTTAGTTTTGGCGCATTTATTGCAGTATGATATCTTGAACTGGCGATTGAAATATCGCTTCCTGTATCAATTATTACGTTTGTTTTTATTCCGCTAATATCTAAGATTCTTCCTTTTTTACCATTTAACATGCCCATATTAACTATTTTTCTTTGCGCGTTTTGGGTCTCATTTTGGTATTTTGTTTCTCGCCAATTTTGATTACGTTGCGGGTAAAAGTTTGAATATTATTGTTCTGTATTATTCGCCATGGCACATTTCGCACTCACGTGACCAGGGTTGCCACACGCAAAAGAGATTATATGCGACTCTTTGCTTCATACTGTGTCTATTGTCAATTTGGCGTCTTTTCAAATTGGCGTAATCACCCACTCGCGATCTTATGTCATCAAAATCGCTACTTGTATCCTTAACTGATTGTTTATTGCAAACCCTTCGTGCCGTTTCTTAAATATCCAATTTATTAACTAAGTCATCAATTTTCTTTATTACTAATAATTCCTCTGCAAAATGTGTCTTCATCTCCGCAGGTAAATTATGCCTGATTTGATTAACAATAATTAATTCATATAAAACTTCGAAGTTATTTACTTGAAGACTTTCAATCCATTGTTGAAAATACACCTTTATCTCATAAGCGAAATCTCGCTAATTGGCTGATGGCTCCTTTTTAGATGAGAAAAATTTCAGCCTAAACTCCTCTGGTGATAGCTTGTAGCGTTTTAGCAGAATATTTTTTATATAATCATAATCGTGAATTTCAGGTTCGTTTTCCCTTCTTATTATATTGATCACATCTAACGGCATTAGATTAATTAAATAATTTACCCATTCTTTTTTATCAATGCCCGTTTGCGCCATTTGCCTTTCGTACATAGCTAAGTATAAACTGATATCATTCGAGCTATCCTATTTAGTTAATAATCTAAGCAATTCGAATTGCTTACCTGGATTTGTCCTTGGGTTATATTCAATATGTTCTCTTGAATTTTCTTGTATCTGCATTTTCTTGATTTCAAAATCTCTTTCGCTTTCGCGGTCTTTTTGCTCCATTTCTACTTTCCATTTTCTCTCTTCCATTTCCATTTCCATTTTCAGTTTATTTTCCTCAATCTCTGTTTGTAATTTCTTCTCTTCTCTTTCTGTTTCTGCTTGTAATTTCTTCTCTTCTCTTTCTCTTTCTGCTTGTAATTTCTTCTCTTCCAGTTCTGCTTGTAATTTCTTCTCCGGTTCTGCTTTTAATTTCTTCTCTTCCAGTTCTGCTTGTAATTTCTTCTCTTTCTTCTTTCTCTTTTCTACTTGCTACCACTACTTCCAATCGATCTCTTATAAATCTTCTTCGTAACTCTCCCAACTCTTGATCAGCTTTATTAGGACAGGTATTGTCGGTTTTTCTGGTGCTTCAATTCCGCATTCCTCGCAGAGGTTTATTAGATCAATTTTCTTAGCTTTATTTAGAGTTCCCATCCTACAAAAATTGTACTTGAAGTGATACGATTACGGTTTCACCTTGCTAATTCGTCACTCAACTTTTGATACTGGCGTTTTACAATACTTTACTTTTGGTTTCCATTTCACTACTAGTGGCTTTTACTTTTAATAATCCCGGCATCCGAGCTCCCAAAAATGTAAGTATATGATATATAAACAGTCACTTTACTGAACCAATATGACAAATAATCGATGAACAACAGAATACTAACTTTAATTTCAACTAACACACTTTTAGCAGAAACTATATAACAACAATTTAGCTTACAGCAATCCGGCGAGGCCTAAATATACCTTTCTCCGGCTATATTCCTTTTATATCTCGCTTCATAATAAAAATTAGAACACTGGCTCTTAGCCAAATCTCGCGATTCAAACTATTTACAACTCGCGCATCAAAGTCATGGATAATAATAGAGTGTCAGTTCATTTGATGATCATTTACGTGAAGTGTTTCAACTGAAATCCTACATTCGCTCTGTGTGTCTGTGTGTGTGTCTGTTGGCGATGGCTAGAAAAATCTGGCCCACCTAGAAGGCTGGAAATTTAGATTTAGGTAGTCCAATCCCTCTCCTGGTGCAACATTACTTCAGAATTTTAATGCTTTAATTACTTTCTGAAATATTAATTAAAATGCACAAAGAACTCTCATTAAAAATACGCTTTTATTCTCTTGGGTTGGTTGGTTCACTGGTTGGTTGCATCGATTCTTCACAGAAGTAATTAAATAAAGCAGAATAGCGATGCACAAATAAGGATTTCTAACTAAATAGTGTCAACATGGATTGAAGTTATTAGCGTAGAGGAGCCATGCGAAAGTCACGCCACCTGTACATGACAAATTACACATACGTCCCACTGATTGAAATATTTTGCAGGCATATTTTTCTTCGTGACAATTAGTCGGGTTTAAGTTTTTTTTTTACATGACATTTATTATTATGATGGAGATTGTTAATACAGAAAACTTTATTTAACAGATTCTTTTTTATATTTGCAGGAATTAAGAGAGACAAGGGTCTAAGTACATTTAAGCTTCAAGGTGTATTTCTAGAAAGCAGTTACCAGAATTTCCGAATAATAGTGTAAAAGTAGTAAGCCAAATTTCAAATTAAGTTCCTAGCTTAACCAAATGAATCAATCATTAAATATGTATTGTGATCCTCCTAATTAGTTATTTGCTGAAGGCCACTTGAACACACCCCCCCACCCCTCCCAGACCGTCCTTCAAGGGATTTTTTCTAACTCTGCTCCGTTTCCATATCTCAGCAACTACCTTTCCGATTTCAACGCAAGTGATTTCAAACATAATTAATTTAATAGTCACCATTTATAACATTAAACTAAATTTATGAGTAGCGGTTACCACTATTTTATGAATAACAGTTTAAGCCAAATTTGTAATTAAATTCAAAGCTTAAGGAAACGAACGAATTTTGAAAGATGCATAGTGGTCCTCCTAATTAGTTATTTACTGAAGGCCACTTGAACAACCCCCACCCCTCATTCAAGGTTTTTCTCTAACTATGTCCCGTTTCTATATATCAGCAACTATCTTTCCGATTTCAATGCAAGTGATTCCAAACATTATATTTAACTTAATAGTCACCCTTTATAACATTAAACTAAATTTATGAGTAGCGGTTACCACTATTTCTGAATAATTGGGTAAGCCAAATTTGTAATTAAGTTCCTAGCTTAAGCAAACGGACGAATTTCGAAAAATGCATAGTGCTCCTCTTAATTAGTCATTTGCTGAAGGGTACTTGAACAACCCTCCTCCCCCGGCCCCTCATTCAAGGTTTTTCTCTAACTATGCCCCGTTTCTATATATCAGCAACTATCTTTCCGATTTCAACACAAGTGATTCCAATCATTATATTTAACTTAATAGTCACCCTTTATAACATTAAACTAAATTTATGAGTAGCGGTTACCACTATTTACGAATAAGAGTTTATGACAAATTTGTAATTAAATTCAAAGCTTAAGGAAACGAACGAATTTTGAAAGATGCATAGTGGTCCTCCTAATTAGTTATTTGCTGAAGTCCACTTGAACAACCCCCCCCCCCACCCCTCCCGGCCCGTCCTTCAAGGTTTCTTCTCTACCTATGCTCCGTTTCCATATCTCAGCAACTATCTTTCCGATTTCAACACAAGTGATTCCAAACATTATAATTAACTTAATTGTTACTCTTTATAACATTAAACTAAAATTATGAGTAGCGGTTACCACTATTTACGAATAATAGTTTAAGCCAAATTTGCAATTAAGTTCAAAGCTTAAGCAAACGAACGAGTTTTGAAAGATGCATAGTGGTCCTCCTAGTTAGTCATTTGCTGAAGGTCACTTGAACAACCCCTCCCCCCCGGCACTCCTTTCAAGGTTTTTTTCTCTAACTATGCTCCGTTTTCATATCTCAGCAACTATCTTTCCGATTTCAACACAAGTGATTTCAAACATTATAATTAACTTAAATGTCACTCTTTATAACATTAAACTAAATTTATGAGTAGCGGTTACCACTATTTCCGAATAATTGGGTAAGCCAAATTTGTAATTAATTTCCTAGCTTAAGCAAACGAATGAATTTCGAATGTTGCATAGTGCTCCTCTTAATTTGTCATTTGCTGAAGGGTACTTGAACAACCCCCCCCCCCCTCCGGCCCCTCATTCAAGGTTTTTCTCTAACTATGCCCCGTTTCTATATATCAGCAACTATCTTTCCGATTTCAACGCAAGTGATTCCAAACATTATATTTTACTTAATAGTCACCCTTTATAACATTAAATTAAATTTATGAGTAGCGGTTACCACTATTTACAAATAAGAGTTTAAGCCAACTTTGTAATTAAGTTCCTAGCTTAACAAACCGAACGAATATTTATGCATGCATAGTGGGCCTCCTAATTAGTCATTTTCTGAAGGACACTCGAACATCACCTCCCTTCGGCACCTCACTCAAGGTTATTTTCTCTACCTGTTCCTTATTGCAATAATTGGGCTAATAATGTTCCAATCTTCTCGAAAAAAGGTCAATTTTGTAGTGCGCCTACTATGCAGTAACGTAGGCAGCGGGGACCTGTCTCAGAAGTTCGTTCGGAAAGAGGTTTGTTTAGAACAGAATGCTCCCCTGGCGGTGGTAGGGGGAAATAAAAGATTTTCTAGAGCGTACGAGCATGCCTGGTATACGGTTCCGAAGCCATCGTAGACCGTGGCCAGAGTTCCGTTTTTAAAAAGATTTAAGTTTATTACAAGGGCTCGGGCAACGCCGGGTGGGTCAGCTAGTATATATATATAATTGTCTTTATTTCATATATATTTTAAAACAGTTTTTTCCCCAATAAATATGAGCAAGGCAATTCTGTTCAGATTATAAATGCATGCTAATTAATGTTAATACTAGAACTTCACAAAATGTATGATTCTTTATATGTGTGAGTGTCCTTCTAACTTTCGACAGAGGTGTAATAGCATATGGACAAAAAAGCATTTTTGAATTAAAAAAAAATTCACATCATTAAAACGAAAGAAATCTTTCATAGTAATTCTTTAATAATATTTGAAGATTGAAATCCAAGAATTATTTTACTAGAGGTATAATAATTATATGTAAATATCTCATATTTGAAATAAAATATATTAAAGTAACAATACGTTTTCCTTATAAAATGATTTTTGAATGAAATCAAATAATTATTTTGTTTAGAGATTCAAATGCAGTGAAACCGATTTTGTCATCTTTTTAATATTATCATAATCATAATTTCATTTTATCATATCATTTAATTTTATCATAATCATAATTTCATTTAATCATATCATTTAATTTTATATCATCATTTAAAAAAAACATAACCTGTAAATAAAAAGAAATATTAAAATTTTCCAGAAGTAAAGGTAATAATTTCTGGAAAAGAATTATTTTTATAAAAATGACTCTGAATATCAAAACATAACACTTATATTTTCTTACCAGATTTCAAAATTTTGTGACATAACAGAAGAATTTTCTAAAACGTGTTTATTCAGTCATGTAATGAATAAAAATGCAATTTTAAAAATTTTAGTTGATGCAATTGTACATTAACCATCTTAAAAATTTGTGAAACGTACAGGGTTTTTAAAAAAGAATGTTTAGTAATTTTCATGGAACTCTACTATATAGTGTACACTGTACATAGAACATGGTAATATCTTCTAGGATCTAGATATAAATGAAAGTACAATATTGAAATGTATTAAGATGTATTTTAATGACTTTATAAGATTCAAAGTTTTTGAAGTTTTATTATGCTACTTGAAAAGTGAATATGAATCCGGTTTGTTAGTCAGATCGTTTGGCCGTTCATCTAGAATTCACCTTTAGTGAAGGTGCTCGTATGGACTTGAACACATTCCTGTTTGAAGAATATTCATATAAACGTTGAAAATACAGTTTAATGGTGCAGACATACAAATTAATAACCGAATAAACATACAGTCATAAGAACTCACATAGGATACATATTCCTACAAGTCACCAAACAGGTTTCATATACTGTACCAGGCTTCGCGGCATTTGCGACAATTCTGAAGTTAATCATGATGATCTTAAATCATTATGATGTTATCAGTTTAAATTATTAAATTTACCCAATGACTTAACTCTTGTCAAAAAGGCGATATACAAACAACTTTAAGATATGCCACTGCAGCCGATCCCTTTAATCTCTCTAGTGCAAAGCAGAACTGGAATATTAATGGTTCGTTTACAGGGTTAGACAAAATATATCGAATACTTTAATGCTTTTGGATAGTTTCTGAATAAGATGTATTTTAATGAGTTTATAAGTATCAAAGGGTGTGAAATTTTATTATGCTACTTGAAAAGTAATTTTTATGAATCCGGTTTCTTAGTCTGATCGTTTGACCGTCCCTCTAGACTTTACCTTTAGTGAATATTCTCTTATGGATTTGAACACATTCCTGTTTGAAAAATCTATACTTATAAAGGAGTAGCTTGATTTCCTCATAATCAATTCCGAGCCTCAACCGTTTGTCCTAGAACAATGAAATTTGAAAGACATGTTCTTTACACAATCACAATGTAGGCGCATACTAAGAAAGGATTTTTGAAAATTCACAGCATAAGGGGGTCAAATGGGGGTCGAAAGTTTTAGATAATTTCGTCTTTCCGGCATATCTCAGCAGGAGTTTTAAGTAGGAGCCTGAAATTTGGAATAACAATTCTACTAAAGAATATTTAAACATGTATTTCAGGCGATTTTAGAAATTCAACCAGTAAGTGGGTTAAATGGGGATTCGAAAAGTTTGGTGATTTCACATTTTCACTATATGTCATCAGCAGTTTTAGGTAAGAGCGTGAACTTCGAGATAACAAATCTACTAAAAAAATAATTAAACATGTATTTCAGCGATTTGAGACATTCAACCACTAAGGGGGTTAAATGGGGTTTAAAGTTTTAGGTCATTTTGCCTTTTCACCATATCTCAACAACAGTTTTAGTTAAAAGCGCGAAATCCAAGATAACAAATGTACTAAAAGTTAGTTAAACACATATTTCAGCGATTTTAAAAATTCAACCACTAAAGGTGTTAAATGGTGGTCGAAAGATTTTAGTCATTTCGCGTTTTTGTCATATCTCAGCAGCAGTTTTAGATAGGAACGTGAAATTCAGGATAACGAATCTACTAAAAAAATAATTAAACACATATTTGAGCGATTTTAGAAATTCATCAATTATGGGGGTTAAAGGGGGGGATCGAACGTTTTAGGTCATTTTGCCTGTTCTCTATATCTCAGCAGCATTTTTAGTTAGGAACTCGGAATTCGAGATAACAAATCTACAAAAAACAAGTTGGAAATTGTACGTCAAACATGACAAATGAGGTGCGTTCGTACTCTAGCTAGTTATATAAATATTCAGATCTTGATGATTTTTAATTCTGTGAAATGAATTATATCGTCTTCAGATTAATTTCTGTAACAAAATAAGTATCACGGTCCTTTACGATTAAACTTCGAAAGCTCCTATAACAAGAAAGCACCGATTAAAAAGAAAAAAATCAATTTCTTAATAAATATTTTTATTAATATCTCCTAAAGTTTTGATTCGATTTTAATAAAATTTGAAATGTCTCGACAAAATTCTGCAAAGATAATATATCTTAAATCTCAAACCATTCGGTTGGGTAGTTTTTGCGTTGTTATATGCGGACGGACGGACGGACGGACAGACAGACGGACGGACGGACAGACAGACGGACGGACGGACGGACAGACGGACGAACCAAGCGACGACAATAGGTGCTACGTATTTATATAATTACGAACGCACCTAAAAAGATAAACATATATTTCAGCAATTTTAGAAATTCAGCAAGTAAGGGGGGTTAAATAGGAGGTCAAATATTTTTGGTCATTTTGCCATATCTCAGTGGAAATTATAGGTAAAATCATGAAACTCAGTATAACAAATCTACTGAATAAATAGTTAAACACGTATTTCAGCGATTTTAGAAATTCAGACACTAAGAGAGGTTAAATGGGGGTCGAATTTTTTACGCCATTTTGCCATATCTTAGTAGCAGTTATAGTTAGGAGCGTGAATTTCGGGATAACAAATCTACTAAAGAATAGTTAAACATGCTTTTTAGGCATTTTTAGAAATTCAACTACTAAGTGGGCTAAATGGGGGGGGAGGGGGGTCGATAATTTTCGATGATTTCACCTTTTCACCATATCTCATCAGTAGTTTTGGATAAGAGCGTGGAATTCAGGATAACAAATCTGCTTTAAAAATAATTAAACACATATTTTAGTGATTTTAGAAATTCACCCAATAAGGGGGGGCTAAATGGGGGTCGAAAATTTTAGGTCATTTCGAATGTTCTCAGCTTTTTTAGTTATGAGCTTGAAAGCACAGATTCAGGATAACAAATCTACTAAAAAATAGTTATATATGTATTTCCACGATTTTAGAAATTCAGCCACTAAAGAGGGTTAAATGGGGGTTGGATTTCCTATGTTATTTTGCGATATCTCAGTAATAGGTAGATGCGTGAAATTTAGGATAACAAATGTACTAGAAAATAGGTAACTATGTATTTCAGCAATTTTAGATAATAATCCATCAAGGGGTTCACACTGAGGTGTAGAAAATTTTAGGTAATTGTGCAATATCTCAGCAACAGTTTTAAGTAAGAATGTGAAACTCCGCTTTACAAGTCTACAAAAAAAGTAGTTAATCATGTATTTCACAGCGATTTTAGAGCTAGCAAGTTTGTGGGCAACATCAGCTATGAACTCGATTGCGGAAGATTAGACGAAAGACAGAACTATTGCTGATTTTTTATTATATACTAGCCGGTCGCTTCCGAGTGGGGCCCAGATACAAAGTACTACTTCAGTCCCACCCCTAGATAATCAGGGTTAGGGCCCAATAGTATTTTGTCAGAAGGCTCATGGAAAAAAATATTATGTCACGAAATCTTTATTTAAGTGCTTTTTTATATTCTTATTAGTTATTTTCGTACACTTTTAATTTAAAGTATTTGATTTATATTTTTCTGGTTGCATATAAAATGCACTTTCTGGGCCCCAAGTGAAATCAAGGCGGTACGCTGCACTATGCGTCTGGGCCCCACTCGGAAACGACCGGCTAATATTTATATCAACGTTGAAAATATAGTTTAATGTTGCAGGCACACAAAGGAATAACCGAATAAACATACAGTCATAAGAACTCACATACACTACATATTCCTACAAGTCATGAAGCAGTTTTCATATACTGTGCCACATTTCAAGGCATTTGCGACAATTATGAAAAGTTATAGATTTTCATTCGGCATTCAAATGAGATTTCATTTCACATTATTACTGACATTTTAAGTTTTTCGCTTGGGTAAACCATACAAAATTAGTTGTTTTGTGATGAGATAAAGTTAATCGAGCGTAATTCAAGTATCATAGCAAATGCAAATCCGAATTTTCATACTAATAAAATTCAAGAATTTTTATATGAAATAAAACTTGTTATTTTAATGAATGAAAATTTTGTAATAGTTTATCAAACTTGAATAATTTACGTTTAAATAATCATAAAACTATTTCGTCAAACTTTAATGTGTAAAAGACATTAAACGTAAACTCCCTCTTTAAATGAAGAAGTTTTCTAGCTTCATGATAATAACTACTCCATATCTTGCATCAGAATAAAAGTCTGAGAATGTGACATTATATAAATTTTTAAACATTTAATAAAGGTACCTATAAAACCAATGTCAAACTGTGTGAACGAAAATGAAAAATATTTAATTCATGTAACATAAAAGTTCACCTTATAGCACTCATGAGACATTTTTTTTTCAGACATGAAAAGTATTCTGTAATTATGGAAACTTTACCACATTATTTAAGAAATTCTCCGCTTGACACCGACGGTAAAATTCTTTAGCATTATTCTACAGAGAATAATGCTTTTTCCTTCAAGCGTTCTAACAATGTGTGCACAATTAACAGTGATTACTTTTATCCGCCGGAACAGATTAAAAAAGGAAAAGGAAATAAGTTTTGAAATGTGCTAACAGTGTAGTAGAAATGAGAGGAGAACATGGAAGTAGGAAAGTAACTTTTTTTTAAAGCTTCGCAAGTGATATGTTTGATGTTTTAATACGCATAAAAGTTGAATAATAATTATGTCTTGTTGTGAATGTCTTGTGACGTTTTATTTCAAGAGTTTAAACAAAGTGTTCGCATTTAACAATGATAACGTTTATCTACATGAACAAATTAAAATAAATTAAAAAACATATATGGTGTTTTCAAAGTAAAATGTGCTAACAGTGTAGTAGAAATGATAGAAAAAAATGGAAGTAGGAAAGTAACTTTTTTTTAAAGCTTCGCAAGTGATATGTTTGATGTTTTAATACGCATAAAAGTTGAATAATAATTATGTCTTGTTGTGAATGTCTTGTGACGTTTTATTTCAAGAGTTTAAACAAAGTGTTCGCATTTAACAATGATAACGTTTATCTACATGAACAAATTAAAATAAATTAAAAAACATATATGGTGTTTTCAAAGTAAAATGTGCTAACAGTGTAGTAGAAATGATAGAAAAAATGGAAGTAGGAAAGTAACTTTTTTTTAAAGCTTCGCAAGTGATATGTTTGATGTTTTAATACGCATAAAAGTTGAATAATAATTATGTCTTGTTGTGAATGTCTTGTGACGTTTTATTTCAAGAGTTTAAACAAGGTGTTTTCATTTAACAATGATAACGTTTATCTACATGAACAAATTAAAATAAATTAAAAAACATATATGGTGTTTTCAAAGTAAAATGTGCTAACAGTGTAGTAGAAATGATAGAAAAAAATGGAAGTAGGAAAGCAACTTTTTTTAAAGCTTCGTTAGAGATGTGTATGATGTTTTAATACTCATAAAATTTAAATGGTATTTCTATGATGTGAATGTCATGTAATGTTTTATTTACGAATTTCGCACAATGTGTGCATAATTAAAAGTGATTACTTCTATTTTCTTGAACAGACTAAAAACGGAATATGAAATAAAGTGTTTTCATAGTTTAAAAAAAAATCGTTTCAGTTTAGTAGAAATGGGAGGAAAACATGGAAGCAAGAAAATTAACTTTTTTAAAAGCTTCCTAAGAGAATCTGTATGAGATGATTTAAGACTGATAAAATTTAAATGATATTTATATGATGCAAAAATAATGTAATGTTTTATTTCAGAAGTTCTAACAATGTGTGCATAATTAAAAGTGATTGTTTCTATCTGCTTGAACAGACTAAAAAAGTAAAATGAAATAATGTGTTTTCAAAGTAAAAATAAGTTTTCAGTTTGGTAGAAATGAGAGGAAATCATGGAAGTAGAAAAATAACTTTTTTAAAAGCTTCCTAAGCTCCCTGTCTGTCTTTTAATACTCATAAAAATTGAATGATATTTCGAGAATGTAAATATCGTGTAATATTTTATTTCAAGACTTCGAACAATGCGTGCATATTTAACAGTGATTACTTTTATCTTCTTGCACAAGCTCAAAAAGGAAAAGGAAATAGGCTGTTTTCAAAGTAAAAACAGTTAACAATATTGTAGAAATGAGAGGAAAACATGGAAGAAGAAAATAAACTTTATTTTAAAACTTCGTAAAAAATATGTATGATGTTTTAATACACATAAAAGTTGAATGATAAATATAGAATGAGGATATCTTGTGATGTTTTATTTCAAGAGTTTAAAGGATGTGTTCACAATTAAGAGCGATTACTTTTATCTGCTTGGACAGATTTTTAAAAAATTGAAAATAAATAGAGTGTTTTCAAAGAAAAAAGAGTTCTAAGTTCCGTAGAAAAGAGTGGATAACATCGCGTTCAGGTTATGAAAGTTAAGTCACTTCACTCAAGTTTTCGGAACCGGAACACCCGGAATCAAGATCTTCGACTTTAGCAAGTTTCTGAAACTCACTTCCGATTTTCTCGTAACTATGAGTTGAGTGGAACTCTGGCGTCTGAATTCTTTTCATTATTTGAAACTACTCTTAAATTTCGAATTGAGTTCTGCAAGTAATTAATCAGCTTTTTCAAATTATCCTTTTAATCCTTTATTTATTTAACATGCCGCGAAGAATGAAAACAATAATATTCAGAAGATTTAGTTAATAATTTAACAACTTATGCACCTTCCCAGACATCTGTTCGGCTAAGTTAGGTCACTTAAAATATTTGGTAATGTGAACGGGTGAAGCCTAATTCCGGGTTGTCTTTTTCAAAATCAATTAAGCTAAGTGACTTAAGTTTCATAATCTTAAAGCGATATAAAATGGAAGGAGGAAAGTAACATTTCTTTTAAAGTTTCGTAAGAGATCTGTACAATGATTTAATTCTGATAAACGTTAAATAATATTTCCAGAATTCTATAAATTCTATGAATTCTATGAATATATTTTGATGCTTTATTTAAATTAGTGCAACGGACTTTTATTTACATTATTTATTTTATAAAAACTCTCCCTCAAGTTTTTAAATTATTCATGCTCGAAATCAGTTTCGTCTGTAAAGAGCTTGTAATTAAAATAAAACGATTTTGAAACACATGAATTTCAAGTAGACACAGACAGATAATCCTTTTAAATAACCTAAATGAAGTTCATTGCATTTCGTATATAAATTTAAATTTTTTTATGGGATAGATTATTTTTTAAACTATTTATCACAATATTTATACTAAAGTACACTGTAAAAAATGACCAATGTTTCTTATTTTATGAAAATATGCTATAACCACGAACGAAAATATAATATAATCTTCTGAGTTATCCGAAATTTCAAATAGCATGTTACATTGTCTTTTGAATCACCAGAAACGAATACATTTTCAAAATTTAAAGAATAATTTATATAAACAAATTATTTTTAGCTGCCCGAATTTTTCAGAAACGTTTCCGAAGGGATTTTATAGTGTATGAATTAGTGTCCTCAGCCTAGAGTACCTGTTTTTCGAATGCTATCAATTCTGGAGTAAACATTTTCATGCTAAAAAAAAATTTTTAACAGACAAACATGCAAAATTAACAGCTTTAACAATAACATTAAAATTAAGCTTATTTCTTTACTCTTTCATGTATAAATTAACTTATGCGGCTGAAAACGTGTACTTGAGAAAGGATAACATTCGAAAAACAGGTATTCTAGCCTGAGGACACTAATTAATACACTATAAAAACCCTTCGGAAACGTTTCTGAAAAATTCGGACAGCTAAAAATAATTTGTTTTTATAAATTATTCTTTAAATTTTGAAAATGTATTCGTTTCTGGGGATTCAAAAGACAATGTAACATGCTATTTGAAATTTCGGATAACTCAGAAGATTATATTATATATTCGTTCGTGGTTATAGCATATTTTCATAAAATAAGAAACATTGGTCATTTTTTACAGTGTACTGAATAATTGTCAATAACATTTATTTTATATTAAAATTTGTCAATTATATTTATTAAAGAAACTTGGATAGGGAAATAAAAAATTAATAAGAGATCTTGTTTATTCAGGGATTTTTATTTTCCTCTGGAATGGAAATATCCCTTTATTCCAAAATTTCCTTTATTGATACCAAAAGGTCCAACAATTCCACTTCGGGATACAGAAAACCAATCACGGTTTAAAGAACATAGGCAAAAATCATTTTTAATTGAAAATTCATTACAATAAATATATATTTTTAGACTGTCCCCTAACAAAAACAAAAAGCATTTCCATATACAAAATATCAGTTACATATTAACGTCGAATTTAAAAATTTGTTAAAAGTAGTATTTTTGCATTAGCCACATGCCAGTTGCTAATAGACAAAAAATCGCCAAAGATTTTTCTATATAAAGCAAACATTTTTATTTTCATTATTTCAATATTTTAACTCTTAGCTCAATTACACATGTATTTTTTTTTAATATAAGTCGAAAAAATATTTGCATTGCATTAAAACAACAAAATGTTTATATTGTTTTAAAAGTAAACTGGTTTATGTTCTGTAATCGGGCTGTATGTTAGTGTATGTATAGTGAAGACATCTACCTTCGTTTAAAACATCACAGTTAGTTGCCAGCATCACGTATATATTTTTTGCCAATACTTGGCGCACAACGCGATTAAGGACGTTTAATCCATAATAATGCTGAAAATATTTCGTCTTAAACAAAACGTTTTCTCATAGTTAAGAGCTCCAATGTTCACTAATGGCATGTGATAAATATGAAAATACCATAGAAACATTTCTTTAAAAATCGCTTGTATCCTAATATTGTTTATTAAACAACCGCATTGATTTTCACAAACTTGGCTTATCCGTTGCAAATTCTGAAAACACGGCCAGTTTGTCTTTGTAATTTTGCATTTTCATTTGCATTACTGCAAACATTATTTTACTTTATTGTAGCAAACAAACGCTTACTGTTGATAATGCTTTTTTTTTAATTTCGTGCTTGATTTTTTAATAGCAAATAACTGTTAAAAGGAAATATAGTTTACAAACAAATTGTATGTGAAAGTACCCTTTTTTCGACTGTGTAAAAAATGAAACCGTGCGTTGTTTAGAAGTTAGAAAGTTTGCGATAAAAGAGGAATTGTTTGAACCAGTGATTGATACCATCGATATCAAGTCAGCGCTAATAAAAGAAATATTTCTACTTTATAAAATGGATATCCCACAATAGAAGTACAAACTGCCAATATACGTGCATGCGATAAGATCCATAGAAGCAAATAATGCAGCAAAGCAGGTTATTGCAAAGCATAAGCATATATATATATGGTATGTATATATGGTATATAAGCAAAGCAGGTAATAATTAAGAATCATATTTTATTTTAATATCCTTCATATACTCTAACATTTTGAATTAATAATGGGTATATATAATTATACTCACATTATCATTTTATTTTTTACAAGTATCCATTAAAATATTTAAATGAATACATAAGCTTTGATTGATAAACGCTCTTTATCTTACAAGTTTTATCCATAGTTATTGATTTTATAATCGTTATTTCAACAATAAAAACTATTTATAATATAGAAATACACTTTGCTATAAGATAAATGATACATCATTTTTACAGGTTGTCTTATGTGTTTATCGGAAAATCGATATATTCGAAATACACTGAGACATTTATTGTATCATTTCTGTAATTTTTTTAAACATAAAAATTCATATAATTACATTAAGCATAAATATATTTTGACATGGTCTTCCTCTTTAATCTTGAAGTCAAAGGGATGTTGATAGATTATAATATTTGAATATGTATTGAAAAATTAAATTGGCTGTAGAGTTCGAAATCAAATTATTTAAATTTCTAAAAAAAAAATATAAATTGTTATGAAACGATAAATGCTTAATTATGTTTCATATCATTATCAAATTTCTAAACGTAATTGTGGTATTTTTGGAATGAAATCTGCATACAATACATGGGACTAAGCTGTATTTATTATGATAAAACCTATTTCATATTCATTATTAGACACCGATCCCTTTTGAGAAAATATAGCC
Organism: Maratus michaelseni; assembly: GCA_963931845.1. Lineage (NCBI taxonomy): Eukaryota > Metazoa > Arthropoda > Arachnida > Araneae > Salticidae > Maratus > Maratus michaelseni. The sequence goes on along the minus strand of OZ007589.1, from coordinate 261,021,450 downwards.
CATAACAAAATAAAATATAATGTCTCTAAGGTTAAATTGATTTTATCGCTTGCAGAAATAAAATGTGAAACAAATATTTTACAAAATTTAATTAATGCATAGATGTAAACACATTTCAGGTTAGTATTTGCACCATAGACAGATTTTATATCGTTTAACTTGTTAATTAAAAGAATACGATGAATCTTTATTTATTTAGTCGTGAAACACAAAAAATAAAAAAATAAAAAATAAATATTTTGATTATTGACATAAGGTAAAGCTAAGAGAGATGGCGCGGTCGGAGATATTGCGCACATATTAAATTTCGGGGGGAAGGAGCAGAGTGAGAGCGCAGCGACTCCAGGTAGTTGTACAACAACAGTAGTGGAGTGTCTACTTGAAAGTGCACGTTGATTGCTTTGAGCGTCTAAGATAAAGTATTGCTATTTTGTTTTGTTTTCCCAAAGTATGTGCCTGAATTTTCATAGATATTCATCAGAATTTCTATACAATGTCAATAGTACAAAATATTTTAAACTCAAACGATTTCTCATAAGCTGTTAATCTAGACTAACAATGTCAACAACAACGGTTCGTTTTAGTAGCGGCCATGTTTAAATAAAAGGCCGCACAATCTCTTCTACCGAAATTGGAGAGTTTGCGCATCTGCTACTTAAGAGAGATGGCGCATTGTTCCCATTAGTTTAAATGCTAGGAGAGATTACGCAGCTTATTGGTAAATTTGCACAAAAAATGAAAAATGAAAATGGACTAATTTTAAGTTAAACGTGTTATTAAGTTACATAATTTTATTTTTCAATCTTATCTGGACTTGCTTTTTCTGATTCTTTTTTTTTTCCTTTAATTAAAATTTTTTAATCGTTTTTAAAATTACTTCTTTTTTCTGATTCTTTAAACATTAGGTTGAAATATTCACTCCCAGTACAATAAAATTTGTTCACAAAAACCTTACATGAATGTCATTTAAGTGTAATTGTTATTGTTAACAATTTAATTGTAGTCATTATTAGTAACAATCTCTCCTACTCATGTGCGCAATCACACCAACCCTGTAAGGAGAGATTGTGCAAAATAACTTTCTTGGTTTTATTACAACAGTTCTATTAAATTGCAACACAAGAACAAAATAGCAATGGAAATGCATAAACAACAAATGAAGTAAAAATTATTCATGGATAGTTTAGCAAAAAATTAATATTTAGATTTTTTGTTGCTATTCTTTTGAGTTGTGCGCAGACTCTCCTAGCTTTGCCTTAACGATTTTAAAATGTTTGAGGTTCATAACGTTTCTCTATTGACAACAGCATAGCCAAAAACACATTACGAGTATGATTAGATGTGATATTTTTTATGACAACACTTAGGATTTTTTTTAACATAACAATCGTATTATTAATGGTTTTTCTTAATTAGTGAAAAAGACTGGTTTTTCATTTATTGTAAACTACATATAAGCTGCAAATAATCCACTATTGAATGAGATTTAATACCATACACTGTTAAAAAAAAAAAGACCAATGTTTCTTAATCTACGAAAATACAATATAACTAAGAACGAATATATTAAATAACCACTTACGAGTTATCCACGATTCCGAAAAGATTATCTTATCTTTAGAAACCATAAAAATCAAACAATCAATGCAATTTATTCTAAATAATGGACCCATTAAAAAAAATTATTTATTAAAGTACAAATCCAAAACGAACAATATTTATACCAATGAAAAGAGGAAGTTTTAATGTTTTTTTAAGACATTATAAATGTTCAATGTGTCCACCGTTTGTTGCACGGCAAACATCTACGCGAAAGCCAAACTCGTCCCACACACTAGAAAGCCTATCTGCTGTGATACGGCAGCAGCGATACGGTTCCGCAGATCGTTCATAAAAGCCGTGCACTCGTTAAAAGTCGTGCACTCAGTAACAGCAGATACGCTTTCTCGTGTGTGGGATGAGTTTGGCTATCGCGTAGATGTTTGCCGTGCAGCAAACGCTAGATACATTGAACATTTATAATGCCTTAAAAATACTTTGAAACTTCCTCTTTTCATTGGTATAAAGATCGTTCATTTTCGATTTGCACTTTAATAAATACAATTTTTTTTTAAATGGGTCCATCATTTAGAATAACCCTGTATTTTCAATATTTAATGGAGCATTTATATATAAAAAAAAAACTCTCTATTTTGACACTGTTTTTGGAAAAGTTTCTGAGTAGTTTTTATATGTGTATTGTTTAGTTTTCTCAAAACGGAATATCGGTTTTTCGGATGCTATAAATTTTCACTTAAACATTTTCAGCATCGTATCTGAAATTATAGATGCAAGAGCAACAAAATAATATTAATTTGAATTTGAATGTTAATACTGTTACTTTACCATGATTATCTGTAAAACAAGTTTGCTGAACATGCAAATGTTTACTTGAGATTTGATAGCGTCCTAAAACCAAATATTCCGGTTTGAGAAAACTGATTAATACACTATCAAAAATACTCGAAAACGTTTCCGAATATCAATGGCAGCAAAATATTTTTTTTTATAAATGCCTTTTTAAATTAGATAAATACATTAGTGTATGAAATTTCTAAAGACAAAGACCGCTTTTTGGAATCGTGGGTAAATCGGAAGTGGTTATTGTATATTTAAGTTCGTGGTTATTGTATATTTTAGTTCGTGGTTTTATTATCTTTTCCTAGATTAAGAAATATTTGTCTGTTTTCATTTTAGTGTATTAAAATTGCTTATATGGTCTGTGTATGTAAACTAAGAACAGCATTCTTAAGGATTTAAGTGTAAGGAATGTAAAGTTTCGTTCCAAGGAGACATGGGGACTGTGGTTCCGAAATTTTCAAAGAAAGTATCCCAGAAAGGATAATGTACAAAACGTGTACCTAAAGTTTACATTGAGCGATGTTTTTTAAAGATTAAAGTAAGGTCATGTTCATAATAAACGATATATTTATTCTCAGAATTCTATCTAGAATCACAACAAATGCAACAATTTATTTTAAATAACGTTTTACTTTAAAATATTAAGTTATTATCATTATATATATATATATATATATATATATATATATATATATAATGATATATATTAGGTGCTGTTATAGACACATTGATTTTAAGTAGCTTGAGAGTCATGTAATACACTCTGAAATCTTTAAATTCAGTTAATATATTTTACCGTGAAAAAATAAATGCATTTTTCTTTCAATGAAATTATATATATATATATATATATATTAATTAATTCAATATTATATAACGGTTTCATTTATTCAACTATTTTCAAATTCTTTGCCGATGTATAATAGACATTCTTTTTAATTTTTGATCATATTTTATTTATAAGAATATAATATTTGGACAAAACTATATTTTTTATAGGGTATAATTGACATTTTAATATATATCTGAACAATATGCCTAAATCTAAATCTAAAATCCAGAATCTAATCTTGAAATTGTACATCACTTGAACTTTACATTTTCTTGCAATGAAGGCTAACGTTCTTTTGAGAAATCACTGCCTATAACCAAATTAGATCTCACTCATTTCACGGGAAATAGTTGAATTTATACTACATATTTGACTGATATTTAATCCTATTTCATAAATCCAATTTCCAATATATCTGAAAGCATCATAAGTACATTTAACATTATTTAAAGTGTTTGAAAATTTAACAGTATAATTTTAATAACATTATAGCCACATAACAGAAATAATTCAAATGGATGTAAAAGATAATTTTCTAATGCAGATAGCGTTAAGCATGAAAACATTAGCATGAAAACATAATACAGTTTTAATACGAAAAACTAATTGGGAAAGTAATTCTAAACATGTCTAAAATGATAAAACGGTGCAACCTTTTTACTTACTCATCATACATAATATAAGGTAAGTCTTGTAATAGTTTTGAAAATTGAAACATTTTTTTTGACGGATTTAGACGCTGGAGTTTCTGAAAAAAAAAATTGCCGTCCGTCTGTCTGTGTGTCTGTGTGTGTGACTGTAAACGCTCTATCTCCGAACAAATTGAGATAGAGACTTAAAATTTGGTATGTACTTAGTATGTAATAATGTTAAGAAACTTATTGAATTTCAGCAACTTCGATTCTCCGGAACTATTTCTTTCGGACTCTCGAAATATTAGTTCTGATAAAAGGTACATAAAATTTTTTCGAAATTGTTTATATTGTGGAGTGAATATAAAAGACAATAAAAAAACATAGATTTTGCATAAAGAATGAATTCGATGGCATAATTTGTTGCCGAGCTATTTGCAATCCTATTTTTCACGCTCTTCGGTTTTACATGACCCTGTATTTTATCCAAATTTCAATTCAAAGATATATTTTAATTGGAAATGAGACGCTTAATCCGACGCAGTTATTTAATATGATTATCAATTTTGGAGTTATAAGGATGTTTCTTTTACGCAATTCAGTAATAGGGCATTTAAAATTTATGACGTCAGCAAGCCACGATTTTATTCGAATTGCAATGAATTTTATACATGGTTTACACATGTTTTATTTTCATTCTTTATATTATGCATATCCATGATGGGTAAGTATTACAGTGGCTCCCAACGACTAGTTTTTGGTGTATGGAATTGTTCAGATAAATTACTTATATATATATATATATATTTAAATGTTTAAACAGACTAATGTATTCGAATTCTTGTATATTTTCCTGTCAAATAACAATAGAAATTACACACGATACTATTTGTAGAGGACAGGTTACAGTTACGGGGTATATCCACGATTACATTTTTAAATATATTTGTTATCTAGGTATTTTACTACAGTTAGGGCTTGAAAGACGGGCATAAAAAAGAACCTAAGTCCCTATGCTGGAATGTTTTATAAAATATACATAATTTGACGTTTAGAATGTTTATAGTCTATCATAACAAATTGACGTTTTTTTTTTAATTATAACTATGCCGTAACTAACAAAAGATTTTAAAAATGAAAATAATGCAGACTATTTCCAATGAATGAAACAAAAATCTGATATTTCTCGTATTGTTCAGTTTAACTCGAGTAGCTACCTAATAGTTATTACACATAATTCTACATAAATTATATTTTCCTCTTGCTTCTTTCAAAAGAAAAAGGTTGTTACATTTATGTAAATAAATGACAGTATGAACACATTTAAAAAAATTCAATACTCCCAGTTTTCAATCAATACATAAGTGAACAATGTCAGTTTATTAATTAGACACTTAATCTGAAAGATAAATATTTCATAATAATATCAATTATTATTATCAAATAAGCTTCAGAAAATATCACGAAAGTGTTGTTCATTTGAAAAATAATTATTCAACAACCATGTAGTTTAAAATTTGATTGATTTAACACCGTTTCTAATTTAAAAAAAAAAGGAATTCTAATAAAATTCTATAAGATACAATTTCTTAATTCTATAGCTTATTAATTGAAAATTAATTTCAATTAAAAAGATCATAATAAAAGTTATTAGAAGTATCAAATAATTATTAAGTAAAATTCTTAATTTGATTAATTACACAACAAGTGTGCAGTTCATTAAATTTTGACATATTAAATATTGAAGTTTCTAATTTAAAAATTAGCTTACACAAATTTATATAAAAAAGAAAATTTCTATTTTCGTTTTATTTCAAATTATCGTTGTATGTTAAAAATATCTGCAATGAGAACAGCATTTTTCATTTTCTTCAAAAAAATCTTTAATAACATATACGATAATCTCTCTTCTATGTACTGATTGAATACTGATGATCTTAATAATGAGAGTGTGTCAAGAAGTTCAGAAGAATTTAGAAGTTGATTAAACAACATCAATACATTAGTCTTAATTTTTCCGCAATATCATCAACCTGTTTATGAAAACAAACTAAAGCGTATTTTGGGAATAATTAATGATGTATCGTAATATGTTTTCTTTTGATGGATTTACTATGCAAATGTTTACGATTTAAGAAAGTATCATGTATCAAATTTATAAGAATGAAAAATGATGACGGGGACGCATAAAAATATATATTTTATTTGAAAATACTTACGTCTTACAATAAAAATCTATATTTCTATTTAATAAAACAGATTTTCTTAACTTAAATACAGTGAACAAGTTAATGTTTACGTTTCTAATAAGTGCTAATTAAGTATTTAATAAGTACCAAATTACATAGAATTAAATCTTTTCTTCCAATATACACTGTAAAACAAATTCCGTGTATATAAGTGTGATTTTATATAAAATTTCTGTCCTTTAACGGAAACTTTCTATTTTGAAGGTGAGTCGTAAATTCAAAAGCCGTAAAATAAACAAAAGAAAATCCTTTTTATCCTTAACTGTTGAATGTTAAGAACGGAAATATCCTTTCCAAGACAGATAAACATAAATGTCCCTTTTAATTGAAAGAAAATGGAAAATTTCCAGTTAAATTTTTGTTATTGATATTTCGGCCTATAGCTGAGTTGTTGTATGTGGCCTGTTGGCATAGGCAACAGATCGTCCATTCATCCTATAAAAGCGAGTAGCGAGGTTCGAATCCGGAACAAGGCAAGGGTGATAAAAAGAGGGTGTGATAATATAGAGGGTAGGTTAAAGGATTCATCGGGTTTCAAAAGACTATTTATTTACAAGTATATGACGTACAAACAGGGGTGATACATGAAAAGATACATAAACTCACAAAATATCTGGTACATACTACAAATATTCAATGTGGGCGCTCTTAGTCACCCGTCACACATCCCAACGAAAGTTTAGTTCTGTCCATACGTTCAATATCATGCTTCTGTCGGTGTCGTCACAGCAGCAGTGATGTGTTCCTGCAATGCTTGAAGCGTTGTTGGCATTGGATGTACATAAATTTTGTTCTTCACGTAATCCCACAGGAAGAAATCACATGGCGTGAGATCTGGTAACTTGGGGGACCATGGCAACAGACATCACCCAGACCAGCGCGCCCTAACCTGTCATCTATCACGCCAACGAGGCGGGCTTTTAAAGTTGATGATTGTATGTATCTTGTCATGTATCACCCGTCTTTGTAGGTCGTATACCTCTCAATACATATTGTTTTGAAACTCGATGAATCATTTAGTCTAACCCTCTACAATAAAAACCTACTCCATGTAAATATGCATCAGTATATATATTTATTATTCAGATATTTTTATTGCATTATCGCTCACATTTATTTCTAAAAATGGAAATTTCCGATTTTGAATAGAGGAAAATGTTCATCTTAAAACCCGGAAACTACAAAAACGGAGGTTTTGTGAAAATAAAACAGATGTAATCGGTGATAATTTTGCTGCCAATACATTTTCCATTTTTTCGCGATTTTTTTAAGTGTACTTTTTTATATACACATGTTTATTTATTCGTATTTAATTTGCTTACGTGTTTACAGTTTTAAAAATCATGTGAGAAAGTGAACATTTTTTGTTTTATGTAGTATGTTTTCATATAAATATTAAGCAAATAAGCAAATTGCAAAAATTCTAAATATTGTTTTCGAAATTCTCCGGAACTGTCTATCAATTACCACAAAGATGACATTTAAAAAACAAAAATTATTAAAAACATATAGAAAATTCTATGTATCAAACGGCATATTCAATCTTAATCATTCATCTCATTCTTTATCTCATTTAGCTTTATAAGTTAAAATACACAATGTAAATACATTGATTTTACAATTTAATCCTTACTAAAATAAGTGCAAATACAATATCAAAGTTTTAAAACTTCAAAACTACTAAGATGTTAAAAACACAGATGTCAAAAATTAGGTTTACACGTTTTATATTACAATACAAAAAATACAATAAAATAAATAAAAATAAATAAATAAATAAACATAAAAATGCAATATAAATACATACATATGCAGATAATAATAAAATGTCATATTTATGTACACGTTTCTTAAAGAAGAAAATATTTCATTACTTTTTTTAACTTTTAAAGGAAATTATCTGTGGTGTTTTATGACATTGAATAAACAAAAATTTTCAGAATATATATGAGTAACAGCTTAACTATCTTTTATTTACTTTTATTTTTTATTTTTCATTTAAAACATTATATTTTGTTTCAGCAAATAGTAGGTTGTATCATCATCGAATATTTACTTTTTAACATGAGTGATGCTTCGTGGAATATCATAAATATTTTAGGATTTTATATTGATAAATTAATATACTTTAGGCGTAAACTAATCTTACAACTTATTGTATGATTAGAAGAATATATCTAAAATTGAAACGGCATTTGGTTATCATTAATTTAATTAATATCATTAATATAACTAATATTCTTATATTAAAGCATTAGTATTATTATATCATTAATATCCTTATATTAAATTGTCCATTTTTGTAAAAAAAACTTTAAACAAGTTTTTTATAATTCATTTTGTGCGTATTCATTTAAATATTTAACTACCCGCAATAAAAAGTAATATAATGTATCAAAAGGTTTCTATTTAAAATGTATCTCATAATTAAAAGTACTGTAGGAAATGCATAACTAATTGTATTTTTCTTGTGTTTCGTTAGTTAACTATCAGCAGTAAAAGACAATAAAATAAATTTATTCGAACGATGTCTGTCTAGTAGGAAATAATGTTTGTAATTACAGACCTCATAATTATAATGTACTTAAGAAATTTTTTACTAATTTCATTTTTTTTTTGTATTTTTTTGGTGTTATAAATGAGAAACAATTTAAATAAAAGAATAATAATACTTGATCGTAAAAATAAAATTGGCTCCCGCAATTTTTAATGCTGGGATTAATTTTGTTTTGAAAGCAGGTAATGAACACTTTGGCATCATTTGACGGACAGCATTTATGTTATGCAAAATATGTTAGCATTATGTGATGAACTTGCAGTAATATAACGGAATAATGGTAATCAGAGAGGTCCCACTTTGTCCATTTTTTAATACAAGTTTTTTTAAACAAAAATCCTTATATCTTCTTATAATCCTTATAAATCCTTATATATATATATATATACATATATAATTTATAGAAATGGTATACACCTGTAGAAATACTAATTTAATTTATGCGTAATGTAATCCAATTCAGTTTTAGCGTTATGTAGTGTGTAAAATGTGCATATATACTATATTTGGCAGCAAAAAAATATTTGAAATACTTTGTCATGTATGGTACTATACATTTTTAATACATTAGAAGACATTTTAATATTGGTTTTAAAAAAATAAAACAGACTGTGTCGCTGACTGACTGTGTGATAATTCAAAAGCGCTAGTAAATTTAAAGACAATAAAACTAATCAATAGAGAGACCGATCTTCGATTGAAATTAAAAAAATTTCCAAAGAAACAATATTATAATAAAGTAACAAAATATGTGCAATATATAAAAAGTAACAATGTATATAAAGTAACAATGTATAAAAATAACAATATATATAACAATATATATAATAAATGTATAAAATAATAATGAAAATTACAATAATATATATATATATATATATATTAGCGGCCCATCCTGGCTTCTATCGGGTGGACAGTATATCAACTAAAATGTACGGTAGGGATGGGTAGGTAACGTAAAAAAATGTTCTAAATCGGATAAAAGCGGGAGTGAGACAAAATTACAGTACACTTACAAATTTTAAACTTTAAATAGAGTAAAAAATAGATAAATAATTGTTTTCTGTTTATGTACATATTGAAACTAATAAAATTATTTTAATATAGCAGAATAATCTGACTTCGCCCGAGTTACCTTGGCTTTCTGGATAACTTAACTAAAAATGTAACATCATAATATGTAACATCATTATATATATATATATATATATATATATATATATATATTCCTTTTAAAAATATCTTACGCAAAAAATCTAATCAAAAATCAGCAATAGTCTTCTTATTCTTCTAATCGGGTTCATATCCGCGATGATTAACCCCCCTAGTGGGTGAATTTCTAAAATTGCTGAAAAACGTGTTTAACTAATTTTTTAGTACATTTGTTATCCTGAATTTCATGATCCTACTTAAAACTGCTGCTGAGATATGGCAAAATGACCTAAAATTTTCCACACCCTATTTTACCACCTTAGGAGAAGAATTTCTAAAATCGCTGAAATAATTGTCTAACTCTTTTGTAGTAGACCTTTTATCCTGCATGTCATGCTCCTACCTAAAATTGCTGCTGAGATAGGCGAAATGGCCGAAATGGTTTGACCCCACCCTTTTAACCCCCTTAGGGGTAAATTTCTAAAATCACTGAAATACATGTTTAACACTTTTTTTAGTAGATTTGTTTTCCTGAATTTCATGCTCCTACCTAAAACTGCTGCTGAGATATGGCGAAATAACCTTCGTTCAAACCTTCCTTAACACTCTTCGGTTGCAAATTTTCAAAATTTCTTTATTATTGATTGCTTAGATCATAGCAGCAATCTACTCTGTAAACTTCGTGATCCTGACTTAGTCGTTTCAGCGTTCATACGTCAATGAGAATTATCTCTTTGTAAAATAGTATATATATATATATAACAAAATTTTAAATTTATCGCAATTAGCTTAATTATTTTCATCCCATTTTATTCTAAATTACTCTATAATATTTATTTCCTCCGTTTATTAATGAATTTTAACTCTATTTATTCCAAAAAACCTTATATCTAAATTCAATATTTTATTTGCTACTAGTTAACTCAATAAATGGCGTCTTTATTTTTAAATTATAAAAGCTTTTAAATATTCACCCCTTAAAAAACCCACATTCTTTCCTTTTTATATTTCTAAATTCCTAAAAAAGGCTGTATTTATTTTAATAAGTTCCGATATTAAATGTAACTCTCAAAATCATAAAATATTTTTCTTATATTAAAATGTAAAGCATTTAATTGTAATTCCATTCTGGCTTTGATCCAAGTTCGAAAAACCATTTCTCTTATTTTCTTTGTTCTCCTTTTCGTGAAAAAAATATTCCATATTCTCAAACCAGTAATTAACGATAATCAATTATCTTAAAAGTCATCTAGTTCACAGCTAATTTATAGAACATTATAGAATAATCTCGAATCGTCTTTTGCACGTTTTCTAACCGGAAACCATTTTGCTTCAAAATTCTGACCTGTAAAGAATCCCGATTCTCCATTGGCGCATCGGCCATTATGTGAGCCCTGTATTCATACTCTTCTCGAAATCGTATATCGCGGTTCCGTGCTTCCGAGAGACATTTGAAAGAGAGGTGATGGGACGGTGTTGGGTGTTTTGAGCTTCCGATCATTTAGAATGTAATGGTGAAGCGAGACCAGTAAATTTTTCTGCTACTACTGTTGGATGGATTCTTAAAGTTAATAACACCTACAGCCATCTTACGCCTTTTTAATCGATTCGACTATCTTTTCGGACACCTTGTATTTTATTTGCTCAGAGCTTTTTGGAATTTAAAAGTTTATTTCATTCAACTTTCGAGTGTTTTTTTCAAAACATATTGCGTTTCAAAAGATTTCGTGGACTGGTTTTACATATTGTTGCATCTTTCAGTTTTACATAACATTTGAAACTGTACTGGAAAAGTATCTTCGATTTCAGAAATAAAAACTTTGATTAATTCAGATTACTTTAATATTAATTAACTGTCTGAATAGATAAGTGTTACATACTGTGGTAAGTGTTTTAAGCATATTAAAAGGATATATATAACTGAAAGTCAAAACGAATGTTTTCCTTAATTACACATTTAATTTTAAAAAAATCTTTTGGGCTTTTTTTAATGTTTTTCAAAAAGTTTAGCACATTGGAAATTCCACAAGATGATAAAGAAATGCTCTTGAAATATTTTTTCTGTGTGGTTTTATAAAATCATTGTGATAGATAATATCTTCAATTTTAAGTTTAAATTTTAAATTCATTCAAAATCTACTGATTTTAGGAAAGAAACCTAGTTAAGAAAAATCTGAAAATCTTCCGATTTTGCGAAGTAAAATCTATTTTTAACAATAAATACAATGACCAAGTAATGCATTCGTTTTTAAAAGACAAAAACGAGTATCACGAAAAATATTTTTTTCTGCAATAAACATTATAATATTATTTATTATTACTAATTTTTACAAAAGACTACTTCTACAGACTTTTAATTGGAATTACTGTTGTTAATATGTGATTTATTAGGGAAGGAAATACACAGATTAGGGATAATTATAAATATACGAAAGTTAGTGCTAAATAATTCAAATTAAATTAAACACTAAGTGCTTTATAATATATTTTTTGAGGGATAAATAAATATAAATAAAACTTTTTTTATAACTGTTACTTACTACTGAAGAAAGTAGACAAAACTAAAAATAAATTATTTCAGTATTTGTTATACTTTACAAGAAATGTAATATACAAAACATGTGTTTCAGAAATCATTTTCTACGTGTCAATAAAGGTAAACATGCTGTTGAAAAACTATTAGAAAATGGTATTTAAATGAATCAAAAAACATTTTTCTAAATTGAAGAAAGAAATTTAAAAACGCATTTAGTCAACCCCCCCCCCTTTTTTTGTAAATATAAAAAGCATTGTAAAAGAAAAAATCCAATTAAATCAATACTATAATTATACCCTGAATAATAACGTTTTATTTAAATAATTTGCAAAAGATACTGCCACATTTAGTATATATTTTTTAAATATTTGAATCAAGAAAGAAATATTTTAAGAATACAAACAGTTAAATACCGTAGTTAAAGTCTTATCCTTAAACAGTATTTTTAATTGATTTTTCAATAGAGGGGAATTATATCTAAACTCAGTTTTTTTCTTTCTTTTCTATAAAATCCATAACCCGAATAGAAATCATGTGAAGGGGAACGAAATAGAAATAATTAAATGATTCTAAACACTTTTATTCCGTCATTTTTTGTTTCAGTTGTATTATCAAATGAATCTTTGTTATTGATAAAAAACTTGATATATTAGTGATAATGCCTTCTTCTCAAATGATGATTGCAGAGTAAGAAAAAGTACTAAATGACTTCGAGATCTATATAGGTACTGATGTGATATTGGTAACTACCAAGATATTTTCCATCCAATTGTTAATGTAATGCTATTTTTAGTTGAGTGTCGATATTTCTTCATGAAAAAGACATTATATGTTCTGTTTAATTTGTTTCAAAATCTTTTTGAATCATGTTTTTTTTTCTTTTTAACGAATTATTGTTTTAGTGTTTTATTGAAAATTCGAATACTTCACCATAAATGTCTGTCATGTTCACTTAAAAGAAATATTTAATGTACTAAAAAATACTAAAGCATTAGCAATTTCATTTAAATGTATTTAACGAAAGCTAAAAATTAAACAAATATATTTTTTAAAAACTAGGGGCTCTGCCTACTGCGATCTACGCTTGCCAACCCCCGTTCTGCCACCGCAAACTCTACCTACACGCTAAGCTGATCAACTCTAAATTAATTACGGAAGATTGAATTATAATTAAACGACCAATGGCAATCTGTTTTAATAGGGGTTCCATTCATTTTCCTTTGACTGGGGAATTTTAAGGCCGAATCAACTGCTGTCGAAACAGCTAACAACTGGTTTCGTGATTAGTTAAATAAGATAAATTAACACTTGAAAATCAACTTGTGTAAAATGGCTCAGTAAACAATGCCGATGCACGGGGGAATTTTATAACGATGCTCGAAAAAATTGGGTACTTATCCATTATCTCATCGACCACTTTCCATAAAGAAAAAACTGTCACCAAAATATAGTATTTAACGTCAAAAATGCATGACCGTGCATCACATTCAATTGACATCAGATGCGTTACACGTATTTATTATGTCATCGAGTGATTTTTAATTCGACGGTTACCTGTATTTTTAATGATATTTTACAAATGTATTAATTATTTCGTTAATTTGAATAATAATTACGACCATAAACCACCATGATATTAAAATTACGACCATGATATTAAAATAGATAAAAAGCGTTGAAAAAATGTTGCTGTGCATAGTTACGCACAACAGATCCATTTCAACTGACATCATAAACATTTAACCACCAAACGAGGGGGATAATTAAGAAAAATATTGTAAGTAAATAAATAATTAAGATTACTTTTTTTCGTCAGGGTATAGCAATAGTTTTTTTTAATGGAAAGTTGTTATCGGTATAATGGAGAAGTACCGAAAATTGTTATCAGTAAGGCGTTTTAAATGTATCGTTTGCAATATGACGTAATTTTCCCCAAAGTTTCCTTGCTATTATTAAACGTAAAAATATAGTTTTTAATTGAAGGTAAAAATTATAATTTACGCTGTTTTAAAATTGCCAAGATTTTATCGAAATAAATGAATCCCTCGTATAAATATATTTTTAAATTGAAACAGTTTGGAAATATTTTTATTATGACGTATGTTTCCCCATTTAATGCTTTCATCGCGTAATAACGTAATTATTATTTTCAAGTTTTATTTCTCTTTTTAATATTCACGCCCATTTACATTTTTTATGACGTAATTTTTCCCATTTACTGCTTTTAACATGTGATCATTTAATTATTTTTTAAAGTTTTATTTCTGTTTTTGTAACGTGTAAATATAGTCACGTGTAAATATATGTTTTAATTGAAAGGGAATATTATTATGTGCGCTATTTTACAAATTGGTAACAATTTAAATAATGGAATTTTTATCAATATGATAAAAATCTAAATTAAAATGATGAAATTTTCAATAAAAAATTGAAAAAATATCCTCAACAAATTAGTCAAATTTAAAAGATAACTGTACTCTGCACACCGCAAGCTTATCAAGTTTATACTTAAAAAAAATATTAAATTCCTATACATGGTTTTTGTTCCTATAAAACTTTTTAAAAGTATATTTTGACCGAAAGTAATATTAAATATTTCTTATATTTAAAAACTGTCTGCTTCCGCGTGTTTATCAAACATCTCTCTGTAAAACTACCATTTTCATATTTTTATATGCAATAGTTTTCTGAATATTAGTCCAGTAAGATCTCAAGGCACAAACATTTCAATGACAGCAGCGGAGGTTACATATATATATATATATATATATATATATATATATATATATATATATATATATATATATATATATATATATATACAGAGAGAGAGAGAGAAAATAAAACTGACTGTAAGGAAATGTTTCTTACCATCGCGTTTTTGTGGCAAAACTGTATTGTTGTCTAAATTGGTTACCTGCATGTGTCGGATTATACACGATAGTAATGAGATGGGTTCTGTCTAGCCCGTGATCCCCTCCCCCCATCTTGCCTCGAAGCGTACTCGGGATTGATTTTTATAGCAATTTTCAGTCTTTGGCTCAAAGTGAAAATTTTATAAGGAAAAAGATAAAAACTTACTTTTGAGAAAAAAATAATTATGTCTAAGTTTCTTAAGTGATTTACTTACTTTTTAGCGTTAATAGGAATTTAAATGTTATTGATGAGATATAAATGCCACTTTTAGTAACATAAAGATACAGGAGGTAATCTTTGTCTATTCGCGCTTTATGCTTGAATTCTTTTTCCAGTATTACTGGAAAACAAAACTCGTCTTTCTAACAGAGTTTTACAAAGACATATATATAAAATTGTGATTTTTGCAGATTTTTGCTGATGGATGAGCGATCAAACTTGTTATTTTAAACATATTTTCTAAGACAGGAAGAACTCGAAGCGTTAACCTGAGAAAGTATTCAGGATTAATATTCATTTCAACGAAGGAAGATATTTTAAATGAGAAAATTAATCTTGAATTTTTTTAAAATGTTATTGAGAATTTTCTACAGCATATTTTTGTTATCAGGTTCAGGCGGGATCGGTTATGATGGCACAAAATTCTTCGTGCTCGGAAAATGAAATAAGATTCCGAACACATCTCTAATATATCACACGAACACGAAAATTATATTTGACGCAAACACGAAATTTCACACGACAACGAAAAAGTATTTTGTTGATCCTATCCTGACTGCTCTACAACCTGCCATCGACGGGAAACGAAAGAAAAGTAATCCAAATTTTAATGCAATTTTGTGAAAATACCCCATATCTTATATATTAACTTTATCATTCATATAAAAAATACCACATATATTTATGCTCATTTATATTCAAATATTTCGTTTTTTTCATTTGAAACCTAATTACGGTCTACAGTATGAAATGCCGGTTATCAAAAGCGACCTTCAAAAGTCAAATTGCAACCCGAAGCGGAACCAAATCCCCCCAAATTATGTTAACTTGAACCACAATGAAAAAATAGGCCTTTCAGACTAGATCTGAACCGCGGTTTCTGCATGGTTTGGTTTTATCTATTTACCTACCAGATGCAGGATTCTAATTTACATCATTTTAATTTCGGTTGTTCCAAATATCGCTAATTTTGCTTAAATTTTACGAAATTAAAGATTTTAAAGTAAAAAAAGATAACAAAAGATACATATTAGTGTTAAATCTTATTTCTATTGTAACAGTACTACTTGCAGACCAAAAGCTTTTAAAAAAGAAGAAAAAAATTCGAGTATTTCGTTAAATAGTTGACAAAGTTCAAGAGTTCAAGAGTAAATTTTTAACATAAAAATAAACTTTTCAAGCGATTCGTACCGAATTATAGTAACCGAAAAACTGCCTTTTTTTTTATCACCACAGATGTTATTATTAAATAAAGATACCTGTTTTATTTTTATTTTTAAGTTTTTAAACCCTAAAATCAGAAAACTTAAAAATTCCGCATTACTTAATATCTCGTACGGTAGACATTCCTATAAAACGAAGTTTCAGATATTCTGGTTTTATTTTTATGGACGCGAAGCTCCTATTTTTGTATTACAGTGATCGCAGCATTACCAAATTTAATGTATTTTTGAGATTACTGTACTTTGAGATTGTTACGTTCAGTAATGTATTTTCTTTGTTTTGATGTGAGCGTAACGCACATGCATAAGTTATAGTGATCACGGCATTACAAAATTTCATTTATTTAAAAATTACTGTACAACGAAGTTGTCGCACCCAGATATATTTTTCTGATGTCTTGTGTGCGCGAAGACCACATACATGCGTTATAACAATATCGCTGTTACAAAATTGCATGTATTTTTGAGATTCTATACAACGAGATTGCTGCATTTCGTGATTTTTGTATGTGTGCAAAACCACATACCTGCGTTATAGCTATAGCAGCAGTACCAATTTTCATGTATTTTTGAGATTCTTATGCAACGAAATTGCTAAATCCACAGATTTTGTTTTTATTTAAGGGCCGTGAATCGTACATACACATTATCGTGGCATTATCGAATTTGATGTCTTTTGTTTTATTCTTGTACAACGGAATAGCTTCATTTCAACTTTTCATCAGAGTCGAAAACTCATTAATTCTTCTAGTTTTAATATCGGAGTTTATTAGGAACAGTTTTTAAATCTAATTTCAGAAATATATGTGATTATGAAATGCTGTCTTATAAGAAATTTCTTCTCTTAATTTCTTATAAGAATTAAATGTGTAATTTTTCGAAACTTTCAAGTATGGATCTCTGTCCAACTCTTCAATAATAAGATGAGAGTTCTAAAATTCTATTATAAAAAATTCCTTAATTAGGTATTAGTACTCGAAGTAGTTACCACGCTTAAAAGAAATCCAGATTACAACAAAGAAATTAAATGTGAGCCATGTCATGCTAGTTAAAATATGCCAATTGGATTGGCTCTCTTGTACGAATCCAGGACTACGCGTAGATGCTAGTTAAAATATATTGTTTCTGAAATTATAATAGCCCAAGGCTGTGTAGCTGTAAATTTATATATTTAGATCATATTAGGGAAATAAAATCAGTATTTAGTTTTCTTTCACACGATAACCGCTAAACATAGCTTACAAATTGATATTTATTTACACAACATTTAATTAGCTCGTCAAAGTATGCATGAAGTTATAATTAGATAAAGTTTTTCCACGCAACTATATGCACTTTTATATTTGCGATGGAACATGGTAGCATTTATATCCTTATAATTTTGTTTGATATCCACTTAAAGAAACTGATTGGAAATTATAATTTCAATTTGAAGGCAATATTGCTGTTACATGCATAATCAAAGTGCTCTTTAATTTGCATCAATTGTATTTTCTCTATGTCATTAATTCTTCCCCGATTCATATTTAAATCCTTTCCTTTTCTTCACATATATAACTTCTTTTTAAACATTCTTGAGAACAGCAGAAGTATCATTGTCACCTGGTGAACATCTACTAATTGTCTGCCCAACATATAAAATTTACACGATGATGCTCTTGTCATAACCAAAAGAAAGTCAATTTTCCGTGCTCTATGACTTTAAATAATAAACAGCTATAGAAGAACAAATCACAAAATAGAAAACAATCTGATGAATTTGTAAGCTTTTTAGTGAACTATAATTATGACCATAATTAATTATGAAAACAAAGCTCATATTTTCACCATCCTTGAAGTGCTTTAATATGGTAACAGGAACTAAAATAGGCATTAGAAAAACATTTCGCATGATTGTTATTGAATATTTTATGGTAATTTAGTTTATAATTCTTTTTCTTATTGAAAAAAGAAAAAAAGTGTTCATTGCCACTGGGTGAAGATCTATCTACTAATATCCTGCACAACAGATAAAAATTACACGAGGATTCTCTTGTCATAACTAAAATAAAGCCAATTTTTCATGCTGAATGACATAAAATAATATATAGCTACTAGTATATAACCCCGTCAAAAATGACGGATTGTTGATCTGCGTTTCATTTTCATAAGACTTCATACAAACAAACAGCATGGAGATTTATGATTGAAAGGTTTGTATTGTAGAAAAATACATTTTAAAAAGGACAAATGATTTCTACAAATAAAAATAATAAGGATATATATATATATTACTTAGTATTAAATTTCTGGAATAGTTCAACGATTGGACAAAATTAAATATTAACAAATAATCCATGTGCGAAAGTTTTTGTAAAAAATTGTAATCAATGAATTTTTAAACAGCTTGACTTACCATATAACTCATTGTTTGATTACATAAGCAAAATTAAATGGAAATTACGCTGTTCTATGCATTTCTTGTATTTTAATTACGTTTGATAAGAAAGAATCATTTTACAGTACATGACCCATTATCCCAAAATCCGGAAAAACCCGAAGTCCGGAAAGAAAAATTCGAAAATTTTCTAAATTTGTAAATTTTTACTAAAATTTTAGAATTTCTGAAATTTTTCGAAAATTTTACCGATTCCTAATTTATTTTTCAGTCCATTGTGTTTCATTGTTTAATCACTAAAATATTGTTACTTCAGTGGCGGGTGAACATGGTCCACCCCCCCCCCTTCTCTTCCCGAAATTAAAAACAAATCATTTTTCTCTCAAATTTTAGTTTAAAATTCATTTATATTACGATTCGTTAAAAACAAAAAATATTTATGTATTTATTTCATCAAGGGTGATTCTGTTCAAGTTTTCCTAAAAATTTAAGGCATTCGATTTCGAAAATTTAAGTCTTCAGTCCAAAATTTCGAACATAAGTATCTCGAATTTTGAGCGATAGTCGCCGAAAAAATCAATTATGTCTATCGTTCGCAGAAAAAATAGAAAATTTCTTCAAAGGATTGTGGAAATAACGTGAATTTCGTCAAAGGACCGAAAATAAAAATGCAAAATTCGTTGCAGGATTGAAAAAAAAACTAGTCGTTGGGGGCCACCGTAATACTTACCCATCATGGATATGTATAATGTAAAATATTAAAATAAAAATGTGTAAACTACTTATAAAATGCATTGATATTAAAATAAAATCGTGGCTTGATGACGTCATAAAAAGGCTCGATTACTGAATTGCTTGAAAGAGGTTTTTCCTTATAACTCCAAAAATAATACTCCTATTAACTAGCGGATTATTGCATCTGATTAAGCGTCAAATTTCCAATTAAAATATATCTTTGAAGTGAAATTTGGATGAAATACAGAGTCAGGAAAAATCGAAGAGTGTGGAAAATAGGATTACAAATATCTCGGCAACTTATTATCCGATCGACTTCATGTTTTATGCAAAATTTATGTTTTTTTATTGTCTTTTATATTTACTCCTTAAAATAAACAATTTCGAAAATTTTTATATACCTTTCATCAGAACGAATATTTCGAGAGTCCGAAAAAAAATGTTCCGGTTAATCGAGGTTATTGAAATGAAATAGGCTTCTTCCCATTATTACATACTAAGTACATACCAAATTGCAAGTCTCTATCTCAATTTGTTCGGGAGATAGAGCGTTTACAGACACACACACACACACAGACACACAGACACACAGACGGACGGCAAAATTTTTTTTCTAAAAATATGTTTTTCGGAATCTCCAGTGTCTGAAACGTGTAAATCCGTCAAAAAAAAATTTTCGATTTTCAAAACGATTACAAGACTTACCCTATACTACGTATGATGGGTAAGTAAAACGCTAATTTTGTTAACAAATTGCAGAAAAACGCGATTTCCGTCAAAGGCTTACGAAGAAGACGCAAAATTCTTCCAAGGACTCCAAAAAAATGTAAAATTTCATCAAGGGATAAAAAAAAAAGGTGAAAGGATCGCAAAAAAAAAACCGACGAATTCCGTCAAATAATCGCGGAAAAACATGAATTTCTGCAATGGGACTAGAAAAAAAAAACACAAATTTCTTCAAAGCACTGCGAAAAAATGTCTAATTTCGTTAAGGGATCGCGAAAAAAGTGAAATTTCGTCAATCTCAGAAAAAACTCGAATTTAATTTCGTCAAAGAATAGAAAAAAACGCAAATTTCCTCAAAGGATCGCAAAAAGAAAACGCAAATTTCTTCAAAGGCTACGAAAAAATGAAATTTCGTCAAAGGATGTAGAAGAAAAACGCAATATTTGTCAAAAAGCAGCAGAAAAAATGCAAATTTTTTCAAAGAATCACAAAAAAAACATGAATTTTGTCAAATAATCGTGAACTTCGGGAGGACCCGAAATCCGGAACGATGGAAGCAAATTTCAAAATCCACCAGTAGATGTCGATACTATACTGAATCAACATTAAATCTCTCCCTACGAAATAAATCCCCGCTGCTTCTGAAAAAAAGTGCTTACAGATTTTTTTTTTTTTTTTTTTTTTTTTTTTTTTTACAGAAATGTTAATATACATTTTTTTATGAAATAGATTATTAAGTTTTCAAACAAAATTAAAAGATTTAAATGCTTTAATATGCTTTTACAAATATTTAAACGACGAAAGTAGATAATATAACTTTAACTTTAAAAATATGCCTGAAAAAAACAAAATAAATTCATTATTAAATTCATTATTAAATGCATTAGTATGACAGGAAAGTCCTGGTAAGTACTGGAAAGTCAGACTCCGCAAAAAGCTAATTAAATTATGTCAAAGTCATTGCCGTATCATCGCAAACATTATCTGCGAAAAAAGTACTTACAGAAAAAAAATGCTTTCAGAAATAAATTAAAGAAATCCTTTAAATTATTTAAAGACTTTAATATGTTTTTACAAATATTTTAAGAGCATAATCGGATATTTTAATGAAACGTTCAAAAAGTCATTCATTTGGAATTTGTATTTTTGAATGGCAACATTATTCGTTTGTTTACATTAGGTAATCGGATGTTTAATCTGTTATTTTTAATTTAAAACTTAAAACATTATAACTGGATATGATATACATGTTTTATACGAAAATAGGCTGAACAGAAATTATTTCAAGTAGAAGAAATTATCATTTAGTGGTTGTGTTAGCATATCTTTTTCAGTAAGCCTAACATGGCGTTTAACTACGGTCGACTCGCAGACCAGAGTGGTACAGCCCGGTACCGTTACAGACACTTTCTCGCCTTTGGATTTTATTATAAGTAAGATAGAAGAATAAATACCAAATTAGAAACTAATCTGATGAACTTCTAAGCTGTGTAGTGAATCTTTAATTACAATATTAGATCATGAGAAATTAATTAAGTATGAAAACAAAGCCCATATTTTCACCATCCTTGAGGTGCATCAATCTGGTAACAGAAATATAGGCATTAGAAAAACATTTTGCATGATTGTTATTGAACATTTTATGGTAACTTAGTTTTATGAATCTTTTTCTTATTGACACAGAAAAATTTTCTAGCATTTCACATAATCAGTAGATCTTATTCCTTGAATCACTACTCTTGGATATGTTGGAAAAATCTGAACTATTTATTTTCTTTTATATATTCGCCATAAAATTGCTATTTACACAATTTGTTGTAGTTTTAACGCATTGATATTTTTACAAGTCAGTTCCAATTACCCCTTCAGTAACTATGACCACCTTGTGTACATATTTACAGTTTAAAATAAACATAATGATACCTCGGTTAATGAAGGTAATTCGTTCTGGAATGACATACGTTCGCCAAAATCTTTGTTAATCGAAACGTTATTTCTCGTTCTATAAAAATACAACATGTGACATTACGTTAGGGCTCACACCCAACAAAATAATTTACTTCAGTAGTCAAGTCCGATAAACAGAAGTATTCCTTTCCCGAAATATTATTTAGCAGAAGTATTGATCAGACAAAATATCACTGGAAAAAATAAAAATAAAAATAAAAATAAAAATAAATTCAAAAATAACTTACGCTTCGTTAAATTATCTTTATAAAGTTTCCTTATATGATGCATACAATAATCTTCTCATCCAAATGTTACCGTTAAAAATCTCTTTGAAACTATTATAAAGATAGAAAAGTTCGAAAATGAATTTCATCAGCTCTAATGCAATATATGTAATTATTATCTGAATTATATACCAGATCACGTACCAATAGATAGTAATTCTTTTCTCAAGCAATTTGATAACCCATTACAAATTAGTGATTGCTTTCTGAAGTGTGAATCATTTATCATTAATAAATCTCGTATGTTAGTTGAGCACAGTATTTAATATGTAAAAGATTTTTAGTTTAGCACAAAGTGCGAAAAATTCATTAGCAACTATTGGAAAAGGTTTGCCAGGTAATGATCGAATATTTTATTAGAAATGCAAAAAACGGATAATAATAATAATTTTACAAACAGAAATAGAAATGCTCCAAAAAAAAAAAAAAAAAAAAAAAAAAAAAAAAAAAAAAAAAAAAAAAACACGAAATTTTAAAAGCAAAATAATATGTTTCAGGGGACGTGTCAGTAAAATAATATTACATAAATGCAGTTTTTTAATTGGGACAACCCATAAAAAATGCCTTATTATACTTTTTAAACTAATATATATAAAACATATTATGCGCGTCATAAAAGAATTAGTGTAGATATCTTTATATTACTTTCCTGGTCTGAAATTAATGCTAAATTAAATTGTTCTAGACAGCATCCTCAAAATTTTGAATATTAAACAAAAAATAATTATTCTCACTAAATTATATCTTAGATGTTTATTGAAGTAATTCTCTTATTCAAATATTGTACATTTACAGAAAATTTTTTTTCCCCACTCCATGCTATTTTATCACCAAATTGTCTTAGAAATAGACAAGAGTAAAATTCGAATAAAACTTGTATCCACTTTCTTAATGTGAATTCAATTTATGAAATAGAAATCGTCTACATATTAAAAACTTTACCAGAATTGACATTTTAAATGGAAAATCCGCTTTTGACACAATATTTGAGAAATTTATAGTTGATATACGTTTTTCGTAAAGCTCTATACACTTATAGAACTAGGTTACAGAGTGCTAATATGAGTAACAAAACAAACAATATATTTATCCTTTAAATAAGACACAAGGAATAGGTCCAAACGTATGCTATACAATTTTGCGATTAAAAACGTATTTTCAATTATGAAAAGTAATAAATTCCTATTAAAATAAATTTGCATTACACCATGAGTAATTTTTACATAAAACGAAACGCATTCGTTTAAAAACATGCATGAGTAAGTTTAGAGCTTAATCCATTCATTAGTTTTGAAGATAGAAATTTCTCTTTTCCACGCGAGCTAGGGAGGACGTGAAAATTTTAGGAATTACCCGGCACGTGCAGGTAAATATCCTGAATGTACCAATACAGATGTTTAGAAGACTTTAGAAGACTTCGTTTTCATTCGTACTGACTTCGTTTACTTTCATAAGACAGTGATCAATCGGATTGTCTTAATGCATGATGGTTGAGCAAAAAGGGTGGATCCTGAACTTCTTACATAAAATGTTCACTTATTTTATATTAAAAATATCTTGTATAATATATCTGATAATAATATGTTTCTTCAAGATACTTTTCATTGTAAGATATTAATTTTCTTTTTCGAACTTTGTTGATTAACACCTAACACTTTTTCTTTTACAACTTTATAAATATTTAAGAAAATGCATATAAACTATATATTTTTCTAGGCTGCCTTTATCCAAGGAACTCAAATATGATCTTAAACTTGCGTGTGACTGCAACTACATAAAAAGTTGAATGTTGGGGCAAAATTTAATATGTAGAAGACATTTCTTTTAAACGTCGCATTCGTATTGTGTAAGTACACAGAATGTACATTCAAACGGTACCTGTCAAATTTATCTGCAACAATGTACTGATAAAAAAAAAACAATGTGGCGCGTTTCGGGGGATTTTTTCCCCTTGGGCCAAATAACATTGGCCCGTTGGCCGATTGATACAAATAAAATATACTAATATTAAATACTCTCATTGTACATGTACAATTCTTAAATTTTATCTACTAAGAAATATACACATTTTATCGCTCTATTTTAAAGAAAACAAAAGTAAATAATATATGTCTTTAAAAATACAGATTTCTCATTTTTTTATTTTATAAACAATCTAACAGTAGTCGAATATTGACTGGGATTCAATGAATCATACTTAATTTACTTATAAGTAGAGTTCTAAGATTTAAAAATATTTTTAATAAAAATATTTAAATTGAAACATAACTATGACTTTTTTTAAATTATTGTTTTCGTTTTATCTAATTATATTTATTTAAAATTATTTATAGTGTTAAATTATATTTAAAATTTCCGTTTCAAAATAAGACGTAGGCAAACAATCCAGAACAAATGGAAATGGTGCTATACTATCATAGTACAGAATATTACACTTAATTTAAATAATTTTTTTTTTATAATTTTAATGGAAAATATTTTTTTAATACTAAATTCTGTTAAGGTATAATATTTTCTGCATTTTTAAGCTAAAACATGAAAAAGCAGAATGTGAAAAAAAAACAAAAAAACTTTTGGATTTTGCTACGGTTTCTAACAGCTAAACAAACAAAATATTTAGTCAATTTGATATATATAGACGATTACGGTGGTTGTAAATATTAATCCCAGTGACTTTTATTTTTTTTCTCAGGTTGTGAGATCGAGCAAAATAAAATTTAAGTCACACGTAAGACTTTAAATTGAAAATAAATTGAAAGAAAGACTTTAGATTAAATTCCCAGTTGCTTTGTTTTAAATAAAATTTATTTATTCAATATTTCAAATTGATGTCAGAAAAATATATTAAACTAATATTTAAAAGTTATAATAAATTACCACTAGAATTTCGAACATAAACAATTTTTTCAGCAGAATGATTACATTGTGTTGAATATTTGTTCAATCAAATACATTTTATAATTGATAGTAAGTGGATTCCTTCAACACAGTTATTCATTAAATTTTTAATCAAAATCCATGTGTAAAAAGTTAATTAGAAAGAAATGTTATTCCTAAAAATCATTTCCTTACAAAATAAACATTTCTTTTTAATCATTTATTTAACTGTTACGTTTTTTAAATTAAATTAATTTTTAATGATTGTTTTTCACGCATAATGATTTAATAATTTTTTGTTCCACATTTTATTTTTGAGACAACTGCACGCGTGCTGAATTCTTCGCATCGTCGGTATAAAATATGATTTGTATGGTATGTAAAGATAAAATTATGTTCCTACAAACCGGTACTTTTTTTCTTTACTATAACCTTAATTGTGTTTTTCTTGAAACGACATTTTTCAGCGCGCCGTGTAAAGTAGCTTTTTAAACGGATCAATCAATCAACATTTTTTCTTATCGGAAATGAATCATTATTTATATTGTGGGGCCATGAGCCTTTCATATGCAACAATAAATAAATAAATAAATAAATATTTTTAAACGAATTGATGTTAGAGGAAAAGGTCGAAAAATGGCGTTTTTAACACTTTCCAACCTAGTTGAAAAGTGTTTATGACTTCGGTTTGTCTGGCCGTCTGGCCGTCTGCGGTCTGTCCGTGCTCTAACTCCCGTAAATATGCTCGGATTGCCCTGCAATTTTTATATGTTATAATCGTTATCTATAGCATGTTCCCTATTTCAACGGAAGTGTGTAGCACTTATAGTTTTTTTACAGGGACACTCAAAAGAATTCCGTTACATTGCGGTCTATGGGGAAAAATCATTTGCGGTTTATTTAAATAATGTTTCACTATTTTAAACGCATTGAAATTTATATATATCATTAAGGTGCATTAGAAGAAGCTCAATATGGAATAGGGTGTGCATAGCACTTATACTTACTTCACAGGGACAGTCAAAAGAATTCCGTTACATTACGTCTATGGAGAAAAATCGTCTGCGGTTTATTTAAATAATGTTTCACTATTTTAAACGCATTGAAATTTATATAAGGTTCATTACAAGAGACTTACTACAGAATATTGTGTGTATAGCAGTCATCGTTCATTTACAGGGACACACAAAAGAATTCTCTACTGTATGTTAACAATAATTCCTGGAAGTGCGTTTTAAGTTACTGAATGCGATTTTAATTTTAAATCGCTTTTTGTATATTACGTGGTGTGTATAAATTCAGTAGATCCTATACAGGGAAGCACAAAAGTTCGGGAACACATTTCCGTATTATTTAACTCTAGACGGAGAATTTTAAACTGTGCTACGTGTTTCCTAACTGAACTAAAATTTAGCATCCTATGTAGTATATATACAAATCTATAGATCCTATACAGGGCTGAATAAAAGTATTCGGATTACTTAGATGTTATCTTTTAGCTTATTAAAGAGTATGATTCGTAAAATTATTTTTGAAGCGTTGGAAAGTGTTACATAATCTATGCTTGATGCATGATTTTTCGTTCTTGTTTTTTTTTTTTTCAAATAAGTATCATTTTAACAAATGCCATTCAAATTCACGAATGAAAAAGAAAACTGCCCATTTAAACTGAGCGCATTGAGCTCACAGGCTATTCACACTAATTGTATATAATTATCATATTTCAAAGTCGAAAAATAAAGAAATCGACAATATATTAAGGGGGATCATCCCCCGTCCATTCCCCATATAATTAACTAATGAACGCCAAACCTAATCAGGGAAGCGCCTTATAACAATTAATATATATGCAAAATTTGAAGATAATCTAATAACGCTTTATGAAAAACCCATTTATCTAAATTAAGGGGGGATTAGCCCCTCCCCCCGTAATCCCTTTTATACTTAATCATTGAACCCCCAAAACTAATCACGGAAGTGCCTTAATTTAAGAAAAAATCGGATAATTATGCATGAAAAACCCATTTATCTAAATAAAGGGGGGAGTAGCCCCCCTTTCCCCCTTTATACTTAAACAATGAACCCCCAAAACTAATCAGGGAGCACCTTATCACAATGAACCTATATAAAAAATTTAAAAGAAATTAGACAATTCTGCATGAAAAACTCATTTATCTAAAGTAAAGGGGGTCAGTCCCCCCTTCCCCACCTTTATACTTAACCAATGAACCTTCAAAACTATTCACGGAAATACCTTATCACAATAAACCTATAAACAAAATTTGAAGCAAAACTGTTATTTTAATCAAGAGTTATCGCGTTACGTACACACGTATATACATGCATACATACAGAACCGGCGCGGCGGACACATTAGCTCTCAGGCTTGATAGCCTGTGAGCTAAAAACATGTTCAATGTCTCCTGAAATTCAAAATGTTTTCCAGAGAATTTTTACAAGCTGTGCATTCGCAGAGTGATGTGTACACAGCATACAAATATGCGACCGGCAACATCTTCATAAATCATTGTACAATTAAAAAAAAGTGATAATATTAAAAACTATGAATAATAAGTGGGTAACTTCAATTTTGTGTTACTTTATTCTTTCTATGATAAACTCCTCGAAATTTGCTTACTTTTAGGGCCGTTGAAAGATAATGCGTTAGCTTTTTTTCAAACGACAATCATTTTAACAAATGTCGTTCAAATTCACTAAAAACAAGTTCAATGTCTCAATCAAAATGTTTTCTGATAAACTTTATTTTTTTGTTTCAGATGAATTTGACAAGCTGTGCATTACACGGCGCAGGATGATGTGTGCACAGCATACAAAAATGCAACCGACAACATCTACATAAATTATTGTTGGATATACAAAAATAATATTATTAAAAACTATGCATAATCAGTGGATAAAATCAGTCGTCTGTTACTTTATTCTTTCTGTGAAAAAATAAAACAAAAACAAAACATAATTTGAATACTTTTCCGGCCGATGAAAAATAATGCGTTGCCAAACTTAATGTGTCGAGATTATTTTAATGTAATTAGCAATTATCTCGAAATTTGCTTACTTTTAGGGCCGACAAAAAATAATGCGTTCACTTTTTTTTCAAACGGCTATCATTTTAACAAATGTCGTTCAAATTCACTAAAAACATGTCACCTCAAATTCGAAATGTTTTCTGATAAACATGATTTTGTTTGTTTCAGAGGACTTAGACAAGCTGTGCATTACATGGCGTAGGGTGATGTCTGCACAGCGTACCAATGTGCAACCAACATCTTCATAAATTATTGTATAATATAAAAAATAATATTATTAAAAACTATGAATAATAAGTGGGTAAAATCAGTCTTGTGTTACTTTATTCTTTCTGTGAGAAAAACAATAAAACGAAATCTGCATGCTTTTTTGGGCCGATGAAAAATAATGCGTTGCCAAGCTTAATGTGTCAAGATTATTTTTATGTAAATAGTAATTATGGTTTAAAAGGTTTTATAGAATGCATGTCTTATAATTACAAAAGTACATTACTAAAAATTATTATGTTTTTTATTTTTTTCTCTGTTATAAAATAGTCAATTTTAAATAAAAGGAAGTTACGGAAATAAATAATAACGATTCTAATTAAATATTTTACGTTTTTTTAAAACGCAATTTTCAATTATATTAAAATACTTTATTAAATATATTGAATAAAAAGTATTAGAGACAAAAGGGTGATTTCTGTCAGTAGATTAACCTTAAAATGATTTACAATTCAAAAAGTAAATAATACTTTTATTCTCA
Source organism: Maratus michaelseni (assembly GCA_963931845.1). Lineage (NCBI taxonomy): Eukaryota > Metazoa > Arthropoda > Arachnida > Araneae > Salticidae > Maratus > Maratus michaelseni. The sequence continues at coordinate 260,991,990 of OZ007589.1, read as the reverse complement.
AACTTCAATTTTCGCGACTGTATACCAGAATATCTCATATATATATATATATATTTTAATGCAAAGAAAGCTTTCTTAAAAGACACTATCTAAATATTTGAAAGGAATAAAAGAAATATTTTAAAAATTGTTTGACGGAAAGATATATTCTTTATGAATCATTTGAAATAAAAGCAGTAAGTGGTTATACTTTTATAAAAAAATTTGCTCAAAGTTTCAAAAGCGTTAAAAATATATTGTTAAAACTGATGTCAGCGAGTGCGAGAGAAAAATATAAATATAATAAATTAATGTAGGCAAAAGTGTCAGTTATATTCCCCCTAAATATTGTTTATAGTTATGAAAAGTATCCCATAATTAAAAAAGTTTCAACACGTTGTTTCCTCTTTATTGACACCATCTCGAAATTCTTTAGAATTTTTATGCGGTAGTGCAAAGAGAAAAGTATTCTCCCTTAAAGAATTCTAACAATGTATGCACTTTTAAACGTGATTGCTTTTATCTGCCTAAAATGGACAAAAAATGAAATAGAACAGAAAGGCTTTCAATGTAAAAATAGTTAACTGTATAATAAAAATAGGAAGAAAAACATGAAAGCTGGTGTTGTGAATAAAATCCTTTTTATAAAACTTTTCGGAAAGAAGGAAATCTATATAAAGTATTTTTTTTTTTACAATGTAAACTCTTTTATTGATAGCTAATTATTTCAATAATGTATATTTTTATATGTAACTCAACGCGTTAGTTTTTTATGAACTATTAAGAATTTCCAGCATAATTAAAAATTGTTTATGACTTAGATTTATCTGTCCATGCTATAACTCCTGTAATTCTACTCGGATTGCCCTGTATTTGCGTTGTTATGTTATTGACGTTTAATATAGCAGGATTTCTATTTCATATGTTCGTTTAGACGGACAGACAAAGTATTCCGTTACATTATAGTCAGTTGGGAAAAATCATTTCGAGTGTATTTTATTGATGTTACAAAATTTCAATCACAATCAAATTGATATGAGTTTATGAAGTGCACTAAAAGATGCATTGTGTATTGCCTTTAAAGTACTGTCTATTAACATAATAGCTGGATGTTCATTTTTAAGCTTAATTAAATTTTTACGTACACAAAGACATACAAAGACATCGATACAAAGACATCGATACAAAGTATTAGTAAGCATTATTGAGCATGAGCATGAATTAATTAAAAGTGGTTTTAATTCAGTTATGCATTATCAGTATGAACTATATTTATTATAGTAAGAAGTGTTTGTAGAATATAAATACGTAAAATTCTATATAAGGTCACGCAAAGAACTGGATACTTGGGCGAAATGGAAAATAACTTCTGTAAGTGGGAATTCATGAGTTTTAAGCGTGTTTTAGCAAGAAATAAATTTTAGCTTAATTTGTGGGTGTATAAAATCTGTACGTAAAATAGAGGGATGTACTCTCTTAAAACGAAAGAGTGGATTTTGCTTCTCAGAAAAGAGCTCTAATTTATTGGAACGTGAATGAGCTGATTTTTAAATGTTCACTCATCTTGATTTGAATTTTTATTTTTCTAATGCACTCCAGAAACGCGAATACTAAACAACTCAACTCGATAAAAAAAGCACTCATTGGCGAGCGGAAATCGATATACCAGTAAGCTGACGCAGCTGACGTGACCTTCTACTGTCCCCTCTACAATGCATATCCGCTGAGCAGACGACAGGCGTGTGGTGTGTGTACGCGGCTAACAGTACGTTGTTGACAATTTTAAAGAAGGAATACTTGAAAAGGTAAGAATTTCTGCTGATTTAAATACTCTAATTATGCTTTTTATAATGATTCTGTTTTATATTAATTGTTATTTTATATATGGCGTGATATTTTTCAGTTTATATCAATATTTTTATTAAATATGTCTTAACACTAACATTTAGGACTATTTATACGAGTGAACATTTAGAGATCTTTTAAGTTGGAAGGAGAGATATTAAAAAATACTCTAAAATATAATGAAATAAATCCTTTGCCTCTCCTTTATGTTTTTTTTAAAATGTTGTTTCAATAAATATGATTTATATAAATAGCATTTAGTAGCAATTTAAACTTTTAAAGAAACTATCTTGGCGGTACGTTCGTTTATATAGTATATATTTTTAGCGATGTTTCAGAGAACTGTAACTTTTATAATACTATAAATTGAAAATTGACTTGTCTGACTTTAAAAATATTGTTTTAAAGTAAACAAATTATATTTCTTATTTTATTCTCAGTCTGAAGAAATTTTTCCTGGATTGACCTGCCTTGCTTTTCGAAAGTGCATACATAAATTTCAGTCATTTTATGTTGCTGAGAGTTGGATTATTTGAAATGTATCTAACACATATAAGAAAGGCTTTAGTATATCTATTTCATGTTAATGAAAATTTTTGAAAAAGTAGCTGTATTAGTATATACGCTGTTTTTCTAATATTTTAAAATATACTTGATTTATGAAACTGTATAAATCCCATATTTTTTATCATATGTTGTTAAAAATAAGGTAAATATCTACATTCACGGAGTAAATATTCCTAAATAGTATTAGAATTGAAACATATTTAATGATAATATTGATATAAACTGAAAAATATCATGCAATGTATCGAATAATATTGCATAGAAAACATAATCATTATAGAAAAATAAAAAAAAAAGATTAAAATATTTAAATCAGCAGAAATTCTTATCTTTTCAAATATTCCTTTTAAAATTCTCTTTTTGGTTCGGGAGGGGGGGGGGGTACATATTTCAAGCAGCTCAGAAACAAAAAAGGTACTTTTTACTTAATTGTTGAATATATAGATATATGTAAACATAAATATGTATACATTCAATATGCAAATTATTTTTTTTTTTTAATAATAATCTACCTGTTCATGAAATTTATTATTTTACAATGAAATATTACATTTTACGTGAATTTTAATTCCCCTTCCCCTCCTCAAGTATGAGTTAGTTATACATCACTCAAGTGCTACTGGATTTAACCTTCATTGATTGTATTTCACTCAAGTATGAGTAAAATAGAGATCACTCAATCATGAGTTACCAGTTGTTCACTCGAGTTGTTTCAACTCTTCATGAGAAGGTCACTTTCAAATCGTGAGATGAGTGGATTTCGGCTCAACTTGAGTTATTTTGGCTCTTTCGTTTTAAGAGAGTACAAAAAAAATTCAAGTATGTTTCCGTCTATTGGTAGAAATCGCTGAGGGTTAATTTTCAATAGTCTATGTGTTTTCTTACTAAACTGAATTTTAATATACTATGTTAGAACATATACAATTCTATAGATAAAATACATGGCTGCACAAAATAACTGGATTACTTTTACGGTTATGGACGGTAATTGCTTTAATCGGGTTTTCAAATGTTTTTTCAAATGTTTACATAGGTATCTTATTTAACATATTAAGGATCTAAGTTTTGTTAAGTATTAAGTGGAAGTGGTGGAAGAAGTTTCATAATCTATGCTTGCAGCATTGTTTTTCTTTCTTCCTTAAATGTATTTTTGCTGATTATTAAATGGTTTCTAAATTAAATATAATTTGATGCAATAAAATTTTCTTTTTTATTGGGAAAAATATAATTAAATTTTGAAATTCTATTCTTATTTTTTTTTATTTCATTGTTTGATTTTTTAACAGTTACCATAATGCGTCATAATGTGAAGAAGTAATATTTCGTTTAATGTTGTTATTTTAAGAACATACTAAACGTGTTGCACATATCAACAAGTAAAATGATCATTTTAAACTATTTAAAGCTCATCGTGCTAAAACGCAACATTTAATTAATTAATATTTACTCTTATTAAAAATAATAATGATATGTATATATATATGTAATAATAAAAAAAAATCGCCATTTTTCCTTAATTAATTTATTCCAAATTCTTACAATTCTAATTTTTCCCTCTCTTTTAAAATATCTCTTAAATCTAAATTATTTGTTTTATTCCATAGCTTAATCAAAATATCCTTTTAATTATCATTTTAAAAATCCTAATCTGTTTGAAGCTACACGTATTTGTAAAACCTTAATTTATTTCTTCTTTTGAAACATTCAAATTTTATTTCTTTAGAACGTCTCTTAATATCATTTTTATTTTTATTAAAATTATCATTCGATATCCCATAATCCTTTCGGCTCCCGCGTCTGCCGCTTCACTTCAAAATTATGCTACTGACAGTATTAAGTTCCCTGGTTTTGCAAGCTTCTTATTGGCTCGCCCTCCCCCCTGCATTGCGGAAATATTCATTCGCCTTTTACCTTTAAAACGGTTTGAGAGCTGATTTTGTACGTTTTTCTTCTGTCAACTAGACCCAGTCACTAGGGGGTCAAAATTGTGATGTCATCGGTAGAGAATTCTTCAATAACATAGCTTTGTGCCATCATCTAATGCATTAAATATCTTCGAGTTTTTGATGAGATTTAATGGAGTTGTTAAATCAACGTTTAATTCTAATAAAAAGTTGTCGCTTCAATGCTGTTGTTCTTGAGTGGGAAATTGCCTGGATTGATTTATTTTGCCTTTTCTCCGGTTACGTGCGACTGCTTCTATGGAAAATAATTTGTGATCTTCCGTCATCATCTAGCATGGAACAGCTTCAATAACTTGTGGCAATGGAATAATTTGGCTATGATCTGGAGTAAATTTATAAAGATCGTGGCTGGCCTGTCAACGGTTGCTGGATCTAGAATAACTCATCTCATATATATATATATAATCCAAATCTGTGATTACCAAGTTTGGCCCTCTCCTTGTAAGCTCGATACATGATTTTTCGCTTAAATAAGAGTTAATTTATACATTTTCATCAATTGCAAAAACCTCAAACTGCTTATATATACTAAGTGTTTTGAAACATTTAATAAATATTTTAATATATTTTAATTCAGAATTACATAAGTTTTTATTCATGTTAGAAGATTTCATCTAAATCCTATTTATGTTTTACTGTATTATTAATATCTGATAACATTTAATGATGCGTTTTCACACCATTTTATAATATTCAAACTTATAAAGCCGTAAAGCTTAATAAAATGTTATTATGGAAGAGAATGTGATGTGTTTATTGTGCAATTGATTTGTTTGGTGCAGTGCAAGTCCAGTCTTTTAATTGCAATTTAACAATCATAATAGAGCAGTTTCAGAAGTTTTTCAGGATTTTAATATTTTAAAATGTTAATAACGCAAACAATTAAAAGCTTGTAGTAAACTCTTATTTTTCTTCTTGCTTCAACGATATCTTGTATTCCAACTAAACATTAGTCGTACACATATTTACACACATCGTTTCCGAATGTACCAAAGATTTTTGTTAAAAACAATAAGAAACACGAATATTTAGTCTGCCAAAACAGAAATACTCAGTCGAAAATCTAATACTTAGATGAAAGTCAATTAAATCGTGTGGTAGTCATAAGATATGCTATAAAAAATATATAAAATTACCAAATAAACTACACTTTAACTAAATTGCAAGTTAAACGAAATGAACTAATAAATGAAACATGAACTGAACACCTTTCTCCCAGTAAATTCACTGGCGGATACATGCTCGGTAGTGTTATTTCATCTGGGAACGAAGGGATTAATGTCATTCCGTATTAAAGTGTTGCATTGGTACATTCATTCTCTGATATATAAGAGATTTCATAATTAATAGAACCAACTTTAGCCGGTGAGAGAAGTAACTAAAAGAAACATTTCTTACTAATTATCTTATAGACGTATGTTGATTCTTTTTCCTTACTTTGTCGTTTATTTTCGAAAACTAGTCGTTGAGGCCACCGTAATACTTACCCATCATTATATAAAATGCATAATATAAAATATGAAAATGAAACATGTGAACTATTTATAAAATGCATTGCAATACGAATAAAATCGTGACTTGATGACGTCATAAATTTTAAATGATCTATTACAGAATTGCGTAAAAGAAGCATCCTTATAACTCCAAAAATTATAATCATATTAACTAAGAGTTTACTGCATTGGATTAAGCATCTCATTTCCAATTTAAATATATCTTTGAATTGAAATTTGAGTGAAATACAGTGTCATGAAAAATCGAAGTGTGTGAAAATATGATTACAAATATCTCGGCAACTAGTTATTTAATCGACTTCCTTCTTTATGCAAAATTTATGTCTTTTCATTGTCTTTTATATTCCACCTTTAAAATAAACAATTTCGATAATTTTTGTATACCTTTTATCAGAACGAATATTTCGAGAGTCCGAAAAAAACAGTTCCGGATAATCGAGGTTACTGAAACTAAATAAGCTTCTTCTCATTATTACATACAAAGTACATACCAAATTCCAAGTCTCTATGTCAATTTTTTCGGGAGTTAAAATATTTTTTCGGAATCTCCAGTGTCTGAAACGTGTAAATCCCTCAATTTTTTTTCCGATTTTCAAAAGGATTTCAAGACTTACCCTACAATGTTAAAAATTTGCAGCAAACTGTCCAGTCATTTGACCGTTTTTATAGAAAATGGTTACATAACCGCAATTTAGCTCTATTCTGACCATATTCTTGCCCATATTATGTTCAGCAGAGAGTTAAATTACGGTTATGTAAGCGTTTTCTATAAAAACGGTCGAATGACAGGACAATTTGCTGTAAATTTTTAACAGTGCATACTACGTACGATGGGTATGTAAAATATATCGCTTAATTTCAGTTCTTTTCACTACTCAAAGAAAAGCTTATTATAGAATGAGTTAATTGTTTTAAAGTATTTCCCGGTACGCTATTTTGAAACTGTATTATTACATATGACGAGCTAATACCTAAAACGTTTCTATAAAAACGGTCGAATGACAGGACAGTTTCCTGTAAATTTTTAACAGTGCATACTACGTATGATGGGTATGTAAAATAATCGCTTAATTTCAGTTCTTTTCACTACTCAAAGAAAAGCTTATTATAGAATGAGTTAATAGTTTTAAAGTATTTCCCGATACGCAATTTTGAAACTGTATTATTACATATGACGAGCTAATGCCTAAAACGCTTCTATAAAAACGGTCGAATGACAGGACAGTTTCCTGTAAATTTATAACAGTGTATACTACGTATGATGGGTACGTAAAATATATCGCTTAATTTCAGTTCTTTTTACTACTCAAAGAAAAGCTTATTATAGAATGAGTTAATTGTTTTAAAGTATTTCCCGGTACGCTATTTTGAAACTGTATTATTACATATGACGAGCTAATGCCTAAAACGTTTCTATAAAAACGGTCGAATGACAGGACAGTTTTATGTAAATTTTTAACAGTGTATACTACGTATGATGGGTATGTAAAATATATCGCTTAATTTCAGTTATTTTCACTACTCAAAGAAAAGCTTATTATGGAATGAGTTAATTGTTTTAAAGTATTTCCCGGTACGCTATTTTGAAACTGTATTATTACATATGACAAGCTAATGCCTAAAATGCCATTTAAGTATCACTAAAATATGGGAAAAAACACTTAATAAAGAATCTTTCAACAGTAATAAATTCATAAATAATAACTGAATATCCATAATTTTTGTTTTTCCTTTCGTTTTTACATCATTATCAAATATGTAAACAAGAACGAAAAATCATGCGTCAAGCATAGATTATCTAGCACTTTCCATCGTTTCCAAAATAATTTCTCAAAACATACCGTTTAATAAGCTAAAAGATACCATTTAAGTAAACAATTTGGAAAACGCATAACATATTTAAAAACCTAATTTCAGGAATTTCCAACAGATGCAATATTCGGAAAAATATCCGAATATTCTTATTCAGCCCTGTATATGATCTATAGATTTGTATATATACTATATAGGATGCTAAATTTTAGTTTAGTTAGGAAACGCGTAGCACAGTTTAAAATTCTCCTTCTGGAGTTTCTGTCAATAAACGGAAATGTGTTCGCGAACTTTTGTGCTGCCCTGTATAGGATCTACAGAATTTATGCACACCACGTAATAGACAAAAAGCGAGTTAAAATTAAAATCGCGTTCAGTAACTTAAAACGCACTTCCAGGAATTATTGTTAAGAGACAGTAGAGAATTCTTTTGTGTGTCCCTGTAAATGAACGATGACTGCTATACACACACTATTCTGTAGTAAGCCTCTTGTAATGCACATTAGTAATATATATAAATTTCAATGCGTTTAAAATAGTGAAACACTATTTAAATAAACCGCAGACGATCTTTCTCCATAGACGTAATGTAACGGAATTCTTTTGACTGTCCCTGTAAAGTAACTATAAGTGATATGCACACCCTATTCCATATTAAGCTTTTTCTAATACACCTTAGTGATATATATAAATGTCAATGCGTTTAAAATAGGGAAACATTATTTAAATAAACCGTAAATGATTTTTCCCCATAGACCGCAATGTAACGGAATTCTTTTGAGTACCCCTGTAAAAAACTATAAGTGCTACACACTTCCGTTGAAATAGGGAACATGCTATAGATAACGACAATAACATATAAAAATTGCAGAGCAATCCGAGCATATTTACGGGAGTTAGAGCACGGACAGACGGCAGACGGCAGACGGCCATACGGCCAGACGGCAGACGGCCAGACGGCCAGACGGCCATACGGCCAGACGGCAGACGGCCAGACGGCCAGACGGCCATACGGCCAGACAAACCGAAGTCATAAGCACTTTTCAACTAGGTTGGAAAGTGCTAAAAACAGAAATGCGTACTATTAATAGGTCGGCGAGAAAACATAAAATTTAGATAAATTTAAAATCTGTTTAACGCTGTTACAAGTACACATAATAACTCAAGTGACTCAAAATAAAAAGAAGAAGTGTAGAAAGGAGTTTTGTTTCTTCACATGTCGGCTATAACAAATGACTTTGCTTTTGCAGAGTAGCTTACACTTTACAACAAATACATTAATTTGATTTCAAAATATATATTCGTTTCTTTTGGAAATTCAATAATTTTAAATTCCATTTTATTAATAAAACAAAAAAAAAATTATTAAGTCTAATCACTTACATCATCTTTGTCCAATGGACCATCATCAAGAAAGTTCTACGGAAGAGCCTTAGTATATTGCACACATTATTTTTAATGATTAGTGGAACTATATATCGCCAATAATCCAGTTTCCAATCGCCAATAGTCCACAACACGGAGGCGTGTTTGGACTATTGCGAATGGCCTAACATTCGCAAAAGAAAAATCGTACTAATGTTGCGCAACATTCTGTATTTTTATTGTGTACTAGATTTGTTGTTATTCGAATATTATATTTTTTAACTTGTTTGTCGAGTCCTGATCTTAAAAGTATTCTTATTCCTGAATCATCTTCTTATTGTATGTAGAGGGCAATCATATAACTTCTGAACGGATAAAGCTAGAACTGTGTGACAAGTTTCTATCTATACTAAAATGATTATGCGCTATGATATGAGAAGGGCCAAAACGCCCGAGTGGTAAAATTTGTAAGTTATAACCGTATCTCCAACATTATGAGTCTATAATAATGAGTCTGATAATTGCTTAATAGGCGTATAGCCATCATAGTGAAAAAGTACCCTTTGGTACTTTATACTGATGACCCGAGTTCGAGTCCCGGCTTAAGTACTTTTTCACTATGTTGGCTATACGCCTATTAAGCAATTAAAATTTGAATATTATGAATGCAAGGCGTGAGAAATTTTCTCTGGAAAAAAATGTCTAAATGTTAAATATGAATTTATGCAATTGTCGATGCTGGGTTTCTTTGATTTCGTGTTTTCCCCAGGGTTGGCGTCTCACGGAAAATATTCCATCTTGTGCTGCGTTTGTAGCCTTGCCAACATGTTATGGTGAAAAAGTTCCAGGCTGAGTATCGTTCCCAAGTGGTTCAGTTGGTAGAACGTCAGTGCGCTATACTGATGACCCGGGTTCGATTCCCGGCAGGTACTTTTTCATAATGTTGGCTATACGCCTATTAAGCAATTAAAATTTGAATATTGAGAAAATAAGAGTTTACTGATCTGAATAAAGTTTAATATTAATAAAGATATTAAATTCTCTGAACGTAATATATCAATTAGAATAATTGATAAAATCCTAAGGGCGGGCTTAAAATTATGCAAAAGCAATTTTGCTCATTTTATTATATTTTTTTATTTACCTTTGTACATAATATATTTTTGTAAATGAATATTCTTAATTTTAAATTTGTTTATTACTTACATCATTATGACATGTGTGTATTTATTGAATTTTTTAGGTTATTTCATCTCGCTTGCGAATATAGTTAGATATGTTAATTCCCGTTAATATTACATATAATTTCTTTAGTTATTAATATTGCCAGTGTTAATAATAATTATTCTAGGGAAGGTTCGCGGAATATTCCAATATCTATTTTGGGATATTCAAAGAATTTTACAAACTTTAGTATATTTTTAGATATAAGATAAACTTCCTTATTTTTAATTTTATCATGATTGTCTATGTATATATATATTTTATTCGCTCATGATACCTTTATTAGAGTATTTGAACATTTATTCTTTTGAATTCTATACGATCGCGATTATTTCAGTTTCCACTATCCAGATGAATTCAACATTAACTGATTGGGTAGGCTGATTATACAATATTTTTTACAATAAGTAACAACATTACAATATCTATGACAGAAATATTCCCAACAGTACGTCAATAAACGGTTGTAGAAATATGGTATGAAAAAACTGATGTATTTTTAGTAAATAGACCCAGAAAAAAGTTTTGTTGAATCAACAAAAATTTGGTTGACCAACAAAACTTTTCGTTTAAATATGGGTCAATGGAAATTTTGTTTGAATCAACAAAAAAAATATTGTTGATTTTTTTTGCAATTCCAAAAAAAATTTTGTATCGTCAGCAAAAAAATATTTTGTTAATTCAAGTAAAATAGTTCAATTTTACTTGAATCAACAAAATTCTTTTTGTTACATAGATATATGCTATGTGTTATTTTAACAGACTATTTTCTTTTTTCAACAAAATATATTTTGTTTGTATACATAATAAAATATGTTAAATTACGAACATGTTTTATTTATACTTCAAAAAATTTTGCTAAATGAACCAATCTAAATATGCAGTTTTAACTATTTTTTAAATCATTTTCAGCAGTGAATTACGCCTGTAAACCTTGAATAATAACAAGTGAATTTATATCCTGCTTTTTTCCTTGGGCAAACCGAGAGAGTGAAAATTGCCCAGATCCCGGGTCTTCAGAACAGCTCTCGGAGGCACTACCACTGAGCTACAAGGGACGATATCTAAGATCGGCATTTCTCACTCTTATATCTGTCGGAACGGCTGCAACCGCAGCACAAGATGGACATGTTATCAGGAGCACGCAAATTTCTGCGGCAAACATGAGACGACAATACAAAGCCCAGCATACGGCAACACATAGTAAATTTTTAATTCATTTTCAGCAGTGAATTACGCCTGCAAAAAGCCGTATAAAAATTCAATGGTTATTATTAAAAGATTACAGGCGTAATTCACTGCTGAAAATGAGATACTATTGCAGAAATCGCAAAAATGCAACATAGCAGCGCCACCTGTTGCAACATAGCAGCGCCACCGCCGATTTACACTAAAAACTAATCAGCAACAATTTATATCAGGAAGTAACTGAATATAAAGTTTTATTAAATTTCGCGCATTAGTTCGTCAGATAGAGCGCCCACAAAATGTTTGTCACATACAGACAGATAGTCATTGGCAGACATTTTCTAAAAACAGTCAAATCGTGTTCAGGACCTTCTAAAATCCGTCGAAAACAACCAAAATGTACTCAACAAAACATGTTTTGTTGTTTTAATCAATTCCTTTTTCTGGGTGTAAACATGTAAACGAGGTACGATTTATTATAATAAGAAAATCATGTTAAGTATATTTAATGTGTCCACCATCAACAAATATACACATGTACTCACTGGCATAAGCATGCAATGTTACAGATAGAGCATTACATGGACTATAGATACATTGACCTTATTTAACAAAATAAGTTGAACCTTGCTTCTAAGTTGCGTGTTAGTTTTCGTAGTAAATATGAATCTGCATTATATAAAATCAAAAGCAATTTCTGGTTTATGTAAGTTAGTGGTTGGTTATCGAAAAACTAACGCCTCAGGTCTTCTATTTAAGTTATTTGTATAATCAGACGTCATTTCATACTAAATCAAAGACACACTACAGACTTTTATAATTGTCGTTTTTTTTCACTATATTTTATAACTTTCCTGTTTGGGTATATAACTTTCTAATTTCACAAATATTGGAGCTCCTATCATACTCATATGATAGCGCATAGTCGCTGTACTATAGGTAGACATTTGTCCTAAATTTCTAGCTTTACACATTCAGAGGTGATTCTTGACTTTAGACTACATCCTGTACGTATGTGTGTGAGAGATAGAGAGAAAATGGCATCAAAACGTAGCCTTACCCATTACGTATTCTTTTAATATCTCAAAAATAGTTTATTAAAGTACTTTATTACAAATGAATCAATTTAATTCTTTAATCTAAATTAATTTTTAATGTTCTATCTATTCGGTACACTAGGGTATAACTATAAACCTCCTTAAAGGATAATTTCTCTTCGGAAGTCTCTAAAATCATTTAAGGAACTAGTATCTATAATGGAATAGGAATTAAAGACACAGGTGAATTTATTTAACTGAACTAAATAGAATTATATTCACTAATGGCTTCCGATTTCCCGATTACTACAAAATCTTTATGATTTTGAAATAGTATTAAGAACTGTGATTGTAAGTGAAATGACTATGAATTTATTTGATTATATTGCATCGGAAAAAAATTCTATTGAATTAAAAAAAATCGATCTATAAGACGTATTTTATTCAGAAATGTTTTATAATTTTTTTTAGAATGTATATTTTGAGTTTGGTATTTTAAAGAAACAAAAAGTCTTACAGCACAAAAATGAAGTATAATATCATTTCTCAACAGTAAAAAATTATTTATATATATGTTACGGTCCACATGATTAATACGGTCATTATTAATAATAACCGGTTATTATTAATAATGACCGTGGTTATTATTAATAATAACTGACTATTATGTCCGCTCAATATTAATAATAACCGATTATTATTAATAATGACCGGATTAATCATATTGACCGTAACTTATATATTTCATATGTGGATACTGATTCTTTGGTTACAATACACAAAATAAATAAATTTCCTGAAAGCTTGAATTCGAATGAAAAAATGAAAAAAAATCTATTCTTTGTGGAAGTAAAAGAGTAATTTGTATAATTAAAGAAAATACAAAAAAAAGTTGGGAGGGTAACAAAACAAAATGAACAGAAAAAGTTTCATTGTATTAGTTTGTCTGAAAATTGCGTATTAGCAGGTATTAAAAAGCAAATATCCGTATTTAAACCTTATGTGTGTCATAAATACTCTATTTCTCTATATTAAAACAAGTGGGCGATTGTGATCGAAGATAGCACAAAGGGTTTTCCTTTAATATTCCTTTCAAAACACTTTATCCTTTCTTTAATAAATACAAATAAATTTCATTTTCAAAAAAAAAAAGTCATTTTTTTTATACAGTAAAAATTCCCCGTCTATTTTTTCGGTTATTCGAATATCTGAACCGGCCCGATAACGGGCGGAGCCCGCTTTATACTCTGCCAGAATAATATCTGTCATGTGGACTAAATGCGATATTAAAAAAAAATCAATTTCAAAATTAAACATGTTGCATAGAGAACTTCAAAATGTTAAAATACCGCCAATGTTTCCATATTCGTCATTTTGTCATGATTCAATACGTTCATCAAACTCATATTACGTTATAATCACTTGCTGACGGCACATCTACTTACTATCTCTATTACTCATATTGATACTCTCTTTGTATTAGTCTCAAACATTTGAAAAAGTCCGTTAAACTTCCAATATGACGTCAGATAAATTTTCTTTTTAATTATCTAATGACGTCGTATTAGCCTGCTTTCTGTACTGACATATACTCATATTCCTTGTATTATTGAGAAATGTTTGAAAATTTCCGTTTTATTATTAATATGACGTTATATTGATCTGTTTTTCACTTGGTGAAACTTTTTAATTCATTTGTATTTCTCACGAGGAAATATTTCAATAGAAAATTAATTTTTGTAGAAAGAACCTTATTGTGGATTTTTAATTGTTGGCAACTGCTATAACGAAAATTGTTTAAATGTAATAGGAAAAGGCTATTAGACTTTTTGTTTTTCATCTCATATAAAAATAATACGACTTTTTCAAAATTTTATGATTTTCAGAGTGACAGTGGGTATTCCACCGTAAGTACACAAAATTTAAAGTCTGAAATTTATACAGTTTCTGAGAACTGGCTCTGTAACAGACATACAGAGAAGCAAGACGAATAGGGTTTCGTGAGATGAACGAAAGCCTAAAAATGCAACCACCGCTGCAGCAGTAGCTTTTAATGAAGATTTTGTGCCTTGAGACCTTTCTGGATTAATGTCCAGAAAATTATTGCTTATAAAATTATGAAAATTGGTAGTTTTATAAAGAAATGTTCGATAAACACGCAGAAGCAGACAGTTTTCAAATAAAAAAATTATTTTAAGAGATATTTATTATTAAATTTTGTCAAAATAGTTCTCTTAAAAAAGTTTTATCAGAACAAAAACTATGCACTGGAATTTAACTATAATTTAAAATGATATAGTTCACAAGCTGGCAGTGGGCATAGTGCATTTGTTTTTTTTAATTTGAGTAATGTTTTGAAGTTATATTTAATTTTTAAAAAAATTTCATTTTTTTAAGGAGATTTATTTCATTTTTCAAAAGTCCATTATTTGAATTGTTGCTAATTTGTAAAATACCGCCGTAATAATATTCCCTTTCCATAAAAAAAATGTATTCACACGTGACTATCAAAAACAGATTTTTTTTAAAAAATCATTATTTTTATGGAGATTTATTTCATTTCTCAAAAAGTCCATTATTTGAATTGTTGGCAATTTGTAAAATACCGCACATAATAATATTCCCTTTCCATTAAAAAATGTATTCACACGTGACTATCAAAAACAGAAATAAAACTTAAAAAAATTAATTAAATGACCACATGTTTAAAGCAGTAATTGTAAAAAAAAACGTAATAAAAAATACACTTGTGCGTGAATATTAAAAAGACAAATTATTAAATTATTACGCGTTCAAAGAATTTAACGGGGAAACTTCCGTCATATTTAAAGTACTCAAATAACAACATTCCCTAACAGATTCAATATAAAAATATATTTACACAAAAGATTAATTTATTTCGACAAAATATTTTACCTATTTTTGCAAATTTTAAAACAGCGTAAATAAAAATATTTCCCTTCAGTTAAACTTTATTTTCACGTTTAATAAAAGGGTTAAAACTTTGAAAATTACGTCATACTGGAAACGATACATTTAAAACGTCTTACTGAAAACAATTATTGGTACCTCTCCATTATACTGTTGACAACTTTCCGGTAAAAAAAAAAAAAAAAAAACCTATCCCTAAACTATTTTCCAAACCCTAATGCCCAAAAAACCAATGGAAGAATGTTGCCATTGGAATCTAAAGCCCTACTCATTATTTGTCAAATATCAGTAACATTAAACAATACAATTTATGATACAATAATGAAAAGAGAAAAAAAAAGTAATCTTAAATATTTATTTTTTTAGAATATTTTTCTTAAATTCTCTCCTCGGCTAATAGATAAGTGTTTATGACGTCAGTTGAAACGAATCTGTTGTACGTAACTATGCATAGAAACATTTGTTCAAAAATTTGTTCTCTTATAATATCATAGCGCGACGTTTAAGGTCGTAATTATTATTTAAATTAACGAAATTAGCGTGTTTTTAGAGTTTGCAGGGACAGAATGGGGGTTGGTCAGAGTAGCTCGTATGAGGCAGATCCCCCTAGTATTAAAAAATAAAGTACATTTCAGATTTAATTCTTGAAGGAGATTTAAATATTTCTATTAAATATTTCGATAAAAAAACATTTAATAATTTTAATTATTAATTTTAGAACAATTGATGGTATGTTACCTTATTTTTTACTGTATTAAATTATTCCACTTGTGTTTACATCCAAATTAAGAGATTTATCAATTGGAGATGCAAAAATGTCTTTATTCCAATCTGCATATATCACTGTAATATTTTGGTAAATCTCCAGTTTTAAAGCCAATTTGAGAATTTATCACACTGACGTGTAAATGTCTTAAATATATTTGTAAATATTTTCATTCAGAACTTTTGCTGAAACGTTGATTGACCATCATAGAAATATCAGGAGCTTTTCAAAATTTATTTTTTTTTTCTATATATAAAAGCATTATGTAGTCTGTATAGATATCATTATTAATTTGCGCAAGTTTCTGCGTAAATTTAATAATATCCTGTACGAAATTTATAATTTAGCTTAGGAATGTATTCAAATTGATACATTTTTTAAAGCTTTATAAATAAGTATGTTTTTCAATGGCCTACAAACGTAGCAATAAATTAACTAATGCAAATAATCTGTTTTAGACATTACAAACGACGAACAGATTCTGAATCTATTTCTAGTTCTGACTGTGTTGGTGTTTAGATAATGGGAATTTGAAGTGTATTTCGCATGGTGAACGGTGTAACATTTTGTTTGACACATTGTCATGTTATGCAAATTTTGTAATTCAAATAAATGTATTGCAGAGTTACTATTTTAATTAAATGCATCTTTGGTCAAAATATATTAGTATTATTATTATATATAAATTTTGTAAAAATACAATAATATATTTCAGTGCATTTTTAATTTCTTCAACAATAGGAAACTACATAATAACAAAATAATGTCTATAACAAACGTTTGGAAGTACGTTTATTTATTTCTGGAATGAAAATGTTACAATAATATGAAGCCTTTTCACAATTTAGAATCACCTATAATATAATTTAGCAATTATAGACGCAAAATGACATATCTTATTCTGATTGTGTAGATTATCTTTTACAACAATTAAGTATGAATATTAACATTGTTTTCAATACGCAGAGTTATACAAAACATTATGAAAAATCGGTTTATTATGTTATAATTTACATAAAGATGATCTTGAATGTATTTATTTATTTATTTATTTTGGTGCATCGGAAAATGTGATATCATTTTAATATACTAGTAACAATTCAGACAGATGTACTTAATCGGCAATTTCACAAGTAACAAAAATTATTAAATAGCCCTTAGTTCGTGAAATTCTCAGGTAAAATCAGACAGAAATACATATTTGTAGTTATAGTTACAATACCTTATTCTAAACATCAAGTATTGAACATATAAAATGGCCATTTTTCAAATGTAGGGCAAATGACTCTATTAAAAAATCTACTATTTTTAAGTTAGTTGTGAAAGCACGGTTTTCACAACAATAAATCAACTGATTAAATTTATCAAATATAATTTGAAATTTTAACCCTCTGATTGTTTATTCCGCGATTTCCATGGGCAAAACATTTGTAGAAAAATCATATAATGCACAATTTTTGAAGACATTTTGTTTTAAAAAAATTCACAGTCAAAGGGTGAAAATGCAAATGATAAATTTAATACATATTTCAAATACATGATGATTTGAAATATGTAATAATAGACGAGATAATGATCGATTCCATGCAGGTTGAAAGGGTTTTGAAATAAAAAATATGCTGTCAGAGGGTTAATGATAAATCGCAGTATGTATTTTTGACCATTTAGAACTAAATAGTGGATGTGGTCCTGATTTTAGAAACGTATAACTTGGCAAATGTATAATTTTATAACTTGGCAAATCATGTATAGAAAAAAATTAGTTCGCGAATTTTTTTTTTTTTTTTTTTAATAGAACCACATTTGTTGGCATTATGAGTCGTGTCAACATCGGCGTTATACCAATGGTTTGTCAATCGTGTTTCTAAACGACATGGTGAAAAAAGGCAAATGTTTCAATCTACGTGTAGAAAATTTGATCAGTTGGTAATATTAGGAAAATATAATATATCTAAGAACGAAATATACAAAAACCTTTTTCTAGTTAAGTAGGATTCCGAAAGACGCTCTTTGTCTGCAGAAACCTTAAAAAACAATATATTTTCAACATTTAATGAAGCATTTATAAAAAGAAAGTTTATTTTGCCGCCGCTCTTTTTCAGAAACGTTTCCGTGCAATTTTTCTAGTGTATTAATCAGTTTTCTCAAAATGGAATATCTATTTTTCGAATACTATAAATTCTGAATTAAACATTTTCAGTCTCGTATCTGAATTTATACATACAACAGCAGCAAAATAACCTTAATGTTAATGTTAACATTATCAATGATAATTTACCATGTTTGTTTGTAAAGCATCTCTGTTGAAAATGAAAATGCTTCTGTATACAATTAATAGCTTGCAAAAAAGTATATTCTTGATTGAAAAGAATGGGATTAAAACAGTATAAAATTTACTCGGAAACGACTCCCGGAATTACTGACAGCAAAAGAAACTTTATTTTTATAAATTCTTCTTTAAAGCTGAAAAATATAGTTGTTTGTGAGTTTTCTAAAGATAAAAAAGCTTTTAGGAATCGTGGGTAACTCGGAAGAGGCTATTTTATATTTTTCTGAGAGTTTCTATTACATTTTCTCGGATTAGGAAGCATTTGCCTTTTTCACAGTGTGCACATATAATGTTTGATTAACGTTCATGCACACAAAGTTTTTGCCATGCGCAATCTACTTTGAAATGGCCTATGGTAAGTATTATTTGATAATTTATGTATTAATAATCTGAATACCGATTTTATTACAAATTTAATACAGATTTGTGTCGACCAAATTCATTACGTTATTTCTCACAACTTATGTACTTTTATTAAATACAATATACGGTCAATCACGTATCTTGCATGGATATAGTAAAGAAAGCACCAATATTGCTTAAAGAATTTAATAAAATTCCATTTCTTTCAAATTTTTCGAAATATAGTACTACGTGTTATTTCTTTATCATTTGTACTAGATTTGAACTTTTCCATCATCCTTCTTTTAATTTAAATTTTCAAAGTAACGAATAATTTTAATTTAATTTAATACATTTAATAATATGATACATTGTATATTACAATTAAACTAATATACTGTTAGGGTATTTAAACACTTTACTAAGAATACATTTATATTTAGAGAAAGGAAATTACCTCATCACATGATAAATTTTGTATGATATGATAACATAATGTCCTTTCGATCGTAAAAGATTTTTTGTGTTAGCCGATATCATTTTGATGCGTTAAGAGGTCTTCATCCTATTTACTTTATCCCCTTTTAGTATTATCGTCATCTGAGAGAAGAGCATTTAATTTAATATGTATCAGACTTCACAGTAATTATAAAAGTTTCAGGACAACTAAATCTAAGATAAGATTTGAAATCTCTTAAATATTTGTTTTCTGAATGTAATTATCATGCGAAATTATTAATTTATATTTTGTACAATGTGCATAGACTCTATAAATAATAAGTAATTTTCTTCTGCACGTATTTAAGTGATATAAATTAGTTTTTTTATTGATAATTCTCACACACACAAACTTATATATGTATGTATATGTTTACTGTGTCTATGTTTGTCATAAATATGTGAATAGACATATTTATGTATTGTGTGGATGTTTCTGCTTATGCAAATATATTTACATACAGGTGACAAGAAATAACTTGGACGAAGTTTCAAACCAAAAATCTTTAACTACCACTAAAGTTATAAAGTTATTGTCATAGGGAATTGATTCTAGAAAGCTACTAAACAGGTGTAAGTAAGTTAGTTGTGATAACCATTATGGTTAACAACGATCTGCCATACTTGAATTACATAAGCAAGGAATGAAACAATGTGAAATTGTTCAACGACTGAAAGTGCCTAAGCAGACTGTTTCATACACAATCAAAAGGTTTAAAGAACTCGGACATGATGGTGACAGGCCAGGAAGAGGAAGAAAGCGCACAGTTAACGCATCAAGAAACCGTGTAGTTATCAAAAAGAGAGTTCAATGAAATCCTAGGATGTCAATGAGAAAGGTTGCTAGAGAGATGGAGATCAACAGAGAAACCGCACGTTTGATGGCAAGAGTAGAGCTTGGTCTTCACTCTTAAAAAATAAAAGAAGCTCAAAAGCTAACAGCAGAGAACAAACGCACGAGTCTTCAAAGGTGTAAAGAACTGTTAAAGCGGGCCGCAGGTGATCGATGGCAAACATTTGTCTTCACAGATGAGAAACTGTTATCGATTGAACCTCACAATAGCCATAATGATAGCTAAAAACAGTTTGGTCAGCAGAAGCACCTGGACCTTCTTGCATTGTTGAACGGCGTCAACGACCCCAATCTGTAATGGTTTGGGGTGAGATATGTGCTAGTGGGAAAACACCACTTGTTTTTGTTGATCAAGGGATAAAGATTAATCAACAAACATATCGCAAACTCATTTTGGAAGATGTTGTCTTACCTTGGTCGCAAAAGTTCTTTGGAAACAAAAGATGGACCTTCCAACAGGATTCCGCACCTGCACACAGAGCTAAAGGCACTCAAGATTGGTGCAAGACATATTTTCCTGACTTCCTTGGAGCTCAAGAATGGCCACCGTATTCCACAGATTTGAACCCAATGGATTATTCTGTTTGGTTCATCTTGGAGACAAGGTTGTGTGCTAAACCTCATAAAACTTTGCCATCCCTAAAGAAATCTTTATGCAAGGAATGGGATAAAATATCTGTAAGTGAGTTGCGGCCTATAGCCGAAAATTTTGTGACACGTTTAAAGCTCTGTATTACGGCTAAAGATAGCCACTTTGAAAATATATTAGACGAAATAATGTATTCATATTTATTTTGAAGTTTGGTCGTAATATTTTCATTAGCATCAAAGTTATAATGTACCATGTGTGTCCAAGTTATTTCTTGTCACCCTGTATAAGTAATGTAATTGTGTAAACCAGCATTCCGTGAATAAAAAATAATCTTCATTTTAGTGTTTCTCAGAATGTATATATACTGGTTTTAATAATTATTGTTTTATATCTAATCCTGCATGTATATCAGTCTTAACTCGTCGTTATTTGTTTAGTTGTAATAATTTAAGTTAATGATTATAAAAATTATTATTTTTATTTAACTAATCAATTTCAATATTCAATTTATTATTCCAGAATGGGAGCGTACAGTTAAAGCATAATTTTTTAATAGAAGGTCTCTCCATATTTAATCACAGAAAAAATTCTGAATTATATACGATTACGCGAGGCGATTACAAATCATGTAGGGTTGGGTTGATTTATGTCGGCCGATTATCTACACGAGGGATATAGGCCCTAGGGGGAAGTGCCCTCCGTGGGGGTCTTACTAAGGGATCCTAACCCGTATTTACGGCCAGGTTCAAAGAAAACCACGGAAAAATCCGAACGGTTATGACGACGAGCGCGACAGGGGTTTGAACCCAGCACCTCCAGTCTACCAGCTTTGAAAGCAGAAACTCTCAGACACTGGTGGGGCTTACAAATCCTATAATTTAAATGTTAAAAAAAATAAACTAAACATAGTGGTGCCTTACTCCTTGGGAATTCTAAGGAAAGTACGCATCTTTATTAAAGAAATCTTTGAAAAAAAAACCTTTTAAAGAATATATAATGATCTAAAATTAATTTACAACATACAACTTATTTTGTATATTTTCTAGTATTTATTAAACAATATGACGTTAATAAGTAATACAAAAAAAATGTCTTGGACATATGGGATTTGATACGTATGCTTTTTAAACCACAAAAAAGTCTATTATTATTGTACATTAACGTTATCCACGTGATGAAATGTTCGTTCTTGAACTGCGTGATTTTGCGATCAATCTGTTAACATAATACAGCTGTTGATAACATTATGTCAAACTATTATTGTTTCCTGTAACTTGCGTGTGTATGCATAAATACATAATTAGGATATTCATTGTATTTTCAATCATGAATTGTTTAACACCTATTTTACAATTTGGATTCTCACGTGACGTTGTCGACATTTGTTAGTAACAAGTGAAATTCTTTTGAGTTAAGAATTGTTTAGATGACTTTATTTTATTATCTGTGAATTTCATGGGACTGGCAAAACAAATTCTCTTGAGGATTAATGTTTTATTTTCTGAACACAGTTAGAAAAATAAGGAATACATCGAGCAGTTTAGGGTAACGGTTATGTGAATTTAATTTTATATTATCTTACTTAATTCTTTAATTTTTGTTCTTGAATAATGGGTTTCTTTAATTATTTTTATTTCTGAAACGAGTTTTTCATAAATGATAAAGTGTCTGTATTACTTACACAAACTTATTTTGACAACAGTCAACTTATCTATAGAAAGATTGTGATAGAATTAATTATTATTCAAAGTTAAAAGAAAATGTTTTTTTTTTGTTGTTGTTGTTGTTTTTTATGTTCACTTCTGTATAAACAATTGATCATCACTATAACTTCACTGGAAATAACTTGGCAAGGGATAGTGTCTATTAGAAATCGTTGTATGTAAATTAGTCTTCGATGGTCGCCTGCATATTAAAAATTGTTTTAACTTTTGACTCTATAATTCTGTTGTTTTATCAGATCAGTCAGGAAAGTATTTCGCATATGCATTTGTTTCTTAAATATCTATATAGTTAATAAATATATAAGTTTGAAGACTTTACATGTAATTCGAAATGACAAACTTTATGTTATATTTTCCCACAGAACCATTCAATTATAATGTTTTTTTTTTCGATTTAATTCGTATATACTTTTTAACGATTTCTTTTGTAATTTTCACTAAACTATTGAATTCCTTTTGAACAAACATCTATAACATAACTTTCATTAAAACACCAGAAAACAATCAATGAGTTTCTTCATAAAGGTCAAAGATGGATTTTTACGTTACTTTAAAACATTATACAGTCATTAAAATCCCCTAAATAGAAGTATCCTCTCCTTCATACAACAAAAATATACAAGAGTATATAAAATATAGTTTCTAGTTAATTTTTGTACATCACTAGCATAAAACAGAAAGGACTTATCCCCTTTAACAGTAGTGATTTTTAATCATGGTACAGCCGTATGATAAAAGACAGAGTTGTGCTAAAATCAAAAGCTGTTTTTCTAGTGTTTCGAATAGCACAGGCACTTTAAAAATTCTGGTTCATCCGTATATATGACAATGGATCTATAAATTTCCGTATCAGTTTTCCGATTAACATAGCTTCTTTTATATGAGAAGAGCATCTTTGAAAGTAGATGTATGATTTGGAAATTGTCGTACACTGAGATATAGCTCATTGACATCAAAATACATTATTTTACGTTTTAAAAAGTTTCACAGACACGATTACTGGGGGAGACGGCTGTACACCAGTTTAAAACTTCGAAAATAATTGAAAACAAGTTTAGCACTTTCAGATATATATTTTGTATGGATTATAGCCCCAAAAGATTTTCTTCTAATTCATATTATCACAAACGGTACAGCAAAAAAATATGCTGCTGTAACTAATTGCAGCTAAACCAAAAATTAATCGCATTTTTTTCAAAGCGGCATTTTTTTATATGACTGTTTTAATTGCTCGAGAACTGCTCGAACGACTTCTCTTAAAATTTCATAAAAACCGTGTATAATTAAATCATGTATTTCGCTATGTAGAATATTTTGATATTTCCATTTTTTGTCTTTTTACAATAATTTTGAGACCATTTTTATGGAGCCAAATTGATATTTTTAATGTTGCCATTTTCACAAATATTTAACTTTAGTATAAATCCTACATAACATCATAGCAATTTGCTAAACATTAATTGCAATATTTTTTTTTTATGTTTCATGCTTTAGGTATACATGTAGTCAGTTTCATAATATACTCCTTTGGTATACATGGTTGTCAAGGATGATGTTTGAATTATTTTTATAAAGAAAAAATACTAAACAATCTCTCAATATATCATAATGCATTGCTAAATTTTCCCAACAATTTGTGTCGTTATTTCTTAAGTATGATCTGTTTTACGTCGTTCAAACCGGTGTCCGCTCTTCCTCTTAAGGGACGTTCGATCTTCGCCTTATTGCCAAAACCTTGCGGAATAATTTTCAATGTTTACCTAGTTTAACCTTTCCAAATTGTTTTCCTGCCACTTTTTACTTTCTTGTAACTTCACAAGAAGAAAGAATTGGTTTCATGAAATTTTTCAACTTCCGGTTTTCGACTGATTTATACGTTTTAGAAGATCCTGCACACGATTTGACAGTTTTTAGAAAATGTCTGTCTGTCTGTCTGTGTATCTGTCTGTATGTGACAAAAATCTTGTGTGCGCTCTATTTCAAGAACTAATGCATGGAATTTAATAAAACTTTAGATTCAGTTAGACCTGGATAAAAATGGGTGCTGATTAGTTTTTGGTGTAAATGGCCTAACTGGTGGCGCTGCTGTGCTACATTTTTACGATTGTCACGATAGCTATAACTCAAGAACTAATGCACAGAATTCCATCAAACTTCACGTTCTGTTAGACCTTGATATAAATAGACGCTGATTACGTTTTGGTGTAAATAACCCAACAGGTGGTGCTGCTATGCTACTTTTTTCATGAATTTCATGATAGCTATAGCTCAAGAACACGGATATACACAGATTTTCATCAAACTCCCGATTCAGTAAGACCTTGATATAAATTGGTGCTGATGATAAATTTTTGTTGTATGTGAAACCGGCATGAGAAAGAAGAAAATTTTGGGATTAGCACATCCGACTAGTTTGTCCATGATATCATTGCAGACTATCAAACATATGCTCATAAACGTATCAAAAAAACAATTGTTAATGTCGGAACAATAACGTTTTATTGCTCAGTTTGCCATCATAATTTGAAGTCACGATAGTGCAGCATCTTTCAGTCGCCATTTGTTGGCAGGATACCGATTAAATCTGATTTTTTTATACATATATTAATAAGGAGTTTCTACTCAATTCTTTCATGAAGTTATATTTCACTAATATTTATTTATATGTGCATAATCCAGAAATAAGTTCAAGAGAATGCACACTACTATGCACATAAAAAAGTAAATTTATATTTAATTTTCTTACATTATCAGCGAATTTTGTGTTTTTGAATTGTGATCTTGTCAAATAGTTAATCAGTAACTATCTTTAGATTAATTTGTATCACACATATATTTGTGTGTGTGTGTTTTCCTTAATAACTCCAGTAATGTAATTATTATAAACAACATGCTTTCTTAATGAACTGCTGGATGTAAATCTTCTGGATATTTTTGCATTGTGTTCTGTTTCGTACTTTGATCGTCCATTTAACTCCAGCCAATAATAATAAATATATCTAATTAATTTATTTTATCATATAGAAGTAATTCTATGATGAAATTCCAATACATAGATACCAAGATAAAGTGATCGCGAAAATCGTAAAATACAGAGCATAGTGCAACCTGTTCGGCGATATACACCATAACCAAATTAGTATCAATTTATGTCAAAGTCGAATGGAACACGATGTTTGATTAAATTACGTGCATTAATTATTGACATAAAACGGGCAAAATTAATATCTGACATTCATACAGATACACATACAAACATTTTCCCAAAACAACTAAATCTTATTTTAAACATCTCTGAATGTGCAATCCTAAACCGTGGACATCCCAAAACATGTAATTCCATCAAAAAATGGAAGTCGAAAATTTTTACTAATGCAGTGCATTCTCCTTATGTACATGGTAGGAAATGGAAACATATAATTGCTTAAATGTCATTTAAAATTTACAAAACAATATTTTTAACATAGAGAATTATCTGTATTTCATCATTTCATGAGACTAGTGACAACCTATTTGACCATGACATAAATGATCAGTTTTCGTCATTATGCACTTCAAACAGAGTTTAACGGAAATTCTAAATTAGAATACGTAGATGATTACATTAATTGAATATGCATTATGTTTCAAATAATGAATCGTTTAACATTGAACAGATACATTGACAAGTTCCTTGTATTGTACGAGACTGCTCACACATTTATTGTATAATCGCTTATTTCGATGAAAATTTGAATTGATATTTATAAAATATTCATATATATTATATGATTTTTAGTGGTTTCAAATTAAAATAAAAATTGCTTTTTTGTGATATTTTTTATATGCCTCAACATCGGATTTAAGAAAATGAATTTCAAAAGAATGTATTTAAGCACTATGTATGCACTGAGATTAGTAATTATTATATGTGCCATACAAATATTCAAATACACTGCTCAAAAAAATTAGGGGAGCAAGCAAATAAAAGAATAGAACGGTGCGATACAGCCATGCATGGGTATAAAATGGAGAGTACACGTGTATCAATGCGCAATACAGAAAATAAGACGCAAAAAAGTTTGAAGGGAGCTTTAATTCTTTGACAGGATGGAAAGAACATGGAAATTTGGTTTAGGGCAACAATTTGGTTAACTGTAAATTACAAAAAAAAGTATTGTTTAGTAATGATGCAAGTTGTTTAATACGGCGTGTGGTCCCCTCTAACAGCTAAGACTGCTGCACAGCTGTTTTCCATGGATGAGATGAGGTTATCGATAAGACTTTGAGGAATACTGTTCCACTCTTCAAGAATTGCAATCTCCTTGGCCCAGACAATAAAAAAAAGCCTTCGTCTTCCTGCAATGCGTCGCGTCTGCCCCAAACATGCTCGATCTGATTCAGGTCAGGAAACCATGCTGGCAATTCCACACGCCGTATTGTTTTAATTTCAACCATGTTCTCTAACAGACAAGCTGTATCCGGTCAGGCATTATCAAGCATGAAAATAAAGGAATCACCATGGGTGCAGTGTAAGGTATGACATGAGGTCTCAGTATCTCTGCTGCATACCTTTGGGCCATCAAAGTGTCATTCCAAATGATATGCAGGTCTATACGTCCACCTATGCTGATTCCAGCTCATACCACCAACGCACCTTGTCTGTAATATGAACTTTCACGAACAAATGTGGGGTTATTTCGAGTGCCCCTTTCCTTCCATACAAAAACACGTCGAGTATCACACTCCAGATTGAATAGAGAAGCATCATTTGACTCCAATTAATTGTCTTCAATCTTGATGTTCAGCAGCCCAACTTCTTCGGGCCGCACAGTGGCTTTGGGTCAACGGAATACAGACCATTGGCCTACGTGCATAGAGACCACCTTGATGAAGCATATTTTGCACTGTTTGGCTGGACACCCTTCGTCGTGTTGCCAAGAGCTACCGTTTTTGCAACTGAGTATCATCCACTTTTCTGTTTCGACGAGCTGTTAACAGGATATATCGGTCATGGGTTGCTGTGATGGACGTGGTCGACCTTGCCCTGGATGACATCTAACATTTCCTGTTTCTTGGAATCGATGCCACAGCCTTGCAAGGTCATTTCTTGCAACTCCTACAGCGTCCACTACATTTCGTTGTGTTTGCCCGGATTCAAGTCTATCTCTAATACTCCACGCCATGGATTCCGGTAAATTACGTTGTTGTGACATCTTCAAATCACCCTTTTTCATAACAAAAGCTGAGCAATTAAATTTCGTAACTGAGACAGTGAAACAGGCATTTCTGCGAAATCCTGATTTCTTCACTTATCTCCTTTTTCTGGTTTTTGAAGTCATAAACTTTGATTTGCATATGAAGTTTTATTTTTATGTTTTCTGCTATGCTTTAAATTATGGATGTTTTAATTTAAGTTACTTATTGGTGTAAGTATTTGTGTACTTTCGTTAAAACCATGTGATCTCCTAATTGTTTTGAGCAGTGTAGTACTCAGACTGTTTTGTTAAAATTCTATTTCATATGATGAATCTTTGCCTGAATTCTCTTTTTTTTTATGCGTTTATTTCCTGTTTTTCGCTTTGTACATTAAGAGTGACACACATACGTCCAATTCGGAAAAACTATACAATTTTTCTAAAACTTTTCTTTTTAATTAATTTTTTTAACATTATAAGAATATTGACATTCGCAAAAAATTAACTGCAAATTATATGCATTTTCTTAATGCTACTAATACGTATATAATAAATGAATGACCCTCATTCATTGTTTAGCAAGTAAATATTTCTATATCATCAACAGATTTTACAATAATTTACTAAAATATTTTTTTTTCTTTATTGTTCTTAGCAGTGTTTGCCTAAATAAATGGGATGTGCAATAGAACACATAAGTATTTACTTCATGTAATTACGATTAAAGAAGTAGATATAGAAACAGAAATTACAGCTGTTCGAAGCGATGAAGCATTATATATTAATCGTGTATATGTTATAAACGTACAGGTTTTGTCTTAATTTACAAATAATGAAACAGGAATTTTTTTATTCTATATCATTCACAGTATTAACATTTTATGTAATTTACTATATTCTTCCTATTTTTATTACACTGCTCAAAACAATTAAAGGATATTTGAAGTTTTATATAAAATAAAGATATAAACGAATTTTTTTTTTGCCGAAAATAGAAGAAGAGAATCACAAATGCAAATTTTTCTGGTTTTCAAACTGTGGAGTATGCAAATTTTGAGTTCGACGTCAAAAACGTCGCTTCAGCGGCAGCGAATGAAATTTGACTTTCAACTGGATAGAAGAGAATGAAGACAAGGGTGATCGGCATTCAGTGATTGCTTTGTTTCGATGAGTACGATGTCTCAGCGAAGTTATTTGACAGATTCAGAAGCTTGGAGAATTGTTGGTAGGTTAGAAGGGGGCCAAACTCAAGCCGAAGTAGCGCAAGCCATTGGAGTGTCACAAAGTGTCATTTCCAGGATCTGGAACCGTTTTTTGGAGAGTGGATGTGCAGGCCGAAGACCAGGGCAAGGTCGTAGACGGGCAACAACGCCCAATGAAGATCGGTATTTAGCGTTAACAGCTCGGAGACACCGAAACATGAACGCTACTCTTCTCCAACAACACCTTCGCTCGGCTACAGGCACCACGATTTCAACTCAGACTGTCCGAAACCGGCTCCATGCTGTAGGTCTGTATGCTCGCCGACCGATGGTATGTGTTAGATTAACATCAAGGCATCGTCGCGACCGCAGGGAGTGGGCAACCGAGCATGTCAACTGAAGGAGAAATGAATGGAGCAATATTCTGTTTTCTGACGAGTCCCGTTTTTCTGTGCATCCGGATAATAGGCGTATTTTCATCTGGAGGGACCGTGGCAGTAGGAATAATCCTGCGTTCGTGCACGAAAGTGTCAGATTTGGCGGTGAAGGAATGTTGGTGTATGGTGGCATCTCCATTGACGGGCGTACTGACCTCTACATCATTCGAGATGGAGCTCTGACTGGTCGCCGATATAGGGATGAGATCTTCAGACCTATTGTAGTCCTTTACGCTGCAGCAATCGGAGATAACTTCATTTTAATGGACGATAACTGCAGTCCACATCGTGCAAACCTGGTGGAGGATATCCTTTTCGAGGAAGGAATCGTTCGAATGGAATGGCCAGCGTGTTCTCCAGACATGAATCCAATCGAGCACGTTTGGGACGCTCTAGGAAGACGAGTTTCTGGCCGCCAACAACCCCCACAAACTCTCCAAGAACTGGAAAGAGCTCTTCTGGAAGAGTGGGGCAGAATACCCCAACTCGTCATTAATAGCCTCATTGAGTCCATGCCTCAAAGGTGTTCAACGTTGCTGGCCGCCCGTGGAAACCATACCCCCTACTGAAAATGATTTTCTTTGAAGAAAACACGTTTTCTTATTCTTTTTTTCTCATATGCACAAATTGTGTTTTTTTCCTTTTGTACACAAATGCGCAATAAAATGCATTTTTTTCTGCCAAACATGTGTAATTTATTCTCATATAACCTACTATGTCTGTCGACCATGTTTCCCAGATACAAAATCCACCTAAAACTGCAATATTCTTTAATTGTTTTGAGCAGTGTATATTATTCTATACTATATCCTTCTTCTTTATTGTTCTTCAAAGAATGTACGGTTGCCAAAAGTACCTGACACATTTAAAATTTTAATAAAAAATTGAGTAATCAAGTAAGAAAGTTCGTTATGGACAAAAATGCTCCTCATGATCAGAAGTTTTGTTTAAGAAATAAGAAAAAAATATTTAGAGAAATTTCGTGCTTTAGTTAGATAGATGGCGCTACACCTGCAAAACTACTTCAAAACTTCAGACAAGCAAACATTTGATCACATATGACGTTATTTCTATTCTCCTCCATATTTATGGCTACTTATGCCTTTTTTCATATTTTTGTTGCTGTGACTTAGAATGATGGGATTTTAATCACGACTCAGGCATGGAGTTTGTAGTAGGTTGGATTCTACTTCAAACGGAGGTCGCAGTCTGTTTAACAATCGTGGGAAAAGTCGACCGAAGATCACCCAACAAACCAAACCAATTATGACAATAATATGTACTAAGAAGTGGTACGTAACATAGTGCTAGCGTTGTGTGACTCGTGCAGAAATAAATAACCGTAAAATCTAAAATTATATCAAAACTATTTAATCACTAAAAAAATGATTAAAAGTTTAAGCCATTATTTTGAAAATATGGCCATTACATGGACCAGAAACAAACATGCACATTTTTTAAGAACGTAAAGAAATTTAATTACTTAAAGTGAAAACTTGAAGATGAGAAAGCATGAATTAGAGAATTTGCAGTGAGTAATGAAGTTACAGATTAAATAGTACTGAAAACATATGCATGCATTTTACACCGGAAGACGTATAAATGTAGAATATCTGTATTCATATTTGAGTGGCGATATGCGGGCAATAAAATAGGATTGGTCGATAAGATTTTGGGCAAGATGAATATCCAAACATTTTGTTTAGCTTGTTATTATCGTGAAGCTTATGTTTTTCTAGGGCTACATTAGATACCAGGTTGGCTCATTCATTATCATGACGTCACAAACGGTGGCTGGCCGCGACCAGCGATTGGTACAAAGCGAAACGACAAGACGAAAGACATACAGCGATTGGCACAAAACGATGGGCGCGTCGCTTTGTACCAGCCGCTGATCGCGGCCAGCCACCATTTGTGACGTCATGATAATGAATGAGCCAGCCCGGTATCTAGTGTAGCCCTGGTTTCCCCTATGTTAACTTGCCCAACTTCCAATAAGGAAAGGACATGTTTACAAACAAACAGTTCTATCAACCAATCTACCACTACATTTTTCGTCATAGCTATTATTGCAGGAATCGTCATAGCGACGTAGACCAATTATATCATACACCAATCAAATTTCCCCATTTCATCTATACAGTAGGAGTGATAAAGAACAAACAGGTTTTCCTTGCTAACCAACCGTAATTGATCCAACAGTGACGTCTGTTGCCCTTTCCTTATAGAGCTCATCCTGAGGAGTGTCGTCAAGTTCTGAAGTGAGGGTTGCCTTAGCTTGGACAAAAACTTCAGTTTAAACATGGGCTACTGACAGTTAAATACACACTACATTTTGAATAGCTTTGCAAATGTAGCGCTATCTATGAGAATTTTTTTGAACAATTTTTATTATTATTATTTACAAAACAAAATTTTCGGTAACGAGAAGATTCGTCGTTCAAACCCCATTATCGTACTCCAAATACTTAAATATTTATAGAATTTAAGACGTGTCAAAGAATTTTTGCCAACACTGTGCTCCGTGTAATGTATAATACATAAGTACTTCACTCCATGCAAATGTTTAAAGGTGTAGATGGAAGTAAAATGGTTCAGTACTGTGTAACAATATCAAATTAAACGGTTTAAGTTATGAACAGGATAACTTTTGTTTACCAATAATGAATTCCTTGAGGAATGCGTATTTCATTTCTTGCAAGCTTTGTCTTATTAAATACTCAAAAAGATTTGGACTTTACAATTATAATTCCGATATTTTGTTAATAGTTTTTAGTGCCTCTGATTAACGTTTTAGTAGAAAAAGAGAAGACAATCGAAAAAATCTATTATAAAATAAATTAAATTAAGACTCTAAAGTTCGATAATTAGACCATGCAAATTCCAAAACAATTAGGAATAACGTTTCCATTTTTTCTTGCATTCTATATCACTAATTATACGTTCTGTTTTCAAAATTATATACAAAAGAAATCCGAACGTGACATCCTGGGGTCCCGGCAAAGAGAAATTCAGAAGTTTCCTCTCTAATCACAAGTAACAATAATATGCACCTTCTAATTTAAAATGATTGAAATAGGACCATTCTCTAATCTGGGGAGCCTGATTAACTTAACAGATTGGCCATGTGGTAAGATGGCAATACATGTAAATGAATAATCCCCAAACAATATACATATATATATACACACACACACACACATATATATATATAGCATTTGCAACAATTGAAGAAAAAACCTAGCAAACATCTCTAATTTCATGCAGTCGTATTCTAAGTTTGCATATTAGCTGCCGAGTAAAATGTAGTTTGTAGAAAAGGAAATCACGATGACAGTCGAATCTATGTTATTTAACACTAGCTAACCCGCCCGGCGTTGCCCGGGCCCGAGATAATTACAATCTCAGAGAAAGGCGTTAACCCCCTCCCTCCCCATACCCGCAAATATAATGAATAATTTGTTCAAGAGAACCACCGTCACCTACATTAACGCTATCATTAAACAAAGAATTACATTTTTCTGATAATTAGAACATAACGAAGACGCTACGCTAAAATAGCCGGCAGATGACACCCCTTCCCGACCTCAATTTTAAATCTATATCTTAATTAGTTACCTAAATTTTTGTTCAATAGTAAATATTGGCAATTATTTCCTTTCATTTTCACAAACTAAATGGAGGGATCGGCCAGAGAAACAGATCTCTTTGTAGTTCAGTTTTTAATGAAAGCAGATCCCTGTCTGAAACTTCCTCCTATTTTTTTTCACCGGCGCCGGCAGATTTTTGGCAGTTTTTTGCATAAATTAAAAAAAGTTACCAACCGAATTTTTCGAAAATCACGTAGTCCGATGCAGAATATTTTTTTACATATCCTCAGAAATTTTCGAATTGATATCTCAATTAGTTTTCTTAAAGTTCGCTAATTAGTAAAATAATTTCGAATTCGTTCATTTCCGCTTTCAAATCTAATACGCTAGTTCGTTTCTTTCGCCACTTTGATTTAAAAGATGTTATTTTAGAATCGATGGTTAATAAGAATCTAATTAATATCTAGGCTAATTATCAAAATATTAAAATTCTGAGGGTCAGGTGCACCAAAAGAGGGTTTGGACTACCTAAATCTAAATTTACAGACTTCTAGGTGCGCTAAATTTTCCTAGCCATCGCCAACAGACGCCCACACACACACACACAGAGCGAAACTTTATTTTATTAGTATAGATAAGTACTTCACTCCATGCAAATGTTTAAATGTGTAGATGGAAGTAAAATGGTTCAGTACTGTGTAACAATATCAAATTAAACGGTTTAAGTTATGAACAGGATAACTATTGTTTACCAATAATGAAATCCTTGAGGAATGCGTATTTCATTTCTTGCAAGCGTTGTCTTATTAAATACTCTAAAAGATTTGGACTTTACAATTATATTTCCGATATTTTGTTAATAGTTTTTAGGGCTTCTGATTAACGTTTTAGTAGAAAAAGAGAAGACATTCGAAAAAAATCTATTATAAAATAAATTAAATTAAGACTCTAAAGTTTAAATACTTTCAAATTTTTCAATTCCATTTGTAACATTATAGAAAACATTAAATTTTATAAACAATGCCATTAAGACATTCATTTGAACATTTATAACTAATATTGTCCAATAGTTAAGAATCGGAAATAATATTAGGAAGTTATTACTTAAAGCCCAATCTCAATGATGGCGAAATTTTCAGATTCAATATGATTATCCGAGGAAATTTTACTCGAGTTTCTTGACATATTACATTAAGCGTACATTATTGCAATCCAAACAAATCTATTATTGTAAAAGCAATATCAGAAGACTTTGAAAATTACTTTGGCATATCTAGTATCCTATTTTACCAGTCGTTTGATATAAAATCTAAAATAGAGTATGGAATAAATCACAATTAATATGAAACACTTTTTAATTCCAGGAATAGTTTATGATATACGCAAAAACACTTGGAATATTAATTTTAAATTAGAAATACTAGTTTTAAGATGCAAAAGTTTTAAACATTTACCGAAAACTTTTAAAAAAAATTATTTATATTTAACCATTTAAAAAAAACTAGAAGCTTATTATGATAAAAATAATTATGCACAAAAATTTTACCTATTATATTTCATATGATTGTATTTTCAAAAATAAATAACTTAAAAAAATGTTCAATACATTTTTGTACAGAATTCCAGTAAAACGGTTAGATCATAACTTAACTGTGATTTTTAACACTTTCCAACATAGTTGAAAAGTGTTTACGACTTCCGTTTCTCCGTCTGTCATCTGTCTGTCCATACTCTAATATACTCGGATTACCATGTAATTGATGTATGTTACTGACGTTTGATATGGCATGTTCGCTATTGAAAACGGATTCTGTAGAATCTGTAGTTCGTTTACTGGGACATTCAAAATGATTACATTATGGTCAAAGAAGAATAAACGTTTGCGTTGTATTTTAATTATTTTAACATAATGAAATTAATATGCATTTATGTAGTTCACTGAAACATGTTTTCTCTAGAATATGCTGTGCAAGGTATTTATCCGATATTTTCGGGTCACTAAAAAGGATTCGGTTACATACTCGTAAAAGGAAAAAAATTGTTTGCATTATTTTAATAATGTTATACTGTTTCAAACGTAATGAAATTTATATAAATTATTGATGTGCCTGAGAAGAAAATTCTTATTGTAGATTATGACGTGTATTGTAGTTCATGGTTCATTCACATACAAAAAAATTCAATTACATTACTGTCTATGAGCGATAAAGGCCGGAGTTGCGTTTTCAGAATTGCTATGCGTTTTTATGCAAATGTAGAGAAAACAACATTACAATTTGTCCCTTTTGCTGGACAGTCAGAGTGTTAGCAGAATTTTTGCATACTACATTTTGTGTATTTTTTCTATAGTTTGCCTAAAGGACTACACAATGTAATTCGTAAATATTACTGTGTATGAACGTGGATTGATTAAGAATGTCTTTAATTGATTTTTACATTTACCAGCTGAAGTACAGGGTGATTAACAAATGAATATCCCAACTTTGAAGAGCTATATCTTCTGAACAATAAAATGTAGTGTTCCATTTCACACATCGAAGTGACTGAGAAGTTCTAAAGTTTCATAAATGTAAAAGTTCGTTTTTTTGGCGAGAGATGGCGCAACGATAGGCGGGTTGAAAGTGAACCGACATGTTCAGTTGCGTGTTCATCCAACAGGATGGTGCACCACCCTACTGGCACCTTTCTGTACGAGTTTTTGAACAAGCAACTGCCGCAAAGGTGGATTGGTCGCATAACAGATTTCAATGCTATTCTTCAGCAGTGGCCCCCACGGAGACCGGACTTAACTCCGTGCGATTTTTTTCTTTGGAAATAAATAAAATATAAAGTGTTTTCTCCGCATCTACCAGATGACACTGCTGAACTGAAAACAAGTATAACTACAGCTATTGCAGCTATGCTGAAAACCGTGTGGGACGAATTGCCCT
Source organism: Maratus michaelseni (assembly GCA_963931845.1). Taxonomy (NCBI): domain Eukaryota; kingdom Metazoa; phylum Arthropoda; class Arachnida; order Araneae; family Salticidae; genus Maratus; species Maratus michaelseni. The sequence continues at coordinate 260,956,124 of OZ007589.1, read as the reverse complement.
AGATAATGGATGTCGTTCGTGTTTCTGCTGGTGGTCACATTGAATATTTATAAATTTTAGCTATTAGTAATTTCACAATCTTCTTTTTTATGTCGTTTTAAAAAATGTGTGTATCTTCTATACTTTTGTTAATAAAGCCCTTCAAAGTTCGGATATTCATTTGTAATCACCCTGTATAATTAATGAACTGAGAGATTTTTGTAGAATATAAATAAATTCATATACAGGGCAATGTAAAGAGCTGAATACATTGCCGTTATGGATAGTAATTAGTAATTTCAGAAAGCACATTTTCAGCTATGTTGTGCGTTTTTTTCTGAATTAAATTTTAGTTGAATGTGAGAGATGCATAAAAATTTGTAGATAATATACAGGGATGCATAAAATTACTCGAGTGCATTTCCAATTAATAGTAGAAATTGCCAAAGGTGAACTTTTTACTGTTTGATGCGTGTTTTAATTATGCTAAATTTTAACACATTATGTAGTGTATATATAGATCATATAGAGGGGTAATCAAAAGAGTTTAAGTATCGTTTCAGCTATAGATGGTAACTGCTGAAATCTGGTTTCACTATTTTAGACGACGACTTTCCGTTGCAGTATTCTTGAAGTTTTGTAAAGTGTTTATGAGCTATGCTTAACACTTGATTTTTCTTTCTTGTTTTAACATTAATTATATCACTTTTTTATACAACTATGTAGAAATATTATTGAGATAGAAAAAATTAATGTACTGTATTTTTCTATATTTACGACAATCAAGTTTTGGAAAAGCTTTTTAATGCAATCCCCTTTAAACTTTTGAGCTGTCATTAAATAAACGACGAATTACCGTTGCAGTATTCTCAAGTTTTGTAAATTGCTTACAATCTACACCTAACACTCGATTTTTTTTTCTTTTAAAAATAAATATATCACTTTTTATACAACTAGGTAAAAATATTACTGAGATAGAAAAATTTAATGTACTGTATTTTTATATATTTCCGACAATCAAATTTTGGAAAAGCTTTTTAATGCAATCCCCTTTAAACTTTTGAGTTTTCATTAAATAATTCAGCACATGGATTATTTAAAATTTTAAAGTGCACGCAAACGCATAATGAATTATTGTATTTAGGCATTCGGAAAAAATATATGATTATACAAAATAATGCAGAATATTCAAGAAACTAAAGTAAAAAATAAAAAATAAAATAAAATAACAGCCCTCCCTAAACAGCAAAAGAGTTCGCAATTTAAGGGTGTATTCAAATCCAAACTGCTTGTTTTGAGACACATTTTTAAATTTATTTTTGCTCTAAAATGCATCCAATGGGCAGGTTCTCTTTTTCAGAAACTTTATAATGTTCCTATTGTCTCAATGTTTTGATAAATGCAGAATATATTTCAAAAAATGCTGTCAAAGTGGACATCTTGAACCAAATTTCCCGAAGAGATAGCGCTGGAAACAAAAAAAAAATATCGTACTGTGAAAATAATTGTTTGTAAATCAATTTCTAATTAATTGAACGAAAAATAAAAACATGGGACCCTTATAAATCTCTTCATAAATCACCTCACCAAGTTTCATATTTTTATTTTTAAAAATGAGTCTGAAAATGTGTCTCAAAATTTTGAGTTGTTGAGCGTGGAAAATTCTTTTTTTTTAAATACCGCCTTAATGTTAAACGTTTATTTTTTAATTTCTTGTTTGCATTTCGATATTTTTAAATAAATATTTTGCAGGATATAGGACGACGAAGTCTAACTTGATACTTCTATACTTTTTCTATTCTCGTTGCATACTCAGTCTAAGGAAAATTTCAGTTTCATAATTCAGTTGGTTAACTGTTTCCAAAATTTAAACTGTCCTCAGATTGAAATTACAATATAATACTAAAAAGTAGAAAACAAATAATTTATCCTTTAACCTGTTGTATATTTGTAAAAAAGAATCATTTAAAATATTAAAATGGAAAACCGATATTTGTAAAAATCGCTTCCAGTGGTTTAATTTTATCTTGTTAATGTCGCATGCTGATAAAAGTATTGTTTTAAGATAAACATAGGTTGATAGGATGATAAATGCAGAAATAAATCTATAACAGTATTTTCAATGTACTGTCGTGTTTTTACAACATAACACTAAGTCATTTATTCATTTTAAAACGGTTAACCAAAGTAATCTCATATCCTACCATCCAGACATATCATATGAAATTTATTAATGAATGGCTAAACTTAATGGGGCTGAAATTTTCAAATTCAAGAACATTAGTAAAGTCAGTTTCTTCGAAGTTGTAAACAATTCATATTAAGCTTAATTCAGTACCACTCCAGCATATTTTTATAAAATGAATATTTTTATGTTTTCAAAATTTGCCTTATATTATGTAGAATCTGAATTTAGCATACGCTGATATAGATCTATTTTAGCAATTGCAACACATTACAATGAGGAGTCTAAATAATTTCTGAATAATAGAAAACAAATATTGTATGAATAATATAATAATATTAAGTCAAAAATAGAAGTAATAGTTTGAAAAAATAGAAATTGTATACATGTTTTTATTATAAGAAATATATATATATATATACTATATAAGTATATAACAGTCCCATGTGCAATATTTTTCATATTTATACATATTGGTTTTTTACTTATTTATATGTCTGTCGTAGAAATATTCCCTTAAGAAGACATTTACTTTTCGATTTTTTCCTTAACTAAAAATAGTAAATATTTTGAAAACATAAATTCTAGTTACATTCAGCTATTGAATGCCGTTTCCTTTTAATATATAGCTAAAATGCATTTCAGCATTTCCAGTAGAGCGCAAATAATGTCTGCTGAAAGTCTAGAAAGAAACTATCACTCCCATTAATATTTTTCTTTCTGTAATAGTATGCCCTTGGTGATCATCACATGGATTTTTATATTCAATTTATAACCTTATTCCTTAAATTGAATCACTATAAAAATCACCTAAATTTCACAAATTATTTCACATAAATGAAAATATTATTAGGTAGCATTCATTAGACAAAATAAAGAGCCGTTCATTATTTCAGAGCCGCATATTGCAGACGTTCAGAGGAAAGCAAATTCAGAAATACTAGGTATATTTTCACCGATCATGAGCCCAGACCAAATATCTATAACTAACAAATATATACAAGGAAATTGGAAATTCAAATTTATTTTTTGTCTAATTGTTAGGATTTGATACATGGATTCCGCAGTATTTTTTTGTTTTATCTCTATCTTAAAATACGGCTGAGATATAGCAGTTCAAAATTCTAGGGTAGCTGACATTTTGAAACAAGACAGAAAATTACAAAATACAAAAAATCAGGGATTAACTTTTGAGTTTTAGTGAACGTGATTTCTCGCAAATTTTTATATTTCATTTTTGTAACCGGTGTTGTAACTGAGCGAACTCATTGAGAGGAAACTCGTGAGTAACTCACTTGCTCTGAGTTTTGAGCTGAATTTAGCTCATTTTAAAAAAAATATATATGAGCGTGAGTTGAGTTTTAACTAAAAAAATCGGCAAGTTTGAGTGAGAATTACAGATCAAACTCATTTTTTTGTCATAATTTCTTTAAAAACTTTCTCGCCGTTAAGAACACGTTTATTCTTTCAAATATCATTTAGAGGCCTGAACGGCCCCAGGGCGGGACGGGCCTGGTCATCACTCATTCCGGTCTGGGCCCAGGCATTAATTTTTTTGCATGCTCAGTTCGGGCCGAAAGTGACTTTTTTTTGGGGTGCCGCGCCGTGCCTGATTTTCTATCATCCTAGAAGATTGCACGGGCAGAAATTTTTGGGGGCACTATCCTGAATCAGCCTGGTCCGTACTGATTTTTCCTTATAAAAAACAGTAAAATGAGGCCCGGCAGAATAATTTTCGCAAAAATGCATATATTTTTAAATCGTTATTATTCTACATTTAAAATTATTTTTAAACAATAGTACATACATTTATAGTAAAAAAAAGGTAAAGTACGGTAAAACATATAAAAATAACCTGTATATGACGAAATCCTGTCTTAAACGGTAAAACGTCTGGATCCGAATAAATGAATATAATAAGCCATGCGAAAACAATGTAATGCATTTACAACAGACGATGTACTTGCATATAAGGGATTTTTCTTCTCTCCTATATGCGATTCCATTTTAGAAAATTTTACTGTATACCATTTTCCAAATTTTTAAGTCTCCAAGCCATGGATTATGAATTAACGATATTAATGATAACTCAGACATTTACATACAATAGAGATTCATTGAAAAAGCAATATAGTTTACATGGGGGAAGGCACAAAGAAATCTAGGGAGTGCAAGTATTTTCGAACGGGTGTTCCTGTATTTCTCAACCTAATGAGCCTTTTTAAAAATGAAGAATTTAAACATGAAAAAAAGACTAAATATGTATTTTTTGTCAGAACTCTCGAACAAGACAAATTTTAACATATTGACGTAAAACTCTATACAGAATTATTAAGAAGATCCTGCCACGTGAGAGGACTTAGACACCTGAAGTCCCTGTTTAAGATAAATTTGAAACAGATAAATGCAAAAAGTAAAACATACTCAAAAATTGTCTTCCACGGTTTATTCAGGTCGCAGAGCCAGAGCCTCATGTTGAAAATTCTTAGGTCTTGTTTCCAATGGTGTTTAATTATTTTATGTCCCTTAGGAAGGGTAAATTTTACTTTTCCTTTTTACAAACGATCAGAGATGAAATAAATTTAATTAAATTTCTAATTCCAACGAGGGACAATATTTGTATCCTGCCATCACCCCCTGAAACCCTTTTGTCGACGTATATGGTACTTAAAAAAAAAAAAAAAAAAGATTATTTCAAACATCATAATCTTAAAACTCTGCAAAGATAAAGTAAACAAAAAAAAAATATCCTTGTAAGTTATTAAACCAAATTAAATTTACAACAGAGTACTGTTATAGAAAAGTTTCATTTAAGAAATATAGAATAATCACAAGTAATTAGCTTCTATTTTTAGAGTATAGCCTGTTACTGATATCTTACACAGCCTCAAAATTTCACCCCCTTCCCCAAGCCCATGATGGATTTGGCATTTAATTAATTACTTATTGTAAAAATTATAGTGATGTTGAACTTTTGTTTAGCGAAATCTTTACAAATTTAATCTGATTTAATAAATTAGATATACATTTTTTTTAAATCTACTTTTTTTCTTTGTAGAGCTTTAAAATTTTGATTTCTCAAAGATATCATTTTCCTTTAAAAAATATGTTTCCATGAAAAGTTTCAGAACTAATTAGATAATTTTGCTCTAGTAAAAACACAAAAACTAAGCTACATTGAAAATACAGATTTCATTTATAATCTGTTCATGAAAGATTTTTTAACTCTTTAACAGCTTCTATTTACACAATAATTCGATGAGAAAACTTTTACTGTTATCTGAAGGATCGCTTTGATTTTATATGGTTAAAAAATAGAAGAATTTGTCGGAAGTTATACTGTCTTGTCTCTTGTCTATGCCCTAGGCCAGTACGAGCATGACTATAGAGTATATCTCTTATCTCTAGCCCTGAGAACCGAGAAAGTGCTAGGGAGAAGATCAGAATACACCCGCACCGTTACAATATGCACATATAGCAGTCAAATTGCATTCGATGACGGGACACAAAAGCAGTTTGTTTTGATGCACAAGAAATGAGTAGTGGTTGCAAAGCAATTTCTTTTGATACCCATTTTTAAATGACCCAATGACACACATTTCAAAGGGTGGTTTTAAAAAAAAAAGCCTACGGTTGCGTTAAAGTGTTATTTGAGACTAAACGCTGCTTCTCCAGATTAGTTTATATAAGCTAATAGTATATTGGTAATTGGTATGATATGAATGAAAAAAACTCTTCAGGAAATGATGCCAAAAAGACAGGGAAAGAGCAAGCAAAAGATGACATTTCCATTAATATAACAAATCATAACACCTTGTAATTATATACTTCTTTTTAAATGCTGAAAGGTGTAAAATAAAAAAGATAATATTTTTCTAATCAAACATTCTTAAAATCCCGCACAACACCGGGTACTTGAGCTAGTTTAATATAAATATGTCGCATATTTCAATGTGATGATTTTCTTAAATGTTTAACGATACTTAAAAAATATGCATGCGTAATAAAGAGATTATTCAAATTTATTTTCACACAATTATTCTAGTTAATTTCACTATACCACAACAAACAAATGTGTAATTAATTAAGATGTAAAATCAGAAAAAAACATTTAGATTGGTACTTGAATTTAAAATTAACGATGCTACTTAATGAATTATTCAGATGAAATATGTAATAAAAATAAATTTAAAAGCAAATTTTAATTTTTTTTAAATAAAGTTCTTACTAAACATAAAATAATTTTTTATATTCTATTACTAGCTGACCAACCCGGCGTTTCCCGACCAGGGTTTTAAGGATAAAACCTTAAATGAACCGTAAATTTGTATTTTATATCTTTAACCCGATTTTCTATGAATTTCAATTTTTAATGACAAAATCACGAAAAAATACTGATAATTAGTAATAAAAAATCTCGTATAAAAAACATTCTTTTCACGTAGGGTCGTTTCATAGTTTTAAGAAAATTGCTTTTGTTGTCCAAACCTTTGAAATTTACGTCAGAAATAAAGTTATCTGGTTCTAAACTAAATAGGTTTTCTTTTAGCGAAATTTTCTCAGAATTTTTTTTAAAATATTTCTTCTCATCTGAACGTTTTGAAATTGTTGTAGGTAATATAAATCTCGTCTACCGAGATGTTCTAACAAGATCGTGTCGAAATATGAACGTTTAGTTAACTTTTAGCGTATGGAAAAATATCGTCGCGCAAAATGACTTGCGTTCGCCGCTATTTCGAAAGGGTTAAAATCCGCATTTTTTAAAAACTAATTATACCTTCATTTAGAAGCTAGTTTCTGCTGTAAGTGAATATGTATAGTTTGTCTGTATCTCTAAACTTGCGCTCTTGAGAAGCGTTGCCGTAAGGGGGAAAACATTCACCCGGGAAAACGACCCTTTTTCTAAAATTGTTTTTCAAAGGGTTAATATCATTTATTTTTTCGAATTGATTGCAGCATTTGAGACGTAAGAGCGGGGTATTTCAGAATATATTTTTGTTTTAAAGAACACGAATGGTTTAGTCAATAGAAGTTAAAACAAAATTGCAAAATAAACGCATTGTTTATTCAAATGGTTCTTCATTTATGTTTGTTGCCGTAAATAATGCTTTGGGCATGGGCGAGGGCTGAAAGCCGGCTTGCAACGAAAGATATGAGTTATTGATAAGTATTTAATTAATATGTTGGTTAATTATTAAAAATTAAAATTCTGAGACTCAGGTGCATCAGGAGAGGCCTTGGACTATCCATCTAAATTTTCAGATTTCTATAGGTGCGCCAGATTTCGCTGCCATGTGAAACACACGGAGATCGAAACTTTCTTTTATTAGTATATATAAAAAGCATTTTCTCAAGTATTAGTCTTCAAGTGCAAATCAAATTTCGCTGCAAAATGAATGTTGTCAAGTTAGCAGAATTTGTTTTTCCAAATATTTACCAGAAATTACAAAAAACAAAATTTCACTTTATTTATGAACATATATTTGATGGTTTGCTGAAAAAATATATAATATTTTAAAAATCTGAAAGATATTTTTAACTGAAAAAATCCGGCAAATTATCAACACTGTGTTGAAGATAATTCGTTTCTCCTTTAAGGGATGACAATAGTAAAAACCATAAAACTTTGTGGTACTTATAATGTTCATATTATCACAATTTAAAATGTTGAGTTATTCAAAATTTTATTTATTTTCTTCATTTTTTATTTAAATATTTAAAAATGCTTTATCTATTTTATTTTAAATAAATAAATGTTATTGTAAAGTACTTTCTGTTTGCTATGTTTTCATTTTAAATTTATTACTTTTCCAAAAAGTCACTTTTTTTTCTTTGAAAGATTGGCATTTTTTGAATGGTAGTGCCCTACATAAGCTAAATATTCAGTCTATGTACTAAGAAATACAATGTATGGTTTCATCAAACAGTTATTATAATAAACGTTAAACAGTAGCTATATTTCTGTAAATTTTATTAAAGTATGTATATATTATAATCACGTAATAACAATGAAATTAAGAAATGAGTAAAAAAAAGGCTATCAATATTTATTATTTTTCTTTCTAAGGTCCTTTTTGCATAGCGTTAACCAGATGTTCGCAACCAATGACCCGCGTGTCAACGAGTGACCAATTTCATAATTTCAAGTGACCAACTTGAGTTCCGGAAAAAAGGTATAATATATAAAAAGAAATTATAAAACATAGATATGAAACAAACACTTAAAGAGTACATAAAAAATAAACTGAAAATAAATAATAACAATAATATTTTTGTTTGATTAGAAAGTTGCAGTAACGAGCATGCTTAACGAATGCAGCGACTGGACGAAAGAAGGCGCAGAGGAAGGAAGTGTCCAATCGCTGCCTTCGCCTTTTATCAGGGCTACACTAGATACCGGGCTTGCTCATTCATTATCATGACGTCACAAATGGTGGCTGGCCGCTACCAGCAATTGGTACAAAGCGAAACGACAAAATGAAAGACATACAGCGATTGGCACAAAACGACGGGCTCGTCGCTTTGCACCAATCGCTCGTCGCGGCCAGCCACCTTTTGTGACGTCATGATAATGAATGAGCAAGCCCGGTATCTAGTGTAGCCTTGCTTTTGTTGAATCAGAATGTTTTGAGCTAATGCTACAATTTCACTGTTAGTCTCCTCTTTGGCGGATAGGAGCCTTAGTTACAGCGCCTAGAAAAAATAGTGTGGAAAACGGCTTCAAAATAGTACTACAGCGCCTACAATACATAGTGTGCAAACCGGCTATCCTTGTAATGCTTTAAAAAGTGCTAAAAAGTTGTAGCCTATAAATGTGCAACGGTGCTCCTACGATAATAAGCTCTAATGACATCGTATTAAGCTGCTTATAAGCTAGCAGATGGCGCCCCGATCCCATCGTTATCTTTTTAACAACGTTGTACATTTATTGGATTCAATTTTTTAGTATTATTTTGTAGCTGATTTCCACACTATGTATTCTAGGCGCTGTAATAGTACTAAAAATTAATTCCGATAAATTTACAACGAAGCTGAACAATAAGAGGTAGATCGCAGCGACATCTGCTAGCTCTTTTCAATTCAACTTTTCGAATACATTCAAGAGTACCATTCATTTGATAAATTACAAGTAATATTAATAATAATCAATTTGTAATATCATGTATCATACAGCGGAACTAATTCATATGTGTACGTGCATATTAGTGATTCAGAAATTTCTTTGAATAAAAATTTTCTTTTTTTTATCTTTCTTTTTTTTCGTAATAGGCTAAAGCTGTTCGGCTTTTCATTTTCACATTTATGCAAAAACAAATCTTTTTTCGTTTATTACTGAAGCGATTTAGCAATGATAATAAATAGTTATCCTCTTTAAAAGATAACAACAACTGCTAACTTATAACTGCAACTTATTTTATGTCATTGCTTGATTATCAACTTATAACTGTTCAAAATGCAAAAATGTTGCAATACAATGTTTACGTTGAAAAGAGCTAGCATATGTCACAGTGATCACCCTATTATTGTACAGCATCGTTGTATATTTATTGGCTACAGTTTTGTAGCACTTTTTAAAGCATTACTGGGATAGCCGGTTTCTACACTATGTATTCTAGGCGGCGCTGTACCTTAGTTCTCTCAGTTCAATCTATTAGTAGAACTTGTTCAGTAGCACACGAAGAGTAACGCAGTTATAGTTATGTGGTGAATTACAAACATTCTACGAAGTTTTCATCTCCGAAAGAAATTGTCTTTCTATCCGCATTTGGTTCAATTTATAAATGTAAGCAAATATTTTCACACATGAAATTTATTTTATGTAGGAAAAGAAGCAGCTTAACTACTGAAAATTCAGATGCGTTTATTCGTCTTAAGACGACTCAATATAAGCCGGACATCACAAGTTCAGTATCAGGGAAGCTATTGATATCGAAAAGTAAAGTTTATTCAGTTATGTTTCTTTTTAAAATTATTATAAATATAATTTGTATGTTTAAAGTTTTAAAAAGTATTGTAATTATTTTCGCAATAAAATTCATCTTATTATTCGCCAAAAAAGATGAAAATGCCACTGACCAGAAACGTCCTCTTAACACACACATTTTGCTGGACTGTGACCGACAGCAAAAAAAGGTTGACGACACCTTGTCTTAACCTTTACAGACATGGGGTGTCACTCGGTTAAAATGAATTATAAAATAATTACGTTAAGGTGCCTGACTACGTTAGCAATTTTTTCCAAAAAAGCTATTTAATTATTTTTTGTACTTATTTTTATTAATATTATGACTAGAAACTGTAAAAAAAAGCTAAAAATATTTCATTCATTGATGAAATTTTGGTAAATGGGGGATTTTGTTGTAAAATTTAGTGAAATATGGCCCAATACGCAAAACACGTTATAGAAAAATATATTATATGTATCTTAATTTCCTTTTTACACTTCATACTTATAACAATGGTGAAGGCAATGAACTAAAATCTAAGAGGTATTTTAAATGTTTCAAAATTTATAGCATATCGCACCTTTTTACATGCTGATTTTTATAAAATTCATCGATGTCTTTTCACGAAAGCATCCATAAAACAAAAAATATTCATTCTAAAATTAATAGACCGGGAGGCGGCAGCACAAACAATCACCTCATCGAGTTCACGGCTGAAATTCCAGAATTAGTAAAAACTCGATTCGCATATTAAAACACAATCGGTCTGCCAAGTCATATTTTGGTGGAAAACACGTGAAAACCCGATTTTAGCGGTTGACTCGTAGGTTTACCATTGTGTTTTCCTGCACCCAAAAGTATGAAAACATGGAGAACTGGGTGCAGGAAAACACAATGGTAAATCTACGAGTCAGCTGCTAAAATCGGGTTTTCACGTGTTTTCCACCAATATATGACTTGGCAGACCGATTGCGTTTTAATATGCGAATCGAGGTTTTACTAATTCTGGAATTTCAGCCGTGAACTCGATGAGGTGGTTGTCTGTGCTGCCGCCTCCCGGTCTATAAATCTTTCGGTCATTGCCTTCACAATAGTGTAAATAACATACAATTTAAATTTCATAGTGATATTCTAATAACTTTTTGAGAAATCATGTTTTGCGTATGGAATTTTCACCAAAAATTACATTTTCCAAAAAATGCATTTAAAGTTTAGATTTATGTTTTACTACAAGAATTTGCACAGTAATATGCATCTAAACGTCACTGTTTTTATTAGCCAAACACCTTTTTCAAGAACTGAGCCTTTGTTCATTTCTAGAAAGCCGCAATTTTTCTTCCCCCCTCCCAGTTAGCACCTTTAAATAGTACTTCCGGTTCTTTAAACAGTTCTTCCGGTTTGAGTGACAGCTATTGAGTAGTATAAAAACCACAACAACTCCAGTTCTATTTATCGTACAATAAAAATAAAAAAAGTTTTGGAAAGGTACAAAGCTGAGCTTTAATAAAATGTAATAAAATCGTTTTGACAATTTTGGTCGAAAACCACTTTTTAAACGTAGTCAGATACCTTAATAAAGTTTGCGTTTCATTTGTTTTCTTCCCAAGGACACTGTAATGTTCAACCTCTGTTTAAATTTGAATTTTGCTATCTTTTGCTGCTTCGTTTCATTATTTTTATTGGTAAATCACAACTGGTGTACGGTAAATGCCACCTATGTATTCATGCAACACGTTTTTCTTCTCAATTAAACTTTTTTCTATAAGAGTAATGTTTATTATTTTTATATTATTACTAGACATTAAACAGTATTCTTTTTTACCATCAAAAGTTGATATTTAATCTTTAAAAGGCGTCAGCGCATAGAGTGCACCTGCCGTGTCTTCATATTACAACAAACCGTCCATGTTTTTAAATTTTAAGATAGGTATTTTTACAATATTTTATATAAAAGAACTTGGTTTTAGTATGTAAATATATATATATATAGTATTTGATTTTAAACTCATTTTCTGATATGACACAGTTAAAAAATATTACAAAGATATGTTTTAGATGACAAGACATTTTAATATTTTTGGAATTTAATTATAAATTAATAAACTATTTTAAAGGCATTTTTCTATTAGCTTGCCGCTGGCAATAAATTACCGAATATTCGCAAAGCCAACTATATACGTACTACTTACGAGTAACAATAACAACGGAGTTCAGTTTGAAGCAAAATAATCTATACTTAAAAAAACACTTATATAATGAAATTGTTTTGTTGCTAAGAATATTATAAATATATTTTATTATTATTCATTCATCGTACAAAAGCCCTTTTTTTCTTTAGTTTTCTAATTTTGTTAAAAGACATACTATACATATTTTATTTCGCTAAATTATATATACTAATCTATATATATATATATACATATATATATATACAATTCCACGATTTCTCTCTTTTTATTCCGTAACTTGACATTATAAAGCATCAGCCAGAATAATACATCAAACGACATTTTTAGACTTGTAAAATAAAGAATATTCCCTCTTTCATCTTTCATAATGACCTGAAAATCGATTTCAGAAACTTGATAGAAATATATCTTCATCTTTCCGCTGTTGAAAGTGTTATTATCGGATTTGCGGTTTTCTCGGAATATCTGATGCATGCATACAAAAGTTATCAGACCTCATCTGTCATACTTATACAAGTATATCACTTTTTAAAAATGTAATCAACTATGCCAAAGAAATGTGTGTTATGTAACAGACTTTTTTTAAAATATCCCGATGATAAATAAAAGTGTTGTATAAAAAACGAAATGCATGATTATAATAGTAAATTTGCGCTAGAATATCTTTAAAATTTTGTGTTGAATATTTTTATGTATTTGCCTTGATATTTAAATTAAATTATCCGAATAATTCTACATCAATTCAAAATATATTGCTTCTAAAGTAGAGAAAAATACATGTATGATGCAGCATAAGGAAGGAAATGATTTAGTTTTCGCTCAAAATCAAGTTATGTAAAGTTTTGTTTACGTAATTCAATAATATTGTTAAAATAATTCAATAAATTAAATTTATTTAAAAATTTACATTACGTTTCCCGTTTGCACCCAAAAGAGAGATTTGAAAACTTTCTGCTTAAAGTTATTTTTTGCAAATGAATGTACAATGCGCCAGGTGAAGAAAACGATTTATTTATTTATTTATTTATTAATTTTTTCAAGATATGTACTCTTTTGTTAATGTAATTCATTAAGTGGTTTATATCATTCAATCAGCAAAAGTTTCTGAAATTTTCTTTACCGTTAGATCCAAAACAATAATCGGTAGATTTCTGCTTACAGGCAATTTTTACAAGAACGTTTGAAAAAAAAAATCATAATTCAAATACATATTTGAAGATCATGTAACATAAACAGTTTTTTTAATTTAAACCTTTTCTTTTAATCTCCTTGTTGAAATATATTGAATAGTAAAGCGTATTTTAAGTCACGATATACGCTGAAATTGGTGCGTACAATTTATGCGTCTAAAAGTGCCTTTCACCCGTATTTAAATCAGTCATTATAAAGAATTTCTATTTTGAAAATGTAATTATTTGTACTATAACATTATAACATGCTTTATTTCGAAAATAATGCATGAAGGCGTAAGGCTGTAGTTTCTGTTTACGAAATTACTATTACGCTTAATTTACTGTTAACACTTTAAAGGCATTACGCGTGTGAGTAATTTCATTACTCAAATGAAGTGAAAGCAATTTCATCATGTGCATAAACTACATGCTGCCCTAAACAAATGAACAGTGATTTTCTGGGCCTATAAACTAAAATCATTTGTACAAACACTTGCTTTAACAGAAAGTAAAACAAACGTAACACAATGAATAAAATATTAACCATAAAGTTTTTATCTATGTTTTCCAGTGCGAAAAAAAATGGGTGGTAGGTATTTTATTAATGTTTAAAATAAACATAATTTTTAAATGATAGTGTAAGGCACGTAAGAGAATTTCATAGATTTATAATATATATCATTTTTGTATTTTGTATATATTATATAAATTTAATTTTAAAATTGTATTTATTTTAATTAAAAAATATTATATCTGAAATAATTGTGATATACTAATAAGATAATTTTCTTTTGCTTTAAAAAAATTGAAATTAAACATAAAAGTTATATGGTCACTTGGGAATAGGCTACAATTGTAATAATAAGAAATTTATATTTTTAAGTGAATTAACCGATTACTGCAAGAGGAAATGGTTTTACTTGTTTTGTTTTATGTGATATCTCATAAAAAACGAATTATATATTGTAAATCCCTTATGGTACAGATGGAAAACATCTCTTATTATAAAAATGAAGAAAAAAATCTCATATTCACATTAACTGTTTAAAGTTTTAATGACAGTTATGATCAATTTAATTAAGAAATAAATCAGTTATTCATCCTTTTAATTAAATCATTTTGCTAAAGATATTCAGAAAATCGGTACTTGATATTCTGATCAGTTTCGTCTAGATAAAAATCAATAATATATCCTTACTAAAAACGCATTTCCCCATATTGCAGGAAACTGAATCTCGAATACTGAATTTTCAGAGATTTCTGTCATTTAAAACTCGTTTCTATTTCTAGAAAATGCTGAAAATTCAGTAAATGCAAACTATCGCTACTTGGAATATTCTGGTTGTACAAAAATGGAAATTTTACAGTAGCAATTGTTAAAGTATTAAACAGCTTTCTTAAACTTAAATTACACGTCATTGTTACCGTATAAAAATTGTACTTTTCAAAACATAAATACTTTGACGCAAATGGAAATTTATACGACACAGGACTTTATTTAAAACATTCTTGTAGTTAAAACTACTAGGGAATCCAAGCAGAGCTTTCCGAGATACCGAATTCCGGGTTATTATTTTTATTGAAAACTCTAATAATAAGTTTTTTTAACATTTAATATATTTTTAGATGACTTACTAACAAAACCAAAAAGCACTTTTATAAGAAAAATGTCAGTAATGTATTCAAATAAAATTTTGAAATTTATTAAAAGCAATACTTTTTTATTTTTTGCATGTCAGGAGGTGATAACCGAAGGTATCGCCAACGATTTCGATGCTTACAGCAACAGTCTTCTTTATTCTGATATTTTCAGTGGTTTAAACGCATAATCCAATTACATGTCTGTTATAGTTGTTTATTATATAATTTCTTTATTTACTTTTTGATAAATTTTAGTTTTCGCTATCGAATATTAGACGGAAACAAATGCCGGATTATTTATATTGTTTTAACAGCAAACGGGATAATATTTCATAAACGGGCTCCGGGCGATATAGATAGATTTTTTTTTAAATCATGCAAAAATATTTTCATTCAAAATTATTTTAAACACCATCAAAAAATTACACATAACACACGCATCAGCGAAGTAAAGTTGTGATTTCGACAGGTGCTGACTGGAATCCAATCTTGCTGAGTGAAAATTTTCCGTTTGGGTAAGAGACTCTTCGGCAACCACTGGTTGATAAATTCAGTAGATTATGTTAAGCATCTTTTGTAATTTTTGCATTAAAGCTAAAGCCATACATGAGTTTAGAATTCGATAGTGACTTGAGCTGTCAGTGATCTTATTCTTAAGTGAAATTTTGATATTTATATCTCTTGTAGTTGTTTTCAGTAAAAATGATTTTTGTTAATCGCCGTATAGCAGAGACTAAATTCGTCAAGTTACTCTCCCAAACTCCATGCCCCCTTAGCTAAAATGAAGTAGTTTTAATCTTAAAACTGAGTTACAACCGATTTACAATATAGCGTCTTTACCGGGTACGCTACATACTTATTATCAAATGGCAAGCGTATTCTTAAGTTAAATCAAGCTTCAACAGATTCAACTAAACTTTTTTTTACTGAGATGAAGTATTTCATAAGAAGCGAAAATATCAGCCGAAACAACTACTTAGGTTTGAACTTTGTGTGACTCTTTTTTGTATAAAATATGAAAGATTTATCTTACGTAATCGGATCTACTGCCAAAAGATGTTATCAAACATCAGAGATGTTGGCTATGAAATCCGTCAAAATGATTGCGAATATCATTAATTTTTTAAGCAAATCACTTTTGCCAGAAATCACACTCGCTACAATAAGCCAATTTGCTATGAACCTGATTAAGGAAGATTTGGCCTAAATTGATCTCTTAATTATGTTTCAACCAGAAAAAAAAAAAAAAAAAAAAAAAAAAAAGAAAGAAAGAAAAGAAAACGAAAGAAGCACGAGACATTCGAATATGAGTATTTGCATTCAACACATGTTATCATTGCTTATTAAACACTATATTCCGTGTTCAATGAAGAAAAAAAACCTTTCTATTACTTTAGATTTCTAATATATTTTTTTTTTAATTAGAAAATATTCAAATGGGTACCTCGCACTTTTTTACACGCTATTATTCATCCTTTGATCTTATTCAGGGTTGCACAATAGAGTTTGTGTACCATAACTGCAACTTTTACGCTTTCTTCTTATAAATATTTTAATAGTAAACTTTGCTTTATTAAATCCAAAATTGACGATTAAATAAACCGTAAGTACTTAAAAAAAGCAAAAAAGTTAGCAGCGATGGTAAACGTTATGGGTGTTGTTTTATTTATATGTATTTTATTGACATTGTATTATTTCAATATTAACGAAGTTCGTACATTGTATTGAGACCACAATAGGATCCCTACTGAAAATTTTGTACGTGGTATTTACAGTTCCTTTACAAAATCATGACCAAAATATTATAATTTATGGATAGTTTTTGTTAAAAAAATCGATTGAATGATTTTAAAACACTTGAAATATTAGTTTCTTTCTTGGAAAACCAAGAAGAGATCAATTTGATTGAATGTACGTCTGTCATTCGTAAATATGTTCAAGAAAAATCGGTAGTAACGCCGAAAGTAAGCAAAGAATTGCCTATCTAGGTAACATTTAATAAACGTTGCAAAAATTGGCGCTGAAAGAACATTATAAATATATTGCAAATTTGGCGATAACACGTATATTTGGTGAACATCCTATTCACATATTAACTTTAACCTCTTTGTGCACTTTCTAAACTTTTCTGTAACAAAGGCATTTTGACCGGAGACAATTTTAACTTTTGATTAGTAAATATACAAGAAAATATCTCAAGCAAAATTTAAAAAATTCATTTATTTTAAAATTCCCGGCATTTCTGCACTTTAAAAGACTACGTGTCCCTGGACTACTTATTCCGAAAGCAGAAGTTTTTACTTTAAATTTCAACTCATTTCTAATGCAAAATGTTTTTTAAATAATAAATATGTAAATAGCTACAAATTAGCAATTTATTCCTTATGATAAAAAATGAACTAGCTGTTACAAACAATGGTCAAACACAAAATAGATACAATTAGTATGTCTGCCAGCCTATCCATCCATGCACAATTTTAATATCTAAAAATATTCTTAAGTACAATAATTTCAAATTTGTTATTGGGTATATTACAATGCGTTTGAATAAATATATGAATTAGAAACAAGTTTACAAAACACGCCAGTCTGCTGAAATCTCGGGGATTGATGCACGAAGAGCACAAAGGGCAGATCCCTTAGTTTAAACATAAAGCTGTTATCTTCAAAAGCAATACTATGGACATTATTTTGAAAACACGTGTTACCAATCTCGATCCGCAAGAGTTAAAACCCCATCCAAACCCAAACATTTAGAATCAACCCGATTGGCTATGAAAAAATGTATTGCCAACCCGACCTGTTATTAATGGTGGGTCTGGTGGGATTCGGGTAAAATAGAATTACCCGATCTTGATTAGGCCTAATAATTTATGTTAAATCTTATTGTTGTCAACATCGATTATTTCAAATATCAGTAGACGAGCATATATTAAACATTTTTAGGGCGTGTCTGTAATAAGATTATTACACGATACGGCGAATATACTATTTCTAAACGAAAAGAAGTACTGCGTATCTTAACAACATATTAAAATGTCGTGACGATTGGTAACTTTTTTACAAAAATTAAACCATATAATGCCAAAAAGGCATGAAAATAGGCAGACGAACATAATATTTTTAGATCGATGATATTATAAAAAGATCATCTGCAGACCGAGAATTTTCAAAAAAAAAAAAAAAAAAAAAAAAAAAAAAAGAAATAACTTTAATAAATAACATAAGTTTAATAATAAATAATAATAATTTAATAATAATTATAATAATTTAATAATAATAATAATAATTTAATAATAATAATAATAATTTAATAATAATAATAATAATTTAATAATAATAATAATAATTTAATAATAATAATTTAATAATAATAATTAAATAATAATAATTTAATAATAATAAATTAATAATAATAATTAAACAAGCGGGAAAAATTCTACCTTACGGCAGAATATAGATTGGCTACCCACGGCTTTTATCGTTGAGATTTTTTCAGCCAAGTCTAACTCGTCAAAAAAAGTGTTTGTTAGCATAAGCCAGCTTCTCCACTTTAGAATTTAGTTAGCGCTCTAAGATTTTTTGTGAGCTGGCGGAATATATTAGGCACGAGCACACCAAGTTTTAAAAGGATTCGGTGATTAGAAGTATTTTTAATAACTATAATAGTAAAAAGACGTGGCTTCAATGGGCTGAGACGTGGCGAGGTAGTTGTTGTTTACAAATGTGCTGGCTTAATGACACCCTTTAATTTTTTTTAATCATTCAAGGCATTTTAGCACTTAATAGATAACCTAAAAAAGATAATGAAAAGTTCTATGATAGCAGCTTTTATGATGGATAAAGCTAAGAGAAGTTGTTTAACAAATGATGAGTTAGCATTAATTGACGGGATCTTGGGGAGCGGTGGGGGGAAGGGAGGGGGAGCTATACAAAACACAAGAGCTCTACGAGACCTTTAAAATGAATCCTCACTTGAAATTGAGAGATAGGACTTCAAAAGGGATCCCCCTTTTCGCCCCTCTGACGGGCCCCCTCGAGAGATACGTGAAAACCAAGGGCGCCAAAAAAAAGGGGGGGAATACCTTTAGGCAGTTTACAGCTAATTTTGGTAAAATTTTGGAGCTGTCCGGTCCATAGGAACAGAGAAAAATGGGAAAAACTAAAATAAATATGAGAAATTGAAAAAAATAAAAAAGAAAAGTGCTCCTGACAGGAGACGGGAGAGAAGGAGGGGGAGAGTAAAACCAGACAAAAGTGCTTGATGAGATCAAACTTTTTATGTGTTACATGACGGGGTTTGAGCACCTTGAATGTCTCCACCGTGAGGGGGTGGGTAACTCCGGTCCTATGGGATATAGGGCCTCGGGACCCTCTTAGAAATGTCGGCCTCGACGATTTTAATTTCGTTGGATCTTTTAGAAGAGGCCTACGCCCTCTGTGGGGCTTAAAGGGGCTGAGAAAGATGGGAAAAACTAAAATTTAGAAAGAGTTGAAACAGAGAAATATGCTTCTTAAGGGAGGGGGCGAGTGAGAGGCGGAGAGTAGGACAAGACCATAGTGCTTGACGAGATCTATCAATTATTGATATGTTACATGAAGGGGTTTACATGAGGGAGGAACACCAGAAAGATCTTACTGAACCTTTCCCCCCAGGAACTTAGAAGAACTTACCCCCCCCCCAGAGGTAACATCATTACTATTGGAGATAGGGCCACGGGTCCCCTTAGAAATGTCCGCCACGACGGGTTTAACTTTGTTGGATCCTTTATATTATTGTTTAAATGGGGTCTGCGCCCGCTGTATGGCAATTAGGTACTGAGAAAGGAAATACAAGCCGAAGTATCGGCATAATACAGAGAGACAATTTGATTTTTAATATCGTCAGTAACAACCATTTGTATAGCTATGCATAAAGGGTGTCCTCCTTTATATATGGAGTGGCTGTGACTTTTCATAAACATGAATTTTACTGTAAACTGAAAGAATTAGCCCTGTGTGTGGCTATAAAAAAAAAAAAAATACCATACTTTCGTGTTATAGCGGCTCCCACAATTATGATTATACCAAGGTTGCAGATATGATATTTCGCCAAGATCATCGCAAAGCTTATATAGCTTATTGATTAGTTGCATAATGCATCCCCCTAATAAAAATATTCAAATTTTTAATCGAGTTTTCTTCTATCTATGACACATATTGTAAATATTAAAAATATAGTTATTTCAAAAACCTATTTTGCTTAAATGTTCTTTTTAAACAGATGATTCTTAAACATCGAGAGGTTTACATGGATATCAATTATTTGTAATACTTAAAAAACTTATTTTTTTGTATTTAATGTATTTTATTAAAACAATTTCTAACAAAACTATAAAACTTAATTTTTTTCATTTTAAATTAAACATATTGACATTACGGCTTTCTGACAAATGTATTTTTAGCAGCACTATATTACATTTTTATAATGTCTTGGTAAATTGTTCAGTATCAAAGATTCACTAAAATTAAATTTTTATTTTACCATACTAACATAGCTATAACATTTAGTATTTGCATCCTAACATAATCCGAATAATACCATTATCTATCTAAAAACACCATATAGTTTTTAAAGCGTATTATAATTAAGTGCATATCAAATACATTGCTTTTTAAACGCATCTTTGTTTTTAAATTATTTTTCCTTATTCAAATAATTTGAAGGATAAGACTATAACCTTTCTACTCCTGTAAAACAAAATTAAACATATTTAAAGAATCCGTTTCCATCTAAAAAATATGTTTCAGTATAATAATTTTGCTTATTCTTTAAAGTATATTTTTTTAAAGATAAATATAAGAAACTTTCAATTTAGCTAAATTATTAACATCACCGACGTAAAATGTCGCCGTTACTTAGTATTGTATCAGCGTTATTAGCTGTACTAAAGTAATTTATTTTTAATTTAACTCAGAATATCTGAAATTTCATTTCAAACCATTTATGTTTTTTCTCCTATTAAAGATTTATTTGATAGAGAAAATGGTCTTAAACTATCTTTTTGAAGGCATTTTGTTAAATGTAATGATTTCTACGACATGATTAACTTACTTTGGCGAACATTAAATGGATTTCATACTTTTTTTCCGAATCAATAAGCTTATGTTATAGAAAAATAAATAATAGATTAAAATCCTTTTTCTTTCTTAAGGTATTTCTGAATCTTAATGTATTTTTTCATGTTTAGTTTAAAAAACGTAACTTATTATTTGTTCGAACAAATCCATAATAATTGAATTGAAATTATGAAATGCTTAATATGAAATTAAATATTTACCGAAAGTTATTCAAATATTAATAAACAGCAACATATTTGATATAAAGAATCCATTCATTTTTTATCAGGCCATTTATTCATAGAGAGACTAATACTCCACAGTTGATTTTAAAATATCACTTTCAATTTCTTAAAAGAGCATCAAATAAAAATCTTAAAAATTTTAAACCATTTAATTTTACCCTTTTCTGCTGAGTCGAACCAAATTTTGGCGCCGCAGCAGCTGCAACCGTAAGGGGCTGAAATCTAGTACCAGCATGTGGCGATCTGGTTAAACACCAGCTTTAAATATTATACTGAGATTTCACCATGTAATGATTATCCATGCAATATCCTTAATCCCATATGAGATAGTGTATATATTATATATGTGTGTTTATATAATGTATATGCATCTCACACATTATATTAAAGTGTTTATTTATTTTTTTTGTTTTTTACGATAATGTTTTTTAAAAGAAAATGAATAGCTTAAATTAAATTATTAATTTAAAGTCATATGCTCTGATTAAGTCATATAACATATTTATCCGGATAAAAATCGTACATTGAGTAAATAACTCAGGCCATTAGAAATTCTATAAATAATTCCAATACTGCAATAATATGTACATGGCTTTTATTAATAAAGATGGCAAAAACATCGTTGCTGTGGTGTGAACCTGAGGCCACAAAATACGTCTAAATTACATGATAATCATATGAAGAATGAAAACAGTTATAATGTTTTTTATTGCAAATGTATCGAGCCAAATATGGTAACATCGACTATTTACCTCGACATAAAGTAACTACCGCGCATGCGCGACAGCGTTTGACCGCTTATATTACTGTTTATTACTGTTAATTTTATGGTATGATACTGGTAGTATTATACTGTATGGTGATAGTATGGGGATAGTATTATACTGTAAAATTTATATATATTTTTTTTTCAGTGAAAGAAGTATGGAAATTAAACTGTGGAAAACTATGTTGAATGATTAAAACTGTGAGCAAAATTTGTAATACAGCCATGATTTAGCATATAAAAGTCCCAATAGAGTATACGATCATGACAATCGAGTAACAGTGAACAAAAAAATATGTACTGGAATGAATGTACAACTGCATCAAACGCAATATTCAGCAATATTCTAAAATTTTGCAAAAATATTAACTTTGTGTAATACTGAACTGCGTAATAACGTTGGATAATACGGAATATTTACCAAGATGGCAGTGAAACGAATGTGAAAATAGATAATTATTTATTTGTGTGACAAAACCAACTGTTATAAAAAAAAATAACGCGTGAGTGTCTATCATGGATGCGTAGAAAGTTTGTGAATGTGTTAAAAGTGTGACATCACTGAACATTACATTATAGCAAGTCATGCCAAAAATAATTCACCAAGGAATATTAAAATTATGTTTCACAAATACTATCAGACATGTTAATCTGTGGTTGATACTAGCACTTATAACACCAAGAAAGTAAGAAAAAAAAATTGCACATACATTGGTTAAAACTGAAAAATAAAACTTTAAAAATGTTAAGAGGAACAAAACATAATTAGTGTGGACTCTTCGCATCTATTCGTTAATAAATAGAAAAGTGAAATTAGTATTCTATTTTAAAATAAAAATTTATTCATATGTATATTAACAAGATAGAAAGCATCTGAAAAAGTGCAATACTTCGCTTATACCTGCAAGAATTGGCACCAGCACCAACATTGAACCAAGTATGAAGTATAACATCATTTTATCAAGCAATTATCGGCCTCTGAATGGCTGAAAAGACATAAGATACTCTAGAAAATAGTTTCACTGAAAAGTAAATCCATAATCCTGTGAAAATATCTTGAATATCACTAATAAACTCGAAAAAGAATGAAGAACAATTCGATGAAAAACATAAGCAGAAATCTGAGCCAAGTAGGAAAACACAGTTTCGATCATCGTCGAGGTGTCTAATATCGTATGGGAGAAAACCCTGTTTACTAAATACTGCTCTGACAGAAAACACCAATGTTGATTAACATTCTTGAAAGACGAGCAAGGAAAAATCTAAGATGAAAGGCTATGTCTGCTTTATTAAATTAAAATTAATGAGAGGGATAGGAAAATGTAACAAAAATAAATAAATTTTACATTTTAAGCAAATGATTAAACTTAATGCTTTCTCAAATGAAAAATCTATGATATCTGAAATAAGCTAATGTATGTGTTTAACAATAGTAGTATAGGAATATCGAAAATAGAAGAACGGTGAATTTATTATATTTTTATTATATTTTTATAGAAAATTTGTGATAAAGCTGATTTTTTAAAATAAATGAAAACACGGACAATCTTTCGTAATCGAGTCCACAGCCAATGTTGACGTCTAACAGGAGCGATGTTGAAAACAATGCGTTTTGGAATGAATCAAGTTATGAGCAATGGTGCGTGATACCAAGGGTGCCGAATTCGATCCCCATTCTGGACATTTTTTCACACTGTTGGTTGTACGCTGTGTAATAAGTGATAATTCACATCCTTTGTTATATTTATGTAAATACGTCGTATATCACTAATAAACTGGAAAAAGAGTGAAGAACAATTCGATGAAAAACATAAGCGGAATCTGAACCAAGTAGTACAAAACATTTTCGATGATCGTCGAGGTGGTTAATATCTTATGGGAAAAAACCCTGTTTACGAAATACTGCTCTGAAATCAAACATCAATATTGATAGACATTCCTGAAAGGCAAGCCTCTAAATCCCGGGTGTAAGGTTCCAAAAATTCACAAAAAGAAACCCTGGACTCAGCCGAAAACAGCGAGAGTATATCCGAATCTCGATGAATACACAATCGCTAGCATGAACGGCGCAGACAGAGGTACGTTTATTTTTAACATACACGGTCAATGAGATGGGATGAACTGATTCTCGAGAGTCATAAATCCCACAACAAGCATCATCAAATTTAGAGGAACAAGCTGCAGAGGCGCTCGGATGGAAAAAAGTTTAAAATCCAGTTTTGGGTTTATGCTGTGTAGAATCTAGTTAAAATTCCAACACCGAATCGGTGAGTGTCCAAATGAAGAGGTAGTCCATGTCTATTAATTTACTATCTTGTGACGTTCTTTATCATAAACTAGAAAAACTCGCGACTTCGCTCGAATAATTATTTAAATCTACCAAGTAATATCCTTGACCTATTTTTATTAAAAGAAATTATACTGTTACGTATAATTCAAAAATGACTATTTAACCCTTAACCGGAAACGTGAAAATTCAGAACACAAACAGAAACGTGCCGTCTGTGAGACTGCTAAATTAAAAAAATTACTATAAAAATTTAAAAACAACTCTTAATAATTTAACAAATAGTGAACTTAAACGTTTATTCTTTAATAGTAATGCAATAACAGGAACAAATTTTTAATATAACAGTATAAAAATAAGTTTTGAATGTCGGAGACAGGAAATATTTCAAAATTACACACAATTATTCAAATATTTACATTTTTGACAAAATAATGAAATAAATGCAAATATTTTGATTTATATTAGTAGAATATGAATTTTAAAAAATATTATACAGTAAAATTAACAAAAGATTAATTAGTAAATATTGCAGCATGTTCTAAATATCAGCGTTTTTTGTGCAATCATTACATTTAGTTTTGGAGCAATGCATGCATACAGGCTTCCGGCACTGTACCCACAGATATTTTGTCAGTCTATGGTTGGTTCTATGACACAAAAAACATGCTTTGCGTTTGAAAAGTATTAAGTCATCATCTACCTGGGGCACATTTTCAACAGGTTTTTGCAGAACGCGAGCTATTATAAAGCGCAATTCCTGTGTTAGCTGGGGATTTTTTGGTCGTCTCTCCATATTACTCTCTTTCATATTACTGGCCAGAGTATCATATTTCATTCGCATTTGAATTATTTTATGGTTTGTCCATTTCACTATATGCAGTAACATATCATTTGTAAATAACAACTGCCAGACAGAGAATAGATCTGCCTTTTATACGAGATCACTATCTTTCCCTCTTAAAACTGGCACTTTTATAATATTGTGTTTTCTTGTTCTTGACAAGGAGCGAAATGTTTAAACAGACCATCGGTACCGATTTTTTTCATGTATATATTTCGTATCTGCGTCTGCTACTTTTTCATCATTTCTTATATCTTCATTTTCGCTTTCATTAGAATTTTCTGACGATGTTGAATCACTTTCGTGTTTAGAATTGACATATTCATCATCTGAAATACTTTCAACATCGCTTATGTCACTTCCTATTTCATCAAACCATCGCAAAATAGTCTCTTCAAAGTCTTTATCGGCATAGCGTACCCGCATTGACGGCCCCGCCTTCTGGATATCAGAAAGAAAAAAATACATAAACGGAAACATGCCGTCTGACAGACTGCGTCGAAAAGAAAATATTTTTTCTCTCAACAACTAAAAAAGTGCAGGTGTTGCAAATGGGTCGGGGTGGAGAGGACCAATAGTGTAAGGATTAGATGGCGTGATAAGGTTGAGGACACGTTCATTTTTGCATAAAGGGTAGATATGTAGACACAACCGTCTCACAGACGGTACGTTTCCGGTTAAGGGTTAAGCCACAGTTTGAGTAAACATAGTTCTTATACTTCATTAGGCGAAAATGACACTAGAATGAATGAGAAGAACTAAAATAAATTCCAAATAAATGTTAATTTAGTATATATGTAAAGGTTTTCCGCTCATTTCATTTTGTATTTGAAATTTCGAATTTGTTATAAATCGTTTTTAGCAAATATTTGCATCATAGAAGTTAACTCCATGCCAAATTATAAGCTTCTACTTATCCAAGCTTCTACAACAACTATATCACAGAAATCGCAATTTTAGCATGTTTTTGTTCCTGAAAACTTTAAAATTTCTAAATTTTTAAAATCTGTTTTCGGGGTGCACTTTCACCTTTAAAGTAGCAGTCTAGTGAAATTTAATGTTTCTATCCCAAACAATTTCAGATACATCATAGTTTAGAAGGTGTTTAGAAAGTTTCTCGTACCTTTCAGACTTTTAAATTTCGAATTTATTCAGAAACCGTTCATAGTTAGCATTTATATCTTAAAAATAACCACTATGCTAAATTTCAAGTTACTAGCCCAGCAGCATATGTAATTCCAACACCGCATAGGTGAAAGTCCAAATGAGGAGGTAGTCCATGTGTATTAATTTATTAACTTGTGTTGTCATAAATTGATCATATCATTGATCATTGTTTATCATAAATTGAGAAAAGTTAGTTTTATCGAGACAATACACGACAGCCACTAATGCAATCATATGTATCTCCACTGATATTTGCATCAATTAATATAGACTGAAGTGTTTATTTTATTTATTTATTTTTGACGATAGTGATATTTGAAATAAAATAATAGCTTAAATTAAATTATTAATTTTAAGTCATATAAAATTTATACGGATAAAAATCGTACATCTCGTGAATAATTCAGGTCATTATAGATTCTATAAATAAGTAACTGCAATAATATGTATGTGGCCTTTATTAAAGACCAGAAGAAACGTCTAAACTACATAATAATCAGACGAAGAGTGAGAAAAGTTGTAAGATTTTTTATTTCAAATGTATCAAGATAAATATGGTAAACTCGACTATCGATAACCCATCTAATATTAATTTTGAATTCTAAACCAAACAATTTATTAAACCATTATTTAAACAGCCAAACACTTTATTAAATTGGCGTAGCTGAAATTAGTGTACATATTACAATGCCATAGGTAAGTTCTGGGGAAATTATATTTAGAAGTAAAAACATACACAGAAATGAATCGAATGATTCCACTAATGTAAATAAAGTACATACTTATGATTGAAATAATTACTTGAACTAACTGCATTTTATGAGTACTTTAAGTGTAAATTTTGGTAAAATTCTTTCATTTTGTTTATTCATCTCAACGAAAAGAGAAGTAAGCATTTTCATAGTTAATGATTTTGGGATGTGACAGATTATTTCGTTTTTGATATGTTTTATTAAAGAGTGGAAAAGAACATGAGACCGATAAAATGAGTGTAATTTATTATGCGCAAAGAAGAAATAGATTTTTTTTTTTAAGTGAAGGATATATTTAAAAAAATAAATGAATTTTTAGTTAATTATAACGATAGAAGTAAAATTTTAATTTTAATTGAGCATGATTAATGATGTGTGATGATTTTTTAATGCATCATCACACACACGCACATATAAATAAACGTGTGTATGTGTGTGAAAGTAAGAGGGATGTGTCCATGGAGGTCATCATACGATTCAAAAGCGTCCTTGCGGTACTTAAGAGTTTGCCGGCCGCATGTCTGGTAAAAATACTTCTATTCGTAAAATGTTGAAATGATTGATTGACACCAGAATTTAGAAACATTTTTTTTGAAAATAAGTAAAATATTTTCTTTGTGTACTTCTAAAATTCTGGTTCCAATATAGCATCTAAGTATTAAAGTTAAGTTACTTTACGTACGGCACCACTGTGGTGTCGCCGGATGGTAAAATGTTAAAAGTTTGGCGACTCCTGTTCTATACAATGTAATAATATTGGGTATTACTAGTTTGAATGATGCAATTTATATGTATGCAAAAATTACTACAATTGCCTTTGTATGAGAAGTGACTTTTCAACTTAGGTTAGGCACAGCATTGGAAAAAGATTGTCAACTCTTGACCAAGACTACGTCTTTTATTATTCTATAATGGCGGTAAAAAAACTATTATGCAAACGAAAACTATGCGAAAAAATACGAAAAAATGCGAACTATAATGCACGAAACTGGTGTAACTGTTGTTATAACAACTGAAATCAGATTATGATTATGAGACTTATTGCACTACTTAAAAGAAACTTCCTCTTTAACCCTTACAGCAATGTTAAAGTAAAAATCATCCACACTCTTAAAATTATGCATTAATCCGCAGAGTTTAACCGTTTGTAAAGCAAATGGTTTATGGCACTTTACTTTTTGTTTTCAAATTAATTCTTTGCGTGCAACAAACTCTGAAGGATAATCTTATTTTAAATATTGTAAATGCTTATCAGTTAATTTTTTTGCAGTCATATATTTCATTCAAAACACACGTGATCTCTGAGGAGTATTTGTAAAAAATAAAGCAGAATTATGTTAAAAGTATCTTTTCTATTACTTTTAAGAGTTTAGTTAATGAAATAAATGGAAAGTATATAGCTTTCTAATTATCTGAAATTTCTAAAAATACTTTTGTAGTATAAATGCGAGAATAAATTCCAACTATTAGTTCTTCTTTTAAAAGAAATGGCACATATTTGTAAAACTTCTAAAATGTGTTTTAATTTTATTTATTACTCCATTGTGCTTCGACAGATTTAAATATGAGTAATTTAAGTATTTGAAAAAAATAATAAATAACTGAGTGACGAACTCTAATTTTCTCTCTAAAAAAGGTATTTTTTAACCGTAACTTTTTAGCACATAATCGATAGATCCACTATGAATATTATCCTAATATATTTATCTCAAATATTAAACGATACAAATTTTATTTATAGGAGAAATTAAAAATGAAATAGAATTATATATGACGTGATAACATATATCAATATGTTAAATTCTTTTTAATATAAAAAAAGTCACTTTCTTTTAAATTGATAAACGTATAATACAAAGTTAGTATGGAGGTTCAACCCCACCTCCTTCTTAAAGATTTACATTTTGTATACTCTAATTTAATTATTTTAGACATTTTTAGTATTAAAAGTATTTTTATTATTATAGCTCGTCTTTTAACAATAATGTGTTGATTCTACAGAAAATGGGGAATTTCACATTTATTTATAAATATCTCCATTTGTATCTATTCACATATATTATTTACTCCATAAATTTAGGCGCAAATACATTGCAAGAATAATATAATTCCTAAAATTATGTTTTTAAAACTTTTTGACATCATTACTTGTTACTATTACTTCACAAAAATTAAGTAAAAAAAATGAATATATATATATATATATATATATATATATATGTTGTAGTATTTTTTAAACAGAAAAAACTTTTTTGTAAAGGCTATATATGAGCATACATTTATATTTTGTTTTGTTTTTACACATAAAATGTAAGATGTAACATTTTTGTCATTGCAGATTCATCTCGTTTTTCAAATTTAGCGACAAAAGTATTATGTTTTAAATTATTTGTATTAAAATAATTAGAAATTTGTAATAACAAATAAATATTTATTTAAAGATTTATTATGTTCTTCCAATTTAGTATAGTCTCTTTGATCTGAATAATGTTTTTAAAAAAAACATTTTAAAAACTTGTGACATGCAATAATTCTTACGATCAAGTTACAAAATACAGTATCTCAAAAGCGAATGAAGTAGAATGAAACACATAAAATGAATTAATAAAAATAAACGCAAGCGTAATATACTTTTATATAATGTGATTTCTAGAAACTTCGAATACACTAAAAAAATCTAAATAGTTTTGTGAACTTCTTTTTTAGCCTACTATACTAAACCCCTTAAATGCTTGCAGCAGTAAACAATTGCTTTAATCAAATGGAGTGAATGCAATTTCATTAAGTGCGTAAATTGAGAACTGTGTTTGATAACTAAACAGTGATTTCCGGAGCACTAAACTACAATCATTTACTCTAATGCTCATTTTAACAGAAAACAAACAAATGTCATTAAAAGGAAAGAAAATGTTTCTATAAAATATTGCGTATGGTTTACAGTTATTTTTTTTTTAAAGTTTTGCTGTATAAAGGATAATATTTTGAAAATATATTAATGCAATATACTGTCTTTATTTCAGACTAAGCTTATAACCGGTGACTTCGTTCACGTAATATTTAGAGAACAATCAGCCCAACTAAATTAACTAAAATTTCACTCACGGTAATTAAAAATACAATTAAACAGCTCTTTATCACATTTTATAGTAGACAGTATGTCTGACAATCGCCATTTGTCTATTATTTGAATTTTTCCACGTGCTTGAAGTTTCATGTGCTTACTCTAAAACTAAGTATATTCACGCCTTCAGGATATATATTTTCTTGTTATTCTATTTTATCTGTTCTATTTATTTCATTTTTAATTTATTGCGTTCATGTAAATTGTTTTAATTTAATTTTTGTGTTATAGAATATCATTTAAAATGATCATATTAATAAATATTTTTGAAAAATGTATTAATTTACAGGTCACTTTAGACATGACTTTGAGGTGATAAAACTAATCGATGAATCAACATACAAATGTTTGTTTCTATTCCAATATACTTCAAATTTTGAACAAAATGTGATATATAAGCAATTTAAAAGGGTGATTAAAACGTAGTAAAGCATAAAGATTAAAAAAATAAATCGTAAAAAACGAAAAAATATCTTTAACTTTCATATGTTGTTTGCATTTTTATTCACAGTGCCATATATTTCACAGCTGTGGATCGAATATCAATGCCAAAATATTTATCACGCACCAAGGACTTTCGGAACCTAAATGATTATTTTTTAACCGTTTGTGCTACGACGGTACTTTTATGTAACATTAAAGAAAAATAAATACAATATTTTTTTTTAAATTCTTCACTAATGAATATCGATTTCACTTTTCATAAAAATTAGTTTTCTTCATTACGTTTAGGAAGCACAACGAAGCAGTCGAAGTTGACTTTTTTTAAAGTGGTCACTTTCCCAACTATTTAAATAGGTTCTAGATTTCCTTTTATTAAAAAAAGTAGCTTGCAAATTTTGAAACCACGAAAAAATTCTCAATATGCAGATATGATCGCAATGCATTTATGTACATTGTGTTTAGCGAGGTTTCCTTAAGAGTAATTTTTGTTAACTAATCTATTTATTCTTTTAAATATTTTACAAAAAAAGATATAACTATCGATTTATTAAATCAGTTTTAATTAAAAAATATGCAACTAAATTCCATATTATTATAATATAATTTTTCTGGCATAAGTTCAGACATTAAGGAAAACAAAGAATCTGGTATTAATGAAAATCTGTACTCAGGAGAATCTTATGAAAAGAATATGTTATTTACAATAAATCGCCGGATAAACATTGTCATATCAATTGTTGTTTTGTAATTTAGGATTATGGAAGATTGACAGTTTGGCAGGAATATACTGCAATGGAGGATAATATTTGCCTCGCAGAGATATTTTCAAATATAGATTTATATATTTAAAAAATATATATAAGCTATCCCGAAATTATATTTCCCAAGGATTAATATTATTGCAATCTTTCAGGTTTTGGGTAATAAATAGGTAAATGTGGATGTAAGCTGCATAGATATTTTGGTACTTCTCTATTATCCCGTCGACCACTTTTCATAACAAAAAACTATCGCCAAACTGTAACGCCAAATAAACGGAAGAACGTTGCCATTGGAATATCAAAATAAATAAATAAGTAAAATATAAGAATTTAAGGACACAATTGTTATTTTAATTAATGAAATAACTAATAAATCAGTAAAACATAATGAAAAATACACGCAAATGTCGAATTAAAAACCATTTGATGGCATAACAAACACGTATAATGCTTCTGACGTCAAGTAAATGGGACTGCATTTTTGGCGTTTAATCTTACAGTTTAGCGATAGTTTGTTGTTATGAAAAGTAGTCGACTGGATAATAGAGAAGTACCGATATTTTTTATAGTAAGGTAAAGCTAGGATAGTCTGCGCACAATTCAAAAGAATAGCAATAAAAATTCTAAATATTAATTTTTTGCTAAACAATTCATGAATAACTTTACTTCATTTGTTTTTTATGCATTTCCATTGATATTTTGTTGTTATGATGCAATTTAATAGAACAATTGTAATAAAACCAAGAAAGATATTTTGCGCAATCTCTCCTTATAGGGTTGGTGTGATTGCGCACATGGGTAGGAGAGATTGTTACTTATACTACAATTAAATTGTTAACAGTAATAATTACACTTAAATGACATTGCTGTAAGGTTTTCGTGAACAAATATTATTGTATTAGGAGTGAATATTTCAACCTAATGATTAAATAATCAGAAAAAGGAAATAATTTTAAAAACGATTAAAAAATTTTAATTAAAAAGGAAAAAAAAATTAAAGAATCAGAAAAAGCAAGTCCAGATGAGATTAAAAAATAAAATAATGTTACTTAATAACACGTTTAACTTAAAATTAGTCCATTTTCATTTTTCATTTTTTTATGCAAGTTTACCAATAAGCTGCGTAATCTCCCCTACCTTGGAAACGAATGGGAACACTGCGCCATCTCTCCTAAGTAGCAGATGCGCAAACTCTCCAATTTCGGTAGGAGAGATTGCGCGGCCTTTTATTTAAACATGACCTCTTCTAAAACGAACCGTTGATGTTCACATTGTTAGTCTAGATTAGTAGCTTATGAGAAATCGTTTAAGTTCAAAATATTTTGTACTATTGACATTGTATAGAAATTCTGATGAAGAGCTATGAAAATTCAAGCACTTACTTTGGGAAAACAAAACAAAACAACAATACTTTATCTTAAACGCTCAAAGCAATCAACGCGCACTTTCAAGTAGATACTCCACTACTGTTGTTGTACAACTACCTGGAGTCGCTACACGCTCACTCTGCTCCTTCCCCCCAAACCTCTATGTGCGCAATCTCTCCGACTGCGTCATCTCTCCTGGCTTTACCGTATATTTTTTGAATGAGAAGGTAAAGTAAATATCATTAAATCAATTTATATAAACAAAATAAAACCAAGGCTATTTCTTTGCCATTTTGAATAGCAGACGATAATCGTAGCATCGCATGTATTAATTTTTTTTCAGTTTTAATGCAAAATGACAACAAATATGTATAATAATATTTTCCCTTTCGTTCTTTCTTTTCCATAAGAACGGCGTACTTTAGTTGCAATCATTACAGAAATTGGCACTTTTCGGTTAGCCGGGCGCCAGTGACATATGTACATTTATAAATATATATGTATATACATATATATATATATATTCATACATATAAGTGTATATATATATATGTATGTATATTTAGGGCGTATCGAAAAAATCCAAATTTCTTAGATGTTTTAGCGGTAGTGCGGAAAAGTTGTGAACTGCCTTTATTAAAAAGTTTGCGGAATCTTAAAACTGTGGGTTAATATCTTCTGTCGCCTCAATGGGCCGAAAGTTCCAGAAATTGGACTAAAAATGAGTAAAATACAAATATTAATGAATAATCACAGATTTTGCTCATCGGTTTGGGGTAGTGCTTACAAGTTACTATTTTGTAACAGCAACAACCATAGAAAATTGTGGAATTATAGGTTAATATCCTCTGTCGCCTCATCGGCATCTAATTTTGGAAATTTTGACGCATTTTGGTAGTTTTCTTCATAACTGTTTACTGCTTGCACAATGCACAATCGAGACAGAGTGGGTTTGGCGGTCTGCCGAAATAGTGAAGACAAGGTAGGCACCAAACATGCGTCTTACACAGCGTCTCTTCATCAGCCCACAAGGAATGTTCAAATGCGTTTAAAAATGGACAACACAGTTCTTGTCAGTGAAAGGTATGGTGTCTCCCACAGAGCCACGGCTGCTATTGCATCGAGTGTTATGCAAGATTTGGGTTTAATATCAGAATCAGATACCAGCCTCGTCACAGACAAAAATAAAATATGGAGGGAAAAATCGAGAATTTACAAAAAATTGGTCTCAAAATCAAATGAAAATCGTTCCACTCTATTTGACCTTTATTTTGATGGATACCAAAAACACTCGAGGACAAGCAGTTCCAAAGAACAATTGTCGAAGAACTTTGCTGTATTGTATCGGAGGCTCTACGTACATGGGACATGTTACACCTGAAAGCAGATCTAGTCTTGCTATATCTAATAGCATTTACGAATACGTAACAAGTGCTTTATTGGATGATTTTAGCAATCTTATTGTTTTCGGGTGTGACGGCACTGTAGTGAACACAGGAGTGTCTAATGTCGTAATTCGCATGCTTGAATTGAAACTTCAGAGGCCAATCCAAAGTATTATCTGATTACTTCATTTCAATGAGTTGTCATTACGACATCTGTTTGAGTCCATAGACGGCAAGTCATCTGGCTTCACATCTTACACCGGAGGCATTGGACGAAACCTCAAAGGCTGCGAAAAGCTATCAATTGTTGCTTTTAATAGTATTGAATACAAATTGCCAGACATTGATCCTACCAACCTCAGTTCAGATCAGAAATACTTATTAGATATTTATAACGCCATTAGTTATGACATTTGTTGTTCAGATCTAGCTATCCTGGAACCGGGAACGTTGAATTTGCTAACATCTTCCAATCGGATACTGAGGTTATATATATCTACATCAGACCCATCAAATCAGTTGCTAACTTTGGTTGTATTTATTCGAAGGGTCTACGCACCCTCATGGTTTCGAATTAAGATTCGTCATTCCATAAAGGACGGTACTAGACACTTGTGGCATTTCATCAGCTCATCTCGGTAATTGCTAAAAAACTAATCGACCCAGTTATTTCTCGCAACGCTTACTTTGCGGCTCCAGAAAACATGCTTTTGGCCATGTTAACTGATGATAGGTGCCATATTAGGACCCTTACAGCTCGGCGGATTATCAAGGCAAGAGAAATTAGCCCAGACGAAAATTGTGTTCACAAATTCGTTATTCCTGCTGTTAACTGTGGAGTTACAGACTATGTAGATCTCATTGACTGGCAAGCTTGTTATGTGATATCGCTTCCTGTTCTTAGAGAAATCAGTTCTCAAGAATTTCTGAAGATGATACAGGGCAGTATGCCAATGTATTGCTAGGACTTTATAAAATTTGCTTCACACACACAAGCGGTTGAGCGGATTGTGAAACTAGTCACTGCAGACTCCGGAAAAAAAGTTGGGCCGCAGAACAGGGATAGATTAATTAGAGCGACACTAGAATCCAGAAAACACATGTCAAAATTTGAGACCAAAAATGATTACAAGCAGTAATGCTTTTGTCATTTGTACATTCGAAAGGTAAAATAAAGTTTGTGTTCGCATTAAAATGAGGTAAGTGTGACGTGTATTTTTTTTAATTTTTGCCTTCATTTTCCAAAATTTGGTGTCGATGGAGCGGCAGAAGATATTAACGTATAATTCTAAAATTTGTTATGTCTGTTGTTGTTGTTTCTCGGCGTGAAAATAGGGGTGTTCCACTATTTTGGCAGACCGCCAAACCCAGTCTGTCTCGGTTGTGCATTGTACAAGCAGTAGACAGTTAAGCAGAAAACTATCAAAATGCCTCAAAATTTCAAAAATTCGATTCCGATGAGGCGACAGAAGATATTAACCTATAATTCTACAATTTTCTATGGTTGTTGTTGTTACAAAATAGTAACTTGTAAGCACTACCCCAAACCGATGAACAAAATCTGTTATTATTTATTAATTTTTGTATTTTAATCATTTTTAGTCCAATTTATAGAACTTTTGGCCTAATGAGGCGACAGAAGGTATCAACTCACAGTTTTAAGATTCCGCACACTTTTTAATGAAGGGAGTTCACAACTTTTCCACACTACCGCAAAAATATCTAATAAATTTGCATTTTTTCGATACGCCCTAGTATATATATGTACATGTGTAGTTATATGTGTATATGTATATGTGTGTATATATACATGTTCATAAATTACTGGCTCCCGGCTAACCGAAAAGTACCCAGAAATTTTAGAAAATAATACAAAAAAAAAAAAAAAAAAAAAATACAATGGGGCAAAATGTTTTTTAAGTTTCAAAATTACCAGAGTTATCATGACATCCACTTGAATAAATTACTAACGTTAGTATCATCACGCATTGATCCATATTCTAGTAGGAGTAGTTGTGAAATGCGAGCACAACCTTTTAATTTTAATGTGACATATTCTGAACATCGCGATTTATTTTCATTCTCTGAAGGTATACTAGATGGTCATTTCCTTGCTTATCATTGACACTAATTTTGGCAGTGAATATAATTTCAGAATATTAGCTTTTTTTATATTCATTATCTCAGTTTTAAATATTAAATGAACAAGATTGTAATCTATAAGTCGAATCGATGGAATTTTTTTTATCATTTATAGATCTTCCATAATCGCGTCACATACACATTGGCATAATTTTGAGAGAATGGATTGACAGATAATTAAAAATATTTTTTCAATCCAGCGTTGTATTTTTTAAGAGGCAAACATTTCATTGTATTTTAGATGATTATTTCCTTGCTTATCAATGATGCCAACCTGGACTATAGTCACGATAATTAAATATTAGCTAAATATACGTAGCAATAGCTGTTTATTCTTCTTCTTATTACTATTATTAGCTATTTATGTATGACAGTTTTATATTAAAATGAATACGCTGTCAACTCAAATTCAAAATGAAATAAAATTATTTTCATTAATAGATTTTCGTAATTGGGTATATAGCGCATTCTCATATTATTATATAGCGCGTTTTAGCAAAAATATTAAATGCATATTAATTACAAGATTTGTTTTTTATGATGCAAATATATGATGATAACTTAGATGATATTTTCTTTTTTGCTTATCAATGATGGAAATCTTGACTTTGGAAATTTGGGTCCTTGTGTTCCCAAATCAGTTTTTAAATTAAAATGTATTAGTTATAATCTAAAAATGTAATTATTATCATTTAAAAATCTTAATTAAACTTTTCTATCGCAAGATCCTTAACATTTTCAATTCATTTCTCGATGTTTTTGATTATTGACTGATCGACTCATTCTCCCGGTTTTTCCTTGTTTTCTCCAAAATGTTTTAGAAATCGGCATGCGAGAAACTATAGATTGTAGTCAGAAACAATCTCTATCTAGCACTGATAAGTTTACAGTTTTTTATGCAACCATTTCTGAATCTATACCCGAAAAAAAGCAGGCAATTTTTTTATGTTATTCTTGGCAATACGTCACGTCATCTACATAGTCGAATGAAAGTAGAAATAAGTGATTTTTTAGAAAATCACAGGGAGACACTCTAATTTATATAAATGCATTAAACATTGTCTATCCGCCACTGACAATGTTGCAGTTTGTTATACAAAAGTTTCTGAGTCTATTTCGTACAAAAACACTTTATTCTTAGCTAACGTCGCATCGTATACATAGTCGAATGAACTTAGAAGTAAATGTTTCTGTAAAAATCCCAGACAGACACTCAAATTTATATAAATGCATGAAACATTCTCTATCTGTTCTTCATAAGGTTAGTGTTTCTAATGCTGCGCGTCTGTTTTGGACAAAATGATAGACAAAATATTTTTAATGTTATTTTTGGCTGTACGTCGCGATGTCTACATAATCGAATGAGCTTAGAAATCGATGTTTTTCTGAAAATCACAGATGAACACTCCAATTATATATATATATATATATATATATATATATGTAATAATAAAAAAATTTCGCCATTTTTCCTTAGTTAATTTATTCCAAATTCTTACAATTCTATTTTTTCCCTCTCTTTTTAAATACCTCTTAAATCAATTTTATATTTTATTCCATAACTTAATCAAAATATTCTTTTGATTATCATTCTAAAAATCTTAATCTGTTAAAAGCTACACGTATTTATTAAAACCTTATTCTATTAAATTGCAACACTGCCTCTAAAAAAGCACCTGCTTAATTTCTTCTTATTTTGAGACATTGAATTTTTATTCTTTGGAACATTTTGCAATACCATTTTTATTTCTATTTAATTATCATTCGGCGTCCCATTATTTCTCGCGTTTTTCCCGCTCAAGGCATTTTACCTTTTTAAAATACCGCTTCTAAAAAAGAGTTTTGGTAATACGTCAGATGCACACCCTCTTGGCCTCATTTTTAAACCATTAGCGAGCAGGCCCCAACTTTTCTATCCTCTTGCTTCCCTCCGAACGTTGCTGTCTGTGGGCCAGCTTTTTCGCGCTTCTGTAACTTTGAGCAAAATTTTGGAATATTTATACTGTTGCACTGGCTTCGGAGACAGATTTTACACGAATTAATTGTTGTCAACTAGAAGCTGTCACTGGTATCGTCTACATTGTTTCGTCGGTAGTTGTTCTTCAATTTCTTCAATTTCTTCAATAGCTTTAATGTGTTTCAAGTTTTTAATGAAGTGAAATTAGGTGTAGTTGATTTTCATATCTACTGTCAAATAAAAGGCATTGTTCGTCTTTTACGTCTTCCTTAACACTTAGAGAAATTCTTCTGGAGTTCATTGCCTCTACTCAAATCTAACACGATTGTACTGACACTACTTTTTTCAGATGTGACTCGTACTCCGAGATTTGTCTTCATATTTTGAGTAAATCGGGGTAATACCCTCTACGGATGTCATGACTGGATTTCATTGACCTCGACTGCGCCTACATCGATCTTATTATCCGGTAAATTTCGTGGGGTTCGGGGACTGAGATGTCGTCCCGGGTGTATGATGGAACGAACGTTTCATATATGCATAGACACTTTACTTCAGTTTTTGTTGGGAGTTATAGAATTATGCATTTTGTAGAAAAACTGTTAGATTTTTTCAGGGAATAATGTCTCAATCTAGTAATCCATCACACACTTTTCTTAAATTAGTTTTAACAATTCGAAAACAAATATCAATCTCTTACCGTGAAGGGGGCGACAACAATTTCGGAATCCCACATGGAACAGTTTACATTGATGTACATTTTTCTGAAGAACTACTGAGTCGTT
This sequence comes from Maratus michaelseni, assembly GCA_963931845.1. NCBI lineage: Eukaryota > Metazoa > Arthropoda > Arachnida > Araneae > Salticidae > Maratus > Maratus michaelseni. The sequence goes on along the minus strand of OZ007589.1, from coordinate 260,916,890 downwards.
TTCGATGATTTTTTAATAGTTATGGAAACAGCTAAGGTACTAATGGATCTTTATACAAGGAATTAAAATGAAATTTTCAATATGTACGCAACTTTGCAACAAAAGAAATATAGTATCGTTCTTAAATTAACATAAACATTGACTTATTTATTTATTTATGACACACACACACAAACACACACACACACACACATATATATATATATATACATATTGCCGAATCAATTTGTAGTTTAGCTACTACAAAACTACTATAAAGAACTGGTATTGAAATCGGTTCAGTAATTAACGAGAAAAGATATGCAGTTTCCATCTGTTTTATATGTTTTTTCTGTTTGTTTCTTTGCGAAATGGTCTACTATTGTATTTTTTATTATTACTAGTTTGCTAATCTGTCAATTTATATTTTAGCTACTTTCAAAACTGTCAAAATGTATTGAAATCAATTCAGTAGTTCCTGAAAAAGTGTACATGTATGTCAGCAGTTTATATATGATCCCGCAACCGTTTTAGGTCAGTAAAGTGTGTTTTTATTTGCAATACTAGGGGTATTTGCCACCTGCGAGCTACGTTCGCCAACATCCGTCTAAACCTCGTTGGCTCTAAAAACACGCTAATTTGCTTTTTTAAAACAATTACTCTATTACGGAATATCCAATGATATTATTACTACCATTGGCGATGCTCTGTAATCAGGTTTCTATCCATTCCACTTGTAGTTGGTATTTTTAGAATCTCGACTCCGCGTCAACGTTGCCTAGGCAGCTGAAGGCTGTTTCCGTGATTATTAAGTAAGATCTATCACACATTTGAGAATCAGTTTACATAAAATATTTAAGTAAAAAATGTCGCTGCCTCCAGGACTTTTGTAATATATATATATATATATATATATATATATATATATATATATATATATATATATTACAAAAGTAACGACGTTAAAATAGAATTGTTTTCAATATGACGTTTCAAAAATACTGTTTAAATATCACGTAATTTTTCCCGCATTGAATGCTTTTCTCACGCAATAATTTATCCTTTTTAATGTTTTCTTTCTTTTTTAATATTCAAATATTCTAAATATATTTTTCTATGTAAAAATCTTCGGAAATATTACTATTTGGAAATATTACTATTATGACGTGATTTTCTTCCATTTATTTTTTTTCGCAGGTAATAATTTAATTATTTTAAAGTTTTATCTCTCTTTTAATATTCACAAGTAAATGTATTTTTCAATTGTAAAATGTTTGGAAATGTTATTGTTTGCCATTTCTAAAAATTTTACAATAGGTTAAAAAAAAAAAAAAAAAAAAAAAAAAAAAAAAGATGTTGGACATTGTACACCGCAATCTTGTCCCGTATAATTAAATAGCGTTTAAAATAACTAATTGATGTAAACACTGTTTCCTTCAACGTGTTTTTCATACATTTTTCTATTTAACTACCAGTTTTCGTGTTTTACCATAGTTTCTTTATTAATTATGCCATAGTTTCTTTATTATGATCCACGAAAATTTAATTACGGCAGCACCGGCGACAGCAGCGTTGGTTACTTTTTTTTCCTTTGGAGTAAGGAGAAACAAACAAACAAACATACTCAACAAAAGTCAAATGGTTACTACAATTTGAAAATTTATAAAGTTTTCACTAAGAATGTTTCTTAAGCAATGAAACTTAAATATATTTTATTAAAATGGTAGAATCAATAGAAATGAAAATGATACTGACTATCTGAAGTTTTTGTGTTAAAATTACATTGAAATTCAACTCTTCAAAAGATTTTCACTTTTATCCATATTTTACACATTGTCGCAGAACACGCTGATATTCAAGAATGGAATTTTGAAGAATTTCTATTGTGCGAATCCATTATATTATATGTTTGAAAAATAATCTATGAATGTGATATCTTCGGTACAATGGATTGTAGTTTCCAACGTTTTAAAAAAGAAATAATAAAAATTAATCTCAGATTAAATTTTGAAATAAAATGTCTGTGATTTCTGTTATCTTAATATCATGGAATAAATGCAATTATACAAATATGTACTAAATGTATTTTTGAGCATCTTCTATAGATTATATAATTTTAAAATCAATTTATGTTAAACACAAATTTGAAACCCAGTACTCACTTATAATAATAATAAACGTAATCTTTTCAATTTTGGAATCAGCTGCGAAATGCGAATTTCTCGTACCATTTAGCATCTATTCTGACGTTTACCTCTATTGTTTGCCTATAAAACTAACGTTCTGAAACTAATGTAAAATTGTGACGCGAATTCTTATCTTGGCAGTCAGAGCACCTCATAGATTTATGTATGACATTTTTATGTTGCACCATATGTCTAACTAAAATAGTATTATTAACTAGAAATTCGTACTAAAGCGTAAAATTCAGTAGAAAACAGAGAATGGAAGTAATTTACTCATAAAGGGTTTTCTTGAAATCTTCTGTCTTTATAAAATTCACAAAAAAAAATCGAAATGTGAAAATTAAGCACAAATATAAAATTAAAGAAAAATATGCGTTTGTTTTATTAAAGGGCGTTTCAAGATATCCTATACCATTTATTGTAAGATTATAAGTATTTGTTCTGGAAATTCGACATTTCTGTGAGAGCCGCGACTTGTGATTCTGATTTTCTGTTTTCTTTTGTACTTTCTGAATATTTCTAAAGACAAACGCATCTTGAAGTTCCTCTTTTCTGCCTTCTATGTGCTTTTTTAGCAAGTTTATGCTTAATGTTTGAGCGAAACGAACAATAATTCATTCCTAAAACGATAGTTCAACTTAATGGAGCTATTTTTATAAAATGCATTGAACTTTCTAAAGGTTTTTAATAAATCGAAATAAAAATCAAAGTTTTAAAAATTTAAATAAAAGCTACATATTAAATGCCCATAAAGTCAAAATACGCGGGGATAGTTTTTGTTATTCACGTTATTAATATTTTTTTTAGTGGAATCCTTTTTCGATAAAAGCAAATTTTTAAACAAAAAAAAATTTAAAAAGATGAAAATTTTGTAAACACCAATAAAAAAAGAAAACATGTATTATTGTGCTCAACAAATTTATTTTTACATAATTTTGCAATTTTGTAATTTTGACTTTTATTTTAAAGCAATTCTTGGAAATGTAAAATTATTGAATACTAGCTAACCTTCCCGGCGTTGCCCGGGCCCGAGATAATTACAATCTCAGAGAAAGGCGTTAACCCGCTCCTTCCCGATACCCGCAAATATAATGAATAATTTGTTCAAGAGAACCACCGTCACCTACATTAACGCGATCATTAAAAAAAAAGAATTACATTTTTCTGATAATTAGAACATAACGAAGATACTACGCTAAAATAGCCGGCATATGACACCCCTTCCCGACCTCAATTTCAAATCTATATCTTAATTAGTTACCTAAATTTTTGTTCATTAGTAAAAATTGGCAATTATTTCCTTTCATTTTCTCAAACTAAATGGAGGGTTCAGCCAAAAAAAAAAGACATATCTTCATAGTTTCGTTTTTAATGAAAGCAGATCCCTGTCTGAAATTTTCTCGGATTGTTTTCACTGGCGTCGGTAGATTTTTGGCAATTTTTTGCATAAATTAAAAAAAATGACCGACCGAATTTTTCAAAAATCACATAGATGCAGAATATTTTTTTTTACATATGCTCAGAAATTTTCAAATTGATATCTCAATTAATTTTCTTAAAATTCGCTAATCAGTAAAATAATTTCGTATTCGTTCATTTCCGCTTGGAAATCCAATGCACCGTTTCGTTTCTTTCGCCATTTTGATTTAAAATATGTCATTTTGGAAGCGATGGTTAATGAGAATCTAATTAATATCTAGGCTAATTATCAAAATATTAAAATTCTGAGGACCAGGTGCACCAAGAGAGGGCTTGGACTACCCAAATCTAAATTTACAGACTTCTAGGTGCGCTAAATTTTCCTAGCCATCGCCAACATTCACACACACACACACAGACAGACACATACACAGAGCGAAACTTTCTTTTATTAGTATAGATTTAAAAAAGCAAACCCTTTTGAGTTAATAATATTTACGCCTTCAATTCTGATAGCTGTAGTTGATTTGCTTCAGTAATACATTTACCAAGGGAGATCATCACAGAATTTTCGATTAGAATATTAATAGTTGGAGATCAACGTTGAAACGTAAAAATCGTAAAAGCGCAAGGCGCTAAAATCAACAGTATAAGAAAACGAAGCTATAATGAAAATCATATTAAAGAAAATTCTTATATATTTATTGAATATTGAAATAAATTATTCATGTGATTAAAAATGTAGAATATTTTTATCAATACCTCAAAATTTTACAATTTTTGAAATAACGTTAAGAATCTACTCGATAAAAAATAATTTTAAACTTTTTATAGTGTTATTAAAATTATATTTTTACATTAACCCCTTCAGGGGCAAAGTACTTTTGTAGTTAAAATATTGAAATGATTGATTGACACCAGGAATCACGAACGAATTTATTTTAAAATAAGTAAAAGCTTTTCCTCATGTACCTTATAAGTTCAAAATTTGATTATAAAATTCTGGTGTCACTGTGGCATTTTGGGATTAAAATTAAGTGGTATGTATAATATACCGGTGTCCTTCAAGGGGTTAAAGGAAAAGTATATTACAATGAATCGATAAATTCATAATTAAGTTTTGAAAATACTAGAATTCTACATCATCACCGGGTATACACAACTGTTCAAAATTTTAAACTTTAGCGTAATATAATATTAATAAAAAATCTGTTTAAAAATTTTACCTTTACAAACATGAAAGAAATAAATTTAAATAAAATCACCGTATATTCATCGTCGCCTTGCGAAATTATATGGAGAGTTTATGTGTTTGGATTTTAAATTAAAATGGAAATATCTTATTAAATATTTGCAGCTTAATAAAAATATTAAACTGAATACCTTAACATTTAGCGTGACACTTTTCTTTCTAAATAAACGAACAGTAAATTAATGACTCTAGATAAAATTTGGCAGATTTCCATCACGTTTTACAAATACATATTTATAAAAGAAACCTATCATTCTCATTACTAAATTACTATAGGTGACAAGTGAAGAAATCACCCAAGTAATGAAAATTCATACTTAAGATGGTTAAAATGAGCTCCACAGTAAAGATGATAAATTATAAAAAAAAAATACAAAATAACAGAAATACTGGGTAGACACTAAATTCTCATTCAACGACAAACCTTTATTTATAACCAAAAGATAACACACACAGCAGATGTTGATATATTTATCAATTATTTATGCAATTTTTTATGATATTTATTTAAGATTATTTCAGAATTATAAAAAAACATCTCAGCTGCATATGAACATGGTAATTTTTGTCATTTTGTGCTACATATGTTAAAATATTTTTATTGTAATTTATTGTTAACATTTCCTAATTGATTAGCGATTATATTTCAAGCATTCTTATTTTTATTAATTATCGCAAATAAATTATATTCTTTCCGGAAATTTCTTAAATGTATTATTGGCGATGTTATTAGGTTACTAAACTTTATTCAACACCTTATCACCCACATTCATAACGCTAGGGCTTAAGTAACTCTAAGCGTAAGTATATTGTATTGTACTTTTGGTATAAAGCAGTAAAAACTATCCAGCTCCAGCGACACAAATTAGCACTGGTTGAATTCATTAAAAATTGAAAACTTAGTACAAAAATATTTACATAATATACAAAATGTTATTTACGTTACTAGCAATTGGGCAATGTAATTATAAATTCTCTAACATCTTAGGGCAAAACAACAACAACAAAAAAAAATCATTCCATGTGGTTTTGCGACAAATTAATCAGAGTTGTCATTTAATAAAAATATTTGTTATCAATATGGCATTCTTTCTGTTGCTAAAATACAGTGAACTAATTTGTAGGTGAGATATGACATCCTTTTTTTCATTTTTATACGCCTATAATATTTATTAAACGGTAGGTAAAATACTAATATCCACAATGATAATTGGTTTAGATGTTAAACCTGTAATTCAGAAAGATTAATTTTCTTTAATGGACCACTAATATTTTGGTTCCGAGCAAGCGAAACATAAATCAGTTTTACCATCGATCAGTGACATTACACATGTTCTATAAACAAGACTGTATAAATGCTGCAGTGTTCTAGCTTCCATTCCTTATGTCGAATGTTTCATTTTTTTTTTTAAATATCTACGAATAAATTATTTATTTATAATAAAATCAGAGCATTTATTAAAACACATATCATTGGACATGCTTAATTTTTTCAAAGAAATATGATGAAGTGTGCTATTATTATGTTATAAGTATATAAAATGAATTGGATAGTAATTTATGAAATAAATGCAAAACATTTAAAATTTTCTTAGTTCCTAATCCTTTTTAATAAAAAAGCTATGCGTTGCTGACGATTGGGATTTTCGATAATCATTGCCACAGATTAAACTCGGAAAATGAAACATTTGAAGTTATTGAAAAAATTAATAGCTCGAAAAGTATTTGTCACAAAATTGTTAGACAAACTGCGTTAGAAAGGTAAAAATTTGTATTTTTCTTGATATGAATTCCACATCTAATGATTATGTCGTTTTTCAAATATTAAATTTAAATATTACCACATTTCACAATGGAGTACCATAGCGAAATTTTCACGCGTAAAAAGATAATGGCCATGTGTCCTGACGTATCCTAGCTATAGCATGAGTCACAAATTATAAGCCTTACTATTCTGTTAAAATATAAAAGTGAATTATGATGCCACTCGGTGCATGATTTTTATTTAAATTTAATATAATCATCTTAGAAACAAGTTTTTGGAATTTTTTTTCGAATGGGACTACTAAATTGGCCAATACTGTATATTATTTTTAGTTTAAAAGAGGAAAGGTGGGACACCGCTTTATATTATTTAGGTTTCATCAGGAACTTTTGGTCACAATTGAAAGTTTAATATATCAAAACGTCAGAAATTAAATGGACATTAAGTCGCAAATAACTATAACGACTGTCCTTCAGTTCGTTTGGATAGATTTTCATTTAAAAATATAAAATCATTCAACATTGAGTTTAGGTATTTTTAAAATTATTATCACGGGTCCGGGCAACGCCGGGTATGTCAGCTAGTATATAATATATTATGTATATAATTCCATTAAAATTTTCATATGTTATAACATAATATAGTTTTATGTTCTTTAAATATTTTATGTTCTTTTGTAGTTTTTTCTGTACTGATAATTTAAAGATATTTTAAAATACTTCTCTGAAATTGCAAAACTATATATATATATATATATATACTTTAATTTTGCTTAATAAAATACAATTCAGATTTCATAGTAAATTATAGATGTTTTTAATCTTATATGAAAAATAACAAGTCGCTTTGATCTATTCTTTTGACAAGGAATTCGATTTCCAATCCTTGACAGAAATATATCTGTGTCATTTTAAAAACTGACAATGCTATTACAGGATTTTAGGATCGTAGCAGATATATCATGCAATCGTTCAAACTTTATCAGGTTTCATCGTTCATACTTAAATTTTTTTAATGACTTTAAAAAATGGAAACACTGCAATTTTTTAAAGTCAGATTTTGATAGATGTTTTGCTACTTTTACAGACAAAAAAAACTTTAAAAAAATAAAAATAAAAAATAATATGAACATACTTTTATTAGGGCGTGTTTGCTACTTTGATGAAGAAACAAAAATTAATTTTATTTCGTTTCAGAAATATATTTTTTATGTGAGGTTTTGTTTTGAATCTATGACATTTATATGTATACAGTAATAAATATATTGCAGAATAGATCACAGACTTTCGTTATCTGAATATTATCAAAAGTGTATGAACTGATGTTAAAGTTATTAAATATTAATAGTATACTAACAAAGAAAAAATATTTAAATTTTTAAATTTTTAAATTATAAATTTGAAAATTATTTTTATTTTTCGAAGTCTCTCAAATATAATATTTTTTTTTTTATATTAACTATGTCTTTTGCTATTTGGAAAACTTATATGAAAAGCCAAATCATCATGACCATCGAACTGAAACCTGGCTGATCCATGTTTATTTTACACTACAGCTACGACACGAATGAGCTTAACAAGCTTTTGGTATATTTCTGCAGCTAATGCGCACGAAATGTTTCAGTATAATATTCGTCATAACCCATAAAAAAAGTAGTCGGATGTGCCAATCCCAAAACTTTCTACCATCTCAAACAGATTTCGCATACACTAAAAAACATCAGCACCAATTTATATCAAGCTCTAACTGAATCTGAAGTTTGTTTAAAATCCGTGCATTAGTTCTTGAGATATAGCTATCGCGATAATAATGAAAAAAGTAGCATAGCAGCGCCACCTGTAAGGCATTTTACACAAACACTTAGGCAGCATCTATTTATGCCAAGGTCTAACAGAATCTGAAATTTGATGAAATTCCGTGTATTAGTTCTTGAGATATAGCTATCGTAAAAATCGAAAAAAATGTGGTATAGCAGCGCCACCTATTGGGATATCTACACCAAACTTTAGTCAGCGTCTATTTATGTCAAGATCTAACTGAACCTGAAGTTTGATGAAAATAAGCGCATTAGTTCTTGAGATAGAGCTATTGCGAAAATCGCGAAAAATGGAGCATAGCAGCGCCACCTGTTAGGCGATTTTCACCAATAACTAATCAGCAGCAATCTATATCAGGGACTAACTGAATATACAGTTTTATTAAATTTCGTGCAATAGTTCTTGAGATAGAGCGCAAACAAAATTTTTGTCCCAGACAGACAGACAGAGCCACAGACAGACATTTTCTAAAAATTGTCAAATCGTGTTCAGGACCCTCTAAAACGTATAAATCTGTCAATAGCAGGAAGTCGAAAATTTTCTTGAATCCAATACTTTCTTATTGTAAAGATAGAAGAAAGTAAAAAAGAGGTTTATTATGAAATCGGAGACGTCGACAGTGGCGTTACACAAATTCTCTCAAGCAGGATGATAAGTTAAAGTCATGTTTTAGAAATCATGTCGACACAGTATTAGCCTAGTGACAGGGGACTGCCTTATGGAACAGTCTATTACATTTTGGGGAAAACCATGCCATGAGTAGATTTAACAAACCAAATTGATATTCATATTATCCACAGGTTTCATGCTTGCGTTGGCGACCCAACAAGGTCTAGAACCGACCAGCGAAGAATTAAAAATGACCTCGAAAGCATAAAATATCCTGGCACCAGATTGAATTGCACCCGCCTTACATTGGACCAGCATCTATTTCTCGGCCAATCGACGAAGCGAATTTCTGACATCAACATATCCCGTAAGGCATGGTGACGTCACGGCGACGTCACTGTGAAGTCACACTGTGACTTTGTGACCGTCGTCGTGACGTCAAGTGACGTCGATGTGAAGTCACTGTGACCTAAATGCGAGGTCGTTATGGCCGTTTTCAAGGCTTTCTGTGACCTCACAATGTGACTACTTTGTGAAGTCACCTTGCGAATTCAATGTGAAAAATGTGACGAATCTGCATCGGATAGGGTGACCAGATTTTACCCGAATCCTATACGGATTGGAAAGACTCCCACGTAGGGCACTTTCCCCAGGGCCCATATCCCTCGTGTTGATAATCGGCCGTCATACAATCAACCAACCAACCTATACGGATTGTTCGGATCAAAATTTTTTATCGTTCAAGTTTGTGACGTTTGTGACGACACTGCACCGGGTCGGGTGACCAGATTTTACATGAATCCAATCCAGAAATTTCGGATCGATCTTTTTGGATTTGTTTGGCTACAGAATAGATTTGGATTAGTTGTCATGTGACCTTATTTTCGTGAACCCGATCTGACCCGAGTCGGGTATAATGTTTTTACTGTAAGTCTTGTTTGGAATAGAATATTGCATACGACCGAGTAACCAGATTTCATCAGAAATTGTGTTACGATACAACTTCTGATGTCGGCTTGGATCTAGAGTCATACACGAATCCGGTTACATACTTCATGAACATGATTGAATGCCTACTTGAACATGAATGATGGTTGACTGAAACTATATTTCGATTCAACCCGAATTCTTACCCTAACCCAACAACAACAACAAAATAAATCTGTAGGCCCACAACCCGACCGAACCTGATAAATGATTTCGCATATATTCGGATAACAAGATTTCACCAAATACGGATAAGATCGACGATAAGGATTGGATCGGCAATCATTTTTATTGATGCAACTCGTATTCAAATTAAAACTTTGCATCTGATTGGGAAACCGGCTAATATAGCCATTAAGCAAGAAAATTATAAATGTAAAAAACGCATACTAATATAAAAATAAAAGATGAATCCCTTAAAAATTATAATAAAAGTAAATAATTCAATAATATGAAATTCTATTGTGCAAATAACAACTTTCTAAATTAACTTCTACTTCCATTTGTTTTATGTAACCACCAAAAATATTGACAATAATTAAAACTATGCTATTTTGCTGTTAAGTATTGAAGTTTTTAAATGTGTATACTTTGCCATATTTCCTCTCGCTTAGTGTCACGAAACTTTCTAACACATTTATGAACAAACTTTTAAACGCATGGCACTTGCATGCCTGATTATTAAAGCTATTTGGAATGAATGGCGTTTTCCATTTTTAGATAAATGTAATACAGTGGAACACCGATTTTACGTAACCCGTTCCGTACGTTATCCCGCTTCCTACGTTATTTTTCGTCGGTCCCAGGAAATTCCTATTCCGATAATGTTAAAAGTACTTCGATTCTACGTTATTTACTCTTACTGTTTCCCGCTTGGTACGTCATTTTAGGCAAGGTACCTCAGGAATTTTTTTTTTTCACTCATGGAAAAATTTTCAAAATAACAAAAATGCTTTTCAATTGGTCAACTGGTTGTTTGTTACCAAAAACAGTTCAAAGTAACGAAGAACTATTATTCGTTTATCGGAACTTGACCAAACCTGCGTCATGTGTTATCGGAGGGGGCTTTCTTTTGCCATCTCTTAGTGATTGCCAGTAAAAAGTAGGATGTCTAAAAGAAAATGTTTCTCTGTAGCCGAAAAAGCAGAAATTATCGAAAAATCCAAAGTTTCCAAAGGAATTACAGTGGATCGCGTAAAATCGTTCGGTATCGCTTATTCCACGTTACAAACCATCCTAAAACAAACGACAAACCATCCTAAAGAGGTCTCTGTGTGTAATTTAAATCAGAAAAACTGGGATAACTGTCAAAGAAAAGAAAAACATTGAAAACCTCTCCTTTTAAGGAACTGGAAAATATTCTATACGAGCGGTTTAAACAAGCCCGTGCTACCAAGATTCCAATCAATGGCTCAATTTTGTAAAAAAAGGCTGTTGAAATTTCTTTTCGACTTGAAATGCTAAATTTCATGGCATCCAACGGTTGGATCGACAGATTCAAGAAGAGTAATTTGTTTTACAAGTTTAGTTGTAGTGAGGCAGATGGAGTAAATACTACGGTCGCTGAGGAATGGATGGACAAAAACTTTGCCTTCTCTTGTGTGTAATTACTCAAAACAGCCATCTTTAACGCAGATGAGATCGGATTGTTTTTTTTTTTTATCTCTTCCCTGATAGAACATACACCGAGAAAGGAGAAACGTGGTACAGTCGGAAGCTATCAAAAGTGTGATTAACAGTTTTGTTATTACGGAACTGAGAAGCTAACACTCTTTGTGATTGGTAAGTCCAAGAAGCCCCGATGCTTCAAAAACATTAAAAATTTGCCGACATATTACAATGCCAACCACAATGCTTGGCTGACCCTAAATATTTTTGAAGATTTTGTAAGAAAATTGAATATAAAAATGAGCTTACAAAAGCGAAAAATAATTTTATTCGTAGACCAGTGCACTCTTGTTAATCGGAATTTGAAGAATAAGCGTATAGAATTTTCCCCACCCAACTGTACCAGTTTACTTCAGCCACCTAACTTCAGAATACACAGATCCTCCAAAATGCATTATAGAAAGAAACTGGTAAGAAAAGGTCTTTTTTCACTTGATTCAGTTGAGTTCAAGATGCTTAGAAAACGAAGCTAAATGTGCTGGATGCATTTCATTTCATCTCATCGGCGTGGAATGGTGTAGATCAAAAATGCATGTCAAATGCTTTTCTGAAGGGAGAATTTTCAAAATCCAAAATTAACAGTGAAACGCCGCCGGAAGAGCTTTTTATGGAAGACTACGCAAAAGAGTATGAATTTATACTTATAGATATCAATGTTGATGAGTACATTGATTGCGATAAGGATATTATCGCTACCACAGACATTCAGACTATTTCCGATTTGATTTCGCAATATTGAAGTGAGGATGATATTGATGAAGATCCAGGAGACATCGTGACCTCATCGGCAGAGGCCATTGCGAGTTTAAAAATTTTAAAGAAATTTTAACTGGACATGAAAATTACGAAAAAAATAGCAAAAACTTGCAAGTATTGCAAATAGAGTATATGTGAAATTACACTTAAAAAGAAAACGCAATAAAGAATAACAGACTTTTTAAAATACTAATATGGGATTGGTAAGTTTGTTTTTGTATAATTTGTTTTCTTAAAGTGTTTTTCTCTATTTGACCCCGATTTTACGTTTTCCCGTTTCGTACGTTTTTTTCTGCTGTCCCCGTGAAAAACGTAAAATCGGGGTTCCACTGTACTTACGATCAATTTCGGTCACGTTTTACCCGTTTCTGAAGCTGCGCGTCGGAAATTTGGTTCAAAACACCGACTTTGATAGTGTTTTCTGAAACATCATCTGCCGTTACCAAAAAATGGATAACGCCATTCGATTATATATAGGGTAGATGTGCCAGTAATGGACACCCTTAAGCAATTTCTTTAAAAATTATTTTTTAATTAATAGGTATAATTTTTATATACAATATTTTTTAATATTATATTACTCTACAAACAATATTTAACCATGCTCATAGTCACATTTCCCAATGTGAATCGAAATTTAATTGTAAATAACAGAAATAAATCAAAACACCCTAAATTCCAGTAATGGACACCTCACAAAAAGTAATAGATAATTGATATTATGATTGTATTTAAAACTAGAATTTAAAGATAGCATATTAATGAAATAAAAAAAGCTGAATTTTTATTGGTTATTTTTTTATAAACCAAAAACAATTAAGGTGGCCCATTACTGGACGGCGGTCCATTACTGGCACATCTACCCTATTCTGAATAAGAACACCTGCCAATTTCATGTATTTCCGTATAAAAATGAGTTCAGAAATATGTCAGAAATTAGCTATTTTGGATTTGAGAACAACTTAAAAGAAAATTTAAGTATATATTTTAAAATAAGCATTCTGAAAAATTTATATTAGGAATCAATTTAAATGATAGATATACCTATTGTGCGATATTATTAAATAATAAACATTGTGTCAAGCAGTAAAACAGTTTTCGTTGTAAATGAAATATAGAAATTAAGATCATAAATGCCAAAAAAAAATATTATATATTTTTTTATTTACAAATTATTATATTTATAGTTTTTGATAGAATACTAAATGCAGAACTGAAATATCAATTTTTACAGTAAAAACATTCGATAACACAACTGGAAAAATTACATTAACTAAACAGTTATTTTATTGTTTCATGAATATTTATTATTTTTGTGCACCTAACATTGACACATCTCGACAAATAAATTATTCAATGCATTAAATTGTCACATTTTTTTCACATATACGGGAAAATTATTTCTGGAAACCTACACTAGCAACGAAAGTATGAAATTGCAAATCAAATATTAATAGTTTTAAAAATTGCGATGTTTTTAATTATAATGAATAACTATGAAAATTGAACTAAGAAACGCAAAATATTAAATAAATTCCTCATTTTTAATGACACTTTACATTTAGAATACATATTGTTAGTAAATACTTTAAGTTTTTTTCCAAACAGTCTATTTAAACAAATTTAAAACATTAAAGATAAAATTTAATACAAGTGATTTTTTAAAAGAAAATTTAAACATCTTAACTTTTAAATAATGCACTATTAAATGTACTAGCACTAAACATGCACTATTAACAAAACTACGAAGACATTAAAAGTTACCTGCTGATCTATAGGTAAAGGGGTTACGTTTGAATTCTCCTTATCTGCTTCCCTTCCATTGAAAAATTAGACTGTAAATCCACTCCAATCATTTTCAAATTATTCCAGCAGAAGAAGTGTGTTCATAGATCTGAGAAATCAAATATCACCCAGGCCTTATGAACCCACACGGCTAGACACAAGGAGATGTTAAAATGGATGGTTTACTTTAAAATGGAGATTGTTCACTTTAAAACGTTAATTTACTTACACAGTATAAATCTACAAACTTAAAAGAATGCAACACACGCTAAATCCGAACTTGGAATGAGAAAAAATCGTCTGTCTTCAATATGCGCGCGCAGTATTGTTTAAACACAACAAAATAACAACTAGCAGATGTTTCCAACTTTACCGCAAATGATATAGGAAGAAAATAATTTAAATAAAGACATTTCAAAAGCTTTATAATATATATGGCTGAAAAATGAACTTCTAATGATGCTATAATATTCTTTTTTTATATGAGAGAGTTTTGTATTCTTAGAAATAAGCTGTGAAAATTTACATTTTTATATATTTTTTAATCCATTGCATTTGCTTTAGACGTCAAAAGTAAAGATAAATTTTAAATAAAAATTGATTTAATAGGCTTTATAAAGTAATTTCGATATAAATTTAAATTGCAATCAAATTTCATAAGTACAAATTTTTCATTTTTTACACTCTATCGAAAACAGCAATATATTTAATAGAGGTGACATCTTACTAAGCACTGGCCAATTTTGGATAAATTGATATAGGAATGACATATACTTTATAACATGTTTTTAATTCATTTTTCCTCGGAAATACACGAAATTGGTTCGTGGTTTTATTCAGAATCTATGTTATTGAAAACCCTTTTCCATTTTTTGTTAAAAGCAGAAGGTCTTTCAGAAAAGAATGTCAAAGTCGGCGTTTTGATTTGAATATCCGACGTGACAGTGAAAGACAGGACATCACACCATGCAGTCACAGAGTGTTGGCATTTTGGTCATAGGTTTTACGTGACTTATGTGACTTGCACTGACGTCATTGCAACGTCACAAAATTTTTTAAAGCTGTCAAAAAGTAATTTTCTTTATGCCATAAGATGTTCTAAAGTTTATTTTAAGTTTTCTTTAGATCTCCAAGACGTTCACATTTTGGTCACAGTGTGACGTTACAAAGTGGTGGCATTTTGGTCACAGATGTGACGTGACGTACGTGACTCACAGTGACGTCACAATGACATCACTGTGACTGTGCATGCTATGCGGGATGGTAAGGAAAATTTTGATTTGCCTCAATAACGAACATTTTTCCAAAATTTAGGGGGCCAAAGAAGATGCTCACTTACCCGCTATAAATGTAAAAGATGATGGCGTGCAGTCAGAAACTGAATTTTGGTGGTTAGTGCTAGCAGATTTCCATAATTAACAAACGCAGAATAGTTTTATGCTCCAAAACATTTTTTTCTTTGCCTTCATTTACAGTCATTTGAACAGGGGAATGACGGTAATTGTACTTCGCCAATTGTGATAACTTACGGTGGAAACTGATTTTGATAAGGTGTGCGAACGCATTGCTGCTTACTGCTTATTTGACCTCAGTAATACACTTTTCGTACATACTAAACACTGCATCACATGAGCATCCACCCATCTTAGCTGTTTTTGAAATTATCATTTTAGGAATGGGGTTATTACGATCTGTTTTTTGTTTAATCGCTTTTTTTATCACGATCTACCCCTCACATACTAAGAAACACTCCAATGGATAGCTGTGATCCCCTTGAATTTGATATTTTCCTGCGTTCATTGCAATCGCTTCAGGTGGTACTCAAGCCTGGTGGACTCGAGGTCTAAATACTGTTTTGTCTTATCACTGTATTTACCAATGTCACTTAAGTGCGAAATTAATGAGAAAAAAAATGTGATGAACAAAAAGCTTCCAAGCACTTTGTGTTCAATACTACTTTTTTTCTTTGTGTTTAAAGACATATAATGCCGAAATATATAATCTATTATTCGATACCACTACTATTATATTGCTAAGGAAACATAATTAATTATTCATCAACTTGCCGAAAGCTCAATTTCAATGAAGGATATTATGCTATACAACAAATATTGTCTATATCTACTGATATATATCCATATTACCAGGTTTTAATAGGCAATATGAATGATATAAAGAAGGCTTAAATTAGCTTTGCAAAGTTGCAAGATTATTTCAAAATATGCAAACTGCGCTAATACACGTAAAAAAACATCGATATATGGTATAGGAAACTTACATTTCATCCTTGAAAACGAAATTTTTTATGCTAATAAAGTGATAACATAAATATTATACGCGATACCCTCCCCCCTCTCATGTGGTCTATTTCACTAAAAATATTCTGTTAGAAACAACGATGAGGTTAATTATCTTTTTCTTGGACTTGAAATATCGCATAGAATCTCCTTATAGAATTAATTGAATAAAATCTTGAAGCTGACAAATTTCCAGCTAGAATATTTTTAAGTAAATATTTCTTACAATTACACGTATTAGTTTAACCAATATCTCCAAAAATCAATAGGTATAATATACAGTGTACATGAATAAAATATCTCAATGAGTAGCTCTTATTCTGAAGACAACACTACGTGGGGCGTTTTTGAAATGATATATTTAAATATTCGGGCGCGTGTTATAAACTAGCTCCACTTCCTCCACCAACAGGGTTAGAAAAATACGAATTGTATAATAACGCAAAAATTTGTTATGAAAGCGTATTTTGCCTATTATTTAAAGATAATGATATATATTATTCGGATCATTCTTCATTAATACACATTTTTAAATACCGAATTACAAACAACCTGCTGCCTAAACATTAGAAATAACAAACAAATTAAAATATATTTTACATACGCCACATTACACAGCATAACTATTTACTAGAGATACTTAGCTCCATTTACAAAAGCTCTTTTTATTTTGCAAGTTTAAGTTAGAAACCGTTTTTTGCAGTTACCGCGTAGCAACGTTACTAGTTGTGCACATCTACACATTAAAGATCTTAATTTTATAAGCAAGCTATTGTTTTTCTTCTAATTTAATTAATTTGTTTTGAGACCCGAATGTTACAGTTAAATTCTTTTTAAGTGTATGATCACCTAACAACTATCATAAAATATACAATTACAACATCAGGTTTCGTATTGTAAAAGATTGATGAAAGTGCGATGAATAAAGAACAGCGTCACATCCATATTTTCACTGCACACTAACAAGCCCGTGACATCCCCGGTACACTCAAAAACCTCCTAAAAATTGGCCCACAAATGCCCTCACTCTCGCAATCCTTAAAATGAAATTAAAAAACAGATATGACCATCTAACCTTAATCATAAAATATACAATAACAAGCATTGCTTTGGTAAAATTTATATTGTTTTGATCGTTCATTATTTACTTCTCGCACACTTACAAGCCCATGGCATCTCCGGTACACTCAAAAACCTCCTAAAAATTGGCCCATATGGTCAAATTTAAAAGTGTTCGAAATATGTTTGTTGAAACATTCAGTATTTAATTCTAATATATTCGATATTCTGAATCACAAAGATATATCTGTTTTATAGTTTAAGCTATTATTAAATCAACTTTTTTATATATAATGTAGTATTAAGTTTTTGCACTTTCAGTTTTATCTATTTCAATTCTTTTTTAAGTATTTGAAACAGTTATAGCAATTAAATAAACATTAAAAAAAGCATTGTCACATTTAGGTACTTTGGACGCTTCATTTAGGTTTTAACTACTATAAATGTGACAAAAACGGACCTAAATGCGACAATCGTGTATTGATTGAATATATTATAGATAATAATTCAATGTCTATAAAACAAGTTAAGTTTCAACTAAAGGTACCGTATTCAATCATTTTCTGTTTAAAAAAATATATATTGATTTAATAATTCCAAATACATCCTAAAATTGGCTAAACTATGGGGAATCACTTCTCATTTAGGCACAATGACCTTACTTGAAAAACTGTAGTCTGAAGAAAATTTTAAAATATTTCATTTTAAGAATAATCTGTAAAAAATATGTAACATTATTACACAGTTAAAGTAACTCACAAATTCGAGATATATTTTGAAGATAAATCCCAAACATAAAACCCACCTACAAAAAAGAGCCAAATTTATCATTCAAAAGTGGGAGAGTATCAGCGAAGATGAATATTATGTAATTGTGTAAGCGACAGTGGAAATGATCCGAGGAAATGGTAATACAACTAAATAAGCTCTGGTTCGAACATAATATTCTGTTTGTTCTTAACTTATATAAAAAATGCGTGCTAAGCATTTGTTTCTTAACACATTGGTGACCAGATATGAGAATTCTCGTTTTGATTTAAGCAAACATTTTTGGATACGGACGTGACATTTACGTTACAGAATAGGCATCTGTATTATTTTGTCAATATATATTTTAAAGTGTAAAAAATATATATTAAATCGGCACAGTATAAGATATTTAGTGATGCGTAAGCTTCATAAACCTATCTAGGAAACCAAGTTACGAATGACTTTCAGAAGAATGAGGAGCTTCTGCTGTTTCAAAACTCAGATTTCATACTAAATTGCCAGTCATCAATGTGTTAATCTAATATTATGATTTACTTGAATTAATAGCATGTGAGACCATTCTTTATACAAAACGTGATAAAAGTAAGCTGCGCCGCAGGCGCCCTCAGGGAGCGGCCTGCGCGTCGGACGACCACCGAACCCAAGTCCTGAGGGACTTATATCGCGCCAGCAGGTTTGTCTCCCTGCGGCGTTTCGGCCGGCCAGAGGACCGCCACCTGCGGACCCTCTAACCTTGAACCCACGTGTCAACGACGTAGGCCGTTGCGATACGCGGTGAAACCACGGGGAGTCACCGCAAGACACTTGGAGAAGGGCCGGCGTCCCCCAACAGCTTCAGAGCTCGAAACCCAGAAGGGAACCAGGCCCTAGGTCTTAAGGCTTGATGTTCCAACCTGTTTGTTCTTGCTCTACCACAACTCGAGGGATGTGAAAACCTACAGAGGTAGTCACGGTTCCCTCTCATAGTGGACCTAAAAAACTTGATATTAATTGTTTTTTTTATGTATTTTGTTATTTATTTTCAAAAGAAAAAAAATATATATTTTTTAAATTTGAAAACATTTAATTTTTGTTTAGTACAACATTAAGTACTTTGTACATTATTCAGTTTTCTATGGAAATAATTACGATGGAAGCATAATTTTTAACTAACTGTATTTAAAAAATGCGCGCTAGTGCACATTTAACATTATTTAGTTTAACTTTAACGTTATATGTGAAACAAAACAATTTCTTCTTATGTAAAGAATA
This sequence comes from Maratus michaelseni, assembly GCA_963931845.1. Lineage (NCBI taxonomy): Eukaryota > Metazoa > Arthropoda > Arachnida > Araneae > Salticidae > Maratus > Maratus michaelseni. Next base: position 260,897,289 of record OZ007589.1, on the reverse strand, counting down.
ATATGCCTAAATCAAATTTATATTGTTTGTGTTCCGTACAATTATTACATTGTTCTTCACAATAGAAAAACTTTAAGCGTCTTCCAAAGAAATTACGTTAGAAGTAACGATTTTAGTAGATGATTAACTTTCCTTGATGAAGGTTAAATTAGTTTTTTAGAGTCTTCTTCCCTAATCAAAAGCCCCGTTCCTCATGAAAGAAATAATATAGACAAATTGATTTCTTTGCCTGGAAAGTTTTCTAGAGAACATTAGTGTAATTGTTTAGAATTTAATTAAATATTTAATGGAAACTGTTCTGTTCAGATTCCCTTTTAAAGGAATAGTAAAAATAAGACAAATTAAACATTAATGATTCTTTTATCTGTGTCAATGTAGATTAAGGTGAAAAATGCAGTTTTATTTTTAGAATTTTCTGTTTATTTGATTAACAAAAAAATAAAGTTTTCATAACGCATACATATGGAGAAATATAGATTATTTTAAATTTCCATTTATATATTGCTTTCCATTTCTGAGATGTTTTAAGTATTTATATATCATTTTTTTCTGTTTTCTGCTATTTCTTATTAACTTGAAACACCAGTTCGTATGTTTCAATGACTGTTTAAATTGAATATATTAATTGTAATACATAAAAAAATTATACAGATATTTAAAATTTGCAGTAAGGGTTGTATATAAATAAACATATTTTAAACTTTCATTAGTGATTATTTACCAAACATCAAATAAAAAAGTATAATTATATCTCTTTTTAATTTAATGTGCTTACCTATTTGTTGGGTATCTGGTAAAACATTAATATCAGGTTCGTATCGCGGTTCACTTAGATACTCTTAGTTATTCGATTCTCCGCAATCTTCTCGTTCACCTAGACATTCCATAATGCTGTTAAATTATCACTTTTGGGGTTCAAGTTCTTTCTTTTTGGGAGGGGGGGGGTTGTATTTTTAGGTTTAAAAAGTTATAAATGTGTATTCATATGACACAAAAAAACAGGCTTTGTGAAGCTGAACGAATATGTACTAAAACTGAACTGTTCTTTAATGAAATTTCACAATTATAGATATTTTGCATACTATTATTAAAAGATGGAAGTATTGTAAAAAACGTTTGGAAAATGTCGTGCGACAACAAGAATAAAAAAACATAACAAATCTTTTTTTTTTCTTTTTTATTATAAATTATTGACTCGAATAAGTAGCTGGTATTTTTTAAATTTAAAGAACGAAACACATCTTTGAAACGAAATATAGAACTTTAGATGAACCTTTCTAATTACAATTCATTCTGATAGAATATTTTTAAAAGTATGTTTACAACGTGATGAATATTAATTTTTAAATCCAACATAATATTATAAAGAATAAAACTCTTCTAATAAGCATTTGACGTGGTGACAGTGAAAAACACAAAGTCTAAAAATTCTTTTAAAATCATTTTTCCAAAAGCAGAACTTATAAGTTTTACCTAATGCTTATTCGAGTTACCTCAAATTGTTTAATATTTTCCTGTAAGAGGATTTGGTACGCTTTGACATATATTGATTTTATGAAGAAAAATGATTTTAGGAATTAAACATGCAAAACTTCTGGTAATAATACTAATACTAATAATAATAATAATAATAATAATAAATTTTCAAAAAAATTAAGAAGATTTTAAAAGTACATTTTTTATATAATTTTAAATATTTTGGTACAATGTTTTTTAGAACTTTTCTTATAAGCGAACTCTCGAATTCAAATTTACAAATTTACAGATTTTCAAGTTTATTAGTGTTTTTATAAAGCAAAAAAAAAGTTATAACATATATAAAAATACAGTAAAAATCACTATTTACTTAAGATTTTTATTTAAAAAAAATAAGTATTTATATTAACTGAATATCATATTCTTAATTTTACGGAATGCATCATAAAGAAAAGCCATCAAAAATTGAGTCAATCGGAAAATATACGTTGAAATTTAGCTTTTTGATATATGTTGATAAAAATGAATTTAAAGATTGCAATGGTGAATCCTTTACATGTAAATAGTTGTAGTAAAAATACTTTTTTGAATTTGTCCAATAAACGTGTCTGTATGAAACTTCATCAGAAAATACTACGAAAAAATACTACAAAATACATTTTCAGCAAAAATTTCTCGTAATTTTTTTTTTAAATGTAGCTTACCGAGTCTTCTTAAGCTAAGAGTTTTTATGTTACACATCTTAAATAGAAACTGTTTATAGCGAATCTGAAGCTATGATGGAAATCGTTCTACGTGGAATTGCTGATAACCAATTTTCTTGTAATATTAATAAATTTATTGGAACATTTATATACATTCCTCTTAACTCTCTGACTACTTATTTTGCAATTTCCACAGGCAAGACATAGAGTAGAAACAATTATGTAATATTGACAATTGTATAAGTTGTATAAATTGACAATTGTATAAATTTCTACAAATTTATATAAATTTGTAGAAAAAATTATGTAATATACAATTTTTGAAGCACTTTTATTTTAAAATTTCCACAGTCAAAGGAAAAAAATGCAAATGATAAATATACTACATATTACAAATACATGATGAATCGAAATATACAATATCAGAGGGCATAATAAGAAATAACTATTGTTAAGTAAAAATTTATTTAGTTTAAGGAAGTTGTTATCCTAACCAAGTTTTCAACTTTTGGTGTTATCACAACGGGACGTGACCATGCCTTTATCTGTCTATCAAGGAAATCTGGTTACGTTACTGAAGATTACTTTGATTCCTGCATTTTTTGTAGAAATTTGTTGAGCTCTAATTATCAGCAAAAATGACATAGCAATATAAGACAGAGCAACGCATTTTATTCTATTAAAGTTTGCTCCTTAATAAAGGACCCAACTTTCATTAACCGCGCGTCTTCCCATTCTTTCTTTTGGTCTTGCTTTTTGTTCCCTTTTGCTTAACTCTATAATGTATTTGATCACCTGTAAAATACCTAGAGACACAAAATAAAATGTTTGTTTGACTCAGAAAACACTATCTTTTTAAATATTTGTAAAAATCAACATTCTATTATAGCTATACTAATATTATAAAGAAGAAACAGTTTGTTTGTTTTTGATTTGTTTTTTTTTTGTTTGAAGGGGTTAATCTCTGGAACTACCAAACCAATTTCAAAAGTAATTGGTGGCAAGTTGATGGTGACAATCCATGCTCCAACATAGGTTATATTTTATATCGGTGTCATTATCCCCAGTGGAGTGCAGGAGGAATAAACGTTCTAAAATTGTGATTTTGTTTTATATTGCAGGAGTTAGCAACTTGAAATTTGACATGGTGTTTACTTATACGATATAAATGATCTCAAAGAACAGTTTTTAAAAATGAAATCGAAATTTAAAATGGTGAAACATTCGAAATCGTTCTAAAAGCATTCTAAATTACAATTTCTATGGAATCTCTGGAACTACAGAACCGTTTTCAAAAGTGATGGTGGCAACTGTAAAATAGGCTATATTTTTTGTTGGTGTCACCACCCCCAGGAGGTGCAGGAGTGAAGAACTTTCTAAAATTGAGATTTTTGCGATATTGAAGGAGCTAGAAACTTGAAATTTAACATGGTAGTTACTTATAAGATGTAAATACTTTCTTTTTTTATTAATTAAAAAAATCGAAATTTAAAAGGCCAAAATGAGCGAAAAGCATTCTAAAAGCATTCTAAATTACAATTTCTATTGAATCTCTGGAAATACCGAACCGATTTGAAACGTAATGGTGGGAAGTTCATGGTGACAGTCCCTTCTCTAACATAGGCTATATTTTATTTCGGTGTCAATATCCCAGAGGGGTGTCGTAGAGAAAAGCCTTCTAGAAATGAAATTTTTATAATACTGAAGGGACTAGGAATTTGAAATTTGGCATGGTAGTTACTTATAAGATGTCAATGATCTCTAAGAACAATTTCTAAATAATGCAAAATTTAAATGGGTTAAATGAGCTAAACGCGTTATAAAAACATTCTAAATTACAATTTCTATGCAATCTCTGAAACTACCAAACCGATTTTAAATGTAATGGACGGAAATTTAGGTTAACGGTCTCTGCTCTAACATAGACTATATTTTATGTCAGTTCCACTACACTCAGGGGGTTGCAGGAGCAAAAAACGTTCTAAAAATGCAATTTTTGCGATGCTAGAGGTATTATAAACTTGAAATTGGGAAAGTAGTTACTTATAAGATATATTTGCTCTCTAAGAACAGCTTCTAAAAAAATCGAAATGAAAAAGGCGATGTGAAGGAAAAGCATTATAAAAACGTTCTAAATTACGATTTCTATGGAATTGTTAAGGACAGAAACTTCAAATTTGACATAGCTGATACTTTTTAATACGCAAGTGCACATACAGAGCAGTATTTTTTCAGCGAAATTTAAAAGTATAAAGGAGGAAAAAACGCTCTAAATTACGATTTTTTTTTTTTTTTTTTTTTTTTTCACGGACGGATTAGAAACTTGGTGGTTACTTTTAAGATACAAATGCTTGCTAACAATGGTTTCTACAAAAATTCAAAATTTCAAAGGGTAAAATGGGCGAAAAGCGTTTTAAAAGCGTTCTAAATTAGGAATTCTGTAGAATTGTTAGGGATAGAAACTTGAAATTTGACATCGCTTTTGCTTTTAAGACATAAATGGTCGTACCGAACAATTAAAAAATATTTTAATTTGAAAGAGTGAAATACGCAAAAATCGTTCTTAAATTTTTCTACTTTGCTATTTCTATGGAATTGTTAAGTCTAGAAATTTGTAGTTTGACATGGCTATTGCTTTTAAGACGTAACTGATCACACAGAAGAGTTAAGAAAAATTGAAATTTAAAAGTGTGAAAGCGTTCTCAAAATGTTCTAAATTACGATATATTTGGATCTGTTAAGGAACTGAATCTTGAAATTTCACATGGCTGTCACTCATGTAAATGCTTAAAAAAATTGGCATGGCTGTTACTTTAAAGACATAAATGATCGAACAGAGCAGTTTACTAAAAATGTGAAAATTAAAAGGGCAGGACCAAAAAAAGTTCTAAAATTGCAGTTTATATGATACAACTGGTATGGAAGCTTCGTATTTGGTATGGTGGTTACTCTTAAAATACAAATGCTCGCTAAGACAGTTTTCTTAAAAATTCGAAATTTAACAGGCAGAAATGAGCGGATAACGTTCTAAAAACGTTCTACATTATGATTTAATTGGATTTATTTGGGTTAAAAACTTGAAATTCAGTATAGTGGTAACTATACGGTTGGTATAAACAGACGCTCGGTATAAAAAGTTTATTTAAAATTCGAAATTCAGATGTGTAAAATGAAGAAAAACATTATAAATTCTAAAATTCAAATCTAAAATTTATTCTAAATTGTTAGTGATGGAAACTTAACATTTGACAAGCTTGTTATTTTTTTAGTTGTAAATGTCTCACAGAAGAGTTTTTACAAAATTCGAAATTTAAAAAGGGTGCAGAAGGAAAAAACTTTTTCAAATTGCGATTGTGGTGATGCTGCTGGTCTAGAAATTTGGAATTTGGCATGGTGGCTATTTTTAAGATTTCAATGCTCGCTAAGAACGGTTTATAAAAATAATTAAAATTTAAAATAGTGAAATGAGCTGGAAAAATTCTAAAAACCTTCTAAACTATGATTTATCTGAAATTGTTAGGGATAGAAACTTGAAATTTTACACTTCTGTAGAGACGCAAATTCATCCACAGAACATTTTAAAACAATTTAGAAATTTTAATGTGTTCAGGAACAAAAAAGTTCTACAATTGCAATTTTTATGATACAGTTATTACAGAAATGTGCTTAACTAGAAGATTGGAATTTGGCAAGATGCGTACTTTTAAGTTGTAAATACTCGCTTAGAACTGTTTCTAAAAATTTCTAAAATTCAATAGAAAAATCAAATGAACGAAAATCCTTCAAAATATATTTTAAATTACCATTAATTTGGAATTAATTTTAGCTGTTTTCATTCATTTAAGTCTCATGTTTGCCTAATGCAGTATAATAATGAAGTTTATTCAAAATGTGGTTCAATTTGTAATTTTTGTATTACCGTATATACTCGTGTATAAGCCGACCCCCAAAACCGAGATGCAAAAAAGTTTAACACCAGTAATTCAGAATAATTTTCTACGCCCTGCTTTATCTCATTTAATTGTGAATTATGTAAGACGAAGAACATTATTGTAAAATACCGGTATTAAACATGTTTTCATCAGGAATTTTGGGGTCGGCTTATACACGAGTATATACGGTATATGTGGTAATAAAATTTCCTCTAATGAAAATAGGCCCACGAATACCACTTGGTATTTTTTAACAATTACGCAAGAAAAGCCGCGGGGTTTGCAAATATTTTATAAAATAAAAGTAATTTAGCGCATACTGTGACAATTTTATACGCATATTTTTAATGCCATTTATTTAAAACTTGCATTTGGGTTATACACGTGTTTATTTAGAAGTAAGACATAATTGCACTTCCATATTATTTATTTATGCATTTATAAAACATAAAATATAAAAAAAGAAAAAGAAAATAATAAATCATTGAAGGCGTAATTTGAATTTCCATACCTAATTTGAAAATACTTTATTAAAAATATACTTTTCAAAGTTAGTTTCATGTCAAATAATTAATTAAGAGAAAAATAAAATATAATTATCAACACTCTTTTCATTCTCAACAGCTAACTAAGTATCAAAGTTGAATGACAAATTTGCTATATATGTTTATGTAACAAAAAATTGTAATGCTAATTAAAGATAATTATATTCGAAAAGGATTTATTTTTTCACATCTTCAAGTAATGTTGAATGGAATAAACAATAGCTTTTACTATTTCACGCTCCTTATTCAACGAAATTAATAAGATAAGTATATTTGATAAATAAAATTTCTAAAAATAATTTTCAATTAAATTTCTTTAAAAAATCTATAAAGTGATTAATAAAGGGAACCGAATGTATTTTGTCTCGTTAAATAGCATTTTTTTGCATTCAGGTGTACTGTTGCATTGGATTTTTTTATGTATATTTATATTAATTAGAACATTATTAAAAGACCTTGAAATATACGCTATTCAATTTTTTTTAAACTAGCTGGATTTCAAATATTGAACCGTATAAACAGTATATATATTCTTGAATCTTACAAAGCGCGAGCTTGTTGTTCAGGGATGATCATGCGTTTATTTTAAAAGAAGACACTACATTTTATATTCAAGTATAAACAATGATATATTTAGATGTGACAAAAGTCAGCGCTCTCACCATTACTGATCTTTACTTGAAGTATCATTACTTACCCAATGATGTTGTTTTGCATTTTTCGATATACAATATTAATTGCGCTGTCGCGACACTCCATTTTAAAAAACAATGCTATCGCATGCTGGTATTTTTCGCTAATATCTTTGTTGGAAATCTGGCTAAAATTTTGTTCTGTGGTGCGTTCGATTAATCTTCGTAGCAGTAGCAAACTTGTAAGTTTTAAAGCTTGTGGTGATAAGGAAGTTTCCAGCAAAGACTGAATGTAAATTTAAATGCCCTTCTTATTAAAGTTTAACATTCAAGTGGAATAAATAAATGGATCAAACTGAACTGTTTTGTCATGTGCTTGTATTTGAAGTATTTTGTATGTGTGTGTATTTGGAGCTTGACAAAAATCCTTAGACACTGCGGTTAATATTTTGCTCAATTTCTTATCCATCCTTTATATAGTAAACACTAGAATAGTTTGGGAACGAAAAAAAGTATATTAACGTAGGTGCAATAGTATAATTCTTAAATTGTTATGCTTGATATCAGAAAATCGGTGTAAGGTCCATAGTAACGAAATTAAAAAACAAAACCAATTTAGAAGTTAAATTCGGAAAACATTGCTGAATACAAATTTAAAGTAGGAACATTTGTTCACGAATAAGGTAAAAATAGTAGCCGTTCCATCATGATATGAGGATGCCCTTACAGACTTGCCAGTAATTGGGCCATTCTTTTTAAAAAACAGTTTGCTGTAGTACTTCAAGAAACATTTAGTAGAACTCTCGTTGCACAGCCGTTTAATTAACCAGACAATGATACCTCCAAGTATTTTTTAAAAGTGCTATCTTAACACAGCTGTTCTATTCGTTTCTATTTGACCAAGAACGCTTTTAAACTTTTTATAAAAAACGACAGAAAAAAAATATTTTCTATACATTTTTGTGCTTTTGTTAGTGATGGTGATATGTTATTACTCTAAAAAAAGTTCTAGTTTAATTTTTATGTTCTGTACATATTTTCTGAAATTATACTTTATTTCAACTTAGTAATTACAGAGTTAAATATCGGTTTATGTTATGCACAAGCACAGAGCAAATATACTGAACCCAATAAAATTTATCTGAGAATGACAATGCTCCAGAAAATCATCCAGTAGAAGCACAGTTCTATACCGCATAATATTTTGAACATATATGATTGAATTATTCCAAATCTGATAGCAACTTAGAACAATTATGAAGTATGCAAAGAAAATTTTGAGACTTCGCCAATTTTGTGTAAATTATTTCTTTCGATTATTTTTTACAATGAATTTATAGTCATTTTTAAGCGTTTAAGATATCTTTGTGCTTAATGTCGGTATATGAAAAGTGATTAGACAATGTATATTACAACATTTACGCATAATCATTGTAAAACGTTTCTGTTTTCTGAATGAAAAAGTACGTTTGCAGTCGAATGCCTTTTACTAATAGAATAGTCTCTATTTTAGAATGAAAAATCTATGAATATGACGTCATTTTGAAAGAAACACTAGGATAATATTGTAATTTTATATTATTAAAATGATCCTTCTTCATATTAAATGATGTTATTTTAGTTATAGATGAAATGAATCCCTTGAGTCCGTTGATGCTCTTAAACGGTATCTGTTCCAATTACAATATATTTTCTTTCTAATCATAAAATGGCATCAATAAAGATATAATGAATACAATTTTAATCATTCGTATTATTTCTCTTTTCTCTGCAGCAATTAAAGGTAAATGCTTGCTAACATTTTGAAAGGAAAAAAATCCTTAAAAACTCTTTGAATATTAAAAATAAAGTATAAAAATTTAAATATCTTGAAGACCCGCTAGTGCTGGCTCAACTATAAACGAACAGGATTCAGTTTAAAAAATAAAAGTAAGTAATTAATGTTGTTTCAGTAGAAACCCAAAGGAACTGATGGAAATTATGGCTTTATTTTAATTATATAGATAATGATTTGTCGAAATGATGTAATTTTCAAAAACATTATGTTTGTGTTTATAATACCAAGATCTTTAAATAAACAATTGGGTGTTCATTCTTTTGACGTGCAGAAATAAATGCCAGTGAACGTTGCGTCATATTGACGACATCGGCACCTTTCATCCACTCCAAGATTACGACATTATTAAAAAAAAATATTTTAAACCCTACCTATTCCTAACTTTCCCTACCTAATTCCTAACTTTCATTGGATATTTATTTTAATTAAGTGAACATAACGTAATTTTTGGAAGTGTTTTATTCTATGCATACCAAGAATCTTTAAATAAATAGCTGGGGTTTAGTCTAATTAGGTGCAGTAATAATAATCTTGGAATATGACGTCATATTGATATAGTTATACTAAAACATTTTATATTCAAGGATAAAAATGCATCTTTTGTTTCCTGAATGATGTCATTTCCTCCATAAGAAACATTTCGGTGCACATATTACTTACATTGATAATTATTTAATATTTATTTATTTACGCAGATTTCTTAATATTACTTTGTCAATAAGTAATGTATTCTATTCCGTGGTATTTTTATTTATTCAAAGAAAAGTGCATAATTTAACGCAATCATTCCAATGTTTAAAGAGTATGAAAGCCATTGATTTTTTTTTAAATATGACGATATTATAATTTGTGTAATCATGCTTCTGATTAGTGGAATGTGATTAGGTAAATTAATTTTATATTATAGAGAGACTTTCCTAGCCTGATTGCTATCATTTAAAAAAATATATATTAAAAATCTTTAAAATTGAAAAGGAAACATAAAAAGGGAAATTTAAAATAATAATAATAATAAAAATAAATAAAAAAAAAAAACTATACTCTCAGAAAAAACTATAAATTTATGAGCGTTTTCCTTTCCATTTTCAGGGGCAACAGCCTTATTTGATGAAAAACGGTCTGATCCACTAAATAAGCGGCCTTATCCCTTAGATACTTAGAAAATTAAGAGCAATCCACATATTCTTACAGTTCTAGCCCATATGTTAACAAAAATACGGTACGACCCTATACATTGTCCTCCGGTAGGGTGTAACCCTTCATTTTACTCGTTTTTCGAAAATTTTAACCCGCCAAAAAAGCGATTCTGTGATGATTATCTAATGTGCTACGTGCTACGGAGCAGTAAGTAAAGTGTTATTGTGTTTTAAAGTGCATTATATCCTGTGCATTATAATGCTGTATTACTTTGCCCCGTAAGATTACGAATTGCAGAAAATGATGGGTATATATATTTTTTTTACAGGGTATGACTGGAATCTCTGCTGCCGGCTTCTGCCCGTAATTTTATTGCATTTTTTTTCACAGTGTAGTGCGGGATCATCTAAAAATAAACAGCTATATTAATCATTTCAATGTTTAAAGCCATTGATTTTTTTTAAATATGGCAACATTATCATTTGTGTACTCATGCTTCTGATTAGTGAAATGTTATTTTTCAAATACATTTTATATTATAGAGAAATTCCGAGCCTGATTGCTGTCATTTTGAAAAAAGTGCTAAAATCATTTAAAATTAAAAATGAAACATGATAATTGGTCACGTACGAGTATAACTCGCTCTTAAAAAGTTCCGTACAGTAAATGTATTACTTACTATTTATTAATTAATAAACTTCTACTATCCCTAATTTTCTCATAATTTTAGTTTCAATTGATTCGGAAATAGGAGGGGGGGGGGGACATATGTCTCCAGTATACTTTCGACAATATTTCTGAAAATATAATACTAAAATTAAAAAAAATATATTTTTTTTAGTTCGATGTTACAAGATCTTTCTAACGATACCCTACACGATGTATAAAAAGAAAATTTATTTTTCAAGTAACTTAATTACTATCTCGGGTATAATTACCGACAATTATTTTCGATAATTTTATGATATATCCTTGGATGATTCTGCGTCGATAAAATCCTCGAGCGGCTGTTTACTCCCTCGCTGACTGCCGGAAAAGTAAAATTTGTGTGTAACAGAAAAATGCGCTTTTCTCAAAAACTATGTTACCAAGGAAAATCGCTATAGTTTACCTATAAGATAACTCCTAGTACACCTAACTTTTTCATAATTTTAGTTCTAGTAAATTCATAAATAGAGGGGGCGGGACATATTTTTGCAGTGCATTTTCGAGAAATCTCTGAAAATATATAACCTAAAATTAAAACAAATATATTTTTTAATTCAATATTAAGGGATCTGTCTTACGATACCGCACATGTTACACAAAAAGAAAACTTTTTTTTTCATGTAGATTAATTAGCCCACTAAATTTTCCTTAAACATATTTGTGATTTGCTAATAATCGGAAAATATGTGGGTAGAAAGGCTTTATAACTTTCCCAAGTCTGAACTTTGCACTTCCCACAGTTTACGAGAAAAAGTGTGGTGACAGATGGACGGACAGATGCAGGAGTGATCTTATAATGATTCCGTTATTACTTTTTAAGTACAGAATCCTAAAAATGGAAATATGAAAAAAAACTGTTAGTAAGGGCTCATCTACAAGTAAACGGCTTCCAGTTAAAAAAGTAATTATTAAGATTGGTTCAGTAGAAATCTCAGGGTAGATGACGAAAGAAACAAATCCTTGTATTTTAAATATATAAATTCTTAAATATTAATAAAACTTTCTTTTATGACTTCTCATTAAAATTCTTTCAAAATATTTATTATAATATAAAAATTAGACCTTACAAAAGAAACCAGTCTTAAAAGATTTTTATTAAATGAAACAAATTTTTTTTTAATTCAATTGGAGTTGTTTTATTTTCTTTTCCCGATTGTCCTAATTATATTTATAGTTATGAGGCACTTTATGTGTCTTCCAGAAATATTACCGTAAACATAATGAGTTTAGGAGATGATTAAGTCAGTTAAATAAAACCGAACTTTTGCATCAGAATTTTTCTTCCTAATTAAATCCCTCGTTTCTTACAAAAAATATGAACAGAATTAAATTAATTTTCTTGAATAAAAACACTATTCTTATTCCGTTGCTGATTTAATATATTTCGGCAACATTCGGTTAGAGATCAAAGTAAGAAATTAGGTATAAAAATCATATTTACAAAGAACAAAGAGTACTACAAATTTGTTAAGAAAAGAAGCCTTTAATGTCTCGTACTTAACAGTTTAGCAATTACAGATTTAAACAAAATAGTAATATTTATATTTTTAAAGGTGTAAAAAGAAATATTACAAAAATAAAAACAATTTTATTTTCCATATACAGGATTTCAAAAAGACACCATTACAAATAATCATAACATTTGAATAATATTTTTACCATAGATGATATAAATATACGTCATAATAAAAGAACAAGAAGGAGTATTTATTTATTTACGATGTAGTGTCAATGAAAGCAGCACTGAACTGAACAAATCTTAAATATACTGAAATCAAGAAAAATCCCTGTGCTATAATTCTTCCAAATCCTCTTGACATAAACCTATAAGCTTTTGCTTCTGTGCAATTATGCTAAAAACATGGTATATTCCAGTCTCTGTTATCAGATATTGAAACAGCAATGGGTAGGGTGTCTGCTGTAATTTCTGGTGTCTGAAAAATTCTACTCTACATCCCTCTAGTGATATCGCCCTATCACTAACGGTGAGTATGTTGATAGTTACAAATAAAGTAACCATAACATGACAATTCTTACATCCTTATGACCTTTTACTCGATATGGGTTGAATTTTTACGAATGAAATAATTCTGATATGAATATAAATAAAATAAATTTTCAGATAACTCAGTGGAAATGTTACATTTTCATCCCTTTTGTCCATCTGGGATTCATATGCGATTGCGAAAAATTTAAGGAACAGTTGCATAAAACTTTTGCTTTGAATAATTCATCCAATCACCAAGGTGAATATGTGGCGTAACTGTTTAAATCAAGACAATGGTTCTAATTATATTAATTCACATAAGTATTCATTTTTTTATACTGGAGGCTAATGTGACATGAACACTAAGAGGACCAGTGGATTTCCACATAAAATGAATCAAAAGTTTAGGCTAATAAATAAGATCATTAAAAAATATCAATAGCAGCATTAAACGTGCATTGAACAATTGTTTCCTATTAGCTGGACTGGATGCAAAGCATGAATCAAAATACTCTTAAATCTACTTGTGATGATTTTAATGTTTAATAAATACTTATTTTTATAAAGTTTTAAAATGTTTTTAGCTCTTACATACTTGAGACCTCGATAAGCGGACATTTCATAGTTGTATATTCCATCAATGTTAAATTTCAATATGTTTTACATTTTCATTTGTTGAAAGGATTCTGATTATATTTTATGTTTACTCATACTGGAACCGTCTAAATAATTGATTGTATGAAGAATAAAATAATGCAAAACCAATTTTTACAACGTAAACAACTTATCATAATTGCAATGATAAAAAGTACAAAATTATTTTCATATTAAAAAAAGACTCCTTTATACTTCATCCCCGTACGTTTTTTATTATTTAAAGCCAAATAATTAACGATAAATAGTTGCAAATCAATATATTACACATTCATGAAATATATTATAATTTAGATAAACTTTGCAACAGTTGATTCTTATAATTTCGATATTAATAGCCAATACTGCTTTTGAACAGTTACACTATAAAGCTAAAAAAAATATCTTATAGAAAATACATTGTATATTTCCAATGAAGCGTTATTATTTTTCTTTTTATTTTGGTGAAATAAAATAGCTGGTAAATTACTAATTAAAAATACAATAAAAATGGCAAATAATAATAGCAATAATAATGGCAAAATGACGTATCAATTCTAATTTTCTACCAGAGCAACACCTTTGATGGCGAATATTTTGAAAATTGTGAATGATATCAACTTTTAATTCTAATTTTCTTAAAGTAATGTTTTACAAATATTTCACATTTGACTTGGTTGCAGAATTTCAGTTTATTCATTTATTTTATTTTCAATCAGTATTTTGTGTACTAAATCCACGTTTGTTCTTCACTGTAAAAAAAAAAAAAAAAAAAAAAAAAAAAATCCTGAAAAAAAACGGAAATTGTACTGGCAATCGAGACGCCAGTACTATTTCCGTATTTTAACGGAAAGAAAAATCCGTAAATTCCAGGAAATTTTCCGTGAATTCTGAAATATCCGTTTTTAAATTTCCGTTTTATAACAGATATCTTCCGTATTTTTTAGAAATTTTTATTTCGTTAAAATAAAATTTATAAGGCCAAAACGGTACTTCGCGAGGACAACCTTATAAGGGACCGATACATTTCGCCTTCTTTTTTACATTTCTGAGTGCGTTTATAGAATTTTACCAACACTTGCCGCGAGCGGATTCGAACCCATAATGTCCCGTGTGCTAACCCGATGACCTAGACCACGGCGCTATGATCGGTCGCTGTTTTCGCTCAAATGCTTTGTACTTATTTGAATCGCTTTTTATGATACAAAAACTTGAGATGTCATCTGTAGATGGATTTTTCCCATGTTTTTAATATTTTCTTTTCATAATTTTCAATAATTTGCTGTATTATTTGGTGCCTTATAACAGATAAATTTTAATTTATTATGTATTATATGCATAAAACATTCTATTAAGAATAATAATTGCTTCTTTTTGCAACAGTACCAACCAGTGTTGAATTCATTTTTCTCCGGGAGGGATTTCTGTGGCTCCGAGGGGGGAGGGGTGGCACTTTTTGAAAATTAAAAGTATAAAATCTCAAATCTTCCGGGGGGAAATAGAATTTTCAGGGGGATAATGTCCCCTCCGGGCCACCCCCTGAATTCAACACTGGTGCCAACATTTTCTTTTTTCGAACATATACTTTCTTTTATTATTTGCCTGATTATCTATTTATCAATTCCAATAAAAACAACAATGATCTTAAACAGATTCGTTTATTACATGCTATTAAAATAGTTTTTTTAATCTCTTATTAAAAAATAAACTTATGCAAATAAACAATTGTATGATAAATTAAATTATTATATTTCAGCTATGCTCAGAGATTTTGCATACGGTTCTGTTAAACATTATATTTTTAACATTACATTTAAAAAATATTTTAAAAAAAAGAGAAAAATTTAAAATTTATGACTTTGGTATAGTTAAGTTTAAATATGGACTAACTGATTAACTTATATATATAAATTAGTTTAATTTATAAAAATATGAATTAACGAAATAAATTAAAAACGTTATAAAATTAAAAACTTGATTTTTATAAAAGTAAAAAAATATATATATTAACTAATTTTATAAATTTAAGGAAAAAATTGTAAACTTTGTAAAATTATAATTTATAAAATAATAAATTTTAGCGCAATTCATAAATTGGTAAGCCACAACAGTTTAATTTGATACCAATTTTCATAGCTATAATTTGCAGAGATATTATGTTATGAAACCTTTAAATAACACAATATTGCCTCACATTAAAAAAGATAAATTAAAAAAATTAGTGAAAAAAATTATAATTTTAAAGTACTACGAAGAAAAAAATAAGTAGATAATATATATATATATATATATATTTCTGTAATTTATAAAAATAAAATAAATTTCTAAATATTTCATTAAAAAATATAAATTTACTATTCTTTTCACAATAAATTGACATGGCCTCGGTTAGAATAGGCCAGCGGGTCGAGCCGAGCCAGGCCTGTATCCTAGAAGAACTCAATCTTAAATCGCATTTCAAAAAAGGCGATTTCTGTACTCATCCTTTAAACGTCATTTACGGAAATTGCACTGTTTTGGAAGAAATACGGACATTGTACTATTTTGAAAGAAATACGGAAAAAATCCATTAAATTTACGGAAAACTTTCTGCATAGTTACGGATTTGAAGTCTCTTTAACGGAACTAATGCCATTTACGGAAATTGTACTGAGATTTTGGAAAAATGAAACTTCTCCGTAAAATTTTACGGAAAATCTCTTGTATTTTCACGGATTTTTTTTAGAGTGTTTGTTTATATTTTTGTATTAAATAGATAATGTCTTAATCCATTATGTGACATTAGTACGTTAGTAATTTCTAGTATTAGAATATTTTAGCGTTAATATTTCAATTGTAAATAGTAAAGTCCAAAAGCATTGGTTTGTAAATAATTTTGTATTTAAATAAATTTTATATTAAAATTTTAAGACTGAGAAATGATAATAACAGCAGTATAATATCAATAAAAAATTAATAAATGCCAATGATATAATATCTGTCTGTCTCAAATTTTAGTTGTATTCAAAATAAAATGCAAATTTTTCAGATTTAATTAATTATTAAGAAAACATATGTCTTAACTAAAAACATCGAGGTAATTTAATAGATTCATTAGCAATAAAACTTCAAATAAAATTATGAGATAAGTAATATAGTATTCTTATAACCTTTTACCAAAATAAATTGTTGTATATATAAATAATTTCGAATAATAATTTAATAACTCTAATATAGATTGTGAATATTAAATTTCTTAAACATATGAAGTAACATGATTATGAAATGAAATAAATACTATATTTTTAACTGTAAAATGATGACATCAAAGATTCCTTTATATAAAAAAAATATAGAAAATAACAATAAAATCTCTTACTTTTAAATTTTTATTTGAAATCGTAAAAATATAATTATTTATTCTAACTAACTAGAAATAAAATATATTCTAGAAAGAGACATCATGGTTATTTATGTTACTCTTCGATATCGAAACTTAAACGAGCAAAATAACAAATGAGCCAAATCTAAATATCATATATTTCCATGACAAAACATTTTCTTTTCCTTTCTGTTATACTATATAAATCGATTTTTGTTGTTGAGTAAAAATATTTTCAAATCTTTTTCAAAGATGACAAAACTATCATAGATTACTTTGACAATGTTATACATTATTTCATAATATAATAACTTTTATCAAATCCTTTGAATATTTGATACACGTTGAAAAATATTACCTTAAATAGCTCTCTATGTTAAATTTCTTATGTTAGTTAGCTATTTCCTATTTTAAATTTCTTAAATATGTGAAATGACATGATTATGAAATTACACAAAATTTATGTAAGTTTTTAACTAAGAAATTACAATATATATATTTTTTTTAATTCAATTGTTGGTGTGTCACAATTGAGGTTTTATTCCAACGGATAAAACAATTTCCGGCAAAGGACTTGGCTTGCCCTGCCAATGCTTTACCTACCGAGTTATCCGAATGAAATCCTAGTCTCTGTTGGAATAAACCTCAACTATGATAATCCAACCATTTTGAGATCTCAGTAGTGCATTATAGTTAATTTAATTATAAATTATCATTTTTGTTCATTCATCAATTTTCATAATAAAGTTTTAGTAAACATACACACCTTACCTTGATTTGTCTTCTATTTACAGTGCGCGAGAATATCCACGGTAAGACTATATTCGTATCCATTTATTATCTTAAATCATTTATTTATAAT
Organism: Maratus michaelseni; assembly: GCA_963931845.1. NCBI lineage: Eukaryota > Metazoa > Arthropoda > Arachnida > Araneae > Salticidae > Maratus > Maratus michaelseni. The sequence continues at coordinate 260,879,475 of OZ007589.1, read as the reverse complement.
CCACGAAGATGAGTGGTAGACGTTGATAAAGGGAGAAATTATACTGATTAGTGAGAAATCAAGAATTCGTTGAATAAATGACGATCCACTTTTGTTTGAACATGAAGATATTTTTATATAGAAGACGCAGCATAATAAAGCTTGTTGACAATGATTATGGAGACTGCTTATGAATGCTCCATTTTTAGACAACTAGTTACATATTGAGACCTTCTTACATAAGGTCCTTTACATACAGATTACATTTTCACACTGATTAAAGGAATGATAAAAAACGCGCAGAGAGTTATAAATTTCAACGTTATAAAATACATCACGAGATGGTTTTTCCGATGAAATGTTTTGCGACGCCATACATTCAGCTGGGATTTCAGTTCGTAGGGGCACGTGCAGTTTTATTTTTGAGAAAAGGTAATTGGTTTTCTGTTGCAACATTTAATGATATTACGCTGCAATGTTCTATGAGTCATTGGATAATTACGATGTAATTTCACATGTGGCTTTCGCAACTTTCAACGCACATGGTGATTAGTTTTAGGAGTAATTAATTTTGAGGTTTCTCCGTCAACCATTGAATATGATTTACCTAGTTAAAAAAAAAGAAAAAGTAATTTTTCTCGTTTAATTAAAATAGAACTTCTTTTATAAAATAAAATAATTTAATAAAATTAAAAGCACAACTTATCCATTTAGAATTTTACTTCAAATCAAAATACACTCTCAGAAAAAACTGTAAATTTATGAGCGTTTGCCCTTTAATTTTCACGGGCAACAGCCTTATTTGATGAAAAATGGTCTGATCCACTAAATAAGCGGCCTTACCCCTTAGATACTTAGAAAATTAAGAGCAATCCACATATTCTTACAGTTCTATGTTCAGGTGCATATGTTAGCAAAAATACGGTACGACCCCATGCATTGTCCTCCGCTAGGGAGTAACCCTTATATTTACTCGTGTTTCGAAAATTTTAACACGCCAAAACAGCGATTCTGTGATGATTATCCAACGTGCTACGCACTCTACGGAACAGTAATCAAAGTGTTATTGTGTTTTAAAGTGCATTATATCCTGTGCATTATAATGTTATATTACTTTGCCCCGTAAAATTACGGGATGCACAAAATGATGGGCATGGATTTTTTTTTTTTTTTTTTTTTTTTTTTTTACGGTGTATGACTGGAATCTCTGCTGCCGGCCTCTGCCCGTAATTTTACTGCATTTTTTTTACAGTATAAGGTAATAATAAATTGTAATTGACGGTGAATAAAACTTAATTTATAAAGGGGAATATACTGAACATTTAAGCATTCTGTGGTTTTCAAACTTCCAACAAAGTAACAAGTGAAGTAAATCTAAATGTCACATTTTCTTGACGAAATACATTCTTTCTCTTATTTTCTGTTTTATTAAATAAAGCGATATTTGTAGTTGAATAAAAATATTTCCGAATCTTATTCAAAGATGACAGAACTATCATAGATTACTTTGTCAATTTTACAGATTCTCTCACGATATAATAACATTTATTAAATCCCTTGAATAATTGATAATCATTAAAATATATTACCTTAACCCATTCGCTGCCAATCACGAGTATACAAGTGGTTGTCAACATTCAAAATAAAAATTTATGATAAAAAAAAAAACCTTGCCAAACAACCACTATGATAATATGTTGAAAAATAATTTATTTAATGACAAAACCTTATCTATTAAAGTTACCAAATATTATCTTTCAGAAGTTTTGGTGGGGAACGAATTTCAGTAAAAATATCGAAGACTCTACCCACATAGTTTCGGCAGCGAACGGGTTAAACAACTCCCTATGTTAAATTTCTTAAATTACTTAACGATTTCCTTTTTTAAATTTCTTAAATAAGTGAAATACCATGATAATGAAATTACACAAAATTTATGGATATTTTTTAACTAAGAAAGGACAATAATATAACTTCTTATTCAATGGTTGAAGTATCGTAGTTGAGATTTTATTCCAGCAGATCGCAAAAATGTTCGGGCTACGATTCGAACCCGGGTACCTCTGTTTGCCGTGCCAAAGCTTTTCCTACTGAGTTATCCGAATGAAATAGTCTCTGTTGTTCTAGTCTCTGTTGGAATAAACTTTAACTATTTTACTCCAACCATTAAATATGGTTTACCTAGTAGACAAGAAAAGAAACAAGTTGGAAATTGTACGTTAAATGTAACATAGTTCGTTTTATAACTAGTTGCACAATGTAATGAAAAACCCATTTATATAAATTAAGGGGGGGGGATTAGCCCCCCCCATTCCTCCCTTTATACTTAACCAATCAATCCCGAAAACTAATCAGGGAAGCGTCTTAACACAGCGAACCTATAAACAGAATTTGAAGGAAAACGGAATAATTCTGTATTAAAACCCTACTTATATTAATTTAGGGGGGGATTACCCCCCCCCCCTGTTCCCCCCTTTATATTTAACCAATCAATCCCGAAAACTAATCAGGGAAGCGCCTTAACACAGTCAACCTATAAACAAAATTTGAAGGAAAACGGAATAATTCTGTATTAAAACCCTATTTATATAAATTAGGGGGGGGGGATTAGCCCCCCTGTTCCCCCCTTTATATTTAACCAATCAATTCCGAAAACTAATCAGGGAAGCGCCTTAACACAGTCAACCTATAAACAAAATTTGAAGGAAATCGGATATTTCTATGAAGAGTTATCGCGTTACGACGTACATACGTACATACATACATACATACATACATACATACATACAGAACCGGCGGGCACATAAGCTCTCAGGCTTTGATAGCCTGTGAGCTAAAAAAAAATCATCCTTATTATTTCAGTAAAATGAGTTATATTGCCTGCTATGAACGAAATGAGCAGGCTTTTTTTTAAATTATTAAATATGTCACGTTTAGAGATGCGAATTTTTTTTTTCTTCACCAGACAGCAATGTAAAATACACCATGGGAATCTTGCTTTGTGAATGATTACGTCAATGGTTTAATATTTTAATGACTCATAATGAACGAATCTCCTGTGTTTATTTACTCTAATGGATTGAGATATTAACGTAATTTTCGCTGAAGTTATCTCAGAATCTATACATTTTTTAATGTAACTCATCACTCCAATAAGCAATTTTTTTTTTCAACGATCTTTCTAAAAATGTAACTTTTATGCAAATTAATTCGAAAAAATAATTTTGAATAAAAATGGCCGCCTGGCATATGAAAAAAAGAAGTGGTTTGCACGTATTTGTTTTCTTCAGTCACATGACTTGCGCTTTTATTATATAGATTACGTACGATAGGATTTAATAGAATAAAGAAAACTTTTATTAATATCTTTTTAACTTTTGATTCGATTTTCCTAAAATGTTATATGACTCGAGATAATTCTACAATGATAATATATATTAAATTTCAAACAATTTTGTTTGGGTAGTTTTCGCGCTGTTATATGCGGACAGACGGACGGACGGAAAGACAGACAGACGGACGGACGGACCAGACAACGATTATAGGTGCTACGTATTTATGTAATTACGAACGCACGTAAAAATAATTACCCCTTCTTAATTATAATAGAACATCTTTTATCAAATAAAATATTTTAATAAAATTAATAGCGTAACTTATCCATTTAGAATTTTACTTCAAATGAAAATAAAATAATAATAGATTCTAATTAAAGATGAATAAACCTAAATTTTTAATCGGAAACTTACAGAAAATTTACTTATTCTGTGGCTTTCAAACTTTCAACAAAATAACAAATGATGGAAATCTGAATATCATATTTTCTTGACAAAATTTCTTTTTCTTTTCTTTTCTGTTTTATTAAATAAATCGATATTTGTGGTTGAATAAAAATATTTCCGAATCTTTTCCAAGATGACAGAACTATCATAGATCACTTTGTCAATTTTATAGATTCTTTCATGATATAATCACATCTCATTTATCAAATCCTTTGAATTTATTATACGCTTTGAAAAAAAAAAATCCTTAAACTAAAATCGAAGTTTCGTTAAGTTTTTTGAAAAATGAAATGATGGATTATATAACAAAAAATGTAAAAGACGATAGCATTTGTTAGTTAGATTTTTCTATGGAATCATTAAAGCACTGAATCGGTAGGATTTTTTTTTTTTTAATTGAACAAGATCTTATAAAATATTTATATTTTGTATTAATGTTGATGATTTAAATCAACTAAAATAATTTTTTATTGTAAAATTTTATTTAATGAAAACCGAATTCATGGTTCTGTAATTGTGTTTAAGTAATTTAATTGAAACATGAAAATTTCGTCAAAGTTTGTTTTAGTCTGGTTCAAGTGGCGTTGAAGTGTTTGTCGTTAATAATTCCTGGTATACTATTGTAAATTAATTTCATGGTATAAATAGTGTTTTAAAGTTATAGTGATTATTTTGTAATGTTACATACGTAATATTTAGGATGGTTATATTCGTAATTGATACAAATAGAGAACTACTGAAAAATTAAGCAATAATTTTTTTTGTCATTGTTGTTTGAAGAGAGCCGAATGAGTAAATGCTAGACAACAGCTTAAAAAATATGTAACGCTTGGATAAAGTTTAACAACGGATGTTTTACATTGATTTCTGCTTGATTTTATCAAGTCAAAGAAGAAAAAAGTGTAACGTGGTATTGTTCAAACATAGTTTTCGTTTTCTGATATGGCACCAGAAACAACTCGATGAAATGAAATCTCATACTACTATTTTTGGTGATTTTATCATATATGCTACCACATCCAACAGATCAGAAACAAGATTCGCCTGCTTTAATGGATTCGAATGACAATAATTTTGTTTATAAATGGGTTCGCCATATTTAAACAAAAAATCTCTTCTCTAAAAATGTTAAATATTACTTTACTAAAAATCTGGTATTCAAATATCTTAAAGAGTACTAACTCTGAAAAAGCGAGGCTTAAACACATAGAAGTGTCTGATGAAGATAGATTTAATTTTGTTTTGACTTTTTTCTGAACATATAGATAAAATTAAAAACTTGTAAAAAAACAGCTTTTTGCTATGCGCATATTTCGTTATATCTCACTTTATAAATATGTTTTTAAATAAAACGTTTTGAGCTAATTTTTCTGCTTCCTTATTTTTTATCATTTTACATCACACATACGCACGTTAAGGGCTATAAATTGGATTGGTCCAAACATCTGCGTAAGGGAACCTAATATTTTGAAAAGGAAAATAAATTAATTTGTAAAAGATAAGGACAAAAAAAACATTAATGAATATATCAGCCAGAATCTCATATGTGATTTCTAAGTCCCCAGTATATCTGTTGACATTTCTTTGCAATATAAATTCTCATTTAATGTTCAAATGTTTCTCTGTAATTGTTCTACAATATTATGTTACTTCTACTGCGAAAATCTCTTTTTTAAATCTTTAAAATTGATTTTACGTATCTCAGAAGTCATTAATGCTCCCTGTCCGCAACACATAACTTGATCATTAAAACCATCAACAAACAATGATTATTAAAACAAATTAAAAAAAAAATGAATTTATTTTAAATATGAATCTCATGGAGCATAATAATATAATATTTACATGCGTGAAATGTAAAATATTGGTTTCTGTTGGGTTTAAAGTTGAATTCTTCAGTTTTCACTGTTCCGGTGCATGAATTTCCCCATATTTGCAGCAGATGACAGTATGCAGTCATTTTCAGTACTGTGTCCCGTAGGGGAGCACATGTTTTTTTTTTTTTTTTTAGTCACCGTTGCTTTCTGTTTGTTCACAAAGAAGATTTTCTGGATTGAAAATAATGGAGAAAAGGTAAGAGTACCTTTATTAACAATCACTATTGTCCTCATTGTGAATTTAAATATTGATATTTATAGATTTATCAATATCTATCCATTTAATCGTATGTTTGGTATGTCTTTGAAAATAGTGCCAACAACATTACAAAAATGTTCTTTTTTAAGAATAGCGGAAAAATTGCAAAACAATGTCACTTTCGTTCACAGCAATTTGTGTTTTGCCTGATAAAAATGGCATATCATATTTCTTTTTTAATAAAGTTTTTTTTCCCATCTACTAGATATTACCCTATAATATCTCAGCGGTTATTAAAAATTTGAATTGAGCATAATATGAGACTTTTGAAGATCAGATATCAGCAGAAAATCAGCAGCCAAAAATCAAACTTATCAGATTTTGGTGTACACACACACACACACACACATATATATATATCTTCCACTCAACCATTATACATTTAGTTTGCAATAAGTGTAGTCTTATTACCCTCAATTGCATGATATTCAAATGTAATAAATTACATATTTGATGCAAATCTATATTTATTTTCGCTACCTAGGACGAAAATGTTATTGTGAAAAATAAGCTATTTTACAATTCTAATCATACATATATAGGTTAATTCTATCATATTTTATAAACTGCATTACATTGAATCATCATTAATTAAGTCCTATTTTATTTAATACTAAGAATTTCTATTTTGAGAAATAATAATTGAATGATGATAAAAACCAATTCAATCAAAGAACATTTTATAACGATAAAAGTAGAATTTTTAATATTATAAACAAAAGCAAAAAAATAAATAAATAAATCACGTCATAGATTAAATAGGTACTATATCGAAATTTCTTAATAAAGTAAAGTGAAAGCAAACCCTGGAAGCCTTTATAATTTTTGTACTCTTAACAAATAAATAATTAATTTTCTAAAGAGTAATAAAACTATCTTCTTCCTCGACATAATTTATTAAAAGAAAATTTCTTATAAACAAAATTGTCGATAATAACATGAAAAAATTAATCATATTATGATGTTTTTTAATGCTTTACAACCTCGTGTAAATCAAAATGAATGGGTTTAGAAAAATGGAAAATTGATTTATTGGTTCCGTATAAGAAAAATTGCGATTGTTACTGTATGTTTTTTTTTTCCACCGTGGCATAACATTTAGCATTTTTTTACGGCAGAAACTTAGAGATTGGTATATATTTTTTTTTAATGTTCTTATATCACGAATGTAGAGATAGATATTTTGAAACATTTATCTAATAGCCTAAAATAATTATTCATATGAGGTTTGAAATCAATAAGTAATTTTTAAATAGGACACTTTTTTCATGTCCAAATTATTATTAAGTTGTTTTCTATAAATACTGATTGCTGTTCTAACTTACGTAAATATGCTTGGATTGCTACGAAAATGATATATGTTATTAAGGTTAACTGCGTCGTGTTTCCTATTTAAAAAGAAAGTTGCGGCATTTACAGTTAGTTCGGTTAAATGAACCATAAAGGGTTTCGTTATATTTTGGTCTACGTACGACCGTTTAGATATTTTGGTTTAGACGTTTTAGATGTTTTAAATTAACTAGTTAACTAAATAAAAAACGTTTTATTGCAAGAAATGACAGATATAAAGGAAGCATTATAAATAGATTAATTCTGAACACTTATCATAAGAAGAAAAGATATGTAAGTATACAAAATTTTAAGATATGTACAGTACAATATTTGAAATTTAAAATATTTACAATATTGAAGTACAAACTTATTAAAATCAATATATGTATTACTTTTAAACAACCTTCATAAAATTAAAAAAACACACAATTTGTAGGTTGCTGTATTGAACAGATCCTGATCAACTACCGGTGAATATGAAATCAGTGTTAACCAAAACTGACAGAACATTGCAATATTATGTAAGAATGACGAATAGAAACTTTAAAACGAGGATTAAATAACATATTGCAGATATAAATAGAACAAGAAAACTACAGCTTTATCCAGACTACATAACAAAGATCATTTACAGATTAATTTCAAAAATAGCAAAATAATGAATAGAGGAAAGTATATTCAATATTAAAATAAATTATTCTTATTGTCCAACAAATAAGAGTGAAATATGCCAGTTCAGGATATCGTTGGGATAGCTCAGTAGGGAGAGCGTTGGTACGGTACACCAAAGTACCCAGGTTCGAGTCCTGGTCCCGGCATATTTTCGCTCTGTTGGAAAAAATCTCAACTATGATACTCCAAAATTTGGATATAATAGCAAAATAATTTATCCATCAGGATTTCATTCACCATGCATTATCGGCGAATCAATGGAAATGTATATGTGTAACGAGAGAATATCCACTGAATAAGCATCCTTTGGGTTACCTAGAATTTGGCGCGAGATGCAGGATAAATTTTAAATAAAATAAATCATACTTATGGAAGATCATTTTTGTTGAAGCACTTGCTTTTGTAATCTCGACTTGTTATCTCGTGATATTTGTTTAACAAGTAGATATTTAATTTTTTATGCGAAAATATTTTATTTATCCTTACAGACGTTGACAATGTCACCGTTATTTTGTATGCACGAAAATAGTCTTGTTTATTAAAAGCTTTATATGTCTGTATGTTTACTGTAATCAGTTCTAGCATATGCATTTCATTTATCATGCTGTAGTTTGAACTATTACATATATTAAATTTTTGAAAAATGATACCTCTTGATTACCAAGGCAAAATAAACTTCTAATATCGCTTAATTTTGATATTTGTTTTAAACTATTCATTTAGCCTTAGTAAAACGTATTTTCCCCTGTACAAAGCGTATTTCTGAATAAAGGCTTATGTGTATTTTCTTGTATCGCAAAAAACATGCTGAAATTCAGGGCTCCCACTCGGTCCGTTTTTTGAACACCACTTTTATTTAAAGAAAAATCTGCTTTATAAATTTTGTAGAAACTAGCTTCGAAGCTCGTTTAAGTTGCAATTGTTGTAAATACCTACCACAATTTTCTTTCTAAAAAAATACTGGTTTTCAAAAAACGGACCAGTGGGAGCCTTGGAAATTCTATACTGCGGTGACAAAAGGAAAAATATGATTGATATTTTTGTTTCAGCTTTTTAAATTCTGATTTAAAAAAAAAGCATTAGGCAACAAATATTTACGTTTTAATTATGCAAATAATCATGCATAACTATGCGTAAAACATTAACAGAAATTATATTAAAAGTGTGATTTTGAAACATCACTCCTTCCACAAGTTTCACCCGTTTAGAGATCCGATAATTTATAGCTCATGAAATTATAGATGTTTTGTTTACTTATTATATGGATAAAAAATGAAATCTAACTCTACACAATTTTTATCTCCAATTACTAATATTATTTCTGATTGTTTCCTTAGTTTGAGATATAGTACATTTTTAATTACTTGATTTTTGCTGCACCACGGTATGGTCCTTCTTCCTGCCAGTTTATTTTATTAACACTCCATTTTAGAGATCACGTTACATGAGTAACCTATCAGAATACACGACTTTCTCTTTATATTAATAACTGTTACTCTTTCTCTTTTAAACAGAAACAGAAACATGAACAGTTGAGTGTTTCAATGTGATTCGCAGTTGCAATCAACTACACTCCTTGTTTATGAGTAAATGTATATCACATCTTAGAGAAGACAGATAAAAAAGTATAACTCTAGCACATTTGTACTATAATAGGAAATAAAAGTAAGGTATTCTACAATTAAACATATTTCAGTTCATTTTTTTTAATTTTTCTACACAATTCTTATATTTTAATACTTTCATACTCATTTTCTATTTTCTTCTCTTCCTGACAAACTGTCAGCGTAGCCCCGCCTCCTCTACTCTCAGTTGAATTTGATTGGCTGGCTATTCTCTCCTCCCTTTTAAACATGTATCGAAAAAGACATTTTTAAAAAAACTAACTGCTATCATTTTTCTGGTTGCTATGATATCCTTATCTAGTCTAAAAATAGCTTTTTTTGTTTCAAATTATTAAAATAATATATTCTGGAAAATATCCCAGGATATGTTCTTAAAATTAAGATTTTTATTCTACTTCATGGCAATTTAAAAAATTACTATTATTATTTTAATTTTCTTTCGACTGAGAGCCATAACTTTCGAACCTAATATAATAAACAGAATATGAAGTTTAAAAAATAAATATGCAAAAAATTCAAAATTTACTAAAAAAAATTATTTTATACTTTATTCATGTGATGTGTTACTGTTAAAAATCAGCTAAAAGTTTTCAGATAAGAAATTTTAAAGAATTACAATCAATTTGTAAATATTCTTCCATATTCATCTTTTATACCTAAGAAAGAAAGTTCTCTTTCAACTCTTTAGATTTAATTTAACGTACAAATTTGTGAAATACTTTTTCAAAATTTTTGAAATTTAATCATGGAATTTTAAGGTTTCCGTTTCAGAAGATTTTTTTTTTCTTTGCGTATTTTACTCATGTGTGAGACTCATATTCAAGTAATACATTCTTTATCATATTTATATATAGTATGAAGATTGTTGTGCGGAATAAATAACACATATTGGAACTGCATGAATTACGTATCACATAAAAGAAAAAAATCTACTGAACAGCTTTATTTCCCCCCTTGCTTAGTTGAGTAAGAAATACTTTATTTTCTTGCATTTTTTTTAATTTTTTATTGTAAACAAATATAATATGTTCCTTAAAACTTGTGATGAATTTGTTATTGCAAAAGATTTAATCAAAAATGACAGAAAAAATATTAACTGTTGAATGAACAGTTCCGGTACTTAAAAGCTTTATCTGATAAAATAACAACTTTAATTTAAAATTAAAATGGATACAAGATAAATAATACGAGATTACTCTAAATACATTAATAATTTAACTTTATTAAAAAAAATAGTTTGAAAATATCTAAGTAATTGAAGTTTTTTTCAAATCTATTACAGGGTGGCTAGTGGTCAGGGAAAAATACAGTAAAAAAAAGTGATTAACACCAGTATATTCTTGTAGAAAAATTTATGTTGATTATTCGATCAAATTTATCAATTTGAATTTTTCTATAAGAATATACTGGTAATTATAATTTTTTTTAAATTTATTTTTCCCTGACCACTAGCCACCCTGTATTAAGCTAAGTAGAAAAAGAAAATATATATTAGCGGAAATGGAATATATAAACGGGATATAATGTTCCTTAACAATATTCGTGATTCATATACACGGCATATTAATTATTAAATAATTAAACCTATAATAGTATGAAATGTGACACAATTTTTAAAATTGTTTCTATTATTGAAATAGATTTTGTTATTCAATCTTAAAACAATGTTGTTCAAAAGCATTTGCTAATTTTCTATTTTTTTAAAGATGTAAAATACTTTTATAATTGAAGTAAAAATAACGCAAATGCACAGTACGTCATATATAATTAGTCATTCACTATTTGTTTAAGTTTTAGACTACGCCCCCAACGCATTTCTGAAAAACGACTGAAAGAAATTACTAAAACCGGACTAAAACTCAAGTTAAAAGTTAACCGTTGAAAACTCTTAACTGTTCATAAATTATTCAGAATTTGTTTGATTTTGGAATTTGAATTTCTTTTTCTCTGTTGGTGGATATTTTATTTTTCAAATGTCTTCAAAAACGGATTTTTTGGCAAATTCTTACAAATTTCTTTACGAAAAAAGTTTCTAAATAATATTTTGTTTGTGTAATTTATGTTTAATTTTGTATTAAACTGATGCTGATTACTCTATTACAATCTAAATAATTTCTTATATCAGCCGAAAACTTAAAAAATGAGTGTTTTAATAATTTTGGGGGGTGGACTGTTTCTGAGCCACTATCTCTAAAATTGTACCAACAGAGGGATGAGGGTGAACGGCACAGCTGAGAATATGCCAAAAACAATTTTAATGCTTATTTTACTTCAATTATGTGACTTTTGTGGTTCTAAGTATTTGTGTATAATTTATTTCGTTCCTACTATTCACACAATTGCTGCACAAGCGGCCTTTCCTTGAGCAGCTAGAGTATATTTGAATACGTTATCAGATATGTTATTGTTAAAAGAAGAATTTAATAGCGGAAGAAGTTTATACTTCAAAGTTGGTTGATTAATTGGTTGGTTACACTTTATAGAGTTTAATATGAAATGTCTATACCTATTGCCTTATATTAGTTTTTGCTGAATTAATACGTTTTTTCTTTCAAATTTTGAATTCGGTTTCTTTGTATTCTAATTATATATATAAAATATATATAAGAATATTAAATATTAAATAAATTGTTAAGTGCAGAAACACATAATTTAAACCAAATTTATTAATAAGATTTTTTTATTATTGGTTCTGCTGCAGGCATGGATACAAATACTCATGAGTGCAAATAGAAAACAACAAAATTTCGGCAAAATTTGGCTCCTAAAATACCTATGTTTCAAAGAAATCTTATATTTATTTAACAGAATATGAGTTATTCTAACAGTTAAATTGACCATTTAAAAGAGTTATTTTAGAAAATCCGTTTTAAACATTCATGAACAGGATGCGGCAGAAAATTACTATGTTTAATACTAGTATTGCCTGTCTGCTACGTTTTTACTTTCTTCTATCATTAAAAGAAAAAAAATATTGGATTCATGGAAATTTTCTACTTCTGGTTTTCGACGGATTTATACGTTTTAGAAGGTTCTGCACACGATTTTACTGTTTTTAGAAAATGTCTGTCTGTGTGTCTGTGACTTTGTCTGTCTGTTTGTATGTAAGTGACAAAATGTTTTGCGGACGTTCTATCTCAAAAACTAAAGGTGCTGATTAGTTTTTGGTAAAAATCGCCCAACCGGTGGCGCTGCTACACTGCATTTTTCGTGATTTCCGCAATTGCGATCTCAAGAACTAATGCAATTATTTTCATCAAACGGCAGATACAGTTAGACCTTGACATAAATAGACACTGATTACGTTTTGGTGTAGATATCCTAAAAAGTGGTACTGCTATGCTACTTTTTTCCTGATTGTCACGATAGCTGTATCTCAAGACCTAATGCACAGAATTTCATCAAACTTCAAATTCAGTTAGACCTTGACGTAAATAGATACTGATTACGCTTTGGTGTAAATGGCACAACAGGTGGCGCTGCTATTGTTCTTTTTTCATGATTTTCACGATAACTATATGTCAATAAGTAATGCACGGATTTTCAACAAACTTCAGATTCAGTTAGATGTTGACATAGGTTGTTGTTAATTATGTTTTGGTCTAAAACTCCCAACAGGTGGCGCTGCTATGCTGAAATTTTCAGGATTTACATGATTTTAGCGATAGTCATATCTGAAGAACGGAATTTAATAAAACTTTAGATTTAGTTGGACCTTGATATAAATTGGTGCTGATTCGTTTTTAGTGTATGCGAAACCTGTGTGAGATAGACGAAAGTTTTGGGATTGGTGCATCCGAATAGTTTAAATATCAGGTTTCTTAATTTCTACTGTCATTTTTTTAATATAATCTTCGCCTTATTTTCGTCTCATTTAATCTTTTATTATAAAAAGCGAATAATAGTATTTCAAAAACCTGGAATAATCTGAATTTTTAAAAAAGTTGTGGACTGTCAACTTTGCTTTCTATGACAAACTTTATACAGCAAAATCTTCAAAAATATGCAGTAGTAATCTCAAAAGTAAACGACAAAAGGATAATTTCTTTTTGATTTACTACTTCCCCCTACACCCGTAATAAAATGTTTCACTGCTTATTTACCACGACAGTAAAATAACTATGAGAACTGAATTTGTTTTAAGGGTAATAATTCTAAAGACTCTTCGGAGACACTTCTCAGGGATAGAAACTCTAAAGTCCTCTTCTTTCTCACCGCCGTGAACTGATATATCCGTTCACTACACTGCAGGTTTCACTGCAATAGAAGCATTAAATTAATGTAATTCTAAAAATATAATGCAGTTTTAAAACATCGAATAATGATTAATTCTCTCAAAAATTATACTAATATACATAATTCAGTTGTTTTATATAAAGTTTGATAATTCATCTTTTTTACCATTTTTAAATAATTGCTTTCAAAACAACATTACAAATTTGCCCTTTTGCTCAGCGGTCAGGGGGTTGATAAAATGCGAAAATGCAGAAACATTGTAGAAAATACGGGCTTGGGCATTTTGGGGCTAAATAGATTTATTGCTCATCGGTTTTGTATAAGCAGTACATTCTATGTCATGGTGGATTTTGATTAATAGTACATCCAAATAGCGGAGTGTTCCATTTGGTTCAACGTCCAAAGTAAAGTTAATTTTAGAATAGAGTTAATTAGTCTGATCTAAGAAGTTATTATGTAGCGTATATTTTTGCTCCCATATAATAATGCACTGTCCACGTATCTGAGTCATGTATGGGGGATATAATCAAATTTATTATAAATGTCTGCATCTTATTATTAACTATAAGATTAAGAGCACTTTTTAATGTGTTTTTCATATTTTCAATAATATTCTCCATGACGTCGATGTAGTTATTTATGTTTATTATATTTTAGAGGTACCAACGTATGGGTATACGGAGATAATACAGGGTGGTTATAATTAAAGTTACCCTGTTTAGACATATGTAGAGTCCGCTCTGGTTGACATATATCGATGAAACTTGGAACATAAGTTATATGGACCATGAGGAAATGAAATCTGCAATTAAAAAAAATAGTTCAAATTTCGACCGACAGATGGCGGATTTCATCTACCAGAAAGGACTTTATGCAAATTTGGAGCGGCTTAAAAAGCCAGTAGTCACTACCATAGAGTCATTCTGTACCATGCCGTTAGAGAAAAAGGAACGAGCGTTACTGGTGAAATTAGTTTATCCGAACGGCAGTAATTTGTCAATTGCACTGCGAGAATATCGACGCTTGAAAGGCTTATGAAAATGACCAATGTCGAGGCAGGCTTTGAAAGAGACGATGCCTAAATTCGAAGAGACTGGGGAGCTGGGTGTGCTGCAAGGAAGAAGACGGAAACGGATTTCAAATGAAACTGCCGAAGTTGTCGCTCTTATCGTGGTTGAAAGAGCGTCCGGTTCCCAATATTCTTCGACAAGTGCTCGAGCGTTGTCACATGATTTGTCTCTCCCTTGGTCTACAGTACGAAATGTTCTTCGATCCATTATAAAGTGATATCCATACAAGATTCACGTTGTGAAAGCGCTGAACCCTGCAGACCCAGACACACGAACTCAATTTGCGAAGATGTTTTTGGCCAGAATAGCTGTTGACAATGCATGGCCTTATAATATTTTGTGGTCGAACGATTTTAACCTAGATGGAGCAGGGAATTCTCAGTTCTGTCGCGTATGGGGTACTGCAAGTACTAATATTTTGCATGAACAGTCTTTGCACCCTGATTACATTACTGTATGGTGTGACTTTTCGGCTGATTTCATTCTTGGTCCATTTTTGTTAGAAGAACACTTCTCAGGGTCCTAAAAGGTGTTCCATTACGGATACCCCTTACTGCGACTTCCTTCAGCAGCAGGTCATTCCATACTTACACGAGCGAGAGTGGTTAGAGACTACTGTATTCATGCAAGATGATGCGTCACCTCACATAGCCCTAACAGTGACGTCACTGCTTAGGACCCACTTTCGAGATGATCGGGTAATTTCGAGAAGTTTTCCGACAACCTTGCCTCCTCGTTCTCTGGACCTGAATCCCTGTTACTTCTGGCTGTGGGGATTCCTGAAAGATGTTGTGTATGAAAGAAGCATACGGACTCATTTGAAAGCAAGAATAACTCGTCATGATGCTCCTATTAATTGAGAAACCCTTCGCGCTACTGTTGAACACGCTATAATACGCTTTGAACATGTGGTGGACGCAAATAGAATTCATATTGAACATATGCTGTAAATAAAAAAAGGTTTGTGTTTCCAGTTTGAGATTTTTGGTCTTCATGCGTAACCTTCTCACCTGGTGGTCGAAATTTGAAAAAATTTTTATTGCAGATTTCATTTCCCTATGGCCCATGTAACTTATATTCCAAGTTTCATCGATATCTGTCAACCAGAGTGGACTCTACGTGGGTCTAAACAGGGTAACTTTAATTATAACCACCCTGTATCTAAGCTGGCAATTAAATAAATCTCTAGAATCTAGATATAGTTGAAACGTTGAATAAAGTCCTTAATAGAATGAATTACACGATCTGAACGAGGTAAGGTATTCTTCAATAGCGTTACAAAAGATTTGTTAACGTAATATATAGGGTCTGAGCCTTTTTTTACAAAATATCTGTATTGAGTAACTACTGTTTATAGAAAACTAATGGACAATCAATCTGCTATCTCACAAAATGCTCAAACCCCTTTTTTGTTGGCATTTACATATTTTATTAAGAGAGCTTTTATAGCCTATAGTTGATCAGTTAACTAGTGAACTAAATAAAATACGTGATATTGCAAGAAATGACAGATATTAAGAAAGCACTATAAATAGATTACTTCGGAACACGAATAATAAAAAGAAAAAAAACTTCTGTGGACAAAATGTCAAGATATCTACTTTGCAATATTTTCTTAGTTTCTCTGAAAGATTCAATAATATAACTGGTAAACGCAACATCTGTATTATTGCAAAACACTCCATACATTTAAAAAACATAATCAGTAGTAAGACAGATGCAAAAGGACTAGATCAACTATCGGGAGTATGTGAAATCCCGTTTACCAAAACCGAAGGAACATTTTAATATTATACAGTAATGGCGAATAGAAAGTATAAAACTAGTAGAAAAGAACTTAAAGGAGACATAAAATACAACAATAAAACTAGAGCTTTATCCAGACTACACAACATAGAACATTTAAAGATTATTTTTTAAAAGAGTAAAATAATTTATTCATCAAGATTTTATTCCATACCTATTATCCACGAATCAATGGAAATCCATATGCTGAACAAGAGCAAGTGAAATGAATCAGCCTCATTTGAGTTACCTGGTATTTTGTGCAACATGCAGCATAAATTAAAATATTAAATTAAATAATATGTATGTGTATATATATGTAAGATCAATTTTGTTGTAACGATTGCTTCCGTGATATCTGATATCTGGTGATATTTGTTTATCAAGTACGTAAGTCAGACATTATGCGAAACACTTTTATTGATATTTGCTGACTTCTATGTCACTTTTACTTTGTGTGTACGAAACTAGTTCGTTTTGTTTATTGAAAGGCTTTTATGTCTTTATTTTGCTTTAATCACTTTTAGCATCTGTATATATATTTTAATGATACTAAGTGATTTTTTCTCATATAATTCTACACAATATAATATTTAATACGTAAAAAATTAAACACATAAATGAAACACATCACAATCTATTTTTAATAACATTTATAAATTATATATCAAAAATTAATAAGAAACGGGTATTAAATGTTTCGTATTACAACATTATCAAAAAAACCTAGTGAAAATTGTAATTAAAAAAAAGAATGAATGCAACCTAATTACAAGAATAAAATAACTTTATTTAACTTCTATAAAACACTCCATAAAATCCCATTAAAAAAGTTTAAATGCATTCATTATTTTCCCTTGAGATACAATTATAAATAAAAGAAAATAATATGTCACTTGAAACTATGATTTCTTCTTCCCAAGGTAGCATTATTTTACAAAACTTTTATGTTACTCAAGAGCGGAAAATTCACTTAAAACTGTAATAATTTGCATAATTTTTACGCTGCGTTAATGAGCTATTTTGATAGTTTTAACAAATGCTAATGAATTTCCTAAGAGGTATTATTCGTATTTTTAGAAAAGTAAATAATAATTTTTTGTGATGTTCAAAAAGGCTGAATTAATTAGGAAACAAATGGAATTTGTTTTATTCGTTGCACATGAATGTTTATCTCCAAAATTTTTTTATTTCGTTGTTTTAATACATGTGTGAAAAGAATACGAAATATTATGGATTTTTTTTTAATAATAAAATTACGTTACTTGTTTTCATGTTCGTGAAGTGATTCTTCAAATGTCCTATTTTAATAGACACTTTATCAGTATATATGTTTTGCTTATAGAAATTTTATGAGTTTTTCTTTCAAAAAGGTTTCTTTTACTAATTTTTTTTAGTAAAGGATTTGTTTGATTTCTACTCTCATACAAACAACAATTTAATACATATCTTTAAAATTATACATAGCTTTATCTAACGTTAAATGTGACAATAGTGATTTACTTTATAAACTGTACATAAAAAAATGAAATATTTTTTGTACCCTGTAAAATTAACGAATTTTGGTATGTACCAATTTGTGTCTTTAGTTATTTGAGAATTTGAGTTATAAAGCTAGGTATATATATATATATATATATATATATATATATAATAGTTGTTAAGATAAAATGATAAGTAATGTAAAGTCATGTTCTATTAACAGCATGGCATGCCCTAGTGGGATACAAGGAAGATTGATCACACAACATATGAAACACATTATCATGACAAAATTTATAAACCATTGTCTAAGACAATCATACACACCTTAATTCATAACTTACACATACCTGCAGGTCACCAAGCAGTTTCCCTATACTGTACCATGTTCCGAAGGATTTGCAGCAATTATGAATAGTGATAGATGTTCACGCGGCACTCATATGAGAATAATACTCTTACGAAAATGCATCTCGAACATTAATTTAAGAATAATGAAATCTTCGGGGCCCTTGATGGTAATGTATAAATATTTATTTATTACATTTACACTTAACAATGCATTTGTTGTACTTTGGATATTTGAAAGTTATTTCATCAAGATTGACAAGTCAAAAGTATTATACTGCTTGCATTCGACTTTTCGTCAAAATTGAATCTTTGAGCGGATGTATCAAATCAAAACAAACTTAAATATTCTTATCAAAAAGACTTACTTTTTAAAGATTTTATCATGGCCCACAAGCATGTTATGGTTATTAAAGTTTCACCAAACATTTACCCGAACTTCAATTACTTATAGAAATTGTCTTATTCATGGTGAAAAAATGAGAAAAATGCGCACAATTTACGATGGAATGCGTTATTCTTTGGACAGTGCCGACTGATAGTTAGATTTTATTTTTAGGCAGACCACACTTTTATTAATCTAGAAACTGCATTAAAACTGCAAATGATTTTTTTAAAGATAGTAATTTTATCTCTTTTTCTTTTTAAACTATATTGAAAATTGTGTTTTTCTTTTCAGTTCATTAATTATTTCTGCATTTTAATCAAAATTTATTTAATAAGAATATTTTATTTTTCATTTTTAACATTTTTTTTATAATAAGTTATCAAATATTCAACTAGAAATCTTTTTTTCGTGAATTTATTTTTCTAATTAACAACAATTTTATTATTATTAGAAATATTACTATGAACTATACTTTTAAATTAAATCAAAATTTACATATAGATTTAATAGTAGACTATGTTGAACTGCATATTCAGTTTATTTTCATTTTCGCTAATGCATGATTATATTGATAAAGTTTCTTCAGTCAGTTTTGCGCTATTTAGATTCTAAAATTAAAAAAGTTCCAGTAAATATACTCTACTAAGAAAATTACATTATAGATTTTCTGAGAAATTATTTTATCAGATACTATACAATCTACAGTTTTTATACTGTGTATATTTGTAGCAATTGATAAAGCTATACAAAACGCCCTTCATTTTACATAAAATTTAATTTTACTGAAGTTATTATGGCTTTTCTTTCTACTGAGGGGGCAGTGCATTCTGCATTATGATTCTCAAGCATTAAATTCAGACATGTATGTTATAGTTAGTAATACTCAAGGAAATTCCCGAAAGCGACAAACCACGATTAAATATTATATATATATATGTGTGTGTGTGTATGTAAAAAAAATTAATAAAAAATACATGCATAAAATAAACGTCTTTTTAAAAAAATTAATCGAGATATGTTTGTTTAATATAGTTTTATGTCAATCGAATGCAAAAAGTTCCTTAGTTTACATTCATTTTTAACCCTTGTTGGCAATATAACTTAGACATGTAACGGACAATCATATATTAAAACTAGTCGGATGTGCCAATCCCACAACTTTCTTCTGTCTCAATCATGTTAATACTTCTAATTTCGTCCTCACATCGTCAATAAAATAAATATTTTTCGTCATTCTGTTGTACGTCAGCTGCTTGCGAATCATCGGGTTACTGGGATGCAATCAACTGATGTATACTAAACTACGAAAAGTTCTTTTGGCCTGTACCGACCGGGACAGATAGCCTCCCTATTCCTTGGTTTTACGATTTTAGCTAATTTTACTGGAAAACACGAAGCTAAAATGCGTGGAACCCAATTAAAAAAGATTCATTACCAGTTATCGTCAACATTGAAATTGAATGAGAATATCGCCAAATAAGTCTTCTACAGCCAAGTTGGCTTCATTTGTGGCAACCTATTTTTGTCGCCAAATTTGGCGATACTTCGTCAATTGCCGCCAAGCTTGGAGAGAATTTGACGTTGGCGAATATAAATATATAGTGTTAAGCATTTAAGAATAGGAACAATGGTTACAACAATGAAAGAAAATTTGCTGAAACCCTGTTAACTAAAACTCATAAATTAAACCCGTTTATGGCTGAATTCTGCTGTTTTGTTTGAAAATGTCAACCACTCTAAAATTTCAAACCGCTATATCTTCGCCATTTTTTAATATAGAGACAAAACAAAAACTGCTCCGGATTCTCCGGATCAAGGACGAACATTTAACGGAAAAAACTTTTAGGATTTCTAATTTTTTATACATCTTTTTGAATTTGAAATCTTTAAATGGCTATCGCAGTGCCCCCTTCCGGTGGATTATCCCCACATTCTAGTAGGACCTGCTGGTTACAGCCAAAAACATATTAAAAATTTTTGGTTTAATTATCTGCATAACATCATACAGTTTTCGATGATACAATAGTGAAAATCAAACAAAAATAGCGATGGCAGCGCCCCCTTTCGTCGAAATATCCCCGAATTCAACCTGGACCTGCAGGCTATGGTCGAAGACATAGAAAAAAAATGGTTCAATTATCTGCATAACTTCATACACTTTTCGATGATACAATAGTGAAAATGGAACAAAAATATCGATCACAGAGCCCCCTTTCGTCGAAATATCCCCAAATTCTGATAGAATGTGCTTGCCATAGCCACAAACATAGAAAAAAAATTAGGTTCAAGTTGAAGTATAACTTCATACACTTTTAGATGGTACAATAGTGAAAATGGAACAAAAATATCGATCACAGCGCCCCCTTTTGTCGAAATATCCCCAAATTCTGATAGAATCTGCTTGCCATAGACAAAAACATAGAAAAAAAAATAGGTTTAATTTGAAGCATAACTTCATACACTTTTCGATGATACAATGAAGACACACAGACGGACAGACGGACAGACGGACAGACGGACGGACGGACAGACGGACAGACAGACATTTTGTAAAAACGTGTTTTTCGGAATCTCTGACCCCTAAAACGTGTAAATCCGTCGAAAACCGGAAGTCGAAAAAAATTTCGATTACAATACTTTCTTCTATTATAGATAGAAGAAAGTAAAAATTGTAACAAAATGTCCGATACGACGAATATTGTTAATACGTATAGTAGTATTGTTTATCAAATTCAAATTTCGTAACCATAACTTTTTTTGTGCGAAAAGTACAGCCTAGAAAGTCAAAAAAGACAAAAGTCAGGCTGACAAATATTCAAATTTCGTTTTCTGGTGACCTGTATAGGGGACCACCATCGAAACGAGCACTTTCAGGCTAAAATAAGTACCAAATTTAGAACATCCTTACAAATTGGGGGCCTGTGCACACATGATTATATATATGTTACGGCCAAAGCCTGAAGTTTGGCCAGTTCACGAATTGGCCGAGAATCCTAGAGAAAGACGGATTGACCGTTTTATATTTCGGGCTTTGGACGGCAATACTCGAAGTGGCCGGAAATGCTTGGCCAATATTCGATGGGGTGATCCATGGTTGTCCGTTAAGTAGATCTAATGTGCACGTGGTAGGAGGGAACATTAGTATAGTATCTTATATGAATGTTGTATACGGCTATTCTATAACTTCTCTATATTCTAAAAAAAGTTACTAACGCTGCTGCTGCCGTAATTGAATTTATTGTGACCTATTTACTTTCTCGGGTTATCCTGCAAAAACCAATACACATAAAAACTTGAAAATTTGAACTGTTATAGTTAAATATTGATAAACACGTTAAAGTAGATAGTTTTTACATCGAAAATTTGTTTTTAATTTTTTTGTGAATATCAGTAACCTGAATTTTATAATAAAGTATTTTCTAATTGTTTGTCCCACTGGCGTTTGTAAAAAGTGCTGGCATTCTCTCCCCGTGATCGGTATTCACGAGCACTCTTTCCGCAACAGAGCTCTGCCTTCCCTTCCGTAGCCGGTGTTTTCCTCGAACACGGACGGAGCATGCAGAGATTATTATTGTCCGTAATACGTACCTCAATAATTAATTGCTTAAATGCAATTTCATTTAACTGTTGTCTAAATTTTTTGTCCAAATGTCACTAAGGTATTGTATTGCCATAAAGGAGCGTGCTTATAACGATAGGAGTATCTTTACTAAAGTTGAAGCCTGGATAGGCGAGTTACACTACTATTAGACAGTCAAATTGACTTAATATTTTATTTTTAAGTAACGTAATAAAACTTTACAGAGATATAAATACTATAAAGTTATTTCAACACATTTCCATTTGTAACTATCCATAGGCTATAATGTATTCGAAATCTTTTAAGAGACCTCGTAAACCAACCATATATGCTACAATGCCCTTTTACTATGGAGAACTTCCTGGGGTCCACCGCAGTAACATATTTTAATCGCGTGTGTATATGACCATTTAGAAAAATTTGAGCTATTGAGTATTTTTTTTTATATTAACTGTTGGAATCAACTACTTTATACTGACATAAATCAAAAATCAATTAATCTTTTTACATAAAACTTTACAGGTTTGATCTATTCATAAAACACACAAAATGCAGAAAATACTTAAAAATCCGATAATAACACATCTCTGCAGTCCTGTCAACAGATTTGGGCTGAACAAGAATTTCAAAAAAGTGAAAAATTGACTTTTAAAGTCACATTTATTAAAATCCCTTTCCATCTGATTTGAACCTAATTTTTTTTATTGAGTCACTTGATAAGCCTATTTTTAAAGAATAAAAGAAATTTCTTTCTATGACAAGTAGAGCTGTTGGGAACACCATTAAATAAAACCAATTTTGTTCAATGTTGGCTACAATAAAAACTATACAGAGTATTATTTAATCTTGAAAAATAATTTTCAAACAATTGGCGGAAATTCATTTCTTTTGTTGTTCATTGAATTGTTGTTTCGTGTGCTGGGCGAGAAACTCTGTACAGTTTAAATGATTCCTGTTAATAACCATTACTTACCGAGTTATGATAGGTTGCATTTATAGTGCTTTCTGGTACCAAAAATCGAAAAAACGTGTTTTATAAACTAGAAAACGCTAAAAATACGTAAAATTATTATCGGAAAAGCGACAGATGTCAATCAAAAAGGCGTTATTTCGATTTTTCGTACTAGCTAAGATTTTTGGCATATGAAGAACAAACTTTCTTCAAATTAGTTACAGATTAAAGAGTCATAATACCCTTGCTTATAAATATTTACAATTTTAACTTAATGTCCAGTTAGTAAAAAAAACAAAATTTATTTTCAGATATTTTTCATAAACTAATTAAAGAATTTTTAAGACAATTAATTTTATAAACATTAACTTAAACTCTGATTTTTTCTGAAAATCATTCAATAAAATATAATTTCTATAAATTAAACCAAATTAGCAATGAATTCAAGACACATAAAATTTATAATTAAAAGGAAATTTATTCAATATTACATAAGCAATAAAATTTTGTCCTAAATTAGTTTTCGTATTATGGCATTGAAAATATATAATATGTTCTGTGATAAAGATATGTCTATTCCTGAACTGTGCACATCTTCTTAAGGAGTTATTTTAGATGTAGTGATATTAGTAGATTATTTTAACAACAGATTAATCAGTGCTTATTACTTTTCTTAATGCTTAGAATATTGTTTCTAATCATTTTGTTTTTGTAGGAAAAAAATGCTGAAAAGTAAATTATTCTTTGGATAAAAAAGTACATGTATAGTGTGGATTAACATAATTGAGTAGCATTTAATTAAAGATAAAAATTAAATAATGTATTGGAAAATCATGTTTGTACAAGCTAAAGTTATCTAAAAGATCGGAACAAAGGATGACATTAATTTATTTACTTGTATATTAAGTTTTAAAATGTTAATTTTTTCTGTAAATTATTCATTGTTTAAAAGAAAAAAAATATATATTTTGTAAAAATAAAATAATAAAATAAAATTATTTGTGTTTGAAAGTTCCGAGCGTGTATAACTAATGTTTATTTGTTTCGAATATTCTGTAGCTTGGCCTTATAATCTTAATGATATTAACATTATTTAGTGGATTAAGTGTGATTAAAGAATACGTTTATATATTGAAATATAATTTTAAACATAAAGTGGTATTGAAAAGTATTTTTAAAAGAAGTTATCAATCAAAATCTAAAAAATAAATTTATCAAAAATTTAATTAAATACACATCTTTTCAAAATCCAAGACACACAAAATATTTTCATAGAGATCATTTTCACTATGCTATTTGACAAAAAATACTATATATTCAAAAAATGAATCTGTTAATATTCCGAGGGTGTATATTAAATGCTTATTTGTTTCAAATTTTCTGTTTATTGGCCTTATAATCTTAATTATATTAACATTATTTACCGGATTAAGTGTGATTAAAGAATACGTTTATATATTGAAATATAATTTTAAACATAAAACGGTATTGAAAAGAATTTTTAAAAGAAGTTATCAATCAAAATCTAAAAAATAAATGTATCAAAAATTTAATTAAAGACACATTTTTTTTTTTAAATCCAAGACACACAAAATATTTTCATAGAGACCATTTTTACTATGCTATATGACAAAAAATACTATATATTCAGAAAATGAATCTGTTAATTTTGCTCAATGAGAACATTTTTTTTGTCAACGGCGTAACATTAACCAAGTTCTTTTCTTCTTTTTATTTCTTTATATAGGAGACAAAATGTGATCAATTTAGTAAATCCAAGATAATTTAATGATTGTTTGTAATTCTTCAATTTTGACAAAAATACCACATTCCTTCTTTTACTATAAAATAATATTATTGATTTCATGAAAAGAAAGATTGGAATTACTAAGATCATTACTAAATTTATTCCAGTCAGCCCTATTGCTATGGAGTGAGTTGGAGAAAAATAGTTAATGAAGTCAATTTTAAAGGAGGCTAGAATGTGATCTCAGCTAAGTTCGTTAAGTATAATAAAGATTATGATAGTATATTAGGAAGATTTTTAATAATTAAAATATCAGTAAGGTTTAATCATATCTTTTGTGCATAATAGTGTGGGAGAACTGGTTGCATGTACACTTAAATAGTGGTGAGTAATTAACACGTGGATTGACCGGATTTTACAAGTTATAGAGTGACAATAATATGTTTGTTCCAAAAATGTTTTATATAATGAATTTCTGAGAAAATTTCAAATGATGTATATTTCTTAACAAACTTTCCGAAAAAAAAAATCATCGTCTGCCATAAATAATACATTGCAGGTGAAATTTTAGCTCGATTTACATATTTAGTTGAATTTTTCAGTTTTAAATAAATTTTAACAGTTCTTTAACATCTATTTTTAGAAATATCAAAATATGCTTCTTCGGTCAATTTTACCCTTCGGATACCAAACAGAAATTCATTCGGTCGCGTAGTTTAGTAAATATTCAGGTTTAAAAAATGGAACTCCTAATGTTAAATTCATTTGTATATCGCGATTCGGATAGTTTTTAAGCCTAATTCAAAAGCAACTGGCCGGTATGAGCTTTAATTTTGAATTCCCATACTTGAAGATTCAAGAATTCGGTTTCTAATAATAAATTTACAAGTAAGAATTCATAAATACTTCCGGCATTATTTTTTTTTTTCAAAATGCATTTAAAAATGTGTATAAAACCTGGAAATTTCTTAAAATACATGATTGAAGGACTTGATACCCGAAATTACAAGATAAAAATCATATTAAGAAAACTTCACATAGATGGCTCTACACCCGCTAAGCTACGAAAAAAAATCAACATTTTTACGCAGCAAGCGTTTCATAACAGAGGGCACTATTTATTCTCCAACATAATATATGGTTACTAATGCTGTTTTTTTTCCCATAAAATTTGTGGCTGTGACTTAACATGATAGGCCTCTAGAACAAAAATTTTAAAGTAATATTCAACGACAATCAGTTAACGAATCACGTAAATGTATGTTTTATGCCTCCTTTTGTGTATCTGTACTAAATATTTTCATGTAACAAATTTTAATAAATATATGTAATTTTATATTTGGATATTTATCATATCATCAATTTTGTCTTAAAAAATACATTATGCTTGAATATTTCAGGAATTAAAATGCAAACAATTAATAACTAAAGGAATACGTAGTCTACAAGTATTACATAAAGAAGCAATTTCTACAAATGCAATATTCCCTCACACTAGAGAATGAATTGCGAAATATCTCCCCCAATTTTTGATGATTGTTCATTTTTGTAACATGAATTCTGAACATAACTGGTCATATAACTCGAAATCAATACTAATATTATAAAGAAGTAACGTTTGTTTGTTTGTTTGTTTGTTTTTGTTTATTTGTAGAGGGTAATCTCTGGAACTACCGAACCGATTTCAAAAGTAATGATGGCAAATTGTCGGTGACAATCGCTGCTCCAACATAGGCTGTAATTTATGTTGGTGGCACTACCCATAGTCCGGTGTAGGAACAAACAACGTTCTAAAATTGCAATTTTTGTGATATTGAAGGGGCTAGAAATTTGAAATTTGGTATGGTAGTTACTTATAAGAGTAAATGCTCTCTAAGAAAAGTTTCTAAAAAAATTGAAATTGAAACGGTGAAATGAGCGAAAAGCCTTCTAAAAACATTCAAGATTACAATTTCTATGGAAACTTCCGAACCGATTTAAAACGTGATGGTAGCAAATTAATGTTGATAATCCCTACTCCAATATAGGCTGTGATTCATGACGGTGCCACTAACCACAAAAGGGTGCGGTAATGAAAAAACGTTCTAAAATTTTGTGATAGACATTTGAAATTTGACAAGGTAGTTACTTATGCTCTCTAACAACAGTTTCTAAAGAATTCAAAATTTAAAAGGGTGAAATGAGTGGAAAGCGTTCTTGCTCTAAAATAGGCTATATTTGATGTCGGTGTCAAAACCCCAGGATTATTGCAGAGCAAAAAACTTTTAAGATGCAGACGCACGGTATAAAAAAAAACTTATTAAAAATTTGAAATTTAAAGGCGTAAAACGTTCTAAACTTATTCTTTATTCCGAATTGTTGGGGATTGAAACTTACAATTTGACATGTCTGTTATTTTTTGACGTAAATTCTCGTATAGAACAGTTTTTACAAAAGTCAAAATTTAAAAAGGTGCAGAAGCAAAAATCGTTCTAAAATTACGATTTTGTTGATGACTCTAGAAACTTGACATTTGGCATGGAAATTGTGTCTATTTTTAAGATTTCAGTGCTCGCTAAGAACGGTTTTTAAAAAAAATTGCTAGTTTAAAAAGGTGAAATGAGCGGTACATATTCTAAAAACCTTCTAAACTATGATTTATCTAAAATTGTTTTTGAAAGAAACTTGAAATTTTACATGGCTGTTACGTAAGAATTCATCTACAGTACAGCTTTTAAAATTTTAGAAATTTTAATGTGTGCAGGAAAATAAGTTCTAAAATTGCGATTTCTGTGATATAGTTGTTATAGGAGTTTGCTTAACTAGAAGTGTGGAAATTTGAATGGTGCTGACTTTTAAAATGTAAATACTAGCTTAGTACAGTTTCTAAAAAAAAATTTAAAATTCGAATAAAAATGAAATGAGCGGAAAACCTTCAAAATACATTCTAAAATACCATTTATTTGTAATTAATTTTTGCTTTTCTCATTCATTTAAGTCTCATGTTCGCCTAATGCATTATAAGAATGAAGTATACTCAAAATATAGCTTAATTAGTAATTTTAGAATTATCCGTAGCAGTATAGTTTTCTCTAATAAAAATAGAACCACGAATACCGCTTCGTATATTTTAACAATTACGCCAACAAAGTCACGGGTTTTGCTATTATTCGATACATTATACACATATTCAATAAAGCATCTAAATTCTACAGGGGTGCGCAATTCCAAACACATACCAGAATCTGATGAATCAACTGTCGATAACTCTTAAAACCAAATTCAAAATGGCTAAAAATTATCTTGATCAAAACATGTGCTTACGATTTATATAAGGTAAAGCTAGGAGAGTCTGCGCACAATTCAAAAGAATAACAATAAAAAATCTAAATATTAATTTTTTGCTGAACTATCCATGAATAATTTTTACTTCATTTGTTTTTTTTTATGCATTTCCATTGCTATTTTGTTCTTATGTTGCAATTTTATAGAGCAGTTGTAATAAAATCAAGAAAATTATTTTGCGCAATCTGTCCTTACAAGGTTGGTGTCATTGTGCACATGGGTAGGTGATATTGTTACTAATAATAACTACAATTAAAATGTTAACAATAATAATTACACTTAAATGACATTGTTGTAAGGTTTTTGTGAATAAATATTATTGTATTAGGAGTGAATATTTCAACCTAATGACTAAAGAATCAGAAAAAGGAAATAATTTTAAAAACGATTGAAAAATTTTAATTAAAGGAAAAAAAAATAAAGAATCAGAAAAATCAAGTCCAGATAAGATTACAAAATAACATTAAGTTACTTGATAACACGTTTAACTTAAAATTAGTCCATTTTCATTTTTAATTTTTTATGCAAATTTACAAATAAGCTGCGTAATTTCTCCTATCCTGGAAACTAATGGAAACAATGCGCCATCTCTCGTAAGTAGCAGATGCGCCAACTCTCCAATTTCGGTAGGGGAGATTGCGCGGCCTTTTATTTAAATATGACCGCTACTAAAACGAGCCGGTGATGTTCACATTTTTAGTCTAGATTAGCAGCTTATGATAAAACGTTTAAGTTTAAAATATTTTGTACTACTGACATTGTACAGAAATTCAGATGAATAGCTATGAAAATTCAAGCACTTACTTTGGGAAAACAAAACAAAGTAGCAATGCTTTATCTTAGACGCTCAAAACAATCAACGTGACCTTTCAAGTAGACACTCCACTACCGCTGTTGTACAACTACCTGGAGTCGCTGGGCGCTCACTCTACTCCTTCACCCCGAACCTCTATGTGCGCAATCTCTCCGACCGCACCATCTCTCCTGGCTTTACCTTAATTTTTATATCCATATATTTACTTTAACAGTTAAAACTGAAGAAATATCAGAAATAATAGTTTCAAACAATTATTAGATGGGTGCTCAGGAAAATGAGTTTTAAGTAGTTTGCCACGTAGAAATTACATTATTTTAAAGAAAAATATGCCATTCATTGGTATTATAGTTTATAAAATCATAAAATATTATTTATGTTGTCTACATTCCTTGTTCTATGCATTCACGAAAGTCACAATAATAATTGAGGTATCGTTCGAAAGTGTTTTTAGTCTGCTTCTGACATAGTACACTCACATTTAAGTAAAACACGATTTTTATTAAAAATTGCAGTCAATTAAAAATTAAATCAACATTGTTTTAAAAAATAAAATGAAAGATTTTTCTCATATCAATGTTGTCAGAAAAAAAAAATTCGCATTAAATCGTCCGAAACAATGACTATATAGAAAGAAATAACACAAAAAGATAAAGTGTTACATTTCTTGCAAGGGTGTATTTTATATTTACGATTAAAAAGCAAAACTGAATTTGCAGTGTTTAGACAAAAATGATAGCTTCGATCAATCGAAGCATTGGTGTGTCACATGTATCCTAAGATTTTTTGATATTATATTAAATCGTATTTTATGTGTATTCAATTTATTTTCCTTTGTCCCATGTTTTTCCAGAAGTGGATGTTTTCATGCGGATGTTCCTTTTTTTCCGGACATCATAATCTAATGCAGTTAAAATATGATTGTTATTTTTTTTTCTCGCGCGTATTTTTCTCTATCATCGATTAATTTTTAGTATATCTTATATCAATGTTGTCACAAAAATAAAATTCCGCACTAAATCATGCGAAACAATGACTAAATAGAGAGAAATAATACAAAAAGAGAAAGTGTTACATTTCAGCAAGGGTGAATTTTATATTTACGATTAAAAAGCAAAATTGAATTTGCAGTGTTTAGACGAAAATGATAGCTTCGATCAATCGAAGCATTGGTGTGTCACGTGTATCCTAAGTTGTATTCTTTGTGATATTAGATTAAATCGTATTTTATGTGTATTCAATTTATTTTTCTTTGTCCCATGTTTTTCTTGAAGTAAATGTTTTCATGTTTTCAAGCGGATGTTCCCCCCTTTTTTTTTCTGGACATCATAATCTAATGCAATTAAAATACGATTCTTATTTTTTTTTGCTCGCGCGTGCTTTTCTCTATTATCGATCAATTTTCAGTATAACTTTTATGGAACAAAGGTGATGATATTCTGATTTCAGTAACGCTGTTTGCAGATCTGTTTATCCTTAATTTTCTTTAGAAGTTTAAACCTTCATCTAAAAATTATTCATAATTACTGAAACATATTAAACTGCAGTGCGAACTCCTCGCATGGGTCGACTGGTAACAATCTGATAGTAAAAATAAGGATACGTTTTCCAATAGAAATTCTAACATATTTTTTTATTTCTTACATTTTGAAGGTTACAAGCGAGGGAATGATATTTAATTATTTATATATTTAAATTATATGTAAATGAGGAAACTATATATTTTTGTCTTTTTTTATTGTCGCCAAATATTATTGTCAAAGAGATATGATATTTTTTTAAATGTTCAAAATAACTAATATTATCCTACCATAATCGTCTTTAAAAATACAGGTTTTTGACAAAGAACAATTAGGCCACATTATATGACCAACAATAAAGTGCACAGTATAATGTTAAGAATATCTGTCATTTTAAGTATTTTCATAAAGTGATTACAAATTTCTAGTAACATAACATGAATGACGTTTGTTTTGGTGTTATTCTAACTATATAAAACACACTGAAATCTCTATTGATTAGAAAATGTAAGATTTTGAACCATTAGTAAAAGGTTCTGTAATATCATATATATATATATATATATATATATATATTCAGTGTTACTTTTAGATTTTGAATCTCGGGGGAAAAAATCGAAAGGGTGTTTATAATGGCAAAATGTTTCAAATATCTAATTTATATAAAGCACCTTTATGAAGTTTTGCTTATTTTGAAATAATATTTATTTTTAATTCTATATTATTGATTTTATACACGATTAAAGAAATGGGCTTTCTATAAGAGTTTACATTTATTATTGCACAATTGTTTATTGGTAGAACATATACAATCATTGTTTTTTTTAAGTTGATTCTTAATTTATTATAACAAATGTGAAAGCAGATAAATAGGATTCAAAATGTTTTTTAACAAGAACATGTAATTAACAATCGCTGTGTAGTAAAAATTTTATTTTGAACGTTAATTAAATTTTAGTTGTAACATATACTATATGTTACAACCTTCTGTTCTATTTCTCATCATTTTAATAATTTAGAAAATATTAATTGTAGACAGTACATACATTGGAAAAGAAAAGGATATTTTTTACTTAATTGGATTGTAACGATACGGGTAAATCTTTTCTTTTTCTTTTTTTTTCTTTAATTAATGAAAGCACTAATATGCAAACATTATATATATGCAAAAATTTATTATTGCACAATTTTTTATTGCTATAACATATGAAATAATCGTTTTTTTTGTCGATTCTTAATTTATTATAACAAATGTGAAAGCAGATAAGTAGAAATAAAAAATTATTTTTTAACAAAAATATGTAATTAATCATAATGAATAGTAAAAATTATATTTTTAACGTAAATTCAATTTTAATTTATAATATTTATTGAAACTTTTTGTTATTTTTTTATAATTTTAATAATTTGGAAAATAATAATTATAGACAGTACATACATTGGAAAACAAAAGGATGGTTTTTATTTTATTGGATTGTAACGATACAGGTAAATATTTTATTTTTATTGTTTTCTTTAATTAAAGAAAGCACTTACATGCAAACATTAAAAAAATCTGTTTAAAACATCTTTCACATTAAAAATCAAAGAATTGTTGTTTAATGTAAAGAGATATCACGTAAATCCAGCACATAATTTATGATTTAATTATTTACTAGCCATATTTAAATATATATATATTTCTCCAAATTTTACAATGTTTTTTTTTTCATTACATTTCAGCCTTTAGCTTTTTATTTATGTTTCGAATAAAATAAATTAAAAATATATGAATATAAACATAAAAAGTAGAATACTCTGTCTGTGAATAAAATATGAAAACATATCATATACCAAAATAAAATAAAAAACACATTTATTTAAAATAACAATATTTTGAAAATGGGTTATACATTTTTAATAATATACTTGTTGTTTGAATGAGACAAAAATAGGTTTCAATCGATAATTTTTTCAACTAAATGTCAATGAATATGTCAAAGAATTAAATATTTCATAAAAAAATACTTTTGTTCATATTTTTCACTTATGGAAGGCCTTATTAAATGTGTTAAAATTTGTTGCGCAATTGAGAATCAGGAAATAAAATATCATTTAAAAAATATAATTAAAATAAATAATTAAAATATAATAATAAATTACAGAATAATAATTTTGACAATTTTTTAAATACATTGTTGAAAAAAAAAATGAGGACACAGAATATGCCACTGAATCTTTTATACTGCGAATATTTAATAATTAAATATCAAAATATTAATATATATCTCTTTTATGCAGGCTTACAGAAATGTGTGTTAATTTTCTTTAATGTGCACTTATTTGTATTCATAAAAAATAACACATCAAATTTCTTGATTTTGAAATAAAATTTGAAATGATACTTCTAGGAAACCGTGCTCTTTTGAAATTACGCAAATATGCTATTTGACCGCTTCTAAGTACGACAAAACCTTTTTTATCCGCAGTGTCTATTAGTATTTAAATAAAATATGGGAATATCAATGAAATTAGAATTTTTAACAACGTGATTCGATTCAGAAGAATTTTTTAATGTTAATTAACATAGTAACGATAACTTGCGATGGAAATTCTTTTTTCTTTCACATGCCATAGGCTGCAACTTATTCAAATTAAAAGTCTGTTTTTAGGTTTCTAAAAAATATATTTAAGACGAATTTAATAAAAGACGAATTTGCAGCCGTGTGTAAGAACCACAGGTTTAGTTCTGAACACACATGTATCTGGGTGAGAGATCAGTTTTGATTTTCTACATAATAAGATAAATTTTAATCCACTATATTAATATCAAACTGTATTTAAAATTTTTAGTAATGGATATTTTTATGATTTACACACTAATTGTCGATAATATTTTGATTTCCAGTGGGTTTAAGTACTCACTAAGTTTGTAAATATGATGTACAATAAGCAATATATATATATATATATATATATATATATATGTATATATATAATAGTATCTCTGCCACAATTCATCCTATACAAATTTAACCCGTCCCAATAAATTAGTAATAATGTCTAGTCATTAATATTCTAATTAAAATTTACTTAACGATTAGTCTACATGTAAAAATGGAATTCAGCTCGAAAATGTTTAATACAAACACACATTTTTGAAATCGTATTTGGAGTGGTAAATGTTACCTTAGGATACCAAATGGCAAGTCATTTGGTCATGTATTTAAGGAATTAAACAGTTTTTAACTCCTATTGTGAAATTCTTTATAATCGTAGGTAAACAGTTTGCAATGCGGGTAGTTTTTAAAGCATAACTCAGTAATTTTACCTTCGTAAATTCGAAGGTTCTAGAAGAGTTTTGTGTTAAAAAATTCATAGCTTACAATTCCTAGTTTTTTTTTTCAAAAAACATTTTGAAAATATATATATTTTGAAAATAACATTAATTTGTAACCTATTCAATTTTTAACATAACTCAATTTCTAGAAACTTTAATTATTATAATCCAAAATCTATATATTTAAAACGCTAAGCGATTTCTTTCGACTTTACTACTACATCAAATTACACCATTCTTTTTTTAAATGAAAGATATTTGGACACAGATTTATTATCGTATCTTTTGTTCGAAAGTTTTATTAATTAGCCGTAATTTTAAATCAAACTTTTACTTCTGCATATGACGTCATAAAATC
Organism: Maratus michaelseni; assembly: GCA_963931845.1. Lineage (NCBI taxonomy): Eukaryota > Metazoa > Arthropoda > Arachnida > Araneae > Salticidae > Maratus > Maratus michaelseni. The sequence goes on along the minus strand of OZ007589.1, from coordinate 260,845,026 downwards.
GGCAATCGGATTTGCGAGGCACAGAGTAACGAGAAACTCTATGGTTTGGAAGATAACAGAGAAATAATAAATATTAAAGGCATGTGGCTTTTAGGCCATTTTTTTATTTGCAAGTATAATTTCGGTAAAACTATTTATCGCGTGCACTTTATATTTATAAGCGAATAAAAATTCATATTTATTGTGACGTCAAGGGAATATAGTCCATTGGATTTATTGTATCCAAGACATTATCATAGGAGGTCTTGATTTTATCATTATGTATTATAACTTTGTTGGTGCCATTTTTTCATTACAATTAAATACAAAATATATTTTTATTTGTATACATGGTGTTTAAGCATAAAAGTAACGTATATAAAGTACGTGTACAAAGTTTGCGCTGGTGAAAATGACGTTATGCTTAGCTTGAAATGCGTTTTAACATTGATAAAACTAAAGAGAAAAATTTACATGATTGTGTCAACACGACGTAATTTTAACTGATTTTTCCATTCTTAATTATAAAGATTAGAATTGGAGCCTTTATTGATTGCTTCATCTTGATTGCATACCTTGATTACATATTACCAATTACTTTTTCTTAAATTATAGGCTAGACAATTTCATTTTTTAATAAAAATATTCACAAAAGTAAAGGATTTCAGGGAAATTAAAATTATTAAAAATAGTGTTGTAGATGTATGTTTTATTTACTATGTTCTTTTATTTACTGAATATGAGATGAACGTAGGAATATACTATTTGTATGATACTTCATAGGGCCATGAAATTTTCTTTCTTACAGTGGAAAATATGGCGGAAATGTCAAACTGATTTGCATTACACAGTTGTTTAAGGATTGTTTGTTTGGAGTTTGCATCGGAAATAGTACTGTATTTCACTGGGGAAAAAACTTTTAAAATAAAATATTTGAAAGAATGTTTCAAACGCACCCTTTCTTAAATAATAAAGAAGCTTATTTTACTGATATTGTTATTGTATTTTTTTCCGTGAAGTTTTGACGGGTTCCATCTAGTTACACTTTATGCCGTCAAAACGTTTCTGAGTTATGCTTTAAAAGAATACATGTAGTACAATCTGTTTTGCAGCGATTAAAAATGATTTTAACATTAACAGTTCCAAAAATTAAACGAGCATAATTCTTAACCTACTATACCTAACGACCTACCTTTTTTATCCTAAAGTAAAATGCATCGAATAAAACAAATATGATGTAACAGCCAGGCGTTAATGTGGAAAATGTCGAGTTTGGTACATTTTTACATGTAGACGATCCCCTAAACAAAAATTTAGTATAACATTAATGTCTAGACTATATAGGTAATTGCTTGGTACTAAACAAATGTTATACGCTGATTTGTTACAAGGTATTGTCTTTTTCTATTGCTGATTGTACGTTCATTTGAATACCTAAGTAATTTCTGATATCTTTTATTACCTATTTTTTAGTGAATGTTTAAAAGTGATTACTATATAAGCAATAGTTATGTCTATAAAATACCTGATTTAAGAAAACACAATTTACAAAAACTATGTTCTACTAGTATAGAATTTTAGATTGTATTGTTTCAATCGGAATTTTAACTATCTACAACCAGAACATTTAACGTATCCAATCATCGTAGAAATAAAATAAAATAAAGGAAAATATCTTTTTAACAATATGCGTAATTAATGCAGTAATTTCTATGCATAAAAACTTATTAAATATTTTTGCATTTAAAAGAAGTAATAAAACGTAATTACAAAAGTAACATACTTTTATTTAATTTTCATAAAAATGCTCAATAAAATCTCATTAACCAATTTAACTACATTAAATATTTTCTCTTGAAATGCAATTAAAAAGGACAAAAACTATAAGAATATATCTTTTATGACTTTTATTTCTAAACTCTTTCAAAATTCAGTGAATAAATGCAATTTTTCTTTCTGCTTATAACCATTCCATCAGATCATCGTTTACATAACTAAATTTTTCTTTAAGTTTTCATTTCATTTGATGTGATTTACTGTCTTGGCATTATTATTTTTTTCTTTCTGAAATAGCATTGCTGTACAAAACTTTTATGCTACTCGAGCGGAAAAATCACTTAAAACTGGAATAATCTACATAAGTTCTATGCTGTACTAATGAGTTATTTTCATAGTTTTTACAAATATTTGTGAATTTTCAGAGGTATTTATTTATTGTTGATTTTTTATACATGTAAGTTTCCTTTTTAAGAATTTTATATTATAAAGGAATAATTGAAATTAGTTATATCAGTCGTTTTCTATATTGATATCGTTGGATATTAATTAAGTAAATAGAAAATGACAAAATTGAGGAGGGCGAATAAATTACTTTTACAGGTTTAATAAACATCACAACACAAGTAGGTACATCACATTACACATAACAGAACTACGAAAACGTTCTATGGGTACTGCAGTGAAACAACAACATCTGGACGATAGATGGCAGTAGTGACTGGAGAAATTAAAATTAAAATTCTTACAATCATTCTTGTGGTGCTGCCTTCTAGTGTTTATTATTTTTAGAAAACACCACAAGTAGCATAACTTCTTTCTTCTCCGAAGTATTTTTTAACACTTTCGAACATTGTTGAAAATTGTTCATGAATTCGGTTTGCATGTCTGTTTAGCCATCTGACCATGCTCTCACGCTTATAAATATACTCGCATTGTCATGTAATTTCTTTACGTTATACAGATGTACTATAGCATGATCAGTATTGAATATGAAGTGTATCATTATAGTTTGTTTACAAGATACACAAAAGAATTCCATTACATTGTGACCTGTGTGAAAAAATTAGCATCATTTTTGTTTTTTAACTTTTTTATATTAATATTTCACATTCAGAGATTTTTTTCTCTTTACATAAAATAATACGTAGAATGTTTTTCTACTCAAAATATAAGAATTTGGATGCCTACTGACAATATAGGATATATGATAAGGAATATACTTATTTTTAGTTTATTATTCAAATGTACTAAACATTAATTTATTTAGCATTAAATTATTCTATAACTTCTTTCAATTTACATAAAATTGAGATTTATACAAAAACATTTCGTGAATGTACAAAACGGCAATCTACTATCAAAACTAGTTAAATTCCAAGTGTTTCTTGTATGTTCTTTTATACATACAAGAAAGTAAAAATATATTCACGTTTATAGTTAAATGTATTAAACATATAGTTTAAAGATACATATTAAATTTACGTTATAAAAAAAGAATCAAGGCAGTTTATAGAATTGTTTTCCCTATCTACAGAGTGGTTGTCAGGAATAAATCTTATTTAATATTAGTTTCAAGTGGCTGTCTACAGGAAATTTAATAAAACAGTTTATTTTCATCAAGTTATTTATCTATATTTTTAAACGATGTTTTACTTTAATGTTGTAATATATTATTTTATTATAATATTGCAACCAATAGATAAAATTAATCATACATGTCTAAAGATCTGACCGATCGTTACGTTACCCACCACTGGGTCGCGAATCATATTTTGGAAACTAGTTCCGGCTGAGTATTTCGTCTTGCTACGGCATACATTTCTGAAATTTAAAAACAATTGTTGGTTTCTGTCGATTTTCATACTTGTGTGTGATTTTTTTAGACTGAAACTTTTACTTTGCGATTTGAATTTTGTTGTTTTTATCTGATTTCTATATATATATTTAACTGAATATTCTATTTTAATCTTTTAAACGCCGCTCTGTGTTCCAAGTATAAAAAATATTAATTCTTTGTGAAAATAAGATTTAAATGCATCTATTTAAACAATGCAAGAAGAAATTTCCCCCAAAAAAATTTTTATGTACGATTTCGGGTATGTTCCCGTTTGGGAACATTGGCGTGATTCATTAAGTTTTTACTATATTTTTCAATAGATTAAATTTTATGGTTCTTATGCTAGAATTTTATAAGTATGAATAATATTTGACAGATTTAATAACATTAACAATTTTTTAAGTGAAATTCGTGTGTTGAATATTATACTTTATAAAAACAATCAAACACAAAGAAAGAATTAAATAATATATATGTGCATAGATATAAATAGAATTAGTAAAAATGTTTAAACCAACTATAGAAAAGCACAAATAACTACTTGAAAGTTAATGATAAAATAATTATATGTATTACAAATATTAACTACATAAAACTATAAATAATAATTATATAAAATACAAATTATCTTACAAAATTATTTTTATTATTATTTTATAGTGTGGATCACTGTCCGTGATAAGAGGGAAAACAGTGTTCATGCAGTTGCTTTTGGCATTCAAAGCACATTTTCCTTGTATTTTTCTGGCAAACTACACAGCGTCCTTGAGATGATGATACCAAATAGTGCGTATCTGACTGCCGTGAAGACTCTACTGGATGGGCACGTGGACCTGGAATACAATGAATCTTGGGTTTCATTCGAAGTAAACTCAAAGTCACCTCTCTTCGAAAATTCAGGTGTGACAGTTCTGATGTTGAGTTGTGGTGTAATTCAGTATGTACAATCAATCCCGCAACAACAGCCATGTTTAGGGCATTGCTAAATAAGTTCCAGTACCACTTTTTGCTGCGGAACATAGGACGGTAACTTCCAAGAAGTCTGTCTAACAAATCAACTCCACCCATACCTTCGTTATAGCACTTTATAAGATGTGGCTGTGAAACATCTACCTTTTTTCTTTCTTTACGGCAAAATCGTTTTGCTTTACCCATAGGTTCATGAGTATCGTAATAAGACACTATTGTAACAACTGAACTATCGTTCCATCGGCACATATAAGCTTTTCCATCGCACTGAAAATCGTACTTTCCCCTCTCGCATTTGGACATTTTTTTAATGATTGCAAAGGACATTGTCCTGTTCTAGTATCCCGAATTGTACCAGTTGCATTAAAATCTTTTTCCGATAAATCCGCAAAAAGTTTATAAGACGTGAAAAAATTAACAAAGTATATTTCGTGTTTTTTCGGATTTTCAATACACGATAAAAGTTCCCATACAACTCTTGATCCAAGGGGAATATTACTCCTTTCCGGACTTTTTCCACCGTAAATTTTCATTGCATATGGGTAACCATTATGCGAACAAAGCATCCAAATTTTGAAACCAAATCTTATAGGCTTACCTTTTATGAACATTTTTGCTGAATGATGACCATAGTATGGAACCATAGATTCATCAATGCTTAGTTTTCTGTGAAAGATTCCAAACTGCCGAAAATTTTTTTCAAGTTCTTGATAAAAGGGAGAAATTTTACCCAATTTATCTCCTGCTTTCAAATCATTTGAATCTATAATATGAAAATATTTCTTTATTTTCCTAAATCGGGCTCTAGACATAACTGAAGCAACTATTGGAACGGACAAATCTTCATAAGTGCTTCAATATAAATCCTCACCAGGAACAGTATGGTAGCCACTAAATAAGAGTAACCCAAAAAATTGCCCAATATCTTTTTCGTCTACATCAATATTTTCCCCTTTTTGCATTGCATACAGTTTTGTCATTTCTGATAAATGGGCTAAATATTCCATCGGCAAAAATTTGTTGAAAATTTCAGCTGGCGATAAATTTGCTAATTCGGGAAACGATTCGCAAAGCTTCATATTACTTATGGTTTCTAAAGATTTTTTGAAAGATGCATTTTTATTCCAGTTCGGCTTCATATCTTCTTTCTTTGATAGTCTCTTTCTCTTCAAACTTGATTCAGTTTTTGATGTAGAAGGTACAGAAACAATCGTTTCATCATCTGATACATCAACTGATGTATGTGTAAAAACTTCTAATTGTCCGCATACATCTGCAGGCATAATTTTTTAAAATTCATTTTCATTTACATCTTCTTCATCTGTTATAGCACCACTTTCATCAGGAGGCAATTGGCAAATATCTATAACAGAATCAACCGAAGCATCTGAATCTGATAAAGGGTTAAAATATTCAATAGCTTCCGGTACTGTTAAAAATCTTTCACGATTAGCCATATCTATCAAAGAAGCAAAGTAAAAATATCGTTCTAGCTTCACCCTCTATTACTTACAAAATGAACGATGCAAAAAATTCAGAAAGAGAAATAGGAAAAATAAATAAATAAAAGAACTGGGCGGGTGCTGAACCACGTGATCTATCTCAAAACTCTTACATACTCTAAGAAAGTAAAAATTATTGTTAACAAATAGCACGCTTCGCGGGATACTTAGAAAAAGTCATAAACATCCTCAGTCCTGAGCAAAACAGTTGTTTGGACAAAACTCTCACCCCCGCACTAGTGAGGGCAGAAAGCAAGAGAAGGGGGGAGGGGTGAAAAGGGTGTAAGTGGAATTCGAAAAGCCACTGACCTGCTTTTAAACACAGCAAAAGAGATTCAGTATAATTCTGAGACTCTCAATATTACAAATTAGGAAAATAGATCAACAGGGCAAATGATCGAATTCTGTATAGTGAATTACGCCAATGTTCCCGAACGGGAACAATAGAATTTGATATCTTATAGCAAACGCATTTTTATTGAAAACTGTTATTTAGCATGTTTATTCTTTAAAATGGACCTTATTTATCATAACTCTGAAATTTCATGAATTTTGCATCTTTTAAAAATTTTATGTGAATTTTTTTTAACAATCCTAGTAAAAATTGACAAAAAATGACTTTTTTACGAATTTTTTTAAGCTTAAATAATTATATAACATAAATATTTTTTAGTCTAAAAAAATAAATGTACTTTTGTTAATAAATAATAATTTTTGTAAGTCCATAGAAGCGAAACTTTTTTTTTTAATGAATTTTAAATTTGATGTTCCCGTTCGGGAACATTGGCGTTTAAAAGGTTAAATGTCCACTTAATTTTATTATTTATCCTTTATAAATAGAAATTGGTTTACGTAATAGGTACTGCAAAATATTTTCACTTTATTAATTAGAAAAAACCATATATTTATCTTAATTAATAGCGTAATATTATTAACTTTAAAAAAAACTGCAAATAATGTGATTTTTCAAGTAATGGAGTTGATCACTCATAAAATATATTTCCTTTATTACTTTAATTCATTAATTGTTAATCAGAGATTATTTCGACAAAATTAATGTTTATTGTAACTATAAAAGCATTTTTAAAATTATATGAAATATAATCTCTTTGCTCATAATTAAGTTTTTTTTTTTAATTGAAAGTAGATATTACAATTTGATACATTTCTATCTATATGAATATAAGACATTATCTTAAAAATATATTTTGGATGCAAAGACTTTAGAAGATTATTAACCTATAATAATGATGGTTTAATTTCTTATTCCAGTCTCAATTCTTTCCAATTTAAAAACCAGGAAAAAGAACCAAAGCCAATTTCTTTTGAATAAAATATTAATGAATTGTTGTTCTACTAGATCAGTTAAGTATAATTTAATTAAAGATAACAGCAAAATACCTTCTCATAAAATTGTGTATCTATAAGCAAAGTTGCGTAAATGTTATGAATAATAAATTAATCTCTTTTAATGTATATTTATTTAAATAACGTTAATTTTTATGTAGATTATTTATTTTTAAAGGATTAAATACAGAATTTTGCTCATGGAAAATGCATTTGTTTCTATATTCCATTCTAGCAAAAGTTTCGTACGCAAGTTCAAGTTTTCTTATTATTATATAGCTTGGTATCGATACAGTTGGTGTCTTTATTACGTAACAATAAATATAGGGATGTTTTTTTTTTCGATGGTACTTTATTCGATATGTACATTTTTGAGATACACATTATCTTCCGCGACTTTTGCAAGATAATACATTTGTAAACTTAAAAATTTTAAATACATTTTTCAAATTCCTTTATTAAAATTCTATTGTTATTGAAAATCTCATTTAAAATTTTTGATGGCAAAAAGTAAATACGAACATTTCAGGCAGAAAGTTTTGCTCCTACTTACAGTTGGAGCTGGATTAAATATTTATTGAATTTCAAAGATGGTAGATAAGATAACTTGAAATAAATGTAATTTATTTATAACAAAATTTTAATCTTCTTCCACAGTTTCGTGTTAATAAGATCTCGTCACAGATAAAGGAGACGAAAAATTAAAAAAATATATTGTGATCTATTTTCATTATAAAGCTTTTTTATATTTGAAATGAATTTGGTTTCTTTTATCATAGAATGAGAAAAAAATTCCTTCAAGAATGATTCAACTAAGCTCATCATGTTACGTTACTATTGATATTTATCCAAATATCCGTTCTCGCCGATTTAAAATAAGATATTTCTCTATGTAATTTTCTACCTTTACAGCACTTTTCGTGATGTCACTGAAGTTTACACAAAGCAAGTTAGCTCCATCGAAAATTTCGTTAAAATAAATTTATTATCGCTAAAGGTAACAACAATACTGTGGTGAGACACCGTGTATTTTTAAATGATTAAATGAATTACGACCATGCACAATATACATACATATATATATATGTATATATGTTACGGTCAATATGATTAATCCGGTCATTATTAATAATAGCCGGTTATTATTAATAATGACCGCGGTTATTATTAATAATAAACGACCATAATGTCCGGTCATTATTAATAATGACCGGATTAATCATGTTGACCGTAACATATATATATATATATATATATATATATTGAAGTGTTCTCTACCATAAATTAAAGGCTGTTTAATCTTTTTGTAATCAACCTGTATATTTATATAGACGATTACGCATTTGCGACGTAACATATCGCGTCTATGTTAATCATAAAATCAAAGAGTTTCATGCCGTACTTACATAGAAATCGAAAAATTGAGAAGGCGCCGTAATTGAGATAAAACTATAAAATGAGCCATTTATTATAACCTTTCGAGAATATTTATTCTTTTATTTTTTAAAGCAAAAACCGTACTTTTGTCTGAATGTTTTTTTTAAAAATTGAACTTACAAAAATTATTTTACTTTAACGATACTAACTGACAAAGAGAGGATCAATTTCATATACTTTCTGACATAAGCCATAAAAAATAAATAATTGATGAATATAATATATAATATTATTTGCATAGAAAGTATTTGAATTCCGAAAAAATGAACAAAATAAATTATTGTGACAATAAAATGCATGCGAAATAAATGTGATGAAAACTTGTTTTCTGAACTTTTATACAAACAGTTAATAAAATGACATTATTGAAAGCTTTCTTTACTTTTTTTTAAAATCCATTTAAAATTCATATAAAAGAATATGTAATTTGAAGCCATTTTTAGAGATATTTCTTAAAAAATGACTCAGATACAACAATATGTCACTTTTTATGTGTTTGGAAAATTTAAATAATTTAAACAGGTTTTTTATTCTTTTGCCACGGCAATCTCTACCATTAGACAACAGACAATCTCGGTGGTATAATTATCACTTTGATTTGGTAATTTGCTAAATTTTTCTTTTATTTTTAGACTATGATTTTACTTTTGGATCTCTTAGACCTAAATTTTCTCTTTTCCCACAAAACATACGTTACTGTGTCGAGTCTGTCACCGCACTCCGATAAAACAATTTATTAAATTTTCATGAATTGATGAAATGTGAATTAATTTTTTGGTCTTATTGTTTTTTGTTTTTTTTTCGATTGGCAAAAAATATTACTTTATTTCAAAAGTAATATGGTGAAAACCACACTCCGATAAAATAATTTGTTTAATGTTTTATGTTTTTCTTAATGTGAACATACTTTTGGGACACCCTGTATTTTTTATTGTAGTATTTTTGGTAATAGACAACCAGACATTTTCCATATTACACACATTGTATTAAAATGCACTGGCCCCCAAAAGTTAAGGTACAACCAGTTTTTTGACACTCACTATTAAAAGAATGAAAATAAATGTACAAAATATGTTTTATATAAGTGATCTTAAATAACTTCAATAACACCATGCAACAATTATACCCATCTCTAATTTGTTAAAGAATTGGGCACTTATATGGCAGGCGGCGAAAATTGCGATTATCCCACTCTTGTAAATTTGAGTGGAATTTTTTTATGCTTGTTGATCTTCGAATGTTGGTCCTAAAATATTGTTGTCCATGTGTAGGAGATGTCGTTTACCTGATTGGTTAAGATGGCGGGCAATCGGACGGGTGGAAATGAGGTTATCACACGTTGATGCTGTTAGATTTCGTAATGTGTCTCGTAATGTGGTCCAAAGACTCTGGGAATAATTTAAATACGAAAATTCATTATCAAGAATACTTGTTCTAGACCACTCATGGATTACAACACCTGCACAAGATTGCTTTCTAAATCTTTTGGCCCGAAGGCGAAGCATCACTACTGTGGCTCAGCTCATTTCAGATCATCGTAGGCAACAAGGATGACAATATCTTCTACTACGGTGTACAGACGTCTTCACATTTAAGGACTCTCTGCAAGACGATCCCTTGTGTACGCCATATTAATAGACAACACAGTAGTGCTCATTTATGTTAGTCGAGAGAGCGCGTTACCTGGAACAGACAACAATGGACTTACGTATTGCTAGCAGACGAGTCCCGGTTTGCTTTGGAGAGTGATTCACTTCGTGTGCTGATTTGAATAGAACAAGGCATCAGATTCTACCTATTTAACATTGATGAAAGGCACAGGTATAGAGGATGTGGGGTCATGGTTTGGGTTGGAATCTCTCCGGTGGCCACAGTAACCTCAATGTATGCCATGAAAGATCTCTGACTGCTGTGAAATATCGGGACGAGATCCTAGCTCCGTTTGCCACACCGTATGCTTTTGCTATTGGTGATGATTTAATGTTAATGAATTATAATGCCCGATCGTATTGCGCTAGAGTTGTTGATGAATATCTTGAGGATAAAGGTTTGGCGCTAATAAAATGGCCAGCTCAATCTTCGGGTCGTAATCCGATAGAGCATCTTCGGGAATATTTCGGCAGACATGTGGCTTCCGAAACTACTCCTCCAAAGTCGTTAAATGACTTGGACAAGCTTTTCTCCATGTATGATCGTTGTTTCCCATTCCTGTGTTCGACAACTTAAGTGACATTATCAAAAGTCGATGCCATAAATGCATTACAAGTAGGGCCGGACACGTGCTTTATTAAAATACGTTTTTTTAATTTTTTCACAAAAAAATGGCATTTATATTTTTATCAAACAGTGGCCTTTTGCAAAAAATGCAATTTTTCATTTGTAAATCATGCTTGATGTTAAAATTAAATAAAATTCAAGAAATAACTGTTTAAAGCACAATTCCTCTACATTTTATATCTTTTTTTTCATTTGTTTTCAAATTAGACACAAACAACTGAATGTACCTTAACTTTTGGAGGCCAGTGTATTTACAAAATCTCTGAATATAAAAAAAGACTCACAATCTTAGTTTATTTAATTCATACTATGAATTAAATCCTTTTCAACACAGATGTTGTATCATAGCCAAGAAAATCTCTGATTTTTTTTTAATTGTCTGCATTCAAGAGCTTCAAAATTTAATTAAAAAAAAAAATTTCGTCTAAGATGACCTTTCATTTGGAAAAAAAATCATATTTAAATACAAATCGTATCACTAAATTATGATGGATTTTATGAGTTAAATATATCCTTTTTAATAATCCTTTTAAATATATCTATTGCTAAAAAGCATAAAAAATATTTCTAGGATACTTTTTTTATACAAAGAAGCACAAATAATATTCTTTTCTATACTGAGACAGAAATGTCAATTGCAAAACCGGGAAAAAACGGATAGTGCTGGCTCTAAAATATGAGTCGCGATCCAGAGGTGAATCACGTAACGATCGGTCAGATCTGTAGACATATACAATTAATTTTATCTATTGGCTACAATATTATAATAAAATAATATATTACAACATTAAAGTAAAATATGGTTAAACGATGTAGACATTAAATTAGTTTTAATACTGGCATCCACTCTGTTGTTAGGTAAAACCATTCTATAAATATCCTTCTCTCTTTTATTTATAACGTAAATTTCAAATGTAATTGTAATTATATTTGTCTAATACAATCAGCTATAAAAGTGCATATATTTTTAGTTTCTTCTATCTATACAAGAAGAAAGTATTGGAATCATGAAAATTTTTGACGGACTTATACGTTTTAGAAAGTCTTAAACACGATTTTACAGTTCAATAAAAAGTTAAAATTTTAGTACAAATTCACCTTGTTTAATAACTAAAAATTTATAAAGATACAACTAAATGTAAATATATTGCTTGAAGGTGCGTAAAAACATACATAAAACATTTAAAAGCACATTAAAGTCCTTTTAAAAATTCAAAACGTTTTCAACCGAACTACTCGGTCATCATAAGTGAAAAACCATGAGTAAAGATTTTTCACTGATGATGAAGCAGGTAGTTCAGTTGAAAACGTTTTGAATTTTTAAAAGGACTTTAATGTGCTTTTAAATGTTTTATGTATGTTTTTACGCACCTTCAAGCAATATATTTACATTTAGTTGTATCTTTATAAATTTTTAATTTTTACGATTTTACAGTTTTTAGAAAATGTCTGTCCGTGAGTCTATGTGTCTTTTGAATATGACACAAAATTTCTGGACCCGCTAACTCACGAACTAATTCGTACAATAGGTTGAAATTTATATGAAATTCTATCCTTATGTGAAGTGGCGCTGATTAGTTTTGGGCCAAAAAACGTTTGACGCAAATCGATGATTTCCTCAATCTATGTAAAACTTTTATCTCCAGTTTATGAGCGCAGTATTCGAAGAAACATCAAAATTACAATCCTCCTGATAGGAATAGATTGTCATTCAAATTTGGTTGCTGTCATCTATGAGAGGGTGATGAAACTCGATGGTTTCTTCAAAATATGAAATGGTTTATGTCAGCATGTTAAATGCATAGAATTCAACGAAGCTTCAGTGTCCACGACCCCACGAAAATATTATGCGTTTATATACAGAAAATATTACCCATTTTCTAAATCAATATAATTTCTAGTACTATTAAAATAATTTAATTGATTTGATTTATATAGAAGAAATTTGGTGTTGGCCACAACACACTAGTTCTACAGTACATAATAGTTAGTAATAAAATATTTTGATAACTGCACTTTCACATTAGTTATACCTATTACTGTTTTCGTGTGTATGCTTTCTGCTAAAGTTATTTTTCTACTTAGATTATACAAAAGGCTGTATACACCTACATATCATGCGAGTCGCTTAAAATTTTAAAATTTTAAAGTGGGTTCCATAACAATAAAGTTTGCGAACTGCTGACTAGGTAAAATAAAGTTCTATCAAAATAACAATTAATCATTAAATTTGCTTGAATTTAGCCTGCAGTTCTTATTTAAATATGTCTAAATCAAAAAGATTTTTTAAAGAAAAATATGTAATTTTACATTTATTAAAATAAATATATTGAAGCGTTTAATTCAATAGATGGCATTGTAGTTGTCAATTGTACGTATTAAGGAAGTTTAAGGGAAGCTTATGACATGTGAAACATTCTAATAGTTCCTTAAATGATTTGTCTAGTACACAGAGATTTTTTAATGTCTAGCTCTTTTCTTAAATTAACCTCCCACACCCCTTCCCCTCTGCTCAATCCTTTTTCTTTCCATTTAAATTATTTCTACCTCACTCAGAAAGAACAATGCGCTGCGTTTTCATTTGTCTCCTTGGTTGGCTCAACCAAGAACTGTTGACTCCGCTTGTTTTTACACTTACCGCAATTTCACACTTGACAATGGAATGCATTTTTTTATTCCTCTATTGTTTTATGCATATATTTTCTGTACTGTTAATCATTGCACTAATGATGGCATTTTAAAAGCTTCGAAACAGCTGTCTTCCCCTTTTTAACATTCATATTTATTTGTGCTCTTATCATACTGTCTTTTCATTTCTCGGTTCTACATCTATATGTCTTGTGATAAATATACATGATCAATTTTAAAAGATTTTTTGTCAGACGTGCATAAACGCTATTGTGAATCATATACTGGTCTAAAATAATAATAATTATATCAAGTTAGTTATTATTTTCTACAATAACAGCCTTTTCGAACATGTAAAATTAGCTATATCTCTACTCTGGACAAAAGTAACTATTGCAAACGCTGCCGCTTCCGCCTTTTTTTTTTTTTTTTTTTTTTTTTTTTTTTCATTTGAGGTATTTCTCGGCTTATATTAAGGCAACTATTACATATGAAAATGTATCGTTTTATATAAAAAAAATTGGTCGGGAATTGGCCGTTGAAAAAGAAAATTGGAATGATTGAACGGAAATACGCTGAATCAAACAGTTTTTAAATCGAAGAATAATTTAAAATGCTATTTCATGTTGAAGTCCGTAAAAATATTTGCTTTAAAAATCTTGTAAAGGATCAAAAACTATGCATTGCAATTTAACCATCTTGGCATATTTGACGATGCAGTGTACAGTGTGGAATCAGTTGTTAAATTTGACTATTATTTTAATTTTTTGAAGTGAAAACTTCTTTAGGCCAGTTGGACATTTTTTGAGATGGGAAAAAACCATTGAAATCGCGACACCTGTAACCGACACTGTTATCGTCACTGTTACCGACAACTCTGTATATTTGAAGTGATTGAAGTGAAAACTTCTTTATGCGCGTTGGGCATTTTTTGAGATGGGAAAAAACCATTGAACTCGCGACACCTGTAACCGGCACTGTTACCGGCACTGTTACCGTCACTGTTACCGATACCGTCGCGCGCCACATGCTTGCCTGTGTGCTATTGCACCGCGGTATAGCACGCGGTATAGTAAGCGCAGAAAAATGTAAGCGGTATAGTAACGTAGAAAAATGTAAGCGGTCTAGTAAGCTGCATAGTAAGCGGTATAGTAAGCGCAGAAAAATTTAAGCGGTATAGTAACACAGAAAAAATGTAAGCGGTATAGTAACACAGAAAAAATGTAAGCGGTATAGTAAGCGGTACAGTAAACGCAGACAAAATGTAAGTGGTATAGTAAGTGGTATAGTAAAGGCAGAAAATGTAAGCGGTATAGTAACGCATAAAATGTAAGCGGTATAGTAAGGGGTATAGTAAACGCAGAAAAATGTAAGCGGCATAGTAAGCGGTATAGTAACGCAGAAAAATGTAAGCGGTATAATAAGGCAGAAAAATTTCATCGGTATAGTAAGCGGTATAGTGCGACTGAAGTCTGTTTCCCGATTTTGTATGTAAAATAATATGCATTATTTTTCATGTACAATAGCGCATTAAATGAAAATTGTAATATAATTTTTGTAGTAGTAGTTTATAATAATGAATAAAAAGCACTTCATTTAAAAGTATTTCGTGCACAATAAAACATTTCCTGACGATTAAAAAAATACACACGTAATTTACATAATACACTGTTTTTTAATTCAAAATGTCATTATATGAAGACAGATTTGTTTCATATTACGAAAAAGTAATTTGTTTACCTAACATTACTAACTTTTAAAATAGCGCAACTAATAATATTCTCTGTAATTTAAATTATGTATTTGCACGTGAACTTTTAAGAAGAGAAAGAATACTTTAAAATAATAATTAAATTATTACATGTTAAAATAGAGACAATTACGTGATATTTAAAAGCTCAAATAATAATAATACCAAACAATTCCAATTTAAAAATATATTTGCACGAATAATTTATTTCATATTTCAAAAAGGTCATTTTTTCCTATTTTTAACGAATTTTAAAATAGTGCGAAAAATAATATTTATTTTCAATTAAAGAATGTACTTACATTTAAATATTAAAGAGAGAAAGAATTTTTTTGAGAAAATTACGTAATATTTAAACCGATAAATTTTAAACGTCTTATTTAAAACATTCTTCTTATAGTGTCGCTATAAAATTCCTGGAAGCAGCGATGTTGTTAACTTAGCCATTTTGTACATGCTAATTTCCGATTGTTGAATTTATATTATTTAATCATTTAGTCAAATGGAAATGAATAGAAACCCGATTACTGGAGATATCCACTGGTCGTTTAATTATAATTCAGTCTTCCGTAATATTTTTAAATAGAACAAATTAGCAGGTTTCTCGAGCCTGCTGTGGGTGAACGGTGGCTGTCGAGCGTAGCTCGTAGGGACAAAACACCCTTGTTACTTTAAAATAAATTTCAGAGACCAATAATTGAAATTAGGACTGTAAATTTAAATGAAAAATGATCCCACAAAATTAAAATGTAAAAACTTTAATATTAATAAGTATAATATGCCATTGTAAATAATGCATAGTATATTATGTTTGGAAGATTTCGACATATTACTTATAAATATATAAACAGCTTAAAAAAGGAATAGATATTTCAATTAATAAAAAGTTTACATAAATAAAGTATTTGGAAAGAATCATGTTACTTAAATATTTAAAAAAATACATCCTTATAAATATATAAAATTTATTATAATGATTAAACTAATATGATATTTAAATATGTAAATTTTTACAGATACAAAAATCAAAAATATACGAAAGCATTCCATGTTTCCATAATAGATGCTTGAAAAAAGTATACGTCAAAAGATTACATCTTTATGATAACTTTTTCCTCATTCTTCAAATTATACTTTGATTATCGATTTGTCGAATTTGATGAAAATATCTCTTTCATATATGACAGCATTATTATCGGATTTGTGGATTCTTATATTCATTGCATTGATTTCCTCGAAACATTTGTCATGTCAAATGCGTCGAATATTTCTTCATCTATAATTCTCCATGAAAGACTCAATATATAAAGCATGAAATAGTAGAATGTTAATAATGTACGAAAAAAAGATAGATACTGTTTAATGATAATGTGTAGAACTAGCATATTTAAGTGCAAGTTTATATTGATTTTTAGAAGATTTGTAGAAATAGTGTAAAATGTTTTAAATCTCGTGCATCTTTGATCAAGAATTCAGAAGAAGAGTATAATCTCTACGAAAGAATGAAGAAACGGTTTCTTTATAATAAACAATAAAGATTTGTATTGAATGCTTACTCATTTTTTTTAAATACAGTGACCTCTCACTTATACGACTTTCAGGGGACTGTAGAAAAAAGTCGTATAAGTGAGAGAAAGTCTTATTATGAAAGTTTCAAACTTCATATGCATTAATTATTTTACCTATATAAAAAACAATAAGTTTTATGTACTAAGAACATATTTTAACAAAATTTATGAAATATATTAAAAAATAAAACGTAAAATATATTTGTAAAAAGTTTGCAAAATTGTTAACTTAGCACTATGTTTATTTTAAAGATTTACAGATCAGATTTTCTAAAAAAAAAAAATGAAGTGATATTAGTTTGTCTCTGTCGTCGTCGAAAAGAGAAAATGTATTTTTAAGTCTAATAAATCTTTCAAGCTATTTTGGGAATAATCCTTTTGATAGACATAATTCTTTAATGTATTTAAAGCGGCACTTGTTTTTGAAAAAATTACACCAGCAATAATATTGCTCTCATCTTCGTCATCCTCCTCGCTCACGTCTTCCTTATTGATATTCTCAAAGATTTCTTCAGCAGCTCTCAGTTCTGACAGAAGTTTTCATCACATTCTACATAATCTTTGAAATTAATATCTTCGTCCATAAACATTTCATCCCAGTATTCGTCATTAAATGATTCCCATATGCTCTCAAAATCGAGTTCATTCGTTGAACTAACAGTTTGGACTGGTGAAAAACAACATTTCCTAAAACATTTCTTAATTGTCTGCGATGTCACATTTTTCCAGGTGGTCATTTGGCTTTTGTTAAATGGCAGGCACAAAAGAATTCCATACAACCACCCTACCGCCATAGATTTCATCGTTAATAACACACGAAGGTAGATAAGAAATGTTATTCATTATTGATAAGCACTTTAACAATAGTGAAAGGATAAAGCTAAGAAAACGTGAATGATTTGTACTTTAAAGATTATAAAAATGAATTCTCAAGTGATAAATGTAAAATCGCCTGAACCGTTTAAAGCGTCGTATAAGTGATAGAAGCAGTCGTATAAGTGAGAGAACTTTACCATTATTTCCCATAAAGCGTGGACGGGACCAAGAGAATTCGACGTATAACTGAGTGAGTCGTATAACTGAGAGTCGTATAAGTGAGAGGTCGCTGTATTACAAATAAAATTATTTAAAATGTATATAATATATGCATAATTATAGATAATCATACATTTCCTGTATACGAGGAGAAAAATTAATTTACTTTCATTGAGTGCGGACCATAACTTTTATAACACAAGAGGTTTGTTTTTCTTTTTTTTTTACATCATTACATAGCAAGATATTTTAAAATAGTACTAAAAAGTGTAAGTTAGGATTAGTATTAAACATATTAATAATGAAAAATAAATTTTAATAATGTTTTTTAAGTAGAAAATTATATTCCAAAAATATATATGTTTCATAGTATGTAAGTTTTCTTTATTACAGATGGAAAAATATGATTAAAATTAATGAGCACAATGCATGGACTTTAAATAATATATATATTAAAACTAAAGGGGATTTTGATAAGATTCGCATTCACAAGAAAATGTCCCATTTGCGCATGCGTAAAATTAAATCTAGAACCTATCCAGTTTTAGAGTACACTCCAACGAGGAAAGGGTGGCCGATTGGTCTAAGGTGAGATGTTACTCTGTCCCGATTATCAGTTCGGTACCCACTACGGACAGAATGATTTTTTCTTATTTATTGGCAATAATTCATTTGAATAATGTCATATTTAATTCGCTAAGAAAAGTTACATAATTTGTATTTTTTTTATTCGATTGCTTTATAATAAAATAAAATTTAACATCTGAGAATATTTTGTTTTAATTACTAAGTTTATATTAAAAGTATTTAAATTAAAAGATACGCATGTAATTATCGATTAGATAAATTTAACTGGTCTGCAATTTTTGTTATCTTTGGTACGACGATTATCAAGATGTCATATATATATATATACAGGGGGTGGACAAAATAATACGAACACTCATGAAAAATGCTGAAAAGAGCAATATCTAGAAAAATACGTGAGGAATTAACCTGAAACTGCAGGTGTGTAAACAATATAGTATAAGTTATATATTTCCGTGAAGATGTTTTCCCGAAAGCCCATAGGGGACTGTCAACAAATTGAAAAGGACGAATATCTTTTGGATAATTCTGTAAAAACTAATGTAGCAAAAGCGTTCAAACTCGAGATTATTAATAAGTTGCTTATTTTAATATACAGTGTTCAATTTTATGAGGATAGCATGTATACTCGTAGAGAAATTAAGGTTTTTATAAAAACATTCCCAAATTTCGATTAGTTTTTTGCTTATAATTTGCAAAGTTTTTAATATAAAAAAAAGCTCTTTTCAGAAAATATGACAAACAACAATGTACTTAATACTCTGCAATCAGAATTAAAAAATAATAAAAATTGGATGAAAAATGAGCAGGTATACTAAAAAATGTTTCACTGCGCATGCGTGAATGCAATCAAAATATAATATGCATAATGTATTAGCTAAGTATATAGAGCAACTTTTGTGAAAGTCTCAAAATCATAGCTTGAAAATTCTGTAAATTGTCGTCGATAGAATAAGCTCGAAATCCGTTGTTCCCAAAAGGAAGCAAAAATATGAGGGGTTGTATCCAAATATAGTAGTACGTGCAATATTGTGTACGCTATCTTGGCACTAATCAACAGATATTTGATACAAACCCTCATCTTTTTGCTTCTTTTTGGGAACAACGGATTTCGAGCTTATTCTATCGACGATAATTTACAGAATTTTCAAGCTATGATTTTGAGACTTTCACAAAAGTTGCTCTATATACTTAGCTAATACATTATGCATATTTTATTTTGATTGCATTCACGCATGCGCAGTGAAACATTTTTTAGTATACCTGCTCATTTTTCATCCAATTATTATTATTTTTTAATTCTGATTGCAGAGTATTAAGTACAATGTTGTTTGTCATATTTTCTGAAAAGAACTTTTTTTATATTAAAAACTTTGCAAATTATAAGCAAAAAACTAAAAGAAATTTGGGACTGTTTTTATAAAAACCTTAATTTCTCTACGAGTATACATGCTATCCTCATAAAAATGAACACAGTATATTAAAATAAGCAACTTATTAATAAACTCGAGTTTGAACGCTTTTGCTACATTAGTTTTTACAGGGTTATCCAAAAGATATTCGTCCTTTTTCAATTTGTTGACAGTCCCCTATTGGCTTTAGGGAAAACATCTTCACGGAAATATATAACTTATACTATACTGCTTACACACCTGCAGATTCAGGTTAATTCCTCATGTATTTTTCTAGATATTGCTCTTTTCACCATTTTTCATGAGTGTTCGTATTATTTTGTCCACCCCCTGTATATATATATATATATATATATATATATATATATATATATATATATATATATATATATATATATATATATATATATACTGATAAGTATGTGATTATTTTTCGTAAAAAAATTAAAATAAAAGGAAAGAAAACAAAAATAAATAAATATATTCATACAGGAACTCTAAAGGAAATTGATATCCATAATTTACTAATTAAACAAAACAGGGAAATGTAAAATAAAATTCAAGTAATTAAAAATATGTATTATAAATTATTAAATCTTAGCTGCAAAGGCCAAATTTTAAATTCTGGGTTTTAGAATCAGACTGATAAAAATTTATTTAATGTAAAATTTTAAAGGTTAATGCTAGTTAAAAGAAAAATAAAACCAGAAATACTAAATATTGTTATTTTTCCAAAATATTGGGACTGTGGTAAAGAAAATTTAACAACCGACAATATTTTTTTAAATTACTTATTTTATATTAAAAATATTTAAATTGAAAGATTTTGCATGTAGTTATCGATTAAACAGAGTGATCTAAGTTGTATATATTACTTGTATGACCATTATCAGTAAGATATATAAGTATGTAATTGAGAAAAGTATATGATTATTCTCCTTAAAAAAAGAAAAAGAAAAGAAGATAAAAAAGAAAGAGGCAAAAATATTCATTTAAAAATTATAAAAGAAATCACCTTGATATCCATGTTTTCTCTGGGTTTTAGAGTCAGGCTGATAAAAATAAAATTAATGAAAAATTTTAAAGGTCGCGTAATTAAAAAAATATATTAGAAAATACCAAATATTGATATTTAAAAGTATTTAATGATATATTTTTACTTTCTACAGTTTCAATTAATATTTTTAGTTACATTTTTGGTAAATTAATTCAAACATAAATGAATGTAAGGTACAATCATAAAATTATTTCACTTCAATAGTACCCGTACGTCACGGCGACGTCACTGTGAAGTCACACTGTGACTTTGTGACCGTCGTCGTGACGTCAAGTGACGTCGATGTGAAGTCCCTGTGACCAAAATGTGAAGTCGTTATGGCCGTTTTCAAGGTTTTCTGTGACCTCACAATGTGACTACTTTGTGATGTCACCGTGCGACTTTTAATGTGAAAAATCTGGCGAATCTGCATCGCATAGGGTGACCAGATTTTACTGGAATCCAATTCAGAAAGTTCGTATTGATATTTTTGGATTTGTTTGGCGACAGAATAGATTTGGATTAGTGGTCGTATGACCTGATTTTCGTGAACCCGATCTGACCTGAGTCGGGTATGATGTTTTTACTGTAAGTCTTGTTCGAAATAGTATCTTGCATACGTCCGAGTAGCCAGATTTTATCAGAAATTGTGTTACGATACAATTTCTGATATCAGCTCGGATCTAGAGTCATGCACGAATCCGGTTATATACTTCTTGAACATGATTGAATGTCTACTTGAACATGAATGATGGTTGATTGAACTTATATTTCAATTCACCCGTATTCTTACCCTAACCCAATAACAACAACAACAAAAATCTGTAAGCCCACAACCCGACCGAACCTGATAAATGATTTCGCATAGATTCGGATAACAAGATTTCACCAAATCCGATAATATCGACGATAAGGATTGGATCGGCAATAATTTTTATTGATGCAACTCGTATTCAACTTAAAACTTTGCATCTGATTGGGAAACAAGCTAATGTAGCTGTTAAGCAAGAAAATTATAAGTGTAAAAAACGCATACTAATATAAAAATAATAGATGAATAAATTAAAAATTATAATAAAAGTTAATATTTCAATAATATGAAATTCTATTGTTGAAATAACAACTTTTTAAATTTACTTCTACTTCCATCTGTTTTATGTAACCACCAAAAATATCGACAATTAAAACTATGCTATTTTGCTATTAAGTATTGAAGTCTTTAAATGTGTATGCTTT
Source organism: Maratus michaelseni (assembly GCA_963931845.1). Taxonomy (NCBI): domain Eukaryota; kingdom Metazoa; phylum Arthropoda; class Arachnida; order Araneae; family Salticidae; genus Maratus; species Maratus michaelseni. The sequence continues at coordinate 260,822,646 of OZ007589.1, read as the reverse complement.
TCCATATTTCCCCTCGTTCAATATCACGAAACTTTCTAACATATTTATGAAAAAAAAATTAATCACATGGCACTTGCATGCCTGATAATTAAAGCTATTTGGAATGAATAGCGTTTTCCCTTTTTAGATAAATGTAATACTTAAGATCAATTTCGGTCACGTTTTTCCCGTCCTTGACGCCGTGCGTCGGAAATTTGGTTCAAAACACCGACTTTGATAGTGTTTTCTGAAACATGATTTGCCGTTGCCAAAAACTGGATAACACCATTCGATTATACATATTCTGAATAAGAACACCTGCCAATTTCATGTATTTCAGAATAAAAATGAATTCAGAAATATGTCAGAAATTAGCTATTTTCGATTTGAGAACAACTTTAATGAAAATATAAGTATACATTTTAAAATAAGCATTCTGAAAAAATTATTTTATGAATCAATTTAAATAATAGATATACCTATGTGCGATATTATTAAATAATAAACATTGTATCAAGCAGTAAAACAGTTTTCGTTGTAAATGAAATATAGAACTTAAGATCATAAACGCCAAAAAAAAATTATATATTTTTTTTCTTTACAAATTATTTCATTTATAGTTTTTGATAGAATACTAAATGCAGAACTTAAATATTAATTTTACTATAAAAACTTTCGATAACACAACTGGAAAAATTACCTTAACTAAACAGTACCTTAACATAAATTATTTTATTGCTTCATCAATATTTATTATTTTTGTGCACCTAACATTGCCATATCTCGACAAATAAATTATTCAATGCGTTAAATTGTCACAACTTTTGCAAATGTATCAGAAAATTATTTCTCGAAACCCACACTAGCAACGAAATTATCAAATTGCAAATCAAATATTAATAGTTTTAAAAATTGCAATGTTTTTAATTATAATGAATAACTATGAAAATTGAACTAAGAAACGCAAAATATTAAATAAATTCCTCATTATAAATAACACTTTACATTTCGAATACATATTGTTAGTAAATACTTTAAGCTTTTTTCCAAACAGTCGATTAAAAAAAATTTAAACATTAAAGATAAAATTTAATACGAGTGATTTTTTACAAGAAAACTTAAACATCTTAACTTTTAAATAATGCACTTTTAAATGTACTAGTACTAAACATGCACTATTAACAAAACTGCGAAGATATTAAAAGTTACTTGCTGATCTATAGGTATAGGGGTTACGTTTGAATAGTTCTTATCTGCTTCCCTTCCATTGAAAAATTACACTGTAAATCCACTACTCTAATTATCACCCAGGCCTTTTGAACGCACCCGGCTAGACACAGGGAGATGTTGAAACGGATGGTTTACTTTAAAATGGAGATGATTAGCTCTAAACGTTAATTTACTTACACAGTATAAATCTACAAACTTAAAAGAACACAACACACGCTAATCCGAACTTGGAATGAGAAAAATCGTCTGCATTGAATATGCGCGCGCAGTATTGTTTAAACACAACAAAATAACAACTAGCAGGTGTTTCCAACTTTACCGCAAATGATATAGAAAGAAAATAATTTAAATAAAAGACATTTCAAAAGCTTTATAATTTATATGGCTGAAAAATTAACTTCTAATGATGCTATAATATTCTTTTTTTATATGAGAGAGTTTTGTATTCTTAGAAATAAGCTGTGAAAATTTATATTTTTATATATTTTTTAATCAATTGCATTTGCTTTAGACGTCAAAAGTAAAGATAAATTTTAAATAAAAATTGATTTAATAGGCTTTATAAAGTAATTTCGATATAAATTTACATACTATTCTTCAATCAAGTACAACTAACATCTACTAAGTAATATCTACTAAGTACGAATTTTTCATTTTTTACACTCTATCGAAAAAAAACAATATATTTAATAGAGGTGATATCTTACTAAGCACTGGCCAGTTTTGGATGAATTGCGATAGAAATGGCTTTCACTTTATAACATGTTTTTAATTCATTTTTTCTTGGGAATACATGAAATTAGCTCGTGTTTTTATTCAGAAACTATGTAATTGAAAAACCTTTTCCATTTTTTGATAAAAGCAGAAGATCTTTCAGAAAATAATGTCAAAGTCGGCGTTTTGACCCGAATATCCGACGTGACAATGGAAGAGGAGAAAATCTGGTCTTCACGCGACAGGAATTGCTTATAACTCGATAAGTAATTTGTTTATCAAAAAATTAAAAACTCATTTTGATTCCAAATTGTTTCCAGAATCAGTCCTGCACATTTTATGCTTTGCTCTTAAACATGAGTCAGAAATTATGTCAGAAAGCTTTGCGTTGTTGAGCAGGTCAGTTGAGAACCACCTTAATTACGCCGTATAAGGAAAATCCTGAAAGCGTTGGACGGTCACCCCGACCAGACTGTGTTGCTATCGAACTCGCAAAAGTGGTGCCTTCATTCTTTGACCAGGAAGCTGATGATTGGGTTGAGTGGCCTATCAAAATAATTAAAGATATGAGATTTTTTAAGAAATATTTGTAGTATTACAAAATTAGAAAATGAGTCCCATGCGGTAGTAGAAAAAAAATCTAAATGTCTGTATTTAAAATGCTAACAAACCTCTAAATTCCTAACAATTTTATTAGAATGGGAGATCTATTTCTGAACTACTTTCCGCCGAAACTTTCATACGTCACTAAATTTCCCTTAAAGGATTTTTACCTCTGTACTATATAGTATATTCTGTTAAATTTCTTGAAAATGGTAATGAAAATTGTAAAAAAGTTATATGTCTCATATATGTAGACAGATATTTATTTATTATTTTATTTTGGAAATACTCAATTTATTTAAATAGTGCGTGACAATGTTTTTATTAATGATTTAGGTACATGACATAATTCAATTCTATATTTTATGAGTTTTTTTTTCAAATTGACTCTCCGATCACACCGTTAAGTCACAGAGTGTTGGTATGTTGTTCATAGGTGTGACGTGACTTATGTGACTTGCAGTGACGTCATTGCAACACCAAAAAAAATTGTAAACTGTCAAAAAGTAATTTTCTTGATGCCATAAGATGTTCAAAACTTTATTTTAAGATTTCTTTAGGTATTCAAGACGTTCACATTTTAGTCACAGTGTGACGTTACAAAGTGGTGACATTTTGGTCACAGATGTGACGTGACGTACGTGACTCACAGTGATGTCACAATGACGTTCCTGTGACTGTTCATGCTATGCGGGTACAGTTGGCTAGACTGCGTCGTCTAGCCATCTATCGTCTTATATCTATATGAATCGCTTACACAATATAAAAGCATATTTCTAAAGAAACTTTTAAGTTATTTACCGTTAAATCTTGATGGGTACTATCCAGTATGTATTTAAATTGAACGCTGTGTTTCTTAAATGTGCACCAGGATAACACAAAAGTACTAAAAAAATCATTTACGCATAAAAATACAGAAAACCCTCTCTAAATTGAGACTCAACATCACAAAATTTTAGATATCTCAAAAAAAAAATCAAAATTTTTAAAATATTTTCTTGAATTTTTATTCTTAAAAGTTTTTTTAGGATTAATTGTATGAGTCATTTCTTCAAATATTTGAGAATTTTTGCTGTGTACAACAATTGTTCAACATCTGGAAACCGAGAGTAGTAAAAAATCACATCTAAAGTGGCAGTATCATGTACGTCAGCAGAAGATAAATATGAAGACGAAACTAAAAAACTTCAGTAATAACTAAATATTATAAATAAAAAAGCACAATCGACAATGAAATTTGTACATAGATAAGTTGAATCTTTTGTCGGCATAGTACATTAATTAAAAATATATCACATTTGGAAATTTTAATTAAAAGAGAAAAGCATGCAAAAGTCTGTATTAGTTTTTGTTATAAATGTAATAAGATATTTTTAGAATAAATAACAAGATGTCATCATTTTTCTGTTCTTGATGTAAGTCCATAATCCAGGATACTCCATAATTTCTTGCAATGATATCTTACTCTATGATTTCTTATAATGCGAAAAACGTTAATAATCTGACTACAGTATTATAACTGTAATGATTTCGATATTCCTAATTTTTGATGTATCGAATTATTTTGTATCCCTCTTCAACTTCGAGATATCGAAGTTTGACTGTATTAGGTTGCTGCATACATTCATCTCTTGTTTTTTAAGTGTGGCACAGACAAAACAACACCGAAAATTTCTTACGTAGGTAAAGCATAATGAAAAATTCCATCAGAACACTAAAGCAAATTATAATTTTTTTATGAAGATTTCCGATGTTGTTTACAAAAATTATTCCAAAAAACATATTTTTATGAATATTTAGACATTTTATTACTAATATTTTAAACGAAATGTATACAAATACATAGTACTGAGTACGAAATTGTACGAATATTGCGTAAATGAGTACGAATACATACTCTTCTGTGGGCCCCGAAACTATGGGAGCATGATTTCTGTGGGCCCCGAAAACCTTTCGAAACCCACACTTTCACAGAACCACTTATTTATGGATATTTCTTATTTTAAAAGAAAGATTTTAAAGATAATTTCGGTAAATAGAATGTTTCGTAAAAAAAAAAAAAAATTGAAATTCAACTGTAGTTTTAAGTTATATAAATGGCGTATCGTATAATTTTAAGTGTGTCATCTTAATACAGCATAAAGTAAATCAATTAAAATTGAGTCCAAATTTTTCGTTGATGCACTGTAAAAAATGACCAATGTTTCTTATTTTATGAAAATATACTATAACCACGAACGAAAATATAATATAATCTTCTGAGTTATCCGAAATTCCGAATAGCGTATTTCATTGTCTTTTGGATCCCCAGAAACCAATACATTTCCAAAATTTAGAGAATTATTTATAAAAACAAAATTTCTCTAGCTGCCCGTATTTTTCAGAAACCCTGCTGCCCGTATTTTTCCGAATAGTTTTTATAGTGTATTAATTAGTGTCCTCAGCCTGGAATACCTGTTTTTCGAGTGCTATCGATTCTCAAGTAAACATTTTCATGCTCAAAAAAATATGTTTAACAGACAAACATGCAAAATTAACAGCGTTAACAATAACATTAAAATTAAGATTATTTCTTTACTCTTTCATCTATAAATTAACGTATGCGGTTGAAAACGTTTACTTCAGAATGGATGACATTCGAAAAACAGGTATTCCATTCTGAAGACACTAATTAATACACTATAAAAACCCTTCGGAAACGTTTCCGAAAAATACTTTGTTTTTATAAATAATTCTGTAAATTTTGGAAATGGATTGGTTTCTGGGGATTCACAAGACAACGGAACACGCTATTCGGAATTTCGGATAACACAGAAGATTATATTATATTTTCGTTCGAGGTTATAGTATATTTTCATAAAATAAGAAACATTGGTCATTTTTTACAGTGTGTGTTTATGGAGAATTTTTACACTATTCAAGGGAGAAAATGAAAATAATTTTTTTCGCTTAACATTTTACAATTTCGTACATTTGCTATTGACATAAATTGAATAACGTTTTCTTTTCATGCAGTATCTTGTAAAGAATAACAGTTTATTTTAAGGGTGAAAAAAGACATTTATGTAGGAAAATGATGCTATACTTTAAAATGTTACATGTGTATTTTTTATTCGTGCAATCCTTTAAATAAAACATATATGAGTTTTAGTGGCTTTATTAGTTGCAAAACAGTACATTTATTTGAAAAACAAGAAATATTATCAATCGCATGACACACAGTTAGATTTTGTATTTAGAGAACTTCTAGTAATATTTTCCATTCTGGAAATACATGCAGAGTTTTGTGAATAATGAGGCCATGGACACTCATCAAATATTTCTAAAGAATTGGATGAAATGGTATGCAGAAAAAACATCTTAGAGTAGAGCATTGTTTTCCTATATAAAAGGGATTTTTCATTGATAAAATTAAATTTTATTCCTGAAACATGATATATACATATAAAATTATTGCATTTATGCACAATACATGATCTGAAGCTGCAAAATGTAAAATGAAAGTTTTAAATTTAAATTTTCCTTATCACCTTAAGTAAGCATGCAGTTTTTAATCTCTATAAACTGTATTTTAACTTTCAATAAAAACTTTTTTATTGCTGTAAGAAAAATATTTTTTTACTTACATTATTAAAATCATCCCTATTATAAAATTTTGTTATATTTTCCTGATAGTTTATAATTTGAGAATGCTTTAATTAGAAATATAATTTATATAAAAACGCGCTTATCAATTCTTATTCGTTATTTGAAAAAAAAAAAAAAAAGAAAAACGTTTATTTTTTATTTATTTTTTATTATCTGTATTAATTATGTATTTTCCAATAAATTCTGCATTTATCCTTTATTATTACCAGTTTATGGAAATATATATTAGTTTATGTATATATATTTAACCAAAGCTAAATTTTTACAGTTACAATTTAATATATTTATATTTTTATCTGCTAGTATAAGGTCACAGTTTTTGTTTTGGTTAAAAAAAAAATACTATTTATATCAAATGTAAATAACAGAATGTCAGTAATTTTTTTTCTATACCAGGGCATATGATTTTTCTTAGCAAGCAAATGTAATTAATGATCAGCTAAAGTTGATAGTGTTTTTTGTAATTATTTAAATAATGTGTAATCTAGAAATCCGTACATTCTGAATTTAATGGTATTTTTCTCTTCAGTCATTTTATCACAAAAATGAGAGCTATTTTTTTAATATTTTTTAATGATGAATAAAAGCACATTTATATAGTTTTAAAGGTGGTAAAAATATATGAAAAAAAATGCAGGAAAGTTTACAAAAAAAATAATTCAAAATATATTCAAGACATTAACAGAATACTAGACAGTATACTAGAATAACAGTATACTGGAATTTAATTTATTTATTTGAAGCACTTGAACTTATCAATTTTTTTTTTTTTAGAATATTTAATTTTTTTTTATTTTTTATTTAATTTTCCAAACAAACTACTATTTTTCTGATTCAATATTAAATAGTTGTATTTAAAAAAACATTTAATTACATTTCATATTATTTGCGCAATAAATGCTGTGGCTGACTATAATCGACCCCGAAGGAAATGTCTATAGAATCTTAGAAATAAAAGAAAGGTGCTGCAGTACATAGCATAGATTCCCAATTTTAAGGCGTGCTTTACAAAAACACTCAATACAATAATTTTCTATTAGAAAAACGAATACAATTTAAATTATTTGAATTAACACGTTTTACACAGCATTGTGCAATAAGTGCACATTTATTTTCATTAATTGTGCACTTTCTGAAAGTAATACTAAATATGAACTCGTTGCAAATGGAAAGTTCGAAAAGTCAGCTTATTTTATGCTGTTAAGAATATAGGAACAAATTTCATGAAGATAACTTGATAAAATTTTATGAAGACATAATAAATGACCCTTTTACATTATTAGTAAAACAAAACTACCCGCAAACTGACAAAATATATAATACGGACAAATTTATCATTTTGCAATTTAATGTACTTAAAAATATATAATGGGCAATTGCTATATTGTATATGTAAAAAATAAAATTAATTTTTATTGTTTATTGGAAAAAATAATTTCATTTATCGTCAAAATATTTGTTTCGAGATTTAACAAAAAACACAATCTGTCTTTTAAAAAATCGAAGTCCTTTAAAGCGCCCACTAGAGTTTTTGTACTATAGTTTTTATCAAATAAACATTTAACAAGGAATCTCTATTTTTAAGTAACCTTTAATCTAATATCTAATGCATAAATAATTTAAGCTTACTAATGGTTATGTTAATAAAAATATATAGCGAGTCTATGTAGAGAGAGAGTAGGCTGAAATAGTACATTAAGTAAAATTATAGAGTTGCATTTCAACTTTTTAAAATTAGGTTACTTTTGAACTTAATAAAATTACGTTACTTTTAAGCTTTATAAATTTAGGTTACATTTTAATATATAAATGACCCGTTATCACTAAATAAGCTGTGGAGTGACATGACACTTTAAAACACACTCTGTAATAATGAAAGACATATATATTAATGATAAAATCTATTTATAGATGAAATGTACTTATGTGAAAAGTAATAAACTTCACAAGAAACCGTTTTTCTCAAAAAGATCCAAAGAGCTAGCATTAACTTTTTCATCAAAACTGGCTGATACGACGTTTTCCAGCACTTAACGCAAATCATATGTTAAACAAGCGGGTAAGTGTGATCGAAGATCGCACAAAGGGTTTCGTTTAATATTCCTTTCAAAACACTTTATCCTTTCTTTAATAAATCCAAATAAATTTCATTTAAAAAAAATATATAAATAAATAAAATAAAGTCATGTGTTTTATAAAGTAAAATTTACCGGTCTATTTTTCTCGTTTTTTCGAAAATCTAAACCAATCCGATAGCGGGCGAAGCCCGCTATTATACTCTGTCATAATAAATTCTGTCATGTGGACTAAATGCGATATTAAAAAAAACCAAGTTCAACATTAAAAATGTTGTATAGAGACTTTCAAAGTGTTAAAATAATCCAATATTTCCCTAATCGCGTTTTTATCATGATTCAATACGTTCCTCAAACTCATATGACAGTATAATCACTTGCTGATGTGTCATATCTACTTGCTTTCTCTATTACTCATATTGATACTCTCTTTGTATCATTCTCAAACATGTGAAAAAATCCGTTAAACTTCCAATATGACGTCAGATTAATTTTCTTTTTAATTCTCTAATGACATCATATTAACCTGATTTCTGTACTTACACAATACACATACTCCTACTCCTCGTATTATTGAGAAATGTTTGAAAATTTCCGTTTTATTACCGATATGATGTTATATTAATTATTCTTCAACTGGTGAAATTTTTTATTTAATTTTCATTTTTCACGTGGAAATCTTTCAAAAGAAAATTAATTATTGTAGGAAGAATTTTGTTTCGTATTTTTAATTTTTGGCAATCAACGAAAAATGTTTCAATTTAATAGAAAAGACTGTTAGATGTTTGGTTTTTTAGCTCTCTATTTTAAAATAAAATAATACGGTATATATATATTTTTTTATTTCATGATTTTCAGCTTCATAGTAGATATTCAGCTATAAGTACACAAAATTTCAAGTCTGTAAGTTATATAGTTTCTGAGAACCAGCTCTGTGACGGACAAACAACGTAGCGGGACGAATAGGGTTTCGTGAATCTCACGAAACCTTAAAAATTAGCAGCATTTGATCAGATAAAAGAAAGAGGCACGTCTTGCCAAGTTGACATCCAAGCAAGAACTGAACACCATGCTCTCAAACAAGTCTCTCATGGGAATGCCCCGAACCAGTTGTGCATCTTGTATTTTAGATTTTTTTTCCAGTCGTACAATGTTGTAATCTGGTATTCAAACGAGAGAAAATGTCACCAGTGGTAATTTTTATGGGAAATATAATTACCACAAAACAATAAACTTTTATAAAGGGCATTCCAAGAAACAAATGAAAGCAATATTTTATCCTATATTGTATAAAAACTAAAAGTGCATATATATTTTTTCTTTCGTAAAGATATTACTCACTGAACAAGATTTGCAACAGTTGTCGGAGCTCGTAAAGCAAATTTTGCAGCAGATATAATAACTTTTGTTGAAAGAAATAACAAATTTTGTAGTAGGAAAAATCTTTTTTGTTTGGTTGTTGATTGCTTCTGTTGATTGGTTCGTTAGTGTTTGGTACGGCTGATTATATGAATGAAGTATATAGGTCGAAAGGGTGAAAGATCTCCGTTGGCGCTCTTTCTAAAGGAACCTAACTTGTATTTACTCAAGTTTCGAATGAAACTACGGAAAAATCTGAACGGCTATGCTAACGAGCGCGACGTTGAATGGAACTAAGCAGACCTCGTCTACTACCTAGCCAAACTTCATAGCCAATAATGGGCCTTTCGTAGCAGGTGAAAAGTTCTGCAGGAAAAACAAAATTATTTTTACAGCAAGTAAGAAATAAGTTATGTAGCAGATAAATATATTTTTAACATAACAAAAAAATAAATAAATAAATAAATCAATGACAACAAATTATTTACTTCTCTTGTAAAGAAAAGTAATAATTGCGTTTTTTTTTTCATTATTAATTACTTTTCCCGTCCATTCTAAGAAAAACAACTTTTAGCAGATTCATTGAACAGCGCAGCAACACGTTTGTATAACTAGAAGCGTTTTTAACGGCTGTAGTTTTCGGTGTTCAAAAGTTAAATAGGAGAGATATGACTTTGTTTGATACTCTGTATAAAATGTGTAACAGCAAATTATTTCATGTTTTAAACTTTCGTTTCTGTTTCAGAAACAAAGGGTTTTTTATTTGTATGACTACAGATAAGTTTTTTAAGACACTCTTTTAGGGAAATTCCTTTCGAACATATTTCTCAAAGAAAAGATTTCTCATTTTTGCGTATTTGAAGATGTTTTTTTAAGGACACAGAATTAAAATGTAGACTAAAGAACTCTGATAAGTTAAACCCTTATATATGTAAGTAATATGGAATAGTGCAACAATTTTTCCTAATGTGGTAATGCTATATAGTAATGTGGCTTACAGATATAAAAAGAAAATTAATTGTATAGTTACTTATATAATGAAAATTTTCGCTCAAAATATATTCTGTTCCATTAGAATGCTTGCATTTTTAATGCTGCGAAATAAATTAAGAAAATGTCTGTCGACCTTTGAAACTACCAGTACAAATTTAAAACAAAATATTGTACTAATGCGAAATAACTGAGACATTTACTTGGTTGGATTGCCAAAATTTCCCATTATACAGAATTCCTATATACATTAAATAATTAAAAAAAAAAAAAAAAAAAAAACATGCATCAGGCATTGATTATGAAACACTTTCCAACAATAACAGAATATTTTAAAGAAAATTCGTTTTTCCATAAAACGAAATGAAATATATAAATGAGCAATTTAAGAAACACATAACTCAATAAAAATCCATTTTCAGGAATTGCTGTCCATATCCGGTAACATGCGCAAAATCTTCCGCGCAGCCAAGTACATTATTTATAGAATATAATCATACAACATAAAGCATTAAAAAATAGATAAGTTTAAAAATGCATACCACAGCGAAAAACAAACATAAAGCAAAGTATATAGTCGGTTATAGTAAGTTCTGTCAGCAAATTCTTTTTTGTGTGTCTCTGTAAATGAACGACTGTACATCTCTAGAATACGTATTGTAGTGCACCTCGATGATTAAAATAACAGCAAATTAAAATGACGTCATTAAAATAACCGCAAACATTTTTTCCCCTTACATGATAATATTATAAAATTCATTTTAGCGTCCAAACATCGTAACATTAATAAAATCGATCGCATGCAATTTAAACCCTTAGACCATAATGTAATAGCATTTTTTGTCCCTGTAAGCGAAATAGAAATGCTACACACTTTATTTTCAGTAGCAAGTGTTCTATAGTGAACCTTATTAACATTCAAAATGTACTTGGCAATCCGAGTGTGTTTACGAGAGTTAGAGTAGTGATTGCCTAAAAAACGCATAAACGGAACAACTAAATTCATAAGCAATTTTTAACTATGTTGAACATTGTTAAAAAAAGGGCGAGGGAGATTGCTGTCGTTCTTAAAATGAATGAGATTCTGAAGACACTGTAGGCAGATATTGTTTGTGTATCACAGTTAAAATTGTAAATGCAATAGAAATAGCAATTTGTATACAGCATATTGAATATACAGCAGAATTAATGCGCAATCCCAAACGACGTCATATTAATGATATGTGGGTGTTTCATTATCCAGATTCCTTTCGTCAGACAGTGAGAAATTTTTTATGTATATATTAATCAATTTCATTAATTTCTAAATATGTTATTACTGCTTCTTTCAATTCTTTTTCAAAGTAATACCTTTATTTTCATGATAAAATATGATTTTAGCTTTTAGTACTTAATGTTTTGTACTCCATTCTTTAATAAAACTATTATTCGGTAATTTTTTGTTCGAATTTTCCGTGATTTAGAACCAACGGGGGTTGCTTCGAAAAGGGTTCTAATGTAATAGGAATTGATTAATTTATTTCTCGTCTATCTCTTTGTGTAGATATAAGTATACAACAAGGTGTCAAGGTTAAAGGATTTTGAGTACACCATCCTTTTATCTTTTTACAGAAAGATATACATTGTGTAATCGCAGAATTTTGTAATTTAAAAAGTCATATCATATATAGTCATATCAGTATATATTAAAAATTCATATACATATATATATATATATATATATATATACAGTGGAACCCCGATTTTACGTTTTTCACGGGGCCAGCAGAAAAAAACGTACGAAACGGGAAAACGTAAAATCGGGGTCGAATAGAGAAAAACACTTCAAGAAAACAAATTATACAAAAATAAACTTACTAATACCATATTAGTATTTAAAAAAGTCTGTTATTCTTTATTGCGTTTTCTTTTTAAGTGTAATTTCACATATACTCTATTTTCAATACATGCAAGTTTTTGCAATTTGTTTTTCATGTCCGGTTAAAATTTCTTTAAAATTTTTAAACTCGCAATGGCTTCTGCCAATGAGGGCACGATGTGTTCTGGATCTTCATCAATATCACCCCTGACTTCAATATTGCGAAATCAAATCGGAAATAGTCTGAATGTCTGTGGTAGCGATAGCATCCTTATCGCAATAAATGTACTCACCAACATTGATGTCTGCAAGTATAATTTCATCTTTTTTTGCGTAGTCTTTCATAGAAAGCTCTTCCGGCGGCGCTTCACTGTTAATTTCGGATTTTGAAAATTCTCCCTTCAGAAAAGCATTTGACATGCATTATTCATCTACACCATTCCACGCCAATGATATGAAATGAAATGCCTCCAGCACATTTAGCTTTGTTTTCTATAAGCATCTTGAACATCAACTGAATCAAGTGGAAAAAGGCCTTTTCTTACCAGTTGCTTTCTATAATGCATTTTGGAGGATCTGTTTATTCGCAAGTCACATGGCTGAAGTAAACGGGTACAGTTGAGTGGGGAAATTTTATACGCACATTCTTTAAATTCAGATTAACATGAGTGCACTGGTCTACGAATAAAATTATTTTTCGCTTTTGTAAGCTCATTTTTATATTCAATTTCCTTACAAAATCTTCAAAAAGATTTAGGTTTATCCAAGCATTGTGGTTGGCATTGTAATCTATCGGAAAACTTTTAATTTTTTGATGCATCGAGGCTTCTTGGATTTACCAATCACAAAGGGTGTTAGCTTCTCAGTTCCGTAATAACAAAACTGTTAATCGCACTTTTGATAACTTCCGAATGTGCCACGTTTCACCTTTTACGGAGTATATTCTATTAGGGAAGAGATTAAAAAAACAATCTGGTCTCATCTGCGTTAAAGATGTCTTTTTTGAGTAATTACACACACGAGAAGGTAAAGTTTTTTTCCATCCAATCCTCAACGACCGCAGTATTTACTCCATCTGCCTCACCACAAATAAACTTGTAAGACAAATTATACTTCTTCTTGAATCGGTCGATCCAACCATTGGATGACATGAAATTCTGCATTTCAAGTCGAGAAGAAATTTCAAGAGCCTTTTCCTACAAAATTGAGCCATTGATTGGAATCTTGGCAGAACGGGCTTTTTAAACCACTCGTACAAAATCTTCTCCAGTTCCTCAAAATGAGAGGTTTTCAGTGTTTTTCTTTTGTTTGGCAAATTTCCCAGTTTTTCAGATTTTAATTCCACAGAGACCTCTTTTGTTTTAGGATGGTTTGTAACGTGGATTAAGCGATACCGAACGATTTTACGAGTTTTACCTTTAGTTCCTTTGGAAACTTTAGATTTTTCGATAATTTCTGTCTTTTCGGCTACAGAGAAACATTTTCTTTTAGACATCCTACTTTTGACTGGCTATCACTAAGAGATAGCCAAAGAAAGTTACTCCACTGCGAGTTGAAATGAATGAACGACGGTAAAAGAATCACCTCCCCCCATATCACGTGACGCAGGTTTGATCAAGTGCTGATAGACGAATAATAGTTCTTCATTACTTTGAACTGCTTTTGGTAACAATCAAACAGTTGACCAAGTGGAAAGCATTTTTGTTCTTTTGAAAATTTTCCCATGAGCGAAAAAAGACAAAATTTCCTCAGGTACTTCGACTAAAATGACGTACCAAGCGGGAAACGCTAAGAGTAAATAACGTAAAATCGAGGTACTTTTGACATTATCGGAATAGGAATTTTCTGGGACCGGCGAAAAATAACGTAGGAAGCGGGATAACGTACGAAACGGGTTACGTAAACTCGGGGTTCCACTGTATATATATATATATATATATATATATATATATATATATATATATATATATATATATATATATGTACATATATATATATATGTACATATATATATATATGTACATACATACATATATACATACTCACACACACACACACACACGCATACACACACACACACACATATATATATATACAAAAAAAATATATCAAATCCGTGACTCTTGGCACCTATTATTACAAGTTTAATGTTAACTATTAGGTTAGGTAATTATTGCAAAAAGTTCATGTTTGAGTTAATAATCCTATTCTATTATTGTGAATATTTTATTCTTTTTCTACAATCTGAGTTTATAACGTGTTAAAAATAAATAAACAAATAAATATAACAGAAAGAAGAGCGAATTTAGAATAGCATCTTTACCTTAAATAAACTAAATGATTCTTTTATTGAAAAAAATCCTATACCATCGTTTCAAAAATGTTTTATACACTGTAAAAGAAGACTAGTTTTCCTTAATCTACGAAAATATAATATAACAATGAACGAAAATATACAATAACCTGTTCTGAGTTACTAACGATTCTTTAAAATGTTCTTTATCTTTCGGAAACGAATCTATTTTCGAGATTTAAAGAGGCATTTAAAAAACAATGTTCTTTTGCTGCCACTGTTTTTCGGAAATGATTGCTAGTAGGTTTCACATTGTATTAATTAATTTGATCATAACCGACTATCGATTTTTCCGATTCTATCAATTCTCATGTAAACAATTCCATGTTAAAGAAACATGAGTTACAGACAGACATGATAATCTAAAACATTAAATTGAAAATAATTAGTTGCTAATTAATCATCTGAAAAATCAATATTTCAGATAGAGAAAATTTGAACACTTTGCAAAATACGATTTACTCAGAAACGTTTCCTAAAATCCGTGGCAGCAAAATAAACTTTATTTTTACAGACGATTCTATAAATAATATTAAAATTTTTAATTGTTTAATAGGCATATAGCCAATATAGTGAAAAAGTACTCAAGCCGGGTCATCAGTACAGCGCACTGACGTTTTACCAACTGATCACTTGGGAACGATACTCAGCCTGGCACTTTCTTACTATAACATGCTGGCAAGGCTACAAACACAGCACAAGATGGAATATTTTCCGTGAGCCACCAACCCTGGGGCAAACACAAAACCGAAAAGAATCCAGCATCGATAATTGAATAACTCTATATATTTAATACTTGGAAATTTTTCCATAGAAAATTTCTCTATCACGCCTTGCAATAATAATATTAACATTTTAATTGCTTAATAGGCATATAGCCAAAATAGTGAAAAAGTCCTTGCTTGGGTACTTTATCACTATGTTGACTATGCGCCTATTAACCCATTAAGCGCCGCTATATATATTAAACTTTTTTTTTACGGAACAGTTGTTTTTTCTTTATGAATAGGATGTGTTTAAAGTATTTCTGAAGAAAAAATTAAAAAAAATTCGAATATGTAGGAAAAGTAGCATGTTCCCAAAATGGGAGCAATGGCTCTTAATGGGGGTAAATTTTTTCAATAATTTTACTTATGCCTCCGTGCATTTATGGTTATTATTTCACTGTTCATTAGCTATAAAAGGGGTACTATAATTCTGAAACTGATATTTTACGAATAATTCATATAAATTAATCCAACATCTACATTTATTATAAAAATAAAACCTAAAATTACCGATTCCATAAGCATTTTCATTATCCATCTCTTTATTTTTCCCATTTACATAATTTTTGTAATACTATTTTACATGAAAATGATGGAACATTTTTCATACAGCATTGCGTTTACTGAAATTGATTTTTAACTTTTTTTTCTTCTGTTTAGTTTTCCATATTCCGATTTGAAGATTCCTCTGAGCTTTCATCTGAAATATCAAGTCTGCTTGTAATACTTTTTTCTTTTTTAAACTCTAAATCAGGTATTTCTTGATTGTCTGTTGATTTAGAATTTACGGAAAGTCCTACTCCACCAAATATAACATGGGATAAATCGTCGCATAAATTATTTTCTATTACATATGTAATAGAAAATAATTTATGCGACATACATATGAGGAAGATATCTTCCTCGGTTGTTACAATACTGCAATCAGGTGGCAAAAAAAAACGATTTCTGGAACAGCCGAAAAATCAACCATATCTAAAAAATTGTTCAATCATCTTCCATGTAAAAATCAGAAAAAAATAATGTAATGATGAAAAATAAAGAGATGCATAATGAAAATTCTTACAGAACTGATAATTTCATTTTGTTTTTTTATTATAAATGTAAAAGTTGGACTAACTTATATGGAATCTTCTTTAAATATTAGTCTCAGAATGATATTATCCCTTTTATAGCTAATAAACTGAAAAATAAATACCATAAATGCACGGAGTTATATGTACAAGTTTTCAAAAACATTACCCCCATTAGGAGCCATTGCTCCCATTTTGGGAACAACTTATGCTTTCGGTAATTGTGATTGATCTATTATACATACTAATTACGTATTGATGTTGTTTAATATAATACACTGTTATAAACATATTTTAACTAAAAAATGTAATTTTTATTATAGAGTTTTTTTTTTAAATATTTCTTTCGAGTACGGCCAAAAGCTATTTTTCGCATTTTTTAACACATTTTAAAAAATAGAAAATTCTAATGAAACTTAAAAAAAAAATTCAGAAGTCGTCTATTATATTTAAAATTCAAATAACACGAACCTTTTAACAATATATAAAATACTCACTTTAGAAAAAAATCATAAAGCAATGTTCCCAAAATGGGAGCAATGGCGCTTAATGGGTTAAGCAATTAAAAATTTAATATTATGAATGCAAGGCATCAGAAATTTTCTATGGAAAAATTTCAAAGTATTAAATATATAGATTCTATAAATCTCGCGAAAATATATTTGTTTCTGATGCTTCTAATGATAAAGAAAGCTTTTTGAAATCATGAGTAACTCAGAAGATGTTATTGTGTAATTTCTTTCTTTGTTATAATATATTTTCGTAGATTAAGAAACATTTGTCTTTTTTTTTTACTGTATACTGACTGATGAAAACATAAAAAATAAATGAAATTAGTAAGCAAGAATTTATCCATTTCCATTCATCTGTCATTAAATATCTCAATATAATTTTATTAAATAAGTTTAAGTACTTCTTCATTTTCTTTGAAAGTGCTATTACAATTAAAACTAATATCAAATAAATTTAAAGTAATTTTCTGTTTCACTCAATGAAGCTGTATTTTACAAAACTTTTGTATTACTGAAGAAAGCAAATTTTATTTTAAATTAGAATAATTTACATAATTCTTCTCTGGGTTAATGAGCTATTTTCATACTTTAAATGAATGATAATACATTTCTGAAGAGCTTTTTTCCAACTTTAGAGGATCTGTAAAATGGTTATTACTTAAAATCTTTTTCAAGCTTGAATAAATAGAGAAACAAATGAAAATACTTTTATTTTCTGCACTAAGTTCGTCCCTGAGGAGAGGTTTTTTTCTCCTTGTTATGACAATAATCATGTGCATAAAATTATAAATATGAAGCAAGTGTTTATTAAATAAACAAAAGCATTTTTAACACGAATTAGAAACCTTTAAGAATTGTTTTATATCTCATTTTATGTGTGACTAAGTAAAATTTTCAACTTTTATTTTCCATTGTTAGCATTAATTTGTCCGGAATTTTGTTCCTCAAAATTTTACTCTACACAAATAGTTATTTTTTATATGCATTTTAAAAAACTTACTTTACATAACTTGACTTGCTGTGCCAATGTTCTTTAACTGTTATTTAAATTACAATTCGTTTATTAACTTGAATAAACTTTGAATTCAATAGATGAATATTTGATTTTTTTTTACCATAACGTGTTGTGCGATAAACCTGTGACTTCGTGGCATATTATATTTCTCTAAACATTTCTACCTTAAAAAATATCTTTAAAACGGCAATATCAAGTTATGAGACATATAGTATTCTTTAAATATGAATTAATTTCATGGTAAGTGGAATATTCCGATATTTAGCATTCTGATATATAAATTTGCAAAATTGATATAAATTTATGTAGGGTAGGGCCGTGCAAGAGTGTTAGGTGTACAAGAGTACGCAGAGCAATTATCCAATCCTAAAATCGAGTTAAGATTCAGCTACAGTTGTAAACAATGTAATGACATGATAAATTTATAGTGAAAAAATGTGCATATTTTGGTGAAATTTTTAAATATTTAGAAGAGAAAAAGTGTGTTGGGACTTCTCGTTATAATATTTATGGTTTTTAAAAACAGGACCATAATAAATATTACAAAAGTAATTTTTTTTCTATTAGGTTATTATTGGACTGCCTGTCATATAAGTAATTAGGATTTGCTTATCAATGTATAACATTAGTGAAATTATTTAGAGACGATAGTGCAAGTGTGCGCAGTGCAAAAGTATGCAAGAATGCACACGCACTCTTGTTTAACATATCTGTTACCTATTTTACTTGTCACTTATAGCTATAAAATAAATTTAAAATACTTAAAGTTTGGTTTAATAGTTTTGATTTTTCCTACTATATCACTCATGCAACCAACTTCGACGAGCATAGCAATAAAAGGTCACGTGTAGATCGCTTCTACAAAACCTTATTTGATCTCTATGATAAATATCACTTTCAGTCGCAAACAATATTTATTATGAATGAGTCTGGTTTCTCCAGAAAACGTAACATGCCACCAAACGTCATATCCATTGAAAAAAAACGATGTGTTAACAAAATTTCAAGTGCTGAAAGAGGGCGAAACGTTAATCTGGTTTGTGCAATGAGAGCTATTGGAAAGTTTATTACACCCGATTTCACATGCAAAAGAAAGATAATGAAGGCAAAACATTTAGATAAGGACCCTGCATCCGCCGTTGGAATGGTTTCTGACAGTAGTTTTATACCTAGTGGTCCGTTTCTTAAATCATTTCTTCAACATTTTTGAGCTACGCTATGAAAACTCAAGCCCAGCCCACCCTTTTGATCCTCAATAATCCTTCATCGCATTGCGCACTTGCAGCTGTTGATTTCTGTTGATAATATCACATGGCTCTTCTTTCATTTCCTCTGCATAGTAGCCACAATACACAACCGCTAGATAGATGTTTTTAGTCCTCTAAAAGAGTATTACTCTGCTGAGTGCGAAAACTGGATGAAAAATGATCCAGTTCAAAACACAAGACGTGAAGAGTTTTTTTTTTTTTTTTTTTTTTTTTTTTTTTTTTTTTTTGTGCACTCCTGCACACTTGACTGTGAACTCTTTCCCTCCATGACTGTACAAGATTGTGCATTCAGGAGGATGATCTTTTATTCAAAAAATACGAAAGTGTGTCATATAGGTTCATTAATGCAATTTTTTTTTGCTAAGGCCTTTCAAGTTGTCTGAATATTTACACCTGCTTTTGGAAAAGTGCTACTGTTGTTAATGTTATTTAAGGACTTAAAGTAACGTGTAAATGGCCTTTCAAAAATTATCATTTTTTATGCTGACTTTTTAGCAAGCAGCGTCATTTAAAGACCATTATAATCTGAATTTATGGAACCATATATGTTAGTAGAACCACATAACACTGAAAATGTGGAGGAAAGAGAATTAGCTTCTATAGAAAATTATATTTCAGAAAAGGAAGAAAACTATTTAAAGTAAAGACGCATGTTCACTGTAAAATAAACCCAACTTCGGTCTCGCAATCTACAGTTTCGACTTTAAGAACTTCATCTTTCTTCAAATTAACAGAATTGTCTCCGTATTCACAATCATCTGTGCTGTGATTCTATAGTAAGAAGATCAAAAGGTCTGAAATTTTAAGCAGTTCGCCACACAAAATGTAGCTTGAAGGTGACGATGCAGATAAAAAGCCAAAAACGAGTAAAAGAAACCAAAATCAAGCCATAAGGAATAAAAGTAAACCCAAGAAGCCAAAAATTGCATCAAGGAAAAAAAGTGGATATGTCTAGGCTCCACAGAAGTCTATAGAGAATCAATCTTTCAGGATTAGACCAAGTACATTTCTTGCAGAGACTGGTGGCACGAAAAGTGCAGAGACTACGCAGGTCGTGGTCACTACAAATGTTATGTTTGTAGGTAAAGCTCTTATGTTTTTATTGCGCACTCCTACACACTTGACTGCACACTGTTTCCCTTAGTGGATGTAAAATATTGCGCGTTCAGGAGGAGAAACTTTTTTTAAAATAATACCGAAAGTGTGTCTTATAAGTTGATTAATGTTATTTGTTTGGTTAGCTTAATAATCTAAGGATATAATTTAGTATAACATCATCCCTTACATATCTTCATTTATTGTTATTTAATGAAATAGCTAAAGCGCGAACATCTGCACCACCTTACTAAATACAAATTATGATTTAGACCTTTGTGTTAACTTCATTTCTTATGTACTAAATAAAACATCTAAACAATCATGTAAAAATATATAAATGTTTTTGCGCAAAATGTAAAAACATCTAACAGAATTGTGATAAAAGCAAGTTTTTTTTAACTGTTAAGGTTTTTTTCTGTAGATTTTTATGCCTGTAGTTATATTACCATCATAGGTTTTTCAAAATAATATTATTTTATGAAAATCGTATCCAGTAGTTAAAGGTTAAATATAAGATACATAATGCAATCTTTCACAGCAAAAAATAGTTCTCTAGCATACTTGTAATTAATAATAAAGAATGCCTAAAAAAGAATGTTTTTCCGGGAAAAGCTGATAAGACAAAAAGAATGTCCAATTTACAAACTGCTAACTTTCTTATTAGAAACATACTAATGTATAGTTAGGTGTTTCAGCTAATCTATATTTCTGGATGAAAATTCGTATTAACTCTAAAATATGATAATGACAATTTCATAAGAAATTAGATTTCTGTGCTTTTCTTATATGTTATTGTCGAAGAAAAATATTTTTTCTTTTCTCTGATGCAGATTAATAAGTCTGAAAACGTATTATAGCAGAAATTTCGAGAGGCTAGTTCTTATTATTAAAAAAAAATCTATTATGAAAAATATATGGAAAATATTTCGTATAACAAACATAACTTAATCATTTTTATAAGGAGAAACCGTAGAAAATTTTTGAAAATAGATTAAGTTTGTGAAAATAAACATTTCTTTCAAATTTTTATATTATAACTATTAAGGCTATTTATTTAGCATAACAAAAACTAAATTTTAGAGAAAAATGTTATATTTTTATTTTTCGCCCATAGAAAATTTTCCTAATGCTTCCATGCATATGCATTATCTGAACTTTTCATATGGTGGTTAACATTTTTTTTAATAAATGATTTATTTTAATATTATGAGCTGAACAGAAGGCTTAAATTGAAAATATGGGAAACAATTGGAACTAAATGCCTTTGATTCTTAATGAAATGTAATGAAGGCAACTGACTTGCAAATATATCTGGTTATGGATATATAGATTTTATCCACTTTGATTCTGAATGGTTCATATGTTTAAACACAATATCACTATTAGAATTTTTAAAATTTTGGATTTTCGGCTTCCTAAATTTTACGAAGTGCACTCGGTTTCTATTTCTAGAAAACAGATTCTTCATAATTCCCATATTTCTCTAAATGATTGTTATCGAGATTATTGCCCAAACTTGTATCAAAAGTATTATTAGCCTATTAAATTAATGAGTTTTGAGCTTGTGTGAAAGAAAATGCATCAAAATCATATTTTCAAGCAACACCACCTACGTCAAGTATAATTAGATACATGACCATATTTTATAACTTAACGGAATGGAGCGCAGTGGTCCATAACTATACAAATGCTAAGATAGAAGACGTGATATCACATTGTTGTTAGCTATTTGGTTCTCAATATGGCTATATAACGTACTGCATCCTTCTACAAAGTGTAGTCTACAACTCGTTGATGAGGTATGCATGATCGCAACAATTATCCAGGAGGGATTTTAAGATGAAAGTCCCAGTTTCTGGATGGAACTTTTCGCCTTATTTATGACGAATTTTCTGATTTCCATTAGTGGCATAAACGTTAAACATTATAGCATTACAGAAAAAAAAATCCACTTCTTGATTGTTCACCTGGCTTGTAAACTATACAAATGAAAAATAATCTTTCTCTTCATATGTGTTAAGGAGATTTTTTTTTATTAATTTCTGGACTGGAAGGTCGTTTTTGAGTAGGGATCTTCGTATTACACCAAAGAACACTCTTGAGTCTGCTTCTCACCATGATTTCCACTCAGATGAATTTATCTTGTAGTTACATTTTGTAGTTACATCTGTTACATCATTCAATATGGGATCCTTTGTTTCCGTAAGAGAAGTTTCTATCAGCACTGTACATCAAAAGCTCAACACATGAACAACTTTTGAATATGAATCGAAAAACGCGCTATCATCGAAGTAGAAATTTTCAACGAAATTTTACAGGTCACAATTATCTACAAAAATTATGATGTTCTCATTTTTACACAGAAACATGCCACAGACTTTATTGAATGCATAATAATGGATATACTATTTTTTTAGTTATATTTACGTGGGATAAATTCCTTGCTTAATTTGTGACATTCAATTAAACGTGAAATAAATCAAGGGTTAGAGCTATTTTTTAATAAATGAATTCGCCAAGTAACGTCATCATTGTTCTTGTAGTATGGCATTTCTCGTTTAGTATGGTGGTTACATTATTTTAATTCACTAATGTTAGTGCAATTATGAAGGGAAAAAAATACATGGAATCCTATATTTTAAACATATCTAAGGTGTGTATAGATTCCTATGTAAATAAAATAAAAAAACTTTTGTGACGTATAGACGTTTAAATAGATAAAACAAGGAATGCACCGTATATACTTTCTATAAATAACGCATATTCGGACAGAAAATAAGTACGTAATTTATTGTAAACAAATTACTTTAAAAATAAACGAAAATTAGAATTTTATTTTTAAGTTATAACTTTAGAAAATCGTAAAGATCTGTGTACATTTATAAAATAGTCTCGATGTTTAAATACACAAAAATATATTTTTTAATACTCTTCTCAAAATAATCTAATGTTATTTTAAAGTTTTCTGTCAAAAAACGGTATAATCCTAAATAAAGAAGTAGAAGATGAGAGATAAAGATGCAAACATTTCACATTTTTAAGCGTCACAATATGCATATTTTCACCGTAACGGTGTAAATTTTGCTTTTAAATTTTAAAGACAAATGCATAAAAAACTGATTAACATCCGTTTACTGCTTTGTATCATAACGGTGAAATCTGAAACATGTCATTTACACGTAAAAGTCCAGAGAATAATCATTCATTAACAAAAGGGCCAAACACAAGTCTTAGTTTCAAAAACCATGGGAATATCCCAAAATGGGAACTGAGGTAATTCGAATCGAGTTAGCAGAATGAAATGCAAACCTATAACGAGGCAAAACAAACCTAAAACGAGCAAAAAAAAAAAAAAAAAGATCGATTTTTAGGCTGACCTAAATGCGCGACCGAGATAAGCATGCCAATCTTTAACACCACCTTCCTCAGCTACTGGCACCAAATTTTGGGTTAAAATGTCGATCAATGTTCGTAGATTGTATCGGTTTCATAACAGCTTGTCACAATTCTCTCCGCAATTACTTGGCATGGAAGTACAGTTTGAAAAGTTGAGGTGATGCAGCAACATCCTGTTGAGCGATGAGTTCTCTTTTACAATGCATCTTGATAATACGTAAATTTTTATCTGGAGGGAAATGTAACAATACCGTATACGTACGTAGAACGGAAAGATAGAATGATGGTCGGAGCAATTATTTTCATTAACGAATTTGATCAGTCAACTCCCCGATTCCCCTCGATAATGCTAACCTTATGGGGGTGAGAAATGCATTCTTATATTTAAAATATCTCTTCAGGAAATTAATATATTTTTTATTTTTTTTTATTATTATTTTTTTTTTTGTGTATTCATTTTAAAGGATTTCTCTTTTTCTCTTAGTCGACAAACTATTTCTAAAATATAGGTAAAGGCTTAATTTAATATTTTATGCGTTAAAAACTGACGAGATGTGATTAATGTTTTAACACTTCAGATAAAATTAAGCATGTATCTTAGATGTGTTTTCACTAATAAGAAATAGTGAGACATTCTTTAAGAATAGAATACAGAAAAAAGAGGTTAATAATATTAATTTTATGACGAGATATTTTAAATATACAAATGAATGTGACGCTCAAAGATTTAACATTAGCGAGGGGAATTTGGGAGTTGACTGACTAACAGCTTTAGTGCTCCCACCGAACTCCGCATCATTAAAAATGAATCACTGGCGACTCAGTGATTTAGAGATGTGTGTTTTTCTTATTTTGTAATATTTTACGCTGCGTTAGTGCGATCCTATTAAGAGGTAATTTCAATTTAACATATAATAATTGAAGCACACTTCGTGTTGGGCCAGTGAAAGACTTCCTTAATGACAAAATAATCATACGAACGTTTTAGTCAGTATGCGTTTCGGCATAAACCCTATAGAACATGATCAGAAAACATTCTTTTGTGGCAGTTCAAAGACATGTGCCACAGCTTTACAGCATTAAAACATACACAAATTATATTACCATAACATTAAAATCATCATTAACGTATTTTCAAGGATAACCTAGATTCCCTTCATCAGTGTAGAAAAAAATAGGCATAAAAATAAAAACTAGTCGGATGTGCCAATCTCAAAACTTTCTACTATCTCACGCAGGTTTCGCATACACTAAAAACGAATCAGCACCAATTTATTTCAAGGTCTAACTGAATCTAATGTTTTATTAAATTCCTTGCATTTGTTCTTCAGATATGACTATCCCTAAAATCGTGTAAATCGTGAAAAGTGCAGATTAAGAGATTAGGACCAAAACCTAATCAACTGCAACTTATGTCAACGTCTACCTCAATCTGAAGTTTTATGAAAATCCGTGCATTAGTTCTTGAGATATAGGTATCGTGAAAATCATGAAAAAAGTAGCATGGCAGCACCACCTATTGAGATATTTACACCAAAACACAATCAGCGTCTATTTATGTCAAGGTCTAACAGAATTTGAAATTTTATGAAATTCCGTGCATCAGTTCTTGAGATACAGCTATCGTGAAAATCATGAAAAAAGTAGCATAGCAGCGCCACCTTCGTATTTGGGCTATTTACATCAAAATATAACCAACATTTATTTATGTCAAGGTCCAACAGAATCTGAAGTTTGATGAAAATCCGCACATTAGTTATTGAGATACAGCTATCGTAAAAATCCTGTAAAAAGTTGCTTAGCAGCGCCACCTGTTGAGATATCTACACCAAAACGTAATCGGCGTCTATTTATGTCATGGTGTAACAGAATCTGAAGTTTGATGAAAATAAGTGCATTGAGATAGAGCTATTGTGGAAATCGGGAAAAATGCAGCATACCCAAGGCACCTACTGGGCGATTTTTACCTAAAACTAATCAGCACCAATTTATATCAGGGACTAACTGAATATAATGTTTTATTAAATTCCAAGCATTAGTTCTTGAGATAGAGCGCCCACAATTTTTTTTGTCACATACAGACAGACAGACGGACAGAGAGACAAACAGACATAGTCGCAGACTCACAGACAGACATTTTCTAAAAACAGTCAAATCATGTTCAGGACCTTCTAAAACGTATAAATTCGTCGAAAACTGGAAGTCGAAAATTTTTATGAATCAAATACTTTCTTCTTGTAAAGATAGAAGAAAGTAAAGTAAAAAAACAAATAAAAAAACTTAAAGATTAAAAGATAAAAAAGTGTTCAAAGAATCCCTTCAGCTATAGCCCCGAGTATTTCAGTCCATCAGTCTAAATCAGTTTTTCAGCCTGAGTCAGTGCATCAGCCAGCTTATTTCTATGCCTATTTTTTCTACACTGATGAAAGTCATTTGGGGTATTCTTGAAACTGCCTTATGTATAGTTTTCTGTTATGGTAGTTGAATGTGTTTATTTTTAACTTTGTAAATTTGTGGCACATATCCAATACCACATGATTGAAAGACGCTAGACGAACAGATTGCAAACGGCTACCGACCCCCCCCCCCATCATCCACACACATGCACAAACGTTTCAACAGAGCGAAAGAGCTAGATCGATGTGATGCAATAATATTGTCCCTCATTAATAACCTGATAGATTCCATGTTTCAACGTTCTTAAACGTTCTTGTCTATCAACGTAAATCTTAATCTCTATAATGGATTTCATCTAGAATTTATAAAAATTGTTGTATTTTGATGGATATCATGTGCATTTTTCGTTTTTCCCCACAAATTTCATTTAAGTATTTCTTACAGCAATGCCTGACTTTTTTATTATAGCTAATCATGTCTTTGGATAATGTATCACGCATCGATCTCTTAATTTCTCTACAATATCTATCCAAAACCTTAATGTCCTTTACAGTACAGTATCAGCCAACTTTCACGTCATAAAGTGGCAAAATCAGCTTAGATATAAATTATCCAGATGTTTAAATGAGTACTTTTGAATAAATTAAAAATGAAAAATTGAGCTCTTTAAGCATGTGAAGTGACTTACTGTAAATTGCAGATTATACACAATCATTAATAGATATATAATTAGTAATTCCGTTACTGAAAATTGTCCTTATTTTATACAAAATCGTTTAATATCCCAATAAATCTCATTAAATATCTAATATCAGCAAATAGTATACATTGTTTCTTTTCTTAACATTAAATAAATATTTACAAGACAAACATATCTAATAACTTTATTATTCTGTCTGAAGCCCACAGAAGAATTAGCACAAAGCAAATTATTTTATTCTCCTTCCACTATTTTTTCCATCTCTATTCATCATTCCTATATTGAATGTTTCTTATCTATAAAAAATTATGTTATCCAACATAAAAAAAATAATTGCATTTATTTATCCTTTGAGAATATAATATCATTATTTGTTTCATAATAAAATAAAATGCCAGCGACAAAAACAAATCGTTTTAATACATTCAAAATACGATGTGTATATCTTTTTATTTCATTTATCGAAGGAAGCTGTTGTACATTTACCTAGTATACTCTTCTGCGTAAGGAGATAGCAACTATAAAAACGTGGGAGACAAAAATGCATTTTTAGAGAGATGCAAGATTACCTAAGATGTCATTAATAATCAAAAGCATTTAATGAATAAGTAAAATGATAACAAATAAGAAAATATTTTATATTTATCTATAGCATTATTCTTATATTTATTATTATAATTATATTACTTTTTATGCACATTACAAATTTCAAAATAAATTAACGATAAATAATTACAGTTAGCAATTACGTTTTATAAGCGATATGTTTTGTAACTATTTAAACAAAATTTACAAGATCGGTATTATGTAAATCACAGATAACTTTGTAATCCAGCTGCAACAAGCAAATTAGACATATTTTCAGAAATTAACGCTAACATTGAGTGACAGTTCTCAATCTTTCTTCATTTAATAGAGCTGAAATGTATACATAATTGGTTTACTTAACAAAAGTTAATATTTAATATTCTACGCATATCAAATGTTTTTATAAATCAGAAGTTTCTTGAAATGTTCTCTATCTAGCATTTGAAAGGTGGTATGCAATCATGAAAATAAAAATGTAGAACAAAAGTTTTTCTTAAAAAATAATAAATAATATATTTTCATTAAATGATCAAATAGACATAAAATGTTTTTATTAAAAATTTACCTGTGTCAATAAAAATTTATGTACTACCATCAAGTGATTTCGAAATTAATCCTTTCTATAAAACACTTATCTGGCGCATTTCCAGAGACAAGGGAAAAGAACGAAATAACCGTGGACATTTGAAAATTAAGAATAATTATAACAAACATGAAATTTTTTATTTTTTATTTTTTACAAAATATATCTTTATCTACAATTTTAATAAATAATATCAAATATTCTAATCTAATTACATATATGTTAATTAATAAGTGTTCTTAAAACATGGGTAATTACTTTCATGAAGCACGTAAGGAGAAGATACATCCGAGCGATGTACGAACAGCGATACGCACGCCCTGCAATATAGTGCCCTTATATCAGTATGGCATATCCTGATTCATTGCGCGCCAGATGTTTTAATAATATATTATTGACACACATAACAGGCGTACATCAGTCAGTGTATATTCATTCTTGATGTCTGAAAAATACACAAGCCTATCATTATATCATTTAATTAACTAGATCAAATTTATATTACCCATATTTGAAAATACACTATTTTAAAATTTCAAAATACACATAACAGCTATGAGGTATGCATAAGTATGCAGCAGCCAAATGTGCCTTTTTGAAAATAATATATATACAAATATATTTTCAGATATAACTCATTATATAACTTATCAACTTTGTAATTCAATTTATACGGGCAACGATGATTTCATTCATATAAATGTTTTTACACTTGTAATACATATAACAGTTTAAAGTCTAAAGACATTCAGTTCTAACAAATTCTTTATTATCATTTAATGGAATTCTATTGTATTTATATTACTAGCTGATTAATGCGCTTTTCCATTTATTTCTAGTAAAATTATCTTTAAAAAATTATTCATTCTTAAGTAATATTATATGGACATAAATAACTCAAAATGCAGATGCTGCATTTATGACAGAATTAGTTTTTCATACATATTAAAATATAAAAAAACCTTATTATTGGCTACCTTACATTTTAAATACTTTAAAATTGGTGTTCTTGAGTAAGTAACAGATTTCAGTTTATTTTTGCTGTCCACTCAAACATGTTTTTCTTTACTCAGTTATACACTGACGTTGCGAAATTCAATTGTATTTTGACATCATTGAATATTATACACAGGAGTATTCTTATAAAGAAAAAGTATAAAATTATGGCAAAATGAGAATTTATGTTATAAATGTCTTGTAAACTCCAACTGAATGAAGAAAGGTAATTCTGCGAAAATTTCTAAGGTGATATCTTTAAAAGTGAAAGAGAAAAAGCGTGAAATCGTTGTAATTTCTATTAGATATTCATTTATAACACAAAATAAGTAGAATTCTGAATCAGAAACATTTAATTTTTAGAACAGCAGAAAAATAAGCAAAATAAGCAAAGCCAAGGCGCATTTTAAAGTAAATTAAGAGAAATAAAAAATATTTGTTTAAAAAAACAGACATTTATTTAATTGTATCCCAGTATACGCGATATAACGTGGGGTCACTTTATTATTTACACTGTAAAAAAAAAAACGGAAGGAAAAACTGCAAAAAAGGCTGTTAATATTTCACCTAGATATCAAACACAGCACTTTCGTTAATTTACAGTGATTACAGCTGTATAGATAGCGATATCTGTTGGCGTTATTGATCATTATCTCAAACGAGGGGAATAAACACATTTAGGTCAGCGGCAGGTGACGCTTCGATTCTACGAGAAATGGCCGCCATTAGGAGCGAGCCTAAAAGTTGTAACAATTACACCTGATAATGGATAATTACAAACATATTTTAAAGAGTAAAAGTAAGTTTTATCTTTGTTTTCTTACATTATTGTTTTAATAATATCATATAAATTCTGTTATATATTTATACGATACTAATTTTTTTTTAAACCACGTGTATATCACGGCAGGAACTTTCACGTCATTTGTCTAGAATAAATATTTTGTTTTAAATCATAAAAATAGATGATTTTGCTTAGTTACGTTGTTTTTTACTTTACCTCAGTATGTTCTCTTAGAACTTTGTTATTATTACGTATAATTTGCGTTTAAGTATCACAGAGAAACTTTATGCAAGCATTTTTTTTTTAAACAAGATCCCTGTTTTTAGCTATGCCTTATTACGCTATTATATATTTTTCAAAACTCCAGTTCATACGCTGGCATTCGAATATACTTTCGAAATCCTATAAATATTTTACCAGCTTAATTACTGTAGCTAGCTACAGTTTTCGGTTCACTTTGGACGGTAATTTAAATATTTTTATTTATTTAATATATTTAGCCGATATTTAGAACAGTGATTTATTTTCCATTTTCAAATCATTTATTATGAGTAATCTGGATGCACTATTTTATCAATTCCTAAAATATTCCTTTTTGGTTTACTGTCGCAGCAGTAATTTGAAGTAACTCGTTTAATGTTTTTGTACATTATCTATTTATTTTTTACGCTTAATTTAAAAGTTTTTATGTGAACAGATTTTTTTTTATTATTATTTTATTCTACGTTTCTTGAACTCATAAGTGTTTTTTTTTCTCCCCGTGTTCATTTTTCAATCAGATCTGATATTTATGGAATTAAATGTAGACTTATAAAATTATCTTAGCATAAAATAAGTTTTTATCAATATAAAGTTTCCATATCAGCAAGTTGCGTACAATAAGGTCTCGTTATTTATTATATATGAATGATAGTTTAAATACCAGAAAGTTTTGCATGTCCGTGTTGAGGGGTGGAGGAAATAATGGCTACATTGAATAAACAAAAATATTTAAATAGATACAAAAAATAACCCTAAATTTGTTGGAGGGAAAAAAATATATGCATGATTTAAATTAGTGGGTATTTTCAAATACAAACAAACGGATAAACAAAGTCCTGTAAAGAAATACTGAATAATTAATTAAAAGCTAGATAAAGTAAAATCTTCCTTTGTTATGATTTATTGAAAAAACATTTTATCTCGATAGGCAAATGACTAAAATTTTTGTGGGTGATATACTTGACCAAAAACCGAAATTTGTATCGTATATATGTATAACAGAATCTATTATATAATAATGATATTAAAATAATGATATAAGTAAACAAAAAGGTAATACTTAGTGCCCAAAGTCTTTGAAATATGTCTTAGGTTAAAATAAGAAAAAAAAATACAATACACGGAGAGGAGGGGGGGGGGATAAAAATATCAACAACAAATGCTAAAAGTTTTACAGTGATTCTGTTAAAATTGCATTAAAATTAACAGCAAAAACGGCTGTAAAAATAACTAATCTGCTGTAAAATAAAAAAACTGAACTGCAGTAAAATTAACCGCAAAAAATGCTGTGAATTTACAAAAGTGCTGTTTATCCATGAAAAACAAAACTGCTGTAAATTCACAGCAAAATATGCTGGCACCCATATTGCCAGCA
Organism: Maratus michaelseni; assembly: GCA_963931845.1. Classification (NCBI taxonomy): domain Eukaryota; kingdom Metazoa; phylum Arthropoda; class Arachnida; order Araneae; family Salticidae; genus Maratus; species Maratus michaelseni. The sequence goes on along the minus strand of OZ007589.1, from coordinate 260,791,024 downwards.
TTTTTTGCTGTAAAAATACTGTGATTTTTTTACAGTGTAGTTTATGACTACAATTTCAAGTGTAAATTTAACCCTTGGACAAAATCCGAAAGTAGCAAAGTAGTGACTACTTTTAAAAATTAGTTTGTAGTCGCTGCTTTTTATAACATGTAGTCGTAGTTGTAGTTAACTACATTTTCGATAAAGTAGTTGTAGTTGTAGTTCGCTATAATAGAAATGTAGTTTTTTCCGACCCCTGAACTTATATATATATATATATATAGAGAGAGAGAGAGACCAAAATATTCGAGTATTTTTACCAGAACCAGAATTTCACGCCACATTTAAACATTAATTAACAAATGAAAAACAGCAAAGCAGCAAATAATTTTTTTAAAGAAATTAAACCAGAACAAGATAATGAAACTAATGAGTCGGTTAAAAAGGCTGGGGCCTCATCGACAGTGTGTATAATATAAAAATAATAACAGCCATGATTCGGAACGAAAATTATGCAGCAAAAAACAGCAAAATACTGTCAATGGGCTTCTGCCAGAGTGTCGCAATGCATTAATAAAATGCAAAAAAAAAAAAAAAAAAAAAAAAAAAAAATCGAAAGCATATTTTGTAACAATCCCCTACCGGATCCTACACCACATTAACCTGTATATCACAGTCCCAATAAATAGCTGAGTTAAAACAGATACATGTAAAATACAGTAGACAATAAGTATCATTTGTACCCAAACCTTAGCCACATAGCCACAAAACAAATCAAAATCCAATGTTCAACAAATCCGTTCAATGTCCGTTGCCACACAATTGCAAGCATCATTGCAAAACCGGAATGGCTTTACTTCTTTGAGGTTTTGCTGTTTTTCATTTATTAATTAATGTTTAAATGTGGTGTGGAAATCTAGTTCTGCTAAAAATACTTGCATATTATGGTCTATATAAAATGTGTGTGGTTGTTAGGGGCTATAGCGCTTACCACATGTATGATGTTGTTTTGAAATTTGATTTTGGCTTATATATATATAAGTTTCATTTATTTTAATTTATTTATTTAATTTTTATTTTATTATTATTTTTTCCTTATTTATATATTATTTTTTAATTATACTAATACAATAAATTATTAACATAATTTTGTTCAATTATCTGTCATAAGACAGTCTTTGTTTTAAACATCATCCAATAATAAAATAAATTATTTTATAATTGTATATATTTACCAATATTGGGTAGTACTTCATTGATTTATTCTTTTGAATTTATGGTGGAGTTCAAATTTAATTTTTCTATAGATGGTGCTGTTTTTGTATATTGGAGTATGTTCTTGGCTATGTATTAAAGTTCCATGACCCATGGTCCATAAATTTTTAAATAACTCCCCCCCCCATCTTTTTTATTGGCAACATGTGCTTAAAGCTGCAATTCTTGTAATTTGTAATACATGTTGACTCAAGTTTAGATTTTCTTTCAATTGAGGTAATTTCAAGTTTTTAATTATTTAAATATTTATTTTTTTCCTCAATCCTTTTTAATCCAGTTTTATTTTGAAATTAATTGTTGTTTCATTGTGTATTTCTCTACATTCTAGTGTGGTTGTCCCAATTTCACATTCTTTAGCTATTTAATGGCTAATATGAAGATGAAACCACACATATTATTTGTGGCAATTTAAGCAATTGGGACCTGAAGATTCTGTCTAAATTCTACAAATTTCCATTATTCCATTTCTGTTATTTAATTTCTGCTTTTTTTTAATACTATGTTTTTGGTATCTATGTTCAGTTTGTTGGGGGGACCTGTTTTGTTGTCAATTTGTTAATTTTTTTTTCATAATTTCGAAGTTTTTGTTGGTGGTTATAACGTTCATTTAATGGTTATATATATATATATACATACTATATATATATATATATATATATATATATATATATAAACTCTAATTACTATTAAGAACTAATTTTCTAGATTCAAACTTTGTTGTATTACTTGTAAATGGTTTATATAATTTTTCAATAGGTAAAAGTAACCTCAATTTTATAAGAGGTCTTAAATTATTGTGTTTATTATTATTATTATTATTATGTCTATTCTTCAAATCTTAAATTTTGTATTTACTTATTTTTACTAATATTTAATTTTAATATGAACTCATTCATTTTTTTTTAAATCCGCTCTTTTTTGAATGACACAAACATCATTAGTTTAACATTATAATTCAATAAAATCAAGTAAATGTTACATACGTTTGAATATAGATGGCAGCAACAAAATGACAAGTTTAGAATGCTCAATTTACATCTAAAGATTTGGTATTTAGTTACTTTGTATTTTATTCTAATATTGATTGGAATTTATAATTTCAAAAGAAAACAATAATTATAATTATTTAATTATTTTATATACTTTTGTTTTATTAAATATTTCTATTAATATATGCTTTTTACAAATTAATAAATTGCAAAGCTACTTTCTTTTTTCTTACTCATAGATGGCGATGCTATAAAAATGCATTGATATCTCGTTGTAAATATTGGATTATCATTAAATATCGTATCATTTCCGACTCCTTTTGTTTTGTGTTGTAAATATTTTAATTTCAAAATGTCTTTCGTTAATATCATTATTATTAAGATTGGATATTGTTTTAAAATATGATAAAATAATTTCTAGGTGCATATGAATTATTTTTAAATTTAAATTTATTTTTATTTTAAAATTATTATATTTTATTTTATTACATGAAAATGTAACGATTATATATAACGTGCATTTCTAAGGGATAACATGGTTTATGATAGCTAAAATGTTGATGGTATGGTATGTTTTACTGCAATTTCTCTTTTTGTCTAACAATTCCTTATTAAACACGCTTTTGTATTTAATAATGCTCCCTATTCATTGACATTTGTACATATCATGTTCAGTTACTCAATATTTGTCCATTTTTATTCATAATTTGACTCGGTAATTGATCAGGCAATTTGAGTTAATAAATTTGGCTCATGGCTATTAATTCAAACAAAAATTAATTACATTTTACATATATATTTGCGGAATATAGCGCTTGAAAAAGTGTTCCACTATATAAGTTTCCAATTGCATCTTGTAATATTTTTCACTTTCTGCATATTGGATGATTTCTCTACTTTTCTTTAAGTATTTTTCCCACTTATTTTAATTTTGAAAATCTTTAATGTTTGGATATATTTATGTATTGTATTGTAATTATCGGTTTATCTATTGTCGATTATTTATGTGGTTTAATGGTTATTATTTACAAAAGTTTCATTATATATATGTTATATAAAAATTTCATTTCGCAATCTTCCTTTAAATTATTCTAAATTCTGACATATTCATTATTTCCCTATTTTTTAATAATATTTATACCTATTTAATTTCATTTTAAAATTAAAAATGCGTATATGAATAATTAATTATCTTATTCAAAATCTTAATCAAAAACTTTAAGCCAATTCGTAACTTTTATCAACTATCCAATCTATAATATTCTGAGAGAAGCTAGTTTTTCATTTCGAAGGTTTTTAAAAGCTATTTTGTTATTTTCATACCACGTCGCTGGATTCGCACACTAGATATTTTTACTTCACAAACAATGTGCCACTAGATCTGGGATTCTTTCTTAGTAAAACCTCTCCATCTCGCGTCATTCGCTTAGCCGCTCAATTATTAATTTTCGCCTCTCACAGATTGGTTCGTGTACGTATTACGTGTAGTTATCGACGCCTCTAACAAAAAGCAATTGCAAGACTTCGGAGCTCATATTTTTGTCTTGTTTTCAAGAGCTGATCAAACGATTATCTGGCGTTTTTATGATTCAGAATTTCTAAACCAGCTATTTAAGATCAACTAAATGATGTAATGATTTATAGTCAAGTTCGAGGGCTTTAGAAAACATCTTCGTCCTGCGGGAATTGTGTCTTCATCTCTCCTGTGCCGGAATAAACAGTTTATTTGGAAAACTGGCTTAGTCTTTATGGAGACATTATCCAATGTATACATTCATTGCTTACACTTCCCGACATGATTATCGATTTATCCACTGCAATTATTCACCATCTTTAACAAGCTGCCAGTTTCTCGTGAATTTTTAATTCATACAGCTAAAATCTAACATATATGTATACATACATATATGCAGATTCATTAAAGTAAATAACACACATACCTCTCTAACTACTATAAAAGTCCTTGGAAGATAGTCTTATTATATTGTATATCCCAGTGAAATATAATATTTTTGTTAAAACAAACTTTTTTATATTTTTGTAATTAAAAAAAAAATCCAATTTTATCAACCTTTTAAAATATTATTATTTAATGCAGGGTGATAAGTAATAACCGCTTCAACTGAAAATTCAATAATTCATTAACTGTAATAGATATGAAGATTCGTCACTAGAGGGTAGTGCACTGTCTCAAGTTGTAAGAAGGCTCAAACTAACATACAAAATTGCATTAAAAATCTCTTGTTTAAATATTTACTCTATTTAGCTATTAAAACACGAAAAAAGGCTTGAATTTTGAAATTTATTTGATCATTTTTAATATATCACACTTTTTAGCGCCATCTATTGAAAAAAAGTCGAACTATTTTTAAATTACAGCATTCAACATGTAAGAAGAACGAGATACAAATGCCACTTATTTTATATTCATATTTATTATAGTTAATGTATTATGGAATTTTCAAATTACGGGTTTATTTCATGTCCCCCTTTATCTATCAGAAATCATTATTAGACATTAAAAATCTGTGTAAAGGGTATTGCAAAAAATACTTTTGACAATGCGACATTCATTTTTGAATCATACTAATCAAAACACAGATTGAGAGCTAATAATCAATATCAAACGTCACAATCAAGTTGAGCAGTCAAATCGCATGAATTTCTTACAAAATGTCCATTACAAATCATCCAAATCGTTCAAAAATACTCAATTACATTTTCACTCGCACTCATAATTATATGTAAACATAAATACTGATGTTTTATATACATACATTTTAAGTTTATACAGGAACTTGAGTAGCTATTTATAAAATTATTCTAATATTTTTTATATTTATATCGTGCAACCCGATATTTCAAGTATTCAAAATTCTTATGCAAATTTTACTTCAAGGCAGAACTTGCATCATCAATGATTTTATACGAGAACTTTCATCCATAAGGTGCTGAAATACATTGTGGATTCAGTTAGGATAACACAAATAAGAAAGCGACATGTATAGATAAACATGAAGGTTTTCTTTTCCCTTTCGATATCACAATAACAGGAAAACTAAATGTAAAAGAAAACAAATCAAAGGGAAATTTTCTTTTTTATTCCCGGCTCATACTACTCTTTATACAAAGAATAATATGGTTGAATATGCGACAGAAGGAAAGGCTAACGTCCCTTATGCTCTCAGAAAGTCACGTCGTATTTCATATGAACTTCGACAAATAGACTTTTTTATTTGTTTTATTTTCTATTTGCGATAATCTCGGTTTTCCTTTTGCTAACCGAAATATTCTTAATAGAAAGATATTTTTTATTGTGTTTATTTTGTATATGAAAGATGGTGTATGATGCTTTATGATCAGAACGTGATAAAAAGAAGAATGTTAAAGGATTTTTTTTGTTAAACTGATTAGATTAAATGTTAAGGTTTGTCTATTTAATATTAAATGCAGATTAAATGAGAACTGTGCCCAATAATTTTTGGGTTACATTCTGATCGAAGGTTTGCATGGTTTATAATCTAATTTATTACGTTTTTGAATTTTGTAATTTGTATTTTTTAATCCAGAAGAATATATTATGCAACAGAATACAGTAAATAAGTAAAACAAGCAGTGCGCAAAATTTGTTGAAAAACTGAGTTCGAAATGACATTCAGATAAAATGCTACTTATCTGCCTATTGTATGATTTCTATTTTAACGATAACGAGGAAAAAATAAACACACAAACGTGTATTGTGGCGTCAATTATTTTCTTTCATTCATAAGTTTTCAATTATCAGGAACTATGAATATTCATATTTGACAGACGTGGAATCTTACATGGTACTGGTATTTACCACAATATTATGGCAAGTCTTTCAGAAACTGCGTCATGATATCAAATTTGTGGTGAACTTTTGTGGTGAACTAGGAGTACTTTTTTGGGATCAACTAAATATTGTAAATGTACTTTCTTTTCCCTTTCTTCTATTGTATTATTTATCCACATAGACACCAATACTTGTCTTTAGTACAAGTTTTCCATTTACAGTAGCAACAAAGTTAACAGTGTAGTACATATTCATCACGGATTGCAGGAAAGACATACATATCATCCCATATGGTCCATTCGTATTCCTTGTAGATAAGCTTGTCAGAATCAATGTTAAATTTTTATATCGTTATTTTAAATGAACTGAATTTTTGAGCTGTATATGATACTCCTTAATGTAGACGACCAACACAAAGACAAGATACATGACTCCATCGCAGCCATGTATGATCTCCCCAGCACTGAAGTTACCATCCTCAAAGTACTTAAAAGCAAAAGGAATACAACAACAAAAGATATCGTCCTCCTGATGCCGAAACAGTTGGCACATGCCATCATTGCAGACGGAGGACTTACGATTGGCCTCCGCACATCACCTCTTAGACCCCACACCACCATCACCAGATGCAGAAAGTGCCAGGCCCTCAACCACACAGAGAAAAACTGCAAACGGCCCCCTCACTGTGTTAACTGCGGAGGGGAGCACCAAGACATTGACTCCACATGCAAAAGACGCCCATGCTGCATCAACTGCATACAGTACAACAAAAGATGGAGCACTCGCTTTGACACATGTCACCAGGCGTCGGACCCCTCATGCACCACATACAGAAAACTATACACACACACCCGAAACGCCCTAGACATAGTTTTTAGCCTCAAATCACAACCAGCGAAGTTATCAAATTATAGTCATCATTTGCCTCACACACATCAACCACAACATGCACAAAACAACCATTCATTACACAAACGTAACTTAAGCTTCTCAGACACACACGCACACACATTGCAGGATGATTTGGCCTCCTCCAACACCAGTCAAGCAAGCTGGGGAAACTCATGGTTCCCCTACTTCAACCCGAGCCGGTACCATCCTTTCAATCTCAACAATTCGTTACAGCATTCCTGGCCTCATGCTCAGTACTCCATGTCCAGCTACTAGCAACTACCCATTCCCGCCTACAGTCACCTCCTCACCAACAGTCTCTCACCTTCGAGCTCCTCACCTCTCACGCCATCATCACCTCACAGCCTCACACTCAATGCTCCAGTCCCTCTTCCACAGCTGCATCATGAACTGTTCAACTTGGCATAGTCGCTTCAGTCTATCGCTGCCTGGCGCGAGGTGACACTGGTCACAGCGACGGACATACTTCATGTCACTCCCCTTCATTCTTTTACTGCTCCAAGTTCCTGCCCTCTGTCGCGTGGGGCTGTGGCCCGGCAGGACCGGCCTCCTGGCCTTAATATGTACCACCATCAGTTATTATCATTAAGATAGTATCACCTAACATATCTATTTCCACCCCGCCGCTTGTCGCGTTTTCTGGCGGGTTCAGCTCCAGCTGAAATATGTTTTTTTTTTTTTTTTTTTTTTTTTTTTTTTTTTTTTTTTTTTTTTTTTAAAGACCTTAATAAAGGGACCGGGAGGGACATCTATGCTCTACAGATCTGGTTCCCAGTCTGAGCAGTCCCTCTTAGGCATTCAAAAATGTGAAATACATGTTTTGAAAGCTTACAAGTTTAACTGGACTTTTATTTAGTTATGCGTACATCTGGATAGATAGAATTTTAACCGAGTTCACTCAAATTATCAACAGCACGAATACAAAACTAGCTTGAACTTACCTTTAAGAAAGGATAAGTTGATTTAGTTGAAATATAATTTGAATTAGAATGGTAGAAATCTGGTTTTCGAACAGAAATCATCCAGGCAAATTTAATATACCCGATGTGAAACCAATGTATGCATTCAATCCCTTTAATAAAGTATGCAAAAATAATATTCCAGCCCTGATTTTCGTAACGTCTTATTTTAAAAGCGTTCGCCCAGGATATTACAAACTAAAAGCAATTTACACAACCTACTACAGCCATAAAAATCAGAATATCACACACACCGCACATAGCGTTTTTATAGGTATTTAATTAACCTGGCTTGTGTATCCGTTCGGCTCAACTCTTGCAATCAAATTAATAAAAATCTGCCTCTGCTACAATTGACCTAATTTTTGACAGTGTGATGTACTTCCGATGACAATACAATATTCTGTGAAAATATATATTTGAAATTTGCCTCCACCACCTCTTAGGGGGCAAAAATATTTGTCCAATAAATGTACGTAAATGTCATGACGTATGTGATCATACAAAAGTCTCTAATTTCTTCAGTAATAAGATGACGTTTTTCTATTGAATCATAATATGGTTGGTAAATGCGCAGTCTTTTTGCTCCCCGCATTGGTGGATGGATGTGGGTTCGGTTCTCAAGAGGACCTTGATCGATTTTTTTTTTCTGGCCAGGAAGCTGGATTTTAAACTGTATATCCATTTTATTTTTAAAAATGATACAAAATTACTCGGAATTCCTTTTTTAATTAAAAATTGTTTTTATTTCAATCAATGGACATTCAGCATTTTTTTTTTCTTTTTAGTACATTGTAATAACAGCTTGTCTTGAAAACATTTTTTTTTTCAGTTTATAATTTATTTATAAAAAAAATTGGCTTCTAAGGAATGTTTCAATCTATATCACATGACATTAAAGAGTAAATCTGGTATTTATATGAATGAATTTATAATTTATGAACTAAACTAAAGTTCTTGAATTCTAACACAACTGCGTGTATGTAGGAATTTGAATAATAGTGTGTGTGTTTGAGTATTTTCCCCCGCATTTTAAAATGTTTTAGGAACACAGTTCATTTTTAAGATAAACTTCATCACAAGCCCGTGTGTCCTAATTATGAAATCCTAGGTATTTTGGGAAAGGAAATTATTTGCATTAAAATTTATATGAAAGGTCTTCATCTGTTTGATAAGTATTTAAGTAATTTAAAAAGTATTAATTATGCTCCCTAAACCAATTTTGAATCACTTTAACTTCTAAGTTTATACGAATTAAACGTTAAAAAATCTGTTTCTCCATATGTTTATATAAAAAAGCAGAATTTAGAAAAATTAGCCATTTTGCATGTGTCATGAAAATATTTATCTTGTTTGTTTCTTTTTTTTCGTTTTCCTTCCTTTCTTTTTTTCTTTTTTTTTTTTTTTTGCTTTGAGGAAACTTCAGATAATATAAAACATTTCGGAAAAGTTTTTTTTTTTTTTTTTTTTTTTTTTTTTTTTTGTTAGAGGTTAGTTTTAGAGTATTACTATAAATAAATATACATTGTGAAATTATAATTTTTCTGTAATAGTACTTTCACAGAACAGTTCAAAATTATATACAACCATATGTTATAATAAAATTTATATTGAAATTTAATTAACTCAGGTTCGTCTAAACAGTAATAAAAATGACCAGCGCTACCACACGTACAAAAACCCCTCATAACCAGATAAAATTCTTAACTGTGATAAAATAGTAATTCATGTAATAGTACATATGCCTTTAAGCATTCTTACTAATCGTTTCATTTTTACTTTCTTCTATCTTTACATGGATGACCACCTCAGGAAACCCGGCTTAAGCCTTAGAGTTTGTGTGCAATCCTCAGGGGCTGACACGTCTCTATCACCAGCGAGACCACAGTTACAGAATTTTACAATATAATATTACAATATTACAATACGATATAGATACAATAGAATATACAATAAATACAATAGAATATACAATAGAATATTTTTCTTCTACTCAGAAGTTTTACTTTTACATGTGATTTTTTTGTAGTGAAAGTAATTGGAATTTTGTCTGATAATAATGGTTTAAAACTTTCATACATACGATTATTATGATTATTTCAATGTATACAGTATATACAATTTCCAGATAAGATATTTACAAATACGGTGCAAGCACCATGCCTAAAATTATTATTGGTTAAATATGATGGGTTATTATTGGCTAGCATATTTTATACAAATACTTTACTACAATTGATGTATATGGAAAAATATTATGCACACATACAGTTATTATAATTAATTCGATTATACAATTATACGTTTAGACCATTTCCAGAATATGACTATATACAAGTACTGTGCAGACTTCATATTTAGGATTTTTGGTTACATGCGATGCAGATTCTTGGTTAAATACTTCTAATACAATTAATAATATACTAATATGAATATATAGATGCGAATACACTGAAAATTTACAAGTAATATGGAAATACTAATAATATACAGATAGTGTGTTGTTAACTCTCATTACAACAGTTATTATATTCAATATTATTTATATACATATGTACAGAGAAAACAGGGCCCCTGCTAGATTGGACAAGCGGTTGCCCGACTACAGAGGAAGAGGATTTGAAAATAGAAATTCATTTTTTTCAATATATTTCATGCAGTTGATAATGCGCTGGAGAAGAACCGGACGGTCCAGGAGATATAGCATCCAGTTTTTAAGTGACATTTGTGGTGATTTTTTGACATGGAAATGTGAAGTTAGAGTGCAGTTTAATATGTAGTGTAATGATGTTGCTTCTAATCCACAGACACATAGTGGTGAGTCACTTCTGTTAATTTGGAATAGGTGTTGTTGAAATGGTCCATGATTTGTTAAAAATAGGTATAGATATCTGTTGTGTATTTCTAGTTGTTGCGAGACTTCCGGAAGGAAGTCTCTTGTGTAATGACCCACCTGTGCTGTAGACCAGCGTTGTTGCCAACTGTCTATGATTTGTTTTTTTAATTATCTTTTGAGTGTGGACGGTGGTACAGGAAGAGAAGTTGTTTCCAGTGTTTCATCGTTTGTTGCTGACCGCGCCAATTGATCCGCCAGTTCATTTCCAGCTACACCTGAATGACCCTTGACCCAATTAAAAAAGAAGTTTTTGGTGGATAAATTTAAACGTTCTAAAATTTCCTGGACTAAATAATTATCTATGTCAAATTTTGAAAGAGCCATTAAACTTGATAAGCTATCCGAAGAGATTAGAAAGTTGACCGAATCCTCTTCCATAGCCTAGCGCACAGCTTCTCCAATCGCAAGTAGTTCGGCCTGGAAAACTGAATTGCCCGAGTCAAGTTTTGCACGCCACGTGTGATGAATTATATTATTGTTATAAGCACAGAAAGCCGATGCTGTGCCTTCAGCAGTTTTTGAGCCATCTGTAAAAATATGGAATTCCCCATTGAATTTTGAACCCGGACAGGTTTTTATTTGATCTAGAGTTGGTGAAGTTTTATATTTTGAGATCTTTGTGGCTATTGTTTGTGTTGATGAAATCCCTAATCTAGTGGCTCTAGCAAATTCAGCTTCCGCTTCTAGTTGCAAGTCCAGGGGCGGGATACCCGTGAGTACCTGCAATGCCGCTGTTGACGTATTTTTATACGCTCTTGAGATGAGTAGGAGTACTTTTCTCTGCGCCGCCAAGAGGTGACGCACTCCATGCGACCATCTCATACGCGTGAACCAAACCCCACAGGCATAAGCGATTTGACGCTGTAGGATTGCCGAATACCATATTTTAAAGAAATGAGTTGGCAACCTGCCCGAAATTGATGAAAATTTATATAAATTTTGTGTAGTTTTAGTAATTTCTTCCCTTTTTATTACTAGGTGAGGTAGGAATGAAAGATGTTAGTCTATTGTAATTCCTAAGTATTTTAAGATTTTGACTGATTTTAGGTTTTGTCCTTTTAGTTTGAAAGTTGGGTCCCTTTTTAAGATATTAGGTTTGCCAAATGTAATTGTTTTTGATTTATTCAATGATATTTCAATATGGTTGCGCGTTGCCCAATTTTGAACATAATTCAGGGCAATCCCACCATTATGCTCTAGCGCAGCGCGTGATGGACCCCAAATAATTAACAGGACATCGTCCGCGTATGCCACAATCGCACAGTGCTCAAAGACAAAGTAACGCAGTAATCCCTCCAAGAGTGACAACCAGAGAAAAGGACCAAAACAGGAGCCCTGTGGTCAGCCTTTTGTGAAATAATGCAAGATATTAGGGTTGTGCCAATCAACCTGAGCCCGCCTACTCGAAAGGAAGGAGATAATTGTATTAATATATTGCTGCGGGATGTCTAAGTCAGTTAGTGATGAAATTGCCAGGTCCCATGGAAGGTTGTCAAATGCCCCCATGAAATCCAGCGATATAAATGTCGTGTAGTTGTTGTTTTCTTTATTGATATCGATATATGATAGGGAATTTTGAAGAGCAGTTTCTGTTGATTTTAACTGTGTGAAACCGTGTTGTTTATTTGTTAATCTATTGTTTTGCGTTAGTATATGATTAATTCTCCGCAGCAATAGTTTTTCAAAAATTTTGCCTATTATTGGAAGTAATGTTATCGGTCTATAAGATGTGTGTTCGTCAAGTGGTTTACCTTCCTTTCTAAAGTAGATAAGCTCCCCAAGCTTCCAGGCCACCAGGAAATAATTTAAGGAAAGTGCTGAATTAAATAAGTCTAGTAGTGTAACTGGTATTATGGCAAATATCGCTCTTATCATACGATGATCGATTTCGTCTGGCCCTGGGGCCTTGTTTTGATTGAAGCTATATATTGCATTTCTTAATTCTCTTTTTGTAAATTTTGGTTGGTCTGATTGGGGTTGTATGTTAAATGCCTGGGCAGGTTGCACTGGCATACCTGCTGAAGGCCCAAATATTCTTTCTGTAAGGTTAGCTAATGAAGTGGACCTGGAAACCGGAAAGGATGAGTCCGGTAGAAAGCTAATTAATTTATCTTGGTAATCTTGGAAAGCCAGTTTTTTTTATATGCCAAAAGGGTCAGTTTGTTTTTTACAGAAATTGTCCCACGCTTTCTCTTTTGCACAGAGGATTTGTTTTTTATATTTGGCTTTTTCTTTTTTATAATTTTGGAAGTTTATTGGATCGAAATTAGAGTTTTTTGCTTTATTATATAAAGCTTTTACTTTATTCCTCTGTGCCCTAAGGTCCGGCGACCACCAGAAAAATTTAGGTTTTCGAAATGAGGGTTTTTTTTTAAATGAAGTTATTGCTGAATCTTTAATAATTTGGTAGAACTTTTCATAATGGATGTCCAGATCTTGGGATGTTTTAATTGTTTTAAAATTAATATTGTCCGTTAAACATTTATGTTGAACCATTTTTTGAAATTTATAGGGGGGGAATGTTTTTTGTTTTAAATATGCGTTTTGGTAAATCCGTTACTGTTAAAAATAGTTGTGTAATAATTGGCCTGTGGTCACCGAAAAGTTCTGGGACAACTTCCCAGTTACTGAAGTGTTGGAAGAGGGGTTGTGAACAGATTGATAAATCTGGTCGGCCCTTCCTTCTGCCCGACTCATAGGTTGGTTGGCAAGATGGTTCGTTTAAAACTACAAGGTTTTCTGCCAGCAAGAAATCTACGAGGAGTCTTCCCCTGGCGTCTTCCCGCGAATACCCCCATAGTGGGTCATGTGCATTGAAGTCCCCCAGCACTAAACAGTAGTCGCTAAGATGTTTTGCTGATCTCCAATCTTGGAGATCAATCTCTAGTTCAGCCCTTGGAGGACAGTACAGGCTCCCAATGCTCAGAATTAAGTTCGGTAGGTCTAGATTAACGAAAACTGAATTATTGAATTTAGCTGAAAGACAGTGTTTTAAGTTTTGGTTTAAGATCAAAATATGACATTTAAGGGAGCTGGAGCTGTAACATGGCACACTCAAAGGGAGAGAGACCGGTCGGCCTTCAAAAATATAAGCATCCTGGAGGCACGCCAGTGAAAAACCCTCTTCAATTACATGATTTATAAAAGCTGCCGTATTACCTTTAGATCGTTGTAGATTACATTGAATCACCTTGAACTCGAGGCTGTTTGAGTTCTTTGTTGTGTAAAGTTTCTCTGATAAAGTTTGTAAGTTTGGCAGCAACTATCAAAACTATAATGATCAATGTCCAGAGGTCTATCCTTTCCGGAACGTTTTTCATTTGCGTCTGTGCAGTTTACGCACCTTCGGGTATGGGATGTACAGTCCGATGTTTGGTGATGGACAGCACACTTTGCACATACATCTCGATCCTTACATTCCCGCGCCATGTGACCTAGTTTTTGGCATTTGTAACATCTGGGTGTTATGATGTACTTGCGCACATCGCATCTGTTGAATCCGATGTTGATCTTTATTTGCTCGAGTACATGTGCTTCCCTTTGTGGCATTTCTATGATTAAGTTCACTGTGTCATTGTTTCGCGCAGATTTCAGAATTTTATTTAATTTGAAATTGATGTTTTCAGTTCTTAGGGCTCTTTGCAATGCTGGGTGTAGAATGTTTTCAGAGTAATATTCTATGTTTCTCAATGCTTCGTCGTCTTCGTTTTCCGATACTGCTGGGGCTCCAAATACCATGATTTTCTGTGTTTTCGGTTTGATCTTTTCTACTGTGATTTTCGGTGCTAATTTAGTATTTTCTGTTAGCTTTTGCTGCAGCTCGATGATATCTTTCTCATCATTGCAGGTAACTACTAAGTTACCTGCTTTCGTCGGCCTGCAATTGATGTTTGGCAGAGTAGTTGTATCCACTGCTTTGTTAAGTGTCCTTCTTATTTCCTGTATCGTTATGTTTCCATCCTTTGGTGTCACCACTAGAGATGGTCTCTGTTGAGGCCTTTGTTGCAATACTTGCGCATATGACTATCCATCATTTCTTTGCGTCAGTCTTTTATTACTTTGTGATATTGATTGTGTTTTTAGTGTTTTCTTTAGGGCATCAATTTCTTTCTTGTAATCATTGAGTGTCATTTTGATGTAAGCGCCGTGCTGTCCGAGTTTTCTTTCTACTGCTTCTTTGATTCTTGTTCCCTGTTCCTCCATGTCTTCGTACTTCTTTATTTCTTTCCTAAGCTCTAGGCACTCCTCTCTCCATTGTGATCTGTCATCTTCTGTGTCTTGTATCCACCGCATTAGCGTATCTACCTCTTTGCGGAGTTTTATTATTTTCTCATTTGTTTTCCCCTGATTTTCTTCGGGAGTAACTGCCTGGATGTCTTGCAGTATCTTTTCTACTTCAATTTTGATGTAATGTGGTGTTGATGGCTTTTGGTGTTTTTTAGCTTCCTTTAGTTCTTTTTCTAGTTCTTTTTGTTTCAACTTCAACGCTGCTACTTCTTGTCTACTTTCTTCTTGTTTTTCTACTTTCTCTTTTAGCTTTGCCATTTCTGCTTCATAACTTCGTAGTTTCTCGCTATGTAATTTTTCTCTTTCTTCGATTTCCGCATGTACTTTGTCTGTTTCAGGACGGCTGTGTTCCATGAGCTTCAGCTGCTCTAGTTCTTCTTTTAGATCCCTTACCTCTTCGTTCTGTTTCTCTACGGTAGTTATTCTTTTGTCTAGCACCTCCTTCAACATCTGCAGCTTTTCAGGGGCTCCTCTTTGCTTACTTTTGTATAACTTGTCAAACTCTGACATTAGCTCAGTTATTGTCATCTTCTCCCATTTTTGTTGTCCTGTGCGCTGTGTTTGCGGTGTCTTTGGTGTGCTTGGCTGTTCTTGTGACATCTTGTAACTTTTTCTTGTTACGATTTTGTCCTCAGTGTACCTTTGTGTCGATGGATTTGCTATTTTCTCTGTATGGTCCCACACTGAGATGTCTGACATGTAACCTGCTTTTTCCACTTTTGTTAAAACTTTTACTCTAATTACTTATCATTTTTCTTATGACTCACCGTTTTAACTTTATCCTTTCTTTCTTACACTATATTACTTTAAATTTTAAACTTTATTTTTAATCTTTAAAATTTCGAATAAAGCTTAGGTTATGTGGGAGGCTTTCTCCGGTCAAAAAAAAAAAAAAAAAAAAAAAAAAAGGGGGGGGGGGATGGGGAATACTAATGTTAATGAGAAAATGTTTAAGAGTAAATAACTCATGAGAAAAAAGGAAATTAAGACATAAAATGCAATATAATATTAATGTTATAGAAAGCCTTAGGGGCTAAGCAATAATTTATTTTCCTTCCCCTTTCTTCCCTGTAAATTAATAAATTGAGACCAGCCGAAGTTGAATCGAAGTTATCTTACTGTTACGTACAAAATGAGAATAGTTATAAGAAAAGAGAAAAAAAAATGTCAAAAGGGCATTGATTTTGGAGTAAACTTACAGGACTGTGGGAAATTTCCCTTAAACAATAACACTGGAAGATATAAGTTATACTAGAGTGAGAAAATACCCTTTTGACTAGAAATTTTCAATGTAAGGACTACCTCCCATTGAGCCAGAAAAAACGAAAAATACAATTCTTTATAGACATCACCAAAAAATTGAAAGAACCGATGAATGGAGGAACGATTAAAAGTTTAGAGGTGGCTCCAATGGCAGATGATACGAAAAGCTCAATTAAAAAATAAAATATTATGAACAAACAACTTAAAATAACTTTTAAAAGGTACTAAATAGTATTATTCACTTATACAATATAGGAACATGAAAGATGAGAGTTGTTGTAACAAAAATGTTAAGAGGGCATTGACTATGGAGTAAACTTATAGAACTGTGGGAGATTTTTCCTTTAACATTGATACTGGAGGTTATAAGATGTACTAGATGAGAGAATACCCCTTTAACAAGATATTAACAATGTATGGACTTTCTGCCATGAAGCCAGATTATACAATGTATACAATAGTTTTTTGAAATAATATAATTTTATAGTACTTAAATTTTTGAATGGAGTATCACTGGTGCAACAAAGAAAAATAAAATAATTTTAGCTACGTTTAATACAGGTATTGGTGGACATATAAAATGTAAAAGGCTTAATGGTGTGATGTTACGTCACCAGGCTTACCAGTGGGGCCAATCAATTTGACCCATGCTGCACTTGGAAACTTGATGTTATTGGTTATAAAATTTTGTGGCATGAGCTGAAATAACACATAAATGAAATGACTGGCTGACTGGGATATGAAGGCCTCGGAGACTGAGAGACCCTTTAAAATGAGAAAATAGTCAGAAAGAATAATAAAAGTTAGAGAATGGCCCCAAATAGGGGGTCCAGGGCTCCCATGACGGGCCCAGCGAAATGCAGGGGGCTGGAAATGGGTAGCTATGGGTAGCTCACAAAAACCTATTGAATGAGCTATTGGACTATGGGCAAAGAAAGAAATAAGAGAAATGTAAAAAAAAAAAAAAAAAAAAAAAAAAAAAATGGTGCCCTTATAAGGGTCCCAGGGCCTAAAATAGAGAACGTAACATGAAAATGGCCACGGAAACGGAATGTCCATTGGAAAAACTTCAAAATGAGGTAATATACTTAAATTAACGTGGAGTATCTTTAGAAGATAGAAAAAGTGAAAACAACTACAAGGAGGGGGGGGGGCAAGGCCTAATCTGACTGGGCCAAAATTAAAATGGGCCACAGAATCAGAAAGCCCAACTCAAGACCTTTAAAATGAAATATTATGTTAATAAGAATGGATAATAAATAAAGAATTTCTATAAAAGATGCCCTAGGGCCTAACGCGAAGGCCTACGAGATGTGAGCCACAGCTTGTAGATCCAAAAGAAAGGGCCCCTGAAGCTGAGAGTTCATGAGAGACCCTTTAAAATGAGATATTACATAGCAAGGAAGATTAAATTTAAAGAATGGGCCCTTTTAAGGGGCACAGGGCCCCCTTGATGGAATCACGAAAAGAAAGGGGCCAGAAATGGAATGCTCACACTGGGACCTTCAGAAAGAGCTATTGGAAAATGGGAAAATAAGAAACAACAAGTATGTAAACAAAAAAGTGCCCCTTTTTGGGCCCCAGGGCCTAAAACAGAGGTCGTAACATGAAATTGGCCTCGGAAACGAAAAGTCCATTGGAAAACCTTTAAAATGCGTTATTATACTTACATGAATGTGGAGTAACTTTAAGAGATAGGAAAAGTGAAATCAACTTCAGGGTGGCCCCAGGGCCCAACCTGACAGTGCCAATATGAAAATGGGCCACATAATCAGAAAGCTCAACTCAAGTCCTTTAAAATGATATGTTATGTTATTAAGTTTGGATAATAAATAAAGAAATTCTAAAAAAGAGGCCCTAGGGCCTAACGTGAAAGCCTACGAGGATGTGTGCTACAGCTAGTATATCCTTGCTGCCCCTATGTGACATTAAACGATGTGAGATTTTACCCACAATGCAGTTGAAGTGTTTTATTCAAATTCCTTACTGCTATGGGTAAAGTGTAATGTGCTAATAAACTATATTTATTTGTGGGCTGGTTGCCATATACCAATAAGATCCACCACTCTTATGAAGGTATCTCAATTCTTTTTGAGTTTGCCTGCTCAATTTTTATGTAGCGTCACCTTTTCACCAACCAACCAACCCATTGAAAATTTTGGCGTGAGTGCTCTAAAGGGGTAGCCATTTTTAATATAAATGAAAATTACATTTTAAAGCAGTGAAATGTACACTCAAAATGGTCTGAGAGTTAAGCAACTGGCATCTATGTGTAGGAAATTTAATTGTTCATCGGATACAATTAATAAAAAAGAGAAAAATATATATTTAGTAATTTTTAAGGGGGTTTGAATAAGACACACTCAAAAGTAAAAAACATAAAAGCAATCTATACATGACAAAGTTGACAAGGTTTGGTAGAGTGCACATAATATACATTAAATTACACAGAAATGATGCCAGAGCTTTTCTTAGAGTTTAAGAAGACTTTATACAAAGTTAAATGAAACATTAGAGTTCTCGGGAACGCTTATTTAATTAATTAAATGGGAGCTTAAAACGTAAACAAACACCCATGCCACAAGTGCTCGCTGCAACACTGAATTTATAGTATCAAGTGTGGTACACCCCTTTAAAATTTTTCCAGTGTTTCGATTTTTTTTGAGGGTGTCGGAGCACTATATGTATGTTCATATAAAATTACAAGGCGAAATAAAAATTGGAAGTATTTTTAAAAAAATCCGAATGGTTGGAAAGTAGTGCTTTCTGGGTGAGGGTCAAAAAATGTGCAAGCCGAACCCCCAACTTAAAATTACACCAGTGTATTGAAAATTTTTGAGAGTATATCGGAACACTAAATACACAATCTCACCAAAGATATAAGAGATCCGATGATTTGAAGTATGTTAAAAAAAAAATTAAATGTGGCTCCGATGGCAGAAGTTATGAGGAGTTGATTTAAAAAAAAAAAAAAAAAAAAAAAAATATATTTTGAACAAATAACAACTTAAACTAACTATTAAAGGTTACTGTATGGCATAGTACACATATACGATAATAATAACAATAATAATATACACAATATATACAGTTTTTGTATTTGGGTGACGTTGAAAAACATGGCGGCTACTGAAGCTTGGATGCCATGTAACCGCGCCAAAGGGCCAGAGTAATTTTACTAAAATTGATATAACTCATTAAAAAGATGACCGATTTGGTCGCGGCTGGTCTCAATTTGTACATTAAGACTTTAAACAACTAATTTGACCGGAGAGAGCATTCCCACTTATCTTTAAACGCCTTTATCCTAGCCTGCCATGGGAGCGATTTTCAAGCGTGACCACATGGATTGAGAGCCAGTAGGGGGTTTTCCTTCTATCTTTACAAGAAGAAAGTATTGGATTCATGAAAATTTTCGACTTCCGGTTTTCGACGTATTTATACCTTTTGAAAGGTCCTGAACACGATTTGACTGTTTTTAGAAAATGTCTGTCTGTGAGTCTGTGACTCTGTCTGTATGTATGTGACAAAAATTTTGTAAGCGCTCTATCTCAAGAACTAATGCACGGAATGTAATTAAACTTTACTTTCAGTTAGTCCCTGATATAAATTGGTGCTGATTAGTTTTTGCTGAAAATCGCCCAATAGGGGACGCTGCTATGCTGAATTTTTCGCGATTTCCGCAATAGCTTTATCTCAAGAACTAATGCACTTAATTTCATCAAACTTCAGATTCATTTAGACCTTGACATAAATAGACGTTGATTACGTTTTGGTTTAGATATCCCAACAGGTGGCGCTTCTATACCAGTTTTTGCATGATTATTACGATAGCTATATTTCAAGAACAAATGCACGGAATTTCATCAAACTTCAGATTCTGTTAGACCTTGACATAAATAAATGCTGCTTACGTTTTGGTGTAAATAGCCCAACAGGTGGCGCTGCTCTACTACTTATTTCATTATTGTCACGATAACCATATCTCAAGAACTAATGCATGGATTTTCATTAAACTTCAGATTCCGTTTTTAGAAAATGGCTGTTTGTGACTCTGTCTGTTTGTCTGTCTGTATGTGACAAAAATTTTGTGTGATCTCTATTTCAAGAACTAATGCACGAAATTTAATAAAACTTTATATTCAGTTAGTGCCTCATATATATATTGGTGTTATATAGATTTTGGGTGAAAATCGGTGGTGCTGCTATGCTGTATTTTTCGCGATTTTTGCAAAAGCTCTGTCTAAAGAACTAATGCGCTTATTTTCATCAAACTTCAGATTCAGTTAGACATTGACATAAATAAACGTTGATTATGTTTTGGTGTAGATATCCCAACAGGTGGCGCTGCTATACTACATTTTGCATTACCTTTATGATAGCTATATCTCAATAAATAATGAAAGGAACTTCATTAAACTTCAATTTCTGTTAGGCCTTGACATAAAAATATGTTGCTTACATCTGGGTGTAAATATTCCAACAGGTGCCGCTGC
Organism: Maratus michaelseni; assembly: GCA_963931845.1. Classification (NCBI taxonomy): domain Eukaryota; kingdom Metazoa; phylum Arthropoda; class Arachnida; order Araneae; family Salticidae; genus Maratus; species Maratus michaelseni. The sequence goes on along the minus strand of OZ007589.1, from coordinate 260,770,154 downwards.
TCTGCTACTTTTTTATTATTATCACGATAACTATATCTCAAGAACTAATGCATGGATTTTCATCAAATTTCAGATTCATTTAGACGTTGACATAAGTAGTTGTTGATTAAGTTCTTGTCTAAATCTCCCAACAGGTGGCGCTGCTATGCTACATTTTGCTGGATTTACACATATTTAGAAATAGTCATATCTCAAGGACTAATGCACGGATTTTAATAAAACTTTAGATTCGGTTAGACCTTGATATAAATTGGTGCTTATTATTTTTAGTGTATATGAAATCTGTGTGAGATAGAAGAATATTTTGGGATTGGTACATATGACTAGTTTTTTAATGCTTACTAATTTCCGTTTTGTAAGCAGAAGGATCAAATAAAAAAACTAAAAATACTTTTCGCAAGAAATAATCGACATTTCTGTGTTTACAAAAACATATGTCAAAACAAATAAACACATCATGCAACATAATATTTTATTTTTATTTATTTTATAGTCTCTTTTTATTCCGCACTCTTGGTTGAATTGCTTTCTTGTGTTTGATTAATGGACTTCAAGCTATAAAACTGTTTTTGTGATTAAGTAATTTTAAAATTGCAGACATTATGAAAATATAGATTTGAAATGTAGTGTAAAGGTTTCTTTTTTATGTTACTTTATAAAATTAGAGAACTTATCTACTTTGAAAAAAAAAATATGTTGCATATTTTACATATTTATTTCAGATCTATACAAATAATTTGCGTTTCTTTAATCATTGCGTCTGTACATTTTTTCTGTACTATATAGAATGTTTAATGATTTCCGAAAACATCTTTCAAATTAGAATTCGTTTTTTGAAAAGAATTATTCTGTTATTTTTTCACTTATTTTTTAGCTTAATTTTTGAGTTTAATTTAGTTTAAAATATATGCTGTATAAAAATGAATAGTTTAATATCTTGAGGCCATCAACGAATTACAAACGAGTTATAATATATTATAAGTCCATCTTTAAATAAAATTTGTTATTTCAATTGCGTTATTGAGAGTAGGCACATATGTGTAAACAGAAATTACATAGTTTAATTTATTTGATGCAACTCAAAAAACACGAAAAAATTGTCGTTTACTGAAAAAAAAAGTTATTTAATGACAATACCAAGATATAATGGCCCACAACAATCTCCTAAATATTACGTCATTTTCTATTATATACTTTCCGTGTGACGTCAAACTGACTCTAAACAAACGAATTGTATGTTTCATTTACTATTTCGTTTAATTACGTCCAGCTATACCTTATAGCTATGTCTTATATCTCAGACTTTTAATACATTAGACGTAGTGGTAACACTTTCTGATATTATTATTATATAAGAAATAAATAAAAATAAAACATTTTTTAGAGTCAGTTTTTTCTTTTTTGAAACAAATCTTCATGACTTCGGTCACCACTGAAAGCGACTAAAAAAGGACGTCATTGTCACGTAATCGTTGTCGATTTTGTTTATATTAATGAAAATATATGTTTGCACTTAGAAATAATGTCATACGAAATAAAATTTCTGTAAATACTGCGCCATTTTCTTTCTTTTCTTTTCCCGTATTGGCGGATAATTCGTATATTTTTTTGTTACACGTTACAAAAAAACCCTGCATTTTCACTTTTAAAGCAGGAGAATTTTACGATAATTGCGTCAAATAATTGTAATTGTTTCTGATATGACTTTTGAACAAGTTTTGGGCGCGGAATCTCCATTTTTGTGATCGCAGTACAGTTGAAGTTTTATTTATTTTACCATTTCATTTTTAAAAGCAGAAATTATTCCATCTTCATGTAGTTTTGAAAGTACCAGAATAACTTAAAAGTATATAACATTCTTCACAATTTTGAACTTAATTCTTGACATTTTACAACAAAAAAATATTTCTTTCACAATTAATTCATACCTCTATGTACAAATTATGCAATAGCTATGTTTCACCTGTGAAAAAGATAACTTATATTCTATAGCATTTTTATTTATTGAAATGTTTTATGAATCGCTAACTTTGCTCATTTGAAAAAATAAAATTCCATTCACAGGTAAACAAACTTCATCTGTCGTTATCATACCTATTTAAGAAGCAAGTTTTGGGTGTGTGGACGATCTTGAAAATGATTTTAACGATTTTCACAAAACGTGTCTACTATACTAAATCATGCAAGAGAAAACGATCTAGTTAGATCCCGAATGTAGAGAAATTCGTTTTGATATATTTTAACAATTTCAGCAATGAAGAGGCTGCTTAGGTAGAAAATACTTTAATGGTTCTCAGGAAACGTGTCTTCTATACTAGTTTAAGTACAAGAAAACGATATATCTATAACCCGAATTTGAGGAATTTCCTCTCAGTTTAAAACAATATCAGCACTGAAAATGCTGTGATAAACTGAAAACCGATTCCCTAATTTTCAAGAAACATGCATTCTATATTAATTCCAGCACGAGAAAATGATCGACATAAGTCTCTGATTTGGAAAATTTTGCCTGGTCAGATTAAAACCGCGTCAGCATCAAAATAGCTACTATAAATTAAAAACAGTTCCGAAGACCTTTCGTGAAATAAACCTTATTCGCATGCAAGAAATTCACCTAACTAGATAATGACTTCGGAAAAATTCGTTTTGGTAGGTATAAACATTTTTTGTAGTGAATCTTCTGGAAACGGAATATTTTCCAATACTATTAGTCATTGATGAGCAACACGATTACAGACGATCCCAATGATGACACTTAGGATTTTTAGGATATATTCTTTCAACAATAAATCGAGTACGAGTAAATTATCTACTACATATGTTACGAATTCGAAAAAAATCGTTTTGGCAGGTTATAATACACTCACATTAAAAATGTTAATGGGAACTGTTTAATATGAAAACAATTGGGAAGAAATATTGACGTAAGCCTTCTACTATAAATATAAAATGCAAATTTAGTTGATAGAATGTATTATTATATAAAATATCTCTCTACATTGCTTAGTTATAGTATTATGGGGGAAGATCTATAATCAGATGGAAACGCTTACGAAATAGTACCCTTTTTAAATGATTCTGATGAATGGATTTCGATGGAACTTTCACTGTTAGATAATTTTGGGAAAAAGGTTTTAGTGTTCAACACATATTTCTATGTTTCTTAGTGTAGAGTTATGGTAGAAAATATTTATAATTAGGTCAACCCGATTATGAAAGGGAATTTAATCTCAAACTGTTACAACTCACATTATACTAAATTGATTTGTATGGTACTTACATTGCTAGTTAGGTAATTTTGGGGGTAAATTTTGTATACATCATTATATTTTTCTTAGTTAATGATCTATGGAAGAAATTTCTATAAAAGGTCTACCCGATTAAGATTAGCTTTTTAAAATTTGAACCTTACGGATTTTGAAGTGAATTTTACTATTAGTCAGATAAATTGAGCAAAAAAGAGAAACAATTATACATAAAATTTGCATTTTCAATTGCAAAGCTTACATTCTACGTGAGCGGAGCAGCTGGCAAAAGCTAGTTTATTATAAGAGCAAGAAAAAACACATAAAATAAGATCTACTTCAAAAACATGCGCTTTTATACATTTGCACATTTTTTCGGTCGTTAATATTACGTAAAATAAGTTCTATAATACAATTTGAACCACGATTGCGCTTTATAATACTCTGTGGATGGTTCTACTCTATTGTAAATCAAACATCAGGACATAGTGCAGGTTCCGCTCAGGCAGACCAGCGGTTTAGATTTTCAAAGCCGGCATTGTTTGTCAATTGACCTACAAATTGTAATGATGATCAAAAGCGTAAATTTACTGCGCTCGCCTTCTGGTGTATTACAAAATATATAAAGCAAGTTTTATACGCTAATTCGAACATGAGAAAAAGATTAGGTAAGTATCGACTTCAGCAAATTTAGCACTAACATGTTGCTTATGGAGTGTCATTCTCAATCGAATTAAAAACTATTGAGATTAAATTTTGCAAATAAAATGTGTAAGTGTTTGTAAATAACAGAGAAATGTTATGGAACAATACTCTTTTCAATGAAAATTAGTTATCACTAAACATGATTCTTAAAACCTCCCTCTTCCAATGGCAATAATTGATTGTCTATTAAATTCAAAAGTTTGTCAAATTAAACAACCCAATATTTTATGCAATTAAAAAAATCAAGATTGTTACAATTTCATAATCAGAATCCTCGACTACTGGTGTAATACATCATACATTGTTCCCGAAATAGCTTATTTTTGTCACCAACCGTTGACATGGACACCAGCTGTATAAACAGAATAATTTTCAATTTTTTAAAACATGGAGAAAAACAAACGTTTTTAAGAAACACAGTTGTTTTTATGTATGACTATCCAAACTTTCTGCTATATACTTGAATGAATGCTTTTGATTTCCGAATCAAAAATCTACATCCCTCTGAATAAATGATGTCGAGCATTTTCATTTAGTAAAATGAAACCTGTTATTACTATTTTCTCCCTCTGACTTCATTCTCATTGACTCATAATAGCTGCTTCTAGTGAAAGGAAGATAGCAAGTTCAAGTCAAAAAAGATATAACGATGTTGGCGACTGGTAAAAGATATTCGCAATTGTAGATTCACAGAACAGTCAAATGTTTCTTTTGGGTAAAACAGTATGTTCGTGGATGGTCCTAAATTTTTAGCAGTATTACGCAAATTGACGATGTTTTTTTTTACATATTAATTCAGCATGATTCATTATCTACACTGTTAAAAATTTGCAGCAAACTGTCCAGTCATTTGACCGTTTTTATAGAAAACTGTGATATAAGCGTAATTTAAGTATACTCTGACCGTATTATTGCTCATTTTATGGTAAGAATATAGGTGAATTACGGTTCTGTAACCGTTTTCTAGAAAAACGTTCAAATGACTGGACAGTTTGCTGCAAATTTTTAACAGTGTAGGGAGATTTGAATGGCATTAAATGTACCGAAAACGCCTATTTTGTTGGTAAAAGAGACAATGAGATTTATATAATCAGCACTTTCTTGCAGTGTAAATAACAGTTTGAGAATGCTTTATTCTTCTTAACGCCCGCCGTGTTCGTTATTAATTTCTCGCATCATCATAAGTGATTGAACGAAATTATTTTGCAACTTTATAATATACTCTAGCAAATATTCCTTTACATTTCATGATGGAGAGAATGTTTGAGGCTTTCATTAATAGCATTTTTAAAGCTTAAAAATTACATCTGACCGTCGTACGGCCGTTACAATTATCTCTTCATTGTTTTCTGTAAACTGCCATATTTATTTATATGTCTCTTTTGAATGGAATGTTGTACGATACTTTTTTCATATTTAAGAGGCGGAACAGTTAATACTATTACATGCAGAAAATCTCCGTCACAATCATAATGTTGTTTGGAAAGAAATACTGAATACTTCGACAATAAATCAATTTGTTATTTTACGACTGCGGAAATATTTTATAAAAAATCATAACTGTTATCCCGATAACATGAAAATTTGGATAGAGTATAATATATATAAAAAAATTCAAAAAATGAATTACCATCATTTGTTATTATAATTTTTAGAAACTAGATATAAAATTTCTGTCTAAAAATAAATAATAAAATTTTGTCTTTATTTAATTACAGTAATAAAGTTGAAAAAACTACCGGTCGAAAATCTAATTGGTCTCAAACGTACTTGAATTTAAATGCCTATACTAACTATATTTAACAAACATAAATATTCTACTTCCTATGGTAGCAGTAAATTTGGAAATATTTATTATTAAATATACATTACATGAACCACAAAGGTGTTCTAAAAATATTTCTCCCGTAGCTTACGGACATTTATTAAATACTCTAACTGTATTTGCTGCATTGCAATATTATTTTTCCAGAAAAAAAGTTTAGTTAAAACATGTTTCTACACAAATATTATTTAGCTTATTGTTCTTAAATATAAAAAATAATTATTATTTACAAAATATAGGTAGGTTTCATATAATAATAGATGGATAAATAAAGAGAAGTACGCATGTAAGAAACGTTTAAAAAGAAAACGTTTATGTCAAAAAAGCGTTTGAGTTTGTTCCCATGAATTCGAAAAGAAAGTTAACTTTTTGTTTGCAAATAATAATATTTGAAGAACGCTATATTTTTATAATGTAGTTCTTTTTAGGCGATTTTATTTTACACTCTAGTAAATTCTATTACATTTTATTTCTCGCCCAGAATGGGCGACACCCGCAGAAGAGCTTAAAAATTGTCATAAAGACTCTCGATGCACGACAGTGTGACTTGACATTCACATCGTTGATCAGAAAGCCAAAATGGGACGTCACTGTGACATTTCTGTAACGTCATGATATATTACAGTTACTTATTCATTGCACCATATCGAAATAATTAAAAAACAGCCAAGGCATTTTCATATGGTCCAAACGTTTATTTTTAAGTTGCTCTACCGCTTGCAGTCTGTCTCCCTCTCTGTCCGAACTCTAACTTTGGTACAAGAACTCAGATAGCTATATAATAATTGAGTGTTATACAAGTTTATTATAGTATATTTCATATTGAAAAAAAAAGTATGTAGCACTTATAGTTTGTATACAAGGACATCTAAAAGATATCCGTTAGAGTACAACTACTGTGTATGGGGAAAAACCGTTTGCGGTGAATTTAAATGATGTTACGATAATTCAAATATAATGAAATTGACATACGTCACTTAGGGGAACTACAAGATGATTTCGATAGTGTTAATAGTACTTTTAATTTGTTTACAGGGAATCACAAAAGTATTTCATTAAATTATGATCGACGGCGGAAAATATTTTGCAGATTATTTCAAGAACAATGCGCTATTCGAAGTATAATGACACTGATATGCCTCACAAAGGTTACCTACAGCATATTTTCTGTAGATTATACAGTGCGTAGCTATTTTCATTCATTTACACAGACATACAAAATAAATCAGTTACAATATACATGTCTGCACTAAAGAATTCGCATATAATACTGGCTATGGACAGCAATTGATGAAAATGGATTTTTACGGTGTTACGTGTTTTTTAATTGTTTATTTCGACATCTCATTGCATTGTATGAGAAAAAAGAAATTTGGTATCAATCAACATAATAAAAGCGCAAATGACTAAAGAAAACAAATACTGGCTGACCGCTTCACTTTTAATATGCCAGGCGACCATCTTTACCCAAAATGTTTTTTTCTTCGAATAAAAGTGCATAAAAGTTACATTTTTAGAAATATTGCTAAAACAATTATGTTTTAGAGATGAATTACACCAAATATGTATGTATAATGAAATAACGTCAGTCAAAATAAGGTTAACAATCCAATATCTCATTCCATCCATGTAAAGAAACATTAGAGATTCATTCATCTTGCTATAAAAAATTAAACCATGACGTTAATCATTCGCAAAGCAAGTTCTCCACGAGTGAATTATTGCAACGCTGTCTGGTGTGAAAATAATAATTCGCGCCTGTAAACCAATCAAAGTGTAGCATAATTCTGGTAGGTGAAGTGCTGTACAACTCAGCTTCCTTCGCGATCATTTCTTGATGCAAGTTAAATGTAAACAAATCCAACTCATGTAATAATATTTAATTAATCAAATTTCAAAACGGACTGTCAGTTATTTTGGTACTTACGTATTATCCGCGCCAGTAAGGTAGATCACCTAAATGATTGTTGATCGCCATTCATATTTACCATTGTCAATGGCTAACCACGTTCAAAACAGTAAATTAATATACATTTATTAAATACATAAAATCATTAAAAATGGTAAATACTATAGAAGCAAAGTAAAATAATACAAAACAATAATTTAGGATAAATTTATTAAACACATAACATCATTAAAAATGGTAAATAATATAAAAGCAAACTAAAATAATACAAAACAATAATTTTGGATACATTTATCAAACACATAACATCTAAATGACGGATTTTAGCTAAGATATTTACGATGGCGTGAAACAAAAAGGATATTAGCAAGAATATGGTTCAGTGTAACTGTGGATATCATTAAAACTTTTCACAAAAAACATTTCATTGAACCAAATCCTATTAGCTAAAATATGCTGATTGGCAATGGACCTAATTACGGAATAATAGGTTTAAAACCTCTGAATTAGCGAACGTATTGTAACTGATCAGCAAACACTCATGAAGCGTGAACGTCTAAGTACTCGAAAGTGAAGCGTTTTTTGTCAAGAAAGATGAGACACATAACAACAAAAAAAAAACGAAATACTACCATGATCGCCAAAAGTTCTTGATTTGTCTATTAGAATCTTCCGATTTGACGAAGGTTTAAGCAAGTAAATAAATAATGAATAAAAGTAACATGTTGCAATGCTTAGCATACGTTTAAGGGAGACTAAACTGGTCGCGATAGGCGGCTACTATTATGAAAGTTTTGGAGTTTCATCTATACCTCATGCATGATTTTCGTTCTTTTTTTATAAATGAAATCATGAAATGGCAAATTTTTAAGAGATCTGTAAGACAATAAAATTATTGAGTGGTTTTGTTTTTCATTTTTTTATTTAAAATCTTACTATATAAAATATTTTTATATTTTTACTTGAAAAGCTTCGAAAATCAATTCTCTATTTTGGGAAAAAAGCGAATTATAAAGTACAATTAATATTTTCATTATTTGCAAATTATATTTCTTAATTTTCTTATTCAATTAGATTGCGTTTCTAAATTAGGAAATAAATCAAATATATATAATAAAAAAATAAAATCTTAATATTTTACTTAAAAAAAATAAAAAGTCTAAGCTACTGTGGAAGCATTTGAATCTTCCTTTTCTGTATTAAACATATAATTTGAATAATTTTCAAATTTAACAATGCCTTCATAAGAATTTCGTTTTTGGAATATTTAGTAGTTGTATCCATTGTATTTTAACGTGAAATGCATAACCAATTGAAGTGTTCTCCTTCAGATATTTTTGTACAGAGAAAAATAAATATGTTAGAAGTAACATAAGATACAGAGGTCAGACGTATGTTTGGAATATTGATTAGAGTTACAGAAATATAATAAAAATCCTAATTCGTTTAAAAGAAAATACTACTAGCATTGTGGAATTCATTCAAGTAAAACCAATTTATCTTTTATTTAAACTAAATTTGAAAACCTCGATAAGTCTTATATATTTTAAAATTTGGGGCGATCCCTTTCGTGCATTTTAAATTATATAACCAAATGGTTCAAGAGTTTTTTTTTTCTTTCAGAATTTATTGTAAGTCTTCATCTAAAATAAGAGATAAATTCAAAAATATTTTATGCATTTAAGTTATTGTTACAGCTTGGATACAGGTTTTAAAAATGTTAAAGAATAATATTAAAATATAATTCGTTTAAAAAAAAATACTACAACTAGCATTGTGGAATTCATTCAAGTGAAAACAATTTATATTTTATTTAAACTAGTAAATCAACGTCAGCTCAACGTCATCCCTAAAAGTGATTGTTTTTTAATCTCCTTTTCATATTATTTAGCATATTACAATCCCCAATTTAATTTTTCTATATTATATACATATTTATAGGCATATAAAGTATTTCAGAGGTTTCAGAAATTAGAACCGTTAAATTAAACATGGTTTATGCAATGATATTTTGAAATTATTATGAACTTCTTATTCATGTAACTTTTTAGATAAAAAAAAATATAAACTTGCATTAAAATAAACTCTTCATTTATGTCAATAGAATACAAAAATAATTTATTTTGATAATAAAATATTGCAGCAAAATAGTGCCTGTTACTTGAATTTTATTATTTTGATATTCTTTGAAATAGGGTTGCTAAGCAACTAATAAATTAAAGAGCAAAGTAAAAAGAAATGCATTTTAAAATTTGTAAAAAAAATATGAAAATAAAATGTTTTATATTTCCCGAACAAATGTAAAATTTTTTGCAATAATTTAAACAATTAATTTCTAAATTCTAATGAATGTATCAGCAAATTTTCAAAGCTATTGAATTTATTTAAAACCTCCATATCGAAAATTTAGCATTAATAATTTTACGTTTAAATCCATTATTCAAATATGCGATTTTCATTTCAGTTAAAAATGAAATTTGAAAATCTTCTGCATTCCCATAAAAAAGCATTATGACCTAAAAAGAAATGTTCTATATTTTTCGAACGAATGAACAAAATGTAACTAAAAATTACATAGCTAATTCCGGGTACTTCACCAACATAACCTCCAAAAATCAACCGAATAGGACGATTTTTACGGCAGTTATCGCGAAACAGACCGACAGACAGACAGTAACCAAAAACTTTTCGCGTCTCCACAGTGATCCTCAACTGACGTTTCGGCGACTAAATTTGGAAACCTCGATGAGTCTTGTTTATTTTTAAATTTAGAGCGATCCCTTTCACGCATTTTAAATTCTATAACCAAAATGGTTCAGGAGTTTAAAATATTTATTTTTTTCTAAATTTATTGTAAGTCAGCATGTAAAATCAAAGATAAATTAAAACAATTTTTATGCATTAAAAATTTTCTTACAGCTTGGGTGCAGTTTTCACAAATTTTAAAGAATAATATTAATTGTCATCTAATCAATGTACAATGAAACAATAATAAATATCCATGTTAACAATGTCAATCAAAGTAAGAATTGCATACCGCTCATTAAGTGTTTTAAATGTCAATAATTCCAGGGATTAAAATATTTTTTTAAAGTACAAAAATATATAGTAATTAAGAACACTATATGGTTTCAGTACATGATATTGTCAATTAAATATTGATATTTGGTGTGGTTTATTATACTCACCATATTGCGTAAGTAATCTTAAATATGACATGCTTGAATTACACTGTAAATGTATATATATGCCTTCTTACACTGTTAAAAATAATTCACTTAAAAATGAAAACTTCTATGTACTCTTTTTTTAAGTAGATTGGCTTCAGAAACGAGCACATGATGTTTCAAATATAAGTGACAATACGGAGTGAAAAGTAAGCTTGTGAATAAATATTTATATAATCTCTTGTTATTCTATGTGTGTTTCTGTACATACTTATGTTCGAGTCCCTGTATGTACTAAAAAAATTAGTACATGCGTTTCTCAAATTTAAGTTTCTCGAATTTAAGAATCTTAAGAGTTAAGTTCTCGGAGCTATTATAAGATCGGAAAGTACTCAAAAATGAGTACATTTTGCTAATTTTTAAGTATTCAATTTTAACAATGTGTGTATATAATAAATGAGTTTATATATAGCAGAAACATTTCAAATTTGAACCCAAATTTAATCGTTTCACATTCTTGTATGTATTTATGAAGGAATACAGAAGTATTTCATATTTGAAGTAAAAAATATTAAGATTTGATTCATTTATGTATTCATAAATAAGTGCATACAGAAAAGAAATTTTAGATACGAGGTCAAATATATTCATTATCGATTCCTCAATGTATCCAAAAACTAGAACTTAAAAGTGTAAATATTTCATATTTAAAACTTAACATAATCATAATTGATTGATAAAAGTATTCCAACAAGAATACATATAGAAAAAAAAACAGTTACAAATTTTTAGCCAAATATATTCATTGATAATTACTCTATGCATTCAAAACTGAGTACGTAAAATATACATATTTCAGATTTAAAACTTAATATAATCATCACTGATTCATAAATGTATTCCAAAAAGTGTACATTTAGTTCATACATTAAAAAAATTAAATTGTGTATACTTAAACATGATTTATAATTGCATTCAGAAATGATTACGTATATTTTGTATTTTAAGTCTAAATACTCAAGTTCGAGACAATATATTGTACTAAAAAAATGAGTACATGCGTTTCTCAAATTTAAGAGTTAAGTACTCGGAGCTATTATAAGATAAAGTACTCAAAAATGAGTACATTTTGCTTATTTTTAAGTATCCAATTTTAACAGTGAAATCTACAAAAATCTAACATAACCAAGAACTTAAATATAGTGTAACCTCCTTCGAGTTATCCACGATTCCAAAAAGCGTTTTTTTATCCTCAAGAACTAAAAGATTTTTGAAATTTAAAGAAGCGTTTATATATAAAAAATAATAATAAAATAATATATTTTCCGCCTGTAATTGTTGGGAACGTTGTTCTTTTGCCTCTCGTAATTTTTAGAAACGTTTCCAAGTAGCTTTTTGGGTTTATTATTCAGTTTTCTCAATTCTGAATGTTGTTTTTTCAGATCCTATCAATTATCAAGTAAACCACTTCAGCTACGTTTGAATTTATGCATGCAAAAGTAACAAAACTATATTAATGATTATGTTAATGTCCATGCTGTTAAATCAGCATGTTTGTAGGAAAAAAATTAAAATAGCCCGGCTTAAAGGTGGAACGGTAAACCAGTTATCTTTATTCTATTTTCATATAAAACGCTCACTATAATTAGGAGCAATAAAAAAAATAACACAATATTTTTAACGAATACCCTAATTTCTTTAGAAATGTATTTATAAATAAAATGCTATAAATAAATTAAAATAATAATGTCTTCGTGTCAAGACAAGATTGATTTAATTTGTAAAACTGGGATTTTTGTAAAAGAAAAATTATATAAATTAGAGTAATTTACGCATTTTACGTATTTTTGCTGTTAATGAGCTATTTTGGAAATTTTGACAATTGACAACAAATTTTGAAAAACATACTGTTTAAATATATTATGTGTGTAGAACTGTTATTACTTAAAGTTTTAAATAAATATGGTGGAACAACTAAAGAAACAAAATAAATGAAAGGTATAAGTTCTTATCTGTGGGTATGTTTTTCCTCATTATAAAATAATTATATGCACAGCAATACAATAAGAAGGAAGAGTTATATTTAATAATGGTAAAGAAGTTTTACAGGAATTCCAAACTTTCTTGTAGAATTTTTAATCCTATTATGCTAGACTAATATATATATATATTTTTTTTGAAATATATTTTTCATCGTTGTCATAACTTTGTTATGCAAGTTTTTTATATACAACATACTTTAGCTAAACTACCATTAAATAATTATCATTTACCGAATATACTTTTATAACTTGAAGATATTATTTATATTTTTTATCACAGAAGGCAATTTATGAGAGTAACATCCAATAAATTATGCTTTCTCATTAAAAACAACTCGTTGTAAATAGTACCGCCAAGCAACAAATCTAAAACGTCAGTCATAAAAAAGAAGCGATGTAGAAGGGCATACTCCGAGTGCCGTGTAGAAGTCAATTAATACTCGTAAATTTTTCAAAGGACTAGCAGTGAGGTAGAGTATGTGAAAACTGCTTAGTTAAAATTATCTTATTATATAAAATACGCAAATTGGCAGTGGACCCAATTACGGAAAAATACTTAATAGGTTTAAAAATATCCTCTTTAGCGAACGTATTGCAAATGCTGAGTAAACAGACATGAAGCATAAATGCCCTAGTGAGTTAAGCGAATATACACATTTTTTGTTAATAAATCTTGCAATTATTGCAATGAGTTCTTGATTTCTTTATCAGAACCTTCCGAGTTGGTGAAGCATTAAGCAAGTAAATTAAATTATGAATAAAAGTAATATTTTGCACAGCTTAACATATATTTAAGGTAGACCAAACTGGTCACCAAAATCGGCTAGTATTTAATAAATATGTATTTCACATGATGTAACTGTTGCTAGCATTTGTACGCGCCGCTTGCTTGACGAGCCACATTCTTTTGGGGGTAAATGCAGATTATTACGTTGGGGTAAAAAAATATATTACAAAACGATAATTAAAGAGCCAGTAAATAATGTTTGAAGAAAAGACAGTAAAAACTACATACACAAAGGTGATCATGATTTTTTTATTGGCGATAAAGAGATGAACATGTTTTTGGCAATTTCTGTAATTGGAATAAATAAGTAACCATACTTTTGTCTTTAAATATTATTTTATTATACTTATAATTGAAGTACTATTAGTTTAATGCCTTAGTAGAACTTTTAAAATAAACTATACTATTCCTTTTTAAATGAAAGTCTAAACTTTTTCATTTTCTGTAAGATTAATATATCAAGGCGTTTTTACCCCATCCGCGGTGGGAAATCGATTAATTTGACTTTCCCAGATAATCATTTAATTAAAAAATATGATGAACTACTCAGTTATTTAAAATGATATTTTGGTAGAAGATTACAGAGAATGTACTTAATATTACATAACATTCTGATGAAAATTCTAGCTTCGAGAAGCTACTAATAATAAGGTATGCGGTTTTACCGCATTTCCCACTACTGAGTACAGATAGTTCCTGAAAGAAAACGTGTACTATTATATGTAAAAAAAAAATACACCACCTTCTTACTAAATAATATATTTTTCCGTATTTTTTTCTTTTTTAGACAAACACAAACCACTAAGAAAGACATATTTTCACACAAATGACCTGAGCCATTGTCACCATCATTATTTCTATTGCATGATATTTCTCTTTAGTTTGATTATCATAATGCTTCATTTCAATATTGTGAAAGAAAAAAATATATATACAATTAGATAAAAATTAAAAAATAGAGATGACTCTTATGTAGTGAAAAAATACAGAAAATATATGTAGAGATTATGCTTTAACAGATTGAAAGACACATATATACATATATATATATACAATATATTTGTATATTATATATATATATATATATATATATATATATATATATATATATATATGTGTGTGTGTGTGTGTGTGTGTGTGTGTGTGTGTAAAACATATATTTTTGAAAGCAGTTTTATAGATTCTTTTATTGTGTTTGTTAGGGTGGGTGAAGAACTTTTTCTGTATGATGAAAATATTTGTGGGGAGCTAAACGAAAAGTACTCTTATCCATTTATTGTTTTATTACTCATTATTTTCTACTCTTTCGGCACATTAAAATAAACCTAAACGGACATCTTGATAATTAAATATGCAACAAATCACAAGAATAAAATCTCATTTCAGGACTATAAATGATATCTAATGACTAACATTAGCTTAAAAAATTGTTAAAAAGTTACATAATTTTATAAAAAAATATGTATTTAAATTTGCGATAATTATTGAAGAAGTTTGTGAAGTGAATATGATACAGCCAGATTCAGATTAGACATGATAATTATTTTATAGATTTTAATTTTATTCGATGATATAATTATCATTCGTTTAGAGAAAAAACAGTTAAATTAAAATTAAAATAAGCAGTTCAAGTAGGTTGTTTCTTTCTATGACTTTATATATGTATTTGTACCTGGAAAAACATGTTTAAAAGTTTATAAAATTGATAGATGCCCACGGAAGAATTAGCACAACTCATTTTGTTTTATTCTTTTTCTACCATTTTCTTTCTCATACATTCGTGCATCTTGTTGTTTTTATTAATTCATATGAAAACATAGATTTATACCTTATACAGAATTAATACTGCCATCAGAAAAATTCTATTACCTAACATAAAAGAATGCCTCTCTCTATTTTCTTTGGGGATAATGTTATTTGTTTCTTTATTAACAAAAATATAAACCTAAAACATTTGGGTATTTTAACATAATATGATAGACGTGTTAATATCGTCACACTATATTACTAAGAGGAAGGACTTTCCTCATATACATTTAACCTAAGAGAAACTACATTAAAAAGAGTATTTACAGAGATAAGATACAGTATAAATTGTTATTAATTTGAGGGGGTCGGGGCAAGATAGTGCCAAGCCACATTTTTGAACTTCTGAGATATTTCAATGTGAAAATTTAATAAAATATACAAATAAAGATATATAACCTAAAGTTTTATCGCCAATTTCTTAGTAACATTTGAGATATTCTGAGTAACAATATGGCATTACTTTAATGATATTACTATTATGTTTTTTGTAAATTAGCTATCTTCATTGGAGGCATAAACATCTGGGGCAAAAACGAAACCTTTCGCATATGCTGTCACCAAGTGACATTAGAAACAAATTATATCTTGAATATTATAATTTACACAACAGATTACAGTGTAGATTTATTTCACCAAAAATGTGGCTTTGCGCTTTCTTTCCCCGACCCAATCATTTATATTTCACAATTGTAAGTCAAATGAACTTGGTTAATTTAGTACTTTGCGTTTTCTAGTAGGAATAATACCTCATTAATGCGTGTATGTTAGAACCGCCGAGTAAAGAGGAAAACTGAAGGTGAAATATTTACTTTTGGCGTGACGTCAAAAATGCAACCCAAATGACTGGTGGCTTGCTTTGAAAACTTCTCCCTGTTCAATGAATCTAGTACTTGTTCAATGTGCAGCCTCTCTCCGTCCAATGAAATATTTCGTTTGCGTCTACTGAATTGAAAGATAATTGGCTTCATATTGCAAGGCATTTTCACGGCATGCTGCATATGTATTCTTTCTCTTTACCATGTGGTTAGAACTGTAGATTGTTTCTGAAATAGTAGTTTTTCATCATGGGATCATGCATCAAGAAGGTTATTTTTATATAAATGGTTGTATTAGCAGGTGGAGTCTATTTCCAACAGTCCAATCAGACACATGTTGGAAGTGAGTTAAGTAAGCGAGTTGAGCAAGTGTAATATAAATAACTGGGGCGACTAGGCCTGCCAAACTTTTATTGGCTTTTTTTACCAATATTACAATTGTAGTATAAACTGATAGTTACTAATGATCTTTAAACATAGAATTTAAACTAAAAACCACAGTATTTAAACAACCACAGTACCAGTTATCGATATATTTTTTTAAATGTCTGAACAACATTTGCATTCTCTCCTGTAATTAAAAAAATTACAAAAGTACGTTTATAGTATAAGTATAGTTTCACGAGGAACTGAGTTCGCGATTTACATAATTACCTTAGTATTCCCTACATTGAATGTTTACGCAAGTTGTTTGAAACGTTGGAATATGAATTTCTAGACATAATCAAATTCTTTAATGATTTTTTCAGATAAATGCCATTCTTAAAATGTTAAAAAAAAAAAAAAAACATTGGTAATTCAGTTACTATAATACAGAAATGAAAAGAATACGTGGATAAACATTCATTTTTATACTCTCCATATCACAGTATTATAAAACCAAAATTAAAAGAAAACCTACTTATTCCCTGCTTTCTTTACTGTTTATGTCAGGAATAGTATGAATGACCATGGAACAGGCGGAAAAGGCTAACGTCCTTGATGCTCTTAGAAAGACATATCGTATTTCATATAAACTTCGACAAATAGATTTTTCTATTTGTTTATTTTCTATCTGTAATAATCTGGGCTTTCCTTTCGCTAACAAAAACCCTCTTAATGCAAAGCTTTTTATCATTCTTTTATTCAACGAAGGTGATGTAAAGAAAGTTATATGATCAGAACGTGACAAAAACATGGGATAATGTAATAATAGTTGTTAAATCTTTCTTAAGTTATCATTATTTTTTTAGTGTCTATTCATTAAAAAGCCATAAGAAAAGACGTATGCATTCCAATTATTGCATTCTATTTTTATTAAAGACTTTTATTATATATAATTTTATATTTTACTTTTTTTCTGATTTTGTAAATGTTTAATATTATGTAAAAATATTTAAAAGGGATGTTGCTGTGAGTTAGATATGTTTATTACGATTTTTTTAATAGAATGAGCTTCGAGGACGATTTGATTAAAATGATTCATATATATGTACTATATATATATTTATAGAAAATGGATGGTGTTTTTTTAGTAACCTGTAGAGTAAATAATGAAAATGTATACTTTAATACTTTTCAAATTATCGCTCATTTTACAAACTTAACCTTTTTAAAATTTAAAGCTTTAAAACATGCATACACTATAAAAGTTTAAAAAGTAAGTGATCGAAAAATTTCATTTTTAAAAACTATAGAAGAGAAAGTGTAAGAACGGGCACATGTGTAAATATGAGCTCCCCTCTCAAAGTGGGTATGGGAGGTGCTGAAGACTGACGGACAGGACTGTAAATGATGCCATTTGTTGATATGAGACAGCAGAGAGCAGTTGGAACCGTTCTTTCAAGTAGTGTGGATGCAGTGTGAGATAATGTGTGAATTGGTGTTTGTTCTGGACTGCAAACTTTTGACAGATATCTGAAATCGTTTTCATTTTATGTTCTTGTGGTTAGTTTAAAATAATTTCACAGTGATATCTGGAAAGCGGAGATCCTAAGCTACTTTCAGAATCACGCCTTTACTCAAGCCGGCCTTTAGGTTACATATGAAAGAGGCCATTTCTTATGTGGGGTTGGTGTAAATATGGGCCCCCATTTAAAAGGGCCCCATAATTATACGACCTTTTTTCTTAAACAACATAAATTATTTCAATATCTTTTTTTACGGGAAAACAGCAATTACTTACATTATATGAACTCATTACCAAATGTATTATAAAATACACCTAACAAATGCTTTGAAGTAAAATGAACTGTAATATTACCTTACATGCAGATAATAATTAAAACTTTATAGACATTTATAAGGCCATTTTATTATCTATAAATCCTGAAAGCATTCGATAGTTTTATTTTATAATATATCTGATAATGTGCGTAATCTAACATAATGGCGTAATACCGGGAGGCAGGGGTGAGAAGACCAAAGGACTTCAAGAAAAGAAAGAAAATTCGACACGAGAAACGATACGATTCATCATCGGATTACTGTGACCATCTCATTGTGGACAGAGATGATATCAACCTGGATATCTACAGTAGGGATAAACCAACCCCGAGCGATGCAACTTGCAACTTTTGTGATGAAAAGTTCTCTGAAGACACTCGCGGAGAAATGTGGGTTAAATGTGTTATATGCCACACGTGTGCACACTTAGATTGTGGCCAGTTTTGTTTCCGATTTCTATAAATGATTTTCTTCTGTAAGAAATAAATTCTCAACCAGTTTGTATTGTTTTATCCTATTTTTAAACATTTAAAACAATTTTTGTGACTTTTTTGGAGAGAAGCCCATATTTGCCCCTCATTTTTTCTGGTGCCTTTTTAAAAGCTTTTTGTAAATCTCCGTTTTAGAATTAAATAATTGATATTAATCCTTGTTTTGCCTCCTCTCATTTAGTAAACGTGTTATAGTTATTAATAAATGCCAAAAATCTAGAATTTTTTTAAAGTAAAGTCACTTTAAGTCAAAAACAAGAGAGGGTGCCCATATTTACACCATTTCCTCTCTTTAAATATAAAAAATAGTGTTGATTTTACATTTAATTATTTAATGATTTTATATTTTCTAGATGTGTTGAAAAAATTTTAAATTTAAATATACCTTTTATTTTTATAATTTAAAGGCATTTTAACATAGTTTTCACAACAAAAAAATTTAATCAAAATTTGAATAATTAATTTCCTTTAGTTAAAGTAAATTAAACTTTAAAGATTGCGCATTTTCTAAAACAATGAACATACGTTAAAAATACAATTTTTATTTATTTACACATACACGCAAGGTGTCCCCATTAAAGAATACGTTTAAAATTATTGAGAAAAAATTAATTTTGATGAATCTTTCTACATAATATTTAATTTAAGCAAATTATGACATGATAAAATATGAATGATTACAGCCTATGATGAAATTTATTCATTACATTCAGGTTCAGTGGCGGCTCGCGGATAATTTAAATAAGGGTTCACAATATATAAATTGCGAAAATAAAATTGACCAGTACGACTTAATGTACCTGTTGAAATACATTTGGGTTTTCAAAAATTAAATGAAGACAATTCAACTACACGGAATAACGAATGCATAGTAAAAGTGTAGCATTTTACTTTCTATAAAGGAAGATCACACAATCATACAAATAAACAAAAAACTATCTAACTGAATGTAGGAAATAAAGGGAGATTTTCGATAAACAACAATCAAGAAAAAGACTGCGAGATAGCCAGCTTTCGTACACTGAAGATTGTGCGAACAGAAATAATTGAACAGTGCCTTTGCCTCAAACACCCCTTGCCGCTTTAGTTCGCATAAGCTAATTTCGAAGAGATTTTCTCCGATCGCACGTGCGACCTGGCGCTCGCTATTGATATTTTTTGAGATCTGCATTATTACAGTAACGTTTTGCCATGTACGTATTTTAAAGAGATGGGGAGGGGGACATATTTAAAGTCATCCTGGAAATTCACAAAAATCTGGAAATGTGATTAATGTTATTTATTTATTTATTTATTTCGTTATTTTTTTTCGTTTTTCTGTGGGGGTTCACGAGCTCATGTGCTCCAATAAAGGATCCACCACTGATCAGATTACTGAGACTCGGAAGTAAATAAACTTAGTATGAAATATAGGTAAATTTAATTAAGATTTCATCCTGTTACACGTATTTTCATCATCTAGAAAAATATGACAGATAGTATAGAACAGTGAAGGAAAGACTAAGTTAAAATATTGAGAACAACTAAGTTAAACTGTTAAGGAGAGACTTAGTTAAAATGCTGAAGAAAGAATAAGTTATAATGTTAAAGAAAGAATAACTTATAATGTTAAAGAAAGAATAACTTATAATGTTACAAGTTCAGGCTTTCATGCAAATTTCAATGCGCTCCTTAATACACTAGCTGCAGCGAGGGAAATTATTTTCCTCTTTTTAATTTTTCTTGAACAAACGAATATGCTTATTAAATTTAGGGAAACTAAATTGACTAAAGGAAAAGATTAAAAACATGAGATTCATTCTGTAAGTGAATAATATAAAATCTGAAAAAATAATCTAAACATTAACTCATTTCCTTGTTTAATACCAAATACTTTATTCTTAATCATGTCTTGTTAGAAAGGATTACAAATCTAACAATATTTAACAAAATATTTCAAATGTAAATAAAGAAATATCACGAGAAGAAAAAATATCTTGCATGCATGTATTGGAGTTCTATTATTGTGGACGATATTCTATTCGCTTCTCTATTAAATCCGAGGAATTTTAGAATTATTAACTTTAAATAAAAATTATAATATTAGCTGAAAGCATCGAATGACGCTGGCCAATATCCGATATTTTTCTTGAGTGTGGAATTGTCCGACCAGTTTCAGAAATGGCATGGGACGATTGATCAATGTAGAAAGAAAAAAGTCATCAATAGATTTTGAGGGTACATTGCATTACATTGTTATCTATGGATTTAAAATATACAAACCCTTTTGTTTACGTCATCTATGCTGTTCTGTCAACTGAACTAATTTTAACTTCTCTTTATTTTTTTAACTGAAAGCTTTTTACTGGTAAAGAAGCCAGCACTAGCTATTTTGAAAACTTTTTTAATTTTTATATTTATTATTTTACAATTTTTTTATTATTAATTTTTTTTTAAAGAAATGTATTCAAAATGTTGGCAATAGCGTTCATTTTCATTTTTGAATAGTAAAGGAAATATTGAGGAGTAAAATATATTTTTCACACAAATATTCTCATTTAAACTTTAACAAAAATATATTTCAATTTGAATGTAAGGTATTTAAGAAATCAAAAGCCTTTAAAATGAAATGACATTATATTTATCAAAGAAATTGTGCTTTTAAAAATGTGAAACTGAAATTGCTTCAAAATGACCCCATTTTCAGATATTTTCCATTCCACTAGCTCTGACATTAGAGAATAAATTTTCAATGGAAGAAAATGCTTCACCTGTAAAAATGTGACTGAAGACGTATATTTTCATTCAGAAAACTGCAATTTTTACTTACCCATCATACGCAGTATAGGGTAAGTCTTGTAATCGTTTTGAAAATCGAAAATGTTTTTCGACGGATTTACACGTTTCAGACACTGGAGATTCCGAAAAACATATTTTTAGAAAAAAAATTTTGCCGTCCGTCTGTGTGTCTGTGTGTGTGTCTGTAAACGCTCTATCTCCCGAACAAATTGAGATAGAGACTTGCAATTTGGTATGTACTTAGTATGTAATAATGGGAAGAAGCCTATTTCATTTCAATAACCTCGATTAACCGGAACATTTTTTTCGGACTCTCGAAATATTCGTTCTGATGAAAGGTATATAAAAATTTTCGAAATTGTTTATTTTAAGGAGTAAATATAAAAGACAATAAAAAAACATAAATTTTGCATAAAACATGAAGTCGATCGGATAATGAGTTGTCGAGATATTTGTAATCCTATTTTCCACACTCTTCGATTTTTTATGACCCTGTATTTCATCCAAATTTCACTTCAAATATATATTTTAATTGGAAATTTGACGCTTAATCAGATGCAAGAAACCGCTCGTCAATAGGAGTATCATTTTTGGAGTTATAAGGAAAAACCTCTTGCAAGCAATTCAGTAATCGAGCCTTTTTATGTCGTCATCAAGCCACGATTTTATTTGAATTGCAATGAATTTTATAAGTAGTTTACACATTTTTATTTTAATATTTTACATTATACATATACATGATGGGTAAGTATTACGGTGGCCCCCAACGACTAGTTTATTATGATTGTGTCTAAATAACTTAATTACATTGACATTCCAACTCTTCTTATATCGATATTAGACACAAAGTGCTTTTAAAAATCCCCTTACACTACAAAGGTTCCTAAGCGCTAAAAGGCAACATGTTTCTATGTGTGAAAACGATGTCCAGTTTAACTTAAAATACACATTTTCTTACATAAAACTGTTACATATAATTACAGTTGTGTCGAAACGATTTTCAACAATTTTGTATTCCTCTTCTATTGAGATTGAAGTCGTAAGGCATTGAACCTAAACTGGCAAAAGACAGTTAAAAAACACGTCATTTTGACACAATTGTAGCAATTGTTTATTCAGTTTTACAAATACATATTTATGAGTTATTTACATGATAACAAGGTTCCGATGTTCTGCGTTTAATGTCTTTTATTTCGAAATTTTTCAGCGTGTGAAAAAATATATATATTTTTATTTTTTTATTTAAGATGCGCCATTTATATAGTTGTTTTATATTTGTAAGTAATCTCTCGTAAGTAAAACCGATTTCCAAAAAGAGTATTTTCTATATGATATGTAAGAATATTTGTTTTTCTAAAGAATTATTAGAAAGTGTTTAAATAATTTACTTTAATGTTGTTGGGTAATTTATTTTTATTATAAAATAAATCTCCATTTATATAATTTTCTTATTTGGCATCTTTGATCAAAGGTATGTTAAGGTTTCTGGAAAAAAAAATATTAGTTTTACCAAGTTAAAACAAACCTGATGTTATTTTTGTTTATCTTGAGAATCTTTGTTTATCTTGTTTATCCTGTTTATCTTCAGAGACAATAAGCAAACATAGATAAAATATTTATATAGAATATTATACACAAACGAAGATTACAATATTAAAAATGAAACTGCTGTATCAGAATAAGAACAAGACATAAAGGCAGGAACATCTTCAGACGAACAGAATATTACTATCGCTGAATTACACCTCCCTTTCATGCAAATTCACGTCAGTGCCATCTACCAGACAGCCTTGGATATCACTTAACATTTTGGCTAGGGATTTCTATTCAATTAAAATAAATGAACAACGCAAAAATAGCAAATTAAAAATATATAAAATGTCAAAGGGTTATTTTTCAGAGTGTTCAATAAATCAGAAGGGCTCATCGATTTACATTCAGAATTTGTGGGTAGGATATCATATATGGTAGAATTGAGGCAACTTAGATAATGATATGTGCAGTAAAACGAATTTTTCAAATGTCTCGCTACCTTTCATTTAATTCATTCTCTACACTTCCCCCTCCTCCCCCCCTTTTTCTCTTCTGTACTTAAGCTCGTTCAGTCTGGCCGATCGCTTCTATTGATCTCCTATGTCACTTATGACTCTTGAATCCGCTGTTGTTTTGAAAAAAACTCACCGACATTCTATCTTGGTCGCGTGCGGAGACGCAAAAATATTTACATGGCTTAAACTTTTGAATCAATTTTGAATCTTTTACATTTGGCACTGATGATGGAGCTTTAGAGGCTCCGAAACGGCTGTTAAAAAATGCCATTTTATATATTTTTATTTGTGTTATTTTTGCGTTGTTCATTTATTTAATATAACGGCATAAAGTTCAATCCACCTATTTAAAAAAAATTCTACTCAATTCTGAAAATGGTGGGCCAAAAGAGCATACACACTGTTCACTTGATGTGCATCGGACTTTGGTCAGAACACACGGCCAAAGTGTGAAAGGGCCGGTCAATTTGGGAACTCGAAGAACTTCAGGCATTGTCCGTAACATATTTACATTTATGTGTGTGTGTGATTGAAAGAGAGAGAAGAAGAGAAAAAGTGTTAAGATAAATAAGAGGATAAGGAGAAGCATACATAAAATATTAATTTTCATTTTCTAAAAAAATGTGCTTTATGTTTAAATTTGGAATAAAATATATTGGTTGTTTATTTATATATATTTTTTGGCTTTCAATAGAACGAACGATAAAAGATCAAGCATGATTAATGTAAAGCAAATTCATTTAAATGTGATAAAAATTACTATATAAAAAAATATGCATCAAATTTCCTTCTAACACAAATCCAATGTGATTTTGTGCTATAAATTTATAGTGAAACGGGAAGTTTGCTCTAATTTTACAAGTAAAATAAAAGTTTTACGAATAGTAGAAGTTAAAAGAAAATGTGGAAATGAAGTTACTTGCGCAAAAGAGTTTTAAAAAATGTGTCAGAATATATTTTACTTTCTAACTTATGTAAAAATTTATATTTAAGTGTAATAAAAATCATAACTATAAACAACTTTCTTAATAAAATAAAATACTTATCTAAAATGAAAGAATAATTTCATAGTGTGTTTATCATTTGTACATGTGCATTATTCATTTCAATTTATAAAAAAAATATGCCAATTTAAGTTTTGAGAGCGTGAAAGCGTTCATAATATTCATTCCTTCCCTGCGTAAAAACAATCATTTCTTTTCTTACAAAAACAGATGCCAAAACAAATAAACACACATTGCTACATAGCATTTTCTCTTGATTTATTTTATTGCCTTTTTATTTCACACTCTTGGTTGAATTGCTTTCACTTTATTTGATAAATGGCATTATCCCGCATGCTTTATTCCATCAGAAAGCTTTAAATAAGTTTGTTAACTTAAAGATAGAAAAAAAAATTGGTTAACATGTTTCATTTTTGTGACTAAATAAATTTAAAATGGATTCACTTCATGAATTTTTATGATTGAAGAGAAAGGTCCGCTGGTTTTGTTACTTTGATAAGTGCGGAAAGGGTTAGGTATGTTTAAGTTTTGTAAATATTTTGTTTATATAAAAATAACTACTTCGAGTTTTCTGGAATATCTGAAAGTTAATTTTTACTTTCTTCTATCTATACAAGAAGCGAGTTCTGGAGTAGTGTAAAATTTTGACTTCCGGTTTTAGACGTATTTATACGTTTTAGAATGCCCTAATAACAGACAGTAGAAATATATATATATATATATATATTTCTATATATTTCTGCATTTAATATCTACACATTGGTTTTAGTAAAAATTGTCAGAAATAAAGTTGTTGTTTTTTTTCTTTATTAGTTATAACACATGAAATTTGCATTTTGAAATCAGAATAGGTGTGGTTCACTTAAAACAATTAATGATTAAAAAAAAAAAGAATCAGGATAATAAATAAAATTATCTTATCCATTTTGTATTTAAAATGTTTTCGTCTTATTTATATTTTAAATTCTTTTAGTTACACACACTAGCAATTTTTTAAAATTCACACCGCTATTATTAACAAATTAATTAAAAATTCTTTGAAATTTCATAGACATAAAATTTGAGAATTTGTTTGACATTTGTTTGAATATTAAAAAGATGCAAACATTCTGTTTAAGATACATCTTGAATAAACCATTTAATTGAGATTATTTATGAAAAAAAAAAACTGAGATGTTTTAAAAGTTACCAAGATAATATAAAATTAGCTCATTGTTTCAAAGTTTGTACCTTTATTTTTATACTAGCCGCCTATGGCGACCAGTTTGGTCTCCCTTAAATGCATGCTAAGCATTGCAACGTATTACATTTTAATTTATTTTACTCCATTAATCCTTCTCCAAATCTAAAGATTCTGATAGAAAATCAAGGAATTTCGCGATGATGGCAGCATTGCATATATTTTTTATTTTTACGTATTTCATCTTTCTTGACAAAAACCGTTTAACTTACTTATTTAGGCATTTATTTTTTTATGTCCGTTTAGTCCGTTCAGTTGCAATACGTTCATGGATTAGTTTACATTTAACTTATGTCAAAAAGGATAGTGAATGAAGTATTGCACTTCAATCAACAGAATTATGCTAAACTTTTATTTGCTTATATGCGCGAATTATGTCTTTAACACCCGACAGCGGCGCTGCAAAAATTCATTCGTGGAGAACTTGTTTTGCGAATGATTACGTACATGGTTTAATATTTTTATCACTCACTGTGAAAAAACCTCTTATATTTGATTAGTTTGATGTAATGAGATGCTGAACTGTCAACCTAATTTCAACAGAATTTATCTAAGAATATATACATATTTAAATGTAACTAATCTCTTTAATATAAAAAATTTTGAACAGTCTTTCTAAAAATGTAACTTTGGCTGTTCGACTTTTATTCTATTATTATTATTATTATTATTATTATTATTATTATTATTATTTGTAAAAATGGTTGCCTGGCACATAAGAAAAGCTGTCAGCCGTATTTATATTTCCTCTGTCACATGACTTGAGCTTTTATTATCTAGATAACTTATTGTTTTACGATAAAGGATAGATAATAGGGTTGAATAAAAAAACGATAATATTCTTTCGAATCCAAAAACACAAGAGTCCTCATAAGTTGAGTTCCATATGAATGAGTTGACGCACCTAAATTTATTACTTACTTCAAAATATGTTAAATAACGATCTCAAATTCACATTCATAAATCATATAAGTAAATAAATTACAGCGGTGGCCAAAATGGGATATTTTTTGAAAGTTTCATGTTTTTCAAATTTGTGTGCTTGTAGAATATATTAATTTTCGCTTAAATACAAACGTTTATATATCAAATTGAAGGCAATTTAATGTAGAATTTAATAATAAAAACAGTATTACAATATCTGTATTACAAATAAAATGTTATGCAACTAATAGTAAGATCTATCTTAGATTTGCATTTTTTTAAAGGGAAACTTACACAATCAATACTTAGTAGGATAACCCTTATTTTTTAAGACAGCTTCACAGCGTCTTTTCATCGAGTGAAATAGTGTTTGGAGTTCATCTTTCGTAATGACATGGTGCCAAGAATCAATTATAGCTTCAATAAGTTGTCTTTTATTGGATGGACGTTTTTTTCGTACAAGAATTTTCAAACGGCGCCACAAATTTTCAATTGGATTGAGATCAGGGCAGTTTCCTGGCCATGGTAATATATCTATACCTTTATTTTGAAACCATGCTTTGCATACTTTTGCTGTGTGGCATGGAGCTGAATCCTGCTGAAAAATAAATGGTGCGTTGTTGGGGAAGAGATCTCTGATTGAAGGTATCATTTTTGTTTCCAGGACAGTTTCGATGTATTTTTTGGCATTCAGGAGTCCATCAATCACTTGAATTCGGCCCACACCATCTGCAGACATACATGCCCAAATCATGACATTTGTTGGTTTTTTTGTAGTTGCTTCAATGCAATCAGGATGAAGTGCTCCTCCTACTCTACGTCTCACGTATTTTCTACTATCACAACCAAAGAGCGATATTTTACTCTCATCGCTCCAGATTACTTGCTTCCATTGATTTTCTGACCATATAATGTGTTCTTTTGCCCACTTAACTCGTTTTTCGCGTTGCTTTTGATTTAAATATGTTTTTTTCCTTGGAATTCTAGCTTGTAGTCCAAATCCTGATAACCTTCTTCTTATTGTTCTTCAACTTACTGCAATACCCGCTGCATTCATTTCACATCTAATGGCATTTGATGAAATTTTTCTTTCTTGAAGGCATAGCCGTTTAATTTTTTTATCGGCAGTAGCACTTGTGCATTTTTTTCGGCCTGATTTGGCCTTATTTTCCTCTGATTTCGTTTTTTCATAACGTAAACAGAACTTTAGTAAACCAGAACAAGTCACTGAACCACCAACTTGTCTTGCAATTTCAGCATAAGAGAGGCCATTTTCTCTCAATATGACAATTCGGCTTCTTTTTGTAGATGTCCAATTAGTTCTTCTCGTTGATGACATTGTTTAAAATTAGTTTAATTTAAAAAAAAAGACTATCAATATTCAAAAACAGCAATACTCTATTTAATTGTACTAGTATGCATGATTCCGCAAAATATTTCCTCAACAATAACTCTTTTACCATCCAAATAACCTAAACTATAGTTACAGACATTTGATTGGTCCTCAGAACAGTGTTTGTGATTGGCTAGTACGCTTTTATTACAAAACACGTCCCTATTCAAAACGATTTGTGTTTGTTTGTTCTACTAAAATGAGCATAAGTTTCTTTTGTAATACAGATATTGCAATACTGTTTTTATTATTAAATTCTAAATTAAATTACCTTTAATTTGATGTATAAATCTTTGTATTTAAATGAAAATTAATATATTCTAGAAGCACACAAAGTTGAAAAACATGAAACTTTCAATAAATGTCCAATAAATAACTTTCAATAACGTTTCAATAAATAACTTTTGGCCACCACTGTAACTAAATACAATAAATAAGTGATTAAATAAATGTTCCAAAAAGCTTACTATCATAAAACAAACAAGTTGGAAATTGTACGTCAAACGTTACAAACGAGGTGCGTTCGTACGCACGTTTTAGAATTAAATTCATGATATCCCGTGCGTAGAACGGGTTAAACAGCTAGTTAAGTATATATTTTATGACACTTCATACAAATATCTTAACTAGTTATATAAATATTCAGATATATATGTATCAGCTAGTTATATAAATATTCAGATCTTGATGATTTTTAATTCTGTGAAATGAATTATATCGTCTGCAGATTAATTTCTGTCATAAAATAAGTATCTCGGTCGCTTGACGATTAAACTTCGGAAGCTCCTATAACAAAAAAGCACCGATTTAAAAAAAATTTCAAATTTCTTAATAAATGTTTTTATTAATATCTCCTAAAGTTTTGATTCGATTTTAATAAAATTTGAAATGTCTCGACAAAATTCTGCAAAGATAATATATTTTAAATTGCAAACCATTTGGTTGGGTAGTTTTTGCGTTGTTATATGCGGACAGACAGACAGACGGACAGACAGACAGACGGACGGACAGACGGACGGACCAAGCGACGACTATAGGTGCTACGTATTTATATAATTACGAACGCACCTAAAAAATACATGCCTAGCTTAGTTTTTATTCTGCTTTCGTTTCTAATGATGGCATTATTTGTCGAGATTTTATTATTATTCTAATGAAACCAGCTATTGCGTCTTAGACTATTAAGGCAGACGAGGCTTCAGTAACGATCAGTACACCTTTCTACAGCTTGCACGAGGGATGGAAATTGAAGTTGTTTTGATACTGTCAGTTATCACATGTTCTAAATTTGAAGGAGATATGACTTCACAGTCTTTCCATTGAATAATGTCATTGAAATCGTATGCATCAAAGTTTAACACCGAAATCTAAAAAACTCTGACTCTGTATGACGTTTTTTGGCCTACAATATTCGACTGAATCCCATTTTACGAATATAGCTACGTTCATCGTTAATCATCGCCTACAATAAATTTCCCAGATAACAAAATTTACCTTGCGTTGAATTGCGGGATCTATAATTTTTTCCAGGTCAAGATTCAGTTATTGGGATACTTTTATTATTAGAAAAAGTTGATGAGCACCATTTTTACAACACCATTTTTTCTAGATGTTAAACCATACTGGTGCATAGAATCTTACTATAAATTCAGACAATCACTTCAGTTGAGAAGGTAACTCAGTTGCAACAACAAGCCGTAAAATTCTATTTGCTGTTGTTACTCAGTGGAATGAGAAAAAATTCCTGGATGTTCTTTGGGCAAATCTAAAGAACAGTCACCGGAAAAAAGTTACATCACAAATGCCATAAAGAACACAGAAATCTGGTCGGCACATAAACCTGCAACTTCTTCGGATGAATTACAAACAGTGCTGCTGAATGGTACTACAGGCAATCGAATGCCTAAGGGAGATCACTTGGCCCAGCAAAGCCAGGCCGCAGAGCGTCTACACCTCCCCCGGGATGTCCCCAGGCACGCGGGGGAACCACAGGTAATCGTTCATATTTTTCCAAAATTTTACTATTGACTCCCGAATATTTTCTAAGATCAGTAGTGCCTCCGTAAATATGTTTGAAAACATTATGGAGCAGAAGTTCTTTGACGCGTAATTAAAAGATGAGCCACTGGAAATGGCGATTAAGGTCAATTTCCAGCTAACGAATGACACCATTCTAAACTATTCAGTATACTGACATCACAACCAGCAGCAACCAACTGCTATAACTTAATGTCGTGAGTTACACAAAATATTTTTAATGAAATGTGTTTTTTCCGGAACCTGTAGTTCATATGGTATGTCTACACTGTTAAACATTTCCGTACAATGTTGAACCAATATGTGGAGTAAAATAGTGAGAAGTACCAAAATATAGTAATTCTTAATTTTCAAAAACACCATTTCATGGTGTAATCTTGGAAGTTGGCTAAATCGAACCAAGTTTTGGGTTACTCAATAGCCAATCAGAACACTGATTTCTGCGCATGTCTACGGCACCTTTATGAGATAAGCGAAATAATTACTTTTTTCTCCGCCATTGCTAGGATTAAAAGAAGTGGATATTATTAAGATTATTATTCATGGCACGAAAGAGTAAGTTTTATTTAATTAAAATCTTATTTTCCAGTTGATTTGCATTTTCTGAATATTAGTTAAATAGTTTTTATTTTATATAGAGAAGTATGGATCTCGTTTTTATAGTTTAATGCTGTAAAATTCTTGATTTCACAAGCGATCGCCTGTTATTTTCCTGTTTCATGTAACGGTATGAAATATAATAAAATAACAATGCTCATCAAAAATTAATTATGATTTCATTCGTTTGGTCTTTATGGATAAACGAATGAGTGATAATTAGTTTATTCTTCATCTTCGATACTATGATGTGAAATACTTTAATTTGCAAGTTATCGAAAATGCTGATTCAGAAGAATCTTAAATCATGGATCAATTCATAGGACATGCAAACATTAATTTGCAGTACTTTGAGAGTGCGTTTATTCATATTCGATTACTTCTCGTTTTTTTTTTTTTTTTTTTTTTTTTTTTTTTACAGTTTTTTTATTATAACCACTTACAGTGTATGACATGAGTGTTTTATTTTTGTGGAGTGAAATATGACATTTATATGATTATATTACAAAATTATTCTGTGAAAATACCCTTTTAAATATTATAGTTTTTAATATAATAAGTGGAACATTTTAAAGATGTATTTTCTTATTGCTAATATTTTAAATTGTTATTTAAATTTCTAAATATTCATACCCAACGTTTCAGATTAATTAACATTTATCAAGATTCTAAAATTAACAGGAATTTTTTATACTATCATATCGCAAGATTTTTGAAACGTTGTTAAATCTAATAACAAAGAAGACTTTTATTCATCTATTGTAGTTTATGTTGTTGTTACTAAAGCAACTAAAAAAATATAGTATTTTAGTGTTTTTTTAAATTGATATATATTTTTCTAAATTGTATGTAGGCATTTTTCTGCAATATTTTGTTTATGGTTTTAAATTTTCAAGATTGAGTAATGTAAAAACATTTATTTATCGATTTTTGTATCAATTATTAAATTTACTTTCGTTGCAAACGCATTTGCTACATTTATTGTATAAGGAATTATGACACTAAAAAATTAAACGTAGCATTTAAATAAAATGTTGTTTATCTCTGATGTGAAGTTTATAGATAAAACTGCTTTAGTAAATACATTTTTTTAAATTTCATATTTACTTGTATAATATAAGATAGTATGTATTTTTAAATATATTAATATCTACTTGTTTATTCAAAATGATTTCGAAACAATGAAAAAGAGTACATATACAGTCATTTCTTTTATTTATTTCTTTTTTCTATTTCCTACTTTTTTTTTATTTTATGAAAAAACTAAATTTAAAGAAAGAAAAAATAAATATATAACAGTCATACATACATTTGAAAAGGCTTTGTGAACTTTTTACAAAAATGAAAACAAGATTAAACTTTTTATATAAAATATATAAAATCTATTTAACTCATATTCTGAAGATTCACAAATCTACAGAAAGAAAAGAATTAAATAAAATATGACTTATTTGTGTCGTTCCATATATAAACGTAGTATTAATACCAATTTTTTAGCAACAGTGGACGGAAATTTGAAAGCAGGATTAAAGAATATGCTTAAAAGAAAAATATATGCAAATTCAGGAAAATATATAAAATTAGACAAGTTGGTATTTTAAAACTCTATATTACACTTCTCCACATATACTACACATTTTAAAAATGATATTTAATTAAACAATTACAAATCACCACCCATAAAAAAAAACATTTTTACAACACGCGCCTATTTAGAATGACTGAACTTGTTAAAAAAGAGGTGGGTTGAAAAGCACTGATTTTTTGAACTCCTATTCCCCCCGTATTTTTTTCTTTTTAAGATGCTTTCATTGTTTCTATATAATTTAGGGTTGATATTTACAGTTTCTCTGATTGTTTTTTATTTACATATTGCTTGCATACATTATAGACGATTAGAAAGTTATGCTTATTTAGCAAATTATATAGAAATTGAAAATCGCAGTAACATCTATAATTGGGATACCATTCATTTCGCTTGGACTGTGTGATGTTGCGGCCTCCAAACCTGAAACCACTGTGGACGTAGTTACTGACGGCTGTTTTAGCCATTAGTAACTAAATAAGATAATTAAATAGGAAAATCGACCTGTATGAAACCCCTTTAAAGAATGTACCACTGCATCTCAGATTATTGATTTATAGTCCAAAGAAAGAAAAATAATAAAACCCACTCGCGGGTCACTATTGCAATTGTTAATATATAAAGAAATTTAAAAAGTTGACTGATTATACTTAATACATGTTTCAAAATTCTATTTTCACCAACATATTGTTCTTATAAAATACCGACATATTGCATTCGAAAATGTCTTTAAATATTTATTAGTTTTAAAAGCCAATTTTCAAAATTATACTTAATTGAGGTTTTCAAAGTTTGTTGCCTTAAACAAAATAAAAAATTGAAGCATCAATTTTTGAAAACACATTACTTCGATATTAAACATAAACTTACTGATGTTGAAAATCTAATTTTTGTAAAGATAGCACTTAACGATTAATTATATATTTTTTAATTTCCTGCAGTTTAACAAAAGTTTCCATAACTGGAGAGTATCACAGAACATTGTTAAAAAATAGAAGGACTGATAAGCATTGAATTTTGCGCCCCCCCTTTCAATGGGTATTTTTTCTTTTTAAGATTTTTTTCATTATTTTAATATAATTTAGAATGTATATTTACTGCTTGTGATTGACTTTTATTTGATGATTGTTTAAAAGTGTTATAAAGGATTAGAAACCTCGGTTTATTTAGCAAATTATAATGCATTTCAATGTTAAGTTTGAAAAATATCACAATAACTTAAATAATACAATATTTTTGATAATCTTATACAACTTTGTTATTTTATAACATCAGAAAATTATTTTTTTCACAGTTAATATATCATTCAATATAAAAATGCCGTATAAAGCGATATTTCAACTGTACAAAAATCTGCACTACGTTTGTAATTGCTTTCGTTAGAATATATTTTGCATAAACTAATCTTTGTCCATTAAAAAATATTCCTTGTTAAATACATTTTAATTGTCTTATCAAATTTCGTAAAGAATTTACGTTATTCAAATTAAATGACTGACCAAACTGTTATATTAACTATATTTAACAACGAAAAATATTATATTGCCTACAGTAGTAGTAAATTCAGAAATATTTCTTATTAAATATAAGTTAAATGAACCACAAATGTGTTCTACAAGTATTTTTTTCTTAGCTTAAGGGCATTTATTAAGTACAGAAACTACATTTATTAGTTTTCAAAAATATCAGAAATATTATTTTGTACTAAAGTAATTGTGGTTATAAAAAATTGATACATAAATCTTATTTAGCTTATTTCCACACAAAAAATATATACTTTAACTAGTTACAATGTATAGTTAGGTTATACATAATGATTACTTAAAAAGGTAACTGAAGCGAAAACATATATTTCTAAGCATTTTTCGTTTGCGTTATTCGTATGAGTTTCAGTGGAAATTCGATTATAGTTGATAAGTTAAAACTAAAAACAAATGTTAAATCCCTTTTCTGTACAACATTTTCAATAATCCTAATTTCATTAAAGCTTAGCTTTAATTAAAAATTAGTCTTTTCGTTGACAGGTTTCATATTAGCGGTAAATTCTGATTCCAACATTTATGTAGCAAACACATTAGTTCTAAAATACAATTTTATCTTAATTTTTCAACTCATTTAACACTAAGAATTCAATCGATACTTTAAAACAGCTCATTATTCATTTTGAGTGATTTACATTTCTAATTTTTAAAATATATTAATCTGTTAGCGAAAATACATGTATTTATATTTTTAGAGTGCGAAATTTAGATTTTTGCACTTCGTTTCTAGAAAACAGAAAATAAAGTTAAGATGACAATCTATGGTTAGTCTTTAATGGTTAGTCATCATGTAATAGCCAAATGGCGCATTTGACCAAAAGTCATTTGCAACAAGAGTGTTTTTAAAACCTTGAATGCTAAGTATATTTACTTTAAAAGATTGTAGTTATGATGGTAGATCTTGGAAGAGGACTCAGTCTTTCAAATATCTTTCATATAATCTATTATATTATACGGTATGCCCACTAAAATCCCTTGCCATCGTCTTAACTTCGGAATGGCTGCTGCTATATACATAAAAGTGATGTCTAGGTATAGTAAAGTAGACATGCGCTACTGAATGAAACCGCCTACAGAGCCACCTGGTGGAAAACTGCAAATTTAGCATTCCTATCTCGGAAGCGGAAGGAGATAGAGAAAAGAAGTGATTTACAAAGCTGTAGAGCATCATCGATTTAGTACGAAAAGACACCTTGTGGACATTAATGCGAAGAATAGAATGATTAAAACGCGCATTTGATTTTTCGTGATTTCCTACACTGTGACGTCAAGAAACTTGAACGGAAGGAGATATGATTATCTTTCGGACAAAACACGACACTACCATGTGGCATGGTGGTATCGCTTGTGATTCCCAATCAAAATGACGCGTTACGGACGTTTGTGCCATCGTGTCACCCTCTATGCTCCAACGTGTGCAACGTGAAATTCAAACTAGGATCCAAATGTGCATTGCAGCTGACGGTGAGAAGTTTGATCATCTCAAATAAAGATATATTGTTTCAACTAGTTTTTTTTTTTTCTAAGATCGTTTTGTCACGTCACAGTGTAGGAAATTACGAAAAAACAATTGCGCATTTTAACCGTTCTATTCTTCGCAATAATGTCCACAAGATGTCTTTTCGTACTAAATCGATGATGCTAAACAACTTCGTAAATCACTTTTTTCCCTATCTCCTTCCGTTTTCGTGATAGGAATGATAACTCCGCAGTTTTCCACCAGGTGGCGCCGTAGTAGATTTCATTCAGTAACGCATGGCTACTTTACTATACCTAGACACCACTTTTATGAATATAGGAGCAGCCGTTCCGAAGTTAAGAGGGTTGTAAGGGACTTTAGTGGGCATATTGTATTGTGTGGAGGTGGAGGTCAAAGTTTAAAATAAATCCCAACAGAGTGAAAAGTAAGTCAGAATTCGAATGTCGCACTTTCGAAAATAAATATTTATCTGTTTGTCCAGTTTTCACTCAAAACGACTCTATTGTTGATAAATGATATTAATATGTATTTTATGGAATCGTCTATGTCTAATCGTGATATTATTTCTTATAAAAGAGTCTATGAAATGTTATCAATGACCCCTACTGTGTTAAACGACGATAATGAGCAGAATTTATAGATTTTTAAAAGATATTTTTTTGTTTTTGATATGGCTATGATTATGAGTATTATTGTTTTTTTTGCCCATTCGAAATCCGGATTGATATGCTTGAAAAAACTGTTTGGTTTCTATTATGTAGTCTAGTCTGAATTTTAGAATTATTTCATATATATTTATGAGCATTGGTAGTAGGCATGTTGGTCTGTAAGCATTTGTTTGTTTTGTTTATTTTGTTTGTGAAAGAAAACAACCTAAATTATTTCCGACACTTTTGGCAAATATAACAGTTTTATACGTGTGTCACAATATTTTTTAAGAATGTGATGGATTTTATTACAGATTTTTAACCATTCGGTCATTTTTAACCATTCCTGTGTCAC
The DNA here is from genome assembly GCA_963931845.1 of Maratus michaelseni. NCBI lineage: Eukaryota > Metazoa > Arthropoda > Arachnida > Araneae > Salticidae > Maratus > Maratus michaelseni. Next base: position 260,733,525 of record OZ007589.1, on the reverse strand, counting down.
ATTTTGTTCTGAAAATGCTTGATGGAAATCTCGTTCCGATATTGATGGTGGAAATGGTGTCATCGTATTTTTTAGAAGAAATTGTTTAGGAATTTATGAAGCAACTGTATCTGTTAAGGGGAGTTTTTTGTGATGGTTATAATTTGTAAATAAAATCCAATCATAAAACTTCTCATAAAGTTAAAAAAAAACTAATTTAATTTGTTTTTTTAAAAAGGGTGTAATTTAAAACCATTATAACTCGAAATATTATTCGTCAAATCTCTTTTTTTTCAGTTAAATAAACAGAAATATTTAATCTTTAATTTTGATTGCACATTTTTTAAAATATTATTTAAAAAAAATATTTAAAGTAAAAGTTTGAAAAAAATATGTAATTGTTTTGTAAATTCATATATTTAAAAGTAAATATATATATAATTTTCATTTGCTAAATCAAAATTAAAGTAATGTAACTCAGAAAGACATGTTCCAAGTTTGAACCATTTATCTTTAACGGTTCTTGACTCTTTACGATTTAAAGACGAGAATTTGTAAAAAAACTCGACATGCAGAAAAACGCAAAAACGTTTCCATGACAACCACTATTTGAAAGCTAGATTTTTAAAACAAAAAAAAATAATATATCCTGTTCTAATTAAGATAGAAATATGATTTATACGTCCTTTTAAGCCGATAAAAACAGAGCATTTCGTAATAGAACAAACTTTTTTCAAAAGATTTCTGTGCCCCAGACCGTCTTAATTAAAAGTATTTTAAGTAGTTGCTGAATGATGTTCTCATAGGTGTCATCTATTTTAGAATCTTCTAATATTGTGTGAAGCATATCTGAATTGTTTAAAAGTTTGTTTCTCAGTATTTTTTTATCGTCATAAAGGCTAAAATACTGTTTCCATGAATTTATTTTTTTAATTTATATATTCTACTTAATATTTCGTTAATCCTGCTTTTAATTATGTTTTGATTGTTCATCTGTATTCATTTGTTTTATATTTTCTTTATTTGCTGTATACAGGAGAGATAATGTTTTTGTTTCTTCTAATATTGGAATTAAGTTGTCTATAAAATTTTAGTGAAATTTTTCATTTAAATATCCATTTCAGATAGGTTTTGTAGGTTTAATAAACCGTTATCTAAATTTTGTATAGATTAATTTATAATTTTTTTTTTTCAAATTTGTATATTTAAGTTTGTGTTTGTAATATTTATTAAGTTTCAAATCAAACTGTAACAAGCATTTAATTCAACTATGGTCACTACAGAAATAACTAAATTCGTTTAAAAACAGTTCCTGTATCTTATTCGCCATGCTCATACCAGAGAATGTTAAGTAAAGCGTTGAGCTTCCCTTTGCCTTACAGAAGGTAGCAGATGCTTTTTTATCATAAACAAGAAACATATTTTGTGTTGCCAAGAGTTCGATGATAAACGATCCTCTGCATGATTATAATTATGCTTGGTAAGCTTCGCGTTAAAATCACACCTGATTTGCTTATCTATTTGGCCGATATGATTAATGCACAGGCATTAAAATCTTTTAGGTAGCTTTCAATACAAAAAAGTATAAAGCTATCTATTGCAGTCGTTCGGAGGAAAGCAGTTCCGGAAAATTTCGATATATTTTCACCGATCATGATCCCCAGACACCAAAACCACCCTCCGTTCAAATGTTGATTTATATATATAGATCTATCTATCTATCTATCTATGTATGTCTGACCTATGTCATACGATAACGCTCGTATTTAAAAATCAATTTTGATGAAACTAATTGTGTGTATTAAGCTAACCAATGTCTCGACTGAGTTCGTTGGCCAGCTTGGTCCGCCATTTTGTTTCAAGATGGCGACCATTTAAAAATTTAAAACTAAAATAATTATACAAAAAATTAAAAATTAAAATTTATTTTTTAATTACGTGTTAGGTCTTGATACAAGGATTCCAGAGCATTTTTTGGTTTACGTCTATCTCAAAAAATGGCTGAGATAGAGCAGTTTGAAATTATAGGGTGGCTGACATTTTGAAACAAAAAAGTCCTTCCGGCCTGTACCGGGAGGAAAAGGTAGCTTTCCTATATCTTCGTTTAAAAATTTTAGCTAATGCTACACGAAAATAGCAAACTAAAATGCAAAGAAAACGTTTACAAAAGATTCGTTAATACTGAATTTGAATAAGAAATTCGTCAAATTATTGAGCAATAGCCAAATTGGCTTCATTTATGAAGACTTATTTTGGTCGCCAAATTTGGCGATATTTCGCAAAATTTCACCAAGTTTGGCGAGAATTTGGCGCTAACGGATATGAATATATAGTTTTATGAGTATGATTGAAAAATTATTACAACAATGAAAATTTTTGTAATGTGCTGTCTTGTTTCAAAATGTCAGCACCCTAGAATTTCAAACTGCTTTATTTCAGCCATTTTTTAAGATAGAGGTAAGCCAAAAAATGCTCTGGAATCTTCGTATCAAGGCTTAAAACTTAATTAAAAAATAAATTTGAATTTTTAACTTTTTTGTATATTTATTTTAGTTTTAAATTTTTAAATGGCCGCCATCTTGAAACAAAATGGCGGACTAAGCTGGCCAACGAACTTGGTCGAGACATTTGTGAGCTTAATACACACAATTAGTTTCATCAAAATTAATTTATAAATACGAGCGTTATCGTATGACATAGGTCAGATATATATATATAAATCAACATTTGAACGGAGGGTGGTTTTGGGGTCTGGGGGTCATGATCGGTGAAAATATATCGAAATTTTCCGGAACTGCTTTCCTCCGAACGGCTGCAATAGGTAGCTTTATACTTTTTTGTATTGAAAGCTACATAACAGCACATTAACGCGATTATTCGCAAATTATTTTCTTTCATTGTTGTAATAATTTTCCCAATCATACGCATAAAAATATATATTCATATCCGTTAGCGCCAAAATTGGCAACATTGGCGACATTTGGCGAAATATCGCCAAATTTGGTGACCAAAATAAGTCTTCATAAATGAAGCCAATTTGTCTATTGCTCAATAATTTGGCGAATTTCTTATTCAAATTCAGTATTAACGAATCTTTTGTAAACGTTTTCTTTGTATTTTAACTTGCTGTTTTCGTGTAACAATAGCTAAAATTTTAAAACGAAGATATAGGAAAGCTACCTTTTCCTCCCGGTACAGGCCGGAAGGACTTTTTGTAAATTAGAGGAGGTGTGTGTACTGTTTTCCTATTAGGTAGCTTTCAATACAAAAAAGTATAAAGCTACCTATTGCAGCCGTTCGGAGGAAAGCAGTTCCGGAAAATTTCGATACATTTTCACCGATCATGACCCCCAGACCCCAAAACCACCCTCCGTTCAAATGTTGATTTATATATATATATATATATATATATATATATATATATATATATATATATATATCTGACCTATGTCATACGATAACGCTCGTATTTATGAATCGATTTTGATGAAACTAATCGTGTGTATTAAGGTCACTAATGTCTCGACCGAGTTCGTTGACCAGCTTGGTCCGCCATTTTGTTTCAAGATGGCGGCCATTTAAAAATTTAAAACTAAAATAAATATACAAAAAAAATAAAAATTCAAATTTATTTTTTAATTACGTTTTAGGCCTTGATACAAGGATTCCAGAGCATTTTTTGGTTTACCTCTATCTTAAAAAATGGCTGAGATAGAGCAGTTTGAAATTCTAGGGTGGCTGACATTTTGAAACAAAACAGCACATTAACGCGATTACTCGCAAATTATTTTCTTTCATTGTTGTAATAATTTTCCCAATCATAAGCATAAAACTATATATTCATATCCGTTAGCGCCAAATTCTCGCCAAAATTGGCGACATTTGGCGAAATATGCCAAATTTGGCAAAATATCGCCAAATTTGGCGACCAAAATAAGTCTTCATAAATGAAGCCAATTTGGCTATTGCTCAATAATTTGGCGAATTTCTTATTCAAATTCAGTATTAACGAATCTTTTGTAAACGTTTCTTTGCATTGTAGCTTGCTGTTTTTGGTAACTTTAGCTAAAATTTTAAAACGAAGATATAGGAAAGCTACCTTTTTCTCCCGGTACAGGCCGGAAGGACTTTTTTACTTATTGATTTGTAGTTAAATTAATAAAGATGCTGTTTTTTTTTTTTTTTTTTTTTTTTTTTTTTTAAGATGGAACAACTAATAGAGATCTATTGGTGATTGCTACGCATGTCTTTTGAATTATCAAATATACTTATCATGTAGTTGGCATACTCCAGAATTTATTGTATTTCTTAATGGGATCTTGAAATATACTAATATCAATGACATTTTCTGTAGCCTATTGTATTAAGACTGTTATTGACACGAATGTTTGGTTCAGATAAATTTAAAGAAAATTTAGTATGGTGTTCATAGCTATATTAGCGCCGTGATCGATAAAGTGGAAAATATTCGCATGTCAATTTGATAAATGAAAAATATATTTGGTTTCTAATATGTAAATTAGTCTGAATTGTAGAATTATTTCATATATTTTATCGAGCATTGGTAGTAGGCAGATTGGCTTGTAGGCAGTTGTTTGCGTTGGCTGTTTATTTTGTTCCTGAAAAAACAACCTAAGCTAGATTTTTAACCATTTGGTCATGAATACTGTCGAAACCTTGGTCAGAATTTGTTTTAAATATGTTTGATGGAAATATTTTTTCGATAATGATGGTGGAAATAGTGCCATTGTATTTTTAGGATTTTATGAAGCACCTGAATCTGTTAATTAAAAATGTGTTTTAACCAGTTACTGAGTGATGTCATCGTCTAGGTTAGAGTACCATCTAAATACTATCTACTTTACAATCCTATAATATTGGGTGGAGCTTATAAAAATTGTTCAAAAGTTTGTGTCTCATTATTTTGATTTTTTGTTCATTATATTGAGTAAAATACGGTTTTCATGAATTTATACTTTTCATTTCTAAATTCTACTTTATATTTTGTTAAATCTGCTTTTAATTGTGTTTTGATTGTTTGTCTGTGTTCACTTGTTTTACACTTTTTTAATTTCCTGTATACAGGAGATATTATATTTCTTTTCCTTCTAATATAAGATTTCAACCAAGATTATTTTAGTTTGTATTTAATTTCTTTTAATTTTAACGCAAATTTGCTGTTGTCTGTAAAACTTTAGTGAAATATTTAAATTGTATTTTGTTTTACATTATGCATGTTTTTGAGGTCGATTGTCATTAAAAAGAAATATTTGACGTTTTCTGATAACCTGGTTAATATGGCAGTCTTTCTTGATCACAATTTGTTTTATATTGTAGTCTAGGTAGGTAAGTAGATTTATAGTGATTCAAAAAAAATTCTTTTATAATGAACTAAGATTATCCCGATGGTAAATATATTTTTTATAACTACCCGCCCGAACTATCTTTCCATTATCTGCGAAATTATACTGCATTTATTAATAGTAATCATGCAAAAGATTCTTTATGTTTATCTTAATAAAAGGGACAGTTTATAGAAAAAGCTCGATTTATGTATTTTCTCTCGCCCCGCATACAGTATGCTCTTTTCAATAATATCGATAATGCGTATTTTTTAGAGGTTTTGACAGTAACCTGCTATAAATGTTTATACTGAGAGTTTTTCTTTATCATCTTATTAATAATTTTGAATATTTGTTATTCTGAGAGTAATGTTATCGTTGAATTTTGAAGTTACCTTTTCTATTTTCTCTAACGTCACTATTGCTGATGTAAACTTGTATTGCATTGTTGTTTTTCCTCTTGTCTAAGAGTCGTTTTTAACTTTCTTTTTTCATCGCATGTCTAATGTTTGCTAAATTCACTGTAAAAGCTCTTGTATGAAAGTTCTGATATCATCTTCCGAGCAATCATTTTGTCCATGATGTACAAAGACTTCGTGAAAAAGTTCACGTATTACCAAAAACGGTCTTACTTCCTCATCTACATAAGCGGTATAGTTATCATTGTCTCTTGTTCAGTACGTCCTCATTGTCTCTTGCATTTTATCTTGAATACTAACAGAACACTTCTCTCTCATATCTATGTCGTTGAAGTTAAAATCATTATGATCCGAGGAAATTTTTGAATTGTTTAACAAATTACCAATAACATTTTCTAGTACGTTTTTAGGGTTTAGTTCATCTCACGAAACTCAATTCGACTCATTCCTGTGTCTTTCATTCACAGAGATCATCTATGGAACTTTATAAATTAGAGACTGGAAATTTTGCATACTTAAAGCTGAATACCTTCAATCACACGACAAATAATAAAATTTTCTAAAAGCCCTTTATTATTTTAATTATATCAATTAATTTAATTACATCTGATCATTTCTGCATTTTTTAGCGTTTGAATCATAACCTTTATTTCAGTGTTATTCTCATAGGTTAGATGGCTCAGTGGTAGCACGTTTGCATTAAATTCGATAGGTTCCTGGATCGGGGCTCCTCACAGGTGTTTGAAGTTTTCAATTCCACCCCCCCTCCCCCAGAATAGATTTCAACGTCTGATAAATTCAATTTTACTAAACATTCTTATTTTTTTGCTAAACGAAACCGTAATTTACGACGTAATTGTTGTTTCGTTTCTTTTTCTTTGTTAGCTATTAAATGCATGTAACTAAATATGTTTTTCGGATTTCACAAAAGATGGAATCACTGCTCGATTGTCTTTCAAGCAGTAAATATATCTGAATATGTTTTTTTTTTTTTTTTTTTTTTTTTTTTTTTTTTTTTTTTAGCTAACGTTTAAGTTTATAAATATACTAGCCAAAAGCTTTTGAAAAATATTTTATCAAATATTTTTTTTTAATTCAAAAATTCTAATTTTTTTGAAACTTTCGCTAAAATTATTAAATAAACGAAATCCAATTCTGAGATTTTCGATCACATTTACCCAAATGTTTTTTGCTAGTCTCTCATTCTACATCTTCCTTCTGGAAATACTCTTCCAAAATTTCCTGATTATCATTGGTATTTTGTCTTCGTATCAGTTTTCAACAATATAACTTTCAGTGTGATATGATTTAATGTTTTCCAAATCTTTTTGAGTGACTATAATTTTCTCCGAATTCACCTGTAATTCGTTACCTACAAAATCCCCACTAAACTGGTGATGTACTAAACCCACTTAATATGTGTGTTTCTGCTATAGTTCCATTTTTTGGAGAGTTTTAATATCAGTTTGTAGCAGATTTTTCTATTTTAAAAGATTTTAAAGATTTTTCTATTTTGTCTAGTTCTTGGGATGTTAATCTTTCAACTTGAGTATTTTCTATTAAAATCCATTAAATTTCTAGTGTTTATTTTTTTTATCTTGATTTCTTTATGTTTTTATACTTACGAATTACTTCTTGAATTACTCAATTGATCTATTTGAGAGTCTTTAACTATTTCTAACACATTAAACTGATTTAATCAAGTAAAGTAGCGTAATCAACAAGCAAAAATATTGTTATCACCAAATTGTTCATTTAAACTTAATTGGTAGAATAATTCACTGGATGCTGTCAATAATTCACTGTTTCTTTAATTCTTATAATCAACAAGCCATATTATAATATAATAAAAGCCTTTTTAAGTTTATGTAATGAATCTGAATGAATAAGGCTTTGTATACACCATGCATTGTAAAAGAAAGAATGGACGGTATTAAATATAATGAAATAATAGTAAAAAGCAAAAAAAACAGTAGGCTTGGCTACATTAAATGGCTAAAGAGAAAGAATAAATAAATGAAAAAAAAATTATCGAAAAAAGGGGTACTGCTAGATAATTTAGAATAGAGAATATAGAGAAAAGTACTGAAATATGGTAAAATACTTAGACAAAAAACATATAATTATATGAATATATTAGCTTATATACATATAAATAACTTCTATAGTCGCTTAAAAAACTATTTATATGAATATTGTAATACAAAGGCATGTGAACTATTTCTTTTATAATTACAAATAGAAATAGTAAAACATTTGTTAAAAGAATACGCCTGAGTCAGTAAGACTCTACGTAACTGTATTATTTACACTTTATACACACGAAAAGCACTTTATTAATTAAATACTAAAAGTGAAAGAGAAATTTTGGAGCTATGGATATAGAACGCAGCACAATGAAGACTAAAAACATATACAGCGCGTTTCTTTATTTTTATTCATTTATTTATTTTTAGAGCTGCATTTTAAAAATTGATGGGCACTCTACAGCCGCCAATTTCAAATCAATCAACCTCATAGTTAGTCAATTGTCACAATCGTCACATAGTTTTCTAGTGAAATACGTAGATATTTTAGAAATATTCGTAATTTGCTTATATGCATAACTTTAAGAAACGAATTTTTTAGTTGAAAAGTTACATTTTATTTTGTTTTCATTTCATTTCGCTAAAAATGCATTTGTTTAAAGTTGCGATTTTTGCTAGCTTTTGGATAAAATAAAACTATTTTAGTCTTATATTTCTGTGTTAAATCTACAATGAGTTATTGTCTTCACTGTTTAACTTTCTTTTTTCGAAGTGAACTCGCACATCGGCGTTAATCATTAAAACACGGTTTCATAATCTTACTAAATCAATACAGTTTTCTACTTTAATATATGTATAATTAATTAGTATTAATGTATGTTTATAAACACTTCACATTTCATAAAACAAATTCCATAAAAAGCATTAAATAAGGAATCAAATTGGCGTTATTCTCTTTAAGGGATAAAAGTTTGAACGTCGAAATAGAGGTCATATTTTAGAAATTTTGTGTGGATTTCAATAACAACATAAGCTGCCGGGAGATTTTTCAGCACATTAACTAGTGATTAGAGAGGGTTTCATAATTGTTAGAATTAAAATATATATTTCGTTTTTAGCGTCAATGTAATTGAAGATATCCTGAAATGCATCTCACTGATTTAATAGAGCATACAATATACCTGTAAATAAAGAAAAATAAGAATGCAATTAATCTTTGGCTTATTGTCTATGGCGTATCGTAGAAATATTTCAATATTTAAATGTTTGTAAAAAATGGCGGCATTTTGAAAAAAAAATCAATTTGGGCGCTTAAAAAAAGCTTTAAAAAGCTGGGGAAACATAAAAAAACTAAATATAAATAAAACCGTAAGTCACACCATAATTCAATTCTAAGCGTTGTATTTTAAGTTTAAGGAAACTGATCGAGCGGTTCTTTAGCAATCTAAACGGCGAGGTAAAAGAAGTGTTTTGAATAAAAATGCATTTAAAGTTTAAAGTTGGCTTTCGCGGAAAGTAGTTACAATGGCATATTATTTTAGTTATAAATCTTTTGAATAATTAGAATAATAAAAAAAATGCCTTTGAGCTGTATTCTAGTTACTATAAGCTCTCAGATAAAAATCGATATTTTGTAAGATTTAAATATGTAATGAAGCATAAACTCTAAATAAAAAAAATAGTAACCTTAGTTTTCCATTTTTTTGTTCCACCACATCCCGGCTCTAAAGCAGAAAATAATCGTTATGTTTATACATTTATTTAAAGAAATCTAAATAGTATAAGACTACGTGAAAGCACTTGAATCCCCCTTTTTCCTTTATCAGTTATACATCTGATTTGAATAATTTTAAAATTTAACAAAGCCTTTATAAGAATTCCGTTTTCAGAATACTTAATCGTTAACTATTGTATTCTAACGTGAAATGCATAACAGACTGAAATATTTTCTTTCATATCTTTTCGTACAGAGAAATATAAATATGTTAGAAGGAATATACGATACAAAGGTCAAAAATATGTTTTGAATATTGATTAGGGTTACTGAAATGTTATAAATGTTAAAATTGATTTGAACAATATGCTAACATTGTAAGAATTTTTTTAATAAAATCAGTTTTTTTTTTAAATTTATTTATTTAAATTAAATTTGTTTACCTCTACACTACTACTATGCACTGCTATTTAGATCCAATTATTTTCTACCGATAAAATATTTTTTTTCGAAATTTTAGAGCATTACTTTATATACAGGGTCACCGAAAAAGGTTGGGTATTTTTTGAAAAAATCCTAACTCTAAAAGTAATTGAGTAAACGGTATAATTTTCTTTTCAAGGTACGCGGAAGTTATCCAAGATTTGTTAGGTGTAGCCGCTTTAAAGCCTTGACATTTAGACGATGCGCTGAATCGATGATCTAAAAACCACAGACTTGCAATTTTCACATTTGACTTAGGCTATTCGCGTACATAGTGGATCATTTCCTTATAAATCGACGATGTGGAAGAACTTTCTAATTGACATTTTTTCCATACCTCCAGTAGTTTTAGATATGGGATTAATTTCCATTCCTGAATCATCAAAAAAGGTCGGACAGCATGAAGACATTCTTCACTGTTCAATTGCCTCTTTGCTTCGTATGAAGGTCAAGGCTGCGAAGATGTTACATCTAAAACTAGTCGTTGGGGGGCCATCATGGGACCATCGTTGGGAGCCATCAATACTTACCCATCATGGATAAGCATAATATAAAATATGAAAACAAAACATGTGTAAACTATTTATAAAATGCATTGCAATTCGAAATAATCGTTGGGGGGCACCGTAATACTTACCCATCATGGATATGCATAATATAAAATATGAAAATAAAACATGTGTAAAGTAACTAATTAAAAAATGGCTTCGAAATTTTATAAGTTCCCCAATTAAAACTCATTAAAATAATACTCCTTTTCTCTACGAACATCCTTATCGCCACCGCACGCCCCTTATCGTATTTACGCCAACACCTCCGAGATCCACCCAAGAAGACCCTCCGAGATCCACCAAGATCCACCCTCCCACATCCCCGATCCAAAGCGCACAGCTCCACAGATCCACCCTCCAAGATCCACGATCCACCACCGACACCGACGTGTCTTACTATCGGCCTTTATACCCTACCCCTTTATGCCCATTTTTTTCGCGGATAATTGACTACTAGAGTACGAGGCGACTTTCAACGGAATTTAGCGAATTAAAAATTTAATTAATTTTAATTGGAGAACTTAGAAATTTTTCGAACCCGTTTTACTTTCAACTATAGTACGATGCTAAATATTTTTCAAAGTATGCTTTGTGAAAGAAAATTGCATTTAAAAATATTAATTGAAAATGGTCATTAATTAATTTTAATTGGAGAACTTAAGAAATGTTTGCGATTTTTTTTTCAACTAGAGTAGGCTATTCGATATACATGTTAGGGTATATTAGAGGTGAATTTTAAAAGTCTATAATGGTTTAATTAAAAATGCATTGGAATTCGAATTAAATCGTGGCTTGATGACGTCATACACTTTAAATGCCCCATTATTGAATTGCGTAAAAGAAACGTCCTTATAACTCCAACATTTATAATCATATTAACTAACGGATTGCTGCGTCCGATTAAGCGTCTCATTCCCAATTAAAATATATATTTGATAAATTTAAATGAAATTCAGGGTCATGAAAAATCGAGGAATGTGGAAAATAGGATTACAAATATCTCGGCAACTAATTATCCGATCGATTTCATTCTTTATGCAAAATTGATGTTTTTTTTTTATTTTCTTTTATATTTACTCCTTAAAATAAACAATTTCGAAAACTTTTATATACCTTTTATCAGAACGAATATTTCGATAATCCGAAAAAAGTAGTGCCGTATAATCGAGGTTACTGAAACACAATAAGCTTCTTTCCATTTTTACATACTAAGTACATAAAAAATTTAAACTCTCTATCTCAATCTATTCGGGAGATAGAGAGTTTACAGACACACACACAGACAGACGGATGGCAATTTTTTTTTCTAAAAATATGTTTTACTGAATCTCCAGTATCTGAAACGTGTAAATCCGTCAAAATTATTTTTTCGATTTTCAAAACGAGTACATGACTTATCCTACACTACGTTTTATGGGTAAGTAAAATCTTGAATAATTGCCGAGTACTTTTTAAAGAATATTTCTGCGTTTCCTCAATTACTTTTAGTGTGTGTTCAAATCTGGTAAACATTTTTCAATGTCCCTGTATAATAATCTATATATAGAAAATATTTCAATCATAAAACTTTTGTAACAAATTTGTTGCTGCATAAACATTGAAAAAATATTTTTTTTTTAATCATATAATTAATATACAAAAATTTATTTTATATAAACCTTTAAAACTAAAAAATATATGTGAATATCCTTGTTTTCTAAAAGTTTCTGAAAAAAAAAAAAACATTGTGTAAAATGTTTATAGTAAAATGAATTTATTTATAAATGTATCATAAATAAAGAAATGTATTCGATTAAAATGGCAAAAGAAAGATTGTACAATTTTCTGTTATATAAGATATGTTGCTAAATAGTTTAACCATATGTCTGAAAGTGTATAAATAATATTACATAGTAATTCATAATAGGCAATTAATGATGTTAAATTATAAGCCAATAAAAAACAAATAATGGCATGATTCCTATTTCGACAATAAACAGTTATAGAGTGAGAATACGATAAGAAAAATTGATGCACACAATTAAAATAGGATATTTATCGTTGATCGTTGTGAATAATGTCCACACGTACTTTCAACCTACTAAAAAATGCATTACGTTTTCATTGCTAAATACAGTTTAGTAAATTAACGAATTCAGTAATTGAAATGCAATTTTGGGAAGCTAATTTTTATAGAATAAAACATGTATAATTTTCAAACACTTGCGAAAGACACCTTATCACTGTCAGTGAATAATAAATTGACACCTTATTAATACATGAGGGACATTTAAAACCTTCCATATTTTTTTCTAAACTGTGTAAATACACTCTCACACATCATGTACCAGTTTTTTTATAAAGTCAAAACTATGTTTTAGCCATACCGGTCATCTCCCATGTAAAGTTTTTAACATATAGAATTTCTTTACTAAAGTTATATAGGAGTAAGTGTCATTTCTTAGAGTTTGACTGGATAAATTATGTAATTTTTTTACTGTAATGTAATGTCATTTCCAATATTACTTACACCTTACGCAAACTCAATATAAAAATTTTAATCAATTGCCAGTTTATGATTTACTTGTATGCTAAAGTCTCACAGGATTTGAAACCAAATTTAAAGCCACTTCCAGGAAACTTCGCAAAGTACAATCGAAACAACATACTATAATTAGAAAATAAATATACTAACAAACCTGCGCGGTGTTACACTTTCTAATCTAAGAGGGAGCGAGAGGCTGCATAAAAAAAGTGGTCTAATCTAAAAAAAAAATTGGGGATCATTGTAACTGATCGGTGTTAGCTTTGAGCCCATAACAGAAAGCTACTTCCTGTATGCTTCGCGCCATATAAATTTTAAAAAACGGCAATCAATAAAACTGGTCCTACGCGCATCGAAAACTTAATTCCTTAACATGAATATCAGTATTTAAATTGTAAATCTATTTCAAGAAAAAAAATTTTGAAAAGAGAAGAAATGTATTACATTAAATATAAATATTGAAATCCGAATCCAAAGTTTAAAAACAATTTATAAAACATGAAAAAAAAAGACAAAACAAAAAATTATCTGGAAATATGTATTTAAAAATATATAATAAAACATCAATCAACAACGGTCCTTTTCGTCTAACCTTGCATAATCGGATCTACAGCCAACATTGACGACAAACGTGAGCGAATGTGACAATAACGTAGTTATAGTACAAAAGTATGAGAATACCAACAATGGTTATATAAGAAAAAATTAGTTTTGCGCCAAATCATACATGCTAAATACACAAATTGGCTGTAAGCATGATTTAGGAAAAATTCCTTGTTTTTTATCTACAACACCGCCTTTCTATTCATAGGGGTTCAATTTTGAAGATCGGTTAAATATTTGTTTAATTATTTTTTTTTAGTATATTTGTTTGGCTGCTTATTATGCTCCTGCCTAAAACTGCTAATGAGATATGGCAAAATGACCATTTAGACACCATCGTTAACACCTTAGTAATTGAATATCGTACAATCCTTCCTCAGCGTATCCCTGTAATATGTTACAAACATGTACTCAAAGGTTCAAGTTTCTATCTTCAATAGTTTCGTCTGTGCATTTGAGGAATCAGTAGGGACAAAATCTCCTATAGGTAAAGATTAAATATTTGATGAAATGTGAGCTTTTGTATGAACTACTATTTACCACGAAAAATCAGAAAGAAATACTCGATATAGTAAGCTGAGTTATTTGTCTTCTCAAAGTAGCTTGATAATAAGGAATTTTCTACAAATTTTCATTTTCATTTTTAATTTTTATAATTTTAATTTTGTTGTTGATGTTTTTGTTCTCCTTGGTAGAATTATTAAAGCTAGCCCGTTTCAAGAACAATAAAAAAGGAATTATCAAAATCAAAGTACCCATTTAAGATATATGAATGGACATACGTTAAATACTAACTGCTTTTGTGCAGGTCAGCTAATAAAAAAATGATAATAATTAGTAGAAAAGTCCTTACAGCTACTATTCAGCTACTTTTAGAAAGCAACTTTAATTCAGCTCACTATACCGCCGATAGCTTGCTGAATTTTCACGAAATTCGATAGAATATGATTTTTATGCTGGTTGCCCAAAATAGATAATTTTTAAATTATGCCAAAAAAAAAAGAAGACAAAAACTTGCGCATGCGTAGTTAAAAATTATTGCATACACATTCTCATATATCATTAAATATTTAATATACAGTGTCTCACATAAGTGATGGGACACTTGTGCTTTACAAAAGGAAACTAATCAAATAAATTAAAAAAACATGTACACATTTTTTTTGTGGGTGTGTTTCATACTTAAATTTAGTAAAGATTATTACATAACATACATTTTGTCAAAATATTAAAATATTAATTTAATAAAAATACAAATGTTTAGAACGGAGCAAAAAATAGCTCACATAAGTGATGGGACACCATTATATATGCAACAAAAATCGTCTGAAATAAGCAATAAAAATATTTTTTGGGGTTTTATTTTTACTTAAAAGCAATTGGCAATAATTTATAAAATCGTCTGCAGTATTTCTCTCCAGTTTGTTTTGGAATTTTTGTGTTTTTTAGCTCTTTGTAGTCATGAATGCTAAACGAAAAGAAACTTCGCCTGAAATTCGAAAATTAGTTATTAATTTGCATATTGAACGTGGAAAATCTATTAGAAAAACTGCTGAAACAGTTAACTTGAGTCGTTCAACAGTTTTCAATATCATTAAACGATATAAAAAGAATCATATGATTCAGGATAAAAGAAGACCTGGCTGACCATCAAAGCTATCCAATGGAATAAAGCGAATTATCGTTCGAAATATTAAAAAAAATCCAAGAATTAGTGCTTCAAAAGTTGCTGCTGATTTACAAGCATTATATGGAATAATTGTTAATCCTGAAACTATTAGAAGGGTAATTCGATCTGCTGGATATCACGGTAGAGTAGCCAGGAAAAAATTCTTCGTAAGTGAAAAGAATAGAAAACTCAGACTAGCTTTCGCAAAATCCAACATAAATAAGAATTCTGATTAGTGGAATAAAGTTATATTTGCTGATGAGAGTAAATTTAATATATTTGGTTCTGACGGTAGAATCTTGGTGTGGAGAAAACCCAGGGAAGAACTTCACAAACAGAACTTGGTACCAACAGTAAAACATGGTGGAGGAGGAGTTATGGTATGGGGGTGTATGTCGTCCGCTGGAGTTGATAATCTTGTTTTTATTGACAGTATAATGGATCAGTACAAGTATATTGATATTTTAAAGCAAAATTTGAAATCTTCAGCACGAAAATTGAACCTTCATAACGATTTTAAATTCTACCAGGACAATGACCCCAAGCACACTGCTCTGAACGTTAGACTCTGGCTGCTATATAACTGTCCTGAAATAATAAAAACACCACCACAATCTCCAGACTTAAATCCCATAGAGAATATTTGGCAAGAATTGGAATCAAGAATTCGCAAACACACCATTTCTTCAAAACAACAACTAAAATCGGTGCTTCAAGAAGAATGGGGTAAAATCACTCCAGAAATCACAAAAAAATTAGTCGAATCCATCCCAAAAAGATTAAATCATGTTTTAAAAGTAAAAGGAAATCCAACAAAATATTAAAAACTTTTAAAAAGTAAAATTTTTGGATAAATATTTGATGGAAAAGTAAGTGTCCCATCACTTATGTGAGCCATTTTTTGCTCCGTTCTGAACAATTGTATTTTTACTAAATTAATATTTTAATATTTTGACAAAATGTATGTTATGTAATAATTGTTACTAACTTTAAATATGAAACACACCCAAAAAATTTTTGCACATGTTTGTTTATTTATTTTATTGCAGTTTCTTTTTATAAAGCACAAGTGTCCCATCACTTTTGTGAGACACTGTATTTATTTTTTAAATGTAATATTTTATTCTACTATGTCCTGTTTCCTGAAAGTGCTTAAAACCATGCCAGAATTAAATAAAAAACATGCGAAATTTCTTGAAATTTAGAGACATTTCTTCTTAAAAGTATGTTCTATTCTTACAAATATGAAAACAAATGCTGCATAAGATCCACTTGGTCAAGTACTACATATATAGGTCATTCTGAGTATTTCATATTAGATGGTGATCGCAAATATAGTTTTAGCCAATTTGATTTCTGTTTGTTGTCTTAATGATTAAACTTTTCTGAAAAATATGATGTCAAAAATGTTATTTACATTTCTGAATTTTCAGAAAACTTCGTCGTATATTTCTGTAGATATTCGATAAAACGTCTAAAATTGAAAGTTTCCGGTGACTTTTGGACATACATTGTATCTTTGAGTCTTCGTTACAGACAGTTTTTGTGGAACTATGATTTATACCGATATTTCTAGGAATAGATTAGAATCACACATCCCGTAAGGCATGGTGACGTCACGGCGACGTCACTGTGAAGTCACACTGTGACTTTGTGACCGTCGTCGTGACGTCACGTGACGTCGATGTGAAGTCATTGTGACGTAAATGCGAGGTCGTTATGGCCGTTTTCAAGGCTTTCTGTGACCTCACAATGTGACTACTTTGTGAAGTCACCGTGCGACTTAAATGTGAAAAATGTGACGAAACTGCATCGGATAGGGTGACCAGATTTTACCCGAATCCTATACGGATTGTTCGGATCAAAATTTTTTTATGGTTCAAGTTTGTGACGTTTGTGACGACACTGCACCGGGTCGGGTGACCAGATTTTACCCGAATCCAATCCAGAAACTTCGGATCGATCTTTTTGGATTTGTTTGGTTACAGAATAGATTTGGATTAGTTGTCGTGTGACCTGATTTTCGTGAACCCGATCTGACCCGAGTCGGGTATAATGTTTTTACTGTAAGTCTTGTTTGGAATAGAATCTTACATACGACCGAGTAACCAGATTTTATCAGAAATTGTGTTACGATACAATTTCTGATGTCGGCACGGATCTAGAGTCATACACGAATCCGGTTATATACTTCTTGAACATGATTGAATGTCAACTTGAACATAAATGATGGTTGACTGAAACTATATTTTGATTCAACCCGTATTCTTACCCTAACCCAGCAACAACAACAACAAAAAATCTGTAAGCCCACAACCCGACCGAACCTGATAAATGATTTCGTATAGATTCGGATAACAAGATTTCACCAAATCCGATAATATCGACGATAAGGATTGGATCGGCAATAATTTTTATTGATGCAACTCGTATTCAAATTAAAACTTTGCGTCTGATTGAGAAACCGGTTAACACGAAACTTTCTGACACATTTATGAACAAACTTTTAAACGCATGGCACTTGCATGCCTGATTATTCAAGCTATTTGGAATGAATAGCGTTTTCCATTTTTAGATAAATGTAATACTTAAGATCAATGTCGGTCACGTTTTACCCATTTCTGACGCTGCGCGTCGGAAATTTGGTTCAAAACACCGGCTTTGATAGTGTTTTCTGAAACATCATCTGCCGTTACCAAAAAATGGATAACGCCATTCGATTATATATAGGGTAGATGTGCCAGTAATGGACACCCTTAAGGAATTTCTTTAACAATTATTTTTTAATTAATAGTTATAATTGTTGTATTCAACATTTTTTAATATTATATTACTCTACCAACAATATTTAACCATGCTCATAGTCACATTTCCCAATGTGAATCTAAATTTAATTGTAAATAACAGAAATAAATCAAAACACCCTAAATTCCAGTAATGGACACCTCACAAAAAGTAATAGATAATTGATATTATGATTGCATTTAAAACTAGAATTTAAAGATAGCATATTAATGAAATAAATAAAGCTGAATTTTTATTGGTTATTTTTTTATAAACCAAAAACATTGAAGGTGTCCCATTACTGGAAGGCGGTCCATTACTGGCACATCTACCCTATTCTGAATAAGAACACCTGCCAATTTCATGTATTTCCGAATAAAAATGAATTCAGAAATATGCCAGAAATTAGCTATTTTGTATTTGAGAACAACTTTAAAGAAAATATAAGTACACATTTTCAAATAAGCATTCTGAAAAAATTATATTAGGAATCAATTTAAATAATAGATATACCTATTGTGCGATATTATTAAATAATAAACATTGTATCAAGCAGTAAAACAGTTTTCGTTGTAAATGAAATATAGAACTTAAGATCATAAATGCCAAAAAAAAAATTATATATTTTTTTTCTTTACAAATTATTTTATTTATAGTTTTTGATAGAATACTAAATGCAGAACTTAAATATAAATTTTCACAGTAAAAACATTCGATAACACAGCTCGAAAAATTACCTTAACTAAACAGTTATTTTATTGTTTCATCAATATTTATTATTTTTGTGCATCTAACATTGACATATCTCGACAAATAAATTATTCAATGCATTAAATTGTCACTTTTTTTTTTCAAATATACCGGAAAATTATTTCTGGAAACCTACACTAGCAACGAAATTATTAAATTGCAAATCAAATATTAATAGTTTTAAAAATTACAATGTTTTTAATTATAATGAATAACTATGAAAATTGAACTAAGAAACGCAAAATATTAAATAAATTCCTCATTTTATATAACACTTTACATTTAGAATACATATTCTTAGTAAATACAGTTTTTCCAAACAATCTATTTTAAAAAATATAAAACATTAAAGATAAAATTTAATACAAGTGATTTTTTAAAAGAAAATTTAAACATTTTAACTTTTAAATAATGCACTATTAAATGTACTAGTACTAAACATGCACTATTAACAAAAGTGCGAAAACATTAAAAGTTACCTGCTGATCTATAGATAAAGGGGTTATGATGGAATGCTCCTTATCTGCTTCCCTTTCATTGAAAAATTAGAATGTAAATCCACTACAATAATTTTCAAATTATTCCAGCAGAAGCGATGTGTTCATAGATCTGAGAAATCAAATATCACCCAGGCCTTATGAACACACCCGGCTAGACACAGTAAGATGTTAAAATGGATGGTTTACTTTAAAATGGAGATTGTTCACTTTTAAACGTTAATTTACTTACACAGTATAAATCTACAAACTTCAAAGAACCCAACACACGCTAATCCTAGCTTCGAATGAGAAAAAGTCGTCTGCCTTCAATATGCGCGCGCAGCATTGTTTAAACACAACAAAATAACAGCTAGCAGATGTTTCCAACTTTTACCGCAAATGATATAGGAAGAAAATAATTTAAATAAAGACATTTCAAAACCTTTATAATTTATATGGCTGAAAAATGAACTTCTAATGATGCTATAATATTCTTTTTTTATATGAGAAAGTTTTGTATTCTTAGAAATAAGCTGTGAAAATTTACATTTTTATATATTTTTTAATCCATTGCATTTGCTTTAGTCGTCAAAAGTAAAGATAAATTTTAAATAATAATTGATTTAATAGGCTTTATAAAGTAATTTCGATATAAATTTAAATTGCAATCAAATTTTCTAAGTACAAATTTTTCATTTTTTACACTCTATCGAAAAGAGCAATATATTTAATAGAGGTGACATCTTACTAAGCACTGACCAGTTTTGGATAAATTGCTATAGGAATGACATATACTTTATAACATGTTTTTAATCCATTTTTGCTCGGAAATACACGAAATTGGCTCGTGGTTTTATTCAGAAACTATGTTATTGAAAAACCTTTTCCATTTTTTGTTAAAAGCAGAAGATCTTTCAGAAAAGAATGTCAAAGTCGGCGTTTTGATTTGAATATCCGACGTGACAGTGAAAGACAGGAGAAAAACTGGTCGTCACGTGACACGAATTGCTTATAACTCGATAAATAACTAAATTTCTATTTAAGGATTTTTACCTTTGTATTATATAGTATATTTTGTTAAATTTCATGAAAATGGTAATGAAAATTGTAAAAAATTATCTGCCTCATATATGTAGACAGATATTTATTTATTATTTTATTTTGGAAATACTCAATATATTTAAATAGTGTGTGACAATATTTTTATTAATGATTTAGGTACATGACATAATTCAAATCTATATTTTATGAGTTTTTTTTTTTCAAATTCACTCTCCGATCACACCGTGAAGTCACAGAGTGTTGGCATTTTGGTCATAGATTTTACGTGACTTATGTGACTTGCAGTGACGTCATTGCAACGTCACAAAAATTTTTAAAACTGTCAAAATTAATTTTCTTTATGTTATAAGATGTTCTAAAGTTTATTTTAAGTTTTCTTTAGATCTCCAAGACGTTCACATTTTGGTCACAGTGTGACGTTACAAAGTGGTGGCATTTTGGTCACAGATGTGACGTGACGTACGTGACTCACATTGACGTCACAATGACGTCACTGTGACTGTGCATGCTATGCGGGATGTAACTCAACAATCCTTCTGATTTTAGGCAATCTTCATATAAAGAATAGCTAGGCACTGCTACAACATACTTCAACTTCATTATCTATTTTAACACATTTTCAACCAAACAAACATTGTCTAAAGACTGTATTTACATTAACTGTAGGTATGAGGATATTTTCCTGATTTCTCCTCATAATCTGATTAAAAGTTTCCAAATATTAAAAACCAAAATTGCAATGAATGTAACATTATTACACAAAACCCAATCATAAAGTAAATCGAGTACTTTTAAATATTGTATTATTTAAAAGAAAAAAAAAACGAAAAAGGAATGAAACCTTTCGTGCTTGTAAAATCTTAATAGAACTTGACTTATATTGACACTCCTGTGATAATTTCACAACATATCAGTGTGCAGAAACACACTGATTGAAAACGTCTAAGCAATGAAATTAATTCTTTTCGATTAACATTTTCTTTTTTAAATGAGTATAAAAGAAAAATAGTTAAAAAAAACTATTTTATATAAGCATTCAATCTTGAAAATCACACTTAATTTCATAACTGAAATTCATGTACAATACACTGGGCACGGAACTCGAATATGGAGAATTCACTTTTTTTACGCTTGGTAGAAAGCCCGAGCTAGTGAATTAATTTGAAAAATATATAGTTTTGATCTGTTTCTTTTTTTTTTAAATGGCAAAAGGAAAGAGAACATTATTTAAACTATATGTTTAGGATTTTTAGATGGATTTTTCAACGTTAAATCATAATTTAATGAATATGAAACTGATTTCTTCTTTTTAATGTTAAAATTTCGTTGTTGCAGTTTCACAGCGAGATGCCTTTTTTATGTGCATGGTTTGGCGCATAATTAAATCCACCGTTGTAAAATCTAGTATACAATTGTAACCATAAACAATGTTTGGTGATTTATCATCTGTACACCCAGAAAAAGGAATTGATTAAAATACAAAACATGTTTTGTTGATTACATTTTGGTTGTTTTAGCAAAATTCAAGTAAAATTGAACCATTTTACTTGAATTAACAAAACATTTTTTGCAGACGATACATTTTTTTTTTTTTTTTTTTTTTTTTTTTTTTTGGAATTGAAAAAAAAAATTCTTTTGTTGATTCAAACAAAATTTTCAATGACCCATATTTAAACAAAAAGTTTTGTTGGGTCAACCAAATTATCGTTGATTCAACAAAACTTTCTTCTGGGTGTACACTTCTAACAGAAAAATGGTTTAAAATTCATTTATTAACTTATAATTTCTTTCTATAAATACTAAAATAATTTACTAGGTGTACCGGTTAATTCCCGCTGTTTTTTATTGATTTTTGAAGCTAAAAATACATAGGAAATAATAAAAATGGATTATTCAAACCAGCGGCCATCGCTAGCTACACATTTTTCCCATCTTTCTGGCAATTTGTGGATGCCTCGCCAAAAAAATTGTTCGTTTTTTGAGCCAAACCAGTCATCGAGCCATTTTTTCGTACGAATCGAAGTGTTGCTCGGCCAATGCGTGCGACATTGATGAAAACAAATAGTAGTTGGACGGAGCCAGGTCCGGAGAGTACGGCGGGTGAGGCAGCAGTTCCCATCCCAGCGCTTTTACGGTGTCCGTGACCAAAGTTGTGGTATGAGCCGGAGCATTGTCATGCTGCAAAATCACTTTTCCATGTCTTCTAGCCGATTCTGGCCGTTTTTCGATCAATTCATGGTTCAAATTCATCATTTGTTGTCGGTAGCGTTGGCCATTAACTGTTTCGGACTGATCTGACACGGATCTTCGTCGAGCAAAGCTTCCAATTCGGGATCTTCAAACTTTTTTGGCTGACCTGGACGTTCTTTGTCTTCAACGCTGTAATCACCATTTTTAAATCGTCGAAACCAATCTCTGCATGTTGTTTCTGATAATGCATGGTCCCCATGAACTTTCACAAGAGTTCTAATGACTTTCAGCAGCCGATTTCTTGGAATTAAACAGAAACAAAAGCACAGTCCGCAAATTGTCTTTGGAAGGAACGAAATTCGACATTTTTGAGCACGAATATTTATCTGATGTTATTACTTTGAGAACTTTTGACATGTATGGTTTTCAAGCCTTATGTTAGTACAGCAAAACACATTATATGTCAAATGATTGAACGTTGCATTAATAGCTGATGCCATCTATTAAGTAAAACAGCGGGAATTAACCGGTATACCTAGTAATGTCGTGTAAGGTAAACATATCTGGAACAATTGTTAACAATGGAAAACAAACCTAACATATTTTTCATATAATTCTAGTATATTAAGAAAGGAGAGAAAAATCGATTACAAGATTTCAACTTTACATACAAAAACCATTTGAGATAAATAAAATAGTGTAAAAACAACAATTATAAAAATGAACACACACTTCTTATTTTTTAAATCTAATAAAATGTTATATAAATAAACTTTTTACTATATAGAAGACATTGTTTGAAAACAGACAGATAAACAAAAATATCTCTTATGCATACGGTTTACTTCTCTTCCCATTTTTTTATCTTTTAGTCTTCAGGAAACACAATATGGCGGAAAATCCGATGGACGGAAACGTCAAACGTCTACAGACTTTTTATGTAATCAGGTCGTGTGTCATATATTTATGGTTTTTTCCCCCTTAAGAATGCCATAGCTCAATCAATAAGTGAAGTGCTTTTGTGTTAAATAAGTTCACTTTAATAAAAAACATTCTTTCAGCATGTCATTAATAAAAGATGCAGTAATGACAAAGAATAAACTAGAATAAAAGTAAAATTAATTCTTGCGGTCAGTTTTTTTAGCAAATGTATTTTGTAACTTTTTAATAAATAATGAAAATTGAGACTAAAAAAGTTTAAGATATTTCCGGAGTTCAATGTTTTTTTTTTTTGTTGTTGTTTTTTTTTAATTAAATAATATAGTTGTAACTTTTAATTAATATCCTTTTTTTATGTAGGATTCTTTAACTTCAGATTGATCGTAAATAAGTGACATGGAATAGATAAAAAGAAAGATCTCGAAATCGACATTTGAAGACTAAAATCATATTTTAATATTATTTCAAAAATGAGACTAATAAAATTAAAGAAAATTTATTGACTTTTGAAGAAATAGAATATTCATGAAAATGTACTTCAAGTGTAATAATATCTTTGGCCAAATTATGCCACCACTTTTAATTTATATCATTTCCATTATAATAATTTGCAGTAACACATTATTTATAAACTCGTTATAAAAATAAAATAAGAAAATAAATTCTCTAAGACAGTATAGTCAGAAATATATTTTGATTGACTTTTACCTAGATGATGGCCTCAGATTTAGGTCGAAACCTGTACATATGTGTTTTTAATGTAGTTTTTTTATATATTTTAAACTGATATATTATCTTTGAAATATGTATATATTTTACCATTATTTCATATTTATTTTATTGGAGAATAATTAGTTTGATTCATGATAAAATGTGTATAGTTCTGAAATTACTTTTCTATCACTTCTGATTTGAGAACGTGCTCAAATCCAAATTGGCTACTTTCTGGCACATTTTTTAATTCATTTTTACTCGCGTAAGCGCATATAATCTGAAGGTGCTTTAATTTAGAAACTATGGAATCAAATAGTGTTTTCCAGTGCCTGATAAAACAAAGTATCTTTAAAGAAATATTGGCAAAGTTTACATTTTGCTCCAAATCTCCGCAAAACCCACAAAGATCGTCATTATAGGGCATTAGTTTAAAACGAAAGATAAAATGCATTTATAGAAATATAGAAAACGGCATTCGATTTCCAGTCACTTCAACAGTCTCCCATGCCTATTTCATGATTTTACGCCTAAAAATAAATTTGTGAACGTAATTTTTTTTTTCCTACTTTCTTAGAAATGCGGAAAGAAATACTTTTTGGTATCTGCCATAAAAATAATTACAATGTCTTCTAATTTGAAATATGCACAGTTGATTTATCTTTCCTTTAAATTTGTATGTATGTTGATTTGCGTGTTAGAAATTTCATATATTTTTTTTTCATTACAGAATTACAATTTTAAAATGAAAAAAAAAAATCTTCTGTTTACATTTAATCCATTCTTTTACATCAAATTCCAGAGCAGACAAGCATACTTACAATTGAACATCTTACCTTGATTCCTTAATTTTTGTCAACATATTTAATTGTTTTGTTTTCTGTTTTTTTACACCCAGTATTAAATAAATTTAAAAATCTGTATGTAAATACTTTCACAATAAACTTTTTATAGTTAAAAAAATATTGCAACTTCCAAGTCACTCACATCAAATTACTTTAAATTACATTTTCCACAAAAACGAAAATATATTTTTTTCCTTGAAATAAAACGAGATATGAGTAAAATGTTTCTCTTACAGAGCAATTATACTACATAAATAAGAAAGAAAATTATTGGATCAAGCATAGATTAAGGAACACTTTCCAACATCAACAAAACACTTATAAAATTTCATTTTTTTCATTCAGAGAAATTTGATATCTAAATAAACAATTTAAAAAAAAAACACAACTCAGTAAAAATTCATTTTCTGCAATTGCTGCCTATATACGGTAGTGAGTACAAATTCATTCGTGAAGCCCTGCATATGATCTATAGAATTTATACATACCACGTAAAACACTGAAAACTAATTAAGTTAAATAAGGAATACCGCAGTGGACCCCACTACCCACATGTATCGATTATACTGTTCTGAAACCGGATTTTTTTGTGCATGTCTGTAAATGAACGATAAATTCTGTGCACTCCATATTCTGTAGAAAGCATGTTGTAGTTTATCTGAGTGGTCTGTTTTAAATTCAGTTTGTTTGAAGTTTCATAACATCATTAAAATTCACCACAAATAATTTCCCCCATGAATCATAATGTAATGGAAATCTTTTGTGAGTCCTTGTAAACAAACTATAACGGCTACTTATTCTATATTACAGAGACAGCATGTTTTAGTCCACTCCAGTGATGCAGAAAAATTGCATTTTCTTTGAAGCATTGTAATATCATTAAAATGCTTTGGAAACTATTTTCCCTGTAAACCATAATGTAACGGAATACTTTTGTGTGTCCCTGTAAACGAACTAAAAATATTACACACTTCATTTTAATGCCGATTATTCTATGGTATTTCTCAATAATATATGAAACTTAGGTGGCAATTTTAATATATTTATGCATGGACGTTAGAGCAATGACAAATATACAATTTTTATACTATCCTGGCAATTGTTGATAAAAATTAATGTATGTATTGTTATGAATTTTAAAAATTCAATATTCGTTTTTAGTTGTTCTATATTTTTTAATTACATAAATTAAAGTAAAGTTCAACATAAATTAGAATAATTTTCTACTTCCGCCATTTCTAAATAAAAATTCGCCGAAAATCTCTTATTTAAAGTTTAATCGGTATCAATTATAGATAATAAATATAGTTTTGACGATAGTCATAAAATGCATTGTTTCACCAAATTAATATATTTTATACAATTATTTAAGGGTGTTGGTAAGTCAGATCTCAAATTTCCCTAGCTAATGTTAACCTATGGGCACTGAAAACATTCGTAATTTTAAAATATTTCACCAGGAAATTAATATTTTTCAAGTAATTTTCTGTACATTCTTCTTAAAAGATATCACTTCTTTTTTTAGTTGACAAAATATTTCTAAAATTTATACTTTATTTTATTTGAAGTGTTTAAATATTACTCATACATTGTCAGTTTCTCTAAAGTTTTAACACATAAAGTATAAAATCAAGCATATATTTTTTGGAATATTTGTTAACTAAAATAGGAACAGACGTATTTTAAGACGAGTGCACATTAAACATATTTAAATATTTTTTTTTCTGAGGCAATATTTTTGAAATATGAATTTATTTCACGCACATTGGTTTAAAATTGGAGAGGGGACTAATTGACTAACACTCCTAATGCAAAGAATCCCACTTTATCTATGGTATTCATATATATTTACGACTGACATAAAACGGACCAAATTTTCAATAGAATTTCTATCTTTAGTGTTGTATTTTTAAGTAATAAAATATTTAAGACTTAAAACCTATGCAAATTTCATAATCATATACTTAGCCATAAAGATATGGCATTTAATGCTTTTAAAGAAAGCCTTTTTACTATTAGAAAATAAGTGGATGCAAATATATTGTTTAACACTAGAACGACAGAAAATTTTACTCAAGTTTTGAAAAACTAATTCACACCAGAATTTTTGTTTAAAACTGTTTAACTTATTCATTTAACATATTTCTGAGAGATTTATATTTAATTTATTTTAAAAAGAAATTTCTGGTTTGAATCGGAATATATTCATTTGGTAGCGGTCAAAATGACCGTTCAGGGTCGTTCTAGTGTTATCTACCCTTATGCTTTTCCTGTATCTTCAATGCGAATACAAGATTGTGTTAAGTATGACGCAATTGGGAAATATCTCTAAAAGTGCGGCCAGACTGCCAGACTTACCAAAGGATTTTTTCTTGTGGGTTTTTTTAACTCTTTGATATTTTATGACTTTCTTTACATGTCTCGAGGTCAGAGTTCAGCAGTGGACACCGTTAACAGGTCGAACACCACATATTTTATTTTTTTGAGACACCACTTTCTTTTATTAATAACTACAAAATCATTCGGAAAGAATGGAAAGTCGTATTTTTTATGGCTGTTTTAAACAGACTGCTGTAAAGCTTTATGTCTAAATGACTCACTAATTGGATGAGAATAGGATGAGGTATATAATGACGATTAATTGGACGAGGTATATAATACCGATTAAATATTACGTCATTCACAATAAAACTGAAAGCAAATTTCCAGATGTACGCACGAAAAAAATTCTCCAGAGACTACAAAACATTTCCAAGAGGTTATAATTCTCTATCGCATCCTGTGATATGATTATATAGAGACGTTTATTACTCTATAAATTTGTAGCACTTGAATCCAGTTTTCGACTCTCCAGAACACTTGCCTTTCCGGCACTCTATATATGTGAAAACTTGAAGCCTTTTGATGAGATTCGATTTTGTATCTGCTGAGAGCAGTCGTCTCTTTAGCCAAAAAAATAACGTACGGCACGATGTTTTTATCTGAAATGAATTTTTGCCCTGGACAATCCAGGGCATCCTGATAGAAACTTTCCAAATGAACTGAAATTAACTGTATGTGGCTTTATGTATAATTTATGTGTACTGTGAAGTAATCTCCAACAAATTAATGTTGACACAGCAAGTTTTTTAATTAAAAGCGTTATACAGCGAATAAATGGACCTTTAGTGTAAGAAATACATTTTTACTAAGCAAATTAATTTAAATGTGACAGTACTATCATGTTTATGTGTGAAGATATAATCTTAACGCAATCACGGTGACATATTCTAATTGTATGGATGCAAAGAATACGCTTTGAAATTGTAAATTAGGGAAAAATGAAATATACTTCTAAATCTGCGTCAAAACACCCTCATTCGACCTGACATTTCAAGTTTTGTATTACAGAACCAAACCATAAATGGCAGCGTGATATTTAAACAGAAAAGAAAAAAAAACTTGAAAATCAAAATAATTCTGAATTTATATAATATTTGGATAACTTGAGGCATAATGAGGCATTTAAATAACACCTTTTGTTATAGTATTTAATCGCTATACTTCTCAATTATTATTTTTTTTCAATTAAATGTGTTTATCTTAAATTTTCCGCATTTTTCATAGATGATTTTGCTTAATAATTGTGAAAGGCACACCGAGTAATGTTAAAACACTAATTCCTGAAATACTAGTTTCAGAGGTACATTTTCAATCACAGGAATGTTTTAAATGTTATATGCATTGTATTAAAAGTCATTTATGTCAATAAAGTTAATTTTGCAAAAGTCATGTTTTGTGTATGTCAAAATAGTTACATTTATAAAAAAGATTTAAATTTGTATATAGTTCCCAGTTCTTATAAGTTATAACGAGAAAAAGCATTCTACATGCGCAAATAAGTAAAAAAAAAAAAAAAAAAAAAAAAAACTTTATCACGATAAAAACGGAAGGAGTCATTATAACTTGAATTAATTTTCAGCTTTTTCTGGCACTGTAAATGGAAAGACAGTTTTGGAAAAGTTCAAAATTCATTAATTCAAAATATCATAATTGGTAAGTTTTGTTGTAAAATATTGAAATGTTCTCCAATTCAACCGTTTTTATAGATAATCGTTACTTGACCATAATTTGAAGCGTTCTTATTTATCCGAATAGAGCTAAATTACGGGAACATAATTTGAAGCGTCCTCATTGGTCAGAATAGAGATAAATTACGGTTATGTAACCGTTTCCTCTAAAAACGGTTGGGTGACTGAATGGTTTGTTGCAGATGTTTACAGTGAATATAAGGCTAGTAAGAAACTGGGAAATGACATAATATACTTGTGGCAGTGATGGTACAGTTGAGTGAATAAATAATATATATTTTAGCAGAATTTAAAAAAGAACAAAGATTAGATTATATTAATTTATATTTATTTAATCGATAGTTTGCATTCCATTTTAGATACCTATAAGCAATAATTTCAAATTAAATAAAGTTGATACTGTTGAAAATGTAACAAATACTTAACAAATGATTTAATTAAATCAAGTTTTATTATTCTAATATTATTTTATTTTTATGTTCATGAAACAATGCAACTTATTTGGTAATGCCTAATATTTTCTATAAGTAATATTGGTGTACATTACATAATTAGATTTCATGATATACACCTACAAAATAAATAAAATATCTCTTTGAAAAAATTCAAACCTTGACATTTACGATGATTTATCGCAGGAGTGATGCACTAGTAAAAAAAAACTATTCTTAAATTAAATCACATAAAAAAAGCCTATTCACAAATGAATTATTTCTCAGGTTTTTTTTTCTCTCGTGTCTACAATTAATCTCATTCGAAATCGGAAAAAAAATATCCCGAATTTTTATTCTTGACCTAGTGTATTAATTTTCATTGTCTGAACTGAAATCGATCAACATTTCGTCCGAAAATTGAATTACAATGAATAAAAAAAATGCTGGGATTGAAGGTATCGCGTGGTTTATCTCAGTAATATAAAAGCATAGATTTTTGGAGAAATAATGCAGATAAAGGTGTTAGATGTATAAATGAAAATAAATGCATTGATTGAGAATTGAAGAATAAAACAATAATAGTTTTTTTTTCATTTATTTTAGGGTTAATATTACAGGAAAGGATCAATTGAGGGTAATTAATAAAACAGATGAAATGATAAATTAAACAAAATTAAGGCAAAATAAAGCAGGATTTCTAAATAACGAGCATGAATTTTGCGAAGTTCTTTATTTTACGAATTTCCTTGGATTATAACCTCCAAATAGCGAAGTCCTATTTAATGAGATTTTTCTTGAGATCTATAAAATGATTTTGTCCCTATTTATAAAAATATTTCTGAACATTTCAAAATTAATCATTTCTTTTACATATTTTATGACGCTCAATGAACTTGAACTCGTCTTTACAAACCTACCCTCTAGAAATTGTAAACAAGTTGGAAATTGTACGTCAATCGTGACAAATGAAGTGCTTTTATAGTATAACTACTTTTATGAATTTTCAGTTTTTGGTGCATTAGCTGATGCACTCTTATGCAAAAATGCAGGAATACAAGATTTATTTTATGTGCAGATTATTTGAACTGAAATAGATCAACATTTCGTCTGAAAATTGAATTAGAATGAATAAAAAAATGCTGGGATTGAAGGTATCGGGTGGTTTATCTCAGTAATACAAAAACATAGATTTTTGGAGAAAATAAAGGTTTAGATAAATAAAGGTAAAGGTTTTAGATGTATAAATGAAAATAAATCTATTTATTGAAAAATTAAGAATAAAACAATAGTAGTTTTTTTCATTTATTTTAATGTTAACATTTCAGGAAATGATCAATAGAAGGTAATTAATAAAATAGATGAAATGTTAAATTAAAGAAAATTAAGGCAAAATAAAGCGGGATTTCCAAATAACCAGCCTCCATTTCGCGAAGTTCTTTATTTTGCGAATTTTCTTGGATTATAAACACCAAAAAGCGAAATTCATTCCCTAATTAATGAGATTTTTTTTGCGATCTATAAAATGATTTGTCCCTATTTTTAAAAATATTTCTGGACATTTCAAACTTAGTTATTTCTTTTACAAAATTTATGATGATCAATGAACTTGAACTCGTCGTTACAAAACCCAACCCTCCAGAAATTGTAAACAAGTTGGAAATTGTACATCAAACGGGGAAAATGAAGTGCGTTCCTACTGTAACTAGTTTTATAAATATTCTGTTCTTGGTGCAACAGCTGTCGCACTCTTATGCAAAAATACATGAATACAAAATTTATTTTATGTGCAGATTTTCATATTATAGGTACTATTAATTTTATATTATGAAATTAAATTTCAATACATTCTTACAAACAATAAATTACAATTATGTTACATTAAAAACATTCTATGCACACATATCCACTACAAGACAATGTAAAAAAAAATAAAAATCATCGTTATTATTTCACTGAAGAAGGAATTATGTCGTCTGTTATTATGATATGATTAATTTCCGTAATAAAATAAGTACATTTTATGCTTGGCAACATTTTATCATTTGTTGATATTTACTATTAAATGTCAACAATAGATAAAATGCCCCAAAACATATTACAATGAGAAACTGAAGCCTAGCTTTGAAATTTTCTGAACTTGAAATCCATACTCTTTTTCCATATAATATCTATTTCTCCGGAAACGTCTATCCAAAAAACTGTCGGTAGATTATATGACAGATATAATTAAACAATTTTAGTACACAAATTAAGTTTTTAAATTCAGTATTACGGAAATAATATGACTCCATCTCAAATATAACGTAATCACGATGGAAACCTGGAATCATTGCTTATTATGGGATTTGGGATATCATTCAATTAATTACGTATGATAGGATTTAATAGAATGAAGAAAACTTTTATTGATATCTTTTTAAGTTTTGATTCCATTTTCATAGAATTTGAAATGACTCGACAAAATTCTTAAACGATTATATATATTAAATTTCAAACCATTTGGTTAGTTAGTTTTTGCGCTGTTATATGCAGACAGATAAACGGACGGACCAGACGACGACTATAGGTGATACGTATTTTTATAATTACGAACGCACTTTAAATTGTAGTATCATAAAAAAATAATGTGAAAATTTCTCATTGCATAATTACTGAATTGGATACATAAGACAGTGTGAAAAGCACTACATCAATCGATTGCATGAAGACGAAGATGATGAGGATGCAAATGATCATGATTCTGGAATGCACAAACCTTCGGAAATACCAGCCTGTGTGATAAAATATGCACTGATTATAAAATGTGACGGTTTGGAGGGGACAACAAAAATTGCATGCGAATAAAAATTATAATTTGCTGTTTTTACGATAGCTCTCTGTTTTTACATGTAATATAAATACATTAATAAAAACTGTTAAAGTTATCTTGATGGTTTTATACACTCTATGAAACTTTAAAAAAAAAATTCTTAAGAAGGCTTTAGTTTCTATTGTTATATTCATTTTTAAACGGTTTTAAAACTTTTTAAACAAAACGTCATTACCACATTGTTATGATAGTACAGACGTTTTATAAAATTGTTATCCAGAACATAAACATTAATAATCACGTGAATTTTGTATCTTTACACCACAAAAATATTTTCTCTTTTTTACTAAAATCTGTTTTTAAGCATTAAAGAATGTTTGCAGAAATGCCTTTATGAATGTACAAAACAACGAAAGTCTAATTTACAGACTTTAATACATATTTCATGTTTGTAGACAGGTTTCTGAGTAAATATATATTGACAAAATAATTTTTGTTAACTACTATAACAAATATATTTTGATGACTTAAACTTGTTTCTTTTGTGCATTTCACCGTTTTTACTTTTTATTAAAGCAAAATTTTATTACGAAATACAGTTGGAGTGAATTTTATTCCTTACTGTAAATATACGAGAAAAAAAGAACAATTATTTCATATTTCAAAACAAAATTATCCTTTTGTAACAGAAAAAAGTATGTGAACGTTCATAAAAATTACCTTTATTTGTGAAAATAATTAATTTGTGTAAACATTTATCTTTATATTATGTAGAGCATCAATGTTTATATAACATTTTGAAGCTATCTAAATTATCTAGTTATCACACCAGTTCTAAGCTAAAACTGTTGTGATTTGAGCCCGCTTCCAGACACCGTTTTCTTTGACGACGTTTTACATATTCATACGTATTTTCATATAGCGGCGAATATTCATTTAATATTTAATTTTATTGTATTTTAAGCTTCGCAGTCTAAAATTTTGAAAAACATAACCTATCAGCATCACCCGAAATTTATTACTATTATCTAAATGGATATTTGTAGCAAATTTCGTCACGGCCATCTCACAGAAAAAGTGTTAAATAATCATAAATTTTAAACAAATGATCGCAACATATGCCATTATCTTCCTTCCTCCGTCATGTCATCACCCTTTTAGTGCTACGGTCATATTCTTTTCTTTGAACAGTGTGAATGTAAGAATATAAATGAGTTCTAAATCTAAAAAGAGTCGTATCTAAACAACATATACAGATAATGTAGTGATACATAGATAGACCAATACAGAAAGACAAATTACTTTGAAAACAAAAACAGATAACAAGTGTGATAGTTTATAATAAATTGCGTATTTTCAGACTTAAGGAAGAATAATACTATATGATGACCAATTTTAAGGAGAAGGTATCAAAAAGTACTATTTAACTCCACATTATGCATTCTGTACTTCCGTATGAAACTATAAATGCCCTTCCCTATAATGAAATTCGCAAAACATTTTATTTTGACTACATAGAGCATGAGATTAATTTTGATACAATTATTCAAATTGGTAAATAAATCCTATGAGATGTAATTTTCCCAAATGGGTGAAAAATTCCGGGCCAGGATTCGAACCCGGGATCCCTTTGCTGAAGCTGCCATTGTGTCAAAATTAATCTAGTGTAACCATATTTCCAGCGTTTACTGGAGGTCCCATTACCTGTGATTTATTCTGTTGCGCTGATTCAAATATCAGACCAAATGCTATGGTCATTAAGGTCGTCCGGGATTACTCAGTTGGTAGTGCATTGGCAGTTTCAGCCAAGGGATCCCGAGTTCGAATCTTGGCCCGGACTTTTTCTCCCAGTTGGGAAGATTACATTTCATACATAGAACATGTCTGAAGCTTCAAAGTTTCTTAAATTGAAATTACAAATTATATTGTTATTACAGAAATTATATTGTTCTTACAGATTTTTACAAATTAACAATTTAAAATTGAGCTCATTCAGAAGTAGATCACCATTTCTGATTCTCCTGAGTGAAATCTACCACTGCCAAGTTCAGATTATATTTTGCAATTTGTATATATTTATATTCGTAAACATTATATTCGTTTCATAAAATAACTTCTAT
Source organism: Maratus michaelseni (assembly GCA_963931845.1). Taxonomy (NCBI): domain Eukaryota; kingdom Metazoa; phylum Arthropoda; class Arachnida; order Araneae; family Salticidae; genus Maratus; species Maratus michaelseni. The sequence continues at coordinate 260,699,021 of OZ007589.1, read as the reverse complement.
AGAACAACGTACCTTCTCTGAGCATAATTTCATTTTCTTAATAGACATATGGTTATATTTATGTTATATATATTTATTTCTATCTATACAACCATATTTAATAAATATATATATATGACTGAAGTATTAAGAATTAGCTAAATATTATTCAGCTATATTTTAATTTACATAGCGTAATCCTTTTATTTCATTTAGATCACTTTATTCAAACCGGTTTCGGCATGTTGTTTTGTTAAATAAGTATTTGTTTTTAAAGTTCCTTAGCCCTCAGAAATCTTTATTACGCAATATTATCGAATGCGTCACATTATGTGTCTTTCAGATCCTCGCTATTTGTTTCATAATAAACAAAATCGAAATGAAAAACTTTTAGCACTTGTATTATAAGCAGTGAATCATGAGCATATATTTTTCTGTAATCATCAAAAGTATAATTTAATTTAACCTGTATAATCTTCTGCTTATAGAAAATTGAAAAACAATAAACCATGAGTTAAATATCTATACATTTGGAGAGCTGCATTTTAATTAAGTTCTTAAAAAATATAGTTTCATAGTTATATGTTAAACGACATCTTGCATTTGCTACTTACTTTACATCATCTATTATACTAACGATATTTCATTATATATAAAACAATATTATATACTGAGTTTTCGGATAGTTGTTTCTCAAATAATCCTTCATGATTATGGAATACGTACAACAGCGTCATTCAGAACTGCTTGTAATACCATGTGAATAAAAGTCCAGTTATAGTTAGTCTATATAATACTTTACAATTAATATATACTGATATTTGTAAATAAAATATTCGTTTTAGCCAAAATAAAATAAATTGCCCATCGAATACTTCCATATAATACCTTTTTTGCTGGAGTTCATATGTTTTTTTCTTAATACACATTTGATTATAGTTCTGTTTCTTATATATTTCCATCTATACAACCATATCTAATACGTATATATATATATATATATGATTAAAGCCCACAACAGAATTAGCAAAACACGAATCCTTTTATTCCATTTCGATCATTTTGTTTTTTATACTTTCTTTGGCTTCGTTGTTTTTGTTGAAGATGTGTTTTTTTATTGAGTGTTTCCTATCCTTCAGAAATCTTTATTATCCATCATTATTAGATGTGTCAGAATATGTTCCTTTCAAATCATCGCTATATGTATCATAATAAAAATTCTAAATGAAAAACTTTTAGTACTTTTAACATAAGTAGGGAATGGCGTTAATATATTTTTCTGTAATCGTCAATAGTATATTTTAATTTACTTCGCATTATTTTTAGCTTATAAATAATGAAAAGAAATAAAACAAGAGTTAAATATATATACTTTTGGAGAGATACGTTATAATTATGTTTTTAACAAATGTAATTTCACAGTTGTATGTTAAACGGCTTCTTGAATTTGTTATATCGCGTTTCCTCTAGTAATATTTCATCATATCTAGCACAATATTATATATTGAGTTTTTTAATAGTTGTTTTTCAAATATAACTTCATGTTTATGGAATATACGTACAACAATGTCATTCAGAAGTATTTGTGATACCTCATGAATATAATTTTAGTTACCATATCCCACACAAATGTTATTCGGAAATTTTTCTTCGATTATGTTTTGATTTTGGAAACAGTTTTGATTTTGGTATATCTATCTAACTGTTGAAAAATGTCTGCTGCCGTAGTAGTATGCTATTTTAATCTCACTGAAAATTAACACAGGAGTCTAGTTTTAAACATTAACAAACGCTTAAATTTGAGAATAAAATACATACATTACGGTCTCTGTTTATTGTAACTTCGTTTCCAATTTGTAATTTCATGAATTAAAGTTTTGGATAAAGAGACTGTGGTCATTTCTTGTTTAGTTCTATAAAGAGCATGTTACGTAGTAGCATGTTCTAAAAAGAAATGCCTGTAAAGTGTCATTATTTTAGCTAGATTTGCTATACATGTTATATTTTAATGTCCAAATTTGAGTCCGTTTATTCTCTTTCTCTACTTCTGAATAGTTCCACATTACAAGCAAACATGAATTTGAAACAAATAGGTTCTCATTTCCTCATTATTTGAAAAGAAAAGCAGTTAGATTTTCCTTGATCAGTTTCGTGGAAATAGTATTATATGCTTACGTGTATAAATTTTTTATACAATTAATGATTGCTGAGCATCACAGTTCCACGTCAATGAGAGTACAAATATTTCTCGGGTTTGACAAATGAGTTGAGCTAATATTATAGAATACCATTAACATGTTTAAATATGTGTGAGACATTGTTGACTAGAATATTTTAGAATTGTTAAAATATAAATTTCATGAATTTTTTATAAATGACATACATATGTCATGCCTGGAATTTTTCAAACAAAATATACGTCTTTTTCACATTAATGTACATGATTACACATTATTTGTAGCTCACATTTAAAGATTCAATAAAACTACATTTTTTAAATACTGTAATATAGATAAATGTTGAAATTCCAGCTAGTTTAATGGTTACAAACATGTAAATCTAAAAAAAAAATTAATAATCTTTTAACAAACTTCTGTTGTTGAGGGATTATCAGCTGTTTAATGCATTTACTTATTTATTTGCAATAAAATAATCTTGATGTATACATGCTAACTGGAGATAATATTTTGAACGATTTCGATGATTTTAAAATATTATACTACCTTTTAATAATAACAAATGGATATTTTTATTTATAGATGTTAAGTTTTAAATTAATAAATGAAAGTTTAATTTCGAAATGACACTTTAAATGAATGTCGATCATCAATGATCTTCTCGATGAAACAATATGTTTAGAGTATTTCAAACAATATTTGGTCTTATTAGTTGTACAGGAATATTGTAAAAAACATTACATGTCTCCCTCTAATTCATATAGATATAATTAGATACCAAAATGTGGCTTTTTCATGCATAATTACATTGATACATTTACATTAACATTTTAAATAAAATATTTGGATCTTTAAAATTTATTATTCATGTATAATTTCCAAACTGGACAAACTTGATTGACGATTTCATTCTTTCAATTTCTCCATTTTTCATCAAAACTTTATTTATGAAGTTTTGAAATATATTCGCCGTACAGTTAAGGCAATATCGAAAAGAAAACGGCACATATAGATACTGAAGATGAGACGGGTTGAGCCAGAGACAGTGACCAAAACGGTCTCGGGCTCGATTTTTATGCCAGTCTTCGGTCTTGGGCTTTTTCCTGCTCAAACTATATATATATTCCAATACAGATGAAAGTCGAAAACAAAACCTGTTATCCGAAAAACTAGAAAGTGTTCTGAGTTTCTTAAAGTATTTTACACAAGTTTAAAATCCGTTTCAAAGAGAATTGAAGTGTTATTGATGGGATATAAGGAGAATTATTCTGATGCCTTTTGCAGTGTTATTGTTAGTAACATGAAGAAGCCATGGGATATCCCTTTTTTTTCGCGCTTTTCTTTGAACTCTATTTTCAGAATAACTGGAAAACAGAATTCATGTCTTTCTGCCTTAGTTGTACAATGATATTTTAAAAGAACAATAATTGTAATTGTTACAGGTATCTGACAGTGAATGGTTGGGTGTAAAACACAAATTTGGCACATTTTAAATTGATTTTACGAGACCTGAAAATCACGAAACGTGGTCAAGAAGGAGTGTTTAGAATTAATACATTAGAAAGAAAGTTAGAAAAGCTTATGATAAAATAATTTTTGAGACAATTTTAAAATATTAACACACTTTTCTACTGCATATTTTTTTTATCGCTCTCGGGTTCTGATGACACTTTTTTTTCTGGCTAGGGGAGCTCAGATTTCAAATCGTCGGAAACGCGCTCCAAAAAAGTAGCCCGAATTAATCTTAAATAGACACACATGCATTTTTTTGTCGGTGTCAGAATAATAAGAAAAGCAAATATAAATAAAGTAAATGTTATCCAAATATTTATTTTTTATTCCCCTGGCGCGTTAATCTTTATGTGAAGAATAATATAGTTGGGTATACAACAACAGACGTAAAAGGCTAGCGTCCCTTATGCTCTTAGAAAGTCACTTCGTGTTCATATTAACTTCGACAAATATATTATTTTATTTATGTATTTTTTATATCCATAATCTCGGTTTCCCTTTCGCCAACAGAAATCTTCTTAATACAAACCTGTTTCTCAAGATTTTTATTCGGAATATATGATGAAAGAAAAGTAATATAATCAGCAAGTTATAAAACTATGAAATGGTGTAAAAATAATTTCTTACACACTGTTGATCTGTTTAATTTTATTTGCATTAAACATTTTTCACGAAACATTATGCGCATTTTTTAAAAAGGTCATTGTAACATATTCAGTAGTTCATACTATTTCTCACGTTTGTAAAAACTGGGCTTCCAAACAAATTTTAAAAGAAATTGCATATTTGCTTGTAAAAAAAAAGAGAGCACCTTTGATTTCTGTAGTAATGAGTAAATAATAAGACACGCATAATTACAGGGGGGAACAAAAATATGGAAACACATTTAAAAAAACATATAACCTTGACTAGTATGGTGTAGAACTGCCTTGCTTGTGGAGTCTCCTTTGTACTGTGTTTGGTTCTAATGGGATTTGTTAGAAGAAAATCAACTCAGCAGTCACATTTGCAGCATTAGACTTCTTACTTTTTATCACAACCTCTATGGAATGCTCCTCTGTCTCTGTCTGTGAATACTCATTTCCGCCTTCACTGGTTTTTCTTAAATGCAGTGTTTCCAGTCATCTCTTATCTCTATAAAAGAGTAAGTGTCTGTCTGCCTGCCTGCCCGCGGATTTCTCCGTAATTATAACACCTAGGACTCAGATATTTTTGCCATGTGTAGATGTTGTCACCGAATAGTATACCTCGCGGCCGGATTTTTAAATTTTAATTTAGATTTAAAAAAAATAATAAAACGTGTATATGGAATTTTGGGTTCGAGGCTATTTCAAGCTCCTCCCATGAAATAGCCTCGGCAACGAAGCAGTCAGCCAATGAGAGCAGTGTAACGATCGAAGAAATCTATGGCCTAGCCTGACTCGTGAGTTGCTGGCCTAGAGTTGTCCAGTTTTTGTCCATGGTTTTGTCGCTTAGCTTCGGATGTTGACTGCCGTGTAATCGAATCGAAAGGACAGTTTTCGATATGCAAAGAGACTGCAAGAGATGTTAGTTAGCAGGTCAAAAAGAAGTGAACCGAGCTAAGCTAAGAGAGATGCAGAGAGAGTTGGACAGACGATGGTGAGTGAAAAATGATGTGTGCGCGTGAACAGTATATGATGGTTGTGTACGCTGGGGTTTTGATGGCAGAGTGTAATGTTTTTTAATTGTTCATCTTATTTTAACTTGTGTATCAACGATGCCTAATAAAAAGTGCTGGATGTTAATCATCACCTTGGATCACTGGAGTTCGTTAAGTCATTACAGTATGGCTCTTTCCACCCGACATCAATAGAGCTTACTGATTTTAGTTCGGATTTTCACCACAGGGGGAGCTTTCGTATCTTTGGCTCTATGGGCTGGATCATGACGGGGTATGCCTCATTCGACTCGACATCGATAAACTTAATGAATTCAGTTATGTTCGTATAGAACATATTGTGCCCCCTGGCGGTGGAAGGTGTAACTAAAGGATTTTGCAGCTAACTCGGGTTCTATGGGTCACATCACGACACGGTTTGGCTCATTCGACACAACATCAATAGAGCTTACCTATTTTAGTTCTGAATTTCACCACCAAGGGGTGCTTTCCTATCTCTGTTTCTATGGGCTGGATCACAATGGGATATGGCTCTTTCCACTTGACATCGATAGAGCTGACTGATTTTAGTTCGGATTTTCACCACAAGGGGTGCTTTCCTATATCTGGTTTATAGGCTGGATCACGACGGGGTATGGCTCATTCGACTCTACATAGATAGAGCTTTTCGTTTTTCACCACCAGGGGTGCTTTTCTATCTCTGGTTCTATGGGCTGGATTATGAAGGGGTATGGCTCTTTCGACTCAACTTACGGTAATATATGAGATGTGTATGGCATGCCCAGTGTTTGCTGTCTAAGGTAGTGGGGCCCCCAACATTAGATTTGTTTAGAAATAAAAAAAATGTTCAACACTGATTTCAGGTACATTTAAGGTTGTTAGCACGGGCAACGCCGGGCGGGTAAGCTAGTCTTTTATGTAATCATAATCTTTGACACTGTGCATCATAATACACCAAAAATGTCCATTATCTTGCTTACAGACGCATCCACAATACAAGCCGTAACAGTTTGGCAAAGTTGTAATTGTGTCAGTAATGTCATAAATCAGTTACAAATGTACATAATGCTGTATTGACGACAAATGATACTTTCAACATGTAGAAGAACTTATTTAGGTAGTTACATTATCCAAAAACTGAAACGCCACCTACAAACTTCTATATATCAAGCAATTAATTTAAAACAGATTTTTTTATAGGTGCTCCAGTATTTTGGACCTAACATTGTATATCTTTAGTATAATAAGATTTTTAATTTTGATCCCTAAGAATATCACTTAAAAGATTTTTTATTACTTTTTGTATTTTGCTTATTAAATCTAAATCCTTAAAAAATGTAATGTTAATTGGTTTAATCCTGACGTACAGTTACTTTTTCTTACTACTTTATTCTACTCCTAAAAAAAAAAAAAAAAAAAAAAAAAAAAAAAAAAAAAAAACGAATTGTTGAGAAAATTGTTTTTACAAAAAATCTCCCTTGTCATTTTCCTTGCTGATTGCTTGGGATGAATAATTGGTAATTTTTTTTTCTTTTAAATTTAATTACCCAAAAATTAAGACTTTTTTCATAACTGTTTTAAAGTCACAAGTTGTCCCAAAAAGTTGTTGAATTTTAGAAAAAAAGTACAAGTTCCAAAAATGCATTCATTTGTTTCTGAAATAAATGAATGCGATGCTTTATCTCTTGTTTCTTTCCAATCTCAACTATGGTTTTTGTCTTCTTTCTTTTTATCGGGTTTTGCGTGCCATCACCATTGCAGTCTAAAGTTTCAATCACACGTACAATCTGAAATATATGTTATTGTTTCTGGCTTGGATTCATCCTCTCTTTCCAGCTGCAAGTACAGTTATTTTGAACACCTAACGTAATCCGCTAATCTAAACAACACACTAAACACGCGGCGAGTAATCGCTGCAAAATGTTTCAAAAAGAAATTTAAACCAGAGACTGAAAACTATTTTTAGAGCGCCCAGATGGGTGGAATTCGAGCTTCTATCTATCTAAGAGATTAAAAAAAAAATCATTGATGAAATTACGAGAGGTACACTATCAAATAACGAGTTTTCCTCTCAAACCACCTGTTTATAAGGGACTATTTGATATTGCTTAGGGTAGATAGTACGCGTAATCATAGATATAGGTTGATTGTATAATCGGATACTGTTCACCAAAACTCTCACAAAACAGTTTTCTTATTACTGCATATTTTTTAAATTTGAAAAATAATCTGTAACAACACTAAGACCTAACCCTCTTGTTTCTAGACGCTACCCTGCAGCCAGCATTATTTTATATTAAAAAAAAACTACCACAATTCCTAACACTTTATTTAATCATTGAATGTATGTGAATAATTAATGTAAAAATTACTATTCGAAAATTCTAGTAAGTTTCTTGAATTAAAAAAAAACTGCTAAATTTACAATATTGCCATTTAAACGCGGTTTCTTATTCAAAAGACCTACCTAATTTTCAAATAGTAATTTTTACTTTAATTAATCATCGACATTCCATGAGTAAATAAAACAAATTCTGCTGTTTTAAAATTGAAGTAGGTATTGTTTAATCTACAGTCCTGCATTGAATGAATTCACCCGAAACCGACCCGGCCCCAGGCACTGCCACCGAGAAACACTCAAGGCCGACGGACCAGAAATGTGACGTCATCGCTAATGGACCGACTTCTCACATGTCAGTTATCAAAATCAATTTGAATTTTTCTATAAGAATATACTGGTAATTATCATTTTTTTTTGGTAAGGTGAAAATACAGTAAAAAAAATGATAATTACCAGTATATTCTTATAGAAAAATTCAAATTGATTTTGATAACTGACATGTGAGAAGTCGGTCCATTAGCGATGACGTCACATTTCTTGTCCGTCGGCCTTGAGTGTTTCTCGGTGGCAGTACCCCAGGTCGAGTAGAAGTTATTTTTTTACTCTATGGATCGGGTTGCATTCTTGTTTATTTGAATTGTTTCCCGTTCGGGTCGGTTTCGGGTTGGGATTTGACACCAGTAGATCGTTATCCGATTGCTTCGATTTAAAACAAAAAGGCTGGAATATTATTTTAGATTAAAAAAAAGAGATAATAACTATGTTTTCCAACATTAAAGAGTATATACATGTTCAATTTTTAATATAAAAGATGAAATAGATAATTATAGAATTTTTTTCAATAACTGTACTAAAATACGGATTAATAATCTACCATTACCTGTTTGTGTTTAAGTATTTTTGGTCGAGTCGTGCTGGGGTTCAAGTATTTGGGATTCAATTCAAGTTTAGGATAACGATTTTTTTATAGGTTTTGGTTCATGTTTCGGACATCTTTAAATAGAATTTTTTATTCGCCACAACAACCAGATCAGCGGGGTGCCACACGTTACAGGATTGCTTATATGATCCCCAATAATATATGAATTCTGTTAACTATACCGATTTATTAACTCAAATTATACACTCTAGTATTGCACCTAGCGGTAGTCAAAATTTACCTTACAAGCGTGCGGATTAATAAAAATCCCACATTATTCATTTTTGAACATTCCATACTTTTCAATGTCCAAATAAATCAAAATTATTTTGTTGCTAATTTCAACAACAAATCGATTTAAGCAAAGACATGGCATTGTAAAGCATACAATGCCATGTTTTTAAAGTACACGGATTCTTTAAAATAATATAATTTTACATTAAATAACGATACATGTAATTGAGATTCCGATTTTTCAATCCAACAAACTTGAATAACTTTTTTTAATATATCTTAATTTTAAATAGTTTAAAATTAGTCTAATCTATAAATAGTCTAATCTATATTCATTGCGTTAAAAGAAGTTTCAGCAAAAAAAGGTATTTAGTGCAAAGAAAACATTTTAAATAGCTTTTTTAAGTAAAATTCAAGATATGTGATTTTTTCGCTTTAAAACTTTTATTCAAACACAACTAACAGAGAAAAAAAAAGTTTTCAAGGCATAATAGGAGAAAATGCTTTTTTTAATATACGACTACGTTTAAAAAAAAATCTGTGTTAAAAATATCTTATTTTATCTTTGAACCTTATCATAAACGTCTTACTAAAGCTATTTTTTACAAACCAAATATATTGAATATTTGGATGCACATTACCTATTTTTGCTTGATCATTTAATGTTAAGAAAATAGTTTTACGTTGTTGGTATAATAACCATCAATAACTATAAAAATTGAAACAAAATAAAGAAGATATTTTAATTCAACATTTGTCTATTTTTATCTTGTTGAAGAATATGTGTTAAATGGTAAAATGTGATATCTTTATTCTTTAAAAATATTTTTTAGGCTGTTTCTTTCATGTGACACACTGAATGTATATTTAACTTTATTTTTTACAGGAATTTGTTATTCCTGTAACAAATAAAGTTAAATACACATTTTTCTCAGAAAACGCAATTAATTTCGAAAATTAGACATAAAAAACTAATAATTTATAAATGTTTATAAATGTAACGAAAAGCTGCGTATTAAAAAACATTTATACTTCTTCAGGTAGATTGAATTTTCAAGACCAGGTAATTGACAATGGGCTATAAAAATGTGCTTGTAATATTAAAATTTACATTGAATGTATTGTCTTTTTAATAGTTAATGGAAAAAACATAATAGAAAATACATTGATGTCTAAACCTTTAAAATGGAAATTTATATTTCATTTTGGTACAACTGTATAATCTACAACGTGTCCGAAATTAAATAACACTTTTCCGAGATAGCAAACGAAAAATGTATTTTTTCATTGGAATTTCATAAGAGTTGGGGAGTATGAATAGATGGGGATGATTTGAATTTGTTGTATTGCAAAAAACGTTAGTTCCAAAACCATAAGTAGATGGCGTTTTTCTAGCTGATGTACAAGAATATGCTAGAGTCAACGCATAGCCTAATATAATCTCACAGACACATGAATACGTTATAATAATAACGTTTATTCATCTAATAGACGTAGTGGCGGTATCTCTCACCCACACCTACAACGAATGCGTACGCACTGCATTACTGGTACATTAAACGTCCAGCCACTCCCCCTAAGGAATAGCTATAAAACAATATTTCAAGGCCCACACTTCCGAATAAACTCAAACACATCCACCAGCACCTAGCACACATATCCAACCAGACAAGCTAATTAGTACCCCGAGCAACTTCCATTTCCATATATGGCATCGCATCTTGGCGCAAATAGGTTTTGCTCTGCTGTGCCACAGCATGCCTTGTCTCGAGAGTGACTGTCTCTGGCGGGTAATCATCTAGCTCACCCGCTGTCTGATAACCAGGTGCTGTGGGGCACACCATCCTCAATTCAATTTCAACAATCTTGGCACCTCGCTGTCCCGTGTAGTAAGAGAGATCTGTTCTGTGGCAGCGCGGGTTTTGCTCGGTGAATTCCTGAGGATTCTCGCCCCACAGCGACATAGTCCCTATTGTGGTTACCGGTGGTCAACTGGAAATTTTAGTTTAATAACCTTAATAAAAAGTACCGAGAGATACATCTAGTCTTTACAGGCTTCGTTCCAACGTCTGAGAAGTCCTTCTAGGCTGTGAATACCGTTTATGCAAAGTTTAGCGAAAAATACAGGCTACCGCGGTACATTCCACTTAACTTTTTTTACAGACCGCTAGAGTGACGTGATGCTCCTTTCGTACACCTGCATTGGTGGATTCGAGCATCATGTGACTCCCGCGGTCTGTAGAAAAAGATACGCGTAAAGCACCGCGGTAGCCTTTCTTTTTCGTTAGCCTCGTGGTAAAACTTTACCTATTGTCACCAAACGCGGCAAGAATTCAATGCTTGCGGACAACGCATTACGCACTGCACGTTTGCACGGATGTATTATGTCAAAATATTTTATAAATACCAACATATTTTTTTAAATATCTGCAGTCAATTTCAGTCGATACACAGTGTGGTATTTAGTCCCAAAACCTGGCCAAAATTATTTTATACATCTAAAAGCTACACATCTACGTTTTTATTAGCTCACAGATTATCAAAGCCTGAGAGATAATGTGCCCTCTGATTCTGTATGTACGTACGTATGTATGTATGTATGTACATGTATATACGTATCGCGATAACTCTTGATAGAAATAATCGTTTTGCTTCAAATTTTGTTTATAGGTCCATTGTGATAAGGCTCGTCTCTGATTAGTTTTAGGGGTCCATTGGTTAAATATAAAGGGGGGAACGGGGGGCTAACTAATCCCGCGGTCTGTAGAAAAAGATACGCGTAAAGCACCGCGGTAGCCTTTCTTTTTCGTTAGCCTCGTGGTAAAACTTTACCTATTGTCACCAAACGCGGTAAGAATTCAATGCTTGCGGACAACGCATTACGCACTTGCGCGTTTGCACGGATGTATTATGTCAAAATATTTTATAAATACCAACATATTTTTTTTAATATCTGCAGTCAATTTCAGTCGATACACAGTGTGGTATTTAGTCCCAAAACATGGCCAAAATTATTTTATACATCTAAAAGCTACACATCGACGTTTTTATTAGCTCACAGATTATCAAAGCCTGAGAGCTAATGTGCCCTCTGATTCTGTATGTACGTACGTATGTATGTATGTATGTACATGTACATACGTATCGCGATAACTCTTGATAGAAATAATCGTTTTGCTTCAAATTTTGTTTATAGGTCCATTGTGATAAGGCTAGTCTCTGATTAGTTTTAGGGGTCCATTGGTTAAATATAAAGGGGGAACGGGGGGCTAACTAATCCCATAATTTAGATAAATTAGTTTTTCATGCAGAATTATCTGATTTTCTTCAAATTTTGTATATATATTCATTGTAATAAGGCACTTCTCTGATTAGTTTTGGCGGTTCATTGGTTAAATATAAAGGGGAGAATGGGGGGGATGATCCCCCTTAATACATAGTCGATTTCTTTATTTTTCGAGAGGCAAGAGTATAATATACAATTAGTGTGAAAAGCCTGTGAGCTCAATGTCCTCAGTTTAACTGAGCAGTTTTCCTTTTTATTTGAATTGTAGAGTGAAAACGGTAAAATAAAGTCTTATTTGTAAATGAAAGCATTTATTCATCAGTTTCATCACTATTACTGTCATATAAACATTTGTAATATCATTTTCTGACAACAGATGTAAAATTTGAGAAGATAAGGGCTTTCTTTTCTTGTTTGTGTTGCATTTCATGCTAGTTATTATGGGGTAAGAAGTTAAAAGAATCCTATTCAGGACATCAATGTACAGGCCACTCGCGAAAACTTTTTTCTGTAGTTTCATTTAAATAACCTAATATGTTTATTGCGAGCTTCTGTAGCCTCTTCAGATAATTAACCTATTGGCAGAAAAGCTTCTTTTATAACGTCTGCTCCATGACGAAGTACCTTGTGCATTGTAGGGGATATGGGATAAAAACCATGTAGCGACACATACACTTCAGCCGTATCTTAGCAATATTCTTCAAATTGTTCTGTATTAATTTTGTATCAGTATTGTTTTCTCCAAATATTGTCCTTGTTTTTAGGAGTAGTTACCCATTTTTGATTGAACTGATTTTTAATAACGGAGAGCTTTTGCTCCTTCTCAGCTATCCTTGGATCACCTTCAGAATAGTTTCTCAATAATTCTTGCTCCATAAATTGATGATTTCCATCAAATGTTGACTCATTTGAACCTTGCATGATGGTATACAACTCATTTCAAGTCACAGATCTCATTTCAGAAGGCCCTATTACCAAAATATATAAAATAAATAAATAGCAGTAATTTATATAAAAAATTGTAGGAACCAACAAAAAAATTCGTTAAAAATAGGGGGGCGGTTTCGGGCGGCTAATTTTTTTTATAATTGCCTTGTATACTAAGTACTGCATATTACACAATAGTTTTCATCACTTAAATATGTTTAAAAATATAACAAAATCCTTTCTAAATATTATAAATAAATATTTATGCCACTATTAACTACATCTAAGTTGTCGACCATATAGACAAAAAATCCGCAGGATATTCATTAGGTAAATGTAGTGTGTATAAAGTACATACCCGGCTCAGAATAATTCATCACAACAACAACTACTAAATTGTTTAGACACAAAACTAGAAGAGATTTTAAAACACTAAAATCTGAGCGCATCGTAAAATCACAGGACCACTGGAAGCGAACGGCAACTTCGGACTGATCGCCTGGCGCGCTGTGCCGTGCTAGCGCATTGCACGTTTTTCTTTTGGATGCAGTAACTATTAAACATTTTGAGGAAGAATTTACAGGGTAGGAAACCGATTTTTAAAAAAATCATCTTTGGCCATGTTTTGGTACTAAATACCACACTGTGCGATAGTCAGATATTTTTTGAATATCGACAGTATTCCTAGTATATTAATTATAATGTATTTAAACGTAACTTCAATTTATAAAATGACCATATAGTTTAAAGCGTATAAGTGTTGAAAGAAGGGAAACAACAATGAAAACAAATTTGCGATAAACCACGATCGTTAAATCTCATAAGATTAATAAGATTATGGAAGAATGCGTATTCTATAATCCACTGCCTTGCTTCAAAATGGCAGCCACCCTGGAATTTCAAACTATTAATTCTGAGTCCTTTTTAAATTAGAGTCAAACCAGAAAAAGTTTCTGGAATCCTTGTATAAATATTTTTGGAATTCTAATTGGTGTGTATGTTTTTTAATTCGGAATGTGTAAGTGATCGCCATTTAGAAGCAAAATGGCACATGAAGTTGGCATACGAACTCGGTCGAGACTTTGGTAAGCACTGTACACATTATTCGTCCCATTCAAATCCGTGCATAAATACGAGTGATATCGCATATCAACATTTGAAAGCAGTGTGTTTTGGGGTCTGGCAGTCATAATCATTGAAAACGTACCCAAATTGTCTGGAGTATTTTTTTAGGACGGCTGCAGTAGGTAGCTTCTTATATTATGTAATGACAGCTACCTAAAATTGTTTCTGATTGATTGATAATTTTTATTACTAAATGTGAATTATAAAGCAAATTTTTCCACTGACAATGAGAGGGATTTTGAATGCTAAGCACGATAGCCTGACAGGGAAAAAACAATATTTGTGTAGAGAGAAAAAAAGTGAAAGATATTGCTGTAAAGTATAAAATATATTTCTGTTGTGAAAAAAAAGAATTAAATTACTTACTTTAGAATTAAAATTTTTATTAATTAATCTACCCGTATTCTATGTTTATTTGAGAATAAAATGCACATTTATCGTTCTAATATATTTTAAGCTTATTTGTTCAATTGCTGCTTTCGACTTATTGTTTCAGAAAACGAAATATTATAACCGTTCTTAACCCCTTCGGGACCGGCGGCTTTTACACAAATTTTATTCGGTTGGCACCACTTTTTTTAAAAAAGCTACCATTACTTGAACTATCACAAAAATGCTCTAATTAGAGAAAGCAAATATTGCTTTTATTTTTTACTGGTGCCTAAAACAAATTCTGTATGCTCTTTTTGAGGGTGCATATATGCACCCATGGTCCCGAATTGGTTAAAAGACTAGCCAAACACCTTTTTCTTTTTATAACTAATACGAGATATAAAAAGAAAAATACTACATCATTTCAAATATTTAAAAGTTCAATATATATTTTAGTTAAATTAGAAAAGTAAAGTTTACAAATATGATATGCATTTTTATTATTCAGTGATCTAATTTATAGAAAGACTTTTCTTTCTAGTTCTGATGTATAGCTACACACAATAGTGAGAGTATCCGTAATTACAAATGATAAAACAATCTTTACCACTTTATTATAAACTTATTAAATGCTTATCAATTGTTTTGATAGTAAATTCATAAATATTTGCAAAGGTTAGTATCCTACTAATTTTATTATCCATTCTTTATTTATACCTTTTCCTTGTTAGAGGCAGAAATATTACATACTAGTGGTCTGAAAACCAAGGCATTTTATGCTTCCCACTTTTAATAATACCATCAACAACATAACGTAGAATTATATAGTTATAACTCGGATGAATGAAATTAACATTGCAGTTCGCAAACATGTCTAACATATAAGACTGAATTATACCAGCCAGGATAATGTAGCTCGGTAGGAAGAGCTTGGCACGGCAATACAAGGTATCCATGTTCCAGTCCTGGCCCGGACATTTTTCGATCTGTTGGAATAAACGCCAACTATGATACTCCAATCACTGAATAAAACGTAGAACATTTGTGTGTTTTGAACAAAATATTTTGCTCCTGTGATGAAGAATAAAGAAAAAGAAACAAAGAAAAGAAAAGTAAATTGTTACCGTCATGATAAGGAGGAATGCATTACATTATGAACTAGTCGGATGTGCCAATCCCAAAACTATCTTCTATTTCAGTCATATTAACACTTCAAAATTCGCTATCACATCACCAATAAAATCAATATTTTTCGTCATTCTGCTGTACGTCAGCTGCTTGTGAAACGTCGGGTTACCGGAATGCGATCAACTGATGTATACTAAACTACGAAAAGTCCTTCTGGCCTGTGCCGACAGGAACAGATTAGCCTCCCAATTCCTTTGTTTTACGATTTTAGCTAATTTTACTGGAAAACACGAAGCTAAAATGCGTGGAACCCAATTAAAGAAGATTTATTCCCAGTTCTCGTCAACATTGAATTTGAATGAGAATATCACCAAATTAGTCCTCTACAGCCAAGTTGGCTTCATTTATGGCAACCTATTTTTGTTGCCTAATTTGGCGATATTTCGCCAACTGTTGCCAAGCTTGGCGAGAATTTGACGTTGGCGAATATAAATATATAGTGTTAAGCATATAAGAATAGGAACAATGGTTAAAACAATGAAAGAATATTTGCCGAAACCATGTTAACTAAAACTCATAAATTAAACCGGTTTGTGGATGAATTCTGCTGTCTTGTTTGAAAATGTTAGCCACCGTAAAATTTCAAACCGCTATATCTCAACTAATTTTTAATAAAAACTTTGCAAACAAAAATTGCTCCGGATTTTCCAGATCAGGGCCAAACATTTAACGGAAAAAACTTTTAGGATTTCTAATTTTTGTGTACATCTTTTGAATTTGAAATCTTTAAATGGCTATCACAGTGCCCCCTTCCGGTGGAATATCCCCAAATGCAAGTAGTGCCTACTGGCCATAGCCAAAAAAAAATTCGTTTAATTATCTGCATAACTTCGTACACTTTACGATGACACAATAGTGAAAATCGAAAAAAGTCGTGATCGCAGCACCCTCTTTCATCGAAATATCCCCAAATTCAACTGGGATTTAGAGGCTATAGTTAAAAACATAGGAAAAAAAAATTGGTTCAATTTGAAGGATAATTTCATACACTTTTCGATGATACAATTAGGACAGACAGACGGACAGACAGACATTGTGTAAAAACATGTTTTTCGGAATCTCTGACCCCTAAAACGTGTAAATCCGTCGAAAACCGAAGTCGAAAAAAATTTCGATCACAGTACTTTCTTCTATTATAGATAGAAGTAAGTAAAAATGACATTGAATTTTGTTTACCTAATAATGCTTATGCTTAAGTTTAGTATGAATTATTTTAGCTTATGCTCCGAAAAAAAAAAAAAGATCAAACAGACTTATCAGCAGAAAGGATTACATATTAAATGTGCACGAATTGAGAGATTTTTAACTATTTCAAAAATTTTATGTAGAGTTCCAAAATTATTACAATAAATTAAGCAGATACATAATATTCTTCTAAGTTTCGATTTCTTTCAGGATATTTTTTATAACAGCTTCAAATATTATTTGAAAAATTAATTTACAGATAATGTTCAGATAAGTGTATAACGCTATATGTCATTTGAAAACACAACCTGCATAATATTATTTATATGTTATATCATATGTATTTCATTGTATATGTGTATATTAAGTATTTTACTTAAATATTTTGATGTTTGAACTAATCTATGTTCCTTTAAAGATATACATGAATAAATAAACTTCAGTTGTCTTATCAAATAACCTACAAAATATAAGTTACACAAATTAACTATCTAAGCAAACTGCTATATTAACTATATTTAGCAAATATAAATATTCTACTGCCTACAGTAGTAGTGAGTTCTTAAATATTTATTATTAAATATACGTTAAATGAACCACAAAGGTATCCTAAATATTTTTTTCTTCTTCGCTTACGGACATTTATTATATACTCCAATTGCATTTTCTACTCTTCAAAAATACCAGACATGTTACTTTTCTTCAAAGAAAGTTTTGCTTTAACAAGTTTATACGCAAATAATACATTTTTTTATTTCTTCCAACGAATTTATCGATATATATATATATATATACATATATATATATACATATATATAACTTTTAATACTTTTTATACTGATAATTTTTATAACAGTTTTGAGTTTTCTGTTTTTTCTACATTTTTCTGGATTTTATTCAAACTGGCATGTGTTCATTTTTCATATTTTATTTTTATCTTTTCCCCAATTGTTGTAGGATGTTTCTGTTTCGTTATTTAAAGGTTATATATATATATATATATATATATATATATATAAACGAATATATATACAGGGTGTCCGAAAAGTCTGGAAACGGTCGAATAACTCGAGAAATATACATCAGATTGAAAAAGGGAAAGTATGTGTTCAATATTTTTTAAAAATCTATTTAAGGATATCAAAGATGCTCCCCAAAGCCTCCCCCCTGGGAGAAAAGGGAGTCAACTTCGAAGCCTTAAATGATAACCAATCCTTTTTATTGCAGATTCGGATTCTATGAGGAAAAAAAATTACGAAACTTTTGTATTTAATATTTTCTTCGGAAAATTGTTTCCATTGAAAAGTCTGGAAACGGTTCAATAACTCGAGAAATATACATCGGATTGAAAAACGGAAAAATGCAAGTTCAATATTTTTCAAAAGTCTATTTAGGTATATCAAAGTTGTCGATTTGGATTCTACGGGGATTACAGTACCATTCTACAATTTTCCAAAAAAAATGGTAAATACAAAAGTTACATATTTTCTCCCGGAGAATCCAAATCTGTAATAAAAAAAGGGGGGGGGGTATCATTTAAGATTTCAAAGTTGCCTCCTTTTCCCCATTAGGCACAGTTGAGGGGGGAGGATTTGGTATACCTAAATAAATTTGTCAAAAATATTGGATATGTATCTTTCCGTTTTTCAATTCCATGTATAATTCTCGAGTTATTCGACCGTTTCCAAATTTTTCAATGGAAACAATTCTCACTGCATTTTACTCGATTACAGTGCCGTCTACTATTTTCCGAAGAAAATGTTAATTACAAAATTTACGTATTTTTTCCCATAGAATCCGAATCGGCAATAAAAGAAGGTGGTTATCATTTTAGCTTTCAAATTTGCCCCCCTCTTTCTTCCCAAGGGGCAAAGTTTGGGAAGCAAATTCGATAACCCTAAATAGATTTTTCAAAAATATTGAACACATATTTTCTATTTTTCAATCCGACCATATTTCTCGAGTTATTCGACCGTTTCCAGGCTTTACGGACACCCTGTATATGTATGTACACACACACACACACACATATATATATATATATCTATATATATATGAAACGTTCTTTCTATCATTCACTCAGGACGAAATCTCAGTCCCCGAACCCCATGAAATTTACCAGATGGAAAGATAGATGTTGACACAGCCGAAGTCAACGAAAACCATTTCTTCATGACATTTGTAGATGGTATTATTTAGATTTACTTAAAACAGTGAAGACACGTATCTGGGTATAAGCCACATTTGAAAAATGTACTGTAGGTGCAATCGTGATCGAGCTGAGTAGAGGCAATGAATTCCAGAAGAATTGCTCCTACAGCATTAAGGAAGACATGATAGACGAGTAATAGCTTTATTCGACAACATATATGAAGAACAACTCCACGTAATTTCACTTCATTAAAACTTGAAACACATTGAGATCATTTGAAGAACAGCTACCGACGAACCAATTTGGACAATCCCAGCGACAGCTTCTAGTTGACAATAATAATTCGTGTAAAAGTCTCTCTCCGAAGCCAGTGTAACCGTATAAATATTACAAGATTTTGCTCGAGGTTACAGAAGAGCGAAAATGCTAGCCCAATGACAGCAATGTTCGGTGGGTAACAATGGGGTAGAAAAGGCAGGGCCTGCTCGCTAATGGTTGAAAAAAAGAGGCCAAGAGGGTGTGTACCTGACGTATTGTCAAAACTCTTTCTTTAGACGCGGTATTTTAAAAAGGTAAAAAGCCTTGAGCGGGAAAAACGCGAGGGATTATGAGATGCCGAATGATAATATTAAATAGAAATAAAAAATGGTATTACAAAATGTTCCAAAAGAATAAAAATTCAATTTCTCAAAATAAGAAGAAATTAAGCAGGTGCTTTTTAGAAGCAGTGTTATATTTAATAGAATAAGGTTTTTACAAATACGTGTAGCTTTTAACAGATTAAGATTTTTATAATGATAATTAAAAGAATATTTTGATTTAGATATGGAGTAAAATATAAATTAGATTTAAGAGATATTTTAATAGAGGGAAAAATTATAATTGTAAGAATTTGAAATAAATTAATTAAGGAAAAATGGCGAATTTTTTTTATTATTTCATATATACCTTGTATATATAAAGTCTTAATGTAATAATTTTATGAAAATAATTGCTATAACGATTTTATAGATTGAATTTATGATACGAATTTATGTAACAATTTTATAAAACAAATTCATGAAACGCCTTTCTGTGATGTGCGGTTTGTACAACGCTGACTGTAATGTAATTTTAGAATGTTGTTGTTACAGTCCCTTACAGCAAGTTTTTTTTTTCTTTTTTTTAAGTGGTTGTATACAGCATTTAGAGAATTGTACACGTACAGGGCCGCATAAACTAATTTTATTACACTAAAATTTATGGGCGGTAATTACTTAAGATTTCTGTGCCTTTGTGTTATTTGTAACTCCACGAAAGTTGTATACCTTTCTAAGGCTTAGCGTGGTATGTACTTCATTGTAAATTTTAACATTTTTAGTTATTTTACAGAACAACACAAAATATTCAAATTCACTACACTTTATGGTTAATATTTGTTAAAAAATCTCTTTTTTATAACCTTTATATAACATAAAATTCTTCATTTTTCTCTATGTACATAACTGTATCTTCAACTAACTTTTCGATAGCAGTTTACTCAGCTCACTTCGTCATGAATGAATTTTACTCAAATCTTGAGAAAAATTATGTATTAATAAAGTTTTTTGCTTAGTTTTCTGACGCTGGTAGCTTCCCTCGTGGAAAATTGCATAACTAAAATTTTAAAATATATCTTCTCATATAGCAACCATACTCCAAGTTAAAATTAGATACGATACTTGACGCTCAACTTTCTTTTATGCCAATAACGTGCCCTAGCGAAAATTGCATTTTCCAAATATCAAAAAACGCGTTTTCTCACTGTATGGCGGACATACTCAAGATAAAAATAGGTAATACTGATACAACACAATCTTCTTTTGTGTTTTTAGCGTACTGTGGAGGGAACTGGGTAATTTTTGGTAAAGTAAAATAAAATTAACCTTTTTGTTTTGTTTTTTACAAAATCTTCAGAATAAGCTTATACAACAGTCAAATTCATGTTTTGATTAAAAGTTTCAGATGATAGTTTTTTTATGCTGTCATGATCCTGAGGAAAAACTGCTTAACTAACATTTTAAAGTGGATTTTTTTATGTTTTCTCAAAAGGCGACGGTATTCCAAGTTAAAATTAGGCATTACATATTCAACAAAATTCTCTGTTGCGTTTATACGACTCCCTTGGGGGAAATATAATAACTAGATTTAAGTAAAATTAATTTTTTTATGCTTCACTGTATGACAGCTGTACTGAAATAAGAAATATGTGAGGCAGATTCAACGGATTTTCTTTTGCGTTTATAGCGTCGCATGGCGGGAAATAGCGGAACTTAATATTAAAATAAAACTTATTTTTTTATGTTATTTTAATAAATCTTTAGGAATAGCTTTTGCAACGATAAAATTTATGTTTGGATAAAAAAAATTTTCACATGATACATTTTTTTCACGCTGGAAGCGCTCGTGGTGGGAAATTGCATATCTAAAATTTATACATTTTTTTAAAATGTTTTCTCATATAGCAACTATACTTCAAGTTAAAAATAGGGAATACAGAATAAACAAAATGTTATTTTTTGTTAATAGCGCCCTATGGGAGAGATTAGGTTAAACAAATTTACATAAAGTTAATTTTTGGTATGTTTCACTTTATTTATGTTTAAAGTTAAAAAAAAAAATTAGTATAGATTCAGCACGGTTTTCTTTTGCCGTTATAGCGTCGACTAATGGAGAAATGTAATTAAGTTGAAATAAATTGTTTTTTTTTTTATATATATTGTTTTTAAATCTTTAAAAAAACTTCTCCCACGGTCAAATTTATGTTTTGATTCAAAAATTCACATATCCTTTATTTACTCTAATAGTGCCCCTGGTGGGAAAATGCATACCTAAAACTTTAAAATGGAATTTTTTATATTTCCTAATGTGGCAACCATACTCCAAGTTAAAAATAGATAGGACAGATTTAAATTTCAGACATCAACTCAACTTTATTTTATCCCCTAGCGAAAAAAAGCATCACCACATTTAAATGTATATATATATATATATATATATATATATATATATGTATATGTATAAATGTATGACAGCATTAAGATTAAAAAAAAAATACTTAGTAGAGATATAACACAGTTTTCTTTTGCGTTTTTAGCTACCCTTTTCGGGAAATAGGCTATATACATTTCCAGAAACGTGATTTTTTTTAATCATATAGCAAGTGATTACATTTAAACTGATTACTTTGAATTTACACTAGTGCAAACAACGTTGTCAATGCAAACAACATTTTTATTATTATAAATAACGAAATAAGTACAAATTAGCAATTCATTTCGGGTACTAAACTACCAAATATGTCGCTACATAAAACAGTCAAAATGGAATTTGCGCACTAAACCCGCAGAGAGAAGAACCCATAGCATAAATATAACGTTTATAAATGCATAAACAATAAATGTATGACATATATATAAATATATTTATGTATGTGTATGTGAGTGTGTCTGCACAAGCTCTTTCCACATAAGAAGAAAAAAAACATAGAACAACAAAAATGGTCTCTGACCTCATCGGCAGTGAGCAACTGTCTAAGCAGCCATGCATTCACAGTTGAAATTCTGTTTAAAAATATATTTCGGGTTGTGAGTTTCTGAAATAAAGCTACGTAGCAAAATCATACCGTTTGAAGACATATTTAAAGACCACTGCCCCATCGGACCCTTACCACAAAATAAAATGAGTTCTGTACTACGAAAAAACAAAAAGTAACAAAAATATGCCTGCGATAATGGTTCAAATGAAGCCATTGCCTACCAATGAATAAACATATACTACTTATTTATTCATGTTGCCACCTTAAAATTACATAAGAAAATAATTAGAATCCAATTTTGAGCAACCAATTCAAATTTACTCCAAGTCCTTTGACATTAAACAATGCCATCCGAAACCGTACTTGTAAATGCTTTATGTAATACTAGTCATTTACTGATGTATCGATTCTTAGACATTAAATCACCTACTATGTGTCTGTAGCCTTTTTGGTTGTTTCTTTGTGTTTCTGTGTGTGTGTTTTAATTAATATTTTTATTGCTGCAGTTTTATATGTAATGCTCTCTTGTTTAGTGCAGTGTGCTAGTTCATACCAAAAAGTTTTTGCTAGATTATATTATTTGTGTGTTCAACATGTTTTCGCGTCCACGTCCACATGAATTTATGTTTATTTTATTTTTGGTTATGATTTATATTACTAAAGATATATACGGGGTATGACAATTAAATAACGAAACTGTGATTCCACCTAGAAAACAAAGCAGTCAGAAACAGTTATAACTGCACCGTTTAATTTGAATGTGTTTTCTGTAGGATGCCGGAAAAAATGATAAGTTTAGAAGTTGAACAACGAGTCAATTTGAAATTTTTAGTAAAATTCCACAAAGCAAAAACTGAATGTTTTCAAATGTTTACTATTCTCTATGGGAATGACTCCTTGTCTCGTGCAAGAGTGTTTGAGTAGCACAAAATATTAAAGTGAGATTATTCGAAAAGACCGCCAACTCAGTGCTCAGAAGGCACAACAGTTAACTACCATTGTTATAAAGATGTTTTTAAGAATTTGAGAGGGAGACCCAGAAAAAGACGTACGCAAATGTGGAAAAATGGTTTCATTCTTCTACAGGACAATGCACCTTCTCACACAACACTTTCTGTGAAGTGAAGCGATTTTCGTCCAAACAACAAATAACATGTCCAAATAACACCCGCATAGCATGCACAGTCACAGTGACGTCATTGTGACGTCAATGTGAGTCACGTACGTCACGTCACATCTGTGACCAAAATGCCACCACTTTGTAACGTCACACTGTGACCAAAATGTGAACGTCTTGGAGATCTAAAGAAAACTTAAAATAAACTTTAGAACATCTTATAACATAAAGAAAATTACTTTTTGACAGCTTTAGAAATTTTTGTGACGTTGCAATGACGTCACTGCAAGTCACATAAGTCACGTAAAAACTATGACCAAAATGCCAACACTCTGTGACTTCACGGTGTGATCGGAGACTGAATTTGGAAAAAAAAACTCATAAAATATAGATTTGAATTATGTCATGTACCTAAATCATTAATAAAAATATTGTCACACACTATTTAAATATATTGAGTATTTCCAAAATAAAATAATAAATAAATATCTGTCTACATATATGAGGCAGATAATTTTTTACAATTTTCATTACCATTTTCATGAAATTTAACAAAATATACTATATAATACACAGGTAAAAATCCTTAAATAGAAATTTAGTTATTTATCAAGTTATAAGCAATTCGTGTCACGTGACGACCAGTTTTTCTCCTGTCTTTCACTGTCACGTCGGATATTCAAATCAAAACGCCGACTTTGACATTCTTTTCTGAAAGATCTTCTGCTTTTAACAAAAAATGGAAAAGGTTTTTCCATAACATAGTTTCTGAACAAAACACGAGCCAATTTCGTGTATTTCCGAGCAAAAATGAATTAAAAACATGTCATTCCTATAGCAATTTATCCAAAACTGGCCAGTGCTTAGTAAGATGTCACCTCTATTAAATATATTGCTCTTTTCGATAGAGTGTAAAAAATAAAAAAATTGTACTTAGGAAATTTGATTGCAATTTAAATTTATATCGAAATTACTTTATAAAGCCTATTAAATCAGTTATTATTTAAAATTTATCTTTACTTTTGGCGTCTAAAGCAAATGCAATGAATTAAAAAATATATAAAAACGTAAATTTTCACAGCTTATTTCTAAGAAAACAAAAATCTCTCATATAAAAAAAGAATATTATAGCATCATTAGAAGTTCATTTTTCAGCCATACAAATTATAAAGGTTTTGAAATGTCTTTATTTAAATTATTTTCTTCCTATATCATTTGCGGTAAAGTTGGAAACATCTGCTAGCTGTTATTTTGTTGTGTTTAAACAATACTGCGCGCGCATATTGAAGGCAGACGACTTTTTCTCATTCGAAGCTAGGATTAGCGTGTGTTGGGTTCTTTGAAGTTTGTAGATTTATACTGTGTAAGTAAATTAACGTTTTAAAGTGAACAATCTCCATTTTAAAGTAAACCATCCATTTTAACATCTCCCTGTGTCTAGCCGGGTGCATTCATAAGGCCTGAGTGATATTTGATTTCTCAGATCTATGAACACACCTCTCTGCTGGAATAATTTGAAAATTATTGTAGTGGATGTACAGTCTAATTTTTCAATGAAAGGGAAGCAGATAAAGAGCATTCAACAATAACACCTTTACCTATAGATCAGCAGGTAACTTTTAATGTCTTCGCAGTTTTGTTAATAGTGCATGTTTAGTACTAGTACATTTAATATTGCATTATTTAAAAATTAAGATGTTTAAATTTTCTTTTAAAAAACCACTTGTATTAAATTTTATCTTTAATGTTTTAAATTTTTTTAAATAGACTATTTGGAAAAAAGCTTTAAGTATTTACTAACAATATGTATTTTAAATGTAAAGTGTTATTTAAAATGAGGAATTTACATAATGTTTTGCGTTTCTTAGTTCAATTTTCATAGTTATTCATTATAATTAAAAACATTGCAATTTTTAAAACTATTAATATTTGATTTGCAATTTAATAATTTCGTTGCTAGTGTAGGTTTCCAGAAATAATTTTCCGGTATATTTGAAAAAAAATGTGACATTTTAATGCATTGAATAATTTATTTGTCGAGATATGTCAATGTTAGATGCACAAAAATAATAAATATTGATGAAACAATAAAATAACTGTTTAGTTAAGGTAATTTTTCCAGCTGTGTTATCGAATGTTTTTACTGTAAAAATTGATATTTAAGTTCTGCATTTAGTATTCTATCAAAAACTATAAATAAAATAATTTGTAAAGAAAAAAAATATATAATTTTTTTTTTGGCATTTATGATCTTAAGTTCTATATTTCATTTACAACGAAAACTGTTTTATTGCTTGATACAATGTTTATTATTTAATAATATCGCACAATAGGTATATCTATTATTTCAATTGATTCCTAATATAAATTTTTCAGAATGTTTATTTGAAAATGTATACTTATATTTTCTTTAAAGTTGTTCTCAAATCCAAAATAGCTAATTTCTGGCATATTTCTGAATTCATTTTTATTCGGAAATACATGAAATTGGCAGGTGTTCTTATTCAGAAAAGGGTAGATGTGCCAGTAATGGACCGCCTTCCAGTAATGGGACACCTTCAATGTTTTTGGTTTATAAAAAAATAACCAATAAAAATTCAGCTTTATTTATTTCATTAATATGCTATCTTTAAATTCTAGCTTTAAGTTTTAAATGCAATCATAATATCATTTATCTATTACTTTTTGTGAGGTGTCCATTACTGGAGTTTAGGGTGTTTTGATTTATTTCTGTTATTTACAATTAAATTTAGATTCACATTGGGAAATGTTACTATGAGCATGGTTAAATATTGTTGGTAGAGTAATATAATATTAAAAAATGTTGAATATAACAATTATAACTATTAATTAAAAAATAATTGTTAAAGAAATTCCTTAAGGGTGTCCATTACTGGCACATCTACCCTATATATAATCGAATGGCGTTATCCATTTTTTGGTAACGGCAGATGATGTTTCAGATAACACTATCAAAGTCGGTGTTTTAAAGCAAATTTCCGACGCGCAGCGTCAGAAACGGGTAAAACGTGACCGACATTGATCTTAAGTATTACATTTATCTAAAAATGGAAAACGCTATTCATTCCAAATAGCTTTAATAATCAGGCATGCAAGTGCCATGCGTTTAAAAGTTTGTTCATAAATGTGTCAAAAAGTTTCGTGTTAACCAGTTTCTCAATCAGATGCAAAGTTTTAATTTGAATACGAGTTGCATCAATAAAAATGATTGCCGATCCAATCCTTATCGTCGATCTTATCCGTATTTGGTGAAATCTTGTTATCCGAATCTATGCGAAATCATTTATCAGGTTCGGTCGGGTTGTGGGCTTACAGATTTTTTGTTGTTGTTGTTGTTGGGTTAGGATAAGAATACGGGTTGAATCAAAATATAGTTTCAGTCAACCATCATTTATGTTCAAGTTGACATTCAATCATGTTCAAGAAGTATATAACCGGATTCGTGTATGACTCTAGATCCGAGCCGACATCAGAAATTGTATCGTAACACAATTTCTGATAAAATCTGGTTACTCGGTCTTATGCAAGATTCTATTCCACACAAAACTTACAGTAAAAACATTATACCCGACTCGGGTCATATCGGGTTCACGAAAATCAGGTCACACGACAACTAATCTAAATCTATTCTGTAGCCAAACAAATCCAAAAAGATCGATCCGAAGTTTCTGGATTGGATTCGGGTAAAATCTGGTCACCCGACCCGGTGCAGTGTCGTCACAAACGTCACAAACTTGAACCATAAAAAAATTTTGATCCGAACAATCCGTATAGGATTCGGGTAAAATCTGGTCACCCTATCCGATGCAGATTCGTCACATTTTTCACATTGAAGTCGCACGGTGACTTCACAAAGTAGTCACATTGTGAGGTCACAGAAAGCCTTGAAAACGGCCATAACGACCTCGCATTTACGTCACAGTGACTTCACATCGACGTCACGTGACGTCACGACGACGGTCACAAAGTCACAGTGTGACTTCACAGTGACGTCGCCGTGACGTCACCATGCCTTACGGGCATTACTATATTTGGATATCCTCTATTTTCACCCGATTTAGAACCTTGTGATTTTTATCTTTTTCCAAATGTTAAATCAGTGCTCAAATGGACACTCATTTTGTCAGCTGATGCTGTAAAGAAGAAAATGGCAGATATGTTAAAACAACTGACAGAAATTGATTTGCTGCATGCCTTCGACCAGTGGAAAACAACACTACAGTGATGTATTAGTGCAAATGGAGAGTATGCTAAAAGTGACAAGCATTGCATTGTAATACAAATAAATAAGGGTTAGTTATTTAATCAGTTTCTTTATTTAATAGACATACATCGTACATATGTTATATATATATGCATAAGACCAGCGAAGTGGTTGGAGGTATATGGTGGTTTCTTCTGGTTATCTTCTGGATTTTTAAGAAATTCGGTGTGACTTGCGTTACCAAAATAAAGCTATAACTGATATTTTCTAGCGTTTCAATCTGATTTTTTTAGGATTACATGACTGCATATAACCATGTAGATCTATGTATTAATCTCTTTCTTTCTCTTTCCTTACATATATATATATATATATATATATATTATATACATATATATTCAAATTTGCATAAGATTCTATAGAAGTACTTGAATCTAATTTCCACATTTATCTGAAATATACATAAAACTTAAATAATATTTAAATTTAAACTTAAACTTAACTTACTTTCATAAGAATTCCTCTTTCGGAATACGTAATAGATAATTATTGTATGCTAACGTGACCTTCATAACAAACTGAAATGCTCTATTTCAAATCATTTTGTACAGAGAAAAAATACACGTAAATTACAGAAGTCAAGCGAGTGTTTTGAATAATAATTACATATAGAGAAATGTAATAAAAAGTAAAATTATTTATAATGGAAATACTAGCTTTGTGAATTTTTTTAAAGCAAAGACAAATTACATTTTACTTAAAATTGAAGACTTTTGCCGATATATATATTATTAATTTTAAACAATTTCTCTTTTGCTTTTTTCATTTAAAAACTCAAGTTCTTTAAGAGTTTAATTTTTTTTTTTTTTTTTTAAGTTGATTGCAATTCATTATACACAATAATAGATAAATGCGGAAACATTTCATGCTTTAAAAATTTTGTAGAGACGATTGGTTGCATGATTTGCAAAAAAACACATACTTAAAATATCATCTAATTGAAGTTCAGGGATAGAAAGAAAACTTACTACTTAACATAACTACTTAAAGAAAAAATGCCGTAATAATACTTGATTTTATAAAAAAATATGTAAAAATTTTATTTTTTATAAAGATGAATGAAAAAAGTAGCTAAATGAACTAACATTACTTTTTAAAACAAGCAAAAATAAAGAAAATAATTTATGAAAAGGATAGAAAAATAATCTAAAATTGTCTGAAATCCTATAATAAAATTAGCTTCATATACGGCGCAATCAAATCGTACAGATATCGTAAAACGTAAACATTTATACACATATAAATAAAAAAGTTTTCAATCTGGAGGTACGAATCACGTCAGTTATCGTTGCAGGACTTTTATAGATTAATTGTTTTGGAAATAAATAATTTTATTGTTATATTGGAGAGGAGTTACAATATTGTAGAAATCCAATCTTAATGGAATTCTACGTCATCTCAAGCTGAAAGACCATGGTACATTTGCTTTTACTTATATCTGCAAAAGCTCTTCCACTAGTGAAAAAAAAAATTGCACATCACATTATATGTGGACATTGGACATATTTTGCAAACTATTGTATCATGTTTACTATGATAATTTATTTCCTTCTTGCACACCGATTAACGATAGCTTCAACGAGCCGAACTTTCCGTTAGCTATACACTATAAAAAATACAAATATCTCTTAATCTTGGAAAATATAATATAATATCAAACAAAAATATACAATAACCTCTTCCA
The DNA here is from genome assembly GCA_963931845.1 of Maratus michaelseni. Lineage (NCBI taxonomy): Eukaryota > Metazoa > Arthropoda > Arachnida > Araneae > Salticidae > Maratus > Maratus michaelseni. The sequence goes on along the minus strand of OZ007589.1, from coordinate 260,669,343 downwards.
AGTTCCGAAATATTCCGAAAAGCGTTCTTTATCTTTCAAAATCTCTGAATCCAATATATTTTCGAGATTTAAAGAAACATTTATCAAAACTAAGTTACTTTACTGTCACGGATTATCGGAAACGTTACCGATTAGTTTTTGATAGTGTATTAATCAGTTTTTCAAACTGAAATATGGGTATTTAGAATGCTATGAATTCTCAATTAAACATTTGTCTAAATGAATATATGGATGCAAGATTAAAAAAATAATATTAATTTTAATATTTATGTTAATGTCAATGCTATTAATTTAGCATATTTGTCTATAAAACAGGTTTGTTGAACATGAAAATGTTTACTTGAGAATTGAAAACATTCGAAAAACACATATTCCACTTTGAAAAAATTGCTTAATACAATACTGCGTAAAAATCTAATAGGAAACGTTTCCCAAAATCAGTGGCAGCCAAACAAAAAATAAATAAATAAATAAAATAAAATAAAATAAAATAAAAAAAAAACGTTTACTATAACTGTTTTATAAATGTTTTTTTTTTTTTTTTTTTTTTTTACATCACGAAAATATATTATTTTCTGATGTTTCTAAAGATAAAGAATGCTTGTCGGAATCGTGGGTAACTCGGAAGAGGTTATTGCTGTTTCCATTTGTGGTGATATATTATTGTACTAGAATCATTTGTATTTCTTACAGTGAACTTATTATCAGTAATTCGACTAGAGTGCAGTAGTAGAACTTTCAATGACATCTTTAGTTACCGCATATTTATTTCCAAAATGAAGATCTATATTAATGTCAGCTTCTGTTTCTACTCCTTTCAGAAAAGACAGTTTTCCGCGCTTTTTTATTCTCTTCTAAAATATGCTTTAAAATATTTAATACGAAAATTAATAGCGATATAGTTTAACATATATTCTATATCATCAGATTAAGGTCTCTAGACAAGCATTTAGCAGCGACATGTGAGTTTTTATACGCCTTTACTTACATATTTTTTTAGAAAGTTTTTCTTTAAATAAATATTTTTAAAAAATATATTTAATTTTTATGTGTTTCGTTAATAGTCTACCCAGCAAACACATACCTTTTGGCACACGATTGGACCGCAGTCGGAAATGTCGGATTAGTGCCGGGAACATCACTGTGGTATCGATCAAATGTCAGTAGCATGTCGGCAACTTATGCTACAGAGCAGCGCTTTTTTGAATGCCGGTTACTGATATCGGTCCCTTTATGCCTAAATATTGGCATGCGATTTATATCGGAAAATGACGCTGGACAGATATATGTTGTCTAATAATGGTCCAATTAGAATTATCAACATCGGTCCGAAGGTGGAATATTTAATCTCAGACGAAATTTTTTCACATTGTTTGAGTACTGTCGGGAATATTAAATATATACATTAAAAATTAACATATAATATATATACATGTTTTCAATTATTTTTTCGAAAGATTAAAGTGCCAAATGTAGCTGATGACGGCAAATATAGCTGATATAAATTAAATAAAGCTGATATATATTTCTGTTCTCTCTCTCTCTCTTTTTTAGGGTTTTGTTCATCATTACGAAATCCTATTCGTATTGCTTTTCTGTCTGTCCATCACACAGTCGGTCTCAGAAACTGTATAAGTTAGATATTTGAAATATTGTGCACTTACAGTTGAATACATACTCACACGCTGAAAATCATAAAATTTTGAAAATGTCTTCATTAACGCAAAATATTAATTAAAACCTTAAAAATCCACTCACTAATGGATAAAAATATTCAACTAAAGCGCAGGATTTGTTTGAATTGTTGCCAATTTGTAAAATAGCGCAAATAATAATATCCCCTTCCAATTGAAAAGAGTATTTAAACATGACTATCAAAAAAAAAAAAAAAAAAAAAAAAAAAAAAAAACTTTAAAAATATAATTAAATGATCACGTGTTAAAAGCAGTAATTGTAGAAAATTACGTAATAAAAAATATACTGGCGCGTGGATATTAAAAAGAGAAATAATTAAATTATTACGTGTTCAAAGTATTAAATATGGAAACTTACGTCATATTTAAAATGCTCAAATAACAATATTTACAAACAGTTTCAATATAAAGATATAATTGCACGAGATATTAAGTTATTTCGACAAAATATTTTTTTTTCTATTATTGCAAATTTTAAAACCACGTTCATTTCAAACGTCGTACTCAAAACAATTTTCGGTACTTCTCTATTATACCGTTGACAGATTTTCAATGAAAAAAAAAAAACTATCGCCAAATTATTTGCCAAACTGTAATGCCCAAAAGACCAATGGAATTATGTGGTCATTGAAATCTAAAGCCCCACTCACTAAAGTGTCAACTATGAGTAACTTTTTAAGCAATAAAATTTTTAATACATTAATGAAAAGAGAGAAGAAAAAGTAATTTAAAATATTTATTTATTTACAATTATTATATTTTTCTTAATTATCCTTTTTGGCTGATGGGTAAGTGTTAATGATAGCATAGCAACATTTTTTCAACACTTTTTTATCTTTTAATACAGGGTGTTTCTGAATGAATATCGGGGTTTTAACACTTGGTAGTATTCATTACATAAAACTTAAAACTATAATTAATACATAAAATGAAAGAACAACTCAAACAGTTTTACCTATAAAAGTCCTTCCGGCCTGTACCAGGAGGAAAAGGTAGCTTTTCTATATCTCCGTTTTAAAATTTTAGCTAATGTTACACGAAAACAGCAAGTTAAAATGCAAAGAAAACGTTTACAAAAGATTCGTTAATACTGAATTTGAATAAGAAATTAGCCAAATTATTGAGCAATAGCCAAATTGGCTTCATTTATGAAAACTTATTTTGGTCGCCAAATTTGGCGATATTTCGCCAAATGTCGGCAAGTTTGGCGATAAGTTGGCGCTAACGGATACGAATATATAGTTTTATGCGTATGATTGGGAAAATTATTACAACAATGAAAATTTTTGTAATGTGTTGTCTTGTTTCAAAATGTCAGCCACCCTAGAATTTCAAACTACTATAACTCAGCCATTTGTTAAGATAGAGGTAAACCAAAAAATGCTCTGCAATCCTCGTATCAAGGCCTAACGCAAAATTAAAAAAATAAATTTGAATTTTTAACTTTTTTGTATATTTATTTTAGTTTTAAATTTTTAAGTGGGTTACTTTGCAACATATACAATAAACGATTTTGTAACCAGCCATTACTATATAAGATGTATCTGCTAACTTAGTGTACGTAATACGAAACAGTGGGGTATTGTTTATAAAAGTAGAAGTTTAACCGTGTCAGTAAAACTGTATCCGGGATGAAAGTCGTTTGCTCACTTGGGAATGAAAAAAATCACATTTTTTTTCTAAAACATCAGAACTGTCTCTGTCGGCTATATTTTTTATTATTTTGTCTACCACTATTTATCAACAAAAATAATTTACCTTAAAGTTTAATAGAAACCTACGATGAAGATTAATGTTTAAAATAGTGGTAGAGAAATAAAAAAAATTGGTCACAAGTGGCAACCTGTGATTTTGAAATTCAAAAAAAAAAAAAAAAAAAAAAAAAAAAATCCGCAAGTGAGCAAATTTCCCCTTCCTAAGATACCATTTTACCGGTAAAAATGCACCACTCTTTCCTGTTGTGTTCATTAAATAAGTAGATACAGCAATAGTTGGTTAGAAAATGGTGGCTTTCGGCATTTAAATAATTGCCAATATCTGACCATATTCGAAATTGGTATGGATAATTATCAGTATACGGTCTGCGCGGTATCTCGACGCCATCGGCGTTGCCGATATCGGACCGTTTTCGGTAGTCCGCTGTAACCGGCATGTGGCTGTTTGCCGATTGCTTACCGATAGCTTTGTGTTTCCTGGGTAGTTTATATTTTATATCCAGTAAAATATAATGATTATATATGACTATGTAAGCGTAACTTACTATATTTTGTCTATGTTGTGTCTTTTCTATTTTTATACTAATATTGTCTTTGATAATTATTATTATACTTTAATTTTTAATTTAAAAAAATATATTTATCATTTGGCACGTAATTATTCTATAACATTAGTTTAAAAATGCAAAAAAATTTATTCTAGAAACTGTTTTAAATGAACACAGATTTAAACGATTTATCTGTAGTACAAGGTTAAAATACCCAATTCGGAGTGATGCAGCATAATTTTTATATTTAAATTTATTTAATTGTAGAACGGAAATAAATATGATTAAATCAAATGATAAGTTTTTTTTATTATTAATTCTCTTCCATATTCTCTTCCGTAAAAAACAAACCCATCAATTCAATATGTTTAGTCTTTTATAACCTACAAAAATATATCAGTGAAGTACTTTTTCTTATATTATGTCAGTGCTTGTTTGAGAACAGATAGACAAAACAAAATATTCTCCTTAAAGATTGTGTTTGCTTTCCTTTCCGTCTCTTAATTTTACTTATTTAAGTATCAGACATTGTGGCGAAAAAAGTGATAGACGGAGACGTCAAACGCCTGGGAAGTTTTTACGTAGTCAGTCCATGTGTCATATACGTTCAATTGTTTTTCCTTTCTGTGAAGACATGCATGAATCAATAAGTAAAATGCTTTTAACTTAATGAAGTCATTTTAATCCAATATAATTACTTTTTAATATTTTATTCTTAAGAGATAAAGTTAAAGAACAAAATTCTGACAGAAAAAAGTAAAAAGAAAAACAATTGTTTATAAATTTGTGTCAATTGTTATCAATAGTGTTTTTATCAGTTACATTTTAAATCGATTTTATAATATATAAGAATATACAAGAAAATCATAAAAATATTTTTCTAGTTTTATTCTTTATTTTATTTTTTATGTATTTTATAAGTAACAAAATTGTGATTTTCAACTGAAACTTTCAATTTCAATTAAAGTATTATAAGATTTGATAAAACATCAATAAAATATAGGAAAAAAAGCTTTTGTCAATATTTAAAATATAGTCTAATAACATTAAAGTATCAATGCCGCTGTATTTAGAAAAGTAAAATGCGGGTGATTAAAAAAATATTTAATTTAAATATTTGTTCTTCAAATCCTTTAAGTACAAAGCTAATTAAATTTAATGAAACACATTCAGATATATATATCACTGCACTATATATATAGGTTAAGCATAGCATTAGTTTATTAAACATTGCTTTAAACTAATTGGTACCAGTCATATTTTAATACGATGATTTGTGTCTGATTTAATAGAGAGTGGTGCATTTTATATTTTTTTCTACAAATCTGCATCCTATGCTTCATTGGTGATAAATTATCATTTCCCGGAAATCTTATATTGACACGGAAAAAATTTAAAGGATTTTTACCACGCATCATAGTATAAAATTTAAATAGCGTTTTGCTTTTATAAAAGATTTTAGAGGATATCAAATTTTCCTTAAATCTTTAGTGTAAAACATTTTGCAACTTACAAAATATATAATTAATTAATGGGTAGTTCTGTTATAAACGTTCTAGTTACCGTGCTTATCTACGTAAAGGATTAAAGTGGTATTCACCTAAATTCAATGTAAAATTTCATTAAGTAAATATAACGTAAGTAAATTAGAGTTAACATAACATACAGCTAGAGAAGCTGATGTTATATACTCATTATTGTATATAATAGGATTTGGAATATATTAATTGTTTTTCGATACAAATTATTATGTTATACGCATTAAATAAAATTAAGCAATTCAACCATTTTTTTTTTCGATTTAAAAAACAAATTATAGAAATATAACTTTAAAACTAAGAAACGAGTTAATCTATGAAGTCACTAAAATATTATAAAATGTTGAATTTTAAGACATTTAATTAGATATAATTTCTTGCAAGCTCCTGTATTTCTACATTGATTTTTTTTTTCATTCTCTGGAAAAAGTATCTTCAAGTTTTCGATCATAAGATAATGTATATGCTTTGGTAAATGTGATTAATCCGGTGATTATTCATATCATTAAAATTGGTAAATGTGATAAATTATTAAATATTTAACAAATTTACCGGTTAGTATTAAAATACCCAACTCGTAATTTGGAATGTAATAAAAGTCCATAATTTTACCAAAATGCATTCTGGACATTGTTGTACAGCGAGTTTCATGCGTCCAGTAATGTTTTTTCTTTTCGGATAATGTACGCTAAGCGTACATATATAAATTACTGACAGCTGCTTGAATGAATTCCACGCATTCCAGAGATTGGTGTACAACGACTTTCATGCGTCTAGTGATGTTTTTTCGCTTAATGTACACGAAGCGTACATACATAAATTAGTGACTGCTGTTTGAATGAATTTCATGTATTCTAGAGATTGGTAGCGAGTTCCATGCGTCCAGTGACGTTTCTTTCGGTTAAACACGCGCGAAGCGCACATACATAAATTACTGACCGTTTTGGAATGAATTTCATGCATTCTAGAGATTGCTGTACAGTGAGTTTCATGCGTTCAGTGATTTTTTTTTTCGGTTTTACGGTTAAGGCTCGAGAAGTGTACTTTTTAATTTTGATATGTAATAGAGATAAAAAGTTGTCTAATGCCTTTGTTAAGACAGTATTAAAATATTTTAACAAACATAATATATTTAGAGGTGCCGCGAAAGACGTGAATATATGTATTTTTAAGTAGATTTTAAGAATTTTGATAAATTTGGTTTAGTAAAAAAAAAAATATTTTAAATACCAAATGCCTGTTTTCAATTTTTAAATAATACACATAAACTATTCTACAGTAGATATTTATAGTTTTATACTGAATACCTTTAATATTTATACTACTAAATCTTGCACCTTTTAAATTCCATTTTTAGGGTTTCGTTCATCTCACGAAACCCTGTTACTCCCGCTTCGTTGTCTGTCCGTCACAGAGCCATTCTCAAAAACTATATAACTTACAGAGTTGAAACTTCGTGTATATAGATGAATACCAGCTTTGAAGAGCTCAAAATATTAAAATTTGAAAAATCCGTATTATTTTAATAAATAGAGATAAAAAAACCAAAATTCTAACAGCCTTTTCCTGTTAAATTTATAAACATTTTTCGTTATAGCAGATGCCAAAGATTTAAAATCCACAATGAAATTCTTTCTACAATAGTTAATTTTCTATCAGCCGAATTCCACGTGAAAAGGGAAATAAAAAGTTTCACCAATTGAAAAAAAGATAAATATGAAATAAAATTGATTGACGTCATAGTCCTAATAAAACGGAAAATGTCAAAGATTTCTCAATAATACAAGGAGTATGAGTATGAGTAAGTAAACAAAGCAGATTAATATGACGTCATTAGAGAATTAAAAAGAAAATCTGACGTCATATGGGAAGTTTCACTAATTTTTCAGATGTTTGAGAATAATACAAAGCGAGTATCAGTATAAATAATAGAGAATAGTAAATATATGAGTTTGAGAAACATATTGAATCGTGATAAAAATCCGATTATGGAAATATTCGCATATTTTACATTTTGAAGGTATACAATTTGTTTAATTTTGAAATTATTTTTTTAAATATTGCATTTAGTCCGTATGACGGATATTATTATGACAGAATATAATAGCGGGCTTGGCCCGCTATCTGGCATGTTTAGATATTCGAAAAAACGACCGGTAAATTTTTACTTTATAAAAATACATGGCTTTTTTTGTCTTGTTTCTAAATGAAATTTGTTTGAATTTATTAAAGAAAGGATAAAGTGTTTTGAAAGGAATATATTAAACGAAACTCTTTGAGCGATCTTCGATCACACTTACCCACTTGTTTTAGATTTTAACACCATTTCGTAATAGAAAGGATAACCTTACTTTTAACTTAAAAACGCGGCAAAACATTTTTTAGTTCTGAAAATAATAGCCAAAAGGAGAACAGTACATGGTTTGAAGTGACCTTGATTCAGGTGGCGTATTATTGGCTGGTGTAGGGTGGCGGAGGAGGAAGAGAAGCATGTAGCTGTAGCAATGGTCTGGTCACATGTTTCTGTCGTCAGTCAGTGCAGGCAAACGAATCGTTTGAGTAACAAATGTTTTATGCTGGTCTTTACTGGATTTTGTTTTGTTTATGAATATGTCAGCTTGAATATTAGCATAATAATTTATTAGTTAATACTTTATCATTCGTTCGATAGCAGTGTCAAGAGCAGTTCAGACCAGTCAAAAGTGTAATCAGAATGCCCAATTTTTGGATACCCTAAACAATTAAGTGATTTAAGTCTTCCAACTTATTATGACATTATGAAATATTATCTTTATATTCGACATGAGCTGAAACCAGACAAAACTACAAAAGAACCAACGGTGAGTAAAATATTTGATATGCTTATTAAGAAAGTTGAATCTATTAGACAGAGTTGCTGCGACTATCGCAAGTGCTGTTGTCAGAAGAAAAGATTTTAGAATGGTTACAGAGGAGAACAAAAGTAAGGTAATTGATAGGATGAGAATTCGAAGAGAGAGAGCCAAGAATTGAACAAAAGAGATAGTAAGAAGCCTTAACCAAGTTGGAGAAAATATAGGTTTGTTTTTAGATGGGAGAAAAGATAAAACAATTGTGAAATATAAAAAAGGAAACATATTTTACAAAAAGACGGTCATCGAAGAACATATTTATTTAGTAATAGAGCCCAATTCTTTCCTTTCTATGGCATGTAACCCCTGCTTTTGGAGCAGGCGAAGCTATAAAAAATAGCGTAATAGAGTACTTTAATGGTAACAATCATTTGAACATATCAACTGTAACTGGTATTGGGTGTGATGGGACAGCCACAAACACTGGAGTTTATAACTGTGTGATAGCTTTAATAGAAAAAAGGTCTAAATAGGCCACTGCAGTGGCTAATGTGTTTGTTCCACTTAAATGAATTGCCTTTGCGCCGCTTGTTCGTGAATTAGACGGAAAAACAAAGGGGCCTAATGAATGTTGCGGGGCTTTAGGCAAACAACTTGAAAATTGTAACGAACAACCACTGGTTAAGTTCTTGCTTATACAAGACAACCTTTCTAATGTTAAAATAGCTGAAGATTTGAGCACAGACAAAAAATATTTACTTGAAATGTGCACATCAATCTCAAGCGGTGCATGCTTTCCAGATTTGTCCTTAAAAAAACAGGAAAGATGGCTCATTCTCGATGGCTTACGTTAGCAAGTCGCATTCTTCAGTAATATGTTGGAACAGAGAATCCTTCAGATAAACTTAAAGCTTTTACAGATTATGTTATAAAAGTGTATGCCCCCATCTGGTTCCATATTAAACTTAAACCATCATGTGTAAATGGTTCCAAACATTTTTGGAGACTGATAAAATTTTCACGTTACATTTGTGAGCAACATCTAAAAATAATTGATCCAGTTATTCAGAGAAATAGTTATTACGCTCCCCCAGAAAACGTGCTTCTCTGTATGTTAAATGATGAGAAAAAGCACATAAGAGAGTTGGGTCTTCGCCGACTTCTAAAAGCAAGATTGGAAGGAAAGAATGGCGTCAGAAAGTTTGTTATTGCCAGGACCAACTTTCATGCTGAAGATTTCATTGATATGTTTAAGTGAACGGATATATTTATCACAGAGCCTCCAATGACAAGTACATAACTGATCGGTACTTAAAATGTATATATGTAAGTAAAGCAAGAGAACCGAGTTACCATATGCAATCTATAGGATTACCTCGTTTAAACTGTATCACACAAGCAGTAGAAAGAGTTATAAAGCTTGTGACAGAGTCATCAATAAGTGTCTGTTGTCCGGAAGCAAAAGAAAGCTTCATGAAAGCAAAAATTGCTTCGCAAAAGATGATGCCAAAATTTTATAATAAAAAAAACATTTTATCTAATAATAAAGAAAATTTAAAAACCAAATAAATGTGAAACTAATAATGTAATGGAATATTCTAATTATTCTTTGATATTTGTTTTGTTTCTATAACACTGGTTATTAATTATGTCATGACATCTGTTCTATTTTCTTCAATTATAGTGATTTGTCACTGTTTATGTTACATGCTTGTGTTTTCTCCCTTTCCAAAAAATCTTAAAAATAAAAAGACCCAAAACTGGTAAGTTTATTTTTATTAATAATTAGTTATTTTAAAAAGTTTTACAGATTATTTAAAAACTGTGTTTGAACAACTATTTGTAAGCAAAAAAGTAATTACAACAGTTAAATTCAAACTGATATCACATCTTAATTTTCTTGAAAAAAAGCTCATTTATTTCACTTTTGCAAAAATTAATGCATAAATTTAGATCAATTAAACTTAATATTATTGTTGTTATAGTAAAGAAGCATCTATAGATTGCTATTAAAAACAATATTTGATTTTAAAAATGTAAAAATAAAACAGTGAAAAATTTTATGTTAAATTTGGACCTTTTGTAAAAAAAAAAATCCTTATTTTTAAGGCTCTTGCGGCACCTGAAGATATAAATTTAGAACGAAAAAATTTCGTAGTTTTATTGTTAACATACAAAGACAACTTTTAATTGCTATTAGAAAATTATTTGCTGACAAAAATATTTTGCCCTATACTTTCGTTCCACCATAGTATACATACATACTATTTGAAAATATTATTTTTTGGAATTAAGACCTCGTTACTACATAAAATATTCCGAATTTATTACATTCCCCATTACGAGTTGGGGATTTTATAAACTAACCAACAAATTTGATAAATATTCATTAATATATCACATTTATCAAGTTTAGTGGTGATTATGTATAATCACCTGTTTATTACATTTACCGTAACATATACATAATTTCATCAACAAAAGTTACATTTAATATTTTCTAAATTAATTTGATTAGTAAAGGCATTATTTTCATATTATACCTATTTATTTAATTTTATGCGCTTTACTAGCAAATGAAAATGTTTTCAATGTTACATGAAAATGTTTTCAAGTAAATTACATTTAACTCTCAAGACCTTCGGACAAAACATACTATACCAGCGGTTCCCTGCCTGTGCCCCGCGGATGTCTAAGCGCTCCTTGTGCACATTCCAGGGGATTTGCAGCTTTCCAGAAAAATAAATTAAATTTGAATTATATCAACACAATGCAAGCAGGGGTTTTCCTAAAAGTGTGTACGATTTTTATTATTGGTACAAATATCACTATGCATTGAAAACTTTATACAACTAATGCGAACAATGAAAGGCTGTGAGTGGATTTCCTAGTTAAAATGCAACTTTACATCGAGGCTTTACAAAAGACAACTTTACAAGTAAGCGATTTGCAGAGACATAAAGGGAGCCATTAAACAATATTAGTATAACAATAGAAAAAAACTCGTGAATAAAAGCATAAAACGAGAAAAAAATAAAAGAAATTTAAGATTACAAAAGTAAAATAAACAAGTTAAGTTATATTTTAGAATAAATGAAAGGAAAGCTATTACAAATGGGGAAAAATATATACCATTAGTATATAAACAAGCGAAGACTAGCCCTAAAATACCGTAAAAAAGAAAGAGTTTTCAGTGACCTCACATTTAAAATAAATAAAAAATAAAAAATACAAATATAACAGACTAGATATTTTATTCATTTAATTTAAGAAAAAGACAGAAAGGAAGATAACTTAAGTTTAACTGAAGAAAACCAGCTTACAACAATTAAAAGCAGATTTAGGGTGAATAAGAAACGTAGTGTCGGGGACCGCATAATCTTGTAACTCTGTAATAATGGAACTAGTCATCAATGGGAAGGTTAATTTCCCTCTCAAGGGAGTCGCACTCGTTGATATTAATAAACATTTTTTCCATGGGGTTTTAGTCTTTTTGATACATTAAAGGAATTTTGTGATCTGAACAATTTCTTTTATATCTTTAAAAATTTGAAAATTTTCTTCTATTTCATTAGTATAACAAGATGGAATTTTAGTGGAACAATGGAGTAACATCAAGTATATTCCAAATAAGAAAGCGAGAAATTGCAGATTTAAAGAAATTCGGCAAGTTAAACGTCGCATTTCTTTTCAACAGCTTATTAAACGTGCTGGACGATCAAAATGTGTTCTAAATGTGTTCTGCGTGAACTTAAAAAACAACCAGTTAAAATTCAATGACAATACTATGTGTATTTGTGGTAAATTAAAATAAATTGACTATTATATTAAATTTTTCAAAATATACAATAACATTACACAGTTGTATATCTTATTACTATCTACTCGTTTTCTTCTGCTCCACAGCAATACATTAGCACTAATTGTAAAGCATGGAGTGCGGAAAATGGACTCCATCCTAGAATTTCATATCTTTTGATTCGAGTGTAAAAGGTCGGGAACCATTGTACTAAAAAATGAATTTATTGTCTTGCCAATATACTGGGTGATTATAAAAAAACTATCCCGATATATGAGTCCTTAACTGTCACACCGTTCACAGAAACTGACTAAAATTTTGGTTTTAAGTATTTTGAGGTATGCGCTCAAGAATCGTATGAAAAACAACAGTTAAACTCTAACAGTTACGGTTACATTGACAAAATTTTGAAAATTTCAAATGGCAACACCTATTTTTTTTTATTCTTCATAGTGTAAAAACATAAAAAGCGTTGGAACGGTACCTGTAGCACGAAAATTGCCGGCGCTAGTCAGACTGAGAAGAAAAGTGAAAACAACGAATAAGGACAGAGAATAAACAGAAAACAAAACATTTTATTGTGTTTCACAAATTTTCCACGTCACACACGAAGACACGTTGCGGCAGATGGTGGATAGTACTGAATAATAAAATGTTTTACTTTCTGTTGCTTCTCTGTCCTTTATTGGTTGTTTTCACTTTTCTTCTTAGTCTCTCTAGCGCCGGCAAATTTCGTGTTACAGGTACCGTTTCAACGCTTTTTCTGGTTTTTCACTATGAAGATCACATTCCAATAAAAAAAATAGGTGTTGCCATTTGAAAATTTCAAAATTTTGTCACTGTAACCGTAACTGTTAGGGTTTAACTGTAGTTTTTCATACGATTGTTGAGCGCATACCTCAAAATACTTAAAACCAAAATTTCAGTCAGTTTCTGTGAACGGTGTGACAGTTAAGGACTCATATATCGGAATAGTTTTTTATAATCACCCTGTAGTTTGCACATATTCAACTTGATACAAAAAAGTCCTTCCGGCCTGTACCGGGAGGAAAAGGTAGCTTTCCTATATCTTCGTTTTAAAATTTTAGCTAATGTTACACGAAAACAGCAAGTAAAAATGCAAAGAAACGTTTACAAAAGATTCGTTAATACTGAATTTGAATAAGAAATTCGCCAAATTATTGAGCAATAGTCAAATTGGCTTCATTTATGACTTATTTTGGTCGCCAAATTTGGCGATATTTCGCCAATTTTTGCCAATTTTGGCGCTAACGGATATGAATATATAGTTTTCTGCGTATGATTGGGAAAATTATTACAACAATGAAAGAAAATAATTTGCGAGTAATCGCGTTAATGTGCTGTTTTGTTTCAAAATGTCAGCCACCCTAGAATTTCAAACTGCTCTATCTCAGCCATTGTTTAAGATAGAGGTAAACCAAAAAATGCTCTGGAATCCTTGTATCAAGGCCTAACACGTAATTAAAAAATAAATTTGAATTTTTAACTTTTTTGTATATTAATTTTAGTTTAAAATTTTAAATGGCCGCCATCTTGAAACAAAATGGCGGACCAAGCTGGCCAACGAACTCGGTCGAGACATTGGTTAGCTAAATACACACAATTAGTTTCATCAAAATTGATTTATAAATACGAGCGTTATCGTATGACATATGTCAGATATATATATGGATATATCTATATATATAAATCAACATTTGAACGGAGGGTGGTTTTGGGGTCTGGGGGTCATGATCGGTGAAAATATATCGAAATTTTCCGGAACTGCTTTCCTCCGAACGGCTGCAATAGGTAGCTTTATACTTTTTTGTATTGAAAGCTACCTAAAAGCAGCGTTTCTGAAAGAACATTTTTTGTATAAAATTTCCAATCACAAAACTTTAGATAGCTTGTGAAATACTAAACGAAAGAATACAATTTCTATTTTCAGGACATTTTTTGTATTTGAATTAAGAGAAAGATACCGAAAGTTTAATATTTTTCTGCTAAATATTAATTGAATCCGATGTAAAAATGCAATGTTTATAATTGTGTAAATAAACGTAATTTCGATTTGTAAAGAAATTGTTTGTAAAAAAAATGCCAAATTTGCAATTTTTTTCTTATCATTAAAATTTTCCCTTATTTAATATAAAAATCTCCGATTAAGTAAGGCGATTATGGATATTATGTAGTACAAAAAAAAAGTAAACGATACTTATGGTTATATTACAAATTCATAACAACCCCTCAAAATTGTTCAGTTGTTTACGTTTCATAGACTTGTTTTACCATTTTAATGTAATGAAGATTTAATACCCCCTTTTATCAATAAAGGAATTACAATTTTATAAGCAGAAAAATATAAATAAGTTTTAAAAAAAACTTTCTATTTTCTTTTGCATACATTTAATGCATTCTCACAAACAAAATACCAGAGATGACAAGCATTCCTAACAGCTGTATATTTTATGTGGAATGACTTATATTTTCTCAACATACTTAATTGTATTGCTTTCTTTCCGGTTCATAAATGACATTTTTGACATTCTTGAAAATACGAACAAGATAACAATAGGCTCCTTATCTTTATAATCAAAATTTTATTTTTGGAATTTCATTTTATTTCGATTAAATTACTTTAAAATACTTTTTTTTCTAGTAAAAACAAAATCGTTTTCCTTTCTTGAAAAATAATAAAATATCTGTTCAATATTTTCTGCAATTGCTATTTTAATACACAGAAAATTAAAATATACAATGTATACATTTTAGAAATTCACTATTCATTTATTCGTTGTCAGTGTATATTATTTATTCTATGGAAAGCTATTTTCCTTTCTCCGTGATGCATGAAAAAGCCAATTTAGATTAAGATTTGTGTTAATTTATTTTTAAGCTTTGAATTACAACAAAATAAATTGAAAGATTGTTTAAAATTATTCTGTCTTCTAAAATAGAGCATATAATAATGAATTAGATGATATCTTAATGTTTTCTTAAATGACAGTGTTTCATTTATAAGTTTTCGTGAGTAAGATAAATTTGATTTTTCCAGCTGAATTTCTATATTTCTGAAATTGTTTATATATTTTAAATAGTAAAAGATAAAAATCATATATATTATGTCTGAAGTCAACTTCCTTTTTTCAATGCATATACAAAAAACAGAACGATGAATGAAACATGCGAAATGTATTTGAACAGGATCTTGACATATTAAACTCACATTTCGTTATAACACGTTGTTTGACTGATAATTTCAGTTAATTACATTTTTAAATAAAAATGTATCCCTGAAAATATCAATGATTGTAAAGCGAAAGTTCTGTAGTATGGTCCACTGGTATTGTAATATTTTCTATTGAAGCAAAAGCATCATTTTTAATAATACACAATATCTGAAATACACAAAATAACACAAGGAACTCAGTGGAAAATTGCTAACATTTTCATCTTCATCTATTAACATATGGGTTGTTTATCTTCCATAAAGATTTGCAACATCTCATATACTTTATATGCAGTACTAGCTGACACACCCAGCGTTGACCGGGCCCCGTGATAATAAATTAAAGCAAATTTTAAGTTTGTATGATTTTATATCACTAACCCGATTTTGTAAAAAAATACTTTTTAAATGCCATTTAAAACAAAAGTGATTATTTATTCGTCAACAAAGTAGTGCAATTATGATCCATATTCTTACTCATAGATAAAATATAAAAATTCCTGTATTTATTTTTTAATAATTTATATTCCATTAAAATATTACTCAAAATCTATTAATATTTTGCATGCGATTCCTGGCGGTGGAACGTTTAACTAAAATATGTAAGGTTATCGATATCAAGTTGAATCAGCCCAATCCCGTCTTAATCGGACCCATAGTGCGCGAGATAAAAATTCGCCCCTGGCGATAAGGTGAAACTAAAATATGTAAGGCTATTGATATCAGGTTGAATTGGGAAAAACCGACGTAAACGGGCCTATAGAACCTGAAATACTTTGAAATGAAATGTAAAAAAAAATCTTAAATTATAATTCGAAAACAGTGGTATATAGAACTCATACATTTACTTTAATGTTATAGAGGATGATAATTAATTTAAATATAATATTTGGAATCAGTTTCGTTGAAATCAGAAAGATAGTTGATGAGTTATGTAAACGGGCCATAGTTAGAGAGAAAAAAAATGAAGGGGGAGGGTGGAATGGTAGCTGAAATAGTTTTATGTCAGATAACTAATTAAGAATACCAAAGTACTTGCTCAAAGAATGGGACACGTAGAAAATCTTAATACTGAAAAAAAGGCTGAAGTTACTATTTGAAAATAGTGGTAATTATCTATACATAACAGCAATTGAACGCTATGGAAGAAGCAAAAAATATTAAATTTGTTAAATCGAATTGATTCTGTCGAAATCAGGGCAGTTGAGAAATATTTTTTTTTAAAAAGGTGTCAAATAACGATAAAACCGCCACCAGAGCGCGCACGGTGAAATACAATAAATGCGATATTTAATAAAACATCATTTACCTCCCCCTTCCCATTCCCACAAATAAAACAAATAAACTGTTAAAGAAAACTTTGATCTAAATTAGAGGCCCGTTGGTGGGCTAATCTGCTGTATCATAATAATATCTGTCATGTAGAAAAATGCGATATTTATTTAAATGTAGTTCACCCCTCTCCCCATCTTTATTAATAATTCCTATTCGCATTAGGCAACGGTTCTTTATTAATTGCACCATTGTCTATCAGCTTTTTATTTCTTTTCTATACACAAATCAGCATTTTGCTAAAATGAAAATTTACTGAACGATTTTTTTAAAGTTTTTAGAAAATCTTAATCCCTAGCCCATTTTAAGCAAGGATGCATAATTTTTAAAACCAAAAAACCATTATTTTTTAATAACTTTATATAGACTATAAAAATCCCACTCAATTTTTAATACTTCTTTTTATATCTCTTTCCATTCAAGAGATGAAAAGACAACATGTCTGGCGTGAAAAAATAAATTATTTTTCTGCGGTCAATTTAATCAAATACTAATTAATATCTCCGGTTGTAATTATCTGATATTTACTAAAATTAGAATTCTGGGTTCAGCGGTAAAAAATACGCATATATGCATAATTCTCAAATCGATAAATGGAATATTTCTAAAATTTTTAAAAGAGCTTTACATGCCCCAGTAGGTTAAAAATCTGCTGTTTCATTCCGGGATAGGTATCTGAGCAGTGAAACAACACGGAAAAAGCAATATTTTTATGCGAACCAAATAATTAAAAATAATTAATATATTGAGTTCGAATGGACGGGTATCGTTAATTTTGTGGAACTATTAATCCTGAAATTTAAACAAATTGCACGGTATTAATTTCGAAAGTGTAGTTCAATTAGATTTTATATTTTGCAACCTCTTTAAAAAGACCACGTCCGCCATCTTACAGCTGCGAAAGATCTTGAATGAAAATGTCGGTTGCGAGACTCGCTGCAAAGTTCAGATGAAGTACAAAATTATAGTTTTTAAGCGGGGAGATCACGTTAAAGATTTTTAAAAATCGATTTTTCAAAAAAAAAAAAATAGCATGGCTGCCTTGAAATGTTACAAATATACGGCAAAAAGAATTTTACAAAAATTCCAATTAAAACAGAAGTTATAGCTAAATATATCTTGTAAAAAGCCATTTCCTGTCATGCTATAAAGTTACCTTTGAAGCCCTTTTCTCAAAACGGTGTTTTTTGGCATTGCGCGCACTCTCATTAAAAAACTAATTATCATAGAACCTTGAAATTTTGCGTATAATTAATTTTAATGTATACTTTTATGCTGAACCTAAATTTAATCTGATTTTTGCCATAGAAAATTTTGTATTGAAAAATTAAATTTAAAATTTTTGATAAATTTAGTGAAAATCATTATAAAAGCCATTAATTATGCTAATGAATTTCAATATACTTTTAAATTTACGTTCATTGTAAAATATAGTAGTATAAGTAAAAATAAATGAAATATTAAGTATGTGTAAGCAGTAGAAATTTTTTAATCTTGCGCGCAAAATGCATATTTTAGTATTTTTTTTAAACCAATTTTGTTGTTATCATTTAATTAATTAATATTGCTAAATGTATATAATCTGGGTGTTTTTGTTTAACTACGAGAATGTGTGAAATTATAGAATACAAATATTGTATTTCATTCATTGGTTTGCAAACTACAGAATTTTTCGCACTGGTTTAATTATTGTCTTTTCAAGCTGCTCAACGTGATCTCCCCCCTTCACCATTTAAAAAAAAATATCGCATTTTTGGTATGCTTAATGAGTCTTTTATTACTATCTAGGGTAATTTTCAAAATATTAAAATTCGGATTCTCAGTTATTGGACTATCTTCACCTAATTTTTCAGACTTTGAGGTGAGCTAGATTTTCCTAGCCATCGCTGACGACAGACAGACAGAGCGAAATTTTCTTTTGTTTGCATTGATTATAACATAATACAGTAAAGCTTAGCAATTTCCGAAGAAAAATTGCAAAATGTGGTAGTGCAAGGATTTTGGTGCAAGGATTTTTTTGCAAGAATTTTTTTGGAAGGATTTTTTTACAGAGGTTTCCATCTTATCATGTACACAATCGATTAAGAATGATCTAAGACCTTTCCGAGTGGACTATAAATCGTCTTTTTGTTTATCTACTTTTCCGTTCTAAACAAGTTCCGTTATAAGAGGAACTACTCTTTTACTTTTCTATTAAAAAAAAAACCTCTGGTGCATTTTTGCCCTGACTTGTCTTATTTTCATAGAACTGAAAATAAATATAAATGAAAACGGAACAGTAATTATAAGTTGTTTAATTTTGTATGAGTGGGGCGACAAATATATGTAGAAGTAGACTGGGAGGTAAAAAAGGTAACCCCAACAGGAAAAATAGACTTGCCCTAGGCAATCGTGTGAAGCACGTCGTACAACTGTATTGTCTATCAGGCAAACTGTTGTTATACATCTACATCTGTGGAATGTTTGCGATAAAATAAGAGTAACGTCGTGTTTTCGCTTTTTAATGGAGAAGGAGTTGTAGTACCAGAAATGCATCGGAGAATGAAGGCATTATACGGAGAAAATGCACTATCATTGACACGTTGCAGGACTAGAACAAGGGACGTGAATCTGTAAATGATAATACGCGATCTGTTTAAGATCACCTAGTCATCACATCTTTGGTCCACTGAAAAAAGCATTGTCGGTGATGTTTGTAGACCTTAACGTATTGGGAAGGCCTACCCAACTAGCTGAAACTGTAAATGCATTAGATGGTCGCCGTTTTTACTCGTACACAAAAGTCATTGGTTCATGGAAGACCATGAACCAATTTCTAGGAAGACCAAGAACTAGTTTCGATCTCAGCCAAAGGACTTCTATGAGCAGAGCATTCACCGTTTCGTGAAACAGTTAGACAAGTGCTTCCGTAGCTTTGAAATTTACGTTTGAAATAAATTATGTCATTTCATTATCTGGCTCTGTTTCAGTTTTCATTTGATCCACCTTAATATCATAAGACTAAAAATATACATTGGTAATTTGCGTATTGCCTCGATCGCAGCAGAAACAACGTCTTATATGTAATGACAGTAATAAACCATGGAAAGAGTTCACACATGCAATCGTTTCTGCGTTATTAATTAGGATTCGCCATTACTCGTTAATATTAGATTCCTCATTAGTAGCTATTACTTTCCTGTGATGAAAATACACTTGTTATATTTATAGTATGTATTGAAAGAAGTTGTATGTAAATATGTAAGATGTATCCATGTATGCAAATTGTTAGTAATGTAAGCATATAAGTAAAGAATAAATATACGTAACAATGCAGACAATAAGAATTCAACACGAAGATTATTCTAAAAATTATTTATAATTTTAACTATTTTTTCGAGTAATTGCAATCTTCTAACAACGAGGTTTTTTCCAATTAAAATTTTGCTAGAAACTGTAAATATATTTTCCATAACTATTGCCATTATTTGAAAGAATCTTTATATTTTTATAGCATGCAGCAATCTAATGTATTTAAAAAATATTTTGGGGTGAACTGGACACATAGTTTAGACATAAAACTTTTCAAAGAATAGCTTAAAAGAATAGCATTTTCAAAAACTAGGTTTTTTTTATTAAAAATTTTCGAATAAAAAATCCACAGTTTTCCATAAAAAGATTCCATAAGTGAAATACTATATAGTGCATTACCAAAATTACTACTTTGCATTATTTAAAGCAAGTAATATAAAAATAAATTTAAAGTAAATTCCTACTTTTTAATCATAAATATATAAAATAAACCCGTGCAGCATTAATGTCCCACGTTATCTTTATTGAACATTATTTTATAATCATCGTTGCGGTATTTTATTTCTGTGGCATCACTAATTTGAGATAAATCATTCATTAAAACAATGGGAGGAATTTGTTTCTCCCATTTTAAACTAAAATTAATTAATTTAATTTAATTAATGAATTAATATTTGAAAAAACTGTATTAGCATAAAGTGTCATCCACTACAAGTTTAAAAAAAAAGTATTTGAACTTGAGTGGATGAATAGAAAATATTTTATTAACGATTGAAAATTTGAACAAGATATATATATAAAGAGAGTGTGAGCTAAGAGTAGGAATTTAAAAATAAACCACAATATGTAGTTTATAAATAAATTTTTTATACATAATTTAGAATTATACTAGTACTATCATTAATATGGTTACTATTATTGCAATTATTTTAATTATTCAATTTTCTAAAAGACGTTACGCTGGATATTGTTATTTTACACACTCACAACTTTTTTCAGTTTCATGCATTTCTTATTAAGGTGGGGTGAAAAATTCATTTTTAAGAAAGAACTAATACCATACTTTTCAAAGAAGTAATACAATCCCAGTAAATTTTTAATAGAGAATTCAGAATACATTATAAATGTATGGCATTCAAGGCGGGCTTATCAAAATAATAATAATAATATAAAGTTTAATCAAAATAATAAAAATCACATAAGCATGAGGAAATGTTATTAATTTTCCTTGGTTTATTTTTTTATTTTAATGATTTAAATTATAATTACAGATTCAATATCACAGTCATTGCATCTATAATTTAAAATTAGAGAAATTGTTTATAGAAAAAAAGTAAATGAAGTGCTATTATTCTTATCTGATTATGTTTTTATTACCATAAAAAGAACAAACTATTTGATAAAGCAAGTTATTTGTAAAGGAGAACGTTTGTCTACATTATATAATTAGATTCCCTCATATATCTACTAAGTGAACACAATATCCTTATGAACAAACGCAGATCTAGACATTTACGATGATTTATTGCAGGAGTGAAGCCGTGAAAAAAATAAATTCGTAAATTAAAACACATAAAAAACTATCCATAAACGAATTTTTTCGAATTTTTTTCTATTTCTGCTCAAATTAATCTCATTTGAAATCTGAGGGAAAAAACCTTTATTGATTGTGTGCAGGGTGTATTAATTTTAATTGTCTGAAGTGAAATCAATCAACATTTCGTACGAAAATTGAATTTTAGTGGATAAGAAAAATACTGGAATAAAAGATATCGAGTGGAGCTCAGATTTTTAGGTAGATAGTATAGATAAAATTACATAATGTTTAAGGGGACAATAAAAGTTTGAAATGATAAAAATCTACCGAAGTTTGATCGTGGATTGTGGAACCTGTAATTAATTTAGACTATTACTTCTTTTCAGGAATACATATATATATATATATATATTTATAAAAATAAATAGAGTAAGTCTGGGTTAGTTGGCCCTTTTTATGAAAATACTAAGTTTCCTTTTTATAATAATGATTTTTGTAGTGCACATGTAACCTATCTACTGCCAAAGTTATGTAGAACTTCATAAAAATATTACTGCAATATAAAAACTAGATAAAATGAGGTTTTCTTCAAAAAAAAAGGAAAAAAAATCAACGATTTTGCCATCTATCCCAGACCTCAGAGTTAGACACCCCATTTGATAGGGATAGATGCCCCATTCGTAAAATAATAGGAAAATAGATAATTAGTATTTATAATTCAAAAGCTAGATTTGCATTTAATATCGTATTTACATTAAATTTATGAATTATTTTTGAAAAATCATATGCACATCATATGCACATCATATTATACAACAAGTATCTTGTAGTAAACCTCAGTCATGTGCATTAATTTCATTACATTTGAAATAGTTTAACATCAGTAAAATACGCTGCAAATTGTTTTTCCGCGTAGACCATTACGTAACATAATTCTTTTGTGTGGCCCTGGAACGAATAATAAATTCTTTGCACCCCATATTCAACAGAAAACATGTTTTAGTGCACCTTATAAATGCATATCAATTTTATTAGGTTTGAAATGGTGCAATCGTTTCAAATTTATTTGAAACGATTTTTCCTATTGACTATTGCGTAACGGAATTCTTTTGTGTGTCCCTTTAAATGATAAATAAATGTTATGAACCCAATAATCTACAGAAAGCATATTTTAGTGTGCTTCGTAAATGCATAACAATTTTATTACATTTGGAATGATGTAATATCATTAAAATGCACTTGAAATGTTTTTTACATGTTGGTTATAATGCAGAGGAATGCCATTAATGAAACTCGCTTGATTTTCAATAGGGATCGTGCTATAGCAAACGTCAATAACATACAAAAATTAGGGGTCAATCCGAGTATATTTACGGGAGTTACAGCAGGGACGGACAGGTGGTCAGACAAACCGAAGTCATAACCACTTTTCCAATATGTTGGAAAGTGTTAAAAACGATATTATAATAATTACATTATAACGATACAATGTCGATTATTCCAAAATATTCAAGTTTATCTTGTTAGCGAGTTTTTCAGTCGCATTTATGGAAGGGAGTAAATACACCCTTTATACGAAGGATAATTATAACTATAATGCTAAAGCTTTTAAAGCATTATGAAAACATATTTTATAAATTTACCGTTATATAAAAAATCAGTTCAGTGCTTTAAAAATAATATGATAAATTTCTACCCATAAAACTAAAATAGTTCGTAGATTTATTTTATTGCTAAATCGGTATATGTAGTGAGGAAGATGATTTCATAGCACATGCGACAAACATCGGTTGCCGACATGTTGTAACGTGTCAAAATTTGGCCGATTACTTGCCGCAACGAAATTAGTTTCACTCAAATGTCAGTCCATTAAGCATTTATATATGAAACCACTAACTTACTATTATTTTTAAATTGTGATTTTTTATAATATAAGATTTCATGAACAAGACATTTTACTACTTCTTTGGAATAATTATCATTTGATTATCCCAACTGACCCTTAAACATTATAAAGCAAAAAATTGCTATTCTACTCATTTGCATAAAATAAATTTGATTGACACACATTTCGATTAGTAGAGAAAAAAACTGGTTTATAAAACATTTCATTTTTTATTTTATCATAAAATATCAGGACATTATAATAAGCACTAAATTTCTCCCATATTTTAATTAAATATTTTAAGCTTTTGATCACTTTTTAAAATAACCTTTAAAAGAGTGTTATTTTGATCATAAGATAAATAAAATATGTTAGATATCTGCCATAGATATTACATTCCAAAAATCTTAACTTTGTTAAGTCGACTCGGTGTGTATTGAATCTTTTTTCCGTATTAACTGTTTGAAATGGTTCAATACAGATATTGTTTATTCTCTGTTTGTTTTGTCTTTTAATGGTAAAAGAATTAGCTGTCTATGGATCAACCTACACAACTCATAGAGCAGCAATTCGTGGATACTTTAAAATGATCTGATAATAACTTCGTGTTACTAGTTTGATGAATAATTAAAACATTTATATTTCGCCACACAAATATCGCAGAATTTTATTTTTCTAGTCACAAGAATTCACCTATTTATTAATCAACCTACAAAATTCATTTGGAGCAGCAAATGTTGGAACAAGGTTTTCAAATCTTATGATAATAACATTTCGACTCATTTGATAAACAATTGAAGCAATTTTTTTTCGCACCCACATTTCGCAGAGATTTCGTTTATTCTAGAAACAAGATTTTTCCTTTTCATGGATCCACTTACAAAATGCATTTGGAATAACAAATGTAAATTGTTAGGAAATAATGTAATGTAAATGTAAAGGCAGCTTATTATTTAATTAAATAAGTAACAAGGTTTTCAAATCTTACGATAATAACTTGTTTATCACTGTTTTGAAGAATGATTGAATCAAACTTTTTTCTCCACGTGCATTTCACAAAAATGTCCTTTATTCTAGTCACAAGATTTTTTTTTTCATTGATGATCTCACAAATGCCTTTGGATCAGAAATGCTGGAGTAAGATTTTCAAATCTTAAGATAATAACATTGTTTTCGCTGTTTTGACGAATCATTGAACCAATTTTGTTTTTTGGCCACATACATTTCTCTGAAGCTCCATTCATTCTTGTCACAAGATATACAGCTCAGTATATAGATGATATATTGAATATTATTGGAAAACATATTGAGACCGAATTTAATGTAATTAAATACTGATACGTACAATATCTTGAACAGACAAGTGAATTGGGGAAGTTTAATTTAAAACCCTGTATTTAGTAGGTTGTGGCTATATATCAGTGATATCTTTCAACAAAAAAAATGTGAATTCCGTCTGAGTATTCATTAATTTTTTTTATATAATGATTGATTTTGTTTTACTAAAATCTCTTGAATATGTGTGCCAAATAAATGCAGTAACGGATAATTTTTTACATCCTGAAAATTTGATATTCATGAAATCTTTAACTCTATTTCGCTCATGTTTCTTTGGCATAACAGTGGACTTTCGTTAGTGCATCTCTGCTTAATGAGAACATTTGATTTTTACCTATCATTTTCAGTTGCAATGACTGCAAAATATATTGCTTAATGCATACTATATATCTACAAATTCATCTAGACAAGCTGTATGGCCGAGTTTGAGGCTTAGTAATGTCGAACGTGTTGATTTCTGACCTTTGATATTGCAATTATATTTTTTAGAAGAAACAGCTGCACAAGATCTCATATTTGTAATAAGAATGATTTATTGTAACATGAGGAGTAAGATGACAAACTTGGTAACTTGATCTTTTTTTTTTTTTTTTTTTTTTTTTTTTTTTGACAGTGAAATAGTGAACTTTATAGAAGCATCCCTGGTTGTTGTTGTTGTGTCAGCGAAAGTTCCATGGCACTTCTCTGAAAGAAGGGGTGCCAGAGCCTCAAGAGAGGGTGGACTTCTAGAGCTGGTCTCCTAATTTTGAACCAATTCCAGATGAGAGACCTACACCTGGATTGGCACCCCCAGACGTATCGTTTTCAAACTGGGAGGACATTGAAGCCACGAACTGATTTTACGTGCACCAGCTCCCATTAACGTACACGGTCCCACAGCAACCGCAGTAGAGAAAGGCTGTCATCCTCCCAAGCGAGGACTATGGTATGTGCTTCTTCACTTTCGGTGATGTTGTCGGGAACCGAGCTTAATCTTCTTCGCCAAAGTGGGACCCTGGTGCTCCAACAATACTGCTTCTGACTCTGACAGTTTTCATATGTCCATTTCAGAGGTATATGTATTTACTGAAGCGATTACATCAGAACTGAAAGGGGTTGAACAGGATAACTTCAGCCATTTGTCGAGGAATGGCCCATATGTATTTTAATTTGTATTATTTATAGTTATATAAATTACATAACGTGTAAAATCGTTGAGAAAGTAAACAAGGAAAACAAAAAGTTGACGATATAACTCTTAGCATGCCTGACATTATTGTTGTCGGAACCTTCGAAATTCATTGAAAACTAGTCGGATGTGCCAATCCCAAAACTTTCTTCTATCTCAGTCATGTTAATACTTCCAAATTCGTTATCATATCCCCAATAAAATCAATATTTTTCGTTATTCCGTTGTACGTCAGCTGCTTTCGAATCGTCGGGTTACCGGGATGCGATCAACTGATGTATAATACTAAACTACGAAAAGTCCTTCAGGTCTGAACCGACAGGAACAGATAGCCTCCCTATTTCTTGGTTTTTCGATTTTAGCTAATTTTACTGGAAAACACGAAGGTAAAATGCGTGGAACCTAATTAAAGAAGATTCAATCCCAGTTCTCGTCAACATTGAATTTGAATGAGAATATCGCCAAATTAGTCCTCTACAGCCAAGTTGGCTTCATTTATGACAACCTATTTTGGTCGCCAAATTCGGCGATATTTCGCCAACTGTCGTCAAGTTTGGCGAGAATTTGACGTTGGCGAATATAAATATATAGTGATAAGCATATAATAGGATTAATTGTTACAACAATGAAAGAAAATTTGCCAAAACCATGTTAACTATAACTCATAAGTTAAACCCGTTTATGGATGAATTTTGCTGTCTTGTTTGAAAATGTCAGCCACCCTAAAATTTCAAACCGCTAGATCTCAGGCATTTTTTAAGATAGAGGCAAAACAAAAATTGTTCCGGATTCTCTGAACATATAACGAAAAAAAATTGTAGGATTTCTAATTTTTTTGCACATCTTTTTGAATTTGAAATTGAATTTGGCTATTTTGACCTTTTGAATTTGGCTATCACAGCACCCCCTTTCGTAAAAATATCCCCAAATTCTGATAGAACCTGCTTGCCATAGCCAAAAACATAGAAAAAAAATCTGGTTCAATTTGAAGTATAACTTCATACACTCTTAGAAGGTACAATAGTGAAAATGGAACAAAAATATCGATCGCAGCGCCCCCTTTCGTCGAAATATCCCCAAATTCTGATAGACCCTGCTTGCCATAGCCGAAAGCATAGAAAAAAAATTTGGTCCAAATTGAAGCATAACTTCATACACTTTTCGATGATACAGTAGTGAAAATGGAACAAAAATATCGATCGCAGCGCACCCTTTCGTCGAAATATCCCCAAATTCTGATAGAATCTGCTTGCCATAGCCAAAAACATAGAAAAAAAATCTTGTTCAATTTGATGTATAACTTCATATACTTTTAGATGGTACAATAGTGAAAATGGAACAAAAATATCGATCGCAGCGCCCCCTTTCGTCAAAATATCCCCACATTCTGATAGAATCTGCTTGCCATAGCCAAAAACATAGAAAAAAAATTAGGTTCAATTTGAAGCATAACTTCATACACTTTTCGATGGTACAAAAAAGACCCACACAGACGGACAGACGGACAGACGGACGGACGGACAGACGGACAGACAGACATTTTGTAAAAACATGTTTTTCGGAATCTCTGAACCCTAAAACGTGTAAATCCGTCGAAAACCGGGTGTCGAAAAAAATTTCGATTACAATACTTTCTTCTATTATAGATAGAAGAAAGTAAAAAATTGTATAAATTAAGTCACAGAACATGCCTTTTTGGGGAAAACATAACTTGTGATTTTTGCAAATTTTTGTATATTTTTTTAAGGAACTGCATATAAGTGCTTTAAGTAGATTGTTTTACATTAATCTGCTATAAAACGAGTGTAATCCTATAATGAAAAATTTATTTTTTGACATTCTGTTATAACTTAACCATATGTTTTGGTATATCTACCCTATATATATAAAATCCTAATGAAACGAATTTGTGAAACGATTTTATGAAACGATTTTATGAAACGACTGATTTAACGACTGATTATGTTTCAGGGCTATTTTTAATAAAATATTAAACGCTTGATGGTAAAATTAATACCAATTGTCCATAAAAATCCGCGGATGTCAAAACTGGTAATAGAATTTTGAAATTGGAATTAGTTTTCGAGATATTAATTTTTTTTTCTAATTTTAATGACATTTCTGTAATGATGGCAACTAATTACTCAGTTTTTTTGTGACAAAAAAGGGAAAAAAATTGAAAAGGATCCCGATAGGGATTATGGATTTCTTTTTAATCGTCATTTTCAAATTGAAATTGAATATATCTTTTATTTCAATCGATAATGAAGACAAGATTGTGATTAAATTATGTTTTTCAGGAAAATTTTTAAAAAAAAGCACATTTCTATCGTCAGGATTCAATCATCTGTCAGCATTTAATTTAATTTATAAACTGAAAATACTTTGAATAAATTTGTCCAAATGACGTCATTTATGTAAACGCAAAAGAAAGGGGGGGGGAGGAATTAATAGTAATTATTATTTATTGATATCATTTTGTTATTCTTTTGTAAAATTTAATTAAACGAATTTATAAAATCACTAAAACGGATATATATTTGCCCAACTGAACGGAAGGAGAAAATAATATGCTGCTTGGTTTTCTTTCCAATTTTAATGAGAATATGACATCAATTATGGTAAAATGACATTTAGTCCTTTCTCTCTTTTATTGACAGCAAGGAAAAGAATGCTCCCTATATATTAGAGAAATGCTATTAAAGTTTAAAATAGATGAATATTTCAGTAGCATTACTTTTTGTTATACATACAATTTGTTTTACATACAATTTGTTATACATACAATTTGTTTTACATTTTTGTTTTACATACAATTTGTTTAGCGTAAAATGTCATTTATCCTATTTTATATATAATCAGAAGTAATATAATTAAACAATAATATTAAACAATAATAATATACGTATAATTAAAATAGGCATATAAACAAAAAAATCGTTGAATTTGTTTCCATGGCTGTTTATGTCATTTGGCACCAAATCTCGCTTTCTGATGCCCGAATTGCGCCAAGCTTTTTAAAAAAGCCTCAAGACCCCTATAATAGAAAAGCACCAAAAGTTCATTGGGTTTGTTTTCATAACTTTTGGCAACAAATCTATGTATATTAACTAATCTATCCCTTTTTGAAGCTCGAATTACGCCAAACCTAAAAGCAAAGGATGCTATACTGGAAAAGTAACCGATTTTCTTATGGACAATATTCAAGTGACATAACATGGTGTAAAATTATCGCGTATAGCAAATTTGTTTAAATATCTCATCAATTGATGCCGTATAAAGGCAGGCATGCATGCACAAAATATTTAATTAATTTTGTATGATAAATAATTATTAGAAAATTCGTATATACATAATAATTAGAATAAATAATTTACGTATTTAAAATAACATGAAAATATGCATGATGGTGCACTAAAATAGAGAGAAAATTAAAACCTGTTACTGAAAATGTCTATAACATAGTACTTTTCAATACCGCGGTTTTTAATGTTATTCACAATCAGATGGAATTTTTCTCATCCTTAAACGCAAAGGAAGAATACAATACAGATCGTTGTTATAAAAGTCCGAGAATTAGCCACAATTTAAACCTAACCATTTTATACAAGCTGGTTTTCAAGTTGTAATTGATTTTGCTTATCAATCCTGATAACAGTCGTCAGTTGTCGCAACAGCCGTGTATGAGGCCATGATAATCAAAAAATGCCCCATTAAAACGTTAAAAGCTTGGCAACCCAATTACATATTTACCAATATATTTTTCAAACAAAGCACGCTGTCATGTTTTTAGAGGCCTCGAAGTCTGATCGGAGGTTGGCGAGCGTAGCTCGCAGGGGGTAGGCCCCCTAGTTTGTATATAAATAAAAAAATATATTTTTTTTTGAGTTACTCGAAAAAAGATCATTTACATAAATGAATCTAACAATAACATACCCTTGCACGAAGCAATGAGGCAGACTTCAATTTTCCTAGATAGGAATATGTATTTAAGTCATACTGTCATTATGTCAGGATCGTATTTTAAACAAAACGTAACTTTTATTCATTTTATTTTAAGGTTTCAGAGACAGTTTACCCAAATTGATTCCTTTGATGAAGATTCACATATCTCTCAAAAACACTAACTATTGAAATGACGTAAAAAAAATAAAGGACAATTTCCTTTATGTCAGTGAAAATATGGAAATAATCATTTAAAAGTTTTTTTTTTCTTTCTGTTTCCATAGCATTAAGGTAAAGCTAGGAGAGTCTGCGCACAATTCAAAAGAATAACAATAAAAAATATATATTTATTATTTTTTTCTAAACTATCCATGAATAATTTTTACTTCATTTGCTTTTTATGCTTTTCCATTGCTATTTTGTTGTTATGTTGGAATTTAATGGAACAGTTGTAATAAAACCAAAAAAGTTATTTTGCGCAATCTGTCCTTACATGGTTGGTGTGATTGCGCACATGGGTAGGAGAGATTGTTACTAATAATAACTACAATTAAATTGTTAACAAGAATAATTACACTTAAATGGCATTGTTGTAAAGTTTTTGTGAACAAATATTATTGTATTAGGAGTGAATATTTCACCCTAATGATTAATAAATTTTAAATGGAAAATAATTTTAAAAACGATTAAAAAAATTTAATTAAAGGAAACAAAATTAAAGAATCAGAAATAGCAAGTCCAGATAAGATTACAAAATAACATTAAGTTACTTGATAACACGTTTAACTTAAAATTAGTCCATTTTCATTTTTAATTTTTTAATGCAAATTAACCAATAAGCTGCGTAATCTCTCCTAGCATGGAAACTAATGGGAACAATGCGCCATCTCTCCTAAGTAGAAGATGCGCAAACTCTCCAATTTCGGTAGGAGAGATTTGCGCGGCCTTTTATTTAAACATGGCATATATCTAAAATGAACCGTTGATGTTCACATTGTTAGTCTAGATTAGTCGCTTATGAGAAATCGTTTAAGTTTAAAATATTTTGTACTATTGACATTGTATAGAAATTCTGATGAATAGCTATGAAAATTCAAGCACTTACTTTGGGAAAACAAAACAAAATAGCAATGCTTTATCTTAGACGCTCAAAACAATCAACGAGCACTTTCAAGTAGACACTCCACAACTGCTGTTCTACAACTACCTAGAGTCTCTGTGCGCTCACTCTATTCCTTTCCCCCGAACCTCTATGTGCGCAATCTCTCCGACCGCGCCATCTCTCCTGGCTTTACCTTATGTTAAATGTATTAATATAAATATCATATGTGATCAGAAAAATATTATATCAAAAATGTCTCATGTGATATATTGCGATATTTGTATCGCTAAAATATGATTTGAAAATTTTCGATTGTTTGAAAAAGTGGCCTTGCCTGGAATCAAACACAAGAACCTAAGAAAGGACCTTAGTTTGACTCCCGTCCAGCACACTTTTTCACTCGGTTGGAAATATTTCAATCAGGATGGTATATTTACCTATCAGTATGATTGAGTTAAATATACTAAAAGAATAATGTATCTACGTATCCATCGTTCCATTACCTGAGGTATATTCAATTGAGCTGCCTACATAGCAAACCAGATGCTATTCCCAATAACGTTTTTGGCCCCACCAGTAGCTGAGAGGTTCTGCTCTCAAAGCTGGTAGACGGTAGGTGCTTGGCTCAAAACCCTGTCGCTCTCGTCGACCTATCCGTTCAGAGTTTTCCGTGGTTTTTCTTCGAACCTTGCCTTAAATACGGTTTAGGATCCCTTAGAAAGACCCCTATGGAGGGCATACCGCCCTTGGGCCTATATCCCTCGTGTTGATAATCGGCCGTCATAAAATCAACCAACCAACGTTCTGAATCGTTAGTGTAGTTCGGTTCTCCTTTCAGGTAGCTCTATAGGCAAAACTTTGGCAATTTAAACCAATGATCTTGGGCTCGACTGGACACATTTCCACTAAGTTATAAAATTTCAAATCGTATGATACCTTTGCCAATCGGTATGAATGTGTTAAAAATAATTTAAAAAGTGTTTTATTGAATGTTCAGATTTTTTTTTTAATAAAAATGATTTAAATTTTTAGTTTTCTGAAAAACTATAAATAACGACTTATAGTCTGAAAAATAATAATTGGTACTTATTTTCTACCCTTTCATTAAATCACATATTGGCCTAAAGTAACATTTTTAAATACATATATAAGTTCGCGTGAAACATCACAAATTATTAAAAACTGAATTAACATACCTCGACTTTCCCTTTCGTATATTAGTATTAAACATTTGACTTAAATAATTTAAAAAAATTACCATGTCTTCATATAAATTTTATTTGTATAATATTTAAACATTATGTATTGTATCCTTACGCAAAATGAATGCGAGATTACAACGTGCTGTTTTAGATTTTTCTACAGATAGTAAAATAAATATGTTTCAAAGATTGTAAGCTACATAAGTTAAAAGTATGTTTTGAATACTGATTAGAAAATCAAAATGTAACGAAATTTTACATTTTTGTGACAAGGACAAACTTGAGGAACTCTTTAAGTTTAAGCAAAATTATTATTCTTTAAAAAAAAATTCACTGAATTTTGCGTTTATGTATTTATTTTTTAGATTGAAATATTTTTATTTATTTATTTAGTTAGTTAGTTAGTTTTTTTATTTAGCGTTTTAGATACAAAAAATAAAGCTCAAAACCATATTTTTATGCAAAAATTCATTTTTTTTATTTGCAATTCGCTATTAACATGACATTTTTTTTAAAGAGCTTTTGAATAATATTTAACCTAACATACGTGCTCTTACTTTTGTTACTGAAAACTGTTAAAATAGTTTTTATAATGATTAAAATAAATATCTGTTCGTAGGTGTTAACAGTTAAAACGGTAACTGTTAAATGTTGTGAAAAAAATACATTGTGCAATGTACCCAAGCCAAAGTACCCAGGTTCGAGTCCTGTTCCTGGCATTTTTCGCTCTGTTGGAATAAATCTCAACTATGATACTCCAATCATCAAACATGATATACCTAGTTGAAAAAACTTTCTTCTGTTCATGATGACCTAATTACATGGTATACAGGTTGGTTGGTAGGTTATTTTTTATGATCGATTACCTGCTCTTGGAATATAAATCGGCGGTTTCAATGTTGTATCACATTATTCATGTAAAATGCTATAGTTATAGCTCAGATGAATAAAATTACAGCTGCAGTTCGCAGTCATGTCCAGCAAATAAGAACGCATTATGCTAACCAGGGTATCGTTGGGACAGCTCAGTAAGAAGAGCATTGGCACGGTAAGCCAAAGTACCCAGGTTCGAGTCATGGTCCCGGCATTTTTTGCTCTGTTGGAGTAAATATAAAATATGATACTCCAATCACCGAATATGATTTACCAAGTTGAAAAACTTTTCCTCTGTTCATTATGAACTAATTACATGATATAGAGGAGTTGCAATGTTGTATCACATTCATCATGTAAAATGCTATAGTCATAGCTCGGATGAATAAAATTAGCGCTGAAGTTTTCAGCCATGTCCAACAAATAAGAGCAAATTATGCGAACAGAATATCCTAGGGATATCTCAGTAGAAAGAGCGTTGGCACGGCAAGCCAATGTACCCAGGCTCGAATCCTGATCCCAGCATTTTTCGCTCTGTATAAATAAATTTCAACTATGATACACTAGTTTTCGTATACATACATTACTTTAAACTTGCTATTTTTAAAAATATAAATCGAGCATTACGAACTAAACATACTTTAAAATATTTCGCAATTTTAGCTTGTAAAACTGTAATTTCAGACAAAAATCTAACTTTATTATCCTCAATGGACACAGAATACCTTTCACCCTTATCGAATAAATATTGTAAAGCAATCCTACTTGAAAAAAAAATGCACAGTTAACAAAATTTATAGCTAATTACAAGAGATGTAACAAGCTAATTGTTAGTATTTTGCTGATGTGAAATATTGTCGTTTATCAACTGGAGCGGACGCAACATTGTTAAGTACATTAAAAACATTAACATTAAGTATGCTGAAACAAAATTAAAGAAAAAAATCTGTCTTAGTAACTGTTTTGGCATAAACTAAACCAATATTACCGGAAGAAAAGTGAAATCTTCTTACGTTAATTATTTACGCTTTTATGCCGTGATATATGGAGTATTTTTTTAACTATCTTCAACCTATAATCCGAAAATGCATGCATAGAAGATTGTGTAAATTGCTCTAATAAGCATTTCTGCTTTTAACGGAAGAATTACGCTGAGAAAACTTTCAGCTTATTTATTTTTTCTCTAGAATTATTCCATTCAATTTCTATTTCTATTTCTATTTATTTTTATTATATTTTGTTTCCTTTTCACTTTCGTTGTGATAGAGTTTTAATTTAAGTGTGACAGAATTTTAAGTACAATGGCAAAAAGCACACACATATTTGTTTATTTGGGCATCAATAAGATGTCATATTGATAGATAAGTTAGATTTATTGATGGTCAACCAATGTCAGAACCATGGTTGTATAAATGCATGATGAAAAGGTGCAGACAAGAATTGTTTTTTGTAACAGTGATAACTAAAATAATATGTGCTTTATTTAATTAGGAAATGACTCCGAGGTACTTGTGGCCAATGCCACACATACAATTACTGTCCATTGGTATTTACGGATTCTGTTTAAACGCTTTAGTACTAAATAAATAATAATAATAATAAAACAATAAATAAATAAACTATTCGGATGTGCCAATCCCAAAACTTTCTTCTATATCATACATGTTAATACTTCAAAAATCATATTTTTTTTTTAATTATTCATTTTAGAATTTAAAAGACATGGAGCATAGCCGCACCGCACGAAACATAATCAGCTCCAACGTATGTCAAGGTCAAACAGAATAGGAAGTTTGATGGTATTCTGTGCATTAGTTCTTGAGATATGACTATATCGCTAAAATCGTGTAAATCCTGAAAAATGTAGCATAGCAGAGTCACCTGTTGAGCAATTTACACCAAAACGTAGTCTGCACTAATTTATATCAAGGTCTAAGTGAATATAAAGTTTTATTAAATGATGTGCATTAGTTTTTGAGATATAGCTATCTTTAAAAAAATAATAAAAAGAGTAGCATAGCATTAGAGTAGCATTAGGTTATTTACACCAAAACGTAATCAGCATCTGTTTATCTTCAAATCTCACGGACTCACGGAATCACAGACAGACAATTTCTAAAAACAGTCATATCGTGTTCAGGGCCTTCTAAAACGTATAAATCCGTCGAAAACCGGAAGTCGAAAATTTTCATGAATCCAATAATTTCTTCTTGTAAAGATATAAGAAAGTAAAAACAGAATAATTTAGAATATAAATGTATGTCATTTGAAATTATGTACTGGGATAGATTGTTAAAATTCAAAAACAAATTTTATAAAAAAATTTACTGGCCTTATCAAACATTTTCATATAAAAAAACATTTTGATTCTTGATAAGTATGTATGAATATGATTTTTTGCACGTACACATAAATAAAACCTAAAAACAGGTTGCAGAAATGACATTGTACAATAAATTAAGTTCAGAGGATATAATAGAAGTAGCCACTATATCCAAATATAATAACACATTATAAATATGAAAGTGTGTGTGAATGTTTGGCTGAAGTATATATCAAAACGGATTATGTTCAAAAACATATATGAAGCATCTTCAGCATCAAAACGGATGATGTCTTTGTATCGCTGCATATAGGTTGATTACAACCAGAAAAGAACAAGCTTTTTTAAATTTAAATTATTCAAATGTATCTCTTAACACTTAAAAATTTCATTATTTTTGTAGAGAATCAATGGATATTTTCCCTAAAAAGGTTAACCACTTTTCTTTATAGTGGGCAAAAAATCAAAACCTGGAATAATTATTTTTCCATAACAATCAATATTATCAATTGACAGATTTCAATGTGAGAAATGAAAATGAAATAAAAATATTCAAGAATTTAAAAAAAAAAAAAAAAAAAAAAAAAAAAAAAAAAAAGATAAATTTGGTGTCATATTTTAAAGGAAAAAGATTTTTAATAATGCATAAAACATGAATATCAGTTACGTTCAGAGAGTTTTAGGAGTTTTTTGTAAAATATGACGTCATAATTAGCCGGAAAAAAATACCAATAATTTTATTATTAGTAAAAGATTTTTCATAGAAAAATTTGACGTCATATTTGAAGTAAAACAGATATGTTCAAATATTTATTAATAATACAAGGAGCATGAACCGTACAGTACGTACAGAAAGTAGGTTAGTATGACGTCATATTTTAACTGAAAAACTATTCTTATTTATAGAATACACGATAATGATTATTAAAAATAATTATCATTTACATACAGATGAAAGTTTTTTTTTCCAAAACCCTCGTCATGATTATATAAAAAGAAAAATGAACAAGAATTATGTTATGGAAAAGAGATTACGCTTGGGAAAAAGGAATATTTAAAATAAAAAAGGCATTTTCAAATCTATATATTTAAAATGCTAAGCGTTTTTTTTTTCGACAGTATTTGAGAGAAAACTCACTTCATCAAATTGATGAAACATGATTCTTATTTTAAATGAAAGATATTTTGCCACAGATTTGTTATCGAGCATTTGTTTGTTCAATCCTTTTATTAATTAGCAAAATTTTAATTTTAAATGTTTTCTTTTTAATTTCTTTAGAATGGCGGATTACTTCCTCTAGTAAGAGGATAAAAGTGAAGTAATGAAAAATAATGAGACACGTTGCTTTTAAGCCAATTTTTCTAATCATCAAGTTAAATTTCGGTAAAAATGTTTATGCATGTGTACTTTATCTTTATAAGCGAATAAAAAGTTATATTTACTGTGACGTCACGACCCTATTGTCCACTGTGTTTATTTTATCTTTATGCATTATAACTTTATTGATGCCATTTTCTCATTACAATTAAATATAAAATATACTCTTATTTGTATACATGGTGGTTAAGCGTGAAATAAAAGTTTATAAAGTACGTGTGAAAAGTTTGTGTCAGTAAAAATGACGTTATGCGTAGCTTGAAATGCATTTTTACATCGATAACACTAAAGAGAAAAATGTATACGATGGTGTCAACATGACGTAATTTTAACTGATTTTACAATTCTTAATTATAAAGATAAGAATTGGAGCCTTTATTGATTGCTTCATCTTGATTGCATACATTGATTACATGTTACCAATATATATTTTTTTAATTATCGGTTAGGGTATTTAATTTTTAATTAAATATTCAGAAATGTAAATTATTTCAGAAAAATTAAGATTATTAAAAATAGTGCTACGGTAAAAAAAAGCTTGAAATAATGATTGTTTTTGGCGTTAGAATAAACAATGTAAGGCGAATATTTTATAGGAATTATTTTGTAGGTTTATTATAAGTCCATTTAACAGTTTCTTATTAGCGGCAAAGTCCTATTTCTTTCATTGTCGATTCCCCTGTCAAAGTTAAAAAACGGTAGTCTATTTTTGGACGCCAGCCAAAACCCAGTGGTAACATTTAGAAATGTATAACGATTGTGTCATCAAACGGCACTATCGCTTTCTCTTTTATCGCGCTTACGTCACTTATAAATACCGCACAATTTCACTTCTTACATCATCAATTAGAAAAACGTCAACTTTCGAATGAAATTCGTTTGAAAACTTCAGCTTAATTCAACGACTTTTTAAATAATTTTTAAGCATGAGTTGTTTTTTAAATCTATCTCAACAATGGCCATCTGTTTGCTTAAATAATGTAAAAATAGCCCCGGAGAAATTTGACACAGTTGAAAATTGTTTTTTTCTAACCAACAGAAAAAGTGAAATAATAATAATAATAATACAAAAAAACTGATAAATCATAAGATCAGATTATCTATAAGATAGATCATTTTGGTGCTAAACTGAAATCTGTCAACAAAAAAATCGATTAACAGTTTATGTTGAACTTAAAATTGATATCATGCTGAATTCGTTGATGTATGTGTTGCATCAGAATATGCTATGAATTGTATTTTTATATTTTAAAAATCCATTGGGTATTTCACTGTATCAGAGAGAAAAGAATCTCGATTGTGGAAAAGGGATAATCATCCTGATTAGAAAGTGATCGAAGAAACCATACAAATAAATTATTCTTGAAAACATTAAAAATCTGACTCATCTGCAGATTATATATTATTATTGCAAAAGATATATATATATATATATATATATATATATATATATATATATATATATATATATATATGTGGTGATTTTTAAATTTTTAAGGCCGAGTTGCTTGAGTAGTAACATTTTTTAATAAATGTTTTTTTGAAAATAAGATGGGCTCTTTTCACATAATCAACCGAAGAGGAATTTCCAGCACTCAATATTAGATGGCGTGTGTACGTAATCATAATTAAGCATCTCATTCAAGAACACAGAAGTTTTTATTCTCAAACTT
Organism: Maratus michaelseni; assembly: GCA_963931845.1. Taxonomy (NCBI): domain Eukaryota; kingdom Metazoa; phylum Arthropoda; class Arachnida; order Araneae; family Salticidae; genus Maratus; species Maratus michaelseni. Next base: position 260,630,939 of record OZ007589.1, on the reverse strand, counting down.
AAATTGACATCAGGGAAGAATCTGCTTTCACTCGAGTCCTCTTTTCGTTCAATCACGGCTCCCACTACTGCAGAGCACGATGGCCATTTATTTAAAATAAACATTCCGCAGGCATATAAGAAAAAACATACAGGACTCCACGCCAATACCAGGCAGAGATTCCATCATTAACCTAACAAATCAAACTTCGATCTAGCGTCTCTCTATTCGAGCTTTCATCAGTGCATCACATCTTCGGATCTCCGAATAGAATAGAATGCTCTCCGAAACGGAAAAGGCGACGATATATTCTACATGGTCACGTGCGCCAATCGTGAGCTGGGATTCTTTGCGCTGGCTCCAGAATATGGTAATAAAATGGTTTCCGCTAATTTTTGGCGCGAAAGAACATTCTCGAAAGTTCCATGATGTTCGATGATTTAGCTATGACCCAGAGTGTTTTAGACTAATTGATTATCGTTCGAGAATATGGAATGATTTTGACTTTTAGGGAAAGAAAAAAAAAGAAAAAGAGAAATGGTTTATCGAATTTGGAACATAGACAGAATGGAATTAGAATAAATGCTTTGACATTTTAATAATAATAAAAAAAAGATTTTATGATCTGGCGAATTATTTTTAATATCGGAACTGATTAAAATAAATACAGTCTTTTTAGGAATTTAGAAAATTAAAAGGGAATTATGCGGGTTTTTTAAAGTATGAATATTAGGGAGTTTTATAATTTAAAGATAAAGACGCGATTTATTGAACTAATTAGCAGCCATTGAAATATTGAATTTAGATATGAGGTTTTTTCGGAATACATAGAGTTAAAATATTTTAATAAACGGAGGAAATAAATATTATAGAGTAAGTTAGACTAGGATGGAATAAAAATACTTTGGTTTATCGCGATAAATTTTAAATTTTGTTATATTATCCCCCCCTTTAAAAACTCTTGACTGAACAAGCTGTTTTATAAACGGCGGTTTCAGACGAGAAAAAAAAATTAATTTTAAAGTTGTTTAGAGTGAGCCTGCACTGGCATTGGCGAAAGAGAAGAACTTAAAAAGAACGAAGTATAATAATTTTGGAAGATAACAATTTTGAAGAAGGACGTGAAAGAAGATCTCCCTGAAAAACAAAAATGTTACAATCTCACTTACCATTTGTAAGTGCACAAGAAAAATACAATAAGAATAAATAATAAATATTAATAAACAAGAAAAACAGGATAATAATAGTAACAAAATTTTGCTTTTACCAAGTTCACAAGCTTTAGAATAAGTAGTCATTAGCAAAGTGTTAAAACAAAGTTAAAAAAAAATCGACTTCATTCAAATTTGAGTTCATTAGATCCAACTTTTTATTTCCGTCTCTTTCTTGGATCGTTATAATTCCTCATTTTGTTTTTTAAATAATTAGTACAGTCTCTTTTATAAATACAGTTTTTATATAAAGGCTGAAAATTAAGACATTTTTCCATCAAATTTTAAAACTATAGTCATTTTTACCAATACTTTATAATGACTGTATAATGCTAGCTCTTGTCACAACATCTTCTTTTAAGTATCACATTAATTTTCTCACATAATAAACAAGTCAAATTATCTCTTGGTCGTTTATTGTACTTGGAATATGTTATCTTTGTTATATTCCTGTGGGATCTGTTATATTTCTCTTGGGATCCCAACATCTTTAACTAATTTTTGTCAAACATTTTTTCAATAATAATTAATATAACTCTTCAATAATATAAATAAATGCTATAATAAAATTCAATTCATAAACATAACAATAATAACTTTCAATATAACTAATACTTCTCAACATATGTAGTAATTCATAATATAATTCAATAGTAGAAATAATAATATTATAATAACATTTGTATAATTTAAGAAAATATCACAGTTTGTTTATTTATTGTTAGGGAAAATATTGGTTAAGGAATAAAATAATTACATAGCAAATAAATAAATTTCCTATTTTTTAATCATATAAGAAAGTATTTTTGCCAGTCGAAAATATACAAAAAATATATACATATAATAATAATTTCAAAATCCAAATAAATTTAAATCTAAATATTTAGAAATTGAACTCTCAACCATTAGTTCCTTACAATAATTTTTTCCTCTGATACCCTTTTACAAAATTATACTGTTAAGTTATAAGTATTCATATCCTAAATGCAGAGTGTTTTTTTTTGGCAAACTTAGAATAAATAAAGACAATACATAACAATAAAATATGTTAATTTTGGCTGAGAACTGGAATACAAAGGCAATTTTGTTTAAATACTTAATTTTCTATTGTCACACAAAACAATCACTGTAAAATCACATCATCACTAACTACCCAATCATTTATATAATTATAGAAATACTTATAAACGGTTACTATTTGATTATTTATTGAAGTAAATAACATAATATTAAATTTTTGAAACAATTGGTTTAAGAAAAAGTAAATAAAGTAAAAATAGTTTATTTTGATATAGAATTAAAACATTTAATTTCATTTTTCAACATCAATTTGACAATTCCTAAAATCAAAATACACATCTTATGCCTGCTTAAGGTGTCTACTCAACCTCAAAAACTCTCAAAAACAATTAATATTCTAGTTGCGCACCAAGAACATACCTGATAATGTTGAAAACTATTGTAATAAAAGATATTTAAATAATTAGAATTTACTCTATTGTTTTTACTTTAGTTTGATTTTGTGATGGTGATTGTGATGTCTGTGGTGGTTTTGATTGTTGTTTGGGTTGCTCATGAAATAGTCTGAAATTATTTGGTGAAAAATATGGTGCGAATTGTTCCATGTTTCCAAATTACGACCATATATACCCTTCTGACAGAAACATAACTGAATTCAAACTTTTCCTATTGAATTTTTTAAGAATTATAAGAATTTGTGAATCCAAATTAAGCATTAAACAGAACATTTATTCAATAAAATACATAAAAATCTCCTAAATTTTATTTATTATTTTTGTTAAATTTAAATTTAATATGTTGCATTAACTACCTTAGAATAATTTTTTTATCATAGCAATAATAATAATAACAATTGTATCATCAGCAAAAAGAACAAGAAGAGCAACATCATCAACAAAATTTTATTTACATACCTCATGAATTTTTTGAATGCAACTTACCTAAATTTTCCAATTTCTCTTCTAAATATTTTTATTATTTGTCATCAAGGAAAACATGACTTTATCTTCATATCTATCGTCATCACGTATGAATTCTATCATCACATCATAATTATTCTGAGTATTCAATTCTAGTAAATTTATTACTGCTAAGGAATTTGGTAAATACTGAACTTATTTCTACCTAAGCTATGGACAAATGAGGTGTAAAAAAAATTCCCCATTGGTGAGCTTAAGATTATTTAAAATTCAAAATTACCTAATAGAGCAATTCAGCTAGGTTAACATAGTGCTAAATATCTACATGTTACAGTAAATTAATTTCTACCTGACCTAGCATCTTACTTAAACATTTTATTAATATTATAACACCATCAAAAATTTTCAAAGTCTCTATATTAAATATTTTAGCAAGTTGGTAATGCATCATAAATCCTACATTAAATGAAAATAAACAATAACATACTAAAATTATTTTTATATATTCACAGTTTAAATAAACAGTAAAATACTAACACTCTATTTACATATTTACATCATAAAAAATCTTTCAGTGGCTCATTAATTCACCTACAATTCAAATCACCAGTCACTAATTATTCAACATATTTTTTTTTTCATCATAGCTGTTTTGTAATTTAGGTTGGCATGGTGCCAGAAAAGTTCCTTTAGGATAAAAGTTGCCTCTTTAAAAAATACAGATCAGATCTCAGTAACATTTTAAAAATAATAGAATTTTTTTAAGAATATCTGTTCTTAAAACACGAAAATATGACGTATCTTACTAAATAATAAATTAAACTTAATAACATTTAAATATTTGTAACAGAAATAAATTTTAAAAACAAAAATTTAATCAGTATAACATAGTATATAAAACCTTTAAATTTCAGAGTAAACAACTAAGAACAAGAAAATAAAACATTTTAAATATAACATGAAGTAATAAATGAAATAATAAATATCAATAAATAAAAATAAAAATATTAACTCACAGTTATTCTGGACATTTTTCACAAGAAGAAGATTTCGTAAATCTAAAAAATCTTTAATTTCCTGATAATAATAAAGCCGTACTCTTTCTTAATCCCTTTGAATTACATTACGAAATCTTTTTATCACCGAAACTTTCGTCCATTGGCTTGCTGTAAGAACATCAGTCTCCGATCCGAACAAAAGTACCATGAAAATGTTCCATCACTCGATAATTCCTTCAAAAATTAAACTCGAAATCCATTGAAACACAGATAAAAAAAATCCTGTCCGACTAAAATAATTCTGTGGTGATTTTTAAGGCCGAGTTGCTTGAGTAGTAACATTTTTTAATAAATGTATTTTTGAAAATAAGATGGGCTCTTTTCACATAATCAACCGAAGAGGAATTTCCAGCACTCAATATTAGATGGCGTGTGTACGTAATCATAATTAAGCATCTCATTCAAGAACACAGAAGTTTTTATTCTCAAACTTAAATTGACATCAGGGAAGAATCTGCTTTCACTCGAGTCCTCTTTTCGTTCAATCACGGCTCCCACTACTGCAGAGCACGATGGCCATTTATTTAAAATAAACATTCCGCAGGCATATAAGAAAAAACATACTGGACTCCACGCCAATACCAGGCAGAGATTCCATCATTAACCTAACAAATCAAACTTCGATCTAGCGTCTCTCTATTCGAGCTTTCATCAGTGCATCACATCTTCGGATCTCCGAATAGAATAGAATGCTCTCCGAAACGGAAAAGGCGACGATATATTCTTTCAGTAAGGGTAGGAATACATGGTCACGTGCGCCAATCGTGAGCTGGGATTCTTTGCGCTGGCTCCAGAATATGGTAATAAAATGGTTTCCGCTAATTTTTGGCGCGAAAGAACATTCTCGAAAGTTCCATGATGTTCGATGATTTAGCTATGACCCAGAGTGTTTTAGAATAATTGATTATCGTTCGAGAATATGGAATGATTTTGACTTTTAGGGAAAGAAAAAAAAAGAAAAAGAGAAATGGTTTATCGAATTTGGAACATAGACAGAATGGAATTAGAATAAATGCTTATGTCAAAGCATATATTACATAAAATCTTTTTTTTTAATAATAAAAAAAAAGATTTTATGATCTGGCGAATTATTTTTAATATCGGAACTGATTAAAATAAATACAGTCTTTTTAGGAATTTAGAAAATTAAAAGGGAATTATGCGGGTTTTTTAAAGTATGAATATTAGGGAGTTTTATAATTTAAAGATAAAGACGCGATTTACTGAACTAATTAGCAGCCATTGAAATATTGAATTTAGATATGAGGTTTTTTCGGAATACATAGAGTTAAAATATTTTAATAAACGGAGGAAATAAATATTATAGAGTAAGTTAGACTAGGATGGAATAAAAATACTTTGGTTTATCGCGATAAATTTTAAATTTTGTTATATTATATATATATATATATATATATATATATATATATATATATATATATATATATATATATATATATATATATATATATATATATATATATATATCTTCATCTTTACGTAAAAATTTATTAGCTTAGAACAATGGATGCGTTTTAGAAGATAAGGATTTCAAACGAACAATGATTAAAGAGGACATTTTAAAACTTTTTATTTAAAGAATTTAAAACTTTTTTAATGTCGAATTTCGACGGTGCCTTTCGTCAAGCAATGCACGTGCGCATAGGAGCTCACTCGATTGCATTATCACAGGAGGAGAGATTTGTGCTTTATTTACTATGATCCTTTATTTACTGAAGATGATATGGACATAGAAATATACTATTTTTATGATACTTCACAGGTCCATGAAATTTTCTTTCTTACAGTGGTGAATATGGCGGTGATGTTGAACTGATTTGCATTACACAGTTGTTTAAGGATTGTTTGCTTGGAGATTGCATTGTAAATAGTACTGTATTTTACTGAAAAAAAACTTTTTAAATAATATTTTTGAAACACTGTTTCATACTCTACTTCTCCGAAATAATAAAGAAACTTATTTCACTGATATTGTTATAATAACTTTTTCCGTTAATTTTTTATGGGTTCCATCTAGTAGTTTTTTAATAATGTAAAGAACAAAAAATATGAGCAGAAAAGTTCTTACTCTTAAAAATGACATTAGGATAATCAGAGAATGTTGATTGTAAACATAATTGGATAAGTTATTTATTTTTTTTGAATTATATCAAATATTTCATTTTATTCTTAAAATTATTACACGACATCTTCGATGCGAATTCGTTTTCTTTTTCATGCTTGTTGCCACATTTTGAGGTGAAATAGAAATTTCATCTCAACCGTTCATTCAATAATAACCGTTTATTAAATTTACTTTTTAATGTGTAGTTTCGGAAAAAGTGATTTCATGATCGCATGTTAATTTATAAAACATGAATTTTTAATTTTCTTACAATTATTTTAAATCAAGATATATTTAGTTAGGCTTAAGAACACTGATTTAAAGACTGATGTAAAAGCTAATTTTCTAAGCCCTTTCACGTTATAAATAGGTAGAAAATCACATATGTACATGATTCATAAATATCAATACATTTTGTTTATGTAGACAAGTATTAGTCCGTAGGAAAACTATCTCTGGTGAAAGTGTCGTCGTATTTTTAATTATAAGCCGGTTTCATTCGGGCAAAAATTAGGTTTTATTGCCATTACAAAAAGTGTTGTAATTTTCACAAACTTTATCATCCGCAAATACATAATTTTAACGTATTTTACCGTACAATTTTCCAGAGTCCTAATTTCACTAAAATTTAATAAATATACGAGGGAAAGTCATTAAGTAAGTCAGAAAAGATAATTAAATAATAATTTACAAGGATATTCACTTCAAAACAATTTTTATTTCTCAACATATTCTCCACCAATATTTATGCACTTATATACCATTTTATGAGTACCCCAACACCAGCTGCATCAAATCCTTTGGGTTGCTGTCCCAGCCCCATTAGGACTTCAAGTTGTTGGAGAATATGTTGAGAAATAAAAATAGTTTTAAAGTGAATATCATTGTAAGTTATAGTTTAATTATCTTTTGTGACTTACTGAATGACTTTCATTCGTATTAAATTCCATGTAAAAGTTGTTGCTATTTAATTTTCTTTGGAAACTAAGTTTGGCATGTAACATCGTTCACATGAAATTAAAAGAAGATCCATTGCCACTAATTAAGCAAAAAAATTCTAGTTCCGCCCACCACCACCATATTTTTCAAAGGCGTATTATGGAAAAGCATTATGAAGGCTTATTATGAAAGGCTTATTATGAAAAAGCGTAAGAGAAATGCCATTAAAATATCCTTTTATTAATCAGTTATCGTTTTCTAATAGTTATACAATTCTTTCAGATTTTAAAATATCTAAATCTATATTTGATAATATCTAAATCTATATTTGAAAATATCTTTGCAAGGTAATCTTTTTGGCACATTGGAGTATATTCCTGCCAAATTTCGAAGTTTTCAAGAATCCTAAATTACTGCACAATAGCCAATATGACAATGTTTATCCATATTTGGGGAGTTTTTATCATACATATCAGATTTATTTCGCGATTGAAAGCAATAAGAAACTCTATTTTTTAGGCATTTAGACTTTGAGAGTCTTTGGGGAATGATAAGCATTTTGACATAGTTGGTATATCTACAGCTGTTAAAAATGTGGCAGTGTTAAATAAAAAATGTAATAAATATATGAAAGTTAAAGTTTTTTTTCGTGGGGTTTCACCAGGTTATAAGTTCTTTTTTAGGTAGTATAGAGCTTCCTCTTTCCCCAGATATGCAATGTTTTGTTATAGAAGAATAATGTTGTATGTTTTTATTATTATTATTATTATTATTATTCTAATCACATCAAAATCATGTCTAAAGTGACCTGTTAATGAACAAACTTCCTTTAAAATATTAACTAATGTAATAACTTAAAACAACATTCTTTAACACGAATTCATAAATTAAATCAGTATCCATGACTGGAATATAAGTAAAAAGACTAAATCGCAATGATAATGTAAAATAACAAAGAAGTAAATTTATTCGACTCTTAATCAGAATTACTTTCTACTGTAAAATGTAATAAAAATGTAGTTAATGTTATATGTTTTTAGTTATCGTAAGTGAATTATTGTGCTTAATCAATGCATTTGTCCATGTTACGTGAAAGAAGTCACGAATAACGGTGACTATAAAATAAATGAGGCATTCACATGTAAAAGGTAGTAAGTTAAGAAAAACTATTTTGAGATTTTTAATAGAAGTAGTAAAAAGTTGGCATGGAAAGAGCAGTAAGTGAGTGTTGAAAGTAATTTATGAATACATGGATCTCATATGCTTATTTATTGTGAATAAAACTTTGTAATTTAGCATTGTAAAACCTTTTTTGCTTCCCCTGTAAAATTAGATTTTCTTGACTTACTACTTTTTCCATATCAATGCCTCAAATCTAATATTTGACAAATATTTACAAATATCCTTTGTTGCTGGTTGTGTAGTAGTAATTTTTTTATTATTATTCTAAAGAACATTAGTAATGTATTTACCGAAGACGCCTTATAACTTGAAACGAAGAATATTATATTTAATTATACTGAATTATGTTGTCGAATGTATGAGAATAAAAATGCTTTCTATTGAATAAAATTAATACGCTGTTTCACTTAAACATATCTAATGTTGTCATTGTTTTATTCTGAACTACATTCTAGTTTTATATGCTTGAAAATTTGAATGTTTAAAATGATTTTTTTTATAGAACAATATTCATCGGTAAACGAATTTTAACTGTATTATAACTTTCCCTAAAGGATATGCGTTATTCAATTTCAGCATGTGAACGAACTGTTATAACAACTAAGTCAAACTAAAATAAATATTCTACTGCCTCGAGAAGTAGTGTATTCGAAAATATATTTTCATTAAATAAGAGTTAAATGAACCACAAATATATCCTAAAATATTTTTTCTTAGCTTACGGCCATTTATTATGTAATGATACTCAATTTCCTACATTGCAGAAATCTAAGAAGTATTATTTTTCTTCAAAGAAAGTTTTGTTATAACACAAATGTTATTTAGATAATTTCTTTCAAATATAAATGTATTTTATACAGATATAAAAAAAAATCCATCATTAGATAATATTACTTAGATACTTTACTTTCTAAAGTTTGAAAAAAATGAAAAATACATAACATTTCTAAGAGTGTGCGTTTAATTCATATATATATATATATATATATATATATATATATACACGCTGGGAGAAAAGACCATGTCTCATTTTAAACTTCAATGAAAAAATATATATTTAGCGTACGAAATTGTTTCCTATAATCGAAATTTTGTTTAAGCAATAATAATAATAATAATAATAATAATAATAATAATTTTGAATAGATGCGGTGCCCTTGAAAAGCTGCCCAAAATGTAAGTGTGTTTAAACATAAACAGCGGCATATGCTCAGCTATGCTTAGATTGAAGTTTATTTCCAATTTATGGCAGAATACATTACAAAACTTTGCGAGACTCACTTGGAAAAGTTCTATTAGACGTTTGACAATACAACAAACATTAACTTGGTGAAGTTCACAAAAATATTTGGCAATTTATTTTTGACCAAAATCTTCTCGACTAATCACCTTTTATTGCCAGTATGTGTCTAGTCTGTTATGTATAAGGCACTGTACACTGTAAGCATCACGATGTAAAATGTATGTATATTTGTTCAATACTATGAAATATGTAACTTCGCTACAGTTGATACTTTAACTTATCGTTTTTTGTTCTGTGAGTTTTCACTTTAAGTGTTAAATTTTTTTGTTGTTCTTTAAAATGCACATGTTTGTTTTCGTCAGTAACAATAGCCGTTGTTTCAAATAATTCATGTATCTTTTAATCAAGTAATATTTTAATGAAATTTTCAGTGTTTTAATTAGTTTTAAGTCAAACTAATTCTCATTTTTACTCTAATTTATTTCTACAGGATCCACACAACTTGTGCTGTTCGGCTTCTTAGTTTAAATTCTTGTCCTAAGGTGCACATCATTCTGCGTCCCAGTGACAAAAATTAAGATAGCAACAACAAAGAAAAATCATGAACCAAGCACAGATTATGAAACACTTTCCAACACTAACAGAATACTTTAACAAACCGTCGCTGTTTAATAAGGTAAATAAGGTATCTAAGTAAACATTTCAGAAAAACACAAAACGCACTTGAAAACTCGATTTCAGTAATTACCGTCCACAGCCGGAAAAGTACTCCAATTCTTTATTGCAGCCCTATATACAATTTATATATTTGTATATATTCTATAGTATGCTATTTAGTTTATTAATAAATCACATAACACAGTTGGAAATTCATCTTCAGCAATTTCTACCAATAGACGGAAACATACTTAAATTATTTTGTCCAGCCCTGTATATTACCTTAAGATTTTATACACGCCACATGCTATAGTTTAATTCAGGCAAATACACGCTGAAATCACACTTCCTGAAACTATAATAATTAGGCAGATATATATTTAGTTTTTTGCGTGGCCCTGTACATGACTTTACTGATATTCTACAAACCGTTCGTAGTATACTAAATATATTTCACGTTCAAAATACATAACTCGATTAAAAACCCATTATAATCAATTTACGCTGATGCACCATAATGTTGACGAATTTCTTTGCATAGCCCTGTATATGATCTGTATCATTTATACATTCCTCATAGCATTCAAAAATGTAGTTAAACACATACCTTACTAAAATCCCACTTCCAATTATAGCTTATAAACAATACTTTGTACACTGTACTGTATCCGAAATATTTTGTGTGTCCCTGTAAATGAACGATAAATGCTATGCACATAACAAGTATCTTGTAGATAGTAACCTTCAAAAGTGTATATCAATTTCATTACATTTGAAATGGAGTACATAATTAAAATACGCTTCAAACAGTTTTTCCCCCTTAGACCATTATGTAAAAGAATACTTTTGTGTGGCACTGTAAATGAAAGAGAAAAGCTTTACATTACATATTCTACAGAGATCATGTCTTAGCGCATTTCAGAAATTGATATCAATTTCATTTTATTTTTGTAATAGTATAACATGATTAAAAAGCGCCGCAAACGATTTTTCACATTAAACCATATGTAATGGAATACTTTTCAGTTTCTCTGTAAACTAATTACAAGTGCTAGACGTACCATGCTCGATAGTAAGGATCTTGTAGTTTATTTCAATGATGTATATTAATTTCAATATATTTTAAATGGTGTCACATCATAAAAATGCACAGCAAAGTATTTTCCCCATAGACCGTAATGTAACGAAATTCTTTTGAGTGCCCCTGTAAAAAAAGTATAAGTGCTACTCACTTCATTTTCAATACCGAACATGCTATAGTAAACCTCAATAACATATATCAATTACATGACTATCTGGATGTATTTACGCGAGTTAGAGCATGGACAGACAGACGGCAGATAGACAGACAGACAGTCAGCAGACAGACAGACAGACAAACCGAATTCATAAATTCTTTTCAACTATGTTGGAAAGTGTTAAAAAGGCTTAAATAACGATTAAAAAAAGAAATGCTGGAATAAATGGCACCGTCCCTAATGTAATGTTTGCTTGTCTTACGTTTTTATGCCATTTGGTATAGCTTAAAAGTAGCACTCTCTAAAAGAAATTTAAAAAAAATTATTTGCTTATCAAAACTTTCGATATATATATACATATATGTATACTTGTTAATTTCAATAAACGAAAAACTTGTCGAAAATAAACGTCATTTAATGTAAAATTACTCCGATCACGAAAAACAAATTGTAGCAAATATTGTATTGAGGAATACGATTATGGAATTTCCTTATTAGTTACTCCTACTTTCGTTTGCTGAAAAATGATTGTTAAATCTGTTTTACGCACTGAAATTTGCTGTATGTAAGTACATATCTATGTTAAGCATGTAAGTTTGATGTATAAAAGCATATAGGCAAGAACGGATGTCCTCAAATTAGAAGATAATGTATTAAGTATGGTATATCCATTGTAAAGATAAAGAGAAAATTAAAAATATTTCAAACACTATCCACTCTGACACGTAATTAAAATTTAATAAACAGGCAGATGTTCATTTTTAGGATTCCGTACTTAAAAAGTAAAAACGGAAGTATTATAAGATAACTCCTGTGTCTGTCCGTCTGTCTGTCCCAGCTCTTTTTCTCGTAAACTATGGGAAATGGGATTTTCAAACTTGGGAACGTTATAAAGCCTTTTTACCCATATATTTTATGATTATTAGCCATTCATAAATATGTTTATGAAAAATTTAGGGGGGTTATTAAGTTACTTGAGAAAAAAAAATATTTTTATACATCATGTGGGATATCGCGTGAAAGATCTTGTAATACTGAATTCAAAAATATATTTGTTATAATTTTAGGTATTATATTTTCAAAGATATCGTCGAAAATAAAGTGCAAAAATATGTCTCCCTCTACGCATTTTTCCGTTACACACAAACTTTAATTTTCGTCTGTCAGAGGAAGAGTTGACGTGCGCTGGAGCTATGTATCGACGCAGAAACATCGAAGAATATTTGATAATGATTTTCCAAAAAAAGTGTCGTTAATTAGCCAAGATATTAATTAACCCATTCGCTGCCAACTACGATTATACTCGTGTGTGATAAAACAAAAATAAAAAATACTGTCTAGCCACCACTATTTTTATATGTTAAAAAATACTTTATTTAATGACAAAAACTTTGTTATAAAGTTACCAAATATCATCTTTCCAAATTTTTGGTGCGGAACGAATTTCAATAAAAATATCGAAGACTCCGCCCACATAGTTTAGGCAGTTAATGGATTAAATTACTTGAAAAAAAATCTTTTTACATATCGTGTAGGGTATTGTTTGAAAGATCTCGTAGATTCGAATTTAAAAATATATTTGTTTTAATTTTAGGTATTGTATTTTCAGAGATATCGTCGAAAGTATACTGGAAAAATGTGTCCCCTCCCCTCCTATTTCTGACTTATTGAAACAAAAACATGAAACAATTAGGGGTAGTAGGAGTTTATTAATTAATAAATTTAATTTGCGAAACCCTTTAAGAGCGGGTTATTCTCGCACTTAACCGATTTATTGCTTTTAAGCAGAGTTAAGTTGCGATTTTCGGAATTCATGAAACTTTTGCGGAATGGAATTTTGTGTTTGTGTAATATTTCGTAGGTACGAAAACAAGTTTCATCGCATTCATATTAACAAAAGAAAACTAATATTATTAAAAGACGCAAAATTAAAAAAAAAATCTATTTATCGTACACTCATGTCCAAAATTAAGGTCACAAACAAAAAAATTGTGAAAACTGATGAAACTATTCACTGTGTTGCCACGAAATTTGGCACAGAAGTATATTACAATGGGAGAAAGAATATAGCAACATAACAATATGGAAAATATTTTAAATGTGAATTAAGATACAGTGCATATCAAAAAGTGTCAATCAAAAGTAAATTGGGCATATCAAAAGTAAATCATGAATCAGCGATAAAGCATTTATCTTGAGAAAAGTCTATCTAATATTGAATGTGACCACCTTGCACTGCTATACAAGCCTCACAACAAGCTGTCATACTGTTTATGAGGATATCAATAAATGTTTTCGGCAACAAAGCCATTCTTCCAAAAGCGCGGCTTTAATTCCTGTCGGGTCTTGAGAGTGGGGTTACGCTGTGCTATGGCTCTTCCTAGACCATCCCAAACATGTTCAATAGGATTGAGGTCCAGAGACCTCGAGGGCTAACTCACGCGGCGAATATACTCTTCTTCAAGAAAATCATCAACAATGTGAGCTCTGTGTGGCCTCGCATTATCGTCCATAAAAATGAAGTCTGGACCTACAGTATCCCGGAACAACCTCACATAGGCTTCCAGAACCTCATCCCTAAACCGATGTGCATTGACAGTACCCACATCGAGGACGTGCCGAGGGGTACGGCTGCCCAACATTATGCCGCCCCAGACAAGGATTCCTTTGCCACCAAATCTGTCGATTTCTTTTACGTAGGAGGGATAATAGTGAGATCCACGTTCTCACCAGATGAAGATTCGACGAGAACCACTTTGCGTGGTGAATCATGACTCATCACTGAAAAGAACACGCCCCAATTCTTGTTGTGTCCAAGACTGATGTCTTCGGCTCCTCAACAACCGGGCTCTCCTGTTCGATGCAGTGAAATGGTCACACATGACTGGACGCCGGGCATAAAGGGTCCTCTGTGCCAGACGTCTATATACTGTTTGCCTGGAAATTTTTATTCCAGACGCAGCAGTAAGGTCACAAGCAAGCTGAGGAGTCGTTGCCAGCATATGTCGCCGTGCATTTAATGCCAAGTAGCTATTCTGTGCAGGTGTCGTTGCTCTGTGGCGGTCTCGGCCGGCCTTTCTGGTGACTTTGGGATGGTCTAGGAAGAGCCATTGTACAGCCCCTGCCATGACCCGCCAGGAGTTAAAAGCCGCGCTTTTGGAAGAATGGCCTTCACATGCCACAAATATTTATTGAATTCTCATAAACAGTAGGAGAGCTCGATGTGAGGCTTGTATAGCAGTGCACAGTGGTGCCACTGCATATCAGACATATTTTCCTCGAGATAAATGCTTTATCTCTGATTCATGATTTAACACTTCTTGATATACCCTGTATCTTAATTCACAATTAAAAATTTTTCCATGTTCTTATGTTGCTATACTTTTTCTGCCATTGTAATATACCTCTGTGCCAAATTTCGTGACAACACAGTGAATAGTCCATCAGTTTTCACATATTTTATGTTTGTGACCTTAATTTTGGACGTGAGTAATCGTAGTTTGTTTAATACATGAGAAACATTCTTGTGGATTAGAAGCATATTTCTTTTCATCTCCCAAATGACCAATAGTGTATTTTAAACTGGGTAACACAGCACAAGACAATGAAAGAGAGGTGTAATACGACTAGGGGAAGGCTGGGCAAAGTAACCACCCTAAGATTTGGTGATTTTTGGTAACCTTTTAAAATACATATACATAACTGACAATTTGCTTTAAACTAGAGTAACTACTTAGAAGCGTAAGGGTATTTATAATTTTTATGAAATAATAATGGGGAAGTAAGAATTTGGTTTTTTCCAAAAAAGATCAAAATGTCCACTTTGCCCGTCTGCTCGACAAAGTGGTCACTCCATGTCCACTTTGCCCTACAGGTGTAAAAAGATTAAAAACACTATTTAAATGATTAGAACATTTTTATTGTCATAACAAATCGTATGAAATAAAATTTAAGATTGAAAATGGTATGAAAATCCACTAAGAGTTTACAAACCCATAGAAATAATTATGAATCAGAATCAAACACTGCATTTTTCGCAAATGAACTCCACGTCATCTTCTTCGCGAAGTGAACACGCATCACGATCTCAGAGTTGATAAACATTGCACCTGATCCAACCTTCATCACTTGATCCAATCAACGGTCACTACCCTGACCACTTTGCCCGTTTGGGAGCCATGACAGAAAATACTCTCTACAGTGGAAAATAATGAACAGTCAGCGACCACTTACCCAACAATGTGAAGCTGAAAACAGGCTCTTTCTTTACACATTCAATAAATAAATGCAAGGACAACAAGTTATTGTTAATTGTATGTAATATAAGTCACTTACCTTACATCACAAAATTCAAAAACTGTAAAACCCGCTCTAAAATTATAGAACATGGAACCACATTGTTCAACGATTATGTAGTTACTCACTGCCATCAAACGAAATAGTTTGACCTCAAGCCACGCAATGCTAGCGCTCTGGTGACGTCATTATATTGGGTTACCTATTTACCCACCCTGGCCTCTTTCCCCGGTTTTCCCCTACATGTTTTTCTGTTATGATATATTTTTTAAATCTGTTTCATTAATTCCGATTTTTATGTGACTTTTAAATAAGAATCCGTTTACATTTTACATCCTTTCAATCTTCCATTTCCTTTATCTTTCTTTTGTTTTAAGAATTAGGTTGGCCATTTTCTGAATATACGTTATATTTAGCAGGTGCTAAACTATAGTTCAAAAACTTCAGGCTTTCGGAAATAATGTAAAAAATAAATATTTTTATTGTTATTACATGCTACGTTATTTTCTTTGAAAAGACGGAAACAAGTTGCATGGCAATAAATGGATCTGACAAGGAAAAATTGTGACACTGTAAATACCAAATTTCTAAAAAAATATTAACTGTAAATACCAAATTTCTAAAAAAATATTAACTGTAAAAAACCTTAAATTTTGCATAAAATAATTTAGAACAAAACACTACAATGCCATGATTTCCGCCGAATAACCTGCGGATCAAATAAAAATGCTCGCAACCAAAAATTTCATTTCAAGTGAATAATAAATAATGTTAATCAATACTATCCACGTAGGAATAAGTTGCATTTTATTAAATGATATTTCTGATTATGAAGATTGTTGACTTATTCACAGATTATTGTTTTTTTTAAATTTATGATAGGTTTATTTTTAAATGTTAATAACAAATGATATTTTGCTAGCATTCTATAAAACTAATAAAGAGAAGTATATTTTATAGTAATTCTTTTTCCATCTCTTAAATTAATGATATAAAAATTTAAAGTAAAAAATATTCCACAATTGAATCCATTTGGACACTACGCTGTTAACTAGTATTTTAAAAACACAAATTGCACAAATTGTGCTTATTAGTTGCTAAAATCAGTGTAAAAATTGTTTTAAACTCATAAAAGAGCTAAAATCCTACGTGTTTCGGCTTTAAACTTCAAGCCATGATCGGGGAAGAGGAACAACACAAACGACTACTGATCTTTTAATTTTCGACACGAGAAAATTGAAATCAACAGTATGGAAAAATTAAAAAAAATAAGCGGGTGCTCTCTGTTGCCAAAGAGCGAAAAACAAAACAATGAATTAACAAGGGGTTAAAAATGTATCCCATAAACTAGGTATGTTGAAAGAAAAGTTATCATTACAAATACAATCTTTTTTAATTCTAATTTCCAATGATTCCCTAATGGCGGCTTTAAATGGGTTATTGAACCTATGGATAATTCTTGCTTTATCGAAATTAATTACAGTATCATTATTTTTAGCGTAAAACCGGGAGAGTGCAGTGGATAACTTATCAAATTTTATGTCGTTTTTATGCTCTTTTAACCTTTCCAAAAACTTTCTTTTAGTCATACCAATGTAAAAAATTATACTATTATTATTTAAGCTAATGGAGATTTCATAAACACCTACGAATTGATCAGGGGGGATAGGATCTAATTTACATGAAACTAAGTCAACCAATTTTCTGGGAGGGACAGCAATAAGATGGATATTGTATATACGGAGGGCCCTTTTAATCCTTTCAAATATAATAGGTATATATTGGAATTTACGATAGTTTGGTTTATTATTGCTAGGGACAGGATGCTGAATTAAATGGCCATTGAATTTTTCTATAATTTTCTGTACGTGATGAGCGGGGAAACCATGGTCAATAGCGATATCTCTGATAAAATTAAGTTCTTCTTGGATGAATTCACTTGAACAAACCAGAAAAGTACGCTTGATGAATGAATTGAAGGCAGCAAACTTATAAGTGAAAGTTGTAGAGGCATTAAATGGGATTATTGTGTTACTTCTCATCGGTTTACGATATACTTTACGTTTTAGGTTGTTGTCATCTTTAATTAATTGAATATCCAGGAACGGTAGTGATGAATTTTCTTCTATTTCGCAACGTAAACTTAAAATTTTCATCTATTTCGTTTATTTTTGAGAGGAAAGATAGGAGTTCTTGCTTTCCATGATTCCATGTGATAAAGATATCGTCCACGTATCTTAGCCAAACTTCTGGTGTTAAATTCAAACTTTTAAAAATAAATTCTTCCATCGGTCACTTGAACAAACCAGAAAAGCACGCTTGATGAATGAATGGCCGATGGAGGAATTTATTTTTAAAAGTTTGAGTTTAACACCAGAAGTTTGGCTAAGATACGTGGACGATATCTTTATCACGTGGAATCATGGAAAGCAAGAACTCCTATCTTTCCTCTCAAAAATAAACGAAATAGATGAAAATATTAAGTTTACGTTGGAAATAGCAGAAAGTTCAACACTACCGTTCCTGGATATTCAATTAATTAAAGATGACAACAACCTAAAACGTAAAGTCTATCGTAAACCGATGAGAAGTAACACAATAATCCCATTTAATGCCTCTACAACTTTCACTTATAAGATTGCTGCCTTCAATTCATTCATCAAGCGTGCTTTTCTGGTTTGTTCAAGTGAATTCATCCAAGATGAACTTAATTTTATCAGAGATACCGCCATTGACCATGGTTTCCCCGCTCATCACGTACACAAAATTATAGAATAATTCAATGGCCATTTAATTCAGCATCCTGTCCCTAGCAATAATAAACCAAACCATCGTAAATTCCAATATATACCTATTATATTTGAAAGGATTAAAAGGGCCCTCCGTAAATACAATATCCATCTTATTGCTGTCCCTCCCAGAAAATTGGTTGACTTAGTTTCATGTAAATTAGATCCTATCCCCCCTGATCAATTCGCAGGTGTTTATGAAATCCCCATTAGCTTAAATAATAATAGTATAATTTTTAGCACTTTCCAACCTAGTTGAAAAGTGCTTATGACTTCGGTTTGTCTGGCCGTCTGCCGTCTGGCCGTCTGCCGTCTGCTGTCTGTCCGTGCTCTAACTATGCTCGGATTGCTCTGCAATTTTTATATGTTATTGTCGTTATCTATAGCATGTTCCCTATTTCAACGGAAGTGTGTAGCACTTATAGTTTTTTTACAGGGACACTCAAAAGAATTCCGTTACATTGCGGTCTATGGGGAAAAATCATTTGCGGTTTATTTAAATAATGTTTCACTATTTTAAACGCATTGTAATATATATATGTTACTAAGGTGCATTATAAGAAGCTTAATATGGAACAGGGTGTGCATAGTACTTATAGTTACTTTACAGGGAAAGTAAAAATAATTCCGTTACATTACGTCTATGGAAAAAAATTGTCTGCGGTTTATTTAAATAATGTTTCACTATTTTAAACGCATTGAAATTTATATAGATCACTAAGGTGCATTACAAGAGACTTACTACGGAATATTGTGTGTATAGCAGTCATCGTTCATTTACAGGGACACGCAAAAGAAGTATCTACTGTCTGTTAACAATAATTCCTGGAAGTGCGTTTTAAGTTATTGAACGCTATTTTAATTTTAACTCGCTTTTTGTCTATTACGTGGTGTGTATAAATTCTGTAGATCCTATACAGGGCAGCACAAAAGTGCGAGAACACATTTCTGTTTATTGACAAACTCCAGACAGAGAATTTTAAACTGTGCTACGCGTTTCCTAACTGAACTAAAATTATCATCCTATGTAGTATATATACAAATCTATAGATCCTATACAGGGCTGAATAAAAGTATTCGGATATTTTTCCGAATATTGTATATGTGGGAAATTCCTGAAAATATGTTTTTAAATATGTTATGCGTTTTCTAAATTGTTTACTTAGATGTTAGCTTTTAGCTTATTAAACGGTATGATTTGTAAAATTATTTTGGAAGCGTTGGAAAGTGCTGTATAATCTATGCTTGACGCATGATTTTTCGTTCTTGTTTACATTGGTATGACTAAAAGAAAGTTTTTGGAAAGGTTAAAAGAGCATAAAAACGACATAAAATTTGAAAAGTTATCCACTGCACTCTCCCGGTTTTACGCTAAAAATAATGATACTGTAATTAATTTCGATAAAGCAAGAATTATCCATAGGTTCAATAACCCATTTAAAGCCGCCATTAGGGAATCATTGGAAATTGAAATTAAAAAAGATTGTATTTGTAATGATAACTTTTCTTTCAACATACCTAGTTTATGGGATTCATTTTTAACCCCTTGTTAATTCATTGTTTTGTTTTTCGCTCTTTGGCAAAAGAGAGCGCCCGCTTATTTTTTTTAATTTTTCCATACTGTTGATTTCAATTTTCTCGTGTCGAAAATTAAAAGATCAGTAGTCGTTTGTGTTGTTGCTCTTCCCCGAAGATGGCTTTAAGTTTGAAGCCGAAACATGTAGGATTTTAGCTCTTTTATGACTTTACAACAATTTTTACACTGATTTTAGCAACTAATAAGCACAATTTGTGCAATTTGTGTTTTTAAAAAATATTCCTTGAATAAAAAAAAAATGGCTTCTTGAAGGGAATTTTGGTAACAAAAATAATTTGCGTATTACCTACCTCCATGAACCATACATATATCCAATGTCTTATATATTTTCTTTAATTTCTTTGTTGGAGACTTTCCCTTATTATATAAATGTATATATATATATATATATATATATATATATATATATGTAATTATAAAAAAAATTTGTCATTTTTCTTTAATTAATTTTGTTCAAATTCTTACAATTCTACTTTTTCCCTGCTTTTTAATAATATCTTAAATCTAAATTATATTTTTATTCCATATCTTTAATCAACATTTTCTTTTAAATCTTATTCTAAAAATCTTAATCTGTTAAAAGCTACACTTATTTGAGAAAACCCTTAATTCATTTCTTCTTTTGAACATTAAATTTTTATTTGTTTAGAACATATCTTAGTATCATTTTTATCTTTATTAAAATTATCATTCGATGTCCCATAATTCATTTCGACTCGTGCGTCTAACTTTTCACCTCAAAATTATGCCGTGTATAGTAATAAGTTCCACGGCCTTGCAAGCCGCTTATTGGTTATTTTCCTCTGCATTGGCGAAAAGATTCTTACGCCTCGCTGCCTTTAAAACTCGCTGCCTTACGCAGCCCCGGAGCCAGAATTTTTATATGTTTTCAATTGCTAAACAAACCCCGTCACTTGGAGAAGTGTTTTTCAAATTGGTGTAATCTCTACTTAAATTTAACATCTTCATACTGTTTTCTATTGCGTAGCACAACTCAGTTATGAATTATGAACTTGCTAATTAGCGGAATTGTGTTTGATTGGTGAAGTATCAATAAAAATTATTGATACTAATGCAGCGTTCTATACGGGAAACCCCCTATAGACCGGGAGGCGGCAGCACAGATAATCACCTCATCGAGTTCATGGTTGAAATTCCAGAATTAGTTAAAACTCGATTCGCATATTAAAACGCAATCGGCCTGCCAAGTCATATCTTGGTGGAAAACACGTGAAAACCCAATTTTAGCGGTTGACTCGTAGGTTTACCATTGTGTTTTCCTGTACCCAAAAGTATTAAAACATGGAGAACTGGGTGCAGGACTACACAATGGTAAACCTACGAGTCAACCGCTAAAATCGGGTTTTCATGTGTTTTCCACCAAGATATGACTTGACAGACCGATTGCGTTTTAATATGCGAATCGAGTTTTAACTAATTCTGGAATTTCAGCAGTGAACTCGATGAGGTGATTGTCTGTGCTCCCGCCTCCCGGTCTACTAATGTTTTTCTGAAACATCGTCTTCCATCTTGAACCTTCGACTGCTAAGTATCTGCTGTTTTACGGGATCATCTATTGCCAGAATTGATATATTCACAATGAAATGGATATCATTTCATATATATATACATGGTGCGTCAAAAAATATATATACATACACTGTTTAACGGGTCATAACTTTCTAATTTCTCTTTCTTTTCAAAGGAGTGTAATTAATTGGAAATAATGAGAGGATCAAGATTAACTTTAGAAAAAAGGAAATATATTTTAAAATACTATTGTATGGATTAAGATGTAGCAAAAGCCAAAAAAAATATATCACACAGAGTTTCAGGAAAATTCATTTACGCGACTTCATTTATGCAATTCATCGGATAAAAGTTAAGTTTGGAACAAAAGGATGTTCATCGACAACGTTCTGGAACCTAGTTTAGCAAGAATACGTCTCAACACCTAACAAAATGTTTGTTGATGTTTGTGAATCAATACCCCACCGTTATAAGCAATGTATTGACCAGAACGGTAAGAATTATGAACATCTGCGGTAGGAGAAAAAGTTCTACATTTTATGTAGATTCTTTTGCAATTTAAATATTAATTATATGTGAATAAAAAAACTGGGACTTATAATCATTCAAAGTGTGTATACATTTTTCTGACGCACCCTATATATATATATATATATATATAGTTAAATAGATTAAATTTCTTGGTTGGAATTTTTCTCTTATTACCCTTAATAGTTACTAAATGAAGACGGATGTTATTAGAACCAGAATAAAAGAAAAAAAGTATATTTTTGCGCTCGTGTATGAACTCGTGTATGTGGTATACTCGCTGGGTGTATTTAGAGACATATCTAACTTCGTCTGTCGCATGATCCAAACACTCTGAAAAGCAAGTGGACCACGTGCTCTTCTCATACAGGATATCTCTATAATATTTCGAATTATTTCCGATTTTTTAAATTAAAAATCAAAATGTTGTTTATTTTTCCTTTTTATTTTACATATTCCAGTTAAATACATAGTACTAAAGTGTACAAGTTAATTAGAACATTTTGATAAATGGATGAATTTTCGATTTCAGACTTCTTTTTAAATTCCTTAAGGAGAAATTCTACTTCTTTTGTTTAAATTTTCCATTTTTTTATTTTTTGCATTTTTGGCACATTTTAAATGTATAGATTGTTTCCTTAAAGAGGTTTAGTGATATTCCAATTCCTTATAATCTTTACTTGTTCGTTGAACGTAACGCCACTAATGCAAAATTTAAACTTGTTTTTCTCGACACCATTATCTTCATATTGGGTGACCATTTTCCTCGAGAACTATTCAAACGATTTCTTTTATTTTCTTTTTATTTCTTTTTGATATTTTGGCGGCCCAATTGTTTTTCCGAAACTTGTGATCCTAGAAAATGGTCACCTGATTGGCATGTACCTCTAGGTACTTCCCGTCCGACGTTTGTTCACAAACAAAAATTTAAATATATAAGTGGAATGTCAATAAATATAATATATCTGAACTGGGGTAAAATGAACTACTTTTAGATATTGTTAAATGTTGACACTACACTTAATATTTTTCCTATATCTCTATCATGAAAATCAACGGCTTTATATCATAATGTTTATTCTTTCATTTTTCTGGTTAGCTCTTCTGTTATGTTACATTTTGGTTAATGTGCATATACTGTTGTATCTAAAACTGATAATGAAATTGAAATTCAGAGTTTAAATCCGGCAGTAGTCGCACGTTGGTCATTTCCCCGCCAAAACTCGCTGTCTTCCTTTATCTGATTTCCCCTTAAAGTTACAATAATGAAATGCAGTGTAGCTGACCTTGACCGTTGGTTCTTTTGTGTACTAAAGTTGCAAGGCATTCCAGCGTTTTGTCAGAAATTTATTGCATTCTAAAGTTGAAATCGGTCTAAAAGACCGTGGCGCGAGCACTGCTGTTCATGTCATTTTTCCCCTCCCAGTTCTTCATTCCCGTTTCCGCGAATTTCTCAGCAGGAAATTTTCTGGGAAGGGTTGGATTCTAGTTTGCTCTTTCATTCTTCTTTTCATCTTTCTTTGAATAAACTGTTATTTATTATTATTTACTTCATATATACGATTATTATTTACTTTATACACAAGAAGCTTCTAACAAGAGGTGTGACTCAAGAGGCCTGCCTCCATCCTGAAATAAGTAATAAATGGATCTTCATAAATTTTCATTTCAAAAAGGGCGTTTAAGCATAAAATCGCTAATAATGACCTCCCCGCCCCGCACCACATACACACACAAAAAAAACTGCTGCCTTTATATTAATAATTTCAGAGTAAGGAGTTTTATCTTCTGTTTTAATACTTTTATATAGATATATTGTAAGAAACAATAATAAAATAGGATATTGATATCAGTTAGTCGATGCAGATGTTTTTTTCTTGGGGCTCATTTTGTGAAAAATAAAAATTAATTTTGTGAAATGTATTATATTTTTGTGGCAAATAACATTTTGTAACAAAAGATGAAATCCAGTTCCTGAAATTTTAACCAATAATTTATTAATAAGTTATTTAAGTCCTTCTGCTATAGTTTTCCTTTCTGGTGATCTTGTTTAGTTTGCAAATTACATATTTACAAACTTAACAAAATAAAATAAATTAATGACGAGTGTGTTTTTATGGAATGGAATTTTATGAAGGTGCTTGTGTTAATAAAAGAAATTTTGTGAAGGTCAGGGGCTCTTTTATTAAGAGGATTTCTGCAAAGGGGCCTATTTTATTAAGAGGAATTTTGCGAAGGAGCCTATTTTCTTAATTTTATGAAGGGTTTTGTATTAATAACAGAGTTTTTGTGAAGGGGTGATGATTTATTAAGAGGAATTTTGTGAAGGAGTTTGTCATATTACATGGAATTTTATGAAGGGGCCTGTTTTATTATGAGGAATTTTGTGAAGGGTCCTGCTTTAGTAAGAGGAATTTTGCAAAGGGACCTTTTTTGACAGGAATTTTGTGAAGGGCCTGCTTTTGTAAGAACAATTTTCTGAAGGAACCTTTTTTAACAGGAATTTTGTGAAGGGTCTTGTTTTATTAATTTTATGAGGGATCATGTTTTAATTAAACAAATTTTGTAAAGAGGCCTGTTTTATTAAGAGGAATTTTTGAAGTATTTTGTGAAGGAATCTGTCTTATTAGATGGAACTTTATAAAAAGCCTGCTTTATTAAGAGGAATTTTGTGAAGGGGCCAGTTTTATTAAGATACTATTTTTAAGAGGAATTTTGTGAAGGTTTTTTTTTAATTTTATGAAGAGTCATGTGTT
Organism: Maratus michaelseni; assembly: GCA_963931845.1. Lineage (NCBI taxonomy): Eukaryota > Metazoa > Arthropoda > Arachnida > Araneae > Salticidae > Maratus > Maratus michaelseni. The sequence continues at coordinate 260,605,871 of OZ007589.1, read as the reverse complement.
AATTGAATAAATTTTGTAAAGAGGCCTGTTTTATTAAGACGAATTTTGTAAAGAATATCTGTCTTATTACATGGAATTTTATGAAAGACCTGTTTTATTAAGATGAATTTTGTGAAGGATCCTGTTTTAACAGGAATTTCGTGAAGGGATTTGCTTTATTACATAGATTTTTGTGAATGAAAAATAAATAGGTCCCAAATTTTGCCTGGATCTACCCCTGGTTATAAATAACATGTCCTGAAATACACAATTGAATGATTATTTAAAATGCATAAATGAATAATGTAATATGTCTCTTTTCAAGTTCAATTGGCTCCTAGTTCCAGTACACTGTCAAAAACCAGCTTACTGCGGTTCTGACTTTAAAAATAATTTATCCCTAAAACGATTTCAAATTCCTAATTGAAAATTTATTCTAATTAGTAGTTCATAGTGTCTTTATAACATCAATCAAATTATTTAATGATTTTTATTCTTTTAATATATCAGGGGTCGATACAGGAAAAATTTGGGGCCTATTTAGGGCCCCTTCACAAAAATCTATTTAATAAAACAGGCTCATTCACAAAATTCTTTTTTATAGAATCCGCCCTTCACAAAATTCCTCTTTATAAAATAGGTCCTTCAGAAAGTTCGTCTTGATAAAATATAACCCGTCACAAAATTCCTCTTGATAAAATAAGAACCTTCACAAAATTCCACTCCAAAAAAACATACTCTCCTTTAATTATTTTTATTTTGTTAGGTTTTAAAATGTGTCATTTACAATAAAACAAGTTCACCAGAAACGAGAACTTCAGCAGAAGGAACGAAATTTTTAAATGCTTGGTTTGAATTTGAGTAGCTGGATTTTTTCTTTCATAACAAAATGTTTTTTTTTTTCACAAAATATGTAATAAATTTCGCAAAAATATGATACATTTAAAAAAATAACTTTTATTTTTCACAAAATGGGTCCCAAGGAAAAAAACCTGCGTCGACTCCTATATATTTTGTATACATATATATATATACATATATATTAAAATATTTATTTAAATTTGAACTGAATATATTCTTAAATAAAATTTTTAAATTATAGTTCTTAAATATATTCTTAAACATATCTGAATATATTCTTAAATAATAGTTTCTGTAAAATGTATCTTTTCAAATTCAACCAGTATTTTCCCCCTATGTTCTCCGTTTTCGATCATATGGTAACGCCGGCAGATTTCCCCTCTGTTTTCGGGCAACTGGTAACGGCGGCAAATGGACCGAGCGCGACTACTAGTGTTTAAAAAAAAGGCGCGACTACTCTCGGGTTAAAAGTACAAATACAATATATCAGAACTGACATATTTTCGTTCATTGTTTTGTTGTTGTTGTTGTTGTTGTTATTTCTATCTAAATAATGTTCCTGTAACATACATAATATTATTAAACTTATTATTCAGTAAATTCTGTTTATATTCAATTTAATAATTGTCATGGTATTCTAAGTAAAATGTTTAAATTCTACATGATATCCAAGATAATCTTTTAAAATAATCTAAATTGCTTAAAACTTAAATGTAAGTACTTTCATTTCTATTTCGTCTATCAGTATTAAACATATGATTTGAATAATTTATAAATTTAAACAAGGCTTCATAAAAATTTCCTTTCCAGAATACTTAATGGTAACTATTGTATTCTGACGTGAAATGCATACGAAATTGAAATGCTCTCTTTAAGATCTATTTAAACAGAGAAAAATAAATATGTTTTAAGGAATGAAAGCTACAAAGGTTAAAACTGCGTTTTGAATATTGATTAGAAAACAGAAATTCAACAAAATTCAATTGGTTTTAAATGTTATTTCTAGCTTAGAGGAACTATTTACGGTTAAGTCAATTTATCATTTTAAAAATATAAATCAATGATCTGTGTGTTTACTGATATTTTCTACTTTCAAATGAATTTTTGTCATCCATTTAACATTTTACAGCTACATACATTTAAAAGTTTTAAATATATACTTTCAAGCTAATCGTTGTTTTGTTACAAAAAACATTATGATAATGGAATTGGAATTCAGAATATGAAAGTACATATACAATATATCAGAACAGACGTATTGTCGTTCATTGTTTTTGTTGTTGTTATTGTTTCTATCTGAATAATGCTTCTGTAACATACATAATATTATTAAACTTATTATTCAGTAAATTCTACTTATATTCAATTTAATAATTGTCATGATGGTCTAAGTAAAGTTTTTAAATTCTGAATGATATCCAAAGATAATCTTTTAAAATAATCTAAATTGCATAAATCTTAAATAGAATCACTTGAATTTCTATTTCGTTTATCAGTATTAAACATACGATTTGAATAATTTATAAATTATATAAATTATATAAATTATATATATAACAAGTCTTCATAAAAATTTTCTTTTCAAAAAACTAAATCGTAACTATTGTATTCTGACGTGAAATGCATACGAAATTGAATTTTTCTCGTTAAGATCTATTTAAACAGAGAAAAATAAATATGTTTCAAGGAATGAAAGCTACAAAGGTTAAAACTGCATTTAGAATATTGATTAGAAAACAGATATTCTGCAAAACTCAATTGTTTTTAAATGTTATTTCTAGTTTTAAGGAATTATTTACGATAAGTCAATTTATTATTTTTTAAATAAAATTCAATGATCTGTGTGTTTACTGAATTTTTCTACTTTGTAATGAATTTTAGGTATCCGTTTGGCATTTTACAGCTACATACATTTAAAAGTTTTAAATAAATATTTTCAAGCTAACCGTAGTTTTGTTACAAAAAAAAAGATTATGCGCATTCAAAAGTATTTGACAAGACTACTCTTCCCGGAAATGTGTAATAGAAACATACATAATATTATTAAACTTATTGTTCAGTAAATTCTATTTATATTCAATTTAATAATTCTCATGATATTGAGCAATCCATATATTTAAACAGTTTGGTAATTCTGTCAAATATATTCCATCGAAATTCGACCCAATAAGCATGCGTGAAAAAATCTTCCGCCGATGAGGTGAGGACTATTTCCTGTCTACAGACGTATTTGGGAGTGTTTACGAAGCCATCGATCGTTCAGGCAAGAAGCTTAAATTACATTATCAGGTATTTTTTTCATTTTATCTTTATTTATTTTGTTTTATTTTGTTGATGAACATAGAAACATAATCATGATTGAGTTTCTTGGATGCTGTTTGTATAGCTCTTGGATGCTGTTTGTATAGCATAGAAAATCATTTCTCTCGCTTTCGTGAACACAAAATTAGAAATATACTTTCTGGTGTATTTTTTTCTTCTTTTTATGTCGTATGTATATTGCAAATTAAAATTTTTTAAACCTAAAAGTAATGGTCGAGATTTTATTAGGATTTTTTTTGAAGGGGTTTATTGTTACTTTGAAAAGCTGAATGTTTTAATAGTTACATTCGGCAGTAAAATATCGAAAAGTTTTGATTATATAAAACAGTTTGAAAATGATTGCCACGTTTTTGTTGTTGTTTATTGATTTTTGCTTACATCATGTGCTAATTTCCAAAATAATTTACAGAACCAGTGTGTAAGTGGCCATATGAATTAGTTAAAATACAGCAGAATGTAAATGATTTTCTGTACGATACAAACAGCATCCAAAGGATTCAATCATGGACACATGTTCATCAACTCAATAAACCAAACTGAAAAAATACCTGATAATAGTTATCCAAACTAAAAAAAAACTATTTTTGACCTCAGGAGAAATAAAAAAGGTTATTTAGTTTTTTTTCCGTTAACATTTTTTCCACTCCCCATGTACTATCAGTTTCATAAGAAATCCCTATGAAAACATATATTTTACACTTTACTGAATGTTTTCATTTCTTAATTGAAACATCAAACTCAGTTTAAAGTTATAGTAGAGTGTAAAATGTATATTTTCATTAAGATTTGTTATTGAATTAATTTTGCTTCATAAACAATTCTTGAATGTTTTGATTTATTATTGCTTTCATTATTGGGCGATGACGATTTCATTTTATACTAGATTGTATCTCCGTTCTTGGGCGATACTTATGAAACTCATAATTTGTCTCAAAATGGTGATTTTATTGACTTTGTGCTTAAAAATTAAAATGGTATCATGATAATATACATCTTTGCCCAAAAATGCGTCAAAAAAATGTAAAATGTGTATTTTCATTAAGATTTGTTATTGAATTTTGCTTCATAAACAATTCTTGAATGTTTTGATTTATTATTGCTTTCATTATTGGGCGATGACGATTTCATTTTATACTAGATTGCATCTCCGTTTCTGGGCGATACTTATGAAACTCATAATTTGTCTCAAAATGGTGATTTTATTGACTTTGTGCTTACAAATCAAAATGGTATCTTGATAATATACATCTTTGCCCAAGAATGCGACAAAAAAACCTATTTTTGATTTTAGGAAAACTAAAAGAGGTTATTTTTTTTTTGTTTTTTTGTTCGGTTAATATTTTTTGCCACTTTCCCATATATTATAAGTTTCATAAGAAATCTCTATGAAAACATAATTAAATGTTTCCATTTTTCAATTGAAACATCAAACTCAGTTTAAAGTTATAGTAGAGCGTAAAATGTATGTTTTCATTAAGATTTGTTATTGAATTAATTTTGCTTCATAAACAATTCTTGAATGTTTTGATTTATTATTGCCTTCATTATTGGGCGATGACGATTTAATTTTATACTAGATTGCATCTCCGTTCTTGGGCGATACTTATGAAACTCATAATTTGTCTCAAATTGGTGATTTTATTGACTTTGTGCTTACAAATTAAAATGGTATCATGATAATATACATCTTTGCCCAAAAATGCGACAAAAAAATGTAAAATGTGTATTTTCATTAAGATTTGTTATTGAATTTTGCTTCATAAACAATTCTTGAATGTTTTGATTTATTATTGCTTTCATTATTGGGCGATGACGATTTCATTTTATACCAGATTGCATCTCCGTTCTTGGGCGATACTTATTAAACTCATAATTTGTCACAAAATGGTGCTTTTATTGACTTTGTGCTTACAAATCGAAATGGTATCTTGATAATATACATCTTTGCCCAAGACTGCGAAAAAAAAACTATTTTTGATTTTAGGAGAACTTAAAGAGTTTATTTAGTTTTTTAGTTCTTTTTTTTTTTTTTTTTTTTTTTTTTTTTTTGTTCGGTTAATCTTTTTTGCCACTTCCCCATATACTGTCAGTTTCGTAAGAAATCTCTATGAAAACATATATTTTACACTTTATTGAATGTTTTCATTTCTTAATTGAAACATCAAACTCAGTTTAAAGTTATAGTAGAATGTAAAATGTATATTTTCATTACGATTTGTTATTGAATTAATTTTGTTTCACAAAGATGGAACCCGTCAAAATTTGATGGCAAACAACTTGATAGTGCCATAAAAATAAAATTCATAGTGCTTTAAAATGTTTGAAATTTTTGCAGAATAATTCAAATAAATAAAACACCCACCTTGAATTAAAGCTAGGTTGGGGACCAGCAATTGGCTGAGTAGTGAGTACTTTTCCATCTATTGATCCAATAACCATTTTGTCATAGGGTATCCAAATACAGTATTTGTGTTATAGGTTAAAATTAGCACTCGCTAGATATAATGATTATGAACCATGATTTTTCTGTTATTGGGCGAGAATCATGTTTTTTCAGCAATTCTTTGACGAAATTCGTGTTTTTTCAGCGATCCTTTGAAGAATTTCGCATTTTTCTCGCGATCCTTAACGAACTTCGCATCTTCCAGCGATTCTTTGATAAAATACATTTTATTCCGCCATGTTTAGATAAAATTTAGTAAAAAAGCGTGATCTTTTGGTGAAATTTCCTTTTTTGCGATTCTTTGACAAAATTTGCTTATCTTTTACGATCCTTTTGCATAATTAACGTTTTTTCAGTTGTCTTTTAACGAAAGTCATGTTTCCCCATGATCCTTTGATGAAATTAGTATTTTTTCCTTAATCATTTCACGAAATCTGTGATTTTTCCCCCGCGAAGATTGGTTAGATGTTTTTAGTCTGCAGGTGCCCTAACTAGTCTGTGACGCCCGTTGCTGCATCGCACACATTCTTCCATGGGGCATCGAACGAAGGAAATTCATCCTAAAGAATCATTGTTTCATTCTGACATTTCTGGAAAGAAACAACGTTCAACTCATTGGTTGAATTGTAAAGGGTGAAATGTGTCAAACATTAGCGGAAAGAAAGTGCGCAATTTCTTCGTTTATGGATAAAATCATGAAATTCATTAATCGATAGTTGATAAATTTCGAAATTCGTCAATCGATAGCGGAAAAATCGCAAAATTCGTTAATCAACAGTGGAAAAATCGCAAAATTCATCAACTGGTTTCGGGGGAAAAAGATTTCGAATATCGTCGAATGGCTTCGAGAAAAAAATCACAATCCGTCAATTTCGTGGAAAAAATCGTGAAATTCGCCAAATGGTTTCGAAATTTGTCGAGCGACAGCAGAGAAAAAAATATTTTTCCATTCAATCATCGCAATTGGTGAGTGTGACTATTATGTTTGACCAGTGATGGCAATAAAGTCCATTGCCAAATTTTCAGCATTACTCGCTGTTTGGCAAGTGCTAATTTTGTCCCATACTTCAAAACCCTTTTCATCATACCATCAGTGTGCAGGACAATTTTTTTTTACTTGAGACCATTTGATGAATTTCGTAATTTTTCCATTATCGATTGACCAACTTTACTGCTATCGATTGTTGAATTTTATAAATTATCAACTATTGATTAGCCAATTTCATGATTTTTTCCATGAACGTTTGACGAATTACGCAAAAAAATTAAGAATATCGTTAAATTGTTTGGGTAAAAAAAAATTAATATTGTCAAATGCCTTCAAGAAAAAAGTTGCAAGTTGAAACGCCTGTGACCCCTTTTTCATGTTATGCATCTCTGGGGTCCTTCCCCCCACTCCCCCCCCCAAGTGGGACACTTTTATAAATTTTGCATACACCCTTCATGTGATATATCGCTGGAAAAGTCTTTGACCGCTTATTTATGTTATGCATTTCCGGGGTCCATCCCGCCACTCCCCCCTTAAGGGGGGCACTTTTAATAAATTTTGCTGACACCCCTCATGTCATATATTGTCGGAAAGGTCTGTGACAGCTTAATCATATTATGAATCTCCGATGTCCATCTCCCCACTTAGCCCCCCTCAAAGGGTACTTTCTAAATTTTGCACACAACCCTCATGTTATATATCATTGGAAAGGTTTGTGACCACTTAATCATGTTATGCATCTCCAATGTCCATCTCCCCCACTTTGCCCCCCCCCAAGGGATACTTTTCTAAATTTTGTTGACACCCCTCATGTCATATATTGTTGGAAAGGTCTATGACTGCTTAATCATATTATGCTTCTCCGATGTCCATCTCCCCACGTTGGCCCCCCAAAGGGTACTTTCTAAATTTTGCACACAACCCTCATGTTATATATCATTGGAAATGTCTGTGACCACTTAATCATATTATGCATCTCCAATGTCCATTTCCCCACCCCCCAAGTGATACTTTTCTAAATTTTGTTGACACCCCTCATGTCATATATTGTTGGAAAGGTCTGTGACTGCTTAATCATATTATGCATCTCCGATGTCCATCTCCCCACTTTGCCCCCCCCCCCCCCCCGAAGGGGTACTTTCTAAATTTTGCACACAACCCTCATGTTATATATCATTGGAAAGGTCTGTGACCACTTATCATATTATGCATCTCCGATGCCCATCTCCCCACTTTGCTGCCCCCCAAGGGGTACTTTGTAAATTTTGCACACATCCTTCATGTGATATATCGATGGAAAGGTCTGTGACCGCTTAATCATATTATGCTCCCCACTATGAAATTTGTCAAGTTAAAGCAACTATAAATTTCATTTTTATGGTACTATCAAGTTGTTTGCCGTCAAATTTTGACGGGTTCCATCTAGTTATATATTAAGCATATTAATAAAAAAATGAAAGAAAAAAGTACAAACATACTACTGCAATAAGAGTAAAAATAGTTTAACAAAAAAAAAACCTTTTTTTAGAAGCATTCAATGATTATCTTAAAAATCTCGCTTAATTTTTTAACTGTTATTCACTTAGTTCCAAAAATGTTCAGTTACAGTACGTTAATTTGGCGAGGGTAAAAGTTATGGAAAATTGACTGTTTGATTTACTCTTGTTAAATAGTGCGCACTAATGAATATATTAAAAAATATATAATTTTTTCTATGTTTTTGTTTTAAAGATATGCCAACAGGAAAGTAAGAAAAGCGTTACTTGGACCATCTGTTCAGGATTTTAGCATTTATGTATCTACGTAATTTTCATTTGATAATTTATTCGTATACAAAAGCTGCTATCAATACTGTAAATGTACCTCTGTCATAATTATATTAATGTTATAACTATAAATGTAGTGTATGTAATTAAATTGTGTCAGTTGTAACAAAATTCGTCCCGGATTGTGGAACTGTGCATCCTATAAATAGTCGGTTTGGGAACGCGGGTAAGAATTCAAGGTGGAATATTGTCGCGAATTGATTAGTTACTGTTTATCTAATGTAATCTGAGAAGGCAGCACCACACAGTGTCATTTTGATTAAATGAAAATAGATATGTTTTTGCTCCTTCTCCTCATGGGAGATGTATGTAGATGTAACTCTGATCGGGCTTTTGAAACAGTGTGTCAAATGTTTTGATCGGCACAAAAGCAAAATGAATACATATTGTTGAGACATATAAAATGATTTCGCGGATTGAAATATATTAGTTTTTCGCTTTATAATGACGATATTAAAAGAACGTTTAGAATTTTATTTCTGGAATCGTCTTCCTTTGGAATAAAGCTGTTTCTTTTTAACCCTTAATTGCATAGTGATGTAAATTTCCATCACTGTTTATTTAATTTTAATAAATAAATCAACTTCTTCGCCACCACTATATTTATATAGAAATATTAATCCAGTAAATTTCCCGTGAACTTATGTTGCTGAACAAAGTTAAAAATCTATCTTAAAATTTCTGGTGTCCAATATTTAATATATGTATAAAAAAACACAATTGTAAAAGAAAAACTCCTGCAAAGAAGAGTTAACGTAAAGTATTAAGTTATTTAATATATTTCAAAAAACATAATTCAGTCAATTTAAAGTAAGGGATACGTTTTGGACCACTCCAATATGTACATCTGTTAATGGTAATTGAAGTTAGTGCGGTCGAAAATTCGCCTCTCTTGAAAGTCCGCACTAACGGGAGCTCACTGTTGTTTTAAAAGAACTTGAAAAGGAAAAATACATTAGCCTCTAAAAAGCACAATTTCACGAAGACATAATTACATTTTTTTTTCTTTCATATTGTTGGAAAGGTACTCATAAACTATATATGATGCGATATTTTGACCTGTTTTAAAATTATATTTAAACAGATACAAGGTTTTTTTTTCTATTAAAAAGAAATCATTTCTTTTTAATACAAAATATATTATCCTTTTATTTATTCAATGCTTTTTTATACCATTTTACCACTGAACCTCTTATATATTTAGACTGAAAAAACAAACATAAAAAAATATGATTTATTTCCTCTCCTGTTCACCGTAATTCCAATCTCTAAAATCACATACAAGAAAAAAAGAGCAGGATATTTAAAGGTGCGAGTTTTTATCTTCTTAAACTTGTTATCGTCAACATATTTAATTGTACTGCTTTCATTTCTGATGATAAATGACATTTTCAACATTCCTTATGTCTTGAATGCTCACAATAAGCTTCTTATACTTGTGTTTTTAAAAAAATATTTCGACTTTCATTTTATTCAGGTTAAATTACTTTGAAACCTATTTTTCAGGAATGCAGGAAATGTTTTGCCTTAGAATATTTTTTTTCTTTTTTATCGAACCGCTATTTTAGTGTATTTATATGTTTCATAAACTGTGATAAAAGTTCAAGAAGTTAAAATATTTTCATTTCTGTTTTCAAACTTTTTAGTTTTCTACACAGAAGTAAGAATTTTTAAGTTCTGAACATAAATATAAAATTTATCTCAGAATTTCTGTTTCTTTTTTTAAGTATTAGTATATTAAAAAATTAAAAATGTATAATTTTAAGAATGCCTTGAACTTGCATTGTATGGCCAAAATTAATTACATTCAAGCGCTATAATTCTAATGGACAGTTATCATGCCTTCTTACAATCCATATACCATTATTGATAAATTGTATAAACACTTTGTGCTCTAATTTTTGTTGTTACATTTTGGTTTAAATTTCACTCGCAGTTAAAGAGATAAAGTAAACTTAATTACGTTGTCCTTTCATTCATGATTTATTTTAATGGATGAAATTTTTTTTTTCATCTAAAATCGATTAGTAAGAACAAATTATGTTGCATTGATGTGATGTTGATGATTACAAAATCACCCAGGTATGACGTTCATTAGCCCTAACAAATTTTTATTCATATTTATTAACGTTTTGTGAAAATTGAAATTTTGGACCATGCCAAAACACGAAAAAAGCTTTGGAGAGGCGGACCTTACCAAAAGGTAGAATGATAAAACGTTTTTTTTTTTTTTTTTGTGTAGATTCAAGAGCAGAAATTTTGAGTAAATGTTATCGCATGCAGAAGAGAAAGATAAATAGTCAGAAGTGATTTCTGTCCCATTGAAAATTTCAGAAAAAACTGCCACTGGTATCTATATTTCTGTATTTTACAATCATTATTTCACATTTTTTTAATAAATTTAATCTATTTGATTAAATATACTATTTTTCCCTTTTCCCAATAAAATTATATTGCATACAGTCGGCGTTGCCTGTAAGTTTCTGATGACTTTTCATTGCAATATCTATACATCACTGAATAGTTAAGAACTTAGGTAACTAACACTGTGGCACCATCTAGCATTATTTATTGCGCAATAAATGCGCAGAAATGAAAAGAGTGAAAAGCTTTATATTTTCCTGAACTCGAGATTCTTCTGATTCTAATTGGTAGAAGATATATCAAAACAGAATTGTGACATTGCTTTGTCATTCGCCGTCTCAGAGCATATTATAGAGAATAATGTAACTGCACTTGTTCTGGATATGTTCTGGAAAATAACACAACAATGTGAACTCAATACTGGACTCAAAGAAATTATGAGAACTCATGTATAATAAAATATATTTTATGATAATGCAAACGAGAGAATAGATATGTTTTCAGAGATAATATATTCATTAATTGTCTATCACATTATTATAAAACTATAATTAGACCTTAGGAAACATTTTCAAAGCGTCATCGGCACAGCAATCGACATAACATCGACAATACATCGACACAGCAATCGACATAACATCGACACAGCAATCGACATAACATCGGCAATGCATCGACACAGCATTAATATTTCTATTATACTGAAATTGTAGGAAATACTTCATTGATTAATACCAGTGAATGCTTACGTATCTTCTTCCATCTTGCATAGCAAAATAAAGTATTTATGGATTTTCTTCTAAAGTTACAATTAAATATAAAACTTAGAAGATTTCTTGCTTTAATTTCAGCGTCAAAAATACATGAATAGAAATAAAGGATGGCCCTTTAGTTGTAGCGACGAACATCTGTTGCCAAGCGTGAACATATTGTCAAATTTTTGCCTCGGAAACCACAACTTACGACACAGAATACATTAATAAAATACTTACTTACGTTGAAATACTGGGCCATCAAATTTATTATCAAAGTATTAAAGTATTAAGCTAGTCTAAAAATTAGAAATTAATTTTTGAAGCACAGACCACAATAATTGAATTTTATGCTTTCGTAGACACGGAATTTGCAAATGAGGTCAGTGATTTTCATTTACACATATTTCTATTAGACAGCTTTAAGAAATTGCTGGAAATGTGTAAATTTTATAAATTGATCAAGTTTATTGGTAAAACTGAGCTGCGCCGCCAGCACCATGAGGGGCGACCGTCAGCCTCTCAACCACCGTACCCATGTCCTGAGGGACATATAACACGCACGACCGGAGGCGGCTCGCCGTATGCGTTACGGCCTGTCGGGGAACCGCCACCTGTGCATCACCCCGATTTAACCCATGTGTGGATGACATAGGTCATTGCGATACGCGGTGGATCCCATTATTAGAGGAGAACACCTCGAAAACACTTGGGGACTGGCCGGAGTCCCCCAGCAGTCTCGGAGCTGAACACCCAAAAGGGAGCCAGGTCCTGGGCCTTAATTCAAGTTTTACCGACCTGCACTTGCTTTATCAGAGCTCGAGGGATGTGGAGACCTACAAATTATACTAAATGAAATTAACCAAACTTACATAATTGAAAGAATTATAAAACACTTACTATATATAAGACACTGCAAAATTTAACTCTGATTATCAGACACAATCATATCTTCCAGTCGCTTTAGCTACATTGACAGAATGCGTGATTTCAAACAGGTGCAATGGGAAAGACTCGTTGTGTTTAAAGTGTTAATCACGTGTGTAATGTGAATGACTCATCATTTATTTGTGTTTTGATGATGCTTCTTTGTTTTAAGAGCATTTCTATTATGTTCCAAACATGACATAATACGAATACTTAAAAGGAAATGTAGCGTGATAGAACATTTACAAATTACATTTTCCATTTCAGCATCACACACAATTCATAAAACAATTATTGACTTATGTGTTTCTAAAATCGTGTGGACAGTGTTATTTTTTGATTTTCTCAAATTGTTTCTGTTACACATGGAAAAATCTAAAATTTATGAGTTAACAAATAACATTAGTTTGAATCATCAAATATTATGCTGAAATCTCAATGACGATTGAGTGCCTTGAATCTTTATTTACTGAGTTTAGTTTAATAAATAGGAATTATTCAATTCATTAATTTTTTAATCACTGGATCAGAAAACATTTGTTAAAACAAAAATAAAATTACTAGTAACATAAATAATTACATAAAAAATTACTGATCAATGTAAGAAGTATATTAGATTACATAATTTTTATCAAATTGATTTTTCATGTCTCATTATTATTTTTTTATTAAACTAATTACGATTTGTGAATCAATGATCAATATGGAAGATTTTTAATTTAGAGACGTGCATGTGATATTTTGCAATAATATATGCAAAACTGAATTATTAATTTTTTATTCTTATATTATTTTAGAATTTATCTTTAAATGTGAGAAATCAATAAAGATAATTTACTATCACTTGCGTAAATAAATAAATAAATGAATAGATAAATAAAAGTTAATTTTTAGAGTTTCTAAATATCTAAAACGTGAAATGAAATTTTTTAAATGTTCAATGGAAACAAATAAAAAGTTAAATTTAATATGGTAATTATTAATTAAATTTTGAATTTATTATTAATTACATTTTCAGGAGTAATCTAGTAATAACTAATTTACAAGATCTATATTCTTTAATTTAATTTGAATTATTTCGAATCAATCAAATTGTTTCAACTTAAACATACTTAACATGTTTACATAAATTTTACAAGTTTCTAAACAAATTAACATATTACTTGTAGTGGATTAGCGACTCCTCATAAAGGCAGCCGTTTGTTTTGATTGAGATCGTATTGTGAAAGTAACATCTGTTTGCGTACAGCGACATCTATACTCTTTTTTACTTTAATTTTCTATGAATACGTGTGTCCTTTGGAATTTGTGAGTTTTCTGCGTTTCGCAGCTGTTTTATGCAAATGTTGGCTTCTCTGGTCCGTTAGCAATGTATTTAAGCGAGTGAAAGTGTGTTGTCTTTGGATTTGGTCGCATCTGGCCGCGACCTACGTTATACACGACCGATGCATGACGTTTTAAACGTCACATGTATTGGATCATTTTTTTCACGGTGATTGGTGCAAATCGGGGGGCGCGTCGCTTTGCACCAATCGCCATGTAAAAATGATCCACTCTATGTGACGTTTTAAACGTCATGCACTGGCCATATATAACGTAGGTCGCGATCTGGCCCCCAGGGAAAGCCAGACTCCTTTTGATAGCAAAAGGAAGTGGAATACCTGTTCTGATGTTTGCTGAAAGCTGGAGTTGGTAAGAGAAATTAAGTGTTAAGATCATTAAAGTATTTTTGTGGCCACGGGCTAGTGAGAGTTCGTACAGAAAGCTTGGGAAGGCGGCGGACGCATCGCTGCGGAAGGAGTTCTGAAGTAATAGTGCCAGTCCTTGTCTGTATGTAAATTAAAGCTTCATTTAATCGATTTATTCAAGTGATATATATTATAGTTAGTACGTGCATCGCTTAAGTGGGATTACTCAACTAGCAGTGTTTTAATCAGAGTTCAGATATTAGTAAAAGGAGGCTCACCCGCCATCATCTTCTTAAGATTTTAAATAAAAATGGATTTTAACTTGTTTCTTGTCTTATCGCTGTGCTAGCCAGGGTACTCTATGCAACGGCACGTCACATACTTATTTATAAAATCTAATCAAATGATGATAATTTTTGTTGTAATAAATGTACTTGAATACGGTATTCATCTTTTATATACGTTTATCATTGTAAATGATAAATCATGTTACTTTCAGTTTAAATAAATTATTGATAATATAATACTGTATAGATAAACAACCACTATAAAAAATAAATCATGAATTAATTTTTTTCTTATTACATAGAAATATTTAACTATTTAAAATTACTATGCATAATACAAAACACAGTGTTTCCCCTTCGGAGTACTTCATAAACAAAATTGTTTTCAACTTGCTTTACTAATGCTTTCTTTAAAAATAGCTGATGAAATCTTTTGTCGACATATAGTATTAATAAAAAATGTATATTATGCTACGAATATCATTAATCAAATGAAATAAAGCACAATAGCAATGCAAAAATGTACATTTTAAATTATTCATTTTATTCAGACTTTTTTTTTCTTTGAAAACACATAATTTTAATTTCTTGCATTTCTACTAAATAAAAGTTAGCGCGTATGTACTGAATTTTTTCCCTTATTTGTATTTGGAGTTACAATAACTACAATAACAAAACACATCTTTTATGATTAATTATCCGAAGCTTGTAAGCAATAAGGAAAAGGGTGAAAAATGAAAGAAAAAAAAATTAGCGAAAGAAATCAAAACTTTTTTTCAGTTTTATTCTAGAAAAAGAAAATATTTCTTGTAAGTATAATTGAAAATATAAATGTGTAATTCTTATATTTGTATTTTTGTTACTGTTAGGATAGCCCCTGTACTATAAAAAAGACAAATGATGAAAATATAAGAAAATATAATATAACCACAAACGAAAATATATACCATAAGCACATTCGACTTACTTACAACTGCCAAAAACATTCTTTATCTTTAGAATCTTCAGAAACCAATATCAATTCGAAATTTAAATAAGCATCTCTCTATATTAAATAAAAGTAACCACCGCCGCAGCAGCCTCAGCCTCTGTCAATGAAGATTTTGAGCCTTGAGGTCTTTCTGGACTAATATCCAGAAAACTATTGCATATAAAAATATGAAAATTAGTAGTTTTACAAGAAAATGTCCGATAAACACGCTGAAGTAGACAATTTTTAAATTGAATAACTATTTAAAGAGATATTTAATATTAAAGTTGGTCAAAATAATTTTCTTACAAAAGTTTTATAGGAACGAAAACTATGCAAAGAATTTATCCATAATTTAAAAAGACATAGTTGACAAGCATGCCATCTGCAGAGTGCAATTATTCTTTTAATTTGAGTAATTTTTTGAGGATATTTCCAAATTTTCATGAAGATTTATTTATATAAGTATAGAAGGCGTATAGAAGACGCTCTGTGCACGCGCAGAAAAACTTTTAGTTCCGCTTTTCACCGCTAGGGGGCACCAAATATATGTCTTAATTGGATTTCTATATCTTAATTAGTTCATGTTAAGTTGAATGAATCAATTGTCGTTGAAATCGAGCCTTCGTTTGAATCGGACAAATTTTAAATGCAAAATTATTTAATTAGCACCTCCGCTAGAGGGTGCACTCAGTACTAAATAAAACTCCTTTCAATCGAAACTCCGGCACGTGTCCCTGCTGCCTACGATACCGTATAGCTGGCTGGCAGTGCACGCGCTGCAAAATATTTTACTTCCATTTTCTACTGCCAGGTGGCGCTAAACCTGTATCTTAATTAGTTATCTATACATTAATTAGTTAACCCCGCCCTGGTCACTAATGTTCAGAAATAGTGGTAAGCAAGGACTGAAAAAATGACACCAAAGTTTATATAGTACCTGGGGACCTGAGAAACGGTTTCGTTTGAATCGGACAAATAATTAAATAGTTCTGTTTCTGGAGGCGGGGGGGGGGGGAGGAGGGAGTTTCGATCAGAGCATTAACGCGATATTTAAAGTTCAACCGAACACAGACTTTAACAAACGACGTTAAAAATTAGGAATTATCATTAACTTTCTAAACGGAAATAAATTGACTTATTTTGTACTTAAAAAAACAGTAAGTTATCGTTGTTAATTTCTGAAATCACATACATAAATGACGTACACATGAGAAAACTCTAAAAATCGCATAAAACAAATCGCAAAAATTCACTACTCGCTGTTCAATTTGCAATCAGCTGACGACTTTTTCATCTGCCAATCTCAATTGCCCGATTGACTTCCAGCTGTGCCTACAATTCTATCAGCTACCAATCACAACTGCCCTCCAGTGGTGTTTGACTTGTGTTTTAACGTTTTTCAGTATAAATCTAGAATATGGGTAGGGTATGTTGATGAAGTTTCTGTTGTTTTGGAAGAAGGAAGCCCAGCTCGAGAGTTGTTTTCGAAAAATTGAGTCATTTAGACAGCAATATTAAATTTACGAGGGAAAATTGAGTTAATAATCCCCTTCCTTTTTTTGAGTGTTCTCGTTATTAAAGCAGATAGTTCACTCAAGCGGAGTGTATTCAGAAAACCTGTAAAAAATTATAGTGTTATTCCTATCACAGCTTCGACCCTTGGGGATATGAAATCTCTGCATTCATCTCTTTCATTATCAACCATATTGTTTGATCTGAGGAATATATAAAAAATGAACTCCACCACATCGCCAAAATTGGGATCGACAATTGTTACCGACCACATATCATCCATAAGTGGATTGATAAGATTGATAAGAATAGAAATATGCTCAAACCACCTGTCCTGTTTTCAGAAAAATCTCCTATGTTCCTATTTTTTACGAGAAATTAAAGAGCATTTTTAATAGATTCAATATACAACTTATTACTCTCCCGCTGAAAATCATATTACTGCAGTCAGCAAAAGACAATACACGATTCCTAACTCTTTTTTTAGGAGTCTATGAGATACCTTTTGAGATTAATTTTGGTTAATTAATATTTTACATAGGCATTAAGAAGAGACGATTATTTAAACGTATGAAATAGCATAAAATGACTTAAAATCTAATAAAAAATGCACAACCTTATCCTGGATGTTTTTAAAAGGTATTGTTACAAAGATTGATTTTGATAATGTTAAAATTATTTCAATGTATTCTAATACTTTCAAGTTCTTTATAAGAGAGTCTATTGAAATGAATTTGCGAAAAGAAGAAATATGTAACGACAGTGTGTCATTTGTAGTCACAGAAATTTGTATTAACGGTTTAAAAAGAGGTTATTCTATAATATAAAATTCAGTCTGTTCTAGACTGAACGAATTGAAACATTGTTTTGCCTGCAGATAGTGCAGTGTCCTCAGATGTTAACACTTAACCTTTAATGTAATTTTTATGTTTATTATGTATTAGAGATTTCACTCAAGCAACCGATTTGTGAAATCTCCACATGATATTCTCAATGCAGGTCAATCAACTACACTAGAAGATGACTTTGAAGATAAAGTCGAAATCGGGTATTTTTAATTGTGTTTTTCATGTTTTAATATCAATTTTAGTAAAGTATAAGCTGATTAGCAAATTGTAACTATTTTAGCACTACTCGGAAATGTTTCCTAAAATCAGTGTAAGCAAAAGAAAATAAATACTTATTTAAATCTCTCTAATATATTGTTTTCTGGGGTTTCTAAAGATAAAGAACTCTTTTCGGAATCGTGGGTCACTCGGAGGAGGTTATAGTGTATTTTCGTTGGTGGTTATAATAGATTTTTCTAGATTTAAAAAAAATTAAACGTGTATACGTAATCAGATATGCAAGTTCCATTATTATCAACACACCGTGCAGTACCAATAACTTGGGCTGCTGAACATTGAGCTTGAACACAGCGCGAGTGGGGTCAACTGTACTTTTCCCTGAGCAGTCGCTATTAGTTCTGAAGCGTAATAACGCACGTGTTCGCATGTGGACGTAGAGTGAAAAGGGCACAAGTGATCACAGTGATAGAAAATGGATTGATGTTTTTTTTTTTTTTTTTTGTCTGGAATCAGCAGATATTTACGACCGCACCTACACGTTATCCGTGAAACAATTTATCGGTCCTAAGACAGGTTGAGAAAATACTGAAATCTTATGCCGCACTTTATATTGCAATTATTGCTGATTCCTATATTTAAACGTACGAAAATGCGAGATTTCCGACAGCTGTAAATATTTATAAACATGTTTGAAAAGGAAACAAAGAGCATGGTGCGCCAAAAACGCTCTACAGGCCAAAATCACATTACCTATGATTGAACAATACTTGAACAATCTAGACCGATGCGTCTGTTTTCTATCACGTACTAAACTAGTCGGATGTGCCAATCCCAAAACTTTCTTCTATCTCAGTCATGTTAATACTTCAAAATTCGTTATCATATCCCCAATAAAATCAATATTTTTCGTTATTTCGTTGTACGTCAGCTGCTTTCGAATCGTCGGGTTACCGGGATGCGATCAACTGATGTATAATACTAAACTACGAAAAGTCCTTCAGGTCTGAACCGACAGGAACAGATAGCCTCCCTATTTCTTGGTTTTTCGATTTTAGCTAATTTTACTGGAAAACACGAAGGTAAAATGCGTGGAAACTAATTAAAGAAGATTCAATCCCAGTTCTCGTCAACATTGAATTTGAATGAGAATATCGCCAAATTAGTCCTCTACAGCCAAGTTGGCTTCATTTATGACAACCTATTTTGGTCGCCAAATTCGGCGATATTTCGCCAACTGTCGTCAAGTTTGGCGAGAATTTGACGTTGGCGAATATAAATATATAGTGATAAGCATATAATAGGATTAATTGTTACAACAATGAAAGAAAATTTGCCAAAACCATGTTAACTATAGCTCATAAGTTAAACCCGTTTATGGATGAATTTTGCTGTCTTGTTTGAAAATGTCAGCCACCCTAAAATTTCAAACAGCTATATCTCAGGCATTTTTTAAGATAGAGGCAAAACAAAAATTGTTCCGGATTCTCTGAACATTTAACGAAAAAAAATTGTAGGATTTCTAATTTTTTTGCACATCTTTTTGAATTTGAACTTGAATTTGGCTATTTTGACTTTTTGAATTTGGCTATCACAGCACCCCCTTTCGTCAAAATATCCCCAAATTCTGATAGAACCTGCTTGCCATAGCCAAAAACATAGAAAAAAAATGTGGTTCAATTTGAAGCATAACTTCATACACTTTTCGATGATACAACAGTGAAAATGGAACAAAAATGTCGATCGCAGCGCCCCCTTTTGTCGAAATATCCCCAAATTCTGATAGAACCTGCTTGCCATAGTTAAAAACATAAAAAAAATCTGGTTCAATTTGAAGCATAACTTCATACACTCTTAGATGGTACAATAGTGAAAATGGAACAAAAATATCGATCGCAGCGCCCCCTTTCGTCGAAATATCCCCAAATTCTGATAGAACCTGCTTGACATAGCCGAAAGCATAGAAAAAAAATCTGGTCCAAATTGAAGCATAACTTCATACACTTTTCGATGATACAATAGTGAAAATGGAACAAAAATATCGATCGCAGCGCCCCCTTTCGTCGAAATATCCCCAAATTCTGATAGAATCTGCTTGCCATAGCCAAAAACATAGAAAAAAAAATCTTGTTCAATTTGAAGCATAACTTCATATACTTTTAGATGGTACAATAGTGAAAATGGAACAAAAATATCGATCGCAGCGCCCCCTTTCGTCAAAATATCCCCACATTCTGATAGAATCTGCTTGCCATAGCCAAAAACATAGAAAAAAAATTAGGTTCAATTTGAAGCATAACTTCATACACTTTTCGATGGTACAAAAAAGACCCACACAGACGGACAGACGGACAGACAGACATTTTGTAAAAACATGTTTTTCGGAATCTCTGACCCCTAAAACGTGTAAATCCGTCGAAAACCGGGAGTCGAAAAAAATTTCGATTACAATACTTTCTTCTATTATAGATAGAAGAAAGTAAAAAGACGGTAATAGATTTAATATAAGTTAACGATGTAAAGGTAATTTTTCAGAATATTGTTTAAACAATTATCTTTTCAAATTTACCATTTTTTCTATAACCCTATTTTTTTATATTTAATTCTCTCTAACATTATTTATTAGATTTTTTTTTCATTTTCCACTTATTTTATATAAAAAACAAATTGTACCATCAATAAGTGATTTTTAATTATCATTTTATTTTTATCGAAAAAATCAAGATAGTTTTCATCTAAAATCCACCTTTTAAATAGGAATATTCACTGATTTTTCAAAGGCCGTTTACATTGTGTATTATCTGTGACATAAAAACATTTTGTCTTTAGTCGATACAAATCCTGATATTTGTGGTCACCATACAGAAAAAAAAACAATACTGTCTAGAAACAAGAAATATATATCTAGTAGTAGTTCATATATTTCACAAACATATTTGGAAACGTCTGTAATATAAATGTTTAAGTTGAAAACGAATTTAAAAAAAAATGTGTATCGTTTAAAGCAAGCCAGAAATATCATGCTCTTTTTAAATGTTTGACAAAATACCCCCATAAAATGCGTTTTTTTAATAAACTAGTCATTTATCTTGTTTTGACCATAAAGTCATGGAATTAGATTATCAAATACTTTTCACTTGTTTAATACCCAAAATCATCATTCATTACTTCATTTTGTCGAGTATAAAAAAATACATACCACATTAAAAAAAAAAAAAAATAAGTTTTCCCAGTTTACAGTAGTAGCGTTCATATCAAACCAGCTGTCAGAACAGACATGCATACTTTATGCCTTTACATTTTATCTTAATTAAGAATCTTTTAACACATTCAGTTGAAATATTTTCATTCCTGATGATTAATGACTTCATTGTATATGCTGCATGATGTTGTAGACTAATTATATGTTGTTATTATTTTAAATATATATATATATTTTCTTCTTATTTTTATTAAGCTTAAGTTCAATTAGAGAAAAAAAAAGGTGTAAAAGGTTTATATATTTGTATTTTATTTAAAATAAATGCGGCAGATATCCAAAATTTTCAATAAATTGCGATTTTAAAGGAAATAATGAAATACAAAAAAAAAAAAAAAAGTATTTTTTTTTTCTTTTTACATTTATTGTTAGTTTATGTTTTAACTGAATTTTTGCTTCATTTAAAAACAAAATGAATATAAATTTTTTGATGCAAAATAAAAAAAATTAAAAGTACATGGCATATAATATTGTGTTTATTTCTATGTTATAAATTTATGTTTTTATTAATTTCATGAAATTAAATATATCACATTGGGAATTTATCTTGATGTTATTATTTTTATATTCTCGTATACTAAATGAAAAATAATATTGTATAACTTAAATGTATTTAAGTTAAACGTTATATTTATTGAATTTAATTAAATAAATTATTTTTTTAATTTAGATACTCAACAATATTGTAAAGGATGTGAAATTGAAGTTACGCTTTATTGAATATTGACATTTATTTTTGTACACATTTTGCATGAAAGAAACACTGTAATCACACACACATTATCCATGCATATAAATGCAATTTCTGAGATTCATAAAAAGATAAAATACATTACAATGTGCTTATACATACATTTTTACTGTACAATGAATTCTTCTAAAAATGCTTTGTAAATAATTTATTTCTAAATATAATGTTATGAAAATTTCACGTTTTTCGATTTTCTAATTTAATATTAGTTAAATACTAATTAGTAACTTGTTTGATTAAGTATAAGATTAAATTATATTTTGCACGATTCATTTACAGTTTTTTCAATGCATCAGTTTTATATAGTTAAATCCACTATTAAAAGTCTAATATGCTTCGATTTCTTTCAAGAAATAAAATAAGCAAAATATTAAGAAAAAGAAGAGGAAGTTTCAAAAGAAGTAATTGTATAAGTTTAATGTTTATTTATTTCAATTTCTTCTCGGTCGTTCTGGTGAATTCTAATTTATACAATCTTTTATTTAACTTAACTTGTTTTTTGTATTTTTACATACAAAAAACAAGTTAAGTTAAATAAAAGATTGAATTTTGTAATCGATGTATCATTTATTTCCTGATAAGTTGGAATTATAAAAATCATGCACACAGTAGTGTTTCGGATTACAACACAACATTTCAATATTTTTCGAACATAAGTATAAAATAATAATTAATATTAAGGAATTTGTCCATTAGCTGGCCGCAGGTGATTAATCGTCAAATATGCTTTATGATTGTAACTGAATACGTGTTTACAAACCCATCATTATGCGTCAAAACTTTCTGCCAAAATAAGCCAACTGGCTATGAAACTGTAACAATGACATATTTTAAACACTAAAAAGAAGAAAACATAAATAAAGGGTGTGATATATACTTTTAAAAATAATCTTTTCTTTATCTTGGAAGTTATGAACCTTCTTAACATATTCTTGAAATATCTCTCTCCCTCTGCATGTTTCTTTTTGTGTTTAGCAGACAAGCAATGTCCAGAAGAATCCAAATTAGGCATAACGTTTCAGAAAATTAAAATTCAAGACAATATTTCTTAATTAGAGAATATTTTTTCACTCTGTTCGTTGTGTAATAAAATAGATAATTCACATAATTTGTATTTATTTCTTAACATTTAGATAAATAAAAAATGCGAAAACACATAGGATAGAGAAAGCACAGCCCCGCATAGAATATTTTAAGATTTGTAAAACTCATGCAATGTTAAAATTTCAAATATGTATCTAAAACGTAGGCGAAACTTTACTGGGTGATAGAATGCAGCTATACGAGCAAATTTCGTCATAGAATGTATGGTCGGAACGCAAGCGGTGAGAAGTTAAAAGGTAGTTGTTTCCCACTGTCGCAGTTAAAGAATTAACACATAAATGAGAGGAGTTACTTCAGAAAAAAATTTATCAACAGCAATGTAATTAATGTACATGTTCAAAGAAATTACTCAAAAGATCTTCCGCCAACTGTAATGCACGCTTCACCCCTGCGGGATAGAGACAGACGCACATTTGCGAAGATACCAGGCATTTCCCGAATATCCTTGGCAACAACGGCATTCCTGGCGACTAGATCCATATTGGTTTCAATGGGGCACTCGTAGATTATGCTTTTCATATGGTCCCACAGGAAAAAGTCCAAACACGAGAGATCCGGCGATCTTGTTGGCCAAGCTATGGGACCACCTCGACCAATCCATCGCCCTGGGAACGTTGCATCTACAGTGTTCCGCACATCCAAAGCAAAGTGTGCAGGCGCACCATCGTGTTGAAACCATATTCTCGACATGATGGGGGTTGGAATCGGACGCAGCAGCTCCGGCAACACCTCTCTAGGAACGTGTCATATAGAGATCCTACATTAGAGAGAGATTGAATATTGACGAAATGTCCGCCATGTAAGTTCCAAAGCAGGTTGAACGTAGTAGAACGCAATGTATTTTCATCACCGTCTAACACTTTTTATTGTATTAAAATCATGGAAAATTCGTTTTATATTCCTTCAGAAAGTCCTGAAAATACATTCCATTCTACTGTGTTCCATCTGCTTTGGAACTTACATGGCGGACATTTCGTCAATGTCCAATTTCTCTCTAATGTAGGATTTCTAGTGTCATACTATTTACAACGCCACCTAGAGGGTCGCGCGGGCATACATTCTATGACGAAATATGCTCGTATAGCTGCGTTCTATCACCCCGTAAAGTTTTGAAAACTTTTTCAGATACATCCTGTAGAATCGTATGTAATATTTTATGCCGTTAGTTGTTAATACAATTCTTAATAAAATACGATTTTTAAAAATTTTATATCAATACATTGTATAAATCATGTATAAGGAAATTTGTTGTTTTTGTTGAATAAACGAACTTCGGAAATCGAATTATGGAAATAATTGTTAAACGTTGTCGGATAATGTCCTTTAATGATTTCAACATGAACATAAGAAATTTTAATATCGTTTACTTTACTACCTGACACATTTTGTGGCCCAATTTTTAATTAAAGTGTAATTTTACATTGCGCTCATTACAATTGGAATTTGTGCTGTTGAAAACTATAAATTCACTATTTACAAACGGTTTACTACCTTAACCTGAATCTGATGTTAAAAATGTTTTATATTGAAATTTCAAAATAAATATATCCGAAATACAACTAATATATTTACATTTGCCTTTTTACACACATGTCTTTAAATGTAATACCTTCAGAACACATTTAAAATTTTAAAACGTGTAAATGTTATATATTATACATTAAATGATAGCAGAATTCCTTTCAAATGTGTTCTTTTTTCCAGAAATTTCAAGTAATTTTTTTCTGTTAACCTGAAACTTATTTGTAGCTTACGAGATGTATTATGTAAGGCACAAAAATATTGAAGAAATGGATTTTAGGTGTAAATAAATAAAACATTTTTACAGCTTGGAATTAATATAGATTAAAATTTAAGGTTATGGGCAAAATCCTGATAGCTTATTTTGCTTTCTAAAAAAAATAATCTTCTTTTTTTTTAGTTATTCTTAAAACACTTTAAAAAAATCCATTATTTCAGCGCAATATATAACAGTAAACTAAATTTTTAAACTAAAAGGTATAAAAAATTATGTATATTAGCTTCTTGGTGGATATAAATATTGTTATATTGTTACTTTATAAATAAGGTGAATGTAGTTTTTGTTTATTTTAAAGCATTAAATTTGACGATGATAAAGTGTGCATCAGTCATATGCAAATATTTGTTCTAGTACTTATTAGTGCCCAAAACAATATGACTGACAGAAATAGGTTCTACCTTAAAACTATTTTCGTTTTTGTGCTTTGAAATAAAAATACCTTAATTATTTGCTTGAAAATGTACAAAATCTATGTATGTATACAGAAAACTAAGACTAAAAATGTACTAATTGTCATTTGATAGAGATTAACAAAAAATTTGCTATATTTCATGTCATTATAATTTTATTTGTTATTGTGATATTTGCAGCTTAATCAATTTTACCTTTATTGTGTCATATTTACATCAAAATCATTATAAAATATAAACATATTGAGCATATTTACACACATGAGGATGATGAAGTTTCTGTCATATTGTAAAAAAATTTTTACGTATAATTTTATATTGTTGTAGGATTGTCTAATTTACATGCACGTATTTTCTAAAAATTATATTTAGAATCAGCTTTGTCAAAAGGAAAAAAATTAAAAACCACAAAGAAAATTCACTTTACCTAAATAAATTATGATATACGATCTATCATAAGTTATTGGATAAGAATCATACAATATGAAATTATTCTTCTGTATTCCTCATTAAAACAGTTTTCTAAAGATTTCTATCTAGTTAAATCTATTGCAAAAATCAAATTAATTTACTTTTCTAAATTAATAGGATATACTTTTCCGGATAAATGAAAATGGTTCTATAGAAGGTTAAGAAACGTCACGCAGCCTTTATAACAACTAATTTACTAGGCAGCGGCAGAGTTTTTGCAACGTTTTTAGGGCTTTATAAAGTTAAAATAGTTACTATAATGGCAGCACATGATTTTAGTTAGAGACATCTCAGCAGTCTGTATATTATCTTGACTTTGTTTATACTTTGTTTATATACTTTGTTTTAAAAAATGCTGTTCTATTTCAAATCAATGATCACTATTGTGTTTGTGTGTTACTGAGTATTTCAGTCAACCATCACAATGTAAAATGCTGTAAGATATAGAACATAATAACGGAAAGAGTCCACATACAGTTCTTTTGTAGTATCGTCGGAATAACATTTATTATACACACACACACACACACACATATATATATATATATATATATATATATATATATATATATATATATATATATATATATATATATATATATATGCTTTAATATTATATTGCTAATAATTTTGAGAATTAATTTTAAGTTAATTTCCTATACTTGCTCATACATTTATTAAATATTTTTATAATGTGCCTTTCTAAAAATGTATAAAAATAAAGTTTTCAACGAAATAAAGAAGTACTTTTAAAAAAACTTTTTAAAGATTTACATAATGTTATTTAATGCAATTTAGTAAAAAAACAAATACAGACAAACGAAATTATAAATATTTTTCAATTACGTTTATAAAACATAACTACAAAAGAATAAAATTATAAAACGAAAATTCTAATTTCAATTATTTTAATAAGGAAACATGTTTACTCGAAAGAGTTATTTTCTTTTTTCACTGTTTACACTTATGTTTACACCTTTAAAATGATTCTAGATTCACAGCTAGAAATTATTGTTCATTTAATTTTTTTAATACTAAACACCAACTTAAAAAATTATAACTTGCGTTTCACTTATAATTACAAAACGAATTCTGTAAATAACCCTTTAGTATATATAAAAATAATAATTATTTCAGATATAAAGCGTATAAAAAATTGTCTTATTTTTCTGAAGTACAAAAAGCTTTACAGTAACTTTTACTACACATGGCAGCTTTTTTATAACTAAAAACTACACATTTTGATGAAGAAACAAACGAAAAAAAAAATACTGATTGTTTAAAAAAGTTTTTTAATTTATATTTTTATACACTAATTACAAAAAGTTTAGTGTCAATATAAACAATATATCTGTATAATTTTGATTAATTTTTAATGCATATTGGATGCAATGTTTCTAGGTGGCATTTACTTGTAATTAAATCAAAATAATTTAAGGCTTAACGAATTTTTAATACATTTCCTGTTTAAAATTTAAAGTCTATTGGAGAAATTTGGGAGAAAATTTTTAATAAAAGAAGTAAAGATATTCGATATAATATTTATCTCATTATATTTTTCCCACGCATAAACATCTTTATTTTTCATTTAATCATATTATATAAAAGCTAAAAAAATGACCTAGATTACTTTTTATGTACAGAACATCCAAAAATAGCTCATTGCGTATATATATTCATTAAAAAGGCTGGGAAAGAAGTATTAGCGCAGAAATTAGAGAGGCGTTAATGTTTGTTTTTAATGTTTATCGCAACATATCAAAAGCATAAAATAACCTAAAAATTAATATTTGTCGGTGCTTTTATTATATTGTCTAATTATGCTCTTTAGCTATATCTTAAAAAAAATTTATGAGTACTTCAATTATATTTTCTAAAATAAAATGTATTTTTTGTTTTAATATATATTGTGAGAGCTTTTGTATTAAAATAATTTTTTTCATGCAAATATAATGTAATTATTTTATCATAATACACCTTTAGGTGGTATAGAATTGAAAATTTAGCAACAGTCAACTATTATATAGTTTTTTGTATTTCCGGTGATAAGAAAAAGGGGGAAGAATTCGGTGATGTATTTCTCATTTACAAACTATCTATTCCATTATAGGAACAATAAGACTTTTCATTAGTATTAATCAAGCATGTAGTCAAATGGCTACTGTTTCAATAAATCATAATTTTGTGTTAGGTATTACATACTTCTTAAAATAGAACTGTATCATCGTCATTTTTATATGTAGTGCAACAACTTTTTTAGGAATACTTTTTTCTGCTAAATATATTGAATAAAACATTGATAAAGAAAAATATTTATTTATTTTAATATATCTATATGTATATATTTATATATAATAAAATTATTATTAGTCGGGTCCATTGAGCCGATCTGTAAATAAATAGATTTATTAAACAATATGTTATATAATGGACTACTGATTTATAATGATTATACAACTAAATAATTAAACATAATTCATACAAAATAGAAAGAAAAAGTTATATTCTAAAGATTATTTTTCTTAAATCTTTAATTGCTGTTTACATGACGTACAAATGAAGAATAACTTATTTCGGGTTCATTGGATGCGTCTTGGTATTCGTTTGGTTAATAGATTCTACAGCTAGAGTTGGAATCAAAGATGAGAAAATAATTGATCATGACAAATACTGTAAAGTGTTTAAAATTATAAGTGGTTTCAATAGTTTATTTACATTTTACGCCAAACCTGGCTCACTACAAAATAGACACAAATTCACCTTTATAATAATATTCAAAATTTTATTTTTACGAATTGTGCCTATTTTTCTGCCTAGGTACGGCATAAATAAAAAAAAACCCGCTTATTCTCCAAATCTGTACTTTTTTCTTTAAAATGAAATCTGTTTTCAAAATTAAAAAAAAAATTACATCAAGTTTCGTAATGATTGACCTAGTTGAATTTTATAATCGAGTTCTAAACCCTCTTTTTGCCCTTCTGTAGAAGTTGTAGGAGGATCTCTAAATTCTTATATTAATTCTCACAAATGTATATTATTACTTCGAAGATAGATGTATCATACCTGGTATATAGCCTTTGCAAACCTATAATGTTTGGGACTGTATATATATAACGTTATCACTTTAGGGGATAGGGGGGTCTGGCCTCTATGATATCGGAATATATCTCTAGGGGGAGAAAGGGTAGTTGCTTTGATATCGTTATCATTTTGATCCAACAAAAAATTAATCTTTTTTAAACTTTTTCTTCAAAACTTCAAAACTTTTTTTTTACTTTTTCTTCTTTTTTTTAACTTTTTCTTCAAAACTTCAAAACTTTTTTTTAAACTTTTTCTTCTTTTTTTAACTTTCATCAAAATATTCTGCTATCTTTTTCCCCCCTGTTAGCGATTTCATGAAAATACAAATCCATTATTAAAATAATTAAATGATTATAACGTTTTTTCATTAAAAATATGGAATACTCCAACGTTTGGCATCCCTATTCTTCTGCCATATGTGTATGCGTATATAATCTGCTGTTCGAGGAACCATGTGCAAAATATGTTTGAAATGATACTTATTGTGTTTACTAGTAAAAAAAAGATAAAGAGTGCTGTCCATCTGTTTTGTTGAAAAGAAGTTACGCTTGTCCCCTTCCAGTGCAGGGTGCAAGAGCAAAATACATTATTACTGTTGAATGCATTATGTCACAAATGTTATTTAATACTTTTAAATACACTGCTCAATACAATTAGGGGAGAAAGCAAATAAATGAAGAGAAACGTGCGAAACAGCCATGCATGGGCAGGAAATAGAGCGTACAAGTGTATAAATGCGCATTAAAGAAAAAAAGACGCAAAAAAATTGTGAGGTAGCTTTAATTCATTGAAACGATGGAAAAAACGCGGAAAGATGGTTTAAGACAACAATTTGGTTACATGTAAATGACAAAAAAGTATTGTTTAGAAATGATGCAAGATATTTAATTTGGCGTGTGGTTCCCTCGAACAGCTAAGAAGTGTCACACCTCTTTTCTATGGATGGATGAGGTTATCGATAAGACTTTGGGGAATATTGTTCCACTCTTCAAGAATTGCCACTCTCCAAGTCCCGGACTGTAAACGAAGTCCTTGGTCTCACTGCAATGCATCGGCCGATTGTGTCCCAAACATGCTCGATAGGACTCAAGTCAGGAGAGCATGCTGGTCACTCCATATGCTGTATTGTATCAGCTTCAAGCGTGTTCTCCAACAGAAGAGCTGCACTGTTAAAAATAAATCCGTAAATTCACGATAAAACTACTGGCAGTGAAGTTGCCGGACTTTTTCCGTTCCGTTAGTAGATTTTCCGGATTTGAAAGATAAAAGAAGAAAAATCGCCGTTTGCAGAAGCGGTAACTGTCCGTTAACGCTCTCAGAAATCACGGAAATATTCCTCGTAGAACTGACAGAAAAGGACATTTTCCTTTTTAGATAAACTCGGTTTAAAAAAATCTTGACATCTCACTTGGTGCTGCCATCTGTCGACTATTTACTATCTGATATACGTCAAGAACGGCTTCTGGTCGACATTGGGTTTTGAGCCAGGGGTGACAGTGCCTCGAATCCAGCGTCTTGCCGGTTTGACCAGTGGGCGCTTGCTAGATTAGCAGTTTGAAAGGATCATGAGGAAATTCTCAAAATGGCGGCTTAGAACAGACATAATTTGGGGTTTAGATGCTTGGTAATTTTGAAGTTAATTACGAGGAGATTTCGTTATGAGATGATGTTGATGTTTTAAAATTGTAATATTAATACAGGATAAAAACATGAAGTATATATATTTTTAACTTGATCGTTAGATGTAAAATATGAATATTATATTTGAATTAAATTCGATAAAAAATGTTTGCTTTTTTAAGAAAAGCGATTTTTTTTCCAACTATTATATATTTTTAAAATGTGTTCGCTTAGAATATATTTTCCGTGTGAGTGCTTTTTATTACTTTAAAAACGAAATTGCGAATAATTTTAAAGGAATGAGAAAAATTTTATTTTTTTTATTATTTGAAAGCATTATTTTTGTATGTTGCTTTTTTGAGTAAAATAGATTTTTTTTTCACTTAATTTAACTATTATATATATATTTTAATCTGCTTGTTTAGAATATATTTTAAGTGCGAATATTTTCTTATAACTTAAAAAAATAAATTGCAAATAATTTTAAAAGAATGGGAAAATTGTTACTTTTTTTAATTCGAAAGTACTATTTTTTTTTTTTTTTTTTTTTTTTTTTTTTTTTTTTTTATAAACTCGAAATTTTAATTTATTAAATTTTTAGTTTTTCTGTGCAACAACATGTCAGTTTTTTAAACATTGAAAATAAATATGCAGCAGATAAGATAACGGAATATCTCCGTTATCCCATTTCGTCTCCGTCCGTACCGTTGATTTCAGGAAATATGAGGAAATTTTCTGTTTTTTAACGAAAAATACCCTTTTGTCGCAAAAAATGACTTTTTCTGTGAAATTCAGGAAAAAAATACCCGTGAATTTCAGATTTTTTTTTCACAGTGTGTGTAAGATCTGGCATTACCATGCATAAAAACAAAGGAACCACCATGGCTGCAGTGTAAGTTACGACATGAGGTCTCAGTATCTCGTCCTGATAGCTTTGAGCCGTCAAAGTGTCATTCCTAATGATACGCAGGTTCGTACGTCCACCAATGCTAATTCAAACCCATACCATCAACCTACCTCATCTGTAATGCGATCTTTCATGAATGAATTTTGGGTTATTTCAAGTGCCCCTTTCTCAACATACCAAAACACGTTGATGTCACACTCCAGACTGAATCAAGACTCGTCTGTAAACAGCAGTTGACTCCAATCACGATGCCTGCAATCTCGATGATCAGACCCACCTTCTTCGGGCCGCACGTTGGCTTCGGTTCAACGGAATACAGACCATTGACCTACGTGCATAGATACCACCTTGATGAAGCCTATTCCGGACTGTTTGGCTGGACAATATCCGTCCTGTTAACAAGAGTAACCGTCTTTTCAGCTGAGTAGCATTGCCTGTTTTGTCTGGACGAGCTGTTAACAGGATATATCGGTCATTAGTTGCTGCGGTAGCACGTGGCAGGCCTTGCCCTGGTCGACATCTAACATATCCTGTTTCTTGGAATCGATTCCACAGCTTTGCAATCACATTTCTTGCGACTCCAAAAGCATCCGCTACACTTCGTTGTGTTTGCACGGATTCAAGTCTCTCGCAAATACTCCAAGCCATGGATTCCAGTAAATCAGGTTGTTATGAGATTTCCAAATCACATTTTCTCCAAACAAAAGCAGAGCAATTGAATTTCACAACTGAGACAGTGAAACAGACGTTTCTGTGAAATCCCGATTTCTGCACTTATATCTTTTTTCTGGTTTTTGACGTCATGAACTTTGATTTGCATTTGAAGTTTTATTTTTCTGCTTTCTGCTACGCTTTAAATTAGGGATGTATTAATTTAAGTTACATATCGGTGTAAGTATTTGCTTAATTTCGTTAAAACCATGTGCTCCCCTAATTGTTTTGAGCAGTGTAGTAACTGTTTATTTTAAGTGTTATTTAATATAACCTTATTTCATATATAATAGTTATATTTTATTGACTTATCTGCATTTGAATCAGTAAAGTATACGAATAAAACATATATAACTATATCTGTATATAACTGCAATTGAAAAAAAATTAGATAGTGATAACAATATCATTAGAAGGAGAGGGGGGAGTTAGAGGGATGCTAACATATGATATTGTAAGGAGTGGAGGGGGTTCAAAATTGCCAAAAAGTTGATAGCGTTATATATGTACAGTAGGGTGGAACGAAAATAATGGTTAATTATTTTTTTTCAGTTAGAAATTTGCTATAGTCGGCAAAAGTTGCCTTTTGGGATAAGAATGAAGAATTTAATAATCTTACATTTTGTTGCTGTACTAAAATATTTTCAGGTGCCGCAAAGAGCTTCAAAAATGACTTTTGTATGAAAAAACGATCAAAATTGCCTTTTTTTTAAAAAAAAAGTTCTTTTCTTGATTATTAACATAATATACATATATTTTGTAAACAGAATATTCAAAATATGATACTTTTGCAGAAAACTTGCACATTCTATGTATTACGAAATTTTAGGTGCCGTTACAGAATGAATTATTTTGTAGAATTTAGCGATTTTCACCATATTAAGTTTTATTAATTTTACAGTAACATATTCTTATAGTACTACATTGAAATGAAAGAAATGCAATCTTTAAATATCGTATCTTAGTAAAACAAATCACACTTATTTAGAAAAACTTTAAAAGAGTGAAACCTCTGATTAACGGACACCTATGTGACTAAAAAAATGGTCTGAAAAAATGAGGTGACTGCATCAGATTTGTTGTTAGTTATAACGAGAGGTTAATGTTCGCTGAGAAATTTTAATTTGACCGTAAGAGAGGGGTGACCGTATATAAGGGTGTCCTCTAAAAGAGGTTTGACTTTACATTGTTTTTAAACGCAAAACGTTATTTTTAAGAAACATTATTTTTTTTCTAATGTTCATAGTAATCACACATGGTCCATAATAATCACACTGACACATTGGATTTTTTTTTTCAAATCTTGGCATGATCTTTTGAACATTAATTTTGGTTTTTATCAATGCATCTCTTGCAGATGTGCTACAAAGTGACAAGGATGACTCGGTAACTAATTTAACAATCCTTTTAACTGCTTGTGTGTGACATAGGGAAAAACTGAAGTTGACTCTCATGATCAGGTTATTCTGCTTGCTTTATTTACTGCTTTAGTTTGTCGTCAGCAATATACATCGTTATAGGAGATTATGTTACTTTGCATCATGCCATTGAATCATATCAATATAATCCGTGACATCAAAGTTTATGCATACAGGAATTAAAAAATTTCTGATGCCAACTTCATTTCCAGTCCCTGCTTTTACAATTCGGCATAATGCAATCTCCTTAATGACTTATATCACCTGATAGCATACAATGGAGTGCATTTTCATGTGCAGCGCAGTATGCATTGTTTTGGTTGATTGGATCAATTACATTTTTAGGAGTGTAATTGAGGTAACGTAAATAGCTGACACGTTTTCACAAGTGTTTTGTCCATATATAGATGGTTTCAACTTTATGTTAAACCAAACAGTTGCATACACTTTCAAAATGTACTCAGTCAGTATTTGGAGATTTTGTGATGGATATTCTGTTCCCACTCACAAGCGAATTATTTTGTCTGCTAAGGTAAATCATGGTGAATGACAAATTTTTTCTGGTTTCTTCATAGACAAATCAGAGGAGCAACTTCTAACGGAGATTGTGTTACACATTTCTAAGAAATATATTTGGTACATACTTAAATTATCCTTAAATTTTAGCAATGGAATGTTATTTTCAATACGTGAAAATTCAGTCACTTGAAGTTCATAACACTTTTCCAGTTGTTTCCTTATTTTCACTCCAAATTCATTTGGATTTTTAATTTTTCCATCTAAGAAAGAAAATATATGACGAACGGTTAGTTCATTTGCATGATACAGACAAATCAAGCACTGCAGTGGCTTTCATAATTCTTTTTCCAATAAAGCAATCGCACCATTATTCAATCCAATGTTCGAGGCAGTTCCATCATATCCAATTGCAGTAATTTTTAAGTATTAGTTGTTGCCATTTAAAAATGTCATTATGTTGTCTTTTATACCTTTTCCAGTGCAGAAATCAGTTTTACGTATCTTGAAAATTTTAATTCAAGTTCTGGAACAAGTGATATATGTTATTCGATAACAGTTATTTTGTAATACTTAGTGCCTTTCTCTCTTGCACAATAGTCTTGTCCTTTCTTACATAAAAAAAAAACAATTACTTTCTGTAACTAGTTTTACAGTTTCTTCTACATATCTTTTCCGATTCTTTATTTGTTCTCATCTAATTTTCATTCTGTCAATACATTTCTGTCATACTTCTTTTTTCATCACTAATCAGACCAATATCCTGTAGAGCAGTGCTTGGAATTGTTGCAGTACTTTTGTCTGATACTCAAGTTCGATCGCAAGTAGAAGTCACAAATGGCAGTTTCATGCGCATTTGACTATGATTTTGATTACTTCAGGTTTCAGAGACACTGGACGTAGAGGCAATAAAAAAATTTGTATAGGGTAGTGTTCTCTTCTGAAAATTGTTCTGTTTCTACCTCACTGTATACTATTTATGTTTCATTATTTTTGTAATTAAAATGTATTATGCAGTAAGTTTACCATGTTTTCTGATTAAAAAGATTTAAAACTGATTAAAACTGATTTAAAAGTTAACTTATGAAAACTATAGCCTATTGGAAAAACAAATTAAACATAATTGCGAAATTTGTCAAAATTTTAATAAAAACCTAAAGTTTGCCCTTCTTGCGGCACCTCTAAACATAATCAAATTACGCTGATATTTAATTTCCATCTTTATTTTGATCATAAGCAACTTTTGAAAACTATAGCATATTGAAATTATTATTATTATTATTATTTACATAACGGCGAAAATTGTCAAAATTTTAATAAAAACCTAAAGTTTACCCTTCTTGCGGCACCTGAAAACATAATCCAATTACGCTGATATTTAATTTCCATCTTTATATTGATCAAAAGCAACTTTTGAAAACTATAGCATATTGAAATTATTATTATTATTATTATTTACATAACTGCGAAAATTTTCAAAATTTTAATAAAACCTAAAGTTTACCCTTCTTGCGGCACCTGAAAACATAATCCAATTACGCTAATATTTAATTTCCGTCTTTATTTTGATCAAAGTCAACTTTTGAAAACTATAGCACTTTGAAATAAAAAAAAAGTTTTTTCTTTCCACCCTAATGTACAGTCCCTTTCCGACAAATTTGTTAATTGTCCTCTAAAATTGTCCTCACTTTGTTGCGTAAAAAATAATTTGTAAATAATAATCAAATTTATTTAGTTACATGTCAATCCTATTAGAATTTTTCACATTACAACAGTAGTGAGTTGAAAATTTACCAACAGTCTATCCCTATACAGTTGTTATATTTTCTGTCATAAGTAAAAGTGGGACGAATTCGGTGATGTATTTCTTTTTAAGAAACTACCTATTTCATTATAAACTTTGTATCCAATTGTTTTCTAGCTCGTTCTTTTAATAAGTCAAATATTACTTTGTGTTTGATTGCGAAGTGTGCTTTTCTTCACCTCCTATGCTATGTTAGACATCGTCTTTCCCCGTAGCATAGTGAACTCTTCCAGCCTCGGATGTCAGCTTCTCAGAACCGATCAGTATAGTCATCCAGGTTTATCACGTTTTCATTATATATTTGTAAATTTAATTTGAATTAAGAACAATTAAGTACTACTTACAGATTGGCATTATTGTTCGTGATTATACTGACACTGGTTGAGATACTTACAACATTATTCCAAAATTCAACGACGATTTAAAATACACGGAATGTTATTTTCTGATACATCATGACAATTTGACTAGTTTTCTCTTCAAAAATAATAAATAAAATTTCGATAATAGTGTAGTTCCTATGAATTCACTGTTTCAAATTTCAGCAAGTACCCCGGTTTATGGTAATCAGGTAATTTTTTGGGGGGTAATGCTCAAAACGAGAAGTAGTTGATCATCAATGTTGTCTACTATACTTCAAAACAATCATGTCGGGGTCAAACAGTCTTTTGGCATATATGTTATATGTCCAGACAGATGTAGAGTAGTCCCTGCAATTAATACCAACCATTGTTACTCAAGACATAGACGGTAATGGTACTCCTAATTGACTTTATAGTACCTGAAAAGCGTATACTTTTCTTAACATCGAAAATAGGGCGTGTAAATAAAAAGCCTCGTATTCTTCCATTCTATATGTATTCTTCCATCGTATTACAATGTCAACACAATGACATGAAAATAAACATCCTCCTCGTGCTTGCGTTAGCATATGTAACACAACTAGTGCCTTACACAGAAAAAGAAAAAGCTACTTATGCGATCGATAGATAATGACAGTGACTTGAAGAAATGTATTTACACTTTCAATAGAACGAATGCCATGGCAGACGAAGTGATGAAAGAGCGGAAAAACTTGTTCCTTAATCTC
Source organism: Maratus michaelseni (assembly GCA_963931845.1). Taxonomy (NCBI): domain Eukaryota; kingdom Metazoa; phylum Arthropoda; class Arachnida; order Araneae; family Salticidae; genus Maratus; species Maratus michaelseni. Next base: position 260,568,942 of record OZ007589.1, on the reverse strand, counting down.
TAACGTACTAAAGCAGAAAACCACACTCTCGATGCACTGTGTTACACTCAGATCCAGAAGTCTTTGAAAAGGAACTCACCCAAGTTGGAATCCCTTCTCTCAATTCTGCTAGTGCTGCCCAACGTTCATATAAGGTCTACCATCAAATCCGTCATTGGCTTGGAATTAAAGTGAAACCGAACAGTGGGGGTGAGTACGTCAAGACGGTACCTGCATCCTGTTCGGACAACAGTAACCCCTGGACCTGATAAATAATCAAATTAATACCCTGTTCCTGAAAAGATTATTATTCACAGTACAGTGCAATTGTAAGCACAGTGGATTAACTTGCCCTGCACAGCGTAAAATTTCTGAGGAAGTAGTCTGGGTCAATATACTGTTGAAAAAGAAGAATTTTGGCGCCAACGACGTCGATTTTGACAACTTTGATAACCTTGAAGAAGACTCAGATATCCCTTATTTTCCTTATTGCTATTTTAAGAAGATTTAATAAGTTTAAGTTTAACCAATATCTTATAAAGGACATGTTTTGAACGTCTTTGACATTTTTATTCACAAAACCTGTCGTAAAGTTGTAAGAAAGGATTGTATCAACTTGCGAATAATGTCATTCGATCCAGCATAAAAAAATACATAACACAGTACCCCACACCATATTGTTAAAAAAAGCTGAGTTTTTCAAAATTCTCCCTTCTCACCAACCCCTCTAAAAATGCTAAAGCAACATACTCACACCTTCATTTTTAATGTCAAAACAAATTTCTTTCCAAATTCTCGTAAATGCTCACCAGTTGTCGTTGTAAAGCACTATTTTGCATGTACTATAATTTCAAATTCACATCAGAAGTAAACTTTCTCATATTGATATCAAACTATACCTTGATTTAAATATTAAACGAAAAATACAGAATATTAAGTTTGTGCTATTTATTTATTGTAACGGTATTAATGTATCGATGTAGTCTATGTATATAGGTATTTCAATAATAATAATTGTATTTATTGAATCGTGTTTATAATGAAATTTCTCCAGGTCCTTCGGTTTTTGCCTCCTACAAACTTTTTAGTTTGGAATACAGGTAGGTGCTCTGTGCTTTTCTTTTCACATAAATCATATTGTTTCGTCTTATAGCGTTTAAAAGACATTTTTCTTTATTATATTTGTAATTTGAACTTTTTATTCAAAGTGATTAGATACATTTCTATTTTGCAGTAACTTTACAGAATTATTACAAAATTACTTGTTACGTGTTAAAATATATTCCACAGTTACAGTCACCAAGCACCTTTTTTTAAAAAAAAAATATTAATTTTCAATGATATGTAACAAGTATGCTGAAAAAAAGGAAAATTTTCTGAAAAACAGGAAAATATTTGTTGAAATTTTGAATTATATTATTTTTCTTAATCTTTTTTCCTTAAAAAAGTACTTTAAAATTCTAATTGCTGAAAAGAATTTTTTTTTGTTGCATTATTTTAAATATTCCATAATTTCTAAGTGTATATGATTAAAATATTTTAGAATGCATGGATTTATTTCGAAATAATATTTTTATATCTTATTCTATAAATTTTAATTAATATAAATAAAGTCATTTTTATTAATTAAATTACGATAGATTTTATTATAATGATTTCCAATTAAATTAATTTAATTGGAATTTATTTTTCTCTGTAAAAACGGAAATGTAAATTTAAGGAAATCCAATTAAATCTGACTAATTTCGTAAAAGTTTTATCTTTTTTACATCTCTGCAGTACTAATTATTATTAAGATAAAATTAAAAGAAATACAAAGCTTTGATAACTTTTGTTCGAAAGGCCATCTTGAACATTTGCGCAGGCGTTAAATTAATCATTTTCTTCCTAAATAATTGAGAATTTGAATCTTTTTTCAGAATTTAAAAAAAAAACATATTTGGCAGTTTATTTTTTTAAAAGAATGTAAAAGTATTGTGTGATATTAAAATTATAATAAAAGATGTAGTATAGTATGTAATACAGAGGTTTGAAATACATTGGAAATAAACGTTAATAGAAAAAAAGTGTAAAATTGAAAATCTTCCATAACTAGGTTGTACGCAGTTTTTTAAATATTCATAATTAAAATCTATTTTATAAAACGACAAAAAATTTGTAAACTGAGATACAGTTTCCAGATAAATCGCATTTGAAAGTGCATATATTTTTTATGTTTGACATTGTAAAAATTTACATTGCGCAATATTTAGAAGTTTCAAATATTGAAGTAATAAAGAAGTTTATTTGTCAGGAAAATTTAAATCTTTCAATTTCAATTTGTTGAAAGTGGTAATTTGACGTCAGCATTACTTACAGATATGTATTTGCTTTTTAATGTAGACGATAATGTAGATAATGTCTATTGAAAATATTTCTGTGGGCCATAGTCAACCAAAAGAAGAAACAGATTTGTATCTACTTATGTATAGTCACATGTAACTTATCTTTAAAAATATTATCTTATCTTGATAGTAATTTTATGTTCAATATAAAACAATTTTTGTAGATATAGTTTAGTTTTTTACCAAAGCTGTATCTTATGGTTAATCTGCTTTTTGTTTTTTCTCTCTGCGCAATCAGTGGTCAATTCTGGTATTTCTGCGGCTAGTTGTTTAGATATTCGCTGATTATATAAATGACGAATATATTTCGTACATGCTGAGCATTCTACTGTTTAGGCTGAGATTTTGAGGTAAATTTGTGCATTACATACGTGTAAATTACGGTATGCAAGATGTCTCAAAATGATTGAAACACGCTTTAATTTTTCTGTTCGAGATATCTAGGTAATATGTAAAAGTGTTCAACATAAAGTAGGAATTAATATTATATTGATGAAAAACCCTGCCATTAATTTTTTTAAAGTTACACTTTTTACTTTCTTCTATCTATAATAGAAGAAAGTATTGTAATCGAAATTTTTTTCGACTTCCGGTTTTCGACGGATTTACACGTTTTAGGGGTCAGAGATTCCAAAAAACATGTTTTTACAAAATGTATGTCTGTCCGTCTTCATCGTATCATCGAAAAGTGTATGAAGTTATGCTTCAAATTGAACCTAATTCCGAAAAACACGTTTTTACAAAATGTCTGTCTGTCCGTCCGTCCGTCTGTCCGTCTGTCCGTCTGTCCGTCTGTGTGTCTTCATTGTATCATCGAAAAGTGTATGAAGTTATGCTTCAAATTGAACCTAATTTTTTTCTATGTTTTTGGCTATGGCAAGCAGGTTCTATTAGAATTTGGGGATATTTCGACGAAAGGGGGCGCTGTGATCGATATTTTTTTCCATTTTCACTATTGTACCATCTAAAAGTGTATGAAGTTATGCTTCAAATTGAACCAATTTTTTTTTCTATGTTTTTGGCTATGGCAAGCAGATTCTATTATAATTTGGGGATATTTCGACAAAAGGGGGCGCTGTGATCGATATTTTTGTTCCATTTTCACTATTGTACCACGAAAAGTGTATGAAGTTATACTTCAAATTGAACTTAATTTTTTTTCTATGTTTTTGGCTATGGCAAGCAGATTCTATCAGAATTTGGGGATATTTCGACAAAAGGGGGCGCTGTGATCGATATTTTTATTCCATTTTCACTATTGTACCATCCAAAAGTGTATGAAGTTATGCTTCAAATTGAACCTAATTTTTTTCCTATGCTTTTGGATATGGCAAGCAGGTTCCATTAGAATTTGGGGATATTTCGACGAAAGGGGGCGATGTGATCGATATTTTTGTTCCATTTTCACTATTGTGCCATCGAAAAGTGTATGAAGTTATGCTTCAAATTGAACTAATTTTTTTTCCTATGCTTTTGGATATGGCAACTAGGTTCCATTATAATTTGGGGATATTTCGACGAAAGGGGGATTTGCGATCGCGAATTTTGTTCGATTTTCACTATTGTATCATCGAAAAGTGTATGACTTTATGCAGATAATTAAACCAAATTTTTTAAATATGTTTTTGGCTGTAGCCACCATGTCCTACTTGAATGTGAGGATATTCCGCTGGAAGGGGGCGCTGTGATAGCCATTTAAAGATTTCAAATTCAAAAAGATGTAAAAAAAATATAAATCCTAAAAGTTTTTTATGTTAAATGTTCGGCCTTGATCCGGAGAATCCGGAACAATTTTTGTTTTGTCTCTATCTTAAAAAATGACGGAGATATAGCGGTTTGAAATTTTAGAGTCGTTGACATTTTCAAACAAGACATAATTCATCCACAAACGAGTTTAATTTATGAGTTTTAGTTAGCATGGTTTTTGCAAATTTTCTTTCATTATTGTAACCATTATTCCTCTTCTTATATGCTTAACACTATATATTTATATTCGCCAACGTCAAATTCTCGCCAAATTTGGCGGCAATTGGTGAAATGTCGCCATATTTGGCGACAAAAATAGCTTGCCACAAATGAAGCCAACTTAGCTGCAGAAGACTAATTTGGCGATATTCTTATTCAAATTCAATGTTGACGAGAACTGGGAAAGAATCTTCTTTAATTGGGCATTTTAGCTTCGTGTTTTCCAGTAGAGTTTTTTAAAATCGTAAAACCAAGGAATAGGGAGGCTATCTGTTCCTATCGGTACAGGGCAGAAGAACGTTTTGTAGTGATCTATCCTAGGATCACTATCCTAGAACTATCCTAGGATACATCAGTTGATCACATCCCGGTAACCCGATGATTCGCAAGCAGCTGACGTACAACAGAATGACGAAAAATATTGATTTTATTGGCGATGTGATGACGAAATTAGAAGTATTAACAGGATTGAGATAGAAGAAAGTTTTGGGATTGGCACATCCGACAAGTTTATTTTTTTATATTGTCCATGTGTCCTATAAGTTATATTTAGAAAAAACATTTCCCGTGCTTTGACCAGTACAACAGTACAAATTCCATTCTTCTATCACCAAAACTCAACGAGTTATGATGTGATAAATTTCATGAAATTTCAGAGCTCTCCGGTACTAAAAACGGAAGTGTGATTTTTTAGTGCCTGAAAGATCCAAAACTTTGTAAACTTTAAAGTATCATACCTCAGCTAGTTTTGGTCGTAGAAGAATAAGTTCAAGTTATGATCATTAGTGTTCTAAAAATGGCAAAAAGTGTTTTCTCCCTTACACGTATAATTTTGTTTTAAATTCCTAAGTGCTATATAATACTAATTTTAACTTTATATAATACTAATTTTAACTTTATATAATACTAATTTTAACTTTTGGAAATAAAAATATAACATAAGCATTATTATTATCGTAACTGTAGTAAGTAATATTATTTAAATAATAGTTTGTGTCTCACGGTTTACTATGTATGAAACGAGTGTATTTTTCTATAATTTTAAATATACATTTTGAGATATGCGTACACCCTTCTCAATTCCAAATCATAGATAAATTTCTGGTTGAAACTGAAACTATTTTTATTTAAAACTTCTTAATATAGAAAATCATATAGGCGTACGCGATTGTCTCGATTGGTGGTCTCCAATTTACAGACAATTAGCGAATGTGTAATTATCAACGAACTCAATGCTGCATAAAAATTATTCCTCTTAAAATTTAAATATTAAAATTGCTGTTTTCATATTGACGATAAAATATTGGGTCATATAGTCATATGACGATAAAATATTGGGTCATATAGTTATATGACGATAACATATTGTATCATATAGTTATATGATGATAAAATATTGCGTTACATAATAAAAATATTAACGCACATAAAAATATTTATCTGTTAATATTATGTGTTATAAATATCCAGCATTATTTATAAAAAGGAATTAAAAATATAAAAAATATATTTTACATTTTAAAAGTAAATACTTCAAATTTATAAATTCAATGAATAGATAATTCGAATGAATTATCTATTTTATTTCATATTCTATCTATCGAATGAATTATCTAAGTTTTTTATATATTTCTTTTAATTTTGATTATTATTTCATTGAATTTTATTAATGTTTTCAGGTTAAAGACCCTTATTTCTAAAAACAAAGATAACAATTTGTTTAAATAAATCAAATACTATCATTTTACTACGATAAAGATCCATGAAGAAATTTGTTAAAATAGAATATTCGTCTATATTAAAAGAATAGTTTTTATTTTACGGCCAGTAGCGGTTTCAAGTACTATTTTCATTACTAAACTTAATCAAATAATAATAATAAAAAAAAAAATAAAAAAATATCTCACAGTCTTTTCATTGGATTCCAATTAATCTTCAACGAAATCTGAAAAAAAAAATTCCAATTGATTCAATTTCGAATATATTAATTTTCTTTGTCTGAACCGAAATCGATCACTAAATGTGTTAAAAATAGAATTTCAATAAGAAACACTGGAATGCAGTGTAGCGAGCTTTTTTATCAGAAACATAAAAGCTTGGATTTGTAAAGAAATTTTAGTGATTACGCAGCAAAATATATACGTTATTAATATTTAAGGATTTTTAAACAAAAGAGTAACAATTTCTAAATTATTATTTTTTTAATTCACCGCACAACGTAACAATGTTTTAAAGTACTGCTATTTTATATTTTTCACAGCTCAAAAAGTATAATCTGGAAAATATGAAGAAAGAAGTCATAAATTACAGAAAATAAATTTAATTTCTTTAAATTATATTTGAAACGCTTATATATAAATTTAATGTTTTTATAATAATATACCATGTAAATATCTTTTTCTTAGATATGAGTTTTAAATAAGTATAATATGTATGGTTATGCACGCCCTCACGTCCACATTGCTATCAAAGGAAAAATAGCAAAGAGTCAACGAGTGAATGGAGCTAAGTAACCTCGGCATGTGCGTCGTAGCTATCGTAATGAGAAGCCAGGAATGTTTTGTGGTTACCTTCTTATTGTTCTAAAATAGCTATAACATGCATGCCGACGTTATTTAGCTCCGTTCATTCTATGACTCTTCACTAATTTGCCTTCTGTGATAAGCTTCTCTGCTTACCCTCCCTCTCTCTCATTTTAAAATTTTAACTTTTTGCACTTGCACTTGCATTTATGATGGAGTTTGAAAAGTTTCGAAACTGTGGTCTGCAACATTTTGACATTAGCTAATATGAATGTGTATTAATGGTTTTATTATGGTCAAATCATAATTTTAAAAACTAATAATATTACTAGTATTACAGGGTTAACGAAAATTAACTGAAAAAGTGAATCGAAATAAATGGGATTTTTTTAAAAATTACTATTAACGAAAAAATTTAATGTCAGAATAATTACATTTTCCTGTGACATTTAGCGCTGTAGTTGTTCCGTAGTTACTTAGACAGTTATGCGACAGGAATTACATCAGACGGCCTCTTTGATCTTATTCATTGTGTCGGTGTATGTATACTGTCTCTTCTAATTCAACGTTTCAATAATACACCCGTTTATCTACGTTTTGTTTTTCTGTGACCTAATTTACACTGAAGAAAAAAATTAAATATTATTTTCTTTAAAAAAAAAATCTTATACTGCACTCAATAACCCTAAAAAAATGCACTTTTGTAAGCACTAATAACAGCCCTCAGTATTGGCGTACTTTTTATAAGAACTTTTACCACTCAATTTCCGAATAGCAATTTTGTTTTTATGTAATCAATGAATATATGTCATTAAACAACGACTATTATGATTATTATTATACTTATTATTAGATAATTATTATATAATAATAATAATTTATTATTATATTATTATTATTATTATTATTATTATCTTTAATAATTATGGTAGCTATTCTGAATAACTAAATCCGATAAATTGGCATACTGGTCACACAAAATGCTTATAATCTTTACTGGCTATGCTGTTCCGGTTAAAAAATAGTCACATCACTTAAAGTGACAAGTGCAAGTATTTTGAAAATAGAACGTTTTATTAATATATATATATATATATATATATATTTCCGCTTCGTGTATGTCTGTGAAAACTGCATATTGCTGCTTTTTATGCCTGTGTAGTCATAGTGTAACCCGCGTGGAAACACTAATTTCTTACATGAATTTTTGCCTTATTCATTCGCGGAAATTCAGCGATATAAATAAGCGAAGCATTCTGGATGAAAATAGGGGTTCAATGCGGTCCGTAATCACGCTGATCTATGAATTTCACAATATTGATTTTTCATTTAAATGTACATTATTAATAGAAATATACATATTTCTGGAAATATACACGTTCTTTTTTAATGAAAAAATATATATTATGCATGTTTTTTGCATGCATGTTTTCTGGTGCATGTTTTTTGTTGTATGGATGCAGAATTTTTAAGCAAATTTAACACAATTTTCCGAAAATTTCACAAAATCTAATAAAAACAATACACTACTATTATAATATAAATATAAACGATATTTGATGAAATATAAGAATTTGTGAGAAAAAAATATTAACTGCGAGAGTGCCAACAGTAAATTTTTTTTCAATATTTAGTAGTCAACTATGTTGGTATAAAAATACGCTCTAATATCGTGAATATTAAGAAAGATATCGGCGATATAAGAAGATGATCTCACTTCATTTCTAAATGTAGCGGGATGGTAAGGTATTTTCCACAAACTGCCATTTTTCATTAATTTTTTTATTGTTATTTTTTTATTAATATTTTAGTTATCCTTGGAAGAACCATCATAACTAACACATTCCATTAAAAAAAGGTATTAAAAAATCTACTCATGGACCTACGTTAAATTTATACATTTTTGTTAGACGTCAGTTTAAAAAATGAGAAATTGTGGGAAATTCTTTATCATCCCCCTACTTTTACAAGGGGGCTGAAATTCATATCAGTATATCGCCGCTATATTCCTGAATCTTCACAATATTCCTCTCGCCTTTTCATGTGCCTTGTCCCATTTAGTTGATTACTAAATTGAGTAAAAAAAATGTTATCGTTTGCACATGCGTAGTTAAATTCACGACAAACAAAAACAGCATACAGTTTCTACTGCACTTTGTGAAATTTCCTAAAATATGTTTTTGAAATTGCTTTAAAACCCTGCATGCTATAAACAAACATGAGAAAATTTTCAGTTTTTTCTAAAGAAACATTTATATCTGTATGAATATGTGTGCTATTTTTACACAAATAAACACAAATGTTATACAGGAACTAATTTGTTTTCTGATACAACTACAGATCATTTCGATAGTTAGCGTGATCACAAATATTATTTCTAAAGAAACATTTATATCTGCATGAATATATGTGCTATTCTTATACAAATAAACACAAATTTTATACAAGATCTACTTTGTTTTTCTAATACAACTTCAGATCATTTCGATCATTTTAATTTACAGCGTGATCGCAAATATTATTTTCAAATTAAATTTGTTGGTCGTCCCCTAAACTGCCCTCACGACCAAATATTCACTTAAAATTAATGAGATCAAATATGAGGTCAAAACCGAAAATGTCCGGATGCTATTTCTCACATAGTGTATATTGTATTGTAATAGACCTGGAAGTAAATTATGATTTACTTCTATAACTTAAATCCACAAGAATAATATAAAATATAGCTGTTTTTGGAGGAACAATGTAGTTAACAGCATAGAATACCTAGTTGCTTACCAACTGAACTTCCAGGTTAAAGGTAATTGACTTGCGATGCAAAAGAGAGCCGTGAGAAATTTAAAAAGTTAAAAAATAAATAAAAATATTTTCAAATATAGTAATGAGATAAAAGTATAACAAAAATAGTAAATAAAAAAGTAAATAAAAAATTCCATTAGATCCAAAAAAATCCCATCTCAGAAAAGAAACAAGAACGAAAAATCATGCGTCAAGCATAGATTATGTAACACTTTCCAACGCTTCCAAAATAATTTTACGAATCATACTCTTTAATAAGCGAAAAGATAACATCTAAGTAATCCGAATACTTTTATTCAGCCCTGTATAGGATCTATAGATTTGTATATATACTACATAGGATGCTAAATTTTAGTTCAGTTAGGAAACACGTAGCACAGTTTAAAATTCTCCGTCTGGAGTTAAATAATACGGAAATGTGTTCCCGAACTTTTGTGCTTCCCTGTATAGGATCTACAGAATTTATACACACCACGTAATATACAAAAAGCGATTTAAAATTAAAATCGCGTTCAGTAACTTAAAACGCACTTCCAGGAATTATTGTTAACAGACATTAGAGAATTCTTTTGTGTGTCCCTGTAAATGAACGATGACTGCTATACACACAATATTCTGTAGTAAGTCTCTTGTAATGAACCTTATATAAATTTCAATGCGTTTAAAATAGGGAAACATTATTTAAATAAACCGCAGACGATTTTTCTCCATAGACGTAATGTAACGGAATTCTTTTTACTGTCCCTGTAAAGTAAGTATAAGTGCTATGCACACCCTATTCCATATTATGCCTCTTCTAATGCACCTTAGTGATATACATAAATTTCAATGCGTTTAAAATAGTGAAACATTATTTAAATAAACCGCAAATGATTTTTCCCCATAGACCGCAATGTAACGGAATTATTTTGAGTGTCCCTGTAAAAAAACTATCAGTGCTACACACTTCCGTTGAAATAGGGAACATGCTATAGATAACGATTATAACATATAAAAATTGCAGGGCAATCCGAGCCTATTTACGGGAGTTAGAGCACGGCCAGACGGCAGACGGCCAGACAAACCGAAGTCATAAACACTTTTCAACTAGGTTGGAAAGTGTTAAAAAAGGACTCTCTTCAGAGACCATACATTTAGTTTAAAAGTTACAAAATAATAACAATAAAAAGCCAATAGGCAGACTAAAGATTTTTTTATACAAAGACAAAAGAAAAAAAAATAAGTATAATTGGAGAGAGAGGAATTCACACTAGTTGTTTTTAATGTATTTTTTCATAATCTTTTCTGGTTAAAACTATTTTTGCATAGCTGTTATACATTAATAGTTTTTGAAGGGGAAAATTCACTATAAAATTTACGTTTCAAATAAACTACAACAACAACAACAACAAAAAATATTAAGAGATATCATTTTAATTTCTTGCTTTTATTATTCCAATGCCAGAGAAAAATATTGTAGACTAACTAACTATATCACAAGGATTACAGTACATTCAAACTAGCTCGCGAAGATTATAGTATACAAAGTACGAAAGTATACAGCTACTGAAATACACAATACACATAGCTAAATATTAGCACAAAAATTCTTTGATTACAATTTCTGTTTCTAATATATTTATTTAATTAAATAAATTTTACTCCGGAATTTTAAAGAAAAAACTTCATAAAATTTAGCAATTTGATCTACGGTTTTCATTCAAAAGAAGAAGAAAAATTTTATAATATCACACATTTTTGAAAGTGTGACCAACCATACGAATAAAATATTTAAAAGTATTACAAATTTATCCAGTTTACACTAGCTTCATTACTGCCAAAACGAATGCAAGGTCAGACAAGCGTACTTTATAGCTGTACATTTAATCTTGATTAACATATATTTTTTTCAACACATTTGATAGAATTATTTTTATTCCAGTTGATAAATGACTTTATTCTGCATGCTTCGCGGATTTTTAGACACAAAACAAGCTTGTTAAATGAATATTTAGAAAATGTACTTTCTCTTTATTTTATAAATTCCTTTAAAACGTTTGTAGCAAATAGGTAACGGTATCTTTGTATAATGACGAAATCAGAAAAATATATAGGAGTTTTTTTTGTTACTTATTTTAGGGTATGAAATAAAAACATTTTTAATTTCCAATTATAATTTATTTGATGAAAACATACATGCTTTATAGGGCTGCACAAAAGAATACAAATATACGAAAAAAATATATGCTAAATGCAGATTTGTAGAATGCTGACGGTAATGGAATTTTAGTGTTTTTTTTTCCTTTTTTTTCGAAAAAGGTGTGTGTAGCATTTATAGTTATTTTACAGGACAACACAAAAGAATGTGAATACAGGAAACGAATGTATATTAAATGTAGGATTTTAAGAATATTGACGGTAATGAAAGTTTAGTATGTTATTACAGTCAACTACAATATATTTATTCTCAAAGAAGGTGTGTATAACATTTATAGTTATTTTACAGGGCCGCACAAAAGAATACGAATTTATGTCAAATGCTGGATTTGTAGAATGTGGACGGTAGAGTAATTTTAGTATGTTGTTACAGTCTCCTACAGCATGTTTTCTTTTGAAGAAGTTGTATATAGCATTTATATCTGTTTTACAGGGCCACACAAAAGAATACGAATATATAAAACAAATACATATTAAATACGTGATTTCTAGAATGATGACGTTAATGACATTTTAGTATGTTGTCACAGTCAACTATAATATATTTCTTCGCGAATAAGGTGTATATAACATTTATAGTTATTTTACAGGGCCGCACAAAAAAATCCGAATTTATGTCAAGTGTAGGATTTTAAGAATATTGACGATAATGAAAGTTTAGTATGTTATTACAGTCAACTAAAATATATTTATTCTCAAAGAAGGTGTGTATAACATTTATAGTTATTTTACAGGGCCACACAAAAGAATACGAATTTATGTCAAATGCTGGATTTGTAGAATGTGGACGGTAGAGTAATTTTAGTATGTTGTTCCAGTCTCCTACAGCATGTTTTCTTTTGAAGAAGTTGTATATAGCATTTATATCTGTAGATATAATAAATATGTAGAATGTGGACGGTAATGTAATTTTCGTAGGTTTTACAGTCACCTGCCGTATCTGTTTCTCGTAGAAGGTGTACATAACAGTTATAGTTATTTTACAGGGTCACACAAAGAATACCACTATATGAAACGAATGTATGTTAAATGCGGGACTTGCAGAATAATGACGGGATTGAAATTGCGGTATGTTGTTACAGTTGACTACAGTATGGTTTTTTTTATTATAAAGAAGGTGTATATAGTATCTACAGTTATTTTACATGGCAGCACAAAAGAATACAAACATATGAAACGAATATATATTAAATGCAAGATTAGAAGAATCCTGACGATAATGTAATTTTAGTATGTTGTTACAGTCACTTACAGTATCTTTTTCATCAAAGAAGGGGTATATAGCAATTATAATTATTTTACAGTGACGCAAAAAATAACACGAATATATGAAACGAATATATCTTAAATGCGAAATTTGTAGTATGCTGACGCTAATGAAATTTTAATAAGTTGTTACAGTCACCTACAGCATGTTTTCTTTGAAATACGTTGTTTATAACATTTATAGCTATTTTACAGAGCCTCAACAAAAAATAGTCATACAAAAGAATACAAATATATGAAAGTAATATATGTTAAAAGCGGGAATTTTAGAATACTGACGGTAATGTAATTTTAGTATGCTGTTACAGTCACCTACAACATGTTTTTTCTCGAAGGGGGTGTATATAACATTTATAATTATTTTACAGAGCCACACAAAGAATGCAAATTTATGTTAAGTGTGGGATTTGTAGAATATGGACTGCAATGTAATTTCAGTATGTTGTTAAAGTCATCTACAGTATCGTTTTCGTTAAGAAGGTTTATATCGCATTTATAGTTATTTTACAGGGCCGCGTAAAAGAATACGAATATATCCAACAAATATATTTTAAATGCGTAGTTTTTTTTAAAACCTGACGTTAATGTATTTTTAGTATGTTGTTACAGTCATACAGATATACAGCAGATAGTATACATACAGACAGCAGACCGAATATAGTTATACAGCATACAGACATACAGAAGAAAGAAGACAAACAGTAGACAGACTGTCAACTGTGAATACAGAGCCAATAGATAGCAGACAGACAGACGACAGACAGGATCAACTGAGCGGGGTGGCCTACATATTCGCTAAAGCTCTACTAGCCACGCTCGGCGGAGATATCTACTATTTCCCTGTCCACGAAGCAAGGAGCCGGGCCATGGAGAAAAGCATCAGATTGAAAAGAAGACTATCTGACCCAAGCCATGACTCCCTGGAGAGAATGAGAGGTCACGTGTTCAGTCTCCTGATCGTTGGTAAAGTTTATTTCAAATTTGAAATATAAAGGTTTACAATGATGTACATCAGACTACCCGCATTCGGGCGAGCCTATTTAAGATGGTTTTACAATCTTGGATATAAAAATACGCATTAAACCATAATGAAAATAAGGGTATTTACAATTTTTTAAGTCTAGGTACATTGGATTAACTAATAATAAGTGAGCGCCAATAAGTTAACATATTTTAAGTCAATTTCACATTTGACTTTTGGATGTTGATATAAGTTATTCGTAGCTATGAGAGGTTTGAGTTGTACATTTAATACCATTAAGAATGAAAATTCTAAGAATGTCCCTTTTTTTAGAAATTTCTATGATATGCAGCATACAGACAACCGACAGACAGCATATAGCAGACAGACAGGCAATACATAGACAGCAGATATACAGGTAGTAGACAGACAGCCGACACAGTGTAGGCAGACAGCAAATAGCAGACAGACATAGGCAACAGACTGCAGATCGTTAGCAGACAGGTCGTAGGCAGTCATACAGCAGACATGAAGCAGACAGACAGAGAGCCTATAAACAGAAGTCAGGCAGCAGACAAGCAGACAGCACAGAAACAGATAGCACAGTTTAGACAGACAGCACAGAGAGTTTATACAGTCAGGCAGATAGTAGACAGGAAGCAGTCAGGCAATAGACAAACAGAGAACTGATAGATGGCAGACATATACCAAAAAGACAAAACGACAGACAGAAAGACACATACAGACCAAAAATGTCCCGAGGTTGGCGGGCGAAGGAGGCAGAGTCCCCTAGTAATTTATAAATAACTTACATCGAAATTTTAGATTTTAATCCTTGTTTAGAAAAAATAGTAGATACAATATTCGTTGTGCTGCTAATATTAGAGGTCTTCCTGGAAAGGAAGCAATTAGCAGAAGTCACAATAAGGCGATTGCTATAAAAGAAGCTCTAACCACAACGAGCATCTGTGTGGTTCGCACTCTACAAACCGCTAAAAGGAAAATAACTGTGACGAGAACCTCACTAAAACAATATTCTGTATCCATAAGATCTTACTACTCCAATAAATGCAACCGGGTCTGTACGCTTTTATCAAGTTTATAGGACAGATTCTAATTATTTTTATTTTACGACTGTAATGCCTCCGTAGATGGAAATATAGTAGTAAATTAAAATAAAATTTATTTTTAATCTTTCGAAGCATGGCAGCCGTACTCAAGTTATCTCCCCATTTTTAACGTTAGTGTATAAACAGTTTTTCTCTACGTAATTGTAAAGTGCATGCATATAAATTATAATTTTTAATGTAGTTACAACTATGCCTGCAAGCTAAAACGTCAGGTTTAGAAATATATTAAAATAAGTTATTTGCTTTTACTCAAAAGTGAAAAATAATCTTCGTTTTAGTCAAATACACATTTTTAAAATTATTTTATTTCTATAAAACGACAAAGAAAATTAAAAAAAAATCAATATACAGAGATTTACCAAACTGTAAATTGGAAAAATCTTGATTACTTGATGCATGCGAAATAGTGTTATTTACCAACTAGAGCGAACAATGTTTTGTTTAATGCGTTAAAAAATATATTAAGATAAAATATGCAGTGAAAAAACATAAATACATGTTTTTGCATCTGTTTCAGCAAGAGCTAAACCAATATTACCAGAAGAAAAATGAAATACTTTTCGTTAATTATTTACGCTGTTATGCCTTGAAATAAAAAGATACAGCTTTTTTTTTATATTTAAGTAACTATTTTCTGAATATAATCAACCAAACATGTGCACGGAAATTTCTCTAAATTACTTTAATCAGCATTTAACAGAAGAATTGTTTTAAACAAAATATTTAGTTTTATTTACTTTGTTTCGAAATAGTTGATTGCTTTTTATTTATTTATTATTATTATATATTTTCATTAAATGCAATGTGTTTTTTACCTTGAGTAATTCAAAATAAAAAGGTCATAATAAAAAACATATAAAATTTACATTTAACAAAATTTATATTTAATCGTGCAATATAATTCTTTTATAAAGTAAAGGGAAAAATGTGAGTGATTTTTATAAATATAAGGTAAATCAAGGAGAGTCTGCGCACAATTCAAAAGAATAACAATAAAAAATTAAATATTAATTTTTTTCCAAACTATTCATGAATAATATTTACTTCATTTGTTTTTTATGCATTTCCATTGCTATTTGTTTGTTATGTTGTAATTTAATAAAACAATTGTAATAAAACCAAGAAAGTTATTTTGCGCAATCTGTCCTTACAGGGTTGGTGTGATTGCGCACATGGGTAGAAGATGTATAAATAATGTAGGCAGTTTATTTTGAAGTAAGCAGAGTATAACTTTTAGTTATAACGTAGTGAGAAGCTTTTGCTGGTTTAAGAGAGCTATCATATTAAAGTTAAATAGTGAAAATGCAGAGTATATATATATAGAATTCAATGAAGACAAAAGTTATTCAAACACAGGAGATTTATTCAAAGTACTCACATATTATATTACAGCATCTTGATACTAATAACTTGAGATGAAACAGTTTCGTTTTTGAAGACAGTAACATTTCACTTTCACAGAACATGGATATTTAGCAGATAGACGTAAACAGAACAAGACAAACTTATTTAACACATCAAATATATTTAGACTTTATTGCACCAAGCTGCTTGAATTTAAATACTATCGCCATCAAACACAACGATCATTGTTCACTTTTATATCACATTAATAAGCCAGATATTCTAATACTACGACGATATCTTTTGAAAGAACACCGCCGATTGCATGATCAATCGATTTCCAATATACATTCCTATACAAAGATTCAGCAACTATTTATACTGATAGAATGTCGGCTAATCACTAGAAACACCCACTTTACTAGAATGATCCACCGAAATTTGCATACACGTGCCATTGTTGATTCGACGTTCGGTCTTCCAATCCGAACGGCCTACGTGCGCCGCCATCTAGTGAGTGGCAGAGGCACTATCTCAGATGTACTTACGATGTTTACGATGCAGTGCGGTTCTCGTTAGAAGTAGAAATGTGTTTGTGTTTCTGTAGTTACGTTTTAATGATGGACTAAATAAATGTATTTGTTCATGAAAACAGCTCAAATTATGGGAAGAATAAAGTGCAAAAGGTAAGTAAAAACGATGTATTCACAAAAGTAAATTATATTTATGAAGTGTATTTTATATTTAATAAAGGTAAAACTTTAATGTTTATTACTTAATATGAAGGATACTAAGAGTGTATGAGTGATAATGAATGGTAGTTTTTATGTGTTGCTTGAGTCAATAAGACCAACATATATTCTGGAGGCATGTGATTTTCCTGACAGGTGAGATTGTTACTAATATTAACTACAATTAAATTGTTAACAATGATAATTACACTTAAATGACATTGTTGTAAGATTTTTGTGAACAAATATTATTCTATTAGGAGTGAATATTTTAACCTAATGATTAAAGAATCAGAAAAAGGAAATAATTTTAAAAACGATTAAAAAATTTTAATTAAAGGGAAAAAATTTAAAGAATCAGAAAAAGCAAGTCCAGATAAGATTACAAAATAACATTAAGTTACTTGATAACACGTTTAACTTAAAATTAGTCCATTTTCATTTTTCATTTTTATGCAAATTTACCAATAAGCTGCCTAATCTCTCCTAGCATGGAAACTAAAGGCAACACTATCTCCTAAGTAGCAGATACGCAAACTCTCGAATTTCGGTAGGAGAGATTGCGCGGTCTTTTACATAAACATGGCCGCTACTAGAACGAACCGTAGTTGTTCACATTGTTAGTCTAGATTAGTAGCTTATGAGAAATCGTTTCAGTTGAAATTATTGTGTACTATTGACATTGTATAGAAATTCTGATGAATAGCTATGAAAATTCAAGCACTTACTTTGGGAAAACAAAACAAAATAGCAATGCTTTATCT
Organism: Maratus michaelseni; assembly: GCA_963931845.1. Classification (NCBI taxonomy): domain Eukaryota; kingdom Metazoa; phylum Arthropoda; class Arachnida; order Araneae; family Salticidae; genus Maratus; species Maratus michaelseni. Next base: position 260,550,901 of record OZ007589.1, on the reverse strand, counting down.
TAGACACTCAAAACGATCAACGAGCACTTTCAAGTAGACACTCCACTACTGCTGTTGTACAACTACCTAGAGTCGCTGTGCGCTCACTCTACTCCTTCCCCCCGAACCTCTATGTGCGCAATCTCTCTGACCGCACCATCTCTCCTGGCTTTATCTTATATGTTATCTTTAGCTTTTTATTAAACATATATATTTTTCAATTTACCTTTTAACAAACAACATTTTAGTTATCAGTGTTTTTAAAGACACTGTTTTTAAGGACATTCATTAGAAACTTAAAACCGTTGCGTGAAACCCAAAATATATGGAAAAACTAAATTTTGTTTTTGTCTGTTTTATATTACGGTTTACTTATTTTTATTTGATGATTATATAAATAAATTATCTTATATATTATGTATGATTAAACAATAGTCTTATTTATAAATCTAGTTAACAACGTTTCTAAATATTTTAATGCCTGGAAATTTGAATATATTTTTTAATTTTTTTCAAATTTATAATACAATGAACTCTGAGTTATGCGCTGGCCCAAGGGACCAACAGAAAAAAAGCCCATAGGTGAAAGAGACGCATAAATGAAAAAATAATATAATCAAATACTAAAATGCAGCGTAAATTGCAATGAGAGTTTGAATAAGAATGTTTCTAAAGATTATATGTTGATATTTATAATGATTTGGTAATTACTGAAACTATACAACAACAAAAAATAAGTAAACAAAAAATATATAATAAAACAGAAAGTGTAACATACCTAATAATAATTTATTTCTATTCAAAATAATCCCTAATAGATTTTTGATTTTGCCGATGAATTTGTAAAACAGTTTTTTCAAGTTCACCTAAATAAGAAAAAGGAGTTTCAGCAGCTGAATTAAATTTCAAATAGTCCCAAATAGTGTACAAAGCTTCTAACGCTTTCGTATGTTTTGGAGGAACTTTTGCACCATCTTCTTCATTATCATCATCTCCATCTCCATCACCATCAGCCATTTCATTAGCGATTTCTTCAACATTTCTTAATTCGGTTGTTACTAAATTATCATCAATATCAACAAATTCATTAAACCAAACAAGTCCATCAGATACAGTTTGCAATTTGTCATCAGTGAGACCTATATCACAATCTTCTTCATTTTCGTTAATTTGATCACAACATTCATATTCATCAGGAAATAAAAATCTGGCCTTTTTAAAGACATTCCTTATGGTATAATCACCGATACTTCTCCATGCAGCCCATACCATGTTCATAGTATCAAGAATTGAAATTTTTACTTCGACTGCAGCTGAATTGCCTGTTTCTAATTCGGCAAGATATCGACAAATCAAAGTTTTCCTATAATGCACTTTTAAGCAGAGGATTACACTTAAATCTAAAGGCTGTAGCTTACTCGTACAGTTTGCCGGAAAAACACTACTTTTATATGATCAAAATTTGGCAGATCTCATGAATGAGCAGAACATTGATCCATAAATAGGAGAATTTTTCTTTTTCCATTTTTTTTGTCAAATTTATAAAGAAAATCTAAAACATTATTTGACGTTATCCATGCTGCACGATTGTTAAAGTACTCACATGGAAGCCGCTTTATGTTTTTAACAGCGAGGTTTTTCTGATTTCCCAATGATTAAAGGGGGTTAGTTTTCGGATCCCTCTGCATTACAGCATAACAAAACAGTTAATCTTTCTTTACTGCTTTTTCCACCATGACAGGGTTCCCCTTTAATTGCCAATGTTTTTTAGGCATCATCTTGAAAAACAAGCCAGTCTCATCACAATTAAAAATGTCTTTAGGTTTGTATCCTTTCATTAAAGATGGTAAGTCCTATTTCCATTGCTCTACAGTTTTTTCGTCAACACTAGCACTTTCTCAAAGATAGAGTACGAAATTCTAAGCAGTGCCGAATCTTGAATTTCTCTACCCATCCATGTGATGCAGCAAAATTTTCAATTTTCAAAGTCTCTGAGAGAGGAACAGCTTTCTGCCTCAGAAGCTCAATGCTAACCGGAATGTTAAAGGCACGGGCTTTTTTAAACCATTGTAACAAAATACTTTCTAATTCTTGAAACTTTCCACCTAGAATTCTGCTTCTCTTCGAGGATTGAATTTTGCATTCTCGTTGAGCAATTAGAATTGCTTCTCTTTTTTTTTTTTTTTTTTTTTTACTTCCTTTTAAAGTTGACTAGGGAATTTGAAAATGATCAGCTAAAGCTTTTTAGTAGTTGATGGATTTTCTTCAATTTTTTTTTAATAACGTTCACTTTAAAAGTCAAGTACAATTTCTTTCGTTTTGCCATTTCGTTGAGAGACAAATCTTAAATGCTGCACAAGCTAAAGTTTGTTAGTTACTAAACTGTTAAAACTCAAATAAAAAAAGAAAGCTTACGCGTTGAAGAAACGAAGGCGTGGATTCGACAAAAGAAGAGAGAATTTCAATAATGGGTTAAACATTAGAAGCGAGATAAGGGGATTAGATCGAACTTGAACTAAGGTCTCCCTTTTGTAGGACGTCCAGGACTTCTCCAGTATGTCATATGAAAAACGCAGCGTAATCGCAAGAAAGTGTTGACTGACCAGATCAAAAAGAGTGAAAACGGATAGATAGTGTACTATAAGCAGAAAATCTTTGACGTTATCAATGCTGCAGATAAGATTGTTTGATTACTGTTTTGTCACTAAACAGATCACCCCCTTTTATTTACCGAGATAAGGGAAGATGTATGTCCCCTTTCTCTTATAAACAGCATTAGAAATGGGGATAGGACTAGCCTCTGGGCAACAGCAATAGTACATGTCTTTTCCTTCAAGATGAATGGATTTTCAATGTGGGTGGTGTAACAGATAAGATACCCATTCGAAATTCATTTGTTTACTGAAAGAATATCTTTTTAGAAACAACTAAGGTAGAAAGGGTACATTGAGAATTGAGGAAAATAAACTATTGCACTGTATCGAACAACACATTTTTGCTTTTGTAAAAAAGAAAAAAAAATGTCATTGTAAAAAAAATATCGGCGCATAAGTGAAATATTTATTTTCCCAGCGATGCTTAAACGAATGGTGATTATCATTATTTTCCTATATAATGAGCCGGGACCACTCAAAATCATCGTATAAATGAAAAAGACGCATAAAAGAGGCGGTGTATAAGTGAGAGTTCACAGTATTTTCAAATTATATTTTTATAAGTTCATCTTACTTTCGTGTACCTATTTATAATGTATCATTATTTATTCATCATAATTCATCATTATTATTTTAAAATGTATTATTAGCATTATTTGATTTTTTAAGCTATTTAAAGGGAAATAATTTGTTTCATTTGAAAATTATCATAACAATTTCTATTTTTATGTTAAATTTGCTTTTCATAAGAAGTAGACAAATAATTGGATGGACTTCAAGATTATAGTTTTATAAAATTTTAAATTAAAAGAATTTTTACTTAAAAACATAATCTTTGTATAATTGAAAAGATAAATACTTTACATAAACAAAAATTTAATGTGTGTTTAGGAAAAGAAAATAATATTACAGCTGATTTATTTGCAATAATATTAGATTCATAATAAAAAAATAACTATTTTATTTGCAATACTAAAAGGCTTCGCCCGCTGTACTGTTCGGTTTCTCAAAACGAACCTTGAATCAAATGAAAAGAATAAATTACATACAAAAACGCTAATTTATACTAATATTATAAAGAAGTAACGTTTGTTTGTTTGTTTGTAGGGGCTAATCTCTGGAACTACCGAACCGATTTCAAAAGTGATGGCTTCAAATTGACGGTGACAATTCCTGCTGTCAAACATATGCTATATTTTATGTCTATGCAACTACTCTTAGGTGATGCAGGAGCGAAAAAACGTTTTAAACTGCGTTTTTTGTGATACTGAAGAAGTTTGAAACATGAAACTTGGCATACTGGTATTACATCATCGCGTTCACCTAATTATAGAACTTTCCTCCATAATTCCATAACTAAACAACTTAGGACAGAATGCAATTTACTAAAATATTCATGAAGATTTAACTTACAAAGCAAGTCTCATTAGTAGAACTTAAAACGAATAACATTTAATTATCGGATTCACATTATTATTATAGAACTTTCTTATACAATTCTAATGATTGAAGTAACTTAGAACGATATATTTTCCTCTAAAACCTTCCCTTAAACATTATCAAACTAATAATGGAAATCTCATCAAAATCTGTCCAGTAGAACTTTTAAAAAAAGCTAATCTTTTATAATGTGGTTCCCCTGATTATAGGACTTTCCCCCGCATTTCTATAACTAAGCCATCTAGAACGATGCGTCATATACTAAATATTTCCCAGAAAATTATTTAACTAACAATATAAGTTCCATCGAAATCCATTCAGCATAATCTGTTTTAAAAGACAAAAATTTCATAATCGTGTCCACCTGATTATAGAACTTTCCCCTATAATTAATATAACTAAGCAACGTAAAATAATATATTATCCCTTCTTTGCATGAGTTTTTCTTTTACAATTGTGTTTTTTATACATATATTAAATATTAGACACCAGAAATTTTAAGGTAGATTTTTAACTTTGTTCAGCAACATAGTTCACGGGAAATTTACTGGATTAATATTTCTATATAAATATAGTGGGGGCGAAGAAGTTGATTTATTTAATAAAAGTTAAATAAGAAGTGATGGAAATTTACATCACTATGCAATTAAGGGTTAAATACTAAATCAGTTCCTGGAAAAGTATCTAATTAACAGTGAAAGCCCCATCAATATCCATTGAGCAGAACTCAAGTTATAAACAGTCGAAACGAAATTCCAACTTGCATTATATATATATATATATATATATATATACAGTAGAACCTCCATAAGTTGACCACCCAAGGGACTGTAACTAAGTGGTCAAGATACGGAGGTGGTCAACTTAGGGATTTTTTAGAAAATATTTAGTATAATATTAGAAAAAAATTAATACACTTTTTTAGTATTTTTTAAGGCAAACTTTAGAAAAAAATTAGCACTTACTCATTTTTATTTTTACTGAAGGTACAGCACATTTTTACAATTTTTGAAAGAATAATACAATTTTTTTAGTCCTCTTTTTTGTTCATTTAGGTAACTGCAGAAAGCACTTTCACAGTTTACAAGTCCAGTAAGCATGCTTGGGCATTTTTCTGCAGCGAAATCTTTAAGTTGCTCCATCATGCGCTCTACATCGTCTTCCTTCAGAGTTGGGTATTTTTCAGTTTCGTCATCACTTGCATGATCATCCTCTTCGTCGTCCATTTCTTGTACCTTAGAGTCCTCGCTGTGCTTAGTTGCAGAGAGTATCTCATTGAAGATTGCTTCTGGGTCTGGTTCAACACATGGTAGTAACTTATCGTCCATGGTAACATAATCTTCAAAATCAACTCCATCAAAACCTGGCAAGGGAGATAGAGGAAGCTCATACTCTTACACCGATGTTGTAGCTGTAACAAACCAGCTTTCTTGAAGCAGTTCTTAAGCGTGGTTTGCGTAACTTTATTCCAAGCAGAATTAATCCAATGAACAGCATTCAAAGCATTTACTGATGCAGCTGTTGACGATGCCAATGCAGAAGGACCACAGGTTTGTGTTTTCATGATGACCTATTCCAGAAGTTGAGCTCTGCAGTGCACTTTGAAGGAATGAATAATGCCTTGATCTAAAAGTTGGGTTTTCGGAGTTGTGTTTGGAGGCAAAAATTTTAGCTTCATATGTGTGAGATTATTCACTTTCGGGTGGCTGGGGCAGTCGTCCACGGTAAGTAGAATATACCACTTCTTTTTCTTCATTTCTGCGTCAATTCCTCTAATCCACTCTTCGAACAAAGCACGAGTCATACAAGCGGATCTATTCGCTCTCCAAAAAACAGGAAACTCTTCAGGTTTTACATTTTTAAATGCACGAGGTTTTGCGGATTTGCTGATTAGCGTAGGCTTCAATTTTTCCCCAGTCATACTAGCACATAGGAGAACAGTAAAATACTGTTTTGAAAGTTTCCCTCTTTTGCAAGTGTCACCCTTCATTACCAGACTTCTATCAGGCATTGCTTTAAAGAAGAGACCGCACTCGACAGCATTAAAGATGTCCTCTTCTTTAAAACCTTTAGCAAACTCTGGGAATTCTTCAATCAACTTTTCCATCACTTCAGCTAAAACCTCATTCGATTCCCCACACAAAACTTTTTGAGAAATCTCGTATCGTAGTTTAAATTTTTCCAGCCAACCTGCTGACGCTTGGAAGTCCTCTATTTCGAATTATTTTGCTTTTTTTTTTTTTTTTTGCTATTTCATGAAGCATAGGTCCCGATATTCTTGCATTGATTGATCTCATCTCTTTAAATCAACGAAACGTGGTTTCGTTCACAGCGTCGATATACGTTTTTATGCGTTTTCTTTGGAGTCCCCCGTTTTCAGATAAATATCTTTCCAGGTATTCTTCCTTGCGTTTTAAAATGTTGCTCACAGTTGTTTTGCTCACACCAAAATTTTTCGCTGTCTTTCTTTGGCTGCTGTTTTCCAAAAAATTAAGAAGATCTACTTTCTCTTTTAATTTAAGTTCTTTTACAGCTTTTCTTTGTGCCATTTTTAATGAAAATTCGCAAATAAACGACCGGTTCCATCACGACTCGCCATCCAGAAAAAAAGAACGGAATGTGTTTCACATGTGAGCAATACACGTTGTTTTCCAATTCTGCGTACAGCTACACCGCTACGCACATCGTCCACTCCCCTGACATTTTTCGACAGATTCTAAGAATTCTGGCATTTTCCTCCAATTGTATCATACTTGAAGTGAACAATGAATGGAGCACCATAAGGGGGGTGAGTGTTGCTCAGATAAGCCGAATGACTGATAAAGAAATTCCTGGAAACCAGATTCTAGAACAAATGGAGGAAAAAGCAAATTTAAGAAAACATCAGTGGTCAAGTTATAGAGAATACAACCTACTAAAAAGTGGTCAACATACAACTTACGGAGGTGGTCAACATAGAGAGGTAAATATCCATTGAAAATGCATTGTGACCATTCAAACTAATAAATTTCGGTCAACATAGAGAGGTGGTCAACGTACAGAGGTGGTCAACGTACAGAGGTGGTCAACTTGGGAGGTTTTACTGTATATTGAGTTAGTAAATTAGGCTCATGGCTATTAACTCAAATAGAAATCAATTACATTTTACTTATAATAGTGGAATATTGCCCCTGAAAATGTGTTTCACTATAAAAATTTCCAATTGCTTCTTGTAATAATTTTTACTCTCTGCATATTGGATTTTTTTCTACATATCTTTCAGAATTTTTCCTACTTATTACAATTTTGATAATCTTAAATTTTTGGACATATTTATGTATTGTATTGTAATTATCGATTTATCTATTGTCGATTATTTATGTGGTTTAATGGTTATTATTTACAAAGTTTTATTATATATATATATATATATACACCAGTGGACGCTTGCGAGGACTTCACACTGCAGTCGATTTTTTAGCAATATCTAATATTTCTTAGATGCAGGTTTAAACTTTTAAAGAAAAAATAAGGACAAAAAAATCTACAAACAACATTAACAAAGCCAGAATATCAAAGTAGCAGCAAAAACTGATTCGAGATAGCAAAAGGCACGAACGAGAAAAAAAAATTAACAGTCGTATTTTAACTATATTAGAAGATTACATCTCTCGCTTCGGAAAAAACTGAGAAAACCTTTCATTTTATTTAACCCATTTTCGGTCAAAGGTGCGTAAATGCACCATTTCAATAGATATATTTTTATTAACACTGTGACATATATTTTTCACTAATTTTATTTTTCTGCTATTTTTAAGGGTTCTGGAGACATCTATAAAATATTAGTAATTCAATTGAAGTAATCACTTTCTGTTGAGAAATTTTCAAAATACGCTGATTTTTTACTTGAAACGGTTATTGACAAATTCGACTTTTTGAAAATGTATAATTATTCCACTTGAGATTAATCATATGTTTTTATAATGGAGTAAAGTTGCAAGTTCTGTAAATAAAATAAAAATAAAACAAATACCATAAGAAAACAATTTATTTAAATTTAATGGTAAATTATTAATGGTAAATTATTAATGGTAAATTATTAATGGTAACATCAAATTAAATTAAATATTATTTTTCATGCACGACACTTTTTTGGTCTCTTAATGAATGTATTTTAAGCAAATTTCAATGCAAATAATACCACATTTTATAAAATTTCTATGCTTGGCCTAAAATGGGTTAAGAAAACAATGCTGATTTAAATTTATTGCAATTTTGCTTCGATCGATCGATGGTGTTTTTTTTCTTCTAAACATTTCAATTTTCATAAATATAAAATATACAATATACAATCATACAATAAAATATACAATATACAATCATATAAAATATACAATCATAAATATAAAATAAATCTGGGTCAGGTGTTACGCTTTATATTTGTTGGACTTATTATATATTCTACACATTATGTATTACGTAAATAATGTACTCTTATTACGTATGCCACAGTTATACTATTTCTTTTTTTTTATAATTATTAATGCGGTATTTTATTTTTGTGGCAACACAAATTTCAGGAAAACCTTTCATTTCATTTATGAAAACAATGCCGATTTAATTTTTAACTAACATAAATTTTTAATCAAAAAACATGTTTTAATGAAATGCTAAGTGTGCTATGTCAGAAGCCTGTTCAAAATCCATTCATATGGAATCTCCTTCGTCGTTCTGCGTTTCGTATTTTCTTATAAAAAGGGATGTTGACAGAGAAATAATACATAGGATAGTAGAGAGAAATGATAAAGTTTTCATAAAAACTTCAATGCTGCTGAAATATTTATAGAGAATACGATTTAGTTTCCCACAAAAAGCATTGATATGTGAATAATTAAAATAAATCTGAAAAGGGGATGGCCGTAACGAAAATGCATAATAAGGAACATTATTGTATCGTCTTCAAGAGAAGACAAAATATTTTTAAATCCTAATGAAAATATTCAAATGCATTAATAAAAACGAAAAAGTGTATAATATACGCAAGCGATGAAGTAATTTAAGATTATTTCGTATCTAAAAGAACTTTTGGAGACAAAATAATGACTGATTAAGAGAAAAACCAAAATCAAACATTTAAAATTCAATTTTTAAAATATATTTAAAAAAAATAATAATAATACCCAGAAATTTCTTTTGGTCGATTCTGTGTCAATATGTACACTAAAAAAAAAGTTGATTTTACAGTATAATACTGTATTACTGCTTATTTTACTGTTTATTACTCTTAATTTTACGGTATAATACTGGCAGCTGTGATGCCAGTATTATACTGTAAAATCAGCATTTTTTTCAGTGTAATAAATAAATAAATTAATTACATTTTCATAGATTGAAACGATAATTTTTTGTTTGATATATTTTTATAAAATTCCGATTGAGTAATTCGTAATAAATTGTATTTATGACTTCCGAAAAGTATAGTAAACATTCCATGTAAAGTTGTTTAACAACAACAATAAAATAAACTTTCTAGAGATACAAAGTGAAAAAAAAATCCTTTATGAAGCATAAACGTCTTGTATATTTGGTGTTCCCTCTTTTTACAAAGTGTAGTAAAATTACAATTAACCGTATTAATGTATTCTGCACGAAATCCAGGTCAAAATATCAGGGGGGGGGGGGGATAAGGTCGAACCTAAATAAGCCGTCTAGAGAGGAAAAGTAAAATACCCGATTTCCTTCGACGCTATTTTCTACCCATAATTATTAATAAAAATGTTCGCCATAGTTTAACACATTATTTCTACAGAATTTCTGTGATATTTAAGATGAAAAATTTTATTCATTTTAAATGAGGAAGGTTGTTCTAGCGGTAGGGGAGATGGAGGATGAATGGGACATTTTCAGAAAAATATTTATTTTAAATATTTTATGTAAATTATTATCAATATTATATATCACATGTCAAACTTTAAGTGTTTGACTACATCTTATGCAAAATATTTTTTCAAGATTATTATTATACAGATATATAAATTAAATGTAAAAAAAGGTTCTTCTATGTACCAATCATCCCCACAGCAGGGATGAATGGTACACAAACATTTTCCTCCCCGTATTCAATGTTAAGGACTAAAAGCTGACAAAAATGCCCCTTTGGCAAAAGTTGAGAGATTGTAAATTGTAATATGATCTCCAGGATTATTTGTTAGTCAATGATCTTGGACTCATCTCAGCTTTGCCTTAAAAGGCCATGTCGTATTACAACATTATTAAACAAATCTAACAACTTTCTATTATTTTATTATACATTTTTTCTTTCGAAAAAATAGTCTTTATTTTAAATTTAAAGAGTTGAAACATATATTTGAAATAGAAGAATCGGCTACAGTATAAAGATAATTAAACAAATTATTATTTTTATTATTATTACTAAAAGGCTGAGACATAAATGAAGTAAACAAAATAAATGTATAGACATATAATATCATTACTACCTCCAGATAATAACAAAAATATGTGTTAAAACAAACTAATAGTCAATGAAAAGACATCTCATGTTAACAGTGCGCCAGACCGAAAAGGGTTAAACTGCTTTATTTCAATTTCCACTTAGTCAGTGGTACAATACACGGACAAAGGATAATTTAAATCTTGAAAACAAGGATAGAATAATTATTTTCTTAATTTATCTTCCCTCATGTGTTAATAATATTCAACACTACTGGTTTTTCTCGTAAAAGAACTGCTACAGTTTCTGAAATACGAATGAATTCTATGGGTTTTTATCGAATATCAGAATAGAATAGATACGTGCAATATATTTTAAACCAAAAAAATAGCGATTTGGGATTATTCAAATATACTCATGGGAAGAAAAATATTCCACCTCCAAGTTAAATTTGAAGAATTTGAATAAAAATAAAAATTTATTTTTTACCTCGCTTATTGAGCATATACTGCTTACAATGTCGTAATTGATTAAACACATTAGCCGTTTGTTTTACATATTCTAACGTGTTCACATTTGTTTATTTTCCCTTAGTTAGGTTTTTTCTTGGTAATGGGAATTTTTTTCCACATGCAGTTTCCAGAAAATTATACATTTGTGATGAGTTGACATGAATCAACTAATCCCTTACTTGTGGAAAAAGGATAATCTCTTTGGAATGAAAAATAATTTGATCTCTGTTGAGAAAAATTCTATCGAAAGGGTGGATTTCATTGTCACTTTGAGATAAGCCAGGTTGGAATGCATGCTTTGTATTGAAAGAAGTGCTTTCTGAATGAGTGGATAAGAAATGTGAAAGCAATTCTTTTGAACAAAAGAACTGAGCCCCTATGAAGTGGAAATTCTAACTTGATAAGTATAGGATTAAAATAACTGTCAATCATAGGAGGCCAGATGGCGTTTCTTTCCCTACAGGGAGAAAATGCCAGTTTGCCGGAGAGGAGGTATGCTAGGAGAGACGATAAGACGGGAGTGGGATGTTGAAAAAGTTGGAGTGAGGTTATCTTTGAGCGGAGTTCAGAATGTTGGTTTCTGAAATTATACTTTTACAACCTGGATATGTTCATCATATTTTTTTTACTTTTGTTTTTTTTTTAATGTTAATTTATAATAAAGTTTTTTTTCGTTTCAAACGATAATGGATTTCATTAATTATATATACATGTGTCCACGTTACCGCAGCTATAGTATATATAATTAATTGGTGGCAGCAACTGGGATATGTGATCTAGAGTAAATCAGATTACGGATCTATGTTAACCTGAAAACAGATAAAGAGCCAGAGGAAAACGGACAAGCAAAGTTGTGGAGTTTTGAAGTATAATTGGAGTCGTGTTTGTTTTTCTCGGGAGTTCTAGCAAGTAGAGAACTGGTAAAAGAACTTTATCGACTAAAGCTGAGTGGTGTATGAACAGTCAACTATAGACTTGGTGCTACGTATTTGTGCTTCAAAATCTATCCAGTGGAATGAAGATATGCGGCGTACCATCTCAGTTGTCTACATACTGATCTAAGGTGAAATTAGTGCCTCATCAGTGAACTGAGTGTCTTCAAGTCTTCAAACATCTGTGTGTGTGTCATCTTTAAAAGTGCTTGGAAGCCTGCTATCAGGGTGGAGGAAATATCTGCATCTGGAGGTAAGCTCTTTTATGATATCTTCTATAGAGGTCTGTTTTAAATTAAATTTTGTGTATAAATTTTAATTTTGGGGAACAAAACTCTATCAGAAATTTAAGAATTCTAGGGAAGCTATTAATTTGGTACTTAAATTTTTAGTTAGAATTTTTATGTTTGTTGATTTTCTGGTATCTGTTAGGTATAATATTGGGTTAAGAAAATTATATACTTATGTATATGTTAAAATTTACTTGGGGTATAGTAAATTGTTATTGATTAATTGAGATTATTAATTGGGGTATTTTAATCAAAATATTGTATAAAACTTTTGGAAATAAGAGTTTTGTTTATATACATTTTATTTATTACAGTAATAAAGTTATAGCTTAATTTTATGGGTATACTGTGGATGATTATGATTAATGTTTCAAAATAAATTGATGTTATACTGTACTGTTGGGTATAAAAATTATTTTGGGGGATATACACAGTTTGAAAGACGTCTCTGTTGCATGAGAATTTGCTATATTAAAATTGTGTCGTTTTTGAATACATTATTATACGTATAGTGAAAAAAAATCTATTTCTGTATTTATTGTATTTTTGTAAATTGAATATATCTGGTATTTTGAAATTTATTATATTTTGGGGGAAAATATGGCAGAATATTTAGGAAAATGTAATAAAAGTTTCTTGCTGTTATTAGCAGAGGAATTTGAGACGAGTGTGTCAAAAACGTGTAAAAATAAAGCTACAATTCAGGCTATCGTAGATGCAGATGATTATGATGAAAATTTCGCTAAAATTCGATTGCAATATTTTCTTGAACAGGAAAGCAGGAAAGAGCAGGAAAAACAAATTGAATTAGATCGTAAAGAAAGAGAGAGGCAAATTGAATTAGATAGGATTGCGCAAGAGGAAAAAGATAAACTTAGGAAATTTGAATTAGATAAACTTGAAAAACAACTTGAGGTAGATAAACTTGAGAAACAACTTGAGGCAGATAACCTCGAAAAACAACTTGAAAAACAACTTGAATTACAAAAACTTGAGAAATAACAGCAATTTGAATTAGAAAAATTGCGTATTCAAAATTCTGCGGATACTGTTAGTGTTTCATCTAATGAATCAAATGTAGATTTTCATAGAACTCCTAAGGTAAATTTAAAGGATTTAGTTCCGCGCTTTGATTCTAAATTAATTGATATAACTCTTTTCTTTATGATTTTTGAAAGGCAAGACGAGAAAGCTAAAATTTCTCAGGAAGATTTGGTTAGTCAATTAATTCCTTTATCAATTACCTTCTGATATTGCCGAAATTATAGTAAAACAACCAGCAGACAAATGTGATGATTTTCAACATATAAAGAAAGTTTTGTTAGATAGGTTTAGGCTAAGTACAGGCGCCTTAAAACAAAAATTTGAAACGCATCAAAGAAAATCTGGTGAATTATGGGTGGATCTGATTTATGAGTTAAGGGGTTAGCTTGATAATTGGTTAGAGTCGTTAGAAGTGAGGGATTTTGAATCCTTAAAAGAACTAATGCTCATGGAACAATTGAAAAAACGTGTCCCTTTTGAGATAAAAGAAAAATTTATGGATGATTGGGAGGAAATAAAGATTGCTTTTAAACTCGCGGAAAAATCGGATAAATTTGAGAGTATAAGAAGAGAATTTAAGAGGTCGGATAGAAAACCTTGGGGAAATAAATCTTTTCAGGATAAGCAAAAAGACAGCTTTAATTCTAAAAGTAGAAATTAAATTAAACCAAAATCGGAATTTGAGAATACGAAAGAGAGTGGGAAAACTGATCAAATTAAGAAGGACAATGCTTTCGAAAAGCAAAGACATGTCCAATGTTACAATTGTTTGGCCACATCCGTCCAAATTGTCCGGAATTGTTAAAAAGTAAATCCAATTATGAGGATAAAAGCATAGCTTGGATTACTACTAGTGATGGGAAAGGTGTAAATAATAGGGAAGGTGTGGAAACCGAATTGCCTATGGTTGATTTATGCGTGAATGGTAAGAAAGTAAAAGCGATTAAGAACACGGAGGCGCAAAATGCGGTTTTTGATGCTAATGACATTCCGTGGACTGCGAAGAAAGTGGGAAATGTCCTTCTTATTCCGGCCCTCGGAAGTAGACAAAAGGCGGATTTGGTGTCCGTGCCGGTTGCTTTAATAGAAGATGAAAAAGAGTATGTTGGAAAGAATGTGGTGGTTGCAGTTGTGAGAAAACTGAATTCTCTTCCACTTATTACTCCAGCCGTTTATGAATTATTAAAGTTGGAAAATATAGATAAGCAGAATTCAGTGTGTAAACAAGTGGGAAATTGAAGAGAATTAAATGGGCAGGGAACCTTCAGATTATCTAGCGATCATGAACAAAAGTTTGTTAGAAAAATGGTTGTACATGAAATCTGTGAAAGGGATAATAAGTCAGTTAATGAGATAGAGGTAAATTCATCGGGAGACGTGACTGATAGGAATTTGGCAAAACGGTCTAAATTGATCGATACCAAAGATGATGCGTCTCAAACGAATAATGATAAAAAGTCATGTAAGGGAGGTCAATTTCGGGAAAAGAATTCTGAGCATGCTGTAAATATAACCAGGTATTTTGTTCGTAGTATGGGAGTTGAGCATGTTAGAAATAGAATTAGAAAGAAATTGACTTCACCTATGACTGTGGCCAGAAAAATTAACTCTGGGATGAAAGATAATAATAGAGTAAATTGGGGGGCTAAATGCCAGGAAAATGGATATGGAAATTCAAAGTTAAAAAGAATGGAGCATTCTGTTTTTAAAACAGATCACAAAGAAAGATTTATTAAAATCAAACAAGATTTGGATAGGAAAAATCATGATTATGAAGTTTTAAGGCAAAAATTATTGTCGAAAAGACTTTCTGATAGAAGTAATTAAGATATTGGTTTTCGGGAGAATTCTCTAAATTAAGTTTATTCTAAATTTGGGAGTGCTCATTATTGTAATATCTATATTGGGTTTATTTATCATTTAGTGCTTAATATTTTCGTAATAGTAAAACTTCATTAATTTAATAATTGCATAATTTAGTATGCGTTCTTTTTGTTTGTAGAAGCGTGTTAATTTAGGCTGTTAGGCATTGTGTTATATATGGATCTATTCTTTCTTGTTATTATTATTTTTTTTTAGAATCATGTAGAGTGTAATCTGTATTTGGTATTATATGTATGTGAAATATTTCAAAATTGTTTCTTAGGGCATCTATTGTATAACTTATTCCTGGAATTATACTTAGGTATTGTAGGTAAGAGATTATAGTAAATACTATTGACAGTGTAGTCTATCAAATACTGAGTATGGAAATGTGTTTGTATTCTACAGGGATTTTTCATGGGTTATTTAAAATTCCTTTGTGCTTTGTTGACCGCTTTAGAAATTGATTGAAGGAGCTTATCTATTCATGTATATGCCAAATTTCTTCTTGAAATTTTTCCTTAGGGGGAGGTGTTGTGATGAGTTGAGATGAATCAACTAATCCCTTACTTATGGAAAAAGGATAATCTCTTTGCAATGAAAAATAATCTGATAGATTGATCTCTGTTGAGAAAAATTCTATCGAAAGGGTGGTTTTCAGTGTCACTTTGAGATAAGCCAGGTTGGAATGCATGCTTTGTATTGAAAGAAGTGCTCTCTGAATGAGTGGATAAGAAATGTGAAAGCAATTCTTTTGAACAAAAGAACTGAGCCCCTATGAAGTGAAAGTTCTAATTTGATAAGTATAGGATTAAAATAACTGTCAATCATATTAGGCCAGATGGCGTTTCTTTCCCTACAGGGAGAAAATGCCAGTTTGCCGGAGAGGAGGTATGCTAGGAGAGACGATAAGACGGGAGTGGGATGTTGAAAAAGTTGGAGTGAGGTTATCTTTGAGCGAAGTTCAGAATGTTGGTTTCTGAAATTATACTTTTACAACCTGGATATGTTCATCATATTTTTTTACTTTAGTTTTTTTTATGTTAATTTATAATAAAGTTTTTTTCGTTTCAAACGATAATGGATTTCATTAATTATATATACATGTGTCCACGTTACCACACATTCACGAATAAATGAAAACTATGTTTTTCTTTCCTTTTTTTAATGCCGTTATTATTTATATCCTGATATGAAAAAGTTTGGCAATCCGAATAACTGGATTTATTGTATATCCAGGTTGACAAAATTTCCAGTAGAACGTACAGCAAAGCTAGGAGAATCTGCACACAATTCAAAAGAATAACAATAAAAAAATCTAAATACTGATTTTTTGCAAAACTATCGATGAATAATTTTGACTTCATTTGCTTTTTATGCATTTTCATTCTATTTTGTTGTTATGTTGTAATTTAATAGAACAGTTGTAATAAAACCGAGAAAGTTATTTTGCGCAATTTGTCCTTACAGGGTTGGTGTGATTGCGCACATGGGTAGGAGAGATTGTTACTAATAATAACTATAATTAAATTGTTAACAACAATAATTACACTTAAATGACATTGTTGTAATGTTTTTGTGAACAAATATTATTGTATTAGGAGTGAGAATTTCAACCTAATGATTAAAGAATTTTAAAAAAAGAAAGAATTTTAAAAACAATTAAAAAATTTTAATTAAAGGAAAAAAATAATCAGAAAAAGCAAGACCAAATAAAATTACAAAGTAACATTAAGTTGCTTGATAACACGTTTAACTTAAAATTAGTCCATTTTCATTTTCACAATTTCAATGCTTTCTTGTTTGCTGACAGAAGTAGTCGTCGTCCACTATTGATGAAGTTATTGTAGTAAATGGTGTAGCTTTCGTGCAACCACCTGCCACAAGTAAGGGGTTGTGCATATATAACCCTACGTTATCACCGTAGGGGAGAGGGGGAGCGTGACACTTGATATCGGAAGTTATCTCTTGGGGAGAGGGGGTTATATTTTGATATCGTTATCATTAAAAAAACTCTCTTTTTTGTAACTTCTTTTACATCAAAATTGTTTGTTACCTTTTTTGTTTTTAAATCTGTTGTCATTTGTATGAAAATACAAAGTTATTGAAGTCAATAAATGATTATGAAATCATTTCATTCCAAAATATGGAATATCCCAACGTTCAGCCCTCCTATTGTTCAGCCATGCGCTTATAATCGCTGTTGGAGAAACCAGGTGCGAAACACATTTGATTAAAATGATACGCGTTTATTAATAAAGAAAAGACAAAAATTGTTGTCCACCTGTTTTGTTGATAAGAAGTTCTAATTCCCTTTTCCCCCTTCAGGGACAAGTGCAATAAAGCAATATTACTGTTGAATGCAATATGTAACAAAAAGCTATTATTAAATACTTTCGAATGGTAACCATGTATTTTAGGCGTTATTTGATATAAAGTTATTTCAAGTATAATAGTGGTATTTTATTGCCTTTATCTCTTAATCGGAATGAGTAAAGTATGTGAACAATAAATGCGTAATCATTATCTGTATATCACTGCAAACATATAAAAAAAGTAAAAACATTATTTAGACATTGATAACGTTATCATTTTGAGGGGTGGGAGTTCAATGAATGATAACGTATCATATCGTAAAGGGGGGAGGGGATCCAAAATTACCAAAAAGTTGATAACGTTATATATGTACAGCCCCTAATACATTAAACCCAGTCACTGGTCGAAGTTGTCTCCTGATATAGTTCCAGATATTCAGTGCACTCATCCTCATTGCCCTTCGTTTTCTTTCCTTCAATTTTTTTGGACTCCACTTTTTCTGGAAGCACTTTATCTTCACCTGTTTGCTTTTTTTGTAGCCGCTTCCTTCTTAAGTCGTTTTTCATGTATATTTTGTGGATAAGTATCATTCGTTGCACTTAGTTTCCTTTTTGATTTCGATGGTATTAAACTAGTATTTAGAATGGGCGAAAACTTTTCCAAATCTTTCGTAGATCTATTTCTGAAATTAACATTAGACTCCCTAGAAGTTGATGGTTGACAAATGCATGTAGTTGCTGCAACGGAGTGCGAGGATAGACCTAGAATAGGAGAAGTTTCGGTTTCATTGGTTGTAACGACTGCTGTTGTTGAAACGAATTGGTGATATGTGGATTCTGATGGTAATTCAAGGGTTTCAAGAACAATTTGATTCATGCCTTGATCACAGCCTAGCAAATATGTGTTTTCTGGAATCACTTCAATATTCAAAGGATAAATTCCAGGTTTCGATAATTATGTGTTTTCAAAATTATTTCAAAATTGATTCCTTCATATGTTTTACATGTAATTTGCAATTTATGCAAATTTACCAATAAGCTGCGTTATCTCTCCTAGCATGGAAACTAATGGGAACAATGCGCCATCTGTCCTAAGTAGCAGATGCGCAAACTCTCCAATTTCGGTAGGAGAGATTGCGCGCCCTTTTATTTAAATATGGCCACTACTAAAGCGAATCTCTGGTGTTCACACTGTTAGTCCAGATGAGAAACCTTCACCTGGATTGGCACCCCCAGAGGTAATGCTTATAGTAAACATGGAGAACATTGGAGCCACGAACAGATTTTACGTGCACCAGCTCCCATTAACGTACACGGTCCACAGCAGTCGCAGTCGATAGAGGTTTTCACCCTCCCAAACACTGACCTTGGTCGATGCTGCTCGCTTTCAGTGATCTTACGAGAACCGAGCTTAACCGTCCGCGCCACTGCGGGACGAGAAATCGTTTAAGTTTAAAATATTTTGTACTACTGACATTCTATAGAAATTCTGTCGAATAGCTATGAAAATTCAAGCACTTATTTTGTGAAAACAAAACAAAATAGCAATGTTTATCATAGACGCTGAAAACAATCAACGTGCACATTTAAGTAGACACTCCACTACTGCTGTTGTACAACTACCTGGAGTCGCTGCGCGCGCACTCTACTCCTTCCTCCCGAACCTCAATGTATGCAATCTCTCCGACTGCGCCATCTCACCTGGAATTACCTCATACACAATTAAATTCTAGCAGTAATTTTTGCCTTTTCTATACTGTAAAATACTTATTAAAAATTACCACTTGAAAGTAATTTACGAATACAGGTAATGCAAAATTATACATTCAAAGGATAAAAAGAATTAAAATTTTGTAAAATGATACTTTTTCTATACTTTTTTCTTAAACTTACCGTGGTTTATACTTGATAAAGATTGTATTTTGTAATCAATTATTTATTCACTTCCTTATATTCTCGAATTATATACAAAGTAAAATGTTAACTGCTGTGTTTTTTCCTATGATAATACAGCATTTTAATGTTTTTAGAACTTAATTATAAATTAATAAATTAAATGTAAGACATTTTTCTATTCGTCTAGCACAGGTGACCAAATATTTTTATGGTCACAACTGCATGCGTGTGACAGCAGCAAGGGAATTAGTTATGCGCTAAATCACATTCGCTAAAATATTACAACTGTCTGTGAAGCTGCATCAATGAAATATTTTTAACTCTAAAAACCAGAAAATAAAATATAAATAGCAAATCTTAAGTGTAATATATATTATATATATTATTAAATACGATTTTTCTATATTTGTACTTATTTAATATGAATACAAACGACATTTTTAGTAAATAAAAAACAGTAATATTAGCTTTAAGCATACTACACACACAATTATTTAAACCTGTGCGTAGTATAAGTTTTATTTTTTATTTTCTTTACATGAATCTAAAAAATATACGTAAGGAAATAAAATTATTGCAACATGAATTTCTTAATTTATCAAAGAAATATAGGATAACAATACTTTAGGGAAAATTCTAAATCTTCATCCAAAATATATTTGTTTTAATATTTTCACAACACAAAAAAGTCTCTACCTCCAATTAATCCTCTTATAAAAAAGACAATATCTGAATCAAGCTACAGATTAATCTTGAATCGTAACATAGCTTAATAGAAAAGTATAGCCTTAGTTGAGAAAAAGAAACTAACTTATTCTAAACTGTTCCCTGTGGATTTTTGTTGTTAAACATATTTATTCTACTTTTTTTTTATCTGCAACTATATTTCACAGTTATTTCATTATATGTTATACATAATTATAATTACAAAGATCGTTTTTCGTTTTAGTTGACTACGAAATTTTTGAAAGTTGAAACGTAAATTTAATTTCATTTTACAAAAATGTTCGAAATTGTAATAATAATAATAATAATAATAATAATAATAATAATAATTTTGAGGTGAGTGGAAATTGAAATCTAATTTATGTAATCCTACTATACGCTCTCAAAAAATTGTCAAACAACGTAAAAAGTAAAGGCAGCAAATTGCCGGAACACCAGTGAGATTTTCTCTACTATTTGAGAAAATTGAAGTCTTTTGAGTGGAGAATTTAGGGAAATTTGAACTTAGGTTTGCGAATTTTTCGTGTTTGGAAGGGAATAAGGAACGTGCGTAAAAATTTTGTTTCTAATGCACATTTAAAACACTGGAGCAAACTGTTCAGCCACTCAACCGTTTTTAAAGATAACGGTTACTTGACCCTATTATTATGAGTATCTAACCATATAATGGACCATATTATGGTTAGATTAAAGTTAAATTATTGATATGTAATCATTTTCAATAAGAACGGTCGAAAAACTGGCCAAGTTTGCCACAAATTTACATTGTACAAAAATGTACTAAGCATCACGAAATTTCACGAAAATGCAGCTTTACTTGGCGGATTTCAGGTATTATTCAAATTAGATTGTAGAGTTTTGTATATTTGGGGGAAAATAGGCAACACAAATTGGTAATTCTTGTGTTAAAAAAAATGTTATGAACTGAAAAATTCTTTCAATTTACACATATTTTTGAGGGTGTACCAAAGAGATCTTGGCTTATTTTCTACATTATTTGTTTTTAGTTTTAAATACAATTACTATATTTTAAAACAATATATAGAAGTTTCGTCAGAGTTCGAGTGCAAATAATTTATTAAACGTTTCTCTGCCACAACGATTTTTCAAGTATAAACAAGAAAGGTAAATGACGCCTCATATATCGATTATAAAATATTTTTTCCATATTAAAATAATATTGTAACACACTTTTAGATATTCGGGACAGTAGAAAACATAATTAGTCTTGAATATCTTGTTTCCGTCTAAGAGGAAGGATTTTCTTTTTAAATATTCAACAATCACGAACAATACCTACTCGATAGTGTAAGGAGCCGCAAGATATTATCAATCATTTGCACCTAAAAAAAATACTTAAAGGAAAATCGAACTTAAAGGAACAAACCGAATTGAAAGATTGAAGTTTTGGAAACCAATATTTCAGTTTTAAATTAACATTTCAATTCATATTAATATACGAATGCTGTTCAACAAAGAACGATCCCATTTTTTTTAGCATACTTTTTTATACAGAAATTTAATTGTATGTTGATTTGTTAACTGAGTGTGTATCGAATCTGTGATAATTGTTTATTTATATACAACAGTACATCTTTAGAGCCTTGCAAGTTCAATATCGGCTACAGGGACAATAGAGGAAAGGCGCGATGACCAATATGAAATGTTGGTTGAAGACATCGTCAGTTGCAGCATAAGCAACACTCTCAAAAATACTTCTTTTAAAACACGGAAATATCACTGGCAGCACTGCTGCCACGTTATTTCCGTTATTTCCGTTTATTTTTTCTCTGTTATATGAGTGAAATTTTCTGTTTATTTTTTTCTCTGTTACATTAGGGAAATTTTCCGTTATTTGAAGAAAGTTGGTTTGAAAAAACTGTCTTCCTCTTTGTGCTGCCATCTATGGACGATTGCGGAAGTATTCATTATTTAATACATTTTAAGAATATTTCCTGTCTCACCTGAGGACTGAACTAGGAACCTGCCGGTCTTGAGTCCAGTATGTTACCGATACGGCCAGTGGGCACTTGCTTGAAGAAGAGCTTGGAATAATGATACGGTTTTCTTCAAATGGCGGCTTTGGTCATTAAAAATTTGGGGTTTAGAAAGCTGGCAAATTGGAAATTAATTGCGGGGAGATTTTGTCGTTATGAGAAGACGATTGGGGTTTTAACAATTTAGTATTTTATAGAGGATAAAAATATGAATTATATATATTCTTAATTCTATTGTTAGACTTAAAATATGGATATTATATTTTTAATTATATTCGAGAAGAAATGTTTGCTTTTTTAATAAAATCGATTTTTTTTTCAAGTATTATACAGTTTTTTTTAAAGGTGTTCGGTTCGATGAAATGTGTTCAATGTTTTAGAATATATTTTAATTTCGAATGTTTTTTTTTTAATAAATTAAAAAAAAAAGAAATTGCGAATAATTTTAAATAAGTGAGAAAATTATTTGTTACTTTTTTAAATTCGAAAGTATTATTTTTATTTGTTTCTTTTTTGAGTAAAACCGATTTTTTTTTCAACTATTATAAATATAGATATATACATATATATATATATATATATATATATATATATATATTATTAATCTGTTTATTTAGAATATATATTAAATGCGATTTTTTTATAATGTTTTAAAAAATAAATTGCAAATAAATTGAAATGAATAAGGAAATTAATTATTACTCTTTTAAATTCGAAATAACAATTTTTTTTCTTTAATAAATTCGAAATAATAATTTATTGAATTTTTAGTTTTTCATTTTTAAAGTAAATTCAAACTCTAGTATTAATAGAGCCAATACGCATGCGCGCAGGGAATAAACGGACATTTTCTCTCTTCTTTAGACTTTCGAGAAAAATTCACGGAAAAAGCATGTTTCTAGGAGTACGGAAATTATTTGTTGAAAAAAGAGGAATTATATAGTGTATAAAGACGGATTTTTCTGACAGTGAATGCTACACACACTAGTGAGCAAAAAATCGCACTACTGAGAGGTAGAAGACGTTTATGATTAACTCAAAGCAAAGAGTTTATTCACACTGCCCGTTGAGCTGTCACTTATATGATAGGAATGCCGGGGTAATATGATATAGCAAAATAACTACAAATAAATCTCAACAATAAATAAGCCAACAATTGGTACAACAACAACAACATCATGTTATAACAGACATCATAAACAATATGGCAAACTAATGGCCAATGTACATGCCCCACCCCGGACCAAGCCTCCCAAATAGCTTTCAACAAAGTTGCATCAACGAATTGTGATAACAGCAATTAGGAAGCAATGGATTGATCGCCAAGTGCGGATTCACATAAAACATTGACTGAAATAAGGAAACCAAACGAATAAAGTGATCACAGACTCAAAATAAGGACTGATAAATGTAAAGATAACTTCAAGACAAAAACCAAACGAAATATCGCAATACGACAACCACTATTTGTGACGAAAACCCAGCACAAAATTGCAACATCACAACAACTACTATGACAGAACGCAAAAACCGGTGTCAAGATCATAACAGAGTAATGTTAACAACAAAAAGCATCCCACGATAGATTCAAAATATCCAAACTCGAAAGAGTAATAAATTAAGGGCAGCAATTACTGACATAAAACAGAAGCTACATCACAGAGACCTTGCGAACGCTACAATTAATGGAAGCATTCATCCAAGCTAATTGGTTATATATATAATAAGTAATACTACTGTATATTCATAGACCAAGTGCTACGTAAAATATATTTTTCACATTACATTTTCATCATTTTCATTAGTAAGATATTGTTTGCAAAAAATATTTGATTTCTCTAGAGTTTGGCGACTCCTGTATAGGAAATATTTGCCTTTAAAGTATTATCAACAGTATTTATCACAAAATATTCTGATTTTAAATACTGAAAATACTCTAAAATACTGAATTTAAAAAATCAATTCAATTCATTGACTTTTTGTTTTTATTTCCCTTCTTTATGGTTTAAAGATTTTTTTTTTATATAATTTAAATATATAATAAAAGCTTTACTTAAGAAGAGCAGAAAGAAAATATTTTCTAAGAATAATTTTAAATTAATTTTAAAATTTATATGCTACAAAAAATTGAAAATATTTTAAACTTTCCTCCGAGGAGTAACTTCAATATTTTGTTTTTATTAGTTTGTCCTTAATCTTTCTTAGTTGATTTTCGCCTTTTTTTCACAAATTTCTTAAAATAATACGAAAAAAAGCTGGCTTTTTACAGCATCTTTTTTATACTACAAAAAAATAATAAGAAGAATTAACTTATGAAAAAATAATTAACTTATCTTAGGGCAGATAAAAAATTCAAGCAAATCCGTAAAAGCTTTTTTTAAATAATTTATTAATTTGGAATTTGGAATTCAACTATTCAAAAATAACTGGATATTTATAAATAAATTATTTTTGTAATATTCATTTTAATTAATTAAAACATTTATATTTAATTAAAATATGCTTCGTTTTACTACAGTTATTTATAATTGAATTTATTTAATCAAAATATTCCTTTATCTAAAAAAAAATACTAAATTTATTGCTAGAGGAAACCAAGTGAAATTCCAATTTTATCATTTTCCAACATAAATGAAAAAAAGTTTATGACTTCGATTTGTCTTCTTGCCTTCTGTCTAGCCGTCTCTTTCTACCTGTTCTAACTCTCATATATAAAATGGGATTTCAACGACATTGATAAATGTTATTGAGGTTTACTATAGAATGTTGAAAATGAAGATTGTACGATTTATAATTCGGTTACAGGAATGTCAAAAAAAGTTTCATTACGGTCTACGGGTAAAAATTGTTTGTAGTGTATTTTAATTATATTTAACTATTTCAAATACTAATATAAATCTAAAAAATGATATGCGTTTTTTAAGTGCACTAAAAGATGCATTCTGAAGGCTATGAAGTTTAAAGCATTTTATTATTATTTGTTTACAGGGACACACAAAATATTTTTTTTTAGTTTATGGTCTATAGTAGAGAATCGCTTTGTGCACTTTAACAATGTTGTACAGAGGGGGTTCGCACATTGTCTGGCGAATTTCATGCTTCTTACAGAACAATTTTTCATAAAACATTTGTGTTTTAAATGTTAAGTTTGGTTACACTTATTTTGAATTACCTTTCTCCACCGTAATTTTCATGCCAGTAATGCCTTTTGTAGTTTTGGAAGAGACATTTTGGCAGATTCCTCTTGAGTAACTTTTCAAAGTCCATGAAGAGATGTAGGTTGATGTCTCGATAACGCGCTTTTCAAAAGTCCAAAAGCGCAAAAATCCATGTGAGATACATCAGGAGATTTAGCAGGTATATCAGTAAAGGGTTTATCCCTGATACAGGTTTCTCGTTCTATTATTTCCAGGAAATTAACAATGGATTGAGATGTGTGGCTGCTTGCTTTATCTTGATGCAGTTCAATAGATTTATGGCACTGAAGGTAAAGAGATGGTATTTCATGAATGAAGATTGGGAGTAAAATGTTTTTCTGATAATATGTGGAGTTGATCATAACGGTGGTCTCCACTCTCTTTATTTTAAATTTTCCGATATGTGCAAAGCCAGCAACAATCATAAATCCTTTGCTAAAACTTTCTTTAGATATATTGAATTATGTTCTAAGATATTTTTCATCCTCTTTGATGATAATAAATGTATCTTTTTTTATTACAAACATTTACATATACCCAAGCTTCATCGATTGTAGCAACATTTTTTCATTTTTCTCCGGATAAATGCTGCTACGTCCGGCGATAAGTCATGGAGAAAGACGATGATTATTTGGATTTTTGGCATTTTAAAAATTCAAATGAATGCTAATGAGCTTGTTAGCAGTTGACACAGCATTTTAACGATTTAGCAAGTCCTTTGACTTGGAGGACTTTCTTTCACAATAAAAGGCCTTACCTATGCAATATTGAAAGAAGTCCTTTTGAAGCCAGACAATGAGGTTTTTTCCCTATTTTATTGACAATATTACCTATTGAGACATTAGATATAGAAAGGCTATGCCTTCCACAGCATTCTTTAATAACCGACAATTCTGTTTGTTTTTTTTGTACACCAAAGAATTTCGTCTAAAAAATGTGCGAACAGCCTCTTTACTATTTTAATCATAATGAAATGCATATGCATTTCTGATGTGCACTAAAACATTCTTTCTGTAGAATATGATGTGCAACGTATTTACCATTCATTTATAGTGTTACACAACAGAATTCTGTTTTTCTATAATAGTCTACGGGACAAAATATTTCCAGTGTATTTTAATGATATTACGCTGTTTTACGCAACATGAAATTTATAGCCATTACTGAATTGTACTACAAAATGCTTTGTGTAATGATGTGCATAACATTTATCGTTCATTTACATGAAGACACAAAATATGCTATTAGCGTACTATCTCGGAAGAATAATTGCTGGAAGAGCGTTTTCTATTTTAGTGTACATTTTTAAGTTTTAGTACATGTTTCCCTATTTCGTAAGATGTATAAATCCTATGGATCATATAAAGATCTGTACACAAGAATACATAAATATTACTGTCTGACCGTCTGTCCGTCTTTGTGTGCTGTAACTTTTGTAAATATAATCGGACATCTTCAAATGTGAATATGTTATTACCGTTTAATATAGCACGATTTTTGTATAAATGAAGTGTGTAGTAGTTATAGTTTATATATAAGGACAGTCAAATGTACCCCATTACATTTTGGTCACTGCGAAAAATTGTTTCATCTGCATTTTGATGATGTTACACCATTTCAAACATAATGAATTTCGTATACATTTATGAAGTGCATTGAGACATGCTTTGCGTAGAATATAGGTGCAAAACATTTATTATTATATTCAGAGTAACACAAAAGAATTCTATTACGTAATGGTCAAAGAGGAAAAATCGATTGCAATATACTTTAATGTTTTTACTCTATTTCAAATATGTTGAATATTTTACGGATATACTGATGTTCACTATAAGTTTCTTACTGAAAAGTATGGTATACATTACATTTATCGTTCATTTACAGGTGCACACATAAGAATTCTGTTACAGTACAATCTATGAGCGATAACTGGCGGAAGTGTTTTTTTAATTTTGCTTTGCGTTTTTAAATTTAACTATATTTTAGCATAGTACGTGGTGTGTATAAATTCTGTTGATTGTTAGTCTGTGCCACACTAAGGAATTCGTAAGTTTTACTGACTGTGGGAGTGAATTGCTTACGGATAGGTTTTAATTGTGTTATGCAGTTTCCAATTGAAGTATATTTAGTATATTAATAGACGTTTGGACAGGCGTCAGCAAAAGAAATATTGTTGATTTTTTTTGCAATTCCAAAAAAAAATTTTGTATCGTCAGCAAAAAAATGTTTTGTTAATTCAAGTAAAATGGTTCAATGTTACTTGAATTAACAAAATTATTTGTGTTACATAGATATATGCTATGTGTTATTTTAACAATCTATTTTCTTTTTTCAACTAACTATATTTTGTTTGTTTAATCAATAAAATATGTTGTATTACGAACTTGTTTTGTTTATACTACAAAAACATTTGTTAAATGAACCAATCTACATATGCAATTTTAACTAATTTTTAATTCATTTTCAACAGTGAATTACGCTTGTAAACCTTGAACAATAACAAGTGAATTTTATCCGACTTTTTTTCAAACGCAAACCGAGAGAATGAAAATTGCCCACGCCGGGAGTCGATCCCGGGTCCTCAGAACAGCAGCCTGACGCTTTACCACTGCGCTACCAGGAACGATATCTGAGTTCGGCATTTCTCACTCTTATATATGTTGGAACGGCTGCAATCGCAGCACAAGATGGAATGTCATAAGGAGCACGCAAATTTCTGCGGCAAACATGAGACGACAGTACAAAGCACATCATACGGCAACACATAGTTAATTTTTTATTCATTTTCAGCAGTGAATTACGCCTGTAAAAAGCAGGATAAAAATTTCCTTGTTATTATTCAAAGATTACAGGAGTATTTGACTGCTGAAAATGAGATAGAGCTATTGCAGAAATCACGAAAAATGCAACATAGCAGCGCCACCTGTTGCGCGATTTAAAGTAAAAAGTAATCAGCAACAATTTATATCAGAAAGTAACTGAATAAAAGGTTTTATTAAATTCCGTGCATTAGTTCTTGAGATAAAAACAGCGAAATCGCGTTCAGGACAACCGGAAATCGAAAATTTTCATGAACCCAATTCTTTCTTCTTGCAAAGATAGAAGACGGTAATAAATGGGACAGGGGGATTTTTAAAACTACCTTTGTCCGTCCCAGTGAAAAAAAGTTTTAATTACCCCAAAATTATGTTAATCATGTAATTATATAGCTATATAAGTCAAATAAATCAAGTTACGTAAGAAAGATATAACTACTACAAAAGAATTTAAATTTTTCAAAAATAAGAAAATTTTTCTGGAATTACAAAAATATTGTAAAATTAAAAGAAACAAATTTTGTTAGTTCAAGTAAAATTGGTGAAATTTTGTTAAAATTTTGTACGAGTGTTAACAATATTTTTTTGTCCAAGCAACAAAACCAATTTTTTTTACTTGAACTAAAAATTTGACTAAAACAACCAAAATGTACTCAACAAAACAGGTTTTGTTGTTTTAATCAATTCCTTTTTCTGGGTGTGTAAAGCCCAAGATACATTGCCGTTTATGGCTAGTAACTGCTGGAAGTGAGTTTTAAGTTGCGTTGTTTGCTAAGTTGTATTGTAATTGAATTATAGCTTGGTACGCGATGTGTACAAAAGTGTTAAATAATATACAGAGCTACACAAAAGGATTCGAGTACATTTTCATCTATTGGCAACAATTTCTAAAAGTAAATTTTCTAACTGAATTAAATTTTATCATACTATGTAGTACATACGAAAATGTAGAGATCATGTACGGGGTTTTATAAAATAATTTGACTACTTTTTGACTGCGGAAGGTTATTGCTAAAACTGGATTTTTAAATGTGCTACATGTTTGTTTAACTGCTTACGTTCATATCTCCCTTCACTTTGTTTATCAGAGAAATTTCGGTACAGTTTTCTGGATGTATTGGAAAGTTTTATAATCTAAATTTGACGCATGATTTTTTTTTAATATTAAAATTTCTCCTTACCCGAATACATTTCTACATAACTTACAAATTGAATATATTTAGAGATTTTTTTAAGGGATTTGTTAATTTTTAATCTTAAAATTAGAAAGAGTTTTTTGCTTTTAATAAAGGAAAAACAAGCAATGATTTAGGAGGGAACTAATTCCCCAATAATTAAGATTCGCAAAAATTTCCTTCTTATATTTACATCGTCAAGATCAGAATTAATGGTATTTTTATATAAGACACATCTTTTAAAATATATATTCATTTCATTACGTTCTCAAGATTTGTTATTTATTCCGTTACATAATTCAGTGAGTAATGTCGCATAATTCTGTTATAATTGTAAATGAGGTATGATAACTAAACCAACTAATGGATTTCCAAGAATGCTATGAATTTTCTGGAATTCCCATAATAACGTCGTACCTAATCTTTAATGCAATGAATTATCATTAGATATAAATTTATTACTCATATAAGGAAATAGTTTCGGAATATTTTATTTTTACGTAAGTATATGTCAAGCATCAGCATACCTCATCCATTTGAATATACTTCAGAAAATATAAATTAAAAATTAATGTTTGCCACTTTAGGATCATCTCACTGCAATTAAAGAAAATTATGTCGAAATAAATCGTGTTAATCATATAGGAACAGCAATAAAATTATATAGAAATAGAAACAATTATTCTTTTACTGTCTTTTTAAACTGTCAGTTTTTTTGTAAATAATCTTGCTTTTATCATGTTTTTTAAATGTTAGTTATTAACATAAGTTGTTATTTAAGATGAAAATAATCTAATGTTAACAAACAGAAAATGTGTTTCACAGAATTCAGATTTAGGAAATCTTTTTTATGCTTTAATAAGTCGTAGAGATGCGTCTTCGTAAGGCGTTACATAACACATGGGCTGATAAGTTCCCGGTCTAATAAAGAAAACACAACTTTTTAACGTAATTTTATAACTTTTTAACTTTTTAACTTTAAAACTTTAATAAATAATATAACTTTAATAATAAATAATATAACTTTAATAATAAATAATAATAATTTAATAATAATAATAATAATAATAATAGTAATTTAAGAATATTAATTTAATAATAATAATTTAATAAATAAATAAGAATAATAATTTTATAATGAACTACATAGAACACGTCAAAACTTCACGGAACAAAATTACAATAACAATATTAGTATAATAAGCTTCTTTATTACATAAGAAGGGGTGCTTATGAAACAATCTTTCAAATATTTTATTTTAAAAGTTTTTTTTCCCCAGTGACTTACAGTACTATTTCCGATGCAAACTCCAAACAAACAAACAATCCGTAAACAAAATGCAAATCAGTTTGACATTACTGCCCTATTCCTCACGGCAAAAAATAAAATTTCCTGAACTTATGAAGTATCATACAAATAGTATATCCCTACATTCATCTCATATTTAATCAATAAAAGAACATAATAAATAAAGCACACATCTCCCCATACCCCCTGTGATAATGCAACCGAATGAGCTCCCGACCAACCGAATGTGCATTGCATCTCCCCAAACGCACCGTCGAAATTCGACGTTAATTTTTTTTTTTTTTTAATGTCTTCTTTAATCATTGTTCGTTTCAAATCCATATCTTCTGAAAAGTATCCATTGTTTTAAACTAATCAATTTTTATGGAAAGATGAAGAATTTTTTCTACAATAATAAACCAATCTGCAGATAAGGGAGATTTTTAATGTTTTCGAGTGTAATTTATTTGTATGGTTTCTTCATTCCTTTACATAATCAGGATGATTATGCCTTTTCCATAATTAAGAGAAATAATGTAAATAAATAAATATCCAAGATTATTTTTGATTCTGTTTTCATTATTGTAAATTTTATTATTAAAAGTTACTGATAAATGATACTTTAGTAAATGGGGCTTTTCCTAATTATTTTATTATTTTTTTTATATTTGAGATTTAATGGCAACATTCTTCAGCTTGATTATTGGGCGCTACAGTTTGGCGAATTATTTGGGGTACTTTTCGGTTAGCCGGTCGCCGATGAAGTATATATATATATATATGTAGTATATATATGCATATATACAAATATATATAACGTATATATATATATATATATATATATATATATATATATATATACCATAACACCAACTTAAACTATGAAATTATGATTTAGTATGTAATAATTAGTTGACAACTGAAAGTAATCCCCAACACACTGAATATAGATACCAAAAACTTATTTAAAAGAAGAAGAAATTAAATTAAAAATTGAATGAATGAAATAAAATTTGTGGAATTTAGACAGAATTATCATATATATATATATATATATATATATATATATTATATTTATGTATTTTACTGGCGCCGGCTAACTGAAAAGTATCTAATTAGCATATAGTTTTTTTTTTCTTAATGGGACGACGGGATAATGAACGGAATTTCGACGGGATTATGAATATTTTTGATGGTACTAAAATATTTTTCGGCATTTTATAGTTATATTAAGAAATATATATTTTTATGATTTGCTGAATCACTTATTTGTTTAATTTTCATGCATTATATTATTGAAGGTTGTTAGTTCTCTTATTAGTTTATACCCTACTTATATAAAAATAGCGTGTGTCCTCTGTGGTGTTTCGCATAAACTTTGTAAAATTCAGGTTATTAGATTTTATAAAACTACTAGCTGTTACCCGTGACTTCGTTCACGTAACATTAAAAAAAGAATAAATGCATTAATTTAGCAAAACATTTCACTTGATAATTAACAACATATATAATTAACCAAAGCTTTACCACATTTTATAGAAGACCATACGGTATTTCTTTGCTATAGGGGCCTTGACATAACCCAGTCTTAAAAAAGTGAAATTTCATGCCAAATAATATATACAATCGCGAAAATGAAACTGCAACTAATGAAAAAAGGAGGACCAAGTAAAATCGTGAAAATCGAGGAATTCCTCTTCGTAAAACGAAAAACAACACTGGCAGAATTCTTCTATACAACAGTGCATTTTAGGTAGTATTTGGTTTACAATTTGTATATGTGTGCATTGGTAAATGGGCATTATTATACTGTTTATTTGCATAGACATATGTTATATATTTCTTACTACATTATCTTGTTTATGTATATATTAAATTAAGTGCTTCATGCTAAGTGGTGTAAATAGTAAACAAACTGCTTGTGGATTTTATACATTGATAGCTATTTCACAAAGATATAACAATCTGATGCGATTCTAAAATGTAAATAAAGGTTTGGAAAGTACTTTAAATTCTGCCCAATTTAACCTCGATATTTTCTCTATCGCGTCAAGAACACTATAAGCAAATAAATACCGACGACACAAATCTGATGATCTAAATTTACATATTTTTGTTAGTATATATAAGATTATTTTAATTTATTTCATGCGCTTGAAATTTTTTACGCTTTCTCTAGGGTTAGGTGTCGAATAAATGTACTTTCTTATTATTTTATTTTGCCATTTCTATTTATTCTATTTTCCATTCATTCCATTTATGGATATTGATTTAATTTACATATTCGTGTCAAAGAATATTCTTTAAAGTTATTATCAGGATTAGGATAGA
This sequence comes from Maratus michaelseni, assembly GCA_963931845.1. NCBI lineage: Eukaryota > Metazoa > Arthropoda > Arachnida > Araneae > Salticidae > Maratus > Maratus michaelseni. The sequence continues at coordinate 260,518,016 of OZ007589.1, read as the reverse complement.
ATATGATTAGGGTTATGATTAGGAATAAAAATTGAACGACAATGGGATGACCGATTCAGGTTTAAAGTATGAAACAGGATGTCTATTTACATCATGAAGCAATAAGAAAATTAGAAAATTATCGGCTAATATTTTTTAATATGTTTTACAGTCATAGATGGCATCAAAGGTGAGCGGGGAAATGATCATCTGAAATACCATTAAGTGTTTCCCACGCAAAAAACAAATCTGGTTACAACAATGTATTTAATTTTCGCCAAATTTCACTTGATAAAAAAAAAAAAAGCAAATTGACTAAGGACTTAATTTTAGACCCCTAATCTTCCTATTCTCGGAAATTTTCTACCTATATGTAAAAAATCTACTATATAGAACGCGCCTTCACGTTTATAATGTTATGAATTGGCACGATCGGCTTGTTCAAATGTTTACACAATTCGGCTGGAAGAAAAGATTCATTACTTTATGATTTCTTCTTTGCTTTTGCATTACGCAAATTTGTTGGTAAAATCGATTTTCTTTTCGATAACATTGTTGTTTTTAACACTTTCCCACCTAGTTGAAAAGTGTTTATGACTTCAGTTTGTCTGGCCGTCTGTCGTCTGGCCGTGCTCTAACTCCCGTAAATAGGCTCGGATTGCTCTGCAATTTTTATATGTTATTGTCGTTATCTATAGGATGTTCCCTATTTCAACGGAAGTGTGTAGTACTTATAGTTTTTTTACAGGGACACTCAAAAGAATTCCGTTACATTGCGGTCTATGGGGAAAAATCATTTGCGGTTTATTTAAATAATGTTTCACTATTTTAAACGCATTGAAATTTATATACATCACTAAGGTGCATTGGAAGAAGCTTATTATGGAATAGGGTGTGCATAGCACTTATATACCTTTACAGGGACAATCAAAAGAATTCTGTTACATTACACCTATGGAGAAAAATCGTCTGCGGTTTAATTAAATAATGTTTCACTATTTTAAACGCGTTGAAATTTATATATATCACTAAGGTGCATTACAAGAGGCTTACTACAGAATAGTGTGTGTATAGCAGTCATCGTTCATTTACAGGGACACACAAAAGAATTCTCTACTGTCTGTTAACAATAATTCCTGGAAGTGCGTTTTAAGTTGCTGAACGCGATTTTAAGTTTAACTCGCTTAACATATTTCCGTTTTTTGACAGGAACTCCAGCCGGAGAATTTTAAACTGTGCTACGCGTTTCCTAACTGAACTAAAATTTAGCATCCTATGTAGTATATACACAAATCTATAGATCCTATACAGGGCTGAATAAAAGTATTCGGATATTTTTCCGAATATTGTATATGTTGGAAATTCCTGAAATTGTGTTTTTAAATATGTTATGCGTTTTCCAAATTGTTTACTTAGATGTTATCTTTTAGCTTATTAAACGGTATGATTTGTAAATTTTTTTTGGAAGCGTTGGAAAGTGTTACATAATCTATGCTTGACGCATGATTTTTCGTTCTTGTTTAAGTTTAAAAAATATTGTAATTTTACTTAAACATTGCTTTAAAATCTATGTAATTTTCCTTATCCTACAAGACTTTAAAAAAATCTATTATGAAACAACTTTAAAAAAAGTTATATTTAAAAACGACAACAAAGTTTTCCCTATTTTAAAACTAAAAGAAATATAATATTAAATTCCGGTTCGAAACGACGATTTACAAATGTGTTTAGATTTTGGGAAAATGATAGAGAAAAATGCTGTTACTTCGACATAATCATATTAAATCTTTAGCTTTTATGAGAAAAGCAACTTTCTTTTTAAAAATATAGTTATTTTTATTAAGATTTTCTGATTTTCGATACGGATAATTTTGCGATGCATATCATTGACATTTGCCATCCAATATATATAGTTTTTAATTTTTAATTTTTTTTTTTACTTTTTAAAATTTAAATTAAAAATATGGTAACTTTATGTTAGCCGTGTGCAGACGATAAATCGCCAACCTATCCCATCATTTGTATTGAATTCATTAAAAATATAAATCTTTCACTCATTTCATTTAAAACACAGAACTTTAATTTTCAACACATACATTTAAAATACATATATTACGTACATTTAAAATAATTCCTTTCATGTGAAAAAGAAAAAGAAAAAAATAAGAGAAATTAATCACAAAGAATTTGATAACCCAAGATCATTTTATTTTAACATTAAAACAAATCTGTTTTATTTTTCTATATATGACATCATATTCGCTTGCTTTCCATACTTACTCGTATTTATGCACTTTGTATTATTATCAAATATTTGAAAACGCACGTTTTATTTCTAATATGACATCATTTCATATTATGTTTCATTCTTAAATAATTCATTTCCTTTTCCTTTTTTACGTGGAAATTTGTCACGTGAAAATAAATTGTGGATTAAAAATTATTATTCAGGGGTTTTATTTCATATTGGCAACGATAAAGTATTAGCAACGGTAAAATAAATTTAACCATTTTAAAAAAAGCTGCAAAACCGGACCCTTTGGGCCAACCAACCAAACCAACCAACCATTTTAAAATATACGAAAAAATGTCCATTTATTCTCTTTGAAAATAATGAAATTTTGAATTGTTAAGAAAAATATTGAAATAAAATAAACAAAAACCAGCCTATGTTCATATGAGTGTTATAATCAACTTATATGCAAAGATACAGGATAATTAAATGCTTCATTTTCACGCTGGCTTCAGCCTAACATTTGCACAAAATCAGATTTATAATATTACTAGCTGTTACCCGTGACTTCGTTCACGCAACATTAAAAGAAGAATAAATACATTAATTAAGAAAATATTTCACTCCCGATAATTAAAAACGTTAAAATTAACTAACTATTTATCACATTTCATAGGCGACAATACGGTATTTTTTTGTTATAGGGACCTTGATATAACTCAGTCTTTAAAAAGTGAAATTTTGTGCCAAATAATCGCGAAAATGAAATTGCAACCAATGCAAAAAGGAGGGCCAAATAAAATCGTGGAAATAGGCGAATTGGGTAAAAACAAATGTCAATTTCACCTGATAAACAATTTTACTTTTAACGCCTTTGTGAAACGTTTTAACAGCCATCCTTCAAAAAAACATTAATTGGAAATAGTACATGCTTTTTCTTTAAATTCAGTTCTGCCTCCTTGGTTTAATGTATAGCTGAAACAAATCTTATTTTCTAAATGGCAGTATGTTGACAGGCAATTTTTGTTCTCCAGAATAAATTGATTCATGAAGTTTGAATATGTGAAAATATGTTTTTATTTTTCGGATAATTTACTGAAATCAAGATTTTGTTTTCACCATCTATTCAAAGTGAAAATCAATTCTGTTTTTCAGTTTTAATGAGAAAATGGTGTAAAAAATATACAGATCTATTTTATTTCTCCTTTTTTTATACACAAATATGGAGTAATTTACTTTCCGTTTTTAGAGAAACTTCGTTAAAATTAACAAAAAAGAAAAAAAATCTTGGCATCTAATTTAATTTTTTAAATTCTGACAGTTTGTGTAACATCCTCGGATCAATGATAACCGGTATAAAGTAAATCACGTTGCGTTCGATATTCTGGCACTGTAAATGAAAATTGTAAATTCACGGGCATTCTCCGTGAATTGCTGCCGTAATTTTACGGGAAATGTCCCCTTTTCAAGGCTAACGGTCCATTTCAGTAAATTTCATGTTTTTACGGGCAAAAACCGTTTATCTAATAACAAAGCTCGTTTATCTAGTCACAAAACCGTTTTTCTTATGGACATTGCCTGGAATCTCTGCTGCAGTAATTTTACTGCAGCAATTTTTTACAGTGAGGAGTAGTTGCGAAATACAAACATAGATTCGTGTTCATTTTCCTTTTCTTAAAATTATGATGCGATTTTTAGCAGAAAAATTCTCATCTGTATATAACGGATATTCATGCTTAATAATCAGTATAGATAAAAAAACATTTAAATTTTTCGTTATAAATATGGCGTGAAACTCATCTACTTTCCATACTTAGTGATCCTTGTATTATTAATGTAAGGAATTGATTCACACTCATTTTAAAACACATTGGAAAATTCCCGTTTTATTTTAAATATGACGTCTCTTTTTCTCTAGAAAAATCCCTTTTTAATGACATAATTCTTGTTAATTTTCTTTTCCAGGCAATTAATTTCAGTACTGGCATAGGGGAAATTATGTTGTTTTAACGAAATAATATTAAATCTTTAGTTTTTATCAACAAAAATGGAACTATTAACATTCGTCATTTTTTTTTTTTTAGGTAATCGAGTTATTTCTTTTAGTTTTAAGAATGAAAATAAATATTTCTCGCTATCCATGATATCATTTTCGATATGGATAATTTTGCGGAGCATATTATTGACATTTGCTGACCATTTTATTTTGAAACTTCTTTTTACTTTTTTAAAATTTAAATAAAAAATACGGTATCGTTATATTAGCCCTGCGCAGACGGTAAAACGCCAAGAATTATTACCATACAAAAGAAAAAAGCGAAGAAAAAAAAACCAAGATCATTTTATTTCACCAATCAAAGATATCCGCTTTATTTTTGATGTATGGCGTCATATTCGCCTGTTTCCTATGGTTACTCATATTGAAACCTTGTATTATTATCAAAAACTAAAAAAAAAGTACGTTTTATTTCTAATAATATTATTTAATCTTCTTTTTAATTCTTTAATTTTTTTATTTCATTTTTATTTTTCACGTGAACATTTTTCAATTGAAACTAAATTGTTGACTAAAAATTATTATTCCGGAATTTGAATTGGTTTTGGCAACGATAAAGTATTAGCAACGGTAAAGTAAATTTAACCATGTTAAAATATTATACGAAAAAAATGTCCATTTACTCTCTATGAGAAAACGAAATTTTGAATTATTAAGAAAAATATTTGAATAAAATAAACAAAAAACAGCCTATGTTCAAATGAGGGTTATAATCAATCTGTATGCAAAAATACAGGATCATTAAAGGCTCCATTTTGACGCTGGCTTCAGCCTAACATTTGCGCACAATCAGATTTATAATATTATTAGGATTAGGATTCTGTCATAACAGCTGATGAAGCAGTCATTTTCGGAGATTTTTTGTTACCTGTGAAATGTTTGTTTTTGGTATAGCCCGAACTACGAAAAATGTGAGTACTTTTTTTCATTATACGGACACCATTGTCGCCAAGCATACATTTACATGTATGGCATGGTGTCGGTATAACGGAAAAGAACCAAAATTTGCGATCGATCAAATAATTGAATTTCGTTAAGCATTAAATTTTCTGGTACTTCTCTATTACCCAGTCGACAACTTTCCATAACAAAAAACTATCGCCAAATTGTAAGATTAAACGCCAAAAATGCAGTCCCATTTACTTGATGTCAGAAGCATTATACGTGTTTGTTACGTCATCAAGTGGTTTTTAATTCGACATTTGGGTCTATTTTTCATTATGTTTTACTGATTTATTAGTTATTTCATTAATTAAAATAACAATCGTGTCCTTAAATTATTGTATTTTAATTATTTATTTATTATGATATTCCAATTGCAACGTTCTCCCGTTTATTTGGCGTTTACAGTTTGGCGATCGTTTTTTGTTATGAAAAGTGGTCGATGGGATAATAGAGAAGTACCAATTTTCTTATTTTTAATCTGAGAAAGAAACAATAATCATGGATTTAATTAATTTTGCAATATGCGGTGCAACCAAAACAATTTTGATTAAATCGGTACAGATATCGCAGACTCACCGGGGTTCATTTTTGGCGCCAAAATGACGATTTTTGCTTTGTATGGCAACCTGGTGTTTTATAATAAAATTGAATATATGTGTAAATAAATAAAATAAAATCGGTACTTTTATGTTAGCTGGGCGTCAGGGATAACTCTCCAAATCTTGTTTCAATTGGAATCATTTAAATTGCAACATTTTGCGTGAGATTTGTTATTCATATTGCTATGTTTATGTTTAGATATTTTATTATGATTATAGTCTAGCTAATTATTTTTTTTAAAGATTTTATTTTACAATGTTAAAATACTACCTAGTTGATATTAGCTAATGTCAAAAGATTGGCGAACCACAGAGTTCAGAGAATAAACTCTATGCCTCGCAAAAGTGGGAGTTGCCAACTGTATGACGTCATAAGCAGAAGTAAAAGTTTAATTGAAAATTACAGATAATTAATTAAATTTTCGAACAAACAAATGCATGATAACAAATCTGTGTCCAAAAATCTTTCATTAAAAAAAGAATGGTGAATTTGATGCAATAGTTTGTTCTCACGGATGTCAAAAGAAATCGCTTAGCATTTTAAATATATAGATAATATAATTGTATAACGAAAAAGCTCCAAACAGTGCTCAGAATCATCGACCTGTTGTTGTTTTTGGTCAAAAGTCAACACTCGCGGCACTCACATTGAAAACAGCTTTTTCATAGACAAATGTTCATTCAAAATAAAACCTACACGTTCCTTGGATATCTTCAGAGTCTGAGCTATCTTCTGCAATCTCACTTTACGGTTCCCCAATACGATTTTGTGGAATTTTTTTATGTTTTCCGGAGTAACCAACTCTTTTGCGTGGTGCATCACTGGTGTCCGTACGACCACGTTTAAATTCAGCAAACCAGTCCATAATGGTTGATTTACCTGGTGCAGTGTCCGGATAACGCTTATCAAGCCAACCTTTTGTTTGAACGGTGTTTTTCCCCATCAAATAACAATTCTTGAAATTCTTGTTTATCCATTTTTTTGTTTATCAACAAAGTCGTTCAACTAAAACCACTATAACGCTTTATCCACATGGCGAATCGTCATGACATTTTTTCTACTACCTTTTAAAGGCTAGTATTTAATAAAAAATGCACCGGTTCGGTGATTGCAACGCCATCTGTGTGCCAGACCGGAAACTTATCAGCCGATGTGTTACGTTGTCGGCGCCTAAAATTGACATAATTCGGAATTTTCTTTTAGAAAGGGAGTAAAATAAATTGAAAAGCTAACAATTCCACGTTGTTTTTTATTGCTTCAAGTATTCACAAATATTTTTATGGTCACATATTTCGTCGGAAACCTGCAACCACGTTGAACTGTACCAAAATATCTCGGCTGGATGGGCAGACTCCTAACTTTCCGTGGGAACAAAAAATTATTAAAATCTCAATTCTTCTTCTAATATAAAGTTGTTGCTAAGGGTCATCGGCTAAAATTTTAAAATATTTTAGAAATAAGAAAATTTCTCTATTTTGATAAAAATGTGCACTTCTCGTCTAAAATTGTGACTTTTAAACCTATTGAAAAATACATAAAAATTAAAATTTACCAAACATAGCTCGATAGCCCTTAGACAATTTAATTATGCGTAGAGAAGAGCAACTTTTATCCAAAAATGTTAAAAATTGTTCGAGCTATCATACTAACCATGTTAAAAAATGTAGTTTGCAGAAAATCGCGTTTAAAATTTTAGATGAAAAAATATATTTCCACCTTACACTTAATTTGCTATTCTTTCTATAGTGTGGACCCTCCTGTGCATTAATATACTCATTTAAAATGTTTTTGTTACACCTACGAAATTTTAGTAGAAACTTTTCGGTGAGGTCGGTTTTATCGATCGTGCACGCGCTCATATTTTGCTCAGCTTTTTCTTAATAATTGCGATATCACTTTAAATCTTTTTGTCAATAATTCTACACACAATAAGGATTTTATTTCCGTAAAAAAAAAAAAAAAAAAAAAAAAAAAAAAAAAAAAAAAAATCACTTTTTGAAAGTTTAGAAAGTACGGAACTACTTAAGATCATAGATATAATCTTTACTAGATGGTTACCAAATTATCAGACAGAGAAATCGAAATGTAAAATACGATTGTCGATGGAGTCATCTACAATATTTTTATAATTAAATAAGATCAAAATGCTATTTCCATATTGATATACTAGAACTTTATACATAGTATTCAGTAGCAATATCCAAATAAGACACATATTTCGATTATAGATTACATTATATTAATTGTAGTTTGAGGTACAGAACTACAAGTCATTTCATGCAGAAAGTTGAAATTTACAAATATATAAATCTTGGTCTCATATTTCTTGATTCCTTTTTGGTATTTTTATTCATATTTCCTTTTATAATTATAATTATTTTCTACTAGTACAGTCAGCAAGATGCCAGAACATCCCCTTGATTCGAAGACATTTTTCTGTTATTTTAATAATTTTTCGTCTTTAAACTGAAAAAATCAGGGTACATTTAAGCTTAGGTTCAAGATTTGTTTGCTTCTTGAGATAAAAATAACATACGTAAAAATTATATTTGTTATACGACATCCTGCTTGAAGAAGCGTTGTCGGAACACACCTGTGATTTGACGAAAACGCAAATTAGATTGGAGGATTTCAAGAAATTTCTAAGTTAGATTATTGATTTGTCTGTGTTTTCAGGAAAAATGGTCTAGGTGGAAATATTCTTATTTTAATAAAATATAATCAACTGAAAAAATACACGTCAATTCACGGATATTTTTAGAGTGTACGATAAATTAATTTTTCTCATGTTAGCTGTAATTAAACAAAATAATTTGTTTTTATTTACTTTTTTTCCTATGTTGTAGTTTTGTAAGAGAAGACGTAAACTGTATTACTTTTAGTTTTGGTACAAAAAATCGTAAATGGCAAATAAAAAACGGATAACGTCTATTCTTGGACTGTATTCGTCTATATTTTATTCATACCCATTATGTTAAGGTATTTTAGATATTTTAATGTATTTAAACGTTTCTATGTTTGATGAAAATTAAATGTTTTATCAAGTAGTTTGATTATAAGGTTACGTATTGTTCATGCATGTATAGTTATGTAATGTTCATGTATTTTTAATCATTTCGTCGATAAGTTCCACAATTAATATTATTCAAACTTTTGATTCTTTAATAATTAATTATCTCTGAATATTTCAATTCACACTTCTTTAAATTGTAATCTTATCATATGGCAATTTCACGCGAACATACTGATTATAATGCTAATCCTGATTACCCCAGACTTTTTATTTTTTATTTCTGATATGCATTGTAATCAGTATTTTAAATTAATATTAAAATAAAAGGTTACAGACATTTAAAATTGTAATTGCAGTCGTTTCAAATATGATTCAAACACACACACACACACACACACACACACACACACACACACACACACACACATATATATATATATATATATATATATATTTCATTGTCATTCAAGAATATTTTTGTTACCTTTAAAGAAATCTCATCCTTCCGTTTTCAGAAGCGATGTACTTCTTATAAAATTTCGTAATGTATAACAAAAAACACTTGAAATGTTCGAAAAAAGCATCAAACATAAAAGAATATTCTTTTTTTCAAATTTATATCTTCAGTAAGATAGTTTTGTATATATTTGCAGCATTTTTCTTAGCATAGCAATATACATATTTCCAGAATAAAGTTAAAATTCCAACAACAATTTTATATAGTCAAAAGTTTCCTTCAAATTGGAATAACGTTATTTTATTGGGACTCTTGGAAACTGATTTTATTAGAATAATCTTAAGTTTAGACGGGCATTTTATTTTATCCTAATATTCAAATAGCGTTACTAACTCACCTGCCAAACCCGAAACAACGTCATCTGACGAAGAAGTTGTATCCCATATAAGTAAGGTACTTATGAAAAATAAAACTGAATTTATTATATTAATTTAGAAATCTAATGTTTTTACAATTTTTATTTTGTTAATTTTTATAAATATGTTCTTATTTAAATACATCTTAATGTACTTCGATGGCAATAGCATACTAAAATCACTCAAATATAGTCATGCTTGGAGAGTTCTAATGTCTTCCATAATCGTTGCCACTGCCAATATATGACTATAGCAAACATGATTTAACGCTATAAAGTGATCTTCGTGACAGCCTTTTAATAGTATCCCATTCAAATTTAACCATAATTTTACTGCAATCGTTCATGTTTCACGCAAACCTACCCAGTAGATCCAATGACGAAAAACTGACTAAATTTTTACTTCACTAAAACATGCTTAATACATAAACATTCGTAATTGCAATTATTTTGTGATTTTTTATGCTATGAAATACAATTGTAGGGAACTGATATAGGAATCAGAGGGAGAGAGAGTGAAAAAAGAAATATATATGGTGACTAATACGTAAAATGATAAAACAATAGCTTTTATATTTTTCGAACAAATTTATAAAATTTCATTAAAAATTATACGATTTTTAAAAAAAAATCTTACAAATATATTCACAAAATTTCAAATTTTAGAATAACTCAAGACATTCGTTGGGAAATTTTAGAATCATATTTAAAATAACTCGATTAACTTACAAGCATGCCTACTTATTTGCAAGTTAATCGGATGCATTTTGCGGCCAAAATTTCGGAACAGACAAACAAAAAGACAGACTAACAGACAGATGGATAGAACGCGAAAACGTTTCTCCGCAGTGAGCCTCAAATACTATATAGGCAATTATTGCGTTAAAAATGTTTTTTTTTTTTTCATTTTTATCTAAATCCATTTTTATCGTCATAGAAAATATAACACTTTTTTTACAGCATATGCACATAAAGCTTTTAGCGATTATTTCCGATGACGTTAATATACTATTTTTTTATATTCTTAATACGCAATAAATGAACAAGATTGAATCATTTTGTTTTTTTCTATTTGTTAATGTTTGTTTTTACTGCATGCAGCCACTTCATTATGTGTCAGATAAATATCTCAAGAAAATATCTTCTCATTGATATGAATATTAAATGGTCTTATGTTTGTCTATTATTTTTGTTGTTAGCTGCTTTAATAATACTCTCATATGGAATAAATGGACTTATTTTATCATAAACAAAATACGTTAATGGAGTTTTTATGTCGGACTTTTATTTATTTATTATTACTATTATTTCAATATGTATTCTTAATTTCACCAGAAAACATGACAATTGCTTTGACTTATAATTATCCATGATACTTTCATGCATGAAGCTTGTGGAACTGCTCTTTATTAACATTTCGTTTAGAGAAATAAATAGTTAATGTGTTACTAAAATAAATTTATATTATTAAATTAATACACTTGTAACGAAAACATTTTATCTAAGAAATATTCCGTATACTTGTTTTCAATTAAAATTATTTTTATGTAAAAGGCTATAATGAACATTTACATGCTCATGATACTGTAAATAAATTTAAGACACTAATAAGAAACGTAGAATATATCTTATTTTTTACTGAAATGACATTTATAAATAAAGTTATAAATAAAAGCGTTTCCACATAGATCAATCTATGCACAAATTAAAAACATCTTTTACTTAAGCAAGGTGTCAAATACATGTAAAACAAAATTTCGAAACTTGACATGTTTCGGTTTAAAGTATAAAACCATAATCATAAGCACACATACATCGTCAAAAACAAACCCGAATGACACTGGACGCTACAATATATACAAAATACAACACAACAAACAACGCCATAACAAAAGAGAAAGTATCATTACAGATTAAGCCTTTCCGAAAATAAATTTCGATGGACTCTCTTATAAGGGACTTGCGGTAATAATTCTAAATAAAAATCAGTTTAATATATTCAAATAAAATTTTAATCCCCCCCTCCAAATATAACCTAGACAAAGCTGTTTTAATGCGGCCAAATTCAATGTCAGATTCATGTTCCCTCTTTCTTATATTTAATTTTCTCCCTGTCATACCAACATAATAACTGATATCACACCCCTCATTAACATACGAAATTTCATAAGCCCCTGAACGATCCTCCTGTTTAATCGGGTCAGACTGTCTATAAAGTAACTCTTTTAGTTTATGTGGTGGTTTCGCAATTAAATCAATGTCAAACTTCTTTAATTTAAACTTTAACCTCTCAAAATTACCCTTGATATAAGGAAAAGAAACTCTTTTAACTTTAGAGCACTCACTCTCACCCTTGTAATTTTCGCTTACAGCCTGATCCCTTTCCCCCTAATATTTTCATTTCTATAATAATTAATCAACTTATTGATGCTACCCAATTTAAAACCATTACACTCAGCTATACTACGGATACTATTTAATTCATCATTCAAAAACTCCTCAGAACAAACCTTAAAAGCTCTATTATCTAAAAAACGGAAAGTGGAAATCTTATAACTAAAAGGAGAATACGCCGGAATTGGGATGGCATGTCGACTATTCAAACTCTTCCTATAAACAGTTCTCTTCAAATACCCCCCCCCCTCTAGTTAAAAAGGTATCCAAAAAAGGGTGTCTACCCCTTTCCTCTAATTCATAAGTAAATTGAATATTACTATCCAAATTATTAACCTCCTTAACAAAATTAACGAAAGACTCCACCCCCCTCCCCCAACCCCAAATCAAAAAGACATCATCAACACACCTCCTCCAAAAAACTGGCAATTTCTCAAAACTTACAAAAATTCTTTCCTCCAAATGTCTCATCTTAAATTCAGCTAGAAAACCCGAAATGGGAGAACCCATTGGCGTCCCCATATTCTGCACATACAATTTTCCATCAAACATAAGGAAATTACTATGTATTATTAACTGTAAACCCCTTTTTAAAGTCCTTTTAATATTGTCACTAATTTTTTCTGAACTGTCAATCCTGTCGTTAATGTCTAAACTCACTTCAGTTATATCAATAGACCGGAACAAGGACTTCACATCCATACTTGCCAAAATACAATCCTGAGGGGTCTTAAGCGTCCTAATCTGATCCACAAATTCCGCTGTGGAACAGACAACATAGTTCGAATGTGGCAATAAATCCTTTAATAGTAAAACAAACGTCTTTTCCAAAAAATATGTTGGGGCTTGACACCTCATTACTATCGGGCGTAACGGATAACCTTCTTTATGATCTCTCAACGAGACGTGGAATCAACGTACGTAATAATAAACAAGGTGTGATTCCACGTCTCGTTGGGAGAGTTAAAGGTCATAAAGAATATTGTTGAATATCATTTGAATAGTCGGCATGTCATCCCAAATTCGGCGTATTCTCCTTTTAGTTATAAGTTTTCCACTTTGCGTTTTTTAGTTAATAGGGCATTTAAGGTTTGTTCTGGGGAGTTTTTGAATGATGAATTAAATATTATCCGTAGTATAGCAGAGTGTAATGGTTTTAAATTGGGTAGCATCAATAAGTTGATTAATTACTATAGAAATGAAAATATTGGGGGGAGGGATCAGGCTGTAAGCGAAAATTACACGGGTGAGAGTGAGTGTTCTAAAGTTAAAAGAGTTTCTTTTCCTTATATCAAGAGTAATTTTGAGAGGTTAAAGTTTAAATTAAAAAAGTTTGACATTGATTTAATTGCGGAACCACCATATAAACAAAAAGAGTTACTTTATAGACAGTTTGATTCGATTAAACAGGAGGATCTTTCGGGGGTATATGAAATTCCGTATGTTAATACGGGGGGTGATATCAGTTATTATGTTGGTATGACAGGGAGAAAATTAAGTATAAGAAAGAGGGAACATGAATTTGACATTAAATTTGGCCGCATGAAAACAGCTTTGTCTAGGTTATATTTGGAGGGAGGATTAAAATTTTATTTGAAGATATTAAATTGATTTATATTTCGAATTATTACCGTAAGTTCCTTATAAGAGAGTCCATCGAAATTTATTTGCGGAAAGGCTTAATATGTAATGTTCTCTTTTGTAATTCCACCTTTATGGTTAGAGCTTTTAAATAAATATTGTGGAGCTAATTTGAATAGAGGGAGACAATTGTGTATACAAGCTTGAGTTGATGTTTAATGTTTTTCTGTGCTTTTACTTTGTGTGTTTGATTGTAGATGGCGTTGTTTGTTGTGTTGTATTTTGTATAGATTGTAGCATTCAGTGTCATTCGGGTTTGTTTTTGACGATGTATGTGTGCTTATGATTATGGTTTTATACTTTAAACCGAAACATGTCAAGTTTGGAAATTTTGTTTTACATGTATGTGACACCTTGCTTAAGTAAAATATGTTTTTAATTTGTGTACATGTTTTAGAAAAGGTGAAGTTTTTATGTTTTAAATTTTGTAATTAAAAAAGAGTTTTAACGTAGATCAATCTAGTATTCTGTTTTGCTATTAGCATTTGATTTCGAAAAAAGTACTTTATAAGCTATGCTGACTTTTGTTCATGAAATCTAGATTTTATTATAAATCAAACGCAACGATGTTTCAATATGTTCAAACGATATTCAGTATAAAGGTGTGTGTACGAGCTAAAAATAACACATTTATTTTTGCCTGAAATAGAAATCTTTTTGCCAACTGTGAATAATACATCTAATAAAATTACAGCTTTTATTCATAAATCAGCTTTTATCCAGCTTTAAGTTGATTAGAAATAAAATTCTCATACTACTTACTTTTGCTCGAATTTTTAAGGATTTATTTATAATTTAACACTTTTCACTTTAAACTACTTTCTAAACACTTTGTATTTTAGGTAGCTTTCATTATAGAAAGTAAAAAGTTACCTATTGCAACTGTTCGGAGAAAAGCAATTCTGGAACAGTTCGGTATATTTTCACCGATCATGACCCCGAGACCCCCAAAACTAATATAGATACGATAAGATATTCATAGTTTTCATATATATATATATATATATATATATATATATATATACTAGCGGCCCTCCCTCGCTTTGCTTCGGGTTAACCTTGAAAACCTTCATCTCTTTGTGTTTTCTGTAGACCTTTTTAATGTGTACAATAATTAGTACATTATTTTCATAAATCTTGTAGGGTTCAGCCTGCGTTTGCAATGTATAAGCGGAAAAAATGAAATTATTTACGACATCACATTAAAAACCTCAAAAATAACAGTATTTCTCCACTATTTAATGGATGTTATTATACATATAAACCTTCCTCTTGAATCACTCTATCTATTAAAAAAAACCGCATCAAAATCCGTTGCGTAGTTTTAAAGATTTAAGCGTACATAGGGATATAGGGACAGAAAAAGCGACTTAAACCTCAAAAATAACAGTATTTCTCCACTATTTAATGGATGTTATTATACATATAAACTTTCCTCTTGAATCACTCTATCTATTAAAAAAAAATCGCATCAAAATCCGTTGCGTAGTTTTAAAGATTTAAGCGTACATAGGGATATAGGGACAGAAAAAGCGACTTTGTTTTATACTATGTTAAGATATATATATATATATATATATATATATATATATATATATATATATATATATATATGTATTATATATATATATATATATATATGTGATTTATGTCATACGATAGCACTCGTATTTATTAACCGGTTTGGATGAAACTAAGCGTGTGTATTAGGTTCACCAATATCTCGACCAAGTTCGTTGACAAGATTGGTCCGCCATCTTGTTTCAAAATGGCGGCCACTAATATATTTAAAACTAAAAGAAATATGCAAAGTATTCGAAATACAAATTTAGGCCTTGATACAAGGATTCCGGAGCATTTTTCGTTTTGCCTCTATCTTAAGAGTGGCTAAGATATAGCAGTTCGAAATTCTAGGGTAGCTTTCATTTTGAAACAAAACAGCAGATTAAAACAAATCTGGTATTAATTTATAAGTTTCAGTGAGCGGGATTTCTTGCAAATTATTATCTTTCATTGTTGTAATAATTTTGCCAATCATAGGCATAAAACTATATTCATATCTTAGATTAAATTTGACACAATTATTTTAATTAAAAAATCATATGAGATGTAATCTTCTCAATTAGGCGAAAAAGTCCGCGCCAGTATTCGAATCCGAGATCCCTTGGCTGAAACATCCAATTCTCTGCCAATTGAGCAATCTTACCAACTGAGCAATCAGAAATTGCTCACTTGGTTTAGGGTTGGGTTGGGTTGATTATTGACGGCCAATTATCTACACTTGGGATATAGGCCCGGTGGAAGCGCCCTTCGTGGAGGTCTTTCTAAGGGAACCTAACCCGTATTTACGCATGGATAAATCCACGGCTCGAAGAAAACCACGAAAACTCCGAAAGATTAGGCGGACGGGCGCGATTGGAATCGAACCCAGCACCTCCCGTCTACCAGCTTCGAGAGTGGAACCTCTCAGCCACTGGTCACTTGGTTTAGACAATATGTTTAAGCAATATGTTGGAGCATTGGCAGCATCAGCCAAGGTATCCCGGGTTCGAATCCTGGCCAGGACTTTTTCGACCAGTTGGGAAGATTACATCTCATACATTCATATCCGTTAGCGTAAAATTTTCGCCAAATAATGGCATAATAATTGCTAAATTTGGCGACCAAAAATAAGACTCCATAAATGAAGGCAACTTGGCTGTAGTTGACTAATTTGGCAAATTTCTGATTCAAATTCAGTATTAACGAATCTTCTGTAATCGGATTCTGTGCATTTTAGCTTGCTGCTTTCGAGTAACATTAGCTAAAATTATAAAACGAAGAAATAGGAAAGCTACTTTTTACTCCCGGTACAGGCCGGTAGGACTATTTTAAAATACAGTGTGAAAAAAGATATACATGAGATACAATAAGGAAGAAGAGAGGATACAGGGGTAAGATAAGGAAGGATACAGGGATATCCCCTGTATAAAAGATATACAGGGGATTTTAAATACAGGGTGATAGGAAAATATCTGACAAAATATTAAAGGATGGTGGAGAGTATGAAAATTTAAGCATATTTCGTCACAGAACATCTGTCTGGAAATGGCGCATTTAAGCGCTGGTGACGAAGTAAAATGAGAAAGATGCAATGAAAGACAGAGTATTAGCGTCAATAGATGGCGCTTGTACGCGTCATTTCCAGACACACATTCTATACCGAAATATGCTTATTTTGGTCTTCTCTATCAACATTTAAAATTTTGCCCGATAATTTTTGGTCACCCCGTATAAACAATGCACAAAAACAGTTGTTCGACTAGACACTAAATGTGAATACAAGACGATTTTTCTTAAATTCTTTTAAGACAATAAAAACTATACATTGTCTTTTTTCTCTAACACAGACACTCCTTTAAATAACAAAAATACTTATATTTTATAGTTTATTCTTGTTTTAAATTATAAGTAATCTCAATTTATCATTTGTATTTCGCAAAACATTTATGTATAAGCGTTCTTTTGTGCAACTTTGAAATTTGATGCCATAATTTGTTGTTTACATTTTAAAAGACTATTTTTTTAAATTTAAAATCATAAAATTTTAGAATACTCTCGGAGAATAAAGATATTACGAAAAGCAAATTTCAATAATCCTGAAAACCAATACAACCAAATCCTTGAGCTATTATGCTTTTTAAATGGTATTTCAAAAGACAATATGCCGTAGTCATATTTCTATACTTAAGTGGAAGACTAAGTAAAACTTATACTAAAAAAGACGAAATGAATTGTTATTAATTGAATTTTTCATCCATATATCTTTCATAAAACGATATTATGTCTCTTAAAATTATATCAACCATTATAATTATCATTTGAGAAATATTTTTATTTTATTCTGTTTTCTTTTAAATATAAAAGAAGGGAAAACACAGTTTTAAAAATGGTATTTTTTGCAATATATTATGTGAAATAAGTAGTGAAATTTGTATATAATCTTATTCGTATTTTACATCTCTTTTCGAAGATATCACCCGTGCAAGTTATTTTTTAGGCAATATGTTAGAATACCTATGCTATCAAAATAATCGGAATGCTAGAATCACAAAATGAGAATCGTCGGAACAAAATCGACTAAACTTTAAGCATATACGATTTTCCTATTGACAAAATTAACGTCGATAAATTGTCTTTCTCTTAGCCACTTACTTCCTATCAAATTGTTATTGTACACTTTGTTATAATCATTTATGTCCAATCTAATCATTATTAACGTGAGTATTTTAGCAATATTTATATCGGAGGTTGATTACTTTACTGCATTATTGTGCATATAAAAGGAGAAATGAAACATTTTTTAGTAAAATACCACTGCGTCTAAGAGAAATAATAATATAAATTTATTATTTATTTATACTTTAATGATATTCGTCATCTAGTGTCTGCTTTTCAATGAAAACAATTTTAGTTTTGTACTAAATCCATTTATCTTTTATTATGTTCAAATATGTCAGTTTTTTTTTTAATTGGAAAATCTTTTCAAATTTATCGTTTAAAATGCTTCGCCCCCAATAACTTACGTTTAAATGTTTAAACTTCTTTTAATACCACTTCTATCTAAAATAATGATTATACTATATACATGGACTCTGGAAACGACGCCATTTAAAATATGCCATAACAACAAAGATCAAAATTCACTTTGTGATGTTAAATAAATTCTATATTGTCATAAATATAATTTATTTTAAAATTATGCACATGCATCAATGTCTTTTATGTAATTGTAGCCAGACTAAAAGTGTCATAAATAGTAGACATGCGTTGTCAAGTGCTTACTTTCAAAATTTGAGGCGATAAAATTTATTTATTAGCTTAAGGTATGCAAAATGAATTTGAACTGATTTAAGTAATGTCCAAGTATAATGCTAATAATTTTACAAAAATACTTTTTTTATCATTTTAAAGAATAAGATACTAATATAGTACTTTCAATTAATTTAATCAAAGATAACAATCAAAGATAGAAAATACAATATTTGTATTCATTTTTTAAAATACAATATTTGTATTCATTTTTTAAAATATTGATATTTTGTTTATAAATTCAAAATATATACTATGGTAAAGACATTACTCATTTTGATGTATATATTTCAAATATAGGATAGAAATGTTTCTGTCTTTATGTACAATGAAATAATGAAAATGAGATTGCTTAATAATCGTGTTACGGAAAAATGAAAAGAATATATTTCTTTATATTTTCGGAGTTAATTTGTCACAGTAAAGGACTTCAAAATATCCCAAAGCTATCTATAAAATATTATTAGGCAAGTGAAGTGGTTCATTTAACACACATTTAATAATAAGCGCTTCCGAATTTTATGATACTTCAGGCAACTCATATTTTCGGTTATATATAACTTAATTACATATTTTGGGCACATGAGAGTGTAGAAATGTTAGGTATTTTTAACGATAATTCAGATATTTTTCTTATACTGCTCTTATTCATAGTTTCAATAAGATAATAAAAGTCTGAAATAGATCGAAAAAAACATATTTCAATCGATATATGAAAAATATAATAAAATACATATTTAAATAATAATAAAAAGTAATATTAATACGACGATCACTATTACAATTAATACTCTAATATCTAAATATTCTTGAAAAATAGAATTAGTAAATAAAAATATATTTATAGTAAAAATATTTTTATGCACTTTCTACAAAAATAGCGCATTTGAACAGAAAATAACTAAATTGTTGCAATGAAAAGTATAATTGCTTTTATTTTACACTCACTGCCAAAAGTTAAGCACGCAGTGGAAAAATGCGTAAAAACCAACAAGCAGTACTTTTATTGATACGAAATACTACAGGAAAGTAGCAAATATGTTTATGCATGAAACAAAATAAAGAATTACATACAATGATAAAAACAATAGTGAATTTTTATAAATTATAAGATGAAGTCAAATTATGGACTCATTAACAAAAACATGTTTAAAGCCAAAACAAACAAACAAAACCAACATTAATAGTGTATGTGATAACCCTTCACCTGCATACGATGTTTACAGCGTGTGACTAGACCATGCTTTCCATGAAATGATCAACCAAAGTAGAGTCAAGTAATCGCCATTCCTCTTGTAGAGCAGTTTGCAACTCTGTGAGAGCGGCTGGGGGTGGTGTGTACACACTAGAGTGTACACACTAGAGATGAGACGGGCTCAGCCCGAGCCGGAAAGCCCGACCCCGAGCCCGTGCCCAACACGGGCTCGGTCTCGATTTTTATACCAATATTCGGGCCCGGGTGGGGTCGGGCTCAAACTTTCCGAAACTGACAATTTTATTTATTCTTATATAGAAAAAATAAAAATAACTTTCTTTTTCTCCTAAAACATTACATAATCTTTTCCAAATCATTTTAATGTTATTTTGATCAAAATGAATAGAAAAAATGTTTCTAGTATATTTATTAGAATGCTACCTTAAAAATAATTGTTGATATCTGCAAAAATAATTGTTGATATTTGCAGATTTATGTGTGGCATTGACGCGACGACGCGACGCTAAGACTGGGTTATAGCACCAGTGGGAAGAGGCGCGAATAATTTGTTGCTGGATTTTTTTTTGTGACGGGATATTTTTTAATTGGAACGTTTATTTTATTTTATTTTTTCAGAGATCTAACGAGAAATGAATATTTTCATTTATTTTAGTCAATCAGCATTAGCTTAAGGTTTGCAAATTTTTAGTCTAATACTGTGTTCGAGTCATAATCGCTCTTCATATGAAAATAACGTTAATGAATCTATTTTTCATATAGAACTCTGTTCGTGCTAAAGCTCCGCTCTGCATATTTCCGAAGTCACTTCCATTCGTAAATAGATATAATTGTCATGTATTGTTATTCCGATAGAAAACAATCGAACAGTGTTTCCACTTTTCCTATAAAAGCATAGGATCTTTCAGATAACGGTGTCAAATTTTTAATTTAAGCTGATTTTCAGGAACACGAAATATTGTTTTATTTAAGAGATCAATTATAATTTACGATGTACACCTTTTATGAGAAGTAGAAAAACGTTGTTCGATTCTTCTGTACAGAAATAGTAAATTCTTTAAATTCCATGCCTTTATTCATAAAACTCACTTCGTTAATATATCCATCATATTTGCTTGTTGGGAGAGAAAAATATAAGAATCCTATTAAGGAAGTATATTTTTATTTGCTAGAAAACTTCTCTTTTGATAAGATTAAATGTAAATTTCCAAACAAATAATTATGTGCTGGTGAGTAACAGTTATTTTCATGTATAAAGTTTTTTTTTTTTAAATGGGATACTACTTTTGAAACAATTTTTAAATATTATGCAATTTTTTTCGGTATTGGGCTCGGGCGGGCCCGGGCTCCATAAGGAGAGCCCGTACTCATCTCTAGTACAGACAGCACGGCCGAGAGCATCCGAAAGATGTTCAATGGTATTATGGTCAGGGTAGTACGCTGTCCACTGCTTACGCGCAATCCCCTAACTCTCCAGGTAGCCTTCGATGAGGCCAGATTTATGGTCGTGCACATTATCATCCATTAAATCGAATGCAGGAGCATCTGCTGCAGCGTACAATCTCACAGTGGGGTCTATTACTTCAACCCGATACCGGAAAGCTGTCATATAACTCCGTCTAAAGATGTGCAGATCGGTGCTGTATCCGAACGAAATCCCTGTCCACACCATGATGCTTCCACCTCGTAATGCGTCATGTTCAGTGATGTTCTGGGGCCGATTGCGTGTTAGGCTTCTGCTATATGTTTTCTCATTGGTATCTGGATTTTTCTCACGCTTTCATCCGAGAGAGTCACATCGTCCATCGCATGCCAGCTAAGGTATTTCGGAGGGCGAATATCTGATATATATCATATATTCTAATACGAGAAAATCTTGTGTGTGGTTATATATATATATATATATATATGCAAAATTTATCTTAAAAACGGCTCTAACGATTTTCACGAAATTTTGTATCCTACCGTTTTGGGGTACCAGAAAACCATTGGGCTAGGTCACATGTTCGAGAAAATTCGATTAGTGGGTCATTTTTGGTCATTTTGGGTCAGGGTCAAGCTAATTCTATCTATAAAACGGTTCAAACGATTTTGACGAAATTTTGTATCCGACTATTTTCCGGCACGACAAAACTATTGGGCTGGGTCACATGTTCGAGAACTTTCGATTAGTGGGTAATTCTTGGGTCAACGCGGGTCAAATTAATTTTATCTAAAAAACGGCTCTAACGATTTTGATTAAATTTTGTGTCCTACGAATTTCGAGCACGATAAAATCATTGGGCTAGGTCACGTGTCCGAGAAAATTCGATTAGTGGGTCATTTCTGGGTCATTGTGGGTCAAGATCTAAAAAGCGGCTCAATTTACACTAAATTTTGCATCCAATGGTTTTCAGGCACGAGAAAACTGTTGGGCTAGGTCACATGTTCGAGAAAATTCAATTAGTGGGTCATTTTGGGTCATTTTGGGTCATGGTCAAGCTAAATGTATCTAAAAAACGGTTCAAACGATTGTGACGAAATTTTGTATCCGACTATTTTCGGGCACGAGAAGACTATTGGGCTGGGTCACATGTTCGAGAACTTTGAATTAGTGGGTCATTTTTGGGTCAAAGCGGGTCAAATTAATTTTATCTGAAAAACGGCTTTCATTAAATTTTGTATCCTACGAGTTTCGGGCACGCGAAAATCATTGGGCTAGGTCACATGTTCGAGAAAATTCGATTAGTGGGTCATTGTGGGTCAAGATCTAAAAAACGGCTCAATTTACACTAAATTTTGCATCCAATGGTTTTCGAGCACGAGAAGACTGTTGGGCTAGGTCACATGTTCGAGAAAATTCAATTAGTGGGTCATTTTGGTCATGGGTAATTATGGGTCAAGCTATTTTATCTTAAAAACGGTTCAGAGGATTTGAAATAAATTTAGCACCTTACAGGTTTAGGGAACAAGAAGACTATTAGGCTAGGTCACATGTTCGAGAAATTTCGATTAGTGGGTCATTTTGGTCATGAGTCATTATGGGTCAAGCTATTTTATCTTAAAAACGGCTCAGACTATTTACACTAAATTTTGCATCCTATGGTTTTCGGGCACGAGAAGACTGTTGGGCTAAGTCACATGTTCGAGAAAATTCAATTAGTGGGTCATTTTGGTCATGGGTCATGATATTTGAACTCAAATTTAATTTTGACCGAGCATAGCTCGGTCTTCCCTGCTCGTCTGATTTGATAGATCACGAAGGGAAGTTCCCGTATTCACACCTTTTTTTCTCATAACTTCAAGAAAGGTTTAAAAATATGATTGATCTTTCTCTTTGAATATACCAGTGTGAGAACCAAACTTCGAACAATTCTGGGCCAATTCTTCTTATACTCTATGCATACGAGAAACTTCACTCTGCTGAAAATTCAGCGTCTTATGCAAATTTCTTTAAATAAAACCAAAACAGTCAAGTCTGTGAATTTAAAAATAATAAATGGAAATAAAATAAAGTGCAGCATGTTATTTTATGCATTTTAATATATGTTTTATCTAATAATAAATTGTAAAATAAAATAATTTATAATAAGTGTAAACTTTTGACTCTGATGCATTGTAATTCAAAGTATATTTAAAATACTATGCAATGCATATTGAATGTATTTTAAATGTACAGTAACCATTTTATCAAAAGGATAGAGAATATTTACCATGGAATTATTTATATAAGACATATCGTTTCCACGTCAAACCGTTAAGTGTGAAAAATTCTTCTAAACTTTGAGAACAAAAACTGTTTTACAGTAAATTACAAACACTTTCTAGGTTCGCAACTCTATATTGAAGAAAGAATAAATGAGTTTTTTTTCACATTTAGATAATTTGGAACAATAGAAGTGGCATGTTTAAAAAGAGTAATCATGGAAACAATTGTTTCTTCTATGGATTAACAAGCACAATGATAAAAAAATGATGGAGAACCATGTGCGAAAATGTTACAGATGAATTACAAATATATATATGTATATATATAAAGTTGAAAAAACCAACATAAGTTATCTTTATTAATTTAATATCTGCGTGGTAAAATATTAAATAAAAAACTAATGTTTTAATTATTTATTGAGATATTCTTTCGAGAATTTAAGTAGAGATATTCTTTAATGCAGAACCGTCACGTGTTATCTTTTTCACGCAATTGTTTTCACTGAAACTGATAAGTGCATTTCATTCTAATTGGATTAATAATTCATTATTAAATGGTATATTAAAAACATATCATTGATACTTATATATTTTCCAATTTCAAAACATAATAAATAAAGTCATCCGGCATTATAAAATAACAAATTTATACAAAAGAAATCTTATAAACTTTGATTTGTTGTTGCACAATTAATTATAACCATATTAAAAAAATTACAGAAAAGAAAAAAAAATATTTAAAAAGTAAATTTATGTCATATGTTCCTCTTTTTCCATAACAATGTGTTTAAAAAAAACTTTATTTTTCGCTTTTATTCGAGTCATGAAAATATTTTATGATGAAGATTTTGTTTCGAAAAATATAAGCTAGTTTATCACAGTCACAAAAACACAAACAAAGAGAATTGCACTCTACTTTGTCTATGAGAAAGACGATTTGACTTTCTGAGAGCAAAAGGTAAATTTATCATTGCTGCCTGCAATATTTTCAGTTATGTGTTTTAACACATATATATATATAAAATTAAGGAAAGAGAAAAATATCTTAAAATTTGTTTTAAGTTCCTGTTTGGGTTTTAAATGACTAGCAGACCAAAGCTACAGTTATTTATTCCAGTAAAACTTTACCTGTGTCTATGCCTGAATTCATAATATTGTATATTCTTATGTTCATGCAAACGCTGACAAACGAAACTGTTAAATAAAATAATATAATTTTTGTTTATAAGTTTTGTTTTTTTTAACTCCGTAAGTCATTGGGCGTATGATACCTTGAGACCGTATGTATGAATTGTTAAGAAATTTGATATAGTTAATAAGCACATACGTGAGTTTAAAATGATCTACTTTTAAGTATTTACAGTGATAAGAATTTTAGTTCTGGACATTTTAACTCATTAAAAAATATAAAACTTTAATTTTTTACATGGTAAATTGAGCAGATCATTTTAAAAATACATATGTGCTTGTTATCTGCATCAAATTTCATTAAAGACTAGACAGTTTCTAATGGTAGTATAATAAAAAACACAATCTGTTTAATTAATAGTCAAAATTTTATGTTTATGCATGAAGATTCACTAATTCAAACTTTGAATGTTTTTGTTGATTTTCGACGAGTTTCGAAGGAACAAGATCCCTTAATCAATGGTTTGATCGAAATTTGTTAGTTACGATATTTGTATATACATGACATGACAAAAAAAAAAAAAAGAATGCTAAATGTAGATATCGAATTTTCAACACAAAGAATAACATTTAATTTATTCTGCACATTTGAAAATATGACATTATCAAATATTCAGTTTGTTTTCTGTGGCATATTACAACTACAGACCAGTCACAATATTAGTCACGGCAGTTACAAATTAGATATATATCCGTATGGA
The DNA here is from genome assembly GCA_963931845.1 of Maratus michaelseni. Classification (NCBI taxonomy): domain Eukaryota; kingdom Metazoa; phylum Arthropoda; class Arachnida; order Araneae; family Salticidae; genus Maratus; species Maratus michaelseni. The sequence continues at coordinate 260,492,643 of OZ007589.1, read as the reverse complement.
TGTTTGTTTCTTAAAGAATCTAACTGTATATTTATGTCATTAGAGCTATCTTTATCTTTTCTCACAATTAAAAAAAAATAGGGGGGGGGGTTATGAGTTTAATCTAGAATAAAGGTCGTACTTTTCAAGCTAATAAAAACATAAAGTGTCAGAGGATTTCATAAATCATTTAAATAACGCAGAACCTGCCCGGCGTCACCTGAGCCGACAGAAAGGCGCAGTCTATTAGTTGAGAGTATTATTATTATTATTGTTATTATTATTATTATTATTATCCGGGGGAACAACGTGAATAACAATTTTCAACTGCAGAAAAACGTAAAATATGAAAATGATCTCCAAAATATTTTTATTGAAGTGGTAAATAATAAGCTACCATTCAAGGCTAAATAAAAACTTTTATGCGTGGATATTTTTTTTCGTATTTCCAGTCGGGTCATGTGGATGGCAATTTAAAACTACGAAAAAAAAACGGAAAATATGAAACGACTTTCAGAAAATATACTTTTTAAAATAGTAGATATTAAAAAAAAACTAAATAAAAAATACCATTACAACAAGCAAGAAAACAGGCAAAGAGACACACAAACATAATTCGTTTATAAATACAGATATTTAAAATAAAGTATTAATTAATATAAATACCGGAAATGCATCACGTAAAAGTTGGCATACTTTATAACGCTATCCGGGACCCGTATGTTGCTAGTTGTACATGAATAAATAACAAATAACTACATAATTAATTGTTTTGGCATTTTTAATAATAGTACAATGCATTAAAATTAATCCGTCGGCGTCGGTAGCCGACGAGAAAACCGGAGATACTATCAACAGTGTGTATACTATAGTGATAGAGCCATATGGATACATGAGGTAGCAGACAAATATTCCATCAAGTGCTGTTAGCCGTCTGACAAAGTAAGAAATTCACTTCGCCTGCATTTAGGTTGATATGGATGACAATTATTTATGTAAAGTGTCTGCGTTCTTTCTTTTTGTTTTGTTTTGTTTTGTTTTGTTTAAAAAGAAGGAAAAAAGGTCATTGAAAAGCTTTAGGTGGGCCATCCGTGTCCCGCCCGACACTGGTTTAAGAACCTAACCTATAGAATGATATGACTACTGGATTTTACAGTGTATATAATTTAATCTATATTCTGCAGTAAGGTAGAATTTTTCCCGCTTGTTTTACTTTTTAATAGAGGTGATCTAAATTAATACATTATAAGCATTGTTGATACAGATTTAAATGAAAAGAGTTGTTAAACGTTATCTTAACATATTTTATACATTCTAATTTTTAAAGGCACAAGTTTAGTTTAACGCCAAATGAATATTCACTTGCATATTTTATTTATAATTATTCGATGTTTTTAATTTAATTTGGCTTTGTACGTGTAAATGTTTCGCTTTGGTTTAAATTTAAGTACTTACGTATTATCCTTTTCAGGTCGGATTCACTTCGCAAACAATGAAGTCAAAAATGTTAAATTAAAAAACCTTTATTATTTTTTTTTTGGATTTAATCTTTGTAATTGCAAAATTAATAACTTGTATTTGTATTGTTGCCGTATATAGATTATAGATTAATTATAGATTTTTTTTTTTTAAGTAACTAGCAAGCTACGCTGTTCAATTTCTCTTTACGCACCTTTTATCAAACGAAATATTTACCTTGAATTTGATCTTGTGTTTTAAAACCATATGGACGTTTACTTGGAATGTATTTCCACATTTCTGAAAACAATATGAACGCCATTGCGTTATTACATTTTTAGAGTGTCAGGTAAAATTTGGGCTGTTAAGGACAAACTCTTTTGGTTGATGATTTACAGTAGCATTTGGTAAAGAATGATAAAACCATATGCTATTTTCTATAACCATCCTTGAAAACTCATCTAACTAACAGAGAAGGTTCCGTTAAAATCCATTCGGCAGAATATTTTTAAAAAGCTAAGCTTTCAGAACGGGGTTCATCTGATTATAAAACTTTCCCCCACAATTCTACAACTAAGCAAAGTAGAACAATATGCGAGATACTAAAACCATCTATGATAAATTATATAACTAACAGTGCAAGTCCCGTCAAAATCCATTCCGCAAGGTTAATAAACATTTCCTTTTTGAATCAGCAAAAAATGTAAGTTATAACTTAATAAAAAGTATTTACGATTCAAAAAATAGTAAATTAAAATGTTTTCCATGCTTACGATTAATTATTAATTTAAAATAAAAGAAATTCACGTTGAATAAATAGCGAGTCACAGGGCTTTGTCACGGTTTGAAATACAAAATTATTTGTACGTTCATGGTTGAAATAAATGGCTCATTAGCATACACTTTGGCATGATGTTGGTATAACGGAAAAGTACCGATATCCATAAAACTAAGAAAAATATATCCATAAAACTTCGTTCCAAATTAGGACAATTGTCTGTAGACTCTATTATGGAATAGGTCAGCTTAAAAAATAAATAATTGTGTTACATTATGGTGTCTATGGGGTTCATTTCCGTTGGATTTTAATGAAGAAACAATACTTCAAATATAATGAAATCTATGCCTCACTGAGGTGGATTAAAATATCTATTTCTGGAGAATTAAAACTCGTAACATCATAGAATGAAAACTCGTAAGTGCACTCGTAACATCATATTTCACTTTTATATTTTAACAGAATAATAAGTTTACTATAATTTGTTACTCAAGCTAATGCCAGTATACACGATACACGTCGGGACACATTGCCGTTATCATTATCTTTTCACGCATGAAGGTTTCGGTATTGTACTTCATTGTAAAGTTTGGTAATTTTTTTAATTCAATATTTGAAAAATGGCATAATCATTAGATTTGAAATTTATATCAAGAAAAATACAATTTTTTACCTTTCTAACGCAGTTTGTCTAACAATTTTCTGACAAATACTTTTCGAGCTATTAATTTTGTCAGTAACTTCAAATGTTTCATTTCCCGCGATTAACCTTTGGCAACGATAGATGGCTGTGAGTTTTCATAAACATGAATTTTACTGTAAAGTGAAAGAATTAGCCGTGTGTAGCTAAAAAATATTCCATCTATGAAACTACCAGACTTATAACAAAACATTTCAAGAACATTTTCTTCAGATGCTCATCTGGATGTTGGAAAAAGGCCACAGAGATATAAACCTTTTACCTTTTTACCTTTCTAACGCAGTTTGTCTAACAATTTTGTGACAAATACTTTTCGAGCTATTAATTTTGTCAGTAACTTCATATGATTCATTTCCCGTGATTAACCTGTGGCAACGATAGATGGCTGTGACTTTTCATAAACATGGATTTTACTGTAGACTGAAAGAATTAGCTGTGAGTAGCTAAAAAATATTCCTTCTATGAAACTATCAGACTTATAACAAAACATTTCAAGAACATTTTCTTCAGATACTCATCTGGATGTTGGAAAAAGGCCACAGAGATATAAATAAATCCATTTTCGTTACAACAAAGCATTTTACATTTCTATATAAAAAGAAACGATAAACGAAAAAACCTCTGGGATAGGAATTTTTTTATAAAGAAACATAGGCAAACAAAACAAAATAAAATGACACTGAGAAACAAACTTTTTAATGTTATTCACACCATTAATGATCATCATGTTTAGATTATGTGTGACCAGTAAAATGTATACTACATATATAGTGACTGGTTTCTATGATGGAGAATTTATTTTACTTTTAATTTTTACAAATGTTACATGTATTTACATATATTTAAATTTTTTCTTGTTTATGTCTTTGTACTAAATATATAAATAAATATCTATTATACATATACATTGGCCAAATGTTTTCCAGACACCATTAATATTAAAGTTTCACGAATTACGAAAGTATAATAATTTTGTGATTCACTTCCTAAAGATTTTTTTAGATTGCTTAATTGTTACCAATTTTTTCAAATAGTAATATACACCTTATATAATGACAGATTAAATACGATTAAAAAATTTTCGAGTGATTTTGAAAGTTTCTGTTTCAAAAAAATAGTTCAAAACGAACAAGTACAATTTACAGGGTGTTCTAGAAAGGACTCCCCAACTTTTAAATGACATAACTTCGAAGCAGTGAGAGATAGAAATGTGAAACAAGTTGAATGTTAAACAGATAGGTCTGGAATTTGTTATACACGAATTTGAAAAAATAGTTCCAATATTGGATAATAGGTTGCAGCACAAGCACATGGAACTTTAAATGGTACTCAGAAGTACAGAAATTTCATTCGTGCGTCTGTTTCATTGCTGACACGTGTAAAAAAGTTGTATAGAATTAGAGAATAATTCGGAATTCAACAATATCATTGTACTTGTTTATTGTACTTGAATACCATCAATTAAATCGAAGTCCGACGATGACAAAGCGAAGTTTAAAAAAAAAAAAATGTTAAAAAAGGTCCAGACTTGAAAACAATTCAAAATTTATTCAACAAGTTTGAACGAACGGGCACTGTGGCCGATGATTTAGGCGGAAATGTGGGATGCAGTCGATCAGTCATGACACCTGAAAATGTGCAAGCAGTAGAAGAAATTGTTAGACGTTGTCATCGAAAATCCATAAGGCGAGTCGCTGCTGAAGCAGGATTGTCAAACACCACTACGCACAGTATAATGTAAAAAGGCCTGAAGCTGTTTCCCTATAAAATACAGTGCCATCAAGCGATCACGAATACAGCTCTACAACAAATAGAAGTTTTTGCAAATGAGTTACTGCAGATGATTGATGAAAATAAAATTGATGTCGGTCATGTATGGTTCACCGATAAGGCCCATTTTTATTTAGAGGGATATGTGAACAATCAAAACTGGCGAATATGGGGCACTGAAAACCCGTTTGTGTGTCTTTCAAAACCACTGCACTCAGCAAAAATTACAGTGTGGACAGGACTGTCCAGTAAAGGAATCATTGGGCCTTTTTCAGGAGGTAAACGATTAACGCATCTCGATATATTGAAATTTTACAGCAGTTTATTGGAACATTTCAAGCTCTAATGGATGCACCAGAGATTTCATGGTTTATGCAGGATTGGGCCCGACCGCACCGTACTACTGTAGTGTTTGAGTTCCTCGAGGAATACTTCAGTGAGAGAGTCATTGCTTTAAATTATCTCAAAGTGACAGGTATTGGTATGGATTGGCCACCATATTCCCCGGATCTGAATCCATGCGACTTCTTTTTGTGGGGTTACTTGAAGGACGCTGTTTATTCTAAGAATCCCCAAACGTTGGAACAGCTTGAACAATTCATCTGTGAGGCATGTGCATCCATTTCAAATGAAGTATTGCAACAAGTGATTTCGAACTTTACCTGTAGGTTGCGTCATGTTGCTGCTGAAAAAGGTAACCACATCGAAACCATTGTAATGTGATTTTTATCTCAGTTCAAACAGCTCACTTTCAGGAACTATTTCAAAGACACAGCTTTGTGATTGCAGCGCACTCTCGTGTCCAATATTGGAGCTAGTTTTTTAAATTGATGTATAAAAATTCCAGACCTATTTATCTAACATTCAACTTGTTTCACATTTCTATCTATCACTGTTTCGAAGTTATGTCATTTCAAAGTTGGGGAGTCCTTTCTAGAACACCCTGTAAGTATCCTGCATGAACAGAGTTAGTTTTGAGTTTATTATGTCTACGTTTTACATTCCCGCAAATGAATTCTAAAGCAAAATGTATTCAATATTTCATCTACACTCTTTTCAGATGCGTACTTGAAACACCTTAACAAAATTAATTAAATTTAACACTCCAAATTGTTTCATATAATTCATTTTGAAAATCTTTATAAATGTATAAGAGAACATACACGAGTTGTGAAAAAAGTTCGAACCAAAGTATTTATTGAATTAGAATTCATTGCCGAAACGTACAGTGGAGTCTTAAATTTAGAGAGACGAAATTTTCACATCTGTATTGATGGGCACATGTTTGTCTGGCGATAACTGAACCAGAAATCACCCATTTTTGCTTGAAATTGTGAGATATTTGTTATGAGTTGTACATTTTTTAGGTTTATGTTGGTTGATGAAATATTTATAACATTTTGTTCCATGTGATAATGCTTTGATATGGGAGTTAAGAGTTTTTTAAACTTTTTATCATTAATGGTACATTTGGATAATTGTTTCAAATGTTAAGTTATGGATGATGACGTTTCGTTATACAGCTGTTTTATTGATCTGATCATTTTGAAAATTTGTCAACACCAGATATTCAAAAACAGTTGTATAATTTCATTTTGTACATCTACATCAAAAGTATAAATAATTCTAAGTTTCCATTTTTTATGTCTTTGAATCATACTTCTATTTTGTTCACAAAACAGTTGCCTAGCAACTACTTCATTCAGTATCATAATAAAGACAATCCATTAACAAGTAGGTAAGTGTGATCGAAGATCGCTCAAAGGGTTTCGTTTAATATTCCTTTCAAAACACTTTATCCTTTCTTTAATAAATTCAAACAAATTTCATTTAGGATAAAAAGAAAGTCATGTTTTTTATAAAGTAAAAATTTACCGGTCTATTTTTTCTTTTTTTCAAATATCTAAACCATTCCGATAGCGGTCTAAGCCCGCTATTATATTCTCTCACTGTAATATCTGTCATGCGGACTAAATCCGATATTTAAAAAAATAATTTCAAAATTAAACATGTTGTACACCTTCAAAATGTTAAAATATCGAATATTTCCATAATCGGAGTTTTATCATGATTCTATAGGTTTATCAAACTCATATATTTACTATTCTCTATTACTTATATTCATACACGCTTTGTATTATTCTGAAACATTTGAAAAATCTGTTAAACTTCCGATATGACGTCATATTTTCTTTTTAATTCTCTAATGACGCGATATTAATCTGTTTTGTGCACATACACATACTCATACTCCTTGTATTATTGAGAAATCTTTCCGTTTTATGTTTTATTACCACTATGACGTCAATCAATTTTATTTCATATTAATATTTTTTTCAATTGGTGAAACTTTTTATTTCATTTTTCACGTGGAAATCGTCTGATAGAAAAATAATTATTGTAGAAACATTTTCATCGTTGATTTTTAATTTTTGGCATCGGCTATAACGAAAAATGTTTAAATTTAATAGGAAAAGGCTGTTAGAATTTTGGTTTTTTATCTCTATTTATTAAAATAATACGAATTTTTCAAATTTTAATATTTTCAGCTCTTCACAGCTTATATTCTGATTTATACACAAAGTTTCAACTCTGTAAATTACATAGTTTTCGAGAATGGCTCTGTGACAGACAGACAACGGAGCGGGAGTAATAGGGTTTCGTGAGATGAACGAAACCCTAAAAATGTACAAAGTTTACCGTCATTTGACATTATTTTCAGTGAGGCTAATTTTAATACAAAATAGCCATTTTGGTCATCAGGCAACCATTTTGGTCACCCTTAAATGTATCCTACACTGTAAAAAATGACGAATGTTTCTGAATCTGCGAAAATATAATATAATGACGAATAAATTTATAATATAAACTAATCCTTATTAACCATGATTTTGAACAGTATTTCTTTATTTTAGAAACCTCAGACATCAATGGCATTTCGAGATTTAAAGAATCATTTGGAAAAACAAAATTTTTCTAGCTGCCCGAAATTTTCGGAAACGTTTACGAGTGGCTTTTAAAGTGTATTAATCAGTTTTCTAAGCCCGGAGTATAGTTTTTTCCGATGCTATCCATTCTTAAGTAAACATTTTCATGTTCAACAAATTTGTTTATCAGACAAACATGCAAAATTAACAGAGTTAACATGAACATTAAAATTAAGATTATTTCTTTAATTTTTTCATGTATAAATTAACTTATGCAGCTGAAAACGTTTACTTGAGAATAGATGACATTCAATAAATAGGTATTCCAGGCTGAGGAAACAGTTTAATACACTATAAAATCTATTCGGAAACGTTACTGATACGGGTTCTGAAATACGAGCGGCTAGAGAAATTTTGTTTTTATAAATAATTCTTTAAATTTTGGAAATGTATTGCTTTCTGGAGATTCAAAAGACAATGGAACACGCTTTTCGGAATTTCGGATAACTCAAAAAATTATATTATATTTTCGTTCGTGGTTATAGTATATTTTCATAAAATAAGAAACATTGATCATTTTTTACAGTGTAAGCATTGCATAATTTTACTTTTATTCATGATTTAATTTACGTGTTCAATCCTTTGCCAAATTGGAAGATTCTGATAGCGAAACCCAGAACTCTATGCGATCGTGCCAGCATTTCTAATTCTTTTGTTGCTATGTATATCATCTTTCTTGATAAATACCATTTAATTCATTTAGGCATTTATGCTTCCTGTCCGTTTGCTTATCAGTTTTAATATATTGGCTAATGTGGATATATTTAAACCTATTCAGTTATCTTCCGTATTTGTCTTCATTGGCAATACACTGAAAATATCTGCGTAATGTTCTTGACTTTTACTGTGTAACACACTGTAAAAAAAAATTGGGTCGATCTACTAAAAGAAGTTTAACTTTTCTAACAGATTTTTTTGGAAATTACTAAAATTTTTTTAGTATATTTGTATTCCACAGATTTTTTTAGTAACCGGTACTAAAAAATCGGAATCATTGTTAGCTGTTTTCTAGTAATGTTCCTAGCTGTTTTTTAAGTAATTCTTACAGATTATCTTTTAACTGAGTAAGAATATAAAAAAAATTTTAGTCTTTTTGTACTGATTTTTAGTACCGGTTACTAAAAAAAGCTGTGGAACACAAATATACTAAAAAAAAATTAGTAACCTGAGAATTTTTTTTTACAGTGCATTCCCGGGTTTTCTCGGGTTATTTCTGATGATACCGAGAACTCTTATGTAACATTTTCCACAATGTTGTGTAACTTTTCTGAATACTTGAGAAAGTGGAATTTACTGATCAACTGTGAAACTTTCCATTTGTTTTGTGTGTAACATTCCTTAGTTTTCTCAGGTATACGTTTGAACTTTTCGGAATTATTGTAAAAGAGAAATTATCGGTGATCTGTGTACACTGTAAAAAAAATCCGTGAAAATACAAGAGATTTTCCGTAAAATTTTACGGAGAAGTTTCATTTTTCCAAAACTTCAGTGCAATTTCCGTAAATGACATTAGTTCCGTTAAAGAGATTTCAAATCCGTAAATATGCAGAAAGTTTTCTGTATATTTAATGGATTATTTCCGTATTTCTTTCAAAACAGTGCAATTTCCGTAAATGACGTTTAAAGGTTGCGTACAGAAATCGCCTTCTTGGAAATTCGAATTAATATTTTTATATTTACTAGAGTTCTTCTAGGATCCAGGCCTGGGCCGGTTCAACCCGCTGACCCATTCTAAACAAGGCCATGTCAATTTTTTGTGAAAAGAATAGTAATATTTATATTTTTTAATGAAATATTTAGAAATTTATTTTATTTTTATACTAAACATTTTTTTTTAATCTACTTTTTTTTCTTGATAGTGTTTCAAAATTAAAATTTGTTTTTTTTCACTATTTAAAAAAATATATATTTTAACTTTTTTAACGCGAGGCAATATTGGGTTTTTTAAAGTTTTCATAACATAATATCTCTGCAAATTATTGCTATGCAAATTAATATTAAACTAAACTGATTTCGATTATAAATTTATGAATTACACAAAAATTTATTATTTTATAAATTATCGCTATGCAAATTGGTATTAAACTAAACTTATTTAGCTTATAAACTTATGAACTACACTAAAATTATTACTTTATGAATAATATTTATACAAAGTTTATCATTTTTTCCTTACATTTTTAAAATTAGTTAATATTTTTTCTTTGCTTTTATAAAAAATGAAGTTTGCAATTTTATAATTTTTTTTAAATTTATTTCGTTAGTTTATAGTTTTATAAATTAGTTTAAATTAAATTAATAAGTCCAGATTTAATCTTACCTTTCCCAAGGTCATTAATTTCAAAATTTTCTCTAAGCATATATTTTTGTTTATATATTTTAAAAACTATTCAGTTTAACAGAACCGTACGCAAAAGCTCTCAGCATAGCTGAAATATAATAATTTAATTTATTATAAAACTGTTTATTTACATAAGTTTTTTTAAAATAAGAGAAAAAAAAATTATTTTAATAGCATGTAACATATACGTCTGCTGAAGATGATTGATGTTTTTATTGGAATTTATAAATAGATAATCAGGCAAATAATTTAAAAAAAGTATATGTTCGAAAAAAGAAAATGTTGGTACTATTGCAAAAAAGGAAATCATTACTCTTCATACAATGTTTTATGCATATAATACATAAAAAATTAAAATTTATCTGTTATAAGGTATGAAATAATACAGCAAAATATTGAATATTATGAAAAGAAAATATTAAAAACAATGGAACTCTGAAAAAATTCATATACCTGTGAAACCTCAAGTTTTTGCATCATACAAAGCGACTAAAATAAGTAACAATATTTGAGAAAGCGGCGTGATCAGTCATAGAGCAGTGGTCTAGCCCGTCAGTTTAGTAACGAAAGATTCAGGTTCGATTCCGCTCGTGGCAATTGTTGGTTATTTACTGTGAATTCAATCAGGAATGAAAAGAAAAAAAAAGCAGAGATGTATCTATCCCTCGGTTACAACATAACGGTTAATTTCCTGGAATTTTCGGATTTTTTTCCGTTAAGATATAGAAATAATACTGGCGTCACGATTGCCAGTACAATTTCTGTGTTTTTCAAGATTTTTTTTTTTCTTTTTTTTCTTACAGAGTGAAGTTCCGTATTTTTTGTGGGTAACTGACTTGTGTAAGTTTCCTGGCATTTCTTTGGTGAAATTCCTGCGAAAACCTGTGGCAGAATAGCTGCCACAGGTTTTCTCAGGAACTTTACAACATTTTTTTTTGCTTCATGGTAACTGTGGTAGTATACTTGATTATGGAATATTAGAATAACTATCATTATTCTCAGCTAATCGATTTAGATAATGTGTCATAATCGGGCTGCATAGTACAGTTTTCATAACTGTGTAATTTACTGACACGCATTTAGGTTTAATATCTACTGAATTTTAAGATTCAAGCCAGTTAAATCCACCACGACAATAATGGCACCTATAATACTAAATGCAGTAACTCATTTTGTTCTTTATATAATGCAACTCTATAGTTAACATCATGTAGTACAAATATTAAAAACAATTCTAGAAGCATTTATATATATATATCTGTATAATACATTATATATATGCATATTATATTGATAGATGTAGTATGTGATTAGAATATATATCGCATATTCATACCGATTGATGTAACATGCAGCCAAAAATAAAACTACCATGGTAAATATCTTAGCTAAAAGCCGCCAATATGATATTATGTATTTAATATATGTGCATTAAATTATTATTTTGAACGTTATTGGCCGATGAGAATGGTAAATATGATTGGCGATATAAAATCATTTTCGGTGATCTATCTTCCTGGCACGCATAATACGTAAGTACCAAATTAACTAACGACTCGTTATGAAATTTGATTCATTAAATTTTATTACACGAATTGTGTTTATTTACATTTAATTTACGTCAATAAAATATAGTAAATGGAGTTGAGTCGTATAGCACTTCATGTAACAGAATTATGCGAAACTTTAATTGGCTTACAGGCGTGAATTTTATTTCTGACACCAGACAGTGTTGCAAAATGAAGAGTGGAGAACTGGCTTTGCTAATGTTTGACTTGCTACGTTATCCGTTTAATATTTTAATCGCTCACGATGAATGAATCTCTTCTGTTTGTTTACATTGATGGGATGAGGTATTGAGCTGTCAATCTAATTTCAACTGAAGTTATCTGAGAAACTATACACATTTGAATGTAATTCATCTCTCGAACAATAATTTTTTAACGATCTTTAGAAAAATGTAACTTTTATGCAATTTTAATCGTTATTGAATTTAAAAAGTCCATTTGAAGTTTAAAGAAAAATTTTCTTAGTTTTTCTTTTATCTTATTTAATTAAAACTAGTAACACAGAAAAAAAATGTTTATTTGATATTTTTCATCGATAATATTTTCCTTAAAATGATTTTCTTACATTTACTGTTTGATTATCAGAATGGTATAAATAACCTTTCAATAAAATAACTCCAATTCATTAAATATATATATATATATATATATATATATATATATATATATATTACTTTTTCTGAAATAAAATCACAAAAAATAAGCACAATCTGTTTTTTCTGAGGACATAAAAGAAGATCTCCATTTCCGTCAACCATATACTCAACAATATTACTCTATTCATAGTGAAATAATGTTTAGGCACAGAAAAAATATTTTCATATCATATTTTCCTATTTCTCTTTCATTTTTTTCGTATAGCTTTCGACAGCAAGGCAACAAAGGGGACAAAGCATTATTTAAGTAAACGCAATCCTTGTGTCTAGGAAATCTCTACTGACGTCTTGAACACGTCTTTAAAGATTCATAGAAAAGCGTTTCAAATAAACATTTTTTAAGAAAAAATATATTTAATATCTTCCAGACATAATAATTCATTTTTTACAAAAATGTTTTTTTTATGAAACCAGTGTTACTCTATGCTGTCAACTTGCATAAATTTAAGCATGTGTAAAATTCATACATATTAAAATAAAATCTCCTCTACAGAAATATTGAGTTGTATATTTGTCTTACATACACATTAAAAAAATAACTAATCAATTGGATAACTCCAATTCATTAAAAAAAAAAAAAAAAAAATATTTTTTCTGAAATAAAAACACAAAAAATAAGCACAATCTGTTTTTCTGAGGACATAAAAGAAGATCTCCATTTCCGTCAACCATATACTCAACAATATTACTCTATTCATAGTGAAATAATGTTTAGGCACAGAAAAAATATTTTCATATCATATTTTCCTATTTCGCTTACGTTTTTTGTATAGCTTTCGACAGAAAAGCAACAAAGGGAACAAAGCATTATTTAAGTAAACGCAATCCTTGTATCTAGGAAATCTCTACTGACGTCTTGAACACGTCTTTAAATAAGATTCATTGCAAAGCGTTTGAAATAAACATTTTTTAAGGAAAAAAAATATTTAATATATTCCAGACATAATAATTCATTTTTTTACAAAAATGATTTTTTATGCAACCAGTTTTACTCTATGCTGTCAACGTGCATAAATTTAAGCATGCGTAAAATTCATAAATATTAAAATAAAATCTCCTCTACAGAACTATTGAGTTGTATATTTGTCTTACAATATACTTGCATATTAAAAAAATAACAAATCAATTAAGGGACAAATGAAATTCCTAATTAAAACAGCAATAACATTTTAGCAATAATTCAGTAATAATTGCATTTAGTTTTTGAACACAATTACTTTAAGGATATGTTTTACATTTTGCAGATAAGATTACTTGGAAAACATATTTTATAAAATAAAGGGACTTTTCATTTTATCCCCTTCTAAAGTAATTTATAAAATTTAATGAATCGAACGAAAATTCTTTTTTTCGGTGATATGCCTTTAAATACTTTTAAAACCCTTTACTGATATAAGTAAAAATTACTTTATATTAAGAAAGCTCTGGAGTTTAATGTTTAACTATTTGTAATTTTTGTTTAATTAACATAAGAGAACATACATTATTCAATTTGTTTTAATTTACTGATAATTCCTAATCAAGTTACTGTATCTATTTCACCTTCACCAAAGCGACCATTATGGCTGTTCAGAATTAAGCAGACTTATATTTCAAATTGCGTTAATCACTGTATTTTGTTTCTCTGAATAAATGTTATTTGACAAATGACTTTTCTACTTAATTTTTTTTTTACATAATTAAACAATAATGCAAAAAACTTTTCTACGTGTATCAGTTTAGGAGAAAATTGAATTTAAAAAATAATATTAAAGTTCTAATTATAATGCACAATAACCAACTAAGAAATCAGACGATTACTTTTTGTTTAATTGTCTCAAAATCATTCTTTACTATATTTGGAAGAAATTATAATTTGCATAAGATTATTTATAAATTGACGAAAAAAATCCCTAATTTTACAATATGAAAAAGCTGTTTAATGAATATAAAAGTAAAATTAAAAAATCTTTTTATATCATATCAGGATTTCTCAAAGTATGTTACCACGCCTTGCAATACTGTGATGAATGTACCTTTTATTCTGATTTATTTAGAATTAAATAACTGATTTCAAGGACTCTATATACACACCTTTGTCTGATAACGGCAAAGTGAGATCTTTCAGAAAAACAAGTGAGTAAGTGTGATCGAAGATCGCACAAAGGGCTTCGTTTAATATTCCTTTCAAAACACTTTATCCTTTCTTTAATAAATCCAAATAAATTTAATTTTCTAAAACAAAAATTATACCGTTCTATTTTTCTCGTTTTTTCGAAAATCTGAACCTGTTCGATAGCGGGCGAGAACCGCTATTATATTCTGTCATGATAATATCTATCATGCAGGCTAAATATGATATTTAAAAAAATCAATTACATAACTAAACATGTTGTATAGAGACCTTCAAAATGTTAAAATATGCTAATATTTCCATAATCGGATTTTTATCATGATTCTATACGTTCCTCGAAGTCATATATTTACTATTCTCTATAACTCATATTGATACTTAGTTTGTTTTATTCTCAAACTTTTGAAAAATCCGTTAAACTTCCAATATGACGTCAGATTAATTTTCTTTTTAATTCTCTAATGACGTCATATTAAGCTGCTTTCTGTATTTACACATACTCATACTCCTTTTATTATTGACAAATGTTTGAAAATTTTCGTTTTATTACCAATGTGACATCATATTAATCTTTTTTTTTTCAATTGGTGAAACTTTTTATTTCATTTTAATTTTTCACGTGGAAATCTTTCAATAGAAAATTTATTACTGTAGAAAGAATTTTATTGTGGATTTTTAACTGTTGGCAACTGCTATAACGAAAACTGTTCAAATTTAATAGGAAAAAGCTGTTAGATTTTTGGTTTTTTATCTATGTATATTAAAATAATACAATTTTTTCAAATTTTATGATTTTGAGTTTCATAGTAGATATTCAGCTATAAATACCCAAAATTTCATGCTTGTAAATTGCATAGTTTCTGAGAACCGAAATGTGACAAACAGAGAACGAAGCGAGAGTAATAGGGTTTCGTGAGATGGACGAAACCCTAAAAAGAAATCATTCGCAGTGTATTCCTTAAAATAGTTCAACAATATAATGAATTGTATTACTATACAATTTTATTGGTGAGAATGAAACACTAAAAATTCATAAATATTTTAAGTCAATAGTTTGAATACCATATGATATAACATGCTATATTGCATTAAAATTTAACAAAATATTTTTTATCAGAATTCATTTTCATTGAACATGCTCTGTCACAGTGATTCGTGATAGGGGGAAAATATCGTATTCTAATATTTTATTATGTACAGGATGGCCATAATTGAAGTGCACGGGTTTGAATGGCTTTATAAAATAAACTACAGGGTAAGTCAAAATGAATATAGCGATTACAAACGGCTATAACTATTCAATGGAATAGAATTTATCGATAAGATTAACACAGAATGTAGACGGAACTTCAAAATTTTGTATACATACCTCATAGATGTTCTATGTGACTTCCTTTGGTCACACGGGCAACATCTAGGCGATAGTCCATTTCACGCCAAACATTCTGAAGCATTTGTTCAATCGCCGACGCAAGTGCATTCCAAATGCGTACTTTGAGTTCTTCAATTGTTTTTAGCATGGGAGGCACATACAACCTGTCTTTCACATAACCCCATAGAAAAAAAATCGCAGGGTGTCAGTGGTCTCGGTGGCCAAGAGCAGAAGACACCGTCGGCTCCACTTCGACCGATCTATGGGGTTATGTAAAAGACATACGTGCCTCCCATGGCCAAAACAATTGAAGAACTCAAAGTACGCATTTGTAATGCGCTTGCGTAGGTGACTGAAGAAATGCTTCAGAATGTATGGCGTGAAATGGAGTACCGCCTAGATGATGTCTGTGCGACCAAGGGAAGTCACATAGAACATCTATGACGTATGTATACAAAATTTGGAAGTTCCGTCTACATTCTGTGTTAATCTTATCGATAAATTCTTTTCCATTAAATAGTTATAGCCGTTTGTAATCGCTATATTCATTTTGACTTACCCTGTATTTGGAATATATTTTTTTAATATTTGGCATTTATACTATTTAGAGTATGCGAAAACGGGTTATGCAATAAAAATGATTAGTTCAAATTGTTACCAATAGACGGCGCTTACATGTTATGGATGTTTTATAAACTAATATTAACAAAAATAACACATTTTAAATCAATTAGCAATCTTTTGGAGACGACAATGTTCTTTCACAGCAGTGCTATAATTACTACTATTTTGATACAAATCACCTTATTACAGATAGCGGCTTTTTTTGGCTAAAATTTTAGACCTCATAAGTTTTTCATGGCTAAAAGCTGAAGCTAGTATCATTCGAAATTTGTGATAAGAACATTTAAAAGTTAGCTAGTAGTAATCTCTCTATTTTTTCTTCTTTTTCTGTTTCTATTGTAATGATATACAGCGCCACCTATTGGGAAATTTTTATTTGTTTATTTTTGTACAAAGCTTGTTTCCGCATGCTCTAATCTAAACAGAATAAATACAAAAAAAAATTCAAATAGCTTAGCTAGCGCCAGTCAAACACATGCAATTTAATTATGGCCAACCTGTATTTCTTGAGAACATTAAAAAAAATAATTAATTGGCTTTTGCTTACTGAGATGGACGGGATAGACGCTGATTTCGGCGAAAGTTGTAAAATTTCTGCACATTTTACCACAATTTATCTATGTGAGATTTCATTTTCTTACTTTTTTAAATGAAAAAAATATCAGTAATAAAGTAAGTATTAATTTAGACATTACTAAAAAGAACAAATATTAAACCTGATAACAGGATGATTTGGAGATGCGGACATTTAGTTAAGTAGCCTCAATATTCTCATCAGCAAGTCAAGTTACTCTATGGCACACTCTAAAAACGACATTTTGAAAACTGAGCAAAAAATACTCAAATCTGAGTATGTCGCACAGTCAAAATGGCTCCGAATAAAAATTAATCAGGTTTGAAAAATGTATATACTTATTTCTGAAAACATGCGCACAGTCAAGAATAAAACAGCATGTACTCATATTTGAGTATGTCCATGTTTCAAAAATGAGTATGAACTGACTTTTATACGCTCATTTTTGAGCATGTACTTGTTTCAAAAATGAGTTTGAACTGGTCCTAATCATTTTTGAGTATGTCCATGTTTCAATATTCTGAGTGCTTCTGGTGTTTCAGAATTGAAAGCATTGCGTTGTCATATTTGAAAAAAAAAGTCTCATAACAAAATTAAAACATCGATTTACTCAGATTTAAAAGCGCCTTTTTTTCTCAGTGCAGAATAGTGTATATAAATCAGCCGTAGTACATATAAATGCTTGCAAATAAGTTCTTGTATCCCCTTCCAACTTTTTTGCATATTTTGCATATTTTAATGTATAATCATAAAGCTATTCCATGTATGAATAGCAATGAAAAGAAAGAAATTTAAGTGATATTTTAGTAAACAGTCTGCAGTTTATTAATGTTATGCAATTTGATCAAGACATTTACCCTGTAGTTCATTTTAAAAAATCACTCCTGATAATTAAAAACCTATACAAATATCTATCTCTTTATGACATTTTATAGTAAAAAAAAATCTGATGTTCCAATTTGCACATTTGTGTTTTATGTATAAGAACGTTTAAATTTATTTCATGAGCTTGAAATTTCATAAGCATTTTTTAACATTAAGTATCGCGTAAATACAGTTCACTTTTATACAATTGTATCACTTCTATTTATTCTATTTTAAATTTATTCTGTTCAGGGATATAGATTTAATTTCTGTTTTCGTATCAAAGAAGTGGTGATTAAAATAATCAGAAATTCAACATACAAAATTAGATTTCTCTTACAACACACTTCACATTTATAGAAAAAGGAATATTTAAAAGAAATTAAAAACATGATGAAGCATAAGAGTTCAACAATAAATAATAAGAAAATGAAAAATATCTTTAACTCCCTTATATTATTGCATTTATATTTCACAATGTCATATTTTTCACAGTTGCAGAATTACAAAAAATGTATTCTTTATAATTTGAGCTCTAAACACATATACTTTCATTCTTGCCATCCTCTATATATATATCTATATTTATTTATATAATTCTCTCTCTCATTCTCTCTATATATATTATTCTCTTTGATTTTTTCACATGTGATTTTATTTTTAAAAAATATATATTTATATATGCGTGTGTGTGTCGCAATATTCTTTTTGAGCCAAAAATACACAAGGTTTCAAATACCTAGAAAAACCTGGCTTTCCGTTTACAAATTTATAATTGCTGAAGACATTGGAAGGATATTTTCAACAAACTTACTTGTATTTTAATGAATTTCGATTATAGCAGGGGGATAAGTGCAAATGGTCACTATGGGCGTCCGACAATTTTGTGAGAGCCGCTTCTTTATTGGAAATGTTGTGACAGTATACAGTATTGGGCAAATTATTAGTCCCATTTGAAAAAAATCCCAAACCCTTGACTCTAAGATGATAATATAAAAATGTATCGTCCTAATAGTCTAATAAGCTATTCAAAGGATTACACAGACTATTGTCTTCAATATGAATAAGATATTTCGTGATTATTTTGTTTATATTTTCTATAGGTGAGTGGCAACACTAATCCTTTCAAAATCCAGAAATTGTGCTCAGTTTACATTGTTTGCTAGCCTGTTACAAACTAAATAATATCACTTTTAATTATTAATTTTAGTGTTTTAAATGTTTCTCTAATCTTTTTTTGAATTAAATGCTGGTTTTTAACTGAGAAATAACATTGTTAAAGGAATTTTCTATAGCAGTAAATAAAATCGGTGCCAGGAAAGAAAGTTCTCCAAGAAAACTTAGACAAATTCATTTTCTTTTGCAAAATTCTACCTTTACACAAACTGAAATTGCCAATAGACTTTATGTGTCTCGAAAACCTGCAGTAAGGATAAAGAAAAACACTAATTTGAATGGAAATGGAACACCGAACAAAGTTGAATGTTGTGAAAGAAAAGAAATTTCTTCGCAACGTGATGACATATGTTTTATTGAATTTGAGCATAAATAGCAGAAAAAGTTCTTAAAGAAAGTTGAAAGCTGTACTATGAAACCGGGGCATTGCTTTCATCCCTAAAAGTATTCACAGAAGACTTTTTGAGGCTGTATATTTTGAGGCTTATCGTCCAAGTAAGAAACAGAAGCCATGAGAAGGCAACAACTGACGTGATGTCTCATAGAGAAAAAATATTTTTTTTTAAATATCGTATGTAGACATTCTATAAATTTTTAACTACAAAAACCTTGCTAAACCCAGTTTTTAAACGATTTGACCCATGTCAGTCGTTGCTTTCTCGTGGTTTCAGCCAGTTTCGGTTTCTTCCTTGGACGGTAGGCCTTGTAGCCCGCCTCAAAATGTCTTCTGCAAATGGTTCTAGTGCTCAAACCAATGCCCTGGTTTCCAGATACAGCTTGCAACTCTCTTGAAGAGTTTTTTATGCTCTTACCGGTCAAATTTAGTAAAACTCTATCATCACGTTTTGAAGAAATCTCCATCCAACTTTATGTTTTTCTTCATACTTACTACAATTTTTCGAGACAGAAAGTCTATTGGTAATTTCAGTTTGCATCAAGTTAGAATTTTGGAAAAGAAACTGAATCTATCCACGTTTTTTTTTTTTTTTTTTTTTTTTTTTTTTTTTTTTTTTTTTCTTTTGAGAAATGTCTTTGCTGACACCCATTTTAATTACTGATAGAGAAAATTCCTTAAACGATACTATTTATCAGTTAAAAATCTGCAATTAATACAATAAAAGGTTAGAGAAACATTTAAAACATTAAAATTAATAATTAAAAGTAATATTATTTTGTTTGTAACAGTCAAGCAAACAATGTAAATAGAACAAAATTTTTGGATTTTGAAATTATTAGTGTTGCCACTCACCTATAGAAAATATGCACAAAACAATCGCGAAATATTTAATTTATATTTAAGTCAATACTCAGTGTAATCCTTCGAATAGCTTATTGTACTACTAGGATGTTTTATTTTAATATAATCATCTTAGAAACAAGGTTTTTGGGATTTGTTTTTCGAATGGGACTAATAATTTGGCCAATACTGTATATGGTATCAATGACCGAATGAAATAGCACTCACAACACTTCATGTGATTTCATCAAAATTCAGACAAAGCAAAGTTAGTCTTTTTAAAATTTCGCTAAAATACCTTCATTGTTGTTAAAGTTATAAATACATATAAAAGTAAAAATATATTTTTTAAAAACACTCTTTTATAAGTATATAATGTTTATCTTTAAATTCCCGCCTAATTTCATAACTGCATTGTAGGATTTTTCCCAATAAATTCCTATTAAAATACGTTGGCACCAAATCCGTGAATTCACTGCTTTGATTTACGCTTGATAGTAAACGTGAGCTAATGAATTTATTTAAAAAATGATAATTTTAGCTCTGTTTCTTTTTAAGATATGACTTACAGGAAAGAAAATTAGACATTATTTATCGTTTTAGGATTTATAAATTGATTTCTCAACGTATAATGATAATTTATTGATATGAAACTATTAATTGATAATAAAAACGTATTTTTTCTTTATTATTACACGCTAATTGTTTATTTGTGTTTTTTTTTCTCCTTTTTAGGGTTTAAAGTTCAATTGCTCACAACCATTTGGCCTATTTTTTTAGCTTGTTTTGGCCTATAATTAAATCCATTGTTATTGTAACTCATATGCAGTTGTAACCCTCTAGATTATTTTACCCTCAACCTGTGGCGGAAAAGGGGAAAATACCAAAATTATTTTATTAATTTACAATTAAGTTATAAAGATATTAAATGTTGTACTGTCGGCGAAAACACACCTGTGGGCCTTTTTTATAGTCCAGCTTATGGGAAAGTTAGTGAAAAATCGATGAAAAACTTCCATGTTTACATACAAGAATCAAGTTGAGTTAAATGAAAGAGTGAAAAAAAAAACAAATTTAGATTGACGTACCCAGTATTTTTAGCATATGGGATCTTAGAGCATATGCAACCTTGGTTTTCTGAACAAAATTTGTTTTTAGTGATCTGTATATTACTCTTAATTATTTTCTGACCCCTCATGAGTATACTCGTGTCTTAAAACCTACACCGCTGACCAAAGGTGTGTTCTGAATAGCTAGGTACTTACGTAATTTCCTTTGTGTAAAAGTTTGGTAAATTTTTATCAGAACGAATATGTATATTTGGTGATATTTTGTTAGACTCTACTAAACTGGTTATTTTCGTATAAAATAAACTTCTTACTAACGCATAAGTTCAAAAAATGTATCTTCGAATCGAACTTACCAAAGACCTTTCAGAAAAATTGGTTCTTGTATAGTTTCAAAACCAAGATTTCATATTAAATTGCCAGTCAGCAAAGTGTTAATTGAGTGTACTAATAATTTTTATACTCTCCGTTAATTCTTAAAATTTTTAAGTGATTAGTTGCATTAGAATATCATTCTGAATTTGGAAATTTTAATTCCAATATTGATATGAAAAAAGTTAATATCGATAATATTTAATTTAATTTACCACCCTTAAATTAAAAAAAAATATATTAAAGTAGTTCCAAAAATGCAAGAAGATATCTGATATACAACAAATATTCACAAAATATTTACTTCAGTTAGGCATCCGTAGATTGAAAGAAAATATCTGTAGATATAAAAAATAAACCAATTTTCTTGGGATTTACCTTTTATGTTTTCGAACAAGAAAGGATAGAAAACGGTCAAACGTGTGGGAAAACAAAGCTGTGACACATTCTTTTGTATAAGAAAATATGATAACTGAAAAAGACCAAAGAAGAAACAAATTTCAAAAACAAAATAAAACATTAATCATCGTCACATTTTGTTTATGTGTATCCATTAAGTAACATGAGCTAGACATATATTTGATAAATGATGATGGCCAAGTTGATAAAGATATTTCTAAATATTTTTTGTAAGTACATGTTTTTTATGGTAAAATACGTATATTTGTGCCCTTTGAAGCCCCTATTTATACATGTCTGAATTGATAATCCTATTGATCTACAAATAATATTTGATAAACAAAAATACTTTTTAAAAGCATAATTTAAGTAAATTAATTTTTATTGCCTCTTGCATTTCCTTTATATTTATCTTAATAAAGTTTAGGGAAATGTAACGGAAATCCATACCATATTTTTAGAAATGAAAATTTCTTTATGTAATGGTCTTTCTTAATTAAAGAATGTAAAATAAACACAAAAGAAAAATCATACATTTATATTATGAAAGCGATAACGTTTGATTATTTAAGATTATTACCAGAAAGCTTGTTTTATATGTAACAACAATATACTAACTATAACAGTTTAAAATATATAAAAAACAAAGTTAATAATTTAAAATAACCTTTAAGCATTTAGCAGTTTTAACTTTATATAACTTTTCTTTCAGAATATTTATTCCCAATAGTCTTAATAAAAAAAGATAATCTATGTATTTTCTTTTAAGAACATAAAACAACTCATTTTTATGCAACATATATTTTTAAGAATTTCGAAAGTAAGAATAAACAAAGTTTTTTTTCTAGCATGTGTTTAAAAAGCTTACTTAAAGGCGCTTGATGACATAAGCATGTGGGAAAACACTACCTCCCAGATAGCCTGAAAATAATTTCATTAAGAGGGTGGAATAAAAGAACCATAAAATAAATCATGATAAAATGGCGAGTAACACAAAGTATGTTTATTGTTTTTGTTGGATTTTCTTTTTCTGTTATAAACAACACGAATTCTTACAGGATAAATATTATTTTACTTTTTTAAAAAATTTACGTGCGTGTGTGTATATGAGTCTTAAAGATGGGAAAGAAAATATATTTTTGATTTTATTTTCTATAAAGTAACTATATGCAATAAACATACTGTTATGCACTTTTGAAGATCTTTCCGCGAACTTTCTGCGATCTTTCGATAAACTTTATAACCTAACGAAAATGACAAAAATTTACTGACATAAAAAATTCTTCCTTAATTTTACATTTTTGTTTAAATACTTTTATAATTGTTAATTTATATTTGATATTTCTTTCAAACAATAATTAGATAAGTAACTAGTTTTCAAATTATCTTGCTTTATACACTAACAAGAAAAGTGTCCAAAAGCGCATATTTGAAATATTTTGAAAAAAAAAAACAAATAAGATTGTTTTTCTTATTTGTGTATTTCTTAAATATTTGCGTAATCATAGTTTTACGCCTGTAAATAAATAATGAAAATTTCTTTATTTAGCAATTTATTGCTGATTCGCGATACAATGAAAAAAAATCTATTTTGCGATTATTGACCTTACATTTCAAGAGCTGTGTTAAACGTACCCATGAATTATTTCTACTTTACATGCTGAACCAATTTTTAAATGTTTAACTTAAATAAATGCACATCCTACATTTTAATTTTGACAAATATTGCGTTCAAATCGTCTATTATTGAAATTAAACTATATTATATTATAAAAAAAAAATAAGTTGTTTCAAAATGTTTGAGACTAAAAATTTCTTTTAAAGCACCAAAAATGTACTTAAACATGTAGAACTTTAAACAAATGATAGAATGGGAGGTAAATAATCACAAAACAATACTTTTGCAGTTCAATGTATCACCAAATGAACAAATCGCCAAATAAACAAATCGCCAAACAACGAAATTTTCATTATTTTTTACGGTCGTATAATTAAGATTACACAGACATTTTTACTATAAAGAAATACAATTACATTAGAAATACATTCAACATTAAACAAACAAAAAAAAAGGATGCGCTTATTGAAACCTTCTTTGTACGTGACATCTATTTTAACAAAGAGCAGTTTACATAGCATAATTGAAATGGTTCAACTAAAACCTATGTCTACATGTTTTTATTGTTT
This sequence comes from Maratus michaelseni, assembly GCA_963931845.1. Classification (NCBI taxonomy): domain Eukaryota; kingdom Metazoa; phylum Arthropoda; class Arachnida; order Araneae; family Salticidae; genus Maratus; species Maratus michaelseni. The sequence continues at coordinate 260,468,421 of OZ007589.1, read as the reverse complement.
TCTTTTTTTAAAGTATTTCGAAATATTTAAACCAATAGTCTGCGACTAGACTCATTGTCTCTGTCCTTGAATGAACACTTTTTGTGCTTATATGCCTTAAAGAAATCGAATTTTCTTAGAGTGCGTTTGATAAATTTGTGTGCATTAGTTATGTTAATTTCAGGAGTTTTACGAAAATTAAAATTGAAAACATTTCTGTTCAGTTCCAAACTTTTTTTTTTGATTTATTTAAAACGATTGCTTCAAAATACTGTATACAGATTTCAAATGTACAGTATTTACACCAAGTTTTTCATAAAAGCCCTTAAAAATAGAGTTTTTATATATTTAAAGATAGAATATTTTTTGTAAAAATTATTATAGTGTGAGCAAGTGTTAGTTATCTATATTAATAAAAGAAAGTTTCGCTCTGTGTGTGTGTCCGTGTGTGTGTCCATGTGTGTGTCCGTGTGTATGTCTGTGTGTCTGTTGGCGATGGCTAGCAAAATCTAGCTCACCTAGAAGTCTGAAAATTTAGGTATGGATAGTCCAAGGTCTGGCCATGTGCACCTGAGCCTCAGAATTTTAATATTTTGATAATTAGCTTAGATATTAATTAGATTCTCATTAACCATCGCTTCTAAAATGTCATCTTTTAAATCAAAATGGCGAAAGAAACAAACTGGCGCATTGGATTTGCAACCGGAAATGAACGAATTCGAAATTATTTTACTAATTAGCAAATTTTAAGAAAACTAATCGAGATATCAATTTGAGAATTTCTGAGCATATGTAAAAAAAAATATTCTGTATCTGACTATGTGATTTTTGAAAAATTCGGTTGGTATTTTTTTTTTAATTTATGCAAAAAACTTTCAAAAATCTGCTGGCGCCAGTGAAAACGATCCAAGAAAGTTTCAGACAGGGATCTGCTTCCAATAAAAACTGAACTACAAAGATATCTATTTCGCGGGCCGATCCCTCCATTTAGTATTCGAAAATGAAAGGAAATAATTGCCAATTTTTATTAATGAACAAAAATTTAGGTAATTAATTAAGATATAGATTTGAAATTGAGGTCGGGAAGGGGTGTCATCTGCCGGCTATTTTAGCGTAGCGTTTTCGTTATGTTTAATTATCAGAAAAATGTAATTCTTTTTTTAATGATGGCGTTAATGTAGGTGACGGTGGTTCTCTTGAACAAATTATTCATTATATTTGCGGGTATGAGGAGGGAGCGGGTTAACGCCTTTCTCTGAGATTGTAATTATCTCGGGCCCGGGCAACGCCGGGCGGGTTAGCTAGTATTTTCATAAAGCGCTTTCACGAAAAATATTAACATAGATTTCTTTCTTGAGTGTTAAATGTTATTTATTTATTTATTTATTTATTTATTTATTTTAGTTTCCAAATATTAATGTTATTTCGTTTCAAAATACCGTTAGAAACGCTTAAGTTATTAAAGTATTTACAAATTCATTTTTAAAGTATTTGCTTTTTAAAGTTAAATCTAAATCGTAAATAAAGCAAGTAAATTCTGCAAGTTTTCATCACAGACAATCTTCTAATTACAATATCTCAATCTTGCTTCTTTTAAATTTTAGCTTAGTAAGAATGATCTGACTCATACCTAATCAACAATGTCAAGTGAATTCGGCTATGGTACATGAAGACATAACCTACATAGGAAATAACCATTGCAATAGCTTTTTAGAAAAATTGAATGCACATAAATATTTCTTTGCTTGTTTGCTTCGAGAAAAATTTCCATACTCTCGTAGGTAGTTTAGTATAACAGTACTGAATATATAAGAATGAATCAAATATAAATAACTTTTTAAATAAATTACTTTAAAATAGTATTAACCAAAATTATACAATGTTATTTTTCTAAATAGCTTTCCTTAATGTGTTTGCACGTTTTCAAACATATTGTGATTATCCTTTAATTAGTGTATAATTAAATGAATTAAGATGTGTATGAAGTCAACTGCACAAAACTTTCTAACTGCACAAAACTTTTTTTTTTACTTTCTGTAAAACTTTCGGCTCTTAACACTCCTTTATATTTGATCTAAACAAATGATAGTCCGAAGATGAGAAGCGTGTACTATCATAGTAAACGCGGTAGCGTTTGCTATAATATGTTTAAGAAATAGAAAATGCAAACGTTTTTCTGAAATATCTGGCGAACCAGTTGACATACGACAGTATTTTTTTTTTTAAAGATAGAACTCGACGAGACGAATAAAATGATAGGATTGAAAAAATTACTGTTGCATACTGTAGTTTTTTATTTAACTTCAAACGAAAAAATGAAGACGCAAAGTTCAACAAAGTCTAGCTAACGTTTACCTGGAAGGATTAACTTCGTTTTTGTTTTATTTTTTTCCTCTTGGTAAAACTTAGAATAGGTTTTTTTTTTTTTTTTTTTTTTTTTTTTTTTTTTCTATGTTTGAGGGTCGCTGAGGAAAGGATCGAATTTATGTTGTAAAGCTCCGGTTGAACATTGGTTTTTCTTTTCTTTCTTTATCATAGCTAACGCGCGCGTTTGCACGAAAATTTAAATAAATATTATTATTATGTATGCAACAGAATTCATTCAAATTAAATAAATCACGTGTCAAACATGCTTATTTGTTTTTTTTTTCTTACTAGCGTAAATGCCCGCTATAGGACGGTGGATAGAAAGATCTATGATAAGGGAGTCTTGGTTTAAATAAATATATTATTATTATGTAACAGAATTCATTCAATTTAAATAAATCACGTGACAAACATGCTTATTTGTTTTTATTTTCATACTAGCGTAAATGCCCGTTATAGAACAGTAATCGTAGGTAGAAATCATGGTTTTCACATTAAATTTGAAATAATACTCATATAATATTCATCGACAATGAGGAAATATATATATTGGTAAATTATATCGCCAACAGGCTCCTGTTATTTACGTTCAAACTCACTAAGCATTTTATATGCTTATGTAAAAGAATTGTGTTTCATAATTTCATGTAATTCACGTAAAGTATGCGGCAAACAATTTTCAGTACTATTATCCCGCCGACCACTTTTCATAACAAAAATCTATCGCAAAACTGTAACGCCAAATGAAAGGGAGAACGTTGCCATTGGAATATCAAAATAAATAAATAAATAAATAAAATATAAGAATTTACGGACACAATTGTTATTTTAATTAATGAAATAACTAATAAGTCAGTAAATCATAATGAATAATACACGCAAATGTCGAATTAAAAACCACTTGATGATATAACAAACACGTATAATGCTTCTGACATCAAGTAAAAGGGACTGCATTTTTGGCGTTTAATCTTTGAGTTGGCGATAGTATTTTGTTATGAAAAGTGGTCGACGGGATGATAGAGAAGAACCCAATTTTCAATGTCGTCGTTATTAAGTCGTTCCTGTACAGCTTGTGCTGTATCTTTTATTTTGGTACTTTTCCGTTATACCAACACCATGCCAAAATGTTTACTAATGCGCCAATTATTTCAAAACCGACCGAGCAGATGTTGTCTACAAATCGTGATGTCATGCAAACCGTGCCAAACATTGTGATTTGTTATTTATTGAATGTAAAATATTTTTCGGTACTTTTCCGTTATAGAAAAACCATTGTCGCCAAGCGTAATAGTAAGCGCAAAATAAAATTCCCGTGAATCAAAACACTTGAAAAAAAAACAACAATGTTGAAACGAAAGTGAACATTTAAAAAATATAACATTTGAAAATTACAGACTTACAGACTTTTAAGCACTATTTTATTAAAATTAAAACACAAATATATACTTAAAATAAGAAAACAAATAATTGTTATACAATAAAGGGAAAAATCCTGTGCCGGTAGATTTAGTGGGCTCTTATTGGCGATAAATGTTTGATGTGGTTGTTGCGATCTTGTGAAAATTCTTCAATCATATCCACATTTACACTGTATCCATATTGTTGCTATAATATCTTTTGGTACTTTTCGGTTAACCAGCTGCCAGTGAAGTATATATACACACACACACATATATATACATACATACATATATATTTCACTGACTCCCAGCTAGCCGAAAAGTACCTCATTTTTTTGTTTCTCGCTAACATTGTCTGTGGACTCGATTACGGAATATTAGAAAATCTATCATTATTATCATCTAAACGGTCATGAATAATGTGCCATAATCAGGCTGCATATTATTACACATAATTTTCATGTATGGTTTGGTGAAACATTGAACTTTAAATTCTGTTAAAGACTGCATTTTATCTCGAAAAGGTGGACACCATGTTACAAAGTTATGTGGTTTGAAACGATCAGAAAAACAAACTTGAATCAATGATTATAATCCCGCGATTTTGTTCATGTGAGCCGCCAATATTGACATCCAGTTTGTTGGAGAATCCAGTTTGGTGTTAAATCGTTACATTACGCGTTATATAACCAAACCGGAAAAAAAATCGTAAGGAAGAGATTTGGAAGACCATTGACGAAAACAAAAGCCTCGGTGCCAGATTACGCGCTTTTGCCAGATAAAACTTGATTAGTCGAAAAACTGGAAGTTACGAAGCCGTAGACAAAATTCTTGGCCATAAATATTTCTATTTATGGGATGCTGTGCAATACTTAAATACCAGCATGAAAAAAGACCGACGAAGAAAACTGAAAGTCACTATGATTTGGTTTTATTGGCAAAAGAGGATGAACGATCTACAGAAATTTACTGTCGTAATTTTATTGATGATTATTACCCGAACAAATTGGAAAACATGTGTTTATCCGAATTGGCCACTAGGTACTAATACGAACGAAATAAACCAAAGTCTGTAGAATATTACGAATAACAAAAGGACCTCAGTTGGTTCGGAAAACTTTTGAAACCAGTTGTTTTGAAAACGCCCTATCATAACACGAAAACAGACGCTGGAATTGAGTTGTACTATCATCATGCTTTGCTGATGTTGTTAAAGCCTTGGCAAAACGAAGAAGACCTATTAAGAGAATTTAAACTCTACCGTTAATCCTTTGAGCACAATGTGAAAAAATTTTCAGAGATGGAAGAATGTCGCGAAACAAAACAACGATTACAAGCTGCAATCGAAATTGGCTGAAAAGTTGCAACAAAAAAGTGATTTGCACAACCAGCTTTAAAATATCGAAGAACCAAATGAAGACGTTGATATGATAGCCGCAGATTCTGATAACACTGAAACTCACCAGGAAATTGTTATTAATGAAGATAAATTGAACAAAAAAATGAATGCTGACCAAAGGAAAATATTCTAATCAATTATAAAGCACATAGAAGAACAAAAGAAAGACCCGTCTATTCCACACATAAATCTGATTGTACGCGTAGTTGCTGGTAGAGCAAAAATCTTTCTAATTTAATTACTCAGTCAAAAAGTTCGTTTAATGACTAATCACATTAATGATACTGATGCAGTACTAGCACCAACGAGAATTGCTGCCTTCAGCATTGGAAGAATTACAATTCACACGTTTTTCAAATTGCCCGTCCAACATACGAATGGAGCAGAATAATTTAAGCTTAATTCTGACGATTTCAAATTATTTAACAACAATAGAAATCATTGGATTTAGTAATTATCGATGAGTTCAGTATGGTTTCGAATGTACTTTAGCGATGATCAGCTAACGATATGGTGAATGTTGTAAACACAAGCGAGATTACTGTTTTGGTGGCAAAAACATTATTTTGTTTAGGGATTTATTGCAGCTAGCACCCGTAAAGGCCCAATTTTGATTTCAGGAACTCCCTTTAAACAAAGTGAAACAATTGTTTGGTGGTGTTGGTACATTAAACTTTTGGTACGAATTTGAATACAGTGAGCTAACAATGAATTATATGCATTGTGTTATATACATAAAAAAATATATATATCGGCATAACTTTCTAAAATAACAGTTTCATGCACCAAATAACGATGCAAAATCAAAACTCATTTTTTTAGCATCATCACTGAAGTGATCGTTACTATAATTATCAGAACCTAATATTCGGCCCCATTCAACGATTTTAAGAAAGGCTAAGAAGAGTAGTAAGAAAAGATACCACTGAAAGAACAACTCAGCCTATAGCAGGCGACTTCAGTGCAGCAGAAACAGTCCATGGATACGACCGAGACAATTATAGAATCCAGTTTCTTTATGAGCTATGGAAAACCACCATTTATTTATTGATGTGACGGTCCCCTGACATTTGAGAGATCAGGTAGACATGAAAAAATGCTACTTTGGCGATGAGCAGTCAACGATTTGGCGAGTGTTGGGAAAACAATGCAACAATAAAATTTTGACAATAGCAAAATTTTTTGCTTTTCAAGATATTAAAAAAACTTTAGTTTTTATCAAAAAATTTAAATGAATAGTATTAAAAAATGCTCTGAAGAGCACCAAAAAAGGTTAATATGTTTAAGTATGAAAAAGGGTTGGACAAGTGCTTCTAATTGAGCATGAGAAAGGAAAGGGGCTCCTTCTTAGCTGCAGCTCACTGTCAATGCCAACTTTTGAAAAAATCATATTCGCGCTTTTTCTATATAAATGAAATCACTCACAGTTACGATAAAATTGTATAGTTTAAAGACGTAGCCAGTAAAGACGCAGCTTGATTAGACATGAATGTAAGGCGACATAGTACCAAAAACCTTAGTTCCTGCAGCGTATCACACTCATGCAGTGCTACCAAGCATGCCTGCAGTGTAGAACTGCGCAGAAAATTGATTTGTATTGCAGTGCAGAATGTTGCAGCATTCTGATCAGGAACAATTTCACATATGCACGCATTACAGTATAATGCATTCATTGATTGAAATTATATGCAAGTGGCTGTGGCTCCACAATGCAATATGCAGTACAGCAATGCATATGTAAGTTATAAACGAACATTAGGCGCATATACCTTTAATACGGCAGTACAAAAGAACAGTGCGGACGTGCACTGAGGCTCAAAAGTATAATAGGAGTGTACGGTGTAGTATAGTCTGTAGAGCAATAATGGTACACCGTGCACTGTACAAAGTTGCATTGCAGACGCACGCCCAGTACAACAGTAGAACAGTTCAGTTGACATATAAAGCAAGTTGGAAAGTTTTACTACAGTACCGCAAATTTATTTTATATGAAAAAGCGCGATTATGATTTTTTCAAAAGTTGGCATTGACAGTGAGCTGCAGCCAAGAAGGAACCCCTTTCCTTTCTCATGCTCAATTAGAAGCACTTGTCCAACCCTTTTTCATACTTAAACATATTAACCTTTTTTGGTACTCTTCAGAGCATTTTTTAATACTAGTAATGAGAATGATCTATTGTAGTCCAGCGAAGCTTCTCTAACTTTTCTTTTGTTACACCAGCTGTGTGAGGTCTAGCGTTGTCCTGGTTAAAAAAACTAAAAAAATCTGCTTTTATCTTCGCCAATTATTTACAACACTATACTGGATTATATTTTAATCGTTCGTGGAGAAAATCGGTATATACAATATTCTTTAAATTCAAAACTTATTAGAAATTTGATAATTGTTGCTTCAGTGGAGAATATCAACCTTTTTACGCCATTCAATATTGGATCACCTTGTTTAATTTCATTTGCGGATATCTTTAAACAATTCCAACTATTAGCAACTTAATAAATGAAGGAATGAAGAAGATTCCAGACGACGTTTTAAGCCAAAAACAACTTAAAATACAGATTTAAATGCTTAAGTGAGAAAAGAAGAAAAAAAAAGGCTTATAAAAACCTTTTAATATAATAATCGACTTGTTTCGAACGCACAAACAGCGTCATTATCCAGATCTACGCGATAAACAAATTATTCTCGGAATTTTGTTTTAAAATAAACTTGAAAAACATAATCACGAGATCATACGTGTAATAAAAGCTGGTGCTTAGAAATAGAAAAAAAAGTATAGTTTGTAAGAAAATAGACCCAACAGAGCCATATCAACTATCAGGTGTTTATGAAATCCCGTTCAATCAGAGCAGATGGAGCATTGCAATATTATATAGAAATGACAACTAGAAAGTTTAATCTTTACACGGGGTGTCCGAGAATAGATGCAAACTTGGGCAGATGCGGTACGAGCCTCCGTGTAAAGGTTAAAACAAGATTAAAAGAGCATATGGCAGATATCAAATATGACAGAAGAACTACATGTTTGGAAAGATTACATAGGACCGAAACTTTAAAAAATTATTTTAAGAATAGTAAAATAATTCATCCATCAAAACTTTATTTCCTATCTATTATCCGTGAATCAATAGAAATCTATATGCGTAAAGAGAACATATGCAATGATTCCGCCTCTTTTGAATTACCTAAAATCTGGCACGAGGTCTTGTTCAATTTTAAAAAAGCAATAAAGAAATATAAGTTTCACATTTACAGTTGACTATTTTCAAACGCCTGCTTTTATTACACATATGATCTCGTGATTTATGTTTTTCAAGATTATTTTCAAAAAATTTTCGAGAATAGATTGTGTATCACGTAGATCTTAATAATGACAACATTTGTGCGTTCGAGACATGTCGATCATTATATTAAAAGATTTTTATAAGACTTTATTGTGTTCTACTATCACTTAAAAATTTAAATCTGTATTTTAAGGTTAATTAGTGATTTTATTATATGATTACGCATAAACAACTTATCATAATTATGATGTAACTATCATATACTGCATTTTTTTACACCCCATTAAATTTTGTATTTAATCAATATGGATGGCTGAAATTAAGTGTTAATAGTAATTCTTAAGGATAACAATTGGTATTTATTTATTTTCCATACTCCTATGATGTGAAATAGCATAAGGATATAAATTTTCCTTTTTCCTTTTATTAAATAACTTTTACTTAGTTGAGTGATTAATATAGTATAATTTTTTTAAACCTTATGTTTTACCAATTTAAGTAAGTAAAAAAATTATTAAGTTTTTTCAATCGCTAAAGCGCAACTCCCAATCTTTAGTCATCACGCGTAATAAACTGCAATTACCTCTAAAAATGATTAAATAAATATTCAGTCTACTGTACTGATACATGCGAGCCTCTTTTAGAGTTCGTTATAATTTTTAAGTTATGTATTTTTTTCAGTCTAAATCATATTTGCTAAATGGCAGCCGCTTTTCCTTTATTTTGACTATCTATGTGATTCTATCATGGTTTCTTACAATTTTTAACAACGCATCATTTCAGTCTTGCAAACTTGGAAGATTTTCCCTATAAATTCGAAAGTCTCCATATGTTAATATTTAACGGACAGCTTGTGGTGATCCATGTGCTCTCGCGAAATTGTGTATGGGAAAAAGTTAGAACGAAGAGTTTGTGCAAATGATTTATTTATTTTTATCTTTAGTATTGGCGTCCAATCAATACGATACTTTGTTTTAGTTCTTCTTTTGTAACATTCAAGGAGTTGAGTGGATATCCAGTATTTATCCTCATATTGTCTTTAAAGTCAATTTGTTGTAACTTTATTGCATTTATTTGCGTAAGATTTCATGTACGTATCAAAGAAAAGATCCGATAACCTCGATTTTAATAGAATAAATATAACTCATTATTCATAGATGTGCAGAAACTACATTGCGAACAATTATCATACAACCAGCATAAAAATTTTCTTTTGATATTAAAAGGTCTCGTTTATATTTGGTTCGCTGTTGTATATTCTCGTTTTTCAAAATACAAGAAGGGTAGATATTTTTGCATTTGATTTTGAACATACGAGTGTAAAATTGCAGTCTTAGGAAATAAAAATCTCTGTAAAATTTATACTGTAGAAAAGCAAAAAACGTCTTCCTTGCTAAATTCCGTCTCGAATGTACAGAGTTTTCTGCATGTTTCCTAAAATTTCCCGTTTTACAGATTAGTGAAAAAAAGTTACATAAAAAAATGTTTATATCGACGATAATGGATTGATCTTCGAAACAATTTCTTATGTGTGAATTTTTTGAGAAGTGAGTAAGAATGAAATTTTTGATGCATGCAGTGATAATGATAATGAAGAAAAACCACTTTGACGGCAACATCAAAGAAGCTGTTAAGATCTTGGAAAATGCCGCCGCTGGGTAGGAATGGTCAACTTTCAATGACAAAACTGTTATGCAATTAGTGCAATTTCTATTATTAATTTCGAGTGAATGCCAAGTTTTGAATAATAAAATACAGCAAACCAGTTTGTACTCGTTTTTGCAGAAATATTTCACTCGTGAGTCACAATTGCTTCCGATAAATTTTGAAGTATTACGAGTAAATGAAGTTATCTATTTTAATATTATTAAGATAACCCTAACATGGCAATGTACTTATTAACGGTTTGGCTACATATATATTATTCTTACTTCTATGTTTTAAACGTTATTGATTTTTAACGTTATCATTGATATTGTACTTTCATACATATATCCTTCTGTCGCCTAAAGACACGCACGATGTAACAATCGGCCACTGCACTACATAACATTGGTTTAAAGTATATCTTTACACGTTTTCTGTTGAAATTTCTTTTGTCATTAAATAGAATTTACATGAAAATTAACTTATAAAACTGTTCTAAAAAGAATCTAAAAATAAAAATTATTTTGCAATTTAAGATGGTTTATACAAATTAATGATAATGTTAGCACGTAAATGGCTTAATAATTTGGATGTTCATGTCGTAAGTGATTTTTTTTTTTTTTTTTTTTTTTTTTTTGTAAATTTAAATGAGAAAGCAAAATTTTTATTCAAATTGACAGACTTGTCTGAGTTGAATTATTAAAAATATATATATAATTTAATAATGAAATATTGATAGGCATCGTTCAAATACAGGGATGTTTTAAAATAAAATAATTTCGTCTTCGAAATAATTGTGTAAATTGCGTAAATTATATTAGCAAGTATAAACTTTTGTTAACAGGTAAAACGTTTAATTGAGATGTGACACCTGCTACTCCTTTAAAGTAAAATAAATAAATAAATAAATAAACAATGAAAGCAAGTATAAGTTCATAAAATCAGTAAAACGAAATTCACAACATTTTTTAATTATTATTTTTCTTTTTCTCGCTTTTTATACAAATTTGTAACTTATAATATAAAAAGTCTTTTCATGTTTTTCTGAATCATCCATGTAATACATAAAAATATTTTTCCGTTTTCTATTTTATCGTTTTAAGTAAACAACTACAGATACATAACCTGAAACAGCTTGCTTTCATTCTCTTTTTTTTATGATTTTTCTTATTCGCCTGTATTTCTTTATTCATAACAACTTCAAAATAATTTACTGACACTTATGTTTTCCTTATGATAACATACCACTACGAAGATTATATTCGGCAAGGAGGAACGAGGTTATTGCTAATAGAAAAACCTCAAAAAGGAAATACACTATTTGTCGTAGTATATAAGAAACACAATATGACTTTCCATGAACATAAGATAACTTCTCCATTTCCGTCAGCAATTTACTCAACAATATTGTTCTTTTCATAGTGGCATAGAGCTTAAGTACAAAAAATGATTTTTTTTCCTAACACATTTTCTTATTTCTTTTGTACCTTTGTAAACAACTGCAAAAAGGGAAACCCGAAGGCTTTTATTTACGTATGCTTGATGTTTGTGTACATGTAATAATATATATTATATATACTCGTATTTCTATATAGACTTATTTCTCACGATATAATTCTTAAAAACATATAGGATAGTACGATCATTAAATTAACACTTAAGCACATTTTTTTTTAATATTGATAATATTGTAATAAACAGCGCCTTCTGGTGTCTGACAGCGCAAATACATGTGTTGATATACAAATGATTAAAAAATAATAAAATAATGTTTATATTTCATTATTTTGGAATGTTAAGTATGTCTTAATACAAAACTATACAAAAACCAAGTAAATGAACAGTTCTTATCAGTGAATGAACGCAAAATTTTCCAATGAATGAACAGACAGCAATGTAAAAACACTTAAGTTTCATAATATGCTATTTATTTTTCAACCTGTACAAACAACTTATATCACGTTTTGACTGAATTACTGGTTTTTAAAACCCATCATGCCTAATTAATTAGTAAGAAGTTTTTTCAACATTATTCTATTAAAATATTTACTAATTGTTCATTCACTGGGGTCCCACCAGTGGCTAAGAGGTTCTGCTCACAAAGCTGGTAGACGGGAGGTGCTGGATTCAAACCCCTGTTGCGCTCGTGGACCTAACCGTTTGGAGTTTTCCGTGGTTTTCTTCAAACTTTGCCGTAAATACGGGTTACGATCCCTTAGAAAGACCCCCACGGAGGGAACTCCCCCTAGAGCCTATATCATTCGTGCAGATAATCGGCCGACATAAAATCAACCAACCAACCAATCATTCCCTGGACGCTATACACTTACTGGTCGGACTACCCTACTTAGTTTTTTTCATACATCATTCTTATATCACATTTTTAAAATGAAATATTATCGGAAGATGCTCTAAACAGTTGACTTATAACAGTAAAAGTTATTCAAAGCAATCAAAGCAAATATTTTAAGATATTTATCATATAAAATAAATCTACTTTAAAAGTGTGAGACTAAATTTAATATAATGTAACTAAATAACTACAATTTATTACGCATAGTTTCAATTTGCAGTTATTTTCCTTGATATATAAATATATATTTATATAAAAAAAAAGGAATGGGGCATTTTGATTGAACTACGTTTGCTAATACACATTTTAAAATGTACTATGATTTGATACTTTTATATGCAAATTAATGTAGTTATATTTACATATATATTAATTCATTTTACTGTATTCATATTCATTAATATTTAATAACGTTTTCGATTAATTATATTTAGATTAATGCCCACTGTGGACAATATCATATTAACTTCTAATACAATTTATACTTTGTTAAATGCTAATATAATGCATTGTATTAATTTCTATTAATTGTTCTACTCTCTCCACTTAAATCATGTGTATTTAATTTTTAACAAAGTTTGTAAAAACATTAAATGTAACTAATTAATTTCAATATTTAATTAATATTAATATTAAATCCTTAGCATCTTAATTCTTATAATTTTTGTATTTAAATTTGATTATAAATTAAATCACGTGATGTTGCATTTCTGGCAAAGGTATTTAATTGTAACTATGTCATTGCTAGGTACAAATATTTATCTGAAGTGTAATTCAATAATTCTTAATTTCATCATTTTACATATAATTTTTTACATAGATTTTTTTCTTTTATACATCAATTACTTTTTTTTTATGTAATTGAAAATTTATCAACATAATTTTATTTATTATTAATATTATTTATTATTTAATATTTATTTATTATTTAACTATCAGTTATCATTCTTTAGACAGTATTTGTTTTAATCTTTAACTAATAATAGTAAGCAAAAGCTTTTTATTAAATCATAGAATATTCACTAATTTTCTATAGATGGCAGCACCTTATTAATTCATTTGAATACATGTTTGGTGTTCTAGGTACTTTTCGGTTAGCCGGGCGCCAGTGAAATTTATATATCTATGTATACATATATATACATATATCTATACATACACACATTTATATATGCATGTATGTATATATACATATATATATACACATACATATATGTGTGTATGTATACATATATATGTATATATAGATATATACATTTCACTGGCGCCCGGCTAACCGAAAAGTACCGTGTTCTATTTTAAATTTTCTATAGAAGGAGCTGGTTCTATAGATTGGTGTGTGTTTGGCTTTGCTGTACAATAATAATACTTGGTCAATCATCTTTTAAAACTTATTTTGGCAACATGTACTGATTTTCTCCAATTCACTGCCTGGGTTATGTGTTGACCCCTGTTTGGATCATGTATTCTATCTGGTAACTGTTGTTTTCTTTTCCCTATATTCTTTTTAATCTTGTTATATTTTGAACTTAATGATTATATTTCACAGTTTATTTCTATTTTTTATGGGTAATATGACAGCAATCTGTCATATATATAAATGCTTTCTTACATTTTACTTATTTAAATCAAACCACTCTTAATTTTAAAAACTTTCCATATTCATCCGTTTCCCTGTATATTAATAATCCTTTTTCTCTCTGTTTTATTTTCATAATATCTCAGCAGTAATCTAAATGTTAAGTTATACGAATTCATTTGTAGTTCAATAAATAATTCTTTTCATTTAAGCATTCCTTTTTTTCCGTTACAATAATTGAATAAATAAAAGGTAAATAGTAGTTTTCTACATCACAGTTATATATCAAGATTTATTGCAAAAAGGAAATTAAGAACTTTATTTATTACTTTTAAATCTATTTTTTATAATTATCCTTATTGTTCATAAAACAATCCACATGTAATTCATTTTCACCCTTTATTCATTTAACCTTGAATTGCATCTCTGCATGTAATCAAATTATAGCAATATGTATATAAAATAAATATGCCTATTTATAGCTTCTAAAATAAACATAATAATAATTATTCTTTTGATCTCTCATAAATAATCCAAAAATAATTTAACTTCTATTTCAGCGTCATTAATTTTGCAAATGTTGACAGTTCAAATTATAGCAATAAATTATATCCAATAAATATACCTTCATCTCATTTAAAACAACGTTTTCCTTTTCTAACTGTTAAATAGATTATCCTTAATATATGCTTTTTTTTATGTTTACTTACTCAGAAAAATAACGGTTGTTCTTGCTTTACTCTTGGTAGCATCTTCCAATCAAAATAATGGGTGATGATATCAATTGCTAAATTTAGATCAACATGTCCAAATATGGTAACGTTTCTGGCTCTGAGGCAAATAATTATTTTAATTTACTGGAAATTCCACACCCAGCCAAAAGTATCTTGTCTTTTCGAATTCTAACGCCAAAATAATGTATTGAGTAATGTGTTTTGGCACCAATTTTGTTCGCCAAGTAATGTAAATCTCTGGCAATAATGTTATGTGACCACTGACTCTCTCTTTAAATACTCACTGTGTGAGTTGCTTCTTCTGCTGGCTCCTGCTAAGAGACACCTCTCCTATACTATCCTATATTATACTATATGATCATGGAAAAATTAATAAAAGCATTGAATGTCTATTTATGGAGTTATTTTAATTGAAATTACGGAACCTGGAGAATATTTATATAATTTAAAGGACTCTCTTCGCCCTCAACAATTCACCACGCCACAGGTAATGTTTCTTTTCTTTTTAATATCGTTTTTATTTTTATACCTTTATGATTATTTCACAGCTTACTTCTCTATTATGGCGTGGTTGTCCCAAAATCACATTCTTTAGCACTATTATGGCTAATATGATGATAAAACCACACAGTTTATTTGTGGTAATTTAGGAATTTGGGACTTGAAGATTTTGTCTAAATTTCACAAATTTCAATTTTTAATTTCTTCTTCTTCCTTTTTTTTTTTTTTTTTTTTTTTTTTTTTTTTTTTTTTACTGTGTATATGGAATCTATATTCAGAGTGTTGGGGGAACACACTGTTGTTGTCAATTAATTATTACATTCTAATTCATAATTTCATAGTTTTTGTTGGTGTTTCGGTAGTGTTTCATTAACGGTTATACATATATATCAATGTCTCGCTGAGCGAGCATATGTTATTTCGCTCTCATACTTATATTAAACATTTATTTATGTATATTAAAATGATTTATTGAAAAAAAAATTGTGATATTTATTACAATTTAAAATTCATATTTTATATTCATTCAAAAAATTTTGTATCGTCAGCAAAAAAAAAGTTTTGTTAATTAAAGTAAAATGGTTCAATTTCACTTGAATTAACAAAATTCTTTTTGTTACATAGATATATGCTGTGTGTTATTTTAACAATCTATTTTCTTTTTTCAACAAAATATATTTTGTTTGTTTAAATAATAAAATATGTTATATTACGAACTTGTTTTGTTTATACTACAAAAACTTTTGTTAAATGAACCAATCTAATATGTAAATTTAACTATTTTTTAATTCATTTTCAGAAATGAATTACGCCTGTAATCCTTGAATAGTAACAAGTGAATTTCTATCCTGCTTTGTTACAAGCGTAAACCGAGTGAAATACGCCCCAAGCTGGGACGCGAACCCGTGTCTTCAGAACAACGCTCTGAAGCTCTACCACTGAGCTACAAAGAAAGATATCTCAACTCGGCATTTCTCACTCTTATATATGTCGGACCGGATGCAACCACAGCAAAAGATGGAAATGTCATCAGGAGCACGCAAATTTGTGCGGCAAACATGAGACGACAATACAAATCCCAGCATACGGCAACACATAGTTAAATTTTAATTCATTTTCAGCAGTGAATTATGCCTGTAAAAAGCAGGATAAAAATTCATTGGTTATTATTCAAAGATTAAAGGCGTAAATTCACTGCTGAAAATGAGATAGAGCTATTGCAGAAATCTCGAAAAATGCATCATAGCAGCGCCACCTGTTGCACGATTTATACCAAAAACTAATCAGCAACAATTTATATCAAGAAGTAACTGAATATAAAACCTTATTAAATTCCATGCATTAAAATTTTATGTCACATACAGACAGACAGAGTTATAGACAGTCATTTTCTAAAAACAGTCAAATCGTGTTCAGGACCTTCTAAAATCCGTCGGAAACCGGAAGTCGAAAATTTTCATGATTCCAATACTTTCTTCTGGTAAAGATAGAAGAAAGTAATAAATGGGACAGAGGGATTTTTAAAACTACCTTGGTCCGCCCCAATGAAAAAATATTTTAATTATCCAAAAATTATGTTATTCCTTCAATTATATAGTTATATAAAGTCAAATAAATCATAATATATATGTCAAATAAATCAAATTACGGAAGAGAGTTATGGCTACTACACAACAAGTTAAATTTTGCAAAAACAACAAAATTTTGCTGGAATTACAAATTTAAATTACAAAAGTATTGTAAAATTTAAAAAAAAAAGATTTTGTTAATTCAAGTAAAATTGATGAGATTTTGTTAAAATTTTGTAAGAGTGTTAATAATATTTTTTTGTCCAAGCAACAAAACCAATTTTTTTTCTTTAACTAAACATTTTGCTTAAAATAACCAAAATGTACTCAACAAAACCTGTTTTGTAGTTTTAATCAATTCTTTTTTCTGGGTGCATTGAATATATTTTATCCTAATCATTCCATCTATCATAATTAGCAATGGGAAACACGCGGCACAATTAAATAGTGTTTTTTTTTCAATCTGTTTTTTAAGTAATAATGTTTCATTTGATAGACTCTCATACTATTACAGTAAACACCGTATTTTTTAAAATAATAGTTATCTTAATCATACTTTACTCAATGCTTATTGAAAACAAGAACAAAAAATCATGCGTCAAGCAGAGATTATTAAACACTTTCCAACACATCCAGAAAACACTAATGAAACTTCACCGTTAAATAAAGTGAAAGAAGATATGTAAGTATACAGTATAGGAAACATATAAAACATTTAAAAGTGCGGTTTTAGCAATTATCTTCCATAGTCGAATTATTTTGTGTAGCCCTGTATATGATCTACATTTTTGGATATATACTACATAGCATGATAAATAATTAGTTCATTTAGAAAATTCACATTTATCAATTTTCACCAATGGATGGTAATACACTCGTGCAGCCCTGTATTTGATCTGTAGATTTGGATATATAATGCATACCATGATAAAATTTAGTTCAGTTAGAAAATTCACATTTAGCAATTTTCGCCAATCAACGGAAATGCACTCGAAATCTTTTGTACAACCATGTATATTATCTAAAGGCTTTTGCTAACACCCCATATTAAGCTACAATTTAATTTATGTGAAAAACGCATAAGGCAACTTAAAACAAATTTTTAGCAATTACCAATCATAAACGACAATGTATCTTGTTTTTTGCGTAGCCCTGTATATGAATTTATTTATTTTCCACAAGCTTCTATAAATCTAATAACTACAGTTCAGCAGTAAAATGCGTAACGCATTTAAAAACAAACCTAAGCAATTCACTCCCATCTTCTGTAATACTTACGAATTCGCTTGGGTAGCGCTGTATATAGCAACCGAATTTATACACACCACGTATTATTCATAAAATTAGTCAAACTTAATAACGAAAACCAATGTTGAAAACGCGCTTATCACACATAGACTGTAATTATTGCACGTATATGTACTGTTAACGATATATTTTGTGTTTTTTTCTCTAAATGAACGATAAACACAATGCACACCATACTTTTAAGTGAACAATTTATAGTGCACCTCAGTAATGCATATAAATTTCATTATGTTTGAAATATTGTAACATCATTAAATCCCACAGAAAATGGTTTTCCGCGTAGAACAATTTACAACAGAATTTGCCTTGCACTCCATATTATAGAAAAAGCATGTTTTACTGCGCTTCATAATGGTATATAAATTTCATCATGTTTTAAATGGCGTAACATGATCAAAATGCACTTGAAACGATTTTTTCCCACTGACTGTAATTTAACGGAATTTATTTGACTGTCCCTGTATATATATATATATATGTAAGTAAATGATATATAAACAGTCACTTTACTGAACCAATATGGCAAATAATCGATGAACAACAGAATAGTAACTTTAATTTCAACTAATACACTTTTAGTAGAAACTATATAACAACAATTTAGATTACAGCAATCCGGCGAGGCCTAATAATACCTTTCTACGGTCATCTTCCTTTTATATCTCGCTTCATAATAAAAATTAGAACACTGGCTCTCTGCCAAATCTCGCGATTCAAACTAATTACAACTCGCGCATCAAAGTCATGGACAATAATAGAGTGTCAATTCAGTGCCAGTTCATTTGATGATCATTTACGTGAAGTGTTTCAACTGAAATCCTACAAATCGGTCATCCTGACGTGATGGCATCTCGTCATCAGCATCTTGATTTGTTATGTTTTTTTCATGCTTAACAGTTATTTTTTTTTTTTTTTGAGATTTTTATTTCTTTCTGAGTATTGCTCTCTGTCTTTAAGATCAGCATATCTAATACCTCTGTGATTCCTTTCCGGATATTGCTCTCTATTATGATAAGAATTTGAATAAGCATCTCGTCCACTATAAGCTCCTTTAAATCCATGATGAGAATTATTCTTATGTGAAGGTTGTGAATATCTTTGTTCATTATAACTAGTCTTGCACGATCGTCGGCCACCATAGTTATAATTATTTCGACCATGATAGTAGCCTCTGTTCATGTATCTATGGGAAAATTTTGGATTATACCTTGTTTTTGAATTAGGTGAAGTATTTTCTGCTATGTCTTGAGGTATCAAAGAATTTTCAGTTTCAAAGTTTTCAGAAATCTCAGATTTATTTTGGTAAGAATTCTCGGAACTCAGTTTCCCATATCCAAATTTATTGAAATTTGCATGGTTAAATGACTGTTTCAAATATCTCTGGACATATTATTGCTTCCGTTATCAAATGGTCTATTAAATTTTCTGTTCTTTCCCTTATGATCAAAATTCCTATTGCGATCTTTCACATAGTATTTTCTACCATGTGCAGGACTACTACTTTCATAATTTTCTACTGGAGATGCATTCCATTCAGCGGATAATCCTGTATCTTTTGTCCTATTCGGCTTATATGGTTTTATTAATTTCCTTATTTTCCTTCTGTTCACTAAATTCGTAAATTGAGTCAAATTCACCCCGTCATTTACGCAGTCGATTTTAACCATATCTTCACAACCTCGATTATCGTTGTTTATACTTGCTTCATTAATTTTTGTCGGTACTTCCTTAATTTTAATGTATCCTACTCGAACTTTGTTGCCGCTTGTTATTCTAACACCATCTTCCGATACAAAAATGTCAGCGGAATCCGAGTATATTTACGTGAGTTAGAGCACGGACAGGCGGCAGACAAACCAAAGTCATAAACACTCTTCAACTAGGTTGGAAAGCGTTAAAAATCATTTCCCACCATAATCTATATACTTAAAACAATTTAAATAATCAAAATATATAAATAAAATACTAGTCATAATTAATAATTATTTTTTTAACTGCAAACTGATAGTTTCTAGATGTGCTAACACTAGATTTCTTTAAAAACATATTTATATTAATTCCAACACTGTTCAAAAGATTAAAATAGGTGGATTTAACTTCGCTCCTTTATATTAAAAATAAATTATGAACGTAAAATAGCACAAATGAAAATACATAAAATGGCAAACAGCTGTTTCGGAGCGCCTAAAGCTCCAGCACAAATTTAAAAGATTAAAAAAAGACGATTCAAAAGTTTAAGTCATATAAATTTGCTTGCGTCTCCCGCACGCGCCCAAGATTGAATGACGCGCGCCATTTGGTTTGCTGGATCTTTCAGGTGGTGGTTTTCATGAAACCAAGAGTTTTAGCACTGTTGGTTTGTTCGAACGTTTTAGTTGTTTCAGAACATTTTTTCTCCTTGTGCTGGTTTTCTCTGATTTTCTACGCTCTATTTCATTATTCTGGGTATTTCCAGATTTATCTGCAGAGTTTCCATCTTATTTTTTCCGTTTTGCAATAAAAGGATCAGCAAATCCTCGTCCACTACCATAGTGGAGATACAGAGAAATTTGAAAAACGAATACGTAAGAGTAAAATGTACTTGTAAAACTAATGATAAAACGCATAACACATTTTATCATATCCAATTTGTACATTACGATTGTATGACATTTATGAATATCAAGAGTTTTTCTAACCAAACCTATAACTTTTCTGACAAATTTACATAAGAAATATTTTCGAGCCAACCTCACACTGTCTAAAGCTCTATTTAAAGAGACTTCTATTTAAAGTTGTGGGCTTGAGTTTCAAATTCAAAATTTTTCTTCAGTAATTGAAAAAGAAATGTTTATAAAATAAATTATAAATTTAAAGAATGACAAGTTTGTCCAGAAATGTATGAATATGGAAAATCGCCATAAGCTCAACACCTGTCAACAAAATACAGAATGTCACCAAAAAGTAAAGACCGTCAGATGCAGGAAAACAAGGGGATTTGGCAGTATTTACTGTGATGGTCTATACAAAAGAAACTAAATATGACAATTGAAAGAAGCCCAGAGCCACTCCAGATCACGTCTAGAGGTCTATAATGCTATTTCAATTTCCTTAGTAAAAAGTTATTGACTTGAACAGATCAATTTGATTTGATTATTTTAAACTAACAAGTGTGACGTTCTGCCCTAAAGTATCTCAATGTTTACGATTTACTTGAGGGAAGAGCCGATAAAAGTAAATCTTCGGTCAGCAGGGTGACAGCAGATGACTTAACCTTTCGTATCATATTTCATAATGAGCTCTTGTCACTGAACTCTACATTATCGATGGTAGAGCACACTGTTTGTTGTTTAAAGAAATAAAAATGTTCTCTAGACTGATTATATGAGGTTGATCAGCTACTACTGTATGTTACCACTGAATACTTTTAATACAAGATCATTATTTAGCAAATAAGGATTCACTACGTCATTTTTGACGAATAGGTGTAACGAAATATTGGAAATTGTATAGATATATCGCCTTGCGAAGTTACCGCACATGCCGATTACGCATGACGTTCATTACATTTTCAATGCTATTTTAGCAAATGCTCATGCAACACCATGAAGAAAACCTAAATATATTTACTGAGAACGGAAACAGCTGCTCTATGGAATGTTTTACTGAGAAAACTTGGAGGTATCATTATCTGCAACATCTGTACAGACTCGTACGTAAAATGGGATACTATAGGAAAATTGTCATTGATCCAGCATTCAAAAATGTTCTCTTAGTAGATAATATAATTACACTATATTATTAGCGCTATAACAGTTAAAATTTTTGTAATTGTGAGAAAGATTGAAACAATATTATTGTAAAAACCAAAAGATGATGATAAAATTTTAGTGAAAAAATCCTTAGATACACTTTTATACGCCATTTCAAATAAGTTCTGAAACTACGTTTTCAGGAACTATATGATTTTTATTCTTGAAACTTTATCAAATATCTAAACCTTCCATTATTTTTTTTCTTGACGCTTTGCATGTGTAATAATTAAAGCGTCTTTTAATAACGTTTAATGAAGCATACAATTGTTTCACTGAATTGCTCGCAAAGAATTATAACAGGAAGCAAACTTTGCTATTAACATCCAAATTTAACACAGACTCCTCAGGCAAATCCATTATAAGCTTTGTCTCAGAGCAGAAAAACTAGACTAGGTTTAGAACACCCATTGGATACCCTTTAGAATATATAATGGAATGATGAAAATTTTTGAATAGGATGAATTCATTTCTTTATAGGCTACATCACAACGGAAAAAACACCTTTTATGCTAGTTATCGACGTCGTTTGGTAAAAATTGCAGCTTTGTATCCAAAATACGGCCTAATTTGAAATGTTGGAATATATATTTAAATCATAATAGATATTACATTAATTAGCATTGTCTTAGAGCAGAAAAACTAGGCTAGGTTTAGAACACCCATTGGATACCCTTTAGAATATATAATGGAGTGATGAAAATTTTTGAATAGGATGAATTCATTTCTTTATAGGCTACATCACAACGGAAAAAACACTTTTTATGCTAATTATAGACGTCGTTTGGTAAAAATTGCAGCTTTTCATCCAAAATACGGCCTAATTTGAAATGTTGGAACATATATTTAAATTATAATAGATATTACATTAATTGGCATTGTCTTAGAGCAGAAAAACTAGGCTAGGTTTAGAACACCCATTGGATACCCTTTAGAATATATAATGGAGTGAGGAAATTTTTTGAATAGGATGAATTCATTTCTTTATAGGCTACATCACAACGGAAAAAACACCTTTTATGCTAATTATCGACGTCGTTTGGTAAAAATTGCAGCTTTTCATCCAAAATACGGCCTAATTTGAAATGTTGGAACATATATTTAAATCATAATAGATATTACATTAATTGGCATTGTCTTAGAGCAGAAAAACTAGGCTAGGTTTAGAACACCCATTGGATACCCTTTAGAATATATAATGGAGTGATGAAAATTTTTGAATAGGATGAATTCATTTCTTTATAGGCTACATCACAACGGAAAAAAACACCTTTTATGCTAATTATCGACGTCGTTTGGTAAAAATTGCAGCTTTTCATCCAAAATACGGCCTAATTTGAAATGTTGGAACATATATTTAAATCATAATAGATATTACATTAATTGGCATTGTCTTAGAGCAGAAAAACTAGGCTAGGTTTAGAACACCCATTGGATACCCTTTAGAATATATAATGGAGTGATGAAATTTTTTGAATAGGATGAATTAATTTCTTTATAGGCTACATCACAACGGAAAAAACACCTTTTATGCTAATTATCGACGTCGTTTGGTAAAAATTGCAGCTTTTCATCCAAAATACGGCCTAATTTGAAATGTCGGAACATATTGTATTTAAATCATAATAGATATTACATTAATTATCACATTCTAATTGCAGCAAATAATATTTACATTGTTTAATTGACAAAACAATGTAGGTATAATCTTTTTATAACCTGTGTAAAATAAAAAATTAATAAACTGTCTACAAATACACATTATAAGAAAAACACACATCTACTAGTAAAAGTAGCGCAAGAAAGCTACATACATACTATAACGTAATACGTGAGTTTTTCGACAGACTATTAGTAGAATTTTAATTTTATCTGATTATAAAGAGTTTTTCTAAATGTACGAAACAGTAAAATTTCTTGAAAATCATGGAATTAAAAAATTCAATGTCCCCAAAACATACTAGTTTTCAGTCATATTAGAATATATAAAATTACGAGTTTGTACAACTCTTATTAAAGTGGATCCAATCAATAAGATGGAATAGATACTTATTGCTGTGGATTTATGGGGTTATATTCCTTCATTACATTTGAAGTATTTTTTGGTCAGTGGGAAAATCACGTTAGAAGAGTGTCTTTCCTGAAATGATGAAAACATTAAAAAATAAACATTTATATATTTGGTGCATATATTGTAAAGTTTCTTACAGGAAATAATGTAAGCTGTGCTATAATACATATTTTACTAACATAGTTATGTATGTTAGCAAAGTTTTCTGCTCCCTACTAACTACTAATCCTCATTACTAATTTATACAAAATTAGAAATTCGAAAAAAAGTAATAATAAAGACATTAATTTGTTAAATATGATCGAAAAGGGTATTAGAATTTTTTTTCTCTTTTTGTAGTTTTAGTGTACATTTTATTTTAATGGACCTAATTTTATCAATGTAAATACTTTATAATTTAATTTTCTTCCTTAAAGTTGTTAATCATCAATTAAATGAATAAAAAATAGATAAATGTTTAGATATATCCAGTAATACAATTTGGCAGGTATTCCTTAAAATAGATTAAAATATATTTCAGATTTTAAAAGTTAAGTAAATCGCTGATTTTCAAGAAATTCTAATTGAAAGCGTTTTTTCACCTGTGCAAAAGATAAATGTCAAAATTTATTGGATTTCATTTACTTATTAGCCCCAATCAAGCTAAAAATAAGACTGAAATATAGGGTAAATGTACCAATAGTCGGCCACTTAACTGTTTTTTTATACATAAATCTTAACGTAGAATTTTTAAAAAACGACACAACATTTTTAACAGTGGTATATGTTAAAACATACCTTTCTTATTATGTTTCAGCAATTATTTAAAAAAAACACGGTAATAGTTTTTTTTAGACAAAGTTAAGTTAAAAAAGGGCAAGTTCTCCAATAGTCGGCCACTTTAACTCTAATGTTCGGCCATCACTGCACCAATAGTTGGCCACTTCAGAATTTTGTTTTACCTGAAAACGACTCTAACAAATTTGACTAAATTTTGCGTTCTACCATTTTCGGTTATAAGAAGATCATTGAGCTATCTCACATGTTCGACAAAATTAAATTAGTGGGTCATTTAGGGTCACTGCGGCTAAAGCTAATTTTATTTTATCTGCTAAATGGCTTTAACGATTTTGACTAAGTTTTGTATCCTACATTTTTGGGATACAATAAGACCATTGGACTGGGTCGCATGTTCGAGAAAATTTCATTAGTGGGTCATTTTAGGGTCACTATGGGTCAAATAAATTTTATCTAAAAAACGGCTCTAACGATTTTGACTAAATTTTGTATCCTACCGTTTTGGGGTACGAAAAGACCATTGGGCTGGGTCACATGTTTGAGAAAATTCGATTAGTGGGTCATTTTAGGGTCACTACGGGTCAAACTAATTTTATCTAAAAACGACTAAAACGATTTTGACTAAATTTTGTATCCTACCGATTTGGTGTACGAAAAGGCTATTCGGCTGGGTCACGCGTTAAGGATCACATGTTAAGGTCCAAGGTAATTTTATCTTATCTAATAAATGTCTTTAACGATTTTGACTAAGTTTTGTGTCCTACCTTTTTGGGATACAAGAAGACCATTTGGCTGGGTCACATGTTCGAGAAAATTCGTTTAGTGGGTCATTTGGGGTTCACTATGGGTCAAACAAATTGCATTTAAAAACGGTTTAAGCAATTTTGACTAAATTTTGTATGCTACAGTCGACTGCAAAAAAAAAAAAAAATAAATAAATAAATAAACGCTGGTACCCCTTCTGGTCGCGCTCAAATTGAAGTTACATTAAAGTGGGTTTTGAATCGAATTATGCATTTTGAATCCCGCAGTGGAAAAGCGTAGGAAGGGGCGGTCCCAACTGCCGCATTCCAATCTAGTTGTTTTAACACTTTTCAACAGAATTGAAAAGCAAATAATGGGAGTACCAACTGCCGCATCTAATCGAGTTGCTTTTAACACTTTTCAACATAGTTGAAAAGCAAATATGCATACATTCGTGCATCAGCGAAGGGGCGGTCCCAACTGCCGCATCACGGCATTCTGATCGAGTTGTTTTAACACTTTTATGCATTTTGAACATGAAATATATTTAGTATGTAGTTTATTAGTATACGAGTTCATTTTGAATCCTACACTGGAAAAGCGTAGGGAGGGGCGGTCCCAACTGCCGCATTCCAATTTAGTTGTTTTAACACTTTTCAACAGAATTGAAAAGCAAATAATGGGGGTACCAACTGCCGCATCTAATCTAGTTTAAGAAAAAGTTACTGTGTACGAGCATTTGCGACTTAAAAGTAACCCCGATATCGAATATCAGTTTTCTATCCTTATTAATTCTAAATAAATCATAATTTAGAATGATAAACAACAATTACTGATAATTTCAATTTTTTAAATTTCGAATTTTATAGAAACCGTTCTTTGCGAGAGTTTACATCTTAAAAGAAACCCCCATTCAAAATTTGAAGTTTTAAACCCAACAGTATCACAGAAATTGCAATTTTAGAAAATTTTTAGTTCCTTTTAAATTTCGAATTTTTTAGAAACTGTTCGGGTACGATCAGACCACTTACATATGGAAAAGGTTATCCATGTCTAATTTTAAGTTTCTATTCTAAAATTTAGAAAAAAAAACCTAATTCAGAACATTTTCCTCTCATTTCAGCATTCTAAATTTCCAAATTTTTAGAAACCTTTCTTAGCCGGTCGCTTATGTCTTACAATTAACCACCATGCCAAATTTTAAGTTTCCAGCAGCAAAACTATCACAGATTTTGAAAGTTTAGAATGTTTGTTTGGTCCTATACCCTTTGAAATTTCGTTTTTTTTTTTTTTTTTTATAAACTATTTTATACCAGCGCTTATATATTAAATATGAGAGAATTGGCAAATTTTAAATTTCCATCCCTAGTAATTCCATATAAATCGTAATTTAGAATGTTTTTAGAATATTCACAGTTTTTTTTTCATTTTCTAAAATTCCCCCCTTTTTTAAGTGCCTGGATACAGAATTTAAAAGTAACAGACATGTTAAATTTCAAGTTTATATTCCTAACAATTCTACATAAATTGTAATTTAGAAATTTTTCCACTCATTTCACACTTTTAAATTTCGAATTTTTTAGAAAACAACAACCATGCCAAATTTCAAGTTATTAGCCCCTTCAATATCACAACAAGAAAGAAAAATCATGCGTCAAGCATAGATTATGTAACACTTTCCAACGCTTCCAAAATAATCTTACAAGTCATACCGTTTAATAAGCTAAAAGATAACATCTAATTAAACAATTTGGAAAACGCATAAAATATTTAAAAACATAATTTTAGGAATTTCCAACATATACAATATTCGGAAAAATATCCAAATACTTTTATTCATCCCTGTATATGATCTATAGATTTGTATATATACTACATAGGATGCTAAATTTTTGTTCAGTTAGGAAACGCGTAGCGCAGTTTAAAATTCTCCGTCAGGAGTTTCTGCCAATAAACGGAAATGTGTTCGCGAACTTTTGTGCTTCCCTGTATAGGATCTACAGAATTTATACACACCACGTAATAGAAAAAAAAACGAGTTAAAATTAAAATTGCGTTCAGTAGCTTAAATCGCACTTCCAGGAATTATCGTTAACAGACAGTAGATAATTATTTTGTGTGTCCCTGTAAATGAACGATGACTGCTCTACACACAATATTCTGTAGTAAGCCTCTTGTAATGAACCTTAGTGATATATATAAATTTCAATGCGTTTAAAATAGTGAAACATAATTTAAATAAACCGCAGACGATTTTTCTCCATAGACGTAATGTAACGGAATTCTTTTGACTGTCTCTGTAAAGTAACATTAAGTGCTATCCACACCTTATTCCATATTAAGCTTCTTCTAATTCACCTTAGTGATATATATAAATTTCAATGTGTTTAAAATAGTGAAACATTATTTAAATAATCCGCAAATGATTTTTCCCCATAGACCGCAATGTAACGGAATTCTTTTGAATGTCCCTGTAAAAAAACTATAAGTGCTACACATTTCCGTTGAAATAGGGAACATGCTATAGATAACGACAATAACATATAAAAATTGCAGAGCAATCCGAGCATATTTACGGGAATTAGAGCACGGACAGACGGCCAGACGGCCAGACGGCAGACGGCCATCCGGCCAGACAAACCGAAGTCATAAACACTTTTCAACTAGGTTGGAAAGTGTTAAAAAATGGCTGATTACAAATTCAATAAAAATACCCACAATTCTTTGGTGATGGTTTGTGACTTATGAAAGATGGCTGCATATAACCAAATTGTAATATTTCATTTAGAATCAAAAATAATCTATGCGTAAGGCATTTTATCTCAATGTGGCCGACTATTGGGGGGTGGCTGACTATTGGTACATTTACCCTACTTTACCATTGAAAGCTGAAATCAGTACAATTTCGTATATCGCCGTTTTAAAAAGATTAAATGATTAATCGGTACCACATCATTTTCCTCTTTAGAAATAAAGAGATGTGAAATGTACATTTTCTTCCATAAAATATAATTGACAAATAACTTTCTTGTATCAAAAATAGATGAAATATTAAATGAATTGTTTATTTTATGAATTTTAGAAAATTCATTGAAACCAAAATGCAAAATCGCACTTTATTTAAATGAAGTCATCATCAACTTTACGATACTAAAATTGCACGTTTCTTGAGCTATATTTCAAGTGTTTATTCCTCTTTAATAAAAAGCTATGCGTTGCTGACGACTGGGATTTTTCGGTAATCGTTGCCACAGATTAATCTCGGAAAACGAAACATTTGAAGTTACTGAAAAAAATTAATAGCTCGAAATGTGTTTGTCAGAAAAATGTTAGACAAATTGCGTTAGAAAGGTAAAACAATGTATTTTTCTTTGTATAAATTTCCAATCTAATGATTATGCCGTTTTTCAAATATAGAATTTCAAAAATTACCAAATTTTAGAATGGAGTACCATAGCGAAACCATCACGCGTAAAAAGATAATGATTACAGGAATTTGTCTTGACGTGTATTACCGCGACCCACGTTATATACGGTCCAGCGCCCCCTGAATATTAGGCCTGAGCGCTAACAACAATGGCGGCTGTCGCAGGCCGATTTTTTTTTCAGCGTTTGAACGGTCCCTCGAAATTCCACACCAATACTTTCTAAAAGTTTTCTGCGCTTTGTTTTTCGGAGATCAATTAAGTCAAAGAAAACTTTTAGATATTATTGGTGTTTAAGTTCGAGGGACTGTACAAACGATTCCGCCTGCGACAGCCGCCATTTTTTTCAGCGCGCAGGCCTAGTATTCAGGGGGCGGTGTACGGCCGGTGCATGACGTTTAAAACGTCACATGGAGTGGATCATTTTTACATGGCGATTGGTGCAAAGCGACGTGCCCCCGTTTTGCACCAATCGCCGTGAAAAAATGATCCAATACATGTGACGTTTTAAACGTCATGCATCGGCCGTATATAACAAGGTCACGGTATTACTCGCTATAGCACGAGTCACAAATAATAGTAACCCTTATTATTCTGTTACGATATAAAAGTGAATTATAATGTCACGAGTGCATGATTTTTATTTAATTCTCGACAAATACTAGATGCGCCATTTCATTTTAGTACATATATATTAAATGTAAGAAATCTGTTTTTTAAATAAAATAAATAGTTTTCAGCGATGTTCTGTAACTCGGGAAGCCCGGGTTCGATTCCCTAGTTTTCATCATATTTATTCAATTAAAAGCTTTTTTTTTTTTAAATTTATTTTATTATATGCTGTTTAATAAATTTCATTATAAACTTTACTATCAATGAATAAAAACTTTATTAGAGATATAGAAAATTGTCACCATGTATTGGTAAAATAAAATGCAATCTGTTGCGCGCAACATTTAAAACACACACACACACAAAAAAAAATATTTTCAATTTTTGATTTTAGTTAATGTAAATGCATTAGATATAGGCCTACAGCTAATGTTATTAGATTAAATAATATCATCATATTAAATGAGCAACAAAAGATTATATATTTAAATAATCATAAATTTCACACTAAGAAACGCATACCAATTAAAACAAATAATATTTATATCGATTAAATGAAAAAAAATATATATTAGTATAATTTTTTTATACAGTATGCCCACTAAAGTCCCGTGCCACTCTCTTAACTTCGGAACGGCAACTGCTATATTCATAAAAGTGCTGTCTAGGTATAGTAAAGTAGTCATTCGCTACTGAATGAAACCACCTACATCGCCACCTGGTGTAAAACTGCGGAGTTAGAATTCCTATCTCGAAAACAGAAAGAGATAGGGAAAACAAATCATTTACAAAGTTGTAGAGCATCATCGATTTAGTACAAAAAACACCTTGTGGACATTAATGCGAAGAATAGAACGGTTAAAACGTGCATTTGTTTTTTCGTGATTTCATACACTGTGACGTGACAAAACGATATTAGAAAGAAAGAAACAACCCGTTATAACAAAGCAGGTGTATTTTGACCCCTCCACAAACATTGCAGGACCTTAAACAACGCATTACGGACGCTTGTGCCAACGTGTCACCATCTATACTCCAACGTGTGCAACGTGAAATTCAAACAAGGATCCAAATATGCTTTGCAGCTGACGGTGAGAAATTGGAACATCTAAAATGAAGGTATATTATTACAACTAGTTGTTTTTTTCGAAGATCGTTTTGTCACGTCACAGTGTAGGAAATTACGAAAAAACAAATGCGCGTTTTAACCGTTCTATTCTTCGCATTAATGTCCACAAGGTGTCTTTTCGTACTAAATCAATGATGTTCTATAACTTTGTAAATCACTTTTTTTCTCTATCTGTTTCCGTTTTCGAGATAGGAATTCTAAGTCCGCATCATTGCACAAGGGGGCGCCGTAGGCGGTTTCGTTGAGTAACGCATGGCTACTTTACTATACCTAGACACTACTTTTATAAATATAGCAGTACCCGTTACGAAGTTATGATGGTAGCAAGGGACTTTAATGGACATACTGTACATACCTCTGTAATGTAAAAAATAAAATAAATTGTGTGAAATAAGTATTATAAGCAGACGCGCATTTAATAATAAAATTAGCACATGCCGTTTGTTTTAATATGAAAATCAAGTTATGTATGCTCAATATATCCACCATCGCAATGTATCATCCATTCTGCACGAAGGTGGACACATTAACATACTTAACTTTATTTTCTTATTAAAATAAAGTGTACCTTACTTACATTTGTCACTTTTATTAGTTAATATACATCTGCCTTATAATGCCACACTTCTGCATGCTATTATTGGTGGACTTAAACTGACGATTGAATTATAAAAAAATATAGGGGATTGAAAATATAAAAAAGATACTTCCAGTTTTATGACAAAGTTATATTTACATGTTTACATTTTTAACACTTTCCAACCTAGTTGAAAAGTGTTTATGACTTCGGTTTGTCTGGCCGGATGGCCGGATGGCCGTCTGGCCGTCTGTCCGTGCTCTAACTCCCGTAAATATGCTCGGATTGCTCTGCAATTTTTATATGTTATTGTAGTACTCTATAGCATGTTCCCTATTTCAATGGAAGTGTGTAGCACTTATAGTTTTTTTACAGGGACACTCAAAAGAATTTCGTTACATTGCGATCTATGGGGAAAAATCATTTGCGGTTTATTTTAATGATGTTACTCAATTTCAAACACATTGTAATTAATATATATCACTAAGGTGCATTACAAGAAGCTTAATATGGAATAGGGTGTGCATAGCACTTATAGTAACTTTACAGGAACAGTCAAAAGAATTCCGTTACATTACATCTATGGAGAAAAATCGTCTGCGGTTTATTTAAATAATGTTTCATTATTTTAAACGCATTGAAATTTATATATATCACTAAGGTGCATTACAAGAGGCTCACTACAGAATATTGTGTGTATAGCAGTCATCGTTCATTTAAAGGGAGACACAAAAGAATTCTCTACTGTCTGTTTACAATAATTCCTGGAAGTGCGTTTTAAGTTACTGAACGCGATTTTAAATTTAACTCACTTTTTGTGTATTTACGTGGTGTGTATAAATTCTGTAGATCATATACAGGGAAGCACAAAAATTCGCGAACACATTTCCATTTATTGACAAACTCCAGAAGGAGAATTTTAAACTGTGCTACGCTTTTCTTAACTGAACTAAAATTTAGCATCCTATGTAGTATATATACAAATTTATAGATCATATACAGGGCTGAATAAAAGTATTCGGATATTTTTCCGAATACTGTATAAGTTGCAAATTCCTTAATTTATGTTTTTAAATATGTTATGCGTTTTCCAAATTATTTACTTAGATGCTATCTTTCAGCTTATTTGATTTGTAAAATTATTTTGGAAGTGTTGGAAAGTGTTTCATAATCTATGCTTGAAGCATGATTTTTCGTTCTTCTTTCATACTAAATCGAGGATGGTCTACAACTTTGTAATTGACATTCTTCCTGTTTCTCGTACCGTTTTAGAGATAATAAAGACTAACTCTGCCGTTTTTCGCTGTGGCGGTGTAATGACATCTTATCGCGTAGCGCATAGACACCTTCCTATACCTAGATACTACGATTAAGAATGTAGCTGTCGCCATTGTGAATGTATATAGGACATTAACAGGACCATGTATATTCTGTGTTGCGACCCACCTACCTTAGAAAACACATGCTTGCGGCCCGCAAGTAATAAAGTTTGAGTATGACTGATGTAGAGCATCGAAATTACGCAAAATGAAAATCATACGTTGAAACATTTGATATACGTCCTCAAAAAATATACAGTAAATGATGACGAAATTTTTGAATGATACTTAGAACAAAAGGTAAGGGTTTTAGACCTTGCCGCGAAGGGCATTACTAGTTGTTCAGGATGGTTGCACTAGAATTTCGTTACATGTTCATACCGGGTATTAAGACTTACGCTTTCAATACTGAAATATCTGTAATGAAGTTATAGAAAGGCATTTTTAAAAGCAAAGAAAAAGTGATATGGTGTACGGATCAGGAGAATAAGGTGAATGAGAAAGTTCTGCAAACCCACAGCAGTCTAAAATTCAAACGCGGTACAATAAAGAGGCGCACTAATTAAATCATGGAAGAAAAACGTTATTTGCATAAATTTTGACACAATGTGTTATAAAACTATGATTTATTATGTAAAATCATAAATCTCTGGCGTTAACCCTTCTCTGGGAGATTCAAAACTTTCCTTCACACATGTTTATTTTCTATATCAAATTTGTAATATATCACACATGTTTATTTTGTATATGTTAAAATTAAAGAAGAATCACATTAGACTAACTGTATTATGTTTAAATATTGCGTATTTTTAAGTTAGACTGGCGCAAATCTCGGCAATAGCAATTTTTTTTATTTTCGAGTTTGTAAATTAGAAACAATTTTTTTACAATTAAGTAAAATATTTTGTTTTATGATATTATTTCTTATTTCTTCTCTCTGTATTTTAAATGAATTGAGTGAAGAGCATGCATTTTAAAGTGATCTATGTATTTAAATGCGTGTATTGTAAATAAAAGTTATGTATTTAAAATAAAAAAGAGTGAAAGGTTTTATTTTAATTGAATTGATTGCAGTACGATTTATGGAGATGATAACAACATTTGAGGATTTATCACATGCGCCCAGCTAACATGAAAGTACCAGATGTTGTTTTCTTATTGAAAAAAATTTAACCCAAATGAGCGAATGTGCATTTGAATAAATATCAAAAATATTTTTTTTCAATGACTATAGTGTTAAAGAAATATTTATATATATATTATGAAATATTACGATAAAAAATATTTACTTCAGTACTTTTCTGAAGATTCACATAAAATATCTAAAGATATAAGAATAAAGCCGTATTGTTCAGATAAAGCTTTTTACATTTCTTGACGAAAAATAAGTAGAAGACAGACAAACCCGTGGGAAAAGAGCTCTACGATGAATCCTTTAGTAAAAAAAGTGGAGTAAGATAAAATAAATAAAAGTGACACCGAAAATAAAAATAAAAACTAATTATCATTATTTTTTATCGTGTGATATTAGTAAGAAAATATTGGTGTATCACATGTAATACATATACAAAAATGGTTAAGAGATCAAATGTCAATTGTTTAATATAAATCTCTTTACGCGCTTTACACGTGTCTGTATTTTTTTGTTTTTTTTTTAAGTGATGTTTATGTATGAGTTTATAATTTTACACACTGTTCATAACATGAAGTTATATACAATATGAGAAGAAATGAAGAAAATATTAATGGGTGACAATGTTCAATAGAAACTTTTAATGCGCAAAAGAGAGAGAGAGAAAAAAAGCTTTGTTTTTGTAGAACTAGATATATGTATTTTACAACATCATATATCTGACGGCAATTTTCCTCTTTCTAAAACCATTGTTGCGCAAAAATGCCAATACGTAAGTCACATATCTGGAAAAAATATTACAAAATACATTTTATTAATATTTTTTTAAAAAATGCTCAAAATGTAACATTTCTTTTATCACCATACTAGTGTAAATGCCCGTTCTTGGACGGTGGTTAGAAATCGTGGTTTTCACTTAAAACTTGGAAATAACTGATTAACATATTCATATGTTCACCGTCAATAAGGAAACTGACCTGAAACTGGGCATGACTTACAGCTCAGGATCTGATTAAAGCATATGTCTATGGAGTTTTAACAACACATTTGTAAATAAAATTTTGGGCAAATTTTTTGGAAATTATTTTACTATAATAATATGCAATCCACAGATGAGACAGATGAGACAATTTTTTATATTTTTTAACTAATAATTTATTTGTATGATTTATTTGTTCCATTTTCATAATCGGGATGGCTGCCCCTTTTCCACAATGGGAGATCCTGTCCTTGTTATAAAGTGGTATACCCAATGGATTCTTTAAAAAATAATAAAATACATTACCTTATATATTCTGATGCAACCAATATTTCAACCAATGCAACATGATATTAATTTTATGTTCAACATAAACTAAAAATCTGTATTTTTATTGACAGATTTCAGTTTAGCATCAAAATGCTGTATCTTATGGATAATATGATGTTGTGATTTATTTTTGTTTAACTTTTTAAGTCGGTTAGTAAAATCATTTTCCAACTTTGTTAACTTTGCTAGTGTCTACTTTACATTATTAATGCATAAAAATAGTCATTGTTGAAACAGATTTGAAAATAATTCATGCTTGAAAATTATTTAAAGCTAAATTAAGCGGCAGTTCAGAAATAAATTTTATTCAAAGTTAATTTTTTTTGTATTCGATTATGTAAAAATTGAAATTGTACGGTGTTTAGAAGTGGAGTAAGAGCGATAAAAGGGAAATCGATAGCGCTGTTCGTTGTCATCACCGTTATGCATTTGTAAAAATTACAATTGTGTTTTAGTTGATGTCCAAAAGTTGAAATATTTTTGACGAAGTAAGAGAAATCCACAGTCAAAGATATATGACTTAAGAGCTAGGTCTCTAACTAGAAACTGTTAAATGAACTTATTATAAACCTACAAAAATAATTCTTATAAAACATCATCTTTAAATTATTTAATCTAACTCCAAAGACAATTATTATTTATAGACATTTGTTTTTACCATAACACCACTTTTAATAATTTAAATTTTCCTCAAATCATTTACTTTTCTGAATTCTTTATTAAAAAATTGATTCATCTAAACTACAATTTTTATTTTTTAAAGATATCAGTAAAATGAAATCAAGGTATACAATCAAGATGAAGTAATCAATAAAAGCTCCCATTCAAATCCATAATCTTTATAATTAAGAAATGAAAAATATGAAAATTACGTCATGTTGACACAATCATGTCAATGTTTCTCTTTAGTTTTTTCAATATAAAAATAAATTTCAAGCTAAGTACAATGTCCTTTTAATCTGCGCAAACTTTTCACTCGTACTTTATGTAAGTACTTTTATGCTTAACCAACATGTATTCAAATAGAAATATGTTTTCTATTTAATTATAATGAAACAAATTGGCATCAATAGGCATAAAGTTAATATAAACCCAGTGGTTCATATTCTCGCAATGTCACAATAAAAGTGAATTTTTATTAGGTTATAAATATAAAGTACACGTGCATAAATATTTTTAGCGAAATTTATCTTGCAAATAAAAGACGTCCAAATAGCCTAATATGTTTCATTATTTCTCTTTTTTCAGCAACAATAGAAGTTATCATATTATTCACCATATAATATTCACAATAAAATCACTACAACATCTTAATCAATTTCTTTCTGAAGAACACACCTTCAATTGTCAGAATAAACAAAGTTTTTAAAGCATATATTTAACAAGCTTATTTAAAGGTACTTGATGGCCTAAGCATGAGGGATAAATCTAATCAGTTAGAGAGTGAAATAAAAGAGCCATAAAATAAATGAAGATAAAATGGCCTTTAGTCCTGCAAACACGCTTCTTTCAAGAAATTTATTTCTGTCAGAAGCAAAGGGAATATTAAAAAAATTACTTCATGTACCTTTATGGAAAATCTATTATGTTACGAGCACTTATCTAAAATATATGTGAAAGCATGTTATGTCGAGTTCTTATGCTTTAAATTACCAATATTTTATTTTCTTGCATTTTAAATGAAGAACACACAGCCCTGAAAAAAGGGATAAACTCCAAATATTTCTTGCATTTAATCCTATGAAAAATATATAGATACCAATCGACTGTGAAACGTATGTACATTTAATTTAATGCATAAATTATACTTTGAAGGATGTCTACATTGTATACACTTTCATTTTTTCAATAGTTACATGCAGTTTTTGCACTCAATTTGAGTTACTTTGAGAAACTCATCCTAGGAAAGTATATGGTTTATGAATTTTTCATAAATCTTCAGGCACTTGAAAGCATTCAAATCTTGAGTTTAATCATGATATATATATTTATTTAACATTAACTCAAATAATTAATTTGCAGTACGATGGAGATGGGGCTACCCATCTAGATACAGAAATGCTCTGTATCACACATTACAACGCTAGCGTTATAGAATACATTATAATGTTATAGTACACATTACAGTACCATTACAGTATATTTTACAGTAACGTTACAGTATACGTTATAAGGTTACAATAATAAACTGGACAAAATGAGAACAATAGATAAAATATAAATATTAAGATTGTCCTATTCATCCAAATAGAGACACTCCTTGCATCACTCTAATAGTTCATATATGAAATTTAAAGCATATAAGTCAGGCATTAAAAGTTATATCTCATGATAGAATCCTCCATGTTTAAAAAACAAATATAAAAGTTTCATTTAGTTTTACGTTAACGAGATCTATATGTAAGGCGTCCCATCAAGACCGCTCTAGCTTTGCAGATCCGGATTCTTCTCTTAGAGTACATAAAAAAGGCCTAAAAATCTATACCTACAACCTCTAGTTTTCGAGAAAAATGCAAAAGAAAAATATCACGTCATATCCGGTGCAAGAAAAAAAAACTTTATTGGAAACATGAACATCAGTATATTCACGAACGGAATACATTATCACAATGCGAAGGTTAACGGCAATTACTAGTTGCAGTCCTTTAAATAGGATTCAAACTACCTACAGTTTGACGTCATTTCACGGTGCGTGCATGCTTAGGATTGAAAAGCGAGGTGGATATTTTTCGCATCTTCGTCTACAAACATATGCAAATACCTGTGCTTGTGCTGCTGCTATCACGGTTAATTTCGCATTTGTTTAAAACAAAATTTTCCAACGCGCGCTTCATTTTAATGCTATAATAAACATTATTAATAACTTCGATGGAGATCAAAACCATGACATTAACTTCAAAGGCGCAATGAGCACTGCAAATAACGAGACACAGAGGATTCTGGAAATTTTCGATTGTTTGTTGATTCGTTGATGCGCAGTGATGGTAATTTTGAATGATCCTGATTGAAGGGCCTGATTATTAAAGACGCACAGGGGACATGTGCCGCAAACATGCATTTTCAGGGGGCCCCAAAATTCATTTTGTCCACCCTCTGAAGATACAATGTAATGGAACCGTCCATTTATAGTTCACATAGAAAAAATAATTTTTTTCTATCCATGTAAACAAAACTATCTAACTAAACTTCACTAACGACAATAATGTAAACTTCGAAATCCCGACAACTGATATTGCATCAAACATGTTTCGTTCAATCCTTTCAGTTTAGAATTTTACTCGCTCTAAATAGCATGTAGTATAGAAAATTCTACCTTCTTATACCTTCCCATGTCTTTTTACATCTGTCTATACTATATTATTTATTCATAAAGTTATGGTTTAAAATTTAAACTGTACATAAAGATGTTTGTCCTATTTAAAATACATCTTTCTTGAGAAAGGGGGGCCTAACATGTCCCCCTTGCTCTGGGCCCCCCATAAGCCCTGACTGATTGTCTATTAGGTGCGAAAACTTCATTTTGAGGCTTCGTTCTTGCGTTCTGTTGTGTTTTGCGTTCTGTCGCTTTTTTGCGTTCTATCGCTGTTTCTGTTCTTTTTGACTATCATAAATAGTCTCACGTCGCCATTGCCCAATGAAGTGTTCCGAACTCATGGTTTCAACTATGAAATTTGTCTAGTACAAAATGTTGGTAACTTTCATAAACTCATAAACAATGTGTTTATATATTATATTTTTCATACATTTTTAAACTGTGAGAAATTTTATATTAAATCCGTACACTGTAATAAGTTGTGTACACTATAAAAAACGTATCTACCAAAACGATGCACAAAAACGTGTTTCAGAAAAGTATGGATCTTCTAATTTTTAAAATCCCATTTTTCATTTAAAATTGCCGGACAACATTGTATTAATATCCAAAGGGCTTCAGGGCTTCGAAGCTATAAAAAAATTAAACCATGAAAGCCTATGAATGAAAATTATTTTATTTAAACTTTAAATAAAAAAACTTTATGGACATTATTAAAAGCTGTCATAATAGTGTTTATATATATATATATATATACATATATATATATATATATATATATATATATATATAACCACAAAGATGAAAATTTGAAAGTATTGTACATATAATGAATGCACTTGGGATGTTTCTAAAAAATCCTGTTATTTTTTAATAAAGAAACAAATACAATGTTAAATTTTAAACTTTGTTTTTTGCTTTCTCTCTTCTCTTAAATGAATTCATTCCTAATTCCGTAAATTTAATGGTGATAATTTCCTCAGAAAACTCCCAGCTTATTACCGTTTTCAGGAATTTATTAGAATGCCCTTTTAAACATATTTTGAAGCCTACATAATACAGATAGCCTATCATAAATATAAACCTATATTTTTTCGTCAATATTAAAACCCGCATGAATATAAATTTGCGTTAGATTTTGGCAGTTAGTTATAAGTAAAAGAAATAATTTAAACTGTAAATTAATTTGCGATTTTTAATTATTTTCAATAACTTTCACGGATGTACTTATTTTATCTATAGGCGCGT
Source organism: Maratus michaelseni (assembly GCA_963931845.1). Lineage (NCBI taxonomy): Eukaryota > Metazoa > Arthropoda > Arachnida > Araneae > Salticidae > Maratus > Maratus michaelseni. The sequence goes on along the minus strand of OZ007589.1, from coordinate 260,428,855 downwards.
AAATTTACAATTAACATATGTTTACTATGATAATATAAGTTTTTTTTGTAATAACATAAGAAAATGATTTCAATAAAATATTCAAAATTATCAGAGGCCCTATAATTTTACCAGAATTTTTCACATTATTTAATCACAGAAAAAAATTACTAATTCTTTGATTAAACAGAGAAAGATTTCCAATCTGCAAAAGTGGTTTCATACTGCATGGAAATCGTTAGGTGTGTACGCATCTTGATTAGGAAGACAATGGCATGCTCTTTACTACTGGTAATTTATCGTTACTGGTAATTGATTATTATTATGGGAACTATCTATTTTCCCTCTTTCTATTAAAGGAATATTTTTAAAAATAAGAATGACTTTTAAATTCTGTAACCCCTGTAACAAGTTTGGAGACTAGATGGTGTGCCTCATAAAAAATTACTCGACAAAATGTGCTGTAATTTTTAATTCATTTAGTAAGAACTTTTTGTTTAATTTTTTTGATAAAATTGGTGAACCTATGGTGAACATATTTTTCGTCTTTATACTACTACACAGAATACATCCCTAAATTTAATCGCCGTTAAAAGTATTTATATTCAGTACTGAAAACGATTAAGGTTTAAAATATGCAATTTATCTTAAATCACTCTGCTAACTCTGGATTATTTCAATTTTCCCATTTTGTCATTTTTGATGCTATTTGTAAATAATGAAATGCATTTAAAAATTTATAAACTATTTTTAAGGACATCGTATCACTCTCTTTAAAATGTAAGCCTTTATTTTATTATTATTTTTTTTTTTATCTAAAGATTTCTTCTTCCATTTATCAATTTTGAAAAACTCCCCTTATTACCGCTGAACAAAAATAATACATAACTAAGTAAGATAATTCAGTTAGATAATGCATTATATTTTTCTATATATTTTATTGTGTTTTTAATAAAAATTCAGTTTGTAATAAATTATCTCAAGAAGAACTGAACGTAAGCTTAATTGTAATTTGATTTCCTTGATTTTCCTAATCAATTTCGTTAATTACAATTTCGATATATCAATCTGTTATTCTTATCCATATTAAAAAAAATAAAAGTTACATATTAACCAGATGATGCATGTTATGAAATAAACTTAATGTTCAAGATCATTTAAAAAATATTCCACCAATTAATGAAGCTTTAAACCATGAAAATGTATCTATAATAAATAAATGAGCATCAGTAAGCATGTTTCGTACTTGTTATAATTAAATTCGCTTTCACAATAATTTCTTTTTCCAGAAAAATAATAATTCTTGCATAAAAACAACTATACTAGACGTTTATCCATGAACTAAATACTAGTCGATATTTTGAATGATGATTTGCATTCTGCATGATATTAATATTCTCGTATTTTTCAATTTCGTATAAGATTAAGACATATTATAATGTATTTCTTTATCTCTCTGCATAAAGAATAAATTGATGAATTTGAAATGAATTTATGATTATCTTAGAGAAATTGATTTCTATAAGTTTCAAATATGCTTAAAAAAACTACCCGTATTGCAATCTGTTTTACAACGATTAAAAAAGATTTTATTATTAGGAGTTCAACATTTTAAATTTGCATAATCCCGCAATTACATGACAGAATGACATTCCGTTTGGAATCTCCCAGTAGAATTTACTGAAAATTCAAATATAGCTTTTTTAATATGTTTGTTACAAAGATTATATGCAGACGACCTGTGAATTATAATTTAAATGCAGAATTAATTGATGGACGATATTACTAATGCACTGGTACCAGTTACATTGTTATACAATGATTTGCGACAGAGATGAAAGGTATAATTTTTTCCCTGACTGCAGACGCCAGTTCATACTGCTCACTTACTTTTCAAAAGTTTCGCCTTTAAGAATACTAGGGCATCCAACCCGGGCTTCCCGGGATAGAGAATATATGTGAAAACAATTTTTTTATTTGAAAACTCTAGATTTTTTACGATTAATATATATATATATATATATATATATATATATATTTAGATTGCCCTCTAGCAACACCAAAGAACATTTTATGAAACATGTCAATTCTATATTCAACTAAAATTTTGAAATTTATTAAAAGCTGTAATTTCGTATTGGCCTCCAGCCAGAAGTTAATAGCCGAAGGAATCGTTAAAAATTTCATTATCTGCAGCAGTTTTTATTATTATCCTGATAATTTTAGCAGTTTTAAGCGCTTCTTTCAATTACACGTCTGTTAAATTTTAGTTTTATTTACACTCTTTTATTTATTGCTTAATGAAGTTTTAATTTCGTTATTGAATATTAGCTGGAAACAAATGCTAAACTTTTTATATTGTTTAAAGTGCAAACGGAACAATATTTTATAATCGTCTGCAAACAATACAGATAAGGTAGAGCCAAGAGAGATGGCGCGGTCGGAGAGATTGTGCACATAGTGGAGTAGGGTGAGCGCGCAGCGACTCCAAGTAGTTGTACAACAGCAGTAGTTGAGTGTCTACTTGAAAGTGAAGGTTGATTATTTTGAGCGCCTAAGATAAAACATTGATATTTTGTTTTGTTCTCCCAAAGTAAGTACTTGAATTTTCATACCTATTCATCAGAATTTCTATACAATGTCAGTAGTACAAAATATTTTAAATTTTAACGATTTCTCATAAGCTACTAATCTAGACTAAGAATGTGAACATCAACGGTTCGATTTAGTAGCAGCCATGTTTAAATAAAAGGCCGCGCAATCTCTTCTACCGAGAATTTGCGCATCTGCTACTTAGGAGAGATGGCGCATTGTTCCCATTAGTTTCCACGCTAGGAGAGATTACGCAGCTTATTGGTAAATTTGCATAAAAAATGAAAAATGAAAATGGACTAATTTTAAGTTAAACGTGTTATCAAGTAACTTAATGTTATTTTGTAATATTATCGGGACTTGCTTTTTCTGATCCTTTAATTAACTTTTTTTAATCGTTTATTTATTTTTTTTCTGATTCTTTAATCATTAGGTTGAAATATTCACTCCTAATACATCAATATTTGTTCCCAAAAACCTTACAACAGTGTCATTTAAGTGTAATTATTATTGTTAACAATTTAATTGTAGTTATTATTAGTAACAATCTCTCCTACCCATGTGCGCAATCACACCAACCCTGTAAGGACAAAGTGCGCAAAATTACTTTCTTGGTTTTATTACAACTGTTCTATTAAATTGCAACATAACAACAAAATAGCAATGGAAATTCTTTAAAAACAGATGAAGTCAAAATTATTCACGGATAGTTTAGCAAAAAAATAATATTTAGATGTTTTATTGTTATTCTTTTGAATTGTGCGCAGACTCTCCTAGCTTTACCTTAGATTAAAAAAAAGCATGCTTGAAATTTAATTTAAATGATATAATAAATGAGTAAATTGTGATACAGTTTTCAAACAAATTTCATTTGAAAGTAGATTTTCCCCCCTATATAAGGTGTAAAAATTAAAAATACGCGATGTTTAGAAATTAAAAAAATTACAGTAGCAAAAATCGAAAACCGAAATTTTATCGTCAAGTGTTACCATTCACAAAATGACGTCAGCGTTACGCACGGACACATTTGTCCTTTATAATATACATATTTCATAGCAATATTGTAAAATATGTTAGGAGCTTAAAAAATTCTAGCTGTTCAAGGATTTTTTTATATTTCTCCCAGCAGATGATTACTATTTAAATGAGCTTCAGGTTATACATACTCTTGTAATCTTGTGCAATGTAAGAAAAATGACATGAAAAAACTGTCATTTTAACTTGAAATTCTGCAGCAAATTGCAGCTAATCTTTTATTTGTATTTATAGATACTTTTCACTTAAAAATCTTATGTATCACTCACATTGGTAAGGTAATCGCAATTTTATCTCTATGATGACAAAACCAATTACAGATTATTAGAAAGTGATTACAGGGTTGAGAGAAATTTAAATTTGAATGTTGCTACAGTTTACTGCATAAATAACAGTTTAAAATATCATTTTTTGCGGGATTAATTGTTTACGGTAGAATAATGAAGAAATACATTGAGATATTCCTGTAATGAATGCCATTTTAGACTACGATACACTTCGCACCAGTTCTTCACAATGTAGATGACATATGCAAGTCTACATAACATCTTAAACTTTTGTATTTAAAAAATCCATCCTTCTGCTGCAAAATGTATTGTTTGATAACATTCAAAATATCTGAAACTATACTAACAAGAAAAATCATTCAATGTGAACGCTAACAATTAAAGGTACTATAGTCTGTGACTATGAATATCGATTTTTATAGCTCATTCGATTAGTCTCATCGAGCTTAGTCATTTTATACCTCGCATATCGGCTACTGAGTTTTTATAATGACAGGGGGCCGGATCAAAGTTCCAAATTTCGTGATGCCTTCAAAGAAATAAGTGTGATTTAAGTTTACTAATTGGTTTTTACTGTGCCATACATTCCCAATAACTACTATAATTATCAGTTTGTATCAGTTAAGTTTATTTCTATGTTCAAGTATGGATTTGCCAAAGGAGGATACATTGATAAAGACGAAAACTACGTCACCCCTACAGACTACTGTTTTAAAATTCAAGAAAGAAATCAGAGCTGTTTTGAATGAGTCGTCGAGTCAGCTGAAGAATCCTTTGCTCGTTGTTTGACTGTGAGAAATATTTTTGTTTTACTCACTTTTTCGGAATGTACAATGTGTCAAAAATTGACTGTCATCAAGGCATGCCAGTGTAGGAACCATAAATAAATTTAAATCTTATACTATAATAATCAGTTTGTATCGGTTAAGTTCATTCTTATGTTCAAATATGGATTTGCCAAAGGAGGATATATTGATAAAGACGAAAACTACGTCACGCCTATAGAGTACTGTTTTAAAATTCAAGAAAGAAAGCAGAGTTGTTTTGAATGCGTGGTCGAGCCAGCTGAAGAAGCCTTTGCTCGTTGTGTGACTGTGAGAAATATTTTTGTTTTACTCACTTCTTTGGAATGAACAATATGTCACAAATTGACTATCATCAATGCATGCCAATGTAGGAACCATAAATAAATTTAAATCTTACTTATTTCTTTGACGGCAACTGGTTTTCAATGAACGAAATTTTAAACTATGACCTGGCCCCCTTTCATTATAAAAAATCAATAGCCGATATGCTAGGTAGAAAATTACTTAGCTTGATGAGAAGAATCGAATGAGCTATAAAAATCGAAATTCACAGTAAAATAACTATGACAACTTTACTTGTAAAAATGTTTAAGGAAAATACAGTACATTTCAGTCATAATAAGTTTTCAAGTGCCTAAAAAATCAGCTGCTAAATATCAAGGTCCAGGTCAAACCAGGCAGGGTGGCCTACCTTTCCGCTTAAGCTCAACTAGTCTTGCCCAGGCTGCTAAATATCAATACGAAATCAGTAAAAACAATAAAGAGAAATAAGGTTTTTCTCACGAAATGTAACCTAACCCTTTGGTAGATAGAAAAGAAATGCCGCCAACACTTCTGAGTACAATTTTAATAAAAATTCAAGATAAAAGACATGCATTGACGAACAGTAGTTTCTGACAGATGGATTATTGGTTTGACGAATTAATTGAACTCGTTTTATTTATTTGTTTAAAAAATAGATATTTTGTTCATTTTACGACTAATTTAGTTTGTGTTAGATAAGATATCAACCTCGTTTTCGCCATAAATTTTTTATTGTTGGTAAGGAATCTTGCAAATTGTAAGAATCAACAATTATGCTCTTTAATATCCTTAACTTTGTGTTTGAGAATGTAGTATTTTTCGTTTTGCAAAGTAAAAAATATCAAGAGTTAATCCATTTTACAATTTTTTTATCATATACCAAACATTTATGTTGAATAACTGAATGAATTCCGGTTGATATTTTAATAAAGAAACAACACTTTTCAACTATAATACAAAGCCTAGAATTAATTTTCATTACCACGTTATATTACTGTGTGAAAATATTCGTGGTCTGCATGCTCATACACAAACACACGTCCTGGATATTTAAAAAAACCTACCAATTTCATACTGAAACAAATAAGATAATGCGCTGGTCTTTACCAAACCACAGTAGAATGATATTAGCAAGCTATAGCTTGTGAAAATTTTGCTTCCGTTTCGACGATTTCCTAGTCATACTTATCATAGCAATTAAACTGTACTGAAAAAAAAAAAACACATGCTGTTTGTACAAAATGACTCATCCCACTTTCAATAAAATCAATATAATTCAAGACATATAATTCGCCGTGTAATATTAATGCAATATTTAAATATACTTTTGTGTCCTTTCAGTTCCAATTTAGTGTCTTGTTTTAATGTTGTGGATATATTGAAACATGTACTTATTCCGGTAACATTTTAAATGAAAGTCTGAAGTTCCCATTGAAAGACCTTCCTTGTGTGCATTACATGAATTGTACTGAACTTTACTGTAATGCAGATAAAGTACTATATTAAAATTTGCAATTTCTCAAAATTAAAATTGCAATTTCTCTAAAATTTCAGAATCATTAAAATTTTTACAAATTGTAAAATGTTTTGCGATTAACTACTGTCATGTGGCTAATTCAAAAATACCAAAAATGCTTTTTGACAATTATATATAATATACTATATGTTATATATATAAATATTTAATAAAAATCTATTATTTTTTTTCATTAAATGCAATTTTCATCTATACGGTTAGAATACTGCCCAGTCATTCGGCCGTTTTTATAGAAAACGTTTTTATAACCGTAATTTAACTCTATTCTGACCATAATATTGTCCATAATATGATCGATTAATTAAACTACGGTTATGTAACCGTTTATATAAAATGAGTCTAATGACTGGACAGTTTGCTGCAAATTTTAACCCTCTGAGCGTTTTGAAAAAGGGTAAAATTGTAATGTTGTTTTCTCTGCATTTTGTTTTAAATGCTAAAAAAATACGATTCTTTCAGCATTATCAATAAAACTTAATTACAAATATGAATCTAACCCTTGAGAGTATTAATCATTCTTCAATGTTTTGAAAATTCATTAAATCTATAGAATTATATTATCTTAAACCTTGCATATATTGCAGTGAAACCTGGAGCTTAGTGAACGGAATATTACGTTCTACACGCTTAGAGGGTTTTAACAGTGCACGTTCTGTCCACCGGGCAGTATATCAAAAATCTTTAACCAGTGTATTATTGATCCATTACGAGTTGACACTTCGGAAACACTCCGGATATATATTGTTCAAAAGGAACATTTTAATATATATTACTTAATTGTCAATATAAGAATTTTTAAACATGTCAGCCTTTGTAGGTGTCAATACTAAGCATGGATAAAATATAAAAGATAACTGTTATGTTTTATGGAATTGGAATTGCATTATCTGGAAATGTTATACACGGGTAGATAAAAAAATTAGTAACATTTGTTTTTTGTAAGTGATACATAAAATAATTAAACACACTAAAGCAAAGCAGAAATAAGAATTTTTCGTTAGGGGCTCCCCCCCCCCCCCCTCCGCCCCGTCAAGTGTATTTCTTAATTTGACGTATTTCATGTTCTTCATTTACAAAAAAAAAAACATGGTTTAGGCTGAGGACAACAGACTCATTTGTTCTTGCCTCTTCTTAGATTTTTCAATCTCGGCGCCTATTCGATAAAGCTAAAAATATACTTCCAAAAGGTTTATTGCAATAATATATAATAAAATATAAATTAAGGGTGAATTTTACATTAAAACTGTTCACAAATTCAAACTGGCTACTTTCTGATACATTATTTTAATTATTTTTATTTTCATAAATGTATCAAATTGGCTGGTGTTCTTATTCAGAAACTATGTAATCAAACTATTTTTCCGTTTTTCGGAAGATTTATCTGAAAATGCTGCAATGTTGTCGTTTTGAACCGGATTTCTGAAAGCGGAATAAAAATGCCGTCCTGAGACAACAATAGCTTATAGCTCAAGATGTAAATCAAGTATCGGAAAAGGGAAAAAAAATGTTTGTTACAAATCACTTCAATAATCAAGTATCAAGTTGAAAGTATCATGCTTTTATGTTTAAAATGTGTCGCGTTTTTGAGCGGGTGAAAAATATTTTTTGGAGAATCGCCTTAAAATGAATTAAACTGCACGCATATTTTTCTTCAATTAAATTAATTTTTGAAATAACATTTGCGTATTTTGTTTTCGGGAATTTTGGATTTTTATGTAAATTATATTATTTTCTTTTAATAGTTTTTCAAGTTCAGACATGCAAAGAGCAAAATATATATGTTTTTTGTCTTATGAAGTTATTTCTATGATTATTATAAAATAAAAAGAAGAAAAAATACTATTTTTTAACAAAATTTGCAATAAAATATACTTAAAACAAAACAAAACAAATAATCAAAAGCATTATCGTAATAATTTAAAGCAACGTAACATAATTTATATAACTTCTTAGTTAGTCATCTTAATATGAAATTCCCCTATAAGTCTATTATAATAATAAATAAATGAATAGCACCAAAATGTCGAAAAACCCCTTCCCGTTTCTTCTCTACGCCGCACAGTGGGGCGTTTTAACGATCTTGGTGGACAAAATTATTGCTTTGGATTTTAATTAGGTTTTGCTGGTTTTTCGAATGTATCACTAATAAAATGCTCAAACAGTGATAAATATTTGGTTTATTTAATTATTTATATTATTATTATTATTATTATTTATATTATTATCATTATTATTTATATTATTATTATTATTATTTTATTTATTCATATGATAAAATTCTATTGTCATGGAAACTACGCATGTATTCAAAGTTTCAATTTAATCGGATAATTAAAAGTGGTTTAAAATTGACTAGCAAGATTTGAACTAAACATACATACTTACACTCTAAGTTAATATAACTTAATGATTAAATCATATATAGAACAATAATAATAAAGTTTCACTGGTCTACCACGTTGGGTTTTATTTTCGATTTTTTCTTTTAATATTACTTGAATAACGCAATTCTGTAGGTGAAAGGTTAACGAAACAAGGCGGAATTGCATTGATAAAAACGTTCTTTCCGATTTAGACCATTTTTGTAGAATTTGAAAACAAATTGTTCCGACACGTGATTTCAAGCTCTTAAATATTTCTTCAGTTAACTGAAGATTCTCCAGTTTTTCCACCAAAAAGGAAAGGATAGCTTCGAATTTGCTTTCCTTTTGGTTGGCAACCCATACGTCAACAACAGTCAAGAAATTTGTGTATACATCCAGAAAAATAAAATTTTAATATAAAAACATATTTTAAAAAATAAGTTTATGTTTTGTGTGAATCTAAAAAATATAAATGCTACCCAAATTATTTAAGTTGAAAAAATGCTGTTGTGTGCTGTATCCGAATTATGTATCCCTTAAAAGAAATATAACTGCTGCGCACTTTATTTTCACTTTATAAGAGGGTATTGTGCATCTCGATAATCTAAATAAATTTTGTTGAAATTGAATTAAAAATGTTGTTTAAAAATAACAATTTTTCCGCAGTCTTTTGTGTGGCCTTGTAAAAAATGTATAATTGCTACGTTCCTGAAATTATAATATAATTAAATTATCATCTAAAATACACATGTCCAAGTTTCAGCTCAATCCGATATTTATAAGTGGCTTAAAATTAACTTGCAAGATTTAAACTAAACTTTTGTGTAACTCTGTAGAAACAGTATAACTTCTACGTTCGTCAAATTATAATAATATTGTATTATCATTAAAACTAAAAATGAATTAAAAGTTACAGATCAATCGGATAATTAAAAGTGGTTTGAAATTGACTTGAAAGATTTTAACTAAATGTAATACATACACTGAAAGTTAATATAAAGCTGATTTATTAATAATAATTTTACGATTTGCAATCTTTCGCAGGAGTTTTCTTAAATTTCCAATACTTTAGGAATGACACTTTTATTTTAAAAAAGTCTTATTGCTTAATAATGCTTAGTACTATATTAAAAGTCAAGATAAAGTTTGTAATCAACAACAGGGATCACCCAAAAACAGAATTTCTGAAAAAAGCATTTAAACTGGTTTAATGGAGCTTATTTTCAAACAACAATAGGTTAAATGTTACCTTGACAAATATGTAATAGATTTTTAGTAAACTCGTGCTTTCACATTAAACTGAATAGTTAAGACGTGCTTTCAAACTTAGGTAAATAAATGCATCCGTTGAAACACCCTCAAACCAATTGCACAAATGTCTTCTTTACGGTCGTAGTTAATCGACACCACGAATTTTTTCGACAAAAATCGTATGGATCTCGACAAAAGAGACATTCAGCCACTAGGATATGCGATCTTGTTAAATTCTGAGAATATCGGAAAAAATAATTTTGTCCTCCTAGATCATCAAAACACCCCACTGTGCGCCGATTTCAAAGAAAGGGGTCGTCTGCGGCTACGTCATAGACGATTGACAAGTCTCTTCTTGTGACAGGTTCATAATAGGCCATTAAATTGCCTCGTTATTTTAAAAAAACATAAAAAGTCAGTAAATTTCAATAGCGTTGCATTTGAATGTACACGATTTTCTCTGTTCTACAGTAAAAAATAAAAATTATGTGCTATTTAGAAGTAAATGAAGTTCAGAAAAAAGAGAAATGGATTGCGTAGATAGTTGATAACGCGGATAAGACTTCAGCGTTACACACAGATATATTTTCGCTTTAAAATATAGTATATAAAGCAGATATATTGGTATTTTTTTTTCATCTTATAAACTTTAATCTCAACAGTTCTTTTAAACACACGGCCAAGACCTTGGATAAATTCTTTGTTATAATTTACATTGTATGAAAGAATCGTATATATTAATTCTGTTGTCGACATCCCTTTTTCTAAGAAAATACAAAACGCAGAACAATGAATGAGATATCATATGAAAGAAGTTTTAACAGGCTGCTGACATAGTACACTTACATTTCTTTAAAACATGTTTTCTGATTAAAAATTACTGTTAATTAAAAATTAAATCGGCATTGTTTTCATAAGTGTTGCTACAAAAATAAAATACCGTATTATCGGAGACGACGTCATCCTCTAATTCAATTAAAATACGATTGTTAATTTATATCTTGCGCGTACTTTTTGAAAAATACCGAGCTTTTAATCGGGTTTTTATTTTTTTTAGGCGTGCGTCACCTATTGTTTATTTATTTTGTTTGTATAATAATGACTGTGTATATGCGTACTGTTTCGGAGCACCAGTAGATTACGTAATTTAAGGATTATCTTCCAATTGGTACACAGTTCATTAGGATTTACATAAATTGTAAGTATTTATTTTTTACTATTTCATTAAGCTGTTAATACGCCAGCGAAGTCTGACGTCACTTAAATGACTGATAAACCACAAAGTTTGGACATCTCATGTTTAAATTCCCATAGCCTTGAAAAAAGTGGTGTACCAAATATTGATTTACGCATTTAAGACATTTCTGGAACACGTTTGCAAAATTTGAGAAAATTCTTTCATATGAATCATCTGATTCAGTGTTTCCATTTTTTTATAATTCGGTTTTTTTTCTCAGTATAAGGGTTTTGGCAACCTAGAGAAATGACCTTGGCGACAGAAGAAAATTTGGCAACAAATTTACTGGCAATCTATTCTCATTTCGAAAAGTTTTGTAACAAGTTTCTGACATAATACACTCACATTTCGTTAAAAAGTGTTGTTTGATTAAAAAATATTTTCAGTTAATTAAAAATCAATGCTAATATGTACCAGAAAATAATCTCTAAGATTGCAGTGCGAAAGATTCGCACGGGTCCTTCTAGTATTATATAAATTATAGTGTATGTATTAGAAATGAAACGAATTAAAATACAGTTATCCTTTTTTTAATAATCACTTTGTAGTCCGAACTGCTTTTTATTGTTCGTGAAACATCCTGTAGCGGTAAAATTTCGGTTATTTCACTTTTAAACTTTATGAATCGGTTAGAGTCTCTGCTGTCCAATTAATGCTTAAAATATAGTGCTAAATTCAACTACTCTATTTTCTGGATCACGCCATTAAATTTCACATATACCTTATTTAGACTAAAAAGATGCTTTTATCAATAATTTATTCAAATATTACAAACATTACAAACATTACAAACATTGTAACATTACAAAATATTTATATTCTTCATAAAATACAAAATACTAAGCTGAAAATATTGTTTTTCGGTGAATATTACCCAACTAACATATTTAAAAATAAAATCATGTCGGCAAATTGATGATCCAGATGTTCCTATTCTAACAATTTTTATCAATTTTTATCAATTTTTACCACAGTTTCCGGATAGTAATCCAGTCTTTATATTTAAATCTGAATTCTAACTCAGGGCATGGAAAATTACATTTTTTATTCCATGAAGCAAAAAAGGATATCTTATTAGAATATATTTTTCTTAAAGGATAGGTATATTTTAAGTAATCAAGAAAATAAAAAGAGGAATAGCGAACAGAAAGAACATAATCACACTTTAAAATTTTGGTTTTATTTTCTCATACTTATTTTATTCGAAACAACACCGGCAATAAACTATATTAATAAATAATCACCAATTTAAAATATAATAACTCATTTGTTCTCAACAGAGAACATTTTGTCTGAGAAAGCCTCTCAATTTTATTATTTTTAAGGAAGATTAATACATCAATTTTGAAAAACTCCATTTATTAATGCAGATCCAAAATAATACTTAACTATATTAGATACTTCCGCTCAATAATGCATTGTTTTTTGCTAAAACTCTTATTACATTTTCAATATAAATCCAATTTGTTATAAATTACCTCTGAATTACACAGCAAAAACTTAATCGTAATTTCATTTCCTTGATGAAAGAATACTTTTCTTGTAAAAGTATTATATATATAGCAATCCAATACCCTTAACTCACATAAAAGAATAAAGGCTGCATGTATACTAGATGATGTATGTTATAAAATACAATTAATATTTAAGATTATTTAATAATTTTGTATGAAATAAATCAAACTTTAATCCTGCAGATATATCTTCAAAAAAATAAATCAGCATTACCATCCATGCTACGAACTTCTTATAATTAAATTCATTTCCAGAAGAGGATGATTTTTTATTTCAGGTTAAGAATAATTCATCCATAAAAACATCTGTAATCAAGGTTGATTCATGAGTTAAATAATAATCGATATTTGTAATGCTAATTTGCATTGAGGTCGAGAATATTATTATCTCTCTCGCATTTTTTGAATTCGTATTGAACTAAGAAGTATTATATTTTTTTTTCTTTATCAGATTTCATAAAAAATTAAGCTTCATATTTTCATTTTTCTCCTGATGACACTGAGAATAAGAATAATTAGAGACTATCAAGTAAATTAAAAAAAATTACAAATAGAACTACAAATTTTGAACCAATTTATCTTTGTAGTTGTTTAATGCCTTAAGGAACAAGTTTCATTAGATGTGTATCAGATGTTGTTTCTACATATTTCACCAAGTCCTACACTACATATTTCACTAAGTACGTTTCTATTGTGTTCGAAAAATCGTTGCTCGCTTTTGAATTGCCAAAAAAAAGGCAGTTATTTTTAGTGATGTTTAGCAATGGTGGCAACAACCCGTGCTGTGGTTTTCAATTTTATTGATCTTAAATCATTTCTAAACATCGCACAGTTTCAATTATTATATCATCATGTATGAAAAAATTGTACATAGAAATGAAATTTGTCTGAAAAGTATATCTTAATTCAGTGACATTTTTATGGCTTTTTAAGTAATTTTCAAGTATTTATTTAAGCTATCGCCATAATTGAAAAATGCTTGCTACTTTACGGTAAAATAGTGGTAGATGTGACCACAATTACATACTTATCACGATTGCCAAGGACAACTTAAACATTTTTCTAAATATTAATATTTTGTTATTGTGTCAAATTCCAAGCGTTGACATCATGACTACAATACCCTTTAAAATGTATGGATATACCACTAAAAATTGTAAAGAACATTTTTGCTCTATATCGCATTTTTTAAAATATGTCAATTTGGCTATGAACTTGATTACGGCTGAATAACTATATGTTCATATTAAACATAAAAATGGCACTTTGGCACAAAAGGGTAATCTTGCAATGAAAAATTATATTTCTGCATTAAAAAAAATATTAAGGTGACATCAGCGCTTCATTCATTTCAATTTTGTTATACTTATAATGAAAATCATAATAAGTTGTTTATTGTCTAAAAATGCGTTTGTCATCGGCTTATTTGTCATATGTTCAGACGATAGCATTATGATTAATCACAAAGAAACTTAATGTGGTTTCACAATGTTTAATTATAAAAAAATCAACAATTCAAAATATCCAACATATTGAATTTTGGTACTTAATGAAAGTACAATTCGGAAATTACATTCTGTTGAGGTCTTAAAAGTGCAAATGGCACAAATTGATTAAAAATAGCTGTGAAAAAAGAGAAACAAGGCGATCCAGTACATAATAGTGCACAATAAGTGAAACTGCAACACTGAAAGAAAAACTGAGAAAGTTTTCACTACTAATTTTTCTAATTGACTAGGTATATCGTACGTTACTTTTTCTTCATAAACGTTGTACATATAATGCAGCAGAGTAACGATATTTTTTGGAAAAAATTAAAACAGCACCTCTATCCTAAAAACGCTTCATTCCGGTCCGAATTCCCTCATTTCCTCGACAATGCAACACCCCGCACAACAGGTGTAACAAAACAAAATTTCACTGTGCAACACTTGATCATTTTCCTTAGAGTAGGAAATCAGCATCTTCGGAGTAATATTTGTTTTGACCAGCTTAAAAAAACGTAAAGAGAAGAAAGTGTTCATCAGATAAAGAAGTGAAATAATTGTGCTTCATACACGTCCTATTTTTTTTTAATATATATTATAGAAGATGAAAAATTTTCAATATGTTGGAAAAAGTGTATAGATGTTAATGAAGGCTATCTAGAAAGGAAATATTGAAATAATTTTAACAAACACTATTTTAAGAAATATTGGTACTTACGTATTATCCGTGCCAGTTTTAAGCCAACTGCGCCAGGCATGGAGCCAATATTACTAATTATAGTAACCCTTATATATTTTTTTTTCTTGCTACATGGTACATGCCTGGGAATAATCTATTTTTTTGAGTAGGGGTCATTTCTATACGTAGAAAGATTAACAAATAGTTATTTTTTTTTAGATATTGCATTTATGAATAAAATATAAATATTTTATTTGACAAATTTAATAAGATAGATATAAAAAAAGATAATATTAGCAGTAAGAAACAATATCTTTATACACATTTCATCAAAATTACGTAAAAAGTAACGATCACTGAAAACAAATGGATCAAATGGTTGACATGGTAACTGTTGACTTCTGATTATGTTTTAATGTTATTTTCTATACTGTTTCATAATCTTTTTGTTTATTTACTTGATGTGCTTTTGAACTTATTTTTATACATAGATTATTTTACATCTTGTATTTGAAATTATGCGTATAAAGGATTTACCACGAACGGAAACAGAAGCTATTGCTTATTTACAAAAATGTGGGATTATACTGAAATCACGCCAGTGTTCCAATTTTCATGATATTAACAAAATTAAACATGATTAACGAAATTAACTTTCTAGAATATGCTACATTATTTACCATTTCTTATATTATTTATTATTCTTTCTTATTTACTATATTATTTACCATTTATTAATTTGACTAAAATAATGTTATTTACTATTTTTAACAATGTTATAAACTTAATAAACATATGTTACATTTTATTTATTTTGTATTAATTACCATTTTTAACAATGTTATTTGATAATGTTAAATTAATGTGTTTGAAAAGATGATTGGCAATGATAAACAAGATTGGTACTTGGCAACCATTTTTGGCAAAGCCATTAATTTGCGATCAATCTCCTGGCGATTTTTGGCGATCAATCTCCTGGCAAGGATAATACGTAAGTACCGAAATATTTTCAATATTAAATCTATTAAGAAAAATGAATTATACACACACACACACACACACACACACACACACACACACATATATATATATATATATATATATATATATATATATATATATATATATATATATATATTATAGTATACATATGTACCATTTATTATGTTACATAAAACTAGGTTAAGTGGATATTTTCTACAGAGTATATTTCCAACAGATAAACAAATGTTTCATTTTTACAATTTTAGTATACCTTTATTCACTCTAAAAATCAAAATTCCATTAAGTAAAGAACGAAAAGATAGATTTAGTATATTTATTTGTCCAGTTGTGATGATAAACGGCTAGATATGAAGTACAACCCTTCCTAGTAAGCAATCATTTTTCGTTATTACTATTATTTTAATTACTTGTAGAACTTACTGACTGGTACATGTGTTTTATTCGATTGCTTAGAAAATATCTAACACTGGCATCAAAAAAAAATATTTTTCTTCTCTTTTAAATTTTTAAAAAAAATTTCATTTAAAACAAAATTTTTCGTTCATGCACATCTACATTTTTGAAGTTTTCCATAAGACAAAATTTAAAGTCTCTAGCCAAATAGCTTCAGATAAATGGTAATAAAAATACACTATATTGCCAAAGGTGACCGGTCACTTGCGATTTTAGACGTTTTGTTAACTATCTAGAAAAATACATGAGGAGTTAACCTGAAACTGCAGGTGTGTAAACAGTATAGTATAGGTTATATATTTCCGCGAAGATTTTTTCACGAAACCCGATAGGGGACTGTCAACAAATTGAAAAAGAACGAATATATTTTGGATAACCCTGTAAAAACTAGTGTAGCAAAGGCGTGCAAACTCGAGATTATTAATAAGGGGCTTATTGTAATATACTGTGTTCATTTCTATGAGAATAGCATGTATACTTGTAGAGAAATTAAGGTTTTTATAAAAACTGTCCCAAATTTCGCCTAGTTTTTTCCTTATAATTTGCAGAGATCTTAATATAAAAAAAATTCTTTTCAGAAAATATGACAAACAACATTGTACATAATACTCTGAAATCAGAATTAAAAAATAATAAAAATTGGATGAAAACTGAGCAGGTTTACTGAAAAATGTTTCACTGCGCATGTGCGAATGCAATCAAAATATAATATGCATAATGTATTATGTCAGTATATAGAGCAACTTTTGTGAAAGTCTCAAAATCATAGCTTGAAAATTTTGAAAATTTTCGTCGATAGAATAAGCTCGAAATCCGTTGTTCCCAAAAAGAGGCAAAAAGATGAGGGGTTGTATCAAATATCTGTTGATTAGTGCCAAGATAGGGTACACAATATTGCGCGTACTACTATATTTCGATACAACCCCTCATATTTATCTATATATTCGGGGTGTAATGGCAAACATTCTTTCATTGAAAGGGCGAGTTTCGGTCGCATCATGATGTTTTAAAATGGCAGATTATTCCTCAAATACTTGAATTTGATTTGAGAAGATTCACGTACTTGCGAATATATTTCACCATATTTTGCTTTCTACATATCATAACGCATTTTCATGATTGTTTTCCAACCACTAACATTATATTACGCACATAAACTCTAAGGCGAAATTCAATATTTTGCACAGAGTTTAATTTTATTCTGAAATGACTGTAAATGAAAGTAAGAAAATATGCGCAGAAATTTAAATAAAACCAAATTTAAAACAAGACAGAAGCATTTTATCGAAACGTTTAAAAACATTTATTTGCCGATTTATTTTCTAAAATAATCTAAACCGACTTATCATATTTTCTTCTTCATGAACCATGGCCCTTTTCAGTCTCGTCTTTATCAAATAAGAACTTCTTCTTCAACAAATTATCTTTGAGTGATATATGCTGACTCATAACCTAATATATATTTTTGTCTTTTACCATTACACATCATATTAAAAAATCCCTCCACATTAACACATTGCTATTGGACCAAATTTTACTGCAGTGCCCTGATTTATTCGTCAAAATGACAAAATTAATGCGTTCTATTTCAACTAATGTATACTTTTTTGAAGCCGACACTGTATATAATTTTTGTTGATTCTGACAAATCATCTGAGAAAACTCCCTAACATTTCAATCTTGTTTATTTTATCTTATTTTTTGTCAGCATAATATTTACTTTTACTGTACAGGTTTACTCATTATTTTAGTACTTTTAATGATTATCTTATGGCTCATTTAATATAATTTAATTTTCAAAGATCCATACATGGCATCAGTATAGAAAACAACTACATTTATTATAATCCCATTAAATTTTAATACCTGTATTATATTCATACTATCTGCATCATTATGTATCATAATTAAAAAACGTATATCGTTCAGTTTACATGATCGAATAGTGTCTGACCTCCCAGGCTTTTTTTTTCTTCACTTACAAAGTTGTTAAATCTGTCTTAAGTGAAATATATTTTCCTAGTAAAGTATCTAAATGAATTAATTCATTTATTTAATTATAACTGTTCACGTCCTTCAAACTTTATCGATACTACTATTATAAAGAAGAAACATCTGTTTGTAGGGGTAATATATGGAACTAACAAAACATGGTTTAAAAAGTGGCTCATAAATGATAGTGACATTTTATGCTGCAACATGCTCTGCATTTAATGTCGGTACCACTACATTAACTGGGGTACAGCACAAAAAAAATCTTATAAAACGAGGATTTCTTTTTTTCCATTTCGGTTAGAAACTTGTAATTTTATATGGTGGTGGCTTTTAAGATGCAATTACTCGTAAATAGGGTTTCTATAAAATTCGACATTAAAAAAGTGTGAAATGAACCGAAAACGTTCTAAAACTCTTTAAACTAAGATTTCTCTATGTTACTGCTATAGACTTGAAATTTGATATGGAAAGCACTTTAAAGACGTAAATGCTCGCTCATTACTGTTTCTAACAATATCGAGACTTAAAGAGATTAAATGAGGGAAAACATTCTAATATCTGCATTAATTTCGAACTGATTTCAAAATTGCTTTCGGGGTAATAACAATGTTAGTCTCTTCTAAAAAATGTACTATACTTTGTCTCTGTACAATTGTCGACAATGTCAGCTAAGAGCGACAAACGTTCTAAAATTTTGATTGCTTTCAATATAGCATGTTGAGAATGGAAGAATAAAGTTTAACATAGTTGTTGTCTTTAAAATGTAAATATTGGTTTAGAGCTGTTTTCAAGAAAAAAAATTAAGTTGAAATGTTGAAATGAAGCGAAAACGTTCCAAATACCTCTTAAACTTTAATACGTTTACGTTATACCTTGTAAGACCTAAGTGCTTGCTCAGAATTATTTTTAAAAAATTCGAAATTTTAAATGCCTGAAAGAAGCGGAAAATGTTTTAAAATCATGATCAATTTCGAGATACCGAACCGAAATAAAACACTCTCTTAGGATAAGAATGGTGACAGTTTCTGTTTTAAGATGGGCTCTATTTTATCTCTGTACAACTGCCCTAAAGGGATTCAAGAAAGAAAAAATATCTGAAATTCCGATTTCTGTGAATCTGTTGAAGATAAAAACATGAAATTTATGTTTTTTCTTTTAAAACGAAAACTCTCACTAAAAGCACTTGTTATAATATTCGAGTTTTAAGAGGATGAAATGACAGGAAAGCGCTCTATAATAATTATTAATCTAAAAATATCAGGGTAAAAAACTTTTAATTCACTGTGGATTATTAGGACGTGGTACTGTCAAAGAACGATTGTTTTTTGTTTTTGTTTTTCGAATTTCTATCGAGTCAAATAAGAGTAGATCAAACAGTTATACACAATATTGCCAAAGGTGACCGGTCACTTGCGATTTTAGACGTTTTGTTAACTATCTAGAAAAATACATGAGGAATTAATCTGAAACTTCAGGTGTGTAATTATCATAATTATAACAGCTTCTAATAAACAGTCAGTATTCTGTCAGAAACTTTAGAGTAAAATGCAATAAGAAAATTAGATGCATATTCAATTTCTATGCGTGCCAGTTGCCGTTTTTGAGTATACATACACTGCGATTTTCTTTGCATAACTATTAATATGTGTAGTTCACATCATAATAAAGAAAATAAAATTGTAATAAATGTAATGCATTTTTCAAAATAATAAACGATATATCAATTATAGAAATAAAAGACATGATTAAGGTATATTTTGAAATTGTAATAATAATTGATAAGTACATATTATCCGGGCCAGTAAATAAATCTCCAAAAATGGTTGTCAATTGTCAATCTCTTTTATCGTTGTCAATCGTGTTCAAAACAGTAATTTAACATTATTAAATCCATAACATTGATAAAAATGGTAAATAAATAAATACATAAAATATAACAAATGAACAAAAATAAATAAATAACAAAAACTATAAACTATGACAATAAAACAAACTATTTATTATAAAAAAATATATATATAAACTGTAATAAATAAATAAACTATATAAATGTAAAAAAATTAATAGTTGTTGTATTTAGTATAATTGGCACCATGCAAGGCGCAGTTGTATCTTATCTGGCTCGGATAATATGTAAGTACCTAATATACAGGGTGTTTTTTTTTTAAACTGACACTGTTCAGAGCCGTCTGTAGCTCGTTCTAATAACTGGATTGACACAAAATTTTGTGAATGGACTAAGAAAACCATGGGAAAAAAGATTCCAACAAACAAAAAAAAAATTAGTTCCAATCACCACCGATAGGAGGAAATGTGGCGCTGTGGTCATTTATGCAACTGGGAATTAGCATAAAATACGGGCAAAAAATGAAAATGCAAATTTTTACTTACGCAAGCGACAGTAGCGCCAATAGTTTAAGTTATAAATGCATGCGAAAAATACCGAGAAACAATTTCAGCTCAGGTTGAAAATGAATCTCACGTTACCGCAGCGCCCGTTACTTGTGAAGTTCTTATATTGTAACCAGTACAATGCACCAACCGGTCTTCGTTTACTTAGAACACGCCATAAACTGCGCAAAGGACCTTTATCCGTTAATGTATTGAAAGCAATGATTCTGAAATTAGAAGAAACAGGCTCGCTAGCAGTTCGGTCAGGCAGAGGACGTAAACCGGTGGCAGAGAAAGTAATAATGGATGTTTCAACTGCGATCAACGAAAGGGAAAGTGTAAATGATGAATAAAACGTGGCATTTTATCCAAATTATTAATTTTGTCTGTTTCTGATGGGTTTTTTCAATGTACAGCGCCACATTTCCCCCTATTGGCGGTGATTGGAACTAATTTTTTTTTTGTTGGAATCTTTTTTCCCATGGCTTTCTTAGTCCATTCACAAAATTTTGTGTCAATCCAGTTATTAGAACGAGCTACAGACGGCTCTGAATAGTGTCAGTTTAAAAAAAAACACCCTGTATATCCGTGATTGTTTTAATGGAGCTTTTAATTCAAACATTACTTCGTGTTTTGTAAAACGTAGACACTAACTGAAATGTAAGAAGAAGTGAGCACAGTTTTCATAATTCTGAAAGAATATTCTCTATTTTTATTATACTTTTACCTAAAACAATAACTTATCTTTATTATATATGATTAATGATATAATATATATATATATTATATCGCTAGTGGGTCTCATTTCGTTTTCCATACAAATCTAATTTATTAAAAGTTACCTTGGCAAAAACTCAACAAAATCTTCAATCAACAAAAACAGAATTCAATTTCCTTGATGTAATAATCACTTTTTGGTAAATTCAGACTTCAAATATCAATTTGCTAGTTCTTTTTTACATTAAAAAAATATCTTAAGTAGATGATATATGTTATCGAAAAAAAATTACATATTTAATTATTTCTTATGAACAAAAGCAAATTTTATTCTCTCTAGTGCAGTTTACTCTAAATAACTGGTATCAATAAATACGTTTGATATTTGTTGTAAAAAAAAAAATATTTACAAAAAAAGTCTTTAATTAAAGGTTATAAACAGAAAAACACCAGTAATCGTACTTCATTTATTTGACAAAGTATAATCGATATATTTAGCACAAATTATTGGTATTATTTTTTATTAGGAGGTGATTATGAGCGTGCGTAAAATAAAACTTCTCTGTTAATGTAAAGGATGTCCTTAAAAAAATAATGATTTAACCCTCTAATGTCCCTGGTGAGCCATCAGCTTTGCCAGCATTCGGGTGGGGTTTTTTAATCAGATTGCTTTATCGCAACAATTTTTTAAAATAATAATAACATTCACTTTATTATGATAAATCGGTTGTACGGTATTTAAAACACAGTCTATTTAAAAATTTGTCTTTATTTTTTCTATTGTTACAAAGCTAATGCTTTAACAATGTCAGAAATGTCAGAATCGTAGGAGACATAAGCAAACCTTTAATGAGTCCCATATTTTTAGTACCACTATTTCCGAATAGAAATATTAGGTTTATTTAAAGCAGAAATTCAGCGATTAAGTAAAGCGAATATTTTTATTCAGAAATAGTAGTACCCAAAATACGGGACACTCAATAGGCATGTATAAATATCAACAATAAAGTTATCTTTACTTGTTGAGTTTGTAAATGTTAGTGAGAATTATGTAGTTATCCACTTTATAATATATTTTTAAGAAGTTTGTTTTAAATACTAGCTGACACACAAATACTAGGGTATTTTTGCCGTAAATATTGAGTGCTAAAGGATCAGGGTCATAAGCCGTGTTCTTGGCCCATGAAAGTGACTAAAACTCGATTTTGTTATACTGACTTAATTATTTAACTTTTTAATACTAGAAGGTTTATCCTGTACGATTTTAACAATATTTTGTGCATATTGTTCGGATTTATACGACTTACACAAGCTCAAAGTTCGTATTTTTCGTAGTTTTTGATGAAAATTACGCAATTTCTCCTAATATTACCTCAATTATTTATATGAGCACAATCGTGCAACACTTTCTTCTTTACATACATTAGAAAATACATCAAAATGTACAACAATGTAAAAATAAAAGTGTTTCAAAGCTGCGTTCATATATAATAGTAAAAAATATATTAAAAATTGATATAAAATTAGGAGAAATTTCGTATTTTTAATTAAAAACTACGAATAATACGAACTCTGAGCTTGTGTAAGTTATATAAAAACGAACAAAATGCAAAAAAATATTGTTGAAATCGTACAGGATAAACCTTCTAATATTAAAAAGTCCTTCCGGCCTGTACCGGGAGGAAAAGGTAGCTTTCCTATATCTTCGTTTTAAAATTTTAGCTAATGTTACACGAAAACAGCAAGTTAAAATGCAAAGAAACGTTTACAAAAGATACTGAATTTGAATAAGAATTTCGCCAAATTATTGAGCAATAGCCAAATTGGCTTCATTTATAAAGACTTATTTTGGTCGCCAAATTTGGCGATATTTCGCCAAATGTCACAAACTTTGCCAGTTTTGTCGCCAATTTTGTCTCCAATGTCGCCAATTTTGGCGCTAACGGATATGAATATATAGTTTTATGCGTATGATTGGGAAAATTATTACAACAACTAGCCGCCACTGGCGACCAGTTTGGTCTCCCTTAAATGTATGTTAAACATTGCAACACGTTACATTTATTCATAATTTAATTTTCCCTTAATCCTTCGCCAAATCGGAAGATTCTAATAGACAAATCATGAACTTTTGCGATCATGGTAGCATTTCGCATATTTTTTGGGCACAAATGTCACATACGCACGTTGGCGCGATTCCCACCCCCTCCCCCGCCAATTTGGCGAAAACTTTGTTATGGAAATTGTTGTTTATTTACTTTTATTTTTTATTTTAATTCTATAAATTATTTTTGATATGTATATCAATATTTATTTACAACAAACTATCATTTATTTATTTTTATTCTTTTTTTTTAATTATGAGTATTTTTGTTAGCCGGGAGCAGATGATAATTCGCCAAATATCGTTCCCATCACCGTCATTCATACTACAATTAATTTAATTTTAAATTATAAACCTGTCACTCATTTCATTTAAAATACTTAACTTTAATCTAAAATGCTTATATTACATAAATTTAAAATACTTCACACTTTTCATTTAAAAGAGAAAATAAATAAATAAATAAGAAATAATATCATAAATCAAAACATTTGATTTCAAAATCAAAGTATCATTTCTAATTTGTACACGTGATAAATAAAAGCTGTATTAGCGATTTTAAAAATGCTAAAAATCTGATTCATTAAATATTATTACATGAGTTCAATTTACGTCAAGAAAAGGTCCGAAAGTTGAGTTGTATAGCACATAATTATGGTAAACTTTGATTGTCTCACTGGTGCGAATTATTTTTTTGACGCGAGGCAGCGGTCCAAAAATTCATTCGCGGAGAACTTGCTTTGCGAATGATTACCTCCATGATTTAATCTCTATAATAAAACTGTAAGTCATGTGACTGTCCTCAACAGTTCCGGGATGCCGCATCGCTTTTTCATATGCCAAGCGGCCATTTTTATTCAAAATTATTTTTTCGAATAAACTGCATAAAAGTTACATTTTAAGAAAGATCGTTCAAAATAAATTAATATTTGAGAGATGACTTGCGTTCAATTATGTATATATTCTGCAATAACTTCAGTCGAAAGATTCGCAGTTCAAATTCTCTATTCATAAAAGTAAACAAAAAAAAGATTGATTCGTCGTGAACATTTAAAATATTAAATCATGGAGGTAATCATTCGCAAAGCAATTTGAAATGTTCACGACGAATCAATCTTTTTTTTGTTTACTTTTATGAATAGAGAATTTGAACTGCGAATCTTTCGACTGAAGTTATTGCAGAATATATACATAATTGAACGCAAGTCATCTCTCAAATCTTAATTTATTTTGAACGATCTTTCTTAAAATGTAACTTTTATGCAGTTTATTCGAAAAAATAATTTTGAATAAAAATGGCCGCTTGGCATATGAAAAAGCGATGCGGCATCCCGGAACTGTTGAGGACAGTCACATGACTTACAGTTTTATTATAGAGATGAAAGAAAATAATTTGCGAGTAATCACGTTAATGTGCTGTTTTGTTTCAAAATGTCAGCCACCCTAGAATTGCAAACTGCTCTATCTCAGCCATTTTTTAAGATAGAGGTAAACCAAAAAATGCTCTGGAATCCTTGTACCAAGGCCTAACACGTAATTAAAAAATAAATTTGAATTTTTAAATTTTTTGTATATTTATTTTAGATTTTAAGTTAATTTAAATCTTTAAATGGCCGCCATCTTGAAACAAGATGGCGGACCAAGCTGGCCAACGAACTCGGTCGAGACATTAGGGACCTTAATACACACAATTAGTTTCATCAAAATCGATTCATAAATACGGGCGTTATCGTATGACATAGGTCAGATATATATATATATATATATATATATATATATATATATATATATATATATATATATATATATATATATATATATATGTATGGATATATCTATATATATAAATCAACATTTGAACGGAGGGTGGTTTTGGGGTCTGGGGGTCATGATCGGTGAAAATATATCGAAATTTTCCGGAACTGCTTTCCTCCGAACGCCTGCAATAGGTAGCTTTATACTTTTAGGTAGCTTTCAATACTAAAAAGTATAAAGCTACCTATTGCAGCCGTTCGGAGGAGAGCAGTTCCGGAAAATTTCGATATATTTTCACCGATCATGACCCCCAGACCCCAAAACCACCCTCCGCTCAAATGTTGATTTATATATATAGATATATCCATATATATATATCTGACCTATGTCATACGATAACGCTCGTATTTATGAATCGATTTTGATGAAACTAATTGTGTGTATTAAGGTCACCAATGTCTCGACCGAGTTCGTTGACCAGCTTGGTCCGCCATTTTGATTCAAGATGGCGGCCATTTAAAAATTTAAAACTAAAATAAATATACAAAAAAATTAAAAATTCAAATTTATTTTTTAATTACGTGTTAGGCCTTGATACAAGGATTCCAGAGCTCTTTTTGGTTTACCTCTATCTTAAAAAATGGCTGAGATAGAGCAGTTTGAAATTCTAGGGTGGCTGACATTTTGAAACAAAACAGCACATTAACGCGATTACTCGCATATTATTTTCTTTCATTGTTGTAATAATTTTCCCAATCATATGCATAAAACTATATATTCATATCCGTTAGCGCCAAAATTGGTAAAATTGGCGACATTTGGCGAAATATCGCCAAATTTGGCGACCAAAATAAGTCTTCATAAATGAAGCCAATTTGGCTATTGCTCAATAATTTGGCGAATTTCTTATTCAAATTCAGTATTAACGAATCTTTTGTAAACGTTCCTTTGCATTTTAACTTGCTGTTTTCATGTAACATTAGCTGAAATTTTAAAACGAAGATGTAGGAAAGCTACCTTTTCCTCCCGGTACAGGCCGGAAGGACTTTTTTGTATTGAAAGCTACCTAAAATTGAATTAATATACAATTGAATCCATTTGGACACTACACTGTTAACTAGTATTTTAAAAACACAAATTGCACAAATTGTGCTTATTAGTTGCTAAAATCAGTGTAAAAATCAGTGTGCATTTAAAGCCGCCATTAGGGAATCATTGGAAATTAAAATTAGAAAAGATTGTATTTGTAATGATAACTTTTCTTTCAACATACCTAGCTTATGGGATACATTTTTAACCCCTTGTTAATTCATTGTTTTGTTTTTCGCTCTTTGGCAACATAGAGCGCCCGCTTATTTTATTTAAATTTTTCCATACTGTTGATTTCAATTTTCTCGTGTCGAAAATTAAAAGATCAGTAGTCGTTTGTGTTGTTCCTCTTCCCCGATGATGGCTTTAAGTTTAAAGCCGGAACATGTAGGATTTTAGCTCTTTTATGAGTTTAAAACAATTTTTACACTGAATTTAGCAACTAACAAGCACAATTTGTGCATTTTGTGTTTTTGAAATAATTAAGTCACTATAACAAAGTCGGATTTTAGTCTTATTTCATGGGCCAAAAACACGGCTTATGGACCCTGATCCTTTATCTTTTTTCATTAAATTCCATTAGATAATACATAGGTATATACTCTAGTTGGTTAAAAATGTTCACAATTTAGTAAATCTGATAAGAATTGTAGAATTTTCTTTATAAGTCACCAATATGAAGATATTTTATTAAGTTACACAATCTTACATGATTTTAAGAAAGTCTATAGCTCTTCAAGTAATTTATTTTACTTCTAAACAAATTATTTGGGTGTAAATACATGTGTGCAAATGAATTTCGAAAATATTTGTTTAGAAATTTTTTATACTTTCTTCAGTGATCACATATAGAATATTTAAAAACGACATTTTGGCACAAAGTAAATGAAACTGAAAATGACTTAATCGCGGATAAGCTAAAGAGTTAACCTATAACAAATTAAATAATTTCTATTCATTAATGTATTAGCAACAGAGATGTCCATTTTAACATTTTGAATATGAATCATTTAATATCCCTTAATAAAATGCATTTTATTCCCTTCTTTGAAGATTATGCGTATTTTTTTTAACACTCTCAGTTCCGCACTTACAGCCTTTTAGGGAAAAACTACTTTTACGTTAATAAATGAAAGTAATATCCGAATCACAAAATTTATGTTTTACTGAAATTTACGGCAATATGTCATTTACTGAAATTTAACTAATATAGTTATTTTGCGTGGTATTATTCTGACAATACACAAAAGAAGAATGTTTGAAGACGTTTGAAAAATGTCGAATTACAACAACATTAAACAAACATAACTACTTTCTACTGTTTTTTTTTTTTTTTTTGCATGTTTACCATAAATTATTCATTCGGAAGAACATACCCTTTTTAACACTTCCAACATAGTTGAAAAATGTTTATGAATTCGGTTTGTCTCTCTGTTTGACCGTTCTTCCATACTCTAACTCACGTAAATATGCCTGGATTATAATGAAAATGATATATGTTATTGAGGTTTATCCTGACATGTCCGGTATTCAAAATGAAGTATGTAGCATTTTTAATTCGTTTACAGGGATGCTCAGGGAATTCCGTTACATTACGGTCTACGGGAAAAAATCATTTAAAATGTATTTTATTAATGTTACACTATTTCAAACATGTTAAAACTGATATACATGAATGAGGTGCACTACAAGATGGTTACTGTAAAATATGAAGTCCATAACATTTATTGTTCGTTGACAGGGATACACAAATGTATTCAGTAAAAGTACTGTGAATGTGCTATAGTTGCTATAAGTACGTTTTCAATGGTAGCATGCGTTTTTAAATTTAAATAATTTTTTTGCATATGACTTAGTGTATATAAATTTTATAGATCATATACATGGCTGCACAAAAGATCTCGAGACAATTCCATTTATTGACGGAAATGGTTGAGGGAGAATTTTCAACTGTACTATGCGTTCTCTAACTGATCTAAATATTAGCATACTTTAGTATAGCAATCTAAAGATCATTTACAGGGCAGTACAAAATAATTCTCATATTTTACGACTATTAATGGTAATTTTTGAGTATAAAACTATGAAAAGTATCTTAGCAAATAGAAAATGGTGAGAAAAGTATCTTAGAAAATAAATTGCAATTAATTGCATTATTGCTTTAAACATGTAATAAAATAAAAACAAATAAAAAGTCCATTCATATGTTTTGTAAGTATCGTATTAAAAAATCGAATGTACTGTAGAATACAAAAATTTATATAATCACTATATTTCAAGTTAGTCAAGTTTAAAACTTTTTCTATCCTTGCAACAAAACAAAATCAAAATTTACTACCTTTAATTTATTCATTAACCTTAATCAAACTAAAAACAGGACTGAACAATCCCGCAGAGTTAGAAGGTAAATTCAAGACAATGAAACTTCCAATTAAATTTCTGTAGACTCTTTTAAGAATGTTCATTGGTTAACAAAAATCAAAACATTTTCCCGTTTAGAAGTAAGCACTATTTTGTTTGTCTCTGTAAATTACCTTTTAGTAAAAGCTAATTTACTAATGACTTTCCTATCTCTAAAATTGTAAAATACGAATAAATTGTTTCTCTTTTAACTTATGGAGAAAATAACATAAGTAGAAACAAGAATTCGTTTTAAACACATTTTATGTACGCAAAAATGAAAGTATTATAATTAAAATAGAAAATTACCGATTAAAGTGTAATTTTTTTCTCAATTCTACAAATATATATATATATATATATATATATATATATATATATATATATATATATATATATGAAACAAATTAAAAAAAAAAAAAAAAATTTTTTTTTTTTTCGTCGTTGACTTCATTAAGACTATAATTCTGTGTAAATCCCATTATTCTAAATTATTTTCTCGCTCCAGTATTCGATTGTCAAAATTACATCTAGCGAAATATATAGTTTATTCCAAATTCATTCTCTTAAAAAAATGGCACTGATAGAATGCTCTATTAAATTTACGCACTTTTATTTTCTTTAAATAAAAAGCATCCTAGAATCTAATAATTCAAAAAATACCCATTTCCCAGCTAAAAATATTTTACTTTTAAGAAATAACAACCTATGAATTTCTTTTCTTTATTTTTTATTTCCCTACGATTCCTGACAAAATATTACTTTTCAAATTCTGAAAGATTTTAATCTCAATGTAAAAATTATTTTGGCATATTGCCATACTTGATAAAAACATATGTACTCCTTTTCTCTCTGCTTTTATTTATTCGAAGGAAGTAGAAGGCACGAGATTGTTCTAGAACATTTTTTGGCGCGCTTTTGCCAGCTTCGGTAAGTTCACTTCGATATTAATTCGCCGAAGAAGTTAAGCCGTGAGCGTTGATTGGCCTAGAGGCTTTTTAGATAGAATGTATTCTGGCGCGCTCGGGAAATGATATACGGATTTTTCCCGCGTTTAGAGCAGAATGTTCCGGGATTTCGGTGGTGGATGCAACTAGTGATGTACTTCCTAAATCTTCGAAGGTTCTCCTTGGCCGCCGATTGATTTTTAAAGAATACCTGCCTGTACTAACTAAGATGTCTTCTTATATTTAAATTTAAATCATCAAGTTTCGCCACGACCCTAAATTTAGCAGTGCATGGAGTGAGTTTTCAATAGAGTAAAGCTTAATCAATTAATCTTTAAATTTTTCGAATAAAGTGTGAACTGGAACGAACTGCCTCTTCTCTGTAGCTTATACGTACACAATGAAGTAAGTCTCGGTGCTCGACTGAAAATCTCCTCGGAGAAACCTCCCTTGCCTTGAATAGGAGTCTACAAAAGTATGGTGACTCCAGTTAAATCGTCACATATTGAATTTTTTTAGTCGACAGGATGTTGACAGTATTCTTACATTAGACGAACATGATTTTGAGACATTTTTTGGAGTCTAGCGAATATGCTACAAGTTGTGCTTTTGTTCAAACATTTTTGCCGGTGCGTGCAGACAGCAACTGTCGCGACGGATGGAACGATGTTTTGGTATGATGTAATCAAGATTGAAATATGTGTGTATAGCGGATTTGAAGTGTGTATCATCGAATTAAATGGAAATTTGAAAAGACTTATTTTATGAGTTGCGGCCAAGTAAATAAAAAAAAGAAGACGTGGCAGTGTAAGTTATTTTTTCATGATTGATATTTTATTTTGTGACTTTATGATATTTGAATATTTTTATGTGTTTTTTTTTTATTTTATTGTTTATGATTATTTAAAATTCTATTGTTATTTAAATGATACTTAGATCGGGGCTTTGTATAGATAATAGAGTACCTTCTTATATTTATATTGGTAAAAGTAATAAGAATATGGATGAAATTAAGATGATTGCATTTGACCCTGATTCGGGAATGGGGATTCAGCAGTGGCTAGAATATTTCAACCAAATTTGTAGAAGAGAAAATAAGAATGAGGAATGGAAATTTAATCATATATCTCAATATCTTAAAGGTGAAGCTCTTAAAGTGTATGTTAATGATTGCTTAAACTGTGATAATTATGAACAAATTGTAAATATTTTAATAGAGAGATTCATTGACTTAAAATGTCCAAAATTTTCTGAATTTACTACACTTAAACTTGATAAATTGAGTGATTTAGAAGCATATTTTAGAAAAAAAGTAGAGATAGGTAGGCAGTTAAAATTATGTGAAACTATTCTGTTACAAGGATTGACGGATGGATTACGACCAGAATATCAAAATTCCATCAATGTCAATCATCCTGAAAATACCACTGACTGGTATAGAGTTGTGAAACAATTTGTTGAAGTTTCTCCATCGCTCAGTACTCGACAACCAATCAATCAACCATATCGTCAGCCAAATTTTTCTGCTCCCCGTTTCCCAATGCAATCTTTTCGACAAAATTATCAGCCTTTCCGACCACCTAGGCAAGAATATGCTCCTCGGAATTGGCTGCCAGCACGACAATTTAATCAGAGATCTCCTAATTATAGGAATCCTATAAAAAACAATCATTTTCAAAACCTTTATCCAAGCAGACCATGCAGAATTTGCACCAATAAGGGGGTCAGAAATGCTTACCATTGGGAAAGAGAGTGTGTTTTTATAAGTAATACTACTCCCTCTGATACTCAAAATGCTTCTACTTTTAATGGTAATCCTGGTAATGAATGACAACTAATAGTGTATGGGTACACCCCTAGTTATAATTTACCTTGTATTGTGGATAGTGGTTCAACAATTGCCATTTTACCATTGAAATTTGTAAGAAAACTTAATGCTAAAATTGAAAAAATTCCTACTACTATTATTGGTCAGGCAAAAGGGTTTATGGAAATTAATCAGAAGTGCAGAGTGCTCATCAGGGTTGGGAAAATTAGTAAATGGATAGATTTTCTAGTATGTAATATAGATCTAAATTATGCAATATTGGTGTTAAGAGAATGTTCAAAATTTGATTTAACAATTAATTGTAAACATTGTATTGTCAAACAAGGGAAAAGAGTTGTAAATAGAGGTGTAGCCATACAAAATGAGAAAGCTTTGCATTTTCATATTGTTGATGTTAATAAAGTACAAGTGAATAATGAAAGTATAAAATGTGAAAATGACAGTAGTAATTTTGAAAATAAGTATGATCATTATAACAAGTTTAATTTTTATCAAGTAAATAACAATTTTGAAAGTAATGAAGAGCATAATGATTTGGATTTTTATCATGATGAACAACTAAATTTTGAGAACTGTAGTAATAGTATAATTATGCAGTCAAATAAGGAAAATAATGACTATGAAGTGCAACCAGATTATAGAAGACTCATGACTCCTCAAATTTCTCGCGAAGTTAATATTTCTAATTGTGAACTAATGGGGGAGATAAATTTGATTCAAAATGGGGATTTAAGGGAATTAATTCAAAATTACATGGATATTTTTGCTAAACATAAATATGATGTGGGTAGAATTAATATTGAACCACAACGCGTTTATCTTAAATCTGACCTACCAATATCTTTGAGGCCTTATAGAACTTCACCAGCTGAGGAAAAAGAAATTCAAAATCAAATTCAAGGATTGTTAGAAGCAGGATTAATTAAAGAGAGCAATAGTCCTTATTCGGCTCCTGTCACTTTGGCTATGAAAAGAGAGGAAGGCAAAAAGACTAGGTTATGTATTGATTATCGAAAATTAAATGCAATAGTAAAAAATGATGCCGAACCATTACCTCGTATCGATGGGATCTTGGATAAATTGAGTGGTGCTCAGTATTTTTCAACTTTGGACTTAGCCTCCGGCTACTGGCACATACCCATACATCCCGCAGATACTGAGAAATTAGCTTTTGCTACTAGCTCTGGGTTATTCGAATGGTTAGTCCTCCCATTCGGGATAAAAACGGGACCCCCGATTTTCAATAGAACTATTAGAAGAATCCTAAATAAATACAAAATAGATTTTGCTTGCCACTATTTCGATGATATTATAATTTTCTCCTCCTCTCTAAAAGAACATCTTGATCATTTAAATCAAATATTTAAAATTTGTCAATTAGAAAACATTAAACTCAAATTATCCAAATGTAAATTAGCTCAGACTAAGATTAACTTTTTAGGATATGAAATTTATGATGGAATTATAACTCCTGCAAATGCAAATATTGAAACTATAAAGAAATTAAAACCCCCGACAAATATTAAACAATTGCAAAGTTTCCTAGGATCAATAAATGTTTATCATAAATTTATAGATAAATATGCTCAAATTCGACAACCTCTTAATAAATTACTTAGAAAAGATACAATATGGAATTGGACTCCAGAATGTCAAGATTCTTTCAATAAATTGAAAGATGCTTTAATCCAAAAACCTATTCTTAAAATTTATGATGCAAAATTACCACTTCATATGTTTGTTGACGCCTCACAGATGGCAGTAGGTGCAGTGCTTAAACAACCAGATAAAGAGGGGTTTCTGCATCCAATTGCTTACCATTCAAGGAATTTGAAGAGTTATGAACAGAATTACTTCATTACAGAGTTAGAGTGTTTAGCAATTATTGACACTCTTGATAAATTTTATCATTACTTTCATGGAGTCAGATTTACCATCCATACTGACCATGCATCTCTAGTTTGGTTAAAAAATGTTAAGAATCCTAGAGGAAGATTATTTAGGTGGTCTTTAAAATTAAGCATGTTTGAGTATGAAATTAAGTATGAAAAGGGGTCAACAAATGTCGAAGCTGACATGTTGTCCAGAAACCCTGTAACTTTTTTCAACCAACATATTAATTTATTGTTAGATAAAGATGAAATAATAGAGATGCAGAATAAGGAAAATGTAAATGATAGGAAATATCGATCAGAGAATGGAATAATCATACTTAAAAAACATGGATTTCGAAAAGTGGTAGTACCAATGGCTTTAAGAAAAAAATTATTACATATTGCACATGAGAATTATGGACATCTAGGTATACAAAAAATGCAAAATTTAATTTCTCCAAACTATTATTGGCCTAATATGACAATAGATATAACCCAATATGTAAAACATTGTGACACTTGTCAAAAAAATAAAAAACCCAAAACAAAAAGATTTGGCTTACTACAAGCCCTACCAGCCACAGATCAACCTTTTGAGTGCCTCTCTATTGATACTGTGGGTGGATTTAATTATTATAACTCGACAAAGAAATTTTTACACATAATAATAGATCATGCCACAAGATATGTCTGGGCTTTTCCATCAAAAAATGTTACATCAGCCACATATATTAATTGCTTAAAACAAATTTTCAATAGTCAGGTTCCCCAAATAATACTCAGTGATCGGCACAAGGCATTCCGGTCACCTCAATTCAAAAAATTCCTCAAGACACATAACATTAAACAAAGATTTACCTCTTCACATCATCCACAAACGAATGGGAAGGTTGAAAGGGTTAACCAGACAATAGTCACTAGATTAAAATGTAAAGTAAACTCAATCTCATCTAAAATTCCATGGACTCGATTATTAGAGCATGTCATTCAAGAATACAATAATACTCCTCATTCCATAACTAATTTCCCACCAGCATATCTATTTTATGGCAAATTACCTTATAACTCTCCTTTAAATCAAAATTATTATCCACCTGTTCAAGAAGCACTAAAAATTGCTAAAAAACGTACTAAAGAATTTCATTTCAAAAATAAAAGGTTATATGATAGAAAATTTGTTGAGTGTCCTTTAAAAGTAAATGATTTTGTAATTTATGAAGAATTCAAATATCCCAATACTAGGAAATTAGAACCCACTTTTTCAGGTCCATACAAAATTATAAACAAACTTTCAGAAGTGACTTATGAAATAGACAGATTTAATTATGAAACTAAAGCCAACTCAGTAATTGTACATGTGTCTAAATTGCGACAATATTATTTTCCAGATGACTTCAAATTATTTCATGAAGATACACAAAAACCAGCACAAACAACTTCACATACAGGTTCACAAAATCAAACTAAAGTAAAAACAATAGATTAAACTCAAATTCTTTTAAATATCGCTTATTACCATAATTTCAACATTATCAGGTATGTTCTTGGGTCGACACAGGAATATTACTTGTTTTTGAAAGTTTTTGAGGTTAGGTAGACACCTTATGCAGGCATAAGATGTGTATTATGATTTTAGGAATTTTCAAATTGATGTTGAAAAATGAAATTAAAATTTTTATATAATTACAGTTTTTAGTAAATATAAGTTATATTATTTAATGGATTCACAGAAGCTATATTTATTTTGTTTAATACAATAAAGGTCTTGAATTATTCTTGAATGCTGATATTCTGTATTAGTCAGAGTTGATATTGTGATGTTGTAGTAAAATGTTAAGAGAGATTAGTTGAAATTTAAGGATTACAATAGTATAAATAATAGTTTTATATTCCAATTCTCTGTCACCTATCTATCTAACAATTATTATTATTATTATTATTTTTGCTTATTACTTAAAAAGTGTAAAAAGAAGAAGAGGATTCTACACTTAAATTTTGGTAATTAGCTATACCCGATTATGTCATAGATTTTTTAGTAGTCAAAAGAAGAGTATCAGAAAGGGATATTATTGTTCACAATTGTTGGTTGAGTGAATCCTATCTAAATATTTGGGCATCTAAATTATTTAGTATTGGAAAATAATGTAGATTTAAATTTTTTTTTATATAGATTTCGGCTAGCAAAAAATTATTTCCTTATCCTTTCAAGTAAGGGAAACAAACATATTTTGCTATGTATTTTTTTTTTCCTCAACCAAGAATTTTATATTGAATGTAATATTTACTGTGATATATTATATTGTTAGAGTAGTTATTGAAGTCTGTTGATATTATTTATTTTGAAAAGATTTATTAATGTTATTATTTATTAAGAGAAAATATTAGAAAAAATGTTGAGAGAGATTTAGAGTTAATATTAGAGTTATTAGAGTATTAGAGTTTTATTTACAAATTGAGTAAACTGCTTACAATGAAATGTAGTTATAAAATATATGATGAATTAAAATTTTTGTACCAAGGTTGTGATATTTCAAAGTAGTATGTATACCATGTTGTGCAATATGGACATTTATTAATTCAAAAATTTTACTGATTGCGACAAAAAGGATAGCTATCGAATGAAATGAATTAGCTCTGGTCTTCAGTGTGACCACAAAAAGAGTGGCACCACAGATTAGAGTGGGGGTAATCCCAAAACCACAATGGAGAAAGACTGAAATTTAGTCAGAACTGTTTTGAGACTGTTGTTGACTGCTGTTGTTGTTCAAACAGTGACTGTTTAAGACTATTGAAACTTCAGTATTCAGTTATTCAGTATTAGTATGATTAAGTTTTTCAATAGTATTCTGAAGAATACAGTTTTTTCAATTGGTAATATTCTTCAGTTTTCAATGTAACTAATTTCCAACTTTATTATTTATTATATTATTTATTATATTGATTTATTATTTATTATTATTATATTATGTTGGTAATATTATTTATTATGTTAGTTATTTCTTAGTTTATCTTGTTGTATCCCATTTATTTACACTTGCAAAAGTAAGTGTTGCTGTAAACTTATGTATTTGAGGTTATGCTTTACTCTAAAAATATTTTATTTTCCATTCTTCCAAAATTTAAGACAATTACTTTGTTTGTGATTCTTGATGATTTAAAATTTTTAGAATTTTATATTTTAGAAAAATTCTCTAATTTTTTTCTATCTGAACTGCGGTTAGGGAACTGCTATTCAGATAAGCTTGTTTTTTTTTTTGGGGGGGGGGATATTGAAACAAATTAAAAAAAAAAAAAATTTTTTTTTTTTTTTCGTCGTTGACTTCATTAAGACTATAATTCTGTGTAAATCCCATTATTCTAAATTATTTTCTCGCTCCAGTATTCGATTGTCAAAATTACATCTAGCGAAATATATAGTTTATTCCAAATTCATTCTCTTAAAAAAATGGCACTGATAGAATGCTCTATTAAATTTACGCACTTTTATTTTCTTTAAATAAAAAGCATCCTAGAATCTAATAATTCAAAAAATACCCATTTCCCAGCTAAAAATATTTTACTTTTAAGAAATAACAACCTATGAATTTCTTTTCTTTATTTTTTATTTCCCTACGATTCCTGACAAAATATTACTTTTCAAATTCTGAAAGATTTTAATCTCAATGTAAAAATTATTTTGGCATATTGCCATACTTGATAAAAACATATGTACTCCTTTTCTCTCTGCTTTTATTTATTCGAAGGAAGTAGAAGGCACGAGATTGTTCTAGAACATTTTTTGGCGCGCTTTTGCCAGCTTCGGTAAGTTCACTTCGATATTAATTCGCCGAAGAAGTTAAGCCGTGAGCGTTGATTGGCCTAGAGGCTTTTTAGATAGAATGTATTCTGGCGCGCTCGGGAAATGATATACGGATTTTTCCCGCGTTTAGAGCAGAATGTTCCGGGATTTCGGTGGTGGATGCAACTAGTGATGTACTTCCTAAATCTTCGAAGGTTCTCCTTGGCCGCCGATTGATTTTTAAAGAATACCTGCCTGTACTAACTAAGATGTCTTCTTATATTTAAATTTAAATCATCAAGTTTCGCCACGACCCTAAATTTAGCAGTGCATGGAGTGAGTTTTCAATAGAGTAAAGCTTAATCAATTAATCTTTAAATTTTTCGAATAAAGTGTGAACTGGAACGAACTGCCTCTTCTCTGTAGCTTATACGTACACAATGAAGTAAGTCTCGGTGCTCGACTGAAAATCTCCTCGGAGAAACCTCCCTTGCCTTGAATAGGAGTCTACAAAAGTATGGTGACTCCAGTTAAATCGTCATATATATATATATATATATATATATATATATATATATATATATTAATTTGCATTCTTATAAAGGCCAATTAAAGACAAAATTGCTGGTGAAACTTTTGATTCTCAAAAACTTTCAGACCTGTAAATTATTTGCTAAAACTTTAAGCAAACAGTTATAAAATGTACAAAATGTATTATTAACTGATCTTCAATTTTATAAAGAGAAAAGGTAATTATTCAATATCTACAGTTTAGATGCTATCATTGGCGTTCCAAATTAAGCTGGCAAACCATAAATTAGTGATATCTGGAAACATAATCATCTTAATGCGATTATGTTTGGTACACAAGTTTTTCATGCTATGGGAGAGTATCAGAAACATAATTTTATATAAAAAAGTAACGTCCTGTCATATACAGGATAGATTATAAAAAAATTTGCGCATGGTCATTCTACGTCAACTGACATTGGGGCTGCTGCTCGACCTATTTAAATTTTAGTGTAAAATAGAACATAAGTCTAAAATAGACATATGCAAACTGTCAAAGTCAGAAGAACTGTAGTCGGGGCACCAGGGTTGCTTCTGTAAAGTTGACTATTTCACTGTACAGCAGTAAAAAAGACCAACTCACCAAGTTTGCGAACTTATTACTCATGATACAGGAAACCTTACATATTGCAAATATGTGATGCATTTCAACGTTTTGTGTAGAGAGACATAAATGCCGTATTAAACATCAGTAATTAATAAATTATCTTCATATGCCCCCAAACTAGGTATTACAGGTTATCACGATGAATTTAACCCTTATTTTAAAAGGTTCTATAACTTCTGCACAATTTACTTTAAAAGTTTGTTTTTTTACAATTAATTACTTATAAACATATCAATGATGTACTGATGTCGTTTCCCACTTACTTAACTATTTAATTTAGTTATATTTGAAATTCCCTCAAAAATAAATTCATAAATTCAAGCCCATTTTCAGAAATTTATATCTGAAAAGGAGTACTTAAGATTTGATTACCGATTATACCAATGGAAAGAACACAACTTAATTGACCAGAAAACTTTTGTTTCATTTTGCGCGTTTTCCTATAAGGTTTTCCGGTATTTGGTGAAACGACTACTGCATGAAAATACATATGATGAGCATTTGTTTCTTACATCTGATTTTCATTTTTGGGGTTCTACAGAAATTTCAGCGTGGACTAGCTTTCAGTTTATTGTGCTTTTCTAAATAATCGCTAGCTTTTCATCTTTTTTATACTGTATGTTTTCATTCTAATTTTCCAATGAAATATATTACTATAGATTTCCGACAAATTATTTACAGAATGTGTTTGCACATTTTTTAGAGGATTTCCATGGTACTTACATGGTACTATTTTACAGAAAATATTTGTTTTTTTAAATATTGAATTGTGAAACCCTTACTTTGAACTACCTTTCTACACTGTAATTTCCGTGACAATAATGCATTCTGTAGTTTTGGAAGATGTATTTTAGCCCGTTCCTCTTGAACAGCTTTGCAAAGACCATGAATGTCTGTAGGTAGGTCAAGTTTGGATAACGCGCCTTTTTGAAATTCCAAAAGCGCAAACATGCATCAGGAGATTTAGCAGGTATATGAGTAAAGGGTGTAGCCCTCATAACCGTTTGTCTTTCCATTTTTCTCCTGTTAAGTACCTCTCATAATGAATTTTGCATCATGTTCTACAAGGTGATATGTAGTGGAGAAAGACGATGAACATTGTGCTTTCTAACCTTTTTAAAATTCAAATCAGTGTTAATGATTTTTTAACAGTTGACACTGAGCATTTTAATGATTTCGCAACAGTCCTTTGACTTGGAGGATTTTATTTTGCCATAAAATTTCTTACGTTTGAAATATTCGAATTCCTTTTTGTTCTTGAGTATATATTTTGAACAATTTTTGTACTTGAAAAGAGGCATTCACATTTTATCCCTGCTTATTGATAATATTAAATACCGTGGCTTTAGATGTAGAAAATGCATGCGTTTCACCGTTTTTTTTTAATAATCGAATATGCCTGATTCTCTTCGGAAAGTGCAGAAATATAACCATCCATCCATCAGTTCTTTAAAAGAGCCATTTTGCACGTACACAAATATTTCTCTTGTCATAGGAGAATTTATATTTCCAAAAACATACTAGAAAAATAATTTCTCTATGCAGACGATTCAAAAGCGCATTTAATTGATTGAGTCAAATATTTCATAGTTTTTATTTCGGAAAATTATTTCATTGCTCAAATTAAAATTAGAATTGTAATCTAAATCAATGATAATATATTTTAAAAACAAAAACAATATACATTTATCCAAATATACATATTTTATTCCTATCAGCAAAGCGATGTATTTACCCTAAATCTGACACAGTGGCGTCAATTTAGTTTACTTTTTAATTCGCTACGAATTTCAAAGTAGTCGTTGGGGGCCACCGTAATACTTACCCATCATCATGGATATGCATAACATAAAATATGAAAATAAAACATGTCTAAACTATTTTTAAAATGCATTGCAATTCGATTAAAATTGTGGCTTGATGACGTCATAAACATTAAATGCTCTATAACTCCAAAATTAATAATCATATTAACTAACGGTTTACTGCGTCGGATTAAGCGTCTAATTTCCAATTAAAATATATCTTTGAATTGAAATGTGAATGAAATACAGGGTCATCAAAAATCGAAGAGTGGGGAAAATATAATTACAAATATCTAGGCAACTAATTATCCGATCGATTTCATTCGTGATGCAAAATTTATGTATTTTTATTGTATTTAATATTCACTTCTTAAAATAAACAATTTCGAAAAAATGTATATACCTTTTTATCAGAATGAACATTTCGTGAGTCCGAAAAAAATAGTTCCGGATAATTGAGGTGACTGAAATTCAATAAGCTTCTTTCCATTATTACTAACTAAGTACATACCAAATTTCAAATCTCTATCTCAATTTGTCAGAGACACAAACACACACAGACAGACGGACGGCAATTTTTTCTTTTCTAAAAATATGTTTTTCGGAATCTCCAGTGTCTGAAACGTGTTAATCCGTCGAAAAAAAAAATCGATTTTGAAAATGATTACAAGACTTACCTATACTACGTATGATGGGTAAGTAATAAGCGATTAAAAGACTCACAAAAATACAAATTAACGGAATTAATTTCATTAATATTAATCCATTTAATAACAATTCCTATTTAAAATATAATTAGCATTTTCTAAACTGCAATAACACGTTACTGTAAAACCTCGAGGATATTTTTCCTGTGAAAAATAAAATTTGTTCAATAGGTATATAAAAAAATATGTACATTCTAAAACAATATCTTCTAAAAATGTTTACTTCAGCATGCTTCTAGAGATTGAAATAAAATATCTCTAGATATCAAAATAAGTCCACATTGTTCCGATAAAGCCCTTTACATTTCAAGGCGATATCGAAAACGTATAAACCCGTGGGAAAAGAGCTCTGCAAAGCATTCATTCGAAAAGAAAATAGTATAAAATAGAAAAATATATAAGTGATACACAAACGCTGAAAACAACATTAATCATCATTCAATTTTAATCGAGTGTGATCGGAAAAGCAGTGTGTGTAATATGTATATTAAATAGATATCAAGAAATTGATAATGAGACCGGTATGTGAATTTTTCGAAAGTATGTACTTTTACCTATATTACGCATATTTTAGCATTTATAAAATTATTTTAATGTGTTTATTGATAATATCAATATCAATACATATTTTTCAACTTCTGCATATAGAAAAAAGATGCTGAATTTATGCTGAAGAAAAGTAAATGCTTGAATATGTGACTAGTAGCTTTGTTTTGTTCTTTATATATTCTCTTTCACAGTAAATGTTGTAAAATTATAGAGATTATTTTCTAAATACCAATAGGACATAAAATATTTTTATTTATAAAATGGTAAACGTATTCGTTGCTTCACATTTTACTCTTTTAGGAAGCTTTCAATACAAAAAAGTAAAAAGCTACCTATTGCAGCAGTTCGGAGGAAAGCATTTCCGGAAAATTTCGATATATTTTCACCTATCATGACCCCCAGACCCTAAAACAACCCTCCGTTCAAATGTTGATTTATATATATATATATATATATATATATATGTATGTATGTATATATATATGACCTATGTCATACGATAACGCTCGTATTTATAAAGCAATTTTGATGGAACTAATTATGTGTAATAAGCTCACCAATGTCTTGACTCAGTTCGTTGGCCAGCTTGGTCCGCCATTTTGTTTCAGGATGGCGGCCAATTAAAAATTTGAAACTAAAATAAATATACAAAAAAGTTAAAAATTCAAATTTACTTTTTAATTACGTGTTAGGCCTTGATACAAGGATTCCAGAGCATTTTTTGGTTTACCTCTATCTTAAAAAATGGCTGAGATAGAGCAGTTTGAAATTCTAGGGTGGCTGACATTTTGAAACAAAAATGCACATTAACGCGATTACTTCATATATTCATATCCGTTAGCGCCAAATTCTCGCCAAACTTGGCGACATTTGGCGAAATATCGCCAAATTTGGTGACAAAAATAAGTCTTCATAAATGAAGCCAATTTGGCTATTGGTCAATAATTTGGAGTATTTCATATTGAACTTCAGTATTAACGAATCTTTTGTAAACGGTTTCTTTGCATTTTAGCTTGCTGTTTTCGTGTAACATTAGCTAAAATTTTTAAATGAAGATATAGGAAAGCTACCTTTTCCTCCCGGTACAGGCCGAAAGGACTTTTTAATCTTAAATATTACGAAAACTCACTACAGTAATAAACTCTTTACTTAAACTGTAATCCTTACGCAAACGCTTTATATTTCAAATGCTTTAAGAATATTAGTTTGGTGTCTCCTTTCTAATGAAAAAATGTTTGTAATGATTTGTAAATGTTGTAAAATTATAGAGATTCTTTTCTAAATACCAATAGGACATAAAATATTTGTATTAATAAAATGGTAAACGTATTCCTTGCTTCACATTTTACTCTTTTTAATCTTAAATATTACGGAAACTCACTACAGTAATAAACTCTTTACTTAAACTGTAATCCTTACCCAAACGCTTTATAGTTCAAATGCTTTAAGAATATTAGTTTGGTGTCTCCTTTCTAATGAAAAAAAATTTGTAATGATTTGTAAATGTTGTAAAATTATAGAGATTCTTTTCTAAATACCAATAGGACATAAAATATTTGTATTAATAAAATGGTAAACGTATTCCTTGCTTCACATTTTACTCTTTTTAATCTTAAATATTACGGAAACTCACTACAGTAATAAACTCTTTACTTAAACTGTAATCCTTACCCAAACGCTTTATAGTTCAAATGCTTTAAGAATATTAGTTTGGTGTCTCCTTTCTAATGAAAAAAAATTTGTAATGATTTGTAAATGTTGTAAAATTATAGAGATTCTTTTCTAAATACCAATAGGACATAAAATATTTGTATTAATAAAATGGTAAACGTATTCCTTGCTTCACATTTTACTCTTTTTAATCTTAAATATTACGGAAACTCACTACAGTAATAAACTCTTTACTTAAACTGTAATCCTTACCCAAACGCTTTATAGTTCAAATGCTTTAAGAATATTAGTTTGGTGTCTCCTTTCTAATGAAAAAAAATTTGTAATGATTTGTAAATGTTGTAAAATTATAGAGATTCTTTTCTAAATACCAATAGGACATAAAATATTTGTATTAATAAAATGGTAAACGTATTCCTTGCTTCACATTTTACTCTTTTTAATCTTAAATATTACGGAAACTCAATACAGTAATAAACTCTTTACTTAAACTGTAATCCTTACCCAAACGCTTTATAGTTCAAATGCTTTAAGAATATTAGTTTGGTGTCTCCTTTCTAATGAAAAATTTTTTGTAATGATTTGTAAATGTTGTAAAATTATAGAGATTCTTTTCTAAATACCAATAGGACATAAAATATTTGTATTAATGAAATGGTAAACGTATTCCTTGCTTCACATTTTACTCTTTTTAATCTTAAATATTACGGAAACTCACTACAGTAATAAACTCTTTACTTAAACTGTAATCCTTACCCAAACGCTTTATAGTTCAAATGCTTTAAGAATATTAGTTTGGTGTCTCCTTTCTAATGAAAAATTAATGACTGGTAATTCCTATTAATAATATAGTTATTTTTTACACAGAAATTTAATAGAATACATTTTTGAATATTTTTGAATCACAGAATATTAATAATTCTCAATAAAAATCTCAAAAACCTTGCATTCAATTTAAGAGTTGTTTACATGCTACAAAGTTTCAGAGTTTCTACTTTAAAATAATACTCTTAGCAAAATATTTCTATCGTATAGAATTTTAAAAAATCCTTCCGGCCTGTATCGGGAGGAAAAGGTAGCTTTCATAGTCATGTATTTAAAAATGCATCTCATTTTACTCAAACACCCGAAGATAAAATGCTTGGAATCTGTTTATAGAAGATTCAACCCCGATTCTCGCTAATACTGAATTTAAAAGAGAATTTTAGCGCGAGAGTTACAGCATAAGAAAAATCAGATTTCTTTTCAAAATGTCAGCCACCATAGAATTTCAAACTGCCATATATCAGCTATTTTTTAAGATAAAGCCAAAACAAAACATGATCCGGAATCCTTGTATCATGATCTAACACTTAACGGAAACAACTTTTTAAATTTATAATTTTGTATACATTTTTTAAATAAAAAAAATAACTTGCCACCATTTTGAAACAAGATGGTGCATGAAGCTGGCCAACGAACTCAGTCGAGACCTTGGTACATTCTGTACACATGATCAGTCACATTCATATTGGTTCATAAATACGAGAGTACCAGCATAACAAATATCAGATTGTTTCAAAATCTCAGCCATCGTATAATTTCAAACTGCTATATCTCAGCCATTTTTTAAGATATAGCCCACCTCCCCCCCCAAAAAAAAAAAAATCCAGAATCCTTGTATGA
Source organism: Maratus michaelseni (assembly GCA_963931845.1). Lineage (NCBI taxonomy): Eukaryota > Metazoa > Arthropoda > Arachnida > Araneae > Salticidae > Maratus > Maratus michaelseni. The sequence goes on along the minus strand of OZ007589.1, from coordinate 260,383,875 downwards.
CGTTATAACACTTAACAGAAATAATTTTTTCAATTTATAATTTTTTTGTACATCTTTTTGAATTAAAAAAAATAATAAATTTTTAATTGGCCGCCATTTTGAACAGCCAACGAGTTCGGTCGAGACCTTGGTATGTCCTATACACAGACTCAGTCACATCCGTATCGGTTCTTAAATAAGAGAGTTACAGCATTACATACGTCATATATATATATATATATATATATATATATATATATATATATATATATATATATATATGAAACAAATAAATAAAAATTTTCGCCGTTGGCCTTATCAAAACTATAATTCTGTGTAAATCCCATTATTCTAAATTATTTTCTCGTTCTAGTATTTCGACTGTCAAAATTCCACCGTGCTAAAATACTTTATTCTAAATTCATTCTCTTAAAAAATGGCTCTGATCGCGCTGTTCTATTAAAATTACGCACTTTTGTTTCATTAAATAAATGCATCCTAGAATTTAATTATTTTAAACATCAATCTCCCATCTAAAAATATTTTAATTCTCTTGAAATAACAACCTACGTCTTTTTATTTATTTTATTTTTATTTCCCTATGTTTTCTGACAAAACAATATTCTTTCTCAAAATTATGAAAGCTAACTTCAGTCTCAATGTAAAATATTATCTTGGCATCTTGCCCATTCTCGATAAAACCTACGTATTTTATTTTCTTATTTATTCTAAGGAATTAGATTGTTTGGTAATGTTCTAGAAGCATTTGTTTCCCGCATTTTTTCAGATTACTATCTTATAGCTTCGAAATCAGAGCGCCGGAGAATTTAGTCCTATAGCGCTGATTGGTCGAAAGACTGTTTAATGAAAATGTATTCTGGGGCGGTAGATAATAGTTATACGCGGAGTTTTCCCGCGTAGCGTCAGTTTTTATTCCTGGAGCCTGTAGTACATGTAACCCCGACGCGTAATTCACGATGATGGAATAAATCTCCTTTGCTGCAGATAGAAAAAACGACTGCCTGTAAGAACAAAATGTCTTCTTAAAATATTAAAATTAATTCATCAAGTTTCTCCACGGTATTAAAATCATCATGTACGGAATTGGCATCGTAATTAGTAATGCATGGTCATTTTCTTTTACTTCGAATAAAAAGTGAACTGGAACGGACTGTCTCTTATTTGCATTCTGTATGCACACTATTAAGTGAATTCTTGGCGCCCGACTGCAAATTCCTCGGAGGAAGACCTTGCCTGGATAACGATTCTACAAAAATTATGGTGATACAAGTTTAATCGTGACATATATATATATATAGAGAGATAGATAGATAGATAGATAGATAGATAGATATAGATATATATATAAATCAACTTTTGAACGGAGGGTGGTTTTGAGGTCTGGGTCATGATCTGTGAAAATATACCAACGTTTTTTGGAATTGCTTTCCTCCGAACGGCTGCAATAGGTAGATTTTTGTAATGAAAGCTACCTAATTAAGAAGTTTATGAAACGAATTTGTAAAACAATTTTATAAAACGACTGATTAAAGTAAACTATGTTAAATGATGTGTTTGTAGAACGTTGACGGTAATGTAATTTTAGCATGTTGTTACAGTCACTTAGGGCATGTTTTTTCTTGAAGAGGATTTATTCACGAATAAAGGTTAAATGCGGTGTTTGTAGAACGCTGACGGTAACGTATTTTTAGTATGTTGTTAAAATCTCCTCCAGCACGTTTTATTATTATTATTATTAAGGAGGGTGTATATACCATTTATAGTCGTTGTACAGGGCCGCACAAAATAATTCGAATATATGTAACGATTTTATGAAACGAATATAAGTAAAACGCTAAGTTTTTAAAACGGGAATTCACGAAAAAAAAAGGTTTGTGATGATTTAGCATAATGTACTGCTGCGTTTATAGCGCTCGTTAGGAGAGACGCTTAGTTAACAAAATTTAAGTTAAATTGATTTTTTTTATGTTTCACTGTATGATAGCTTTACTGAAGTTAAAAGTAGAATTCGCGGATTCAATACAATTTCCTTTTGTATTTATAGCGTCCCCTGGCGGAGAAAAAGATAATTACATTTAAATAAAATTGATTTTTTATGTTTTTGTAAATAAATTTTCAGAATAAAACTCTGTCACGGTGAAATATATGTTTTAATAAAAATTTTCACCTGGCAGGCTGTTTTCTATGCTGCTAGCTCCCAGGGTGAGAAATTGCATAACTAAAACTTGAAAATAGATTTTTTTTGGTTGTTTAATATAACAACCATACTCCAAGATAAAATTAGATAATGCAGATTTAAAAAAAAAAAAAAAAAATGCGTTTATAACGCCACCTGGGAGGAAATAGGGAAACTTAAATTTAAGTAAAGAGGATTTGTTTATGTTTTATTGTATGACAGCTATAATGATGTTAAAACTACTTACTACAGATTCAACACAATTTTCTTTTGCGTTTATAGCGTCCCCTGGTGGAAAATAACTAAATTTAAATATATTTGATATTTCATGGATTTTTTATAAATCTTCAGAATAAGTTTCTGACATGGACAAATTTATGTTTTGATTTAAAAAAAAATTACATGATAATGTTTGTTTTATTTACTCTGGTAGCACACACGGTGGGGAAATTGCAAAAATAAAACTTTAAAATGAATTTCTTACGATTTTTCATAAGGCAACCATGCTCCAAAATATAATTATGGAATACAAATTGATGAATTTTTTTCTTTTGCGTTTATAGCGTTCTCTGGAAAGGGTAACCAAATTTATTTTTTTAAATATATAGAATATTAATTAAAGTTAATAGTACACATTCTAAAAATCAAGTGGACGAATAAATTACTTTTACACATTTAATGAACTTCACAAAACATCACAACCTGAGCACGTAACAGAACTACAAGTACATTCTGTGGGTAATGCAGTGAAAAACAAACATCTGGAAGATAGTTGTCACTAGCGAAATTGTAAGTTTTCACTTACAATTCTTACAATTATTCTTGTGGTGCTGCCATCTACAGTTTAATATATGAAGTAAAAAAAATATTTTGTTTGAAAAGTTTCTGTATCTGTGAAGTTTATTTTGATACAAATTTTCACATAAGTTTTTCCCCTTTTCTTTCTTTTTTTTACAATGATAGAGTCCCTGATGGGAAACTACATAACTAAAACATCAAAATTTATGTTCATTTCCTCATATGGGAACGATACTCCAAGTTAAAATTGGGTAGTACGGATTCAACAAATTTTATTTTGCGTTCAAAACGTTTACTGGCCGAAAATAGGGTAACTAAATTTAAATAAATTTGATATTTATATATTTTAATAAATATTCATAATAATGTCAGACTACGTTACATAAATAAATAATGTTCACTAATATATGATGATGTTTTAATCTTATTACATATGATACCCCAGTTCTGATAGCCGGAACATCTTTAAATTAATAAATTAAAACAATCAATGACTAGGCCATAAATGATATTATTAAATTATGATTTGTTCAATTATTATAAATTCAAAGATACAAAATTCCAAAGGCACCTGTCATACTTTATATCGATTCAATATATATATGTTTAATTTAGGTTTAAAATACTTAAAAAAATATTAAGATATAATTCAGTTAGGATGACCAAACCCACGTTTATTATATGCATTTCATACTGAAATTTGACTGCCCGAATCATTAATAAAATTACCCACTCACCTACAAATCCTTGGAAGTGACATTTACGAGAATCAAGGAAAGTCCAGCACTGACTAATTAATCCATAGAAAATCACATTCTACAATAATGTTCTATCGTGCATTTCTGAGGTTGCTTAAAGGCTGAAGGCCGTCATTTATTTTTTGTATTCGGTCACATCTAGCAAAGGCCCGCCATGTTTACCTCGTATGGCCGCTTTTAGAAAAATATACTCCCGGTCGCAAGTTCACAATCACTCAACGTCCTACACACTTGACGCTTACGTCTGCAGCCAATTCTTTGGCTAGAAAATGAACTGTAGCGCGCATGCGCGTGTCTTATATGGATAAATTTTCAAACGGCTGAAATTACTTAGACATTTCGACAGCAAATTTCTGGTTTATATATGAAGTAGTTCTGAATACTTATAATGTATATATATTGTTAACATATACATTATTTAATGTTTTAAATTCGTTTTATAACTTTTCCTTTCTTAAAATGATCACCATAAATAGATGAAAGTTTATTATACTAATTAGTTACATGTTGACGGAATGTTAAGATCGGTTTTTTGTTGCTGATTGATAATAGGGTAAATGTGATAGTAATGGACCTCCCCCCCCCTTAAGGTTAAGCTTTATAAAAAATACCCAATAAAAGTTCATCTTTTATTATTTTTTTCACAACTCTTCCTAGCATGTTTTATAATGTGGTATCGCAAACGAAGCCGATTCCATCAATAAAAATCTAACCGATCTTATATTATTGCGATTAAAAACACGTGAAAATAATATATTTCAATAAGATAAGTGAAAATCATTTTATAAAACTCAACAACCTTTTATTTATTCTGCTTTTGTGCCGAATGAAAAACATTCGACAGACTTCACAGTTCACTGCCCGCTCAAATTACATCTTCATGAAATTGGAAAAAAAAATCCTATCTCTTTTCATCTAATAACTGTATGGTGCTGTCCTCTCTTATTACATTAGATAAGCAGATAATAAAACAATTCGCGAGATGTGGGTTATTTGTTGTTAATAATCCTTCTAAAACACAGGAAGACTCAAATCAGTCAGGCAGCAGAAAATATTATTGTTCCACTTTCTTTCAGTGAAATTTTTACTGAACAAGCTAAGAACTGGTTTTACTTTATTCGTTTATATCGTCTTTGTTTTCCTGCAAAAATTGCATGTTTTTCTTTCTTTCTTTTTTTCTTCTTTACTCAGTAAAAGGAAACTGGATTTTTAATACTGACGGCAATTTACAAAATTTCATTTATTTTTAAGATTTTAGGACTAGTATCCATTACTGAAATTCTCAATTAGGCTTCTTGTTTTTCTCTATCAAATTTATTTCTCTATCAAATATATATACTTAATTAGGATGAATTTGAAAAAATAAAATCCTAACATTGCTAATTATTTTATTATTAAATTTGTGGTTTTATTGAAGTGCTGTATCCCTTTAGAATATATCTCATACTATCAGTGCTTAACAAACTGTATATATATACGTGTGTATTTTGGGAGGGGGTGGTGCTTGGGGGAGGGCATACTTTAAAAGTGAAAATGCGTGTAACTAAATATAATCAATAAGTATTCGTATGTATTCGAGAATAAATAAACTAGTATAAAAGGTAAAATCCTTTTATAATGAAATTGAAGAAAAGCAAGTATTTAGTTTCTAAGAAATTCGTTTGTAAATTCCGGTGTCAATCAATCATTTCACTATTTTACGAAAAAAAGTAATCCGCCCCTGAAAGGGTTAAGCCAATAAAATTGTCAAGGCTGTACTTATACCCAAACTCTTATTAAATATACTCATACAAAATAAAATAAATATGTATTAAAGTAACAGTTTAGTCATATGAAAATATACAAAAGTATTTTCAAAAGAAATATTTTTAAGTAAGGAGGTGTGATTTTTATATTTGACTAATTTTTATATTTTAGCAAGCAGTGCAAAAACTTATATATAATAAACTTATATTATAAAACTTGCAAATATTGGATGTAATTTTTTCTATACATATATATAAGGCTAATTGTTTTCATTCACAGGGCACTACAAATACGGAAAAAAAATATTTGTCAGGCAAATTTTCTAGTTTCCCGGCGAAATGCCCATGTACGCATGCGCAAAAGGGCTTTACTACAGACATTGGCGTCAAGTGTGTAGGACGTTGAGTGATTGTGAATTTGCTTCCCGGCCTCGACTTTCTTTTTAAAAGGTTACACTTTCCTTCTCATTTTCACCTCCAATATACCTCAAAACTTCATCTCTTTTATCTTTTTGTCTTCTCTCAACTTTTGCTACTCTCTTTTGTCAGGCCCCGCCTCATTATAATCCCACTTCCTATCAAATTTCTATCCGGCCTATCTCTTTACAATTCGTTATTATTCGCAATCATATCATCAGAATTTTAAAGTAACACTCAATTGTAGACCAGGTCTTTATGTCTCTGCAATGTTCAATGATACCAAACAGATCCCAATTACCTGTGAAAAACCGGACAATGAACTCAATTTTATCGCTGAAGCAGAACTGAAACCCGGTGGTCTTGTAATCCCTTTAATATTTTCATCCGACGAAATAATTAATACAGTTGAGATGTAAAAGTTAAGACTCGGGTTGTTTACATGAAAACAGACTCAAATTTGGACTTAGTAATCCCTTGAATGTCTAACACGAAACAGATCCGAAATCCCTGGGGTCATTTCTTAGAAACTGAATAATTTCAGGTTCTTCCCAGGCATAGGCTCAGACATGTTTATAGCTATTTTCCATTGCGACCATATTCTAAAACCTCTTATTTAGACTTTTTTCTTTTACGACTTACTACATGACATGTCTATAACACTCAGCCCTTTTCCTTTACCGCCGTTAGAACGAAAATGTTCGCAAACAAAAACATTTGTCTTTACCTCCCACTGAAACGGATGTTATGAGAACGCCCTTTTCTTCTTCTTTTCCTTCTTTTTTTCCGCAGAACTTTTTTTCTTTCTTTTTTGTATTTGTTTATTCTCTAGAAACATTCAATGACAATTTCTGCTAGGCCCTATCTCAATATTTCTACAAATATATTTATACTATTCCTATTCATTTCAATACATTTCACTTATTTCATCCATTCATTTAAACTGCTGTTATATGTACAAAAATCTAATAAAAATTGCTGAGCTTAATAGCTCACCAATAAGCTTATGTGGAGTCAATGTTATGTTTTGATAAAAAAAAAAATTACATGATAGCTTTATTTACACTTAAAGCGCTCCATGCGAGAAATTGCAAAACTAAATTTTAAATATTTTTTTCATATTTTTACATGTGGCAACAATACTTCAAGTTAACGTTAAATAGTGTATTATAAATCCATCTTTCTTTGAAGCCTATAACGCCTCCTAGCGAGAAATATATTAACCAAATTTAAAATAAAGTGTTCTTTTTATGTTTCACTTCATGACGGCCGTACGATAGATAAAAATAAATAGTTCGGATTCAACACAATTATATTTCTGTGCATGTACGACCATTGGCGTGAAATATGCTATCTACATTTAAATAAGTTGATTTTTTATACATATTAATTTTTTACTGCATAGAGACATTTACAGTGATTACATTGAATTTAAACTCATTTTAAATTATGAATATGGAAATTAAACCTCTCGGAACCGATTTCTTTTCCAATTTTGGGAAAAGTTACTTTTACGCTAACAAAATTAAAAGTAGCTATCGAAATCAAAGAAGTTACAGTTTACTGAAATTTAACGAATGTGTTCTTTAAAGAAATCTAACGAATGTAGTTATGTTGCGTGTTTTTCCTATGAAAATAGTCTAACGAGGAATTTTTTAAGACGTTTGGAAAATGTCGTATTACAACCAGATTAAACAAACATAAAAAGTTTAGTAGTATTTTTTATCTTTTATCATTTACTACTAATTCGGAAAAGGAGTCCTTAATTTAAATTTAAAGAGTGAAACATATGTTTAAATTAAAAGAAACGCCAACGGTTTACTAATAATTAATAAAACTTATATTAATATTTTTATTATTAAATGCTGAAACATAAGTAACGTCATAATAGACAATGTATCGACATATGCTATCACTATTAGGTGCTGGAATTAACAAAAATATTTTTTTTTTCTTTCAAATATTGCAATTCGAAGTAGGAGCCTCATATGAGGCCCAGGGTGACGAGAGGGTTAATAGAACTTAGCTCTTCATTACTGTCACTGAAAAATAACTAAGTCCTTACATAAAACACACAAACGCAAGATATATACAGTTAATCTTTTTGCCGGCCTGTCCTTCCATACACAGTTTAAATTTCTTGAGATTCTCTTCATCTAAGAAATTGTAATTGCGTATTGTGGTGGATTACAAAGTGATTCAATTAATGGATTTAGTAGAAACAAATTTGGAACGCGCAAGTCTGCTAACGCTGAGGTCCAGAGATTGGCGCACGTAGACCGCAAGGAGCATAGCCGCCTAGTTTAGACTATAAATTTACATTTTTTAAAACTTTATTGAAATCGATCTAAAAGTTTGCGAAAATACCACATAAAATGCAATATTTTTAGGTTTTTATCTATCTTTATATACAAAAAAATTAAAGGCTTTTGAGAACATATTGTGCAAATTAATTATACATTTTTAGTTTTGAATATCCAAATACGCATTTGCGAAATACAGGAACATATATATGCTGAGAAATAACTAATTAATTTATTTATTGATTTAGTAATTTCAACAGTTAAATTTATTTCGAAATTAAAAACGAATACTAATTTAAACATATATTCAATGCAATTTAAAATTTCCTTTCGCATTTTAAAATTTCTGATTTTAATGATTGGAAAATTGATTTTATATTACAGTCGAGATTATATTCGGAAACAGTATTTGATTCGGTTTTATATACAGAAAATGTAGAAAAATTTAGCCCCTTCTTTTTTTTCTAAATACGATTTGTAAATACAATATAATGCGTAGTCTTAGACACTTTGCTGAGATTTTGTAATTGTAATACAAAAACTTGGATTTATTTCTTATAGTTAGTAACGATGGTTCATTTTTAATGTTGAATTAATACTAATGTTATACAAAAAATTAACATTGTAAACTGTCGAATATAGACTAGCAAAGGAAAAAAAATTAAACAGAAGGTTTTTTTTAATTATAATAGATCGACAATATTTGGCTTTAAAATCTAAGAGAGCCAATTGAATACTTACAAACTTAAACGTAAATACCGATTTCGAGAACTTTATTCTAAAACAGTATATCAATAGTAATACTATTTATGAAGAAAAATGCTTCTCTGTTTATAGAAGATAAACTCTGGAGCTACCGAATCGGTATAAAGAATTATTTAAGTAAAATATTGATAAATATTTCAAAATAGTTTACTTCTTATTAAAGAAAAGATACCTCTTTTCTCAAAAGATTGGAATAGTAAAAAGCGTCCTAAATTGACTATTTCTGTGAAATTAATAGGGCAGGAAAATTAAAAAGTTGGCACGGGGGTTACTTTTAAGACTAAATATTAATCTAAATCATGAATACTACCGTACGGATTTTTAAAAATGCTTTCAGTATCATAATTGTGATTATATCTGCTTAAATATAGGTTACTTTTTAACAGTATATCCTTGTCTGTCGTGGAGTAATTTCAAAATTCTGTTTTAATATTACGATTTATTTGAAACTGTTGGAGATAGAAGCTTGAAAGAGACATAGTAGTTGCATTTAACAGTCAGCTATGCTCGAGATACTATGCTCGTTAGGCACACTAACACAATAATTCGAAATTAAAAAGCATGGAGTGGAAGGAAAACTGCTAAATGCTTGATTTCTCAGAATCTGTTGAGCTTAGAAACTTCAAATGTTTCATCCAGATGATACCTGAGATTTATATGACCATTAAAGATTATTTCTAATAATTGTAAGAAAATGAAATGGGAAGTGAAATATTTTATATGTCATGACAATTTTATGCACATTCTCGCCAACATTCGCAAATGTTCTTAAAAATGATATACCATGCAACCCAAGTAACAGTAACTGCTATAAATTTTTTAAGTAGCTAAATTAATAAGACAAAAGAAAAGAAATACCAACTAAGTACATTTTTTTTTCTAATGTTTAGAATGTTGCATGCGGAAACGAAAGTTAAATATAATCAACCGATGTTTTCTAACTTATCATTTAATGGTATTTGATTGCTTTTATGAAGATTCTACCTATACTGATAAAGAAGAACGTTTTGTTCCGTTGTAACGGGTAATCAAACAAACTACCACTGCATAAAGAAGAACTAGTTGGAGAACGAGCGAATCCGAAAACTTTCTTCTATCTCATACAAGCTGATACTGCAAAATTCGCTATCGAAAATGTCACAAAATAGCTATTAAAGAGCTTCGTTCCAACAGAGTATCTCAAAATTCAAGTAGGACCTGTTATCCATAGCCAAAAACATATGAATGATATTTGGTTTAATAGTATGCAAAACTTGAACACTTTTCGATGGTACAATAATGCAAATGGAACAAAAAATCGTTATTACAGCGCTTCCTTCCGGCGGAAAATCTCCAAACTCAAGAAGGACTTGCCGGCCCTAATCGCAAACCTAAAGCAAAATTTTGGCTCAATTCTATGAATACCATCACACACTTTTTGATGATACAATGACGACAGACAGATACACAGACGGACAGGTCAAATTTTGTAAAAACCTGTTTTTCTGAATCTCTGACCTCTAAAACTTGTAAATCCGTCGAAAACCGGAAGTCGAAAAAATGTTTGATTACAATACTTTTTTCTGTTATAGATAGAATAAAAGAAAAAAGGGAAGCTCAAAACTTATAAAGAGTATAAGATGCGATGCTAAAATAGAAACAACAGATATTATAGGAACACTGTCACTTTAAATTTGACGTCTTTTTCCATAGAAATAGTATTTTACAGTTCTAAAATCAGAGTCCACTAATGGAAATATATACTTTGTAATAAGCATGACATAATTTCCACGTAAATGAAAACTTTTTATAAACACGTGTTTGAACACGTCTGTTAAAATAATAATGAAAAAATTATCTAAAGTATCAACAATTGTTATATCAAATATACAAGCAAACCATTTACAAAGTGCGCATTTAAATAAAAAGTGCTCCGTTTTAATAGTGTTTTATCAATTGTTATTAGAAGTATTTTTGTAATCAAAAGCAATACAATATTCATTTAATTTTCATATATAAACGGGCACACAAATACAACTTGGTGCATTTCAACAATGTTTGTTTACAAACAGAATGTGTTCAGCGTCCTTGTTTACATAGCCGCGAGGTTTGCTGGTATATTATAAAGCACTAGGTGTTTCAACAGGGTCTTCCCGTGTTACAGAATATAGATAAATCATTTTTTTAAATTGAAAACACTATTATTTTTCAAGTTTAATATAGTTTTATAGATCACCAACTAAAAACATCAAAAAGTATTTTTCTATGAAAAATATCAATAATGTGTACAAATATTTTTTTAATTTATTAAAAGCTATACTTTCGTATTAGCCGCATGCCAAGAGTTTATAGCTTAAGAAATAGCCAAAGATCACTACTTACAGCAAGCAGCCTTTTATTTACTGATAATTTCAGTAGTTTAAATGCATACGTCGATTATATGTCTGTTAAATTTATGCTTTATTTATATTATTTTATTTATTTATTATTGAAGTTTTAATTCCGTTAAGAATATTAACTGGAAACAAATTATTTTCCCATTTACTGGTGTAAAAAATTTAAATTGTGCAAGTTAAACAAATTGCAGTAAAAGTGAAATATATTGATCAGGTGTTGTCATCGTCATAATGATGTCAGCATTACTTAAGGACATGTTTTTGCTTTTGAGCTTTTATTAAACATATCTTAGAAAACATTAAACTTCTACCCTTATAAGCAATTTCCAATTCTGACACATGTAAAAACTGATCGCAATAATAAAATAATTTACTCATAAAATTTTAAATATTTTTAATATAATTGAATACTTTCAAATTGCTAAGACAGTTGAAAGTGAACGAAAAAAAAATAAAATAAATAAATGCATAAGTTTTGTCGGATATTCACGACATTCATTGCTATTTGTCTATTTCATCTTATGTCGCAAGTGCAAAATCCAGACATCGTATTTGAAAAACACTGAAAATTCTTTAAAAATGAAAAATGCGGAACTATTGTTTTTCTACTTCGTACTTTTAATAGTTTTCTTCTAAGAGGTGTATCACATTTATCTGTTTTATTTTAAATTTTACTTGCTTTTCTGTGACAAAAAGATATCAAATAATGAAGAAATCGTTTGTTACAAATGTTATAAATATATTTACATACATTAAAATCTGTGGAAAATCACTGCTAAAAATGTGCAGCAAACTGTCCTGTAATTTGACCGTTTTTATAGAAAATGGTACATAACCGTAATTTAGCGCAATTCTGACCATATTATTCCCCATATTATGCCTAACATAGAGATAAATTACAGTTATGTAACCGTTTTCTACAAAAACGGTCAAATGACTGGACAGTTTGCTGCAAATTTTTTAACAGTGTATAATAAATCACTAAAATATGCTTGAGATTAATATAAAATCCCCTTTCCTGCATTCGTAAAAGTTCCTTGTATGCTTAAACATCTTAGCTGTAAGGTTTAATTTAATTTAAATTACCTTAAACTAATATTAAAAAATATAAAAAAATCTATATCTTATTTTTTCTTAATATAATGACCCATTATATTTAGAAACAAGAACGAAAAATCATGCGTCAAGCATAGATTATGTAGCACTTTCCAACGCTTCCAAAATAATTTTACAAATCATACCGTTTAATAAGCTAAAAGATAACTTCTAAGTAAACAATTTGGAAAACGCATAACATATTTAAAAACATAATTTCAGGAATTTCCAACATATACAATATTCGGAAAAATATCCGAATACTTTTATTCAGCCCTGTATAGGATATATAGAATTGTATATATACTACATAGGATGCTAAATTTTAGTTCAGTTAGGAAACGTGTAGCACATTTTAAAATTCTCCGTCTGGAATTTGTCAATAAACAGAAATGTGTTCGCGAACTTTTGTGCTGCCCTGTATAGGATCTACAGAATTTATACACACCACGTAATAGACAAAAAGCAAGTTAACATTAAAATCGCGTTCAGTAACTTAAAACGCACTTCCAGGAATTATTGTTAACAGACAGTAGATAATTCTTTTGCGTGTCCCTGTAAATGAACGATGACTGCTATACACACAATATTCCGTAGTAAGTCTCTTGTAATGCACCTTAGTGATCTATATAAATTTCAATGCGTTTAAAATAGTGAAACATTATTTAAATAAACCGCAGACGATTTTTCTCCATAGACGTAATGTAACGGAATTATTTTTACTGTCCCTGTAAAGTAACTATAAGTGCTATGCACACCCTGTTCCATATTAAGCTTCTTCTAATGCACCTTAGTGATATATATAAATTTCAATGCGTTTAAAATAGTGAAACATTATTTAAATAAACAGCAAATGATTTTTCCCCATAGACCGCAATGTAACGGAATTCTTTTGAGTGTCCCTGTAAAAAAACTATAAGTGCTACACACTTCCGTTGAAATAGGGAACATGCTATAGATAACGATAATAACATATAAAAATTGCAGAGCAATCCGAGCATATTTGCGGGAGTTAGAGCACGGACAGACGGCAGACGGCAGACGGCAGACGGCCAGACGGCCAGACGGCAGACGGCCAGACGGCAGACGGCCAGACGGCCAGACAAACCAAAGTCATAAGCACTTTTCAACTAGGTTGGAAAGTGCTAAAAATGAAGCTCTAATTCAATATAGTTTTCATCTCGATTTATTAATATCATTTCTAAGGTTAAAAACGTTTATGAAAATTTAACTTTTCCTTTTAAACTAATTTAATTATTTAGTGTCACGTTTATCTGTTTTACATTAAATTTTACTTGCTTTTTTGCGACAAAATTATGCATCAAGTAATGGATATTTCGTTTGTTACAAATATATTTACATACTTTAAAATCTGTTCACAGTATATTAAAGCACTAAAATATGCTTGAGATTAATGTAAAATCCCCTTTCCTGCATTCGAAAAAGTTCCTTGTATGCTTAAACATCTTAGCTGTAAGGTTTAATTTATTTTAAATTACCTTAAACTAATATTAAAAAATATAAAAAATCTATATCTTATTTTATCTTAATACACTATATTGCCAAAGGTGACCGGTCACTCACGATTTTAGACGTTTTGTTAACTATCTAGAAAAATACATGAGGAATTAACCTGAAACTGTAGGTGTAAACAGTATAGTATAGCTTATACATTTTCGCGAATATTCTTTCACGAAACCCCATAGGGGGCTGTCAACAAATTGGAAAAGAACGAATATCTTTTGGATAACCCTGTAAAAACTAATGTAGCAAAGGCGTTCAAACTCGAGATTATTAATAAGTCGCATATTGTAATATACTGTGTTCATTTTTATGAGGATAGCATGTATACTCGTAGAGAAATTAAGGTTTTTATAAAAACAGTCCCAAATTTCGCCTAGTTTTTTGCTTATAATTTGCAGAGTTCTTAATATAAAAAAAAGTTCTTTTCTGAAAATATGGCAAACAACATTTTACATAATACTCTGCAATCAGAATTAAAAAATAATAAAAATTGGATGAAAAATGAGCAGGTATACTAAAAAATGTTTCACTGCGCATGCGCGAATGCAATCAAAATATAATATGCATAATGTATTAGCTAAGTATATAGAGCAACTTTTGTGAAAGTCTCAAAATCATAGCTTGAAAATTCTGAAAATTATCGTCGATAGAATAAGCTCGAAATTAGTTGTTCCCAAAAGGAAGCAAAAATATGAGGGGTTGTATCCAAATATAGTAGTACGTGCAATATTGTGTATGCTATCTTGGCACTAATCAACAGATATTTGATACAACCCCTCATCTTTTTGCTTCTTTTTGGGAACAACGGATTTCAAGTTTATTCTATCGACGATTCTATCGATGATTTATTTTTTAGAGTAATTAATATTTCAAACTAGTAAAAATCAATATCTCAAAATATCAGTCTTATCTAATTTATCTGTCCGTAGTTAAAATCTGAAGTTCGAAATTGTTATAAACATATTACAGTGCAAACATATTACTCTTTTACTTTAGAAATTTGGATGCTTAGAAATATGAAAGATGGCCGCCAAGCCCATCATGCATAATTAACGATTTCTATTAACATATACGTAGGCACTCGACTTATATATATGATAACTTATTTAATGGAAAAAAGTTAAATAAGTAATATAATAGCTTGGAAATTTGATATCACACCATTTTTTAGCCGCAACTTTTTTTTTTTTTTTTTTTTTTTTTTTACGCTTGGCTTTTTCTACTTTTGAAAAGTTGTTTTTGTAGATATCATTTCTTTTTTTTAAATAGATTAAACATAATTTAAATAATCTAAACATCAGAATTAATTTAAAATCACATTTTACTTTCAGTCATTGTTTAAAGGGTTAACTAGAATTACCAGTAGATTTTTCAATTAAATTAAATACACTCTTAAAAATAACATACTAAATGTGGCTTGTTATAATACTTGTTATCCTCCGTTAAAAAATATCACTGACTTATCCATGAAATGAATAAAAATGGAATACGTACGTAGCGTGTCAGTGCTGCATTTGATATGAAACGTGATATCACGCTCTTTTATTATTAGCACTAGCTGGCTTCGCCCACTAGCGGGCCCTTAATTTACATCAGAGCCTCGAATCTTGTAAAACCTCGAATAAGATAAACCTCGAACCAAACGAACCTCCGACCAGGTTCCCAGCTGCCTTCGGCACCGGATAATCCAAGGATAATCCCTTAATTTGCACATCGAATAGTATAAACCTCTAACCGAACGAACCTCCACGGGTCCCCACTGCCTTCGGCACCGTATAGCAGTCGTGCTGCGCACGCTCAGGTTCCATCTTCCACCACTAGGTAGCGCAATCTGTTCTATATGAACCTGGGGCACTGAAATCGTTAAGGCTATAGATGTCGAGTCGAATGAGCTATACCCCGTCGTGATCCAGCCCATAGAACCAGAGATAGGAAAGTGCCCCTGGTGGTGAAAAAACGAACTAAAATCAGAAAGCTCTATCGATGTCGAGTCGAATGAGATATACCACGTCGTGATCCGACCCATACAAACAGAGATAGGAAAGCGCCCCCTGATGGTGAAAGCTAATCACGTTTAGGGGCAAAGTGGGGGGATGAACACCGGAGATTTATAGGCATAATAGGATTAAGCGGTCACAGACCTTTCCAACGATGTATCACATGAGGGGTATGTGCAAAATTTAGAAATCTCCCCCCCCCCCTTCCTGCATAGTATGATTAAGCGTTCACAGACCTTTCCAACGATATATCATATGAGTAGTGTCGGGGGGGGGCGCAAAATGTGAGGGTGACACCTGTGATGCATAACAGGAATAAGTGGTCACAGCCCTTTGTAACGATATGTGACATGACGGATATCGTTAAAATTTAGAAAAGTGTCCCCCCCCCTTGTGTAGGCAAAACACGCTTCGCCCCTCCCTATAATTTTTGACGCGGCTTTATTTTTAAAATTTATGTTATGTGTTGTAATATCGTAAAGTGTCAAACAGATAGCCTTATTATACTTCCTAATTTTGTTCACGCCCCTCCCCATCTCCTCCCCGAAATGTGACGCGCCACTCTTTTTTATAATTTTTTTATCATGTCTTATAAACTATCTTAAAGTTTAAATCAGATCGCATTGGAATTTAATATATTTGCTGAAATTACTATTATATATAGAATAATATAGAAATAAACCCTCCTTTAGCTTGTAATTATGATATACGAAAAATTTTTAGAATTTCTGAAAGCTGAGTTTTATTTATTTATTTATTTATTTTGTTTATTTATTTATTTATTTATTTTTGCGTTGCCCTGTGCATGTTTGGAATTTCTTAGCAATTTCTTAGATTTACATTATTTTATTCAATTAAACATTGTACTGTTACAATAAATTAAAATGGAAACTTCACTTCTAAAACAAAAATAACACAGGCCTACAAAATTTAAATTTTTATCTGGGGTTTTCATGAATTTATGTAAATTGTAAGAAATCTGCTATGCTTATTTCAAAATAATATCCATTTATAACACTTTCCAACCTAGTTGAAAAGTGTTTATGACTTCGGTTTGTCTGGCCGTCTGCCGTCTGTCCGTGCTCTAACTCCCGTAAATATGCTCGGATTGCCCTGCAATTTTTATATGTTATAATCGTTATCTATAGCATGTTCCCTATTTCAACGGAAGTGTGTAGCACTTATAGTTTTTTTACAGGGACACTCAAAAGAATTCCGTTACATTGCGGTCTATGGGGAAAAATCATTTGCGGTTTATTTAAATAATGTTTCACTATTTTAAACGCATTGAAATTTATATATATCGCTAAGGTGCATTAGAAGAAGCTTAATATGGAATAGGGTGTGCATAGCACTTATACTTACTTTACAGGGACAGTCAAAAGAATTCCGTTACATTACGTCTATGGAGAAAAATCGTCTGCGGTTTATTTAAATAATGTTTCACTATTTTAAACGCACTGAAATTTATATAAGGTTCATTACAAGAGACTTACTACAGAATATTGTGTGTATAGCAGTCATCGTTCATTTACAGGGACACACAAAAGAATTCTCTACTGTATGTTAACAATAATTCTTGGAAGTGCGTTTTAAGTTACTGAATGCGATTTTAATTTTAAATCGCTTTTTGTATATTACGTGGTGTGTATAAATTCTGTAGATCCTATACAGGGAAGCACAAAAGTTCGAGAACACATTTCCGCATTATTTAACTCCAGACGGAGGATTTTAAACTGTGCTACGTGTTTCCTAACTGAACTAAAATTTAGCATCCTATGTAGTATATATACAAATCTATAGATCCTATACAGGGCTGAATAAAAGTATTCGGATTACTTATATGTTATCATTTAGCTTATTAAAGAGTATGATTCGTAAAATTATTTTGGAAGCGTTGGAAAGTGTTACATAATCTATGCTTGACGCATGATTTTCCGTTCTTGTTATGTATCACGTCAGGATTTCTTTCAATTAAGAAACTAAGAATTTGGAATTTGAGAATATACAATTTACACAACATTCATTTAAAAATGTACAAAAAAAATCAGATAAATAAATAAAATCATATATACATATATAAATGTGTGTGCATGTTTTATAAGAAATTATATTCTAGTATATACAGTAAAATTACTTTTCTTTATCATCAAAAGAACGCTTGTATCCTTTAGATTTTGAAGCTGGTTTAGTGTCTCTTTTTAGCCCCCAGCAGTAATCTGCCAACATATTTACATTCCAGTGTCCTTGATAGCGTTTTTCCACGCATTTTATGTCCTGGTGAAATCTCTCACCTTGTTCTTCACTCATTTCACCAAGATTTTCAGGAAATCATTCAAGATAGGGGTGCAGAAAATGCATTTTTAAACTCATGTTACAACCTAGTTTTTGAAAGTTTTGAACCATTTTTTTCAATGATCGTTGCGTAGTTAGGATCTTTGTAATTTCCTAAGCATTTCTGAGTAACGTGTTTGAAACTAACCCATGCATCTTTCTCGATTGATTTAATTTTTTCCTCAAAATTTTCGTCCTTCATTAACCATCTCATATCTGGGCCAACGAACACATCTTCTTTGATTTTACCTTCCGATAAATGTGGAAAAACTTCATTTAAATATCGAAAACTATCCCCTGTTTTACCTAAGGTTCTTACAAATTGTTTCATTAAACCTAATTTAATGTGCAGGGGAGGCAAGAGGACTTCTTTTGGATTAACTAATTTCTGCCGAATCACTTTTTTTTTATATTCTGGATTTATACAACCTCTTGATGCCATATTGCTATAAGAAACTGACAAAACAAACGTAAGATATAAATAAACGAACAAAATAAATGCATGTTCTCACTACAAATGCGCGGGACACAATTGTGCCTTCTCAGGCAAATATCAATACATAAAGTGGCACCATCTATATTTATATTTCACATCCTTTAATGCAGTATTGTATTTTAACATTTATTAATGTCACTTTACTAAGAAATTAATTTTTGTTTTTATTAAAAATGTATCTTATTTAATAAATATTACACATTGATTTTATTAAGAGGCACCCCCTTCTTTTTTGTTTTGTGAAAAAACTGTGGGTGTTAGAAAAAAACTAATGTCATATTTGTGATCAGCGTGACTGATTTACTAAGAAAAAAGTGACATTCTTCAAACCCCAGATTTGTGTTGAGCTGTGTAATTTAACAACTGGATTTCATTAATTTATAGAAAAAGACGTGAAAGGTATTCCTGCGAACGAAATGCCTGTCCTTTACCGTGTTTTTTTTTTTTTTTTTTTTTTTTTTTTTTTTTTTCTTTTTTTAAGAAATAAATGAATCACATTTAATTCATTTCAAAAATTTTGTTTACGTTTGGAAAGAAATTTTAAATGCCGATAAGTCTTAATGTATACATTTTAGAAGGTACATCTTCCCTCAAAAACTAATTTATTTTTAAAGATCTTTCTAAAAACGTAAATTATATATTAAAAATATTTTTTAAAGCATAAACACTACGTCTGATTACTTTATTTTACAATATTATAAGAACATGCATTTTATCAGACAATTAAATACACTAAACAAACATGAGTGAAAAGTTAACCGGGGGCAGGACTCGAACCTGGGACCTTGTGCATGCCGTGTTGACGCGCTGCGACAGAGCCACCCAGACCGATATCCTGGAGCGGCAATTTCTCATACTTATTCATGTTGGAAACAGTCATCTGCTACAATTTGCAGTCATATTTAATTGTCTGATAAAATGTGTGTTCTTATAATTATGAAGTTTTATTTTTTTTTAAATATCTTCAAAAGAAAATGGCCGACTTGCAGATGAAATTTGATGTGGTTATATTATAACCTGTAACTGATTTGTGCTATTTTAATACAGATGGTACATGGTCGTTGGCGGGTTTTATCTCTGTTTTGGCATAATTTTTTAATCGCCAAGTTAATTAACAGTTTTTTGCTAATTAAGAATAGAAAATAATTCTTTTTTACACTGAATTTTATAAAAGCACATAGATTACGTAATTACTTGTCCAAAAATGCAATCCTTTTTTTATTCTGCCCAATATTAAGGCCTGTAGCTTGTTTGAAAAAAAAAAGTTTGACGAAGAAAAAAGTGATCATTTTAAGTAACTCGACGTTTTTTAAAAAAAGCTATATCTCTGTTTCTAAATCACTTATGAAGATGAGTTTGGTCTTAAATTGAAGAAATTCTTCTTTAGATTCTTCTAGTTTTCGTTTTTTTTTTCTACGACGCTTGGTTTGTTTGATATCTGATATTTTAATCTGGCATGTTTTGTCGATTCAACATTGCGAAGTTGCTTTCTGTATATAAGCATTAGTGGTCTTTATTCCAGTTCTTGGCGTTGTTTGTGTGGCGTTTTTTTTAAGCTTGGCTTGGCAGAGCGACCGCCCTGCTTGATAAGCCACTGATTAATAATATCAAGTTTGAACTCCTGTGCTACATTAGTTTTTACAGGGTTATCCAAAAGATAATCGTTCTTTTTCAATTGGTTGACCGTCCCCTATGGGTTTTCGTGAAAACATCTTCACGGAAATATATAACCTATACTATACTGTTTACACACCTGCAGTTTCAGGTTAATTCCTCATGTATTTTTCTAGCTAGTTAACAAAACGTCTAAAATCGCAAGTGACCGGTCACCTTTGGCAATATAGTGTATAATGACCCATTATATTTTGAAAAAATGAAGCTCTAATTCAATATAGTTTTCATCTCGATTTAATAATATCATTTCTAAGGTTAAAAACGTTTATGAAAATTTAACTTTTCCTTATAAAATGATTTAATTATTTAGTGTCACGTTTATCTGTTTTAGATTAAATTTTACTTGCTTTTTTGCGACAAAATTATGTATCAAGTAATGGATATTTCGTTTGTTACAAATATATTTACATACTTTAAAATCTGTTCACAGTATATTAAAGCACTAAAATATGCTTGAGATTAATGTAAAATCCCCTTTCCTGCATTCATAAAAGTTCCTTGTATGCTTAAACATCTTAGCTGTAAGGTTTAATTTATTTTAAATTACCTTAAACTAATATTAAAAAATATAAAAAATCTATATCTTATTTTTTCTTAATATAATGATCCATTATATTTAGAAAAAATGAAGCTATAATTCTATATAGCTTTCATCTCGATTTAATAATATCATTTCTAACATTTAAAACGTTTATGAAAATTTAACAAAATTCGGTACTTCTCTATTATCCCGCCGACCACTTTTCATAACAAAAAACTATCGCCAAACTGTAAGATTGAACACCAAAAATAAGAGTCCCATTTACTTGATGTCAGAAGCATTATACGTGTTTGTTGTGTCATCAAGTGGTTTTTAATTCGACATTTGCGTGTATTTTTCATTATGTTTTATTGATTTATTGGTTATTTCATTTATTAAAATAACAACTGTGTCCTTAAATTATTTTATTTTATTTATTTATTTATTTTGATATTCCAATGGCAACGTTCTCCCGTTTATTTGGCGTTACAGTTTGTGCGATAGTTTTTTGTTATCAAAAATGGACGACGGGATAATAGAGAAGTACCCAAAATTCTATTTAGAAACATTCTACTTTTTCTTTCTTTTTTGGTTATTTTATGAGAACAAAGGTCCATTATAAAAAATACGATTTTCCTTTATAAAACTCTGAAATTCAACTGATTAAAAAAATTATTTTTTTAACGTAACATAGAAATTATTTCATTGAAATAAGTTTCACTGAAATAAGTAAATAAATACTCTCTCTCTAAATGAAATAACTCTTAAACCATGTAACAACTTTAACTACAAGTTACATTTTCTTCAGAACACTTTTACACATTATTCAAAATAAAACCGCTGCATCTGGGTCGACTTTTCTCTAAAGAACACAAAATTATACACATTTAGAAAACATGTTCTGCAATAAACTTCAAATACAAGAATAAACAAAGTTGTTTTAAGAATATATTTAACAAGCTTATTTAAAGGCATTTGATAACATAGGCATGTGAGATAGAACTTCTTATCAGATAGAGTAAAACTCTATAAAGAGAGTGAAGTAAATGACTCATAAAATAAATCAAGATAAAATGTTGTGTTGCTTAGAGCACGTTTATTCTTTTGGTGTTTATTTTTGTAAAACATATAATAAATGTTAAAGGAATTATTTTATTATTTTATTAAAGCTTCATTGTTTCGCATGTAGATTTCTCTAATTCCTCGAAATAGCATTTAGTAACCATAGGAAATTATCATGCATGGATGATGTAATTGTAAATGACGATGTTCTAAAAACTGAGATGTAAATTTCATTTCTAATTTTTCTACATAAAACTACATTTAAGGGGATTGGGTACCTTTTGCACTACATTTTAATTTGAGTATTTCTTAATACCTTATTACCATTTTATTAAATGGTTTTATGAAAGGAAATAATTTATTCATGCAAAAATACGATTTTTGTAGTAAAATGTGAAAAGGTTATTTTTTGTTGAAAACTTTTGGAACACTTTTTCGCAATATTCAAAATAAAACCGCTGCGTTTAGGATCGATCCTTTTCTAAAGAACACAACATTACACATATTTAGAAAACATGTCCTGCAATAAACTTCAAATACAAGAAAAAACAAAGTTGTTTTATGAATATATTTAACAAGCTTATTTAAAGGCATTTGATTACATAAGCATGTGAGATAGAACTACTTATCAGATATAGTAAAACTCTATCAAGAAAGTGAAGTAAATGACTCATAAAATAAATCAAGATAAAATGGCGTATTGCTTAGAGCACGTTTATTCTTTCTGGTCTTTATTTTTGTAAGAAATATAATAAATGTTAAAAGAATTATTTTATTATTTTATTAAAGTTTCATTGTTGCATGGATGATGTAATTGTAAATGACGGTGTTCTGAAAACTGAGATGGGAATTTCATTTGTAATTTTTCTAAATAAAACTTCTTTTAAGGAAATTGGGTACATTTTGCACTACATTTTTATTTGAGTATTTCTTAATACCTTATTAACATTTCATTAAATAGTTTTATGAAGGATAATGATTTATTCAAGCAAAAATACAATAAGGAAATAAATACTCTATCTCTCTCTAAATGAAATAACTCTTAAACCATGTAACAACTTTAACTACAAGTTACATTTTCTTCAGAACACTTTTACACACTATTCAAAATAAAACCGCTGCATCTGGGTCGATCCTTTTCTAAAGAACACAAAATTATACACACTTAGAAAACATGTTCTGCAATAAACTTCAAATACAAGGATAAGCAAAGTTGTTTTAAGAATATATTTAACAAGCTTATTTAAAGGCATTTGATGACATAAGCAAGTGAGATAGAACTACTTATCAGATAGACTAAAGCTTTATCAGGAGAAGGAAGTAAATGACTCATAAAATAAATCAAGATAAAATGGCGTGTTGCTTAGAGCACGTTTACCTTTTCTTGTGTTTATTTTTGTAGGAAATATAATAAATGTTAAAGGAATTATTTTATTATTTCCTTAAAGTTTCTTTGTTGCATGTATGATGTAATTGTAAATGACGATGTTCTGAAAACTGAGATGTAAATTTTATTTGTAATTTTTCTACTTAAATCTATTTTTAAGGGGACTGGGTAACTTTTGCACTACATTTTAATTTGTGTATTTCGTAATACTTTATTGACATTTTATTTAATGGTTTTTGGAAGAAAAAGGATTTTTGCAACCAAAAATACGATTTTTGTAGAAAAATGTGAAAAGATTATTTTTTGTTGAAAACTTTTGGAACACATTTTCACAATATTCAAAATAAAACCGCTGCATCTGGGTCGATACTTTTCTAATGAACACAATATTATACACATTTAGAAAACATGTTAAGCAATAAACTTCAAATACAAGAATAAACAAAGTTGTTTCCAGAATATATTTAACAAGCTTATTTAAAGGCATTTGATGACATAAGCATGTGAGATAGAACTACTTATCAAATAGAGTAAAACTCTATCAAGAGAGTGAAGTAAATGACTCATAAAATAAATCAAGATAAAATGGCGTGTTGCTTAGAGCACGTTTATTCTTTCTGGTGTTTATTTTTGTAAGAAATATAATAAATGTTAAAGGAATTATTTTATTATTTTATTAAAGTTTCATTTTTGCATGGTTGACGTAATTGTAAATGACGATGTTCTGAAAACTGAGATGTAAATTTCACTTGTAATTTTTCTACATAAAACTTGTTTTAAGGGGGTTGGGTATCTTTTGCACTACATTTTAATTTGAGTATTTCTTAATACCTTGTTAACTTTTTATTAAGAGTTTTTATGACGGAAAATGATTTATTCAAGCAGAAATACAATTTTTGTAGTAAAATATTAAAAGATTAATTTTTGTTGAACACCTTTGGGAAAATTTTAAAATTACACTTCATATACAAATTTGAACGTTTTTAAATACACACATAAAAAGTGAAATTGAAATAATACCATGAAGAAATGAGCGAAAAAGTTTCATTGTTTAGCATGTATTTTGCTCTAATCTTAAAAAATAGCATTTACTAAATATAGAAATTGACATGGATGGATGAACTAATTGTAAATGACGATGTTCCGAAAACTGAGATGTAAATTTCATTTGTAGTTTTTCTACATAAAACTACTTTTAAGGGGATTGGGTACCTTTTCCACTACATTTTAATTTGTGTATTTCGTAATACCTTATTGATATTTTATTAAATGGTTTTATGAAGGAAAATGATTTATTCAAGCAAAAATACAATTTTTATAGTAAAATGTGAAACGATTAATTTTTAATTTTAATACTTGGAATACTTTTAATACTCACGTCTTGCATTCATAATATTAAAATTTTAATTGCTTAAAAGGCGTATAGCCAACATATTGAAAAAGTATCCCAGCCGGGACTCGAACCCGGGTCATCAGCATAGCGCACTGACATTCTACCAACTGAACCACTTGGATCGACACCCAGCTAGCCACTTCTCACTATAACATGTTGACAATGCTACAAATGCAGCACAAGATTGATTTGTGCACAATTCTATCTTGTGCTGCGTTTGTAGCCTTGCCAACATGTTATAGTGAGAAGTGCAAAAGCTGGGTGATACCCAGCATGGATATTCGTAATATAAACTATGAAAATAAAACATGTGTAAACTATTTATAAAATGCATTGCAATTCGAATACCATCGTGGCTTGATGACGTCATAAACCTTATGTTACTGAATTGCGTAAAAGAAACATCCTTATAACTCCGAAATTGATAATCACTTTAACTCACGGTTTACTGCGTCGGATTAAGCATCTCATTTCCAATTTAAATATATCTTTGAATTGAAATTTGAATGAAATACAGGGTCATGAAAAATCGAAGAGTGTGTAAAATAGGATTACAAACATCTCGGCAACTCATTATCCCATCGAATTCATTTTGAAAATTGTCAAAATTTATGTTTTTTTATTGTATTTTATATTCACTCCTTAAAATAAACAATTTCGAAAATTTTTATATAGCATTTAGAACGAATATTTCGAGAGTCCGACAAAAAAATAGTTCCGGATAATCGAAGTTACTGAAATTCAATAAGCTTCTTCCCATTATTACATACTAAGTACATACCAAATTTCAAGTCTCTATCTCAATTTGTTCGGGAGATAGAGCGTTAACAGACACACACAGACAAACAGACGGACGGCATTTTTTTTTATAAAAATATATTTTTCGGAATCTCCAGTGTCTGAAACGTGTAAATCCGTCAAATTTTTTTTTTCGATTTTCAAAACGATTACAAGACTTACCCTATACTATCTATGATGGGTAAGTAATAAGAAACAACAAAAACAAAAAAACATCCATAAGCAAAAGATATATTTTAAATGTGAATATAACTGGCTCCATTTGAGTTTAACCGCTTACTTATCAGAAGTTTTTGATGTATTTTTGGGTATCTTTGCAGTTGTAGGGCCATGTGGGCAGTTATTGGAACTAATTGTTTTATTCTTTTAAACGAAACTTTCTGTCATGAGAAGTAGTTCCGTTTAAACCGCACTTTTGTACGCCAATTACATGATTTGTTATTAAAATTTAAAATTTGTCAAGGAGTTTTGTGACACTCTGTGTTATAAATACGGTTAAAAACAAGTAATATAATGTTGGTAAAGCAAATAATAAATTTGGTTGTAGCCCACTTGTAGACTTTATTCACTTAGAAGTTAAAAATATTCTCCTTAAAATTTTGAATGTGAAGCTTTTATCGTTAAAACTTTTTCTAGTACTCTCGAGGATATAAAGTACACGAAGCAGAAAGATACCAAATAAATTGTAAAATAATAATAAACATAAATAAAAAAGTTTTTTAATCATTATTTACATTTTTCCAATTAAAATCATACTTATGCAACACAATTTAACAGTAACATACCATTAGATAATGCTTTTTTTTACCAAGTAAAGATTGCCTCTTCTTTTTTCAGAATAGGAAATTTGTATTTTTTGTTAATATCAGTTTCTCCTAAGCTCTAGAAAAAATTTATTTTTATGCTCTTGTTAAAAATTAATGCTCATTTCTTTTTAACGCCTTGTTTAATACTTTTTAAGTTTTTTTTTTCTCTTTTTTCATGTCGCTTTCAGCTTTCTGTTATAAATTAAAACTTGTGTTTTTTGGTAGATTTTTTTAGCTTTTTATGACTTTCCTTTTTTATGTTAATGGAAAATAAGGAATTAAAAAATACATTTGCTATGATTATGCTTCTAAAACTTATTTTAGAATCCATGTAAAATAAGCAATTAAAATTCTTAATTATAATGTTTGTAATAATGGTTCTTTAAGGCAATTTTACTGTAAAAATATTTTACGATATTTAAAAATGCATATTATTTATCGCTTTAGTTTTTAGTATCACTTAAATTTTCTTGTCTTTTAGATTTAAAAAAAAACCCTTAAATAAGTTAAATTATAGAAAATTGTACTATGTAAAAGTATATGCATTACTTAGTATAAATGACGGATTATGATAAAAATTATTATTTTTATTAAATGAATGGGAAATGCAAGCGAGAACAATGAAGCAGGAATGTGTATATCAAACTTACTTTAATAGCAAATGAAGTCTTAAAAGCACACAAACACACACATATATATACATAAATATATATGTGTGTGTTTGCGTGTGTGTATGCACGTCCCTTAAAAGTTAAACTCTGCATCCATATTTAGGAAATGCGTTAGAATTTTCGAAAATGCTGAAATACATATTCAAATAATTTAAAGAAGGAAATTATCTAGTTTTTAAAATGTGTGTCTGGGGTGAAGCAGGTTGGGAAGGGTGTTCCGCTTTAAAATTTCAAATTAAAAAAAAAGAAGGGTTGTACTGGCATATCGCCGGAAAGACCTCTTTATTACGTATAGTTTCATTAAAAAAACTAGAAGATATTTCTTAATAACGGTTTGAATAATTAAAGTTTTACCTTTTAATTTCATGTAAAAGGAAAATTGTTTTAATATTAACCCCCTGAATTAAATACAAAAAAATCGCAGCAGTTTCCCTTCCCAAGTAGTACAAAAGTGTTGGGAAAACGTTGCCTAATTGTTGCCAAATAGCTGTCCCACTGGTCCATTGTAAGAAAAAAATGCCCGCCTTGCCGTACCACTTGCCACGAACCACTTATAAGCAAAGTACTAAATGTGGTCAAACCATTAACCGCTCAGAATTTGCTGAGATACGATACAATTTAGAGGGGTCTCTGTACTTGCCGTTTCCTAATTATTTCCCATCCATGTCATTCCCAACACTAACATTTCAAAACGAATTACACAAACTGCCTACGATGTGCCAACAATCTGTGTTCCACTGCTTGTATTATAATAGAACATCTACACAAATGCATTCATGGCTGCTTTAAATGTGGCTGAAGAGATGTTAATAAAACTATTTTTAATTCACAGCTTCAAATAATCTATGAAATTGGATCTTATTCAAGCATCTTATTCAGATGCTCACAGAGAAAATGAGCATTAAGAACAAAGAAATTTAGAGAACTGAATGGCCTTTCTACAAATTATCCTGCCTCCCTATCCATCGATTAGAATAATTTTGATCAAGGTAATCTCGAAGCGGTTGATTTGATCAAGGCAATCATTGTATAAGAAGACTATGTTTCTTCGGAAATATTAAGATCTTCAAGAATTTCTATGGAATTTTCTGCAACATGTGTGATTATTGTATCGATTGCGTCACATAGCATTGTAATGTAATAATTCTCAGTTCTGTTTTCTATCCGAAAAACATAAACAATGGTATTTCCTCATAGAATTTCTGTAAAGGAAATAATTGGGGGGATAAAATTTTGTGGGGATATTAGGCCTTGGTATCCCTAAGTACATTTAGGTTAGATTTGCACCAGAATCGAACGTTCTATATCCTTCTTTTTTCCAGAAGTAACGCCAATAATTTTATTAATGTGGGACACTTGGCTAAATTTTTAATTGTGTATTAATCATACTATAAACTATCTTTTGTAATTCATGCAAGCAAAACAGAAACTTCCACAGAAAATTATCCTTACTTTATTTAAAAATAGATTATTTATTTATAAACATATTAATAATCTTAATTTAAGCAATTTGTTTAGCAATTGTTATTAAATATGTTTTTTCGGATGCCCCTATTTTATTTAAAGGGATTTTTATAAGTTTTCAAATATATGAATTATGGATATGGCAACAGTTATTTAGAAAAAAAATCATTTGCATTGCTTTTGTAAAATATTATAAACCAAATTATTCTTTCGTACGAAAGAATATCATTATAACCTAAAAATCAAAAGAGTTATTCTTAGAATTTCGTTTTTAAAAGTGTACGGTACAACTATTCAATTAGATTACCAGAATAAATGTTTTTGTTTTTGTTTCAATTACTACTTAACGAGTTAAAAACTTTTCATAATGCCAAGAGGCAAGAAGAGAGCTTGGATGCGAAACTGTCTATTCCAGTATAAAAAATAAACATTCTGCATTATGTTGTATAATGTTTCGGGAAATATAACTTAATCGGACCAAATTAAATTAGTTTTTTGGCTACTTGTTGTGTTTCTGTAGATTGTACAATATACTTAAGAAAAATATATTAAAATGTTTCATTGTAAAAGAAAAAAGTGTTCCAGATTATTAAAGAAATTTATATTACAGCTGGAGGTTAAAGTTTAATTATTTTTCCCATACTTATCAAACAACGCAAATCTTATTCTGAACTAATATTATAAATAATTTTCTTTTTTAAAAATAGAAGTATCGAAAAATATACGGCAACGAATACCACACAAATATTTCTTAAACTTCATAAAACAAAGATATGTTAAAAAAAACTAAAACTTTTATTTCAGAAGCTTGATCCGCAGATAACACCTAGAAAAAAAAAAACATGAAGATATCATAAAAAGAAATCGATATTGTTGGGATGCAGACTTGTTCATTTAGAGACAAAAAGGAAGAAACTAAAGGATAAACTCTAAAGAAGAAGAAGAAAAGGATGAGTTCTTTTGTTTGGGAAAACGGGATAAAAGATACTCAAGAAAGGAGCTTAGGGGAAAAAAATGAAACAGATTTATCATCGTTATGTTTCTGATTGCATTCGAGCTGAAAATTTGAACAGTTGACGTGTTTTGAGTAAAATGAACTAAATAGCGAATTGTATACTCTAGAAAAAAGAAATTTTAACTTTTTATGCTGATAAATTTTTGTTTATGTAAAATTTTAAAATCAGATTTTTATGAACAATTTCCATTGCCTTTGTATAGGGTTCTGTTTGTGGCCTACATAAAAATATATTTGGCAAAAAGAATGAGAAAACAATTACCTAATACGAAAATTTCTAAAACAATATTGAAGGAATTCTATACTTAAAATGTAATAGTTAATCAACATGCTACATATTTTAATTTTCTAAATATATAGTACAATTTTTATATTTGTTTCTGTTTATGTATAACTGAACTGTAAATGTCGAGAATACTTTCTCCGGTCATGATATATTCATTTATGTTTGTGTATACATATAATTTTTAATCCACAGTGTAAAAAATATAGATATTTATTAAAAAAGTAAAAAAGTGCAAAAAAATGCATCAAATCTTTTTTTTTTATATATATAGTAAAATAGATTCTGAACACTTTGAGCTTTAAAAAATAAGATAAAGTACAGTTAAATTGTTTTAAAAGATAAAAAAATGATATTATTATACGCTTAACTTGTATAATTTGTTTGTAGTGTAATACTTTGCTTTCGTTTAGAAAATAATATATAATAAAGATTTGTGAAATGTTTCAACTTATTGTATGTGAAAGAAAGTAAATTCTAATCAGTTTAAAAGTACTGTCAGAACCTAGATTTAAGAAATAATATAACATTTTCCCTGTCATATGAGTTTAAAATAATCTAAACATTAGTCAACACTAATTTATATTATAAACATTATGTTCTTTGAAAAAAGTAATCGATAAAAATATGATAACGAATATCACCAAAATATTCTTTAAACTTCTTTAAAAAGGATAGATTGAAAACTTCTAACTTTTATTTCAGGATCTTGATCCATTGACAAAATATAAGAAGATCTTGAAAATATAATAAACAGAAGCCGATATTTTTTAGTTGTACACTTGTTCATTTACAGACAAAAGTTAGAAACGAAAGGATAAATGAGGAAAGAGACTGAGTTCTTTTGTTTAAGAAAATAGTATAAAAGATACCAATGGAAAGATCTTACAAAAAAATAAAAAATAAAGATACACTTTTAGGATCATCGTTATGGATCTGATTATAATTGGGTTTTGCGTTAAACCAGAACATGTTTAATTTTGATGGTTTTGATTACAATCGTGTTTTGAGTACAACAAACTTGAATAGAGAACAGGATATTGTCAGAAAGTGTTTGTTGGCTTGTAAACAAATGTATTTAGTGAAAAAAAAGTGAAACATATTATAAATCACACAATTTTATAAAACTGCATATTAGGAATTCTATATGTCAAATTTAAGAGATAAGCAACATGCGATAAATTTCATATTTTACTTGTTTTAATTACCGTAAATTAGGGTTACATGAACCCAAAATAACACTCAACTCAACCCAAGCCTCTTCAGAGTGAAAAATTGTGAACGGAAAAAACAAGAAACCTTGTCAGGATACATCGCTTCTTACTACAAAGGAATCCAAACAGGTACTACACTATGCAGAGGTAGCTTTGGAATCAGAGTTTTATAGTTCTGACTCAAATTATGATAATATTGTTTTTAAGGTATTCGAGCTTACGTGATTTTAACTATGTGTATTTTGGTAATCTGTTGTTTAAGTTAAATATATTTCTGCTCAAAACTTTGAACATTTTGCCAACAGTTAGTTTACAGATTGTATATATTTTAATCGTGAAAACTTGTGCTTATTTCTTTTAGACTTTGTGTTATATTTTTATTGAATGATTTTAATTATACATTTATCATCACATCACTCTTTCCATTTACCTGTGTTATTTTAATTCATCTTGCTTTTATGACAAAGTTTTAAATCAATTTTAAGTTTTAATTTGACGTTCTTATTCTAATCTTTTTTTTTTTTTTTTTTTGCGCAGTATGTCCCTAAAAGGACTTTGTGCCATAAAACCCCATTCATCCAACCAACCAACCAACAGAAAACACTCAAAGAAATTAAAGAAAGCATCAGTGCTGTTTTAAAAATATTTGACTGTGTAAAGCTGCAAAATGTGTGGTACGAACTTGATTACAGGCTAGATGTTTGTTGTACTACGAAAAGTTCACAAGTTTGTAATTGAAAGCAAATGTGTAATTATTTTTTTATTTTCATATATTGCTTATTATATGTGTAATAGTTTCGAAAATATGTTTTTTTTTAAATCCGGTCAGTAATTTATGCTAACCTTGTATAATGCACGATATGCGTTTTTATTAATTTTTATTAGAATAAGTTTTGAATAAAGTTAACCGAGATTAATTTAAAATACAATAAATATATCCAATGGTTGAAGTATGATAGTTGAGATTTATTCCAGCACAGCGAAAAATACCGGGACCAGGACTCGAACCCGGAATAGAACAATAAATATTATTGCAGTTTTCACTTCTATAATCATTTTTAGTGTAATAATTTTGTTTTCGAGTCCAAAATATAATAAAGAATATAAGACTGTGAAAATTTTCATCTTAAATTAGAATGAAAAAAAAAAAAGCTGAAAATTATTAAAAAGATCGTCAAAGCTGACATTCAAAGTGTATTGCAATATTCCGCCAGTTTCGATTAAGCTGATGCTCATTCCGTACTAATTTATATTATAAGTATTATGTTCTAAAAAAACCATGAGAAAAAAATACGTGTGTTGAAACATTATATATTTTGTCTCAGAATCTTGATCTGGAGACAAAAATATAAGAAATTTTGAAGAAATCATAGAACGAAATAGATATTGTTTGGATGCAGACTTGTTCATTTAGAGACAAAAAAGAAACTAAAAGATATACTCTTAAGTTGAAGAAAGGAATTTTCCTTTGTTTGGGAAAATAAGATAAAATATATGGCAAAGAAAGGAGCTAAAAAAATGAAACATATTTATCATCGTTATGGTTCTGATTACAATCTCGCTGAAATTTTGGTTTTTAACTAAAAAAATTATTACAGAACAGCGTATTTTGAAAAACTGTGAAATTTTAATGCTGACATATTTTTGTTATATTACTTTTAAAATATATAATAAAATCCTTATGTTTCCTTTGCATGTTGTTATATTTCTTAAGATATATTTCAGATAAAGAATCAGGAAAAATGTATGAAATCGATGACTGAAACGTATGTGATCAAAATAGTCAGATATTTTCAAATTACATAATAGGAATTTGAGAAGTAAGTGTTATATAAAATAATGGAAATTAATTTGAATATATTGTTAAATACAGTCAAACCTCGTTAAGACGAAAGCGAAGGGCAGCAAAAATCTTTTGGTATTAACCGAAATTCGTATAAACCGATAAAACAGCAAAAGGCATTTAAGATGATTTTAAAAATAAATCACTAAAACAAAGATAACAAAGACTGTAATTGAATGTCTGCAGTTAAATATTTTATAGGCATTTTATGTTAATCAATATTTTTGTGCAAAAAGATACATTTCTAACATCATACAAACACAAAACCCATACACACTCAGATACACACATGACGATAATAATACTAGGAAGGGGGAGGGGTGGGGGTTAATATGACACAAGTTGATTTTCTCGTAAAATAGATCGTTTAAATGTTCACAATTATGTGAATGGATATCCATGGCAGCAGTACTATGTGATGGATATTATGGTAAGCATAAACGTGGGACTAGTCCTGAATAAAATGATATTTGCCAAATAAAACTGATAATCTATCTAGCATGAGAAAAAAAACTTAACGTTTAATGAAATTCGCAAAGATTTAAATTTATTGTGCATTTCCTAGTAGTTCATTGTCATCAGTAGTTATAGAAGGCTTCGCAGCGTTATGGAAAATGTAACATTTGATGTGTAAAAAATTTATCTTCTACGTTTTAGTTACACAAGAAATGGCGAGAAGAGTTTGCTAAGAAACGCACTTTTATAGGTGCAGCAGGGAAAATCGTTGTATTTTATGACGAAAATAAATTAGATAGACCCAATGGTTTTAGATATTTTTCGTGTGACCTTCGTAAAAATAAGAACATTTTGTCCAAACTAATATTAAATGGTAGATCTATCATAATGTAGGCCAGTTTTGCAGCTAAAAGTATAAACTCCATTATTTTCATTCCAGCTAGAATGATTATAGACACTTATGTTGCCATGTTGGCAATAAATCTTATACTGAAAGAACCAGTTATAACTCATGGAGATTTTTTTAACAGGATAATGACTCCATAAAAAAAAAAGTTTCGAAAACCTCTAAATCTCGGTTCGAAACATTTTTTTTAAATTTGATTTTTCAGTCATACTCCCGATCTCAACCTCATGGTAAATTGTAGCATACTATGGCTCAAGGAATATGCATAAATGACACACAATCCCAATAGAAAAAGGACGTTATTTCTTCTATTTTATTTCTTTCCTTAAAATAAAATTATTCCTAATGCAGATAATGCTGGAAACAATATTATCTCACTGTAGTGGTTCTTTTGAGGGAGAGATGTGGAATTTCAAATATATTTGTAGGAGAAGAAAAAAACTTAAAATTTTATATAAAAAAATGTTATTTAGTAAACTAGTAAGTGTTTTAAATTAAGCCAATGATAGGAAAACTCGAAGATTATGCTCAGAAAATATTTAAAGTTGGTAATACCTACGCGATGGGTGTGCAACTATGTGTGAAGACATTTATCCAGTTTCAATAAAAAGAAAAAGAGTCATGCCACTGATGATTAACGTATTATTATATTTAATATATAAATAATCAATAAAAATGCATGACTGAATGTTTTGCGTCATAATTGAAAGAACAAATTTTTTCAGAATCTTTACATTTATAGGGGAAAATGGAGCACTGTGTACCTCTCCACTGTGTACCTGAGTTTCACCTCTTAAAAGTTTTAGATTTTGTACTAATAAATGTACAGAGGAAAAAGTATTTGAAAGTTAATGATAAAGCACTTTTCTATTGCTAAATCTATGTAGAATATACTTTTTTATATATAAAAAATTATTTTAAAAAATCTCTTTTCTACATTAAACCAACATATACTGAACCACCTTAAAAAGTTAAGCAGTAGGCCATTCCTTTATAAGGCTTTAATAGCGAAATTTGCATCAGAAAAATTTAAACAGTTACAAAAACTATTTATTTTTTGTGTACTTTTACTGAATAAATAGATTGCTGCTTATGTTTCCTTTAAAAAAATTGCTTGTCATGATACGCATTATAATACCTGAAATATTCTTTCATTAGTTAAAGAACATCCTGTATATTTGAATTAATATAATTACGTCTAATATCAATTAAAAAAGTGAATGATATTTATTTTTTCTCTTATAATATATTGTTTAAAATTTATAGTAAGAAATGCAATAGCCTGAAAGTAAGAAACATTGTTTAAATGAAATTAAATTACATTTTGCATTACATCACATGTTACCCAGAAAAAGTATGATTCATTGACATTTAATACAATAATTTACAGAAACAATTTTTTTTTTTAAATATATACCTTATTTTATTTCTTAAATGTGCCATCCCATTCTAAATTTCAATAAAGCAACTTTCAAATTTAAAGCTATGATAGTCAAAATTATTTTCTTCAAGAGTTTACTAAATTTTAAAAGTCATTATGAGTAATTTCAGAAATTAAGGGCGTTTTTCTTACTTAATGACGCTCTAGTTCATTAGACGAATGGGTGTAATTTCGAAGTTTACACAATAATATCCCCTCTGAAATTATCCATTTTACCACCCCAATTAGCATGACATGCTGTTTCATTGAAAAGAGATAATTATAGGGTTGGGTATAACAAGATCTAAACATGAATAAACATATGTCTCTAAGACTCTCCAGTGACAAGGAATATTATTATATAAATGTGAAAATTATCTGTGGCAGACAAACTTTTGACAACTTGATTAATGCGTTAGAAAGGATGTCTCCACCACAAATTAAAAACGAACTTACTAATATAATAAGGAAAATTGCAATAACTTATTATTTTAATAACGAGATGCTTAAGTTTTTTTTTCTATTTCAAATAATTGTAATACGCTTAAAAAACACTATTTAGCTTTATAAGTAATATAAATTTCGACAAATATTTGTACCTTTTTAACATTGTATAGAATTTACTCAAAACGGATAAAAACTGATGCTAGCATGATTCAAAATTCAAAGGGAACAGATTGCTTACACGCCCTCAGGTCCTTCATTTTGTTTTGTTGGCGAAAACCCGTTTTTCGCCAACAAGAATTTGTCGCCAAGTGGTCATTTTGGGCTATTTTAGGTTTTATTTTTTATTTAATTTTGGAATATATACAGATTAAAATATATACAGATTAAACATAAAAAAGGAAAATTCAAGAAATTTTCACTGAATCATGAGCAAACGGCAGAAACGTAAATACGGTGATACTTAAAAAAAAAACGCAAAGATTCATTATTAAACCAACATATCTCTAAAAATAAAGGCATTAAAACGTATATCCTATCGTTTAAAAAACAAACCTCGATACAAAATTTGAAAAAAGAAACATCGACAAATAGAAACTAGTCGTTGGGGGCCATCGTAATACTTACCCATCATGGATATGCATAGTGTAAAATATTCTCAGGGGTAGTGGCACCGACATGAAATATAGCCTATGTTACAGTAGGAACTGTCACAAGCAATTTGCCACCATTACTTTTGAAAACAGTTCTGTAGTTTCAGAAATTCCATAGAAATTGTAATTTAGAATGTTTCTAGAACGCGTTTCGCTCATCTCACCCTTTTAAATTTCGATTTTTTTTTAAATTTGCACTTAGAGAGCAGTTACATCTTATAAGTAACTACCATGCCAAATTTCATGTTTCTAGCCCCTTCAGTATAAAAAAAAATCGAAATTTTAGAACGTTTTTCGCTCTTGTACCCCCCTCCCCTGTGGTAGTGACGCCGATATAAAACATAGCCTATGTTACAACCGAGACTGTTACCATCAATTTGCCACCATTACTTTTGAAAATGGTTCTGTAGTTCCAGAGATTCCATTGAAATTGTAATGTAGAATTTTTTTAGAATTTGTTCTTTGAGAGCATTTACATCTCATAAGTAACTACCATACCAAATTTCATCTTTCTAGCTCCTTCAGTATGAAACTAGTCGTTGGGGGACACCGTAATACTTACCCATCATGGATATGCATAATGTAAAATATTAAAATAAAAATGTGTAAACTACTTATAAAGTGCATTGCAATTCAAATAAAATCGTGGCTTGATGACGTCACAAACTTTAAAGTCTCGATTACTGAATTGCTTGAAAGAAACATCCTTATAACTCCAAAAATAATAATCCTATTAACTAGCAGTTTATTGCATATGATTAAGCGTCAAATTTCCAATTAAAATATATCTTTGAAGTGAAATTTGGATGAAATACAGGGTCATGAAAAATCGAAGAGTGTGGAAAATAGGATTCCAAATATCTCGGCAACTGATTATCCGATCAACTTCATGCTTTATGCAAAATTTATGTTTTTTTATTGTCTTTTATACTCATTTCTTAAAATAAACAATTTCGAAAATTTTTATATACCTTTCATCAGAACGAATATTTCGAGAGTCCGAAAAAAATTGTTCC
The DNA here is from genome assembly GCA_963931845.1 of Maratus michaelseni. Classification (NCBI taxonomy): domain Eukaryota; kingdom Metazoa; phylum Arthropoda; class Arachnida; order Araneae; family Salticidae; genus Maratus; species Maratus michaelseni. The sequence goes on along the minus strand of OZ007589.1, from coordinate 260,346,567 downwards.
GGTTAATCGAGGTTATTGAAATGAAATAGGCTTCTTCCCATTATTACATACTAAGTACATACCAAATTGCAAGTCTCTATCACAATTTTTTCGGGAGATAGAGCGTTTACAGACACACAGACACACACACAGACACACAGACGGACGGCAAAATTTTTTTTCTAAAAATATGTTTTTCGGTATCTCCAGTGTCTGAAACGTGTAAATCCGTCAAAAAAAATTTTTCGATTTTCAAAACGATTACAAGACTTACCCTATACTACGTATGATGGGTAAGTAAAATCAAAAATCTGTACATAAATTTCTAAAATACATCTTAATAACAAACCTCAATTAAAATAAAAAAAACACCAGAAATTGAAAAATCAAACCTCCATACATAAATTGCAAAAATACATCTTTAAACAAACATCCAAAAAAAAAAAAAAAAAAAAAAAAAAAAACCCAGAAAAACACCTGCAGAATTAATTTGAAAAATCAAACATGGATACATCAATTGAAAAATCAAATCTCCGTTCATAAATTACAAAAAATACTTCACGTTTCTACGAAAATTTCTTGAATTTACCTTTTTTATGTTTAATCTGTATATATTCCAAAATTAAACAAAAAATAAAACAAAATAGCGCAAAATGTAATTGCACTCCAAAAATAGGCCTATCTCGAGAAACCTTGAAACCTCCTTTGGCTCTCAAAATTTGCTGAAATTTCAGCACAACATCACCAACAAGCGGTAAACTAACAACAGAAGCCATTATCAATCGAAAAAAATAATCAAATATTAATAATAATAATAATAAGTTGGAATTATACAACCTGATCAAAGATACCACGTGGAATAAAACAGGCAAGAAAAAATGAACACAACCTCTCAGTAGTCCGCTCACAGAATAAATGAGAAGAAAAAAAAATCGTATCCGAGATTACGTCAGGGTTGCCAGAAGGCAAAAGTCCGCCTGGTAGCCAGATCGCCAAATACATCGCCAAAAAAAATGGCCGCCCGATCTGAGGGCGTATAAGCAATCCTAGCCATTCAAAGAACTGCATAATATCTAAAAGTGTCGTTATAAGATATTTTCTTGTGCTGATGAATTTATCGAAAATTATTTAACAATGAAATTAATAATATTTAAATATTGCCTATATTAATTTGGTGTTTACAAACTTTCAGGAGTGATAGTACGTGTCAAGACAATTTTTGTAAAGAACTCAAAGGTCATGATCTACATACTTAGTCAAAAGATATATAGTAATTAATAAGGACTTTACATTGCACATATAAATACTCATCAAACACTTGCTTTCAACGTAAATTTGATTTAATAAATATGAGTTACTTTAACTACATATATAGAAAACAAACCTCGATTTTTCGGTTAATCTTTATAACCATCATCAGGAGAAAAAACCTTCATAAATATGAACAGCAAAAATTAAAGTGTGTTACATGATTGAGTCACAATATTCAATCAGCCAAGACGCTCAAATAACTGAAGTTATAACGACATATTCAAAATACCGCCTGGTGGCGCCCTTTATGAACCAGCAATGTAACTGGAACTAATGTTCAACGGAAATTAAAGTTCACTTTAAAATGCATTTCCATATGGCCGGAACCGAAAATGATGGGATATCGTTGCAAATTTCTTGTTTTCTTAGTGAAATTTCTATAGATTCACGGATGCTGGCTTTAAAGGGATTGCTTTGTCTGGAAATAACTATGACGTTGTTAAAATCAATAAACCTAACCTGTCCGTTAGCAAAAGTTCTTGATAATGCAGTGGAAAATTTATTGTATTTCAAATCATTCTTGTGTTCTTTAATTCTCTCAACGATGCGACGTTTTGTCATACCAATATATGCAGAATTTGTACCATCTGTCAATTCAAATGGAATTTCATATACCCCAGATAAACAAGTGGCTGATAATGGGTCAATGCTTCTATTCAATAAATTAAACAACGTTTTGGAATTGGATGCTACCAGTTGTATATTATATTTCTTGAAAACTCTCTTTAATCTTTCAAACAGAATGGGGATATATGGAATTTTTCTGTAAATCTGACAAACTTTAGGAGAAGAAACTACTGTAACCCTGTATTTATCAATTAATTTGCGAACAATGTGCGGTTTATATCCATGTTTCATACCTACAAAAATAATATAATTAAGTTCATCTGCTAAGAATTCTCCTGAACAAACCAAAAATGCCCGACGTACAAACGATCTAAAGGCTGCAATTTTGAAATTCCAAGGAGAGGCTGCGGTGACCGGGATAACACAATCTAATTTCATGGATTTCCGAAAAATTTTTCGTTTTAAACTATTGTTTTCTTTAAGGAGAAGAACATCAAGGAACGGAAGCGAATTATTATCCTCTAATTCCATCGTAAATTTAATATTACTGTCCATGTGGTTGATACTATCAAAAAATTCGATTAAAGGTTGTCTACCTTTATCCCAAACCACAAAAATGTCATCAACATAACGTAACAATAAGGTGGGCTTAGGATTACACACCTCAAAAATACGTTCTTCCAATGGTCTTAATTTAAATTCAGCTAGAATACTGGAAATAGGTGATCCCATTGGTGCCCCTTTAGTTTGCTTAAAAAATATTTCTTTAAATACAAAAACATTACTTTCATTAATTAAATGCAACCCAGACTTAATCGAAATTTTCATCTTGTCTGTCAGATAAGATAATCCATCGATAGTGGAACCAATTGAACAAATAACCTCATTGACATCAATTGAGGGAAACAAGGAAACGATGTCAAAACTTGCTAACATTGCATTTCCAGGTAAAACAAAATCTTTAATACGGGAAATGAATTCTTCAGTAGAAGAAATAGAAAACTTTGATTCTGGGAGAACCTTCTTAAGGAAAATAGCAAACGCTTTCTCCATAAAATACAAATTGCCTTGGCATCTGGTAACAATAGGACGAAAAGGAAAGCCAGGCTTATGGTCTTTAATACGGGCAAAAATACGGGGGGTAACCCCAGTATGGTTAATTATAATTATATCTTTGATCTCTGGAGGACATTCACTGTTCCTGAGTAATTCTTGGGTTTTACGATTAATCGCAGAGTTTGGATCTTTAACCAGAACTGAACATGTTAGTTGTTGGATACACTCCTCCATCTTTAAAAAATATTGGTCTTGATCCACCACAGCGATTTTTCCTGACTTATCTGTTTTCATGAAGAAAATATCTTTATTGCGTTTTAATTTAGTAATTACTTTTGGAACCCTAGAAACGGGAATGTTCTTGATAAAATTTCTACTAATATTACAAGTTTGTAACCTAGCAATCTCCCTTTCTGATTCTGGAATAGCTTGAATAATACATTCTAAGTCTGTACACAATTCTTTCTTATTTAATGTAGCCGGAAAAGAATATTTACAACCAAGTGATATCAACTGTTCTTCTTCTGCTGAGAAACTTTTGCTGGAGAGGTTAACAAAAGGTACAGGAGCTACAACTGGTTTACTGGGAAAATTTGAATTCAAACATAATCTATTGATTTTAAGTCTATGGCGTTCTGTAATTTCTTTATTCTGGATAAATCTGAGTCCTTCAACAGAATAAATCAACTTGTCAAATTGGGTATTATAAGTGGCTTTAACCAACTTAAAATATAAACCAAAAGTTTTTGAAAACAAAAGTTAATATTGGCAAACTTACTTCGTAGACAAACATCCAGGCTAGTTGCTTCGAACTTCCGCTTGAGGTTTTCATAATTATTAAGAAAACCATTTTTAACACGTAGAAAATTAGGAGAAACTTGAAGCCTTTTGCAGAATTTAAAAAATGTAACACTCAAAAGTTCACGATCTAATTTCAAAACAGCTGTTTTATATTCCTTGAGAATTTTAATGTAGTCCATATTGCCCAGCATTGGCGTATTCATAATTAATAAGGACTTTACGTTGCACATATAAATACTCATCAAACACTTGCTTTCAACGTAAATTTGATTTAATAAATATGAGTTACTTTAACTACATATATAGAAAACAAACCTCGACGTTTCGGTTAATCCTTATAACCATCATCAGGAGAAAAAAACCTTCATAAATATGAACAGCAAAAATTAAAGTGTGTTATATGATTGAGTCACAATATTCAATCTGCCAAGACGCTCAAATAACTGAAGTTATAACGACATATTCAAAATACGCCTGGTGGCGCCCTCTATGAACCAGCAATGTAACTGGAACTAATGTTCAACGGAAAATAAAGTTCACTTTAAAATGCATTTCCATATGGTCGGAACCGAACATGATGGGATATCGTTGCAAATTTCTTGTTTTCTTAGTGAAATTTCTATAGATTCACGGATGTGGGCTTTAAAGGGATTGCTTTGTCTGGAAATAACTTTGACGTTGTTAAAATCAATAAACCTAACCTGTCCGTTAGCAAAAGTTCTTGATAAAGCTGTGGAAAATTTATTGTATTTCAAATCATTCTTCTGTTCTTTAATTCTCTCAACGATGCGACGTTTTGTCATACCAATATACGCAGAATTTGTACCATCTGTCAATTCAAATGGAATTTCATATACCCCAGATAAACAAGTGGCTGATAATGGGTCAATGCTTCTATTCAATAAATTAAACAACGTTTTGGAATTGGATGCTACCAGTTGTATATTATATTTCTTGAAAACTCTCTTTAATCTTTCAAACAGAATGGGGATATATGGAATTTTTCTGTAAATCTGACAAACTTTAGGAGAAGAAACTACTGTAACCCTGTATTTATCAATTAATTTGCGAACAATGTGCGGTTTATATCCATGTTTCATACCTACAAAAATAATATAATTAAGTTCATCTGCTAAGAATTCTCCTGAACAAACCATAAATGCCCGACGTACAAACGATCTAAAGGCTGCAATTTTGAAATTCCAAGGAGAGGCTGCGGTGACCGGGATAACACAATCTAATTTCATGGATTTCCGAAAAATTTTTCGTTTTAAACTATTGTTTTCTTTAAGGAGAAGAACATCAAGGAACGGAAGCGAATTATTATCCTCTAATTCCATCGTAAATTTAATATTGCTGTCCATGTGGTTGATACTATCAAAAAATTCGATTAAAGGTTGTCTACCTTTATCCCAAACCACAAAAATGTCATCAACATAACATAACCATAAGGTGGGCTTAGGATTACACACCTCAAAAATACGTTCTTCCAATGGTCTTAATTTAAATTCAGCTAGAATACTGGAAATAGGTGATCCCATTGGTGCCCCTTTAGTTTGCTTAAAAAATATTTCTTTAAATACAAAAACATTACTTTCATTAATTAAATGCAACCCAGACTTAATCGAAATTTTCATCTTGTCTGTCAGATAAGATAATCCATCGATAGTGGAACCAATTGAACAAATAACATCATTGACATTTTTGTGGTTTGGGATAAAGGTAGACAACCTTTAATCGAATTTTTTGATAGTATCAACCACATGGACAGTAATATTAAATTTACGATGGAATTAGAGGATAATAATTCGCTTCCGTTCCTTGATGTTCTTCTCCTTAAAGAAAACAATAGTTTAAAACGAAAAATTTTTCGGAAATCCATGAAATTAGATTGTGTTATCCCGGGTCACCGCAGCCTCTCCTTGGAATTTCAAAATTGCATCCTTTAGATCGTTTGTACGTCGGGCATTTTTGGTTTGTTCAGGAGAATTCTTAGCAAATGAACTTAATTATATTATTTTTGTAGGTATGAAACATGGATATAAACCGCACATTGTTCGCAAATTAATTGATAAATACAGGGTTACAGTAGTTTCTTCTCCTAAAGTTTGTCAGATTTACAGAAAAATTCCATATATCCCCATTCTGTTTGAAAGATTAAAGAGAGTTTTCAAGAAATATAATATACAACTGGTAGCATCCAATTCCAAAACGTTGTTTAATTTATTGAATAGAAGCATTGACCCATTATAATGGATAATTATCAGCCACTTGTTTATCTGGGGTATATGAAATTCCATTTGAATTGACAGATGGTACAAATTCTGCATATATTGGTATGACAAAACGTCGCATCGTTGAGAGAATTAAAGAACACAAGAATGATTTGAAATACAATAAATTTTCCACTGCTTTATCAAGAACTTTTGCTAACGGACAGGTTAGGTTTATTGATTTTAACAACGTCAAAGTTATTTCCAGACAAAGCAATCCTTTTAAAGCCCACATCCGTGAGTCTATAGAAATTCCACTAAGAAAACAAGAAATTTGCAACGATATCCCATCATTTTCGGTTCCGGCCATATGGAAATGCATTTTAAAGTGAACTTTAATTTCCGTTGAACATTAGTTCCAGTTACATTGCTGGTTCATAGAGGGTGCCACCAGGCGTATTTTGAATATGTCGTTATAACTTCAGTTATTTGAGCGTCTTGGCAGATTGAATATTGTGACTCAATCATGTAACACACTTTAATTTTTGCTGTTCATATTTATGAAGGTTTTTTCTCCTGATGATGGTTATAAAGATTAACCGAAACGTCGAGGTTTGTTTTCTATATATGTAGTTAAAGTAACTCATATTTATTAAATCAATTTTACGTTGAAAGCAAGTGTTTGATGAGTAGATATATAGTATTTGAACTGGAACTACACCCAGAAAAATGAATTGATTAAAACTACAAAACATGTTTTGTTGAGTACAATTTGGTTGTTTTAGCAAAATTCAAGTAAAATTGAACCATTTTACTTGAATTAACAAAACAACCATTTTACTTGAATTAACAAAACAACCATTTTACTTGAATTAACAAAACATTTTTTGCTGACGATACAATTTTTTTTTTTTTTTTTTTTTTTTTTTTTTGGAAATACAAAAAAAAAAAATCTGTTGATTGAAACAAAATTTTTATTGACCTATATTTAAACAAAAAGTTTTGTGGGGTCAACCAAATTTTTGTTGATTCAACAAAACTTTTTTTCTGGGTGTAGGATTTTTATTCGTAACTATAATAACGATGAAGATTATGAATAGTAACGTTATTTTCCACGCATTAAATTTCTTTCTCAGATTTTTAATGGCTACGCGAGAAGTGTTAGAATTTCCCATCACTTAAGTCCAATCCATATTAAGCTAGATACAGCCATACTCAACCTGCGGCCCGCGGGTCGTATGTTGCCCGGCGAATTTTTATGTGCTGCCCGAGACACATAATCATTATTCCATATTTATAAAATTAATTCTTATGTGCATAAAAAGTATTTAAGACATTCCTCGCTGTTTTATATATATTTTTATGGGAAGACAAAATCTGTCGTGTTATTTATAATTAATTTAAAATTGTGTTAAATCCTCTTAAAAGTCGTTTTCTTAGGCCAAAGTTCTTTTTGAATGTAGACCTATTTGTTCTATACATTGCTGTATACATTTCTTAATATTCAACAATAATCAAACATTACTCTAAATTAATTAAATATATACTATATATTTTTACAATTTAAAAAAATAACATAACGTTTTTGAATTGAGAAAAAGGACTTATTTGATAGTGAAAATCGCCTGATTTATTTCTTTTGGAGATTCTGCATTGTTTTATTGTTACGTTTTATATAGGTAATACTGTTTTTATGTGGTTGAACTTTTGTTGCGGAAAAAAAGGCACCGAACTGTATTTCTCCACTATTTCCAAACAACAAACTTCGCGGCATATTTATACAACATATGAAATAGAAATCTACCACGAAGTTTATTGTTTGTCAATAGTGGTGTTATTTTTTTATAACATTTCTTTAGCGACAAACGATAAACCCTACTTATAATATTACATTGCTTTGTTATACTACTTATGATATCTTACTATTTTAATTTATTTTAATTACTCATTTTTCACCCTTTTTTAGTGTGCCTAACGTCGCAAACATATATTAGCAGACCGCGACAAAAAAAGGTTGTTTATGGCTGAGCTAGATGAAAATTGATTCTGAAGGGATGTGTGGCGTGACTGCCTAAAGTGTACATCCACCACTTCTCATGATGCCATCATGTTTCACGGGGGAAAAGTTAATGTGAAGGATATCTCATTAAACACATCTTTATTATTATGGTGAGATATGATGCTGAATTGCACTTTCAGTGAATAAGTAAGACTCCTTAGACGCCTTGTGTATTTTAACAGTAACTACCCGATTAAGAACGCTCTCATGTTACATTTCTATATTGAATAAGTCGCTGTTTCTTGCTGTTTTGTTGACATTTCCATGGCAACAATATTTTTCTCTTGTTGTCTCTGACAATAACAATATCGAAGTCAAATTAACAGTGCTCAGAATCGGACATTAATTTTTAGTTTGATGCATTTTTATTCAGTTTGAATTTTGTTCTAAACCGTAGAATACGATTGTTGATTTTCGTTATATAGACAAATATGTATATGGCAAAACCATAATTATAAAAGTGTATTCATTTAAGTTAAACTTACTTAAACTTGTTCATTATGAAGAGTAGAAAAAGTTTTTCCTTAAAGAGCATTTATCATAAAAGCGTATATATATTTTTTCATTCTGTCGCTAACGAGCGAAAAATCGCCAAATATACGAAAATTTCCTAAATTTTTACGGAAGTTATATCGAGGTTTCGCTGATTTTTTTTTATAAACGTATATATCCTCATGAGAAGAATATTCTGTAATTTTTTCAAAAATTTCTATGAGCTTATGGTGATATGGAGACCTTCCTTGTAAAAGCATTCTCTAATCACTTGGAGATACTCGTGGGCTAATATTAAAGCACTGTTGTGTTCAAATTTATCGTTTGTATTTCAATATTTTAAAATGATTATTTTGCATAGGATAGCCGAGTTCAATCTCTAAACGGACCCTTTTTTGCTTTTTTGATTCGGATTGCAATTTTTTTTTTACTTTATGAAGGCACATTCTTAAAAAAATATATGCACTTTCGACATTTTCACTTTCGTAACCATTTGCGAAATAGAAAGTTATCTTATGCAAAATATCTGCAACCAAAACAGAAAAAGTGAAAAAAAGACCAGGTTAGAAACTGACCTCAGCTGTCTTGTTCAAAAAATTCATTTGAAATGTTGAAATGCAAATGAAAAATTTTAAAAGAACGTAACCATAGACATAACGTTAGCTCGCAAGTGTCATCGCGTGACTGGTGTAGGCTTTTGAGTCTAAATCCTCAACATTAGGGGTTAAAAAGGCAATTAGAGTGAAAAGAAAAGCAGAATATGGATATTAAATATAATTAGAAGATCAAACGCGTTTAAATGTTAAAAGTATTTGTTACATTGGAAAGAAATCAAAGAGTTATTTTATACTTGACTTTCATAGAGTCTAATTTTTATTCTTTCCCACAAGATTAAGAAAGCAGTTTGAATCGGATTACTATGAAAAGTTACTTTTATATTATCTAATGTGGATCTTAATTTTCTGTAAACATCAATTTCGTTGATGGGACCATAAGAACTTATTTTGTAGCAGTTTAATTCGACAAATTTTAGAAATTTCATAATTGTGGGAAAATTTTAATTTATAAAAAATATTGAAGCGTTGCATAAATTTGAAACTCGATGTTTAAAAAATAAATGCAATATTTAGCTTTGATTTTATATAAGAATATATGTTCTATTGTATAAATTTAAAAAATATTTTGAAGGGAACAAAAAGTAAGTTTATTTATTTATGTTTTATTTTTCTGTACATTTTTATTAGTATTTAAAATATGTTTCCATTTCCAAGCAACAATGTATTTAAAGTTTCAAATTTAGTATTGCACACTACAATCAGTAATAATCTCTTTTAACATGAAAAATAGTTTTCATTTATAATAAATCGAAATATAATACCAATAACAGAATGAACAATTTTTTGCTTCTAAAGAACTATGTCCACGTAAAGTATCGTTTAACAGCCTACGATAGTCATCCAAAGAAACTCGAACGTTAATGTTAAATCTATAAGAAGGTCCTTGACAGATTTCTAGCTCGCATTTTCAAATTTTTAAATTTATTTATTTATTTATTTATTTATTTATTTATTTTGCATAGGATAGTTGAGGCCGATCTCTAACGTTGTTCGTTGTTTTCACTTTTTCGATTTTGGAAATGTCCGCCTATAAAAGATTTGTAACTAAAATCAAAAAAGTAAAAACTAACAACGTTATGGATCGGCCTCAGCTATCCTATGCAAAAAGAATATCATTTAAAAATATTAAAATGCGAGCGAGAAATCTTAGAAGAATTTTCCCATAGACTTAACATTAGCTTGAGTGTTTCTTCCCGTGACTAGTGCAGGCTCTTAATAGCTTTATATAGATTTTTCCAGGTGTAAAAAAAAAGAAAATATCTTTGGTCTTCAATGCTTTCCACACTTGTTGCCTCACCGGCGCAGAAATAATTTAAGAATCTGATGTCTTGAAAACATTTAAATGCAAAACTATATACTAACTTATCTGAAAATAACGTGTTTTTGTTGCCATTCAACATCATTCTGCTGGGTCATTCATTTTAAAGTAAAAGTAACTTTTGCAGTTTCTTGTGGTAATTTTTTGATAGATTTTGTAGCTTTTCACAGAATGTTTTAGAAGTTTTAAAGAATGTAACACATTAAAAAAATATATATATCAAGATTTGTGATTGATGATTATTTTACTGAACAGAAGGATAATTCTATATCTCCGTTCATATCACACAGTATTTTCTCTTTAACATTTTCAATTACATTCTGAATGTGATAAACATATTAATTATTCCATAAAATTATTGTTTTCACTGAAGACATTTTCATATGCAAAACTAATTTTATTAAGAAAATAAAAATAATTAATAATAAATCCAAAATTATGTTTTGAGTTACTGTCACAAACATTGTTTTTATCGTCCATTTAAGATACAATTATGTAGCATAATTTCAAAAATATGGCAACATTATCCACTTAATAAAAATATAATTTAGCTGAAAATATTTGCACATTGGTAATTTACATTGCCATTAAGTATGAAGTAATCTGATTGAACTAGAAAAAGTCTTAAATAAATTTTAGTATACTCTGTTCTTTGAAAGGTAAACATTATGTTTACTAAAAATATATTTGTTTTAATTTGCGCATTAAACTTCTTTTGAAATATTTACTTCGAATTTTATATTCTTCTGAAAAAGCATGGATTTATGAAACAAAGCAATTTATATTTGTATCTTTTGTAGATGGAACCTACGTTACAGTGTTATTGAAGAAATTAATCTCAACAAAGAAATTAAATACCAAAAAATAAAGAAATAATTAGTCAACCACTTTTATAAATCTGAAAAGAAGTGAAGATGGGCATGAATATTAATATAAAAAAGTATCGTTTACATTTTTCATTAAAGAAGGAATGTTTCCCATAGAATGACTCTTCTACGGTATCCTTTATAATGCACTATAGTAATTCTCCTGTCTCAACATTATATTTACTAAAAATATATTTGTTTTAATTAACGCATAAAACTTCTTTTGAAATATTTACTTCGAATTTTATATTCTTCTGAAAAAGCATGGATTTATATAACAAAACAATTTATATTTGCATCTTTTGTAGATGGAACCTACGTTACAGTGTTATTGAAGAAATTAATCTCAACAAAGAAATTAAATACCAAAAAATAAAGAAATAATTAGTCCACCAATGTTATAAATCTGAAAAGAAGTGAAGATGAGCATGAATATTAATATAAAAAAGTTTCGTTTATATCTTTCATTAAAGAAGGAATGTTTCCCATAGAATTACTCTTCTACGGTATCCTTTGTAATGCACTGCAGTAATTCTCCTATCTGAACAGATATTTCTGAAACAGAATGCTATAGCTCAAATTATAAAACAAAAAATTCATTCCAGGTATTTTTGTTTTCATTTTTATAATATATAATTAAATGAATAAAAAAGTTAGTTTAACACATTAAAATTAAATTTTAATATATTAATTTACCTAAGCTAATGAGCATAAGATAAAAAATATTCAAAAATAATTAATGAAGTTACGCCTCTTTAAAATCTGAATGTAAATTCAGTTTATATTTTAAGCATGCGTGATTTAATTTTCGATATGTGACTCATTATTTACTTACAAATCATTTTTCTGTTTAAAAAGATACTGGATGTTTTAACCTATTTGATCTTACAGTCTTATAAGTTTCAACTCATGTTCAACAAACAACGAAATTGCAAATTTAGTGTAATCTATACTAATATTATAAAGAAGTAAAGATTGTTTTTTTGTTTGTTTGTTTATTTGTAAGGGGTAATCTCTGGAACTACTGAATCGTTTTCAAAAGTGATGGTGGCAAAGTAATGGTGACAATCCCTGCAACAACATAGGCTGTATTTTATTTCGTTGCCACTAGTCCCAGGGGGGTGATGAGCGAAAAACGTTCTAAAATTTAGAATTTTTTATATACTGAAGGAGCAAGAAACATGAAATTGGGCGTGGTAGTTACTTATAAGATGTAAATGCTCTCTAAGAACAAATTCTTAAAAAATTCGAAATTTAAGAGGGTGAGATGAGTGAAAAGCGTTTAAAGCGAAAAGCTAGAAACTTGAAATTTGGCATGGTAGTTATTTATAAGATGTAAATTCTCTCTAAGAACAAATTCTAAAAAAATTTGAAATTTAAAAGGGTGAGATGAGTCAAAAGCGTTTAAAGCGAAAAGCTAGAAACTTGAAATTTGGCATGGTAGTTATTTATAAGATGTAAATGCTCTCTAAGAACAAATTTTAAAAAAATTGCAATTTAAAAGGGGTGAGATGAGTGAAAAGCGTTTAAAGCGAAAAGCTAGAAACTTGAAATTTGGCATGGTAGTTACTTATAAGATGTAAATGCTCTCTAAGAACAAATTCTAAAAAAATTCGAAATTTAAATGGGTGAGATGAGTGAAAAGCGTTTAAAGCGAAAAACTAGAAACTTGAAGTTTGGCATGGTAGTTACTTATAAGATGTAAATGCTCTCTAAGAACAAATTCTAAAAAAAATTGAAATTTAAAAGGGGTGAGATGAGTGAAAAGCGTTTAAAGCGAAAAGCTAGAAACTTGAAATTTGGCATGGTAGTTACTTATAAGATGTAAATGCTCTCTAAGAACAAATTCTAAAAAAATTCGAAATTTAAAAGGGTGAGATGAACGAAAAGCGTTTTAAAAACATTCTAAATTACAATTTCTATGGAATATCTGGAACAACACAGACGTTTTCAAAAGTGATGGTGGCAAATTGATGGTGACAATCCCATCTCCAATATAGGCTATATTTTATGTCGGTGCCACTACACCCAGGGTGGTACAAGAGCGAAAAACGTTCTAAAATTTCGATTTTTTTTATACTGAAGGAGCTAGAAACATGAAATTTGGCATGGTAGTTACTTATAAGATGTAAATGCTCTCTAAGAATAAATTCTAAAAAAATTCGAAATTTAAAAGGGTGAGATGAGCGAAAAGCGTTCTAAAACCATTCTAAATTACAATTTTATGGAAACACTGGAACTACAGAACCGTTTTCAAAAGTGATGTTAACAGTCCCTGCTGTAACATAGGCTATATTTTAAATCGGCGACACTACCACAGGGGGAGTGGGGGGGTGGGGGTGAAAGAGCGAAAAACGCTCTAAATTTTTGATTTTTCTTTCGACAGTAGTGTGGCTTAATTAGTAATTTCTGAATTATCTGGGGCAGTAAAATTTCTTCTAATGAAAATAGGCCAACGAATACCACTTGGCATTTTTCAAGAATTACGCGAGCAAAGCTGCGGGTTTTGCTAGTGTATAATAAACATTTGAAAGCGGAAATACATTTCCATTATCTTAATATGATTAAATTGTGTTATCGGATCAATTTAAAATCCATGCAGTGTCCTATAAATAGTCGTGCGGTCGCAAAGTAAATAAACAAATAAATAAATAAAAATATAAAAAGTATACGCTATACACACGAAGGGTATACGAAGTTATCCAGAAGGTATATGTCTTATACCACCGTATACCTGTCTATAAGTCAAGGAAGTAAATCCCCTATAGTAACTTTTCCAAAACAGTTATGAATAAACAGCCTTGAAAAGACACATTAAAAACAAATTGAAACAGAGTACAAAAGCGAAAATAAATTTTGATCTGTAAATTAAAAAAAAATTAAATTTCAAAAGTAAACTTGAGTTTATGTTTAAAACAACTCATTACTTTAAGTGGAGCTTTAGGAAAATTGATTAACGTGATTTGAGATAGTTAGAATGTATCCTATATGAGGAATAACAGATTAATCATTATTACAGTAACCGGACTCGATTACATTTATACTTTTTTAAATGTATATTAGTATAATGGGGTTTTTAGAAATAAGTAAAAAAGTTTATTTATTTTTTCTTAAGAGCTACAGGATAAAGATGATAACTATCGAGTCATTCAGTGGTATTTTAGATCCTCCATAAAAACATTATATCACTGTCTACAAATCACTTTATGAGATTAGAATAAAAATCATAAATTAGAAATATGGTTTAGAACAGTAAATTTAATATTTAAAATATCTTTTCTGTTGTAATTGTTAAAGAAAAGAATATCCACTTTATTAGGATATTTTTTCCTTACCATTAATTGTATAACGCTGAGGGTGATATAAAATCTCTTATTGTCATATGTGAAAAAAATTAATTAATTTTTTGAGTAACTTTCTTTATATAACGATGTTTATAATTATATAAAAAAATTTATTTAAAATATTCAGGTTTTCATTTTTTACCTTAGTTTAAAATTTCCATAAAATTAAACTTATGCAGGATTTTTTTTCTATCATTTTCTTTTTATGTTTTTATGAAAAAAGTACATTTTTTTAAAACAAATTTCTAAGAAGATACTTAATTAAAATGATATCGTTAAGTTGATAAAAAAAATACCAAATATACATATAATACAAAAAAGTAATTATAATTAAACTTTCCTTAGCAACTTTGTGCTAAGCGAAATTTCACCAGTTTTGTAAAATTGTAATTATCTTTGAAACAATATACAATTGCTCGATGGAAAGTATAGCCGTTATTTTTTGGTTATAATTTTAAGAACAAAAAAAAATATTGTTTAATAATTAGATGTTGAGCGTGGACAAAAATGTATCTTAGTTAAGAAATATTTTCACATATACAACCACTTTCAATAAAATATTTTGTGCCCACAAACATATCGACTTCAGATATGTGCTTTGTAGATTTTTTGAGAATTTGAGATTTTGAAAAAAATGGAATGTTTAACACAAATGTACAGTCAGGACCATAAGGGTTTCAAGTCCTTTTTGTGATAAAAAATTATGAAAAAAGACAAAATAGAAAAAGACAGGAAAACAAAAAATGCTATGTCCCAGCAAATCCTATTCCATTAGAACACATTTTGCTATACCAATCACAGACATATTTTCAGTGAAAATCTAACAATAAGATTATAGTTTGTAGATAATAGTTTCATGTTTTAAAAAATTGTCGCCTGGGGGAACACTGTCCAAATGGAAAGGTTGACAATTGCAACCTGGAAATTCTACATGTTGTTCTCTAAGAGGATATATGTGGTGGGCAAAATCTCTCCCAAAATGAGTTTACTGCTTTACATTAGGCAATAAATACTATTGGTATGTTGGATGTCACTGAATTGAAATTCTTGGAAAGCGAACATAGTTACTAGGAAGACACGTAATATTCTTGAAACCATAAAACGGAATATAAAACCTGAGAATCTCCATTTGTCTAAGTTTTCTCTGAAAAATGTTTAAACTAAAGCAAATAGCTATAGCAATTTAGAATATTTTTAAAATAGCAACAATATACAAAAACGGGAAGAGAAACAATAAACATAACAACTTCTCTAACGATAGACGCAATGTATGCTGTATACAAACTTAAACAATATTTTATAAGAGGAAATTTCGCTATATAGATGACATTATCATATTTTATTTCAATGATAAAAATTGCACATCACCACTCAATTTTTATCCTACTCAGCTTAAATTAAGCGAAAATGATTTAATTAATAATAATATAAACTTTCTTGACTTAAAAATCAATATTAATAATAATTATAAATTAATTTTTGATATTTATGATAAGAGATTTGATTTTCCATTTAAAGTAAATATATTTACCAATTTTGCTTCATGTTTACATAAATCTGTTTATAAAAATATAATTATCAATTATCTACATCGAATAAAATACTTATGCTCAGATATAAATAAAAACAAAAATATTAGATTTATTCGAGATCAAGCAAAAATATATGGATATCCAATTTTTATGATAAATTCAATCATCAACTCTTTTAAATAACATTTATTATATCATTTAAATATAAACACGGTATGTAATAAATTTTTGTTTTAATGTGCGATAACATATAACAACAGATATATAATATTACAATTATAACATACATTAATACAATTATAACATATTAGGAAATTTAATATTTGATCGAACATTATATACACTTTGTATAGTATATGATTGTGCGTTGCCGATCACACATGTTTAGGGTGTTATTAATGTGCAGTTTTCATGCATTTATAATTTAACTTATACAATAACACATAAAATTATACATGGATAACATTGGTAATTATAACTCACAAACATATCTATTTGCAATATATACAAATATATATATAGTTTTTTATTTTTTATCTATGAAATATCAAATTTAACATGTATTTTAATTACTGCATTACATTAGTTTGATTGTAACACAGTAGTATTACATATAATTATCAATTTTATAAATTTTGAGATAATTTGAATTATTTATGAATTATTTAATTTGATATTAAAATTAATCTATGAAATCTAAAATATAATTAAGTATTAGTATAAATAATACATTAATTATTTAATATCAAGTCTAAAATATATTTAAGTAGTAGTAACAATAACATTAATTATTTAATTATAAGTCTATAATATATATCAGTAGATTAATACAGCTGGCAGCAAAACACATTTTTTTTTTTAAATAATATCTATTTTACATAATATACTCTTATTAAGTATATATGAAATGCTGTGCAGGATGAATAAATTCTGTGTAGATTTATTCATATTGTAAGATTTTATTCGAATTTAATGTAAAACTATTAGGTAGTATTGTTTTTTTTTGTTTTTTTTAATTTATTTATATAACTAAATCTAATGAAATGTATATGTAACTAATAAAGTGGATATGAAAATAGATATTAATTATGAATAATTATAACACCAACAGATGGCGACACTTTACGTGTCAGGTAGATATGATAATATTATTAATATTATTTTTAATTTAACTATAGAGGGAGCTATTGCTTGTATATTAATTTTACTTTCAGGAATTAAAATTAGATGGAGTAATTATATATTCACGGATATAATTTTGTTATACGTGTATTATCACCAGAATAATTTTGTGTGTTTTTGAATCATTTTGTGTTGGTGTGTCATCGATGGAGTTGTGTTTTAAAAAAATGTGCTCTCAACTTGTCTTTCAAATCATTTCTCTCAACTCGATTGTCAAAGATATGTGCGTGCCATGTGGACGTCGATATTATACAGAAGTTTCTATCTTTTGTGCATTCAGGATAATTATTGTGAGTAAAAATATTTTATCTACAATTTAAAGGTTCTAATTTCCAATATTATTTCAAAAAGGATATCTAGTGGTAATTTGGTGAGGTGATTTATAATTTTTCTGGGATCATCGATGTAAGTGAATTATATTATATATTCTTAATGGTTTTTTATTCCAATTTAAATATTTCCAATCTTATTTTTTCCAATTGTTATCTGGTAATAATTCAGTATACTTGGTTGATTCTACTGTTCTTAGCATCATGCCAGTAGAATTATGAAATACTGAATTATTTTTAAAACACATGTGGGTGCAACCAAGCTGACGAGTACATGTACATGTGTTTTTTCATATCCAATTCTTGTTTGTTCTCTTGTGGTCCAGTTTTCCATTGTATAATGTTCATATTTGATTTATTTATCCAATTGTGTTTACTTAATAGCAACTCCAATCTATATATATATTTTTTTTTCCCTTTCTCTCTCTTTCTTTTTTAAAATATTATTCAGGTATGAGTAAATTTGGCCAATTACCATTGAAGCACATGCTATGGTAAAATTATGATTGCACATGTTAATTATTAGATATGTGGTACTCTGTTTACACAATATCATTATTTATCTCTTTGTAGATTAATGTAGAATGATATTAGAACTTGATATGTATTTTGAAATTCATAGATATTATAATTATTTAACATTCTATAAAATTATGCTGCTTTGCGCAAATTGGTATGGAATGGTTTTTACATATTCTTTTCAATATTCTTTTCAATTATAGCTGGTTGAAAGTATTGTTTTTTATGATACCATAATTTAGCCTAGTTGGCACATAAATCACTTTGATTAACTTCTGTTTAAAATACATAGTTATTATAGCTGCATTGCGCTTTTAATGGTGTATTTACTAATAATTTAAGAATATTACTATTATTTCTTGGTATCATTTGTTTATCTATTGAAATTTCAAATGCATCTTTATAAAATCTTATTCGGGTTCTTTAAATTTTTTTTGTTTTTTTTGTTTTTACCAACATTAATTTTGTATTGACTTAGGAATGCTAGGGGATTCTATATTGTTGTCTTTTGATGTTAGTTTGCTTAATGGGACTTTATGTATATATGTAAATAGTTTTATTATTTAGCATTATTATATTTAATCAAGTATTAAACAGTCAATCTTATTATTTTTTATTATTTTTATTTTTATTTTTATTTTTAATTAATTTTTATTTTTTATATGGATATTCAAGTACTTAATTATAATAAGGTTGATTCAAAACATTTTTATTTTTAAACATTTATTATATGTATCTCTTGCAATTTTTATTGCTTTCAAACAATTATGGCAGTTATTAGTAAAATGTTAGATACTGGCAATTTAGGCCTTGGTGGATCCAGGACTAATGCTCGCTACAGGAAAATTATTAGGGATCTTCCTGGATCGTTATCAGATAACCTATTCTATTGTCCCAAGCCTGTACTATGTTTTCGATAGTGTGAATCAAAGCGTTGCCTTACATGTCCATTAGCTGATAAGTCACAGATTTCAAATAATAACAATCTTAATTTGGTAAAATTTTGCAAAGCATACAATGTAATCTATTCATTGAAATGCAATTCGTGTAATATGGAATATATAGGACAGTCTTGTGAAAAATTACATAAGCGGCTAAATTTACATCGTTCTCATATTGATAAATATAAAAAATCTAAATTTCAAACAACTCATAATATTGAATATACTCATTTCAAAAATCATGATTTTAAAAATATTACTATTAAAATACTTAAAATACAAAAAAATTTTACTGAACGACTTTTTCTAGAATCTAAATATATAAGACATTTTAATACTACATATCCTTATGGATTAAATCAATTAGTATACAAAAAATCAAATCCTGTATTTTCAGATTTAACTAAATATGAAAATTATAAAAATCTTTATTCAGGTTTAAATTTTTCAAACATAAAAAAAAACTTCAAGATCTGGTAGAGGTAAACATAATAACAAAAAATACATTGATGATATTGTGATTCAACAGGAGCTTGATGATCTTGAGGCACAATTTTGTAATGATTATTGTTGGCTTGATATAAGAAAACATGTTTTTAGTATAAAAAAGAAATATTTGAACCAATATTTCAAGGTATTTAAAAATAATCAATATTCTCCACATTTTTGTGATATCTTTTATGATATTCTACATTATAGAGCAAACATATTAAATACAAGTCTTTCTAATAAAACTAAATATAAAACTAATAATACACAATTAATTATAAATTTTTCCAATCATGTATTTAATAATATCAATTTACACAATATAATAAACAACATTACTAACAATTTTCCAATAAAAAAATTTACCATTCACAAGACATACAAATATAATCGCACACTTGGACGTAAAATTTTTAATTACAATTCTTTTGCAAAACAATTGGTTTCTTCAAATAATTACCCATGTTATTGTAATGACCCAAAATATCAAAAGTACATAAATACAACACATGGTCATATCATTACTGGTGATCTTAATATTGTAGAACAACCTATTTTACAAAACTTAATGCATAATGGAACAAAATTTCGCCTTCCATATAAGTGTAATATCAAATCCATAATATTGCAGTTTATTCAAGATATTGATTTATTTATATATAAAATTGCTATTGATTACAATAAACCAATCGAGTATTTTAGTGAATGGAGATTTTCTGTTATAGATAAAATGAAAAATGAAATTATAAAAAATTATCATCATATTACACATGCAGCTTTTAAAAATATAAATAAACATATATCAGAATTACAAAACAAATTTATAATTATTTATGTAGATAAATCTCCAAATAATTATGCTATCATTTGTAAAGAATACTATAAAGGGTTAATTCACAATGCAATCAACACTAGTAATATTTTTAATAAAACTAAATTAAATATTGAAATAAATAATAGAAAATTATTAAATTATCACAAATTACTAAAAATCAAATGTAATAATTTAAATTATCCTTATCTTGTTATAATTCCAAAATTTCATAAAAATCCTATTAAATTTCGCACTGTTACCATCGGGTGTAACACATATAATAATAATGCAAGTAATTTACTACTTAATATTTTAAAGCAGATATATGATATAACGTTAAAACATAATAACCAACATTGTCTAAAAAACAGTTTTCAACTCATTAATAAAATACATAATATCAATCCGGTAAAATTCATAAAAACATTGGATTTTAATGATTTATTTAATAACATAGATATAAAAGACTTACATAAAACAATGTGTATATTATTTAAAGAATTTAAATCTCAATTAAAATTAAAAGAACATATTTTAGTAAATTTTTTAAAAACTTTACTAAATTTTACATTGCATAATAATTACATCATATATGACAATATTATTTATAAACAATGCCAGGGAATTCCGCAGGGCGGAACCGCATCTAGTATTCTCTCTGACCTTTACTTATATTATTATGAAAGAAATATTAGTCCGAACAATGATTATGTATTTTATCGCTATATAGATGACATTATCATATTTTATTTCAATGATAAAAATTGCACATCACCATTCAATTTTTATCCTACTCAGCTTAAATTAAGCGAAAATGATTTAATTAATAATAATATAAACTTTCTTGACTTAAAAATCAATATTAATAATAATTATAAATTAATTTTTGATATTTATGATAAGAGATTTGATTTCCCATTTAAAGTAAATATATTTACCAATTTTGCTTCATGTTTACATAAATCTGTTTATAAAAATATAATTAGCAATTATCTACATCGAATAAAATACTTATGCTCAGATATAAATAAAAACAAAAATATTAGATTTATTCGAAATCAAGCAAAAATATATGGATATCCAATTTTTATGATAAATTCAATCATCAACTCTTTTAAATAACATTTATTATATCATTTAAATATAAACACGGTATGTAATAAAATTTTGTTTTAATGTGCGATAACATATAACAACAGATATATAATATTACAATTATAACATACATTAATACAATTATAACATATTAGGAAATTTAATATTTGATCGAACATTATATACACTTTGTATAGTATATGATTGTGCGTTGCCGATCACACATGTTTAGGGTGTTATTAATGTGCAGTTTTCATACATTTATAATTTAACTTATACAATAACACATAAAATTATACATGGATAACATTGGTAATTATAACTCACAAACATATCTATTTGCAATATATACAAATATATATATAGTTTTTTTATTTTTTATCTATGAAATATCAAATTTAACATGTATTTTAATTACTACATTACATTAATTTGATTGTAACACAGTAGTATTACATATAATTATCAATTTTATAAATTTTGAGATAATTTGAATTGTTTATGAATTATTTAATTTGATATTAAAATTAATCTATGAAATCTAAAATATAATTAAGTATTAGTATAAATAATACATTAATTATTTAATATCAAGTCTAAAATATATTTAAGTAGTAGTAACAGTAACATTAATTATTTAATTATAAGTCTATAATATATATCAGTAGATTAATACAGCTGGCAGCAAAACACATTTTTTTTTAAAATAATATCTATTTTACATAATATACTCTTATTAAGTATGTATGAAATGCTGTGCAGGATGAATAAATTCTGTGTAGATTTATTCATATTGTAAGATTTTATTCGAATTTAATGTAAAAATATTAGGTAGTATTGTTTTTTTTGTTTTTTTAAATTTATTTATATAACTAAATCTAATGAAATGTATATGTAACTAATAAAGTGGATATGAAAATAGATATTAATTATGAATAATTATAACACCAACAGATGGCGACACTTTACGTGTCAGGTAGATATGATAATATTATTAATATTATTTTTAATTTAACTATAGAAGGAGCTATTGCTTGTATATTAATTTTACTTTCAGGAATTAAAATTAGATGGAGTAATTATATATTCACGGATATAATTTTGTTATAAGTGTATTATCACCAGAATAATTTTGTGTGTTTTTGAATCATTTTGTGTTGGTGTGTCATCGATGGAGTTGTGTTTAAAAAAAAATGTGCTCTCAACTTGTCTTTCAAATCATTTCTCTCAACTCGATTGTCAAAATTATGTGCGTGCCATGTGGACGTCGATATTATACAGAAGTTTCTATCTTTGGGCATTCAGGATAATTATTGTGAGTAAAAATATTTTATCTACAATTTAAAGGTTCTAATTTCCAATATTATTTCAAAAATGATATCTAGTGGTAATTTGGTGAGGTGATTTATAATTTTTCTGGGATCATCGATGTAAGTGAATTATATTATATATTCTTAATGGTTTTTTATTCCAATTTAAATATTTCCAATCTTATTTTTTCCAATTGTTATCTGGTAATAATTCAGTATACTTGGTTGATTCTACTGTTCTTAGCATCATGCCAGTAGAATTATGAAATACTGAATTATTTTTAAAACGCATGTGGGTGCAACCAAGCTGACGAGTACATCTACATGTGTTTTTTCATATCCAATTCTTGTTTGTTCTCTTGTGGTCCAGTTTTCCATTGTATAATGTTCATATTTGATTTATTAATCCATTTGTGTTTACTTAATAGCAACTCCAATCTATCTATATATTTTTTTTTCCCTTTCTCTCTCTTTCTTTTTTTAAATATTATTCAGGTATGAGTAAATTTGGCCAATTACCATTGAAGCACATGCTATGGTAAAATTATGATTGCACATGTTATTTATTAGATATGTGGTATTCTGTTTACACAATATAATTATTTATCTCTTTGTAGATTAATGTAGAATGATATTAGAACTTGATATGTATTTTGAAATTCATAGATATTATAATTATATATATATATATATATATATATATATATATATTTATTTATTTATTTATTTATATATATATATATATATATATATATATATATATGTAAGTATATGATATATAAACAGTCACTTTACTGAACCAATATGACAAATAATCGATGAACAACAGAATACTAACTTTAATTTCAACTAATACACTTTTAGCAGAAACTATATAACAACAATTTAGCTTACAGTAATCCGGCGAGGCCTAATAATACCTTTCTCCGGCCATATTCCTTTTATATCTCGCTTCATAATAAAAATTAGAACACTGGCTCTTAACCAAATCTCGCGATTCAAACTATTTACAACTCGCGCATCAAAGTCATGGATAATAATAGAGTGTCAGTTCAGTGTCAGTTCATTTGATGATTATTTACGTGAAGTGTTTCAACTAAAATCCTACAAATCGGTCATCCTGACGTGATGGCGTCTCGACATCAGCATCTTGATTTGTTATGTTTTTTTTCATGCCTAACAGTTATTTTTTGAGATTTTTATTTCTTTCTGAGTATTGCTCTTTGTCTTTAGGATCAGCATATCTAATATCTCTGTGGTTCCTTTCCGAATATTGCTCTCTATATTTAGAAACTACATAACTATTGCTTCTAGAATGATAAGAATTTGAATAAGCATCTCGTTCACTATAAGCTCCTTTAAATCCATGATGAGAATTATTCTTATATGATGGTTATGAATATTGTTCATTATAACTAGCCTTGCACGATCGTCGGCCACCATAATTATAATTATTTCGACCATGATAGTAACCTCTGTTGATGTACCTAGGGGAAAATTTTGGATTATAACTTGTTTTTGAATTAGGTGAAGCATTTACTGTTATGTCTGAAGGTATCAAAGAATTTTCAGTTACAAAGTTTCTAGGAATCTCTGATTTATTTTGGTAATAATTCTCGGAACTCTGTTTCCCATATCCATATTTATTGTAATTTCCATGGTTAAATGACTGTTTAACATATCTCTGGCCATCTCTATTATTGCTTCTGTTATCAAATGGTCTATTAAAATTGCTGTTCTTTCCCTTATGATCAAAATTCCTATTGCGACCTTTCACATAGTCTTTTCTACCATGTGCAGGACTACTACTTTCATAATTTTCTTCTGGAGATGCATTCCATTCATCGGATAATCCTGTATCTTTTGTCCTATTCGGCTTATACGGTTTTATTAATCTCCTTATTTTCTTTCTGTTCACTAAATTCGTAATCTGTGTCAAATTCACCCCGTCATTTATGCAGTCGATTTTAACCATATCTTCATAACCTCGATTATCGTTGTTTATACTTGCTTCATTAATTTTTGTCGGTACTTCGTTAATTTTAATGTATCCTACTCGAACTTTGTTGCCGCTTGCTATTCTAACACCATCTTCCATTACTTTTAACGGTATGCCTTCTACTGCTTTTCTACCTATTATTAAATCGCAGTCCGTCTCTTGTACCACGTAAAATTTATCCTGGATTTCTGTATCGTCCACGTAGACTTTATGCCAGAAAAAACCTGTTGGCTTAATTTTTCCTCCACCTATTCCTGATTTGTATATATTGTCGCTAGTTAGTTTTGGCGCGTTTATTGCAGTATGATATCTTGAACTGGCGATTGAAATATCGCTTGCTGTATCGATTATTACTTTTGCTTTTACTCCGCTAATATCTAAGATTCTTCCTTTTTTACCATTTAACATGCCCATATTAACTATTTTTCTTTGCGTGTTTTTGGTCTCATTTTGGTATTTTGTTTCTCGCCAATTTTGATTACGTTGCGGGTAAAAATTTGAATATTCTTGTTCTGTATTATTCGCCATGGCATATTTCGCACTCACGTGACCAGGGTTGCCACACGCAAAACAGATTATATGCGACTCTTTGCTTCCATAATTCACACTGTGTCTATTGTCAATTTGGCGTCTTTTGAAATTGGCGTAATCAGCCACTCGCGATCTTCCGTCATCAAAATCGCTACTTGTATCCTTAACTGACTGTTTATTGTAAACCCTTTGTGCTGTTTCGTAATTATCTAATTTATTAACTAAGTCATCAATTTTCTTTATTACTAATAATTCCTCTATGAAATGTGTTTTTGTTTCCGTAGGTAAATTATGCCTGATTTGATTAACAACAATTAATTCTGCTAAATCTTCAAAGCTATTTACTTGAAGACCTTCAATCCATTGCTGAAAATACACCTTTATCTCATAAGCGAAATCTCGCCAATTGGCTGATGGCTCCTTTTTAGATGAGAAAAATTTCAGCCTAAATTCCTCTGGTGATAGCTTGTAGCGTTTTAGTAGAATATTTTTTATATAATCATAATCGTGAATTTCAGGTTCGTTTTCCCTTGTTATTATATTGATCACATCTAACGGCATTAGATTAGTTAAATAATTCACCCATTCTTTTTTATCAATGCCCGTTTGCGCCATTTGCCTTTCGTACATACATAAATATAAACTAATATCATTCGAGCTATCATATTTAGTTAATAATCTATGCAATTCGAATTGCTTACCTGGATTTGCCCTTGGGCTATCCTCAATGTGTTCTCTTGAATTTTCTTTATCTGCATTTTCTTGGTTTCAAAATCTCTTTCGCTTTCGCGGTCTTTTTGCTCCATTTCTACTTTCCATTTTCTCTCTTCCATTTCCATTTCCATTTTCAGTTTATTTTCTTCAATCTCTGCTTGTAATTTCTTCTCTTCTCTTTCTCTTTCTGCTTGTAATTTCTTCTCTTCCAGTTCTGCTTGTAATTTCTTCTCTTCCAGTTCTGCTTGTAATTTCTTCTCTTCCAGTTCTGCTTGTAATTTCTTCTCTTTCTCTTTCTCTTCTCTTTCTTCTTTCTCTTTTCTACTTGCTATCACTACTTCCAATCGATCTCTTATAAAATCTTCTTCATAACTCTCCCAACTCTTGATCAGCTTTATTAGGACAGGAATTGTCGGTTTTCCTGGTGCTTCAATTCCGCATTCCTCGCAGAGGTTTATTAGATCAATTCTCTTGGCTTTATTTAGAGTTCCCATCTTTCAAAAATTGTACTTGAAGTGATACAATTACGCTTTCACCTTGCTAATTCGTAACCTAACTTTTGATACTGGCGTTTTACAATACTTTACGTTTGGTTTCCATTTTACTACTAGTGGCTCTTACTTTTAATAATCCCGGCATCTGAGCCCCCAAAAATGTAAGTATATGATATATAAACAGTCACTTTACTGAACCAATATGACAAATAATCGATGAACAACAGAATACTAACTTTAATTTCAACTAATACACTTTTAGCAGAAACTATATAACAACAATTTAGCTTACAGCAATCCGGCCTAATAATACCTTTCTCCGGCCATATTCCTTTTATATCTCGCTTCATAATAAAAATTAGAACACTGGCTCTTAGCCAAATCTCGCGATTCAAACTATTTACAACTCGCGCATCAAAGTCATGGATAATAATATAGTGTCAGTTCAGTGTCAGTTCATTGGATGATCGTTTACGTGAAGTGTTTCAACTAAAATCCTACATATATATATGTTAGGTTTTAGCTGTATTAATTAAAAAGTAACATGGAACTGGCAGCTTGTTAAAGATGGTGAATAATTGCAGTCGATATATTGATAATCATGGCGAGAAATTTAGGCAATGAATGTGCCCATTGAGTAATTTCTTCATAAAAACTAAGCCAGTTTTCCAAATGAAGCGTTTATTCAGGCACAAGAGACATGAAGAAACAATTCCCACAGGACGAAGATGTTTTGCAAAGCCCTTGAGCTTGACTATAAATCATTACATCATTTGGTTGATCATAAATAGCTGGTTTAGAAATTCCAAATCATAAAAACGCCAGATAACCGTTTGTTCAGCTCTTGAAAACAAGACAAAATTATGAGCTCCGAAGTCTTGTAGTTGCTTTTTGTTAGATGCGAGGATCGGACACAATCGACGTAATACGTATATGAACCAATAAGTGAGAGACGAAATTTAGGAATTGAGCGGCTAAGCGAATGACGCGAGATGGAAAGGTTTTAATAAGAAAGAATCACAGATCTAGTGGAGCATTGTTTTCGAAGTAAAAATATCTAGCGCGCGAATCCAGCCCCGTGGAATAAAAATAAAAAAATGGCTTTTAAAAACATTCGAAATGAAAAACTAGCTTGACTCAGAATATTATAGATTGAATAGTTGATAAATGTTGCGGATTTACTTAAAGTTTTAGATTAAGATTTTGAATAAGATAATCATTAATGTACGCATTTTTAATCTTAAAAGGAAATTAAATAGGATTAAATATTATTAAGAAATACGGAAATAATGAATATGTTAGAATTTAGAATAATTTAAAGGAATATTGCAAAATAAAATTTTTATACAACAGATATATATATATATATATATATAAGACCTGGGTATAAATAATAAGTATAACCCCTTTGGTAAACATAAAATATCATGTGTTATGATACTGAACCACATTAATAAAGTTTTTGTAATTAAAGTTTGTTTAACTTTCAATTTTCTGATGATATACATGCATTTTAGTAATTGAAGGTAGATAATGTTTTAATTACAACATTTAACTTTATTTACTTCATTTAAATTATTCACTTCATCACTTTATTTATTTACTGCATTACTTTATTTTATTTACTTAATTTAATTTATTTACTTCATTGCTTTATTTATTTACTTCATTACTTTCCATTCAATAAAATCTCTCTATATATAAGTATAGATAAAACTGTAACAGGAAAAAAAATAGCAAAACATAGTAAAATACGTACTCGTAAAATTAAAAATATACGAAATCTAGCTATTATTAAACATTTTGCTGTAAATATAAATCAAAGTAAATACTTGAGCTAGAGCATTTGCGAAATTTATATTACAGCTTTTTAAACTATACAACCTTTATATCCTTTTACATACTGCTATTTAAAATTTCCGTTAAAAAATAAATCTTTGATTTGTGACAACGAAATTATTGTTTTTTCTTCTTACTTATGCATTACATTAATATGTAACCTTTAAAGGAATTCCTTCAAAATATATTTTATTACTTCATCCTCTTCTTCCGATTAACTGCTTAAAAATTCTTAATCATCGTTAGTAGTATGAATCGGATATAAATTTTTAGCTTAAAAGTTTTCTTTTCTAATATTCATGCACAAAATGGTAATTATTAGATAATACACAAAATACCAGATATAAAGTTGCAAAAAGAAAAGTGGGCATATTTCGTAAATAGAAATAACGTACTATAGAAAATTTGTATACATGTAATGATTAGAGAAATAAGTACGCAGAAAAAAATATATATCAGTATTTTGACAAAATCTTTTATTTAAAAATTAAAAGTTAATTATTTTTTATATTTCATATATTGTTAATAATTACCAGTGTTGCCAGACGTAGGGAGAATTCTTTGTTTTGGAAGATTTGAGTGTCCTTTGGACATAAGAGGGGGCATTTATCAAAAATTTTTTTTTTTAGAGAATTTTTAAAATATTATTACCAAAAATCACTAATTAAAATAATAATAATTAAAAGGAGTAATATAAGGTAATGTTTTTATAATAATTACTTCATGTACACTAGTTACTACTACGATATATTAGTTACGCGCTGTATATGCAAATTTATTCTGTATTCTGTTTTGGATTAATTAGAATCGCCGTTTCACGCAATATTTAATTTTGTTTATATCTTCCTACCGACTACTTCACTTGTTCTGCTGTGACTGCCTTCTGCTACATTGCTAGTTAATAGCTGACAGGCATAAACTAATCATACTGCTGTGTTTCTTATAGTTTGTTTTCAGGTTTTAAGATTTATAGTTTTCATTTCTAAAAGTGTATGAAATTGAAATGGAGATGAATAGCAAACATACTTAATCAAGTGATTGCAAACACTCTTCACAAAATTCTGCCTATACACACATTTTTACTCATTGATGAGACAGCAGTTTTTCCTAATGAAAGATTGTTATGTCTTTTGTTATCTACGAAGGTCGATCCAGAAGTAAGATTCCCATCAAATTTACAAATAGACAACATTGTTTATTCTCATAGAAATTTAAGTAGTTGGAAATAAGAAAGTTTGCTCTATTTATCTACATAATCGCCATCTTTTTCTACGCATTTTTGTAGACGGTGGTGCTCGAATTTCTGTATCCCAATGTCGTAGAACTCCGGCGCCAACCCGTTGTGGAAGTTTTTCACCTCTTCTTGACGTCATCGTCGCTCCGGAAGCGTTGGCCACACAAGTGTTCCTTTAACTTGGGAAACAAGTGATAATCACTAGGTGCGAAGTCCGGACTGTCAAGTGGGTGGGGCATGACAGTCCCCCCAAACTGTGTCAAAAGTTCCTGGGTTTGACGGGAGACGTGAAGTCGGCCGTTCTCCTGAAGCAGCATAACACCGGTTATCAGTCGTCCTCGCCGGCGGTTTTGGATAGCTCGCCTGAGTTTTGGCGTGCAAAAAGCGAATTACGGAACGAATCTCGCACTTGGCGGAATCAACAATGGGAACCTCCATCTCGGACGGCTGATGGGCCAAGAATGAGCGGCGCATCGAAGCGCAACCAGGGGAATCCCGTGTGCGGGAACAGCCGCGCACAGCACTGTTGCCGTATTTTGCCTAGCACCTTACCGTGCGGCTGAAGCTCTTTGGGAACCTCATTTCTGGATCTACCCTGGTATGTTTTAGTAATAAAAAAATAAATAAAAGTTCCTTAGATACACTGTAAAAATTTTACAGCAAAGTATCCGATCATTCAACCTTTTTACAGAAAACGGTTACATAACCGTAATTTAACGCTATTCTGACCATAATATTGCCCATACTTTGGTCAGAATACTGTTAAATTACGGTTATGTAACTGTTTTCTATAACCCTGTTTTCACCTGTGGCGACTCATCTGTGCAGGGTTCTCTAGCTGTTGCTGCTGTGGACAATCTCTAGATCTGAGTACCAGTGGCAACCCATTCATGCAGTCACTCTAGCTGCTTCGGCTGTGGACAATTCGCACCTGCTCGACCTGCTGGAACTGAGAATTAAAAGCACTCTAACATCACATGACAGTGGACTTTCGAGTTTTCGACACCCCACTTCAATTGTTATGCTTTTCAGGGCGAATTTTCCTGATTGCTGAATCGGGCGGGTTCATAAGATGCAAAATCTCTCGGACTGGACTCATCTACTAGTTTCTTTAGTGAATGGCAACAGTTTATTGAACTTATATTTAAACTGGGAATTTCGTTGGAGACGACAGAGCTCTCTGCAATCCATAAACGATGGTTTTTAGAATTTGTTTTTCTGTTTATTGCACGATATAATTTTATTTCTACAAAATTCTAAATCTTATGTTTATCAGGTTAATAAAGAAGTTAGTTTAACCTACATTAGTCTGGAATTTCTTCGCCCAACATCTACACGCAACTGCAATAAGCTGTAGGGGAATTTTGGGAAACCTCTTTACAGATATTTTTTTCCCAAATCGTCTACAGATTGTTATGTCTGTTGTTATCTATGTATTAGTAATAAAAAATACATAAAAGTTCCTTAGATACACTGTAAAAGTTTTGCAGCAAAGTATCCGGTCAATCGACGTTTTTATAGAAAACGCTTACATAACCGTAATATAACGCTATTCTGACCATAATATTTTCCATTCTTTGGTCAGAATACTGTTAAATTTCGGTTATGTAACCGTTTTCTATAAAAACGGTCGATTGAGCAGGTACTTTGCTGCAAATGTTTTACAGCGTATGATTCTTTTTTTCTCAAAAAGGTTACGCTAAATCCATTTAAATTCAAACATGTAAATCTCAAAAAAATTCTGATATTGATACGAAGTGTACGCAAAGTCTCAGTCCATTAACTTGTGCAATTGTTATTATCACAGAAATTCTTCAATATTTTATGCAGTGCACAGATGTACTGCATCTACAATGGTGAATCAAGTCATTTCCACTTCGCTCAACATATAGAATACTCAGTGCCTGTCCGTCACAAAGAAGTCACATTAAATAAATTTTGATAATCTGAAGTAGGCAAAACAAAAAAAACTAAGTTGAGTTTTTCCCCAGCACCTGCACTTTTCTACTAAGCAGTTTCTTTGTGTAGGAATTTTGGTATGGACATTTCTTTTCGCCGTAGGGGGGAAGGATAATTGTCTGTCTTTTGTAGAGGCAATCTAAATTTTCATATGCAAAACTAATTACTACTGATAGACTTTTATTTTTTAATGGTTCCCTAATACTGCTGGCAAGTGACTTACATTTCTCCTGGGTTTTGAAAGTGAATGGCAGTTGAGTATTCCATAGAATGTCCTATATTGTTTCACTAATTTCTTGTATAGGAAATTAGAGAAAAAAAGAAATGACCAAATTTCGATATATTAATGTATCAAATTATTTTAATGACGCAAGTGAGTAGAATATAAGACGAAGTTTTGAAGAGGACCAGAAACGATTCAATGTAGTACATGGCCAATATTTCAGTTGTTTTGCGATTTCGCGATAATTGTATTTAGATGTTGTTTAAAATTAAACATAGGCCAGAAATATTTAACTCAGCTCAACATTTTCTTGTAACACAAAACCCGTTCTCAGAGAACTTTTTGGATCAAACATATTTTCACAGAAAAATAATTTTAAAAAAAATTCAAGATTATTTAAAAAAATACTAACAAAGCAAGGTAACATAACTAAAATTGATATCAGTTATAACGATTTCCATGAATGTTTTCCTAATGTTTTTTTAATGCTAAATAAATGTAATTAGGATATAATTATTTTTTCTATTAGAAATAACTAGTAAAAGTAAATCGCCTAGTCTGTAGATATATTTAATCTATATTTATATAAAAAGCATGTTAAAAACTGGAATTTTTTATTTCATAACTTTATCCAGTAATAAAAATACGAAAATACTGAAGATATCATAAAAAAGGAAATTGATATTGTTTGCAAGAAAACTTGTTCTTTTTTGAAGACAAAAGAGGAAAAGTACTAGATAAACTCTTCTGAAAAAGAAAATGACGAATTCTTTTGTTTCCAACAAAAGTTCTATATAAAAAATATACTCACAAATCCAAAAAAATTGTCACTGCAGTGGATTTGATTAATCTTTTTGAAAAAATAAATAATTGCTAGGCTGTAAAGAAATTGAAATGATTAATCAATTATGTAGTATAATTTATGTAACTATGAGATAGGAAGTAATTGAAAAATGAAATTGAAAATAATAAATTATAAAATAATACATGAAATTTCGATCTTATATAAATATTTGAGACTGATGCTTTTTAATTTTGATCACCTGAAACATATTTTATCATTTAAAATTTTTAGTGTCCTATGATACTTTATGATTTTTATCAACTTATATCTTAATCTAAGAAACACATATGTAAATAGAAAATTTTATCTATTTATCGAACTTTCTCGTATTAACTCAAGAAAACAGAATTTTTCAAAAATAATTATTCCAAATTAATACGGACCGTCATATTGCACACAAACATTCTTGGCTTACCAGGCTTTGTTTTTTAATAATTAATATATAACTTTTTTAAATATTTCTATTACTACTAAGATAGAGAGTAAATGCGTTTCGCCGAGTTTTAGTGAATACTATTTTGTTTCGGTATAAAAAAAACTGTCGATATACGCCGTGCACCAGAATTATAGTCAGATGTCATACAGGCCTGCCCATAGTAGAAACCATGAGCCAGTCGTGCATTCGGGTGTTTTTTATTCATCATATAATTGTTTAACATGCCTACACTGTAAAAAAAATGGAGTAAAATTACGGGCAGAGGCCGGCAGCAGAGATTCCATTCATACCCCGTAAAAAAAAAAAAAAAAAAAAAAAAAAAAAAAAAAAAATTCCATGCCCATCATTTTGTGCAGCCCGCAATTTTACGGGGCAAAGTAATATAGAATTATAATGCACAGGATCTAATGCACTTTAAAACACAATAACACTTTGCTTACTGTACCGTAGCACGTAGCGCGTTAGATAATCATCACAGAATCGCTGTTTTGGCGGGTTAAAATTTTCGAAACACGAGTAAAATGAAGTGTTACACCCTAGCGGAGGACAATGTATGGAGTCGTACCGTATTTTTGCTAACATATGGGCTAGAACTGTAAGAATATGTAGATTTCTCTTAATTTGCTGAGTATCTAAGGGATAAGGCCACTTATTTAGTGGACCAGACCGTTTTTCATCAAATAAGGCTCTAACCCGTGAAAATTGAAAGGCCAACGCTCATAAATTTACAGTTTTTTCTGACAGTGTATAAGACACTTAGTAATAATCATAACTGCTATTAGAAAAAAATTAAATTAAGTTATATTAAAGAAAAATATATGTATGACGAAAATATATCATGGCACTTAAAGTTTGAAAAGTTAAAATGCATCACAAAGGCAAAAGAATCTGTAAAAAACATTCACTCTTTTAACTTATAATCCTTTTGATACTTACAGTAGTTTCTGAAAAAATAAAAATAAGGAAGTCCTTCCGGCCTGTACCGGGAGGAAAAGGTAGCTTTCATACTTCATGTTTTTAAAAATTCTACCCATTTTACTCAAACACCCAAAGCTGAAATGCTTCGAACTCGATTATAGAAGTTTCAATCCTGGTTTTCGTTAAGACTGAATTTTAATGCAATTTTCAGCATGAGAGTTACAGCATAACAAAAATCAGATTGTTTCAAACTGTCAGCCACCCTAGAATTTCAAACTACCAGCCATTTTCTCAGCCATTTTTTAAGATAAAAACAAAACAAAAAAATGTTCTGCAATCCTTGTATCACGATCTAAGATTTAACGTAAACAACTTTTTCAATTTATAATTTTTTATACATCTTTTTGATTTTTTTAAAAAATAAAAAAAGAATTAACTTGCCGCCTTTTTGAAACATGTGGCGCATGAAGCTGTCCAACGAACTCGGTCGAGACTTTGGTATGTTCTTTACAAATGATCAGTCACATTCATATCGGTTCATAAATTCGAAAGTTGCAGAATAACAACTATCAGATTGTTTTAAAATATCAGCCACCTTAGAATTTCAAATTGCTATATCTCAGCCATTTTTTAAGATATAGCCAAAACAAAAAATGTTCCAGAATCCTTATAACACGATCTAACACTTAACGTGAATTTTTAAAAATTTAAATTTTTTTAACTGGTCGCCATTTTGAAACAAGATGGTGGATGAAGCTAGCCAACGAATTCGGTCGAGTCCTTGGTATGTTCTGTACACATACTCAGTCACATCCGAATCGGTTCATAAATAAGAGAGTTACAGCATGACATACGTCAGATATATATATATAGATATATACAAGGAAGATGGTTTGGGGCCTGGGGGCCATGACCGGTGAAAATATGCCAAAATTTTTTGGAACTGCTTTCCTCCGAACGGTTGCAATAGGTATCTTTTTGTAATGAAAGCAACCTAATATCCTCAAATAATGTTTACCAAATTTCTCGATTATAATCTTCACGCCACATGTAGGTGGAAACGAAGGGGGGATTATATGTCTTGTATGATGTACATCATACTATTTTAAAGGAAGAAAATCCAACACTTTGAACAATTACTGAGAAATCTTTTTTTTTTCTTGAACCAAACTGAACGTATAAACGGACGTCTATTTCACTTCCTTAATAAAATACGACCAAATTAAGTTTACTGCACTAGTATTTTCGTTACTTTCTCTTCTTGAAAAACGCGTTTTAAATTATTCAGCAACACTAAAAATCAATTTTGTGTACTTCCCCATAATATACAAGCCACAGCTGCAACTGTTTTATTTATTTTACTTAATACTTTCACTTTCGTGCAATAGCTACATATTGCTTTAACGATTTATTGAAACCATATATGATGTCGTAAATTTTCCGTGCAAAATACTCAATCCACAATTAGGCCTAAAATTTAACAAAAAAGTGCACATTATGCACGGGTTCATACCGTATATAACAGTAGAAAACTGTTTACATCGTAATCAGTTTATAAATAATCACATTATACAAAGTTTTAAAAAATGAGTCATCCGACTTCAAAATTGCATTTTTTCCAAAAATAAACGACACAGAATGAATATCTTAAAAACGACACAGAATACATGAATACAAAGCTAAATTATGGAAGTTCTATATTGTGATCAATAGATGTGTTCTCGTATATTCTTTGTGAAGCTATTTCACGAAACCTGTTTTAGAAGCTTTTCAGCGGCAGAAGTGATAATGACGACAACGGAGCAGAAAAATTTTAGTGTGCTGTCGTTTGCACGATATAGATCTGTAATCACCGTATTGCGTGAATTTTGTAAAAAGTGCCGAATTAATCCCCCATACGGCTTAGAGTATTTAAAGGTGGTATCATCAGTTTGAGAGCAGTGGACGTCTTTGTAAAGTGAAAAGTGCAGGGCGACCAGGCATATCTGCGAATAATGTTGTGAGACTGAGAGACACTTTTCTACGAAGTCCAAAGAAATCGACTGTTTGCCCCATTTTAGAGCTGGACATTCTTACATGATGCTTTACAACGTGTTTGACAGAAATTTATATACCGTCTTGACATTATATGTGTGACTAAAGATAGTTATGTCGAACACTGTCGTAAAAAAAAAATAATAATAAATCAATATTTAGCCTTTGTAATCATGTATTCCTTATCATTTTGTGTCGTTTATTTATCAAAATATAGCATTTTGAATCCTATAATTTGAATCTTATATTTCATTTTGAATAACCCTTTAGTTTTCACTAAAAAAAAGATTTTTTTCTATTGAATAATTTACTTGATTAGTGTTTTTTTAATCTACCATTTATTGCAATCACTGCTTATATTGCTACTTTTATGTTTGATAAAAAGTCTTTATTTTAATGTCAATTACCTTTATTTGATTAATAAGCTCATTAGCTTATAGTTTGTATCCTTATTAGTGATTTTTAAAAAAAGAAAGATAGTTTATTCTAATAACTAAAAATATATGCTTCATATTGTTAATTTTAGCATTTCAATGACCTCTCACTAATACGTTTCTCTATTGTACGCGTCTCTGAGTTATAGTAGATTAGGAAATGCAATCACTAGATAAGTGTTTAATCTGTGGATCTTAAGATCAGCACCGAGATTAAACAAAGTGGAATTTCTTTAATGTGACTTTATTTATTTATTTATTTATTTATTTTTGCCTGCTAACTATATGTTAGTAACCCCATAAAAATGATAATTATGTAGCAATGCATTTTAATTTTGGTCTGAAAATATTCTTTTTTTTTTAACATTTCATATAACAGAAAAAAATAACTGTAATTTCTTTAGAGATTTTAGATTAAAGTTATTTACATCTTAACAAATACGCTGTTATTTTTGGGGAATGTGAAATAGGAACAACTTATAGTAAATATTTTTTGGTAAATTTTGCATCGATTTATCAATCCCGGAAATCCCATGATTCCCCCGGATTCTGAATTTCAGGATTTTCGGAACCAGAAATTCCTAATTATATTCCTCATTGGGAAAATAATGTTATATATGTCTGGCATAAATTCCATTCTGAGCCATCAATTCCATCAGCATATTCGCACATATATTTGGGCACTTGTTAAAATATAGAGAGCATTTTTCAATAAGATACCCAGAATTACTATAGCAAAACTGATACATTATAAAATTCAATCATGCATTTTACATAATAAGAAAATGTTGAATCAATCAGAAGAATATCTCCTTTATGCATTGCTTTCTCTTATGCGCCATTTAAAATACTTCTCTTCCACGTATGATTTTATTTTCTATTGTTGAATTGTAAGCAGTCTGTTTTTTTATGAATATTACCAATTTAATTACTGAAAGTAAAAGCTAATTCAATCCAAAAATTAAGCTCTATAATCTATTTCTTGTGTTTATTTGATAGGCATGTCAGTTTCTTATTTGCTAATTTAAATTTTACGGTTTCACATTTTCCCATCTGGGTGTAGACGTGACCAAGCCAGGAATCGAAACCAAAGCCTTTGGTTTAATTTGCCAACGTTTTGCCTATTGTGTCAGCCAGTTGTAGGTCAATGTATCTCAACAGGCAGAAAGTTGGGAATTCAGGTCAATGGTATTGGGTTCAATACCCGGACTGGGTTGGTTTCACTCAGTTGGAAAAATGTCACATAGAATGATAAATTTACCAATCAGTATGATTGACTTAAAAACAATAAAGTGTAATTTATATCTGTCTTATTTTTTATGCATTTTTTCATATCTTAGCAATAGTGCAAAATATTTAAATAAATTTGAAATAGATTGAACTCTCTTCGTGTTAAACATACAGATATCAGAAGAAATGTTAGTAGTTGCTACCACCGTTATCCAAAAAGGACTTAACTAGACGCTCCACATTTTCGAATGTAATTCGCAGTTCATAGGGTCAAATTTACGAAATGCTGTTTTCTCATTATATAATTGTATTTTACACAAATCAAGGTTAAAAATGCTATTGAAAATTGCTTTCAAATATATTTATTTTATTTAAATTTATGAACATTAGTTATGTTTTGATTAGAGGGATACACCCTGTATTTTAAATTAAATAAACTGCATTACGGTTCTTATTTATTGTACGAAAATTATCTATTTTGTGTGCACTACCATCTCTTATTGTTTGTCCTATCTATTTTGAATTATCTTGTAAATTGCGTAGAAAAAAAATCTAAAATTTATTTTGGAGCAATTTATATTAAATGTTCAATCTATTCTATGTTTGTTTGCTAATATCTTCAAAATATCTCTTGAATTATAGGATTTCTACTATGAAATTTCTAAAAAATGTATTTATGTTACTTTACCTGAAAGAGAAGATATTACTATAGACATAAGAATGTGTAGGACTGTACTTAATAAAATTGAAACAAGAATGCTTATCTTCCTATTTAAGTTCTGAGTTTCTTTCTCTGAAGTAATTTGAAAAACTCTAGAAAATAAAATCTTTCATCATAAATAAACTATTTGTTACAAATGAAAGATAAGAAACAAAGATAGTTTTCATCTTTGAAAGTGTTTCAGAATTGCGCTGCATTGGGATTTTTCTGTCCTTCTTACAAATAAATCTTCAAAAAAATTCATTATATTTTTTCTAAGAAAACAGATTCATGTATCAAAAGCGATTTGCTGATGTATCAATTTGTGTATTTATTACAGATGTATTCTATATTGTTAAAAAAATCAAATTATATACTTCTACTTGAATGTAAATTTTGATGATTTTTTTTTTATTGAAAACACGCCCAGATGGAAAATCATTCACAAATTTATTTTTGAATTGCTAAGTTAGTTATCGCTATCAAAAATGTCATTTCTTGCATCATGTTCAGCATTTCGATGATCATTGTAATTATTCCCATTGACACCTAAGTACTTCTCAATACAATAAGAAAAAGTAGGAAAATTTTGGGATTATTCAAAAATGAAATAATAATTTGTTGTGAATTCTGACAACAAATGTCAGAAATTAAAAATGCAATGAAGAATTCTTGTCTAAAAGATAAATTTTAATATTCCAGAAACTGTAAAAATTGTACTCTTTAATAGATAACTAACGACAACATACGTTATATAAATAAGGGAAACGTATGTGCTCAAGATACGAGGATTATTAAAATATAAAAATAAATGTACTTTTTGAAATGTATTGGAATAATGTACAAAATTGATTGTGCAATTTGTTTACATACATTCCCAATTTCAAAATAAAATATTTTAAACAGGTTGGTAACTTCTTATTGTAAATCATAGCATGGAAAAGATTCGATTGCACGCCAACTGACCTTCAACTCCTCGACATCTGTATCGCTTTCAAATGATGAGCTTCAAGTGTTTCTTTCGGTGACTATATTCTGGAATTCTCTAAATTTCTGTATGCTTCTTCTTCTTCTCTGTACGAGGTAGGGTATTGTTTATGAAGGAGCGAAACGTTCTTGATTAGAAATTCAAGTCTATTTTACCGATATGCAAATTTTGTACGTTCAGTAGCATGCTTCTATCCATTAGTATAGCCGATAGTAGTATGTTGCATGAGTATGATGATGTAAACAGTACAAATATTGTTAGCAGCGAAATTTGTCTGATGAATGCCAAACATGTGCGTCTTTGCCAACAGGCTCTCGTACTTCCACAAACTTTTTTATTTCAAATACTGATCTCGATTTCCTTTTTAAAAAAAATATCTGGGAGCTAAGCTATATGTTTGAACAAAATTTCGATGTTCTTTATGCTTTCATTTTCATCAAATTAGACAGCAATCCATTCCGCAACGAAGAGTTATATTTTCTATCCACTTATCGTGATGCTGGCTGAAAAAAACAATCTGAGTGTTTAGACCAATATTGAGCTATTTACGTGAAGTCTGGATCAGTTTTATCTGCATATTGTATCGCGATATAGCACTTCAAGCACGTGCTAGAATAGAATTCCACTTTATATTTGATTAAGCCTCTTATATTATGAGCTAGTTGAGAAAATCGCTTAAAAATTTTATGCGGTAATTTGTATGAGATAAAATCATTCATTTTTAATCAATAACAATTACGAAATAACCAAATTTCTACCATTACAGGAATTTCTCAAAAACACTTATTAAAAATTTATATATCTGCAATTCATTTAGATATCAAAATTCCTTAAGTTACTATAACATCCTTGCATCTTAACGAATAATTATTGGGCTCAGATCGAATGCATCATATTCGCAGAGAAATAGTAGTGAAATACATACATATACAGTTATTTCAATATCATCATTTCATTCACGCAATATTTAAAAATTTAATTTATTCTCTGTATCCTGAAGCACTTGTAATTCGCATCTTTGTCATAATGTACAATTTATGTCACACAAAACGTTTATTCTGGTTCAATTTACTTTTCGATAAATAATTCTCATTTTATGTGCAGTAGAGCCTGTTTTTATTTTCTTCTATCTATAATAGAAGAACGTTTTGTAATCGTATTTTTTTTTTTCGTTTTCCAGTTTTCGACGAATTTACTTGTTTTAGGGGACATAGATCCCGAAAAACCTGTTTATACAAAATGTCTGCCTGTCGTTGTGTCCATTTGTCGATGTGTGTGTCCTCATCGTATCATCGAAAATTGTATAAGATCATGCATTGTATTGAACTCAATTTCATATATATCCTCTTCGCTAATAAATAAAAAATATTTTTTGAAAAAATATCGGATTTGTGCTTCTAAACTAATAATTATAAAATAATTTTAAAAATTTATGTACCAGGGCAACAGCAAATGGAATTCCACATATGTGACCTTGAGATTCAATTGCATAAAAAGTTCAAAAATCATTGAAAACATTTGTTTCTTTTTAAAATTGCAAAAATTAAATGTTCTTTCTTTTATAACATAACATAATTAAATATTACTTGTTATTGCTTTAAAAATATTAAATTAATTAAATCGCAAATCTTAAAGTTTTTAAATAAATTTGACGTGAATTATTTTTATGAAATGACTGGAAAATTTAAATTTTATTATTTAATTTTTTAATTAGTGTGAAAAATTTCAACATTTGTTTTTCAAAATGTATAAATAAACTTAAAACTTTATACACATAACTCTGGTTTCTGATTTACATCCATCCAAACGAAACTTTGAAGCATATGGTCAGTCAGCTTCCCAATCCCCCTCGCAAATGTTAAACCCATGGGCGTAGAATGCAATCGCATATTTAAAATATCTCCTCAGGAAATTAATATTTTTATCTTATTTGTTATTTGTACTCTTCTTAACGGATGTCTCATTTTTTCTTAATTTTCCAAATATTTCTAAAATATATACTTAATTTGATTTGAAGTGTTATTATCTTACTCACAGCTACACATCTTTTAACACATAAAGTATTAAATTAAACATATTTTGGAAACATTTTGACAACTAAGAAATCGATATATATTCTTTAAGAAGAGTACACAGAAAAAATAAGTTAAAATGTTAATTTCCTGAAGAGATAGTTTAAATATATACGAAGGCATTCTATGCCCATAGGTTTAACATTACCGAGGAGAACTGGCAAGATGACTAATTAACATCCTTAATAACTTTTCTTTGTTTCTTTGGCATTTCTTCTTCTTCATCAACGCTTGAATGTGTTCAACGCTTACCATTACGGGGTGTTATATCATTCATTCCTTTATTTTTGATCAGCGATGTGTCCATTACTTTTATACCATTGATTTTACGTGCAAGTATATGGCATTCACAAGGAAGCCAATAACATTTCAGCGATCCCATTTCGACATCCACCGAATTACTGAATATGCTTTATGATATATCACTTCAGTGGGGAGCCAGTGCTGTACAACCTGGCAGGCCGTCCGCCCGTTTTAGATTAATAAGATGTGAATAGTAAGTTCAATCTCTTTGTTCATTTGCTATTTCTTTAGTAAAAAGGAAATAAAATAATAAATTTATTGCTATTGATGTGATTATTTTATGCAGCGGTATAATATTTTAAAATTTATGGATTAAATTGTTTAAATAAATTTCTATTTAAAAAAATAATTGGTGTCAAAATCCGAGTTAATGAAATGTCCCGCTAAGCAGAATATATTATTTTGACAAAATGGTAATTTTATCTAGCGAGATTAACGTTTATGGTATTTAAAATAATCATGAGATAGCATTATCTCTGGTATTACTTCATGTTGATAGCCTAGTATTTCAGAAAATCACATTCGTGTATTTTTAATGAATTGTGAATAAGAAAAGATAAATTTTAAAAGATGCTCCTTAAACATAATAGAAAAAGGTTTGAAACCCATTTTACTCAAGTCTTACAGAAAAGTTTATTGCCTTATATAGGAGCATTAACATTATTTTTCAGTGAGCCATTTCTTTAAAAAAAATCACAATTATTTAGCTACAGAAATTTTGTTCTAATTTAATTTTTTTCTTAATTAGATCCATTTTCACCTGATTATACGATCAAATTTAAGTATACTATATTATTTCTAAACACCATAACCGTGAGTATGATAAGACTAATCTGTTGTAAATTAATGTATAGTTTAAGTATGTTAGTATATTTGTAATGATTTTTTAATATATTTATTTCTTAATTCTTTCTAATTAGTTTAACTTTAATATCAACCCCTTGAAAAAGGAAACGTATGTTACTACATTTCAATCTAAAAAAATAAGTAACAAGAATTGTGTCCAGCAGAAAGCAACATTATTCTGTTTTCTAGACAAAAAATCTGATGCCATTCTCATTTTGTTCATCGCGTGATTAAAATTCAAACTAATATATTTAAATTATGAGATAAGTATATCTCTTCATTGTAACTTCAGTTACTCCAATTTTAGATTTAAATATTGTTCTAAATATAATTTTTTTTCGTTATAGAAATAGGTAAAGACTGTTTGTAAAGAACAGATTAATTTATTTGTTGTTTATTTAACCCACACGCTAGGATAAAATCTACCCCAGGTCACAACTATTACTTAAAAATGTGAAAAAATCGTTCGTGATCATTCTCAGCTTTATAGTACCTTTCAAGCTGAAAGATATCAAGATGTGACCAAAAAGAAGTTACCTCCGGTTGCGGATTTCCCATTCTTTTGTTATAAAAATGTCACGTGGGAGGAAATTTACCCCACGCATGTTATAAGGTAACCCATAATGATAGGAAAATGTTAATGCAAATAATAATATAATTGTTCTTTTAAACGTTAACAACTCTCGCACATACAGTTTCTATGAATCAGTTTTTTTTTTTTTTTTTTTTTTTTTTTTTTTGTATTTTCATGGCTGAATTTGGATTGTAAAAGTTTTGTATATAATGATATGCGGAAAAAAAATCTTAGTGCTAGATTTCTTTTTTTTTTTTTTTTTTGCTTTAAATATAAAATAACTTTTTATTTTATGTTAAAGTGTGTTCTTTATTGATTTACAGTTTATTTCAAAATATAAAGTTTTGTTTATAATCAAACCGGTGGGAAATTGACGCAAGAAAACCCATTGGAGTAAATTCATCCCGCGCCTGTAGTAACGTAATGGAAAGGGGCGCTTGTGCTGACGGGAAAAAACATGAAAAAAAACAATATATTTATTAAAAGTTCTGTGAATATAATAAAATAAATTATAACATTAAAAAAAAATTCTACTACAAATAAAACTTTAAAAGGCCGCATTATAATTCAATTATTGATTTTTTTATTAAATTTTCTATGAGTGTATTAAAACAAATAATAACATAAAAAATTCCATATTTCTAAGATTAGTCCAAGTTTTCGTAAAATATACATTTCATGTTTTTAATACGTGTGAAACAGAAATATACAAGCTTCCCTGTATTTCCAATATATCTTATACTTTTCA
Source organism: Maratus michaelseni (assembly GCA_963931845.1). Taxonomy (NCBI): domain Eukaryota; kingdom Metazoa; phylum Arthropoda; class Arachnida; order Araneae; family Salticidae; genus Maratus; species Maratus michaelseni. The sequence continues at coordinate 260,302,613 of OZ007589.1, read as the reverse complement.
TATGTAATAAATATAACTTTTTCGGAAGTTCTGAAATATCTAGAAAAGTTTTGTCTGAATGTGACCAAACATTATGTCAGAAATCGTATCAAAAGAAAATGTCAGGAAGAAGTATTTGAAGCAAAATAAACCTGGTGTGCTTCTGTGTGAATTGGAATAGAAACAAAAATAAGTCATAAATTCCATAGGTTCCAAGAAATTTTACAAGCTACTTTAAATTCCAATTGATTCAAAAGTTTCATTAATTAAGCGAAACTACAAACAGAAACTTTTCATGATAGCCTCTCCATATTTTACAATGTGCAGTGTTATATTTCTCTCCTTTAATGAAAATCTATTCAAAAGTAATTTTTACTGCTTAAACGTAAATTCTGGGCTTATTTCTATTTAATGGTGCAAATGAATTATGATAAATCATAGGACATCTGTTCTCCGGAACTTACAAAAATTAGATACATTTAAATAGCATTAATGCAAATCGCGTTATTTCGTGAAATAAACTAATTCCATAATACAATTACTTTTACGCAAACGGAAAAAATATAGTTTCGTAAGAATAGTGATTTAAAATAATTATATTTAATCCGGTTTTTAAGAATTGATATATATATATTCATAAAAGATAAATTAAAATATTCTAAATATTACACAACAGGACGTGATAATATACGACTGCGATAAATGATTTTATTTGGAAAGATTAAAAAAGGAAGTGGAAATATTTTTTTTTACTTTTGAATTTTTGAATGTAATTATATATAATCCAATCAGATCAATATTACTTGTGGCTGCTTTCTATACTGCAGAAATCCGCTATTATCTAAATTGGTATATTGTTTTTATGACCAAATTTAAAATTCGCTAATTGGAAAAATCTGGTGTATCTATGGTAAATTTATAATTTACCAACCAGGTAGAAACTCTCAAATTCTAGCAAAACTGTTCGTTATGAAGCTACTTGAACATTATCCTCCAAATCAGCATAAAACATCTATAAAAACACACTTCACTTTGAGAAAAAAATTAATCGCATGCCTGCGTTATTACTCAAAAACAAATCTACCCTTTTTTTTTTTTTTTTTTTTTGCTCTGTATACAGATTTATTTATATTATACTGACAGTGCATAGCGTTAATTCCATAATTTGTTATCATTGTAATTGTATATCAAGTTTTTATGGCCAAATTTAAAAATTACCAACTGGAAAGTATGGTGCCTCTATGCTAATTTTATAAACTACCAACCAATCAGAAATTCTCGAATTGTAACAAAACTGTTCGGTATGGTGTTACTTGAACTTTACCCACCGAAATCCGCATTCAAAATGCATATAAAAAAACCACACTTCACTTTGAATTATAATAATTAAAAATAAATAAATAAATAAATAAATAAAATAAAATAAAATAAAATAAACATGACATGCTTGTGTTGCTACTCAAAGACGATAATGTATCCATATGTTTTTTTGTTTTGCTATGTAATGAATTTATTTATATTATTCTTACAGTGACATTACAGTGTGTTACGAATGCTTCCCTGGCGCTAGCCAGACGATTTTTTGTCTGTTACCATTGGCAGCGACTTTTTTTGTTTACTCTGATTTTGTTCTTTCAGAAGATGATGATGTAACTTTCTGAACTGATTTTTCGGTAATAATTTTGAACGCTCAAACGAGTGTTATAAAACAGTAATATTCTATATTTAAATGTAAATAAATAGTTATTTAAGTTTTTAAGAAGATGTTTGTTCGATTTTAACTGCTGTGTGCTTATATTTTAACGACTCTCAATTGATTTCATGAAAAGAATTTTAGAAAGACATTCGACATGAAAAGAACCTGCATTCGAAAATAAAATGGTCTTCATTTTTTTGGCGACCAGCGACTGGATTGTTGAAATGTTCTTTTACATTGATTGAGGTAAGTACCTGAAATTGAATTTTGTTGAATAATTAAATTGAATTATTTATTTAGATAGCATATTTTGAATATTGAAGTGTAATTATTTGAAATGGATATCGAAACGCTTAAGAAAAAAAGAGCAACCATTCGAGCTCAAACTACGAAAATATTTGATAAAATTAAAGACATTTTAGATGATACACTAGCGTTAGATTTAGAAAATAAAAAGCACAGCTAGGTATTTTAAAACAGCAATTGAATGATAAAATGCAAACATTAAAATCATTAAATTCGGAGATTGAACCACTGGATCTAGATGCTGAGTTCGAAAAGTAAATAGAGAAATCTGAAACATATAATGAAAATATTATATAATGGAAATTTAAAATTTCCAAATTTATAAGTGATAATACCGCTACTACAGAAAATAAACAAGATGTTTCATATAACGAGAGTGAGCATAGTAGTAACAATACTTATTTACTAAAAAGTCAGAAAATTCTGAATCAGAATTTGGTAAAATTACCCAAATTGAACATAACTAAATATTATGGAGATTCTTGTTTATGGCTCGAATTTTGGAGTCAATTTTCAAACACAATTGATAAAAATGAGCACTTAACTCCAATTGATAAATTTTCCTATTTGAAGTCACTTGTAGGCGGAAGCGCGGCCAATACAATTGCAGGTTTTTCGTTGACTAAAGAAAATTATGACCACGCTATAGAACTGTTAAAAAACCGTTTTGGTCGTAACGACCTAGTAATAAATGGCCACATGACGAAATTATTAAATTTGAAACCTGTTAGAAACGCTAGTAATATTAAAGCTCTAAGAGAGCTATATGATGAATGTGAGATTCAGATTAGAAATCTTAATCCTTTAGGCGTAACGTCGGGTTCATATGGACATTTGTTATGTCCGATTCTTCTTAAACTCATTCCATCTGATATTGCATTAGAATTTAATAGAAAACGTACGAAACATTTCGACTGGGACATTAATGAATTGATTAATTTCATTAAAGAATTGAATCGCGTGAAGCAACATTACAATTAAATTGCTTTGAAAAACCAGTTTCTGATAAACACGAAAATTATCAGAAAAATTATGAAAATTATAAAAGAAGCACTCCTTTAGCTTCTGCTTTAACGACAGATGTTAAAAATAACAGCGTATTTTGCAAATCTGTTGATCATGATACTGAAAATTGTAAGGCTCTTTCCATTCCTGAAATGCGTGAAAAATTGAAGAGAGAGGGTAGGTGTTTTAAGTGCTTCCGTAAATTTTATATTTCAAGTTTTTGCAAGTTTTCGAATGAATGTGAGGTATAGAAACCGAAGTATATTAATTGAAGCTTTAGTAACACCGGTGATAACAAATTCGTTGAACACATATTCCCCCCCCCCCTCCTAATTAAAATAAAGAGAAAACTGTCTAAATTTCGTCTTGAGACATGGGGGCATTTAGAAAATTCTGATGTTAATATATTGATTGGGGCAGACTATTTTTATCAAATTAATGATGAAACATTTCCTATAACTAAATCTTTATATATATGTAGTAGTTTATTCGGACATTCTCTCTGCAGGGCAATTGACGTGAATAAAAATTATAAGAGTAATCAAGCTGGCATCTTACCTACTCATGTTATGAAATCTATCGAAAACAATTTGAAAAAAATGTGGGAATTAGAATCTTTAGGGATGAATACAGAAGAGCATATGTCTGAATTAAATAAAGGTATAGTAAAAAAAATCGAAGATAATTTGTATTTTCTTGAACATTGTTATGAAGCTAAATTGCTATGGCAAGATGATAAAAGAGATTTAGGAAGTAACTGTAAAAATGCTAGAAATCGATTTATTAGCTTAAACCAAAAATTGGATAAAAATAAGGAATTATTGCAGAAATATAAAGAAATGGTGGTTGAACAGGAATTAAATAACATAGTGGAAGAATGCCCTAATAAAGCAATAAATAACGGATATTTTATGCCCCACCACCCTGTTTTGCGGGATGATAAACCCACAACTAAAGTGAGGATGGTGTTTGACGCTTCCTCAAAAGAAAACAACAAATCGTTAAATGAGTGTTTGTACTCTGGACCAAACTTAAACCCTCAGAAATTTCAACTTTCAGAAATTTCAATACTGCGTTTTGTGCAGATATTGAGAAAGCCTTTCTTCAAATTTCTATAGCTGAAGCAGACAGAGATTACCTTAAATTATTTTAGTTTGATAATGACGAAAGGAACCTTTTTAAAATTTTAAGACTTAGACGTGTACCATTTGGAGTTTCATGCTCCCCATTTATTTTGGCTGCCACAATTAAATGTCAGATAAAGAAATTTAAAAATCAACATTCAAGTGTTGTGAAAATGTTATATAGTTCCCTCTATGTTGATGATCTAATTTCTGGATCAGATTTAGATAGTGAAGCTTATTATTTATCAACGACAGCTTCAGAAATTCTTAAAGAGGCTGGGATGAATTTGAGAAAATTTCAAACAAATTCTGTTAAACTTAGGGAAATGTGGGGAAGAAGTAAATTTGGTATAAGTGAGCAAAACCCAGGTAGTATTTTAAAGGTGCTAGGACTAATTTGGATACTGAATCGGATGTTTTGATGTTAGATGTTCAACCATTTCAGGAGGGTTATATGAATGATCCCACCAAGGAACGGTACTTAAAATATTACTGAAAATTTATGATCCCTTAGGAAGTTTGAATCCATTTGTTATTCGTATTAAAGCCTTGTTGCAAAAAACATGGCAAAGAAGTTTAGAGTGGGATAGTAAATTACCAAACGATTTGAAATCTGAATGGGACACTTGGTGTTCAGAAGTTGTACAGCTGAAAACATTTGAAATACCCAAAAAATATTTCCCTAATGGAATAAACATTTCCGAAAAAACACAAGTTCGCATTTTCTGTGACGCTAGCCCTATAGGATATGGAGGAGTTGCTTATTTGCATTGCATTTCATTAACTGGTGAAATCCAAACAAGTTTTGTTTGGATTAAATTTAGTATAGCCCCCTTCAAGAGGTTAACCATTCCACGCTTGGATTTTATCAGTGCATTAATTGCCGCTAAAATGTTGAAATATTTGAAACAAGCATGACATATCCCAAATTTAAAAGTAAACTTAGGGTCAGATTCTGAAATAACTCTATGTTGGATTAGGGGTACTACTACAAAATGGAAACCTTTCGTAGACAATCGCGTAACAGAAATCCAGTCATTGACAAATCCAAAGGACTGGAATTATTGTCCTGGAAAAGAAAACCCAGAAGATCTGCTTACACGAGGGGTTACATGAAGTTAACGGGTAACAAAATGTGGTGGTACGGCCCACCTTGGTTATCACTACCGGAACATATATGGCCTTCCAAAAGGGCCATAGAAATTGATCCCGAAGCTTTTATTGAAATGAAATCAAAACCAAATTTAACTCTATTGTGTAATGAATCAAATACTACTCCCAAACCAGTTTTTGGTATGATAAAGTTTAGTAGTTTAAATCGAGTGTATAACATTACTGCCTGGGGAATGCGTTTTATTCATAATGCCGATTCGAGAAACCCTAAAATTTAAGGATCTTTAACTGCTTTAGAAATAAAAATAGCAGAAAAGTATTGGGTAAAACTAATTCAGAAAACTTCATTTAAATTTGAAATACAGTCACTTAAATATAAGAAACCACTTAATAAAGATTCTTCTCTATTCAACCTTAATCCCCAATTCGATGAAAATAACGTACTTGTATTATCTGGAAGTCCTCAGTTTTCTGAAGTAACAGAGAAAGAAAAACATCCACAGATACTTCCTAACAAATCTTATTTTGTAAAATTACTGATTAAGGATGCTCATGAAAGAATGTTCCACTTCGGTGTAGCTATCACCTTAGCTCACCTTCGTGACAGGTATTTTATAATAAAAGGAAGAAAATGCGTAAAATCCGTCCTAAGATCTTCTATAATAAGTCGGGAACGTAATGCTACTCCTGGAAAGGTGGAAATAGCCACTTTACCAAAAGACAAAATCATCCAAACACCAGTTTTTGAAACCTCTGGCGTCGATTTTGCCGGCCCAATTTATTATAAAACTTCTGAAGGTACTGGAAAGGCTTATATTTTTGTATTTACATGTGCTGTAACTAGAGCGATACATTTAGAACTAGTCACCAATCTAAGTACGCAAACCTTTATTTTAGCACTACGAAGATTTTTCTCTAGAAGAGGATTCTGCAAAATAATATACAGTGACAATGCAAAGACCTTTTCTAAGGCAGATTTGGTGTTAAAAGACGCTTGGGAAAGACATTTTTGATTATTTGAGAAAGAATAAGATAACATGGAAGTTTAGATTCCCCAGGGCTTCCTGGTGGGGGGGGGGCTTCTGGGAAAGAAAGGTACGATCAGTAAAAACACCTTTGAAAAAGGTTCTAGGAAAAACTTGTCTCACTTTTGAAGAACTAGAAACAATACTTACAGAAATAGAGATTGTGATCAATTCACGTCCCTTATGTTATCTCTACGAAGAAAATACTGAACCATCACTTTTGATACCATCTCATTTTTTAGTTGGTAAACGATTAATGTCATTACCTTCTGATGGATTACCAACTTGCACCCAAGAAAAATCCAATAAGATCTTGTTAACGAAAAAATATAAATATAAGCAACATATTATTGATCACTTTTGGAAAAGGTGGAGAAACGAATACCTGTTAGAACTTAGATCTGCTTTTCAAGTGAAAAACATAAATTCATCGCCTCAGTTCAAAATAAATGATGCAGTGTTAATTCATGATGGAAAACTCCCAAAACATATGTGGAAATATGGTCGTGTTAAAGAACTTATATATGGCCGTGACTCTAAAATAAGATCATGTGTATTACAGACTGTAAATGGTGATCTCAAAAGACCTGTGAAACTTTTATATAATCTTGAACTAGACTTGGTGGACTGATGGACACTATAAACCAGCCATACTCAACCTGCGGCCCGAGTCACATTTTCGTTAGGGAGGGGCCAAGTTGGGAAAATTAGCCAAATTAGGTCAAAAATAGCCAAATTTCTTACTTTTTGAAAAATTTCGGGAGGGGTAACGACTTTCTCTTGCTGCCCCCCCCCTTGCGTACACTCCAATCATTAATTCATGTTTATAAAATTTTGAGTTGCGCAAAAAGAAAAGAAAATGCTAAGTGTTCTTATGTTGCAATTTTTACCGCCTCCCTCGCTTGCAAATCCTGTGCTCTGTTTATGAATTAAAAATTTATTGCGGTTTCATTATCAATTCGATTGTTTAGTCTAGTCATCTATTCTAGTGGGATTCAGTCCTGGAATCTGATAACGAGTTTATTTAGTTGGGTAGTTTTGTGTGTTGATGCGTGCCGGTTTTGTTTCGAAAAAGTATATTATATTTAACTGAAATGTGTTGATTACGTGTAACTGTTGCTGGAAACTTGTAACTGTTTTGAAGCTGACTTTTGATGTGAAAATACAATTTAATTAACTATAATGGCAGGAGTATCTTCTAAATGCAAACGTAAAATATCAGACGAAAATAGATTGTTTCAAGACAATTGGGAAGAAGAATACTTTGTTGTTCAAAATAAACTCGGACAAGCAACATGCTTAATTTGTCAAGAAAATGTTATATTAAAAAAATATAATATTGCTCGCCATTATTCTACGAAACATACGTTTTTTAATGATACTTTTCCTCGTGGATCTTCGTCACGATCTGAAAAATTAAATTTAATGAAAAATGCTTTACAAAAACAACAAAATGTTATGGCAGTAACAATGACGCAAAGTACAGCGATAACAAGAGCATCATATGAAATTTGTTTTATACTTGGAAAATATATGAAACCATTTACTGATGCAGAAATTGTGAAGGAATGTTTTATCAGTGCTTCCAGCATATTATTTGATAGTTTTAGTAATAAAAGTCAAATTATATCACAAATTAAAAAACTGCAGCTTTCGGATTCTACTGGCATAAGACGTATCGAAGATATTGCAAAATACATTTTTGATCACGTAATAGGAAATTTGGTAAAATGTAAATATTTTAGCTTGGCTATTGATTCTAGTACCGATATTTCAGCCCAATCACAATGTTCTGTTTTCGTTAGATATTGTACAGAACAGAATTTGATCAAAGAAGATTTTTTGGCATTTCTGCCTATGAAAAATCAAACGAGAGGTGTTGATTATCTCGATATTGTGAGTTCTTTTCTAGACAAAAATAATATTGACGTAAAGAAATTGGTTTGTGCGTGCACTGATGGATGTCCATCAATGACTGGTTCCGTAAATGGATTTATTTCACTATTGAAACAGAAATACAATTTAACAAATCTCTTGGCATTTCACTCCATAATTCATCAGGAAAACTTAGCAGCGCGGATCTCTGTAGCTGAAACAGATGCTGTAATGAAACTTGTCATAAATATAATTAATTATATTCGACCTCGTGAACTGAATCACAGAAGATTCAAAAGTCTTTTGGAAGAAGTAGATAGTTGTTATAGCGACGTCCTTTTACATACCTCGATGCGATGGCTAAGCAGAGGGAAAGTTCTGGATCGATGTTTGTCTTTACGGCAAGAAATTATTTTATTTTTAGAAGAAAATGGGAAAATTTATAGCGAACTTGAAAACGATGGATGGTAGTGTCTTTTAGCGTTTCTGTGCGACATCACAGAGAAACTTGTTAATCTCAATCTTAATTTACAGGGGGGAAACAAAATAGTTTCCCATATGGCAAATACAGTATTTGTTTTTGAAGAGAAACTAAGCATATATTACAAAGAAATGCAAAATAAAATTCTACATAATTTTCCGAAACTAAAAGAAGCTGAGAAAGACGGTATTTGTATTTCTCCTGAAAATTATACAATTATGTCAAATTATTTAGCTGCTTTATCCAAGGAAGTTAAAAGTAGATTTCATGATTTAAGAAATATTAGAGATTGCTTATTGCTTGTTGAAAACCCATGGCACTTAGAAATCTCAGCTTTAACTAAACTTGCTGCATTAGGATATGATTATGCAAAGCTGCTTGACGAATTCATCGAATTCAAAAATGATACTAATCAGGAGGCTATTTTTAAAGAAAAAAGAGAGGTAAATGAGTATGCTGAATTCTGGAAAGCCGTACCTAAAAAATACGAAACTGTTCAAATGTGTGCTCAAATGCTGCTCACAATGTTTGCATCAACGTATCTTTGCGAGACATCTTATTCTAAAATGAGGTACGCAAAGAACGTATACAGAAATCGACATACTGATTCTCACCTTGATGATGTAATGAGAATAGCATGTAGCAATTACAAACCTGACTTTTCTGAAATACTCAAAAATTTGCCACAGCATCAAATATCACACTGATTTTCAAAGAAATTCTTGGGCATGTTTAGTTTAAATTTTTACCTAAACAAATTTACCAAATTTCTTGATTTTGATCGAAAGCAGCTGATCTATATTTTTTTCAAACATCTTTTTTTTCCCAATACATTACATATAAATTTTATGTATAGTGCTATTTTATCCTGAAATGTGCTGCTGTTATATGATAAAAATAGCAAACAAGATATTTTTGTTTCTTTGATTGCAGTGGTTTTTATTTAGATAAATATTTATAATATTTAGATTGAATACATAGATAAAACTTTATGAGTGTTAGTAAGAGAATTTTTTATTTTTATTCTTGAAAATTTCACTAGTAAAATTTACTATAATATTCTGTTCCAAAATTAATTTATCTTGAGTAATTTTATATATTTAAAACTTTTAAATTATTGACTTTATTTTGAATGTTATCATTATACATAATTTTTGGAATGTTACTAGTTTTTCTATAATATATTTTAAGATATTTAAGATTTTTCTTATTGTTTGATATCTTTTTGTATAAAGACAAAATCCGTTCAGTTTTATACAAATTAAGAAGAATTGTGCAAAAACATCTTAAATGCCACCTGCTAAGTCTTTTATCATGTAATCATATTTACATTTTAGTGATATATATATATATATATATATATATATATATATATATATATATATATATATATCTTTAATTTTAATGTTTATCAAACACTATTTAAAATTAATAAAATTTGTATTGTAATACTTTTACGTTTCAAAAGATAAAAAGATTTTGCACTGATAAAAAATTTGATTTTTTGAAGAAAATTGCTTGAAATTTTATCTTTAAAACTTTATAATTCTGTGTTATTCTGTTACATTTTATTCTTATATTGCTAATATTGATTATATTAAATTTATTATAACTGCATTCTGCTACATATTTGTTATCTTACTATTTTATTATTTACTATATTTTTTTAACAATATAAAATAAGTATTGTGTATTTTGGCCATGGGTGTCGTCAGAACAAAACCAATTGAGGGGCAAGATTTTAAAACAAATGTTCCTTTGGTCCGCATCTTTGGCCACATTTTCAAAAGTTGACAGCATAAACAGGTGATGCGTTAAATTAAGAATATTTTTTCAGAAAACCTCCTATCCTCCTATAAGAGATTTTTTTGTGTTTTTTAATTACGTCACTTAAGCAGAATATATTTTACTTTTTTTCAAAATCCAAGACAAAGAAAATTTGGTTAATTCAATTTCATAATCCAAGGGGGGGGGGAGGGAGTGACAAAGACCCTTCCTTGCCCCTCCCCTGAGTAGCGTCCATGGTTGCGGCCCAGCCAACTTAACAAATATGCATTTGCGGCCCGCGGAAAAAAAAGGTTGAGTATGGCTGCTATAAACTATATTCTTATATGTTTAATTTCTTTGGTTACTCATATTTACTTTCATTATTGTTTAATTTGCATTAATTTCATGTGTTTTTATTTTCTTCTTAGATTCCAGAATTGTTTGTATTAATTTTGCCTTTTGAATATCTATATGTATATGTAAGTATGTTACCAAAATGTTTTTCATGTATGTAAGTAAACTTTTGTGTTTATTAAATTGTTTAAGAATTGTAGATGCTGAACTAAGTGTTCAGCCGGGGGCAGTGTGTTACGAATGCCTCCCTGCCGCTAGCCAGACGATTTTTTGTCTGCTACCATTGACAACGGCTTTTTTTTGTTTACTCTGATTTTGTTCTTTCAGAAGATGATGATGTAACTTTCTGAACCGATTTTTCGGTAATAATTTTGAACGCTCAAACGAGTGTTATAAAACAGTAATATTCTATATTTAAATGTAAATAAATAGTTATTTAAGTTTTTAAGAAGATGTTTATTCGATTTTAACTGCTGTGTGCTTATATTTTAACGACTCTCGATTGATTTCATGAAAAGAATTTTAGAAAGACATTCCACATGAAAAGAACTTGCATTCGAAAATAAAATGGTCTTCATTTTTTTGGCGACCAGTGACTGGATTGTTGAAATGTTCTTTTACATTGATTGAGGTAAGTACCTCAAATTGAATTTTGTTGAATAATTAAATTGAATTATTTATTTAGATAGAATATTTTGAATATTGAAGTGTAATTATTTGAAATGGATATCGAAACGCTTAAGAAAAAAAGAGCAACCATTCGAGCTCAAACTACGAAAATATTTGATAAAATTAAAGACATTTTAGATGATACACTAGCGTTAGATTTAGAAAATAAAAAGCACAGCTAGGTATTTTAAAACAGCAATTGAATGATAAAATGCAAACATTAAAATCATTAAATTCAGAGATTGAACCACTGGATCTAGATGCTGAGTTCGAAAAGTAAATAGAGAAATCTGAAACATATAATGAAAATATTATATAATGGAAATTTAAAATTTCCAAATTTATAAGTGATAATACCGCTACTACAGAAAATAAACAAGATGTTTCATATAACGAGAGTGAGCATAGTAGTAACAATACTTATTTACTAAAAAGTCAGAAAATTCTGAATCAGAATTTGGTAAAATTACCCAAATTGAACATAACTAAATATTATGGTGATTCTTGTTTATGGCTCGAATTTTGGAGTCAATTTTCGAACACAATTGGTAAAAGTGAGCACTTAACTCCAATTGATAAATTTTACTATTTGAAGTCACTTGTAGGCGGAAGCGCGGCCAATACAATTGCAGGCTTTTCGTTGACTAAAGAAAATTATGACCACGCTATAGAACTGTTAAAAAACCGTTTTGGTCGTTATTATTGGCAATTTTTCTCCCCCCCTTTTAATTTAAATTACATAAGTTTAAACCTTCCATATAATATATAAAATATTTGGAATTCATTTATTATGAAATATAAAAATATAATACATTTCATATGAGAAATTTAAATTTGCTTCCCGTTTTAATTTTTAGAGTTTGCAATCCCTCTGAGTTTAAACTAAACAAGTTTAGCCTTCGTTAGAATGATCAGATTGGCTTCAAAATTTTGCATATCCATTTATTCGAAGAATTGAGAATAGGAAATATCATTTGATGAGGAAGTGTAATGCAAGATTAGTATACAGAGCCTCTAAGCTCAAATTTAAAATAAAAAATCATAAATTTGATGTAAATAGGCTTTTAAGTCAAATACAAATCCAGATTTTAAATTATAAATGTGAATTACCAATGCTTCCCATTCTTTTACGTATGAGGCATCTATCTCGATCAAGTGGGATGTCTAACCCTGAGGTGCGGGATATATAGCTAAAATCATTTATTAAGTTTTTTGATAAAAACACTATTTTATATGGCATTTGTATTTATATTAAAGAAATATTTTTTATGAAGTTCTACATAAAAATTGGAGTAGATAGGTCACATGTGCACTACAAAAATATTTGCTATAAAAAAGTAAAATGAAGGGAGCTTAGGTAGGGAACTATTCGGGACTTATCCTATGTTATGACTTTATGCAAATATGTTTCAACTGAAATTAAATTTCAGACGTTTTAATCATATAATTTTAAAGTGTTAATAAATTTGTCCATTAAAATGACACTAGTCTATTCGTGTTACATAGGAAATGAATTATCTTATGGAAAATTGTGTATGCTTTTAAAATACAAAATAACACAATCATAGAAATTCCTAGATTCCAATTAGATACGCAAATGATATCTTTCCGTGTGATAACTTATTCTTAGTGAGTAAGGAATTTAAGAAACATACTTTCATTCCTGTTGAAAATGTATTATAACAAGAGATTTAATTATATAGTTACACAGGAAAAATTTGCGTAAATAATTTGCGTCGTACTAGTGGTAATTTGAGGAACAGCGTTATTAAGTTACTTGTTTATCAAATTATCTTTCGTTTAATTAAAGGAAAGAGTCATTAAATACGAAAACATCGAATCATTATCTAAAACAAAGAATTATATATTATAATATAATGAAGATTAAAATGATTTGTTACGAAGTGTCATCACAGAAATTTAAAAGTATATTAATATGTTAATTTCAGTAAATCAAATTTTAAAACAACTGAAGAATGATGAATTCTTTTATTTAAATTAACAATCATATTAATAAAATATTTTGAATTCAGAAACTTGAAATGCATGCTTAATATAAATTTGCTTTGCTTAAGTTAAAGGCGTACACACAGTTTTGAAATTACAATATATATATATATATATATATATATATATATATTAATTATTATTTTTATAATGTTTGGGTATTTACGAATGTAGTACAGTTGGTCTGGTAAGAAAATACGTAAAATTACAATCGCACGCTGTGGAAAAAAAAAAAAAAAAAAAAAAAACAAGAAATGTTTTTTAATTTCTGAAAATATAATATAACCACGGAGAAAAAAAAAATACAATAACCTCTTCCGAATTTTCCACGTGTTCCAAGCGGGTTCTTTAGCTTTATAAGCCTCATGGGCATCCAAAAAAATCTATATTCCGGTTTAAAAAAACTAATTAAATAACTGTAAAAGCAACTCAGAAACGATTCCGCAAATTAATTGCAGCAAAATAAACTTTATTTTTATAAATGCTTCTATAAATCTCGAAAACATATTTGTTTTTGAGGTTTCTAAAAGCAAAAAACCGGTTTTTGTTAATCGTGGGTAACTCGGAAGAGGTTAATTTATATTTTCGTTCGTGGTTATATTTGATTTTCCTAGATTAAGATTCATCGGTCATTTCTTTAAGTGTTCATAAGGTCAATAGGGTAAATAACGTTTAACTTAATAAGGTCTAAAACATTAAACTAATTATCTCAAAACACTGTTTTTCAGCGGTTTTGCCAGGATCATTTGTGAGCAAATTAAAAGATTTAAATGCTCTTTTCTCAAAAAAAGAAATTAAATTTTACACAAACGTGAAAAAAAAATTAAGAAAATCTTTTCTTACAAGCTATACCTTTTGTGGATATTCATTTTTTTTTTCAAAACAAAATTCTGGTATAATCCACTGACATCATAATAAGCAATATAAAGAAAGAATAACGGCTCATAAATTATGTGCAATTGAAAATCTTGGCAAAATTAATTTTGAAAATGATTTCTGTAATATTAATTTTGTCTGACATTATTAAACTTTGTATTTATATTTTTGTTTTATTTTTTTTTACAATTTAACAAATATTTCTATTTCTATAAAACATAAATCAATAAAATAAATGCAAGTAATATCCTACATTAATTACAGGCTTTCTAATTCACAATGAAACTTAAGCCAACTTTCGTGATTTCAAACTTTCCTATGACTCTTAAAAGTTTTTTTTTTATTATTATTTTTTTAAATATAAATAGAAAATAAGAATATTTTTTTTTTATTTCCTTTTATTATGAAAATTCTCTCTCTCTCTTTTTTTTTTGCAGGAATGATAAAAGTCCATAAATAGAGTTTATGATTATTATTCATCAAATCTAAAGAGACGTGAATACATCTGGATAATGTAAAACTGGCCGAACGAATGTGTGAATAGTATTTTAGATAAGTATTTAAATAGTATTTTAGGATATTATGATTAATATTCATCTAATCTAAAGAGACGTGAATACATCTGTCTCATGTAAGACTGGCCAAACGAATGTATGAATAGTATTTTACAAGAGCACAAAATAAATTTTAACTAAGGAATACCTTTCAATCGCAATATGTTGTAAAATTAATGGACATTAATTTTATTCGCATTACATTAGTGTTTTGTCTTTGTAATAGATAATAAACTAAAATTTTCAAATAAAATTTATGCATTCAACTATTATAAAACTTAAATAAACTGCCCTCCATTATCATAAATAAACAATACCTTAATCTACATAGAGATTCTATAATCAGTAAATATACAATAGAAAGCTTAATTAAATGGATAAAGCGATTCGACATATAATCTTCTTCACAAACTTTGACATGAATGATAATGCCCTATTCCCATCCTATTAATTCAAATAATCTTCAGAATTAGAAAAATATTCTGATTTAGAGATCATCTATGTTTGATTTTTAATGGGAATTCTGTAAAGTTTTCGGGGATTTATCGCGTTTTAACGTGTAATATTTTAATTTAAACATTGCTCTATTAAACTTTATTTAAAGAACGAGATAAGATATGTAAAGGATAAAACGGAATTATTAGAACTAGGAAAGACATAAGGGGAGCCTAAATGAAAAAGTAGTGTAGAAGTAAGTATTTTATTACAACTCTAATAATTGAAACACATTCTACATTCTTTATGTTTGTTTATACTAATCCAGTTTGAATATTATTTTTATTATTATTATTTAAGGTACATAATGTTTTTAATCGAACATTTGACACAAGCATTTCTTTGTTCCCACTGCTATACTAAAAGAGGGACTGAATATTATAAAATAAAAAAAAATAAGTACACAAATTATTTAACTCAAAATATTTCAAATGACCGCATTAAATTATTTCACGCAATAATAAAGTAGAATTGTAACTATAATATGAAATAAACATTTTTATGTTTCACTCTGGGTCATGAGTTAAATATGCTGGTAAGTTAAAAAATAAATAAATGTATATGTATGTCTATGTATGGTAAAAATTATGTATAGTAAAAAAATAATAATTTATAACATATATGATTTATTTAATAATTTATTCTTGAATTGAATGCACTGTTAGTTTTAGCATTCATATATTATATCCCCCCCAATGCATCCATATTATGTAGATATGATGTATATGTACAGTACATCCTATATTATGTAGATATTTTGTCTAGAACATGATGTATATTGACATAGACATCCGTTTTAATATATATTAAGTCTGGATGGTCAAACAAGCGTAATACGGCTGTACACGGAAAGACACTTGATGGTACATAATATGCAATATCGAACTCTTTGGATGAAATCTGAACTTCGTTTATGGATGCATTTTATGTTATATGGATGTCATATCTACCAATTTCTGAATTGAGTATATGCTTTCATCGAAATACAGACGAAAAATATTTGAATGAATAACTCGGACATGCGCAAAATCATAACTGTCAGCCTTCTAGTTCATTTAAAATCAACTAAAACCAGAAATTTTATAAGAAAGAGAATTAAATTAACAGCTATATACAAACAGGAAACATGTTAGGAAATATTTTTTTCTGTTTTAAATTATGTATTTTTTTAACGTGAAGAAACAATTACAAATAAAGTATAACTGAAAAAAAAATAATAGATCGAGTGATTCTTGCGAGATACATCTCAAAAAACGAAATGTTCGAATGATTTATAATAATCAAATGGCACGAATGATGGCATTACGCTACCCAAATGTGGTGATAAATGAATTTTATTGTGTAACTCCTTCAGAAATGAATGTGTTTCAAAGCTGCTAAGAAATAGCTGTTTTCAACTCATATATTCCTTTCTATGCTTATTTTTCTTACATTTAATACAAGAACGAAAATAAATTCAGTTAAATACTGAATCTGGACAAATGACCTACGTATTACCAGATGACAAACTACGGTATACTTTAATTAGTTACCCCCTTATTTGAAAATCATCCAAAATAAATTTAAAATTAGAATAGATTCAAATGTTCCAGAAACTTCTAGCAACGCTGTAAAAAATGTTCGTCAAATTTCAGTAGATGTACCGTAGATTAAAGTACTTGTACCGTTTTCAGTCATTACGGTATGAGTACGGTATGTCTGAGCTATATTAACCGTAAAAAAAGTATATGTGCCATTTCCATTATAAACGGTATGTATACCGTAAATTGATTGTTTTTTAGTAAGAAAAAACTGGTAGCTCCACCTCGGTGTACGGTAACCCTTGAAGTGATGCTCTTGCTCTTGTTACGACATGCGTGCAGGCCTGAGGAGAGGAGGGAGTGCAGCCGGTACATATTCTTTAAATATTTTACGTACATATACCGTCCAGTTAAATAACGGTATATATACTTGTCACAAAGTTGCCAGTATATGTACCGTAATTTTTGACCAAATTTTTTTACAGTGTACCGAAACAAAGTCAAATGTCGATACAAGCGGACCTTCTGACATTTAGATATGTTAAATAAATATGATATACTTGCTATTATTGGTAATCTTGGAATTGTGATTATGTCGGATGCATAATTCATTATATAATTTACTTCACAGAAACGAAAATAATTTTCCTATCTAAACTCTAAAGGTAAAATTAATTAATATTCTTTTTTAATAATTATAATCTTCGAAATGTAATTATCTTATACAGACTTCACTAAGTTAATAAAAGTCTAATAAAGTACTTCATAAAAGCAAAAATTACTTATAAATCTTAATATTTTAAATAATATTTACATCTTTCTCTAATTATCATAATTTGGATATTTTCATTTTGATGCCTATATTTTTCACAAAATTCAAAGTTTTGACAGTCTTTATAAAAATAATTATGGGGGAATCCCTTATAACACATGGGCTGATAAGTTCTCGGTCTGGCACACAGATGGCATTGCAATCGCCAAACCGATGTTTTTTTTAGTTAATACTAACCTTTAAAAGGTAACAGAAAAAATGTCATGACGATTCTCTGTGTGAATAAAACGTTAGAGTGATTTCAGTTGAACGACTTTGTTGATAAACAAAAAAATGGATAAACAAAAATTTCAAGAATTGTTATTTGATGGGAAAAAAAGCCATTCACACAAAAGCTTGGCTTGATAAGCATTATCCGGACACTGCACCAGGTAAATCAACCATTATTGACTGGTTTGCTAAATTTAAACGTGGTCGTACGGACACCCGTGATGCACCAGGCAAAAAAGATGGTTACTCCGGAAAACATAAAAAAAGTCCACAAAATCGTTTTAGGGAACCGTAAAGTAAAGTTGCAGAAGATAGCTCAGACTCTGAAGATATCCAACGAATGTGTAGATTTTATTTTGAACGAACATTTGTCTATGTAAAAGCTGTTGTCAAAGTGGCTGCCGCGCGTGTTGACTTTTGACCAAAAACAACAACGAGTCGATGATTCTGAGCACTGTTTGGTGCTTTTCTTTATAAAAATAAGGTTATTTATTAATAAATTATTATTTTTATTTATTTATTAAAATATTATTATAAAATTATTATTATTAAATTATTATTATTATTATTATTATTAAATTATTATTATTATTATTATTATTAAATTATTATTATTATTATTATTATTAAATTATTATTATTATTATTATTATTAAATTATTATTACTTATTATTAAAATTATGTTATTTATTAAAGTTACAAAGTTATAAAGTCATAAAGTTATAAAGTTTTGTTAAAAAGTTGTGTTTTCTTTATTAGACCGGGAACTTATCAGCCAATGTGTTATTATATTTTTCGCGAATAATTTAGTAGCCATTGAATGGAAGCAAATCCAGGATATTATTACAAATATTAAAGCTTCTTTCCAAATGAAATTAAGTGTGATGGACGTCATATAAACTCGAAACTATGAAATATGCAGAAGTTAGTTTGAAAAGTTCCTGGCAGTGATTTTGTATAATTAATGGTGCTTCTGAATTATTATTAATTTTCAAATAAATGGGTGAAGTTCATGAGCACTTTTGAATCCAAATCGTCTTTTTGTTTCTTCCTCAAGTCTCACTGCAACGCAAATAGTTTATTTAACTTGAAATTTTCTTTCTACCATTTTCCTTTTGATATAATGTCTGGCAAAATATATGCGAACAGTCTGCGTTCCCTTTTCCAGATTTACCCTTCATTGTGAGAACAGAAACTTTTGAGCTTTGCGGATATTCTGAAATTACGGCAGAACCTTTTGTGTTATCAAGTGTAAAATATATTTCAAAGTTTAAACAACATTTCAGTTAAATCTCTTTTGATATAGGAGGGAAAAAATATGAAAATATATGAAAGAAATGTCTGTGATATTTTTAACAGTTTGAATAATTAAGAAATATTTGCATAGGAAAAGGATTTGCATTTAAGTTACAAACAAATGTATCACTATACAGGTGTTAAACTCAGTACAAATGAAAAATATCTTTTAAAACACCATGAAAATAATATTCAGACTCTCAAATTTTATGGTCTTTATTTTTTTTTTTTTATTATATATATATATATATAAACTATAGATTGAAAATTGGAAAATTTCGTACAGTACCAGGTTGGATCTTCTTTCACGTTGATATTGCATAGTCAAACCTTTCTTCTTTCTATTTCTACCTCTGATAGACACGACATTTCATTGACAGGCCAACTTTCACAGGATTATTTCAGCCAGCATGGTCCTTCCCACAACTGTGACTCGTATCATTGTCGAGGAGTACAGTTCTATCAAATTCGGTCTTTTATATAAATAATATTTGATAGAAATCAAACCCTTCTTTTGTTGAGGCATAAAACACGGTCTCATCTTAGTAGTGGCACTATCACTTTTAATAACAGGTCTATGGGGAAAATAATGACAAGTTCTTTAGGTTTCAATTTCATCCTGTATTACTCGTCCAAAAATATTTAAATTTTCCTATTCCAGAAATACTGCTTGATATTCTCTTAGAAAGCATTTTTCTTCCGCGCGTTTGCATATTTTCTGGTGCCTTTTCAAGGACAATTCTCTATTTGAAGGTAGACGGACAGGAGTCTCTTTGGGAATGCATATAACAGATACATTTTAAATTTAGTCATAAGAACACCGGATGCATCTAAA
The DNA here is from genome assembly GCA_963931845.1 of Maratus michaelseni. Lineage (NCBI taxonomy): Eukaryota > Metazoa > Arthropoda > Arachnida > Araneae > Salticidae > Maratus > Maratus michaelseni. The sequence goes on along the minus strand of OZ007589.1, from coordinate 260,282,593 downwards.
CTTCACAAAATAATATTGCTGAATAAAAACTAAAGAGCTGCAACACACACAAAAAGAAATTAAATATGAAGGAAGAATGCCTTTTTCTTCGAGATGAAAAAAACAATTTAAACAATTATCCGTTAGAATCATTTATATACCTTTCCTTCATCTCCATTTTCACTTTGTGGAAAAACAGTACTTGATATAGAGAAAAGTTTGGTATTTTCAAACTCGTCGAATCAAAAGACATTACCAACTCTATAAAAACAGTGTAGAAAAATGTACTAATTTGTAGGCTTGTATTTCTAATACTAAATACATCAAACTATTTCAACTTATTTCAACATTGTATTGTAAAATAGAAATATATTTAAACAGGATTTCCACGGTTTTACATACATTAGTGTTTTAACGACGACAGTATTTCCGAATATTGTAGAATAGACGATATGATAATTCGTCTACGATTAAATATGAAGAACATGACTATTCCGGAATAGTGGTGATAAAGTTCCTAGAAATATAGAAACCATGGAAATTCTTTTAAATAAAGAAATGTAATATTAATTTAAAAATATAATGTATAAAAATATAATATAAAATGTTATTAAAATATTAATTATATATTTGGCATTGAGGATAAAACATTTTTAAGTGCAGATATTTACAATGCCCGCCTTCAAAATAGAAAATATTTCGAGATATTCTATTTATTGGCATCGCATTAAACTCTAGACTAAATTGAATTTATAAACATACAATTAATTAAATGATTCAAATCAAATGTTACTCATTTAATTATTACAAAGGGTTAAAATCAAATTCGTAAAGAGCCGTACATTGCCATAAATAAACAATACTTTAAAGGATTAAAATACTGCATTTGAAGAATAATAATATTCTGTAAAAGGGTTACGGAAATTTTGATTAAATGGAAATAATAACTTTGGGATATTTCTTTTAAATTTATAAAACTGAATGAGTATGTGATATGCATGCTCGTAATTTAAATATTGTTTGTATACCGTGTAAGTATAACATAGATAAAAGTCAAGATGGCACTTAATATATTTGAAGTTTTCACAAAGCTCCATTGAAATTGTGCTGTGCTTTGTAGCATTTTGCTTTTATAAATAACTACATGAAAAGATACGGAAAAATACAAAGCATAGACGAAAATGTCCAAATACCAGCTACCACTTTTAGTTTCAATCTAGATCCTATAATTTTGGAGGAAAAATCATGGTAGTGTATCCTGATATGTTTCACATCTGTTTAGAAAAATTAATTCAGTTTAAAATGCGTTTTTTGTTTATAAAAAGAAAAATGTCTGCAAACTCTGACAAGGAGACCGCCAAACATGATGCGCACAGATTTTGATGATTTTAAAGTATGTTGTAGGGATCATACCCCTAACTATTCAGGTCAAAGGTTTCCTTCAAATGGGCTTTAGTTTTCGAGAAATTTCGGGTTAAAGTTCAGCATGCATTTCAAATGCCATTACTTCGCGATCCTGGACGTGGTCTCCGTGGTGCCGTGGTATTGTTCGGGATTTGAGAGCCGCAGATGGGTGCTCTGTCCTCTCCTATGACTTTCACCTTTTTTTTAACAAATTTTATATATTTGTCGCGTAATAAGTTGTATGCAGAATTATGCATTCTGCATGTTTGAACTTTTTGATATTTTCCTAATAAATTCCATTTACATTTTCGAATATTGCGTGAAAATTTATAGTTCTTGCGCAATTTTTATTCGAATATTTCTGCTGACGAAAATCCAAACTAATTTATGTCTTGATATCTCGCCTTTTTAAAATGATTATTGTTTACATTTATGTATATTTAGTTCCTATTTTCGTTTTTAGTAGAAAAAAGGCTTGCTGTTTCAAACATGTAATACTTTATCTACAAAAATCACAAACTCTCTCTTTAAATAATTGTTTTAAAAATATTGGAAGAATGTATAAATTAGCATATTATATATTCTTTAATTACTTAAATTGTGATGAATATATTTAAAAATGCATTAAATTTGAAAAAGAAATTATTTCAAACGTGGTATTTGTCTGCAAAGGAAGCGAAACGAAATTGATAAAAAGAAAATTTTATTTATTCTGATATTATCGTAAAAGTCGTTGCAGACGATTTTTTTTCATATATTATTGTAATTTACAAACGATTTTTCCTTTCTAGTTGAATTTTTCTGTATGGCATCGACTTGTTAGACTGAAAAAAGAAATTATTTGTAATACATTATTTTTTATTTCTGCAAATCAAAAAGGACGGTGAGTTTGAACTTTACAGTTAGATATATTTAAATAACATAAAACAAATATATATAACTAGGCTAAAACTTGGATATAATCGTTATTGCTTTAATCAAGCAGGGCGGTCACTCTGCCAAGCCAAGCTTTAAAAAAAACGCCACACAAACAACGCCAAGAACTAGAATAAAGACCGCTAATGCTTACTTACAGAAAGCGACTTCGCAATGTTAAATCGACAAAACATGCCAGATTAAAATATCAGATATCAAATAATCCAATCGTCGCAGAACAAAAAAACGAAAACTAGAAGAATCTAAGGAAGAATTTCTTCAATTTAAGACCAAACTCATCTTCATAAGTGATTTATAAACAGAGATATAGCTTTTTTAAAAAAACGTCGAGTTACTTAAAATGATCACTTTTTTCTTCGTCAAACTTTTTTTTTCAAACAACCTACATGCCTTAGGTTGCCTTTTTTATTAGGCAGAATAAAAAAAGGATTGCATTTTTGGACAAGTAATTACGTAATCTATGTGCTTTTATAAAATTCAGTGTGAAAAATAATTATTTTCTATCTTTAATTAGCAAAAAACTGTTAATTAACTTGGCGATTAAAAAATTATGCCAAAACAGAGATAAAACCCGCCAACGACCATGTACCATCTGTATTATAATAGCACAAACCAGTTACAGGTTATAATCACATCAAATTTCATCTGCAAGTCAGCCATTATCTTCTGAAGATATTTAAAAAAAATAAAACTTCATAATTATAAGAACACACATTTTATCAGATTAATAACAATTAAATATGACTGCAAACTGTGGCAGATGACTGTTTCCAACATGAATAAGTATGAGAAATTGCCGCTCAAGTATATCGGTCTGGGTGGCTCAGTTGCAGCGCGTCGGCACGGCATGCACAAGGTCCCAGGTTCGACTCCTGCCCCAAGTCAACTTTTCACTCATGTTTGTTTAGTATATTTAATTGTCTGATAAAGTGCGTGTTCTTATAATATTGTAAAATAAAGTAATCAGACGTAGTGTTTATGCTTTAAAAAATATTTTAAATATGTAATTTACGTTTTTAGAAAAATCTATAAAAATAAATTAGTTTTTGAGGGAAGATGTACCTTCTAAAATGTATACATTAAGACTTATCGGCATTTAAAATTTCTTTCCAAACGTAAGCAAAATTTTTTTAATGAATTAAATGTGATTCATTTATTTCTAAAAAAAAAAAAAAAAAAAAAAAAAAAAAAAAAAAAAAAAAAAATGAAATCCAGTTGTTAAATTATTTTTGTTTTAGAAGTGAAGTTTCCATTTAAATTTATTGTAACAGTACAATGTTTAATTGAATAAAATAATGTAAATCTAAGAAATTGCTAAGAAATTCCAAACATGCACAGGGCAACGCAAAAAATAAATAAATAAATAAATAAACAAAATATAAATAAATAGATAAATAAATAAATAAAAATCAGCTTTCAGAAATTCTAAAAATTGTTCGTATATCTTAATTACAAGCTAAAGGAGGGTTTATTTCTATATTATTCAATATATAATAGTAATTTCAGCACATATATTAAATTCCAATGCGATCTGATTTAAACTTTAAGATAGTTTATAACACATGATAAAAAAATTATAAAAAAGAATGGCGCGTCACATTTCAGGGAAGGGGTGGAGAGAGGCGTGAACAAAATTAGGAAGTATAATAAGGCTATCTGTTTGAAACTTTACGATATTTTATAACACATAACATAAATTTTAAAAATAAAGCCGAGTCAAAAATTATAGGGATGGGCGAAGCGTGTTTTGCCTACACAAGGGGGGGGGGGACACTTTTCTAAATTTTAACGAAATCCGTCATGTCACATATCGTTACAAAGGGCTGTGACCTTGATTCATGTTATGCATCATAGGTGTCTACCCCACATTTTGCGCACCCTCCCCCCCCCGACACTACTCATGTGATATATCGTTGAAAAGGTCTGTGAACGCTTAATCATATTATGCAGAGTGTGGGGTATTTTCTAAATTTTGCATATACCCCTCATGTGATACATCGTTGGAAAGGTCTGTGACCGCTTAATCCTATTATGCATCTCCGGTGTTCATCCCCCCACTTTACCCCCCAAACGCGATTAGCTTTCACCACCAGGGGGCGCTTTCCTATCTCTGTTTCTATGGGTCGGATCACGACGGGGTATGGCTCTTTCGACTCGATATCGATAGAGCTTTCTGATTTTAGTTCGTTTTTTCACCACCAGGGGGCACTTTCCTATCTCTGGTTCTATAAGCTGGATCACAACGGGGTATAGCTCATTCGACTCGACATCTATAGCCTTAACGATTTCAGTGCCCGAGGTTCATATAGAAGAGATTGCGCTACCTGGTGGTGGAAGATAGAACGAGCGTGTGCAGCATGACTGCTATACGGTGCCGAAGGAAGTGGGGACCCGAGTCGGAGGTTCGTTAGGTTAGAGGTTTATACTTTTCGATGTGCAAATTAAGGGATTATCCGGTGCCGAAGACAGCGGGGAACCTGGTCGGAGGTTCGTTCGGTTCGAGGTTTATCTTATTTGAGGTTTTACAAGATTCGAGACCCCGATGTAAATTAGGGGCCCGCTAGCAGGCGAAGCCAGCTAATGCTAATAATAAAAGAGCGTGATATCAGGTTTGATATCAAATGCAGCACTGACACGCTATGTACGTATTCCATTTTTATTCATTTCATGGATAAGTCAGTGATATTTTTTAACGCAGGATAACAAGTATTATAACAAGCCACATTTAATATGTTGTTTTTAAGAGTGTAAATAGTTTAATTGAAAAATCTACTGGTATTTCTTGTTAACCCTTTAAACAATGACTGAAAGTAAAATGTAATTTAAATTATTTCTCATGCTTAGATTATTTAAATTATGTTTAATCTATTTAAAAAAAAGAAATGATATCTACAAAAACAACTTTTCAAAAGTAAAAAAAGCCAAGCGTAAAAAAAAAAAAAAAAAAAAAAAAAAGTTGTGGCTAAAAAATGATGTGATATCAAATTTCCAAGCTATTATATCACTTATTTAACTTTTTTCCATTAAATAAGTTATCATATATATAAGTCGAGTGCCTACGTATATGTTATTAGAAATCGTTTCCTCCTGTACTAAATACATCCTAACGAGTTTCTGAAAATGCAATTTTTTTCAAATTATGCATGATGGGCTTGGCGGCCATCTTTCCATATTTCTAAGCATCCAAATTTCTAAAGTAAAAGCGTAATATGTTTGCACTGTAATATGTTTATAACAATTTCGAACTTCAGATTTTAACTACGGATAGATAAATTAGATAAGACTGATATTTTGAGAAATTGGTTTTTACTAGTTTGAAATTATTAATTACTCTAAAAAATAAATCATAAAATGAATCTTTAAGATAAGTTATCATTATCTTAAGACACAATTTTGAGAGCATACAAGTTTATAAATGAAACGCTTAAAACATTTGCTTAAATAACATTTTTGAACATCGGATTTTAACTACGGATTTGAGTGCTTAGAATTTTGTGAATAATATGCAAAGATGGCCGCCAAGCCCATCATGCATAATTTGAAAAAAATTGCATTTTCAGAAACTCGTTAGGATGTATTTAGTACAGGAGGAAACGATTTCTAATAACATATACGTAGGCACTCGACTTATATATATGATAACTTATTTAATGGAAAAAAGTTAAATAAGTGATATAATAGCTTGGAAATTTGATATCACACCATTTTTTAGCCACAACTTTTTTTTTTTTTTTTTTTACGCTTGGCTTTTTTTACTTTTGAAAAGTTGTTTTTGTAGATATTTTATTACTCCTTTCAAAATATGTTTTTGGAATTAGTTAGTTTGGAATTTCGTCAATAGAAATATTAATTTCAAAACTGCACTAGAAAAAAAAAACGTACATTTTTATGAAATATTCGAAAATGTAAATGGAATTTATTAGGAAAATATCAAAAAGTCCAAAGATGCAGAATTCATAATTCTGCATACAACTTATAACGCGAAAAATATATAAAATTTGTTAAAAGTAAAAGTCACAGGAGAGGACAGAACACCCATCCGCGGTTCTCAAATCGCGAACGCTACCACGGAGTCAGTGAGACCTTGTCCAGGATCGCGAAGTAATGGCATTTACAATGCATCCTTAACTTTAAAACGAAATTTCTCGAAAACTAAAGCCCATTTGAAGGAAACCTTTGAACTGAATAGTTAGGGGTATGATCCCTACAACATACTTTAAAATCATCAAAATCTGAGCGCATCATGTTTGGCGGTCTCGTTGTGAGTTTAGAAAATGGGGTCTAAATACCGGCTACGTCATTTTTTCCAAAATAATCACACAAATAGGACTAATTTCGTTAATTAAGAGAAAATAATATTGTTTTAATGGATTTTATTGATTAATAACATTTATTATGCATCGCAGTTTTGTCAAATTTATAATACCGACTCTCTCAACGAGTATATCAGATAGACTTCATTCGATTCACTTCCTATTTTCGTTTTTAGTAGAAAAAAGGCTTGCTGTTTCAAACATGTAATACTTTATCTACAAAAATCACAAACTCTCTCTTTAAATAATTGTTTTAAAAATATTGGAAGAATGTATAAATTAGCATATTATATATTCTTTAATTACTTAAATTGTGATGAATATATTTAAAAATGCATTAAATTTGAAAAAGAAATTATTTCAAACGTGGTATTTGTCTGCAAAGGAAGCGAAACGAAATTGATAAAAAGAAAATTTTATTTATTCTGATATTATCGTAAAAGTCGTTGCAGACGATTTTTTTTCATATATTATTGTAATTTACAAACGATTTTTCATTTCTAGTTGAATTTTTCTGTATGGCATCGACTTGTTAGACTGAAAAAAGAAATTATTTGTAATACATTATTTTTTATTTGTGCAAATCAAAAAGGACGGTGAGTTTGAACTTTACAGTTAGATATATTTAAATAACATAAAACAAATATATATAACTAGGCTAAAACTTGGATATAATCGTTATTGCTTTAATCAAGCAGGGCGGTCGCTCTGCCAAGCCAAGCTTTAAAAAAAACGCCACACAAACAACGCCAAGAACTAGAATAAAGACCGCTAATGCTTACTTACAGAAAGCGACTTCGCAATGTTAAATCGACAAAACATGCCAGATTAAAATATCAGATATCAAATAAACCAATCGTCGCAGAACAAAAAAACGAAAACTAGAAGAATCTAAGGAAGAATTTCTTCAATTTAAGACCAAACTCATCTTCATAAGTGATTTATAAACAGAGATATAGCTTTTTTAAAAAAACGTCGAGTTACTTAAAATGATCACTTTTTTCTTCGTCAAACTTTTTTTTTCAAACAACCTACATGCCTTAGGTTGCCTTTTTTATTAGGCAGAATAAAAAAAGGATTGCATTTTTGGACAAGTAATTACGTAATCTATGTGCTTTTATAAAATTCAGTGTGAAAAATAATTATTTTCTATCTTTAATTAGCAAAAAACTGTTAATTAACTTGGCGATTAAAAAATTATGCCAAAACAGAGATAAAACCCGCCAACGACCATGTACCATCTGTATTATAATAGCACAAACCAGTTACAGGTTATAATCACATCAAATTTCATCTGCAAGTCAGCCATTATCTTCTGAAGATATTTAAAAAAAATAAAACTTCATAATTATAAGAACACACATTTTATCAGATTAATAACAATTAAATATGACTGCAAACTGTGGCAGATGACTGTTTCCAACATGAATAAGTATGAGAAATTGCCGCTCAAGTATATCGGTCTGGGTGGCTCAGTTGCAGCGCGTCGGCACGGCATGCACAAGGTCCCAGGTTCGAGTCCTGCCCCAGGTCAACTTTTCACTCATGTTTGTTTAGTATATTTAATTGTCTGATAAAGTGCGTGTTCTTATAATATTGTAAAATAAAGTAATCAGACGTAGTGTTTATGCTTTAAAAAATATTTTAAATATGTAATTTACGTTTTTAGAAAAATCTATAAAAATAAATTAGTTTTTGAGGGAAGATGTACCTTCTAAAATGTATACATTAAGACTTATCGGCATTTAAAATTTCTTTCCAAACGTAAGCAAAATTTTTTTAATAAATTAAATGTGATTCATTTATTTCTAAAAAAAAATAAAAAAATAAAAAAAAAATAAAAAAAAAAAAAAAAAATGAAATCCAGTTGTTAAATTATTTTTGTTTTAGAAGTGAAGTTTCCATTTAAATTTATTGTAACAGTACAATGTTTAATTGAATAAAATAATGTAAATCTAAGAAATTGCTAAGAAATTCCAAACATGCACAGGGCAACGCAAAAAATAAATAAATAAATAAATAAACAAAATATAAATAAATAGATAAATAAATAAATAAAAATCAGCTTTCAGAAATTCTAAAAATTGTTCGTATATCTTAATTACAAGCTAAAGGAGGGTTTATTTCTATATTATTCAATATATAATAGTAATTTCAGCACATATATTAAATTCCAATGCGATCTGATTTAAACTTTAAGATAGTTTATAACACATGATAAAAAAATTATAAAAAAGAATGGCGCGTCACATTTCAGGGAAGGGGTGGAGAGAGGCGTGAACAAAATTAGGAAGTATAATAAGGCTATCTGTTTGAAACTTTACGATATTTTATAACACATAACATAAATTTTAAAAATAAAGCCGAGTCAAAAATTATAGGGAGGGGCGAAGCGTGTTTTGCCTACACAAGGGGGGGGGGGGACACTTTTCTAAATTTTAACGAAATCCGTCATGTCACATATCGTTACAAAGGGCTGTGACCTTGATTCATGTTATGCATCATAGGTGTCTACCCCACATTTTGCGCACCCTCCCCCCCCCCCGACACTACTCATGTGATATATCGTTGAAAAGGTCTGTGAACGCTTAATCATATTATGCAGGGTGTGGGGTATTTTCTAAATTTTCCATATACCCCTCATGTGATACATCGTTGGAAAGGTCTGTGACCGCTTAATCCTATTATGCATCTCCGGTGTTCATCCCCCGACTTTACCCCCCAAACGCGATTAGCTTTCACCACCAGGGGGCGCTTTCCTATCTCTGTTTCTATGGGTCGGATCACGACGGGGTATGGCTCTTTCGACTCGATATCGATAGAGCTTTCTGATTTTAGTTCGTTTTTTCACCACCAGGGGGCACTTTCCTATCTCTGGTTCTATAAGCTGGATCACAACGGGGTATAGCTCATTCGACTCGACATCTATAGCCTTAACGATTTCAGTGCCCGAGGTTCATATAGAAGAGATTGCGCTACCTGGTGGTGGAAGATAGAACGAGCGTGTGCAGCATGACTGCTATACGGTGCCGAAGGAAGTGGGGACCCGCGTCGGAGGTTCGTTAGGTTAGAGGTTTATACTTTTCGATGTGCAAATTAAGGGATTATCCGGTGCCGAAGACAGCGGGGAACCTGGTCGGAGGTTCGTTCGGTTCGAGGTTTATCTTATTTGAGGTTTCACAAGATTCGAGACCCCGATGTAAATTAGGGGCGTAAAAAAGCGTAAAAAAAAAAAAAAAGTTGTGGCTAAAAAATGGTGTGATATCAAATTTCCAAGCTATTATATCACTTATTTAACTTTTTTCCATTAAATAAGTTATCATATATATAAGTCGAGTGCCTACGTATATGTTATTAGAAATCGTTTCCTCCTGTACTAAATACATCCTAACGAGTTTCTGAAAATGCAATTTTTTTCAAATTATGCATGATGGGCTTGGCGGCCATCTTTCCATATTTCTAAGCATCCAAATTTCTAAAGTAAAAGCGTAATATGTTTGCACTGTAATATGTTTATAACAATTTCGAACTTCAGATTTTAACTACGGATAGATAAATTAGATAAGACTGATATTTTGAGAAATTGGTTTTTACTAGTTTGAAATTATTAATTACTCTAAAAAATAAATCATAAAATGAATCTTTAAGATAAGTCATCATTATCTTAAGACACAATTTTGAGAGCATACAAGTTTATAAATGAAACGCTTAAAACATTTGCTTAAATAACATTTTTGAACATCGGATTTTAACTACGGATTTGAGTGCTTAGAATTTTGTGAATAATATGCAAAGATGGCCGCCAAGCCCATCATGCATAATTTGAAAAAAATTGCATTTTCAGAAACTCGTTAGGATGTATTTAGTACAGGAGGAAACGATTTCTAATAACATATACGTAGGCACTCGACTTATATATATGATAACTTATTTAATGGAAAAAAGTTAAATAAGTGATATAATAGCTTGGAAATTTGATATCACACCATTTTTTAGCCACAACTTTTTTTTTTTTTTTTTTACGCCTGGCTTTTTTTACTTTTGAAAAGTTGTTTTTGTAGATATTTTATTACTCCTTTCAAAATATGTTTTTGGAATTAGTTAGTTTGGAATTTCGTCAATAGAAATATTAATTTCAAAACTGCACTAGAAAAAAAAAACTTACATTTTTATGAAATATTCGAAAATGTAAATGGAATTTATTAGGAAAATATCAAAAAGTCCAAAGATGCAGAATTCATAATTCTGCATACAACTTATAACGCGAAAAATATATAAAATTTGTTAAAAGTAAAAGTCACAGGAGAGGACAGAACACCCATCCGCGGTTCTCAAATCGCGAACGCTACCACGGAGCCAGTGAGACCTTGTCCAGGATCGCGAAGTAATGGCATTTAAAATGCATCCTTAACTTTAAAACGAAATTTCTCGAAAACTAAAGCCCATTTGAAGGAAACCTTTGACCTGAATAGTTAGGGGTATGATCCCTACAACATACTTTAAAATCATCAAAATCTGAGCGCATCATGTTTGGCGGTCTCGTTGTGAGTTTAGAAAATGGGGTCTAAATACCGGCTACGTCATTTTTTCCAAAATAATCACACAAATAGGACTAATTTCGTTAATTAAGAGAAAATAATATTGTTTTAATGGATTTTATTGATTAATAACATTTATTATGCATCGCAGTTTTGTCAAATTTATAATACCGACTCTCTCAACGAGTATATCAGATAGACTTCATTCCATTCACTTCCTATTTTCGTTTTTAGTAGAAAAAAGGCTTGCTGTTTCAAACATGTAATACTTTATCTACAAAAATCACAAACATGGTAATCAATCTCTGCATCGATGCAGTCGCTATGTGTCCACATATCGCATTCTAAAGATCGAACCCAGAGTTCCCCCTTCATGTCCACAGAGATAGCGCTCTGGGAAAAGTCACAAATTGCATCATCTTCCTCAGTCACATACATTCTTTTTTTGCCTTTTTTAAATCCAATTTCTGTCCCTTTCGTCTGTATTTTCTTAGATTTTCCTCCGTCATTTTTCTTGACTTAAAAACGTTTTCCGCTCAAGCCATACATTGTAACAGTCAAATTAGGCAACTATGCAATATGTTGTCCGTGATCCCATAAATTAATTAATTCATTTATTCATTATCCTCACCTTCATGTGGAGGAAACCCAAAGAGATCCAAATACTGGTTAGTCGGTATTTAGACCACTCTGACTGGCCGGTATTTGGTCCACTGCTATGTTTATTTTAAAACCGTTATTACTCATTCATATAGCAAAATATCAACAACGTGCGTGCGGCATTTGGGAGCTTAATATGTCTAAAAAACAATTTATTTGTCAATTCAAGCCTGTATACGATTCGTTTCTTTAATAAAAATGAAAAACCCTTACCTGAAAAACATTTGATTTCTCAGATTTTGTCGCGTCGACACTTTGGGTCCTACTATTTGTAAAGGAGATATGCTTTAGCGACACACTGCTCGTACTTTTCTTCTCTTAATGAAAGTTACAAACTCAGCTTATCGCCTGTAAACTGTGCTGCGCTCAGTTCTCAGAACACCTACTAGATGGTATTTGGAACCTGGTCGGTTATTGGACATTCTCCTGTATTTAATAACTAGCAAATGAATAGAATAATTAAAAAAATTATCAAACTAAAATTATTCATACTTTAAGCGTTTATGTGTATTATTTTCTTTTATTCGATGAAAGAATTGGGATGGTAAATCATTAAAGTTTAAGACAAATTCAGATAATCTACTTAAATGTGCATTAAATAAGCAAGAATAAATGCATAACACACATATTTATAAATATTTTTATTTTCATCCAAGGATATGTAAGTATAACAGTCGATGTAACTATCTATCACTTTATTAAGCAATATATCAATACATTTTGATATTTAAAGCTCATAATAAAACGAAATCTTCAAAATAATATTTAGGTTGAAAGAAAGCAATATATATAACAGAATATTGGATTTTAAGAGTTTTCATTATGAATGTGATATTACATGGTATACGTTTTTAAGACAAAGAGCATGTAAAATGCAAAATTAAAGGGAATAGTTGAGAAAATTACGGGTGTAAAAATACAGCGCAAAGAGTATTGGATATATAAATGGAAAAATTAAAAGTTTATAATACAACAAGATAACGATATCATACATTTGTAATTCTTATTTCCGCTTAATGACATGCATTTAAAAAAACGTCTTGTAAAACTTTTATACAAGGTAACCCCAAATATACACTAATTCGCTGGCAAAATAGATCTTTTATATAACTACTATCCGAAGATTGATTTAGTAGAAAACGTTGTACAAATCAATTGTTTCAATGTATATAATAACATTTTACACCAGGAATAAAGAATATCTCATTTTGTTAAAATGTAGAGCATACCTCTCAGATACTTTTCAAAAGGAAAGCCAGTCTGCAAATGACATAAAGAGTTTGTGGAAGTACGAGAAGATTTTGGCAATGATGCCTATGCTTGGCTTTCTCCGGACCAATGTGACTGTTGAAAATATCTGCGCTGTTTCAGACTTATACTTGTAAGGTATTGACTACTCGCATCACGTGAGTAGGCAATGTGTGAATGAGATCGTTTTTGTCCATTAACCGACTATGTGCGTACAAGTTATAAAGGCTCTCTATCTTTTTTTAACTTTCGAAGGACAGCTGAATCCCTGAAATTGTGAGTCGCCGTGTAATTTCGATTATGCAAATTTTCTGGAGCTGGTCGATCGACACTGAAGTATATAAGCAGCGAATTTTGACTTGAGTGCAGAGCTCAGAGGAGCTGGTGAGAGCTCAGCAGAGAAGTGGCCTGGGAAGTTGAATATTGCGACTGAGATTTAGGTTTAGCCTTGAGACCTCGCATCGAGTCTCGTGATTAAAAATCAGCCTTAGTATTCTTATACTGGAATTTTATACATTGATAAAGCTGACTTGAACCTGCATCAGTGCTTATGTAATTTGAAGGATAAGAGTATTGAATCGTGATTATATATTTAAAAAGGTTAAGGTTTAATTATATTGTTTCGTTTTTGTTTAAGCTACAAGTGTTAGCAAGAACTCTTTAGTTAATTTAATTTTTTAGGAAAATTTCGTGGAGCTCGCTCAAACTCCCTACTGATTGTGTTAATAAACCAGTTTTTGGTTTTAAAACAGTTGTACTTCTTCCCTCGTGCTCTACCACACAGCGGACATTTTAAGATGGCCGCTACATACTAAGTCTACATAGTACTGTCGGCTATGGACGGGAGCATACTACGAAATGTACAAAACTTGCATATCTGCAGAAAAACTAGAATTTATGATCAAGAACGTTACACTCCTTCATAACAATGTCCTACCAAATGTGGAGGGGAACACAAAATGAATCCTAAAACTTTGGGACATCCCACATACAGTCCAGGCTTATGACACCGTCACTATAAATTGATGTGGTTACCAAAAGAGACATTTTCAGATCATCGAGGGCGAAGCAGCTGTCAAGGTGTTTCAGCATGGTTACCCTGGCAAACAAACCCTCTTCATTCTATGATGTTCCAAGATTAACTACCTGCTGAAAATAATATTTTTTGAAATTGGGAATATATGTAAAAAAATTGCACAAACAACTTGCACAAACTTTTTTTATGTTATTTAAAAAAATAATTATTATCAGCAAAAAAAATACCTGTTTAAATTTCATTAATCCTTCTATTTCTTAAATAACTATTAAAGTGCATATTTCCATTCAGTTTCTGAAATATTCCAATTTACCTTATTGATTAAAATTCATCAATGCTTTCTAAATCTCCGAAACGTGTTGTAAGAAATCACCACAAATTATTATTATAATCTGAAAATTGTCTTGATATTTTTATTGTATTGAGAGATACTTAAGTATCGATTATAATAATTACAATAATCATCAAAATGCTGAACATGCTGCAATAAGTGACATTTTTCACGTAGATAAACTTTACAATTCAAATGTAAATTTCTAAATGCTTTTCCCACTGGACAAGTTTTCAATTAAAAAAAAAAAAATATCAAAATTTACATTAAAGTAGAATTATAAATTTTTAATTTTTAAAAGATTATATGATACATCTGTAATAAATAAAATATAAGAAAATTAAAACATGAGTAAATACACTTTCGACACAAGAATATGTTTCCTTAAAAAAACTATAGCGATTTTCTTCAAAGATTTATTTTCAAGAAAAACAGAAAATTCCCAATGCAGAATAGTAATTGTGGATCAATTTCGAAAATGAACAATGTCTTTGTTTCTGAACTTTCATCTGAAGACAAATAGTTTATTTATGAAGAAATATTTCTAGAGTTTTCAAATCACTCCAGAGAAAGGAACTCAGGTTTTAAAAGGACGATAAACCTTCTTGATTCGATTTTATTAAGTACCAACATAGACATTTTTATGTCTATAATAATATCTACTCATGCAGTTAAAGTAAGAAAAATATATTTTTCAGAAATTTGATAGTAGGTATCCTATAATTCAAGATATATTTTGAAGATATTAGCAAAAAAAAAAAAAAAAAAAAAAAAAAAACTTAGAACAGATTGCAAATTTTATATGAATTGTTACAAAATAATTTTTAGCTTTTTTTCCTACACAATATACAAGTTTACTCAAAAAAATATTGGACAAATCTTAAAAGTTAGCAAAGAAAGAAAGAAAGAAAGAAAAATTGTGCAGTAAATACGGATGTAATCCATTAATTTTTACCTAGAAATACAGGGTGTCTCACTTCAAAACAAACATACCTAATCGTCACAAATGTAAGTAAAATACAGATGTTAATTATGCATAAATATGATTCGTATGCATATTGTAAGCAATTTTCAACTACCTTATCGCGATTTTTGTAAAACGCAATGATATCATAAAAAGTGATGGAAAGCTATAGCATTTTGTAAATGAAACCGTATGAAATGTGAATTAAATTCGAAAAAAGTGGTTCGCTTAGTTCAGTGTTTTTCGGATAAAAGCAATAGCCACTTCCATCATTTCTTGTTATATCCTTACACTTAACACAAAAGCATTCAATTTATTTGAAATTTAGCTAAAATATCTGCATTGTTGTTAGAAGTATGAACAAATGTGTTAACAATGATACAGAAGTAAATTCACAAAAAAATCATTTGACAGTCAAATAATCAGAAGACATGAATTCTTGAGATTACTTTTTTTTTTTTTTTTTTTTTTGGGAGAGAGTTAGTGTTACTTGAACTAACAAAATTTTCCTGACAAAAAAAAAAAAAAAAAAAAAAACTTGTTACGATTCAACAATAGAAATTAAAAACTTATTTCAATAAACGATTTTGCGCAAAATTACCCATGCAATACCTATTCTTCTTCTTTTCTTCACCATATTTTATTAAAGAACGGAGAATATTAAAAAGTTTTGATTATTACATAATGGTATTAAAGTAAAAATTTTGGTATTTTGTTCTATTTTACCTATTAATTATGAAGTGATTTTTGCAAGTATACCAAAAATGATGATATCGAACTTTGGCGGTTTTCATAGCATGGAACAGAATCAATTTACACATAATTATATTGTCTCTAAAATTATCTTAATAATTCCATATTTCAAGGTGAATGAATATAAGTCACTTTTGAATCTGAATGTCATATTTAATAATTGGAAATTTCATCCCACGAATGAATTTAAATATATATATGTAAATATGGCATACGTAATAGAACGGAATTTTGTTAACTTCTGGTTTCCACTTAATGAAAGGCAAAATTAGATTAAATAAGGTTAATCCTTATAAGAATAAGATTGATTTAGTTATATATGAATGAGTAACGTATTACCAAATTACATGGCAAAATACTTTGTTTAAAAAATATATTTTTTAATATTACAATAAAATATATTTTACAATAATTAATCAGTTTATTCCCATTTTAAGCATGAATTAATATTAGTAGAAAATTTTATCCTCAAAAGTAAGAATTAATTTATGTGGATCGGTTCACAAATCGTACTTGTAACGATGAAGTTAAAATAAAAAAGATATATTTGTTAAATTATTTTTTCTCTATTAAGATTAATTCACTCCATAAGAGTCAGTTTTAAAGTATCTGTGGAATAATAAGTATTTTACATTATTGATATACCAGCAGTGTAAAAAGGAACAGCATTAATTTTAACGCAATATTAGAAATAATTATTTTTATAATTTATTAATCGTTGGTCCAAAAAAAAATAATTTGCATTAACATTACAAAAGTCTCGGTCCTGCGTCCGGTTTCTTAAGGACCTGTAGCCGAGGACTTTCGATATCAAATCTAACCACGAATTATTGCAAAAAAACGCATAAATTTAAATTCTTAAAAGCTTTTCAAATATTATTTCGTTTAATATTTTACTTAAATTATGTATTATTTAATGATATTTTCTGAATAAGGTAAGTTTTCTTTTGACATATTCATAGTATATTTTATGTACTAAAAGACTCGTTCAGTAGGTCATCTGAGAATATTTTGTCTATTGTCTGCCCCTAATATATGCCGATTCGGAAATTCATGAAGGTTAAGAGCATCTGTATTTGTTTATAACTTATATGCAAGTTAAATGTGCTTTTGGTATTTTGATTGTGCAAATAGCATAGACGTTATTGGATTGGACTTCTTGTGTATAGCTATATATAAAAGAAGCGATATTGATATTTTGATTGTGTCAGCAGCAGGTTAAATACAGAAGAAATTTCCCGATTGTGTTTTATGTGTGTAATTATCTAGAAGTTAGATACAATGTAGATTTTCTTTCCGATACCACACATAACAGTTTAAAGATAGGAGGACCTCATTACACACTGTAACACAAGCTGTTATGAAGAACGCAAGAAATAACGTTACATTATTTATCTGCGTGTATAATAGAGCAGCTGATAAAACGCACACGCCATCCAGAGAATATGAATATCGAAATTACCTTTGAAGAATGGTTTCATATTAACCTCAAACACTGAAAACTTCACGGTAAATTAACAAAAAATTAATTAAAACAAAATAGATTATAAATAAAAAAAGCATACAAACTAAATTTATGTATAAAAATTTTTAAATCAGTCATCACAGAATTTTCAGTAATGTTTAAAATAATACTTTTATTTAGCATGATTGGTATTGCGCATAAAAAGCCTTTATAACGTTGTTTTTAACCACTTAACATGAATTTTTGTAACATGCAATTATAGTCATAAGTACATCTGTATTTGAGCGATATTTTATGAACTCATGTATAATGTTCAAACTTTTCTTAAATTTTAGGTATAAGTATGTGTTGTGCAGTATTCACGAAATATTTCCGACAGCCATGTTGTCATGTTTCGGACATTAACAGAACTTATGTTTTATATATCTTGTTAAATTAAATTATTATATGTAGTTATTATTGTATATTACTATATTCATTTATATATTTTCTTTTCCTATAAACTTCTCTGTGTGATTGACAATGGATTTTCTCTTGATCGGCATAGTTATTTTTGGGATGTCCATGGGCTCATTATGAAAGGAATCTAATCCATTTCTGCAATGTGGACACAATAAGCATTGAATTCCTAACGGAACTAATTAGGAAGGTGATAAAAAAAGTGGGTAAGTGTGATCGAAGATCGCTCAAAGGGTTTCGTTTAATATTCCTTTCAAAACACTTTATCCTTTCTTTAATAAATTCAAACAAATTTCATTTAGCAACAACAACAAAAAAAAAGTCGTTTTTTTATAAAGTAAAAATTTACCGATCTATTTTCTCGTTTTTTCGAATATCTAAACCAGCCGGATAGCGGGCCAAGCCCGCTATTATATTATGTCATAATAATATCCGTCATATGGACTAAATGCAATATTTAAAAAAATAATTTCAAGATTAAACAAATTGTACACTTTCAAAATGTTAAAATATGCGAAGATTTCCATAATCGGATTTTTATCACGATTCAATATGTTTCTCAAACTCATATATTTACTATTCTCTATTATTTATATTGATACTCACTTTGTATTACTCTCAAACATTTGAAAAATTCGTTAAACTTCCCATATGACGCCAGATTTTCTTTTTAATTCTCTAATGACGTGATATTAATCTGCTTTGTGTGCTTACACATACTCATACTCCTTGTATTATTGAAAAATCTTAGACATTTTCCGTTTTATTACGACTATGACGTCAATCAATTTTATTTCATATTTATCTTTTTTTCAATGGGTGAAACTTTTTATTTCATTTTCATTTTTCACGTGGAAATCGTCTGATAGAAAATTAATTATTGTAGAGAGAATTTCATTGTGGATTTTAAATCTTTGGCATCTGCTATAACGAAAAATATTTAAATTTAACAGGAAAAGGCTGTTAGAATTTGGTTTTCTATCTCTATTTATTAAAATAATACGAATTTTTCAAATTTGAATATTTTGAGCTCTTTACAGCTGGTATTCATGTATATACACGAGATTTCAACTCTGTAAGTTATATAATTTTTGAGAATGGCTCTGTGACGGACAGTCAACGGAGCGGGAGCAATAGGGTTTCGTGAGATGAACGAAACCCTAAAAAGGGGTGAATGTTCTATAAAAATATACTCACTTGTGCAGAGTATCAGTGAAGGAATAAAGAAAAGCCCCGGAGATCTTAAGAAGGGGGTGAAGAGTACGATATGAGGCGAGTTCCCAGTGTCCAACGGAGGAGGTAGGTCAGGCATTGTCCTGGACGAAGAACAGTGTAGATGGAGCCGGTCGGAGCAGACCCGGGGAGAGGTAAAGATACTAGCGGAAGTAGCGGTGCGAGACACAGCAAGATATAGGCACAGTGAGTGTGGGAGCATCTGTTGAGGTGGTTGTGATATAACTCAACCGGAACTGTGTATGTTAGTTCTGCGTAAACAAGTATAGTATAGTGTGCGATCAGTGATAATGTTGTTCTTACTACCCATTCGTCAACCATACAGAGAAAGTAATAATGATATTTAATCAGATGGACAAAACTGTAATTTCCTTCAATAAAAACTGTTCCTGTATTTTTGTACTAATTTAATCAACAGATTAATAGTTGATTATCTAAGTGAGGAATTCTATGCGCAACGTGTCCGGTATCAGTTTAATACCGGTAGTGGCAGAAAAAAACATACTACTAAGGTCTCAATTTTATTTTCTTGCATGAGCGGCGAGTATAACACGGGAGGAGGCTAGAAGAAAAACTACGAGGAAGCACAACAACGGTGACAACGAAGGTATCAAATTCCAACATATGCGAAACCACATACGCTTTCACCAAGTCTTTGAATACCAGATGTATAGAGACTGTGATAAAATGGAATACGGACGTAATAAGTAAAATAAATGAAATAATTGCAGCTGTGAATTGTTCAATGTAACCTATCGCAGAATATTGATTTTTTCGGTGCGATAAATAACTTTTAAAAACATTTTAGAGAAAAATGCACAATGCAGAAGACTTAGTTTTATGGTATTTTAATCAGACGGTGATATGGACGCGAGTTAATACGGTTGGTTAAATTCAAGAGAAAATAAAAGAGACAGAATTTCTAAAGAATTCTTCAAATTCTCAGATTTTTCGCAATTAAAATAGTATGATGTGCATCATATTAGTGATATATATATATTTTTTTACGATTTACATGGGTGCTCATTATATATGAGTAAATATAGCAAACTTTCTTTGAAGATAATATTATTTTTCCTTCTTTCAGAAACAAATGCAAGTGTCAAAATGATTATAAATTAAAAGTAATAATATTTTTTTGGAAAATGTTTGCCATTCTGATCCACTTTAACTATCTGAACTTTAAGTTCCGTTAATATATTTGAGTCATACCTATCTTCTTTTAATTTTTTATTAATAATAATAATGATTTTTTTTTTTTTTTTTACCAAGTGCCTTTTTATCAACAATGTTATTCGAATAGTCGAACAATGCTATTGTGAATGAAAAACACCCGAATACAATACTGTCGGTATACTAGCTTCTTCTGTGGGCACGTTCTTATGGGATCTGACTACAATTGTGTTATACGTCGAAAATTAATTTTTTCTGCACCGAAACTTGACGAAATCTATTTACTTTCTATCTTACAAAATTAGTAATAAAGAATATAAATATAATTTTTGTGTATTAATAATAATAATAAAAATATCTGGAATAACAAAGGTATTTTGTGTGTAATTTGACATTTCGTGATCATTTGGGATAATTATTTTTGAAAAATTTCACCTTCTTCAGTTTAGTTAATTAGACAATCGCGTAAAAATTTTCAATTTTACATATATATTTGTTAGCTTAAGATACAAGTTACTACAAACCATAAAGTACAATTAGACACTTTAAAAATTTTAAATCACAGAAAATCGCTTAAGTGACCTAAAATTTAAAAAAAATTCAGTATCGAGTATTTATTTAAAATAGAAATTGTATGTAATGATTTATTATTTATTATTTTTAAAACGATTTTCCAATAACTCCCTATCGTCTAGTTACATTTATTATTGTTGATATTACATTAATCATTTTAATTCCTGTAGAGCATAGCAATTATTTATCGTTACAAAAAATTAATCGATATCACTGCAATGACAATTTTTTGGAGAGTTTTCTGAATATATTTTTTTATTATTTTACATAGCATTATTGCTGGTAACAAAAGAACTAGTCCTTTTCCTTTTTCAGAAGAGTTTATACTTTTACCTTTCCTCTTTTGTCTTCAAAAATAACAAGCCTTCTTACAAACAATATGAATTATCTTTTTCATGATATCTTTTAGGTTTTTCGTATTTTTATCTATGGATAAAGTTATGAAATAAAAAATTCTATTTTTTAACATATTTTGTTTACGAATATAGATAAATATATTAATAGAGTATGGGAATGTTTTCGCAGGTTGGTTGTACAAAAAAATTTAATTATATCGTAATTTAATTTATTTAACATTAGAAACATATTTAAAAAATATATTATGGAAATCTTTTTAACTGATAACAATTTTAATTGCATTACCTTTCGTCCCTAGTATGTTTTGAACATAATTGAGAAATAATCTATTCACTCTTTCTTTTTAATCATTTTTCATAGAAAATATATTTGTTCTAAAAAGTTGTCAATGTGAACATATTTGTCACAACAGAATGTTGGCCTGATTAAAATGTTTTCTATTTTGAGGTTGTTTCTGGTACTCTTCGAAACATCCTTATATTTCTACCGCCATTCGGCATTAAAATAATTTGATCCATGCTTGTTTTGAGACTTCGTCATCTCGTTTTTTTTCTCTGGTATCGTAAACACAAAACTACAAAATATCAATGAAAAAAATGTAGGCCACTCTGTGTGGTTCCCAATTGCAATACAACTTTACACCCAAGGGACTTGTCAGAACTATTATTAAGGAAAAAATAAAAAATAAGTCCAACAGTCGATATTAGTGTTGCCATATGAAAATGTAGATTCTACTTTCCTTATTGCGGAACGAAATGTCTCTACATGAAACCCTACACAAATAAAGTAATTAGTAGAAAAGTACAGGGCAATAGAAAATTCTTTTCTTACTTTTTTTACTGCCTGCTTCTGATTAACTATATATTTTTGTGAATAGTTTGTTACGGACAGGCACTGGATATTCTCTGTGCTGTGTGAACGGGAAATCATCTGATTCATCATTATAGATACAGTGCATCTAGCGACTACCTGAAACTTCAAAGAATTTCAATGATAGTGTCATATGCACTAGTAATTGTACTGACACTTTCCGAACACGCCTTTTCAATATTCGATTATTTTGTATTTTCGAACTAAAATATGGGGCAGTTTTATTTTTATATGGACACAAAAGGTGATCACATAGAACAAAAATAATATTTAGATAATGTATTAGTATTTTTTGTATGTCGCCTCAAGAAATCATGATTAAAATCGATTTGTAAAATACGGTTCTTATATTCACAGCTAAAATGGAAGAATTACGTCCATACGTATTAGAATTCCTTAATTTAAAAAGAAGTTGAAATACATCGTTTTTGTTTCTTGAAAAAGTAATGTACATTGGTTACAAAACGCCCTCTATATTTCTGGACATTTAGTCTATATAACGATTGGTAATCGATTGTTTTGTGTAACGAGTAGATACGGTAATAAAATATAAATTAGGACAGTTTATTTTTTTTAAACAGACTAGGAAAAAATTCCTGTGTTCTAAGCATAGTGCTTGAATCGTCTGGAGCTATTTTTATTTTTAAAATCAAATTTTATTATCTGTATACATTTTCTGAATCTCATATTCATGGATTTAGTGTTACTTTTTCTGATGATATAGGAATCATATGTAAAAAAACTTTTATTCATTTTTTTATGACTAAAACATAGCTAACTAAAAGCGATAACAGTATTTCATTTGGTAAAACCGTTGTTTCATGAATGAGTAAAAACGCATGCGAAGGTTTTTCAAAGATTACTTTTAATCACTTAATTAAATATGTTTTCTAATTGCCTTAATTGTAATATCATAAACTTTTAGAAAAAAAACTATGAAACTTAAAGCCACAAAATACCATAATAAACACAGTTGTATGAATAGTTATTCCTAGCAATTGCTGCCAATCAATGTACAGGTATTCACAGCAGAACTATTATAGTACTTCCATTTGACGATTTGTGACGTCATTTGAAGCAAAAAAACGCTGCAAAACATGAAATTAAATTAAAATAAATCTAATCAAAAAATCCAAATCGGAATAATTAATAATCCGCCTTTCCCTTTTAAAATCGTGATTTTTTATCTGTAAAGAATTATCAACTCTCTCCAAGCGAAAAAGAGAAAAAAAATGACGATTTGTGACGATCCTTTAGCATAGCGGATGCCGAAATGGAAGCAACTAACGAACCAATCAAGCAATCTGGGCAAAATGTTTTAGCATCGAAGGAATAAATTCACCCAAAATTCAAAAATTGCTGTACGGATTTTGCA
The DNA here is from genome assembly GCA_963931845.1 of Maratus michaelseni. NCBI lineage: Eukaryota > Metazoa > Arthropoda > Arachnida > Araneae > Salticidae > Maratus > Maratus michaelseni. Next base: position 260,258,926 of record OZ007589.1, on the reverse strand, counting down.
TCAACTTTATTGAAAAGAGGACAAAATTTACTATATTGGGCTAAAAGATTGGAATCAGATTCCTGTTACTAATGTGTAAAAATCGCAGCGAAACATGAAAAAACACTAAAAACCGCATGAAAAATTAAATTAAAAAAATCTATTCAAAAATTCCAAAATCGGGCTCTGAGGTGCAAAACTACATGCATTGGTACCTTCCCACCACATTTTGTAGCTCTGCGTGTAGCAGTCTCTTTATAACACAGCCGAGAAGCACACACAAAGTTTATTCTTTATTATAGTTAGAGATATATTAAAAATAAAAGACAATTAAATTAACATTTTTTGCTGCATATTTGTTTCTCCATTGTGTGTACCTATTGTACATGTACAGGGTGTACATAAAATATTGTATGGTTTTCCTTACCTCGTAACATTTGATCTGAAAACATGGGGACAATATTATTACATATTCGTAAAGTACACCTCAAAAAGTTTTACTAATAACACAAACAAAGTTATATATGAATAACTAATTATCTATTTTTTTAGTTACATTATGTATTGCATTAATTTTTGACTTCTAAAGGAATATCCTCAAAATATATCTTACTTCACCCTCTTCATCCCAATAAGTGCATAAAACTATTGTCATCTATTCCAAACTTGAATAGATTTTCAACCCAAAAAGTTATTAAAAAATAACGATTAAAATCTATTCAAAATAATTATTAAAATTTTATCAAAATTTTCAAAAAGTTATTAATAATTTATTATTAATTATATATCTATCTAGTATATAATTTTGTATTCATAATTTATTATTAACATTTTGATAAATTAGATAAAAGTTTAATATTAGATGTAGATAGTTTTATATTAGATTAGTATGCATGCAAATTTTGTATAACACTTTATTATTATTATTATTATTTTTTTTTTTTTGCTAAATAGGCCCACTTTTCTTTTTGAGCGTTTATGTCTGTGGTATTATTTATTATTTCGGTTAACATTTTGTGTATGAATTTTGGAAGGAAAGCTTTTTAAATTAAAAAAAAATGATTCCGATTCATACTACTATCTGTGATTGAAGATTTTATGCACTTATTGGGATGAAGAGGGTGAAGTAAGATATATTTTGAGGATATTCCTTTAGAAGTCAAAAATTAATGCAATACATAATGTAACTAAAAAAATAGATAATTATTGCATCGTCAAAAAATAAAGATTTTTGAATTATTATTTTAAAAAGGTTGAACTAAATTACGTAATTTATTCCTTAGTGCAAAACCTAAATAATCTAGCTGAAGTATTTATTTTGCTTTAAGCTTAGTGCACATTGTTTAACCCTTAAATGCATAATGAATCAAGTTTGCGACACTTTTTATTTAACTTTTAATAAATAAATAAAATTATTCGCAACCACTATATTTATATACAAATATTAATCTTGTAAAGATCATATAACTATATGCTACTAAATAAATTTTAAAATCTACCTTAAAATTTTTGGTGTCTAATCCTTAATATGAGTATAAAAGAACACAAGTCTAATAGAAAAAATCATGCATTTAAGGGTTAATTAATAATAGCTAGATTTTCTATATTTTTAATTTTTCGATTACTTATTTCACTATGTTTTCCTAATATTTTTTCACTCTTACTTTCTTCTCTATATTTTGATATAGGGATTTTATTAAATGACACATTACTTAGTTAAATCCTTATCTGCCTTCATTTACATCAACATGACATATAAACAAACCTGCATAACAAAATATTTATTAACGTGATTCATTGACATAACATATCATATTATGTTACATTACATTACAAACGTGGTTAGAATAATTATACACGTCTTATATATATATATTAGAGTGGCCCTTAGCAATAGGCAATTTTCTGAAAGTAAAAATATTCCTGCTCCCACCGACTAATCCTGTTCCAATCAACAAAAAAGAGGTCTGTGTAAAATTTTAGCTCAATCGGAAAGCTTTAAGGCGAGCCTCAAATACCTTGAAGTTGTAACATTGCATGCTCAACGAGTAATTCCGTTCAAAAACGGTATATTCTTCCCTATCTTGACAATTTTTTCTTCTAACGGAAATTCATGTAGACACATGCAAGCAACCCACCCCCAGCTGTTGTTTAAAAACTTTCTCAACCATAATTACCAAAATTTTATTTGAAGAATTCCAAAAATATCGTCAAAAAGTTAGAAAATATTAGGATTTTTTAATAAAGCTCACAACCGCTATAATATAAACACATTTTTATTTCCAACAAGAATTGCTATAGCATCAAAATTATAATATGAACAGTGTCCACACTCAACAATGTGAACACTTTTTAGTATTCTGTGAAAACTAAAGATTGAACATTATTTTTTCCGAAGAGAGGATTTAGTGGCAGTTGGGTATTTCTTACGGTTTTCGCTAACAATTTGCAAAGAAAATTGTTTCTCAGTTTCATTTTTTGTGAGAATGTTATTGTAATCCTGAATGAGTTTGACACCTCTTTCTGCCGCATCATTCACAACAGTCGTCTTCTCAAGTCCACTTTTGTAACTAGGATCGTCCTTCCACGTTGAAGGATCTTTGTTGAGGAATTCAGTGCTGATAGAAAATCTTGTGAAGAATTTTTTTTTGTATCAAAAGTTATAAAAGACGAAAACTCAATGTTTGAAAAGGAAGAAAAATCGTTTTGGTTCATAATATACCTTTTCGGTTTATTTTTTCTTCCCTTTATCTGCTTCCAGGATAACTTGAGCCATATTTGACTTAATCTCTATCGAAACATTGTCATCAAATATCGATAGAGCCACAGTTTCGGGAGCTAAGTACCACAGATGGTTGGAATTTTTTTAGATGCAGCTTGACTGATTTCTGGATCAATATCCTGATAGTTTATCAGTTGACGCATGAATAGGAAATCATGATAAGGTGCTTTTATTGCTTACTTACAGCTCCTGCATACGGAACGATATCCAATTCTTCGGAATACCACAAAGAAAGATCATTGTTAACTCAAACAATTATCGGTAATCATCTCGCTGTTGTTTCTGCATAGAATGGTGGTATTCAAGAAATCTGGCAGTTTCCATTGCAGTGCATTTCAGTGCTCGTTCTTCCTTGTGTTTTAGTTTTTCATCTACACCAACCATAGAACCCGGACTTTTTTTTTTGGCGCTGAAGCATTAAGAATTTTTTATCCTCTTCAAATTTCATCTTTACCAAAGCATCTGAATGTGCTATGTCAAAGAGATCGTCCATGGTTTCCACAAAAAGTTCTCTTTTTTTCTTTTTCCTTGCCTCTGCTATAGTTAAACTTTTCTGTAAAACTTTCCATTCATCATAGAGTTTGAGTAACTTATCAATACAATGGTCAGATTTTCTAGTAGGAATTTGAGCTTTCTGCCAAAAAATTGAAACCTCTTGAATCACCAGTATTGCACTTTCTTTCATTGTAAGATTTACAACTCTTACACTGTAGAAAAAAAACACTTGGAGATTCGAGAGTTGTTTGACTCCCACTATTTGATTGGAAATGTAGCCAGAAAGAGTGACTAAATATTTTTTTCTTAAACTGACAAATGAACTAGCTGAAGACAATGATGCCATTTCATGCTTCTAGAAAAATCCCGTTACAGCTATGCAAACAGTTTTGAAAGAAAAGAAAATGTCAAATCAGTCATCAACGGCATGATATTTGGCCACAAAATAAGTATGCAAAGGACATAACATTATAAAAATATAGAGGTTATAAGCATGGTTTTCTAACGTTGCCAGGGCTACAAAGACAACACGGAAACATTTATATCATAATGCCACAACAAAATAAAGAAGCATATAGACGTTATTACAAAGAAAATTATTTTTTATTTACAAACATGGATGACAACGACCACCTATGTTGAGTGCAAGTGTTTCCCTACACCTGCACTCTGCTCCCAACTTTTCAAATCGCGTTCTCTTTTATATTTACGGTAAATTAACCATTTAAACACTCTGAATAAGTCTGGACAGTTTTTTTTTATTTAAGAGAAAATTATATATGAGTTAAAAGTATTTTACCTGAAAAAATGACTTTTCGGGCAAAAATTTCAAATTTTCATGGTCGATGTGGGTCGCCTTGCAGTTGTCTAATTGAGATAAAAATTTGCATACATTGTTTTTTTGTTAATTGGAACAAAATTGGGGGATGGGAGCTAAACTTTTACAAAGTTGAAAAATAAGGGCCACTCTAATATATATATATATATATATATATATATATATATATATATATATATTTATATATATATATATATATATATATATATATATATATATATATATATATATATATATATATATATATATATATATATAAGTATATATAGTGGCCGGGTCGGGCCTAATTTCACGTACTTTTGCACGCAACGGACATATATAAACAGCACAATTTTACTAGTTTGCAGGAAATCAAAAAAAAAAAAGTTTTGTTTCTTGTACAACTGGAAAACTAAAAGTAATATTCCTTTTTATGGCTTATCGTATACATTCCAGAACTAAACATGTTATTTGAAAATCAGAAATAAGCCTTTAGATTCATTTATACCTATAGAAGCGTTTACCATAATTTTCAGCTTATATTTCTCGGATAAAAAAATTATGTATGGAACAAGAAAGTTTACTTGATAGAGGAAGTCAATAAAGTACCAGCGAATATTCCCTTACATTTTAATAAGCAAAAGTTTTTGTTTGAACATGTTTATTTGATATCACGATTATACATGAGAAATTATAATAATGATAAAAAAATTTTTTGCTCATAAGACATCAGTGCAGGAGAAATTTTGAACAAGTTGTACATAACCCTGCAATTGCATAAGGAATTAGAAATATTTTTATTTGTTTTTCACTTTGTGATGTGTTTAGAATTTCGTTTTTCGTTTTTTGCTTATTCTGCTATTTTAAAAATACTCTAAATTATGTGTGTTTTTGTATTTTTCAGAGAATTTAGACAAATAGAAATTCTTTGTTTTTCTTGTCCATTGAGTGGCTTCACGGATTCTATTTGACATCCAGTTAGCTACGGTCGTTGTCTATAGATATCAAATCATATAATATTTATTGCATGATATAAAGAGAAGGAATTCATTTTGGTAGCGATTTAATCTACATCATGTATCCGCTTATAGCACAACATGCACATTTTCTTATATCTAAGTATGCCACCCGCGACAATCTTTAAAATCTTTGAAACCATTATTTACAAACCATAATCATCATATTAGACTTTTAGTAGAAATCTGTGTATGCTTGGGAATAGAACAAGTGTGCTTTAACGTAAAGGGATTTGATGAGACATACTTTTTTGTCCCTTATTTTTACACTTTATTATCACAAAATGGATTTGACTCTACCTATAGTTATGAATTCAGTCCATCTTAAATTCGTAAAAAAAAAAAAAAAAAAAAAAAAAAAAAAAAAAAAAAAAAAAAAAAAAAAAATGCATAACACTATCCTGATGTCGATATGTTTGTGAGCATGGAATATTTTATAGAAAATTATTTTATATTAAAATATTCAGTAATCAAAAATAATTTTTGTTTATGCTCAGCATTTAATACTTAAATTTTTTTTTTCCTATTCTTAAATTATTACACAAAAAATATCGTCTATGCTTTCTATCTCATCATTATATATTGTTTACAAAAATAAAATTTTAAAACACTGGTAAAATTTTGTTTTAGCACAAACATGATAAGCAACGTTCAGCTATAAGTATTATTTTGTGTTATAAGTATATTTGGGGTTTTTTTTTATCAAGTATTTCCCTTAAAGCTACATTTATAATTAAATATCATTATACAAAAAAATGAAAAAAGCGGATTTTTTTTTTTAATAAAATTAGAAGAAAAAAGGTGATAGAAAAAAAAAATCCACATAAGTTTAATTTTATGGAAATTTTAAACTAAGGTAGAAAATTGGAACTTGAATATTTTAAATAAATTATTTTTATATAATTAAAAACGCCGTTACCTAAAGAAAGTTATTCAAATAATTAATTAAATAATATTTTTCAGATACGGAAATGGTAATTTTTATATGACCTTCAGCGTTATATAATTAAAGTTTAGAAAAAAATGTTCTAATAAAGCTGATATATTTTTTATTTTTTTCTAAAATATGCAACGGAAAACATCTTTTTAAATATAGAATGTACTGTTCTAAAATATATTTCCAATCTATGATTTGTATTCTAATTATATAAAGTGGTTTATATATAGTGGTATAGCATATTTATTGAGGTTCTAAAATATCATTGAATGACGTGATAGTTATCATCTTTATCCTGTAGATTTTAAGAAATGATAATCATGCACATAAACATTTTTAATTATTTCTAACAATAGAATTGTACTAATATACATTTTAAAATATACAGGGTGTCCAAAAAGTCTGGAAACGGCCAAATAACTGGACAAATATACATCGGATTAAAAAACGGAAATATGCATAGTTTTCAAAAATCTATGTATAGAGATATCAAAGTTGCTCCCCCAACTCTGCCCCCTGGGAGAAAGGGGAGCAACTTTGAAATCTTAACGGGAAAAATAGGCAACTTTTGTATTTAACATTTTCTTCGGAAAATCGTAGATGGCGCTGTAATCGAGTAAAATGCAGTGAGAATTGTTTCCATTGAAAATTCTAGAAACGATCGAATAACTCCAGAAATATACATCGGATTAAAAACCGAGAAAATATGTGTTCAATATTTTAGAAAAATGGCAACTTTTATATCCCGAAAAAGATTTTTCTAATTAGAAATCGAGCTGATAACACATTTGGAAATATTCAGATGAGAAAATACTTAGTTCCACTTAGTTACAAGTGTTTGCTAGGCAGTAGGTTAAATTTGTAAATTTCTTTGTTTATCGTCGAGGTACTGAAACTTACAAAACTGTAAGATCAAATAGATTAAAGTATCAGATTTCTTTTTAAGCAGAAAAATGATTTGTAAGTAAATGATGATTCATTTTTCGAAAGTTAAATCACTCGCTTTAAAAATATAAACTAAAATTTAATGTTATGTCTATGGGAGCGTTTTTGTCATATTTCTCGTTTGGATTTCAACAGTTTCAGATGACTTTTTTGCACTGGATAGCTGAGATCGATTTCTAACCGGGCTCTTTTCTCACTTTTAGGTAGATTTCGTAAGAAATACTACCTATTACATTCTCACCAAAGTTGGAAATTTCGAAAAATTTTTGCAGATCTACGCCGATCATGACTCCCAGAACCCAAAACCACCCCCAGTTCAAAAGTTTATATATATATATATATATATATATATGTCACTTTTTTCTGACCACGATAACTGGAAAAATTCTGCATAAATCTCTTCCAAACTGATACATAAAATCAAGGGTCATAAAATCTCGGTCAAGTTCGTTAATGGGCAAAATCGAACCAAAGGGGGGGGGTGAATGGGGGGGCTTTTTGTGAAAACAGAAAAATCCTCATAATTTCTTTATTATTATACGTATCGAATCCGTTTAAAGTTATTATTACTTCTAGGAAAAGGGCCAAAAATGTATGTATGACAGATTTTTGATATAATTAAAAATGGCCCCAAGGGGGGAAAAAAAGGGGGGTTTTAGAAGAAAAAAAATCATAGCTTCGTCAATTCACAAGATATCAAATCCGCGTAAATTTATTATTAATTCTCTTAGTATTATCTAAAACTTTTATATTGACAAGTTTTTTATAGGACCAACCGTTATAGAAAAAAAAAATTAAAAACAAAAAAAATCCCTGCCGGCTCCGCCTGCAAACAAGTTATTTTTCAAAGTAGGCGGTTCCAACTCCCGCATCTTTTCGAAACTGATACATAAAATCAAGTGGCGTAAAATCTTGGTCAAGTTCGTTAATGGGCAAAATCGAACCAAGGGGGGAGGGGATTGGGGGGGGACTTTTTGTGAAAACAGAAAAAAAACCACAATTTCTTAATTATGATACGTATCGAATCCGTTTGAAGTTATTATTACTTCTAGGAGAAGGGTCGAAAATTTATGTATGACAGATTTTTGATATAATTAAAAATTGCCTTAAGAGGAGGGGGGGGGGAAAGGGTGTTTTAGAAGAAAAAAATTCATAACTTCGTCAATTCCCAAGATTTCAAATCCGCTTAAATTTATTATAAATCCTCTTAATATTATCTAAAACTTTTATATTAACATGTTTTTTATAGGACCAACTCTTATAGCAAAAAAAAATCCTTGCTGGCTCCGGCTGCAAACAAGTTTCGTTTCGAAGTAGGCGGTTCCAACTGCAGCATCATCACAAAAAGGTCATTTCTTCCGCAATTCCCGACAAACAGGCACCCCACGTTCTGCGTCTTGGAAATCTACCTGTGCCTGTAGGCCGAGCCGTCAGGGATTTTTTAGATTTTGGTTGCCGATTTTTTTTCACTTTTTATGTCGAAATTAGTTACAAAAGTGAAAATACCGAAATCGCAATTTTTTATGATAAAACTTCTCATTTAAAATAAAACCTGCAACCAAACTCGAAAAAGTAAAACAGAGCCCGTTTGGAAATTGACCTCAGCTATCCTATGCAAAATAATTATTTATAAATATTGAAATGTGCACGAGAAATTTGAACAAAACACTCCCATATATTTAATATTAGCTTGCGAGTATCTTCGCGTGATTAGTGTAGGCTCTTAAACTCTGCTTTGTTATTCACACAGAGTCACCTGCAAAGCACAATTCACAAAAATATGCCCTTTTCTGTAATTAAAGTGCTTCATAATATTTTCATGATCTACTAGCCATGCGTTAACCATCATAACGTAATTGGTTGTTATGTCCTCATCAAGACCCAATATTTTAAAACAGCGGAATTAAAAGACTCCTTGGAGTTTTGAGTCTTTCCACCAAAATACTTTTTTTTAAGTTTTGAACAGATAATGCTGAAAAGCTATTCCACAGTCCCACCATCACTGTAATAGGTACAGTGTTCTTGTAATTGAAAAGGATTGCATTTCACATCAAAATTGAATCTAAATAAATAACAAGTCGCAGTAAACATTTACATTTTCTTATGCTGCAAGCGTAATTTTGTATGATTTTGAAGATTTTTGATTTAAAACTTTCCGATCATTCCGAATTCTTTTACATGTTGATGAAAAATCGAAAGTTTTCTTATACTATCTTTCTTAAAGTATGAAATAATATCTTTGAATAAAAATAAAAACAAGATATTTAAAATTTTCTTTTAAATCATCATTTAAATTTTAACGAGTAATAATTTAATTACATTATTTTTTTTGTTTTATTTTGTAGTTTATTACATCAGCTAAAGTAAAATAATTTAAATCAAAATTTTAAAATTAAAATTTTTGATAGTGTATGAAATTTAAGTTTTATGAAACGCTTCGTATTTAAAAAAACATTGTCTGGAGTGAACTACATTAAATATTGTGTATCACAATCCCTTCAAATGTTTTTTTGTTAAATGTTATAATTTGTCCCTTTTTAAAGCAAAATTCCGGGTGCGTTAAAACATCATCGTTAAAAAGATCGTTAAAAAAATTGTAAAAACGTTAAAAAATGCATTAAAAAGATACAATTAATGCTAAAAAATTGCAGTTTCCAGAAATAAGTTTAGATAAAAATCGGATTTTTTTTAATTACAAAAACATTTTAGTTCAAAAATTACGATAGATGACGCTGCATGCATAACATGAAGATTATTTACGGAAATCAGTCTGTCAATAAAACCCTTCAATGCATACAGATTGTTCATTCGATGCCAGCAATATGCTAGCAAAGAGCTGATGAGAGCCACGACGTACCTGCGTACGTCATGAACTCTTCATGTGCAATACCAGGACGTATGTGCGCACGTCCTCATTTCAAGTCCAGATTATAGTGATCTAACCATTTCGTACCGGAAATTTTTATCACTCAGTTATTAGAGATTAATTTCGATATCTAATGTATAATAATTGACCGGAAGAATTTTCCGGTACGAATTTGTTTTCCAAAACGGAAGGAACTCTCCGAACAACCAAATATCCGGTATTCAGCATACTATCACTAAACTTAATATGGTGCTTAAGGGGTTAAACTTTTTTGTAGGAATGGGGAATCGACAACTGGTGTATTGCAAAAATTCTGCACTTCAAAATAACTGAAGACGAGAACAGGACCTGTTTCATGTGCTGGGATACTGAAGCTTTTCAGACGCTTCGCTAAATTGGGTCTTTTATTATAAGCCTAATTTGCATACATCTGCTTCATATAATGCATACCAGCGCCATCTATCAGTAATTTTTAACCACAACTTTTTTTCTTATTTAAAAAATCTGATCTTCCTCTAACCCCATTCCTGCAAATTGCAATTTTTTAACATCATTTGTTTCTTTTAGTGTTTTTTTTAATTATTTTAATGAGCTTTTGGTGCATCCTATACTTTGCTTAATGGAATAAAATAGTCCAATAAACGGAACTTGAATGTTACTGTTAAAAATAAAAAATAACGAGCAAAAACTGCGAGTTAAAACTTAAATTTGAAATAAACGAATAGTCACAGGTCAGATATTCTTTATTTTCAATTTTATTTCGTGAAAAATTGCTTAGTTGCAAGCTAATCCCTAGTACTCGTTCACAACTTTAATAATAAAGATGTGTTTAATGATATATACATCAGAATAAAATTTCCTGTTACACATTTTGACATCATGTGGAGTGGTGGATGTACACAATAAATTACTCAATGACGCCACCTCTGTCATCTAGAATTTGAATTATGGAGTTTCTAGATCTATATGGATTGTATTTAAATGTTGATTAATCCCAACACTTCTCGCATCAATGACATAAAATTTCAGAGAAACAAATTTAGTGTGTTAAAAATATCGTTGGTGTTCATAATCATATTTGTTGTTATAGTTACAAACGAAAATCCTAGTTCCATTAGTAATACTATATATTTTTTGTATTTATTTTTCAAAAATTGTCTTGATACGTACTATCACGCCTGAAATTTTGGAAACACCATCTATGAACAACATAGGCATCTTTAAATATTTACATTAAATTCATTAAAACCAACATTAAAAAAAATCTCTTATAAATATACTGTTACATAATACACTGTACTTTGAATTTTGAACCAGGCAATGGCATTATTTATTATCTGTTTCACGTAGCATCTATAAAATAAAAAATAAATTTATATTTGCCTAAATTTATATTACTTATATAACTAACTACAATTTTTTTTCATACAATTATTCGAAATATAAAAATTCTTAAACACATCACCATTAAAAAAGAAGTTATTGCAATATTCTTTATTAAGTTAGTATGTTAGTTTTTAATTTGTGGTGAAGATATCTTTTCTAACTCATTAATCAAGTTGTCAAAAGTTTGTCTGCCACAGATAATTTTCACATTTATATAATAATATTCCTTGTCACGGGAGAGTCTAAGAGACATATGTTTATTCATGTTTAGGTCTTGTTATACCCAACCCTATAATTATCTCTTTTCAACGAAACAGCATGTCATTCTAATTGGGGTGGTAAAATGGATAATTTCAGAGGGGATATTATTGTGTAAACTTCGAAATTACACCCATTCGTCTAATGAACTAGAGAGTCATTAAGTAAGAAAAACGCCCTTAATTTCTAAAATTACGCATAATCACTTTTAAAATTTAGTAAACTCTTAAAAAAAATAGTTTTGAGCATCAAAACTTTTACTTTAAATCTTCTTATATCCAAATTTAAAATGAGATGGTACATTTGAAAAGTAAATTAAGTGATATCTAAAATAAAAGCTGAAATTGTTTCTATAAATAATTGTATTAAATGTTAATGAAACATACTTTTTCTGAGCAATATGTGATGTAATGCAGAATGTAATTAATTTCTATTTGTAAAAAAAGAAGTTTTTTCTGTATGTTTCTTAATAGACATTTTAAACAATATATTACAAGAGAAAATAAATATTACTCAAATATTATTTTTACATTGATGACAACTCAATTTATTGATTTAAAAGTAAGGCATATGACTCAAAATGCAATTTACGTGATACAAATATGATCTTTATATTTTTAAATTGGATTTTTTTTTTAACTATAATGCTGAAAAAAGATAGTTAATGAAACGTTATTATATATGTATTAATTAATATATATAAAGCGAAGTCTTTTCTTTGGATAAGTTTTTAAAGATTTTAAACGTCTAGTATTTGTTTTGCGGGTGAAATGACGAATGAATGAACAGTCGTTAATCGTAAATAATAATAGTCGTCATGAATTAGTTATTAATTTAGTCAAACAATAAATTATGTTAAATTCCAAATTATCCATAACATCGCCAGGCCTGCACATCTAACAGTTACCGCCAAAGTGAAGCATTGTGGATATTCTTTCTAAAAATAAGTACAAATTGCAGCTCGGAAAATGTACTTGTGATTCCTGATTGAATCTTTGTTCCAGGGGCCTACATAAGTTTGGTAGCAGTAACAAAGACAGTAAAATAATATTTTTTTTTATCAACTTAAAAATTTGTGGAATGAAGTATACTAATTTTCTACAACAAAACATGTGTAACATATTTGCTAAAGAATTTGCAATTGACAGTAAACAGAAAAGCATCAGGCATTAGGATCAACGATTTGCCTAAAAGATTGTATGTTAGCAGACGGACAAAGATTAAAAATATGCTTGGTGTAATAAAGTACACCATTCAAAAAATAAGAAAATGACCAGAAAAAACATATTAAAAAACTTGTAAAGATTTTTTTATCCATTTATAATATTTTTCACTTTAAACAAATGAGCTAAGTACCAATAGTAATAAGAAATTGTTGGAATTGAGAGTAGACGGTGATTGATCAATTCCTGCCGCTCATTTTATTCAAAATTTACTTCCATCTACATTTTTTAATAGTGTTTGATGAATTATTTGATATTTTTGTAGTTTGTTGTTATTATTATTGAACCCAAATATTAACTGAAATGATACGTTAAACAATATCTCAAACTACTCCATGAAAAATCTGAGTTATTCTGAAGCTTTTAAAGTGATAAACAAAGGTTTGGTGATTAATTTGCTATAATATAAATGTCAATTCACATCTCATTTGTCGCAACAGATAATCTATACAAGCAATTTTGCGGTAAGCCGATTGGTGAATACATCGAAAACTAATATTAAAAATTTGTAAATCGAAGAAAAGGGGAATTTCAAAATATCCTGGAAGCATTCTTGGGTTATTACAACGCAAACACAATTTAGAATGAGGCTGTTCTTGTGCAACAGGATAATTTAGAAACAAGTTTAAATTTTATTTTCGATGATGATAAACGAATATATGCCTTGTGATTAATACGCTATAACATAAATTTAAATTCTGGTCTCAACAAAGAATCAAAAAAACAAATTGGAAGAAATTTCGACCAGCACTTTTGGCGGTAAACTGGTGCATGTACCTGTACCATACATTAGCATTTTACTCTTTGTTATCTATATTTCATCTTTAAATGTGCACAAGAAAGATAAACAATGCGTCAAGCATATATTAGGTAACTCTTTTCAATAGTTCCAAAATACTTTAACAAAAACTTCGTCGTTTAATAAGGCAAAGAAAAAAGAAAATTGCTAAGTAAACATTTTAGAAAACACATATCACATTTGAAAACCTGATTTCAGCAGTTAACGACCATAGCCAGAAAGGCACTCAAATTCTTTCGGGCAGCCGTGTATATCATCTAGAGATTCGTATTTATTCTACATAGTATTCTAAAATAAAGTTTAACAAATTAACGCATAACAAAATTGAAAATTGACCTTCAGAAATTTGCACCAATATACGAAAACCTACTTGACTCTTTGTGCAGCCCTGTATACTACGTACAGATTTTTATACACACCACATATGAAGCTAAAAATTAATTCAGACAAACACACGCTTAAAACTACTAAAATAACACTTCCAGAAATTATCATCCATAGGCGGACATGTATTCTTTACGTTATCCTGCATATAATTTTATTTGTATTCTACAAAAATCTGTTAGCAAACTAAATATAGTTCAGCTTAAAAATGCTTAACTCGATTAAAAAAAACATTTAAGTAATTCACGCTCATACTCAGTAATGCTTACAAATTGTTTTATGTAGCCCTGTATATGATCTATAGCATTTATTTCTACACACCACGTAGTACACAAATATTTAATTAAACATAAAAACGCATACTCTATATTAAAACACAGATCTATCGCTTATAGACGGTAATTCGGATACAGTACTGTATCCGAAATATTTTGTGTGTCCCTGTACATGAACGATAAATAATATGCACATCATATTATACAACTAGTATCTTGTAGTAAACCTCAGTAATATATATCAATTTCGTTATATTTGACATAGTGTAGCATACTTAAAATGCGCTGCCAAAAGTTTTTTCCTCGTGTACCAACCAGTAACCGAATATTTGTGTGCTGCTCTGTTAATAAATGATAAATACTTTACACTCCATATTATACAGAAGGAATGTTTTATTGCATCTCAGAAATTCACATCATATTCATTATGTTTGTAATAATGTAACATGATTACAACACATTTTCTCCTTTAATATATTTAATCCTGTAAACTAACTATAAGTGCTATACATACCATATTCGACATTAAGAATCTTGTAGTGCACTTCAGTGATATGTATAAATTTCAATACGTTTAAAATAGTATTACATCTTAAAATACACTACAAATGATTTTCCCCATAGATCATAATGTAATGGCGGTCTTTTGAGTACATTTCATTTTGTGCATTTCATTTTCAATACAGAAAGTGCCATGATAGACCCTAATAACGTATAACAATTACATGGCAATCTGAGTATATTTACGCGAGTTAGAACACGGACAAACGGACAAACAAACTGAATGCATACACACTTTTCAACTATGTTGGAAAGTATTAAAAATATAAAAATAAATTTGTTAGATGTAATGAATTTGTATTACATCAATTTTTACTTCATGCCACATATATTCAATAAAATGAGATTTCGGCCACGTAATATCTGTAATTTTTTGTCTACCTTATCTGTTTGCATTATGAAAATTAAATAGTTATATATTTGAAAGGGAAAGAAAAATGAAACGTTTGCGTGAACGTGTGTAACATATTTGTAAGCGAAATTTAATATTAATAATGCAAAGTTCAAGTTATAAGACGAATACGTTATTGTTTAATTTCAACAAAATATTCAGTGAAGTGTAGAGTGTTTGAACAAATTAAAGTTTTTAACATATAAAATGACCATTATCATTAGTTTACACTAAGCATTTCATTTTATTTAAAATTGCAATATAAAAATATAGATGTAGGTTTCTAAAAATTTGTTATTTCATAAGCGAGAGTTTTCAAAAACACAAATTTAATATTAATAATGCAAAATTCAAGTAATAGGACGAATACGTTATTGTTTAATTTCAACAAGATATTCAGTGAAGTGTAGATGGTTTGAACAAATTAAAGTTTTTAACATAAAAAATGACCATTATCATTAGTTTACACTAAGCATTTCATTTTATTTAAAATTGCAATATAAAAATATAGATGTAGGTTTCTAAAAATTTGTTATTTCATAAGCGAGAGTTTTCAAAAACAAAAAAATTAATATTAATAATGCAAAATTCAAGTAATAAGAAGAATACGTTATTGTTTAATTTCAACAAGATATTCAGTGAAGTGTAGAGTGTTTAAACAAATTAAAGTTTTTAACATATAAAATGACCATTATCATTAGTTTACACTAAGCATCTCATTTTATTTAAAATTGCAATATCAAAATATAGATGTAGGTTTCTAAAAATTTGTTATTTCATAAGCGAGAGTTTTCAAACACAAGACCATAAATGTAACGCTAAAATTATTTATTTATATTTCATTGAGTAAGTATTTTTCTAATATCACTTTACAAGTGAGCAAGTTGTTTTAAGTTGATAGAAAATTTAATCTCTTGAGTCAAGAAGAAGTTTCGATTCCCTTTCAAAAGTGATAGCTTCTTTGTTTTCTATGTTATTCGAACTTCCCAAAGAAAGACAAATGTTTTATTCATGCAGTGGATAGAATTTCGTATGTAAGTTATCTATTGGTGCTTTCTATTTTTTAATGTTGTAAAAGCGGAGATTGAAATAAGTATAAATTTCGATGTGATCTTGACGAATTTATAAAATTACGTTTTAAACAAATATGTTATATATATATATATGGTTGAGTTTAAAACTATAAAATATTGATAGAATATTATGTAGCTTCAAAAATCAATAAATTTATAAATCAAATATTTAAGTTATGACATAAAATTTCTCAGGTGAAATATAACCCTTAATAAGATTCATTCTAATTGTAAGGGAAAATAACAACAAAACTACATAAGTAGCTTTGATTTTACTTTGTATATTATTTTAACTTAAAAAAGGCCGAGATAGTATACAGAGGACCTCTTTTAAAGTTTTTTTGTTTTTATCGTGTTCAAATTGTATACAAAAATTTCAAAATATACCTTTGTTCTGTATATTAATTTAATAATTCTCTCAAAGCTTCTCATTTTTATAGCCTACAAATATGTTCCAATTTACTCCATGTCTAGGTTACAGTAGAGCATTTTTAGTGAAAGATAAATTACAATAGTAAAATACAGTGTGTTCTAGCTTTTTTTTTTATAACTGCAGTTTTAATTTTAAAAACAAAAAAATGACAGTTTTTTTAAATCTTTAAGTTTTTCAGATGAAACTTTTACTATTAAATCCTTATAAAAGAGTTTTTTTGTGTAACTGTTATATATTGGAAAATAGCAAACTAGAATAAAATACGAATATCTTTTAAAAATAATATAGATATATTTAAATTAGCGTAAATCCCTGCTAACACATTAATAAACACATTAATAAACATAATTAACACGTTGCATAAATATACAATGAATATGACAATGAATTATACAATATTTTATTCCTAAAATGTGCATTATGTTCGATGATTTTAAATCTCAGGAACGCGTTCAATCGGTCCAGCAAGATCATTATATTTATAACTAGCGGCCCGTCCCGCCTTCGCGCGGTTGGACAAAGTCTCACCTGCAATGTATTTCCATTTTAAAAATGTGTTACGCAAAATAGCTAATCAAAAATCAGCAATAATTGTCTTATTCGTCTAATCTTCCATAATCTGATTCATATGCGATGCTTAAACCAATTGGTGAAATTCTAAAATCGCTGAAGTACATGTTTAACCATTTTTTTAGTAGATTTATTATCCCCAATTTAATTCTCCTACCTAAAACTGCTGCTGAGATGTCGCGAAATGACCTAAAACGTTCGATCCCCCCTTTATCACCCTTAGGGGTTGGATTTCTAAAATCGCTGAAGCACATGTTTAGCATTTTTCAGTAGATTTATTATCCCCAATTTCATTCTCCTATCTAAAACTGCTGCTGAGATATCGCGAAATGGCTTAAAACGTTCGATCATCCCCCTTATTTAACCCCTTTAGGGGTTGAATTTCTAAAATCATTCAAATACGCATTTTACCATTTTTTAGTAATTTTTTTATCCAGAATGTCATGCTCCTACCTAAAACTGCTGCTAAAATATCGCGAAATGACCTAAAACGTTTGATTTCTTCGTTTAACCCCCTTAGTGGGTGAATTTCTAAAATCGCTGAAATACGCATTTAACCATTTTTTTGTAGATTTTTTATCCTGAATTTCATGATTCTACCTAAAACTGCTGCTGAGATGTTAAAATCTCTGAAAAACATGCTTAACTATTTTTCAGTAGATTTGTTATCCCGAATTTCATTTTCCTACCTAAAATTGTTGATGGGATATCGCGAAATGTCCTAAAACGTTTGATCCCCCTATTTAACCACCTTAGGGGTTGAATTCCTAAAACCGCTGAAATACGCATTTAAACATTTATTATATAATTTTTTATCCTGAATTTCATGCTCCTATCTAAAACTTCTTCTGAGATATCGCGAAATGACTTAAAACGTTTGATTCCTCCCTTTAACCCCTTAGTGGGGGAATTTCTAAAATCGCTGAAATACGTGTTTAATATTTTTCAGTAGATTTGTTATCCGAATTTCCTTCTCCTACCTAAAACTGCTGCTGAGAAATCGCGAAATGGCCTAAAACGTTCTATCCTCCCCCCTATTTAACCCCCTTAGGGGTTGAATTTCTAAAATCGCTGAAATACTTGTTTAACCATTTTTCAGTAGATTTGATACCCCGAATTTCATTCTCCTACTTAAAACTCCTGTTGAGTTTTCGCGAAATGACCTAAAACATTCGATCCCCCCTTTATCTCCCTTAGGAGTTCGATTTCTAAAATCGCTGAAATACG
Organism: Maratus michaelseni; assembly: GCA_963931845.1. Classification (NCBI taxonomy): domain Eukaryota; kingdom Metazoa; phylum Arthropoda; class Arachnida; order Araneae; family Salticidae; genus Maratus; species Maratus michaelseni. Next base: position 260,240,509 of record OZ007589.1, on the reverse strand, counting down.
TGTTTAACATTTTTCAGTAGATTTGTTATCCGAATTTCCTTCTCCTACCTAAAACTGCTGCTGAGAAATCGCGAAAAGGCCTAAAACGTTCTATCCTCCCCCCTATTTAACCCCCTTAGGGGTTGAATTTCTAAAATCGCTGAAATACTTGTTTAACCATTTTTCAGTAGATTTGATACCCCGAATTTCATTCTCCTACTTAAAACTCCTGTTGAGTTTTCGCGAAATGACCTAAAACATTCGATCCCCCCTTTATCTCCCTTAGGAGTTCGATTTATAAAATCGCTGAAATACGTGTTTAACATTTTTCAGTAGATTTGTTATCCCGAATTTCATTCTCCTATCTAAAACTGCTACTGAGATATCGCGAAATGGACTAAAATGTTCGATCCTCCCCCCCTATTTAACCCCCTTAGGGGTTGAATTTCTAAAATCGCTCAAATACGCATTTAACCATTTTTTAGTAAATTTTTTATCCTGAATTTCATGCTCCTACCTAAAACTGCTGCTAAGATTAAAACGTTTGATTTCTCCGTTTAACCTCCTTAGTGGGTGAATTTCTAAAATCTCTGAAATACGCATTTAACCATTTTTTAGTAGATTTGTTTATCCTGAATTTCATGCTTCTAACTAAAACTGCTATTGAGATGTTAAAATCTCTGAAAAACATGCTTAACCATTTTTCAGTAGATTTCTTATCCCAAATTTCATTTTCTTTCTTAAAACTCTTGATGAGATATCGCGAAATGACCTAAAACTTTCGATTCCCCCTTTAGCTCCCTTAGTGAGTGAATGTCTAAAATCGCTGAAATACGTGTTTAACATTTTTCAGTAGATTTGTTATCCTGAATTTCATTCTCCTATCTAAAACTGCTCCTGAGATATCGCGAAATGGCCAAAAACGTTTGATTTAACCACCTTAGAGGTTGAATTCCTAAAACCTCTGAAATACGCATTTAAACATTTATTAAATTTTTTATCCTGAATTTCATGCTCCTACCTAAAACTGCTTCTGAGATATCGCCAAATGACTTAAAACGTTCGATTCCTCCCTTTAACCCTTAGTGGGGAAATTTCTAAAATCGCTGAAAAACGTGTTTAACCATTTTTTCGTAGATTTCTTATCCTGAATTTCATTCTCCTACCTAAAACTGCTACTGAGATATCACGAAATGACCTAAAACGTTCGACTCCCCCATTTTACCCCCTTAGGCGGTGAATTTCTAAAATCGCAGAAATACGTTTTTAACCATTTCTTTTATTACATGTGTTATCCAGAATTTCATGTTTCTACCTTAAACGGCAGCTGAGATATGGCGAAATGATCTAAAATGTTCGACCCTCCCCCATTTAACACCCTTAGAAGGTGAATTTCAAAAATCGTTGAAATACGTGTTTAATCCATTTTTTTAGTAAATTTGTTTTCATGAATTTTGAGATCCTACTTAAAACTGCTGCTGATATATTGCGAGATCACCTGAAACGTTCGACCACCCTTTAACCCCCTTCGGGGGGGGGGATTTATAAAAATCCTTTCTAATTGCTTATCTAGGTCATAACAGAAATCTACTGTCCAAATTTCGTGATCCAAAATTTAGCCATTTCATCTGGGCGTAGATGAGTCACCCAGTCAGTCAGTCGTAATATCTTCATATAATAATATAGATATAAATTAGTGCGGAATGTTATTTATATTGATCGAAATTCACGTGAAAAATAATATTGCTGACGATCTTTTTAATTGCAGCTTTTTTTTTCTTTCCTTTCTAATTTAAGATGAAATTTTTACAGTCGGAACTATATTATATTTTGGACTCAAAGACAAAAGTATAACACAACAAATAGATTATTGTGGTTAGAATTTTAATAATATTTATTGTGTTTTAAATTAATTTAGGTTAACTTTACTCTAAACTTATTCTAATAAAGTTACAAAATTTATATTGTGCAGATCATACAAGGTTAACATAAATGAATGACCGGATTTAATATATATGTATATATTTAAAACTAATAAATGGTATATGAAAAGAAAAAAGAAAATCATTCCTAGATTTTTTTCGGTTACAAATGTCCAATGTGTGAACAATTCGTAATACGACAAACATCTAATCGGTAATTAAGTTCGTTCCCCACATTTTGGCAATTTTACACTGTAAACTGTTCTTAATACAGCACTGATGCGCTCTTTAAGTTATTTGAGTGTTTATGGCAATGGGTGATCATTAACGAGATCTTTGATGTAACCCCACAAAAAGAAATCACATGGCGTAAAATCCGGAGATCTTGGTGGTCATGTAAATAAGGATAAATCATCCTTACCCGCACGTCTAATCCATCATTGAGGCAATAAAAAACTTGGAATGTTTTACTTTAGTTTCATATTTTACTTATTATGTGTAATAGTTTTTAAAACATAAAATTTTAAAATTCTGTCACCGTGTATTTTGGGAAAAATCTGACGCATTTTCACATTTTTCTGTATTTTTTTGTTTATAGTTATTTTTTAAATGTAAAATTAAAATTATATGTGTCTATAATATGCATGTATTACAGAAAAAAACCTCCCCGGATGTCGCTGAAATTTGGGGATGAATGTCACATAATTATTGCTGATGTCGCATCTTTAACAATTCAATAATACATTCCGTAATACTTCCTACCTTGGGCAGGGTTTACTTTGACCCTCAACAAAGACGTTTTAAATCAGTTCTGGTTTTACTGCTATTAGATTAGAGTATTGGCATATTTCATCAATACTTAGTCAATCACAGTCACGTCAATGCAGGACTGATTTCAACATTGATGTTGTTCTTGTTGTGGGTCCATGAAACCTTAATTTACGGTTATTAAAATAAGTAATAAATGAAATTCATGACAAGTTGCTAATATCTTATATTTTATAATGGGACTTTTAAAATGCAGTTTTACAATATTAAGTATTTCGTAATTTTTTTTCTCATTGTTTTCATCAAATACGTTTGTTTATAGGCCGACAAACACAACAGTATTAAAAAATATATAATCTTTAGCATAAAGGGGAAATTAACAAACATATATGAAAATGAAAAACTTTCAATTTTTTCCGTATAATATGATGTTCCCTATTCTTCTTTTTTTTTCCCTCAAAACACGTAAAATTTTCAGTTTGATTATAATCAGAGGCATAACAATGCCTATAAAATCTGTATCTTTTTTTTTCCTTTGGTATCTTTTATCCTATTCTCTCTCCCCCCCCCCCCCCCAAAAAAAAAAAGAATTCCCCTCTTTCTTCTGTTTTAAGAGTTTATGCTTTTGTTTGTACCTCTTGTTTCCAAATGAACAAGTATATAATTAAACAATGAGAATCCTACCATATAGTTTTTGAAAATTTGATTTTATGTAAAATTTCTCGCATTTTTTTCGCAAAACGTATTTGTATATAGGTCCACATATAGAACATTGTACAAAGGAAATGGAAAATGTTTCATAAAAATCTTATTTTGAAATTTAAATAATCAAAAATATATCAGCATAAAATTTTTAAATTTTTCTTTTCTAGAGTAGGCCGTTCGCCATTTAGTTATTTTTTACTCAAAACACGTCAACTGGTCAAATTTTTAGCTCCAATGTAATCAGAAACATAACGATGATAAATCTGTTTCATTTTTTTCCCTAAGCTCCTTTCTTGAGTATCTTTTATCCCGTTTTCCCAAACAAAAGAACTCATCCTTTACCTCTTCTTCTTTAGAGTTTATCCTTTAGTTTCTTCCTTTTGTCTCTAAATGAACAAGTCGGCATCCCAACAATATCGATTTCTTTTTATGATACTTTCATGTTTTTTTCTATTTGTTAACTCCGGATCAAGCTTCTGAAATAAAAGTTTTAGTTTTTCAACATATCTCTTTTTATGAAGTTTAAGAAATATTTGTGTGGTATTCGTTGCCGTATATTTTCTGATACTTCTATTTTTAAAAGAGCAGATTATTTATAACATAGATTACTTTAGAATAAGATCTCGATTGTTTGGAATGTATATGGAAAAGAATTTGTGTATTACACATTAAATTTCATCTGTAATATAAACTTCTTTAATAATCTGCATTTTTTTCCTTCACTTATATTTTAAGATGAAACATTTTAGTATTTTTTGTTTTAAAGTACCGTGTGGTTATAAAATAAGTATCTCTATTTGGAGCTGTCTGTAGCTTAAAGGAATAACCCGAATGAAACCAAAATCGGTACACTTACTATTCAAGAACGGGGAAGAAGAATGGAACGATAAAAAAAATAATTGCAATAATCACCGACAGATGGTGCTATTGAGTGTGAAATATTATGTGTAATATAAGAACAAAAAATTAAGGCGTAAAACCGGATGACATACCTAATTTGTTGGAAAATGTCACAGTGAATGTGACTACGCTTTCGCATGGCGGTACCGATCATGTTCAGGTTCCACATAGCCATTTTGCTGGAGGACATAATCCAGGCGGTACACGACGTGCTCAACTGTGGAATATAACGCATCAGGAGTGATGTTTCGCACATGTTGTGATATGCGGTAAAGTCATTGACGTTTGTGACACCTCCACAGTACACAATATTACACATTACATGTCACACTCAAAAGCGCCATCTGTCGGCGATTATTGCAATTATTTTTTTATTGTTCCTCTCTTCTTCTCATTTCTCAAATAGTAAGTGTACTGATTTTGGTTTCATTCCGGTTATTCCTTCAAGCTACAGACAGCTCCAAATAAGGATACTTATATTATAACCACCCTGTATATTATGTTGTCTACGGGAATACAGCAGAAACTGGTATAAATTTGGTTTTATTAAATTATATATCCCCAGACATTATTAAGTTATGTAGAATGCTTATATTTTACATTGAAATAGGCAGTTTCACCTCCATGTTTCACCCTCTTCTTGCGTCTTGGTCTTATGAAACATTTTTTAAATCATTACGTAGTAATCCAAATAAAAACAAAAACATTCACTCTGATAATCTACTTGAATAGTTTTCAATTTTAAAATGAAATTAGATGAAAAACCTTTTTTATTTTGAGGTTATATAATGATATTATTACATATAAAAGAATAATTAAAATTATTTTTTTTTCTTTTTTGCGAAAAGCAATGCAATGCATTTTGTTTTTCTAAATGGCTGTTAACGTTTCCAGAATTCAAAGTGATATATTTCAAAACTTTTAAAAGTACCGGGAAGTACAATACGGACATCCGAAAAAACGTATTTAATAACAATTGTTTTAAATTATTTAAATTAGCGTAATTATTGGTTACTAACTTTAAAATACATAATGCCAGACTTGCCAAGTCTCCGGCTTTTTGGATACCAGTAATTTAGTACAGAAAATGTTGTGTTATTGAATCGGAGCATTTTGCGATTTAAAAGAACAGTATTTTCTGGTGTTCAAAAGCCGGAGACTTGGCAACTCAGATAATCTATTTTTAAATAAACTAAGGATCGTTTTATGGGGGAAGTTTCCGTTTTGCTTCCATGGATTACAGAAGATAGTTAATACTACAATTAATTCACAATTAAAAATTTAGCCAAGTTACCCACATTAATAAAATTATAGGTGTTACTTCTAGAAAATAAGACAATCTCAAAACGTTCGATTCTGCTGCGAATCTGACCCAAAAATACTTAGGGATACCAAGACACAATAACCCCCAAAAATAAATGCCTTTATGGAATTTTAGTAGAAAATATCATTAATTATATTTTGCGGAGAGAAAGCATAACTACGAATCATTATATTACAATGCGACGCGACGTGATCGATTCAAAATTCACACAAGTTGTTGAAAATTCCTTAATTTTTTGAAAATCTGTTTAGTTCCGAAAAAATGTCGTCTTTTTACAGGATGATTGCCTCTGTCAGATCAACCACTTCGAAATTACTTCGATTAAAAGTATCCAAATTGATGGATAAGGAGGTTGGGATCGATTTTAGAAAAGCCATTCGGTTCTCTGTTTTTGATTGTGCCCTTTTTAAATAAGACGCTTAAATAAGATAACCATACACCACCCAACATAACTCAGAATTAAAACATTACAATACTACTTGACGCAATCGATCCAATAATCACACATTTTGCATAAAATTCCGTAGAAATTCTTGAAGATCTGTATATTTCCGAAGAAACATAGTCTTCTCATACAATGATTGCCTTGATCAGACCAACCACTTCGAGATTACCTAGATCAGAATTTTTCAAATCGATGGATAGGGAGACAGGATAATTTGTAGGAAGGCCATTCAGTTCTCTAAATCTCTTTGTTCTTAATGCCCTTTTTCTCTATGGGCGTCTGAATAAGACCCAATTTCACGGAATATTTGAAGATGGGAATTACAGATAGTTGTAATAACATCTCTTCAGCTACATTTAAAGCAGTCATCAAAGAATTGATGTAGAGGCTGTATTATGACCCAAGTAGCACAAATTGTTGGCACATCGTTGTCAATATGTGGAAATCGTTTTGAAATAGTAGAGGTGAGAATGGCAAGGATATGGAATGATTAGGAAATGGGACGTACAGAGATCTCTCTAACTTGCATCATATCTGAGCAGCTAACTGTTGTACGGCAGTTGGTGCTTTGCTGACAAATGGTTCTTTTCAGGCGGTACGGTAAGGCAGACATTTTCTACTGTGGGCGAAAGTGGGACAGAAATTAGCCAACAATTAGTCAACGTTGACACAACCATTTTGTGCTACTTAGGAAGGGAATAAGTCGAGTATTCTTTGTGTCAAAATAGATTACGTTAAAATATTTTACTTTTTCATGAAATTAAATGATAAAACTTTAATTAGAAATAACTTCATTAACAAATATCTTAAGGATTTTGTTATGAAATTGTATGTATTGAAGAGGCCAAAAGAACCCCTTCTGCCTTTCGATTTGAAATTTCAAAGCGGAACACCCTCACCTCAACTGCTCCCCGTCCTCCCCCAGACACACATTTTTAACGCGAGATAAAATCCTTCTTTAAATTCATTGAACACGTATTTAAGTTTTCAAACATTATAACGCATTTCTTAAATATGAAGGCAGGATTTATCTTTTCTTGGACTCTGCATATATATATATATATATATATATATATATGTGTGTGTGTGTGTGTGTGTGTGTGTGTGTGTGTGTGTGTGTGTGTGTTTGTTGTATATGATATTTCAATTGCTGCTGAAGTATGTTTGGTATACGCATTGCAGCTTCATTGTTCTCTCTTGTATTTCTCATTTATTTAATAAAACTTAATCAAATATTTGCCATAAGCCTGCATTTATACTAAAGATTACATATATATTTTTTTTTTCATAGTGCAATTTTCTATAACTTATCTTATTTGAAGATTTTTTTAAAATCTAAAACACAACTAAAGTTAAGTGATATTAAAAATTAAAGCAATAAATAATCTGAATTTTTAATTATCGTAAATTATTTTTACAATAAAATTCTTTAAAGAACCATTATTATATACATTATAACTAAGAATTTTAATTGCTTAATTTACACTTATTGTAAAATATGTTATAGAAGCATAATCATGGTAAATGTATTTTTTAATTCTTTATTCCCCATTAACATATAAAAGGTTAAAGTCATAAAATGCTGAAAATCTACCAGAGAAGCACAGTTTTTAATTTATAACAGAAGGCTGAAAGCGACATGTTAAAAGGGAAGAAAAAACTTTAGAAAAACATTAAACTAGGCGTTAAAAAGAAATGAGCATTAATTTTTAACAAGAGCATAAAAATAAAACTTTTCTAAAGCTTAGAAGAAACTGATATTAACAAAAAATACAACTTACGTATTCTTGACAAAAAAAAAAAAAAAAAAAAAAAAAAAAGAGAGAGAAAGGCAATCTTTACTGGGGGAAAAAGTACTATCTAATTGCATGTTACTGTTACATTTTGTTGCATAAGTATGATTTTAATTGCAAAATTGCAAATGATGATTAAAAAAGTTTTTACTTATATTTATTATTATTATTTTACGATGAATTTGGTATATTCCTGCTTTGTGCATATTATACCCACGAGAATGTTAGAAAAGTATTAATGATAAAAGATTTCCATTCAAATTTTTAAGGAGAAAAACAATCTCTAAATATTTTAAACTTATAAATCTTATGAATTTACAGGGTCTACTTTATGTAATATTGCGTTACAACCAAATTTATTATTTGATTTACAACAAACATCATATTATTTGTTTTAAAACGTGTTTATAATACAGGGTAGTCCAAAAGTCCTTGACACATTTTAATATTCAATAGCAAATCGTGTTATATTGGTGCATTACAGTGCGGTGTGAACAAAAATACTTCCCATGATCAAAAATTTTTATTATGCAAATAAAATACTTACTTCCAATAACCACCCACATGGCGCTACACCTGACAAGCTACCCAAAAGCACATAAAAAATTTATGATAAGCAAGGACCACAAATTGTGCCAGTTATTCCCACTTTTAAAATATATCTTGATTGTGTATGCCTTTCGTTTTTTATTTTCTAGGTCAAAAATTTACACTAAAATATCACAACTTAAATTAGTGTTTGTGTGAATCATGAAGAAATAAATCAGAGTAACGATGAATAGCAATTAATTTCTATGATGAGTATTAATTTTTATTAAAAAGATAAAGAGAAATAAATTTAGCATTTGATTTTTAATTTTGTTTCTTAAATATAAAATAAGCAAGTACAGCAACTATGTCCCACTTTATTTTTATTGAAAATTGTTTTAATATAATCATTGTTGTGGTATTTTATTTTTGTGGCAACACTAATTTAAGGAAAACCTTTCATTTCATTTATGAAAGCAATGCCGATTTAATTTTAATTAACTTTCAATTTTTTATAAAAATAAATGTTTTAACGAAATGTGAGTGTACTATGTCAGAAGACGCTTCAAAATCCTTTCATATGGCATCCCATTTATCGTTCTGCGTTTTCTATTTTCTTAGAAAAAAAACATGTTGACAACAGAAACAATATGTAGGATTCCTGTTTTTACTCCGATTAAATTTTGCGTGATTCACACACCTCTGCTTCAATTAAAGTTCTGTTTTTTAGTTTTCTCTAGAAGTCCATCTAGTGCCGTCATCTGTGATCAAATGCGTGCTAAAATTAAATTTTTGATGCATTTTGGACTAGCGTTGCAGGAGTACCGCCCATCTATTGACATTTTTTAAAATTAATTTTTTAAAATTAATTTTAAAAAAAATTAGATAATGTGAATCATTTCCGTCTATACCGCACGCTCGGACGCCAATTGCTTGATTTTGAATTATTTTATTAATATATATAAATGACTTTTGAACCACTCTGCATATTTAAAGAACCCTGCCATGGTATTTGCTTCAGGTTTCTATTAAACACAACAAACTATCTGGTGTTCAAAAATTAAACATAATTTTTATACATTTTTTATCTATGTTAGTAATAAAAAATATTTTCAAACACGCACATGCCTAACAAATAAAATGACTTAGTGAATAATGGTGAACATTTAATTTATGTTAATAAAACGTTAGCATGCTGAAAATACTGCATATTTCTAAATTTGAAGCAAAAACAAAAGGTGTTGGAAAAATAAATAAGATAATTGAAAAAAAATAATGCGTATCACTATACCTCTAATTGTTATGAAAGAAACATATTGGTAAGAGTATAATTTGTACCAGAATAAAAAAGTTATTTTATAACATCCAAAAATTTACCCAATTGAATGCTCTTTCTTTTTATGAGAAAAATTGAGAATAGACAGAAACATATCAATTTTTTTTTTTAATTCAAAAACACATTTTTTATTACGGAAGTTATAACTAAATTCGTATAAAATTTAATAATTTTGATCTATAATATTTTTAAATAAAATACAATACAAAATATGTATGCGTGTGTTTATTCCAATCCATTAGTTTTTATAATATAGATAAATTTATATTTCGACGACCTAAAGGAACAGTAGTAATTGGACAGTAACTGGAAAGAAAGTTATAGGATTTTATTACATAAAAAAGGAAATCTTTTTGATTATAAAATTTTTGCATAATGTTTCTGGTAACTGATTATTTGTTCAAAATATTTTTGGGTTTTTTTCTTTTTTTTTTTCTTCTTTTTAATTTATTGATAAACAACATAATTCTACGGATATATAAGAAAAAATATATAAAAAATCGCAGGATTTTTTACATTAAATACGAGGAAGAAAATTAGTCATAAAAAGTGGTGCTGAAATGTCAAAAGCTTCTGAGCCCTGTGCATAATTTGCATCCTGAAGTATGGTAGTGTAAGGAAAAGCATCACTGCCAATGTGGCAGAATTCTAAAATCGATTTAACGATCTTATTATAAACAAATACAATACTGGACAATAATAATCGTCATATACCATTTTTATACAAAAACAATGTGCACATATTTATTATTATGAGATTTCATACATTTATTAAAACTGAATTCCATTTTTTTAAATAATCGCCACTAACAAAATTTTAAATCATATTACTTTTTGGTTGTGTACATAGTGATTATTTTCTTATTGAATCAATTCGTATACTGTTTTTTTTCTAATCCTACAACAAAGTATGATTCCAAAGCGCATTATATTCATTTATCATCGATAAATTTTCATAAAGAAAATAATTGCCTATTTACATTTCAATATTCATTGACATTAATAAACTGAATTAACAGCCGAAACCTTCGGCACATCCTTTTATTATCATTCAGTTTAATCGTTAAACTAATGCAGAAATACATTGCGTTCTATTTTGAGTGATTATTAGAGAATTTTGCTTGCATTTACTCGCTTCCTTAATAAACCAAGGGATAATTAATACTTTAATTCCCCTACTTCTAAATAAAACTCCTCCTAACATTATCGCACTTTAAACAGTAATTTACAAAACCTGTAAATAATGAAATAACTGAATTTAATGTTCTTTCATAGGGAACACATATACATCGCACAATTTGAACATTTCAATTCACAAACTTTCTGTATGACACTATTCATACGACAAACAGAAAATGATTGTTTAAAATAAAACATAGTAACATATTCGATAACTAGAAATGGTTCTACTTTAACATGTAATATTTTTTTTTAGTACAGTTATACATGTTTAGTAAAATATTTAAACATATGCAAATGTGAATATCTTGTTTAAAAACTGCTTTGAACAGAGAATTGATTGCCAATTTATAATGCAAATATATGCAATAACCAATTTACATTGCATAAAAAATGGTTCTAAATTAAATGGCATTTAAAAGCATGTTTATTCAAATAACTAGTTCTTTAGCTTTTTATCTCAAACCCACCCGTTTGATGAAATAGACGAGGGTTGCCACTAGCGACTATTTCTTTTTCTACCTGTACCACTATTCGCAAACAATTTTATTTTTGGTACTATTTTTTATAGTTATTGTAGACGTGTATGAAAAATAATATACTTTCAAGAATTTGCGTGTATATAAGTTACAAACTTAGTCGCCAGTAACAGTTCTGATAAACTCATAGGTCAATCACAAGATCTAATACCGCTTAAGCTTGTTTTCAATTCCAAATTCGCTTCTTTCTGAGACATTTCGGAATTCATATTTGTTCACACTAAGCACATGAGACTGACAGATTATGTTTTCCAGAAACTATGAAATAAATTTTTTGTCACTTTTTGATAAGGGCAAAGAATCTTCCAGAAAATTCTGTTAATATTTGTGATTTAAACCAAATTTGCAGACACGACAGCACGATAAAGGACATCGCAAGTCAACAACCATAAGTCAAGGTGTTCAGAGTTTTCATTTCCGGCCATAAGTCAAGGTGTAATTCATTTATTGAAAATGGAAAAAGAAATATTTTATTCCAATTCACTTCAATAATATACATTCCAAATCATTTTTTATTTAAACACAAGTGCCATGCTCTTTAGTATAAATATGAGTCGTAAATGCGTCGTAATGTTTCGCGGTAAATATGTATATATGGCGTAGGCTAATTGAGAAATGTCGCTTTTTACAAAAAGTCTAGGTTGTTTGCAAAGAGCCAGGCTAATTTGGGGACCCATCTGTCTCTCCCCAATCAGCCTGATACTTTTCAGACGTTTTCCAAATAAACTATGCATATTTAGACTTATTGGAAAATGACGATTTGTTTCTCAATCAGCGTAATACTTTTAAGGCTAACTGGAAACTGTCCATTTGTTTTTCAAACAGTGTGATACTTTTTTTCATTTTCATTACAATGAGCCCATGCACTTTTAAGCTAATTAAAAAATTACCAACTATTTGTCCAAACAGCCTAGTTTAATACAGATTCATTGCAATAAATCCAAGGTATTGAATGTTTATACCTAATTTCAGTATAGATAATAGGAGCAGAAGCTTAAAATGCTTATAAAATATGTATAAGAAATCTGTCTTGACAGATTTCATTAACATTTCTGATTGTCTAAAGTTAATGAATACTTTATTTTTATTTAAATGGTATATTTTTCGCAAACACTCCGTTCAGAGTTTAAACGCAATGTGCACATGAAGTGAATTTTTAATGTTTTCCCAGCATTATGCAGAGAAGATGGGATGCTAATTGAAAATAATTATAAAATTTTATAAGAAAAGTGTTGTAGGAATAAAATTCGCAGAAGAGGTATATTTTGAATATTTTCCCAGAAATACGCAGAAACGATCAAAAGATCGGATTTTGGAGGACAATAATTATATATATATATATATATATATATATATATATACCAGTATTTTGACATAATCTGTTATTTAAAAAAAATTTATTTGATTCCCTTAAATTTTCCCTATGTACAGCGTGGGAAAAGAACAGAACATCTAATACTAACTCTGCATCAAATTTTCGTAGAAAAAAGTTACTGATACCAAACGATTGGAAATACAGTCTACTTTTAAATGATGTTTATAAAATTCGATTAGGAGGCCATCTACATATCAAAACCAGCGCAAACATTGTTTTTTCAATAGCAACCCCCAATTTTAACACGATATTTTAAATCATCGGTTCAAACTGCGCTTAAATACCAAATTTCGAGTCATTTGGATGATAGGTTTTTGAATTATAAACATTCAAAATTTAGAATTTCTAATGTTAAATAACATTTTCATATTTTTATTAATATCGCTAGAAATTATAATCCTAATGTGCAAACTTTTTGTTTGGCTATAATACTAAAATATCCAAATACAAATACGCTGATTTTGTAATAAATTTATAATAGGAATTTTGAATTATGAAATTAATATTCGAAAAAAAATATATGAATTGCAACCTTTTTCTTTTTGATGGATTTATAGTTATTATACCTCACTTTGTGCTCATTTAAAATTGAACATTTTTCTTCCAAGTAGTTTTCAAATTACAAATAAAAAAGGAAAGATGCTGGTTGTCTGTGATGTGCACAAAAGTACAATTTGAAAAAAATATTTTACTCATTTTATTGTTGACTAGAATAAGATTTTTTTTTTACTTTTCCTGTGTCTGTTTTTACATTTTTTATTAAAATTACTTAAATCGCATTTGCATGATATATAAAATTTACGTCAGTTATATAAAAGTTTCGCTTTTATTTTTAAATTAACAAAGTTGTTATTTTTTTTCTTCAAATGAAAACTTACCTATCTTAGAAACCTACCTTAGAAAAAAATCTTACTCTATATTTTTGTTACAGTTAATTGAATTTCTAGCTTCTTCTCCAGCCTAATAAACCTACTTTATTTTTTCTACGGTATGTATGTTTGAAGTAATATACAGGATGGTTATAATATAAGTATACCTATTTGGAGCTGTCTGTAGCTCGAAGGAATAACCCGAATGAAGCCAAAATCGGCACACTTACTGTTCGTGAAGGGAGAAGAAGAATGGAATAATAAAAAATAATAATTGAAATAATCACTGACAGATGGCGCTACTGAGTGTGAAATGTAATGTGTAATACAAGAACAAAGAATTAAAGTGTGAAACCAGATGACACACCTAATTTATTGGAAAATGTCACAGTGAATGTGGTTACGCTTTCGCAAGGCGTTGCCGATCATGTTCAGGTTCCACACGGTCATTGTGCTCGAGGACACAATCCAGGCGGTGCACGACTTTCTCAACTGCGGAATGTAACGCATCAGGAGTGATGTTTCGCACATGTTTTGATATGCAGTAAAGTAATTGAGGTTTGCGACAACTCCACAGTACATAATATTACACATTACATTTCACACTCAAAAGCGCCATCTGTCGGCGATTATTGCAATCAATTATTTTTATTGTTCCATTCTTCTACCCCCTTCTTGAATAGTAAGTGCACCGATTTTGGTTTCATTTCGGTTATTCCTTCAAGCTACAGACAGCTCCAAATAGAGATACTTATTTTATAACCACCCGGTATTTTATAAATTCATAAGCAGGGTGGCTAGTGTTCAGGGAAAAATACAATAAAAAAAATGATAAACACCAGTATATTCTTATAGGAAAATTCATGTTAATTATTTAATCGAATAATCAACATACATTTTTCTATAAGAATATACTGACGTTTAGCACTTTTTTTGACTGTATTTTTCCCTGACCTCTAGCCACCCTGATATGTGTTGTGCATTTGCTGAAAAAGTTTGAAAAATGTGTCATTAGCAAATGAGTTAAAATTTATAAACATGCCAAAACCAAATTTAGGGTTTTTCTACTCCGGTTCCTTATACTGCCTACTGCTATTTTGTATTCTAAATTTTGTATTCGCCGATATTCTTCCCATATAAATTTAGAAAATAGCAAGTGAAATAAATTCAAAATCTGAAAAAAGCATTATAAAAACTCCTATAAAATTCTCGAAAATTCCCTATAAAATTCCCCTATGAAACTCACATCCACGAATTAAAAAATATTTTAATCACAGATAACTTTATATATATTTTACTCAGATAATTTAACTCTTTTAAACATTATAAAATGAATATTGAAAAGGATTTTACCGTATATAACAATAGCCGAACCGTATTAAGTGAATAAAATGGTCATATTGGCAAGGAAGAAAATACATTATTAGAAGTCACTTAGTCATTCTGTAGAATTTCATCAACCGAGTACCGGAGTTCATTTCGGATACATCCCCTAAAATATGCTCATTTTAAAATAATTAATTTCTCTGAAACCAATCGTAGGGAATTTATGAAATTTGGTATCTAGGCTTAGTTTGAACTGAAGATTTAAAATATCTTCTAACAATTGGATCTAGCCATTGAAAAAAAAACAAAATTTGGGTTTGTTTTGATATATAGATGGCCTCCTAAGAAAATTTTATATTCATGATTTAAAAGTAGACATTTTTTCCAATCCTTTCGTACCAGTATTTTCTTCTACAATAATTTGTTCCAGAGTTAGTAAGGGGTGTTCAGCTTTTTGTCCATAACTGTTTACTGTTTTGCCCCACGCACAGTGGAGTATTTGATGCAAAAATCTGGCCAAAAAAGCAGAAAATAAAATTTGCTTAACAATTGTAAAAATCATATTTTATAATAGCTGACTAACTGGTGCATCGATTCATGTGTATTTCAGGGGTATGAGCCATATCCGGCTTCTCCTAGCCTCAGTTGAAGTGAAAGTTTCTTTGTGAGAAGATGCTTTTTTGTGATGTTACAGCTTTGTTATTGTGTTTAAATGTATACTTTGATATGTGCATTTAAATAATTTTACTTTTCATATAATAAAAAAATAATTATACTTGAAAACAAACGGGTTATTATTAAGCGATTTTAGATCTAATTTATTGAAATATATCTATTCAAATATATTTTCTAAAATATTCAAAGCTTTTTTAAGCTGTGTCTGGTTTTGTCGGACCATTTTTAATTATAATCGTGTTTGTTATAGTCTTGAAGGCATTTTTTTTTTATGTGCAGCATATTGATGCCTTTTTTAGATATCAGTGTTTTATGGGAGGACTGCAAATCTACTAAAACACTCAAAAAAACCAGCATATATGTACTATAGAGACTCAACTTTGGTCAATATTAAATGCTAGTAATATGTATATTATATGCATTGTTTTTATAAATAAATAAACATTTATGTGTAGTAAAATTAACCACATTTAATTAAACATTACATGTAAATAAAATAAACCTATCAACAGTTAATTTCTTCTTATAAACAGTAAACATTTATGAAAACTTTGTATTATACATTTTTTTATTTAAATACAAACATAAATTTACGCATATATAACATTAATTAAGTGTATTTACTAATAGTAAGCCAACAACAACGGTTTTAACTTTAAAACACATGAAACTTAATTTTGGCCAGGTTTATGCCTCAAACATTCCATTGTGCGGCGTAGGGATTTCCCTCTACAGTACAAAGATTTAACCAACCTTTGGCCATACGGGCGGTGGAGGGAGGAATTTCTCAAAAAAGTATTTTTTGTAGGAAATTTTTTAATTCAAATTAACCCTTAATTGCATAGTGATGTAAATTTCCATCACTGTTTATTTAACTTTTAATAAATAAATCAACTTCTTCGCCACCACTATATTTATATAGAAATATTAATCCAGTAAATTTCCCGGAACAGTCCGGAACAGTTGGGACCGGTTCAGGGGCTTCCTAGTTGCATCAACTTTACGCCCGGTCGATGGAGAGTAACATGTCTTTTAAATGTGAGCCGTTGGGAATGGATAAGCTTGCAAAAGTGCAATTAAAAGAAAAAAAATTGGTTAATAGAAGAGAGAGTCAAAGATAAGAATATAAAAGGTATCACTGTAGTAAAGTACTACTGATGAAAAAGATAAAATAAAGATGGGGTTCAGGACATGTTCGAGAAAACAAAAAACAAACAGCACCTAAATGCACGCGGCAAATCAATCCTTTTATAAGAAAAAAAGACACTTTACAATGGCCATACAGTATTTTTTTTTTTTTTTTTTTTTTTTTTTTTTTTTTTTTTTTTTTTTAATGGTATAGCAAGGAATGAGTTTAAATATGAGATTAAGGCTATACAATATTTATTTATTTATTTTATTTTTTTTTTTTAAATATATAAAGAGAAAGATACACAGAGAGAGGTGAGCACTAATGATCACCGTCAGTCAAACATGAGTACTTAGGTCTCTTGCGATGCTGTGGCTCGGATGCGTCGTAGTCCGGCAGCTCAGCGATGATTTCATTGGGGAGATCATAAAGTTTGTCATAGAATTTATTGGAAAGGTGGTTTATACGGGCTATGAGAGTGGTTGTTTTGAGGTCACGGCGAACAGTGCTGTTACGCAGGTAGCGTGAGGCGCCCCTGACGGTGCGCAGATGTCTATTGTGTAGTCTACTGAGGTTTTTAATAGATGATTTACAGATGAAGGCCCAGACCGGACATGCATAGGTGATGATAGGTAGAATGCATGAGTTGTATAGGAGAAGTTTATTGTAAATGGACAGAGTATTACTGTTGAGGAGAGGTTTGAGTGCAGCGGAGGCGCCAGCGACTCTGCCCCTGATGTTTAGGATGTGTTTGCTGAAAGTTAGTCTGCGGTCAAGAGTTACACCTAGGTACTTAGCTTCGTTAGACCATGGGATGGTGGTGTTATTGATAGTGATTCTGTTAGGATACGTGAATTTGCAAGAGAAGTAAACTGCAGCAGTCTTATTTTCGTTAATTTTGACGCGCCAAAGGTCGCACCAGTGTAAAAAGGCGTCGATGTGAGTCTGTAGGTACCTGTACAGTGTGTACGGGTGGTGAGCGTAGGCATAAATGGTGGTGTCGTCCGCATAGAGAGCAAGATGAGTGAAAGGTGTTCTGGGAATGTCATTAAAGTATATGTTAAAGAGAAGTGGGCCGATAACACTTCCTTGAAGGATGCCTGATAAAATGTGGAAAATTGCAGAAAGAGTGTTGTTAATGCGGACGCGAAAAATGCGATCGCTAAGATAAGAGAAGATAAGGTGTATGAGTCTGGCAGGGAAATTAAGAATGATTAATTTGTAGATGAGGCCCAGATGCCAGACTTTGTCGAATGCCTTAGCGACATCGAGAAAAATGGCAGCAGCAGGGATCTTCGAGTTGAGCTTATCGCTGAGAAATTCGACAACTCGAAGTAGCTGGTGTGTAGTGGAGTGCTTTGGGCGAAAGCCAAATTGCTCAGGCATGAGAGTGTTGTTGAGTTGGATGTGGTGATGGAGATGCGACCAAATGACGCGTTCGATGACTTTGCTGAGAGATGGAAGGAGAGAGATAGGTCTGTAGTTAACAGGATCAGTGAGGTTAGTGCCAGGTTTAGGAATAGGAGATATGATTGAAATTTTCCAAGGCTTCGGAAAATAGTTAAATAAGAAGATAGAATTAGTGAGTTTAGTAATGTAATTTATGTAGTTAGGGGGTAAGTTTTTAAGAGCAGTATTAGAAATTTTGTCGTACCCAGGTGCTTTGCGTTTTTTAAGTTTAGAAATGATGTTGTGAATAAAAATAGGCTGAATGACAGTGGGGGGTTCAACAGGGGGCTGAGCAAAAAACCTGTAGACCGTGTCGCTGACATGTGTATTGTGATTGTGGCTAGCAAGAGTGGGATTCGGTGAGAATTGATCAGAGTATGATTTGGCGAGGAAATTAGCTTTTTCCTCGTCGGTGTAAGCAGTGTTGTTGTTGACTGTGAGGGGGGGTATGGGGGTGTAGTTGTTGTTTATTTTGCGTTTTATAATCCAAAGTGAATTATCTTCACTATTAATGTTTTTGATAAAGTTAGACCAATTTTTCTGTTTTTCTTTGAAGATGCAGTTCTTAATATTATTGTTAAATCT
Source organism: Maratus michaelseni (assembly GCA_963931845.1). Taxonomy (NCBI): domain Eukaryota; kingdom Metazoa; phylum Arthropoda; class Arachnida; order Araneae; family Salticidae; genus Maratus; species Maratus michaelseni. The sequence continues at coordinate 260,221,683 of OZ007589.1, read as the reverse complement.
ATTAATGAGTGGTTTTAAAGATGGATCTCTGGTATTTTGAAAGAGTCGTCGAAGGCGGTTGCGTTGTTTGCAGAGGTTGTAAATGTAAGCTGGAGGGGTAAATGTATTGTTATTTTTAAAGTATTTAATGGTGGAGTGATTAAGTGCATTTGTAATATGAGAGTTAAAATTATTGACAGCAGTGTCAATGTCAGCAGTGTTGTTAATATCAGGAAAGTTTAAGATATTGTTATTGAGAAAGTCAGTATATTTATTCCAGTCAATGGCCACAGAAGGAGGTGGGGAGAGAGGGTTAATAAGGTCAATTTTGAAAGAGACAGGAAGGTGGTCAGAGCTTAAGTCGTTAATAACTGTTGTGGTAATTGGGTAAGGAAGGTTTTTAGTAATAGCAAGGTCAATAATGGAGTTGCGGGCTCTTGGAGCTGTACTGATGTGTGTTGGAGTGGTAGGTGCATGTAGACTAAGGTTAAGATTTTGAATGAGATTGTGAAGAGATGTACCTCTGCGGGAGTTGTCATGGCAGTTCCACCGCCTGCTTCTGGCGTTAAAGTCCCCAGCGAAGAAGCAGTGAGTGTGATGTGAGAATAGGGTAGAGAGTTCCTGAACCGGAAAATTACCAGTCGGGTGAATATAGACGGAAGCTAAATGAATTTTGATATGTGGGAGTTGTAAGACAATGCTAGTGAAGTCAATGTTAGGGAGTGTGTAATTTTGAGTGATATAGTGCGGTAAATGATTTTTAATATAGATGGCCGTACCGCCCCATCTGGGGTCGGCTGCGCGTGGAGTGTAATGTAGTCTGTAGCCTGGGATGTTAATTTTGAAATTAGGATTACGGGTTTCCTGAATAAAGATGATGTCTATATGAGGGTGATCTAAAATAAAAATTTTGAATTCATTAAATTTATTACAGATGGAATTACAATTCCAGGTGAGGATAATTAAAGAGGAGAAGTTAGTTGTATTATTCATGGTTGGGTGTATTAAATTCCGAAGCAAGGCTGTCGAATTCATTCATGATTATGAACATTTTTTCTAGTGGGTTTGTGCAATTTTTAGTCTTTTTGGAGATGTTTTTAAAGCATTGTATAAATTTGTTAAACTTCAAGATTTCTTTCATTTCTTGGAATGTATTAAAGATTTCTGATATTTCAGAGGTATATTGAGTGTTTGGGTTATTGTTAGAAGTGGTGGGATGTGGGGTCTGGGACAGATTTTGGGAATCTGAAGGTTTGGTGTTTGAGTCTTGTGTTGTTTGGTCCGGGTTGGTGGCCTTGTTGGCAGTAGAGTCAGGAGTGGTGTCATTTATGGTGGGAGTGTTGTTAGTCTTTTTCGTGTAGTTATAATTAGCAAGAATATCAGTCAAAATTTGGACGTCTTTTTTAGGATTGGGTACCTTACGGTTGGGCTTAGTGGGTTGGTTTTTTTTATGAATTTGTGGTGTTTTAGGGCAGCCCCTATAAGTAGCTGGGTGCGGACCAGAGCAGTTTGCACATTTAGGTTGGATTTTGCCAGTTTGGGGGCAGTCAGGGGTGAGATGAGGGCCTGCACATTTACAACATTTAGGGGGGAATTTGCAGATCTCAGACGCGTGTCCAAAACCCTGGCATCTATGGCATTGTTTAACGATGTTTGAGCCTTTAAAGCGCTCCACAGTTACACTTAAGTTACAGATTTCTGAGATTTTATAAATTTCGTCGAAGTTATCTCTGGGAAGAATGTTTACAAGGTAAATTGGCATTGGGTTTCCAGTCTTTCTGTTTTTGAGCATAGCAGCTCGATTTGCAGTGAAGTTGTATTCCTTTAGGGCCTCAATAATTATATTGGGGTCGTAAATTTCCCGTGAACTATGTTGCTAAACAAAGTTAAAAATCTATCTTAAAATTTCTGGTGTCTAATATTTAATATATGTATAAAAAAAACACAATTGTAAAAGAAAAACTCATGCAAAGAAGGGTTAAAAAATCAATTATAAAAATAATAAAAAATGAAAATGTTAAATTTAAGAATTTATCTTTATAATATTTCGTATACATTAGGTACAAGACTACTGTAACTCTATTGTTACTATTGTTTTAGATTCGTCATCAGAATAGTCGTCTCACGATAAGGTTCATTTTGTTTACCTTTTTTCCATCGACTACTTCACTAGGTTTGCTGCGAATGTCTGATGCTAAATTGCTAGTCAACAGCAGATAGGCATAAATTTATCATATTGCTGTGTTTATTATAACTTAATTTCAGGTTTTAAGATTTATAGTTTTCATTTCTAAAAGTTTATGAAATTTCATTGAAGGTAAATAGCAAACATATCTAGTCCAGTAATTGAAAATAATCTTTGAAAACTTCTGTCTACACATACATGTTTTACTCATTAATGAGACAACAGTTTTGAACAATGAAAGAGTGTCATTACTATTTCATTTATAAAAGTAATGCTAAATCCATCTATGCGAATTTCAGAAAATGTTTACAGAGCAGAAAGGTGTATTATTAAAATACATATAGTTCCAGACATTTAAAGTATTATGCGTAGAAAACAGGACATTTTTTTCTCTAAGTTTAAAAAAATAAACTGTCCTAATTTATACTTTTTGTTTGGATGTACTTGATACACAAAATATTCGACCCCAATTGTGCAGAAATATAGAGGGTGTGTTGTAAATAATATACATTATTTTTTGAACCATGTTCGTTGAAAATTGCTTTCAAATACGCATCGTTAACATATTTAGGCATAATTAACATTTCTGTTATAGTTAAATTTTTAACGATTAATTATGTTTGGATTGAAGTGAAAAACCCTGTATTTCTAAGTAAAAAAATGGATTACGACCCTTGTTTAATATACGTTTATGTGTGTGTGTATGTGCGTTGTTGTTAACTACCAACTTTAAAATGTATCCCTTATCTAATATTTTTTTGTATCACTTTCTATATTCAGTAGAAAAACAGATAAAAAGTCTTTTGTTACAATTTATATAGAAGTCTTTTAATTAATATCTTCAAAATGTCTCTTGAATCATAGGATTCATACTTTCAAATTTCGGAAAAAAATATTTTTCATACTTTAACTGAATGAGTAGATATTATTGTAGACATAAAAATATCTATATTTGTACTTGATACAATTGAATCAAGAATGCTTACCTTCCTTTTTAAGATCTGAGTTTCTTTGTCTGGAGTAATTTGACTCTCTTTGAAAAACTCTAGAAAATAAATACTTTCTTCATAAATAAGCTATTTGTCTTCCGATGAAAGATCAGAAGCAAATATATTGTTCATTTTCAAAAGTGATCCAGAATTGCTCTGCATTGGGAATTTTCTGTCCTTCTTGAAAATAAATATTTGGAGAAATTAGTTATAGTTTTTTTTTAAATAAACATATTCTTGAATCGAAAGTGTATTTGCTCATGTTTTAGTTTGTGCAATTTTTATTTATTACAGATGTATAAAAATACAGATATTATATAATCTTTAAAAATTGGAAATTTATACTTCTATTTTAATATAAATTTTGGTGACTTTTTATTGAAAGCTTGTCCTGCGGGAAAATCGTTTCAAAATTTATTTTTGAATGCAAAGTTTATGTGCATCAAAAATGTCATTTATTGCATCATGTTTAGCATTTCGATTATTATTGAAATTATTATCGTTGATACCTAAATACCTCTCAATACAATAAAAACAATTACGGATTATTTAAAACGAAATAACAATTTATTGTGATTGCTTACAACAAGTTTCGCATATTTAGAAAGCAGTGACAGATTCTTGTCAATAATCTAAATTTGAACGTTTCAGAAACTGTATCAAAAATGTGTACTTTAATATTTAATTACAATTTACATATAATATACGAATAAGGTGAACATATTTGCGCATCATACGAGGATAAATAAAATATAAGCAGGAATTTATAATCTGAAATTTACGTAAATAAACTATGAAATTAAATGTGTGATTTTTTTCCATATATTCTTTTCAAAATATATTATTTCCAGCAGGTAGGTAACTTTACATTCAATAATCATAGCCTGAAGGGGATGGGTTATCACTCCAATTGGGCATCAACACCTCGACAGCAGCATTGGCCTCCATTTATAATCTCCAAGTGTGTCTTTCCGTAACTCCATTAAATGATAGTAGCACGGTCATATGGACTGTATTTAGGATGTCTCAAAATTTTTGAATGATTTTTTTCTGCTCCTCCGTAAGGGATTGGACATCTTTATGTAGAAGCTTGATGCTCTTGATCAGAAATTCAAGTCTTTTTCGTTAATTTGCTAGTTTTGTACTTTCAGTAGCATGCTGTCCTTTATTAATACTAGGACATCCACCCGGGCTTCCCGGGAAAGAGAATATATGTGAAAACCATTTATTTATTTATTATTATTGTTATTACTATTATTATTATTATTATTATTATTATTATTATTATTGAACATTCTAATAGATTTCTTACATTTAATATATATTTTTTAAAGATTGTCCCCTAACAATACCAAAGAGTATTTTTATTTGAAGTATGTCAATTATATATTCAAATAAAATTTTGAAATTTATTTAAAAGCAATAACTTCGTATTTGTCCCGTGCCAGAATTTAACAGCCAAAGAAATCGTTAAAAATTTCGTTATCTACAACAGTTTTTTATTATTATTCTGATAATTTCAGCGGTTTTAAACGCATAGTTCGGTTACATGTCTGTTAAGTTTGTGTTTTATTTATACTATTTTATTTGTTGCTTAATAAAGTCTAAATTTCGTTATTGAATATTAGCTGGAAACAAATGCTGAACTTTTTATATTGTTTAAAGTGCCAACGGATTAATATTTTGTAATCGTCTGCAAGCAATATAGAGATAGATTTTAAAAAAAATCATTGAAATTAATCTTGAAATTTAATTTAAATGATATAATAAATCAGTAAATTAAGATACAGTTTTCAAACAAACTGAATTTGAAATTAGATTTTTTACCTATATAACGGTGTAAAAATTAAAAATGTGCGATGCTTAGAAATTAAAAAAAAAATTGCAGTAGAAAAAATCGCAAAACTGAAATTTCATCCTCAACTCTTGCCATTCGCAAAATGACGTCAGCGTTACGCACGGACAGGTTTGTCCTTTATAATATAGATAGTCTACAGTAATATGTTTCTTTAGTATGAGTCGTCAAACTGTACAAATATTTAAAAAATTCCATTGGGCCTGGAAATGCCGAACATGAGCGTTGTTATGCCAATTGCAGACCTAGATTTCTTTTTTTAAAAGTATCGGTGAGCTACGCTGTATGTGTGAACGATATGTTTTTCGATGTTCTTTATGCCTTCCATTATTAACAAATTAGATCAGAATCAGATGTGCAACAGAAGGGTATATTTTCTATGCACTTATCCGGATGCTGACTGAAAAGAACGAAATGAGTGTTTTGACAAATATTGCGCTTTTTACATGACATTTCTATCGGTTTTATCTATTAATGTTAACGCACTATCACACTACCAGCTCGTGCTTGAACAAAGTCCACTTTATATTTAATTTAGCTTCATATGCAATGAGCTGGGAACATTGCTTATAGTCGTTATTTTGTAATTTTTATGTGATAATATTCTTCATTTTTAATAAATAGCAAATATTAAATTATTAAATAAAAGGAATCACCATAAAAGGAATTTTACAAAACATTATAAAATAATTATATCTGTGAAATTAATTTGATTTTCAAAATTCCGGAAGTTTCTATCACATCTTTGCATCCTAACATACAATTGCTTGACTCAGCCACAAGTCTTCATATTCGCAGAGAAATAGAAGTGAAATACATACATTCTCGGATATTTCAATATGTAATATGTTCTCAACATTCTGGAACATTGAAATTCGCATATTAGTCCATAATATACAATTTATATAACACAGAACGTTTATTCTGGTTCAATTTACTTTTCACTAAATAATGCTCATTTAATGTACAGCAGAGCACGTTTTTCATGATATTGGATAATTGACTAAATACCGCGTTTAATTAATATACTCTCAATACACCACATGATTATAATTAGCTGGTATGTTCAAATTTACGTTTAATATAACGCACATTTAATAATGGTTTGAGGAATTTTTCAATTATGTGACACAAAATTTTAAAACACTTCTATTGTATATTTTCAAAGCCATTCATTAATCATTTTATGCAAAAGTTTTGATGTAGAATAATACAGGTTATCCAACTGAAATGAACTACCGGAAAATGACGGCTTTAGAAAAAAGTACACATATATGTTTTCCAGCTACTTTCGAAATTCAGCGAGAGTACTTTCAGCATTTCCAGTGAAAAGTGAATTTCTAGAAGTACTGGTATGACAAGGATTTTTTTCTTTGTACCTTTTTCTAAAACCAAACTTCTAGCAGCCTATCTTTTACTGGGCCAAAATGCTTTAGTACTTTTAAAGTGGTAATATAGACATTTGTTCTTCAAGAAGCAAAATTGCTCTCTCTTAATACGGAATACGCCTATCCATCCCAAATAAAATTCTGTTTCTATAAAATCAAAAAATCAAATCATAAATTGTTATCGTTCGTTTAATGAAATCACGAACGCTATTAAGTATAACTGTAAGCTATACACTGTTAAATATTTGCAGCAATCATTTGGTCGTTTTTATAGAAAATGATTACATAACCTAAATCTTTTAAATTTCGGTTATGTAACTGTTTTCTATAAAAACGGTCAAATGACTGGACAGTTTGCTGCGCATTTTTTACAGTTTACAGCTATTTTAGATGCGATAATCCTTAATATACCGTGTGTACATGTATATTGTTGTAATCTAATGATGTTAGAAATGAATTCTGATCGAAATGATATTACTGTAAAAGATAAGATAAATGATTTTTCATTTGAAAAAATTCGAAATCTTTTTCAATGGAAAATCAAATAAACACGTAATGGCCTTTTCCTCCCAAAAATAAAGATAAATATATTTTAGAGCAAATGTTTTTATTGTTTTACGCTCCTTAGCCAAACGGTATGTTACTGCAAGTCCTGAAATCCCAGGGCAGGACGTACAGATGCCATAGCTTGTCATAGCGACGGGATTAACCATACTTCTATATGATTGATTTTACGTGCACATACTTTATATTACATTCACAAGGAAGCCAACAACAGTTCAGTGTTCCCATTTCGTTATCCACCGAGGTACTGTCTATGCTTTATGATGTATCACTTCGGTGGAGAACCTGTGCTGTGCAATATGTTTGGCCGTCCGCTCGTTTTAGATTAATATGTCAATAATAAGTTAAATATCTTTTTCATTCTGTATTTTTTTAGTGAAAAGGAAATTCTATATTTTAATTCTATTGATGCGATTATTTTATGTAGTGATATAATATTTTAACATTTATGGATCAAATTGGTTAAATAATAAATCATTAAAAATTAAATTGGTGTCATAATCCGAGTTAATGAAATGTCCCGCTAAGCAGAATATATTATTTTGGCAAAATGATAATTTTATGAATTTAACGTTTATGATATTCAAAATAATCATGACATAGCATCAGCTATGGTATTTCATGTTGATAGCCTGATATTTCAAAAAATCATATTTGTATATTTTTAATGAATTGTGAATAAGAAATGATAAATTTTAATAAATACTTCTTACACAGAATAGTAAGGGTTGAAACCCATTTTACTCAAGCCTTTCAGACAATTTTTACTGTCTTACATAGGGGCATTAACAATACTTTCCATTCATCTATTTCTTTAAAAACATTATAAGTATTTAGTTATATAAAGTTTGTTCCAACTTAAATTTTTTCTTAATTAGATCCATTTTCGTCTAATTATAGGATCAAATTTAAGTGTACTATATTGTTAAACACCGTGAGTGTGATAACAATAATCTGCTGTAATTTGCTTTATAGTTTAAGTTGGTTGATATATTTCTAATGATTTGATAATTTGTATATCTTAATTAATTCTAATTAGTTTAACTTTTTATATAAACTTCTTGAAAAATGCGACCTATGCTACTGAATATCAAACTAAATAAATAAATAACAAGAATTGTGTCCAGCAGGAAGTAACATTATTCTGCTTCCTAGAAACAAAATATGATGGCATTTTCATTTTGTTCAACGGGTGATTAAAATTTAAACTATCATCTTTAAATTTTGAGATAAGTATATTTATTTGTTGTAACTTCAGTTACACCAATTTTAGATTTAAATATTGTTTTAAAAAATAAAATTTTCTTTGAGTTATAGAAATATGTAAAGAAGGTTTGTAAATAACAGATTAATTTATTTGTTGTTTATATAAAATCATGAAAAATAAAAAAAAGATATATTTATTAAATGTTCCGTGAATCTAATAAAAACTATTATAACACAAAAAGATTCTGCTACAAAAAAAAATTTAAAAGGCATTTTATTTTTAATATTGAATTTTTTAATAAATTTTCAATGAGTGTATTAAAATAAATAATAACATAAAAAAATTCCATGTTTATAAGATTAGTCCAACCTTTCGTAAAATATTTATTTTATGTTTTTAACACGTGTGAAACGTAAATATACAATTCTTACTGGCTTTCAAAGATGTGTTATACTTTTCGTATGCAATAAATATAACTTTTCCGGAAGTTCTGAAATATCTAGAAAAGTTTTGGCTGAAACTGAACAAACGTTACTTCAGAAACCGTATCAAAAGAAAATGTCAGGAAGAAGAATTTGAAGCTGTATCAACCTGGTGTGTTTCTGTGTGAATTGGAATAGGAACAAAAATAAGGCATAAATTCCAACTGTTTCAAGAACTTTCACAATGTACTTGAAATTCAAATTGATTCAGAAGTTTAATTAATTTAGCGAAAGTACCAACAGAAACTTTCCTTGATAGCTTCTCCATATTTCACAATGTTTAGTGTTATATTGCTCTCCTTGCATGAAAACCTATTCAAAAACATTTTTTTTCTATTTATACGTAGATTCTGGTCTCATTTCTATTTAATGGTATGCATAAATTATGATAAATCATAGAACATCTGTCAGCAAGGCTTGCAAAAATTAGATATATTGAAATAGCATTATGCAGTTAGTGTTATTTCTAAAAATTAAATTTAAACTGTTTGTCTAATAAAATTACTTTTGCTCAAATGGTTAAAATATAGTGTTGTAAGAATAATGATTTTAAATAATTATGTATAATCTTGTTTCAAAGAATAGATACAGTATATTTAAAAAAAGATAAATTAAAATGTTCTAAATATTACACAAGAGGACATGGTATTATATGAATGCAATAAATAATTTTACATGGAAACTTTAAGCATTTACTATTATAATTATATAACAGCTGATTTTTTTCCATCACTTTCAAATGTTTTAAGCAGATGTTACTGATGGATAAAAATAACAATACAAATGGTTAAAATAACATAAAGTTGAAATTAACAAGTTTCTTGTATCGTTAATACTTCGATAAATATATAAAAATATGCGTAAGGTGAATGGTAACTAAATTTAAAGTATAAGCTAAATAATTGTATTTTCTTAAAACTCAAGTAAAAAACCCTTCACACAATTTTTAAACAATATAGTTAAAGAAAAGAATGAAACCCATAACTGAAATAATGAGTACTAAAATCAATACTAGTTAATTCAATGTCACTAAACTATGCATAATGCATTCAGTGACTTTAGATAAAACTTTACTCGCTTTAACTTGCAACAACGTAACTTTCAAAAATAATTTAAATAGTAATTGGATAGTTTTAAGTATATATAATATAATTATATACTTGAGAAAAAAAACACACAACGAGATATTTGAGTAAATTTGTTTAAAAATATAGTGATTAAACTGTTATGTATATTCTTACACAAATTTGTTAATTTATAATTTGCAATTAGTTATAGTTTAAAAATAAGTTTGTATTGCATAGAATTTTTAAAATACTAAAATAAAAGTAATGATTTCAGCAATTTAATTGACTTGGAGAAATGAATAAGTATACGGACGTGTAAAAAATGATGGGATGATGATAAGCAAATTTAAAAGACGCTCTCTGTATGCTCTCTTGGGGAAAGTTTCTTTAGACGTAGATACATGGCACAACATGTATGGCTCAATGTACATAAATTTGGCTTTGTAATTTGGCTTTGTAATTTGGCTTTGTAATGATATACTCTGACCAGGAATATATAATAAGAATTAATCTCTTATCTCTAGTCATGTACTCTGATACTTTCTTGAATTCGGTGAAATGTTATTTACCATTCATTGGCCCATGGAATCGATTTTCTTTTGTCGAACACTATGTACGATTTTAACGGGCTGGTTAGATACTGGTACTTCCATACATCTGGATTAAGAGATGTTTAACCAAGAGGGGTGTTTACTGTGGAGTTCTATATCTGACAGAGGCAATAAGTTTGTACCTAGGTCCGCACTTTAGCTTTGACTTTAGCCACTAAAATAAATATATATTCTTTGATGTAGAGGGGTAATTTTTTATATCATTCACGAGGCGTGTTTGCAGTCAGTTATCCATTTCATATCCAGTATTCTTTTAAACAGCTTGCGAATATACGAAGAGCCCTTCTATTTGGATATACTTTTTACCCAGCGTTCTTGTCATCGTAATCTTTACTTTATTGATGACGGCAGTATATAATCTGCAGATGTGCATTTATATAAGCAGTTATGCATTTCGTATTACACAGGTGCTTATTGGACATCATAATTTTACACTATACCCGCCTGACCTTAAATACCACTCCCTTCTTGTCAGTACATTTCAGATAGAGCATTGTCACAATGAAAGGTGATCATAATTATTTATCTAATCAGTGTATCAGAGACAAATCAGTCTTCCTCTGTTTTTCAAAATATTTCTAAAATATACCTATTAATATAGTATTCATTATTAAGGTAATAGTCCATAAACGTATATTAGCGCCTGCGTTGTCATTTGATAGAGTTTGCAGAATTTGTTATATAGAGAACATGGAAAATTTTACTTAAAATACTAATATGGTTTTTAAACAGAAATTGAAAGATATTTCTTTTTCTGTTTATGACACTACTATTATGATTTTAAACGGCCAGTTAGATGCGTGGACTTCAATGCATCTGGATAAAGAGATATTTAAACAAGAGGGATGTTTAATGTGAAGTCCTAAATCTGACAGGCAATACAATTGTACTTAGGTCTGCACTGTAGCTGTGCCTTTAGCACTGAAATGAATATGTATTATTTGATGTAGAGGGGTAATTTTTTGGCGTCATTTATAGGCGTGTTTGCAGTCAGTTATCCATTTTCCAATGTTACTAAAATATACATAACATAAACGTCCATAAACGTATATTAAATTAGTGCCTGCATTGTTGTTTTCTAGAGTTTGCAGAATTTGTTAAATAGATAATATGTAAAATTTTACATAAAATATTAATGTGTTTCTTTAACAGAAATTCCCTAATATTTCTTTTTACGATGATAAAATGCATTGGATCTATTTAACATTGAGTATGTATATCCATTAAAGTGATATATATAACCTCAAATTATAGCACAAAATGAATATAATGAAACCTATGCATGGTATTAGGTATTCAGCATTAATACTAATTAATTACATAATGCCATTTATTAAGTTTTAGTTAAGTGTGTTTATAGTAAAATCAACGTGAATTAACTATTAAAAAAACTAAAAGGAGTATAAATTGATCTAAAATCTAGTAAAATCAAATTTTTCATTACCGATTACTAGATTTATTCAGCAATTAAAAACTTGAAAAACCTTCTTAAAAATACAGTGCTAAAAAAAAATAAAATGTCCTCCTTCTAGGTATAGAGTTTAACATACTAATGGCTGCAAAAATTTATATAAAAGAAAATAGACAATTTTCCTTGAATACCTAATAATCTTCTAATTACATCGATTTTTCATTATCATAAATATATGCAATATGTATACAGCAACACATTTAATTTTTAAAATACGTTTAGAGGATACGTACTTAATTCGGAATGGACAACTTGATATTTAACATGGTCTTACAAATTAACGTTAATATATTGCTGTCGTAAAAAAAGATATCTTTTCTTTTTGATATTATAATATATGTCCTTTTCGTTTAAAAGGTGATTATAAATGTAAAATGAAATAAATTTTTAAATTGATTTTTAATAGAAGATCCGAGGAAAAAAATCTACAACTACAAAATAGATAGTATGTTTAGATACAATATTACATTCGAGAAATAAAAAAATCTACATACTCTTATTGTTTAATAAATTCAGATTAAGCATTTAATTTTTCCACTGCATAAAGTAATATCATATCAAAATATATTTTAAACTATTGTGCACTAAATATATTTAAGGTAAAGGAAGTAAAAACAACAGTTATTGCTAGATTGTTTTTTTCGCTATATTTATTCAACTTGTCATTATGTAATTTTTTTAAAATGCTGATTTTGTGTTCCGGTGTATCACACTGATAGAGAAATTTAAAAAAACAATTAGCCTTAAATCGGTAAAACATGTTATGAAGCCTATATAATATGATATGAAGTTCACAAAAATAGTTTTCTAACAATAAAATAATCTGTTACTCTTGTAATTATATATACTACATTTTATTATAATTAGATTATCTTTCTGCACATAGTAAGTAATATTTTTAAAATATATTTTATATAGTACGCATGAGGTAAATATAAATTCATTTAAAACTTGATGTAAATCATATTTTTGCTGAAAATTTAATTGTCACATCTTATATCCATAGTTTATAAAACATAATGAAATACCTCCACCGAAAATCAATCATTAATAAAAAAAAATGAATAAATATAGAGTTGTTTAAATTTAGAGCAATTCTTTTCAATAAAGTAATTTTTCAAAAGTGATAAATTGTTTTTTTTAAAATAAATTATTTCTCGTCGAAGGAATGGAGGGACAATGCAAACACAAAAACATTATTCATTTTTCAAGGTATTTCGAAATCTTTAGTTTGAAAATATTTTCAGATAAAATCATCGACACATTTTCTTTTAAACTACATTACTGTACTAAATAGTTTTATTTTTTCAGTTCGTGACGGGTTACCTTATTTTTATGTATTCAGCAATCTTGTGCTAGACATATAAAGTTTGTGTAAAATTAACACATTAACATAAAAATTCATAGTCAAAATATAAAACACCGAAGATCGTTTTGCTAAGATCATCATTCAAACATCTAAGATCATTTTTTAGATCAAATGATATTTCCCCATTTTTTATCACCCATTGATGCATTTTCTCTGAATGAAAAAAAAACATAAAGCGGTTGCCAACTGAGTTTCCGTGTACCACTAGTGGTTCGCGAGAAACATTTGGTAGTTAAAGAGTATTATCGCCATTATTTACATTTATTGGGTTTTATGAAAAATAAAGCAAACAAACTGAAAATAATATTTTAACACGCCCCCGCAGGAGTCGTATCTACTTCGACCAAGTGATTGAATGTCAATTTGCAACAGAAATTTCTAAGTTAAATTAATAAATTAAATAGATATATATAAATATTCTGGGGGAAAAATATTTTTATAAAGCTTGAGTAAAACACTGGTCGCACTAGTGTTAGGTAATTCATGTATTTAAAGCTGGATATTGCATGAAAATGCATTGAAATTTTTGATTTAGTTTCCAACAACAAATTTGTGCTGAAAATCATATAACTTGTTGTCAGAGCGATTTTAAAGCTTGGTGCAGTTGTTGGCTTGAAATACAAATGACTCATCGTTATGCAGTAACGTCATTGGAACAAAATGTCGATGACCCTATTCCATACAAGCATGGACAAATATCACATTAAAATGTGCCATACCCAAAAAAGCATAAATTATTTTGTAGTTAATAATTTTGTCACAATTAATCAAACATTATATATAATTGTTGTTTTTTATGATTGAATAAACATTTACGAATTTCTCTTCATTTAGTAGCAGTTGAAATTTTGCTATTTCAATTGGTGCATTTCATATAGTTTAGCTGGTTATAGTTTAGGTAGATCTTTGATTATCCGCGCGATTTTAAAGTTATAAATTCAGTGGTTCGTAATGTCACTAATGTAGACGACAACAGAATTAGCATATCTACATAATAAATGATGTTTCCACCCTAATTTTATAGTACCCCTAATTTTATAGTATTTCCCTCTAATTTTATAATTATTCATGGGAAAAAATGTATTTCTGAATTACATTTTTTTTTATTATTTATATAATTATTTTTTAAATCGCGGTTTCATAAACCGTGTGTAACACTTTCCAACATAATTATGATAAAAGGGTGAATGTGTCAGTTGCACTTCCACCCTGATTTCATTTTGTTACGCTACGATTGATAATTGATATATGTGACAAATGCTGAAAACACGCATCACAAAAAAAAGTTACAAAAGATTATTTAATAAGCTAAAAGGCTAAAGAGTGAATTTGCTTAAGGAGCTCTCTCTCTCACACTCTCGTAATAATAAATATTCCCTCTTAATAAAAATTCCAAGATCATACAGAATTTGGTTTCAGAAATATTAATTCAATCCTTAGAGAAAAAAAAAGTAATTTAAATATTGTATTTTGAGAGGATTTAAAGGATGAAACTCGCGAAATTTGAATCCACTCTCAAAAATCTCTTTCTCTCAGAGAGTATAGAAATCTCAGAGAGTATTCTCAGTATGAGAGAGAGAGAGAGAGAGAGAGCATCCGACACATTGACAATGTCATTCAGAAACATGGTTTTAGAAAAATAATTGAAACATATATAATATAGAACATATTTAATTTAAAAATTGCATAAGCACGTATTTTTAATGTTTTAGGAAACAGTAAAAAAAGTATGTTTATAAGAAAATTGAAGAAAGAATTCTTGAGTGGGCAACGGTCAAATAAGTTTGGAGACTCCTGGTGTAAAATGTGGCACTTTTGGGTTATAACGGCCCCGAAGATAACCAAGATTTATCTCCAAATTATAAAGCATATATGACATTATAATAATATATGATGTATATATAACATTTCATGACTCATATGGCCCAGTTATAGACATATATTACGTATATATATTTATGATATAAGTATAAGATGCATATGATGTATATATGCTATATAAGGCGTAAATAATATGTATATAATGACGTATATGGCACATCTATGAGCGTTTGTATATATATATATATATATATATATATATATATATATATATATATATATAAAACTTTAAGTAAAATTTAACCATTGAAACATAAGAAACTGACCACATACACTGAAATCCCGATACCAAAGAGCCCTGTCAATTTACAAATTAAAATTGTAGTCCTAATAAAAGTAACATTATTAATTCAAATTAAGAAGAAGAAAAAAAAAATATAAATAAATAAATAGAAAATAAGGAATGAAATATAAACCACACGAGTATATACACAAATAAAAGCTTATAAAGTAATTTACTTTTTCAAGGGCAAGAAAATCACATTTATAAGCAAAGAACGATTGTTTTCTGTATATGACACCAGCTTTTGCTAAATATAGTGTCATATCTTGCCCGAACAATCGCTGAAACAATATTGAATAACAAGACCTTTACAATGGAATATGATAAATTATACATACAATTTGAAAAGGAGTGTGAAAAAGAATTAAAAAAATTAAAAAAATATATATATTACTTATATTAATAATATCCCAAGATATTTAGTATATTGTGAGCACATGTACAAAGTTGTATCCAAAATAAGAGGTTAAATTCACAGTTAAATAGAGAATCCTTCAGATCATAAATTGTAACCTACAGTTACAGTTATTTTTATTTAACTAAATAGATTACAACATTTTAAAAAATGTAGAAAAAAAATTATGATATACATATAAATAAAAATCATTAATTATTTTATTTTAATTTTAATTTAATAAATTAAAATATATAATATTACTTGATAATTTGAAAGTATTTCATAGATATTATTACCTCCATACTAAATTCCCAAGTTTTAATATTTTAAATAAGCTATACTACTGCTATCTATTGTAGAAATATTAGACTATTTTAGCATACTATCAAATACATTGCTGCTGACATCTGGTGTACAGATATTCTACTAAAACTTTAATATTGTATGTATAATTACTTATATGCAGCTGTAATGTAGTGTAAATATATTAATTTTACTAGTTAATATTAATGATATATATAGAGAATAAGAGTTACTAGTATAATATAATTTATATTTTAACTAACCCATTTAAAATATATCTTTATTTAACCCAAACATTAATGTAGAATCCATATGATGCTTTCATTTTATAAATTAGTATTATACTTAGAAATAACATAGATTATTCAATATGGTAATGCACTTATTATAATTTAAATCCAGCTATTTAAATAATATCTACCATTAAAAAAATATATAAAAAACATAAATATTAATTAAATTAAATGATCTAATAATAAAATAAAATAAATAATATAAAACTAAGAGATATGTTTATTAGTGTACTATATTTAATAAATATTTAATATTTACTAAAATTAAATATGTTTAACATATTAATATTATATTGTATTGATTAACCCATTGTAACATCCTTGATAATTTTAACTTTTGTTACAACCCCAATAATATTAACTCCATATAATCATAACAACATTTATAGAATTTGCCCACATGTAAATTTTAATTTATGAATGACTTTTAACTAAGATGATCCTATGCAGCACATGCTCTTAATATGAGTTATAATTTAGCGAAATATATCAACAGTCAAAAGTTGAAAATTAACGTTAAATTTTAAAATATGAATGACATTAAACTAGGATAATCCTATGCAGCAACGCACACAATAGGATTCATAGTTTAGCCAAATATATCAACAATCAAAAGTTGATTATCATTTTTATCAAGGAGATTTTAACAAAAAAAAAAAAAAAAAATACAGACATTTAACCCAAATTAAATCTATATTTATATGTGTAAAATTGATTTAACTAAATAGTAAGGATATCCATAAACTTGTGCAATTTGAAGGATATGTATTAAATTTTGATTTTTAAAGTTATTTGAACAAAGATTATTAATTCTATGTGCGAAATTTAGTAAAATATTTACAAATACTGATTTATGTATACATGACAAATAGTTAGTAAATAAGTTAACCTTAAATAAGTTAACCTTGTCATAAATGTCAGACAAAAGTTTATTATCTTTAAGAATTATCTTAAGATCAAGAAAATTAATTTCCTTATTTGCCATAACATTGAAACTATAAGTTAAATTTTTATGATATTTTATAGGTAATAAATAATTTGAATTACTACTAAAATAGAAGACAATAATGTCATCTATATAACGGTATATTTTACAATTAGCAATATTAGAGTTACGTTCATAATAATATAAATACAATTCTGCAAGAATTGAAGAAACAATGCCACCTTGAGGGAGTCCACAGCTTTGTATATATATAGTATCATTAAAAACAATATAATTATAATGGAGAATAAATTTAGTTAATGTTTTAAAGTAATTTAACGAAATTTTATTTTTTAATTTAATAGAATCCTTGTATTCCTTATATAATAAATTTACTATCTTGAACATATCGTTAATATCAATGTTATTAAATAAGTCATTAAAATCAAACGTCTTCATGTATTTTATGTTATTTAAATTTTTAATATTATTGACAAGTTGAAAACTATTTTTTATGCTATACAAATTATCTTTTTGTTTTGTAAGTTCAAACAATTTAGTGAGAATACTTAATAAAAATTTGCTTGCATTATTGTTATAAGTATTACAACCGATTGTTACAGTTCTAAATTTTAAAGGAGTTTTGTGGAATTTAGGTATAACAACTATGTATGGATAATTAAAGTTATAGTTTTTAATTTTTAGTAATTTATAAAATTGAAATATATGTCGATTATTAATGATTTTATCTAGATTAGTTATTTTAAAGTTTAAATTTGTATTTATAGCTTTAGTTATTAACTGCGAATAATAATATTTGCAGATGAAAGCATAATTGTTTGGTGATTTATCAACATATGTAATAATAAATTTGTTTTGTAAATTCGTTATTTCACTATTTAGTTGTTTAAAATTAAAATTATATATGTCCAAATTCCTATGAAGTTCAGCATTTAAATTACTTAAAACATTTAATTTCCATTCATTAAAAAATTCAAGAGGTTTATTATAATCTATTGATATTTTATAAATAAAAAGGTCAAGATCCAGATTAAATTGTTTTAAAATAGAAAAAATTGTATAACATGAAGGTAATCGAAATTTAGTCCCATTAGTCATAAGATTACGCAAGTAATCATTCTCTACAATATTAATATCCCCTGTAATAATGTGACCATGTACCTTATCTACATAATTGCTATAATTAGGATTATTACATAAGCAAGGAGGTTTATCATTTGATGTTAGAAATTTTGCAAATTTATTGTAATTGAAAATCCTACGTCCTAATGTAACGTTGTATTTGTATGATTTATGTATTGTAAAATTTTTTATGGGGAATTTGTTCTCAATGTTATTAATTACATTGTGTATATTTATTTTATTAAGTACAATATTGGAAAAAGTAATTATAAGTAGAGTGTTGTTAGTTTTTTTGTAAGTGTTTTTTGAAATTTTTACATTAAGTTGATTAATTCTAAATAATAAAAGATCAAAATAAACATCACTAAAATGTGGCGATAGATTTAATGATAAAAAAACTTTATAATACTTGTTAAGATTTTTCTTTTTGATCGAAAAAATATTTTTCCTAACATCAAGCCATTTGTAAGAATTATTGAATTCATATTCCAAATTAGATAATTGCCGTTCAATATCATTACTAGAGATATACTGTGAACTATTACAATTTTTACCCCTTTTTGTACGTGTAGTTTTTGTATTTGCTGTATGATTTAATATAGCATAAGTGCTACTGTAATATTCATGTTTAGTAGTATTAGTATAAACAAGGTTTGTACGATTAAATAATTTAGAATTAAGACCATAAGGATATAATGAGTTACGAGATTTGATAAAAATTGATTCATAAAGTAGTCTATCAGTGAAATTTTTGTGCATACTTAAGATTTTTATTGTAATATCTTTAAAGTCATGTTGTCTAAAGTGCATGTGCTCAACATTTATAGAATTATTTTTAATAATATCCTGTCTATGTTGATTGATTCTGTAGTGCAATGGATTACATGATTGACCAATATATTCCATCTTACAAATATTGCAGTTTATCGAATAAATAATGTTGTAAGCTTTACAGAAAAATACATTAATTTTAGCGTTAGAACTATTTACAATTTGTAATGGATCTGCATGTGGACATGTTAAGCAACGTGGTGACGAACATTTTTTGAATTTGAGTTTCACTTTGGGACAATAAGACAGGTAACTGTTTGACGATCCAAAGAAATCCCTGTCAATTTCCAAGTACCGGGCATTAGACCTAATATAATTATTATCGCCTAAATTGCCAGTCGCTAAATCTTTTTTATTATTACTGACCATATTGAGATTTTTATATCATAAATAAAATTTGACAATGTTTAAATATACATAATATAAAATTGTATAAAAATATGATTATGTAATACATAATGCTACAAATTTATTAGTTGATTTCTAGGTTAAATAGTACGAATATTCATTACAAGTTTATCATTTTACTTCTAGGATAATTAATACCAATAATTAAAAATTAAAAAAATAAAATTCTATGTTAATTACCAATAATCGTAAATTAAAAAAATAAAATAAAAATTATAATAATAATAATAAAAATACAAAACCTGGATTACAAAAATTATAATTTATGTACAATATTTACATAGAAGAAAAAATGTCCCACCAAAACTAGTATAAAATACCTTAGTACATATTTAAAATTTTAACAATAGAAGCCCTTACAGA
The DNA here is from genome assembly GCA_963931845.1 of Maratus michaelseni. Classification (NCBI taxonomy): domain Eukaryota; kingdom Metazoa; phylum Arthropoda; class Arachnida; order Araneae; family Salticidae; genus Maratus; species Maratus michaelseni. The sequence goes on along the minus strand of OZ007589.1, from coordinate 260,201,689 downwards.
ATATACAAACCAGATAGTTCAATATGCAAAATGACCAAACTCTTCTGACCCAAACATAATCAATGCAAACGGCCAAATCAACATGTTATTTCAATAGCAAAAATACAAAAAGTTAAGAATGCAGCAACTTAAAATGATGGTAATGAAATACAAGAAATACATCAAAATATGCGCATAGGCAGCATTAAAATAATGTATTTAATAATTATGAAAATATAAGATATGCCAAAATTTGGGCTGTAATTAGATGAAATCTAATTGATGGCTGCAATAGAACGATATTCAAATGAATATAAAAATTAAAATAAAAATTAAAATAAAAATATAACTATCCACAAATGATTGCGCAAATGCAGCATGTCATTATGGAAGTTCAATATATAAAACTTTAAGTAAAATTTAACCATTGAAACATAAGAAACTGACCACATACACTGAAATCCCGATACCAAAGAGCCCTGTCAATTTACAAATTAAAATTGTAGTCCTAATAAAAGTAACATTATTAATTCAAATTAAGAAGAAAAAAAAAAATAAAAAATAAATAGAAAATAAGGAATGAAATATAAACCACACGAGTATATACACAAATAAAAGCTTATAAAGTAATTTACTTTTTCAAGGGCAAGAAAATCACATTTATAAGCAAAGAACGATTGTTTTCTGTATATGACACCAGCTTTTGCTAAATATAGTGTCATATCTTGCCCGAACAATCGCTGAAACAATATTGAATAACAAGACCTTTACAATGGAATATGATAAATTATACATACAATTTGAAAAGGAGTGTGAAAAAGAATTAAAAAAATTAAAAAAAATATATATTACTTATATTAATAATATCCCAAGATATTTAGTATATTGTGAGCACATGTACAAAGTTGTATCCAAAATAAGAGGTTAAATTCACAGTTAAATAGAGAATCCTTCAGATCATAAATTGTAACCTACAGTTACAATGCGTATCTATGATGCATATATATAAAGTTTGCGAAGATCTTGAAGAAACTTCTACTGCAATTTTGACATAATCGTAATTGAGGGGACAGTATAACTCAAATGTTCCTAAAATGTTATTATATACATTGAAACAATAGTTTTGTACAACTTTTATGTATTAAAAGTCCCGTGGCACATTATCTGCAGAAAACTGCAATTGTTACACTGTTAAAAACTTGCAGCAAACTGTCCAGTCATTCGACCGATTTTAAAAGAAACGGTTACATAACTGTCATTTATCGCGATTCTGACCATAATATGCGTAAGAATATGGTCAGAATACAATTTAACTACGGTTATGTAACTATTATCTGTAAAAACGGTCGAATGACTGGACAGTTTGCTGCAAATTTTTAACAGTGTAGTATCAATCAAAATCTCAAGTTAATCTCGATCAACTTTTTTCGCCTCTGATTTTTTCCTCCTTGATAATGGCTCGGATTGTAGCTGAAAGAGCTCGGAGTGAGTTTTGTACTGTTGAAATCTAGGGTTTTACAGCTTTAAAATATTTTGTATATATTTTTTCATCAAACACCTATTTTAGTAAAAAAATATTTTTTCATGAATGTTTTCATATTTTAGAGTGATTTTAGTATGACAAATTTCTTGATTATTCAATTCATTTTCTATTTCTGAATAATGCTTAGTATGTTTCTCCATTTTTTCACGTCTTTGTGATAGATATACTTATATATAAAATAATAAAAGCAAACAAAATACAGCATAGATTGATTTGTACATTGTGAAAATGTCAAGTACGTTAATAGTATTTTCGACTTTTATGTGTGATATAATTTTAAATTGAAAGAATATTTTAAATAAGAGCATACATATCAAATATCCATTCAATTTTATAAATGTAAGAAAAATATCCCAAAGTTATTATTTCCATTTAATTAAAATTTCTATGTCCCTTTTACAGAAAATTATCATTGAACAGATGCAGGCTCATCATCCCTTAAAGTATTGTTTATTTATGACAATGTACGACTCTTTACGCATTTGATTTTAACCCTTTGTAATAATTAAATGAGTAACATTTGATTTGAATCATTTTATTAATTGTCTGTTTATAAATTCAATTTTAACTTAGAGTTTAATGCTATGCAAATAAATTGGATATCGCGAAATATTTTCCAATTTCAAGCCGGACGTTGTAAATTTCACACTTAAATATGCTTAAAAGTAAAGTACGTGTAAATCCTATTCAACTACATTTCTTGTTTATAATATGAAGTTGAAATGAAGTTGAAAGCGTAGAAGCAGTAATATCAAAAACACAGACCTACAAAATGGTACATTTTTTCTCTGCACCGTTTTGCGTGTTTCTAATGTTTATTTGAAACGCCAAGTTAAAAAATACCACGTTTTTCTGTCTATCACGTACCGTTTGTTCCACAAAGTGAAAATGGAAATAAAGCAAAATTATACAAAAGTATTTTTACGCAATTTTTTGTAGATTTAAAAAAAAAAACTTACAAAGAAGCTGAATATTACATTTTATTAATTTGTCACGCTTCCCATATGATAGAGTGCCTATCTATTTTTTATAAGGGTAATCTAGTGGACAAGTGAGTTTTGAGATTTTGTATGCGATCGTGGTATCCTAACCACTGAGCTCTATAATAATACGGAGAGCTAACTCACCGACCCACTTTCTGCCGCAACGGCATCACACTTTCAGTGCGCACAAGTAATGCGTCCTGCACTTTTCTTAATATTACAGGCAATTTTTTTAACTTTTCCGCACACTTTTTGTCACTTTTGGCTATTTCTACAGCTTTTTCATATTTTTATGAGCAATACTTCATATATTTTTCTCTTTTTTTGATTGATCTTATATACAATTTACTTTTTAACAATTATCAAATTAAATATTGGTGATGAATTTAAATAAAACCTGTAGATTTTACAATAAAAAATAAATATCAGTGAAAATTGTAGCAACTTCGTTATATTTTTCAAAGATAATCTAAGTTGACGATATCTACCCCATACTATTCTATGGGAGAAAATCTGTGTTTTGCCAAAGATTTTCGGAGGAAAATCTTTGGCATTGTATTCATGGGGAGACCGCTGGACACAATGTATTAGAATAGGAAGTTAGCTCTCAGTTCTATTCTGGAGCTCAGTGATCCTAACTCATAACATTTCTGCGTGAATGAAACTTATTTATAAAGTGTGTATCTATATCCTGAAATCTGATTATCATGGTTATTTCTGCAATGATATGCTAATTATGTAATTGTGGTTATGTACTAGCTATGTATAGTGCTGTAGTGGATGGAATCAGTGGTTTTGTAACGCATCTTGCACTCGGGTTCTTTAGTTCTCTTGTGAAATTCGAAGAATTTGTTGACTTCAAACGGAGTGTCCGATTATCAGTTTGGACAGAGTCGTCAGCTGTGAGTTTTCTCCAATTTAGTTAGAAGCGTCAGTAGAAGTAATCAGCTTTCTATCTGAATAATCTAGATATATCGGAATCCACGGAATTTTATTTACAGGGATATTATATTCTAAAAGGAATTTATTATGTTCCTGCAGAACGAACGGTGACCTCATTTGGAGCTAAGTGAGTTAAATTTATTAATTTTTGAGAAAAGGTTTTCCCTTAAGACTTTCATAAATTTGATTTATTTCTGATTGTCGGCATTAAGCCTACCCGCTCTTCTGATAATTTCTTGCTTACTGTTATAAATAAATTGTTGTATTTGATTAATTCTGCGTCATGGCTTCCGTTCCTTTTGACAGCCACGAAGGTATGTCAGTACCATAACTCTCACAAAATGACATCCATTCTAATTATTTTTCGTCACCTCGAAGAAAGTTGCTTTTACCCCTCCCCTTTAATTTTTTTTTTAATCTTCTACAATGTTTTAGGCAGCTTCTTATGTAGTATACAGCCATATTCTACTGTGAAATGAAGTTCAGGGGCATCTGATGTTTTATGAATTATTTTAAAATTTACCTATTAAAAATTTTAAAGTTTTTATGACTATTTGTTTAATTTATCAATCAGTCAGAAATTCTAAATTTGTGTTGTAAGTGCACATCATGGAGTTTCTTGAGTACTTTTCCCAAGATCGCTTTAAAGAAAAAAAATTGGTTGTAATCCTATGAAATTAATTATAAACTACACATGTTTAAATGTATGTATTTCGTATTATTATATAAACTATTTTCTTCCTTTAAATTAATAGATCGATCATTAATTTTTATACATACTAGTTGTACTATACAAACACAGAAACTACATAACTCCAGATTTTTACGCATACACACATCTTCGTAAATCGTTTTGCTTTGTAAACTTCGGTATTCATACTGCTGCATATTCAGTACCAAATGTCATCTCATTCTTTAATTTGCGCTGCGTTTTTTTTTCTTTTTTAGTCATTTTTCGTACGATTACAGACAAACCTTGTTTTTTTCTTGTTAGAACAGTTTGTCAACAACACTCTACAGAACTAACAAAACGTTTTTGTTTGACCTTAAAAAAGTATTTATCAATTATAATGGTATTCATATCTATCAATAATGCTAAATATATGCAAAAGTTTCAAAATGTTTGTTTGAAAGCTATCTGCATGAAAATATTTTACGTTTTTCGAGATTCCTTTTTAAATTGCATTATTTTTATTTAAGTGTTTCCAAATATAAAATATGTTTCCAAAACACCGAAGGTAACAAAATAAATTTCAATCGCTTATAATATATTTTTATCACCAACTATTAGGATTGCGAGAAATTAATAAAAAATGTATTTATTGTATTATTTTTTTTATTATACTCATTAAAATGTACTATGTAAAGTGAATGTAACATAATATTTCAAAATTTTATGGCTTTTTTACATCATTTTTAACGTTATTTCATACTTTTTCTTTTGGAAAAAACACTTTTTAATGTTAAAGTTAAGCGTGTTAAACCATGTATACGCAGGGTATTTGGAAATTATTGCAGTAAACTTTGAGGGAGATAGCTTACTATTCGGCCTAATAAAAATTATCAGAACATCCCCAAATGGCACAATCCATCTATAAGGGCTGTAAACCCAAGAAAACAGACACAGGTATAAGAAATCTACAAATATCCACGATACGTGCTTTTCACCTCTTATGGAGATGTTATGTGTGATCTCTCTGAGTTCTATTAGACGTCCAAGATATCCAGGTAGTCTATAAGACTACGCCTATAAGGCATCCAAGCATAGATCACTTTTCGACGCGCAGTACGTCTAACAGATGTACTTAAGAATTGCATTCTAGATATCCAGGTACATCCCATACGCGTATATAAGACGTCTAAATGCACGTCTATTTTTCGATATTCGGTACTTCTTATAGATATACTTAAGATATGGAAGAAATTTCATCGGAAATGCAGCCTTGGGCAAAAGTATTAAGCATCCCCCTATTTATAATACATTTATAAAAATAATAGTTAGATACAAATATTAAATTGCATACAATTATGAATTTTCATTTTAAGAAATTACAGTTTGTAAAAACAAAACAAAAAAAGAAGCAAACGTAAAACTCATTTTTAATGAAGCTATTTTCTTTAAAAAAATATTATAATAATTATTATCAAATTAATTAGTTTTCTGGAAGTAATGTGTTAATAATCATGAAAATTATTTTTTTTTCAGAAAAGCCAAAATACAAAACTTAATCTTCAGCAATAAAATAAAGAAATCTTATGATAAAAATACTTTAGATTTATATGTAATTTATATATTTTAGTTTTTAACATATGTTAATAAAAATAATAAAATATGCATACACATAAATTGTATTTATTATTTTCGTTGTTAATTAATTTCGTTGTTCGTATTATTTTCGTTGTTATTTTCGTTCGACTAAATGCTAAATTTTGTCTTTACAGTCAATAATTATTTTAATTTTCATTAGTATCTATATTAACTTGCATAACATAACAATAAAACTTCCAGACATAAAAGTAATATAAAAATAATAAATATAAAAGAAGCTTTTGAAAAAAGAAAATGCCTTTATTTAAAAAAAAGTTGTTCGTTTGCTGTCTTCTTAATAAACTGAAATAACTTAAACAGAAAATTCCTGTATGCATTTAAATACTATTATACATCTATTACTTTTACAAATATATTTTAAATATGAGAGCGATTAATACTTGTCTCCAATGCTGCATTTCCGATGAAATGGCATTGCTTTCTTGCATATCTTAAGCATACTCTGTGAAATTTGGAATAATACTTGTAAAAAGTGCCAAACTTGGTCTTCAAAAACGAAAATGAAGAAATCTTATGTTAAAAAAATACTTCAAATTTATACAGAAATTTTGCTGCTTTAACATATTGCTAATAAAAATTATAAAATCTATATAAATTATAAGAATTATTTTCGTTCATGAAAACTAGGTATTTTATATTTAGGCTTCTCAAGCAAGAATTATTCTAATTTGCATGATTATCCAATAACTTCCATAACAATTTTTATGTTATGAAATTTCATTATGCAAATTTAGTATTTTTTTAAACCCGTTTCTTAAAGCAAGTGGTTTAATTAAAAGTTGAGTTGTTATTCTGCTGTCCTTTTTTACAAATTGTAATAACTTAGGCACAAAATTTAGTATGAAAGTGACCTCATTGTCTTTTTAAGACATTCCTCATAGGCTTGCTATTGATTTAAATGAGATACATTAAAAATATGGAAGTGCTCAAAGTTTGTTCTGATCAAATTTTCAATAGGAAACGTGATTTCTTATTTAAATTTCTTCAAAAAATGATAGTATTATACTAAAAAGTCAGAGTGACTATTTAAAATATATTTTAAGGAAGTTTTTTTTTTTAACATTTGCAATCTCATGCATTTATTTATTTTTTTTATTTAAAATTTTCTTTGAAATTAGTATTGCTTTAAACAGATATCAATATTGCTTTTGTCGTATTTATTACGTCAACACGTCTCTTATCTCAATAATACACGCCCTCGTTTGTTTGAATACATGAATTACAACCATGCTTTGTATACTAATTTCTGGAGATCCAGGGGATTTTAACTATATATATAGTTTCTTTCAAGAATGTTGAAACACACTATATACATATATATTATTTTCTGGCATTTATTACGCCAACACCAATTTTATCGTAAACATAAGCGCACTATATCGCAAAACTACAAATTACGAACATTCACTGTATGGTAATTTCTGAAGTGTCGATAGGATATTTTACATGTATTTGTATAATGAATTATGCGCTTCATTTTTTATCAGAACATTGAAATTTTCCATTTAAAAGTGAGTATAAATCATTAAAAAATTGAAATCGAAAATGTGACAAAATTTATCAAGTGTTAGGTCACATTCGTTTTATCGTAGAACTTTGAATCCATGCAGCTTATTCAACAATGAAACTAATAGTATTTGAAACTAATAGTATAATCTATCATAAATGTTATCCGACTGAAACTTAAAAAATACTTTAGGTTGATGCAAATTTTGATAGCGTTAAATTCTATTTGAGATAAATGATGTACAATAAATAATTAGCAATAAATTCTTTTCCAGTATACAATAGATATAAAATGTTATGTTTTACAACACATTAATTGTTCTTATAATAAATAATATGTATTTTTTCAAGTAATTAAATTCCAGATGCAACTCTGTGATTTTTAAATATGAGGATTTCAAAAGGTGAGATTTTGTGACGTAAGAAAAAGGTATATACAGCGGTACCTTTGTTACCCATTGCCTTAGTTAACGACGCAATAGGTTAAGGCCGAATGTCTGTTCGAAAAACTTTTTAGACTCTAACGACACATACTTTTGTTAACGGCTGTTGATTATCGATGGCACAACTTTATTAAAATGAGTCACAGAGAAGCAGCTAGTGATTACAAAGCCGCAGTAGATAAATTTTTAATTGCATTTCTGAAAATTATAGAAGTAGGATAATACCTACATTAACCATTCTACCACTGTAATATGATTGGAATTATTTTGGTAGATGTGCTCCACAGTACATTGAAACAAAAAGGAAAAACATTTCCTTGACATTAACAGATGAATTATAGGTTAACTTTGTTGTGTGCAACAAATATAATTAACTGCAAGGGTAAACCAATGTTTTTTTTTCCACTCGAAGGATCTTTGAATATTCAAAATTTCCAATATCTCTAAATCAATCACGAACTTTAGTGGGAGTCCAACAGTAAAGTCTGTGTCACAAGAATAAAATTTAGTGATTGGCTTAGAAAAATTGAACCAACTGTCAAAGACCATCTTGACTATTACAGTCTGCTTTTAGAAGGCAATATAATTTTGTATAGCGCACTTAGCCATTCGATTTGAATACAAGAAGAGCTACCAGAGTAAATACATTTAATCAAGGTGATTTTACTTACCAAAACTACCAATCTGATTCAATCTAAGAATCAGCTGATAATAGCAAATTTTTAAATTTTTTACACAAGGGCACTTTTAACCTGTTCTTTGATATGTTCAATCTACCAACATAATATTACAAATTTTGGAGGGAATAATTCAGCACAGTCATAGGAATTAGGCATATTGTAAAGAATTCTAAAGAAAAAGCAATGAAAAGGTTCAAAGCAGTATCGACGAAACTTTGTCCTCCTTGTGGTAATAAAGATGCATCAGATAAAGGGCACAAATTGATAAAGGATATTATGGCATACGCTCATGATATTAAGTTGAAAATAGAGGAAGAATACGTTGAAGATTTATTGGAGATGGAATATCGTGAACTAACTACTGACGTGCTAAAAGAATTTCTTAATCACCAATGTGAGGAGAAAAAAATGGCAATTTCATCTAAAGATAAAAAGGGGGATAAAAACAAACAAATTTAGACGGCTGAAATAAAATATTCTTAAATAAATTTAGAGGCAGTTTAAAATATTGCTATAAAATAGAATAAAAACAAATCAACCGTTATCAAAGCTGTACATCTATTTAAATGTGTATACAATTTGTCAGAAACAATTTAAAAAAAACGAAAAATCACTCATTAAGCATACATTATGAAACACTTTCCAACACAATGAGAATACTACAATAAAAGTTCCCTTTTTTATAAGGTGAGAGATGATAGCTAAATAAACAATTTGTAAACACATAACACATTTGAAAACCCAATTTCAGCAATTGACATTAATAGTAGGAGAAATACCACAATTCTATTTGGCAATTCTATATATGATCTATAGATTTGTATATATACTACATAGCATGCTAAAACTTAGTCTAGTTAGGAAACGGATAGCACAGTTGAAAATTCCATTTCAACTATCCCCATCAATAAACGGAGATGTTTTGAGCAGCCTGTATATGATCTATAGAATTTATAATACTAAGTAATACGCAAAAAAGTGTTAAAATTAAAAAGCGTACCACAAATGAAAACATTTAAGTAAAGATTATCCTATTGAAAGCGTTTCCATATTTTTTAATATGATCCAAACGTCTATAAATATAAATGCTGAGAAAACCAAGTTAATCTTATAATTATATTCAAAAGGTATGTTTTTCTACTCCATAATGGTAAGTAAGAATTATTTTTCAGACATTTTTGATTTTCTACTATTTAGTTAGACATTCCAAAGTATGCTGGTCACAAAATATGCTTTCCAACATAAATAACAAAAAAGTAAAAAAATCTCGTTTATCAACATGAAAGAAATATTATCCCATAAAGAAATAATTCTAGAAAATTTTGATTTATTTTTTATTTTTTTGTATTAAAGTATTTTTAAAAAGATTAATTGTATTCTGGAGAAAACAAAAATATAATTTAAAAAATACCTTTTATGTACGTCCGCCGAAATGCATTTCCTTTTTATTTGTAATTTTATCATACATGTAGAGTATTTCTGAAAAACAATCGGATTTCCAAGAATCAGATTAAAAAAAACTACATAAAGATTAAAACGGATTTTTTTGTTTGAGATTGAAAACCAAAGAAATATTAATTAACTTATTGCTTTGAAATGTCTCTTCACAGATTCATTATTCGTATTTCAGTCTTTATGCAATGTAGGTAATATTTTACTTTTTTATACAAATACTAATGATATTTCAATAAAAATTTATATTTTTCAAACTTTTATATTACGACATTTAAAACGGTTTAAACTTAAAATGCGCTTTTTAGTACCACGAATTGATAGGAATTGAAAACAGATTTATTGTTCTGAAAAATAAATACTAATAAAATAAAACTATATATATATATATATATATATATTCTAAGGGGCTTCTAAAGCTTCCCCATGCACCATTACTACGCAAATCCTTGGACAAAGGTGTTCGCAATTCATCTATTGGTGGAAACACACTGTATTCTATCCAATAGTAAATTTAAAATTCTTCTAAATTTAAAATTTTTGAATATAAAAGCATTTTATAATATTTAAATTTTGTGCCGAAGGACAGGCCGGCAGACAGATTAATTTTATATAACTTGAGTTTCACTGTTTTATGAAATGTTTATAAGGAACTTCTAATATGTAGTTTAGCACAACTTCCATTTATATTATTTATTCATAATTTAAAATTTTGATTCCAAAATGAAATGAGTTTAAATTGAAAGTAATCGTCGTAAATATTATCATAAACTAAAACATAAAAATGACTTTTATTTGAATGCAAATAGCCTATTTACCGCGAGGAGTCGTTATAAACGCAGAAGAAAATTGCCAGTATAACCTATTTTTACTTTAATGTTGTCATACAGTTATACATATATATTTTTTTTCATTAATATTTTCCTTGTTTCAGTGCGTTATCATCATAAAGGAAAGTTGAGTTCAATCTGACCTGTCAATTTTTAACTTGGTGTATGGTTGCCAAATGTAAAAACACACAAAAATCCATTTTAATATTTTAGTTATTTTAAACCAGGGTAAAAAAGAAAAAAAAAGAAAAAAAGAAAACTAATGAGAAAATTATTATCGATATATAAATTTGAGGCAGAAACTTATTCTTAATTTTTTTTAATTTTTAAAAATCCTTTTTTGTTAATTACTTACTCATTTTCCAGCCTGGGGACGCTATAAACACAAAAGAATAATTTCCTTGAATCTGTGCTATTTATTTTCAACTTCAGTATAGCTGTTATACAGTATAAAATAAAATAATCATTTTTACTTACATTTTGTTAGCCTATTTCCTCCAAGGGTGCACTGTAAACGCAAAAGAAAATTTTGTTGAATCTCTCTTACCTAACTTTAACTTGGAGTATGGTCCCCATATTGGAAAACATTAAAAAAAAACATTTAAAGTTTTATTTATATAATTTCCCACCAGGGGTGATACCAGTGTAAAAAAATACCTTTCATGTGAAATTTTTATCAAAACTCAAATTTGACCATTTCAGAAGATTTTTCTGAAGATTTAATATAAAAAAATATAAAAATAAAATTTGTTTAAATTTAGTACAACATTATTTGCATGGGAACGCTATAAATGCAAAAGAAAATAGCGTTGAATTTATGCAACTTATTTTTATCTTGAGTATTATCTATTTATTATCTTAAGGTTGTCTGACATATATAAAAAGCATTTGTATTTAAATTTGGTTATTCTTTTCTTGTCAGAGGGCGTATGAAATATTAAATATCAAATACAAAATATCATTTTTAATTTAGTTACCCTATGTCTGGCCACGGGACGCTATGAACGCAGAAAAAAAGTTTAGTTGAATCTGTCCTATCTAATTTTAACTTGAAGTATGGTCCACATGAGAAAACATAAAAAAAAATAACAATAAAGTGTTATTTATGCAACCCCCCCCCCCCAAGTTTTAGTTATGGAATTTCCCAAACTTTTAGTTATGTACTACCACCATAAGAAAAAAAACAACAACATCTGATTTTTTCCCGCTCAAAACATAAATTTGACCGTGCCTGAAGCTTATTCTAAAATTTATAAGGAAAATTATGAAAAATCTAATATATTTGTATTTAGTTAAACTATTTCACGCTAAGAGACGCTATAAACGCAATCATTGATCAAGATTTCATACAGAAAGCAGCGGGAGACAAGGGATATCCTACGGCTTCTTTCTGTTACTAATATTGACAGTGCACAGGTTTCAATATCAGGTGGAATGCTTTTCCTTATATCTCATCAAAAACAATTAAATTCCCTTTCAAACTGATTTTAAAGGATTGTAAAACACCTTAAGAAACTTAGACTAAATTCTTGTTCCTCAAATAGCAAGATTTATGTTTCTTCTTTACAAAATAAAATTATGTTGAATCTGTGCTACCTATTTTAAACTTCAATATAGTTCACATATACTGAAAGAAAAAAAATCATTTTTACAAATCCAAAAAACAACCTTTCTTCCCCGTGGGCGCTATAAACGCAAAAGAAATTGTTGAATCTTTATTATATAGTTTTAACTTGGAATATGAGTGTGGGAACGATCGTTCACACATTTTTAATAATTAAATAAAGAACATGAACTTTGGACTTATTTTTTTATGGTTTAGATGTTATATTATATTTATGTATGTTACATTGTTTTCCTTAATATGTATGTATTATCCCTATGTACAGAATGTGATCATCAACCCAAACGAGTGTTAAAGGTTTTAATTTACGAAGACGCTAGCTAGGAAAACAGGAAGTTCATATCATATTTCTAGGAATGCTTGCATGTCGGCCGCACCCATTTTCCAAAGAACTGCCCCGCACGGGAAATCGTGCAGCTGCAAAATGAACCCATCCCAAAAAGACATTATTATTGGTTCAAAGAGTTGACCAACGGGAGTTTACTGAACTAAAATTTGCATAAGGTCAAAAAGGGCATCCAATAGAAATACACTTTTTTTATATCAACGCCCAGAACGAGACATAGTCCAAATAATAATAATAAGAAGAAGAGACATTTTTTGGGGGGTTCTACTTCACTTGAGAAAAATAACTCCATCGGTGCAAGTAGCTTTTTTTTTTGCTGAGTTCTTCCAGCCCTTATGCTCTTCGAATTCCGGCCATCTTCACTGAAGGTATGCCTCATGGAGACTGTAGATAGACCCGCTGAAACGGAACTTGCCTTCGCCGATCCGATCCAGCGCCATACGATGATTTCTCCCGAAACCCCCCTCGGGAAGCAGATCTAGCGGTCAAGCTCAGACTCATCACCGGGAAGAATCCCGGCCTTTTCTCCAATCTGGCCAGAAGGATCCAGCTATGAATTCCTCTGTTTCATAACGTGCAAGGATGAACAAGGCCCTACCTCATGACTAGAGATGAACTTCAATAGAAGAACAATTGTTGAGATACCTCCAAAATATTTTCCCTGGCTAGCCGACGTGAATAACTTAAAAAAAAAAAAAAAAAAAAACTAAAATTTTACGTATTGATTATTAAAATAAAAATTGGTGAATTAATTTAGATTCACATGTTTATTTATAAATTTAAATACTTGGCATATTTGCCTCTAATTTTACAACGATACAATGCTGTGCTGTAAAATAATGATTTTTTGGATAATTAAGTGCTTTAAATTAAAAGGAGTTAGTGTTGAAAATTTGATCTTATAAATTGATATTCTTGAGAAATAAATGTGTTGAATATGATTTGTTATGAATTGATAATTTTGGAGAAATCAATGTGTTCCTATCTTTCCTATTATTTTATTTATTATCTCAGTATATAATTGAATAAAATGATTTTTTTAAATAATTTTATCTCTCTATTTTCTTTATCAAAGAGTGTATTATATTCTTTATTTTAGATTTAAAAAAAAAAAAAAATATTTAATTCAAAGAGTTCAATCAGTAAAACTATCCGAACCCCCTTTACCTTTATTAACAGTGATTCACAACGCCGCTGAAAGGTAAAGATATTCTCGTATCCACTATACATCCCCCCTCGTAAATGTTGGATTCCCCCCCCCACTTTTCCTTCCAACATTTACTCTTTTTCTGGTGCCTATTTTAATCCAGGAGATTGAACTTTTATCTTTAGTAGTTATCTTTTACTCTCTACAGATCATCTTTTTTCTATGCACAAATTTTATTATCATAGCAGTATATAAAATAATAATAATAATAATAATTACATCAATAAAATTCAGGAATCACAGCACAGCATATTTTCGTATTAATTCACAAAGAAATAACAAAGGGCTCATGATAATCACTTGTGAAATATATATATATATATTTATTTATTTATATCTCAATATAGTGTATTTTTTCTCTCTTTTTCATATTATGCTATTAATGATTGTTATATATATGTATCTTGTGCCAATTAACTCAAATAATAATAATAATAATAATAAATAGAAAAATCGGAATAAATGCCACGCAGAGGTCGCGGTCGAAACCACCAGCCAGACCCAATAATTATACAACCTCAGCAACAAGATCCAATTATGGAGGATAATAAAGTAACAATTAGCGTAGACACGCTGCTAGCAAGTGTTCAAAACTTCGAAGGAAAACCGGAACAAGAAATAAATTATTTTATTTCACAATTCGATGAAATAGCCAACGCAGCTAATATTCCTGAAAACTTAAAATTATTTTTTTTTAAATCGAAATTATCAGGACTTGCAAAAGAGATCTTAATAAACACCGCTGGCCTGCGCGACGAAAAAAAATACGATGATTTCAAAAATAAAATCCGTGCATTATTCAAAGCAGAGAAATCATTCACGTTAGCGCAAGATAAATTCATCCAGTCCAAACAAATGCCTAATCAAACGGTGGCAGACTTCACAAAAAAATTCAACCTAGCAGCTCACATATATCTGGCGAGTTCAGGGGAAGCATCAAAAGAAGGTGCAATCGAATTCTTAGACACAATTAAATTATCAAAATTTATTGAGGGACTAAGACCTGATATTTCATTTGAGCTTCAAAAATTCCCGCCAGATAATTTTGAAACCGCCGTAACAATGGCTAAAAAGATCGAAATTGCGTTAAATAACAAAAAATTCTCCGAATTAAACAATATAGAAACACAAAGTAACTCTACAACTTACGATGCGATAATAGAATTATCAGAACAACATAATAAACAGATTCAAGAGATAAAAGAACAGGTAAACTCTCTTAGATCTAATGATTCTATACAACAAAATCAACAGAAAAACAATAAATTATATTGTTACATATGCGAAAAACCAAACCACAAAACGCAAGATTGTTTCTATAACTCAAAAAACCCAGCAAACAGAACATTCACACCACGTAACACGCGATTTAATAGTCCAAGATTTCACACAAACTCACACACATACACTCCTAGATTCCAAAACAATACACCACGTCACTTTTATCAGAGACCAAATTATCAACAAAATTTCAGACCCATGACTTACAATCATAATTATAATTATCCAATTCAAAATTTTGCTCAGCCCTTTTATAATATTCCTCAACAAACACATGTAATCCAAACACAATCCCCAAATCAAGATTACAACTCAATTACACAATTTAACCCTTCAGCGTCAACAGGTAACGCTCACCAGCTCATGATCCCAACACAATTTAACCCTTCAGCGTCAGCAGGTAACGCTCATCAGCTCATGCTACCGAACCAAAATTTTCAACAAATCGATACACAACAACAACAACAAACACCTATAGCTATGCAGACACAACCTACAATTAATTTTCCAAATGAAAGTAACCAAAACAATAATCAAAGACACCATAGGCAGAGGCAGCAAAAAAGACGTTTAAACTACTAAAGGGGCCTACCAACCTAACTTCAAAGTATACACGTAGGTCCCTCGCAGAAAGAAATGCCCTAAAATATAACATAAAAATAAAAACATCGAACAAGTTGCAAAATTTAATTATATATGATACCAGAAAAATTCGCAGGGACAATTTACAGAAGAAAAAGAAAAGAAAAATTGAATACGTATCCAGCTGTAACTCTAATATTAAAGACGAACTTCCCATTTGGACTTTTAATATAAAAAATATTAATATTTCAAATTTGCTGGACACCGGGGCAAGTATTAGTCTTCTATCACCAAGTATATTTAACAAAATTAAAGAAACAAACATCAAAATAAAATATCTTTCGAACAACGTAAAGATAACGACAATCAACAACCGCGAAGTACCGTTCAAACACTGCATTCAATTCAAATTTAAAGTGAATAAATTATTCCTGAACGGAATATTTTATGTTACATCTCATAATTTTAACAGCGATTACGACGCTATTCTAGGTTTTGATTTTTTTTAAAACAACCAAATTATATTTGATTGTAACAACTATACTTTAAAAATTAAAGACACTCTCATACACTTAAACAATTCAGAAAACACACACGATTCACAAATTAACCACTTACATAATCCTACACTTAACAACACATACAGAATTGACGAAAACAACATACTGGATAATTCACAAAATCAAAACGAAAAGATAACGCATTTAAATGCAAAAATTAAAGAGACAGTACATTTCAAACCACATGAAACTAAACTAATTAAAATTAAATATCCCAAAATTACAGACACAAAAGAAATTTGTTTTGAACCGAACTTCAAAAGACATAGTATTGAACTGTGTAGATCCCTACATAAAACCAATAATGATATTATTATTCACCTATTAGCTAAAAACACAACCAATAGAAATATAAACCTCAGAAAAAAAAACCACGTAGGAAAAGTTTACACACAATATGACATACAAGAGCAAAATGAAACAAATAATAACAATGATAAATTATATGAAATAAACAATCTTACATTAAATGAAATTAAAGAAATGCGAATACGAGACCTTTCTAGACATGACTTTGATGTTAAACATTTACAACCCGAGGTACAGGAAAAGGTTATAGAAATATTACTGTCTCACGCGACAGCTTTTTCAAAATCTTACAAAACTCTCGGTGAAACATCAGTCATAACTCCACAATTTAACTTACAACATAATTTCCCTATCAAAACCAAACCATACAAAATCCCTTATAATGTTAAAGAATTCGCAAATAAAGAAATTAAAAACCTTCTAGAAGCAGGAATAATAGAACACACAAATTCAGATTACGCATTTCCTATACTTTTCGTTAAAAAAATTCTACATCCAAAACTAATGACCCTAAACACATAAAATATCGCATGGCAATAGATTATAGGCTTCTCAATAACATCGTAGAAAGCGATCCGTACCCCGTACCAGACATAAAACAAATTCTCACGGATGTTTCCGGAAAAAAAATATACACTGTCATGGATTTACATTCGGCTTTTTTTCAAATCAAATTAAGACAGCAAGATAAGCATAAATTAGCATTTGTGACAGAGGATGCTCAATTTGCCATAAATCGCCTCCCCTTCGGAACAAAAATATCAAGTGGCCAATTTGCCAGACTAATTGATAAAGTACTAGGCCCCCTCAACGAAAAACATAACATTAAATATTTTATTGACGATGTTATAGTTGCGTGCGAAAATATTCAGCAGATGCACGATGCATTACACGACATTCTTACACAACTAGAAAAATTTAATCTCACTATAGAACCCACTAAACTTAACCAATCAGAAATTGAGTTCCTAGGATATAAAATTAATCAAAAAGGATATGCGCCATCAGATAAAAACATCATTAAAATTTCAAAATTTGCAGTACCAAAATCACAAAAAGCAGTTAAACCATTTATCGGACTCTGCACTTATTTTAAATCCACAATACATAAATTCGCGCATATTATGACTCCTTTAACAAATTTAACTAAAACAAAACTCAAAATTTTACTGGAATACACAAACACAAAAAGCGGTTGAGACCATACAAGACATAATTTTAAAACAACCAACGATTCACCCACCAGATCACAATAAGGAATTCTATTTTATCACGGACTGTTCAAAGGTCGCAACAAGCGGAATTTTAGCACAGAAACATAACGATCAACTCATCCCCATCGAATTCACAGGGCGTAAACTGAAAGATACAGAATTACGATACCCAAGCATAAAATTAGAATTACTAGCACTGCACGAATCAGTCATGTATTTTAGAAATATCCTTTTAGGAAAAAAATTCCATATCTTGACCGATTCGAAAGCACTTACACAACACGTTAACCTCGACAAACAATCAGACATTGTTGCTAGATGGCTACTAGACTTACAACAATTTGATTTCGACATAACTCATCTACCAGGAATTATCAACCCAGCCGACTATGTTTCGAAAAACATTAACATCTGAACACAACTCACTCATTAATCACAGATTTATTTCAAGTCGACCAAAATTTAACTGAAAATAACAAAAAAATCGAACAGCTAAAAGATACCAAATTAGCTCAAATTATACACGACTTACAACACAATAAACAGAACAAAAAAGTTAAAAAATACGCCCTAAATCAAAACAATGTATTAATTTTAAATAACAATACAACCACAGATAAGGGAGAACTATACATAGCCCCTGACGCGCTCAAAATTCACATCATGAACAGTGCACACTCATCTCACTATGCATTCCAAAAAACTTATGAATTAATCAAAAGAAGATTTTATTGGTATCGTATGTACCAAAATATAAAAAAATTCTGCACGGCATGTATTCAATGTAACACATTCAAACAACACAACACCATTAAATTACCTATTAAAACAATTGAGAAAAACTACATCCCATGAACTAAGGCTATAATCGACGTGGTCGGCCCCTTGCCTAGGACATTTCGACAAAATAAGTTTATTTTAACGATCATTGACTCATCGTCAAGATTCCTACAAGCTATACCGTTAAGAAATATAGAGACTAAAACAATTGAAAATGCTCTAAACAAATACTTTAGTACTTTCGGATTGGTAAAAAAAATCGGAATGGATAACGCAAAATATTTCAGATCAACTGATCTCAGACACTACCTACAAAATTTAAACATAGAACCAGAGTACGGTTCAATTTATTTGCCTGCATCGCAATCACTTCTTGAAAGAACATACCGCGACATGAAAGCTTCTCTAGCTGCTATGTCACAAAATTCTTTCGATTGGGATCTAAGAATTGATTTTTTTGTCTTAGCACACAACACTATGGTTAACAGGGCAACGGGATTCTCACCTTCCTTAATCTTTTTCGCAAAAGAAATCCGCAATCCTTTCACTAACTTTAAAATCCAAAATATAGAAAACCTTAGTGATTTTGTAAAAGACAGGCTTTCTCATATACAAGAAGTGCAGAAAATTTCACAGGAGAATCAGGCAAAAATTAATTTAGAATACAATAAAAATTCTGCGATTAAGCACAAGAATTTTCAAATCGGCACAGAAGTGTACCTTAAACAATTAATCCGCCCTAACGCGTTGGAACCTAAATTCTCGGGCCCCTACACTATAAAAAGAATTTTCAGAAATGACAACTATTTGATATGTAATGAAAACCGCGCAGATCTCAGACCTATTAAAATTCATGTTTCAAAACTATACATACCCAAGGTATACGAGTAACGTAAATAATTTTAACAACTATAAATAATAGTAATAATAATTACAACAATAATAATAATAACATAAATAATAATCAAATAAATAAATAAATAAAATACACAATAAAATCAACATCCCCCCCTTTAAAAAAAAAGGACAGGTAACAAACACTTTATTACATTCTCCCCCCCCCAATAGGTTAATAAATTAATTAATAATTCAATTCCTAAACACTTTCGCACTTTTACACAAACATGCAAGAATAATAATAATAACAATAAATAAATAAATAATAATAAATAAATAAATAAATAAATAAATAAATAAATAAATAATAAATAAATAAATTAAAATAAAATAAATAAATAAATTCATGCTTCCCAGCACTAATAATAATAATATTAAGAAGATAATTTACGGTACCTAATTACGTAAAATCAACACCCCCCCCTTTTTAAAGTAAGTTTAATAAGATTCACATATGACACTGTGCAACACTTAATTTTAACCTTTCATCAAAAACAAAAATAAATAAATGAAATAATATTTTAGTACTCACAATTAATTTATAAGACAAAACAAATTCATATATAACCCCTCTTCTATATTTCACAAATATTAATTAATTAAATTTAAGACCAACTTTGAAACTGAAATTATATAATTAAAGTACAT
The DNA here is from genome assembly GCA_963931845.1 of Maratus michaelseni. Classification (NCBI taxonomy): domain Eukaryota; kingdom Metazoa; phylum Arthropoda; class Arachnida; order Araneae; family Salticidae; genus Maratus; species Maratus michaelseni. Next base: position 260,181,554 of record OZ007589.1, on the reverse strand, counting down.
CAATAATTCCTCTTCTTTTATTTTTTTTATTTCAAAATAACAATAATAATAATAATAATAAATAAAATCTCAATTTTCTTTTCCCTCATATATCTATAACCCCCCGCATCAGCAATTCATGTAATTTTAATTAAAAATAATTTGCGATAACTCAAGATAAGCAAACTCATAATCCACCTCCTCCCCCTTTCCTCTTTAACACTTTACATTTTAGGATAATAAAATTCAACCCCCACACACGCCTCCCTTACAACATATATTAATATTCTCTTTCATACAACAACCAAACACACACCCCTCATTAACATACATGCACATTTATAATAAAGGCCACAGGCTCAGGAGAATGGGCGTTACAATGCACTCCCCTTATTTCATACACCACTCAAAACCACTTTTAAACATCAACAGACACACTACACACAAAATACCTCACGCATACACCCCCTTTCCCCCACCACAGTACCCTCTCGCTGTAGCAACTCCCACTTAAAAAGAAAAAAAAAATTACGTTACCTTCCTCGAGGAGGCAGCCTTGACCAAGTCACATCTGGGGAAACACACTATCGGATTACTTCAAAACAGATGCTGTTAATAAGATGCTCTCACTAACGAGGGTGCCTTTAAAGTGAAAAATAAATATTAGTATCACAGAAAAACAAAGACATTTCGTATACTTAAATACCACTAAAAAAACTTATATATATCGCATTTAATACACACAGACAACGCGCGCTATTAATTCCCCATTTTACGTAAATCTATAAAATTATTTTAAACTATTCCAAAATATTGCAAAATGGAATCCCATAATCACATGCAAACCGCATTAATTAATACGTAGGCTATGTGTACAGGAATCAATATTGCATAAGATCACAAACAATCTACTTACACACAGACGACAGACTATAAATAAATATAATTACAAGCTAAATATATTAAACACAACCATATCTTTTACGTAAAGCTCCTCAACGGTTATTGGTACTCTAAATTTAAAACCCGATACCTAACATAATTTCTCCCACTAATCAACGTGCATGTAATGTTTTTAAACAACTTCTAGTAATTTTTTTTTCTTCTAAGCAAAAGTTAATTCTATATATAAATTATGACACTAATTACCCATAAAACTCTTAATCCATCTATAAAAAGAAATAAAATAAATTTATAACAACAACTATAATTATATTTAAATGAAAACACACTTTCAACTATTTTAAACATTTTAAAACTTATCAATAACACAACATACCTTTTCATTTTTCCTCCAAAATTTTTAAGACAGCTCTCCTTTGACTGCAATCTTTAGATTATCTGCGGGCAGAAATCTATACCGGGGCGCCACGGAATGAGAATACAGTCGGCGGAGGGAGAAATAAGAATTAAACACCGAAAAAATAAAACATTTATTAATTAATACCCACTATCTTACCTTCTTCTCTTCTAAACAAAACAAATTTTTATAATTAGATAAATTAAAATACACATTAAAAATTAAATATTCCCTAATTAAAACAACAGCATTAGGTAGAAATAATAATTAATTAATTAATCAATTAAACAAAGAAACATTAACAAAGAACATTTATAATAATAATAATAATAATAATAATAATAATAATAATAATAAATAGAATTAGTACCTTTAAAGCGCTTTTACCGTACACAGAATGAATTAACAAATAAATATATATATAAAGAATAAATAAATAAATAAGATGTGCAACATGTCACCAAATTCACAGTAGCTACGAATCGGATAAAACTAAAGTTATATATACATTCACTGATAATAATAAAGATAAATTTTCACACAAATTGCAACTACATATCTTTACCAGACACAATCAGTAAAGATTCAACATAGTCACACTAGCGTGCGATATAAATAACACTCACACTCACCATTCTTCAAAATTCCTAAATTATTAAAGATAATAAAAAAAATATATATATTACAAATAAGGTAAACACACAATGGTATCGTAATTCACAACGATTATCATTACAAAGATACTAAGACATCCGTTAGGTTACATTCAAAATACGCGCCATTTTTTTCCCCTACAAGAAACATAAGTGTTTTACTTACTTTTGAACTATGTATTTATATGCAGATTTACATTGCTTTCTGTATAAAAAAAGAATACAAAAATAAATACAGGTTAATTGACACTAAAATTTAAATATATATAAATAAAATAAAATACCAAAGGATACCGCACAAAACGGACGCGTCAAACAAACGTATCTCTAGGTGACCTAATTCCCTTTGCATCTCACGTAAACAAGTTACGTCAGAATCATGGCGCAACCATTTCACTAGCAGGGTGAAACGCACAATGCGGCTCAACAGATACGCAACGCAATGGAGGACCCCGCGTCTAGGCTGGTAGCTCAGCGAACCCTGTAAGGGTACTTTTCCGCTGCACACGACAAAAGGAGCTCCCTTTTGTTATGATCGCAATACCTACTTAACCATGGGTGATTGTCAAATGCTCTCTGTAAATAAAAATCTCTGTAAATGCTCTCTGTCTCATTGTATGTTATATAAATTCATATTCAAGAAAGCATTATGCTAGAACATGTTTATTTTAATCTTTTAAATATGTATTGTACAACAGTAACGAGTATATTTATACTTCTATTTTTTTATAACATAATTTAAAGAGCCCCCTTGCTATTTCTTTGTGATTTTTCGGCATGTAAATGTTTCTTTTTGTGTTTTTTTTTATTTCGCGGAATTCTGGTATTCTTTATAAGTCCATACTAGCCACAAAAAAACGTAAAAACTCTGTGCACAGATTTCTGAAGGACAATAATACAGAAACCTGAAGCACCATGAAGGAAAAAGTATCTAAGAGGACTATAGTCACAATTATCTCACCAACCCGTGGGACTCTACTTTTCCCTTTTTTCACGGGTGATAAATGTGGGAACGATCGTTCACACATTTTTAATAATTAAATAAAGAACATGAACTTTGGACTTATTTTTTATGGTTTAGATGTTATATTATATTTATGTATGTTACATTGTTTTCCTTAATATGTATGTATTATCCCTATGTACAGAATGTGATCATCAACCCAAACGAGTGTTAAAGGTTTTAATTTACGAAGACGCTAGCTAGGGAAACAGGAAGTTCATATCATATTTCTAGGAATGCTTGCATGTCGGGCGCACCCATTTTCCAAAGAACTGCCCCGCACGGGAAATCGTGCAGCTGCAAAATGAACCCATCCCAAAAAGACATTATTATTGGTTCAAAGAGTTGACCAACGGGAGTTTACGGAACTAAAATTTGCATAAGGTCAAAAAGGGCATCCAATAGAAATACACTTTTTTATATCAACGCCCAGGACGAGACATAGTCCAAATAATAATAATAAGAAGAAGAGACATTTTTTTGGGGGTTCTACTTCACTTGAGAAAAATAACTCCATCGGTGCAAGTAGCTTTTTTTTGCTGAGTTCTTCCAGCCCTTATGCTCTCCGAATTCCGGCCATCTTCATTGAAGGCATGCCTCATGGAGACTGCTGATAGACCCGCTGAAACGGAACTTGCCTTCGCCGATCCGATCCAGCGCCATACGATGATTTCTCCCGAAACCCCCCTCGGGAAGCAGATCTAGCGGTCAAGCTCAGACTCATCACCGGGAAGAATCCCGGCCTTTTCTCCAATCTGGCCAGAAGGATCCAGCTATGAATTCCTCTGTTTAATAACGTGCAAGGATGAACAAGGCCCTACCTCATGACTAGAGATCGATACAATGCTGTGCTGTAAAATAATGATTTTTTGGATAATTAACCCTCTGAGCGTTTTGAAAAGGGGTAAAATTGTAATGTTGTTTTCTCTGCATTTTGTTTTAAATGCTAAAAAATATGATTCTTTCAGCATTATAAATAAAACTTAATTACAAATATGAATGTAGCCCTTGAGAGTATTAACCATTCTTCAATGTTTTGAAAATTCATTAAATCTATAGAATTATATTATCTTAAACATTGCATATATTGCAGTGAAACCTGGAGCTTAGTGAACGGAATATTACGTTCCACACGCTTAGAGGGTTAAGTGCTTTAAATTAAAAGGAGTTATTGTTGAAAATTTGATCTTATAAATTGATATTCTTGAGAAATAAATGTGTTGAATATGATTTGTTATGAATTGATAATTTTGGAGAAATCAATGTGTTCCTATCTTTCCTATTATTTTATTTATTATCTCAGTATATAATTGAATAAAATGATTTTTTTAAAATAATTTTATCTCTCTATTTTCTTTATCAAAGAGTGTATTATATTCTTTATTTTAGATTTAAAAAAAAAACAAATATTTAATTCAAAGAGTTCAATCAGTAAAACTATCCGAACCCCCTTTACATGTATTAACAGTGATTCACAACGCCGCTGAAAGGTAAAGATATTCTCGTATCCACTATACATCCCCCCTCGTAAATGTTGGATTCCTCCCCCCCCACTTTTCCTTCCAACAATGAGAAAATATAAAATAAATCAACATTAAAGTTTTATTTGTGCAATCTTCCACCAGGTAAGCTATAAGGGTAAAAAACACTTATGTGAAAATTGTTATCAAAAGGAGAAAACCTGACCGCTGTAGAGGCATATTCTGAGGATTTATTTACAAAAACATAAAAAATAAATAAATTTTATTTAAAATTAGTTACCTTATTTATCGCCAAGGGACGCTAGAAACACAAAGAAAAATTATCCTGTGAAATGAATCTGTTCCAACTATTTTTAACTTCAGTATGACTGCAATACTAGGAAACATGATAAAATCAAATTAAATTAAATTTGATTACCCTATTTCCCATCCATGTGTCATTATTAAATTAAAAGAAATTTGTGTTGAATAAGTACTACCTATTTTTATGTTGAGTGTAGACGTTATACAGAGGGACAAAAATATTTAAATTTGTTTAATATATTTTTCTCTGAAGGATGCTATCGTCGTATAAGGATGTTGAGTTTAAATTACCCTATCTAATTTTAAATGGTTTTAATGGTTGCTATATGACAAAATATTTTTAAAAAAATCAGTTTGAAGTTTTGGTTATGCAATTTCCGACTAGGGCCGGTAACAACTTAAACAAAAAACCTATCCTATTAAATATTTTATTAAAATATAAATTTTAACAACAGCAGACGCTTATTTTAAATATTTATTTACAAAAAGACATTAAAATCAAATTTATTTAAATTTAGCTATCTTATTGCCCGTCCAGGGGACGTTATAAACCAAAAGAAATTTTCGTGGAATCTGTGTTACTTATTTTATTTTGAGTACTATCTATTTTTATATCAAGGCTGTCCTACAGTGTTACATAAAATATAATTTTTATTTAAATTTAAACACCCTTAAGATACACATAAAAATATAACTTATTTTTGAAAAAAAAAATACAGTATTCAAATTAAAATATATGTTTGTAAAAATGTTTTCTAATAAATTTACAAAAACAATTTTCCGTAATTGACCGATTAAGAAATATAAATATATAAATGCAATAAATTAAATAAGAGTTTCTTTTGAATCAAATTTTCTTTGTTTAAGTATTGTAATTTTGTTTTATAAAAAGTAAAAGCGTAAAAAAAATTAAAGTATATGATACATATCATATACATTAATTACAAGAAATTTTAATTAGTATTCCTTTGATAAAAGATTAAAAAAAGTTAATTATTTTTTGTCATTTTATCTGACAGGTGGAATGTTAATGCTAATGTAAAACATAGTGAAACACGAAATGCTAGAAAAAAAGTTACAAACAATTTTATAATTAATATATTTGGACATTTAAAAAACACATTTTTTTCTTTTTTCTTTTTTCATTTCTTTTTTTTTTTTTTTTTACATTTTTGTTATTGAATTATTTTTGGATGTTTTATTAAAAATTATTTCACGTAAAAAAATAAAATAAAATAAATACATAAAATAAAATAAAAAAAGCTTTCAAAATCCTTTAATTTAAAATTGCTATTTTTTTCATGTTTAAAAAAGTTCCTTTATAATAAAATGATTTTTTTTAAATAATACATTGATATTTCTTCAGTTATATACACTGTTGTCCAAACATTAAGGGGCAGTGTCCGGACACTTTCAATTTCAGAATTTTTGTCGAATATCTACTGAAACCCGTGACGAAATACCCTTGAACTCTGAGGATGTAAAGAACATGTTTGACTTCATATTTTTCAGTGTAGATTTAGTACAGAGGACAATTAGGTAGGTAATAATAAATTTAACAATAAAATAATATCTGTATTCCCCCAACAAACAGAAAATGTTCAAAATGATCCGTCACTTTAGAAAATGACTATGTAGGTCCTGTTGAACGTTTTTGTGCATTTCTGTAAGACTATCACACATATTCTTGAAGATGTTAACGTTTCTGTGAAAAATTCAAATGTTTCTTGTTTATAGCTTGCAGAGTTTTCAACCGAATTTAACACCGATTTCCGAAAACTTGACAGATAACAGTAGGAATAGTATAATGCAATTAAAAAAATAATACACTATATTGCCAAAGGTGATTGGTCACTTGCGATTTTAGACGTTTTGTTAACTATCTAGAAAAATACATAAGGAATTAACCTGAAACTTCAGGGGTGTAAACAGTATAGTATAGCTTATATATTTCCGGGAATATTTTTTCCCGAAACCCCGTAGGGGACTGTCAACAAATTGAAAAAAAAATGAATATCTTTTGGATTACCCTGTAAAAACTAATGTAGCAAAATTGTTCAAACTCGAGATTATTAATAAGTGCATTATTGTAATATACTGTGTTAATTTTTATGAGGATAGCATGAATATTCGAAGAGAAATTAAGGTTTTTATAAAAACCGACTCAAAAATCGCCAAGGTTTTTGCTTATAATTTGCAGAATTCTTAATATAAAAAAAACTTATTTTGTGAAAATATGTCAAACAACATTATACATCATACTCTGCAATCGGAATTAAAAAATAATAAAAATTGGATGAAAAATGAGCAGGTTTACTAAGAAATGTTTCACTGCGCATGCCCGAATGCAATCAAAATATAAGATGCATAATGTATTAGCTAAGTATATAGAGCAACTCTTGTGAAAGTCTCAAAATCATAGCATGAAAATTCTGAAAATTATCGTCGATAGAAGAAGCTCGAAATCCGTTGTTCCTAAAAGGATGCAAAAAGATGAGGTGTTGTATCCAAATATAGTAGTACGTGCAATATTGTGTACGCTATCTTGGCACTAATCAACAGATATTTGATACAACCCCTCATATATTTGCTTCTTTTTGGGAACAACGGATTTCGAGCTTATTCTATCGACGATAATTTTCAGAATTTTCAAGCTATGATTTTGAGACTTTCACAAAAGTAGCTCTATATACTTAGCTAATACATCATGCATATTATATTTCGATTGCATTCGCGCATGCGCAGTGAAAATTTTTTTAGTAAACCTCCTCATTTTTTATCCAATTTTTATTATTTTTTAATTCCGATTGCAGAGTATTATGTACAATGTTGTTTGACATATTTTCTCAAAATAACTTTTTTTTATATTAAGAACTCTGCAAATTATAAGCAAAAAACTTGGTGAAATTTGGGTCGGTTTTTATAAAAACCTTAATTTCTCTTCGAGTATACATGCTATCTTCATAAAGATCACACAGTATATTACAATAAGCCACTTATTAATAATCTCGAGTTTGAACACTTTTGCTACATTAGGTTTTACAGGGTAATCCAAAAGATATTCGTTCTTTTTCAATTTGTTGACAGTCCCCTATGGGGTTTCGGGAAAAAATATTCACGGAAATATATAAGCTATACTATACTGTTTACACACCTGCAGTTTCAGGTAAATTCCTCATGTATTTTTCTAGATAGTTAACAAAACGTCTAAAATCGCAAGTGACCAATCACCTTTGGCAATATAGTGTATATTGAATATTTGATAAGATGTGGGTATTTGTATGAAATATATTTTAACTGCGGATGCGCAAACTATACCAAAGCTTTTTTTTCATGATTTGGTAGTCAATTCTATAGAGCAACTTATGTAAAAAGTCCATTCAAATATCGCAAGAAATCAGAAAGATAGAAGAGATGTAGTGAGTTGCTTTCTAAAAAAATCTGGTTTATTATGATTTTTTCGCCAATTTTACAATCAGCTCACTGTATCGCCGGTACCTTTCGGAGTTTTCAAGTTCTTCGGTGAAGCAACAAGAAGGTAGCACAAATGCTTGAAAAAGAGTTCGTCACAGAAAAAAGAAAAGAAAACATCTGAACTCTAAAGATAAACCATTCACAAAACCAGACAAAAAATAGAAAAAACAGCCTGTCATAATGCTAGCGACAAGTAAAGAGAAAGTGCGAAGAAAATAGTGATGAACCGGAGAAATTACCACTAACGGAAGACATCTCTTTAGAATGTCATGAAAATTATTACGAAACTAAACTTCGTGTGGAGTTGATACAGTATATTGATTGTTTGGGATGAGTACATGAGACATGCACAATGCGTAATATCCATTGCAATACTTGCGAAACAAATAGGAAAAAGAAATAAACAAAAAAGTGTAAGTACAAGAGTAAATTCAAAGTTTCTATTGAAGATTTTGTAATACAATTACTTTAAAAAAATAACAAAAACTGTAAAAAGGATATTAAGTCACATGCATCTAGTTCCAGAATCATCCGACTATTAACTTTATTTCTATAACTGTGCACTTAAAAGATCCTATAGTGAATATATTTATTAAATAACATTATCAAGACTTTGCGATGGATGATGTTTTTTCAAAGAGATACCTTAACTTATAAGGCTTAAATATTTTACTTGAAAAACGGATAAATTCTAAATTAATATAAGCAGTAGATTGCCTAAAAATAAAACAATTAATCATTAGGCAAAGACAGATAATAAAATTTGTAATTAATGATTAATAAATTTTATTTGCAAACAAAAATAGCAAAAAAAATCCATTCTAGCAAATAAGAAAAAGGAACTCAATCGAGGCTGTATTAATACTCTCGCAATTATTGCTAATTAAAAAGTCACAATTCTTCATTTTAAATAATTATTAAATTAGAAAATTTATTACTTTCACAATTTCCCATTGTACTCAAAATTTTGTACTACAATACTATGTTTCTAGATTAATATTTTCTTTCATTTAACACAAATGACCCTCTACAAGCTCCGTCTCTCATAAACTTTCAGACAATGGTTTTTATGTAAAAAAAAAAAAAAAAAAAAGACATAACATGAACACTGGTCAAAGCAAAGGTATCAGTACATTGAAGTTGATGTTCCTCAACAGTCCTTTCTCAATGTTCAGGAATACAGACCTTGGCAGGTGGAACTGGAAAGCCATAGTCGTTGCGCTCTTTTACTCGTTTATATATGGTATGTGGTTTTAAGTTTCATGTCAGGATTACGCCGATCAGACAAAAGAATAATCATGCAGTTCTTGGCTGAAATTAGGATTACTCACCGCTGCATAGCAAAGTCGACGATAGTCATTAGACTAAAAACTTACTTAAAACAGAACGCATACTGAATTGAATGCCTCATATATGAAGACAGAATATTATATATCCACACATCTATATATAAAGTCAATGTCATTGTTAATCTATCTTTTTGTGTTGCATCTTAATTTAAAAAAACGCGTGCATATTCCCATATTTTTATTATTGGGTGGTCTTAGCACCACCCCGTTGATGCTTCCTTTCCTATTGGTAGGAGCTGTTAAGCTCTATGTGTTTCGATCATTTCATCCTACTGTAAATTAAGTATCATAAAACTATGAAACTGATTGTGTTATAGTGAGCAGAGATTGCAATCCTGGCGCCCACGAAATTAAATAATGTATCTTATATATTGAGCTACAATAGAGAACAACAGTAAAATAAAATACACTAATAAGCAATTCATTTTACATTACAAAAAAATAATATACAAATAATAATTACAATTCTCGATAACATACAACAAAAATGTTTCTTGTATATATTTTGTATGCAGAGTTATTAATTTTTAAAATGTTGATTACGCTAACTTTTCGCTCTCAGCGATGCTGTGCAGAAGAGTGTTTAAATTTCACTTTATCTTCATTTTATGTAAATAGCACTTTTTAAAAAGTTTAAATGTTAACAAATATTGAAACAAAAAATATTTTCCATTGTATTCTAACGATGGCGATAAAAATAAAAATTAATTAATTTTCTACCAATATGTTAATAATGGGTTCTGTTGCAAACTCGCTCCCTTTCTCCATGGATTAACCGCGATGCCTTCCACGCGACCATAACTGTGAAAGAAAATCAGAATAGTAAATTGAACGATCACTGAACGCTGATAGAAAGACATAAGGATTGAGACGTCTGGCTCATGTCCAAGCAATAACGAAAGACCAATTCGAACTTTAAAAAAGAACGAAAAATCATGCGTCAAGCATAGATTATGTTACACTTTCCAACGCTTCCAAAATAATTTTACAAATATTTACCATTTAATAAGTTGAAAGATAACATCTAAGTAAACAATTTGGAAAACGCATCACATATTTTAAAACATAATTTCAGGAATTTCCAACATATATAATATTCGGAAAAATATCCGAATACTTTTATTCAGACCTGTATATGATCTATAGATTTGTATATATACTACATAGGATGCTAAATTTTAGTTTAGTTAGGAAACGCGTAGCACATTTTAAAAGTCTCCTTCTGGAGTTTCTGTCAATAAACGGAAATGTGTTCGCGAACTTTTGTGCTTCCCTGTATATGATCTACAGAATTTATACACGCCAAGTAATAGACAAAAAGTGGGGTAAGTTTAAAGTCGCGTTCAGTAACTTAAAACGCACTTCCAGGAATTATTGTTAACAGACAGTAGATAATTCTTTCGTGTGTCCCTGTAAATGAACGATGACTGCTATACACACAATATTCTTTAGTAAGCCTCTTGTAATGCACCTTAGTGATATATATAAATTTCAATGCGTTTAAAATAGTGAAACATTATTTAATTAAACCGCAAACGATTTTTCTCCATAGACGTAATGTAACGGAATTCTTTTGACTGTCCCTGTAAAGTAACTATAAGCGTTATGCACACCCTATTCCATATTAAGGTTCTTGTAATGCACCTTAGTGATATATATCAAATACAATGTGTTTGAAATTGTGTAACATCATTAAAATAAACCGCAAATATTTTTTTCCCATAGACCGTAATGTAACGGAACTCTTTTGAGTGTTCCTGTAAAAAAACTATAAGTGCTAAATACTTCAGTTAAAATAATATCCAGGCTATAGCATATAACATGCTATAGATAACGTCAATAACGTATAAAAATTGCAAAGCAATCCGAGAATATTTACGGGAGTTAGAGCACGGACAGACGGCAGACGGCAGACGGCAGACGGCCAGACGGCCAGACAAACCGAAGTCATAAACACTTTTCAACTAAGTTGGAAAGTGTTAAAAACCAAAATCCTAAAGTTTACACTTTAGATTAGAAATATCTTATAATGTTTTTTCTGCAGTGTAAATAACTTAAGGTTTGTAAAGTCCATATTTGTAAATCGCCTGTGTGAAAGTATGTGTTCCAAGTCTGTATTGTCCCGTAATATAAGTTTTTATTATTCATTGTATAAAGTTTTATTCATTCTGTTGTAATATAAGTTTTTATTATTCATTGTAGAAAGTTTTATTCATTCTGTTGTAACGAGCCATTATTTTAATTAAGACGAATTATATTATGCGAAAAAAAGCCGAACTACCCCAGACCTTTGAGAAGAACCAGAAGATATAGGTAGTATGATATAGAATCATATATATTTTGCGTTTTACTCTAAAATTTAATTTTCCTATCTTAAAGTTTCTCTATGTGAATTAATTTCTGTATTCAAAATCTTTTTATTCTTTAATCCGAAAAACAATCATTTCTTCCTAGCTAAAATGCTCCCAGATACTTCTTCGTAACATTAAATGTACGTTACTCTCATGCGGTTTCGATTCGAATATTAATGTACTGCAGATGACCGTGACATATGTTGTTTTGTCTTTCTTCGTATCTTGTTAAATGCAGGCACCGTTTTCATAATTTGACTGCTGCAAAAATATGCACTATAAACTCTTTTCGTTAGATTATAATAACACATGCCTAGCTTTCCCAAAACAACGCTCTGCTGTAAGTTAAAAATCACAAAAATTTATGTTCCGCCAAATTATGGTATCTTTTCATTTCTTATTCAAAAATGCTCAATATTGGTTTATTGCTAACTGTCAAAAGTTTGACGGTTATGCCTGGCTAGAAATGTAACGATTGGCATGTTACATCTAATGTGTTGGCGATAATGAATCTGAAAAATTAGATCAGATCTTCTCTTACGTTTGTCGGATAAACATGTAATTTTTGGTAGAATAAGCGAAGGCCACCCTCTCTGATTTCTTGTGTCGATGTTGTGCTGGTATAAATAAAAAGAATTCCACGGATTACAAGACATGTTTTCATCTAATGCGTCTTGTATGGATTTATTTATTTTCCCAGGAAACGAACTGATGATTATTGCAGCACACGCATTGCACCATTATACCTCGGCAATGTTTAAGAAGAAATGTTCCTTACGATATATCGAGACTTCACTCCATATAACGTAGGTTATATATTAACCGTCAAACTTTTGACAGTTAGCAATAAACCAATATTGAGCATTTTTGAATAAGAAATGAAAGGATACCATAATTTGGCGGAACATCAATTTTTGTGATTTTTAACTTACAGCAGAGCGTTGTTTTGGGAAAGCTAGGCATGTGTTATTATAATCTAACGAAAAGAGTTTATAGTGCATATTTTTGCAGCAGTCAAATTATGAAAACGGTGCCTGCATTTAACAAGATACGAAGAAAGACAAAACAACATATGTCACGGTCATCTGCAGTATATTAATATTCGAATCGAAACCGCATGAGAGTAACGTACATTTAATGTTACGAAGAAGTATCTGGGAGCATTTTAGCTAGGAAGAAATGATTGTTTTTCGGATTAAAGAATAAAAAGATTTTGAATACAGAAATTAATTCACATAGAGAAACTTTAAGAATGGAAAATTAAATTTTAGAGTAAAACGCAAAATATATATGATTCTATATCATAGGTAGGAATATTATTATGTATTTTTTTTAATAATGCTAGATTTATTGAAATAGATATTATAGATATTGATTAGATGTCATCCATTTTTTACAGGTTCAGGATTACTCTTCAGGTTTGTTCACATATTTCTTTAGTTGGTTAATTTTAAATTCCAAATTGTTTATTGCCAACTATTTATTTACGAAATATTTTCTTTTTTTATTATTTATCTATTTTAAAGGATTATATAAAGCACACTTTTATTAATAGTTAAAATTGTTATTATTATGCAGCTGTTTTTAGATCATTTAAAATGTTTTCAATATTCATTCAATGAACATTTTAACAGACATAGAATAAACTTTAAAATTTTAACAAAAAAATAATTAATTGAACAAATAATGAAGTGAGAGGTATCATTTATCTGGGAAATTTCATTCAATTAATTTGTATGTTCTACTTTATTGCTATGAAAGTAGCGTCATATCAATGTTTAAATTCAAAATATTATATAAGAACGTAACTAAATAAGAAGGCTTCAATTTCAGAAATAAAATATTTTTTAGTTTGAAATTTTCACTTTGAAGTAAGTATTTATATAGTATTGATATATATATACGTAATAACTGGAGGTTTTTTTTTGTCAATCAAATTAGTTTAAACAGTGGTTAAAACATTTTTAAAGGGTAACAGTATTACACTGTTAAAACTGGATACTTTAAAATAAAGAAAATGTACTCATTTTTGAGTACTTTCCGATCTTATAAGAGCTCCGAGTACTTAACTCTTAAATTTCAGAAACGCACTTACTCATTTTTTGGGTACATACAAGGACTCGAACATAAGTATGTATAGAAACACACATACTCATATTTTCGAGTACATATAGGACTCAAACATGAGTATTTAGTCTTAAAATACAAAATATATGTACTCATTTCTGAATACATTTATATATCAAATTTAAGTATATACACAATTTAATTTTTTTAATGTATGAACTATATGTACTCATTTTTAATACATTTATGAATTAGTTATGATTACATTAAGTTTTAAATCTGAAATATGTATATTTTACGTACTCATTTTTTAATACATAGAGGAATCACTAATGAATAGATTTGGCTTAAAAGTTTTAACTTCTTTTTAATATGTACTCGTATTTGAATACGTTTATCAATCCATTATGATTATGTTAAGTTTTAAATTTGAAATATTTATACTTTAAAGTACTAGTTTTTGAATACATAGAGGAATCAATAATGAATATATTTGGCCTCGAATCTAAAATATCTCTTCGGTATGTACTTATTTTTGAATACATAAATGAATCAAATATTAATATTTTTGGCTTCAAATTTCAAATATTTCTGTTTTACATTAAAACATACAAGAATCAACAACGATTACATTTGGGTTCAAATTTGAAATTTTTCTGCTATATATAAACTCAATTATTATATATACACACTGTTAAAACTGGATACATAAAAATAAGCAAAATGTACTCAGGTTTAAGTACTTTCCTATCTTATAATAGCTCCGAGAACTTAACACTTAGATTTGAGAAACGCATGTACTCATTTGTTGAGTACATACAGGGACTCGAACATAGGTATGTATAGAAGAAACACACATAGAACAATAAGATATTATATTAATATTTATTCACAAGCTTACTTTTCAGTCCGAATTGTCCCTTATAATTGAAAACATCATGTACTCATTTCTGAAGCAATTCTACTTAAAAAAAAGTGTATATAGAAGTTCTCATTTTTAAGTGTATTATTTTTAACAGTGTACAGATCATGATATTTGCTCTTTGTTTACAACTTACAAAAAGTAGATAACACAGTTATTTTCGGGCTCTTTTTAACACACTTTTCATATACAATCTGTTTAATAAATAAATCCATAACATGAAAATTATTCTCCTGATTTTATAACTTTTGATAAATTGTAACATTATATTATGTTTATATGACCATTGAAATGTTGTTTAGGTGTTAAAAAGCAACTGTTACGCTGGTAACTTTTATGATAAAATCTCTCTCTTTTTTTTAGGTTAATCTATCAACATTTACTGAATAATTCAGTAAAAAATTTTTTAATGAGTACACAGCACGAAAAGCGTATTCGGGTGATTAACTTGAAATATGACATTTTAACAAAAAAAAAAAACGATTAAAATGCTTTCAAATGTTTGAGTTAACATGTTAACTTTTACTTAAATTTATTTATAACTGTTTAGTGGATTTATTAGGAAAGTAAAAATTTTCTTTTTAAATATCATCAGCCTGGCATTTGATCCTTTATCGTTGTGTACAATGGTATTAACATGACAGCAAAATAAAGCTTCAAGATATATTTTTTTTAATTTCATGGGTATTTTTTTAGCATGTCTGACATTGTATGAAGGAAAACATTTATTCGGTTTTACAATATACAACTGAATTAAAATTTATATCAATTATAATATGATAAAACAAGGAAAATGATATGATAACAGTTTTCACATCTCAAAATTTTATGTCATATAATTGACAATATATATAATTTCTAAATGCTTCTTCTTGAAGTTGTTTTTTCAATAAATTTAAAATTATTTTTGTGAGAGCCCTTGTCATTCATTAGCTCTAGCTGCCGTCTTCATTAAAAACTAAAATGTCCAGCATAAGAAAATGGCATGGATATCAGTGACAAAGTATTAAAAACCATAGATACTAAAAAAAAATCATTTCCTAAATAAAATCATTTTAAAATTTTAGTTATGGTATTTCCCATCAGGGGTTCTACCATCGTTAAAATGTTCATGTGAAAAAATCTGTATCAAAACATACATTTTATCGAGGCAGAAGTATATTCTGATAATTTATTAAAAAAACAAAAAAAAAATCAAATTTCTTTAAATTTCTTTACCCTATTTCCCGGAAAGGGGACGCTAAAAACTAACAGTAAATTTCATTAAAACTGTACTACACACTTTTACCTTGAGTACTATCTTTTATTATCTTAAGGCTGTCATACACTGTTACATAAAAAAAAAGCATTTGTATTTTAATTTGGATACCGTTATTTAAAATACACATAAAAATTTATTTTTTAACTGAAATAATCGAATATGAAAGTATTCAAATAATAATATTTATTTATAAAAAATGTTTTCTAAATATAAATGTATAAAGAAAATTTTCCGTAATTGATCGATTAAGAAATATAAATATATGAATGCAATAAATTAAATAAAAGTTTATTTTGAATCAATTTTTCTTTATTTAAGAATTATATATATATATATATATATATATATATATTTAAGCAAAAGAGGAAAAAAATGCAAACGAAGAAATATTTGAAACAGTTTTATCATATATAGTAAGAAATTTATTTTGTAAATTCTGTACCCAATTCATTCCAAAAAATTTTAATTAGTATTTCTTTGATGAAAGAGGAAAAATGTTGAAATATTTTTGTCATTTATCAGACAAATGGAATGTCAAAGTTAATGTAAAACAAATTGAAAAGCGGAATACAAGAAAAAAAAATATTTATTTAAAGTATTTGGGCACTTTACAAATACATTTAATTTTTTTTTGTTGTTGTTGTTTCTGAAATATTTTTTATTTTATTAAAGATACTTTTATGTAATAAAAATATTGCAAAATCCCTTAATTTAAAATTCCTCTTTTATTTCCATGATTAAAAACATAATTTTATAATAAAGCGATTTTTTATAAAATAAATTCGTTGATATTTTAAAGTTATACATATATGTATAGTATATATATATAATTCAATATGTATAACTCATTTAATTAAAATTTTTATTATTTCTGCTATGCTTTTGGATAATCCAAAATCTATTCATCATTATTGAAAAAATATATATATTTATTTATCATATTTACAATTGAGAGACGAATGTGAATTATCTAACAAACAATACTAAGCGGAATTTCATTTCATTAATTTAGACATTTTATTGTGAATTGCTAAATTTTACGCACAAAATCCCCCATTTACCAAAATTTCATCAATGAACGATATATTTTTGCTTTTTTTCACAGTTTTTAATCATAATCATAATAAAAGTAAGTTCAAAAAATAATTAAATAGCTTTTTTTGAAAAAATTGCTCCGTACGTAGTCAGGCAACTTATAGTAAAAAAGGGACAATAAATAATTATATAAATGTTCGATGTTGCTCGGGAGATAACCGATGTTTCATAAAACTTGCCAAATAATCTAAACTAACTCAACCAAACATCCCTCTATTTAAATTCGTACAACTGTAAACGTTAGATCCTCTAGTCTAAACCTTAAAATTATTAAATAACATTACAAAGAATTTTAGTTTGTTGTTAGTTGTTAGTTTAGTGTGTTTAGAATGTTTTTTTTTTCTTTTTAAGAAGAACAACCTGAATTTATGAGCATTAAATAATTAACTAGAAAAGATTATCTAAACTGCTTTGAGCAGTAAATTAAAAATTTTGCAATTTTTTTTTACAAACAAAACAATGTAAAAAATATGGGAAAGGAGCTCCACCGGGGATGCTACATTGCTCTCGCAATTAATGTCCATCGATAAATCAAAATTCTTCATACTGAAATAATTGTTAAAGTGGAAAATGTTTTAATTACACAATTTTCCATAGTACGCAATATTACGTAATACTATCTTATCATATTAATATTCTATTTGAAAAAAAAATTAGTGTCTACAAGCAACTCAAGGAGAAAAATCTTCATTTGTCATAAACTGTTCACACAATTATTATTATTGTATGAAGAAACATAATTTGAACAATGATCAATGTAAAAGTACCAATACCTTGAAGTTGGAATCGCTATACACTCGTAGGTTAATTGCTCAGAAATACAGCCCTTGGAATATTGCGACGAAAAATTCATAGTTGTTGCACTGTTTCACTTCTCTATACTTAGTATAAGACTGAAATTTTCGTTTATAATTATGAATAATCAGACAGTTCTGGTTGAATTTGGTATTATATACTAAATTCTATTGTATACTAAGCTCAACTGCCCCCCCCTTTTTTTTCTTTTCTTAATACATCAATATTTTTCAAAAATTCAATTATATATTTTTTACTGTGTATTCGTTTACATAGCACAAAAAAGCCTATTTGGGTATTTAACTTAAAACATGACACTTTTATCAAGAAAAACGAATGTAATGCATTCATATGCTTCTGCTAAAATGTTTTCTTTTACTTTAAATGTTGCATAACAAAGTCCGCGAAGTCACTAAACTAATAAAAAGAAAGTGCCCAGTTAAACTGATGGCATTGAGCTCACAGGCTATTCACTCTAATTGTATATTATACTCTTATTTAAAAGAATAATGCCCTCGAAAAATAAAGAAATCGATTATAAATTAAGTGCAATTAGCCCCCCGTCCCCCCACTTTATACTTAACCAATGAACCCCCAAATCTAATCAGAGAAGCGGCTATCAGGATGAAACTATATACAAATTTTGAAGCAAACCGGTTAACTTTGCATGAAAAACACATTTATATAAATTAAGGGATAATTAGACCCCGTTCTCCCTTTAAGAGCCAAAAGAACCCCCAAAACTAATCAGGGAAGGGCCTTATCATAATGAACCTGTATGCGAAATTTGAAGCAAATCGGATAATTCTGCATGATAACACGTGACGAAAATGGAGTTTAATCCCATAATTACATATTTTCTATATAAAATTCACGAATATTTCTTTCACCTCCTACAGACATATTTATGCATACACATTTTTTCTATTCATCCTATCAAATGAACAGAAAAAGAAGCGAAGATATTTAATTTTTATGTTTCAAAAGAATCTGGTATTTTTAGTTTTAATTTTCTTTCAATGATGTATCTATTACTAATTCTTTAGCAAATGGCTCTCGTTTGATATTTAGTGACATAATTTATTTATGAAATGCATATAGCATAAAATATTTAAATTATTATGTATCTGTTTATATGCTTCCAAATTCACTCTATAATTAACAGTGTTTGTCTAATTTAAAATTCGGGCTAATGAAATGTTTACAAATTAAATAGTTAATTAAAATTTAATACATATTTTGCGTTTATGTTCTTTAAATTTTTGATAAATATAAAAGCATAATTATGGAAGTATAATTCGTTAACCTTCGTTTACGTTTCTATATTGTTGAATATTTCAGTATTACTACATTTTTAAGCGATTTTAACTTTTGTGTTGCGTTATTCGCGCTTGTTTTTAAATAAGCATTGAAATTTGAAAACGGAATACAGATACAGATTTTATATACTCTATCGAACGCTTATTACAGATAGAGTATATGAAAACGATAAATTATTAAAGGTCAGTTTATGTGTAACTTTTAACACGGATATTTATAGTGATGTATACGGTGATTATACAGATAAAGATAGTTACAGCGATAGATATACAGGGTGGCAATAATATAAGTATCTTTATTTGGAGCTTGAAGGAATAACCCGAATGAAACCAAAATCGGTACACTTACTGTTCGAGAAGGGGTAAGGAGAATGGAACAATTAAAAATAGTTGCACTAATCATCAACAGATGGCGCTAGGGGCTTGTCGGTGCAAACGCTGTTGTGTACTGTGGAGGTGACGCAAACCTCAATGATTTTAAAAATCGTATATTACAACATGTGTTAAACATCCCTCCTGATGTTACATTCCACAGTTGAGCATTTCGTGCACATCCTGGATTGTGTCCTCCTGCACAATGGCCATGTGGAACATGACCTTCGCTATGCAAAATCGTAACCACATTCACTGAGACTCTTTCCAATAAATTAGGCTTGTCATCGGGTTTTACACTTTAATTTTTTGTTCTTGTATTACACATTACATTTCACATTCAAAAGTGCCATCTGTCAGCGATTATTGCAATTAGTTTTTTTTATTATTATTGTTCCATTTTTCTTCTCCCTTCTCGAATAGTAAGTATACCGATGTTGGTTTCATTCGGGATATTTCTTCAAGCTACAGCTCCAAATAGAGATAAGGTAAAGCCAGGAAAGATGACGCGGTCGGAGAGATTGCGCACATAGAGGTTCGGGGGGAAGGAGTAGAGTGAGCGCGCAGCGACTCCAAGTAGTTGTACAACAACAGTAGTGGAGTGTCTACTTGAAAGTGCACGTTGATTGCGTTGAGCATCTAAGATAAAGTATTGCTATTTTGTTTTGTTTTCCGAAAGTAAGTGCTTGAATTTTCATAGCTATTCATCAGAATTTCTATACAATGTCAATAGTACAAAATATTTTAAACTTAAACGATTTCTCATAAGCTACTAATCTAGACTAAGAATGTGAACATCAACGGTTCGTTTTAGAAGAGGTCGTGTTTAAATAAAAGGCTGCGCAATCTCTTCTACCGAAATTGCAGAGTTTGCGCATTTGCTACTTAGGAGAGATGGCGCAGTATCCCCATTCGTTTCCATGGTAGGAGAGATTATGCAGCTTATTGGTAAATCCGCATAAAAAAATGAAAAATGAAAATGTACTAATTTTAAGTTAAACGTGTTTTTAAGTAACATTATTTTATTTTTTAATCTTATCTGGACTTGCTTTTGCTGATTCTTTAATTTTTTTTCCTTTAATTAAATTTTTTTAATCGTTTTTAAAACTATTTCCTTTTTCTGATTCTTTAATCATTAGGTTGAAATATTCACTCATAATACAATAATATTTGTTCACAAAAACCTTAAAGCAATGTCATTTAAGTGTAATTATTACTGTTAACAATTTAATTGTAGTTATTATAAGTAACAATCTCTAACAACCCTTGTGCACAATCACACCAACCCTATAAGGAGAGATTGCGCAAAATAACTTTCTTGGTTTTATTACAATTGTTCTATTAAATTGCAACATAACAATAAAATAGCAATGGAAATGCATAAAAAACAAATGAAGTAAAAGTTATTCATTAATAGTTTAGCAAAAAATTAATATTTAGATTTTTTATTGCTATTCTTTTGAATTGTGCGCAGACTATCCTAGCTTTACCTTACTTATATTATAACCATCCGGTATAACAAGTTCATAACGTCCTAAGTACCGATTTAAATATATGCGGATGCTACAAAACTTTGCAAATTTAATAATAATAATATAATAATAATAATAATAATAATAATAATAATAATAATAATAATTTGCACTATTTGCAGTTTGTTTTCACCTAAATAGGGGACGATTACTAAGCATATTGTTTTAAATTAATCACATTTAAAATGTCATAGTATAAAACCAACTGACTTTTAAAACCAACTTTGATTTTTTTCTTATAATTATAGAAGGAGGTGGACGGTTTTCAGCTGAGGATAAAATAAATAAATCACATTAGAACAAAATATAAAACACGATATTTTCTAAATTATTGTTTAAATTATCAATTTTAAAACATTTATAATTTTTTATGTTACTTAATAATAAATATTTTGTCGTGCAACTAAGATCTCAATTTATTGTTAGTGTATAACGTTTTTACATTGTAAAAGCTTTAAATAGACTTTGTGCTGAAATTAAACTGACATCTTCTATTCAATTACTTATATTCCTATTACTTTTCTAATAGAAAATTTCAATTAGAGTGTCCTTTAACAATGCAGGATACTCATATCTTGAAGGACAGTGAAAGACTCTTTATTACACAGAAAATGTTTTTAACCTTAAAAAACCGGTATTTTACTGTTAAAAGACAACACATTTTTTTCGTAACATTAAATGATTTTTACTGGCGACCTAACAATTTTTTCTATTTATATTTTCTTTCTTTTCATTTTTTTTTTACTTTCTGTTCTTTCCTTTCTTTATTTTCCTTTCTTTTCTTTCTTTCTTTTTAACACTTTCCAATCTAGTTGAAAAGTGTTTATGACTTCGGTTTGTCTGCCGTATGGCCGTCTGCCGTCTGGCCGTCCTTCCGTTCTCTAACTCCCGTAAATATGCTCGGATTGCCCTGTAATTTTTATATGTTATTGTCGTCATCTATAGCATGTTCCCTATTTCAATTGAAGTATGTAGCACTAAAAATTTTTTATAGGGACACTCAAGAGTATTCCGTTACATTACGGTATATGGGGAAAAATCATTTGCGGTTTACTTTAATGATGCTACACAATTTCAAACAAATTTTAATTGATATATATCACTAAGGTGCATTACAAGAAGCTTAATATGGAATAAGGTGTGCATAGCACTTATAGTTACTTTACAGGGACAGTCAAAAGAATTCCGTTACATTACGTCTATAGAGAAAAATCGTCTGCGGTTTATTTAAATAATGTTTCACTATTTTAAACGCATTGAAATTTATATATGTCACTAAGGTGCATTACAAGAGGCTTACTACAGAATATTGTGTGTATAGCAGTCATCGTTCATTTACAGGGACACACAAAAGAATTCTCTACTGTCTGTTAACAATAATTCCAGGAAGTGTGCTTTATGCTGCTGAACCCGATTTTAAATTTAACTAACTTTTTGTCTACTACGTGGTGTCTATAAATTCTGTAGATCATATACAGGGCAGCACAAACGTTCGCGAACACATTTCCATTTATTGACAAACTCCAGAAGGAGAATTATAAACTGTGCTACGCGTTTCCTAACTAAACTGAAATTTAGCATCCTATGTAGTATGTATACAAATCTATAGATCATATAAAGGGCTGAATAAAAGTATTCGGATATTTTTACGAATATTGTATATGTTAGAAATTCCCGAAATTACGTTTTTAAATATGTTAAGCGTTTTTCAAATTGTTTACTTAGATGTTATCTTTTAGCTTATTAAACGGTAATAATTTGTAAAATTATTTTGGAAGCGTTGGAAAGTGTTACATAATCTATGCTTGACGCATGATTTTTCGTTCTTGTTATTATTTCTTTTCATTCTTTTCGTAATTTTCTTTTCGTTCCTTTGTCAAATATATCGTTTTAGTTAAAACGTAATTTTAGATAATCTAAAAAAAATGCTCACCGAAAGTACATAGACAATTTCACAAACTTTATACTAAAAAAGAAATGATAGAAATAATATTAAGCATAGAAATAATATATAATTTAAGGTTGGGGTGAAAAGATAAAGACAATTTAAATCAAAATTTTTTTCATTACTTAAAACCTTCTTATTAATTTAGAAGTGCCATTAATTAAAAAAAAATAGTGTTAGGAACGTTTCAAAATAGCTATTTTGGGTTTCATAGTATGCAGTTTTGTATGACTTTAATCAGGCAGTATCGCATACCGAAAAAAAAACTTCAATTGCTTATACTTATAACTTCGACACGTTTTCATTGATGTACTCTTAAAGTTTTGGAAGAATAATAATAAATGAAATTTCATTCTTTAAATTTCACTTGAAGAAGATATTTAAAATCTTAAATATTAAGATGTGGAAATTGATATAAATTGCCGGAAATAAACATAGTGACGGAAATAAATACTTATATGGCATACAAGCGTATTTTGAGATAGATAAATAGTTTTCATTTCTACGGAGTAACTCTAACAATAAACATTACTTCAATCAGATATATTTATTTCAGAAAAAATATATAATCTAACTATTTTACTAAATTTTCTTTATAATAACTGTAACTCTCATTTTATTTAAACATTTGTCCCATATATTATTTAATTCTAGAAGTTAATCATTAAACTTTTACATT
Source organism: Maratus michaelseni (assembly GCA_963931845.1). Taxonomy (NCBI): domain Eukaryota; kingdom Metazoa; phylum Arthropoda; class Arachnida; order Araneae; family Salticidae; genus Maratus; species Maratus michaelseni. The sequence goes on along the minus strand of OZ007589.1, from coordinate 260,157,674 downwards.
TATAACTGATTGTACTTTTATTTCAAATCTTACAAACTTCGAAATATTATAAAACACACAAAAACTTATTTATGTTACTTGACATTGTAACGTATTTTAAACAAGTAAACATGACAGTCTATGCTCAATCAGGCTGATCAAAAGATTTAAAAACATTCTTGTTGTTTAAGCACAAAACGTAAATATACGAGAAAATTTAATTAATCTGTTTTATAAGCTGCTTAAATAATGTATTCCAATACTGTTAAAAACTAGTCGTTCAGGGCCACCGTAATACTTACCCATCATGGATATGCATAATATAAAATATGAAAATAAAACATGTGTAGTGTAAACTGCTTATAAAATGCATTGCAATTCGAATAAAATCGTAGTTTGATGACGTCATAAACTTTAAATGTTCTATTACTGAATTGCGTAAAAGAAACATCCTTATAACTCCAAAATTAATAATCGTATTAACTAACGGCTTACTGCGTCTGATTAAGCGTCTTATTTCCAATTAAAATATATATTTGAATTGAAATTTGAATGAAATACAGGATCTTGAAAAATCGAAGAGTGTGGGAAATAGGAATGATAATATATCTCGGCAACTAATTATCCGATCGACTTCATTCTTTACGCAAAATTTATGTTTTATTATTGTCTTTTATATTCACTCCTTAAAATAAACCATTTCGAAAATTTTTATATACCTTTTATCAGAACGAATATTTCGAGAGTCCGAAAAAAAAAGTTCCTGATAATTGAGATTACTGAAATTCAATAAGCTTATTTCCATTATTACATACTAAGTACATACCAATTTTCAAGTCTCTATCTCAATTTGTTCGGGAGATAGAGTGTTTACAGACACACACACAGACAGACGGACGGCATTTTTTTTTTTCTAAAAATATGTTTTTTAGAATCTCCAGTGTCTAATACGTGTAAATCTGTCAAAAATGTTTTTTTCGATTTTCAAAACGATTACAAGACTTACCCTATACTACATATGATTGTTAAGTAACATACGCGGTTAAAACGTAAGCAATTTTTAGAATAAGAATAAGATTTAAAACAGCAGAGGAAATGAAACGATTTCGTTAATATCTTTTATAATCTGATTAAGAATGTATTCTAACTTATATTAAACACTATGAACTCTATTCACTAAAGTATTACTTACGAAAGAGCAATGCAATTTTCCTATCTATAAAATAAAAACTTTACAATAATTTGCATTACAAATGACACTCACATGATTGTTATTTTTTTTTCTAAACCGGAAAATTATTTAAATTTATAGGAAGCGAACACTTTTATTACTATCTAACAGAAACCTAGTCTAAAAATTAGTATTTTTTTTTTTACTAAAATATCATTTTTAAAAACACAGTACATCCACTAAAACCTAACAAAAATTTCAATTACAAATGATACACTCGTTATCATTAACGCTTAACTGCTGTGACAAAAATTTTCGTATAAACACTGTGAACAGTCTCTGAGATTGCTTGATCGTAGAATGAATAAAATTAAAATGCAATTAATATTCAAAGTGATAAGATGCTGTTTCTGTACTAAACTTTAACAATTAAAAATGCTCTTATTAAGAAGACTCTACCGATAGTACTACGGCTCCAAACGAAACAAAATTTCACAAGTATCTAAAGTATTTAAAATTACAAGTTACACTGTAAAAACTTAATAAAGCAGCGGTCTGTGAGACCGCTAACAGCAGTTAAGTGTGAAAGAGATTATTTTTTTCAAAACCAGAATAATATTGAAATTTCTAGGTAGCAAAACAATTTTATTACTCTCTTTAAAAAAAAAAGCAGCGGTCTGTGGGACCGCTAACAACAGTTAAGTGTGAAAGTGATTATATTTTTTTCAAAACCAGAATAATATTTAAACTTCTAGGTAGCAAAGCAATTTTATCACTCTCTTTAAAAAAACAATCAGTTGTCTGTGAGACCACTAACAGCAGTTAAGTGTGAAAGTGATTATTTTTTTTCAAAACCAGAATAATATTTAAACTTCTAGGTAGCAAAGCAATTTTATCACTCTCTTTAAAAAAACAATCAGTTGTCTGTGAGACCACTAGCAGCAGTTAAGTGTGAAATAGATTACTTTTTTCAAAACCAGAATAATATTGAAACTTCTAGGTAGAAAAACAATTTTATTACTCTCTTTAAAAAAAAAGCAGCGGTCTGTGAGACCGCTAACAACAGTTAAGTGTAAAAGTGAATATATTTTTTTCAAAACCAGAATAATATTTAAACTTCTAGGTAGCAAAGCAATTTTATCTCTCTCTTTAAAAAACAATCAGTTGTCTGTGAGACCGCTAACAACAGTTATGTGTGAAAGTGATTATTTTTTTCAAAACCAGAATAATATTTAAACTTCTAGGTAGCAAAGCAATTTTATCACTCTCTTTAAAAAAACAATCAGTTGTCTGTGAGACCACTAACAGCAGTTAAGTGTGAAAGTGATTATTTTTTTTCAAAACCAGAATAATATTTAAACTTCTAGGTAGCAAAGCAATTTTATCACTCTCTTTAAAAAAAACAATCAGTTGTCTGTGAGACCGCTAACAACAGTTAAGTGTGAAAGTGATTATTTTTTTCAAAACCAGAATAATATTTAAACTTCTAGGTAGCAAAGCAATTTTATCACTCTCTTTAAAAAAACAACCAGTTGTCTGAGAGACCACTAACAGCAGTTAAGTGTGAAAGAGATTATTTTTTTCAAAACCAGAATAATATTTAAACTTCTAGGTAGCAAAGCAATTTTATTACTCTCTTTAAAAAAAAGCAGCGGTCTGTGGGACCGCTAACAACAGTTAAGTGTGAAAGTGAATATTGTTTTTCAAAACCAGAATAATATTTAAACTTCTAGGTAGCAAAGCAATTTTATCACTCTCTTTAAAAAAACAATCAGTTGTCTGTGAGACCACTAACAGCAGTTAAGTGTGAAAGTGATTATTTTTTTCAAAACCAGAATAATATTTAAACTTCTAGGTAGCAAAGCAATTTTATCACTCTCTTTAAAAAAACAATCAGTTGTCTGTGAGACCACTAACAGCAGTTAAGTGTGAAAGTGATTATTTTTTTTCAAAACCAGAATAATATTTAAACTTCTAGGTAGCAAAGCAATTTTATCACTCTCTTTAAAAAAAACAATCAGTTGTCTGTGAGACCGCTAACAACAGTTAAGTGTGAAAGTGATTATTTTTTTCAAAACCAGAATAATATTTAAACTTCTAGGTAGCAAAGCAATTTTATCACTCTCTTTAAAAAAACAACCAGTTGTCTGAGAGACCACTAACAGCAGTTAAGTGTGAAAGAGATTATTTTTTTCAAAACCAGAATAATATTTAAACTTCTAGGTAGCAAAGCAATTTTATTACTCTCTTTAAAAAAAAGCAGCGGTCTGTGGGACCGCTAACAACAGTTAAGTGTGAAAGTGAATATTGTTTTTCAAAACCAGAATAATATTTAAACTTCTAGGTAGCAAAGCAATTTTATCACTCTCTTTAAAAAAACAATCAGTTGTCTGTGAGACCACTAACAGCAGTTAAGTGTGAAAGTGATTATTTTTTTCAAAACCAGAATAATATTTAAACTTCTAGGTAGCAAAGCAATTTTATCACTCTCTTTAAAAAAACAATCAGTTGTCTGTGAGACCACTAACAGCAGTTAAGTGTGAAAGTGATTTTTTTTTTCAAAACCAGAATAATATTTAAACTTCTAGGTAGCAAAGCAATTTTATCACTCTCTTTAAAAAAACAATCAGTTGTCTGTGAGACCGCTAACAACCGTTAAGTGTGAAAGTGATTATTTTTTTCAAAACAAGAATAATATTTAAACTTCTAGGTAGCAAAGCAATTTTATCACTCTCTTTAAAAAAACAATCAGTTGTCTGTGAGACCACTAACAGCAGTTAAGTGTGAAAGTGATTATTTTTTTCAAAACCAGAATAATATTTGAAACTTCTAGGTAGCAAAGCAATTTTATCACTCTCTTTAAAAAAACAATCAGTTGTCTGTGAGACCACTAACAGCAGTTAAGTGTGAAAGAGATTATTTTTTTCAAAACCAGAATAATATTGAAACTTCTAGGTAGCAAAGCAATTTCATCACTCTCGTTAAAAAAACTATCAGTTGTCTGTGAGACCACTAACAGCAGTAAAGTGTGAAAGTGATTATTTTTTTCAAAACCAGAATAATATTTAAACTTCTAGGTAGCAAAGCAATTTTATCACTCTCTTTAAAAAAACAATCAGTTGTCTGTGAGACCACTAACAGCAGTTAAGTGTGAAAGTCTTTATTTTTTTCAAAACCAGAATAATATTTAAACTTCTAGGTAGCAAAGCAATTTTATTACACTCTTTAACAAATCTATTCTAATTCCATTAAACCTTAAACACTTTTTTCACTGAAATATTATTTTTGAAACCACAATACATCCACAAAAACCTAACAACAAATTAAAATTTACAAATGAAACATACGTGGTTTTTAAGCTGAAATAATTTAAATATTCAGAATAACATTTAATAAAATAGAGGCAATCGCATAATTCAGACTAATATTTCTGAAGGAATTTCTGGGGAAATATCATTCACATTTAATTAAATTTTCTACACTCTCTTTACACATTATAGATTCTCATTATACTTTAAGATATAGTTTAATTATGACAATGCATGGCTCATTATTTGATAAATGTTTTATAATAATTAAGTGAATGAAGTTTCCTTTGAAATGTTTAATTGAATGACCCTTATTAAATCCCGTCAAAGTGAAACACTATTATAATGCAAATTAAATTGAATATCTAGTTACATTGTATATGATTTTATATTTGGAAATCGATATCATGCTCACTTATATTACAGGTTTTTTTTTTTTGATAATTAATTCTCTACAAATATTTTTTTCTTTTATATTTATACTTGGTTAAAAAAAAGTATTAGGAAAAGTAAAAATTAATTAATTGGAAAAGCATAGACTGTGGTAAGACTGGGTTTATACAGAAATATACAAAACATTAGAGGATTTTTTAAATAGAAATTTTTCACAAGGAAAATTCAATTTTCTACTAACATGTAGCTTTTCTGTTTTGTGAGTTGAATGCAGGGATGCGATGCAGAATTCTAAAATGCTAAATATTTTTGCAGTTAGAATTACAAAATTTCAACGTGACATCTGTCTTTGATGATATTAGCAGGATACACTTCTGACACTCTGAACGATATCAAAGAGAATTTCTGCAGCAATTGCTGGGATATAAAGGTTTAAAAAGTGACAGGCAGCAGTTATGTGACCACTACAGTATTAACTGTCGTCGTTGTATGAAATTAATTTAGAAATACAATTTTTTTCTATGGAAAATATCATGTATTTTATAGCATTTCTGGGAAATCCACATTGTGCTATTTGTTGGAATATTTTTCCGAATATATTTTGGTTACGTTTGGATCAACCAGTACATCATCATATTATTTAAATTCCAAGAAGCAGTTTTGACTTTTCCTGCGTATTCAGTGATAACACGAAACATAAATACGATAGGAGTCAATAATACTAAGAGCTGCTAATTTTAAAAATAGATGATGTCCATAAATGAAACACTGGATAAACAGTTTTTATGAAAAAATGTGACATATGTGTACATAAAAAACTTTATACGAGGGCATTTAGAAAAGTAAAGATACACCGTACGCCGGAGGAAAAGAAAAGTTTTGGCAAGCAAGTTGGCAACACAGGTGTTAACCTTGAACCGTTAGCTTTCTCTTCGCGGTCGTTCGGCATTTCAACGTTGATTCTGGTTGGAGTAGATCGTGTTTAAAATGGTTCCGCCGATTCAGAATCCCGCCAAATGCGAAGTGCGCTCCGTCATACGTTTTATTCATGCAAGAGGTCAGCGACCAGCGGATATTCACAAAGAAATTGTTTCTGTTTATGGGAACATTATGAATCGCCAAAGTGTAACGAAATGGCGTCGTCATTTCTCTGAAGGTAGGACCGATGTTCATGACGAACAAAGAACAGGTCGGCCATCTGTGATCTCTGATGCCCTTCTTCAGAGAACGGAGGAAGCAATTCGTGCGAATAGACGTCTCAAATTGAAAGAATTGCATCAGAAGTGTCAATGATAATTCCACGACGATGATGAGATCAAAGATGAAGTTGAAATGTGGTTCCGACAACAGGCGGAAACCTTCTATGACTGTGGGATACAGAAGCTTGTGCCCCGACTTAACAAATGTTTGGATAACGGGGGTGATTATGTCGAAAAATAATAAATAATTCAGTTAATAAGATGTAACTTACGCTTTCTAAATAAATGTTTTTTTTTAAGGAATGCGAGCCATTGTATCTTTACTTTTCGAAATCCCCTCGTATATTCCTTTTTTTATTTTATGATAATAGAACCAAGAACCTTGGGGTTAATAGGAAAACTCTCTACCACTGATCCAGCTAGCCTACGCGAAAGATATTGAAATTCAGTTTATCTTCTTTAAAATCTAAGAAAATTCGCAGAAATGGACGGATGCTATTAAATTAATTCATTTAATTAAAATAATATAAAAAAAATTAAAAATTTTATCACTTGCCGTGTGACAGGCGGTATTCAGCTATAAGTATTCAAAATTTGAATTCTCTAAATTATACAGTTTCCTATTACAAACTCTGTGACAGACAGACAGACAGCGGAGTGAGATGAATAGGGATTTGTGATATGAACGAAATCCTAACAACAAGTTTTTAATATTTTGAGATAAATCAATTTAAATTGTTCATTTAACCATTGCTTACACTACGAACGTGAACAGAATTTTAATCGATATTGCAAAAACTAAAGTAAATGTTTAATTTTTATGCGATTTCTTTTAAAGTTCTCGAAAATTTTTCCTGTTTCACTATTGTTTCCAAAAAATAGAAAAATTTGAAAATTCAAAAATAGTATTACCTATTAAATAATTCTACCTCAAAAACCTATATAACGATAACAAATTTTCAAGTATGCGTGATACATCTTTGTAACTTATCGCCTTAGCGTGCGAATATAAAAATGGATTAATTTTTTTCAATGATTATTTTTATCATAAATTTATTCGCCCCTTAATTAACGGGAAAATAATTAATGCTTTAATTTACGACTTACTAAATAATGTTCTAACTAAAATTATTACTTCTACGACACTAATTAGTAAAACATGCAATTATCTAAAACAAAAGAATAGAATGACTGATTATAATAAGTTTTCAACAGGGACAAACATATGTTGCTAATTAACTGGGTATCTATTTTTTTTTTTCAAAGATATTAGCTGTATATCTGAATGGATGAGAGTGTTTAAAAGACAGTAGTACTGTGGATTTAATGATTTGGAGCTTTTAGTTTGCTATTTCATTTTAACCAGAGGTTCCAACCTGGGCCATATGGATTTCAGAACATACAAATTGAAAATTCTTGTAGATTTTTTCTGTATATTTTTAGATTACACAGCAATTAAACGAAAAAGCATTTTTATATGAAATATTTCAATTATTTTCAAACAGTAAATTTCTGAAATGTATTAAAAACTGCATCATTAAATGAAATAAGCAGATCTCATCAACTCGTTTATAATCTATCTAGTATACACAAAATTTCAAAGGAATTAGTTTAGCATTTTTTTTACGAAAAAAAACCTCTTTTTTGGTTATCTGATGAATATAAAGAAATAGCTCTCAATAAACATGAACAATAAATTTCAAATTGATGTGATGCTTCCTTACTTTTGAAATATATTTATATTGCTGTAAATGTTTCTTTGCATTATCGCAGTAAACAAATGTTTATTGTTGAGATAAAAAAAAATGCTTTAAAAATATTTAAAAATTTAGTTAAAATGTTTTTGTTTCAGTTACAGTTTTCAAACAACATTTATTTCATAGTACACGTTTTCCTTTATTCAATGAAGCAATATTTGAAATTATGGGATATTTAGTAGCAAATACATAGCGATAAAAGCGAAAATGGTAATGCAAGTATTTGCCGTCAGCATAGTCACGGACATGGTAAGGATATATGGTATAAAATTACTAATTGTTACTGATATTATACTTTTGAACATTTTAATTGACACATTTGTTTAAATTACATTAAAAACTTCATGAATGTGTTAAAAAATACTTGTAAGCATTGTTAAAATACCCTCTTAAGTGCAAAGTAATACAGTGAGCATTGTTTAAATTGAACATGACTGAATTTAGTTATTGGACAATTCGAATAGGAGCTCATTGTCTTTGAAAGTTGAATTAATAACATTGTTAAAAATTAGTGGCTAATTCAAATTTTCTACTCAAAATTTTAGATAATTCAAAGTTTATAAATGTTTATATCTGGTTAATACACGTCTCCCAAAAAATGTCTAATAAAAAATTAAATAGTCCATGCTCTAGTACGACAACCGCAATAGTCTTTTGAATATCACCAGGAGTCTGATATGCTAGTAGCTAAATTGGTGTTGTAAACGGTGTTCAGAATAACATCGAGAAACGCGCTGTCGCAGATATGTCGACGCAGTGTTTTTCTCTAAATAGCAGCCTTACATTACCCACATATTTGTCCAACAAGAAAACATTCAAAGAAGTAAGAAGACTCTTTCGTGAAAAATCTGATGAAAGGTATGTACTATCTGACTCAATAATTAACTTAATAATGATACCGTTTATTAAAAATCATACAATATCCTCACCCTGAAACGATACATGATTAAGTATACACATGCGAGACTAGAAGCTGGAAGTGGATAATTTAAATGTATATTTTAGTTTAAAATAAATCAAAATGTTTTTGCAATTTTTGTGTATTTTATTTATATATATTTTTTTATTTCATTTCCTGGAACACCTTGCTCATTCTATGTAAAATTAAGTAATACCAAAATTTTTAGTATTAAGAAAATAAACAAAAAATGCAATTCAACAATTTTCCGGATGGTCACTGTAGAGAATAATTATTTTGTTCAGTTTTGAACAATTAATTTATATTTTTGAAAATTGAGTGATTGCAATGTTGAAGTCAGAGCTTATATTAGATTAATATTACTTTATGTTATATTTCGAGGTAATATAAGAAGCCAAATGTGGTACAATGACGGTGTGTGTTATTGCTAAAGTTCATAATGCAAGACATGCTCTCAAACACATTATTATTTGCATAAAAAATAAACAAAATATTCATAAATAAAAAGAAAATTGAATGTCAAGAGAGAAGTAGATATTTTAGAAATGGCAAATTTCCTGACATCGGTAATGAGTTATCTGGTTTCTTTGAAATACTGTGTTTACGTTAACTTTATTGTTTTTCAAGCCCACTTGAAGTTCGAATTAAACAGTATACAGTGAAATAAATAATTAAAACCACATCTACTAAAACATAAATACCTCGAAATACAGAATACTATACAACTGGGAGCTGCGTCAGTTGAAAAAAAAATATCAAGAACATTTTTGAAAGAATATAAATAAAAATTTTCGAAACTGATAGAATAACGACTATATATTCATTTTTCTGAAATATGCCCCAAACAATCCATCAACGGATTATCAGAGTTTTGCTGTATTTTGAGTTTAAAAAATATTTAAAAATGAAAAATACAGCTTTTAAAGTTTCCTAGCTTTATTTGCTTGAAACCAGATAAGCATACTCCGTTGAAAATTTGCAACAAACTGTCCAGTCATTTCACCGTTTTTCTAGAAAACGGTTACATGGTTACATAACCGGAAATTAACTGTATTCTAACCATATAATTGCCCATATTACAGTAGGGAAAGAGTTAAATTACGGTTATGTAACCATTTTCTATGAAAACGGTCAAGTGACTGGACAGTTTGCTGCAAATTTTTAACAGTGTAGACTATATAGATTTCAACAAAATTTGATGATTTGTTTTAGATGTTTGGTCAACAAATATTTTTACCAAAATGCCAGCTTATAAATAATAATATTAGTTAAGGGGGAAAAAACTCAATTTTGAAATAGCCGTTATGCCTGTTTCCATGATAATAGGATTTATTGTATTATAATGCATTTATATATGTTTCTGATATTAGTTTACATGTAATAAATTAGCATTCATTTTTCCTTGATTTATAATTAATGAAATTTAGCAAATTGTTTAAATAAAACTATCTTTACTCACATCTGTAGATAATTTAAAAAAAAATTACTTACATCCATGTGTTGCTTTTGAAAATAAAAAATTAATAATGCTCTTATTAATATTTAATTGCTGAAAGATAGTACATATTTAAATAAAAAAGTGTTTCTTTTTAAATACTGCAAAATATCCAAAAAATATCCCGTGGTCTCTTTGTTTTAATGAAAGAAATTTTATTTGTACATCATATTGAAGGATTTAAAAGATTTTTTTTAAATTTTAAAAACTCATTTCTTCTTCAAATCAAGAGTTGAGAAGGATTAAAGAGTGTGAAAAACAAATTGTATTAATAACATTTCTGCTTTTAAATAATAATACATGCAATTATTATTTAAGGAAAGTAATTTTGAAATTATTTTTTTGCTTTGTTTATCATTAATTCACAACTGTTTTTCGCATTAATTAAAAAAGGATAAAAATGCATTTAATTAAAATAAAGAGATTATAATATGCCTTGATTCATATTTAGCATTATTTAAAAAATACAGTATTTATTTTTTTAATAAAAATAAAGAAAGGACATTAACAACATTGAATATGAGAATCTTAATCTTATTTGCAGGGTGTTTTGAAGGATATTTTTTATTTGTGTTAAGTTTAACATCTGTTTTTAACTTTAACCTTTTACTAATTAAATGCTTCTAATAGAAAGATCATAAACAACGTCAAAACATGAGAATCTCAATCTTATTTTCATTGACATTAAAAAAATTTTTCCATTTGTATTGAGTTTAACATCTGTATATTCATAAATTTTGTTTCTAACGTTAACCTTTTACTAAGTAAAAGCTTCTTAATTATTTTCACGGAATTGTTAAAAATATCACGAATATTTATTTTTTTAAATATTTCAGATTTTTCTTTTCCTTTCTATATGAAAGAATTTATTTAAAGTATTGTTTGAACTTTGAAATATAGTTTACAATTGATAACACAAAAGATTCTGCTCCAAAGTTTGTGTTCTCAGATTGAATGGTAAATCTACAAATGTGAACGCAGAATGTGCGCATATATTTTTCCAGACGTTATATCAAAAGTTAAATGGTAAAAAGAAAATCTCAAGTTAAATAAACTATTTGCGTTGCAGTGAAAATTGAGTAAGAAACAAAAAGACGATCCCGATTCAAAAGGACTCAAGAACATTTCCCATTTATTTGAAAATTAATAAGAATTCAGAAGTCCCATTAATTTTACAAAAGCACTGGCAGGAACTTTTCGAAGTAACTTCTGCATATTTCATATTCTGCAGTGTTATATGGCTTCCATCACACTGAATTCTATTCGGAAAGGAGCTTTCACTAATTGTATTCAAATCCTGGATTTACTTCCATTCAATTGCCGCTAAGTTATTCGTGAAAAATATTGTAATGTAAAGGATTCTGTCATAAATATTTTTGATAAGAGCTGTCAAAAGCTTGGATATTGGGAACCATATAGGAATCAAAATAAATATATTCAAATTATGATAATTAGAGAAAGATGTAAATATTTATTTAAAATATTAAGATATATAACTAATTTCTGCTTCTATGAAGGAACTTATTAGACTTTTCTTAACTTAGTGAACTCTGCGTAAAATTAATCAATATTCTTTTTAATAATTACATTTCGAAGACTGTAATTATTAAAAAGAATATTGATTAATTTTACATATAAAGGTCAGATAGGAAAATTAATTCGTTTCTGTGTAGTAACATATTGAACGAATTCTGCATCTAAAATACTTCTCCAAGATTATAAATAATAACAAATATATCATATTTATTGAATGTACCTAAGTGTTAGAATCTCCGCTGGTATCGATGTTTGGCTTTGTTTCGGTAGTTAGAAGTTTGTGGAACGTTTGTATCAAATTTTAAATTTATTTTAGTTGCTTTTTAAATAAGGGGATAACTAATTAAATTATACATTATTTGTCCTCTAGCAATACGAGGGTATTTGTCCAGAGTCAGCACATAATTCAGTTTATTTGCGCTCGTGTATTAAAAAAAAAAAGTAAGCATAGAAAAGAATATATGAAATTAAAACAGCTATTTCTTAGCAGTTTTCAAACGCATTCAATTCTGCAGGTATGAAGTTCTGTTCCACTCCGTTGGTGTAGCGCTGTATCACCATTCCAGTAGTCATTCGAAAAATTCGAGCATTACAAATCATTCGAATATTCCGTTTGTAGAATTACAGGATATCCCAACTGTCCTTGACATATTTTAAAATTCAATAAAAATTAAGCAATTGGCGTAGAATTAATGTAGAATTAATTTTAGCTATATTGATAATGAAAAATCCATTGAAATAATTAACGGACAAAGTGATGTCCACGTCATTTGTAAAGGTCTATATGTGACACCATTAAAATTAAACTAATTAATCATTAATCCTGTTGTATATTTTTCCTATCCTTCTATCTTGTAATTGCTTATTTTTTTAGTATGTTCTTAATAAATTTTAAATTTAATTTTAACTTACGACTTTTCATTTATAGTTATCAGTCTTTTACTTATTTATCTTTTGCTTTACAGTTGTGTTTATACATCTAGTAGAAGTTAATTTATGTGCTAGATAAGGGTGTTTAAAAAGGTTTTTGCTTTTAGTTTAAACTACACAACGCAAGATTTATTAATTTTAGGATTAAGTTAGTACTACATTTTAATGATTTGTAAAATAAGCATAAGTTATCTGACTTTGACCGAACGACGTCCTAGACTCTCACGATCACAACTTTATTTTATAACTTATCTAATTAAAATAATAAAGTTTAAAAGGTATCCTCTCACGTTGTGTCGATTTAGTCGGTCTTTACGTGACTTTCGCTCACGTATCAGAAATAGTACAAGGCGCAGCTCAGTCCCCCCCACCTGCATAAGATGAAATTACAAACGTCAACACTGCTCTAGACTCGAATGAATATAGAATATTATTCTAACATTGAATTTTTATATTATTAACATAATTTTGAAATTCTCAACAAAACAAAGTACTTTCATTGGTTATATGTAGAAAGTTTCTACATTGTACAGGACGTATCATGGATGAATTTAACTTTTTATCTACCAAACAAGTCTTTCATATTTTCATAAGACATCTTACAAAACAAAAATAGAATATGGTTTAAAACATTAAATTCAGTTTATTCTACGAAATTAAAAAAAAAAAACGTGAAGAACAACTATAATTAAGTGTTATATTACTTTTGTAAGTATAACAAAAGTAGAATCTTTTTCTTTTTACCTAATATCTATTTAATATAATACAAGGTGCTACAAATTAATACTAAAATACTATCCATGTACTTCTTCGGCCAGTATTATATGAAGCAGATTTACACGCGTCTCTAGAAATTTAGTGAACATTAATCATAATATTTAATTAAGGTATTTCATTATTCGGGCATATAAATAACTCACATAATACAAAGAAATAAAAAATATTCATAATTTGTATTTATATTTAGTGAAATAAAAAATAACCTTTAATGGTAATAGAAAAGTTGTAAATCACAAATGTTGAGTCAGCGTGAGTTAGAAAACCTGTAATTAATTAAGACAATTACTTTTAAAAAAATTAACTTGGGCTTTCTTTTGGGGAAGAAAAAAAACTGTAAACATCAATGTATTAAGCGAGCATTATCATTATGTTTTTACTTTATATATACTTCATCTAAGTACTACAACATAAAAGAACTTGTAAAATGCCATTCATGTATTCTTTCGGTCAGTTTTACACGAAATAGATGAATTTAAGACTATTCAGTTTTAATGAATATTAATCAAATCTCTAATTGTGGTCTTTCATCATTCATACAATAAAAAAAGAATCACATAATCCAAATAAATAAAAATATGCCTAATTTTGTACATATATTCATTGAAATGAAAAAACAAAAACTTTAAGAGAAATAGAAATGTTTGAAATGACGAAAGCTGTTTGAAATTTCATCGTGAATTAGAAAACCTATATTTAATTTAGACTATTACTTGCATTTATTTATTTATGTTTTATAGGAATAAAAAACATTTGTTAACTTGAAATAAAACCAATAACAAAATTATTCATAATGTTGGACAAAATTAATCTTGCAAATTAATTTTGTATAATTAATCTTGCAAAATTAATCTTTCCACGACGTATAAGTCCACGTTACACATTTATGAATCGTTATTCTTTCTTAATATTGCTTATTATGTTGTCAATCTATTACACCAGAAAAAAAATGTTTTAAAATAGCTAATGAAAAATTCATAATCCATAAAAATTCCTCGTTATGTAACACTTTCCAACATAGTTAAAAAGTGTTTATTAATTCGGTATATCTGACTTTCTGCCGTCTGTCTGTCTGTCGCCTATCTGTCTCTCTGTCTGTCTGTCTTTCAGTGCTCTAACTCGCGTAAATATACTCGGATTGTCATGCAAGTGATGTATGTTATTGATGTTCACTATGGCATGTTCGGTATTGAAAATGAAGTTTGTCGAGCTTATAGTTACTTTACAGGGGCACTTAAAAATTTTTCGTTACATGGCGGTCAATGGAGAAAAATAGTTTGCGATTTTTTTTAAGAATGTTTCACCATTTCAAAAATATTGAAATTTATATAATATCACTGAGTTGTATTACATGGGGTTTATTATAGAACACTGTGTGCATAGCATTCATTGTTTATTTGAAGGGACAAACAAAATAATGCGGTTAAAGTACTGTCTGTTAACAATAATTACTGTAAGTGCGTTTTCATTTGCGGTGCGTGTTTTTAAATTTAACTAATTTTTTGCTATTATTTGGTGTGTATAAATGTTGTAGGTCATATACTGAGCAGCCTAAAATATCTCGAGCGCATTTCCGGTTATTGACGGAAATTCCAGAGGAGGAATTTTAAACTGTGCTTCGCTATTCCTAAATTAACTAAACTTTATCAGTCTATGTAGTATACATACAAATTCACAAAAGAATTCGGATACATTTCTGAAAATTGTTGGTAATTCCTGTAATTAGATTTTTAAATATGTGATGCTTTTTCCAATTTGTTTACATTTGTTTGAAACAACACATCTAAAGGGTTGGCCGGACGTCTCTATATCATCTCTACAACTATTTTCTTTAATTTCAACATGGGCAGTTGATGATGACTTAGACTATGAAGATAACCGTCTAATAACATTAACGCTCTCGACATCCATTCCTAAAATACCACAACGAAGATACAGAACGAAAGAGAACTCTTTTCAGAAGCTTAACGTAGAATTGTTCAAGAAAATTGAAAAATATGATTTTCACTTTAAACTGATAAACACCACAGAGGACTTTGATAACCACTACGATCTGTTTTTGAAATTAATCCAAGACCTATGCAAAAAATACTTTTAAAAACGGAAAAGTACTTATACGCCAAAACTCACATGGTGGACCAATGATCTCCGTGAACCACGTAACTATGTTCCAGCTCTGAGACCCAGGTCGAAGATCCAAGACCCAACGCAAGACTACCATAGTAGAGGAAAAGGTGTAAAAACGGGCACAGTTTTCCGTCCCCTGGTTTTCATTTCAAAACACAAATACAGCAGTTATGCTCATTTTTTAAAGTGTATTTTAGCACAGTTAATTTCAATTAATCATGTGCACGAAAATTATTGGGTTTTTTTTTCTCTTACCGGGATTTTTGACTTAAAAATTTTAACGCAAATAATCATAGTAATGAAGATATAGTAACTGGTGAAGATGTACTATGATAAAATTCGATAGACACTTTTTATAAAATGAATTAGATGTTTATTTATTTCTCCGCTTGCGGAAGCGATGGTTTATAATTATATACTTCGAGCATGATTCTGACTAAATGAATCTTGCTTATTGTCGCCACGAGAGTTCGTACATACAAAAGGAGGTTGGAGATGACGCAACATACTCCCTCCTTTAAATGTTAAATTCAAAACACCTAACCCTTGCTTATTAAATAAATACAATACAACACTTGATGCAATTTCTGAACAACTCCTGTGAAGGTTTAACACCACATATTTCCTTGTCAAATTAATTTTAAGTATACTAATAAATAATACCTTTCTTACATAGCAATTTTAAATTAAAAATTTTAGAACTCTTTTATCATTAAAACTTGGTAAACACATAAATTACACTTGATTATTGAAGAAGCAGAAATATCAAAACTAATTTCTGTACTTAAATTGCATTGCAACTTGACTAAAATATATATTTTTTTAAAACAGCTTTGTTAGATAGCACAGATTTTGCCTTTTGATTTAGAAAACAATTAGTAAGACTATGCCTACAAATAACATTATTTCAGAGTTAACTTCTTTTTTTTTAATAAAATGAATTAAATATTTTTGTACTAAAAATTTCACCTCATAAGAAATTCAGAAAACTGAACCAGAAAATCTTAACAATAGATGAACCTTCTATTCAATCAATAACAATATTATGCACCTTCCACTCTGCTGTTGAACACTTTCAGTTATTTACAATTTAAACTGAAACTCAAAACAGAAGAAATCTTAATAAACCATCAGTATATTTTAAGAATAAAATTACTCAGTCATCACTGAATAAGTCTTTTGAATTGTTTTGAATTGAGTCACAAATTAATATCGGTAACTGCATAATTAGCGTACTTGTATGAAGGAAAATTGCTGGTATGTTATAAAATGATTATGCTTTGAGTTACACTTTGAAGACTAATAAATGCGTTGGGTAACTCTATATGCAAAGAAATATTACAGTTTGTTTAGAGGAGGCTTTGCCCATTTCACAACAATAATGTAATACCACAAGTATACATGGTCAAGCTACACTAGTAAAACACCAACTGCCTTTGACATTAGGCATAGTAACAAGAATACAGATGGTGATTTTACACTGGATATTGCCAGCGTTTTTAAAGGAAAACGCTTAATTTATTGCACTGAAGACGTGAGTTGATATGCCTTTTACACTTACTTTGTGGAACACAAATATGTTGCTGCACCACAGACATGTTTAGTCGCTTCCATAAATTTGTGGGTATCAGTTATAATGAGCTTAGAAATTAAGCAAATTCTGGTACATGAACATAACTAACACCAGAAAGATATTTTATGAAATGTAGCATTTTCCTCAGATCATTTCGATCACACTGCAAAGGAGAGCACACTGCTGGTAACTATCTTACAGCATTCACTTATACTTAACTTATATATAGGCCAGAATAAGGTTGTAGAATATGTGTTATTAATACACTATATGGCCATTAATGACCGGCAACTTTCAATTTTAGACATTTTGTCGAATATTTAAAATATACCTGTCAGATTCTTCTGGAATTTTAGGATCCAAAAGAACAGGTTTGACTTCATATTTATCATTGTTGATTTGATAAAGAGGACAAATAGGGAACCAAAAAAAAATTAATACTTGGGATCACTCTGTAAAATAAAATGCACCAAATGCTCTATCGCTACAGAATATACATAGGCAGACATTGTACAGTATGTGCATTCATTTGTGTAAGAATAGCATGTATAGTAATAGAAATATAGCGATTTTTTAAAAAAAATTATAAAAATTCTTGCATGGTTTTTTGCTTATAACATACAGGGTTTTTAACCAAATTTAACGCCAGTTTCAGAAAAATTGACAAAATGTAGTAGAAACGATATAGTGCAGTTGGAATATAAATATATTAAATATTTAAGGAAATATGGGCAGTTGTATAAAATAATTTTTATCCGCGCATGCGCGAACGATAACAATGAACTTTTTGCATAATTTAATAGTCAACTCTATGGAGCAACTTATTAAAAACAAATCAGTCAAGTATCGTAAAAATTCAAAGAGATATCGGCGTTAGAGTGAGCTGTTTTTTAGTTTCTCACTAAAACTCGCTGAATTATAAGGGATTTTCCACAAATTGTCATTTTTTATTTTATACTATTTTCCAATTTTTAATGATACTTTAGTTCTCTTTGAAAAACTACGCTAACGAACTTATTCGAACAAACACAGAATTATCAAAATCAAAGGATCCATTCCAAAAGTATTCTAACCTGGTGCAATAAAGTTTTCCAAGGCGAACTAAAGTATCAATAAAAAATTAAATATAATGTAAAAATTAAACATGGCAATTTGTGGACAATCCCTTATCATTTAGCGAGTTTTAGTGAGAAACTAAAAAACAGCTAACTTTAACGCCGATATCTCTCTGAATTTTTACGATATTTGACGGATTTTTTTTTAATAAGTTGCTCCATAGAGTTGACTATTAAATTATGCAAAAAGTTTTTTTTTATCGTTCGCGCATACGCAGATAAAAAATATTTCATACAACTGCCCACATTTCCTTAAATATTTAATATATTTACATTTCAATTGCACTATATTGTTTCTATCTTAAAGAATTGTTTATCTATCTTATTGTTTCTATCTGCTATATTTTGTCAATTGTTATGAAACTGGCGTTAAATTTGGTTAAAAACCCTGCATGTTATAAGCAAAAAACATGCAAGAATTTTTTTTTAATTTTGTTAAAAAATCGCTATATCTCTATTAATATACATGCTATTCTTACACAAATGAATACATATATTGTACAATGTCTGCCTATGTATATTCTGTAGCGATAGATCATTTCGTGCATTTTATTTTACAGGGTGATCCTAAGTATTATTTTTTTCTTTAATTTATTTTTTTGGCCTCCTAATTATACTCCTTATTAAATCGACGTTGATAAATATGAAGTCAAACCTGTTCTTTTTAATTCTAAAATTCCAGAAGAATCTGACAAGTACATTTTTAACTATTCCACAAAATGTCTAAAATTGAAAGTTGCCGGTCATTAATGGCCATATAGTGTATCTTGAGTAAGCTGAATATTTTCAGCAAATTTTTGCACTGATGCTGTATTTAAACGCATGATATTTTTTTGAAATAGTACTTTCTGGAGTATCATATTGTTTTATATACGCATTAGTTGAGATAGGAGTTAACATTTTATTAAATTGATGAACAATTGACACGGTCTTTAATTCTTTAAGCTTAGGAAGTTGCATTGAATGAAACATGATACCCGGTGGTAATGTACTGACTAAACTCATAAGAATATCATAGCTATTGCTAGCTTGAATTTTATCTCCATTTTGCATGTGATTTAATGGAGCATATTTTATCGAAAATGTATATCATAAACTAAGCATAGTTTCACTTTCATTAATTTTGTGTAAAATATCCTTATACAGCATTTCCTTTGAGTATATGGACTTAATTAACTAATCATTTATATTTTCACCAACTGTTTAATTGACGACATATTGTCTAGATTCGTTACCCTTATAAATGGAAGATAAATGTTTATTAGAATATTGAAATTTCACAGGTTTGGAATATTTTTAGTCTTTAATGAATCTTTAACTATAAGAGGATCCCGTATTCGAGACATTTCTAACAGCATCAAAATAATATAGTACCAAGATCAATCCTGTAAAATGAGAACAATTAGAATTTTAATGATTCCCGTAACTATATAACCAAACACACTCTTTTGAAATAGCAGATTCCCATCAAACGGTTTAACCCTTTTAGGCTTTAACAAGTGGAAAAGTAGTTCGCATCGAATTAGTACATTTATTTTACTTGGCATGTGAAATGTCGGATCTGCAAGACTTATTTCTTTGGCGATTTTCATTTGTGACACGTTTAACTGATCATTAGGGGTTTGATCAATTATATCTGGCAATACTAGAATTGATAAAGTTTCAGAAAAATCCCCCTTTTCACTTGAAATTAAGGTCGTAATTTTATTTTTAATAAAATGGTTTTCACAATTTATACCTGATTCTTTAGCATTAATTCGTTCCTTTTTTAAACCAAGAATATTTGCCGTTTCTACATTTATGAGATTTATTGATTCAGGAAAACGTCAGAACCAATGGTTAAGATGCATTAATATGAATATATTCGAAGGACAATTTTTATAAAATGAATTAGATGTTTATTTATTTCTCTGCTGGCTTGATCGATGATTTATGATTACATATTTCGAGCATGGCTCCGACTAAATGAATCCTGCTTATTGTCGCCTTGAGAGGGCGTACGTACAATAGGGGGTGGGCGATGACGCAAGAGTAAAAATAAAACTTTTCCAAATGGCAAAAAATTTTAGGTGTTCTCATATTTTTCTTTTAAAATGATACTGAATTTTATTTTTTTAATTCCGCTTTTCCTTAGTTATTCGACTTAATTTTGAACGATTTTACTAAAAAAAAAACTAGTTACTCTATGTATGACATACAATTACTTATACTATATGACTTATACATTTTGTTCTATACATTTTATTCTCAAAACATGTTATTCTTTCAAAAACATGCTATTCAAATCAACTAATTTAGAGTACTAGAGAAGTAAGAAATATACATTCATACGATGACAATAGAATATAATAGTGCTTTTATTTATTTTTATTGATTCAAATTATTTACCTTTTTATATTTCTATGAAGTTCAGAGGATATTTATAAGAAAAGGGATATTTTCGTACTCATTTCATAAAACATTTTTTATTAATAAGAAGATTATTTTTCTATTTGAAATTCAATTTTAAAACTTCAAATACATACATTAAACATAGATATGTTCAACTGAAGTTATTTGCTTTGTTACTAAGAGCAGAATCCTACATCTTCCTAATATAATTTGAAAAATAGAGAAAACAAACTTAAACCTTTTTCTAAGAAAAAACCATTTGTCATCCAATGAAAGATCAAGGAAAGTTGAAACAAAGACGACGTTGAATTTTGATATTGAAACGGACTTTTTTGTATTAGGAGTTTGAATATACTTTAAGATATAAATTGTCGGAAATTTTATTGCATTCGATTCTTAATGATATTTTCTGAATCAGTGGTTTCCCTTCCAATATAGTTTTTATTAGAAAATTAATAAAAATTACTGTGAATGTATGTACCTGTCATACATGCAAGTGAGCATGTACGTATGACAGGAACATACATTCATAGTAATTTTTATTAGTTTTCTACTAATAAAAATAAATCTATAATAAAGTAAAGTCTTCAATCCATGCAAGTGTGCATGTATGACTGTGTGTATGCGTACATAAGCATAAAGAAATCAACATAAGCTAATAAATATGAAACGGCACCAAAAAACTAGTGATAAATCACAATTAAATAAGAAAACTTTGTATGAATCACCATAAAACAAAATAACACACAGGGTGCGTTTCGGGGTAGAAATTTTTAACAGCTCGTCAACAGTCAAAGTAAACACGTGTACGTACAATTGTGCTTTCTTCGTACAATTGCGATTTGCAACAAGGTCACAAATGAACAGAAGAGCAGAGAAGAAAGGTTACAAAGAATGCGACAAGTGGCGTTCGCTGAAAGGAAACCACTAATCATGGAGCAGCACATACGGAAGAGGAAAGTGTAGCCAAAGTAGTAGAAAAAAGAATGAATAAATAAACCAAAAGAATAAATTAAAAGATAAATAAAAAAATAAAATAAAATAAAATAAAAATTAATTAATTAAAATTCTTCAATTTGTATAAATTTCCTTTCTGGTTTACGTATATTGATGATATTTTTATTTTAGTTTCTTCTGGCCTCGATCTGTCTAATCCACTTTCACTTGTTTATTCTGTTGATATTTGTATTCAATTTCCTCACGAAGTCGAAGAGAAAAATTATCTTCCGTTCTTTGATGTATTGGTTTCAAAATACCCATATCAGTTCTCTACCTGTGTTTATAGAAAACCTTTCTCTGTATCCCTCCCTCCTCATGCTCTTTCAAACCACCCTCCTCAACAAAATGGCATCATTTTATACTTTTGTTTTCAGGGCGTCACGCACTTGTTCTCAATCTTCTGCTCTGAATAACGAAATTCATTATCTCAAATCTTTTGCCCTTGCACGTAGTTATAATCCCTCTTTGATTGATACAATTTATTTTTACAAATTTATACAATTTTATTACTTTGCTCTGAATAAATTCAACAATCCTAACCGTCCTGTTTCTTACTCAAATAATCCTCCTAATTTTAACGCTATCGTTTTGCCACTTTATTCTCCGATCTGTTTGAAAATTTCAAAAATCCTTTATCATTTCAATTTTATCGTTATTTTCAAATATATTAATAAAATAAAATTATTTTCTCTGAAAGATCCGATTCCTTCTGAGAAACTAAGAGAAAATTAAAGTTCAGATTAAGCGAAAATTAGAGGTATATATCAAATCAAGCATTTTTCAAATCTTCGATTGCCTCTCACTGTTGGACTTGAAGTCGCTGTTTTAATTTCTTCATGGTCCGAATAATTCCTTCTCCTTTCTCTCACTCACTTGGATTTTCATGAAGCATTTAAAAAATAAAAATTCCAAAATTCCGATAATCTTGTCAATGATCTCCCATAATCCCCTTTTCTCTCTTTAGCTTGAAAATTTCTTTTGTAACTTTTTCACCTATTATTTTTTTCTCTTTTATTTTTATTTATTCATTTATTATTGATTTATTGATTTATTATTTATTTTATTATTATTATTATTATTATTATTATTATTATTTGCTTCTTTTGTTTTATTTATTCATTCATTTCTTTCTATCTTTTAGACTACACTTTCCTCTTCCGCATGTACTCCTCTATGATTGGTGTTTTACTTTCAGCTAATACCACTTGTCGAATTCTTTGTAACCTCTCCTCTTTACCCTTCTGGTCATTTATATCTTTGTCCCCTTACGTACACGTGTTTACTTTGGCTGATGACGGGCTGTCGAAAATTTCCCACCCGAAACGCGTCCTGTGTGTTATTTTGTTTTTATGGTGATTCATGCAAAGTTTTATTATTTATTAATAAGCTGATAAAGCTTTAGAAAAAGTTACACGATGCAAATAAAACATATAGTACATGGAGTTAGAAATGGTTAACATTCATTTGCTCCTGTTGTTTTAAAATGGAAAACAAAACAAAAAAAAGTCCAAAAGCAGGTTTTTACCACTCACTTCTTGCTAAATGTAGACCAATATATGTTATTTTTGTTCGTGGGTTTATAACTAGTTGTTCTGTTACTTAGCTATTTCTCATCTATTTTAGAAAGTATCGGGGAAGGGAATTACGTGCGGAGCTTGAACGCTTTTAAAATTTTAGTATAATTTTTTAATAGTATTTTTGACCTAAACAATAACAGAAATTTTGTTGTTAAATAAGGGGAAGAAAATTATTCAAAAAAGTGGTGTTAAAATGTGAAAAGCGTCTGAAAACATCCCGGAAGCATGGTAGTGTAATGAAATGCATCATTTTCATTGTGTAAATATTCTAAAATCTGTTTAACCAACTTATTTTTAGCAATTCTAATGAAGCAAATATAATAATGGACAATTATAAGCAAATAATTTTTCATATACATTATTTTTAAAATAATCTATTTTTAAAAATTTGTTTTTAAAATAAAATTATGCCTATTTTCATTATTGTGAGATTTTATATATTTATTACAGCTAAATTGAAATCCCCGCTAACAAAATTTTCAATTATATTATTTTTGCATGTTTCCGTAATATTTATTTTCTCATTAATTCAGTTAATATACTCCTTTTATTGTCATTATTTTTCTATCAGACAATTTAAGTTTTAGAAATACAATTATTTCTTTTTCCGTTTCAATAATTTCTAAATCATATTCCATATTATGATTGCAAAACCCATTAACTTCATTTATCATCGATAGACTTTCACAATGAAAATATTTTCATATTTACATTTCAAAATTATTATTCACTGACACTAATAAACTGCATTAACAGCCTAAACGTTCGACACACCCCTTTATTATCATAAAGTTTAATCATTAAATAAAACAGAAATATATTACGGGCTATTTTCTGTAATTGTTGAAAAAGTTTGTGCGCATTTTCTCGTTTCCTTAACAAATTGAACGATAATTCATACTTTAATTCCCCGACTTCTATATATATCTCCTCCTAACATTATCATGTTTTAAACTTTAATTTCCAAAACGTGACAATAATTAAATTATTGAATTTAATGTTAATTCACAGAAAATAAATATACATCTAACAATTTTAATTTATTAATAAAAGAACATTTTAATTCCTAACCTTTCTGTAAGACATTACTCATACGACAAACAGAAAATGCTTGTTTAACAGAAAACATAGTAACATATTTGATAACTAGAAATTATAATACGTATTCTACTTCAACACATAATATTTTCTTTTGTGTTTAAAAATTGCTGTGAAAAGAGAACTGATTTTATATTGAATAAAAAATGTTTCTTAAATAAATAGTATTTAACCCCTTGAAGGGCACCGGTATATTATAGATACCACTTAATTTTAATCCCAAAATGCCACAATGACACCAGAATTTTATAATCAAATTTTGAATTTATAAGGTACATAAGGGAAAGCTTTTACTTATTTTAAAATAAATTCGTTCTTGAATCCTGGTGTCAATCAATCATTTCAATATTTCAGCTACAAGAGTACTTTGCACCTGAAGGGGTTAAAAGAGTGACTTACTCAAATACATAGTTCTTTAGGTTTTTGTATCGAATGCAAAGGTCCGTTTTACGCCACAGGCAAGGCCCACCACTGACGACTGTTTTGTTTATATTTTATTCATGTTACAATTTCCAAAAATTATTCTTTGTGGTACGTTTCTCTTAGAAATAACGTATTGTTAGAAATATATGGTAAATTATGGTTTAAAAAATTAGTGCAAATAGGTTATAAAAATAGTCGAGGTTTTTTCTAAACAACTTCATATTTTTCTGATTGTCTTTTAACGATTTATGTGCGGGAATGTACATACATCCGTTATATCGCCATATCATTGAATATTCGCCATATCATTGAATTTGTATTTATTTTACCTGTAAGGCCCTAATGCTTAACATGGGCAGGGCATAGCCAGGTGGTTCTGCTAATTATTTATATTTAAAGTCAAACGGATGATGAAATTTCCAAATATTAAATATTACATTCAGATTCAAATCTGACTTATATCAAAGCACATTGAAATACTGAATTAATAAGTTTATTTTTAGAGACATCATAATTCTTGGTAAATTGATTCTGTTCCATGCAAGAAAAAGCACCAATGTCAGATATCATCATTTGTGGTCAATGTGCACAAATCACTTTACAAATAATAGGTAAAATAGCAAAAAATACCCACCTTTTTCCTTTAATACATTCTGTAGGAATCAAAACTTTTAATAATCGACTTTCTTTAATAAATTAGAACTTTCCAATTAAATTTTCTGAAAATTCAATTGGAAATTTAAATATATATTATCCGATGCTGGGAATTTATTCATCTCATGTACGCCACTGATAGTGTGCTCATGTTGACATTCCATCTTGCGCTGAGGAGCTGCAGTCTTGACAACGTATATTAGTGAAGGAGGTACCAGACTGGATGACGTCCGGATGGCTTAATTGATAAAAAGTGCTTGGTGCGCTATACCAAGGTATCTGGGTTCGATCTCCGGTCTGGAAACATTTTCACTCATTCTGGTTGTACGCTGTTAAGCAAAGTGAAAAAAAAATCACATCCTTTGTAGTGCTATTTAAAAAATAACTGTGAAAAGAAGAAAAATGATGTACACTAAATGCATAAATTTGCGCAAAACTGTTTATTAAAATATGTTTTTTTTTCCATTGTTCAATTGTAAGCAATTTTTTTTAATTTAATATTGTCAATTTTGTGAGTACAAGTAAAAGTTTATTTAGGATAGCCCAGTAAAAGTTCCCAAAAAATAATCTCACGATCTATGTCTTGTGATTATTTGATAGACATTTGACGTGCCAGAAGTACGTGTAGACATTGTTCATACCTTTAACAGTAATGTAGATATTTTAGGTAAATTTGAAATCGACTGATTTATTTTTGCATTAAATGTAAAGATATCACAAGAAATGGTAGAAGTGGCAAACATTTTTATCCGAAAAACGAAATCCATGACGCTCCACTGTTAGGACTTTAATTTAGAGTTCCTGCGATTTCATTTCCAAAATGCTGCACGCTTCAATAACGTTTCCTGATGTCATTGCATTTCACAAAAATCATAATAGGTTTGTTGAAAATTGCTTTCAAATACGCACCCTTGACATATTTATGCATAATTAACATTTTTATTTTAGATAATTTTATAAAGATTAGTTGTGTTTGGATTGAGACGAGGCACCATGTATTTCTAAGTAAAAAAATGAATTACGACCCTTGTTTACTATACAATTTTTTTTTCTTTGGCCTGCACTACCAACCTTTACGATTTGTCTAGTCGATTTTAAGTAACTTGTACATTGGGCAGAAAAACAGCTAAAAATTCTTTTGCAACAATTTATATAAATTTTTCAAACTGTTATAAGTTTTTTTGCTACTATCATCAAAATATCTCTGAAATTATATGATTCATACGATCAAACTTCTGAAAAATATATTTTTCTTACTTTAAGAGAATGTGTAGGTATTATTATAGACATAAAAATGCTATGTTTGATCTTAATAAAGTTAAATCAAGAATGCTTATCTTCCTTTTAAAGATCTGAGTTCTTTACTCTGAAGTAATTTGAAAAACTCTAGAATATCAAATTCTTCTTCATAAATAAACTATTTGTCTTCAGATGAAAGATCAGAAACAAAGATGTTGTTCATTTTCGAAAGTGATCCGGAATTACTCTGCGTTGAGAATTTTTCGTCCTTCTTGAAAATAAATCTTTGGAGAATTTCGTTATACTTTTATGTATTTCTTATTTTACTTTTTTTTTTTTTTTGAGAAAACTTATTCCTATATCAAAAGTGTATTTTCTCATGTTTCAATTTGTCCAATTTTTATTTATTAAAGATGTATCATATAACCTTAAAACAAAAATCAAAATTTATAGTTTTATTTTAAGGTGGATTTTGATTATATTTTTATGGAATACTTGTCCAGGGAATAATATTTTTTAGATATTTCTTTTTGAATTGTAAAGTTATCTATGTCAAAATTGTAATTTCTTGTATCCTTTCGAAGTTTATTGTAATTATTGTCATTGATACCTATGTACCTCCTATTACAATAAAAATAACAGGAAAGTTTTCAGATTATTACAAAATGAAAAAATAACTTGTGGTGATTTCGTACAAGATTTAGATATTTAGAAAGTAATGAATGAATTATTTTCAATACGGTAAATTTCAATGTTTCAGAAACTGTAGAAAAATTATGCACTTTAAAAGTTAATTAATATTCACATCCGCTGTACAAATGATGATAACATATATTCAAAAGATACAAGGATTAATAAAATAAAAATCGTAATTCATGTTCTGAAATTTATTGGAACATAATCCCAAATTCCAATTTCTTTAAATTTAGTCCCAATTTCAAAATGTGTTATTTACAGCGGTTAGGTAAATAGTTATTGCATCAACATAGAATGCAGAGGATTAGTGGCCAAAACAACTGCGTTCCAGTAAACTCGACTGCTGCATCACCATCGTCTCTCTCTTTCGGCGATACCATGAAATGATAGTTACAGGGTGATAAGTCTGGACTGTATGCCGGACGGCCCAAATTTTTTGGATGCATTCGTTACCTTCCGTATGAAGTAAAGCATTGTTTTAGAGAAGTAGAGGAGCGTAACATTCATGATTAACAGTTTGAGTCGTTTTCGCCTATATGCAAGTTTGGTAGGTCCAGCCTACACTAGGCCAACCTGTATTAGTACTTTTAAAATCGTAATCTAAAAATTTGTTCTTAAACAAGCAAAGTTGCTCTCTCCTAATGTGGCAAATTACCTATCCGTCCGAATAAAAGAAAAATCATAAATTGTTCTCCTTCACTCAATGAATAACAAATACTGTTAAATATAGCTGTAATCTATAGAACTTGTTTAAATGTGGCAGTATTTATCTTATTATCTATATATATACTAGCAGGCTACGCCCAATGCGCTGGTCGGTTTCTTCAAACGAACCTTGAATCAAACGAAATATATCGGTGAATTTGACCTTGTGCTTTAAAGTAATCTGTACCTTTACCTTAAATATCCGTCCGCATCACTGAAAATGATACGAATGTCGTTGCGTTATTATATTTTCTAATGTGCAGTCAAAGTTTGAGCTGTTAAGGACCAACTCTTTTTACTATAATGTAACTATACTATAATACAATAACGGTATGCAATATACTAAAACCGTAATTAAAATTAGCTGACTATTCAGTAGAACTTTTTAAAATTCCGTAATCGGGTTCACCTGGCTATATAAGCACCGCACATAACTCTTTGACTAAGCAACGTAGAACGATATGCAATATATTAAAACCGTTTTTGAAAAATTATCTACTTAGCAATGCGAGTCTCATTAAAATCCTTTCAATAGAACTTTTTATAAGGGCTAATCTTTCATATTCGAGTTCAACTGATTGTACAACTTTTCCCACATAACTCTATAGCTAAGCAACGTAAAACGACATGTTATACACTAAAACCTTCTCTAAAAAGATATAAGAATATTGATCATTAAAATTTATGAAACTGCAAGTTATTTATCGTTGTCTTTTGTGAATAAGTACTGCAACTGCATCAAAATGATGTAATTTAAAAGTTTTGCATTGTTACGATTAAACAGTATTTTCTTAAAAAAAGAGATTCGCATTACATGAATAGCGAGTCGAAATGTTTGGCCCTGTTTGCAATAAAAATTCTTTGCACTTTCAGAGTTGAAATAAATGGCGCATTACCATGCATTTAGACATGATGTTGGTATAACGGAAAATTACCAAAATTATGCAAAAAACATTGTTCCAAATTACGCCAATTTTCTGTAGTCTCGATTATGGAATAAGTTCTTTAAAAACATAGAATCAACTTGACTGTTTTTTTAAGTTAATTATGTGACAAACAATGCCCGATAGCCTACTACAAATGTCTGTAGACCCGATGATGTAATCTACCTACTTAATTAATGCATATGGTACAAACTACACCTATTTTACAATCAGGATCAGTGATTACGGCTGGATGTAAATATGTCTGTCATTTTAGCGGTATTTTCGATTGACCAACGAAATATTCTCATAACTTTCAATACTAGAAGTATTTCTGACTTTACTAACAGTCCTCAGAGCGGTCCTTTTTTAGCCACCAATATATTTTTTAATTACCAATATATTTTTTAATTATTCTTGTGATAGGCTACTACAACAATTGCAAGGGAATGTTAGCCGGGCACATGTCGTAAATGTTTCCATCGCCATCATTCCAATTGCGTTCATTTCATTTAAAATATAAACCTTTCTCTCATATAATTTAAAATACATACATGTAAAATACACATATTAGATACATTTAAAACATACACCTTTCACATATTCCATTAAAAATACAAAAGAATAAAAATAAGAAATTATGCTATAAACCAAAATATATTCTATTTCATTATCGAAGTATTGTTTCTAATTGAAACACACAAAAAAAAACCTGCTATTGCCAAGAAAAAAAATGCTATTGGTAAAATTTGCGCCCAGCTAATATAAAAGTACGGAAAACCTCACCATGGAGTTGGTTTCTACGACATTTGTAAGAGAAATATAAAACGAAACATTTTTAAAGGAGATAGTGATGGTCATAAAAGATGCAATTCTGACGCGTATATTAGTGATTTACAGCCTTGTATGGTGTCAAATATTAGCCAGGAATTGATTGATTGGACCCATTTACGAATCATTAATAGACGATGGTTAATCAAATAGAAATTGTCATCCGATATCTGTCATAAACGGGTTCACCTGATTACAGACTTTACCTCCCTTTCTCTATAACTAAGCAATGTAGAACAATATATTATGCACTAAAAACTATCTTTGAAAAATTTTCAAACTGTCAGTGCAATTCCTATCAAAAAACGATTATTAGAACTTTTGGAAAAGGCTAATATTTGATAAAAGAAGTCATCTCATTTTCTAATTTCCCCTATAATTCTAGAACTAAGCGACTTACGATGGCATGTTATAGAATAAAACATTACCTAGAAAATTATCTAACTTACAGTGTACATTCCATCGAAATCCATTCTGCAGAATCTTTTAGAAAGGTTATTATTTCGTAATCGAATTCCTCTGATCATAGAACTTTACATCATAATTCTATAACTAATCTACTTAGAACGATATGTTTTATAATAAAACCTAAAATAATCATAATAAATAAATTATCTATCTAAAAGTTTATGTTTTATGAAAATCCATTCAGCATAACTCGAGTTATAGGCATCCGGGGCGAAATTTCACATATACAGTAGAAGTAAATAGAAGTAGATTGCCATAAATATAATTTACATTTAAATTAAAAATAAAATACTTCAAAAATGCTCTCGTACGCTTAAAAAACCCTTTTGGCTTAAACTCAAGTTGTTTGGTGAAAAAAGTAAAATGAAAATCGTCTGAAACAAAAGATAAATCGCTAGATATTGTTTCAATATCAATCTTGCACATTGAATATTTTTTAAGCATTACGAATATTCCTAATCGTGTTTAAATTAAATATTTTCGTTTCATAACGTTATCAGAACAATATGGTATATACTAAAACCTTCCCTGAAAAATTATCTATCTAACAGTGCAAGTTCTATTAAAATTCAATCAGCAGAACTCCAGTTATAAGCACTCGGAACGAAATTTCCGTTTGTATTATATATATATATATACACTGCTCAAAACAATTAAAGGATATTGCAGTTTTAGGTGGATTTTGTATCTGGGAAACTTTTTAGCTGATTGATACATGGTCGACAGACATAGTAGGTTATATGAGAATAAAATACACATGTTTGGCAGAAAAAAATGCATTTTATTGCGCATTTGTGTACAAAAAGAAAAAAACACAATTTGTGCATATGAGAAAAAAAGAATAAGGAAAGGTGTTTTCTTCAAAGAAAATCATTTTCAGTAGGGGGTATGGTTTCCACGGGCGGCCAGCAACGTTGAACACCTTTGAGGCATGGACTCAATGCGGCTATTAATGACGAGTTGGGGTATTCTGCCGCACTCTTCCAGAAGAGCTCTTTCCAGTTCTTGGAGAGTTTGTGAGGGTTGTTGGCAGCCAGAAACTCGTCTTCCTATAGCGTCCCAAACGTGCTCGATTGGATTCATGTCTGGAGAACACGCTGGCCATTCCATTCGAACGATTCCCTCCTCGAAAAGGAAATCCTCCACCAGGTTTGCACGATGTGGCCTGCAGTTATCGTCCATTAAAATGAAGTTATCTCCGATTGCTGCAGCGTAAGGGACTACAATAGGTCTGAGGATCTCATCCCTATATCGGCGACCAGTCAGAGCTCCATCTCGAATGATGTAGAGGTCAGTGCACCCGTCAATGGAGATGCCACCATACACCAACACTCCTCCACCGCCAAATCTGACACTTTCGTGCACGAACGCAGGATTATTCCTACTGCCACGGTCCCTCCAGATGAAAATACGCCTATTATCCGGATGCACAGAAAAACGGGACTCGTCAGAAAACAGAATATTGCTCCATTCATTTCTCTTCCAGTTGACATGCTCGGTTGCCCACTCCCTGCGGTCGCGACGATGCCTTGATGTTAATCTAACACATACCATCGGTCGGCGAGCATACAGACCTACAGCATGGAGCCGGTTTCGGACAGTCTGAGTTGAAATCGTGGTGCCTGTAGCCGAGCGAAGGTGTTGTTGGAGAAGAGTAGCGTTCATGTTTCGGTGTCTCCGAGCTGTTAACGCTAAATACCGATCTTCATTGGGCGTTGTTGCCCGTCTACGACCTTGCCCTGGTCTTCGGCCTTCACATCCACTCTCCAAAAAACGGTTCCAGATCCTGGAAATGACACTTTGTGACACTCCAATGGCTTGCGCTACTTCGGCTTGAGTTTGGCCCCCTTCTAACCTACCAACAATTCTCCAAGCTTCTGAATCTGTCAAATGACTTCGCTGAGACATCGTACTCATCGAAACAAAGCAATCACTGAATGCCGATCATCCTTGTCTTCATTCTCTTTTATCCAGTTGAAAGTCAAATTTCATTCGCTGCCGCTGAAGCGACGTTTTTGACGTCGAACTCAAAATTTGCATACTCCACAGTTTGAAAACCAGAAAAATTTGCATTTGTGATTCTCTTCTTCTATCTTCGGCAAAAAAAATATTTCGTTTATATCTTTATTTTATATAAAACTTCAAATATCCTTTAATTGTTTTGAGCAGTGTATATAGTAGATATATATATATAATATATATATAGTAGATATATATAACGCTAAGGTTAGTAGCGGTGAAAAATGTGATTATTTCTCTTTTGTCAATGGCAACAAGTGGTTTGTTTTCATGAATTTGCTAACATTAAGAAACTCATTTGAAGTATGGATTTAAACTCACCACACCTATGTAGGGAAATTATCTGCATCCAAAAATACAATTTTTGTAAAAATGGACGGGTATTTTTTTTTATGTTTTTCAAAGAAAAAAAACCTCTTTATTTACTTTCTAAAAAGAAAAGAAAATAAAGTGTGATGTATTTGAAGCAATTTTGTTATTAATTAAAACATTAGCTCCATTACAAACACTATAATAAAATCACTCGTTAACTTTAAACTAAAGATGTAAATGAGCATGGATAAGAAAAAGAAGAAAATCTTCAATGACAAAGCTCAAAGTTATCAAATTTACAATATTTTTGTGGGTACTTTGAAAGATTAAAATATAAACGTAGCAAATCCTATCACAAAACATTCCATAGAAAAAAAAACATAGTATGTAGATAAATAGATCCAACGGAACTTGATCAATTTTCAACTGTTTTTGAAATCCCGTTCACCAAGACAGATGGAACATTACAGTAATATACAGGAATTACAAACAGAAAATTTAAAAGGAGAATAAAATAATACTAGATGGAACCCGTCAAAATTTGACGGCAAACAACTTGATAATACCATAAAAGTAAAATTTATAGTTGCTTTAACTTGACAAATTTCATAGTGGGGAGCATAATATGATTAAGTGGTCACAGACTTTTCCATCGATAAATCACATGAGGGGTGTATGCAAAATTTAGAAAAGTACACCCTTGGGGGGTCAAAGTGGGGGGATGGACATGGGAGATGCATAATATGATTAAGTGGTGACAGACCTTTCCAATGATATATAACATGAGGTTGTGTGCAAAATTTAGAAAGTACCCCTTGGGGGGGGGGCAAAGTGAGGAGATGGACACCGGAGATTCATAATATGATTAAGTGGTCACAGACCTTTCCAATGATATATAACATGAGGGTTGTGTGCAAAATTTAGAAAGTACGGGGGGGGCAAAGTGGGGAGATGGACATCGGAGATGCATAATATGATTAAGTGGTCAAAGACCTTTCTAATGATATATAACATGAGGGTAATGTGCAAAATTTAGAAAGTACCCTTTGGTGGGGGCAAAGTGGGGAGATGGACATCGGAGATGCATAATATGATAAAGCAGTTACAGACCTTTCCAATGATATATAACATGAGGGTAATGTGCAAAATTTAGAAAGTACCCTTTTGGGGGGGGCAAAGTGGGGAGATGTACATCGGAGATGCATAATATGATTAAGCAGTTACAGACCTTTCCAACAATATATGACATGAGGGGTGTCAACAAAATTTAGAAAAGTATCTCTTGGGGGGGGGCAAAGTGGGGAGATGGACATTGGAGATGCATAATATGATTAAGTGGTCACAGACCTTTCAATGATATATGACATGAGGGGTGTCAACAAAATTTAGAAAAGTATCCCTTAGGGGGGTGGGGGGGCAAAGTGGGGAGATGGACATTGGAGATGCATAATATGATTAAGTGGTCACAGACCTTTCCAATGATATATAACATGAGGGTTGTGTGCAAAATTTAGAAAGTACCCTTTGGGGGAGGGAGGGGGGCAAAGTGGGGAGATGGACATCGGAGATGCATAATATGATTAAGTGGTCACAGACCTTTCCAATGATATATAACATGAGGGTAATGGGCAAAATTTAGAAAGTACCCTTTGGGGGGGGGCAAAGTGGGGAGATGGACATCGGAGATGCATAATATGATTAAGTGGTCACAGACCTTTCCAATGATATATAACATGAGGGTAATGGGCAAAATTTAGAAAGTACCCTTTGGGGGGGGGGGGCAAAGTGGGGAGATGGACATCGGAGATGCATAATATGATTAAGCAGTTACAGACCTTTCCAACAATATATGACATGAGGGGTGTCAACAAAATTTAGAAAAGTATCCCTTGGGGGGGGGGGGGGGAAAGTGGGGAGATGGGCATCGGAGATGCATAATATGATTAAGTGGTCACAGACCTTTCCAATGATATATGACATGAGGGGTGTCAACAAAATTTAGAAAAGTATCCCTTAGGGGGGTGGGGGGGCAAAGTGGGGAGATGGACATTGGAGATGCATAAAATGATTAAGTGGTCACAGACCTTTCCAATGATATATAACATGAGGGTAATGTGCAAAATTTAGAAAGTACCCTTTGGGGGGGGGGGCAAAGTGAGGAGATGGACACCGGAGATGCATAATATGATTAAGCAGTCACAGACCTTTCCAACAATGTATGATATGAGGGGTGTCAACAAAATTTTGAAAAGTGCCCCCCTTAGGGGGGAGGGGGCGGGATGGACCCCGGAGATGCATAACATGAATAAGTGGTCAAAGACTTTTCCACCGATATATCACATGAGGGGTATGTGCAAAATTTAGAAAAGTGTCCCACTTGGGGGGGGGGGGGATGGACACCGGAGATGCATAACATGAAAAAGAAGTCACAGCCATTTCAACTTGCAACCTTTTTCTCGAAGGAATTTGACAATATTAAATTTTTTTTTACCCAAGACAATTTAACGATATTCTTATTTTTTTTTGCGTAATTCGTCAAACGTTCATGGAAAAAATCAGGAAATTCGCTAATCAATAGTTGATAAATTATAAAATTCAACAATCGATAGCAGTAAAATTGGTCAATCGATAACGGAAAAATCACGAAATTCATCAAATGGTCTCCCGTAAAAAAAATTGTCCTGCACACTGATGTGATGATAAAAAGGGTTTTGAAGTATAGGACAAAATTAGCACTTGCCAAACAGCGAGTAATACTGAAAATTTGACAATGGACTTTATTGCCACCACTGGTGAAACATAATAGTCACACTCACCAATTGCGATGATTGAATGGAAAAAGATTTTTTTTCTCTGCTGTCGCGCGACAAATTTTGAAACCATTTGGTAAATTTCATCCCCGAAATTGGCAGATTGTGAATTTTTTTCTCGAAGAAATTCGACGATATTCGAAAAATTTTTCTCCCGAAACCAGTTGATGAATTTTGCGATTTTTCCACTGTGTAGATTAATGAATTTTGCACTTCTTCCGCTATCGATTGACGAATTTCGAATTTTATCGACTATCGGTTAACGAATTTCACGATTTTTTCCATGAACGAACAAATTGCGCACTTTCTGCTAATTGACACATTTCGCCCTTTACAATTCAGTCAATGAGTTGAACGTTGTTTCTTTCGAGAAATGTCAGGAATGAAACAATGATTCTTTAGGTTGAATTTACTTCGTTCAATGCCCCATGGAAGAATGTGTGCGATGCAGCAACGGGCGTCACAGACTTTTTAAGGGCACCTGCAGACTAAAAACATCTAACCAATCTTCGCGGGGGGAAAATAACAGATTTTGTCAAATGATTGAGGAAAAAACACTACTTTATCAAAGGATAATGGGAAAACATGACTTTTGTTAAAAGACCACAGAAAAAACGTAATTATGCAAAAGGATCGCGAAAGATAAGCAAATTTTGTCAAAGAATCGCAAAAAAGGAAATTTCACCAAAAGATCACGCTTTTTTACTAAATTTCGTCTAAAAATTGCGGAATAAAATGTATTTTATCAAAGAATTGCTGGAAAATGCGAATTTCGTTACGGATCGTGAGAAAAATGCGAAATTCTTCAAAGGATCGCTGAAAAAACACTAATTTCGTCAAAGAATTGCTGAAAAAACATGAATCTCGCCCAATAACAGAAAAATCATGGTTCATAATCATTATATCTAGTAGTATATGTAAATACAGTTTGTGATATAAGACAAAATTAACATTCACCAATCGGCGAGTAATACTGGAAATTGGTGATTGATGTTATTGCCACCACTGGCTAAACTTAGTCACACTCGCCAATTGCGATGATTGAATGTAAAATGAAATTTTTTTTCCCGCTGTCACTCAAAGAATTTTGAAACCATTTGGTGAAGTTTTTTCCGAAACCATTTTGTGAATTTCCCGATTTTTTCTTCAAAATCATTTGACAAAGAGACTTTTTTCTCGATGGCATTTGACAATATTCAAAATTTTTTTACCCAAGGCAATTTGACGATATTCTTAATTTTTTTTGTGCAATTCGACAAATGTTCATGGAAAAAATCATGAAATTCGTTAATCAATAGTCGATAAATTGTGAAATTCAGCAATCGTTAGCGGTAAAATCGTAAAATTTGTCAATCGATAACGGAAAAATAATGAAATTCATCAAACGGTTTCCGGTAAAAAAATTGTCTTGCACGCTGATGTGATGATCAAAAGGGTTTTGAAGGCATTTATTTTATTTGTTGTATTGTGTATAAATACCTAGGTGGAAACAGTTTGCTTATTTTGTCAAATGTTTCAACAATATTCGACCCAATACGCATGCATAAAAAAAATCTTCCGGTAGGACCGGCCAATGAGGTGAAGGTCTATTACGGTCTCTAGAAACGTGTTTGGGATCATCTCCTGTTGTTTTTTTCTTGCACTTTGCGTTAAACCTAGGAAGGTATTTATATAGAACTCACTGTGGAGTGTTTAGAAGGTATTTATTTATTTCATTTATTATAATTTGTATGAATACTTAGGTGTCCATTTCGGATTTACTGTTTAAAAATGAATTTAGGCTCTTTTAACGTTCGCGAAATCAATCCCGATGGAAATTGTCTTTTTAGATCTCTATCATTTTGTTTATATAGTACAGAAAATGATTATTTAAATGTATGTAAAAATATCGTAGAACACGTAATACAAAATTGGACCACTTATAGTCCGTTTATTATCGGGGATGAATCTTATGGTGTTCCGATTGCTAATGAAGACAATTATGTAAATATATGGTTCTTCATAGAGGTATATGGTTCTTCACACTTCAATAGAAGCATTGTTTAAATTAATATAATTCTACAAATATGATGCAGTTTTAAAATATCGAGTAATGATTAATACTGTCAAAGAATATACTCATATACGTAATTAAGTTTTGGTACTTCTCTATTATCTCATCGACCACTTTTCATAAAAAAAAAACTATCGCCAAATAAATGGGAGAACGTTGTCATTGGAATATCAAAATAAATAAATAAAATATAAGAATTTAAGGATACAATTGTTATTTTAATTAATGAAATAACTAATAAATCAAATAAACATAATGAAAAATACACGCAAATGTTGAATTAAAAACAACTTGATGACATAAAAAACACGTATAATGTTTTCGACATCAAGTAAATGGGACTGCAATTTTGGCATTTAATCATACAGTTTGGCGATAGTATTTTGTTATGAAAAGTGGTCGATGGGATAATAGAGAAGTACTCAAGTTTTTTATACCAAGTTTGAAAATTTATCTTTTTTTGACATTTAAAAAAAATAACATAAAAAAACATTACAAATTTGCCCATTTAAAACATTCAAGATTTGTATATATACAAACAATACAATGTAAATATTAATATTGTTACATGATACATTATATACATTGTTTGCATATATACTTCTTTGTATACATATATTGTTTGTATACATACAAACAAATATAATGTAAACATTATTCAAATATTAAGAGTTTGCAAATCAAAACATTCTAAAGATTTGTATACATACAAACAATATAATGCATACATACTCTTTACAAATAAAATAGCCCACTTATATAATGACAAAACTTTTAAATCGAATAGAGATAATATATTTCTGTTTTGTTATGAAAAGTGGTCAATGGGATAATAGAGAAAAGTACCTAAGTTATTTATACCAAGTTTGAAAATTTATCTTTTTTTGACATTTAAAAAAAATAACAGAAAAAACATTACAAATTTGCCCATTTAAAACATTCAAGATTTGAATACATACAAACAATACAATGTAAATATTAATATTGTTACATGATACATTATACATTGTTTGTATATATACTTCTTTGTATACATATATTGTTTGTATACATACAAACAAATATAATGTAAACATTATTCAAATATTAAGAGTTTGCAAATCAAAACATTATAAAGATTTGTATACATACAAACAATATAATGCATACATACTCTTTACAAATAAAATAGCCCACTTATGTAATGACAAAACTTTTAAATCGAATAGAGATAATATATTTCTGTTTATTTTATAACTTATATTCAGATGCTCAGATTCTGCTTTTTTCGAACACATAATAATAAAAATATTACTACCGTGCGTACTGTCTTTTGACATTATATTTACATAATCGAATTCATTATCAATCGGAACACCATAAGATTCATTCCCGATAATAAACAGACCATAAGTGGTCCAATTTTGTATTACGTGTTCTACACGTTTGAATAATTATTTTCTGTACTATATAAACAAAATGATAGAGATCTAAAAAAAAAATTTCCATCGGGATTTCGCCAACTTATGAGCCTAAATTCATTTTTAAACAGTAAATCCGAAATGGACATCTAAGTATTCATACAAATTACAATAAATAAAATAAATAAATAAAATAAATACCTTCTAAACACTCCACAGTGAGTTCTAGATAAATATCTTCCTAGGTTTAACGCAACGTGACAACAGAAAAAAACAACAGATGATACGATCCCAAACACGTTTGTAGAGACAGTCATAGACCCTCACCTCATTGGCCGGTGATTTTTTGACGCATGCGTATTCGATCGAATTTCGATGGAATAGATTTGACAGAATTACCAAACAGCTTTAAATATATGGATATCGCAAATATCAAATATCAAATATGACAGAAGAACTGCAGCTTTGTTCAGACTATATAGGACAGAGCTTTTGCAGCTTGATTTCAAGAATATTAAAATAATATCTATTTCAAGTGTTTATTTCCCATACATTATTCGCGAATCATTAGAAATATGTTTGTGAAACGAGAACATATGCAACGTATGAGCCTCTTTTGAATTACCTAAAATTTGGCAGGAGTTGATTTACAAATTAAAAAAGCAATAAGTAAAATAATAATAATTCACGTTTACAGTTTAACCATTTTAAGCACCTGCTTTCATAAAAAATTTGGTCTCGTATTTTGTGTTTATCCTTTTTCAGAATTTTACGGAAATAATTTATTTATCATTTTTGATCTTGAAGAAGTCGTCGTTTGAGCGTACGAAACATGTCATCTTTATATTAAAGGTATTTTAAGACATTTTGTGTAATGTTTTATCACTTTAAACGTTATTTACAGCTTTAGATTAGTTTTATTGTTATACATTATGCAGTTTAACTTCATTTTTGTGAGCATCGTTATGACGTCAATGTTACTAATGCACATATTTGTGATTTATAATATAGATTGAATAATAATAAATAAATAATAATAATAAATGAATAAAATAGTCTTATTGGGTGGAGAGTTCCGTTACAACCTGTAATTTTTAGAAGTTAAAAATCACTAAGTTTCAAGTTGTATGCTTTGGTCTGAATTTTCCATTATGAAACTTAGAGAAAAAATGCGTGTCCTTCAAACAGACAGAGAAAGTTAGCAAGTTGACTGTTACCGGTTGGCGAATGTCAAAGTGGCGAATCTATTAAGTTGCCTTCAATTTGATATCCATATATATTAGATACAGTGCAGCAACCTTTCAGTGACATCAATTTTAAGCCAGTGAAACATAAAAATCTTAAACGACGAGCCTTACAGTGACAAACAGTTTGTCAATTAAAATTAATAATCGTGTTTTACAATGTATGCCAGGACCTGAAAGGATTTGTGAAAGCACTGACACCATCATAAGTGATGATCCTCAAGATCAACTTGCATATACTGAAGAACTTTTAAACAGGATGCCACCAACTGGGATGCACTTTATAATCTTAAATTAAAACCAGGAGCTACCATAATAGTACTAAGACATTTAGTACCTTCTAAAGGTATGTGCAATGGTACAAGACTTAGGAGTTAGGAACTTGCAGAATAATGATATTGAAGCAAAAAAAAAATTGATTCTAATATTAATGAAACTTTTCTCATCCCTCGAATACTACTTAATCCATCAGACAATAATATGAACTTTTGCATTTAAGCGTATACAATTTCCTATCCGCTTAGGTTTTTCAATGACTATAAATAAGGCCCAGGGTCAAATTTTGGAAAAAAATCCTTAGATTCCTCAAAAGCATTTTTTAGCTATGGTCAGTTGTATGTGGGTCTTTCAAGAGTTAGATATTTTTATTCAGTTACTGTAGTATCTCCGAGATCTGAAATTTACAATTATGCATATATAGAAGTTTTCAATGCTGAAAAAAAAGATGCATATTGTGATAATTGTGAATGGTGTATATAATTTCAAAATAATATGTATGCACTTTTTTTTATTTTAAAGAGTACCCAGTAACTATTGTATGCATGCAAAGGAAATGTGCTGAAAAAATAACTTTGTTTTCATATTTCTATATGGTATCTATATCTTATAATGTGTATATATATTATTTCAAAGTACCCAGAGACAGTGCATAATATTTATGCATATAATGCTCAAAAACTAGCATTCGAATATGCATATATTTAAAAGAGTAGACATTAGAGCAAAGATTCTCGCCTCTGTATCGGCTAGTGTATGTATTTTTTATTTAAGTATTTTAGAAATGAAATCGAATCGAAATACTATTGCTGTAAAAAGAAAAAAAATAGATTACAGATTCTGAATTTGAAAGTATTCTACATAATTTTCAACTGAAAATTATGAAAGTATGTAATGGATTTTTCCTCTCAAAAATAAAAGTATCCACGCAAGCATCCACAAAGAAGCAAACAGCAGTTTAGCTTTCCCAATCGGTCAACCTCCGACAAAGAGACATTGCTTTATGCTGTGTCACGTGGTTGGGGAGCCGGTGACGTACATCATGGTTCGCCGTGAGCCCACTTTACATTAATAAGATTTCAATAATAAGCTAAATATATATTTTTTAATTCTATATATTCTTTAACATAAAAAAAATAAAATAGTCAAGTTTTGCTTTTAATTTAATTGATGACATTATTTTATGTAACTGTATAATATTTACACAATTCTGTAATAAATTGCCTAAATAAATTTATATTAATATAAACATGTGTCAAAATGCCAGTTAAAGAAATATACCGCTAAGCAAAATATTTTATTTCGGCAAAATTATATTTTTTCCAGCGCGATTAACGTTAATGATATTTAAAATAATCCTGAGATAGTATCAACCATGATATTGCATGTTGATAGCCGGGTTTTTTTTCACAATCACATTCGTATACTTTTAATGAATTGTGAATACGAAATCATAAATTTTAAAAGATGCTTCTTAAACATAACATTAAGGGTTGAAACCCGTTTTTCTCTAGCTTTTCAAGTTCACAAGATATCTTCTATTGCCTTATATAGGAGACAATAACATTATTTTTCAGTCAGATATTATTTTTTTTTAAATAATAAATATTTAGTAAAGAAATTTCTTTCCAGTTTATTATTTTTTTTAAAGTAGATTCATTTTTGCCTGAATATAGGCTCGTATTTAAATATACTACATTTCTAAACCTGGTGAGTAAGATCATATTAATCTCTTGTAATTTAATTTACAGTTTAAATAGGTTAATAGATTTGTCACGAATGATTAGAATATTTATTTTATATTTACTTTCGATTAATTTAACATTTGAAAATGAGACTTATGTTACTTCATTTCCACCTAAAAAAATAAATACATGGATTATGCCTAGCAAAATGTAATATTAATCTGTATTTGTAGACAACGTTTCCCAGAAAACGAATCTGATGCCATTCTGATTTTGTACATCGCATGATTAGAATTTAAAGTAATATCTTTAAGCTTTGAGATAAGTGTATCTGCTTATTTAACTTCAGTAATTCCAATTTTAGATTTAAATATTGTTTTAAAGATAAAATTTTATTACAATTTTAAAAACAACTAGATGGAACCCGTCAAAACTTGACGGAAAGAAAATTAATATCACAATATCAGTAAAATAAGCGTCTTTCAAATATATTATTTTAAAAGTTTTTCCCCCTAGGGAAATACAGTACTTTTTCCGATGCAAACTGCAAACAAACAATCCGTAAACAACTGTGTAATGCAAATCAGTTTGACAGTACCGTCATATTCCCCACGGTAAGAAAGATAATTTCATGGACTTATGAAGTATCATCTATCTACTAACCTATAATTTAAAAAAAGTAATTGGTAACATGTAATCCAGGTATGCAATCAAGATGAAGCAACCAATGAAGGATCCAGTTCTAATCTTTAAAATTAAAAATTGAAAAATCAGTTAAAATGACGTCATGTTAACACAATCATAAAATTTTTTCTTTTTAGTTTTATCAATGTTAAAATGCATTTCAAGCTAAGTATAACGTCATTTTCACCGGCGCAAACTTTGTATACGTTACTTTTATGCTTAAACACCATGTAAACAAATAAAAATATATTTCGTATTTAATTGTAATGAAAAAATGGCATCAACAAAATTATAATGCATAATGATAAAATAAACCCAATGGACAATATTCCCATGACGTCACAATATTTATGAATTTGTATTCGCTTATAAAATACGCGGATAAATATTTTTACCGAAATTTAACTTGCAAATTAAAAAATTTGGCCTAAAAGCCACGTGTTTTAATAATTATTTTTCTTTTATTCTCGTAACCATAGAGTTCAGAGAATAAACATGTGCTTCGCAACAGTGGGCGTTATCCGACTTTATGACGTCATAAGTAGAAGTAAATGTGTAATTGAAAATTACGGCTAATTAATTAAGTTTTCGAACAACGAATGCACGATAACAAATCTGTGTCCAAATACCTTTCATTTAAAAAAAGAATGATGTAATTTGATGCAGTAGTTTGCTCTCACGGATTGTCGAAAGAAAACGCTTAGCGTTTTAAATATATAGATAGGTAAAGTAGGTTTATAAACAACTGGTTTATTTGTTGTTTATATAAAATTACGAAAGATAAAACGAAATATTTATTAAATGTATAAATATATTTTACTTCAAATACAACTTTAAATGTCGTTATTTAAACATTTATATTGAATTTCTTAATAATTACTCTGAGAAGGTTTTAAATAAATTATAAAATTAATATATATATATATATTTCCAAGATTATTCCAACCTTTCCTAAAATATATATGCTTCATGTTGTTTAATGTGTGTGAAACGGGATTATACAAGCTTTCTTCGCTTTCAAATATATCTTAAACTTTCTGTACGCAATAAATATAACTTTTCCGGAAGTTCTGAAATATCTAGAAAAGTTTTGTCTGAAAGCGAACATATATTATGTCAAAATTCGTATCAAAAGAAAATGCCAGGAAGAAGGATTTACATCTGAATCAACCTGGTGCGTTTCTGTGAGAATTGGAATAGAAAAATAAATAAGGCAATATTTCCAGTGTTTTCAAAAAATTTTACAATCTACTTAAAACTCAAATTGATTCAGAAGTTTCATTAATTTAGCGAAAGTAACAACAGAAACTTTTCATGATAGCTTCTCCATATTTCATAATATGCAGTATTATATTGCTTTCCTTTCATGAAAATCTATTCAAAAAGTAATGTTTACTGTTTATACGTAAATTCTAGGAATATTTCTATTTATTGGTACGAAGAAATTGGGATAAATCACAGGAAACCCGTTCTCCGCAAGGCTTACAAAAATAAGATATTTTTAAATACCATTAATTCAGATGTCGTAACTTTAAAAAGTTGAAAATAAACCAATTTCGTAATATAAATATTTTTACACAAATAACTAAAATATAGTGTTGTAAGAATAATCATTTAAAGTAATTATGTTTAATTTAGTTTTTAATAATTTATATGCTACACATTCATAAAAGAGAAGTTAAAATATTCTATATATTATAGAGCAGGATATGTTGACATATAAATGCAGCAAATAAGTTCATACTGAAAACTTAAGCATTTACTACAATAATTATATGCAATTTTTATTTGATATCATTTACAAATATTTAAAACTGAAATTGATAAAAATAACAATAGTAATGGTTAAAATAATCTATAGTTTAAATTAACAAGTTTCTGGTGTCATTAATTTCTTACGATACTTCAATATCTGTATAAGTATATGGCTAAGGTTAGTATTATCTAAATGTTAAGTATTAACTAAGTAATTGAATTTTAAATAAAAAAGCCGTCACACAATTTTTCAACAATATATTTAAAGAAAAGTTTAAAATTCATAACTGAACACCTGTTTACTAAAATCAGTACTAATAAATTCAATGCCAACAAGCTATTCGTGTTATATTCAGC
Organism: Maratus michaelseni; assembly: GCA_963931845.1. NCBI lineage: Eukaryota > Metazoa > Arthropoda > Arachnida > Araneae > Salticidae > Maratus > Maratus michaelseni. The sequence goes on along the minus strand of OZ007589.1, from coordinate 260,112,796 downwards.
GTTTCCAATTAACAACTTAAACGCTTTACTTTGCAACAATTGAACTTTCAGAAACAAGTTAGAATGATAATGTGTTAGCTTAAAGCATGTAGAATATAATTATATACATGAAGAAAAACACGATTATTTGAATAAATTAATTAACAAAATATTTTGATTAAACAGTTATGTATATTCTAATATAATTTTTTATGTAGAATTTACAATTATTAATAGTATAAAATAATCTTTTACGTACAACCGGTTGTCTTTATAACGGCATTATCAGACACTTGAATCGACATGATGAAATAAAATCAGGTCTAGATACCGGGCTTGCTCATTCATTATCATTATGTTTCAAATTGTAGCTAGCCGTGACCAAAGACATAGAGCGATTGGAACAAAACGATAGGCTCACCGCTTTGCACCAGTCGCTGGTTACGGCCAGCCACTATTTGTGACGTCGTCAGGATGAATGAGCAAGCCCGGTATCTATTGTTTCCCTGATAAAATTCATCATTCATTGCGCAATGAAATCCATTTTCTTTTATCGAACACACCATTTATAATTTTCCCGGGTTAATTAAATTCTTGAGCGTCTATAGGAATGCCTATATCTGACGGGAGATACATTTGTACTTAGACCTGCTCTGTAAGCTGCAGGTTTAGCCACTGACATACATACGCATGTTTTGAGGCAGAGAGACAAATTTTTATACTATTCATCAGGCGTGAATGTCCAATAGTTAGCAGTCAGTTATCCATTTCATCGTCAGTACACTTTTGTTTGGTACACTTTCTTCTTATGAATATACGACGAGCTCTTCTATTTTGCAGAAACTTTTTCCAGTGAACTTGTAATCATAATTTCTACTTTTTTGAAGACGTTTAAATTAGAAGTCATACATTTCGCATTAAGCAAATGCTTATTTGATATAATGATTATTAACTAAATCCGTGAGACCTTAAATAACATTCCCACCTGTTCACCTTCAGACAGAGCATCGTTTTAGTGAAAGGGTGATCATAATTGTTTATATGATCAAGTGTTGAAGAGACAAACCAGTCGATCTATTTTTTTTCAAAGTATTTCTAATATATCCACATAAATATAGTATGCACTAATAAGAAAATAGTCCATAAACGTATATTAGATTACAGCCTGCTTTCTAGTAATTGAAAAATTTGCAAATATATAATATATTAAATTTTACTTAAAAAATAATATGCTTTATAAACAGAAATTCAACGATATTTCTTTTCTACAGTGCTGTATTGTGATAGTATTAATATGATTAATGCATACTTTTTTATATATTAATCATACTTTTTTATATATTATATTTGTATACTTTACTATATATTTTTAATATATAATTATTAAAAATAACTGAAAATAATATAAATTAATCTGATTTTTATTAAAAGGTTTTATTCCCATTACTGCTCATCAGTTTCATTTAATAAGCATAAATATAAAAAACGCCTTCTTAAAAATAAATTGCTATAGCAAAGAAAATGCGTATCTACTTGAGCTTGACATACTAATGTATCAACAAATGTGTGCAAAAGAAAAATGAAATGGAAAATATTCCATAAATACATAATTATTAGCCTAATTACATTGAGTTTTCATTATCAATTCATGTCGATGCAAAATTCGTACAATAACCCATTTAATTTTTAAAATACGCTTAGAGGAAATGTACTTAAGTCTGCCTAGACAATATAATATAGCAGAGTCATAGAAAATAACGATAATATAGTGATACCGCAAAAAATATAATGCATTCTTTTTGATATTACAATACATTTCCGTATTTTTGTTCAAGGTGATTATAAAGGAGGAAAAACAGGCATAAATTAGTTTTTAATGGAAGATCTGAGCAAATGACAATCTACAGCTGCAAATTACATAGTATGTTTACATACAACACAACAGTAAAGATAAAATAAAGTCTGCATACTCGTACTGTTTAATCCACTCAGATTAAGTATCTAATTTTTCCGCTGAAAAACGTAATGTCATATCAAAAATATATGTTAAACATGTTTAAGGTAAAATATAATGAAAATTGATGTTATTATTATATTATTTAGTTACTCATATTTATTAAGATTGTAATTTTATAAGAGTAAATTTCATAATTTATATTTCAATTAATTGACACCGATACAAAAAAAATAAAAATAAAAACATAAAACAATCCTTAAGTAGGTTAAATGTGTTATGAATTTCACAAAAATAGTTTTCTAATAATAAATTAATTCGTACACTTGTATTTATATAACTGTTTATTAAAATTAAATTATCTTTCTACATATATCGAGTAATAGTTTTTTAAATACATGTTATATAGAATGTATGAGGGAAATATAAATTCTTTTAAATTTTGATGTAAATCATATTTTTCATGCGAATTTAATTGGTACATTTTATATCTATAGCATGTAGAAAATAATAAATTACCAGTACCGAAATTCAATCATTAATAAAATTTTTGAATACAAAAATAGTTGTTTAAATTTATACAATTCCCTTCAATAAAGTTATTTTTTAAAAGTGATAAATTGTTCTTCCAAAATAAACCATTTCTCGTCAAGGAATGGTAGGACAATGCAAATACAAAAACATTATTCAATTTCCAAAATAATTTGCAATGAACTATATAAAAATGCTAGCAGGCTACGCCCGCTACGCTAGTCGGTTTTTCCTTAATTTTTTTTTTAAAGAAGAAAATCTATATTGTTTTGACGCAATTTTAGTTTTTGATTTTAAAAAAAATTGCTGCTAAATATTACACCATTTTCTCCTGCAGGAATCTTTTTTTTTTTTCAAATATTTAATCTCTATATGTCACTTAAAAATTTCTTCAATTTTACTGCGAAATAAAACAATTTCATCTAACGTCACTTTTACGTCTACGTCTACTGTGACGTCTACGATGACGTATTCGCATGTATACATAAGTCTCATAATAACTCTTAACATTTTTAATTAAAATTATTAAAAAGTAATATGGATGAAATATTAATTTGTTTTAAATTTAAATGGAATTCCTATAACAGCGGCAACAAAAATTTTTCATTGCTGCGGATTAGAGAGTGAAATAGGTAAACTTTTATAAATATACTACTTTTACTGATGCCATCTTCTGATTAAAATTGAAAAGAAAACCAAAGAGGAAATTTTAACGTCCTTGCAATCCGTTGAACAATTATTATTTCATATATTTGTTTCATATATCCAAATTTGTCGTTTCATAAATTCGTTTCATTAGTATTTTAGGTACTTTTCCGTTTTACCAACACCATGCCACATTGTATGCTAATGCGCCATTTATTTCAACCGTAACCATGCAAAGGTCTCTTGTTGTAAACCGTGCCAAACATTTTGACTCTCTGATTATTGAACTTGAATATTTTTTTTTATTATTATTTAATCGTAACCAAGTTTCATTTATTATGTTATTGTATAATATTTATATGTTCTTTATTTTAATTATAAGTACATATTTACATTGATATAATAAAATAGTTAGTGAAAGTCTGTAATTGTGAAAAGTTTTGTTTTTTAAATGATCAGTTTCTCTCCAATAACGTTAATTTTCTTTCAAATGTTTCATTTGGCGCAAACTATTACGCTTGATGACAATTATGTTGGTATAACGGAAAGGTAACCTTTTTTATATATATAGTGTAGATTTCCAGATAAAATCATCGCAACTGTTTCTTTTTAAACTACAATACTGTAAGAAATTGTTTTTTATTTATTTCGGTTCGAGATGGGTTACCTCATTTACCAATCTTTTGCTATGCATATAAATTTTGTGTAAAATTAACGCTTTAACACCAAAAATCCACCCAAACTTATAAATCTTCTAAAATAATTTTGAAAGTCATACATTGTTGCATTTTTCTCTGAATTTAAGAAAAAGTAAAGTCATATTTCACAAAAGCGGTCCCAACTGGTATTCCGTGGGCAATTAGTGGCTTGCCAGGAAATTTGGGTGGTCCGGAGAAAATTCTGAAAAACTATTCACATTTATTATGTTTTTAGTAATAGTAAAACAAACAAAAGGAAAATAATATTTTAAGAAATTAATGTATTTAAAACTCATTTCTGAGTGAAAATTCAGCGAAAGTCTCAATTTAGTTTTCGACAACAAATTTATGCGGAGAATCATGTTACTTGCTGTCAGAGCGATTAAAATGCGGTACCTGTGTTGGATTCGAATAAAATTGATTCTTCTTAATGAACTAATATCATTGGTTCGACAGATCTAAGAACTTAATTCAAATAAGCATGTACAAATATCACATTCTAAATGTGCGATAATCAAATACGTTCAATTATTTTGTAGTAGTAATTTTGTCACAATTAAACAGCCCTTAAATAACTATAGTTTTTTTTTTATGACTGTATAAACATTTACGGCTTTCTCATGATTATCTCTATAATTTCTCAGTTTTAAATTTCTTATTCTAAACACGTGCATTTCATATTTAAATGGAAGTTCTTTCATCATTATTGTACAAGTGTAATTATTTAAGAAAGTTCCTTACAGTTGTCCGTGTGATTTTTAATATGTTAATTCAGATGTCCGTAATGTCAGAATGATAGATTTCCGCATATTTAAAAAATCTACATAACAAATGATTCCCTCCTAATTTTATATTACTTCCCTTGTTTGTGGTGGAAAAGGTGTATTTCTTTTTTAATTTATATAATTATTTTTTAAATTGCAGTTTCTATAAAGAAACTTTTTATTGTAAAGTATTTTTTTTTCCTTTTATTAGACAATATACAACATGCATTTGATTCAATAGTACACTGTAAAAAAAAATTCTCAGGTTACTAAAAAATTTTTAGTATATTTGTATTCCACAGATTTTTTTAGTAACCGGTACTAAAAATTTTTTTGTATTCTTACTCAGTTACAAGATAATCTGTAAGAATTACTAGAAAACAGCTAGCAACATTACTAGAAAACAGCTAGCAATGATTCAAAATTTTTAGTACCGGTTACTAAAAAAATCTGTGGAATACAAATATACTAAAAAATTTTTAGTAATTTCCAAAAAATCTGTTAGAAAAACTAAACTTTTTTTAGTAGATCGACCCATTTTTTTTTTACAGTGTAGACGTTTTGTAAAAGTCCCGAGATTTAATGTGAAAGATGAATCGTTACAGAGGTCGATGTCAACTTCCAGAATACATTGAAAAGGGTCGGTTGGAGATCGGTGGGAAAAAATGTAGACAAAATCCTTTAATATAATCAAACATCAAACTCTAAGGGGCAAATTTGTTAGTTGCACTTCTACCCTGATGCCATACGATTGATAATGGTTATATGTAACAAATACTGAAAACGTGCATCCAAGATAGCAGTGGCGGCTTGTGGTTGGCTTTATTTGGTGAACTAAATGCACGGCTGCTAAATTTATTATTTTCTTACCCTATTATTAATTAAATAATTCTTTATTTTATTTACTGTCAGAAAGTTCTGCCATTAAAGAAAAAGAAAATTTCTTGTTAAAAATAATGGTATGAAAATAATATGTGTTTTAGGCATGCGTTTAGTGTCCCAAAAAAGAAAGTCAACAGTCGCCATAGCGAGATCGTATTATTGCTCCACTATTTTATACAGACCAAAATATTCAAAATCTTAATAGTATAGAAGTAATGAGTTATCAGTTGATTTTGAAACTAAGGCGTTTTTTAAAAAGTTGGTTTAACCCTATGTATCGTCGCGTTGGATATATGCTACAAAATCAAAATTCAATGTTACTTATACAGTGGAGTTGATGATTTTATTTAATGCTGCCATCTTCCAACACAACAGATAGTATAAATTGTTCATATAATTCTCAACAAACGGCGAAACTGGGTTCATTTTTCGAGCCAAAGGTTTATTTGTCATTTGAGCAGTTTAACATCGTTATTGCTAAAAAAAAAAAAAACATTTGAAAATTTTTTGTGAAATCAAAAGGACCGGAGACGTCCAAAAATAAATTTTTTACAAAGGTCAGTTTGTATACTTTATAATGTTTTATTAGAAAATTGACAATATTTATGAGAAGTATGTAATTTTCTGCTTTTTTAAGCAGAATTAAAAAAAATATCTTGTAGTCCATATTTTTTTATTTTTATGCTCTCAATTTGTTAATTTATTTTTAACATGCTTAAAATGATGTATCATCAAATGTTACATCTGGGTAAATACTTTTCAAATCGGAGTTGTTGAGTCACAAAGGATAATTTATTTTTGGATGAAAAAAAGGGACGATTCGCCCTTTGGGGTTGTTTGTGGATCGGGGAAAAAAATCACAAAAAATCCATTTTTATGGTAAAAGGCTAAACAGTGAATTTGTCAATTGCACATTCACTCTGATGCAATTTTTTTACTCTATGACTGATAATTGCTATATGTGACAAATACTGAAAATGCGCATCCAAGATTGAGTTATTGCACCACTATTTTCTACAGAAGTTGAAACTATCAAATATTTTATAGCATGAGATTATTGAGTTATCAAGTGATCTTAATACTAAGACGCTTTTCAAAAAGTTGCTACTACTTTTAGACGAAAATATAAATAGTGCATATGAAATGCCCGACACTGTCTAAAGTGGTACTCCCATTACTCCTTACACTTCCATGGTCGTATATGATTGAATCTGTTTTCAGACATGTTAATGATACTCTTTGCGCTGTATTTGACAACTTGTAATGTTTATCAGATAGTCTCTACACTTTTACATTTTACATGCTCTCTGTTTTAAAAACTTACGCCAAAAAATATCACATTCATAATGGAATTTCTTAAAATGCAATATTCTGGTATAGATATCGCTTTCGTTCAACCTAAATGTTATTTGAGGGTTTCTTTTCATTATCATCTGTAAATAACAAAATGTGTAGATGTATTGCTTGATAAAGTGATAGATATATAGTTACTTTCATACTTACATACGCATGCATGAAAATGAATGTGTTTGTAAATATGTGTGTTAGGTATTTATTGTAGCTCTGTAGCTTATTTAATACACATTTTTTGTAGATTATCTGAAATTATATGAAAGTGTAATGATTTACTATTTCAAATGTTTACACTGGATAAAAGAAAATAATATATAAAAAAAGATTATACTCAAAATAAGTTTAGTATAAGAAATGTCTTAATTATTCTGTTCATTTACAATTTATTAAAAACGCTTAGTATTTTTTCCTATCTTTACACATCTTTGGCATGCATATTTATTTATAAAAGCATATAATGAACAAAACACGTCACAAACTGAAAGGTGCTTTGTGAAAACGTTGACTACGTTAAGAGCTTCTTTGACTTTTATGATGTAATTGTAAATTCAAACAATATGTAAGTAACAAGCATACATATCAAATACCCCGTCCATTTTATAAATGTAAGAGAAAACTCTCAAAGTTATTATTTCCATTTAATTAAAATTTTCCGTAACCCTTTTACAAAATATTACTATATTCCAGATGCAGGCTCATCATCCTTTAAAGTATTGTTTATTTATGACAATGTATCTTTGTGTATTTGATTTTAACCCTTTTGTAATAATTAAATGAGTAAAATTTGATTTTAGTCATTTAATATATTGTCTATTTATAAATTCAACTTAACTTGGAGTTTAATGCGATGCAAATAAATTGGATATCACGAAATTTTTGTATGTTGAAGGCGGTAGTTCAAAATCTCTTAATTAAACATGTTTTATCCTTAATGCCAAACATAAAATTAATATTTTATGTACATATTTCCTAAATACATATTTTTAATTATTAAAATTAATATAACGCTTCTCTATAAAAGATTTCCGATGTTTTTACTTTTCTAGAAACTTTGCTGACTATTCCGATATAGGCTTTTCCGTAATTTTTAATCGTAGGATATTCTATGATTAAATAAGACGAATATAATAAGCTACGATTCGAAAATATTATCTGTAAAGTGTTAATGAAAGTAAAAACCGTGGAAATCCTTTTTTCAGTATATTTCTTGTTTATAATACGAAGTTGAAAGAATATGATGCAATTAATTTAGAAACACAGACCTACATATATAATAGTGTTTTTTTCTGTAAACGATTTGCGAGATTCTAGTGTTTTTTGACATGCTGAATTTTAAAATATCTAGGTTCTTTCTCTCTCACGTACGGTTTTTCCACACAGTGATAAAAATACCGAGGAAAACTATACAGAAAATTTTAAGGGAGAAGTTTATTACAAAAAAAAGTAATCTGTATATTATATTTTATTAATTTGTCACGCCATAGTTGTCACAAAATGAAACTCATTTTAGTACCTTTTCTTCAGCTCAAAGAAAGATGCACCCCTCCCCTTTTCTTTTAAAAGATTTTGTTTTGTGTGAGGCAGATTCTTATCCAGCAATATAATGCTATGAAGTTTAGGAGCATCTGTTGTTTTTATGACTAAATATAAAATTTATCTGTTAGACATTTTGGTGTCTTTATGACTATTTATTTCATGTACCTACAAGTGAGAAATTCTTAATAGATATTTTAAGTCTACATGATAGAAATACTTGAGTATTTTTCTTAAAATAGACTTAAAAAAGTACATCAGAAGCACCCCTCACTTCAAAGATAAAAAGTGCATTCTATGCCTGCCAAAGTATAATAACTACACATGTCTAAATGTTCATATTTCGTATTATTACATAAATTATTTTCTACTTTTACATTAACAAATCATAAAGATTTTATGTAAACTAGACTTTCTTGAGCATTTTTATCGATATCGGCAAAAAGAACACATCAGAAGCATCGTTCATTTTACGAAGAAAAAACTCATTTTGGGCATGTGAAATTAATAATAAACTACATAGTATGTTTAAATGCTTCAATTTTCTGTTGTTATATAAAATATTTTCTTTCTTAAATTAATAAATCAGAAATATTCTGTATAAATTAATCTTATTATACGAACACCTGAAAAAACAAACATCCAGATTTTTACACAATTATCTTCGTAAATCTTCTGGTAATGGAAACTTTGTTTTATATATGTTTGCATATTCATCATCATGTCTCATCTCGTTTTCATTTTCAACAGATTTTTCTTCTTCATATGACGTACGATTGCAAATACGACTGAATTTTTCTTGTTAGGGTAGAGCGACAACAAAACCCTGAACAACTTACGAAAATGTTTCACCAATAGGCTTTCATATTTTTGAGTTTCAGCTAATCTGCATTTTCTTTGACCCTACAGAAAACATTTATCATTTATAATGGGTTTCCTATATATCAATAAAGTTAAATATCTGCAAAATTTCAAAATGTTTTATTATAAGTTATCGACCACAAAGATATATTATTATTTTTTTTATTTCTTTATAAATATCATTTTTTTCATTTTAGTGAAATATGTTTTCAAAACAGCAAAGTTATCTTTTATATCCATAATATATTTCTATCAACAACTTTTATAATTGCCCTAATTTAATAAATAATGTATTTATTGAAATTCTATTTTTATAATATTTCCAGTAAAATGTATAATAAGGTGAATGTGACCTACTATTTGATAGTTTTGACTTTTTTCACCTTTTCTTATAATATTATCAGATTATATTCAGCTTTTAAAAAAGAGGAGATTTTAATGTTATGTTAGGAGACATAAGCCATTTATATAATGAGTATGTTCATATGCCGGGAGTTTCAAGACTATTGACACAAACTTTGAAGGAGATAGCGTACTCTTGGACATAAAATGTCTATCAGCACATCAGTAAAAACTTTTCAAGGGGAAACTTATGTGACATCTTATTTATGTTTAAAATTCTCCAAAGAATAAAATAATTATACTCGCTCATCAGAATGACTATTTAAAACAGCCTTGAAGGAATTTATTTTTAATTTTTTTTAATTTTTTGACTTTAAGAATTTTTCTTTGAAATTATTACTACTTAAAACAGATATCCGTACAGCTTTAATGATATTTGTTACGTCGACACATCTTTTATCGCAATAATAACTGCTCTCAATTGCTTCATTACATGAGTTACAACCATGCATTGTATGCTGATTTCTGCAGTTCCAGGAGATTTTAATTATATGCTGAATATTTCATCAGGATATTAAAATGTTTTTATTTAAAACCGATTATAAAATATTATAAAATTAAATCGGGAAAATACCAAAATTATGAAGTGTTAGCTCGCATTTGGTTTGTCTTAGAATTTTGACTACATACATTAAATATAACAACCCTTATTTAACACAAACCTATTGCACTGTAAAACAAAATGCAGTAAAATGACGGGCAGAGGCCAGCAGCAGAGATTCCAGTCATACCCCGTCAAAAAAAACAATCCATGCCCATCATTTTGTGCATCCCCTAATTTTACGGGGCAAAGTAATATAGCATTATAATGCACTTTAAAACACAATAACACTTTGATTACTGTTCCGTAGCACGTAGCACGTTAGATAATCATCACAGAATCGCTGTTTTGGCGGGTTAAAATTTTCGGAACACGAGTAAAATGAAAGACAATGTATGGGGTCGTACCGTATTTTTGCTAACATATGGACTAGAACTGTAAGAATATGTGGGTTACTCTTAATTTTCTAAGTATCTAAGGGATAAGGCTGCTTATTTAGTGGATCGGACCGTTTTTCATCAAATAAGGCTGTTGCCCGTGAAAATTGAAGGGCAAACGCTCATAAATTTACAGTTTTTTCTGAGAGCGTGCAATCATTAAAAAATTCTATTTTAAATTCTACTGAAACTTAATAAATACATTAGAATGATAAAAAGTTTGATTATGTTAAATTTTATTTGAGATGAATGGCATAGAAAAATTAGTTAGCAATACGTTTTATTCCACAATGCAACAGGGATACAATATTTTTTTTAATTCACGATTTGTTTATTTTTACCATAAACAGTATGTTTTACTGGAAGCTATTGAAAGCAAAAAAGCAACACTGTCATTAAGAAATAAGACGATTTTAAAAGGCAAATTTTTCTGATGTAAGGAAACAGTACAGCGGTACCTTGATTAACGATTGCCTCAGTTAGAGACGTACTTTGTTAGGTATGAATGGCTGTGCGAAGATATTTCTTGGCCACACATGCTTTTATTAACGACTTTTGATTATCCGAAGGCACGACTTTATTAAAATCGGTCACAGAGATGCAGTTAGTGCCACCACAGTTCCAGCAGATAAATTTTTCATTAGCTGTACCAGAATTATACAATAAGGCGAATACCTACCTCATCCAGTCTGCCATTGTGGTATGACTGGATTATTTTGATAGATATGCCCCACGGGACATTTAAAACAGTATAAGAAAAAAACATTTTCTGGGAATAAACAGATGAATGATTGATTATAATGGTTTTGTGCAGCAAGTGGAAACTGCAATAGTAAAACAAATGTTAATTTATCACTGAGAGAATCTTTGAGTATTCAAGAGGTTCAATATTTTTTTAATTATTCCAAGAGATTTATGGAAGTCTGACAGCAAAGTCTGAATCACAAGTATAACATTTAGTGACTGGAATAGCAAAAAGCTTGAAACAATTTTTAAAGCCTATCCAAGTGAATGCAGACTACTTTTAGAAGTCATATAATTTTGAAAAACTCACTTATCCATGCAACTGCCATAAAAGACATTTTACCAAGGTGGTTTAGCTTCCTCCCAAAGATAACGAGAATCTACGAGATAAAACAATTTCCCTATCAGTAATCTGAAGATAGGAAAATGAAAATTTGATCTGACGGTAAAGGCGGAGAGAAAAAATATATTAAGATTGCTGAAATCTATAAAAGCTCTGGTAAAGTTGTTGAAGATCAAAATGTTGCTGTGAAATGAATTCCAGAAAAATCAACACCGTAAAAAAAAGACAGACGTTTCTTAATCGCTGAAACCATATTATAACTACGAACGAAAATGTACAATAACCTCTTCGGAGTTACAAATGGCTCAAAAAAGTCTTATTTAAACTGTTACAAATGTGCAGCAAACTGTGCAGTCATTTGACCGATTTTATAGAAAACTTCTGTAATATAATTCCGAAAATTAACCGTAATTTAACTCTATTCTGAGCATATTATTGCCCCTATTATGGTCATAATAGAGTTAAATTACGGTTATGTAACAATTTTATATAAAAACGGTCAAATGACTGGACAGTTTGCTGCAAATTATTAACAGTTTAGCGTTAGAAACGCAAGAAACAGATATATTTTTGCGATTTAAAGAGTCATTTAAGAAAAAAAAATATGTTTCTTTTACTGCCGCTGATTGACGTAAATTTTACCGAAAAGGTTTTATAGTATATTAATCAGATTTGTCACACCGTTATTAAGCAAAGCAAATATTACTAATTGAAAAGTGGTAGATATTTTTAATAAAGCAGTTCTAAAATCTGTTAATGCTGTATAAAAGCTTTTTCTTAGATTAGATTATATAAAAGCCTCTTATTATACATACATATTTAGATTGGTCTCATTAACATAAAATTTGGGAAAATCTACACTAAATCATATTTATTTTACAAAGATATATCTTGTATACAAAGTCATAGACGGAAAGCTAAAGTAATGTTTTTTTTTTCGAAATCTTCTATAGGAAAATATTTCTTTGTAATTGTGTTACAAGTCTTTGTTTATGGTTGTACTTTCGAACAGGAAGTTTGTTACAGGAAGTGAATATAATTGCATGTAAGCGATAAACTATTTGTGAAAAAATAAAGATTTGTTTAAAAATAAATATGAAATTCAAAATAAGAATTATATTTAAAGGAAAGAAATTGTATAGATTAAGTATCAATTAAAAGTGTTTCCATTTTTACGTATATTACCTTAGTTTCAATAAATGTAAATGCTAAGAGAGTTTTCTCAAAATATATACGCATAGACGAGTTAATCTTATAATTATATCAAAAGATATATTTTGCTATTTCATGCTGTAAAGTAAAAAATATTCTTTAGATAAATTTGAATTTTCATTTATTTAATTAGACATATCAATTATCCCGGTCTCAAAATGAACTTTTTAATATAAATAAGAAAAAATTAAAATAAGATCTGAAATCTTATTTCTCATGATAAAAGAAATATAATCCCATAAGGATATGTATTATTTGGAATTTTCTTTTGATTTCTTTTTTGTATTGAAGTATTTTTAAAAAGATTAATTATAGTCTGGAGTAAACAAAAAAATAATTTGTGTACGTCCGATGAAATGCATTTATTTTTTTTTTATTTGTAATTTTATCATGTATGAAGTCTTTCTGAAAAACAATCGGATCTGCAAGAATCGCATTAAAAGACATTGTAAGATTGAAGCTTAAAAACGATTTTTTTTATTGGAGAATGGAAGTCAAAGAAATATTAACTAACTTATTGCTTTGAAATGTCTCTTCATAGATTAGTTATTTGGACTTCAGTCTTTATTCATTGAAGGTAACATTTGACGTTTTATGCAAATGATAATGATATTTAACTAAATATAAATAACCTTCAAGCTTTTATGTTAAGTTAAAACAGTTTAAAACAATTAAAATAATTTAATAGTTAATAGTTTAATTTATTTTAATAGTTTTAGTTAAATTTAATAGTTTAATAGTTTTAGTTACATTTAAAACCCTTTCACCGTTTGAAGATTTTCCTATATTTCTATAAATATGTTTGTAAATCCCAAAATATATATAGTTATTAATCGCAGTTTGATGCTATGATATCTTTTATATATCCTCATTCTATATACGGCTCAAAAAAGTATTATGTTAAAAATATTTTTGTCTACAGCAATTTTAACATGACTATCAGATACGGAAAAACACGGGCCTAACGCTTAAAGGGTTAATAGTTCAATAGTTTTAGTTAAATTTAATAGTTTAATTTATTTGAATAGTCTTAGTTAAATTTAATAGTTTAATAGTTTATTTAAAACAGTTTAATTTATTTGAATAGTCTTAGTTAAATTTAATACTTTAATAGTTTATTTAAAACAGTTTAATTTTAAAATGTGCTTTATAGCATTAAGGAAGAATGGTAAATGAAGAACGATTTTTTGTTCTTAAAGCGAATTAATCACAGCAAAATACACACACACATATATGTATATTAATACAAAGTTCATATTTCGTTAAAAATTAAATCATCAAAATATGTAAATGTGACTAATATAGAGAAAATATTAATAAAAGCACTGAGAACGAAGGTTTCGACTAGCCGCAGAAGTGTGAAAAAAAAATTAATTGATATAGAAAAAATGATTAACAATAAAATCCAAGCCAAAACGTCTGCAGCCCCACCATACTAAAATAACCGAAATTAAGTAATATATAAATGCATGTAAATTATATAAAACAATAACTAGTTAGTAGCATATATAGTACAATATAAACTTGCTCCCATCTTTATACATTGCTAGTTTTGGGATCACCAGTGAATTTTTTGCAATCAGGCCCACATTTCTATCTCGGTTCCTGGCTACCACATGCTTAAAGTTTCACTGATATGTTTCGTCCTTAGTGGATCGTGTATAAAACAGACAGCATGATACATATGATACATATATATCCAGGGCTAGATTTAGACTATCTGGGACCCCGGAGCAAGCATCTTTCTGGGAGTGGGCCCTTCTATCAATCGATTGAAAACTGTTCAGGAATTATGTTGAAATGACTGGTATTAAACTTCATGCCTATTGTATGTACACATAAATTTCGAACCAAGTACAATTTACATCTGTATAAAAGGTATCACAAGAAAGATGGTCACAACTTTAACAAATGACAGAACACTTTTTTTTGTATAGGGATATAACGACTCATGTGACCTTTTGAAGTGTAAATACAGGTCTTTCAGTCACTCTTGGTTATTTTTTATAATATAAAATTCTCTACCACATTATAAAATTTAAGCTTTTTATTGCATCAGCATGCATTTGGGTGATTCCATAAAATGAGACAAGTGCAGGCATGCACTAATAGCAACAAATTTCACCCCTTGTTATACTGTTACTTCATTCCTCATGCTTTAAAGTACTTTTGTATAAAATTTTAAAACATTAGTTTTCTGTTGATGTGGATTGTTCCTTTTTGGGGAGGAGTGGACATGGGACACATGAAGCAGAAGGTGGAATTGGAGGATTACTCTCCATTGCTAAATCTTTAAAAGATGTAACAATTTTGGTCACTTTTGACCAATTTAAACCATTTCACTCTTTTAAGAAAAATCCTAATTAAGCCTAGAGAGAACCCCTCACAAATGGGGGTCCCGGGGCAGTTGTCCCGCATGCCCCTGCATAAGTCAGGCCCTGTATATATCCGGCTGCCACTCACTAATTCTTCCTTAGTTGATTATTATTATTATTATTAAAAGTTAAAATACTCATTTAATGCTTATCATATACCCTTAAAATACTCATTAAAAATGTAATTTATTTTTGAAATAATCAATAATTAATATATTCACATTATACGTATTTATAAAAATGTATTCAAAATATATATTTATAAACAAAATTTTCAGTCGTTAACCAATTACTAAACATATAAATATATATGAATAATTAAAAATTAATAATAAATAATAATTATAATTAATAAATAAATAATTAAAAGTTTCCTTTGAATCAATTTTTCTTTCTTTAAAAATTATAATTTAGTTTTATAAAAAGTAAAACCGGAAAATAAAATGAAATAGTAATGAAAACATAAAAAAATATTTGAAGCAGCGTCGATTACATGTTATCTTATATATTATCATATGTATGATGTTATCATATATATTAAGAAACATATTTTGTAAATTCTGTGCATTAATCCCAAGAAATTTTAATTAGTATTTCCTTCATAAAAGATTAAAAATATTGAATATATTTTTTTTGTTTTTTTTTTATCACAAAGATGGAATGTTAATATTAAAGTAAAACAAATTGAAAACCAAAATACCAGAAAAAAATTGCCCTCTTATAATTAAAATATTTGAGCATTTTGAAAACACATTTTAATTGCTTTTTTAACATTTGTTATTGAATTATTGTTTTGATGTTTTATTATTTGTTTATGTAAAACAGGTTTTTACGATCACTTAATTTAAAATTTGCAATTTTTTCATGTTTGAAACATTATTATATAATAAAGTGTTTTCATTTATAATATATATATATAGTGTTTTATGTTGTTCAGTTTTATTTACATCTACATAAAATTGTTATTCTTTCTGCGCTATCATCAAGAATCTCTTCATTACTCTGGAAACGCAAAAAACAATTGAGAGAATGGTGCGATTTATTTGAAAAGTAATAATATGTGGAATTTAATTTAATTAATTTACATATTTTGTTGTGACGCAGTATCGTTATATTAATATCGGAATTTGGAAGAATTATCCACAAATATGACTTTTTTTAATTGGCAATGTTCTTTTTGTCATTAAAAATTCTGTATTGCATGTTTTAATGGGATTTTTGAAATATAATAAACGGTTTTTAATAACATTACTACATTTTAATAACTTTACGTTCTAAATTATGATTTCGTTCTATGGAATTGTTAAAGAGAAAAACTGGAAATTTGATATTGCTGCTACTTTTAAGACGCAAATGCTCGCTTAGGATTGTTTCCTATAAATTTTAAATTTAAAAGGATGAGGAAGCAAAAATAGTTCTAAATTTGCGATTTATGTAATACAGTGGCTATAAAAGCCTAAAATTTGGCATGGTGGTTACTTCTAAGATGTAAATGAACTTAAGATGTTTAAGAACTTTTTTTTTTAAATTGAAATTTGAAAGAGTAAAAGTGCAAAATGCGTTATAATTAACGACTTCTATGGAATTGTTAAGAATAGAAACTTCATAATTTGACATCGCTGCTATTTTAGTAAATGCTCGCTTATAAGAGCTTTCTAAAAATTCGAAATTTTAAAGGGTGAAGGAGCCAAAAATGCTCTAAAATTGTGTGCCTAGATTTTGGCATGGTGGTTACTTTTAAGATGTAAATGCTCACTAGCTCATTAAAACTTTTTTATCGAAATTTAAAAGGGGGAAATGGGCGGAAAAAGTTCTAAAAAGGTTACGATTATAATTACAATTTTTTGGATCTCTTAAGCCTAGAATATTAAAATTTGGCGCGGCTAAGATGGCGTGGCTCTAGAGATGTAAATTCTGGATCAAAACACTAAAAACACAAAAAAACCTAATTTAAAAGGGTGCAGAAACAAAAATCGTTCTAAAATTGCTATTTATGTTGTATAGTAGGTCCAGAAGCTTAGACTGTGACATGGTGGTTACATTTAAAATGTAAGTATTCGTTAATAACGGTTTCTGAAAAAATCGAAATTTTAAGGATGAAATGAGAGGAAAACGTTCTAAATTACGATTTAGTTGGATTTATTCGGGTTAGACACTTGAAATTTTATATAGTGCTTACTTTCAAGAGACAGAGACACAGTATAAACAGTTGATTAAAAATACGAAATTTAAAGGTGTGAAAGGAGCTGAAAAAGTTCTTAATTGCGGTTTTTTCAGAATTGCTAGGGATAGAAACTTAAAATGTGAAATGTCTATTTTGTTTAAGACGTAAATTCTCGCACAGAACATTTTTTACCAAATTCAAAATTTAAAAGTGTGCAGAAGTAAAAAACGTTCTAAAATTACGATTTTTGTGATAATTTTGGCATAGTTGTTCTTTTAAAGATATAAGTGCAGGCTAAGAAACGATATCTAAAAAATACGAAATTTAAAATGGTGAAATGAGCCTGAAGCATTATAAAAACCTTAAAATCTATTATTTATCTGAAATTGTTAGGAATAAAAACTTGCAATTTTACATAGATCTTGCTTCAGAGACATAAATTCAGCCACTGAACAGTTTTTAAAAATCGAGATTTTTTTTAATGTGCAAGAACAAAATACGTTCAGAAATTGCGATTTCTGTGATATAGTTGTTATAGAAGCTTGGGTAACTAGAAGCTTGGAATTTGGCATGGCGATTACATTTAATATGTAAACTCTCGCGAAAAACGGTTTCAAAAAATTTGAAATCTTAAATGAAAAACGAAATTAGTGGAAAACCTTCAAAATACATTTTAAATTACTATTTATTTGGAATAAATTTTAGTTTTTCTCATTGATTTAAATCTCATGTTCGCATAATGCAGTATAAGAATGCAGTTTACTCAAAATGTGGCTTAATTAGTAATTTTTGAATTATCTGTGGCAGTAAAATTTCTTCTAATGTACATAGGCACACGAATACCACTTGACATATTTCAACAATTACGCGAGCAAAGCCGCGGGATTTGCTAGTATAGTATACAAAATTTGCTGTTGACTAATAGTATTTGAACAAAAAATTGTGTATATTTTAAAGTTGTTAATTCGTAAATATCATACGTAACATCTGAATAAAATGAATTTTAAAGTCATAATTACATATTTTACCTGAAAAAAAATATTTTTTGGACGGATATATATTTCTTCTCATACAGACATATTTATGCATAAACACTTTTTTATTCATCATATTGAACAAACCAAAAGAAACAAAATACATGCAATTTTCAGGTTTTAGAAGAATTACGTATTCATAGTTTTAATTTTCTCCCCATGTATTTTTTATTAATTCTTTGGCAAATGACACTCAGTTCATATTTAGTGACACTATTTATTAAGAAAAATGCATAGATACTTGTATATTTGCTTCGAAACTCACTCTTTAATTAACAGTGTTATTCTAATTTAAAATTCGGTGTAATTAAATTTTTAGAAATTAAATATTTAATTAAAATTTAATACATATTTCGGATTTCTGTTCTCTTCATAAATATAAAATTTTATTAATGGAAGTATAATCAACCTTTGTTTATGGTTAAATATTGTTGAATATTTCAGCACTATTAAATTTTTAAGTGATTTTCTCTACTGTGTTACATTATTCGCGTTTGTTTTGAAATAAACATTAAAATTTCTCAACGAATTAAATATGCTTAATACAGTAATAGTATATAAAACAGATAAATGATTAAAGACCAGTTTTTAATAACTTTTAATAGGAATAATTATAATGATGTTTACCGGTATATAAACTGATAGTTATACAACAAGTTCATAAAGTACAGAGTAATTAGGATGATTTAAAACTTTGACAATTTAATAATAATAATCCATATACTTAAAGCTAACCTGCTTTTTAGTTTTTCATGCAAAAATGCCTTTTATAGGCATGCGCGAGCATTCAGCTAATCAGCTAGAGTCTTTTACTATCTTCAGACGCGATGTTTCAGCCAATGAGGTGAAGGCTTTTTCCTCTCTCTAGAAGCGTATGTGTATTACGATTCCATTTGGTTGTTCGGTTGTTGAAATTTTATGGATTTCTTTTATTAAGGTATTTTTTCATTTTACCGTATTTATTTTCTTTTTAAGTCGTATGTATTTTACTACTTTGAATTTTTTATAACTAACCCTTTTTTTGAGAGAGAGAGAGATTTCGTGGCACGAAATTCCGCGAATCGTTCCGATGTAAACAAACTATTAAGATGCAAGTGTAAAATTTCAGTTTTTTAAACTTTTAATATGTAATTCTGTGTGATATGATTAAATTCAGGTTTTCTCAGCGACGATCACAGTATTTTTACGAAATAATTTTTGTATTAATCAAGCTTTTTTGATTATTAAGCATAGCTAAACACGAAAGAAAACTTTGTTATTTTAAGATTTTGATGTGAATTATTTGCGTACATTTATAAGGCGAGTTTCACTGAATAATTCAAGAAAAAATAATCTCATCATTATACATATTTAGTTATGAATTATTAGTTATTTACTTGGCCTTTACTTTTAATATTTCAAACTTACAGCTGAATGTAACTATTAAAACATTTGAAATACTGTATTCGTAAAATGAAATTTCAGCTTAAACACTCGACAATTACTTTTAGTTATGCATTATTAATTATTTACTTGGCCTTTACATTTAATATTTCGAACTGACAGTTGAATGTAACTATTAAAACATTTGAAATACTGTATTCGTAAAATGAAATTTCAGCTTAAACACTCGACAATTACTTTTAGTTATGCATTATTAATTATTTACTTGGCCTTTACTTTTAATGTTTCAAACTTACAGTTGAATGTAACTATTAAAACATTTGAAATACTGTATTCG
Organism: Maratus michaelseni; assembly: GCA_963931845.1. Lineage (NCBI taxonomy): Eukaryota > Metazoa > Arthropoda > Arachnida > Araneae > Salticidae > Maratus > Maratus michaelseni. Next base: position 260,092,624 of record OZ007589.1, on the reverse strand, counting down.
TAAAATGAAATTTCAGCTTAAACACTCGACAATTACTTTTAGGTTAAATTCAGGTTTTCTCAGTGACGATCACAGTATTTTTACCAAATAATTAAAAGTACTACATGCATGCATCTATCTATTTATCTATCTATATTAGAAATTGTGCAGGTTTCTGGTCACTGTTTTGTTTACATATTTTAAACAAAAATTTCAATTTAATAATGCACTGAAAATTATAATGAAAGCTTACAATTAAACACAACAACACAAAACAAAAAATTTCACAGAAACACATTATTTCCCCGATATTTTCCCACAACTAATCAATAAATTTCATGATATTTTATTGTGATTTTAAACCATGAACTTTAGTACTTTTCTGTTATACGGACACTATGCCAAATGTATGTATGTTTGGCGACAATGGTGTCCGTATAACGGAAAAGTGCCTGAATTATTATTTTTTTATATACATATAAAATATAAGCATAATTGGTGACACAGCAAGTTTTCTGGATGTGAAAGGCGGAGATGAATTTCATTCATTCTACTTTTTAAAAGTTTCAAGTTTGGATTGAGTGCACATGAACATAGAAACCTATACCTATGTTCACGATTGAGTTATTTGGATATCTTTTCGTATAGCACAGAAAATCATTTCTCCCGCTTTAGTAATACAGATAAATTCTGGTGTATTTTTTTTTCTTCTTTTTATATCATAAGTACTTTTCTACTTTAAATTTTTTTAACCTAATAGTAATTGTCTCGTTTCTAAGCTGAAATTTCATTTTTCGAATGCAGTATTTCAAATGTTTTAATAATTACATTCAGCTGTAAGTTTGAAATATTTAAAATATTAAAAGTAAAGGTCAAGTAAATAATTAATAATGCATAACTAAATATGTATAATGATCAGAATGACATATTAAAATGTGTACAGAATGACATGAAAATTTTAAAAAACTGAAATTTTGCACTTGCAACTTAATTGTAAATTTCATTGTTTACATTGGAAACGATTTGTGGATTTTAAGAATTTGCGGAACTTCGTGTCACCAAATTACTAAATCTCTCTCTCTCACTCTCCAAAAAAAAAGGGTTAGTTTAAAAAAATTCAAAGTAGCAAAATACATACAACACAAAAAGAAAATAAATATGGTAAAATGAAAAAATTACTTTAATAATAGAAATCCATAAATTTTCAACAACGACATCAAACGAACGTATCTCATCTTTCGTTTGTGATAAGGAACGCTCCTTTGGCCCCCTCCACTCATTGGCTGAATTGTAAAGGGCAAAATTGGGGGACAAAATGACTACAGCATTTCTGAGAAAAGAAAAAATCAGAAAATTCACAGAAAAGTTTCTGAAAAGTTTCAGCACAGGGAGAGAGGGTAAATGCTCTCTCGGCAATAATTATTTTTGTTGCAAGTTGGGTTAACTGTCTTTATGGTTCGAGTCGATTTCAGAGTGAGTGTAGATTTCTGCAAGTTGGATTTGGGTTAACCCGATTTTTCAAAAGTTAGTTCAAGTTCAGTATATTATTTCAGATTAAAACTATACCTATCAGGGCGGGATTCCCGCGCGGGAGCCTCCCGCCCAAAAAATTTCAGCATTTTTGGAGAAATTTGCATTATTTAATTTACCTGCAACCGAACGATAAATTTCGTAATTTTTTTTCCCCGCAACCGATTGACGGACTTTGTGTTTTTTCCGCGACTGATCGACGAACTTTGTGGTTTTTTCCGTGACAGATAGACGAACATTGCGTTTTTTAAGCGACTGATCGACGAACCTTGCGTTTTTTGGGGACAGATCGACGAACTTTGTGTTTATTCTGCAATCGATCGACGAAATTTGCTTTTTTCCCCCGACTGATCGACGAACTTCGCGTTTTTTGGTGACAGATCGACGAACTTAGCGTTTTTTCCGCGACAGATCGATGAACTTTGCGTCTTTTCCACGATCGATCGGTGAATCTCAATCAAGTAAAATCTAAAGTCAGAAATTTATTTAACAACCTAATTGTTAAGGGTCCCTTACACATTTAATGGAACTTGAAAAATACACTGCATATATAAAACTTAACTTTCTTCCCTTTTTTATAATAAAAATAAACATTTTACATATTCATTCTCAGTTGACTTAATTTTTTCAATGGTATTTTGTCATGTCTGCATTAATGTAATTCTTTAAATAGCACGTAAAATAATAGTGGGGTTTAAAGATTTTTTTTTCTCCCTCCCAAACATTACAACTCCCCTCCATTTAAAAATGTTGGTAGGGAGACTCCCGTCCTTGGAAAAATTGAATTTCAAGCCCTGCCTATAATATGTTTGTGTGTATTGAGGTTTGTATAGATGTTTGTGTGTGTGCTGTTTTTAATAAAAACTTTCATTTTTCACACGAACCTTTCAAAAAATTCACATTCTTTGTGCAATCCTTTAACAAAATTCGCATATTTTTTTTCGTGATTCTTTAATGAAATTCGCATTTTTTTCTGTATCTTTTTTTTGTCGAGATTCACAATTTTTTCAGCTATCCTATGACGTAATTCGTGTTTTTTTTCAGCGATAATTTGACGAAATTTGTGTTTTTTCTGCGATTTTTTTTTTACGAAATTTGCGTTATTTTCCACGATTCTTTTATGAAATTTGCGTTTTTCTGTGATCCTTAGACGAAATTTTCTTTTTTCGCAATGCTTTGATAATAATCACATTTTCTCTGCTGCCTTTTGATAAGATTCATGAATTTTCAGCAATCCTTCGATGAAATTCGCGTTTTTTCAGCAATCTTTGAAGAAATTCGCATTTTACTCGCGATACTTTAACAAAATGTACGTTTTCCAGCGATTTTTTGATAAAATACATTTTATTCTGCAATTTTTAGACGAAATTTGGCAAGAAAGCGCTATCTTTTGTGAAATTTCCTGTTTTGCGATTCCTTGACAAATTTTGCTCATCTTTTGCGTAAATCGCGTTTTTCTGTGGCCTTTTAACAAAATTCACGTTTTACATGATCCTTTGATGAAATTAGTGTTTTTCGCATGATCATTGACGAAATCTAGGATTTTTTTCCCGCGAAGATTGATTATATGTTTTTAGTCTGCAGGTGCCCAAAAAAGTTTGTGATGCCTGTCGCTGCATTGCACGCATTCTGCCACGGTGTATCAAACAAACAAAATTCATCCTAAAGAATTATTGTTTCGTTTCTGGAAATGAACAACCGTCAACTCATTGGCTGAATTATAAAGGGTGAAATGTGTAGGCACTGAGTATCATCTATACTATTAATGTCGGTAAACGTCTGTCTGTGTGTGTGTTGTTGTGTCTGGCGTCTGTAAGCACAAAACTCTGCATGCAGATGACGGACATAAGTGCTTTTGGTATAAAAAAATTCGGAAGGGGAGTTTTTAAAATTCACAACATTTTGCGGGAGCAGAGGGATGCGAACGAATTTAAAAAATGAGTCCGCATCAATAATTATGGCGGCGGGGGGGAGTATCTTTTGCCCACACGGGGCGGAGACTTTTCTTTGCTGACACCACTCATATGATATATCGTTCGAAAGGCCTGCGACTGCCTTTTCATGTTATGCATCTGTGTGGTCCATCCCCCCCCCCAATTGAGGCACTTTTCTAAATTTTGCACATACCACTCATGTTAGATATCGTTAAAAAGGTCTGTGACCGCTTAATCATATTATGCATCTCCGGTGTCCATCCCCCCACTTTGCCCCCCCCAAGGGGGTACTTTTGTAAATTTTGCACAAACCCTTCATGTTACGTATTGTTGGAAATGTCTTTGACTGCTTATTCATGTTATGCATCTCCGGGGTCCATCCCGCCACTCCCCCCCCCTTAAGGGGGCACTTTTCTAAATTTTGTTGACACCCCTCATGTCATATATTGTTGGGAAGATCTGTGACCGCTTAATCATATGCATCTCCAATGTCCATCTCCCCAATTTGCCCCCCCCTCCCCCAAGGGGGTACTTTTCTAAATTTTGCAGACAACCCTCATGCCATATATCGTTGGAAAGGTCTGTGACTGTTTAATCATATGCATATCTCTGATGTCCATCTCCCCACTTTGCCCGCCCCCCCAAAGAGGTACTTTTCTAAATTTTGCACAGAACCCTCATGTTGCATATCGTTGGAAAGGTCTGTGAACACTTAATCATATTATGCTTGTTCCGTGTCCATCCCCTACTTTACCCCCCCCCCAAGGGGGTACTTTTTTAAATTTTGCACACACCCCTCATGTTACATACCGTTTGAAAGATCTTTGACTGCTTATTCATGTTATGCATCTCCTTGGTCCATCCCGCCATTTCCCCCTCCCTAAGGGGGCACTTACCATTTACTTGCACAACAGCGCTAAATGTGTCAGATGAAAGAAATTCCGCGAGTGCATGTGCCAGTGAAACTTAGCCAATTGCTGTTCTTTAACCTAGCTTTAATTCAAAGTGGGTTTTTTATTTATTTGAATTATTCTGCAAAAGTTTCAAACATTTTAAAGCAGCTATGAATTTTATTTTTATGGTACTATCAAGTTTTTTGCCGTCAAATTTTGACGGGTTCCATCTAGTAATACTAATAATTATTGTGATGATAATAATTATTATAATGATGATGATAATGAGAATAATAATAATAATAATAATAATAATAATAATTAAAAGTGATGATGATAATAACTATAATGTTGATGATAATGATAATAATAATAATAATAATATAATAATTTATAGTTTTCAATTTGTGTACACCAAAAGAGAGGACTATTAATACGCATATTGTTTTAAATTAATCTGATTTATGATGTCATAGAATAAGACAGACTGCTTAATATGATTATTTTTCCTTATAATTATATAAATGGGTGATAATTTTCCAGATTAAAATTAAATTAAGTAAATAGTATTAGAATAAAATACAATACGCCATTTTTTCTGAGTTATTGTTTAATTTATCAATTTTAAAACACATATATATATTTTTAATAAAGTCGTGCAACTATATTCTCATTTCATTTTAAGTGGATAAATTTTAGCATTGTGAAAGTAGTAAATAAGCCTTTTGTTTAAATTAAATTATCATCTTCTAATCAATTACTTCTAATCATATTAATTTTCTAATAGAAAATTTCAATTAAAGCATCTTCCAACAATTTAGAATAATCATAGCTTGTTTTTTAACATGAAAAAAATATTTTAACTTTAAAAAAGAATACATTTTTTCGTAACATTAAATAGATTTTTACTGACTACCGAACAAGTCTTTTTCTTACTTTTTTTTTCTTACTTTTCTTTTTTTTTCTTTTCTTTCTTTTTTGCCTCTTTCTTTCTTTTTATTATTTATTTTCTTTCCTTGGTCAAATATATCGCTTTCGTAAAAGAGTAATTTCGGATTGTCTTCAAAAAGGTTCATCGAAAGTGATCAAACAATTTGTCAGTTTTTATATTAAAAAAAGATATAATAGAAACAATATTTGAAATGGGATAAATCATTTACATTTAACAAAAAGTTGGGCAGAAAAGAAAAATTCAATTTCAAAAGTGTTTTCACTATCTAATTTTTTTGTAATTAATTTAGAAGTACCATTAATTTAACAAAAGTAGTGTTAGGAATGTTTCAGAATAGCTGCTTCAGTCTTGTCTTCATAGTATGCAGTTTTGTATAAATTAAAAAACGCAGCATCACAGTGGGATATGAACTTCCACATTTAGATAGCTTTTAAAGTGTTACAAATATGTAGTAAACTGCCCAATCATTCGACCGTTTTTTATAGAAAACGGTCAAATAACAGTAAATTAACTCTATTCTGGCCATAATTTGGTCAAATACGCTTCATAAATTGGTCAAGTAACCGTCGTCTTTAAAAACGGTCGAATGACTGGACAGTTTGCAGCATACAAAACACTGCATTATAAAAAGTAAAAGGCTACGTATTGCCGCCGTCAGGAAGAAAGCAGTTCCGGAAAACGTTTGATTTCACCGATCAGAATCCTCAGACACCATTAGATATATATATATATATATATATATATATATGGGTCATTCCACAGTATTCATGTGTTACGTACGGGACATTTCACAGCAAATTTTTGAGATATTTGTACTTTTTTCAATATCAAAATATAAATGAGAAAGTTTGCGATTATTTTTAATGCATTATATATCACTTCAACTAGATTCTTATGAAATTTCTTTTTGTTTGAGCCAATACATTTATATTTTTTAATTAATAAAGTTGTGTTACGTACGGACATCACGAAAAATTGTTTTAAAAGTACCTCTAGCAATTTGGATTTTGCTCTGAATTTATTTAATATTTTCACAAATAAAATTAATGAGTAGAAGCAGAAATATACATTTTATTAACTAACTTTAAAATTATTTTTTTTTAATTTCGTCATCAATTAATGAAAGCTAATAATTTCTGTTACGTACGGGACAAGGCTATTTGTTACGTTTGGGAGCTATGACCAAATTTTTCTATATGGCTGCAAAAAAATGCTCTAATTTTTATTTGATTTAAAAAAAATAATATTATTTTGGATAAATTTTAATAGAAGAGATTGAAAGCTTTAAAATTATGTATTACACTTAACTTTTTATAAAACTTTTTTTTCAAACTTGTGAAGCCAAATACTGTGGAATGACCCATATATATACAGGGTTAACAAAAAATAATTTTCCCACTTCAGAGGGCTCTAGAATGCGTTATACTGGTCCAAACAAGATAAAATTTGAACTACAGATAATACAAATAAAAATAGTATAAATATCCACCGATAGGTGGCGCTGTGACACACATAAAAACATTTAATATGCTTTAAAAATGTTAAATGATATAAAAAAAAGTAGCATTAAAACTGCTCAATATGCCTCCCTTCATTTTCAACAATGTGCTCTAATCGCAGATCCATATTTCCCACAGCCAGATGACCGGAGTGAAGCTGCCGGAATATCATGAACATGGCGGCGAATTCTGTCCTTCAGTTCTGGCACAGATGCTGGCCTTTTAACTGCAATAGGTAGATATTGTCCTTCAGAAATCCCACGACCAAAAGTCGCAGGGGGTCATACCGGAAGAACAAGGACGAGATGCTGTTTGAAAATGGCGACTGATTACCCGTGCATCTGTGAAATATTGTCTTAGCAATTGATTTACACGACGATCAATCTCAGGAGGTGCGCCATCCTGCATAAAAATAATGTCCTGAATGTATCAACGCTTTTGAAGTTGTGGGATTACAAAATTTCTCAGCATACCACGGTACCGTTGTCCTGTGACGGAACAGGTTAGGATTCCATTTGCAGTTGTCTAGTCAAACAAATACAGTCCACAGATATTCGTAGCCGTAAAACCACACCATATTGTCACTTTTTCAGGATGCAAGGGTTGTTCCTTTATAGCGTGAAGGTTTTCTGCTGCACAAATTCGTCAATTGTGGGTGTTACGCGCCCATTGAGGCAAAAGTGGGCTCCGTTAGTCCACAAAATGTTCCATGGCCAAGAGACGTCAACCACAATTCGCGCAAGGAACTCAAGTGAAAAAGTTTTACGAAGTCTAAGTCCTGTTCTGCAATAGGTGATCAGGTATGATTTTGTAGGAATAAAAATGCAAAATCCGCCGTAAGATATTTCGTACAGTGGATTACGCCATATCCAATACACGGGAAATAACTGGCACACTCACACTACCATGCGGTGACGGACTGACTGTTGGATTCAACGACCGCATTAGCCACATTTTCGACTCTAGAAGACTGGATCTGCTTACGCCCTCTACCTGGAAGAATGCCAAGTTGCTCAGTTGTTTCAAATTTCTTTATTATCTTGCGTAGCTCATATGGAGTCATTGCACCTCTTCGTATTTGCTTCATACGGCAGCTGCAAAGGAGTTCAGTTCTGCTGGGTCTGGTAATACAATTTTACCATTAGTGCGTTTTCTCGCAAAGTTGGCATGATGTGCGGAGAAATAACTAATTCTCGTTTAGAAGCCGTCTTCTTTTTTTCAAACGAATAAATCTAATAGGCATGCGCTGTAACGCAAATGATGTTTCTCATTTTCAATATATGCAAATAAATACCATTTGTGTTACCGCGCCATCTATTGGCGAATTTTCATAATAGTTTTTAGTGTCATTCGCATCATTTGAATTATCTGTTGTTCAAATTTTATCTCATTTGGACCAACGCATTCTAGAGCCCTCTGAAGTGGGAAACTTATTTTTTACTAACGCTACTCTCTCTATATATGCATATCTGATTTTTGTCATACTCTAGCACTCATATCTATGAACCAATTTGGATGTAACTGAATATATAGAGGATATGCAATGGCCTCTAACTAGTTTGTTGGCCAGCTTCATCGGCCATCTTTTTTCAAAATGGCGGCCATTTAAAAATTTCAAATTCAAAAAGAGGTTAGAAAAAATTAGAAGATAAAAATGTGTTTTTCTTTTTGCGTTTGACCTTGATACAAGGATTCGGGAGCAATTTTTGTTTCGCTTCTATCTCTTAAAATATCCGAGATATAGCAGTTTGAATTTCTAGGGTGGTTGACATTTTGAAACAATCTAATTTTTGACATGTGATATCACTCGTACTAATGAAACGATTTGCATGTGCCTGAGCATGTGTACAAATATGTCGACAAAGTTGGTTGGACAGCTTCATCCGTATTCTTGTTTCAATATGGCAGCCAGTTAAATTTTTCATAGTCAAGAAGATGTACAAAAAAATCAGAAATCCAAAACGTTTTTACACTTAAGTGTTCGACTTTGATACAAAGATTCCAGATCATTGTTGTGTTTTGACTCTACCTTAAAAACTGTGGAGATAGAGCTGTTTGAAATTCTAGGGTGTCTAACTTTTCCATACTCAGGTTTCATTTATGATTATTAGAAAACGTGGTTTCTACCAATTTCACTTTAATTTCTGTTACCATTGTTGCTACTCTTATACGATTAAAATTACATAGTAATTTGGGATTGCATCTTCTATAATCGGGTTCTATGGATTTTAGCTTCGTGTGTTTGAATAAAATTACATGAATTTTTTAAAACAAGTAATATGGTATCTACCTTTTTCTCCCGGTATATGCCGGAAGGCCTGTGTCAAAGCATCGCAAATTTGGCCTTATTTAGTGAAACATCGAAAAATTTGACGGTCAAACATAAATCGCCATAAATGAAGCCAACTGGGATAAAGCTGACTTATTTGCCGAAATTCTCTTTCAAATTAAGTATTGACGAAAACTGGGATTGAATCTTCTGTAATCGGGTTCCACGCATTTTAGCTTCGTGTGTTTGCGAACAATTACCTGAATTTTTAAAAACAAACAATGTTATAACTACATTTTCCTCCCGGTACAGGCCGGAATGACTTTTTATAACTAAAGGGTCGGCACATTGAACCGCTCTTACAATTTTGGAAGAAAGTTAATCAAGTAAATTTTATTTAAAGATCAAATGGAAATTTTTAAATATTAAGATTTTATAGAAATATATATAAATTGCTCCAAATAAACATAACGACAGAAATAAATATTTATATGGTATGAAATAGATAAATGTTTTTCGATTTTACGGACAAACTTTAACAATAAACTTTCATTCAGTCAGATAGATGTATTACTATGAGGACAAAATAATCCAAACTATTTACCCAATTTTTCTTTATAATTACTGTAACTTTCATTTGTAGGTACTATTATTTAATTCTTGAGGTTGATCATTAAACTTTTACTTTCATATAATTTTACTTTTATTTCAAAGTTTACAAACTTCGAAATATTATAAAAGTCACTGAATTTAATATCCTTCAAAACCTGTCCAAAATGTACAATGAAACAATTCACTGCATTTTTATGTCACCGACATTGTAATGCATTTTTAAGTACCAAACATGACATTACATGTAAATTATGCTGATGAAAAGATTTAAATCCATTGTTTTGCTTTAAGCAAAGTTAGTAAACTTAGTTTGCGAGGAAATTTAACTAATCTGTTTTATAAACTGTTTAAAAAATCTATTCCAATTCTGTCAAACATAATCACTCTTTTTGCTAAAATATTGTTTGAAAATGCAATACATTCATTAATTTTTTTTAATTCCATTTCAAATTAAACATACGTGGTTATAAACTTAATCAATTTTCTGAATCAGAATAAGATTTAAAGCAGCAGAAAATGAAACGATTTTATTGATTTATGATATATTTAAAATTACATCCTAACTATATGAACCTATGAAAAATTTTCACTACAATATTATTTTTGATAAAACATTAAAATTTTCTTATCTATAAAATAAAAACTTTACAAAAATGTTCATTACAAATGATACACACATGATTACTATTTTTTTTCTAAACCAGAATAATATTTCAATTAATAGGAAGCGAAGCAATTTTATTACTCTTTTTAAGAGATTTGTTTTAATTCTGTTAAACGTTATAAACTGTTTTCACTAAAATATTATATTTAACACCAGAATACATCCACTAAAACTTTATAAAAAATTCAATTACAAATGAAACATACGTGGTTTTTAAGATGATGAAACATTTTTCAAAATCAGAATAAAGTTTAATAAAATAGTGTCAATCTCACAATTCAAATTAAGTAACGAATATATGCGGAAATATCATACATTATTAATTAAATTTCCTACACTCTCCTTACACATTATAGATTCCCATCATACTTTAAGATATATATCATTTATGACAATGCACAGCTCATTATTTAATAAAGGTTTTATGATAATTAAGTGAATGAATATTCCTTTGTATTGTTTAATTGAATGATCCTTTATAAATTCAATCTAACTGAAACACTATTATAATGTAAATTAAATTGAATATCTTATTACATATTATTTTATATTTGGAAATTGATTTCGTGCTCAATTATATTAAAGATATTTTCTAATAATACGCACTCTACAAATATATTTCCTCTTTTATTCATACTGGACTGCCCAAAGAAGACAAAAATGGAAAAATTAATTAATTTGGAAAGTGTAGAGAGAGGTTAGATTCGGTTTACACTGAAAGGTACAAAAAAACATAACTTTTAAGACATTTTTTCACAAAAGTAATTATACTTTCCACTGATAATTAGCTTTTTAGATGTGTTAGCAGAATGGACAGACGCGCAGCACATTTTCCTATGCAGCCAGGATTTACAATTTTCAACGGGACATATGTCTTTGGTACGAATAGCAGGTGACACCCCTGACAGTCTGAACTGTATTGAAGTTAATTTCAAAGATATTAAGGTTTAAAAAGCGACAAGCAGCAGCTCTATAATTGCTACAGAATTAACTGTACGTGACGTGTGTAATTATTTCAGCAATACAATTTTTAGATATGGAATGTATGATGACCTTCATATCATTTCTCTGAAATCCTTATCGTACTATTTTTGGAATATTTTTGTGAATATTTTGTGGTAATGTTTGGATCTCCCAGTACATCAACATACTTAAACACCAAATGGCAGTTTTGCCTTTTCATACGCAAGTAATGCTAATACAAAAAACAAATGCGATAGGATTCAATTCTAGTACGAGCTACCTAATTTTCAAATGATATACATATCTTTAGGTTGAACCCAAATTTGTTTTTAGCACCAGCCACAAAAAAAAAAATCTAAATAGATCAAGTCAGAAAAAAATTTGCAATACTTTCTATCCTACTTTTAAGATATAAATTTCGCTATAATATGCACAAATTCAGCCTTAAGATATCGATATAACACATAAATCCATGAATACTGCGTGTAAAAATATTAAGTTGTTCAAAAGAAATCTTGTTTGTAGTTAATAAAATACGCTTTTTATATTTTGAGATAAATCACATTAAAGTCCATTTAACCATTGCGTACAGTGCGAACGCTTTTTAGTCAGAAGTAGCAAAACTACAGTAAATGTTTTATTTTGTCGTCAGTTTCTCTTAAAATGTCCAGAAATTATTCCTCTTTCACAATTTTGCTTTTCAGAAAAATAGAAATTTCAGAAGATTTAACAATAAATTTCCTAATAAAATATTTCTAGTTCATTTATATATATAAATTTATTAAACTTTCAAGCATGCATGATACCTTTTTGCATTATTTTGCTTTAGTCATTGTGTGAATATAAAATGGATTATTCTTTTTCAATGATTATTTTCGTCATAAACGTCCGGCCCTGAATTAATGGAAAAATAATTAATAATTTAAATTAACAGTTAATAAATAATGTTCTTACTACTATTAATAATTTTACATCCCTAAATATTAAAACCTGTTATTATATAAAACAAAATAATTGAATGAGTGATTATAATAAGTTTTCAACAGTGACAAACATATAATACGAATTAATTTGGTGTGTAGATTTCTTTTTAAATGTATTAACTGTATGTATGTGAATGAAAGTGGTTTGTTTATTTGACAGTCCGACTGTGGATTAAATGATTTAGAACTATTTATTTTGCTAATTTATTTAAAGCAAGTGTTCAATCTTGGTAAAATGGGTTTCGGAATATACAAAATGAAACTCTTCTAGATTTTTTACATTTACAGAGGGTGTTTACACATATTGCGAACGATTTTGATGTTGAATTAAAAAACAACGAGAAGCAACAGGGGGAAAAATGTCAACATGTAATAACGTGATAACTGAAATATTGGCTGCTATGAAAAAGTATCGTCTTCCATTGAAATTGCACTCGGAAGAAGCGAGTGGCTTGTTGGTTATGCATTTGCTCGTTCCAAAGAGAATTATTCATATTCCTTGATTAGAAATCATTTAGCAGGTGATAAGGGGAAAAAATTGTCACAATAGAAGCATGGATATATATAAATGACTGTAATAAAAAACAGATGGATTTATTAATGTAAAAGAGGCCAAAAAGACTTACAACTTTTGTTCAAACACTGCAAAGAAAGTTTGTCTGAAGGATTTATTGTGATTAACAGAAAATTAGAGATCAGAAAAGTTGAGAAAAATATCAAAATTAACTCCATCCAAACAATGTTCTAATTCCTATTTTTAAAGACGAAATTCCGACATTTTATCCTACGGACGTTAAAATTGTTGAGTTCCACCACGATAAGGTGATCAGCCAGACATTCAAAAGTACAGTCGATTTCTTAAAAAAATGATAAGAGACACGGGAATCAAGTGTATACCGTTTAATCATATTCTAACCAAGTCATCAGGTTTTTCACCAATGAATTAATGTGCCTTTGGACTATTAAAACAAGCTCTTGCGAAACGCCTACCAACTACGTTGAGTGGACTCTGGAAATGCGTGGTGGAGGAATGGAAAATAGTTCCACTTCCAGTTTTACAAAAATCTCTATTATCTTGGAAATCCCGCGGCAATATGATAGTCCACAACAATGGCTACCAGATAGAGCATATTAATAAATAATTCTTTTAATTCATGTATGTTATTTGTGTTGTCAAAATCTTTACCAATATGTATAAATACCCTATGTATACATTTTTCTAGATTGACACAAATTTCACCAAAAACCATTTTATATCAAAGATTTCCATCATATCCAAATAGTAAAATTCCTAAATGCATTAAAAACTGCATAATTTCAAATTTAATAAACATCCAGTTTCTTAATATTGTTTATAATATATCTAAATACAAAATTTCAAAGATATTGGTTGAGGAATTTTTACATTTTACGAAATAAATCTCTTTTTCCTTTATCTGGTTGAATAACAAGAAATAGATCTCGTCAAACATGAGCAATCAATTGCAAAATGTTGTAATGCTTCCATACTTTTAAATACTTATTTATATTACTACAAATGTTTTTTTGCATTATTGAAGCAAACAATTGTTTATTGATGAGATTTAAAATATATATATATGCTTGGAAATTATTTTAAAATAATAAAAATATCATAAAAAATTAACTGTACCAATTTTGCTGTTCATTACTGAGATAATATATATATATATATATATATATATAACTTGGAAATTATTTAAAAAATAATAAAATTATCATAAAAATTAATTAAAGTTTTCAAAGAAGTTTTTTTCAACAATACATGTTTTTCTCTATATCATGATGTGAAAATTCAAATTATGTGATAAATAGCAGCAAATTTATAACGATAAAAACGAAAATGTAATTATTTGTCCTCATCATTATGTCTTCAGTGAAAGAGATGGAAATGATAAGGCTATATGATATGGATTTATTAATTTTTTACTGATATTATTCTTTTTAACATTTTTATTGACATATTTGTTTAAATTCTATTGAAAACGTCTTGAATTTATTATTAAAATTACTTTAAGCGTTGCTAAAATAACCTGTAAAGTCTAAAGTCATTGTTTAATTTGAACATTGTAAAATCGAAATATTGAATAATTCGAATAGGAATACATTCTTCTTCGAAGAGGAACACATTCTTAAAAATTATTATCGAAATCAAATTTTCGTGTCACAATGTTAGATAATTCGAAGTTTTTTTGTTTGTTTTTTTTGCATCTGGTTAATATGGAATGTCCCAAAAGATAGGTAGTCAAAATTTGAAAACTTCATACTCTAGTAAAACAAACACAATAGACTTATTATTCTTATCAACATTTTTGTCCAACAAGAAATCATTCAAAGAAATAAGACTGTTTCGTAAAAAGTCTGAAGAATGTTATGCGTCATTTGACACAAAAATTAACCGAATAAGCATACGATTTCGTAAAAATCATACAATATCAAAGAGATCAATTTCAGTATTTTTCCAGTTTAGAACATTAAGTATGTTTTGGAATTTCCATGTATTTCTTTCTTGAACAGATTGTTTATTCTGTGTAGAATTAAGTAATAAAATATTTATTACAATTAAAAAAATAAACAAGAAAAAAAGAGGATCTTTAATTTTCTTTTCTTTCTCCAATTTTCCAGAAGATCACTCGAGAGAAAAGATTATTTTGTTTAGCTTTCACAAATTAATTTATGTTTTGCAAACATTTGGTTATTACAATATCGAAGCCAGACCCTGATTCCGTTAACATTAATGAAATTTTACAAGATAATATAAGAAGTCGAACGTGGTGTAATGAAGGTGGGTGATATTGCTAAAATTTCAGACATGCTCCCAAACATATTATTACTTGCATAAAAAATGATCAAAATATTTTACAAAGCAAAATAATACAATGTAGAGGAAATAGTGAAAATATTAGAAGTGGTTAATTTCCTGAAATTGATAATAATGTATCAGTTTTCTTTAAAATCGTGTCTTTTGGTTGATTCGATTGTTTTTCACGTCTGTTTAATTTCGTATTAAACAGTATAGTGTAAAATCAAAAATCAAAACTGCATCTACTAAAAGATAAATACTTAAAAATACAGAATACGGTGCAACAGTTGACCTTGCCAGTTGAAACATTTATCAAGACTCTTGTTTCAAGAATGCTAATAAATATGTTCTAATCTAGGAGGAAAACTATTTTATTTGTTTTCCTGAAATATGCCTCAAATTATCCATCGACGGAATATCAGAGATGTTCAGTATTTTAAGCGTTAAAACATTATTTAAAATAGAAAATACAGTTTTTAAAGTTTCCTAGCTTTATTTACATAAAACCAAACAAGCATTGACTATAAATACTTTTGATAATTTTTGCCTCAGATACTATATTAACAATAATTTTTATCCAAATATCAGCTTATGGATATTAATATTAGTTCAAAAAACGAAACTTAATTTTGAAAAAAAAAACGCTACTCCTGTGTCCATGAAATTAGGAGTTATTGTAGTATATATATATATAAATATATATATCACTAATATTAGTTTTCATATAAGAAACCAGTATCAAATGTTTCCATTTTTCATATATACTAAAATACAGCAAAGAGTTTAAATACATATATCTTAACTCACATTTAAAGATAATCATAATTAAAAAACAATTTTACTTACATCCATTTATAGTTTTTAAAAATTACAAAAAAATTAAAGCTCTTATTCAAATTTATTTGCTAAAACATAGTACATATTTAATTTTTTTTAAAAAAAGATTGTTTTTAAGTACTACAAAACATCCCTAAAATTTTCCGTTCTCTCTTTGCCTTAGTGAAAGAAATTTTATTTTTTTATCAAAATGAAGAATTTAAAATATATTTTTTAAACTAACTTCTTTAAAACAAGTGTTGAAAAGGATTAGAAAGGGTGAAAAAGAAATTACATTAACAACATATCTCAATTAAATATACAGGTTTAATTATAAATATGTGTGATTATTTTTTAGGGAAAGCAATACTACATTTTTTCTGTGTTTAGCATTAATTAACAACTCTATTTCGGATTACATAAAAAAGGACAAAAAAGTATTTAAAATTTTACTTAAAATAAAGGGATTATAATATGACTTCGTTCATATCTAGCGTTATTTAAACAATACAGTAAAACGTTTTTTTAATTAAAAAAAAATAAAGAGCATAAACAACATTAATATATGATAATTTCAATTTTTTATGGTCTTTAGACAATTGTTTTTCATTTGTATTGAGTTTAACACCTGTATATTCACAAATTTTGTTTCTAACTTTAACATTTTACTATTCAAATGTTTCTTAATTATTTTCACCGATCTCTTAAAACTATCACGGGTATTTATTTTTAAATATTTCAGATTTTTCTTTTCCTTTCTATGTGAAAGGGATTTTACTAAAGTATTGTTTGAACTTTGAAACATATTTTACACATAATAACACAAAATGTTCTGCTATAATTTTGAAAAATCTGCAAAGCTCAAACGTTTCTGTTTTGAAAATGAATGGTATATCTACAAAAGAGAACGTAGAATTTGCGCATATATTTTACCAGACGTTATATCAAAAGGAAAATGGTAGAAAGAAAATCTCTAGTTAAATAAACCATTTGCGTTGCAGTGAGAATTGAGTAAGAAGCAAAAAGATGATTCCAATTCAAAAGAGATCAAGAACTTCCCCAATTTATTTGAAAATTAATGATAATTCAGAAGTCCCATTAATTTTACAAAAGCACTGGCAGGAACTTTTCAAACTAACTTCTGCATATTTCATATTCTGCAGTTTTATATGGCTTCCATCACACCGAATTCCATTCGGAAAGAAGCTTTCACTATTTGTATTCAAATCCTGGATTTACTCTCAATTCAATTGCTGCTAAGTTATTCATGAAAAATATTGTAATGTAAGGGATTCTGCCATAATTATTTTTGATAAGGGCTGTCAAAGGCTTGGATATTGTGAACCGTATATGAATTAAAATAAATATTTTCAAATTATGATAATTAGAGAAACATGTAAATATTTATTTAAAATATTAAGATGATAACTAATTTTTGCTTCTATGAAGGAACTTATTAGACTTTTTATAACTTAGTGAACTCTGCATATGATAATTGCATTTCGAAGATTATAATTATTGAAAAACATTATATTGATTAATTTTACCTTTAAAGTTTGAATAGGAAAATTATTTTCCTTTCTGTGAAGTAACTAATTTAGTGAATGCTACGACCAACATAAGTACGTTTCGATGATTATAAATAATAATCAGTGCGACGTAGTTTCTCCACAGGTGTCGAAGTTTGGTGTTGTTTCTGGTAGTTAAAAGTTGGTGAAACATTTTAATCTAATTTATAATTTATTTTTGATAATTTTGAAATAAAGGATTAACTAATTAAAGTGTATTGTAATGTATCGTATAGTAATAGTCATTTGTCAAGAGTCAGTATATAATAGAGTTTATTTTGGTTCTTGTATTTAATTTGTAGAAAAAGTAAGCATAAAAAAAGATATACAAATTAGAAGCAACTTTTTCTTAGCAGTTTCGGAAAACATTCAGTTCTGAAGGAGTTATACAATAAAGTTCATTTTTCACTCGGTCGGGGCAATGAATCTGAAAGTCACAGCATTTGTGTATTTGCTACGATCGCAGAGAAAAAATGTATGAAGACACTTTTTTTTCTCCCAGATACTCTTTTTTTCTCAGTCTTTGAGGACCGTAAACATAATTATGTCAGTTATAAAGAATTTATTCTGGAAGGTACATTACGCTCGATTACTCAAATTTCAGCCAAGCGATTTAAATTTTTCTATTTACAATTTTAACTGATTTTTAAACACTTAAGGGTCATTCCGTGTCAAGTAGCGTAATTCGCGTGATCTCCTTCATTTTTAATATAATCACTAATTAACATACTACATATTAACCTGAAATAGATATCTGGGAACTGTCAGAGTCATAGAAGTGTGTAGTATTGATGGGGCACAGTTGATGCTTTAGTAAAATTCACTACTAAACTGTGTTAGGAAAAACGATTAAATCACTAAATTTGTCATTTTTCTATATGTTCGTGATACAAGAAACCTTATATGCTACAAGTATGTGATCTAGTACAAGGATTTGTGCTGAAAAACATAACTGAATCATTAAAGATCAGAAATGAACACAATCATCACCACTTGGCCGCACGACCTGCCGCAATTAATTTATACCTTACTTTAACAAACTGTAACTAATGAATAAATTACTTCAAAGTTTGGCATATTAAATGTTAATTAGCTAGGTATATGACATACAGTTACTAAAGTTTTTTTATCCTGCTTATATATTTACTGTTTTATTCAACTTTGAAATGGCACCGAAAATTAAATTCATAAGTTAGTTTTTCTTTATAATTACTTTAACTTTCATTTTTAGGTAGTAGTATTTAATTGTTAAGATTGATCATTAAACTTTTACTTTCATATAATTTTACTTTTATTTCAAAGTTTGTAAACTTCGAATTATTATAAAAGTCATTGGATTTAATATCCTTCAAAACCTGTCCAAATTGTACAATGAAACAATTTACGGCATTTTTACGTCACAGATGTTGTAATGCATTTTGCAAGTACCAACCATGACAGTACAGAATAAGATTTAAAGCAAAAGAAATTCAAACGGTTTTACTATTTTATGATATGTTTGAAATTGCATCCTAACTATATGAACACTATGAAAAATTTTCCCTAAAATATTATTTTTGAAAGAGCATGAAAATTTTCATATCCATAAAATAAAAATTTTACAAAAATGTTCTTTACAAATGATACAGATTACTATTTTTTTTTCTAAACCAGAATAATATTTTAATTAATAGGAAGCGAAGCAATTTTATTTTTTTAAGAGATGTATAATTCTCATTCTGTTAAACGTTAGAAACTGTTTTCAATAAAATGTTATATTTAAAACCAGAATACATCCACTAAAACTTTACAAAAAGTTCAATTACAAAGGAAACATACGTGGTTTTTAAAATGATGAAACATTTTTAAAAATCAGAATAACGTTCAATAAAATAGAGGCAATCTCACAATTCAAATTAAGTAAGGAATATATGCGGAAATATCATACACATTTAATTAAATTTACTGCACTCTCTTTACACATTATAGATTCCCATCATACTTTAAGATATAGATCATTTATAACAATGCGCGGCTCATTATTTGATAAAAGTTTTATGATAACATTAAAATTTTCATATCTATAAAATAAAAACTTTACAAAAATGTTCATTACAAATGATACACACATGATTACTGTTCTTTTCTAAACCAGAATAATATTTCAATTAATAGGAAGCGAAGCAATTTTATTACTATTTTTAAGAGATCTGTTTTAATTCTGTTAAACGTTATAAATTGTTTTCACTATAATATTATATTTAACACCAGAATATATCCACTAAAACTTTACAAAATATTCAAATTACAAATGAAACATACGTGGTTTTTAAGATGATAAGACATTTTTCAAAATGAGAATAACTTTTTATAAAATAGAGGCAATCTCACAATTCAAATTAAGTAAGGAATAGATGAGGAAATATCATACACATTTAATTAAATTTTCTACACTCTCTTTACGCATTAGAAATTCCCATCATATTTTAAGATGTAGATCATTTATGACAATGCACGGCTCATTATTTAATAAAGGTTTCATGATAATTATGTAAATGAATATTCCTTTGTGTTGTTTAATTGAATGACCCTTTATAAATTCAATCTAACTGAAATACTATTATAATGTAAATTAAATTGAGTATCTAATTACATATCATATTATTTTATATTTGGAAATCGATTTCGTAATCAATTATATTAAAGATGTTTTCTGATAATACGCACTCTACGAATATGTTTACTCTTTTATTCATACTGAACTGTCCAAAAAAGTCAAAAATAATTAATTTGGAAAGTGTAGAGAGAGGTTAGATTCGGTTTACACTGAAAGGTACAAAAAGACATGCTTTTTAAGACATTTTTTTACAAAAATAATAACATTTTCCACTGATAATTAGCTTTTTAGATGTGTCAGTAGAATGCACAGACACGCAGCACATTTTTCCATGGAGCCAGGATTTGAAATATTCAATGCGATATCTGTGTTTGGTGAGAATGGCAGGTCACACCCCTGACAGTCTGAACGGTATTGAAGATAATTTTAAAGAGTTTGTTGTAGAATTAACTGTGCGTGACGTGTGTAATTATTTCAGCAATACGATTTTTAGCTATGGAATGTATCATGCCTTTCATAGCATTTCTCTAAAATCCTTATCGTAATATTTTTGGAATATTTTTGTTAATATTTTGTGGAAATGTTTGGATCTAACAGTTACATCCACATACTTAAACACCAAACGGCAGTTTTGTTTTTTCATATGCATTTAATGGTAATACAAAAAGCAAATGCGATAGGATTCAATTCAAGTAAGAACTACCTAATTTTCAGGTATTATCCATATATTTAAGCTAAACCTAACTTTGTTTTTAGCTCCAGCCACGAACGAAATTCTGAATAGATAAATTCCGAAACAAAAATTGCAATACTTCCAATCATATTTTTAAAATATAAATTTTTCTTTAATATACACAAGATTCAATCTTAAGATATCGATATAACGTATAAATCCATGAATAGTGAGTCTAAAAATATTAAATTTTTCAGAAATCTTGCGCGTAGTTAATAAAAAAAGAAATCTTGCGCGTAGTTAATAAAATACGTTTTTCTATATTTTGAGATAAATCACAATAAAATCCATTTAACCATTGCGTACAGTGCGAACGCTTTTTAGTCAGAAGTAGCAAAACTACAGTAAGTGTTTCATTTTGGTGGCGTTTTCTCTTAAAATTTCCAGAAATTATTCCCTTTTCACTATTTTGTTTTTCAGAACAATGCCTCATTAAATATTTCTAGTTAATTTATCTATATAAAGTTATTAAACTTTCAATCATGCCTGATACATTTTTGCATCGTATTGCTTTAGTCATTATATGAATATAAAATGGATTACATTTTTCAATGATTATTTTCGTCATAAACGTCTCAGTCCTTCAATTAATGGAAAAATAATTAATAATTTTATTTAGAAGTTACTAAATAATGTTTTTCCTAATATCAATACTTTTACGTCCCTAAATAGTAAAACATGTTATTATCTAAAACAAAGTAATTGAATGGGTGAATATAATAAGTTTTCAACAGTGACAAACATACAGTGGGGAGCAAAAGTTTGAAATTTTTTTGAAAGTTTCATGTTTTTCAACTTTGTGTGCTTGTAGAATATATTAATTTTCACTTAAATACAAACGTTTACATAACAAATTGAAGGTAATTTAATGTAGAATTTAATAATAAAAACAGTATTACAATATCTGTATTACAAAAAAAGTTATGCTCATTTTAGTAGAAAAAACAAACACAAATAGTTTTGAATAAGGTCGTGTTTTGTAATAAAAGCGTACTAGTCAATCACAAACACTGTTCTGAGGACCAATCAAATATCTGTAACTATAGTTTAGGTTATTTGGATGGTAAAAGAGTTATTATTGTGGAAATATTTTGCAGAATGATGCATACTAGTACAATTAAATAGAGTATTGCTGTTTTTGAATATTTAAAGTCCTTTTTTTAATTAAACTAATTTTAAACAATTTCATCATCAAGAAGAACTAATTGGACATCTACAAAAAGAAGCCGAATTGTCATATTGAGAGAAAATGGCCTCTCTTATGCTGAAATTGCAGACAAGTTGTTGGTTCAGTGACTTGTTCTGGTGTACGAAAGTTTTGTTTACGTTATTAAAAAAAGAAATCAGTGGAAAATAATGCCAAATCAGGCAGAAAAAAATGCACAAGTGCTACTGCCGATAGAAAAATTAAACCGCTATGCCTTCAAGATAGAAAAATTTCACCAGATGCCATTAGATGTGAAATGAATGCAGCGGGTATTGCAGTAAGTTCAAGAACGATAAGAAGAAGATTATCAGGATTTGGACTACAAGCTAGAATTCCAAGGAAAAAACCATATTTAAATCAAAAGCAACGTTAAGTGGGCAAAAGAACACATTAAATGGTCAGAACATTAATGGGAGAAAGTAATCTGGAGCGATGAGAGTAAAATATCGCTCTTTGGTAGTGATGGTAGAAAATACGTGAGACGTAGAGTAGGAGAAGCACTTCATCCTGATTGCATTGAAGCAACTATAAAAAACCCAACAAATGTCATGATTTGGGCATGTATGTCTGCAGATGGTGTGGGCCAAATTCAAAAGTGATTGATGGCATCCTGAATGCCAAAAAATACATCGAAACTGTCCTGGAACCAAAATTGATACCTTCCGTCAGGGATCTCTTCCCCAACAACGCACCATTTATTTTTCCGCAGGATTCAGCTCCATGCCACACAGCAAAAGTAAGCAAAACATGGTTTCAAAATAAAGGCATAGATATATTACCAAGGCCAGGAAACAGCCCTGATCTCAATCCAATTGAAAATTTGTGGCGACGTTTGAAAATTCTTGTACGAAAAAAAAAAACGTCCATCCAATAAAAGACAACTTATTGAAGCTATAATTGATTTTTGGCACCATGTGATTATGAAAGATGAACTCCAAACACTCGTTCACACGATGAAAAGACGCTGTGAAGCGGTCTTAAAAAATAAGGGTTATCCTACTAAATATTGATTGTGTAAGTATCACTTTAAAAAAATGCAAATCTAAGATAGATCTTACTATTAGTTGCATAACTTTTTTGTAATACAGATATTGTAATGCTGTTTTTATTATTAAATTCTACATTAAATTACCTTCAATTTGATATATAAACGTTTGTATTTAAGTGAAAATTAATATATTCTACAAGCACACAAAGTTGAAAAACATGAAACTTTCAAAAAATGGCCACACTTTTGGCCACCACTGTATGTTACTAATTAATTTGGTGTGTAGAATATTTTTTTCTTTCAAATGTATTAGCTGTATGTATCTGAATGAATGATAGTGTTTATTTGACAGTAGTACTGTGGATTAAATAATTTAGAAAAAAATATTTTGCTAATTTATTTCAACCAAGTGTTCAACCTTTGTCAAATGAGTCTCTGAATATAGGAAATGAAACTCTTCTAGTTTTTATACATTTATATATTTTTCTAGATTGACCACCAACTACAAAAAAAAACATTTTTGTATCAAAGGTTTCAATAATATTCAAATAGTAAAATTCCTAAATGCATTCAAAACTGTATCATTTTAAATTAAATAGACATTCAGTTTCTAAATATTGTTTGTGATCTATCTATAAAAAAAAATTCAAAGGAATTGGTTGAGCAATTTTTACATTTTACGAAATAAACCTGTTTTTCCGTTATTTGGTGAATATCAAGAAACAGACCTCGCCAAACATGAGCAATCAATTCTAAATTGTTGTAATGCTTACTCCATGCTTATGCATAATGCCATGCTATACATAAAGCTTACTCCATTGTAATGCTTACTACATACTTTTGAATACTTATTTACATTACTACAAATGTTTCTTTGCATTATTGTAGCAAACAAACGTCTATTGATGAGATTAATATATATATATGCTTGGAAATTATGAAAAAAATATATAAAATATCATAAAAAATAATTAAAGTTTTCAAAGTACTTTTATTTTCTCTGTATCATGATGTGAAAATTTAAATTATGTTATGTGCAGCAGCAAATTTATAACGATAAAAGCGGAAATGGCAATGCTATTCTTTGTCCTCATCGTTACGCATTTAGGGTTAAAGATGGAAATGTTACGGCTATATGATATAGTTTTATTAATTTTTTACTGATATTATTATTTTTAACATTTTTATTGACATATTTGTTTAAATTCTATTGAAAACTTCGTAAATTTATTATTAAAATTACTTTTAAGCGTTGCTACAATAACCTGTGAAGTCCAAAGTCATTGTTTAAATTGAACATTGTAAAATTGAACTATTGGTTAATTCCAATAAAAACACATTCTCCTTGAAATTCAAATTAAAACATTCTGAAAAATTATTATCTAATTCAAATTTTCATCTCACAATGTTAGATAATTCGAAGCATTTTAATTTTTGCATATGGTTCATATAGTGTGTCCCCAAAAATCGGTAATAAAAATTTAAAAACTCCATACTCTAGTTAAACAAACACAACAGACTTTTGAATATCGCAAGTAGTCTGTTATGCTAGCAGCAAAATCAGCATCAGAAGTCAGGTTCAGAATAACACTCACTCGGCGTGTATCTCAAGGCGGTCTTTTCCTCGAAGTATTCTTCCTACCTCTTATCAGCATTTTTGTCCAACATGAAATCATTCAAAAAAGCTAAACTGTTTCGTAAAGAGTCTGAAGAATATTATGCGTCATCTGACACAAAAATTAACTGAATAAGGATACGATTTCGTATAAATCATATAGTATCCTCTCACGCTGCCAAAGAGGTCAATTTCAAAGTTTTTCAGTTAAAATATTTTTTTAGGAAGTAACGTGTATATTTTTTTCTGAATATATTGTTTATTCTCTGTAGAATTAAGTAATACTAAAATTATTACTATTAGAAAAAAAAATAAACAAGAAACAAACAGTAACTTTTTTTTTTCTTTTCCCAATTTTCCAGATGGTCACCCAAGAGAAAAAATTATTTTGTTTAGCTTTGACAAATTAATTCATGTTTTGTAAATATTTGGTGATTGCGATGTCGAAGTCGGAGGCTAATTCCATTAACATTAGAGAATTATTTCAAGATAATATAAGAAGTCGAATGTGGTGTAATGAAGGTGGGTGATATTGCTAAAATTTGGAACATGCTCCCAAACATATTATTACTTGCATAAAAAATACACAAAATATTTTACAAATCAGGAGATTACAATGTCAAAGAAACATTGAAAATATTAGAAGTGATTAATTTCCTGATATGGATAATGAGTCATCAGTTTTCTTTAAAGTCGTGTTTTTTGGTTAATTCGATTGTTTTTCACGTCTGTTTGAATTTCTTATTAAACATTATAGTGTAAAATAAAAAATCAAAACTGCATCTACTAAAAAAAAAAAAAAAAAAAAAAAAAAAAATGCTTCAAAATACAGAATAAGCTGCTACAGTTGACCTTCTCAGATGAAATATTTGTCGAGAGCATTGTTTCAAGCTTGCTAATAAAAATTTCTAAACTAGGACGAAAACTATTATATTTATTTTCCTGAAATATGCTGCAAATTATCCGTTGACGGAATATCAGAGGTGTTCAGTATTTTAAGCGTAAAATATTGTTTAAAATGGAACATACAGTTTTTAAAGTTTCCTAGCTTTATTTACATAAAAACAGATAATCATTGACTATAAAGACTTGATCAAATTTTGATGATTTTTGCCTCAGATGCTATGCTAACAATATTTTTTATCCATTTATCAGCTTATGAATATTAATATTAGTTGAGAAAAAAAACTCAATTTTGAAAAAATCTAAGGACAACGCCTATGTCCATGAAATTAGGAATTATTGTAGTATATAATGTATATATATATATATATATATATATATATATATATGTATGTATATACTACAATAATTCCTAATTTCATGTTTATGTCACTAATTTTATGTCACTAATATCAGGAATATATGTATATTACTGATATTAGTTTACATATAAAAAACTAGAATCAATATTTTCCTTTTTTTCATATTTAATAAAATACAGCAAAGTGTTTAAATACACATATCTTAACTCACATTTAAAGGTAATATAATTAAAAAACAATTTTACTTACATTCATTTATCGTTTTTAAAAATTACAAAATAAATAAATAAAGCTCGTATTCATATTTATTTGCTAAAACATAGTACGTATTTAAATTTAAAAAATGTTGGTTTTTAAATACTGCAAAACATCCGTAAAATTTCCCGTTATAACTTTGTCTTAGTGAAAGAAATTTTATTTGTTTATCAAAATGAAGAATTTAAAATATTTTTTTTAACTAACTTCTTTAAAACAAGTGTTGAGAAGGATTAAAAAGAATGAAAAAGAAATTACATTAACAACATTTCTCAATAAAATATACAGCTTTAATTACTAATATGTGTGATTATTTTTTAGGGAACGTAATTCTGCAGTTTTTTTCTGTGTTTATCATTAATTAATAACTATATTTCGGATTACTTAAAAAAGGACAAAAAAGTATTTAAACTTTTAATTAAAATAAAGAGATTATAATATAATTTCGTTCATATCTAGCGTTATTTACACAATACAGTAAAAGTTTTTTTATTAAAAAAAATAAAGATCATAAACAACATTAATATATGAGAACCACAATTTTGTTTTTTTGGTCTTTAGACAAATGTTTTTCACTTGTATTGAGTTTAACACCTGTATATTTGTAAAATTTGTTTCAAACTTTAATATTTTACTATTAAAACGTTTCTTAATTGTTTTCACCGAATTCTGAAATCTATGACGGGTATTTATATTTAAAAATATTTCAGATTTTTCTTTTCTTTTCTTTTTTATGTGAAAGAGATCTTATTAAAGTATTGTTTGAACTTTGAAATATATTTTGCATTTAATAACACAAAATGTTCTGCGGTAATCTTACAAAATCCGCAAAGCTCAAAAGTTTCTGTTTTCAGAAAGAATGGTATGTCTACAAAAGAGAACGTAGAATTTACGCATATATTTTACCAGACGTTATATCAAAAGGAAAATGGTAGAAAGAAAATCTCAAGTTAAATAAACTATTTGCATTGCAGTGAGAATTGGGGAAGAAACAAAAAGACGATCCCGGTTCAAAAGGACTCAAGAACTTCCCCAATTTATTTGAAAATTAATGATAATTCAGAAGTCCCATTAATTTTACAAAAGCACTGGCAGGAACCTTTCTAACTAACTTCTGAATATTTCATATTCTGCAGTTTTATATGGCTTCCATCACATTGAATTCCATTCGGAAAGAAGCTTTCACTATTTGTATTCAAATCCTGTATTTACTTCCATTCAATTGCTGCTAAATTATCGTGAAAAATATTGTAATGTAAAGGATTATGCCATAATTATTTTCGATAAGGGCTGTCAAAAGCTTGGATATTGTGAACCATATAGGAATCAAAATAAATATATTCAAATTATGATAATTTGAGAAAGATGTAAATATTTATTTAAAATATTAATATAGATAACTAATTTTTGCTTCTATGAAGGAACTTATTAGATTGTACTTAGCGAACTCTGCATATGATAATTACATTTCGAAGATTGTAATTATTAAAAAAGATTATATTGATTAATTTTACCTTTACAGATTAAATAGGAAAATTATTTTCCTTTCTGTGAAATAATTTATTTAGTAAATGCTGCATCCAACATAACTACGTTTCGAAGATTATAAATAATAATCAGTGCGACGTAGTTTCTCCACAGGTGTCGAAGTTTGGTTTGCTTTTGGTAGTTAAAAGTTGGTGAAACATTTTAATCTAATTTATAATAGATATCTAATTTATTTTAGAAGATTTTCAAATAATGGAATGACTAATTAAAGTATATTGTAATTTATCGTATACGAGGGTAATTTATCAAGAGTCCGTATATAATAGAGTTTATTTTGGTTCTTATGTTTAATTTAAAAAATGTAAGCATAAGAAAAGATATACAAATTAGAATAATCTTTTTCTTACAAGTTTTGAAACACATTCAGTTCTGAAGGGGTTATACAATAAAGTTCATTTTTCACTTGGTCTGGGCAGTCACATCATTTGTATATTTGCTCATATCGCTGAAAAAAAATGTATGAAAACACTTTTTTTTCGCCTAGATTACTCTTTTTTTTTTCTCAGTATTTGAGGACCGTAAACTTAATTATGTCAGTTATAAAGAATTTTTCAGGTAGATACATTACTCTCGATTACTCAAATTTGAGCCAAGTGATTTTTCTTTTCCTATATACAATTTTAACTGATTTTTAAAAGCATATGGGTCATTCCGTGTCAAGTAGCGTAATTCTCGTGACCGCCTTCAATTTTGATATAATCACTACATAACATACTACATATTAACCTGAAATAGACATCTGGGAACTGTCAGAGTCATAGAAGTGCGTAGTTTTGATGGGACACAGGTGATGCTTCAGTAAAATTCACTACTTCACTGTCTTGGAAAAATGATCAAATCATTAATTTTGTCATACTTCTGTACTTGATACAAAAAATCTAATATATTGCAAATATGTGATCTGGTACTAGGGTTTGTACTGAAAAACATAACTGAAGCCTTAAAGATCGGAAATCAACACAATCATCACCACTTGGCCACACGACCAGCCGCAATGAATTTATTCCTTACTTTAAGAAACGGCAACTATTGAACAAATTACTTCGAAGTTTGACATATTAATTGTTAATTAACTAGGGACATGACATACAGTTACTAAAGTTTGTTCCTCCTGCTTAAATATTTACTATTTTATTCAACTTTGAAATGGCACCGAAAATTAAATTCATATGTTAAACGCCAACTTTAGAATTGTATATCGCAAAAGGAATACTTTTGATTTGATTTCCGTTATTATTACTTCCGTAATTATTAAGAAAACACCTCAATAATACACCTCAACAAATACAAATTTCAAAACATATATTTTGCGATACATTCACAACTACATACGGATGTAAAATGAAGTACGGTTACATTCAAATTTCTCTTGAAAGAACAAAGCGTGAGTTGTGAAACAATTGTATATCTGTAGTAAAACGACTGTGTGCTATCATACGAGGCTGACTGTAGTGGTTCCCGCAAGTACTGGAATTAGGATTGATCCTCCTATGAGAATAGCAAAAAACATCTAATGTCCACCTAAACACCTTTCATCCTTGATTTTGCATGAAATGACATCTTACTTTTAAAAACTTTATTATAAACTGAAAAGTTAATTTTTCGATAAGCACTCACCGTTTTAAAAACGTTACTTTTCGCTTGTAAAAGTGTGGCAATATAAGGAAAATGTATATTTCATAATAGATTTAACAAATGTAAGCAATGCTCAATTTAATTTAACAAGAAATTCAAGTAAAGTATGTTTAACGTGTCCCCAATTGGAAGCAATACGCATGTATTAACATGCATTTACATATATAGCTGCAGATTATAGACACATTGGACATATATAACTTGAATTTCTTATTAAAACAAATTGTAATAATAAATTGTCTCTCCTTTATAACACCAAGTGATTTGTCACATATTTTAGCCGGCGACTGGTTATCGAAACAAAAATATATCAGAGTTTCTAATAAAGTTTTTTTCACATATAAGATGTCATTTCATACTAAATTTGGGATGCTCTACACTTTTGTAATATATACGTAAAACTTAAGACATAAGATTTTTTGACAATAATTTTTTTGCTATCTCTCATATTTTGCGAGATATGGTCTATAATTTCCAAATTTCGTCCTTAGAGACGATGCAGTAATTCTCATATGATAAAGGATAGTTTTTTTTTTGTATGTGTATATACATACCAGTTCCACAATTCTAGATTTATTCTTTTAAATTTATTTCAGTATACTGTTCATTACTTTGCATCTGTATATAGTTGCGAATCTCTGGCAAAAAAGTTGTTTGTAACCTTGGTTTTTATACTTTATACGAAAAAAACCCAAAAAC
Organism: Maratus michaelseni; assembly: GCA_963931845.1. Classification (NCBI taxonomy): domain Eukaryota; kingdom Metazoa; phylum Arthropoda; class Arachnida; order Araneae; family Salticidae; genus Maratus; species Maratus michaelseni. The sequence goes on along the minus strand of OZ007589.1, from coordinate 260,062,600 downwards.
AATTTTTTTTAAATTAACGTGTTTTTTTCCACTGGTACTATCGGTAATCAATTCAGAAATTTCCCATTTGAAATGTAGGCTAATGAAAATTCGGTTGATTTTTTTTAATTTAAGTTTTGAGAAGATTTCAAATCTAAAAAACAATTAACTTTTTAAGTAGGTAGGAAACAACTCTATTTGGTCTATTTCTTATCCATAGTCTTAACTGGTAAAGTGACAAACTTTCGAAGTAATTTGTTCAGCAGTTACAGCTTGCTAAAATAAGACTAATCCATCGCGACAGACCATGTAGCTTAGTTTAAGACCATGTGGCAATAAATGCATTGATTTCTGATCAATTATCTTTTTCAGTTCTGGTTCTGTTAATATATTTTATGATTATTGCTTTGGATTATAACTTGTATATCTTATTCATAAATAAATCAACTGTTGATTTTGCTTTAATAGTAGAGAGTGCTACAATAAACAGCGGTGAAGATTTTTTTAGGAAAATGTATCGCATGAAATGAAGAAACAAATTGAATATATTTTTTAATTATCTGATTGTATATAAAATTTTAATTTAAAATAATTTAAGAAAACTTATCTTTTAAAAATTATCTTCTCGACCTATTTTTCTTAGTCTATATAGTTCCGTTATATCTTTTATATAGCTTACCTCGTTTTTAATAAACAGAATTTAATAGCGCAATGTATACATTGAAATACCACACTTTAAAGCACTATAAATTCACGAAAACTTTACAGAATTCCCTTTAAAAGTCAAACATAGGTGATCTCTAAATGAAAATATTTTTCTAAATCTGTAAAATATTTGTGTCGATAAGACGAAAATCAGGCATTATCATTCATGTTTAAGTTTGTAAAGAAGATTATATGATAAACCGTTTTATCCGTTTAATTAAATATTCTATAATCTCTTTAACGATTATAGTCTATTCATATAGATTATGGTATTGTTTATTTATGACAATGGAATGGTGTTTATTTAAATTTTATTATAGTTTAATGCATAAATTTTGATTAGAAAATTTTAATTTATTATGTCTTTCTAAATTCTATAAAAAGAAAACATTAATGTAATGCTAGTAAAATGATTGTTATTAATATTACAAAATATTCCACTTGAAATATATTCCTTATTTTAAATTTATATTGTTATCTTTATGGAAATTATGTATAATATTTTAAGCATGTTTCGATAGTTATCAAATTTTTATACTGTTAACCTTACTTTTGATAAATTTTTTATAATCTTTATTTACTTGTGATATTTTTTCATTAAAATTCAATCACAAATTATTAGAAGATCGATAAAGGGGTATTAAATTACTAGAGTTGGTAATTAAAAAAAGTGATACATACTTATGTATATATCTATATTAATAAAAGAAAGTTGATTGTGTATATGCGTGTGTGCGTGTGCGATATTAAACGAAATCTATTACACGCAGATGTTTTGAAGTTTAGTTCTGGATAGACAAAGAAGAGTCTGAATGCAGCTAGCTCTGATTTTTTTTTTTTTTTTTTTTTTTTTTTTTTTTTTTTGTAATTACATTTGTTTGTTATTTTATAATGAACGAAAATAATCGCGTATTTCCAGCGAGTTCACCGACGACTTTGATCCATTTATAAAACCAATTCAAATTCAATATTTTAGATAAATGTAGAAATTGTGCCAACTTTTCAATGAAGCTTATTCTGAATTCGTACGGTGATTTTTTTTCAAGAATTTATAAAAAGTCCCTCGTTTGCAGAAAATGGTGTTACTATTTTTTAAAATAAATGATTTCTATTTGATACCTCATCAACCCAATGTTATATTTCTTATCCATATAATAAAATGAGAAATTTCTGTTTATGGCAATGAAGATCCATACAGGAATTTAGATTATGACGAGGGGATTGTTTTGCAAGTGAGAGATAAGTGGTTTCGCTATGTGAGCGACCTTACGCAAGTCAACATTTTTATTGTATTGTTATATTTATTTATTTATTTGAAAGGCATGTTTAATTATTTACGTTTATATAGTTATTTTATCGATTTTGCAGGTTTCGGGATAAATTTTCCGCAGCAGATATTGCCAGATATGGACCAGGGCAATGACGGGCGGAAATTTTATTTAGAAAATTCTCTTTTTAATCACCCTCTTTATTAAGGACATTCAAAAAGAATTAAATCACTTTTTAACATAAAAATAAGATTGTTGTTTTTATTTTTAAAAAATTACTATGTCTGTAAGTTTGCATACAAAATGCATGAATAATCGATTTACATTCTATGAAACAAACAAAGTAAAATAAATACAGAAAATTTAATTTTCTTTTTAAAAATAATTTATTCCAATGTTTAATTTTAAGAACATTCACCACAAAAATAATGTAAAAACATATTTATTATTCATACAAATGTTTGTCTTAAATTAGGTATTGAAAGTTATGTGTGATTTGCAGTAAGTAAAATTAAGTGATCTAACTTGCAAATTTAAAAATCCTCTCAAGTTCATCTATACTAAAGTTGCACTCTGTCTCTGTGTGTGTGGGTGATGACTAGCAAAATAAACCGCAAACAGAAGTCTGAAAAATTTGGTGGGGATAGTCTAAGGCAGGTTCTGATGCAACTGAACCTCAGCTTTTTAATATTTTGATAAGTAGCCGTATCATTACATTAAAACTCATCGAAAACACAGTATTTTTTTTTTTTTTTGAAAAACTGCAAGCTGTCCCTATTTTTCTGAAGCGCGTAGAAGAGCAGAACCAAATGTATTTTTTTATTATTTTTTTTTAATATTTTAATATTTATTGACCAGACCGTACGGGATACAGAAAAAAGAAGACACAGTCTTAAATTTCGTACTATTACGTCTTAAACGCATCAAAATAATATTGTTTTTAACCCTTTAAAAATTTTTCAAAAAAGGTGGTTTTCGCGAATGACTTTTTCTCCTTTACGGCGATGCTCCCCTAGGGTTCGATTTCAGAGGTACGATTCTCGAAAATACCTATTCAGAGCTGACACATTGTTGTCTTCGACATTGAAATCGTGTTTGAAAATACGAATTTTAACCCTCTCAAAAACAATGTGCGATTGCAGGTCACTTCGCGCTTCCTGAAGACGATCTTTTTACTATTCTAAAAGTAACTAAGATTCAGTATTTCGACACATTCTTCTTAGACCGTTTCGGCATAACGGATTTACATCAGCTACAAAAAATTATAAACGTTCGGAAGAGTAAAAGTATTAACAAAAAAATAAATAAAATCTGAGAAATCCTCGACGAAAACGCAAAAGAGCAGGCTGTTTCGGCGCTGCTTTGCTCGGCTTCGGATCATTTTTTCACTACTAAATAGGCATATGTTTTCACGAAATTTTAAAGAGAGGTTGGATATAGTTATATTTATAATCAAATAAAAGTTTAGAGAGCTAGGATGATAAAAACTGTTTTTATTTCATTTTTATTTTAAAGGTTTCGACACGAAAATAATCCAAAAAAAAAGGAAGAATACATCTTTTTTTAGAACTAGATATCAATATTTTTCACGAAATTTTTACACGGGCAGCAAAATCGGCATATTTATAACCGATAAATATTTCGAAGAGTTTGGTCAAGAAGAACTTTTCTTTAACTATGAAATGTCCCTATGTGCAAAAACAGGAAAATGTCTTCTTACGAGCGCTTTTACTAATAAATAGCAATATATATATATATTTCTTTTTCGAATTTTCAATTAAAAGATATAAATTCATACAAAATTGGGTTAAAGATATAAAATCATACAAATTTGAGGTTTATTTAATGTTATTATTACGGACACGAGCAAAGCCAGTTGGATCATCTAGTATCTGATATTATTAGAAAAAATGATTAATTTAAACAACTTGCACATGATAAATATGCATTTTCGAGAAGACTTTATAATAGTAAATGCTTCTTATAAATTTGGTTTATATTTAGAATATTTTGAAACAAGAACTTTATATGTTCATATTATGGAATATGAAATTACAAACGCCAACACCAGGGTGGTGCGAAAATATCAAAATATATATTTCGCTATAGCGCAGAAACGTTGCCTTTGCCATTGATAAGCAGGATAAAGAAAAAGATTTTTGAATTCGGATAATAGCTTCTGATCGCGCATTCAGCCTAATAATAATAATAATAATAATAACAATAATTACAGTCATATATTTACGCGCTATAGCATGAATAAGTTACCCACTGTTAAAAAATATTGTTAAAATATTATTGAAACAGGATAACATCTTCCAATCGCGCATATCGCCAAAAATTTCAAAAAATTGAAGTAAATTTCAAGATTTTTTTAATGTCAAATAGAAAAATATTTCCAGTAATATTTTCCATCACCATAGCATCTAATAGTTGCATATGACATTGAAAAAATTATTAAAAGAAATTGTGGAAATTGAATATTATATTGATATCGCACATATACCTTAAATTTAATTTTAAAAATAGTTTTTAAACAAATATTTTTGTTTTATTTTTCTACAAGAAATGTAACATGTATTAATAATTTGACTCTCTGTTAGAAATTTTGAAGTATTAAGAAGCTCTTGAAATTATTATAGAAAATAGAAATTTCCATGATGAATCAATACTTACTTTCCGAGAGCTTTCAACGAAGTGCATATGTCACTCAACCGCCACCGCTTGTGGTTCGTCGCTAGCCCGGAATCATAACAAAAACTCAGAATGTGTTGAAAACAATACTTACTCATTAGCAGACACACAGCATGTATCATGCTATCATGCCTGAATAAAAACGAATTTCCACTAGCAGACTTAGACTTTGTTAGATGCTACGATACTAGCATTAATACTGGCTGAAAAAAATGAAATTGAAATCTATGTTTGACGTCCATAGCAAAGAAGCAACTATTTGCTCCGTTTCCTCAAGTTGCCACATGTTACAGCACATAGAAAAAGCGACTATCGGGCCTAATTCATTTTGAGGGCTAATTGGACAACAACTGATGGTGTGTGAAACAGTGCCAGTAGTAGCCTTTGAATCAATAGATTGTGCAACACATGTAGTGGACCGTGTTGAAACAATGCATTTTTCATTACTTTTAAAAATGGGCTGATTATCACCCTTAAATATTATTAGAATTCTTCGCCTAGTAAAAATACTAATAAAATTTCTGTGAAGAACAGGGTTGACAATTTGGACTTCAGAGATGCCAAATTCATGCTGAAATTTTGAGAAAAATATTATTTTAAGTAATCACGAAATGTCTGTCATTAAATAAGACAAAAATTTCTATTTGAAATTTCTGTTTTGGATTGAAAATTTAGGAATAAAAAAGGAGGCTAAACTGTCTACCCTGGTGAAGAATATATTATTACATGGTAGGAATGATATCTGCGCTGTAATCAACAGGCAACTATCCAAATGAATTTTCTCTTCCTATTTTGTATTCTAAATGACTTACAAAAACTAATATACTCCTTAGACTTAATGTGAGTACAACAAATCCTAATATGATCTAAAAGTCATAGTTAATGTTATAACTAATTCGTACATGCGAGTCTGGTTTATAATTAATGTAAACAACATCTTTACGTCTGGTCCTATTAATTTTTAGAGAGACATTATAACTTCTTGTTATTTGCTTAATAACATGAAACATGTTATCGTACCCGTAATCGACCGAAATGCGGTATTTTCTAACAATGAAAATATATTGGCAACTATGATTTTCACAAATGCATACACTAAGGGACCTTGTTCAAGGAACAGTTTTAAAAGGCAGATAATTATTTTTTATAGAGAAAGATATCAGAAACTTTGTTACTCTAATTCTCAATTGCAAAGTCTCATTGATTGGAACTCAATCAAATTATACCTTAAAACATAACTGATGATGATATAAAATCTTTCATACAATCTGTTAACGTATCAATATGGAATGTAACAATTTAACCTTCCACATTTAGTCTGTGTAAAGATACGGTGAAGTAGTACAAAAGTTTGTTAATCAGTGTCAAAGGAAACCATATCAATCATAACTCAGCTTCCACAAGAAACACACTATAAAGTTGGTTTTGCTAAAAAGATAGTTTAAAATGGCGATACTAGTGGCTTTAAATGTGACAATTTTATGATTATTGAAATTTTTCTACAGTAAGGAAAAATGCATGTAATACGTATTATACAATGTAGATAGATAACACGCACTGTTCAAGTGCTCTTAGTGGGTTATATAGAATTAATTTTAGAAAAAATTAAAGTGCAGCAAACATCTGTAGTGAGGTTCTTGGTTGTTTCGTTAATATCGAAAGTGGTTCATTATGTTTTAAATTTCAAAACAAGCTAAGAAATGCACGCCTTCCCATTGCTGTATAGAGGTCAATTGGAAAAAAAATCCGATTATATTAATCAAAAATCTAATGCATTTTATTTTTGAAAAAAATTTAAAAACAGTAAAAAGGTCGTATTTTTTCTACAGTTTAGAGTATATTCCCGACGGATGATGTTATCCTATATCAAAAATCATTTGAATTTTTTTTTAAGAATGCCGTATGCAACTTATTCACGCTATAGCGTGTGAATATATACCTGGAATTATTTTTCTTTTTATTACGAAACAAACCTTCGAATATGAAAGTTTTCGGAAACTTTAGGTTGTGTGCGAGATCGGAAGAGGTTATCCGAATAAAAAAAATTCATTTTTTTGTCTTTTTTTGCAATTGAAAAGGCAACTTTTCCGCGCTATAGTGAATCGGAAATAGATATTTTGATATTTTCGGACCACCCTATTCAAAACTGTACTGGACTCGGATAAAAGCAGAATATTCTTGTAACTTTGACTTACTTTTAACTTAACTTTGACTATGTTACTATTAACATAATTTTGAAATTCCAAAAGAAAGTTAAATTCATTCACTAGATGTTGATAGTTTTTACATTGTACAGAACGTATAATGCAATAATTTGAACATTTTGTCTAGAAATCAAGTCTTTCATAGCTTCATAAGACAATTTACAAAACAGAAAAAAATAACTTCGCTTAAAAAAATAGCTTGTGTTTATTCACAGAATTAAAAAAAATAAATGTGAACAACATTCTATTAAGCGAGCATTATCATTATATTTTATTATTTCATGTAATACTAGGTACTACAGCATAAAAGAACTCGTAAAATCTTATTCCTATATTCCTTCGGCCAGTTTTAGATGAAACAGATGATTCAAGTCTCTTCAGTTTTGATAAATATTAATCATAAACTCTAATTATGGTCTTTCATCAATTTTTGCATTAGAAAAGAACTCACACAATACAAATAAATAAAAAGTATTAATAATTTGTATTTATATTTTTTGAAATGAAAAATAAAAGCTTTTAAGAGTAATAGAAAATTTTGAAATCAAGAAAGTTGATTGAAATTTCGTCGTGAATTAGAAAACCTGTAATTAATTTAGACTATTTCTTGTATTTATTTATTTATGTTTTATAGATATAAAAAATATTTGTTAAATTGTCAAAAAGAATAACAAACGTTTTAATAATGTAGGATAAAATTAATCTTGAAAAATAATCTGGCAAAATTAATCTTGCCATATTAATTTTGCCATGATAATGAAGTGTATGTTCCACGTTATTGAGTCGTTATTCTTTTTTTTTATATTCTTTATTACGCTGTCAGTCAACTAACCTGAAAAATAATAATTTAAAAGACATAATGAAAAATTCAAAAACTATTAAAATGGTCTTTTTTTTTTTTGTTATAACTTGTAATAAAGGTTTTTGTTGTATGTTTTTCAGGTGTAGTTTGTGTAGAATTTAATTTTTTTTTAATGTAAATCTGTTTACTTGCTCAAAAATGATCGTTGCAAAACCGCTGAGAAATAATGTTTTGAGCTAATTTGTTTAATGTTTTAGACAACATTATTCACATTCAAACGTTATTTGCCGTAGTTACGTTTAGTATACCGTAAAAAAAGACCGAATCTAGGACAATATAATATAACCAAGAACGAAAATAAGCAACAACCTCTTCCGAATTATCAACGATTTCGAAAACATCTTTAGTTTTGGAAACATCAAAAAATATATAGTTTCGAGATTTAAAAACACATTCATAACAATAAAGTTTATTTTGCTGCTACAGATTTTTTTGGAAAGTTTTCTGAGTTGCTTTTACAATGTATGAATCAGTATTTCTGAAACAGTAGTTCAATTTTTCTGTTGCTATCAATTCTCAAGTAAACATGTTCATGTTTAAAAAACATCTGTTACATAAAACCACTTGATAAATTAACAGCGTTTTCAGTAACATAAAAATCAATATATATATATATATATATATATATTGTTACCCTTGCATGTATAAATTAAATTACGCAGCTGAAAATATTTAATTGAAAATTGATAGCACTCTAAAAATGGTACTCTGTTATGAAATATACACTCTAAAAACTTCTTGGAAACATTTCCGAAACAATGTGGCAAAATAAACTTTGTTTTTAAAGATGCCTCTTTAAATCTCGAAAATATATTGGTTTATGAGGTTTATAAAGCTATAAAACATTTTTCGAGGGAGGTTACTGTATATTTTCCTTCGTGGTTATACTTAATTTACGTAGATTAAGAACCATTCACTTTTTATCACAGTATGCGAACGTAATTTTAGAAATTTTTCTATCAGACCAACTGCACTATATCCTGAAATGCCCGAACATTATAAAAATAATATTTAAATTATATACTTTTCTTCGGTCGTTTCAAAACTTTTTGGACGCCGTAAATTTATGTAATGCAAATTTACATTAAGCATGATTTCCAAGTGTCTAAATATTTGTTTTAATATGATTTTTATTTTATATAAAAGAATACCTCATTTAGTTGTTTCAAAATTTGTTTCCCTGTAATTAACATATTAATATACTTTTACATTTTCGTGACGACACTTGGTAATAATTCATTCTAATCTTCATTGTATTATAAAAATAAAATCCTTTATTTTAGATAATTATTTGATGTTTCCGTATTCAATGACTCCTTTCCTTAATTAAACGAAAGATAATTTGATAATTAAGTAACCTCATAACGCCGTTCCTTAAATTATCACTAGTACGATGCAGATTATTTAAACAAATTTTTCCTGTGTAACTAAATAAATAAATATTTTCTTATAATAGAATATTTAGCGTGAATGAACGCATGTTTCGAAATTCCTTGCTCAATAAGACTAAGTTATGCAAAAAGATATCCTTTGCGTATCTAATTGGAATATGAGAATTTCAGTGATTTTGTTATTATGTATTTTAAAAGCATACACAATTTTCCATAATATAATTAGATATCTATGTAACACGAACATACTAGTGACATTTTAATAGACAAAATCTGTTCTATATATATATATATATATATATATATATATATATGTAATCTGAATGAATATAATTTGTGAAAAGATTTTATGAAACGACTAATTAAACGAATATAAGTTAAATGCGTTGTTCTTAGAACGCTCACGGTAATGTAATTTTAATAAGTTTTTACTAAAATAATTTGAATAAAAGATGATTTTATAAAATTTATTTTTAGAATAAGCTACTGCTTTGGTCAAGTTTATGTTTTGATATTTTTTTTTATGCTGGTAGATTATGGCTATTATGGACATTTTATGGATAATTTTTCTTTTTATTATTATAACTGGGAAGAAACTGCACAACTAAATTTTTAAAAGATTTTTTTTATAATTTCTCAAATGGGAACCATACTCTAAGTTAAAATTAGGTAGCACTGTTTCAACACAATTTGCTTTTGTATATATAGCGTGCCTTAGGCGGATATAGGATAAAAAATTTAATAAAAATGTATTATGTTTTTTAAATAAATATTCATGACAAGTTTCTGACACGTCAATTTTATGTCTTGATAAAAAAAAAAAAAATTACATGATGGGTTTTTTATGGTACTGGCGCCCCTGGTGGGAAATTGCATAATTAAAATTTTAAAGTGGCTTTTTTTCCATGTGGGAATCATACTCCAAGTTAAAATTAGATAGGGTAATTTAAACTCATCTTTTTTTTTTTTTTTTTTTAACGCTGATAATACCCCTAACGAGAAATATACTAACGAAATTTGAATTGAAGTTTTGTTTCTATGTTTTACTGTATGACTGCTATATTCAAGATAAAAATTGATAGTACTGATTGAACGCAATTTTCTTTTTCGTTTGAAGCGACCAATGACTGAAAAATGTACATCTAAATTAAAATAAAATTATTTTTTATGTATTGCTGTATGAAGTCATTTACGGTGATTATTTTTAATTTAAACTCATTTTACAATACAAACAAAATTTTAAATTATGAACATGGAAACAAATATAAATTAGCTATTCATTCCTGATACTAAACTACTTAATAAGTTGTTACACAAAATAATCAAACGGAAACTATTACAAACAATTTGTCTGCCAGTTTGTCCATGCATACACAAATTAAATTTTTTAAGATGTTCTTAATCAATGAAGTTATTAATGTTATAATTATTATTATGGTGTATTATTACACTATATTTCCAATGATGATCTTTCACTTGCGATTTTAGACGTTTTGTTAAATATCTGGAAAGATACATGAGGAATTATCCGGAAACTTCAGGAGTGTAAACAACACGATTGTTGCCGTTAGAAGCGCCGTCTATGTAAAATGTTTAAAAAAAAATGTGATTGTGAGTTGGGTTTGAGATGCCGATCAGAGAAGTTGTGTAAATCTCGGCTCTCGACCATTTTTATTTAGTGTTGTGAGAAATTAAAAGAGTTACAGTCCACTAGTAAGTTATTTTATTGATATTGTGTGTTTTTCTTTTGTAGTGATATATATTAACTGAGTTATAGGCGAATCCAGTGATAAACGTCATATATTTTCGCGAAGATTTTTTCCCGAAACCCCATAAGGGGCTGTCAACAAATTGAAGAAAAACGAATATCTTTTGGTTAACCCTGTAGAAACTAATATTGCAAAAGCATTCAAACTATAGATTACGATTAAGTGGCTTATTGTAATAATTTGGATTCATTTTTATGAAGATAGCATGTATACTGGAAGAAAAATTCAGGTTTTTATAAAAACGGTCCCAAATTTTACCAAGTTTTTTGCTTATAATTTGCAGATTTTTTTAATATAAAAACAAGTTATTTTCAGAAAATATGACAAACAAAATTGTACACAATACCCTGCAATCAGAATTAAAAAATAATAAAAATTGTATGAAAATGAGCAGGTTTACTAAATATTGTTTCACTGCGCATGCGCGAAATCAATCAAAATATACTCTGCATAATATATTAGCTAAATGTATAGAACAACTTTTATGAAAGTTTAAAAAACATAGCTTGAAAATTCTGATAGTAATCGTCGATAGAATAAGCTCGAATTTCGCTGTTCCCAAAAGAAAGCAAAAAGATGAGAGTGTATCCAAATATAAAGTTGTCATAATAAGAATGAAGTGTTACTCATTCTATATTTGATACAACCCCTCATCTTTTTGCTTCCTTTTGGGAACAGCAAATTTCGAGCTTATTCTATCAACGATTACTATTGTTTACGTTTGTTAGAAATATTAAATGTATCAGTTTAATTTTTTTTATATATTTATCGCATATCCCAGCTTATAACACGCTCCATTTTATAACGTATATCTAAATTTTTAGACTGCATTTCTCTATTATTAGATATATTGACAGTAATACTCGTACCCTCTTCATTACAAAACAATTTTCCTGAGATGAATAACAAAAAGTGTAATAAAAAACGTTAAAAAGTATAATAACTAAGTACTTTTCATGTAATCCGAAATCCAATTTAGATGATTTATGGATATCATACCGTTCATAAATTTTTGTAAATAAATTGCACGATCTCTAATGTAGTAATCTCAGTACTTATAAACACTTTATTTTTTCTTAATTTTACCTTTAAATTCAGACCCATTTCCTGGTATCAAACGTACGCATTATACGTCGAGATATATGTTATGTTTGTTTGTTAGTGTTTCAGTGACTAATATTATGTTTGTTTAATCCGCATGCATAATAGAAATTTTTTTTTATTTGTATATGTTTTTCATTTTTGTCAATTATTATTTCCGTTATCTATTTTAAAATAAAAAGTTCATTCTGAGAATATTTCCTACTTAACAGTTCTTTTATTTACAATAAGCTTTGAAATTCCAGACGTTATTTTAATGTATTCATAGAAAAGTTAATCTATGTTTTCTTTTACTGTTTCAAGGCTAGAAAAACTGTTTTAGTTTATGCTTCTCTAGCAAAGTAAGGTACATAAATTCTTTATAATTATAATTATTTCTATTCTGGCTTGCATATATAGCTTTGACACAAGGAAGTGTTTTGTATATTTTAATCCAAACTCTTATTTCGTTTTATTGTTATAGGGCATATTAAAATAACTCGATTATCAAAGAATTCTTTAAGAGAGACAAACATATCATTAAAAGTATAAAATTAAGCTATGAAAAAAATGAGTGTTAATTATATTTAAACAAAGGCTTATTTTTATCCGTCCTATGTTTTTCAAAACAAAAAAAATGCAGATGTTATTCCGATTTTTTTAAAGTGTATTCTAGCACAAATAATTTCAATTAATTAAATGAAAGCAAATTATTATGTTTAATAATTTAAAAAAAACTTAGAGAATCTTTTAAATGACGTAAAAATTTAAATATAAATTATCATAGCAACGAAGATATAGTAAGAATAAGACTTTTCCAAATGCCACAAAAATTATTGTAGTTCTCATATTTTTCTTTTAAAAAGTTATTGAATCCTCTTTTTTTAATTCCATTTTTCCTTAGTTATTCTACATAAATTTTAAAAGATTTTACTGAAATAAAATTTCAGTTCTCCTATGTATGACAGTCAATAACTTATACTATATGACTTATGCAAATTGTTCTATGTATAGATCCCAAAACATGTTTTTCTTTGAAAAACAACTGATTCAAAACAAATTTCAAAACAATGAAATTAGAGCACTAGAGAAGTAAAAAATATACATTCATACGATAGCAACACTTTTTTTTTTCTTTTATTTATTTTTATTGATTAAAATTTTTTACATTCTTATACAGTCAAACCTCGTTAACACGAACACGCTTAACGCGAATTACTTTTAGCACGAACTGTTTCCGATTGCCCCGTCCAGTTGTATGTAACGTATTTAAGCTCGGATAACACGAACTACTTTTAACACGAACAAAACAAGTTTCCCCTTGAGTGTTCGCGTTAACGAGGTTCGACTGTACTTACAAATTCGCTGAATATTTATTAGGTAAGAGCTTTGTAAGTATCGTGACAATTTTATAAATTCATTGAATTTCAATTTTAAAACTTCACATACATATATTAAACATAGATATATTGAACTTCCGTTATTTGCTTCATGGCTATGAATAGAAACCTTCGTTTTCTAATATCATTTGAAAAATAGATACAATTCTTTAAACCTTTCTCCATGAACAAAACGTTTGTCTTCCAGTGAAAGATCAAGGAATGTTAAAACAGACACATTGTTCATTTTTCATATTGAAGTGTGCTTTTTTGCATTGAGAGAAATAAATTAAGAAATAAATCTTAAGATATTTGATTGCATTTTATTCTTTAAAATAGTTTCTGAGTCAGTGGTATTTCCTTCCGAAACAGTTTTTAACATAAAGCTAATAAGTATTTATATGAATATATGTACGTATATGCAAATTTGCATGTATGCTGTGTGTATGCGAACATAAGCATGAAGGAATTAAATATAATCTAGTAAAAATTTATGGAAAAAGTTGCACGATTTTAATAAAAGATCGAGCACACAGAGTTAGAAATATTTAACGTTCATTTTTCGCTATTGCTTTAAAATACAAATCACACCAAAAATGTTTTAATACAACATTTTATTAATAGTTTTTCTACCTATGTAACTGCAGAATTTTTATCGTTAAATAAAGGAAAACAAATTATTCATAAAAGTAGTACTAAAATGTGAAAGCGTATGATCCCTGTGCATAATTTCCATCCCTGAAGTATGGTGATGAAATACATCAGTGTCATTCATGAAAAATTCTAAAATTGGTGTAACAAGCTTATTTATTGTAGGAAAATCAAATGAAGCAAATTGAATGCCGGAGAATAATAAACAAACAATTGTCCGTATACGGTTTTTATAATAATATTTTCAAACACACTATTTTAAAATTAAAATTTGCGCATTTTCATTATTATTAAATGTAATACATTTACGTTAGAACTATATTCCATTTTATTGAAATCTCCACAAACAAAACTTTGAATAAATAATATCGTTTGTATGTTTCCCTAGTGATTATTTTCTCTTCAAATCAATTCATATACTGTATTTTACCGTCACTATTTTTTAACACTTTCCAACCTAGTTGAAAAGTGTTTATGACTTCAGTTTTTCTGCCGTCTGGCCATCTGCCGTCTGGCCGTCTCTCCGTGCTCTAACTCCCGAAAATATCCCCGAATTGCCCTACAATTTTTATATGTTATTGTCGTTATCTATAGCATGTTTCCTATTTCAACTGAAGTGTGTAGCGTTTATAGTTTTTTTACAGGACATTCAAACGAATTCCGTTACATTACGGTCTATGGGGAAAAATCATTTGCGATTTATTTCAATGATGTTACACGATTTCAAACACATTGTAATTGATATATATCACTAAGGTGCATTACAAGAAGCTTAATATGGAATATGGTGTGCATAGCACTTATAGTTACTTTACAGGGACAGTCAGAAGAATTCCGTTACATTACGTCTATGGAGAAAACTCGTTTGCGGTTTAATTAAATAATGTTTCACTATTTCAAACGCATTGAAAGTTATATATATCACTAAGGTGCATTACAAGAGGCTTACTACATAATATTGTGTGAATAGCAGTCATCGTTCATTTACAGGGACACACAAAAGAATTCTCTACTGTCTGTTAACAATAATTCCTGGAAGTGCGTTTTAAGTTGCTGAACGCGATTTTAAAATTAATTCACTTTTTGTCTATTACGTGGTGTGTATAAATTCTGTAGATCATATACAGGGCAGCACAAAAGTTCGCTAACACATTTCCGTTTTTTGACAGAAACTCCAGAAGGAGAATTTTAAACTGTACAACGCGTTTCCTAACTAAACTAAATTTTAACATCCTATTTAGTATATATATATATACAAATCTATAGATCATATACAGGGCTGAATAAAAATAATCGGATATTTTATCGAATATTGTATATGTTGGAAATTCCTGAAATTACGTTTTAAAATATGTTATGCGTTTTCCAAATTGTTTACTTAGATGTTATCTTTCAGCTTATTAAACGGTAATGATTTGTAGAATTATTTTGGAAGCGTTGGAAAGTGTTACATAATCTATGCTTGACGCATGATTTTTCGTTCTTGTTTAAATCTTATAATACATTATGATTGCAAAGTGCATTATCTTCATTTACGATCGATAAATTTTCAAAATGAAAATAATTTTCTATTTACACATTTACATTATTATTCACTGACATAAATAAACTGAATTAACATCCCAAATATTAGGCACGTCCCTCTATTACCATCCAGTTTAATCGTTAAATTAATACAGAAATACATTACGGTCTATTTTCAGTATTTATTGAGGAATTTTGAGTGCATTTACGCCTTACCTTAATAAACAGAAGCACAATTAATACTTTAATTCTCCGACTTCTCAATAAAACATTTCCAAAAATTAACACAATTTAAACCTTAATTTTCGAAGCGTGTAAATATTTATATGGCTGATTTTAATTTTCTTTCATTAAGTATAAATATATTTCCCACAACATTGTGTTATTAACAAACTTTTAATTCATATCCTTTTTTATAACACACTATTCATACGACAAACAGAAATGTATTGTTTTGGAGTAAACATAGTAACATATTTGATAATTAGAAATTATTATAACTATTCTACTTTAACATGTAATATTTTCTTTTGTGTCGCGTCATACATATTTACTAAAATATTTAAACATTTGTATATGTGAATATCTTATTTTGAAAATGCTGTGGAAAGAAAATTGAACTTATATCGCATAAACAAAATTCTGAAATAAATGGTATATAAAAGAGTGTTTTATTCAACTAAATAGTTCTTTAGCCTCTTATCTCAAATCAACAAATAAATTGTTTACTACCACAGACAAGAGCTGACACTGATGAGTAATTCATTTATGTTCTATTCTTATCACCACTTCCAAAAAGTGTTCTTTGTGCTACATTTCTCTAACAGTTATTGTGGTAATTTATGTTAAGTATTACGGTTTCAAAAACGTGGTGCATATAGGTTAAAAAGATAGTCGCCAGTGCTAACCCTGATATGTCTCTAAACATATAAGCAATTAAAAAAAAAGAGATCTAAGTTGATGCATGGCTAAAATATATCAAGTCGTAAGCAATGCCGCACCTCTTCACTGTTAAAAACGCTTTATTTGTTTTGGTTCCAAGTAACATCAGTTTACAATACCATAAACTGGGCTTACTTAGACCCTCGGAGGGATTACTTCGACCGTTAACAAAAACAGTTTTAAATCAATCCTAGTTCTACTAAAGAAACTATTGACATAATTCAACAAAACTCGCTGAAACTTGTCAATATTCTAAACACTGTACACCCAGGACTGATTTAGAAGCTGTGTTTTGATTCCAAGTAACCTCTCGGGATCAGAGTAAACCCAGTTTACTGCACTGCTTAATATGATTTTGTATAGAAATAAACATTTTTTTTAATGTTCCAGCTTCAAAATTAGAAAGACCATTCTTTCTATACTACTATGTTCCTGAGTAAAGGCTCCGTTTTCTAAGCCTTATTCCAATGATTTTGTAAAGAAAAAGATATAAAGTTATAGATAATTTCAATTTTTAAATCGTGTCCAATCAATGTTTTTTTTTCCTCATCACACTCACTCTAAAGTTTTTTAAAATAACACATTTATTCTATTTATATACATATATATATGTTATATAAAAAATTTATTTCCTTCGTATCCTTCCATTTTATTCGCATTAATCTTTTAAATTAATCTAACTTCTGACATAATCTGCATTTCCTTAATTCTTAATAATATTTATTCCTATTTAATGTCCTTTTAAAAGTAAATATCCGTATATTAATAATTATCTTATTCCAAATCTTAATCTAAAATTTTAAGTTCATTCGTAGCTTTTATCAGCTCCCCAATCTATAAAATTCTGAGACGCATTCTCATTTCGAATGTTTTTTAAAAAGCCATTTTCTTTTTATTATTATGCTATGTCTTTCGCGCGCTGAGGTAGTTTCACTTCAAAATTGATACGCGCTCAAGTGAGGGATTCTTTACTGTCTTAGCTCCTCCCTCTAGCCTCATTCGCTGGTCTATAGGTCACCTCTCACTCATTGGTTTGTGCGCTCATGACGTAATTTTCTGTATGTCTCCGCGGAGAGAACAAAACTCGCCCGCATCGGTCGGAGAACTAGATTTTTGACGTAACTGAAAGTGTTGTAGAGGTGGCGAGACGGGTAAGTATAGCTGTAACATGAACTTAACCCTACAATGTCACCGACAGCTTAATATTATTGCGTGTGAAAGTATGTAGACGACAGCTAGACCAATGGAGGTTAACCAATTCTTTTATTAACCTAACGAACATAAGTTATGAAATTTATAAAATAAAAGTAACGTGCTTTTTGCACTTCTAAAGACACACATGTCCAGTTTGTATAGAATGCTATGTAATGCTCTCTTGACTTCCTGCCTCGCTTCTTGTCAATAACTTCCAGTTTAAATACAAGAGCATTCGCCTGTTGCCATTGTGAAAAGAATTAATGAATACAGTCCTGTTTGAGAGATCTTGCATCTTATCAACCCGTCCGATTCTGTCATCAGATAATTCGCATCGGAAAGCCGAGCCATCGAAGTGGGTGTCGAGAAGTAGAGTACTTCCATATCTCAGTACCAGTAGGTTTCGCTGGTGAAATTTGTCCACTGTCGAAACAGCTGGCGTTACTGCATGAATGAGTTGCTCGAATCTAGGGTAGTTAGATTCTAGAGTTTGTCCACAGTGGCAACAGCTAGAGAGCACTGCACGAATGAGTCGCCACAGGTACTCCCCCTCCAGTCTGAAAGACGAAAAGAAAAAGATTAAACAAGATCTGTGAGAGGAATTAAAAATCTTACATGGCGCCCACTGCGGGTAACGTATGAGGTAGGATCGTTGTCCAGATCGGCGGTATTGAACAAAAAAGCAGGCTTGAGTCGATTAATGGAAATATGAGTGTCACGTCCATTAATATTGACAGAAAAATACTTGTCATTACGTTTCGTAACTGGATAAGGGCCATCGTAGATTTGTTCCAAAGGTTTACGAACATAGTCTTTTCGGACAAAGACATGGGATGACGTCATCAACTCAGGATGGACAAAACATTAATTTTGGTATGATGCGAAGTTGGAACTGGTCGGAGGCGGTGCATAATCTCCCGGAGTAAAATTAAGAATTCGTGGTGTTCCGGCTGTTTCGTTGTTTGGGAACGAAAAAATTCACCGGGAAGGCAAAGAGGGGAACCGTAAACCAGCTCCGCCGGGGAGGAATGCAAATCAGGTTTGAATGCAATTCGCAATCCCAAAAGTATCGTTGGCAAAATTTCTGTCCATTTGTCTGTCACGTGGCATTTAATGGCACTTTTAAGGCGACGATGAAAAATTTCAATCACGCCATTGGAGGAAGGGTTATATGCTGTTGTGAGAGTTTTATGTGAGCCAAGAAATTTCACAAATGATTTAAAAAGGTCGCTTTCGAACTGTCGACCCTGATCCGTAGTTATGAATTCTGGGACGCCGAATCGGACAATCCAGCCATTATAAAACGTTCTAGCTATCGTATCCGCAGTTATATCTGCCATGGGAAAAACTTCTGGCCATCTGGTATATCGATCGATGCAAGTTAAGCAGTATCTAAATCCATTCGGTGGTGGAAGTGGCCCTACGATATCTAGATGAATATGTCTAAATCTACATTTAGGGAGTGGGTAATGTCCTATTTCAGATTTTAGTTGACGATGTATTTTACTTTTCTGACAGGCGATGCACTTTTGAGCATACTCTAATACATCCTTACGTAACTTTTTCCAGACAAAACGTTTTCGAATGAGGTCGACTGATCCTTTAACACCTGGATGCGAAATATTATGCAGCATCAAAAAAATGGGTAAACGAAAATTTGGCGGTACGTAAGGTCTCACAGTTCCTGTCGATATATCACACCAAAGTTGCAGTTTGGAAGGAGAAAGTTCAAGGGGAATCATTTTGAGGGTGTCAGAATCCCGAAGTAAACGCAATTCAGCATCGTCACATTGGGCTTTTGCAAGATCGATATAGTCAATACTCTCAGGTACTTTAATTTCCGAAATACGGGAAAAGGCGTCAGCCACTATATTATCCTTTCCAGGGATGTAGCGAATGTCTGTAGTAAATTGGGAAATGTATTCCAAATGTCGCTGTTGTCGAGGTAAGCTAGTGTCACTCTGATTTACAAATGCGAAAGTTAGTGGCTTATGATCGGTAAATACAGTAAATTGACGCCCTTCAATTATATGACGAAAATGCTTAATAGAACCACGGCCAAACTCGATCTTTCTCCCTCCCCTCATACGGCCTTCACCATCACCCCTTAGTTTCGGAATCGTTAAAGGGCTACTTTCGCCGGTAGGTGGCGCGCTATACTTACCATAAATAATGCTTACTAAAGGTTACTTCTATACATAAAAATACAAAAATCTTTGCAATATATTCATTATAAAAGGTATGTATAACATATGTATCTTTTGTTTCGGCGTTTTCTTTACTACAAACAGGAAAAACTAAAAGATTTAGAGATAAAATATATAAATACAATGCTTTTAGCAATGAAAAATAGTTTAAATAACTCGAACTATAAAGTGCAAAACAAACATTATAAGTAAATTTTATATATTTATATACATTTAAATTCTTGATTACTTGAAACATTGATAATTCTAAGCGTAAAATACACAGTAAAAAATTTAAAAAATAATTACTAGTTTCATAATAGTAGTAAGAAAATTAAGCAAGTTCGCCAATATCCGGCAATGAACTCATATCGTTTTTTTTTTTCTCAAAACATGGATTATTTTTACACTATTCTTAATTATTTAAAATATGTATATATATGTATATTAAAAACAATTTTCAATAAATTTAATCATTATAGGTACTGATCTGAAATATATAAGCATTATATATAACATATCTATCTTTTGCTTCGGCGTTTTCTTTGCTACAAACAGGAAAAACTAAAAGATTTAAAGATAAAATAAATAAATGCAATGCTTTAAGCAATTAAAAATAGTTTAAATAACACCCTACTATAAAATGTAAAACAAACATTATAAATAATTTTTTATATTTATATACATTTCAATTCTGGATTACTTGAAACATTGATAATTCTGAGCGTAAAATACACTGTAAAAATTTTAAAAAGATTTACTAGTTTCACAATATTAAGAAAATTAAGCAACTTCGCCAATATCCGGCAATGAACTCATACCGAAATTTTTTTTTCCTCAAAACATGGATTATTTTTACACAATTCTTAATTATTTAAAATATAGGTATATATGTGTACATTCAAAACAATTCTCAATAAATTTAACCATTATAGGTGCTGATCAGAAATATATAAGCATATAGAAATATGATAGAATTACATATCAAATTAAATATTATATTCTAATTCTGGAAAGTCATGGTATAAAAGTATGTATATGATAAAAATAAAAATATACTTTCATGTTTCATAATATCAACAGAATAAGACAACCTATTTCGCCAATATCCGGCAATCACCTCATATCGCTTTTTTTCGCTCAAAACATGGATTATTTAACAAATTCATAATAATTTTTAATTTAATATATAAAATTTAATATAATAGTTTAGACGATTACGTTTGAATTTAGGATTGGTACAATCCTAAAATTCTAGTAAAATTCAGTCTAAAATTGTGGAAATTAGACTGATGAATTGTAGTTTAGGATAAGACAACCCACCTCTATCCTGATTGGCAATTAACTGAAGTATGGTTGCATCACAGTGATCTGTTTCTATGCTTGATAAGCATGATTCTTATTCAAAATTTCCTTGAATTACTCTTACAAGATTACTTATCCGCTAACAATGCCAATACTTGCAAACTTCAGCTTAACTCTTGGTGGTGCTAGCAGTTAAAAAGAAATTAATTAAGTGGTTTATAATTTCGATCATTAAAATTCAGTTTAAATCTACAAATAAATTGAGAGCCGCAGAATTTTATAAGGCACATATTTCGAAAATTTTGCTCTGTACTTCTACTGATTGCTGGTGTATCGGTAATAAAAGCGCCTATTCATGAAAAGAAATTCCAGGTATTTTTTTCTCTGAATTTGAAGCACAATGTGGAACACAGCAATGAACCATTTTCAACAAAAGAAAAATAAGAACACGCAATTTCATTTACGTTATATCTAAGAAAATACAAGAGTGAAAGGCGAGAATAAGGAAATTCTCCATTAGCCATGGTAAGTAATAGCGCCCCCTACTTTCTCCGGGGAGAAAATGTTATTCCTCTTGAACAAAGGGAAAATGACTTTTTGTTACGGCCGTATAAGAGGAAGGAGAACGATCGCGTTAGGCCGTGATAGAACAATAAATTTCGAGAAATTCGCGATCATAGGTACTATGATTTTGTTCAGTAGGTGTCAATTTACGGGGAAAAAACGCGAGAGGTTGAATATCACCATTAACAATTTGCTGTAATACGGAACCGATACCGATATCCGAAGCATCAACATGTAACGAAACTTGTGCCCAGGCACATAGTGAAATAGCAAAGTTGAGTCTGCAATGCTTTTCTTACATCGTTCAAAAGACTGCGTAGTTGCATCAGTCCAATGAATGGGAGCATTGTCATTTTTTTTCTTTCCTTTACACAAGTCGTGTAATGGAGCCTGAATAGATGCCGTTCCTTTTAAATGTTTATGATAAAAATTTATCATAGCTAAAAATCTACGTAATTCATTAACAGTTTTAGGTAGTGGAAAATTAAGTAATTTATCGACTTTTTCTGGCAAGGGAGCTATTCCTTTACTGTTGACTGAAAATCCTAAGTATGGTAACTCCTTTACGCCAAAGATGCATTTATCGACGTTAAGCACTAAACCATAAGAATGCAAACGTTCAAATATCTTTTCAAGATCTTTTAAATGTGTTTCCTCGTTTTCCGAGGCTACTAAGACATCATCTAGATAAACGAAACAATTAAGACCTCTTAATACTTCGTCCATAAAGCGCTGGAAACTTTGCGCTGCATTGGATAATCCAAAACACATGAATAAATATTCAAAGAGTCTAAAAGGTGTAGTAACGGCACTCTTTGGGATGGACGCTTCGTCGAAAGGAATCTGGTGGTAGGCTTTCATAAGATCCAATTTAGAAAAAACACTTTTTCCAGTTAAGCCGTAAGAGAAATCATGAATGTGGGGGAGGGGATAGCGGTCAGGAACAGTGACAAAGTTTAAGCGGCGGAAATCGCCACAAATTCTCCATTCCAAATTCTTTTTAGGTATCATATGGATTGGACTCGCCCATGGACTTTTTGATGGTCTAATTAAACCTTGATCCATTAAGGATTTAAACTCTTGCTTAGCGACTTGCAGCTTTTCATACGATAACCTTCTGGGTCTCGAAAAAATAGGGGGACCTTTTGTCAAAATTGTGTGCGTAACAGTATGAGGTTTGCGAGTGACATGAAGCATAGCCGGGTTAGTAATGCTGGGGTATTTCTGCAATAGCTTATGATAAACCGTAATGCCGGAAACTGTTTTTAATCCGAGGGCATTTCCAACCGTAAAAACACCCTTCGAGGATTTTTTAGATATGCTATCAATGATTATCCGGTTTTTCATATCCACTATTAACCCAAAATGTTGTAAAAAATCTGCACCTAAGATAGGGCGATCTACTTCTGCTATTATAAAAGTCCATTTTAGTGGTTTGTGTAACCCAAGATCCAGCGTTAACTGACATGTACCATAAGTTAAGATTTTTGATCCATTAGCAGCGTATAAGGACAAATGTGTATCAGGTGTTTTATGCACTAAAGGGTCTCGGGGAAACGTACTACAAGCTGCACCGGTATCCACCAAATAGTGGAAACCTGATTTCCTATCTGACAAAAACAGACGAGTTGCATAGTTTTCATTTTCGAAAAACCACGAAGTGGTATCTAATTCCTTAGCGAAGTTACACAATCCTGTGCATTTTTTAGCTTTATTTCCGAATCGAAAAAGGTACCAACATAATTTCTGGTTCCTGGCTTCACGAGAACCACTTCTGGAACGATTACGTGTAAGAGGTTTGTTCTTACTCAAACTACGTGTCCGTGTAGTAGACCGAGTTAAGTCATCCAAACGTTTATGGAGTATGTCAATTTGACGTATTAATCCATCAAGTTCTGAGGAAATACCAGATGTTTTCACTTCAGATAATACTGGTGCCAAACCAGGAATGTCACAAATTTTATCAGCTATTTTAGCCAAATCGGTTAGATTATCTTTACTTATAGACAAAATTTGCTGAACGGATACTGGCAAACGCTGAAGCCAAAGTGTACGCAGAACATCTTCTGATATTTTATCAGTAGCGACAGTTTTCATTTCATGTAACAGCTGAGAGGGGCGTTTATCGCCTAATTGCAAATCTTGTAAAAGCGTTCTCAAACGAACAATCTCAGATTGAGAAAATTGTTCCGTAATGCGAGATTTTAACGTTCCATACGCGTTTGTGGCAGGGGGTGTACGGATTAGATCACGTACATAAGACAAAATATCTGTGTCTAATGCAGCCACAACACAATGAAACTTTGTATCGTCGTTAGTAATTCCTGCCGTAACAAATCCAGATTCTACTTGAAGAAACCAAAAGTCTATATCAGATTTCCAAACGGGGGGTGCACGAAATGCGATACGAGAAACTTCGTCGTCAGGCATAGCGACAGCATATGGTACAATAAATACTTAATGTAATAAGAATTGGAACATACTCACTTGAAAACAGATGTTTCAGATTAGTCCAGAACGGTCAGTCGTCAAGAAAACTTTTCACTAGGGTCACCAGATCTGTGGACGTCCGGGGTCACCAAATCTGTAGAGGTGGCGAGACGGGTAAGTATAGCTGTAACATGAACTTAACCCTACAATGTCACCGACAGCTTAATATTATTGCGTGTGAAAGTATGTAGACGACATCTAGACCAATGGAGGTTAACCAATTCTTTTATTAACCTAACGAACTTAAGTTATGAAATTTATAAAATAAAAGTAACGTGCTTTTTGCACTGCTAAAGACACACATGTCCAGTTTGTATAGAAAGCTATGTAATGCTCTCTTGACTTCCTGCCTCGCTTCTTGTCAATAACTTTCAGTTTAAATACAAGAGCATTCGCCTGTTGCCATTGTGAAAAGAATTAATGAATACAGTCCTGTTTGAGAGATCTTGCATCTTATCAACCCGTCCGATTCTGTCAGCAAATAATTCGCATCGGAAAGCCGAGCCATCGAAGTGGGTGTCGAGAAGTAGAGTACTTCCATATCTCAGTACCAGTAGGTCTCGATGGTGAAATTTGTCCACTGTCGAAACAGCTGGAGTGACTGCATGAATGAGTTGCTCGAATCTAGGGTAGTTAGATTCTAGAGTTTGTCCACAGCGGCAACAGCTAGAGAGCACTGCACGGATGAGTCGCCACAGTGTAAACAAATATGTATCTGGTGTTTTTATGTCGTAGAATATTCATCTGGCCATTTAACATCTTTAAATCAATGAAGTGAACCATCGTGAAGCCCGAGGCTATAAGTGTTATACCTGTGGAAATTGTGATGCATCGCTCTTATTCTTAATAAACTATTTATCTGAAAATTGGCTGGACTCTACTGGAGAAACTGTTCTGGAGTCTTTTCATTGCCTCACTACTTCGCCATGATCGTGATTATCGACTGCAATATATTAGTTATTTAACGGACTACCCCTTTTCTCATGGAAAATTACATCTGGTACTATCTCAGCTTAGACAAAATACCACACACACATATATATATATATATATACAGATATAATAAAAAATAAATCTTACAAATTAGGGAAACAAATATAATATTCTTTAAAAATTAACTGATTTCAAAGAAATTCAGAACTTCAATACACTTATAAAATATCGTTTAGTAATTAGAAAACACCAAGCTCTCTATCGTTACATTTCTTGGATTTATTTTTGTGTTTTATCCCTTTAAATATTTTACCTGATTCATTAAATTATGGCACGATGCTTCAAATAAAATGTCATTTTCTAAATCGCGATAAATTTTCGAAAATTTTACAAAATTTCCATTACCTGCGAAATATATGCGGTTTCTAAACCAAAATATTTTTCTAAATCTGAAGAATATTTCAATTAATTAGAAGAGAGGCAGCTTTATCATTCAAATTTGTATATCTAAAGGAGATATATGCGAAACCATTATATTCATTTAATTAAGTTTTCTGTAACCCTTTTACTGATAAGAGAATTTTCACAGACATAAAGATATTGTTTATTTATGACAATACTTGGCTATTTATTGAACTTTTATAATAATTGAATACAGAAAATTTCATTTGAAATTTTAATTAATTATCTCTTTATAAGTTCTATCAACACTAATGGAATGCAAATAAATTAGATATTTACTAATATGACAAACTCTTTAACTTTAAAGACGTATTCTGCAGTCTCTTTTATTAAAATTATTGTGTGCTAAGCATTGAAAATATATTTCCTATTTTATCCGTATCTCTACATTTATTAACTATCTAGTGTGTTATAATTACTACGGATAAATTTCTAAAAATACATCTTTTGCATTTACTGTTTTCATTTTGATGCAATCTGCTTTTATAAGAAAACATAAAAAAAGCTTTTATTGACATAGATTCAGTTTAAAATTTTATTTACATGTGTTTAGTACCCCCCCCCCCCCCCCCCGCCAAATTGAAAATAATCCATACGCTGCACTGGCTGGTAGTTCTAATATAACTTTAGTTCTAAATGATGTAAGAAAAACAGAACGAAAAATCATGCATCAAGAATACATTAGAAAACACTTGCCAACACATCCAGAAAACTGTAACGAAAGTTCACCGTTAAATAAGGTAAAAGAAGATAGGTAAGTAAACAGTCTAGAAAATATATACCACATACATTTTTCGAAATTACTTTCCATTGTAAAAAAAAAACAAATGGTCGAATTATATTGTGCAGCTCTGTATATTAACTGTAGATTTGGATACATAAAATTTAGTTCAGTTAGAAAATTCACATTTAGCAATTTTCGACAATCAATGAAATGCACCCGAAATCTTTTGCACAGCCTGTATATTATCAAAACACTTTTGTACACACCACATATTATGCTAAAATTTAATTTCGATCAAAAAAAGCACAAGGGAACTTAAAACCCACTTCCAGCAATCACCAATTGTAAACGACGATCAATTTTGTTCTTTTAGTAGCCCTGTATATGAATTTATTTATATCCCACAAACTTATATTAGTCTACTAAACATAGTTCAGCAGGAAAATGCGTAACACTATTAAAAATTACTCTTAAGCCATTCACTCCCACAGTCTGTAATACTTACGAATCCCCTTGACTAGCCCTGTATATGATCAACCGAATTTATACACACCACGTAATAGGAAAAAAATAGTTAAACTTAATAATCAAACCAAACTTGAAAACGTACTTATAACACATACACTATAATTATCGCACGTATACTGTAACATATCTTTTGTGTGTACCTGTAAATGAACGATAAACGCAATGCACACCTTACTTTGAAGCGAGCAATTTATATTGCTCCTCAGTAATGCATATTATTTTCATTACCTTTAAAATAGTGAAACATCATTAAATTACACTGCAAACGATTTTCCCCCATAGAACAATGTGTAACAGAAATATTTTATTTGACCCTGTAAATGAACGATAAACCAATGCACATCATACTTTTAAGCGAGTAATTTTTAGTGCACCTCAATAATGCATATGATTTTCATTATGTTTGAAAAAGTAAAAACATCATTAAATTACACTGCAAACGATTTTTCCCCGTAAAACCATGTGTAACAGAATTGTTTTATTTGACCCTGTAAATGAATAATAAATGCTTTGTACCCCATATTCTACAAAAAGCATGCTTTAAAGCGCGTCATAATTATATACCAGTTTCATCATGTTTCAAATGGCGTAGCATCCTCAAAGTGCACTTGAAACGATTTGTTTATTGACTCTAATGTAACGGAATACTTTTGACTATCCCTGTAGAAAACCTATAAGTGCTACTCTTCATATTCAATAGGGAACATGCTGTATTAAACGACAATAACATATAAAAAGTTTAGGGCAATCCGAGTATATTTACGGAAGTTAGAGCATAGACAGACGCAATATCAAACAAAACGAAGTCATAAACACTTTTCAACTAGGTTGGAAAGTGTTAAAATAAAAAGAAAACTTACAGTTAAACTGAGGGCAATGAGCTCACAGGCTATTCACACTAAATGTATATTTTACTCTTATTTCAAAGAATTTGAAATAAGCCCCTCGAAAAATAAAGAAATCGACAATATATTAAGAGGGGAGGGGTCATCCCCACTTTACCCACCCTCATAGTTAACTAATGAGCCCCTTAAACTAATCAGAGAATACTGTAATTACAATGAATATATATACAAAATTTGAAGAAAATCTAATAATTCTGCATAAAAAACCCATTTATCTAAATTAAGGGGGGTTTAGCCCTCCCCCCTTTCTCCTTTGTACTTAACCAATGAACCCTCAAAACTATTCAGAGAAGCGCTTTATCAAAACGAACCTATATACAAAATTCGAAGAAAATGGGATAATTCTGCATGAAAAACCCATTTATCTAAATTAAGGGGGGTTAGCCCCCCGTTCCCCCATTTTATACTGAACCAATGAACCCCCAAAACTAATCAGGGAAGCGCATTATTACAATGAACCTATATACAAAATTTGAAGAAAATCGGGTAATTCTGCATGAAAAACTCATTTATCTAAATTAAGGGGGGATTATCCCCCCTTTCCCCCTTTATACTTAACCAATGAACCCCCAAAACTATTCACAGAAGCGCATTATCAAAATGAACCTATATACAAAATTTGAAGAAAATGGGCTAATTCTGCATAAAAAACCCATTTATCTAAATTAAGGGGGTTAGCCCCCCGTTCCCCCCTTTTATACTTTATCAATGAGCCCCCAAAACTAATCAGGGAAGCGCCTTATCACAATGAACCTATAAACAAAGTTTGAAGCAAAACTGTTATTTCTATCAAGAGCTATCGCGTTACGTACATACGTACATACGTACATACATACAGAACGGGTGGTCACATAAGCTCTCAGGCTTTGATAGCCTGTGAGCTAAAAACAAAAGTATTATTTCAAATTATGGAAAGTTCTTTATGCTTATATGTAGGTTATTTTGTATTTGATTATTTTTTTTATTTTGACTTTCATTTACTTTTATTTAGATGCAGTGTTATTTAAAAAATAATAATATAAACACATGTATACTACACAATAAAAGAGAAAGTTATGGATTTAAGTCATACAAAATTCATTCTGATCATGTATAATCTAAATGGCATAATGTTTATCACATTGAAATTCAATTTAAACGTTTAAAAGTTCAATAGTAACACCATATTTTTCTTTTCAACGTGCCATAAAACGTAGAAATACAAAGTTTTATTATTTTTGAAAGATTAGTGAGTGATACATATACACTGGTTTCCAAAAATTAAGGAAAAATCACAAAAATAGCGATAACTTAAAATATTACATGTACATTTTAATGAAACTCAGTCACAATATTCAACTCATAGTAAGGTACGAGCAGGGAAGACCGATCTATGCTCGGTCAAAATTAGCTTTGAGTTCAAATATCCTGACGCATGACCAAAATGACCCACTAATTAAATTTTCTCAAACATGTAACCTATCCCAACAGTCTTCTCGTGCTCAAAAACCATAGGAGGCAAAATTTAGTCTACATAATCGTAGCCGTTTTTAAGATAAAATAGCTTGACCCATAATGACTCATGACCAAAATGACCCACTAATTGAATTTTCTCGAAAATGAGACCTAGCCCAACAGTCTTCTCGTGCTCAAAAACATTAGGAGGCAATATTTAGTCTAAATAGTCTGAGTCGTTTTTAAGTTAAAATAGCTTGACCCATAATGACCCATGACCAAAATGACCCACTAATCGAATTTTCTTGAACACGTGACCTAGCCTAACATTCTTCTCGTGCCCGAAAACCATAGGATGCAAAATTTAGTGTAAATAATCTGAGCCTTTTTTAGATAAAATTAGCTTGACCCACAGTGACCCAAAAACGACCCCCTAATCGAATTTTCTCGGACATGGGACATATCCCAATGATTTTGTCGTACCCGAAACTCGTATGACACAAAATTTAATCAAAATCGTTAGAGCCGTTTTTTAGATAAAATTAATTTGACCCGCGATGACCCAAAAATGACCCACTAATCGAAAGTTCTCGAACATGTGACCCAGCCCAATAGTCATCTCGTGCTCGAAAATCGTCAGATACAAAATTTAGTCAAAATCGTTTGAACCGTTTTTTAGATATAATTAGCTTGACCCTGACCCTTGATGACCCAAAATGACCTACTAATCGAATTTTCTCGAACACGTGACCTAGCCCAATGGTTTTCTGGTGCCCAAAAACGGTAGGGTACAAAATTTAGTCCAAATCGTTAGAGCCGTTTTTAAGATAAAATTTGCATATATATATATATATATATATATATATATATATATATATATATATATATAACCACACACAAGATTTGCTTGTATTAGAATATATGATTTGCATATACAGTGGAACTCCAGATATACGTTACCTGAGTTGTACGTTTCCCTCACTTATACGTTTCAACTCAGCGGTCCCGTCCACTTGACATTAAAAATTAGCTGAGTTATACGTTTTGAATTACACATTTCCCTCAGTTATACGTTACGTTTTTGCGTCCCCGGACGAATTTTTTTTCATTTATCCATTTTGAAACCGGAAACACTGACGATGCGGCCGAGAAGTCTGATTTGAAAGATCCCACTCAAACTTCAGAGCTGATGTGAAAGCTTTTGACGTAGTAAAGCGGTTCGTTAGTAGTAAAAGCAATAACCATAAGGCGGCTGCATTATTAACAGAAATGCAAAGTTTGCTGTTCAGTACCAGCTCTGCCGAAAACAAACAGCCGAAGATTAGTGATTATTTCAACAAGATTCAGTAAACTACTGAAATGTCTTTTGATAAATGATTTATATGCGAAGGCGATTCCAACGATTTCTTTTAAGTACTCTATGTGTATTAAAAATAATTTTAATAAAGCTTTTCTGATAAAATAACTTCATATGTACTTCTCTTATATACTTTTTCCTTCTCATTTCCATTTCCAAAAATTTATGTCATGAGTGCAGTACTACTTAGGAAACTTCTGTTTCCAATATAAAATGTAGCAAACTCCTCAGAGGATCAAAGTTTTCACGATATATTTTAAAAATTGTTCCGGTAAACCATTAATTGAGTTGTGCGTTTTACTGAGTTATACGTTTCGTTTGTCCGGTCCCGGGCAAAACGTATAACTGGAGTTCCACTGTATATATATACAAGTTGGAAATTGTACGTCAAACTTTACAAACGAGGTGCGTTCGTACTTTAGCTACTTATATAAATATTCAGATGTTTTCTGATTTTTAATTCTGTGAAATGAATTATATCGTCTGCAGATCAATTTCTGTAATAAAATAAGTATCTCGGTCGCTTGACGATTAAACTTCGGAAGCTCCTATAACAAAAAAGCACCGATTTAAAAAAAAAAATCAAATTTCTTAATAAATATTTTTATTAATATCTCCTAAAGTTTTGATTCGATTTTAATAAAATTTGAAATGTCTCGACAAAATTCTGCAAAGATAATATATTTTAAATTGCAAACCATTCGGTTGGGTAGTTTTTGCTTTGTTATATGCGGACGGACGGACGGACGGACGGACAGACAGACGGACAGACAGACGGACGGACGGACGGACAGACGGACGGACCAAGCGACGACAATAGGTGCTACGTATTTATATAATTACGAACGCACCTAATAACCACACACAAGATTTGCTCGTATTAGAATATATGATAAAATAACATGAAAATACATTAATATACAATTCTGGTGTTTCAAAAAATAGCATAGTTATAAAATTAGCAAAATCAATTTGTTAGTTTGGTATAGGAAACGTACCTTTAATATGCCGTATGATCACCCCTAATAGCAATACAGCACATACAGCGATGTGTCATACTGTCAGTAATGCGGTCAGTAATGTGTCATACTGTCAGTTTGTTGTCAACCTAGCGTTGTTGTCCTGTAACAGGAAATCATTACCTATTGTACCGGCATAAGGGCGCACATAAGCATCAAGGATGTCATCTCTATAGATGTAAGCATTCACGGTTCCACGTGGAAAGACATGGAGATCTGCGCATCCACCCAAAGAGATACTGCCCCAAACGCAGACACAGCCTCCATGTATGAATCTCTTTCACGAATGTTTGATGGATGATAACGTGTTCGCTGTTCTCTTCAACTCAAACAACGCCTACTATCGCTGTGGAGGCAAACCTTGACTCATCTGTGAATAGAACACGCCTCCATTGATCAGCTGTCCAGTGGACATGTTGACGTGCCCACATCAAACGTTCCCTCCGGTGACGTGAGGTGAGCGGCACACAAATTGGTGGTCGCCTTGCGTAAAGTCCACCTTCGTGAATCCTTCTATGCACAGTAGACATTGACACTAACCTTCCAGTGGCTACAGCGAGGTAGGGTCTAAGATGAGATGGGGTCGTGGTTCTATTCCTTCGTAAACATAACTGCAAATATCGGTCATCTGCGCTTGTCGAAACCCTTTGCCGTCTTTGGCTGGACCTTCTTGAGCCCAAAACGGTGGTTTGAAATCGTTGCCAAAGCCTATGAACCACAGAAGGACTCACATTTAGTCATCTAGCCAGCTCTGTCAAACTTTGTCCTTCCCAATCTCCAAATAGCTCTAAATCGCAGTTCTGCGGGCAAATGATGCTCCAAGGTCATTGTAATGAATTGACTATCCCAGATTTATAATATCGCTGTCACAGCGACAGCTGCAGCCTTACTCTCTAAAGTGCATTTTTATGTTCCCTACAGATGACACAATGCGATTGCAGCGCCACTAATTGGCATTTGGTCTATTTATTCAGCATTTTTTATTTAACAATGTATGCAAATTTTACGGATTGCGGATTGCTTTATTTGTGAACGAGTTATCGCTATTTTTGTGATTTTATACTATTTTGTGTCTAAATACCCTTTTAATTTTAACAGAAGACAATTCCTCGTCAAGCCATCTTTTGCGATGACAATCTCAAGGGCTGAATATGTTGGAATCTATTTTCCCAAATCACTGTTTACACAATTATACGTTGCATTATCCAGAGTAATATTTCAAGAAAAAAACTAACATTTGTTTAATAACAAATGATTTGAATCAAAATAATGTTGTGTAAAGTGAATTTTGAAGTAAATTCATAAATAAAGCATTAATATGTGATATAAAGCTTGATGTAGTTAATAGGGAATCTAAAATTATACATATTAGACTAGGTAAAATTCTGTCAAGTATTACGAAAAATATAGGATAAAAAGGAAATACTTCATTTTGTATACTGAAAAGTAAATATGCATACGATAGAAATGGTTAAATCAAAACATCTATTTATTCCATGTTGTATTATAACCAAAAACATGTCTGATTATTGCTGAAGTCATTTTGTTGGTAGCAACGAAATGACTAATAGATTTCGCTTTTACTGCATCTTTTAAAAGATTTAAACATCGAACAATTTCAATTTATAACAGATTAGAAGTTACAATTATTTAAGAAAATTTCAACTTAGACAATCTTGGTAGACGCATGATATTGTCTACATCTTTCGTTGGTTGACCAAGATGGCATGGTTGAAAACATGCCATAGTAACATTAGAACTACCATGATCGTCCTTTTGAAGGTTACCAAATGAATGTATTCCGATTCGAACCAGAAATTTCTTTTTAAAATAAATTAAATAAAACTCACTGAAATACGTTAAATGAATAATTTAAGTAGTTTTAAATAAAATTTCTTGTGTGAAATAGTTTTAAAAAAACTAGAGTAAAATTTCCGGTAGTTCTAGTGTTAACGATGTGTCATCACTGCCATTGATATTTCAAGAAGAATTACCTGTTGATATTGAAGCCGTAGAATCTTAAAAACTAACAAGATGCAATGGCAGTTTTTAGAAAACTAGGAAAACCAAATTTGTTTATAACGTTTACTTGCAATCCGAAATGGTGAGAAATTACAAAAAATTCAAATACAATCATCCTGAAAATAAGAACGTTGATTTATGCATTAGAGTTTTTAATCAAAAATAAAAATACTAATGGACGTTCGGTAAAGTAGCTAGGCACAAACATGTGATTGAATTTCAAAAACGAGGTCTGTCCCATGCCCATATTTTATGAATTTTAGATCAAAATGACCAAATTCAAATTTCTGAAGCCGCTGACTTTATATGTGCCGAAGTTCCAGGCAAAAATGACACTACTTTCATTGAAATTGCTACTAAAAATATGATGCACGGACCTTGCAGTTATAGATATCCGCAGCATATTGTGATAGAAAGGAAAATAAATGCAGACAAAATTATCCAAAATAATTTCAAGACGCAGCATATTTGTATTAGGAAGGCTTTCTTCAATTACACAATCGTTGGGTAGTTCCATATAATACATATTTTTGTTGCAAATACAATGTACACAAAAATGTTGAAATATGCAGTAAATTACCTCAGTGAAATACCTTTACAAATACGTGTACAACGTATCTGACAAAGCAGTTTTTCAAATTTCTAATTCAACTGAACCAAATAAAGATGAAATAAAGTCTTTTGTTGATAGCCGATATGTTTCGACTTCAAAGGCTTTATGGCGAAATTTTAGTTTTCCTATAAATAATTAATCCTCGTATGTGACACGATTGACTGTTCATTTAGAAACAAATGGTTTTCTTTGGAGATATTAGAGCGCAAAATACAACAGCCATTTTCGAGCGAAATCCTCAAACAAAGTTGACTGCTTGGTTCAAACTTAATTCAACAGATCTCCAAGCAAATTGTTACCTATATGTAGATACACCACAACATTATACGTGGAATAAATTAAGTAAAACATTGAAAAATAGAAGAAATA
Source organism: Maratus michaelseni (assembly GCA_963931845.1). Taxonomy (NCBI): domain Eukaryota; kingdom Metazoa; phylum Arthropoda; class Arachnida; order Araneae; family Salticidae; genus Maratus; species Maratus michaelseni. The sequence continues at coordinate 260,028,047 of OZ007589.1, read as the reverse complement.
GGGATTTTTCAATTGTTAAGGTCTATATCTATACAGTTCTTATTTCAAACCGATAAATTTTATTTTTAAGACTTGTATCATGTTACTGGTGCAAAAGATTTTAATGATTTGCGATCAGTAAATGGTTTTACTTCTGAAACCAAAGGTCTTATTGAACATGATAAAAAGTGGATGTTCACACTTGAAGAAGCATGCTCATCTCGGAAACCAAAACAATTGCGTGAACTCTCTGTATCAATTTTAGTACCTTGTAATCCACAAAAGCCTGAGCATTTATAGGAGAGGTTTAAATATTATTTTACCGAAGATATTTACATACGGTGAGTTAAACAATGTGGTCTAGAAATATCTCGCGAAATTGAACTTGCTCTAAAAGATATTGAATTGATTTTGAGGAGAAGTATTCGCTCTTGAACTGACTTTGAAAACATGCCATATTAACGATGTGTCATCACAGCCATGGATAATTGAAGATGATTTACCAATTGATATTGAAGCCATAAGGCAACAAGTTTGCGACAATGAATAAATAATGAATCACGATCAAAAATCAATTTACGTTGAAGTTTCGCTAGCTGTTTTTTAAATAAAAATTCTAAAGTTACTTTACTGACGACCCAAGGAGGCACTGGCAAAACATTTTTACTTAATGCAGTTAAAAAAACAAAATTTGAGATCATAATATGGTTGCGTTATCTGTTACATCTTCTGGGATCGCAGCTTTGTTATTAGATTAAGGTAGAACAGTACATTCAAGATTCAAAATACCGCTGAATTTGAACGAAGCATGTACGAGTGAAATTAGTAAGCAATCTGAACTTAATAAATTAATAAGAAAAACGAAGTTAATCGCCTAGGATGAAGCACAAATTAGAGCAAATTAGTATTTGAATTGTATTATGAACCAAACACATGTCTGATTATTGCTGAAGTCATTTTTATGGTAGCAACGAATTAACTAAAACATTTCGTTTTTACGACTTTCTTTTAAACTCCTAAACATAGCACAATTTCAATTTTTACACAGTCGAATAGGGAAAAAATGCAATTTCTTTGAAAACTGTATTTAAATTTAATGATTTTTTATGTTTTTAAAAATAATTTCCAAGCATGAATTATTTTTAAATCTATCTGTAATCACATGCAGCGCAATTACGAAAGATTAATCTGTTTGCATTTAAAACAATATAAATAGTTCCATATATATTCCCAGCTAATATTACAGAACGATACTAAAACTTCATAAAAATATAGACATCAATAATAATATAATATATCTAAAATGCAAATTTAACAGACATGTTCCCGAACTACGCACTTAAACAATTGAAATTTTCAGAATAAAAAAACCTGCAGTAAGCAGCGAAATCTTGTACGATTTCTTTCATCATTAACTCCTGGCATGCGGCTAATATAAAAGTATCGCTTTATTAAATTTCACCATTTTATTTGAATATATTATTGATATTTATCTTATAAAAATTACTTTTTGGCATTGTTAATGAATCCGTTTATAATATATATATTAAATATGAAAAATCTATTAGAATTGGAAAAGAAAATAGTTTTCGCCTATGTTCAGTAACCCGAGAAGCCCGGGTTCGTTTTCCCTAGTATTTATAAAGTTTTAAATATTAAATATGACATTTTCTAACAAATCGTCTGAACTGTCATTCGATTCTAAAAAACAAACATTTTATATTCAATATTTAGTTGATATTTTCGTATTCGATTACACTTTTCCTTAATTAAACAGAAGATAATTTGATAAACAAGCAACTTAATAAATCTTTTCCTTAAATTATCACAATCCTGGTGCTAAATATTTAAACATGTTTGTCCTCTGAAACTGAATAATTAAATGTCTTCTTATGATACGTGTTCAGCAGGAATAAGTGGATGTTTCTAAATTCCTTATTCAACAAGAGTATGTTAATCACACGGAAATATATTATTTCCATATCTAATTGAAACTAATTTCATAAGATACTGTTACTTGCATTTTAAAGACATAAACTATTTTCTATGATATAATTAAGTTCCTGTGTAATATGAGAAGAGAAATATTATTTACATTTACAAATTTGTTAATACTATAAAAATGTATAAAACTAAAACTTTTGAAAACTACTCGGTAATTTCAAGTAAACTTCTATTTAGTCAAAATAAACAACTGCGTACTGCAATACTTGTCACTATTAATACAATATTATAATTGATATGGATAATTCGAGAAGTGTTTGTTTTATATAGCAGATTTAAAAATAATTTGAATGATTGCAAGTATTTATATTTTATTCGTACAATGTGAAAATAAGATATAATTTTCCACATATGAAATATAACAATCCAAGTTTCAGTGGCATTCGCTATGATAAAGTTTAAAACCCCAGCGTGTGCAGCATCCTTCGTTATTTTGCATAAGTCAACTTCATCAAGATTCGCTCAGCAACTTTCTCATCAATGGTTTTCACCACAGGGCTAATACACTATTTTCAGTTCACGTACATATTGTAGAAGAGATAATGGAGACCGGGGGTCGCCAAAACGGTCGATATGACATTAAATATGTTCGAATCGACATCAGGGGGGGGGGTGTCAATGGGTAGGGCGAAGAAAAAAGTTTTATTCAAAAGTCATATATTATGATAAAATACTAAGAAACATAAGTGTCTATCACACTTTCACTCTCTCATTATTATGTTACGCCAAATCTAGTATTAGGTTCACCCTCTCGTCATTATGTTACGCCACAATTGGTATTAAGTTCACTCTCTCGTCATTATGTTATGCCACAATTGATATTAGGTTCACTCTCTCGTCATTATGTTACGCCACAATTAATTTTAGGTTCACTCTCTCGTCATTATGTTACGCCACAATTGGTATTAAGTTCACTCTCTCGTCATTATGTTATGCCACAATTGATATTAGGTTCACTCTCTCGTCATTATGTTACGCCACAATTGATATTAGATTCACTCTCTCGTCATTATGTTACGCCACCGTCATTATGTTCCAGCGACAATATCATATTTCTTTCACTACGGGCATTTCTTTTGTCGTCAAAAAAATCGCAGTTCACTTTTCAACGCATTCCAAAACCCAGCTGGTATTTTTAGAAAAGTGTAAATATAGTAGCAATGACCAGCGCTATCAGTTTCGCTTTTACCATTTTTACATCAATTCTAAATATTGCATAATTTCATATTTTACATCATCAAAAAATGAAAAATATACATTCGAATGATATTTATTTGAAAAACTATAGTTTATTCTTCACTGACGGGAACCAAAAGAAATCATTAGGTGCGAAACCAGGACTGTACGGCGACCCATCAATTCGATGTTTTGATCGGTCAAACAATGAGTTGTTTAGGCCGATGTTTGAGAGCTCGCGTTGTCATGCTGAAAAAGGATGCTACGTCACTGGTTGTTGTTTCTTATTTCTTCAAACATTTCTGTGAAACAAATGGTTGTGTAGCATTCAAAAGTGACCAATCTACGATTCTTTGGATACACTGTAGCCACATGCTCATTTATCCCAAAACAAGCGACAATTTGCTTCGAATCTCTCCTTGTGCTAACAAATTTTGTTGAGTTTGGCTCATCTTGAAAGACCCATACAGACGACTGTTTATTAATTTCGGTTTCATACGCATAGATCCAAGATTCGTCACCTGTGTAGATGCTATTCACGGTTTTTGACGCACCACGATTGTATTTATTGAGCATTTCTTTACACCAATCGACAAGAGCTTTTTTTGAGCGATTGTAAAATTATGCATAATCTAACGCGCACAAATCTTTTTCATGACTAACTGTTTATGTAAAATCTTATGTCTGCTTGTCATACTAATAGCCAGGAAGGCCTTAGTCTCATGGTATGTCACAGTTACTTAAATTTTACAGAGCCTAACATACACAATATATCCTAAAAATTTCATGAAAAAAAGAAAAAGTTTTTGAACCACCTTGCGTGCAATAGCGCGAAAACACATATTGAGAAAAAAAAAACATTAAAGTTCTCTTTTTGAAAATATTTCATATTTAACATCTATTAGGAGCACCATTCACTTTGTTTTAAAGTGATCAGAAATAATTACTTTATATATATATATATTTTTTTTTTATTGAATTTTTTGACGGTTTGTCTTAGTAAAACTAACGTTATTTATTCTACTTTAGTCTGCCGCGGACTCTAATAAGCACATCCTTATCCAGAAAAGTGTTTAAAATAACTTATACGACTATCCCTTGGTTGCTCACCTTTCTTCAGTGACTTCATTTCACTGGCAAAATACATTACCTGAACTGATTTAATTAGTTTTATCTTTGCTTGTTCAAACTCCTTTTTTGTAATAGGTTCAAAAAAATGTTCTTTGTTTTTACAATTATGGACGAACCTATAAATATAATTTAGAATACAAATTAGCTCAAATTACTATTACTTAAATCACAAAATTGTTAAGAAAATCATTACAATAAGAATCGTTATGAATAAGATTTAAATTATTGTTCGAGGTGGTTCATTTAAATATGCATCATTTTGCAGTTCAGTTTTTTTTAAATTTCTGTTGAGTCCAGGAGATTATTAGGCAACAACTGACCTTTCCGCCACAGTTCCATATCTAAAGATTCCAGAGGGAATATTTAAAGAGATGTATAGTCCGCAGGACTATTACTAGAAGGAATATGTCTCCCATAAAATTGTTCAGATAGAGACTGAATTTTTGAAACTCTATTTACGATAAAATATTTTAATAGATGAGCTGGGGTTTTTATCCAGGTAAATGCTTTAGTTTAATCGAAAATACAATTACTCCTTAAATGTCTAATTGCAAATAAGGAAGAATTTTGGAAACTAATTGCGACAAAATCAAACGGGAGCATAGTTGAAGTATAGGCACAAAATTTTTCTTTAGAGATGCCAAATTAATAGGACAAGCGTAATCGAGTCGCTTGGTATTTTTCGACAATATTTTTCTGATAGTTCTTAGGACTCAAACGTTTAATCAGAAATTAGTTCCTCAGACGATCGTCGACATTTTTTAGGATAAAATAAAAACAGTTGAAGTATACCAATGTAATACTGAATATTCCATTAAAAATATATATACGTATATATATAATTAACGAAAATTATATTTTTGAATGTATACAAAAATTCAGAATAACAGTGCATTTATTTCCATACGAACATACCAAAAAAGTTCTTAAATTAAAAATATGGACGAACATCGTCCTGAGAAATCAGTGAGAAATACTTGATATCCCATACATCTGTTAACATCTCGAAAATTAGTATAACTGAAAGCACTTCTCCAGAAACTTATTAAAAAGAAAGGTGTTTTCATCCTTGGTATACTTACGGTTTTTAAAGAGAAATAATCATAGTTTGAACCAGAAAATTTAATTATAAATGAAATAAGCACCAATTAAAAACAAGACCCGTGCTTAAATGGTTTTATTAAATAACTTTTATGGTTCCGTGTGTATACATTCTCTCGTTAAAGACTGTAAACTTTGAGAGTATAAGTTTCTTAATACGACAAATAATATAAAGTAGATACTGACAAATTTACCACAATTGGCATTTGTTTTCCCAGAGCAAACTGAAAAAAAAAGTATATACAAATTTAATGGCCGAAATTTTGCCAAATTTTGGCAAATGTGGACTTTTGTAAACATTCAATTCTTCAATTTATACAATTAATGTTTGCAACGTTTTTAGTTCATTTAATAATATTATCAAATTTTGCAGTTTACTTAAAATTTTCAAAAATATTTTCTCAGTAGTCATTAGACTAAAAATCAAATTTTTCGGAAGAAAAAGAAGTTTTTGCAGAACCGAATCCCTTAACAATAGTCCACATACGCTCAAGACACTCGGAAGGGTTTAAAAATAGAAAACGCCCTGTATAACCAAATATTTCAACTAAAACTTTTTATCATACTAACAAAAAAAAAACACTCTTTTAGAATACGTTTATCGCATATCGGATTCAATTACAACCGTTTCATTCCATATTTATTATTATTTTTTAATGTTAACAGGAATTTGAGACAAACTGTATATCCAGAATTTATACAATCAATGTTTTCAACGTTCTTAGTTGACTTAATAATATCAGGAATTTGACAGTCCACCTAAACTGTCAGAAAACATTATCAGTCGTCATTAGACTTCAACGCTGTTATTTCTGTCGAAACAATACATGTTGGCGTAGAGCAATATTTTTTAACCGCCAACTCATGCCCAAACACCCTCTGAAGGGTTTTAATATAGGAAAATATTCTTCTTCGAATACAAATCATTTACTTTAGGACAAATATTATATATCGATAACGTAATCGAAACTGATTTAGTATGATGTTTATAATCGCCATTAGATCCACCCGTCCTGAATGTTGTTATATTCTATGAAGTTTCATTTATTTATGTATATATTGATACAGTTTTAGTTTTGGTATGGAATGTTAGCCGGAGAGAAATACTGAACTATTTATGTTGATTTCAGTGTAAATGGGTTAACCTTCCGTAATCGGGCTTCAAGCGATAGCGACAAAATAGATGCTTGACAATTACTTTAGAAATCTAAAAAAAAAAAACAGCAAATTGAGAGATAATTTTCAAACAAATTGCATTTGAAAGAATATTTTTAAAAAATCAAATGTGTATCAATTAAATATCTGCGATGTTTAAAAAAAAATCTGTTAAAACTATATCGATTTTGAAGGCTGTTTCTACCGTCAATAAGACGTCTGCGTTAATAACTGACATGAATTTTCTTTATAATATAGATGTAATTTGTTTATAAACAGATATACAAGTCTAATTCCATGTAAACTTATACCCTAAAAGACATTTTATAAATAATTAGCAGAATCATCTGGACTTGCCTATGATAATCATAAGGGCCTTAAAGTAAAATAAATAAAAATTTAAAAATATGGTGATCACAATAACGACATTCCCGCTCGTTAAAAGACAACCTGGAAAAATTAAGTTGCTTTGGCATAATCATAGAAAAACAAATCCCCAGTTCTATAAATGTGAATGTATATTTTCTTTGGTGCATGCAACAGAAAAATGTACGATTTCCCTATGAATACGAAAAAAAAATCCACCACATTTTGTAGCATTTAGTGCAACTCTATTGCGTATGGCATCTATATATATTACCAAATTAAAGAAAGAAATTTCCTTGGAAAATGTCTTATGCAAAATATCTAATCAAAAATCAGCAATAGTTGTCTTATTCGTCTAATCTTCCATATTGGGGTTCATAGCCAATGTTTGAAACGAAATCGCTGAAATACGTATTAAATTATTTTTTAGAAGATTGGTTTAATTGTATTTTATGCTCCTACCTAAAACTATAGCTGAGATACTAAATTTTCACAAACCCTATTTAACCCCCTTAGGGCGTGAATTCCTAAAATCTCTAAAACATGTGTTTAAATATTTTTAGTAGATTTGTTATGCTGAATTTCACGCTCCTACCTAAAACTGCTACAGAGATATCGCGACCCCTATTTAACCCCCTTAGTGCTTGAATTTCTAAAATCGCTAAAATACGTGTTTAATTTTTTTTTTGTATATTTGTTATGCTGTTCCTTACTACTGCTTTTCCTTACTGCTATTCCTACATAAAAGTGCTTCTGAGATATGTCGAAATGACTTAAAACTTATCCTAATTTAACACCCTTGGGGGATGAGTTAAAAAAAATTCTTTCTTATTGCTTGCCTAGGTCATAACAGCAATCTACTGTTCAAATTATATAGTCAGTCACAATAGTCAGTCAGGATTTCTCTCTTTATTATATTGAGTATCGATTTTCTTTCATCAAATATAAATAGAAACCATGAACCAGCAAATAAACAAAACTGTGGCAAATCACTAAAGATAACTGCAGCGATGTCAACAAGGCTCTTATCAGAAGGATCACAGCCATGCTGTGATCAGGCAAATATTGCCCCAAGTACAGGTGCTAACTGGTAAATCTAGTAACCCACGCCTGGTAGGTGGGGCTTGGTCAACAGTATATATAAAAAAAAGTATATTTTTTCAAAATATTTCCTTCTTCATGGTTTCTTCTCTTGGTAATTATTAATGGTGATCCTTCATTTATATAGCGTTATTTAATCTATGATTTGGAAGAAGATTACAGTTTTATAAAAAAATTAATTTATAAAATACATTGGGTAGCGTAAGTCGCAAATGCGTTGTAGTATAAGTCACATAGAATAAGTTATATTAAAATATGTTAATAAAACATGTAGCCATCTGAATTTTATTTTCTGTAATTTTGAAAACTTGACTAAAATTATGACTGAGAATTTTTTTTTTCATTTTCAAAGCAATCAAAAGAAGTTGAATTTTAAAAAAATATCAAAATAATGAACCCCATTCTGGTAGAGTAAGTCACACTTCTGCAGCTGTATAATAAACTACTTAAGAAGATTTTTTAGATGCCATAAATAATATTCTTGTCTAGACAAATTTTTTACGTGTAAGATTAATATTTAATTGACTTTGCAATGTCTGGAAAACTGTCTAATGCAATCTAAGTAACAATTGAAAATACCCACTCAAAACTTTTTTTCCCCGCAAAAAATAGACATTATTAGCTTATATGTAACACACACAAAAAAATTCTAACCAAATAATTTTAATTAGTATGATTTTTTAATTTTTAGTTGCCTACGTCCAATGCCTTGCGGCTATTGTCTGCCACGTACAGTTTTCAAAAAATGTACTGCAGATAACTTCAAGAAAGGTTAAATTAATATTAAAATCTTACTTTTCCGTAATCATATGAACCATTTTTCATTTTCATGAAATTAAATTAATTTGAAATATATTTACTGAAACATTCAGATAAACATTGGAAAAATTAATATCGTCCTGTATATCGTTTGCAATATTATAGTTGGAATATTAATTTAAAGAAACTTTTAAGAAACAAATTAGTTAAAGAAATGAAAAAAAACTCTCTAGGTTTAATACTCTTTATAAAATGTATACTTAAAAATGAAAGAAATGCATTCCACAAAACATGGAAAAAAGACGTACATTCACATACCAGGCATTGATTTTTTGTTTTGTTTTTTAACTTCGAAATTTAAAACTCTGTTTTAGGAATCTATAAATTATGAATCTATATAAATTAAACATTTTTGGAATTGTAAGAGCCCGTTCTTTTTTTAAGAAAAAAAATAGAATTTTACAGTGTGTGTATAGTTTTAGCACATTTTTGAATAAAGATTTTTGCTGCTGTGGAAAATTATTTGAAATTCTGTGATTAAATATGTTGTCTACGATTTCCGCAATTTAAATATTAAATAAAAATTTCTAATCTGAAACATTGCTGAAATACTCACTGGAAAATCTAAGGACTATGCGAACCTTGATTCTATGTCTTCTATGACTTCAAAATGATATATATATATATATATATATATATATATATATATATACAGGGTGATTCATAAAAGATGGGCAGAACTTTAAGGGGTTATAGTACACTTAAAGACAAATAATATTAAATAGGAGACTAAGGGTCCCAGACGTATTCCCAAGGAGATAGGGGGCATTAAAGTTTAGGGTCCGAAATTTCAAATGATTATAAAACATGGAAAAATTGGTCGATTCGTTTGCGGTTTTTGCAAAAAATTTTCTTTATGCCAGTATTTTCTTGAAATAAAATTTTAAAGTTCAATTTCAAAAAATGCCGATAGGGGGCGCTTTAGACTTTGGAGTAACAAACAACTATTTTTTAACGTTATTTTTTGTATTTCTTTAAATGATTTCGAAAGCTTAGACTTAAACTTAAATTTTGATCTAAAAATCTGAGTCCTAACGAGTAGTTAAGTAGCGTAAACTGAAATTTGAAATTTGAAACCCTTCTCCCCCCAGAACAAAAATCAGTTATTCCCGATCTTTGTGTCGTAGATTAGGCTCTAACTACTGCCGCGTTTTGCTAAAATTATTCTTTATGTCAGTATTTTCTTGAAAATAAATTTTAAAGAAAATTTTCAAAAAATTCCGATAGAGGGCGCTTTAGACTTTGGAGTAACGAACAACTATTTTATACCGTTATTTTTTGTGTCTCATTAAATGCTTTCTAAAGCTTAGACTTAAACTTAAATTTTCAGCTCAAAATCTGAATCGCTGAGCGTGGTTCAGTAGCGAGGGGAGGGGGTTCAAATTTCAACTTCTGAACATAGTTCAGTTTGCACTACTTAACCATGCCCAACGATTCTGTGCTGTGATACGAGGCAAAAATACAACTTTCGTCAAGGACTGCATAGTCGGAATTCACTCATAAAGGCACTGGCACAGTTGGAAACGTCGCTCATGCAAACGTTAAAGCTCCATTCCTGACGCTAGTCACCGGGTGAAGAAGGAAACAGAAAGTATGCAAATGTCAAATGGGGAAGAAGAAGAACACGTATGCAAAATTTCGACACGATTCAGGCATAAAAACCACTGAACGGTGAGTCAAGTGTAAGTCGCTGTAGTAATGAATCGGAAGATGGTGCCCTTCACGAATAAGGAAAAGGCTGAGATGCATTTAATTTACGGAGCGGCAGATGGAAATGGTGCAGAGGCACAACGAATGTACGGAGAGCGATTTCCTAACAGGCGGTTGCCTAACCGCAAAACTTTCGAGCGCTTGCACAGACAGTTGTGTGAGACGGGATCATTTCTCGCTTCCCGGTCAAATGCAGGTCGTGCAAAAAAGGACGAATCAGTAGTTGTTGCAGAAGCCATTCTGGATGTAGTAGCGGCGCAGCCAAGTACAAGTACACGAACAGTGGCTAGCCAGGTGGATACCTCACAGTCCACGACTTGGAGGGTACTGAAGGATGAACATTTGCTCCCGTTTCATGTGCAACGAGTCCAGAAACTGTCTCCAGGGGATTATCCAAATCGTATTGAATTCGCCCGCTGGTTTCTGCAGCAGAACGCGCTAAATCCACATTTTGGACGAACTGTGCTTTTCACCGATGAATGTACCTTCACACGTGAAGGTACATTTAACACACACAATGCACATGTATGGGCGGATGTCAATCCACATGCTACGTATCCACATGCTCATCAGAGACGCTTTTCCATCAATGTTTGGGCAGGAATCCTCGGAGACCACCTAATCGGACCGTACCTTCTTCCTGAACGCCTCAACGGTAAAACATACCTCACATTTCTGCAACATGTGCTGCCAGACCTGTTAAACGTTGTTCCTCCACGCATCCGGCGGGTCATGTGGTTCCAGCACGATGGAGCGCCAGCCCATTACGTACGAGACGTCCGCAACTATCTGGACATCACATTTCCGAACAGATGGATTGGTCGAGGTGGTCCTGTTGCTTGGCCTGCTCGCTCGCCAGATCTTTCACCCCTCGATTTCTTTTTTTGGGGACGATTGAAGGCTCTTATGTATGAGACACCCATTGAATCCCCCGAGGAACTGGTCGCCAGACTTTCCGCCGCTGTAGGGGAAGTGCTCGAAAAGCCTGATGTTTTCGCGAATGTTCGCCGTTCCATTCGTCGCCGTTGTTCTGCGTGCATAACCTCTGGTGGTCACAATTTTGAACATTTATTGTGATTACATGTTAATAAATATGCTTTGGTAACATAATCCTAATTTGTGCCTTTTTACCTCGTATCACAGCACACAATGTGTGGACATGGTAAACTGAACTGTGTTCAGGAGTAGAAATTTCAAACCCCTCTCCCCAGAAACTTAACCACGTCTAACGATTCAGATTTTGGGCTGAAAATTTAAGTCTAAGCTTTAGAAAGCATTTAATGAGACACAAAAAATAACGGTATAAAATAGTTGTTCGTTACTCCAAAGTCTAAAGCGCCCTCTATCGTAATTTTTTGAAAATTTTCTTTAAAATTTATTTTCAAGAAAATACTGACATAAAGAATAATTTTAGCAAAACGCGGCAGTAGTTAGAGCCTAATCTACGACACAAAGATCGGGAATAACTGATTTTTGTTCTGGGGGGAGAAGGGTTTCAAATTTCAAATTTCAGTTTACGCTACTTAACTACTCGTTAGGACTCAGATTTTTAGATCAAAATTTAAGTTTAAGTCTAAGCTTTCGAAATCATTTAAAGAAATACAAAAAATAACGTTAAAAAATAGTTGTTTGTTACTCCAAAGTCTAAAGCGCCCCCTATCGGCATTTTTTGAAATTGAACTTTAAAATTTTATTTCAAGAAAATACTGGCATAAAGAAAATTTTTTGCAAAAACCGCAAACGAATCGACCAATTTTTCCATGTTTTATAATCATTTGAAATTTCGGACCCTAAACTTTAATGCCCCCTATCTCCTTGGGAATACGTCTGGGACCCTTAGTCTCCTATTTAATATTATTTGTCTTTAAGTGTACTATAACCCCTTAAAGTTCTGCCCATCTTTTATGAATCACCCTGTATATTTAAGGTTGAATTTTAGACCTGTTAGGTAAACTTTTACACAAATTATATGCATAAAGCAAAACGTTTTATGCATAATACTCAAGAACTGTTTTGTTTTCAGTAATCAATTTATTTAAAAAAAATAATTTGATTATTGAAAAAGTACAAAAAAAATTATAATAGAAGAACAATATCATTAATTATTTGTGATATTTATATTTCAGTAGTTAAAATTATGTTAATTTTCAGATTGGAATAACTTTTTTGAATATTTTTAGTTTAAAGATTATTATAAATTTCACATAACGTTTCGAAATAAATAACACAGATATATGTTTTATACGTTGTAAATTCAATTCAGATTGTTAAAATACTTATGCAAGGATGTTACACTAACGTCTTTTGTCTCTGTGTTGAGAACTGAATCCTTCCTTTTCACATGTATTTTGAAAAATACAGAAAATATTCTCAAACATATTCTCCAGTACAAATATTTATACAGACAGGTGTGTGTGTTTGGGAATAATCACCCAATAATATTTTTTGTATATATGTATTTACTTGTAACTGATAATTTCGTTTTCGTTTTCCACAAAGAGAGAAATTTGTTCGAGACCGAAGTTCGCTCAAGTTTCGGCTTGAAACATTCGTTTCAGTCGGTCACTAACGTTTACAACGATTTTTGTATGTGTGTGTCTTCGAAAAGCAAATTTTATGTAATACTTAATTTTTAGTTACTATGCTGTTTAACTCCTATTTCACTATTTAATCTTGAAAACGATTTTAAGATCGGAAAGAAAAAAATTTTGAGTTATCAATGTAAATGTTTTTCTAATCATATTTTTATATTTTTGTTATTATAAATTAGGATAGGTTTTTCTTAAAAAATTATTTTGTATATATATTCCAGCTAAATTCCTATTCACTGAAAATATTATGAATATGAAACAATATTAAGAGTTTTGTTATAATTTTCTTATTTCTTAATGTTTCATTTCATAGATTTTTTAGTTTCATTTTACAATAAGTCAATTTAAATTCTAGAAATGAAATGTTTTATATTTTCACATCATTATTTTGCAAATCTACTTTAATATTATGATTTCAAAATGCATTAACGTAATATTTTGAAAAATACAGAAAATATTCTCAAACATATTCTCCAGTACAAATATTTATACAGACAGGTGTGTGTGTGACATCAGTGATAGTGTGACATCAGTGACAGGTGTAGTGTGAACATCATTACTATATTTTCATAATATAAATAATTTCTATTTACGTTTTAAAATTATCAATAATAAACTAAATTAACAATCTAAATCGTCGCACATCCCTTTATTATCATTAATTTTAACCGTTAAATGAATATCGAAATACATTATTGTCTAGTTTTAGTAATTATTGAAGATTTTCGTACGCATTTACTCGCTTTCTTAATAACTGAAATACGAGGGCTGTAAATTAAGTAATGGCGACATAGGTATAAATCAATTTTTAATGAACTTACAAGTACAATTGCATTACATTCCTTCTATGTAATCACCAGCAAAGCTTATAACCTTTTGCCAAATCTCGTTGTAGACCAGTGGCAAGGTGTTGATTGTTGATGTGAGCGACCGAGTGCCCTACTGCGTGGAGTACAGTGCAGTCTCATTCCGACCCGAACGAAATGCTTGAACCCATCGTGCTACTGTCCTATACGGTAAAGCATTTGTGCCACAGGCTTCCACTAATCCTCGATAGCATTCTGTTGCATTTTTGCCATGGGAAACCTCGATTTTAAGCCACGACCGCTGATCACCTTTTGAAAACATGCTTTAGAGCGATGGGAACGAAACTCCTCACTTTAACGCCACACAACTACCCTTCTAAGCAGATCGACTGTTTTTCGCATCGACAACAGCGCCACCTCACTGCTCCCATATCCTATTTGCGCATGCCCACCCTTCTGCGAGTTTCAAGGTTAAGTTGCCACTATTTAATTTACAACCCTCGTATAATTATAATTTCAATTCACCGATATTTAAATAATGCTCTTCCTAAAATTATCACATTTATAAACTTTATTCATAAAACGTGTAACTAATTAAATGAGTGATTTCAATAAACTTTTATCAAGAATAAATGTTTTTTTCACAAAGATATGTGACTAAGAACATAATAATTTACAAGAAATGTCCTGTTATTTATATCATATTAGTAAGAAACTAGTTGCATCACACAAAGCGAAAGTCTTTGTTGAAAGGATAACACAATAATGTAGTTTTTAATTAGGAATTATTAACTTTATTGTAGTTTCAGGTATAATATTTCCTTTTGCGAAATATTACGTGCACTTGTATATTTTTAATAGGAACTACTAGTTGGATGGAAATAAAAATGATGGAATTTGTAGACAAAACTGCATTCATTTCGTACACTAAATGTTTTGAGCTATGTCAGTCATCAACTTTCTTTAAATTTGAAATTAGCATAATTATTAGTAAAGAAAATATTTTTGGCATTTTTAACCACGTAGTTTTATTTTAAATAATTGCAGATGACTTCTTGTGGCACATATCAACTTACTACATAGTAACATATATACCGGGTGGTTATAAAATAAGTATCCCTATTTGGAGCTGTCTGTAGCTTGAAGGAATAACAGGAATGAAACCAAAATTGGTACACTTACTATTCGAGAAGGGGGAAGAAGAATGGAACAATAAAAAAATAATTGCAATAATCGCCGACAGATGGCGCTTTTGAGCGTGAAATGTAATGTGTAATATTGTGTACCGTGGAGGTGTCACAAACCTCAATGACTTTACTGCATATCATAACATGTATGAAACATCATTCCTGATGCATTACATTCCGCAGTTGAGCACGTTGTGCACAGCCTGGATTGTGTCCTCTAGCACAATGACCATGTTGAACCTGAACTTGATCGCGACACCGCCATGCAAAAGAGTAACCACGTTCACTGCGACATTTTCCAATAGGTGTGCCATTCGGTCTGCGCCTTATTTTTTTGTCCTTGTATTACACATTACATTTCACACTCAGTAGCGCCATCTGTCGGTGATTATTGAAATAATTTTTTTATTATTATTCTATTCTGCTTCCCCCTTCTCGAATAGTAAGTATACCGATTTTGGTTTCATTCGGATCATTCCTTCGAGCTACAGACAGCTCCAAATGGAGATACTTATTTTATAACCACCCTGTATTATCTACAGTATTTCTTACAAGGAAAGACAAAATTAAACCGAAACCTTTTTAACACTTTCTAGCATAGTTAAAAAATGTTTATGATTTCGGTTTTTCTGGCCGTCTGTCTGTTTGTCCGTCTGTCGGCGTTGTAACTCGAGTAAATATAATAGTATTTCCATGTAACTGATATATGTTATTGATGTTTACCCTGGCATGTTCGGTGTTAAAAATGAAGTGTGTAGCGTTTATGGTTAGTTTCCAGGAAAATCCAAAAGTATATTGCGATCAAAGGGGAAAATATTTTCTGTGCATTATAATATTGTTACACTGTTTCAAATATATAAGAAACAAAAATCATGTATCAAGCATAGGTTATGAAACACTTTCCAACACTAACAGAATACTTTAACAAACCTTCGCTGATGAATGGTTTAGATTTAAATATCATAGTTTCGAGTCCTGGTCTCGTCATTTTTCGCTCTGTTGGTATAAATTTCAACTATGATATTCCAACTATTGAATATAATTTACCTAGTTGAAAGAATATTTTCCTCTGTTCATTATAACTTAATTACATGGTATACAGGAGTTTCCGTGTTATTTCAGATTCATCATGTAAAATTCTATAGTTATAGCTCGGATGAATTAAATTAGCGCTGCAGTATCCAGCATTGTCAAACAAATAAGACTGAGGTATGCCAGTCAGGATATCGTTGGGATAGCTCGGTAGGGAGAGCGTTGGCCCGGCAAGCCAAAGTACACAGGTTCGAGACTTGGTCCCGGCATTTTTCGCTCTGTTGGAATAAATTTCAACTATGATATTCCAACTATTGAATATAATTTACCTAGTTGAAAGAATACTTTCCTCTGTTCATTATAACTTAATTACATGGTATACAGGAGTTTCCGTGTTATTTCAGATTCATCATGTAAAATTCTATAGTTATAGCTCGGATGAATGAAATTAGCGCTTCAGTTCGCAGCATTGTCCAACAAATAAGAGTGAGATATGCCAGTCAGGATATCGTTGGGATAGCTCAGTAGGAAAAGCGTTGGCCGGCAAGACAAAGTACCCACGTTCGAGTCCTGGTCCCGGCATGTTTCATTCTGTTGGAATAATTGTTCATTTTATTATGTAAGATTAACAATTAGATCAGATTAACCGTAAAATACGTCACTTTTGCGCTACACTGAATTCTGTCAAAGAAATATAAATATTTTAATTTTATATTTTTTACGTTAAAATGATATAGATATAATGATAGAAATAAACTTAAAACCGGAAAATATGTTTATTTTTTTCAGTTGGATGTACTAGCTTAGATTTCTTTTTTAAAATTCCATTTATTATATCAAATGTTTCTTTTTTATTCAACTATATATTTCCTATTGAACATATTAATATGTTTGATCTAGGAATTTTATATTGCACTATATATATATATATATATATATATATACAGTATGCCCACTAAAGCCCCTTGCCACCCTCTTAACTTCGGAACGGCTACTGCTATATTCATAAAAATAGTGTCTAGGTATAGACAAAACGATCTTAGAAAGAAAAAAACAACGAGTTATAATAATATACCTTTATTTTAGATGTTCAGTCTTCTCACCGTCAGCTGCAATGCATATTTGGATGCTTGTTTGAATTTCACGTTGCACACGTAGGAGTATAGATGGTGACACGTTGGCACAAGCGTCCGTAATAGCGTCGTTTAATGTCCTGCAATGTTTGTTGAAGGGTCGCACACACCTGCGGTTTCATAACTGGTTGTTTTTTTCTTTATAAGATCGTTTTGTAACGTCACAGTATAGTAAATCACAAAAAAAACATTGCGCGTTTTAACCATTCTATTCTTCGCATTAATGTCCACAAGGTGTCTTTTCGTACTAAATCGATGATACTCTACAAATTTGTAAATCACTTTTTTTTTTATCTCTCTCCGTTTTCGAGATAGGAATGCTAACACCGCAGCATTCCACCAGATGGCGCTGTAGGCGGTTTCATTGTGTAGCGCATGGCTACTTTATTATACATAGACACCACTTTTATGAATATAGCAGCAGCCGTTCCGAAGTTAAGAGAGTGGCAAGGGACTTTAGTGGGCATACTGTATATATATATTAATTTTAATGAAATTATTAACAGAAAGATGCACCTGAAATTATGTTCAATTTAAAACCACTTAATAAGTTAAAGCAAAGATCTTATTATTATTATTCAATTTTTATGTATAATTTTTGTAATGAGCTGAGCAAATCACAAAAATATGAAGATTTAAATTCATAGTGCACAACTTATTGAAGTTTCTAATTTAATTATAGATGGGAATTTAAAAATAATTAATAGCGATTTTTTTTAATGATGAATGCATTAATGTTAGTAGAATTAGAATAATATAGAAAACAGATAAAAATTGATTTTCATTCCAAAAACACAAATAAAATGAAAGAAATATAGTATAATAGATAAAGTAAATTATTACCGCCCGTGATCGTTATCTGTCTTATTAAAAATTACTTTTCGTTTACACACTTACTTGTGCATAAATATATCGCTATTACAGCGCTTGTGTTTTATTATTCAACGTATTGTTTATACATAAAAAATAAAATAAAACATTTGATATATTAAATGGAATTTTAAAAACAAATCTAAGCTAGTACATACAACTGAAAAAAAAAATAATCATATTTTCAAGCTTAAATTTATTTTTTTCATTGGAAAGGATTTTATTGAAATATAAGGCAAATATTTCTTTTAGAAATATGTTTTTTTTTATTTTATTCCGAGGCTAGTAAAACATGACAGATGAAATAAATATTTAAATATTGTTAATTTAATATGATATCAAGGTTTTTATGTCATGTTTTAAGTACTCGGAAATGTTTCATTAATATCACATAGATGTAATAAAATTATTTCAAAAAATCACATTTTTTTGTCGATGTCATACACTGCGAAAAAGAACAAATGTTTTTTAATCAAGAAAAATATAATATTTCACAAACGAAAATGTACAATAACCTCTTCCGAGTTACACGATTTTGAAAATCGTTCTTTATCTTTATAAACCTCAGAAACTATTATATTTTCCAGACTTAAAGAAATATTTATATAAACAAAGTTTCTTTTGCTGCCACTGATTTTCGGTAACGTTTCTCGGTAGTTTTCATAGTGTATTAATCAGTTTTCTTAACCTGTAATATAGATTTTTATTTTATGAAATTAATTCTCAAGTAAATATTTCCATGTTCCACAAACATGTTTTACAGACAAACATGATGAATTAACAGCATAAACGTTAGCATGATTAGTAGTATGTGGTTATTCTTGTATGTATATATTCAGTTACGCAGCTGAAAATAATTAAATTAGAATTGATATCATCTTAAAAATTAATATTTCCACTTGAGAAAACTTTTTAATGCAGTATAAAAACTGCTCGGAAAAGTGTCTGAAAATTACTAGCACCAAAAGAGACAACTTTGTTGTTTTTACAAATGCTTATTTAAATATGTAAAATATATTAGTTTTTGATGTTGCTAAACACAAATTACACTTTTCCGTATCGTGGGTAACTCTGAAATGTTTATTGTATATTTCTGTACGTAATTATATTGTATTTTTTTTTTTCAAATTGAGACACTTTTATGTTTTTTTACAGTTTATATAGACTCTATTGAAAAATGTTTCTTTTCTGAATCTTTGATATCTCAAAAATTTATTTTACCAAATTTTGCCATTCCTTCATCTATCTAAATATGAAGACGATATTATAGTTTGCCTTGAAATGAGAGTTCCTAAAGAATTACGAGAATTACCCATTCGCATTCATTTTATTATTATTTGTAAAAAATATTATTACGCATTACTTGTGACCTTTAAAAAAATTGTTTTCGAGAAAACGTATAAAAAAGCAAAATTTTAAAAACATTATTCAGCGGTGTTGGTATAATTAGTTTCTTTCACAATTTAAGCTGACAAAGATTATTTGGATTAAAAAAAATTAAATCTTGATAAAACGAAAAATGCTAATTACGGTAGCTTTACTTTTAAGTTTCTTTTTTTACTTTTTTCTATCTATATAAGAAGAAAATACTAATTAATGTAAAATTTCGACTTCCAGTTTTTGACGGGTATTTACGTTTCAAAATACGATTTGGCTGTTTTTATAAAATGTCTGTCAGTGAGTATGTGAATGTTTGTCTGTATGTGATTCAAATATTGGAGTCGCTCTAACTGATGAACTACTGAGGGATAGGTTGACATTTCATATGAAGTTCTATTCTTATGTGAATTGGTGCTTATTAGTCTTTGAGCAAAATTTTACAAGAGAGGGTGACACAAATCAATTATTGTTCAATTTATGTGATGCTCTCATCTCCAGTTTATGCGAGCACAATTCAACGAAATATCAAATTTACAATCCTCATGATAGAAATACATTGCCATTCAATTTTGCTTGTGGTCGTCTAAGAGGGATTGCCGAAATTCGATAATTTGTTCGAAATATGAGGTGCTAATATCACCAGTTTAAATGCACAGAATTCAACGAATCTTCATGCTTAGCACCCTGAACATGGAAATACATTATGTAAAAAATGTATTTGGTAAATAGATGTAATTTCTTGTGCTATTTAAATCATTAAATTGATTTGATTTATGTGGAAGAACGTTTTGTGATGGCCACACCATACATTTATTTGTTATTGCTTCAAGAGTGGATTACATGAAGTGAAGCTTATAAATTACACTTCTTTCATACATATAGTGCTTAGTTATAATCGACTAGTTGAAACTCCGTCAAGTATATGATGTATAAAATCGGGGAAATTAGCTAATTAAAAAAAACAATTTTTGCACTCTAAAAACGACATTTTCAAAACTGAGGGAAAAATACTCAAATCTGACTATGTCGCATAGTCCAAATGGCTCCGAATCAAAATTACTCAAGTTTGAAACATGTATATACTCATTTCTGAAAACATGCACACACTCAAGAATAAAATTTTAATGTGCTCATATTTGAGTATGTCTATGTTTCAAAAATGTGCATGAACGGACTTCTATGTGCGCATTTTTTCATAGTTACTTTTGAGTAATTCCATGTTTCAAAAATGAGTTTGAACTGATTCTAATCATTTTTTAGTATGTCCATGTTTCAAAAATGAGCATGAACTGACCCTAATCATTTCTGAGTATATGCATGTTTCAAAAATGAGAATAAACTGACCTCTATGTGATCATTTTTGAGTATGTCCTTCTTTCAATAAAAAGTTCGAATAAAAAGTAATCTTCTTTGAAACTGAATATTCCTGGGATTTCAGAATTGAAATAATTGAGTCATGATATTTGAAACAAAAAGTTTCATATCAAAATGAAAACATCGATTTACTCAGATTTGAAAGTATCATTTTTCTCAGTGTGATATATATACTTAAAGTGACGTTACATTTATCAAATATATGTAAACAAGTATTGAAATAAATTACATTTTGAATTATAATATTTGTTGTTTCAAATATAGAAAATGTTTATTTCAGAAACTATCTGAAATAAAACTCCATATGTTAATGTTACGACAAAAATTGAAAATGTTAACAGAATAGTCCAATTTTTTACATTTGAACGTGTACAAAGTATTAAGTATTATTTGATATTTGTTTATCTTGCTGGATGTTCTATATATATACATATATTTCACTACTAGGGAAAATGAATAAATAGTAAGACCATAATATGTAGGAAAACACTGGTATTAACAATGAAACTTTTCCAAAATTTAAATAACCAAAAAAAATTATAGTAAACCAAATATTGGTATAATGTAAGTGTACCAATAATGGGCCATATACCTAATGATAATCATCGTATTTAAAAAAATGATAAACAAGTTTATATATCACACTCTTGCGTAACTAACGTGACAGAGGATTATTCGAAATCTATCATTTTTTAACCTGTAATTTCATTGTTTAGTGATATTAATATTTGTACCTAATTAATGTTTTTTAAAGTTATTTTATGTTTCAACATTTTATACTGCTATCTAAAAAATAGCACGAAAAGTAATGGTGTCTTTTTATCATTTCTAAGGTTGATTGTTTTGTTTCTATAACTAATTCCTTCCGTCGATGTGATTTGAACAATGAGGAAAATTGATTTAAAAGCTATTCTCATAAATAAATCATTTGTCTTCCGATGAAAAATCAAAGAATGTTGAAACAAAGATGTTCATTTTCAAAGTGATCCGGATATCCTCTGCTTTCATCGAATTAATTTCTTAAAATAATTTCCCTCAATGAGAAATATTTAAGTATTGTTCATTTAAGCATATATCATTAAATATCAGTTTATTCGAATAACAGGAATTTCAGTTGATATGGATTTAAATAATATACGGATAGATAAAACGAGCAACGTACTCTTCATATATTGTATATTTGAATATTACATGATATTTAAAATATTTTATTTTACAAAACTGCTTTCTAGGCTTTACTTTAAGGAATTGTATTTAACTGATTGAAAATTTTGGATTTTAAAAAATTTTGCAGTATTTATTATGATACGTTTTAGATTTGTATAGCAAAATTAAATAAATAAGTATTATATAATTTAAATTAATATGATAAAATTATGACAATTTATTTAAAGATAAAATCCACAACATTCCATTTTATATTTTTTGCAGCAAAAAAAAAAGACTTCATATATTAATGAATTACCCAGAGATGCGATTTCTCCGACTTTTTGCATACCAGTATAATCTTAGAGAAAATGTTTGTTTATTTAATCGGAACATTCTGCGATTTAAGATAACACCATTTTCTCTAAGATTATACTGGTGTGCAAAAAGTCGGAGAAATCTCATCCCTGATTACCGTAACCTGGATCTTATATAAAATTTCTGAATGATTCCATAAATATAGTGCAAAAAAGCAGATTTAAAAAACAAAAGGTGTCATTAAAACTAAAATTTTATAATTTTAATGATTGTAATTTATGTTTTTATCTGAAAATAGTTACGACTTGAAAATTAGAATGCGTGATGCACACTTTGAAGGCCACATTATTTTTCACCTTTCTTCAACTGATTCTACTTTTGCAAAGAGGCCATTTAACACTGACATCGTTAAAGTGTTAGATGGTTTTTAAAACACAAAAGTATTATACATTGTATTTTGCCTGTCATGTGAAATTCCTGTTAGTTTACAATAAAAACACATGCCTGTGATGAAACTTTTTTTTATTTGTAATGTTTTTCATATGATTTTTTTTTTGCTAATTTCGGGACAATATTTAAATTATATCCCGTATAATCGCGAAAATCTGTCTGATTACTCACAAAGCCAACAATTTTTCAAATTGGTAAGTTATAAATTTAGTCGTAAAGGTACAGCATACCCATCATGCAGTAAATATAATATGCACAAAAATATAAAAGGCGAGGGAGTAAAAAAAAATATAAGAAATTTTCATTTTGTGACATCTAATGAAATTCGCAAGTATAAGAACAAGTTGGAAATTGTACGTCAAACGTGAGAAATGAGGTGCGTTCGCACTATGGCTGGTTATATAAATATTCAGATCTTGATGATTTTTAATTCTGTGAAATGAATTATATCGTCTGCAGATTAATTTATGTCATAAAATAAGTATCTCGGTCGCTTGACGATTAAACCTCGGAAGCTCCTATAACAAAAAGCACCGATTTTTAAAAAAATCACATTTCTTAATAAATGTTTTTATTAATATTGTCTAAAGTTTTGATTCGATTTTTATAAAATTTGAAATGTCTCGACAAAATTCTGCAAAGATAAAATATCTTAAATTTCAAGCCGTTTGGTTAGGTAGTTTTTGCGTTGTTATATGCGGACGGACGGACAGACGGACGGACGGACCAGACGACGACAATAGGTGCTACGTATTTATATAATTACGAACGCACCTAAAAAGGGTTTTTTATTGTTTTTTTATAAACATTTTACCACTACTACATCTAGAATTAAATAAGAAAAATTCACTTCTTATCATTTAAATAAAATACATATGCTAAATGGCAAAAAAATAAAAAATAAAAAAATAATTAAAAAAAAGTCTATCATGAATGTTTTATTTTAATAAACTAGGGATTTCTGCCCCTACGAACTACGCTCGCCAACCCCCAGTTCTGACACCGCAAACTTTAAAAACACTCTAATTTGATCAACTCTAAAACGATTACGGAAGATTGTATTATAATTAAACGACCAGTGGCGATCTGCTGTAACCGGGTTTTCATTCATTTTCCTTTGATTGGGCGATTTTAAGGTAGAAAAAACTGCTGTCGAAACAGCTAACAACTGTTTTCCTGATCAATTAAATAAGATCAATTAAACATTTAAAAATTAACCTGTTTAAAATTGTTAAGTAAACAATGTCGCTGCATCGGATAATTTTATAAGGATGCTATAAAAAATTGGCTATTTCTTCATTATCTCGTCGACTACTTTCGATAAAAAAAAAAGAACTGTCGCCAAAATATATGATTTAACACCAAAAGTGCATGATCGTGGCGTCGCATCGCATTCAGTTGACATGAGGTGCGTTGCACGTATTAGTTATTTCATCCAGGGATTATAATTGAACGTTTATTTATCTTTTTGGTACTTCTCCATTATCCCGTCGAAGAATTTTCATTTAAAAAAAACGATCACCAAACTGTAACGCCAAATAAACAAATAGAAGAATTTTGCCATTGGAATCTCAAACAAATAATAATAAATAAATAAATAAATAAATAAAATACAAGACATTCGGAAAAATCCCACTCATCAAATGGTCAACTATCAGTAAGTTTAAACAATAAAATTTACAATATATTAATAAAAACAGAAAAAAATAATCTTGGATATTTATTTACATTATTTTTCTTAACAATCCCTCTCGGCTGGTGAATAAATGCTTGTGACGTCAGTTGAAATTGATTTATTGTATATAAATGTCCATTGCAACATTTCCCAATGCCTTTTCTTTTTTAATATCATGGCACTGCTGTTTAAGGATGCAATTGTTAATTTAATTAATGAAATAATTAATAAATCAGTAAAACATAATGAAAAATACATGTATATGTCGAATTAAAAACCACTTGATGCCATAACAAACACATGTAATGCATCTGACGTCAAGTGAATGTGTGACGTCAAAAAATGTTCCAATAGTTGGAACATTTTTCTCAATTATGTAACACATATTTAATTTTTTGCTGTTTGTATTTATGGAAATTTTCTCCTGAAGATTGTTATGAAGAATAACCGAAACGTCCATAATTGTTTATCTATGTAGTTTTTAAAGTAACTCATATTTAAATTAAACGAAATATACGTTGAAAGCAAGTGTTTGATGTTTGTATTTATATGTGCAACGTAAAGTCCTTATTAATTATTAAGTAGTTTTATTTCTGTTTTTAATAGTCACGTGTAAATACATTTCTTAATTGAAAGGGAATATTATTATGTGCGCTATTTTACAAATTGGCAACAATTCAAATAATCGATTTTGTGAAATATGAAATAAATCTTCATCAAAATAATGAAAATTTTGAATAAAAAAT
The DNA here is from genome assembly GCA_963931845.1 of Maratus michaelseni. Taxonomy (NCBI): domain Eukaryota; kingdom Metazoa; phylum Arthropoda; class Arachnida; order Araneae; family Salticidae; genus Maratus; species Maratus michaelseni. The sequence goes on along the minus strand of OZ007589.1, from coordinate 260,002,797 downwards.
TGAAATATAACCTCAAAGAATTACGCAAATTAAAAAAAATAATTGCAGTCTGCACACCGAAACCTTATCAACTATGTCCTTATAAATTATGATTAAATTCCTGTGCATAGTTTTCGTTCCTATAAAACCTTTTTAAGAGAACTATTTTGACCAAATTTAATATTAAATATCTCTTTAAAAAATTCTTCGATTTAAAAACTGTCTGCTTCAGCGTATTTATCGAACATTTTTTATAAAAATAGCAATTTTCATATTTTTATATGCTGTAGTTTTCTGGAAGTCCAGATAGACTTAAGAAGAAGGCACAAAATATTTATTGACAGCGGCGGTTGTGGTTACTTTTTTTTTTTAATATAGAGAGATACCGTAATGAACTTTATTGTTCAATAGTACGAACATGAAAAATAAAATAAAAATTTGAATATTTAAAAAAAAATCAAAAGTAGCAAATATCATTACCATGGCATGTCCTTAACTTTAAAATAATTCAAAACTGTATTTTGGAGTTTTCGAAAGTCCCAGAGCAAAAACAAAACCAATATAATAAAGTTTCATCTCTCTGCTTATAATATAACTCTCATTTTTTCCGACCGCCGCGGTGGTTGCACTTGCCGAAAGGTCACTTTTAGCATATGTATTTTATTTTACTAGATCTTCAGTGTGATTTTCCTCGATCTTTTCCCTCTATTTGTATAAACTTTACTTGATAGCTTGAAAAAGTTGTTCTTTTTGTTTTAACTCCGCGCATGGAAAAGCAATTGAAACACCTAAAACGGTACAGAAAAAAAAATGCATCGCAGATTTATCTACTTTTGCACGGATTTTTCGAGAAAAAAAAAACTTCATTTATATTATTGTGGTTGTTTAAAACACTTATGTTCCGTCTTCTAGAATACGTTTCGTGAAACCTATTTTACATTTGCAAAATTATACTAGATTATGTGTCCCATTTCTTACTTGCAGGAATTGATTAATAATAATAATAATAATAATAATAATAATAATAATAATAATAATAATAATATATATATATATATATATATATTCCAAACATAATATACCTGAAAGTATAAAAAATTACACCGGATAATGCATATAACTGACTAAGAAATATAGAGAATGAAGGATACATCAAATCCCCCAAAATATAAGTGACATTAATGTGCTTGTCCTGTTAGTTATATAATTCTTCTGTTTCTATCGTTAAACAATTTTACAAATATTATATGTCTAATACCAGCATTTTTCTACAAAATCTTTCACACCATTCTTCACCTTATCTTTCATTATGAATACACATTGTTACTGAATTTATGTTAAAATCTACAGAACTGTTGAAAATCTCAGTTACTTTAGAAAACACAATATATACTAAATGTAACAATATTTCAGTACAAGTTAATTACATGAAATAAAGATAATAAGGGCTGGGGAGACATCTTAAAGATAAATTGATCAGTAATTTTCTGTAGATAATATTAATAGATTTAATAAGGATTATTTTCGTTTGCATAACAAACGATTAAATTCTCCAAAAAGCATCTTTTTGACACAAAAGTTTAGGGTTGGGTTGATTATTGACGGCCAATTATCTACACTAGGGATATAGGCCCGGGGGGAGTGCCCTTCGTGGAGGTCTTTCTAAGGGAACCTAACCAGTATTTACGCATGGATAAATTCACGGCTCGAAGAAAACCACGAAAACTCCGAACGATTAGGCCGACGGGCGCGATTGGGATCGAACCCAGCACCTCCCGTCTACCAGCTTCGAGAGCAGAACCTCTCAGCCACTGGTGGGGCCACAAAAGTTTAGGAAATCAACTTTTGCTTAAATATCTATGCCAAACATCTTTGGTAAATGAAATATCATTATAAATTTTAGTTTTATTAAATTATAAAGTATTGGAGTAACATTTTATTTAAGTAAAATGGTTGCATAACTCTCCTTTTTAAGAAAACGACAATTTTATCAGAACTGAAATACATCTTAAAGATTATCTGACCGACGTTATGCCAGTCGCTTGTCGGCCAAGACAGCTCAATAAGTAAATCATTGGCAATTTAAGTCAAAGGATCTGGGTTCGAATTACGTCTTGGACATTTCTTCGTTCAGTTGGATAAAATCAATTCGTACGATATCTTTAGTAATCAATATGATTGAGAAAACTAATAGCGTATCTACGTACCCATAGTCCAATGGAGTTCCTTTACCTGCGGTATATTCTATTGAAATGTCTACATGACAGGTCAGACGCTATTGCCTACAAGTTTATCTCAGCGAAATATTCCAGCCGATTGTCGTCTCAGGTAGCTCAATCGATAGAGCATTGACAATTTATGTCAAGGGTTTTGGGTTCGAATCCCGGCGTAGGCATTTTTTCGCTCAGTTTGAAAAATTCAATTCGTATGATATATTTTCAATCAGTATGACTGAGAAAAAAAAGTAATTATAATGTATCAGAGGAAAGAAAATATATTAATCATGGACTGCAGTTTATATAATATACATGATTTCTGGGTGTTTTTCTCAAATACTATTTCTAAAATTTATTTTAAAATTTAATGATAATGATTACCGTAATACTACAAGAAATATAACAAGGTAATTCCTCATGAATTTATCTCAGAATATTTACGATCTTTCGCGCTGCATGGTAAATAATTAAAAGTTATATTTATTGCGACTTTAGTTATGTGTTATTTATATTACTGGTGTTTTGGAACAGTATTGTACGTAGTTTTTTAGATCTGAACGAATAGATAGGCCGACATGACAATCAATTATGTCCACTGAGATTTCCATAGCAACTAAATCTTTGCACAGAAGTAAGATATATTTCCGATTCAGTAAAAAGATTTTTTTAGAGCCCACGATATGAGGACAATGATCTTTTTCTAACAACTATGCCAAATATATGGACTTCTTCCATTTTACATTGTCTCATACGCATATTTTTATATACCAAAAGCTAAGTAAATTTGGTATCATACTTTTATTAAATTATCATTCTACTTTTATTAAGTAAAGAAGCAGAAAGGATTTTTAATTATACAGATTTCTACATTTAGTTTCGATAAAGAAATAATTCATATTAAAAGCATGAAAAATTCTAAATAACATCATAAAATAAGAAATGAGCTAGTCCTTTTGAAAACACTTTGTCTTTCTTCAAAAGAACTTTTCTTTCGAAAGGCCTACCGTAGTCCATATTTTATGGTGTTGTTAAGAAGTTGGCATATTTTTATTGTATCAAACAAGTTTGTTCAATATTTTAAAATGAAATTCATGTTAACTCTAATTTTCTCTTTTTACTTTCTAGATGACAATTAGCAGTATCTATGACTTTTTTTTTTTTTTAAACAAAATTTTGTTTTGCATGTATAATATTTTAGAATATTTTAATGAGGCATTTGAGATATCACTATTCTCTAGAAAATTAAAGCTAATATGAAAACAAAAAGTTTATGTAAGCTTTATCTTGTCTTAAAATAGCTTGGTTTAATTATTTAGTTCCATAGTTTTATACGGTATAAACGTATATACCAGATGAAAAGTTAGACCTATTTTAAAAGTTTGGTAAAAGTTAATAAAATATGATACAGAAGAATTCATTTAGAAATTTATCACGCAAATTATCATATATATGCTATTAGTATTTGTTTATAATTACACTGTCAAATAAAGTTATATTATGCTGTGTTTAATTTCCAAACATATGATTCCATTAAAAAAAATTCGAAATGTCATGTATGGAAAATAAAAAGATAAGAAACAAAACTTGAAATAACCATAAATATTCCATTTTCCATTTTCAATTGCAAATTCTTAATGCTGAATAATGTTAATCCTTCTTCGTATATGGAACAAAAAATTTATCAAGACATTACTGAATAGTAATATAATAATAATATTTATCTTGAAAAATATAAAACCATTTTTTTAAAACATTATTAAAATCAAGCTAATTACTCATCCTCTGAACAAAAAGTTTGAAATAAGTGAAAATGTTGAGAATTTTCCGAATTTTAATAGAATGAATCTATTATTGAATAAGAAAGAAAAAATGAGATTTAAATTGTTTTTATCTTATTTAATGGCATAGTTCTTTAATGAATTGAATGAATTATTAATGAGAATTTCAAGACAATTCAAAAAATGTGAAGCTCCTTTCTTTCCTAAAAAAATTAAATAGTATTCTTTATATTTAAACACTGATAAAAAGAGAAGAAACATAAATTTTACAATTTGTATTTTATAACAGCGATTTTTTCTAGTAAGTATATTCAGTCAATCTTGGCTTATAAAACAAAATGTTACAATTGCTTTAATTTTTATTAAAATATATTAAACAATTTCTCAAAAAAAATTATGAACACAAAACAGCTATTCATCGTCTGAATCACAATAACTTAATAAAATAAAATTAACAGAAAATAATGAAAATTTTATACATTTTACTAGACTAATATTAATTAATGATCAAAAACAATGAAAACCACAGTTTACTTTTTATTTAACTGCATTCTTCTTTAATGAACTGAATTAGGTTTTTATGCAAATTTCAAATTAAGATTGAAAATATGAAAACCAATTATAAAATACAATGGAACGTTTTTGATGTATGTCCTAATTAATATATTTTAGAAGCATGATTTATTAATTTGAAAAAAAATATATATTGAACAGCTCTGATTAAGTTAAAAGAAAACTAATATATTAAAATTTGCTAGTATATTGATTTTAACATACATATTTAAAGGTTTTGAGGAAAAAAAAGGACTTATGTAAGAAAATAATTAATTTTCTTATAAAGCTGCATTCTTTAAAAATTCACTCTTTTCGCATTTTTTCTAATTTTTTTTGCAACACATTGATTAAAAGTTTTCGCTTTATTTTAGATTATTACTTTGTTCTAAGTTATTTTTATGACATCATAAAAGTAAAAGATAAAGCGGCAAGTTTAATTAGCTTCTTGATAGAAAAAATATGTAAACAATGAAATTTTAATGAATTTAAGCAATTTATTTCAAAAATTATATACAAGAATATGTGCTACTTTTTTAGTGATGTAAAGAAAATGTATACATTTTTGTACGTAAATTAGTTACAAAATTAATTTAAAATTTTTGAATTATGTAGAGAAAAACAACAACGGCATTATCCAATGATAGTTAATAACGATAAGAAAAAAACATTATATGAAAGTTTATTACTAATTTCAAGCCGCAGTTTGTCATTTTTCTTCGGTTGTTGTAAATATCAATATTAGAAAAAAAAAAGATAAATGGGAAAGATTTTCACTTATAATAAGTATAAAAGTAAAAATAGTTTTTAAGAAAAATCTTCTTTTTTAAGTATTCAATGTTTATCTTAAAACCGTGCTTAATTTTGTGGCTCTAGTTTAACTTATTCACAAAAATATTATGTTACGATACGTTAATTTGGTATAAACTGCCCGCTTTGATAGAAAGCGCGAACTAGAGAATTTATTAAAATAATTTAATATTTTGCTCTGTTTCTATTTTAAGAACAGCACCAATTCACATAAGAACAGGAAAGAACGTAAAACCAGTATTTAAACTATCTATTCAGCATTTTTAAACCGATTTCTTAACGTATAATCACAATTTAATAAACATTAAACTATTAAATGATAAAAGAACAGTTTAAAAATTATGCATTACACACTTTTATTTTATATATATTTTTTCTAATTTTTAGTGTTTAAAACATTACGTAGCTGCAGCTCTTCTGAAAAATGTAAATAGATTTTTTTTAATTATAAAAAAAAAAACTCGTTTGCATTTAGCGTTTTAGTAAACAATTCTCGGTATCACAAAAAAGAATTATCCATCTGAGTTGATACGTTTTGAGAATATTTCAAAACATGCAATTTTAAACATTATTTAATACTAACAAATACATTTTTTAGTTTTAGAAATATGTAGAGATATTGTTTCAGAAAGTTAAAATATACTATGTCAAGCTCTGTATTAGTATAAAATTAGAGAATGCGAGATTTCGAGATGAATAAAGCATTTTTACTTCAGTGAGAATTGGACGAGGAATAACGAAATGGGGTTAAAATAATCCTGGAAGTTTATCCATATGTTCAAAATTTACATTAAATGAAGAGCAACATTTGTTTAGTTAAGCTTGCGATTGAATTTTAAATGATCATGAACACGCTAATAATGCTATTTTTGCGTTAAAACTTCTGAAATCCACAAAGTCTTAATATATTGCCATATAACTGTCAGAAAGCGTGTGTGCTTTATTTTTTGATAATTCTCTCAGGTAATTAACGAAAATTACATATCTCACAGAATTCCTGAGGCATTTTTCTCAAAAAATTTTTTTTGGAGTCTATGTATCTTTAAAATATTTCATGTATTTAAATTTTTGTTCGAAATTATCAGCATATCTAAGGTAAGTATTGACACATACTACAACAAATTTATCCATCCATTTTGGAATACTAATTTATAAAGGTCCTCAAATCTCTTACACATACGACTGTATTGAAATGTGAATTTTAAAAAGAAATTCAGATTTGCACAATCTTTTTAATTTTGTTATTAAAACCGCCTGTCGGATTAAAACAGGGATAGCCGTTTTTTAAAAAATAAAGTTATTTTAATTAATAAATTTAAAAATTTCAGATAACGTCTTAAAACTTGAAACGCATGAAGTTTTTATAACTTACGAAAAACTATAATTAATAGCATTAAAATGTTCACATTTTCAGTAAACATGATATTTTTCAAATATGTCTTGAATTCGTTGTACAGAACACATTTTTGGTGAAAAAATTGTTTAAATAACATAAATAGTGTAAAATCAATTTCCAGACTTACCATCACTATAAAGAAAACTTTCTGTAATATTTTCTTCATTTTTCATAAAATGCTCTTCTTTGTGGAATTTATTTTGTAGTATTCTTTTTCTAAAGCAACTAGCAACGATGGTAATTAAATACTAGTTATTCAGACTGTTCGTGATTTCTTAATTATTTACCAAATATACCTTTAATGTGGATATATTCACTGTAATTTAGATTGCAGAATGCCGATATGCAGAACATTCAAGTAGAATTCAAATGGAATTTAAGATAGCTCGAGAATGTTTAAGCGATACGTGAATTATTGATTTTGTAGATATTAATAAACTAAAATTATTCTATTACGCCATTCATTGTTATTTTAAACTGAAAAGAAAAGACATTTTTTATTACAGCAAATCTTTCTGTTGGTACTTTAATGATAAATAAGATTTTTCATGAAAAATTTCGCAACATTATCTATTATATTGAATTTGAATAAAAATGCTGAAACTTCCTAGTAACTACTAAATAGGATGATTTGAAGAGGGATAATATAATATATAAATTAGATTCTTTTAGAAAAAGTTGTATAAAGCCCTTGTCAAACCGCGTAGATGAAATATATAACAACAATAATTATACAAGCAGAATATTTTTAGAAGAATGGCTCAAAAGTCTATAGAGATCCGCTCTAATCTAGGCACGGCGGAGTATGTGGTCCTGCTCTAACATACGGTCGTTGGTTGGTTGATTTATGACGGCCGATTATCTACTCGAGGGATATAAGCCCTAGGGTGTAGTGTCCTCCGTAGGGGTCTTTCTAAGGGATCTTAACCCATATTTACGGCAAGGTTCAAAAATACCACGGAAAACTTCGAACGATTACGTCGACGAGCACGACAGGGGTTTGAACCCAGCACCTCCTGTCTACCAGATTTGAGAGCAGAACCTCTCAGCCACTGGTGGGGTTCTCTGACGTACGTACATACACGATATTTTAAAAACAACCGTATGGTGTCGGTCGATAGGTGTTTTGATGAGGGTCTTGTCTACAGCTCTAAATATCTATTGTATGATTTGATTCAATGATTTTAGTATGTTTTTTTTTTTTGTTTTTGTATTTTATGAAATGTCTGATTTTTGAATACCTATTAATTTTAATTGTCCATTCAAACTTAATTTTGTTTAAGTATCTGAAATCTATATTTGTTTCTCAAAATCAACAAAAAGTGCTTTCAGAGAATCTAAATTTTAAATATACCTTAAAATTACATACTCACTGACAAATATAATTTTTGTTAGTTTTACAAATATGTAGAAACGTTCTTTCTACGGCAGAGAGCAAAACTATGTGAAGCTCTGTATTTTAAATAAAATCGAATAGTGAAAGCTGTGCGATCTATCAAACTTTCGTGCTTTGGTGAGAATCGTAAAAGAAACAAAGATGAGTCTTAAAAATAACTCTTTACATTTCTCCATTTGTTTCCATCCACGAAATTTAAATTAAATATGACTAATATACTTTAAATATATTAATTATACATTTAATTAGTAAAAGTACAGCTACAAACGATTCTGTAGTACTCTCTTCATTTTAAGCAAAATGCAATTAGACGGAGCATTTGTTTTGTGGTTTCACTCTGTATAATAAGTTTCAACGTTGGCAATTAAATACTAGTTATACTACCTTTCAGGTATTGCTAAATTACTCACTAGTAAATATGGTTTTGATATGGATTAATTCACCTTAGTTTGCGTAGAGCTATGTCGAAAACAGAATTATTCATGCCGTATTCAAATGGAAATTAAGATAGCCCGTGAAAATTTAAGTGATATGCGAATGGTTGATTCTCAATATAAAGACATATTAATAAATTTAAGTAATTCCTTTAGAAATTCTTCTGTAAAACTTAGTCCATTCTAAAATTTTTCACAAAAACGAAGACCAATCATACTTTCAAAAAATAAGTATATATATATATATATTTTTATTTAGTTTTTAAATAGTTTGATTATCCAAATAAATATGTGTGAATAAGATGTAATATTAACTTTGTGCTTTTAATACTTTACAAAACGTAAATGTTCATTTATTTAATAAATTTGACTTTCATAAAACCAAGTATTTGTTTTATTTAATTGGCATTAATTTTGAAATTAAATGTATGTTTATAAAATATCAAATAAAATTAAACTTTTCGAAATTCTGTTACAAAACCTATTTCATTCAAAAATGATTAACCTTTAAAAAAAATCAATGATAGTTTAAGTCAATTCGAAATCTGGTTAGCTAGTACTCACACTCAATGCTTAACATGTGAATTTTTACTTGCTTTAATATATATGAATTGAAATTTTTACAACTGAGTGAAAAAGTTTCCAGACCAAGATTCGAACCCAGACCATTGGCTTAAGCTGTCAACACCCTTCCAGTTACGCTATCCTGGACAAACTCGGTGGACACATTTCACTTAGAACACATTTTAGCAATGACATCTGGTCTGCTAACTGAAACAATTCAACCTAATAAATCGCAGTTAAAGAAACTCAATTAAATGTTAAATACATAATTATACTTATTTTTTAACACAATGATACATGATATGGGTAAAGGAATCATATAAGTTGCAATTTTTCCAACAGCGTGAAAAAGTGTTTAGTCCGGGATTCGTATACAGGACCTTGGCTTAGGTTGCTCTTTTTTAAATCCTAGTGACCATTAAAACGAGATGTGTTAAAACAAACATGAGAACGTTATGACAATTTTAATCTTCGAATTTTTTTACCTTTTTTTTTTGGGGGGGGGGTGCAAAAGTTTTTCTAAATCGTACTCAATTTCTAGCACACAAAAAATTTGTGAACAAATCTTCTAAATTTTAAGTTCATTTTAAAGTTGAGACTTTAAATAACTAGAGCATTTTTAGCCTCAAAAACTTTTAGAAAATGCGTTTTAGAAAGTGAACAAACACTAAAGCAAGCCTTGTTTTAGCTGGATATATTGTTTACAATAGTAGATATAAAAAAGAATATAAAATGTGAATATGAAATATGTAAAAATATGAAATATATATAAAAAATAGCTTTTCTTTTGAAAAATGTCATACAAAATATCTAATAAAAAATCAGCAATAGTTGTCTTAATCAGATACTCTTCCATAATCAGATTGATAGCCGATGTTGGTGACAAAACCGCTTAAATACATGTTTAACTATTTTTTTAGTAAATTTGCTATTCTGAATTTCACGCTCGTACCTAAAACTGCTACTGAGCTATGGAAGAATGACCTAACATTTTCGACCCCCCCCACACCTTCTTTAACCACCTTACTGGTTGTTTTTCTTAAATCGCTGGCAATTTAACCCCCTTAAGGGGGGAATTTTCGAAAGTCCTTTTTTATTTGGTGCCTACAATGTGTAAGGAACATGTCTTCGAAATTTCATTGTCCTAGAGAAGCGGTTGAGGCTCGGCGTTGATTATGAGTCAGTCAGGACATGTTCTTTCATAAGTATAGATTATTTGCGTATGAAACAAGGATTCTCATACAATTATAAACTCAAGCTTAAAATCACATTTAATTAGTTTATAAAACAATTTACATAATTAAATATACGATGGAGATTTTCAAATTTGCACTTATTATATATATATATAATAATAATTGGACATTCAAAAAAAATAATATAATAAAATATTTTAATTTATTTTCATAAATTGTCTTTTAGGGAAAAATTTTAAATAAAACCTCCACAGTTTTTCAAAGAATTGTTATTCTTCGGAACTGCTCAATTTTAAAAGTATTTTTAAATGTAAGGCTTCAGTAAGGATTTCACTTTGGGTCACCATTAATAATATTTCGAAGAGTTCTTTCAAAAGGTTAGTTTTATCACGGCGTTAAGCTCTGCAATAGAGCAATAGTAGCAATATGAAAGATGTCTAGATGAATAAAACAATTACGCTTCAGCAAGAATTGGAAGAGAAAAAAGGAGTTGACATAAAAGAATTTTGGAGCTGTCAACATCTTTTTTCAAAAATAAAATAAAGTCAGAAACGACGTTTATTTATTAAACTTACAGCGCAAAACTTTCGGTAGTGCTTTCTTCATTTTCATGAAATGCAATGCATGTGAATTTTATTTTGCTTCAATCTTTTCATAATGGAACTTTCTACGATTGCAATTAAATACCACATATGTTGAATTTCAGGTATTGCAACATTACTTGCACGAAATTATGTTTTGATGTGGACTGATTCACTTTAATTTTCATGTAGCGATGTCAAATTGCAGAATATCAAAGCGGTATTCAACTGAAAATTAAGGTAGCTGGAGATTAATCAATACGTGAATGAATGATATTGAAACTAAAGCGATTTTAATAAATTTAATTTATTCTATTGAAAATCCGCTTACTAATTCTTCTACTTTTTACCAAGAAAATAGAAACATAAAGACTTAGTTAAATACGTAAACTATCATACAATGACAAAGTTCACAATACCTTGAAACTTTTAATATTTTATCTCTTCTAATTTAAATTTATACGATTTCTCGTAAAATAATGAGGTTAATAAGTTCAAGCTCATAATTTCTTCCTATTCATTAGGGATAGAGTATCAAACACTGCTGCTTGCATTTTTCAAGAACTGAACTTCAGGACAGAACTTCATGCCTGATGTTACAGCAGAATTACATTCGATTACATAAAATGTCTTTAAAAAATTAAATGTTGAAATTTTGAACAGGTTGTAATCTGTATTCAGATGTGTGCCATGTTTGTTACACAGTCACTCATGTCCAATTAGCAAAGTGTTATTTTAGCAGGTTTATCTTTCAGGCATTTTATAAACTATAATTTAGTTTATGTAATTAATAATGTGTTTTAGTCAATATTTTACAGTTTCTCAAAAAATCAGTCTTAGTCAAATTTACTAAATTTTTAAACATATTTAATATTTTATGCATTCAATGACAAATGCCTTTTTGCGTTCGCTTTAATGATATTTTGAATAGTTCTTTTACAGCGTCAGTAAACACTATGTGAATTCGTGTATTAGTACAAAAATCGTAACATGAAAGACTTTGAAATGAGTAACACATTTGTCCTGTGATGAGAATCGAATGTAAAACAAATAGATCACGTAAATGAAATATTTAGGCTTCTCTTTATGTTCAATAAATAAATAAATAAATAAATAAATAAATCTTTAACAACAGTGATCCAATATAAAACAAAGAAGTAAAAGTCTAGAACAAAACGTTGTGTAATAGTTTCTACAATGTTCATAAAATGTAAATATATGTGGCATTTATTTTTCGATAATATTTTTATAATTACAGGTTTAAATACCCTGTTTAACTGTAAAACATCCAAAAAATGGTATATACATCCAATATACGTTTTGAAGTTACGAGTTTTTTGTGAGCGGCATTAGAGTGCAGTTACATTTCTCGATGATGTTTGGAACTGTCACGTTGCAAACATGCCACTTTTAACTATTTTAAGATGTTATCGTACCCACGTGCACATTTCCCATTTTTGAACATCTAATCCTAATAATTCTAATTGTTTCTCTGTAATATTAATTTAAATCATCGTTCTCATTATTCATCATTTAAAATTTCCTTTAATTTGACATCTCATTTAGCGCTCTACGATAATTACTTCGTATTTGACCTCCCCATCGTAAGTTCCTATTTATTATCTATTTTAATTTCGCTTCATCGCGCCGCCGGTAGCTCGCCATTGAAGAATGATCGAGAAAGATCGTCTTCCTTCCCGGCATATCGCTTGGCGCGCGCTGCAGTCAGCGCCGGCCAGCTGATCCGGTATTTCGCCCTTTGGCGCTCACACGGGCTCCCGTTTTGGCGTTCGTACTCCTGTCAAACGAGTTTTTCGCCGCCAATCTCCGACCAGCACGCGCGGCTTGAATTGAATCCTCAGTTGCGTCTGGTCAGGTACTCGTGTAGGTGCCTTGTTGTTATTCATCTTCTTAGAGCTTTGGCCCGGAAGTCGTCACTAGAGTCCCACCTTTTACTTGAAGAAATGCATTAAAAGCTTTCGTTATATTTAATACGTGTGTCGATTTCTCTACTGGTATGATGTCTCATCGCTTCCCTCACTTGTCTGTCTCACCGGCAGCGCAGAACCTCGCCGAAGTGAACGGTAAGATCCATCCATGCTCCTAATTTGTACCTGCTCATATTTTCACCCTTGAGAATCCTAACAACGAGTAAATAACGGTCCTGGGAGATTGAATGCCTATGAAAATACCAACAACGTCTGAAATCATTCAGAGACGCTTATGTGCTTCACGCTAGGCCTCACCAAAAAACACGTGCATTCACTCCTCAGAGTATACGATCAAATAATCTTATCACACATGGTGCAAGTGCTCCAGTTCGTATGGCATTCTCTTGGTGAAGAAAATAATTATAATAAGTAATAACAAAAAAAAAAAAAGTGCTTACTAAGAATATAAATATTTTTGAATAATTTTTAACTAACGTCATGCTAGTGAATCGTAACAGAAGATGATTCATTGAAACAAATTATTTATTTGGATCTATAAATTTATATTAATAGAAAATAATTAAATAGCAGTATTACATAGTAATTGTGTGCATATGAAAAATTGCCTGTTCTAACACTACTCTTCAAGTGTATTTTTTTTTTGCAACAAACTTGCTTTCAAAGTCATTTAAATTCTTCTATTAAGTGCCATTCACTATTAAGTTTTTTTTGCTAAGCAGCTCATGGTCAGCACTGCAAATATTTTTAAGGCATCCACTGCTATCGGGATCTGACCAGCGCAACTCACAAATTCACCAAACTCATTTTTATTAATTGTTTTTCAAAGTAAATTTTCTCAACTATGACGACAACAGATATTAATCATCCTACACTCGAAAAGATGATTAAAGCAAATCTTTTTGTGAAATGTCTGGCACAGTATTTCATATCCGTTCCGGACACTATCAAATATACATCAGAGGCTAATGCACTCAGCATACCATCCTCTTCAAAAACATTCACAGATCTCGCAAAAGCCCTCACTATCCAAGGTGAAACTCTTATAAATTACTATCAATTTGTTCTGGCAGAACACTTACAAGCTGCAGAAGAGGCAGAAAACTTAAGAAATTTAAACAAACAGTTACTACAACGACTTCGCAGCCCACCACCTAAACCTGAACTAGTGAGTATACACAAAGCCACTCAGGTGGATAACACGAATAATGTTAATGAGACAGAATCTCCAATAGTGCAAGATTGTGCCACACAAACATGCAACGTGGAATGTTCAACACCGATTGGTGCAAAACCACACAGCAAGCCGTCCATGCATAACACCTCTCACCTATCCTTTGACTGCTCAGTAAATTCCTCAAATAGCTCAATTAACCACCATCATACTAAATTAGCTAAGATAATAATTTACCAAGTTGAAGAAAGATTTGGTCTTCCGGACATTCTTCAAGCCATTTCAGACAGTATCAGTGATGTTGTTCCACCCATCAATGTCGTAAAAAAAACAAGGTCAAGAACAGTAATCGGTTTAACTACATCTTAGAGATTCCTCATGACTTAGCCAAACATCTAATCAGTCACAGTCGTATAAAAATTAAAGAACAGTTCTTTGCAGTAAAGCGGTTCATCAGAGTCATCCGGTGTTATAATTGTCAGAATTATAATCACATTGCCAGTTCGTGCACCAAGAACAAAATTTGTGCTTGGTGTAGTGAGTCTCATGAGGCAGAAGAAAAATGCACAAGACCGCCAAAATGCAGAAACTGTGTCGTAAACAACAGAATGCACAACCACAACTTTAATAGTGATCACCCTTCCTTTTCTCCAGTTTGTGAATCTCTCAAGTTCTACATCATGAAAGTTAGGCTTCGTCTAAGCAAAAAAAATTCATTACATGAATCCATAAATAATTCTACAATTTGTTAATAAATTTACTAAAGTTAATTTTTTTTACTTCTCAATATAAATGTTGTGTACTTGTTAGAGAGAGTTCGTAGTACCCAATGGAGTGGTGCTGTAATGAATTCCTTTTGTGACATTGTAAACTCTCGTCTAGCATGTAATCATTCCTTATTTCAGCTTCAAATTTAATTTCATGATAAAGGAATTTTTCCCTGTGAAATTTTATATCTTAAGGTTTTTATCTAACTTTGTATCATTTATTAAGATTAATAGTATTTTTAGTTATCTAATGCAACAGTGAAATTTCTGACTTTAAAATATTTTACTTAATATCCATGCGTTTAGCATTTATGCAAAAAAAAAAAATGTAACTCAATCACTGAATTTTAATTTTTTATCTACTGGCTTATTATTGTATCTCTCATTTTACATGTGTTATTAATGAATTCATTGCTCGGTTACTTATTTTATAAATTAAATTTTTTGTATTATTAAAGTTCATTAATTGTTCATGAGTGCTATGGATCCTTTCATCTGATTGTTTCATGGCCAGGAATAATTTGGTGAAAGTATTGTGTCATGCACTACTTGGTTACTAGTGCTAAGTACTGTAGGACAGTTGTTCATCTCCCTCATGCTCAATTATCTTTAAAGCTTGTTATTAAGCTTAATTTCAGTTAATTTCTCTAAATTTACTTTTATCAAATTGACATTTTTATTTTACATTCACGGGTGCTTTGCACTGTTCCCATGATCCTCAATGATTTTATTTTTTTCCACCTTAAAACTTTTTAAAAAGCTTTGCAAATTTTTATACTTTTACAGTTTTTTTTTTTCTCAAGTGTTTCATAGATATATATATATGTATGTATTATTGTATTGTGCTTGCAATTTTTATGAAATGTTTTGTTTACAATGGAGACTGTTTATCAAAATAATACTATTTAATATTTGTTCAAAAAAAAGTCTTTCAAATTAATGCTATTAAATTTAAAAAAAAAAAAAAAAAAAAAAAAAAAAAAAAAAAGAGGCTTAAAAACATTTTACAACTTTACCTTCTATTTTATGTGATGAAACTGTAGGAATTTTTGTCTCGTGGTAGTTTATCAGTTAACATTTTCTTAAATTTCAACTTTGTTAGATGAAATAAAGTGGAAAAAGTCTGTTTGGTGTTGAAGCAATTGATATTTTGACAGTTCTCAAGTTTTATATGATGTTGCTGCTGTAATGTTAATGAGATAATTTTTTTTAACTTCCTTTTTTTTCATTTGTGGAAACAGTTTCTGAATTTCTAGGTTCATTTTACTTATGCAAATATACAGCATTATTTTTTGTTTACTCTTCGCTGTACCATTTTGCTCAATTTAAACAATATCTTTGAAATTTTGCTTACCTTTTGATCCATTTGGGCTACTTCCTAGTCCATTACTGCAACTTTTGCTTGGTGTCCAATCTTGGTGAGTGATTTGGAGGGTTGATTTGTCAGGTAACAGATGACAATTGTCAGTTACACTTACCGTTTGGTTTCATTTCTATAGTTCTTTTTTCAATTTAAAAAGTTTAACTTTTTCATTTTTGAATATTTTTTTTTACCTTCGTGTTTTTGTCACACAGTCGCCTCTCTCAGGGACTCTTAGTTAATTTTGTTGGTTGTTAATCGCTTGATAGTGTGTATTGTAATTATGTATATTCTAAACTTATAAAACAGTCAATGTTTATACTTTTTAAATTTCACCCACAATAATATTTAAATCTTTATCTGCTGCTTATTATTCGTAAGGTTTATTCAAGTGTAATTTTTTTTACCGTATTTATAAAGCTGTGTTTTTCAAAAAACCTTAAATTAATTCATTTACTATAAATATGTACACAGTTGAAAATTTTTAATTGTTCAATTTTCTGCTTTTGTTGTCAATTAAGCACTTTTATAATTTCTATTCAACTTAGGAATTTTCACAGGTCTAATTTAAATTTACCATAACCTCATTCAATTTTTCAAAAAGTTTTTTACATAAAACTTTGCACAAATTTTTCCTTAAAAATAATTTTAAATTTAGTAATGTCTCAATCTCAAACCATTTTTAAGTGTATAAATTATATTGCTATAATATCATACTTCATTTTAAAACTAAAATTATATATTATGTATGATTGCTAGCTACTTAACCTTATTGTCAGTTTTGTATTAATATGTTGTATATTTAAAGGTGATATATATATAATGAAGAAAGACTTCAGTGGTGAATCTTATATGTTGTATTTAAGTGTGATTTCACACATATTTAATTTTTCTCCAGTGTTGTGTAACACTTTAAGCCACCACATTCATAAGCTAGTGAAAGAAAAATGCATACTGGCAAATCCTTCAAGCTACTGCTATCATTTAATGTTTTTTTCAGAGCAGTAATTTTATTTAATGCAAGTCAATGTTATGACTTCACTGATATGTGAAAATTGTGTAGTTTACTTTGCAATTTCTTTTATAAACAACTCATGTTTGATTTTTACACGACTTATTGTCAAGTCGTCTTGTCAACCCCATGTATTCTCTGGTGACGGCTCGCCCATTCCAAATTTTTAAAATTTTGTAAAATTTTTCTCTCTCATTCAAAATTTATCCCTATTCCAAATTTTTCTCAAACGTTCAAAATTTGTTTTTCAGTCTAAATTTTTCTTTCCCATTCAAAATTTTACAAATTTTCGTTTGCCCGGGAATGTGTCACGTTGCAAACATGCCACTTTTAACTATTTTACGATGTTATCGTACCCACGTGCACATTTCCCATTTTTGAACATCTAATTCTAATAATTCTAATTGTTTCTCTGTAATATTAATTTAAATCATCGTTCTCATTATTCACCATTTAAAATTTCCTTTAATTTGACATCTCATTTAGCGCTCTACGATAATTACTTCGTATTTGACCTCCCCATCGTAAGTTCCTATTTATTATCTATTTTAATTTCGCTTCATCGCGCCGCCGGTAGCTCGCCATTGAAGAATGATCGAGAAAGATCGTCTTCCTTCCCGGCATATCGCTTGGCGCGCGCTGCAGTCAGCGCCGGCCAGCTGATCCGGTATTTCGCCCTTTGGCGCTCACACGGGCTCCCGTTTTGGCGTTCGTACTCCTGTCAAACGAGTTTTTCGCCGCCAATCTCCGACCAGCGCGCGCGGCTTGAATTGAATCCTCAGTTGCGTCTGGTCAGGTACTCGTGTAGGTGCCTTGTTGTTATTCATCTTCTTAGAGCTTTGGCCCGGAAGTCGTCACTAGAGTCCCACCTTTTACTTGAAGAAATGCATTAAAAGCTTTCGTTATATTTAATACGTGTGTCGATTTCTCTACTGGTATGATGTCTCATCGCTTCCCTCACTTGTCTGTCTCACCGGCAGCGCAGAACCTCGCCGAAGTGAACGGTAAGATCCATCCATGCTCCTAATTTGTACCTGCTCATATTTTCACCCTTGAGAATCCTAACAACGAGTAAATAACGGTCCTGGGAGATTGAATGCCTATGAAAATACCAACAACGTCTGAAATCATTCAGAGACGCTCATGTGCTTCACGCTAGGCCTCACCAAAAAACACGTGCATTCACTCCTCAGAGTATACGATCAAATAATCTTATCACAGGAACTTTTATAAGGAAACGCAGTAAAGAAATTAATGACTTCACAAATTACTCTTTATCCAGAAAAGCTTCAAAGCATGTTTATTTAGACCTTGTTACAACACCCTGTAAATACACATTTACAGTTACGGTTACAGAGGCAAAATTTTGAAAATTTCAAATGGCAACACCTATTTTTTTATTGGAATGTGATCTTTATAACGAAAAACCATAAAAAGCTCTGGAACGGTACCTGTTGCATGAAAATTGCCGGCGCTAGACAGACTAAGAAGAAAAGTGAAAACAACGAATAAGGACAGAAAAGCGACAGAAACTAAAACATTTTATTGTTCAGTGCTGTCCACCATCTGCCGCATGCAACGTGTCTTCGTGTGTGACGTGGAAAATTTGTGAAACACAATAAAATGTTTTGTTTTCTGTTGATTCTCTGTCCTTATTCGTTGTTTTCACTTTTCTTCTTAGTCTGTCTAGCGCCGGCAATTTTCGTGCTACAGGTACTGTTCCAACGCTTTTTATGGTTTTTCGTTATGAAAATCACATTCCAATAAAAAAAATAGGTGTTGCCATTTGAAATTTTCAAAATTTTGTCTCTGTAACCGTAACTGTTAGTGTTTAACTGTTGTTTTTCATACGATTCTTGAGCGCATACCTCAAAATACTTAAAACCAAAATTTCAGTCCGTTTCTGTGAACGGTGTGACAGTTAAGGACTCATATATCGGGATAGTTTTTTATAATCACCCTGTATATATATATATATATATATATATATATATATATATATATATATATATATATATATATATATATATATATATATATATATATATATATATATATATATATATATATATGTGTGTGTGTGTGTGTGTGTGTGTGTTTGTATATATATATATATATATATATATATATATATATATATATATATATATATATATGTGTGTGTGTGTGTGTTTGTATATATATATATATATATATATATATATACACACAACGTCTCATATATATATTACGCTCATGAAAATTTAAAATAAAATGTAATATTACTGCCGTATCTAACGAATATCCGATAAAATTAATTGTATAGCATTTATTCCACCCTTTTTATGGGAATAAAAAAGCACCTTTAAAAGCAATCAAATTATTATCGAAAGAATCTTTTAAACATGTAAATTCAGTTCCGTCTGTTTTATCGATAAATGTACTGCTCAGAAATCTTTTCACATATTTTCCTCGTTCTCATATTAAACTCTAGAAAATTTCCATTAATTTTATTTTCAGTTATTCTAGTATTCAAACTTTCGAAAAATCTTTTGAGTACTTTAGTTGTCGCCAATGACTAAATATAACTTTAATTGTGGGAATGTATTGGAAAAATGATTTTAACAAAATATATCTGCTTAACTTCTTCATTTAAAATAAAACCTTCCAGGTATTTATTACTGAAATATATGCTCATTCAAATTGAAATGGATTCATAACGTCAATAATTTTTAAAAGAAAAATGACATTTTATATTAATCAATGTGTAAATTTTCACATAAATAGGAATGAATAAATAAAAAAGTGTTGCATTAAAACTGTTTATTGAAGTTTATAATTTTACCACTTTAAAGATGCTAACAAATTAACTGTTATGAATTAGAGAGATAAATATGAAACAGGAAAATAATCACTACTTTCTTTATGTTGAAATTTTAATTTATTCATTAAACTTTTTATTCCTGAAATGAAATTTATTCGAATTCGAATGTGTTCACAATTTCCATATATATTTTTAAAGGAAATTGTCATATATAAATCTGTATATGAATACTAAATGAAATTTATATAAACTATATTTCCTTATATATTAAACTTATTTATATTAACTAAGTTCTTGAATCCTTAATTACCTTGTTATATGACCACCAGTCATATAAAAAATTTCGTAAAAACAAAAAATTCCATTTAAAATTACTTAAAGGTGTTTTAATAAAATATACATTGTACAGTTAAAATTTAAAAAACGAAGTATATTTTTGCATGTGATGTCATCTGGGTTAAAATCGTTAAAAACCAGAGGTCGAGTTCATTCATTTGTACTTGATCGGCTGTTCCAAAATTCAAACTGAAAATGGGGAAGGTTATGTTGTTTGGACTGTTCAAAAATGCAAACTTAAGTGGGAGGGAGTTTATGATATTCCTTGTAAATTATACCAAATCTTGAGAATGGAGTATAATAATGTTTCATAACACATTTATGTAGTTTGACATAGAATAAAATTGATTACAAAATTAATAACTTTTTACAACTTAGCTCTCTTAAAATCAATCATACTAACCTGCTCATTTAAGCTGAACCAAGAAAAATACACCAAGATGCAGAAAAAGAAAATGGTATACTCAAATCGTTGTCTCTGTCGATATGACGTCAACGTTACTAACGGAAATGCTTTTGTTTTATAACATAGATATAAAATTGCATAAAACTTTTATTTATGTAAATCATTGAATATTTCTATATCCAATGTGTTTCTCAATTACGCGAAAGATAATTAATATTTTAATTCCCTCTAGTTAGTACGTAACGCTCTTTTGGAAATTACTATTTACACAACCCTAATTAGCACAAGATGTTCTTTCACTGAAACTAAATAATTAAGTGGTTGGTTATAACAAGTTTTCAGAGAGAGCAAACATATGTTTATAATTATCTTGTGTAACAAACAACATCAGTGTACAGAGACGAATTCCTATAAGGCAGTAACTTTGTGTATCAATGATATGGACTTTTCAAAAAATGTAATTAAAAATTCTCGATGATTATAAATGTTGCATTAATTTCACGATTAATTTGTTATTGTTTTAGCATTACATAAGTTTATAAAAATATGACACATTACACTGTTTGTTCAACTAATAATATGCTTCAATAAATATTTACTGAAGAATGACAGCATTTAATACTTAAAAGAGTATTAGAGTTTTGTTTTTATTTTTCTATTTACATAACTGATAATCTGAACTATACAGAAAAATATGTTTAATTTAATTCAAGACCATTGAGAAAATGACAGAAGTAATATAAACTTTCTAATTACAAACACTTATTATCTTATTTCCTTTATTTAAAAATATACAATTATGCCTAATATATCAGTTAAAATTGTTTAATATGCCTAAATTATTTTTATGTATAGTTACTCATTAATTTAAATAGATATTTAACTATAAAGATCTTCATATAAATGAAATAAATAAAAGTACAGCTATATATCATATTTGAACATCAAATATATGTAAGGAATATATGGAATATATGTTTTCATAAATTCAGTAAATGTTGTTACCGTACATTCAACATATGTTATATATACAATATACAGGGTAATTACAATTAAAGCTTCACTTTGAAACGTCTCTAAAATTAAAAGTACTAGATCAAAAGCTAGTAAATAGAAAATGTTACAAACTGATCATGGGACTTGATAATAGGCACAAGATTAATAAGTTAAAAAAATCAACACCAGGGTCACAAAGGTGTCGTTTGATGTTATCAGGAGCAATGAATTTGGTATTATGAATACCTACTGTGTACCAAATCGAATTTGTTTGGTAATGGCTTATCACATCAAAAATGCAAATTTGCAAATTTATGTAAATTAGCAATAAGTTGTCAAAAGCAAGCTGAAATCCAGAGAAAAAAAATCGTCAAAAGATGCAATAGTGCAAGGAAATGCAAAATTGCATTACATATAATTTAGTTTGTGCATTTTTTTAATTCACATTTCATGCACATTCAGTTTTGAAAATTAACAAGGAATCTCTGAATACTAAGCTTTATTCATAGAGTGATATTTTCAAGGCTATACTAATGAAACGTATTGATACAATATTGAACCTTAAGAGCCTACACCAGTCACGCGAAAAAAAGGTCCAGCTAATTTTAAGTCTATGGGAAGGTTATCGCGCAATTTCTCGCTCGCATTTTAATATTTTTAAATATTTTTTTGGCATAGGATAGACTAAAGTCGATCTCTAACGTTGTTAGTTTTTATTTTTTTGATTTTGGTTCCAGTTTTTTTATATAAGGGTAATTTCACTTTCAGAACCGGTTCCAACCGGTTCCAAAATTGAAAATGTCCGCTTTTAAAAAAACCGTAACCAAAATCGAAAAAGTAAAAACTAACAACGTTCGAGATCGACCTCAGCTATCCTATGCAAAAAAAACATTTAAAAATATTAAAATGCGAGCGAGAAATCGCGCGATAACCTTCCAATAGACTTAACATTAGCTGGAGCGTTTCTTCGAGTGACTAGCGTAGGCTCTTAAAGGTGATTGTGAAAATAAAATTCTCCGATAAACAATGCCAAAATTTGTGACATATTTGTGAACCTAATTTTATATGTAAAAGCATCATAATGGCAGGGATGAATATAGCAGTGATTTAGATTCGAAAAGTGTTTTAACATTTTTCGATAAAAAATTTATATCATGAATTAAAAGTGAATGCTGTATCAAAACAGCAGTTTTTTCCCCATTGCCGTGGTGTTGTGCATGCAAACTCGGTTCAAAACACAAAATTTTAAAGTATTTTCGAAAAAGACTTCCTTTTAGTGAAAAATAGAAAACAAAATTTGGTTTTATAGTTTTACAATAAGAGCACCTGTCAATCTCATGCGTACACAAACAAAAAAAAGTCGAGAAATGTGTCATAAAGTAGCATGTTCAGATTTTATAATGAGCTTAAGAAGATTAAGTAAATATCAAATTACTGCTCCAGGTTGAAGAAAGTTGAAGAAGAAAAGGTGTTATCCCGATTGGCTGGAAGGTGCCTGTTGTCAGAGTCATGTGGACAGAGAGCAAAACAAACGATTCCTACTCCTTGTTGAAATCATGAAATCATAACAAAATTTTATATTTTCAATAGAAAAAATCAATTTTTATATCATGATTTCAATCTTTTCTACATTTTACTTTTGGATAACAAATAAGAAGACATTCGGTGAAGTACTTTAGGAATCATAAAGATGTTAAATTTGGAACTCTTAATTTCCTTTTGAATACGTGTGCGTTCAATTTGTGTTTCATTTAAGATATTTTATTTATTTGTTTATTTGTGTTTATTTGGAATAATAACCTGAAATAAAGGATGAACTACTTATATTGTTTTCATATTTAACGCAATTTTTATTGTTTTAATATTATTCTTCGTAACGCAGTAGAAATAGATGTGTAAAAAAAAATGCCTGGAAATTGTTTTAAAAACCACAAACAAATTAGTAAATTTAGATATAATTTTCCACCAAATTATATTTGAAAGTATATTTGCTTTCCTATTTGGCCGTGTAAAAATCACGTGAAATATTCATTGAAAATATTTATACGATTTACTTTAAATTTCACTTTGGAAGCGACCCGCCAAATTAGCCTAATTTTTAATATTCAATATCGTCGGAATGAATCATAAAATAAATCGCGCATAAGGTAGAGCTAGGAGAGTCTGCGCACAATTCAAAACAATAACAATAAAAAATCTAAATATTATTTTTTTGCTAAACTATCCAGGAATACTTTTTACTTCATTTGTTTTTGTTACTTCATTTTGTTGTTATGTTGTAATTTAATAGAACAGTTGTAATAAAACCAAGAAAGTTATTTTGCGCAATCTGTCCTTACAGGGTTGGTGTGATTGCGCACATGGGTAGGAGAGATTGTTACTAATGATAACTACGATTAAATTGTTAACGATAATAATTATATTTAAATGACATTGTTGTAAGGTTTTTGTGAATAAATATTATTGTATTAGGAGTGAATATTTCAACCTAATTATTAAAGAATCAGAAGAAGGAAATAAATTTTAAAACGATGGAAAAATTTTAATTAAAAGGAAAAAAATTAAAGAATCAGAAAAAGGTAGTCCAGATAAGATTACAAAATAACATTAAGTTACTTGATAACACGTTTATTTTAAAATTAGTCCATTTTCTTTTTCTTTTTTTTTTATGCAAATTTACCTATAAGCAGCGAAATCTCTCCTAGCATGGAAACTAATGGGAACAATGTGCCATCTCTCCTAAGTAGCAGATGCGCAAATTCTCCAATTTCGGTAGGAGAGATTGTTTTATTTAAACATGACCGCTACTAAAACGAACCGTTAGCGTTCACACTGTTAGTCTATGTTAGTAGCTTATGAGAAATTGTTTAAGTTTAAAATATTTTGTTCTACAGACATTCTATAGATTTCCGGACGATTAGTTATGAAAATTAAAGCACTTACCCTGGGAAAATAAAACAAAATAGCAATGATTTATCCTAGACGCTCGAAACAATCAACGTGTATATTCAAGTATTGTTGTACAACTAACTTGAGTCGCTGCGCGCGTGCTCTATCCCTTCCCCATGACACAATCTGTCCGACCGCGCCATCTCTCCTGTCTTTAGCGTATATAAAACTTGCTGTAGTACCTCAGCAATGTATATCACTTTAATTGAAATATTTTAACATCTAACATCAATATTGTAACAGTAATCTAAAATGGACTACCAACGATTTTACTCCGTAGACCATTATGTAAGAGAATTCTTTTGTCCAAACCTGCAAATGAATAATAAATGTTTTTCACCCCATATTCTACAAAAAGAATGTTTTAGTGCACTTCATTATTGCATATCAATTTCATTATGTTTGAAATGGATTATCATCGCAAAACTGCACAGAAAACGAATTTCCCTCATCGACTGTAATGTACCGGAACACTCCTGAGTGTCCCTGCAAATAAGAATAAATTGTACACACTTCATTTTGAATGCCGAACATTCCATGGGTTGATGATTGTTGTAAATCATCATTTACAACAAAATGTAAATCATCATTTTACATATCAATGGATATGTAAAATATGTACCAGTTTTTTGTAAGTTACACTTATCTCTATAATATATCTCAATTACATGGCAATTCGAGTAGGTGTACGCGAATTAGAGCGCAGATAGACAGGCAGAAAAACTGAATTCATAATATTTTTTCAACTATGTTGGAAACTGTTAAAAGTGTTTCGAGGCCCTAAATTGAGAAAATGAAGATCTAAGGAACAATATTTTACCGTTTTTTTCATACATTTTTATTTAAACTAGATTGAAGACGGTGATTTAGGTTTCGGAAACAGAAGTGTCAGTTGACTGGATTATTCAAGCAGTGACAGGTGGCTTTGAAGATTGAATTGAGGAATACACGTCATTTAAGTTTTTTAGATGTATTAAATATTTAATAGAAGCCAGCTTTGATGGTGGTGCTAAAAGTTGCAATAAAAGCTTGGTGGCCAAAGTCTTTTTCAGCACTGGTAACATTTTCATCCTTAATTTTTTTTTTTTTTTTTTTTGCTTCCATATAATTTTTTTTATGAAAAAATGTAATTAAAATTAAAGATCAACGTAAAAAATAGCACAGATAAAATATATATAAAGTAGCAAACAGCTATTTAGGAGCCTCCAAAGCTCCATCATCAGTTCCAAAGTTTAAAATATTAAAAACAGATTTAAAAAGTTTAAGCCATGTAAGTATGCTAACGTCTCAGCACGCGGCTAAGAGAAGTTTAAATGTGGAGGAGAAAAAGGGGGGGGAGTGAAGAGAATGAATTAAAGGAAAGGCAGCCAGACATTTGAAAAATATGGTGTAACTTAGTTAATGATATATCCAGTACGCTAAATTTTTCAAATGTCTGGCTGTCTTTCCATTAAATCATTCTCTTCACTTCCCCCTGCTCCCCCTTTTCTCCTCCGTACTTAAACTCATCCAGAACGGCAGAGCGCTCCTGATTATTCTCTTCCGTACCGTGTGACTCCTGACTCCGCTGTTGTTTTTAAACACTTACCGACATTCCATCTTGGCCGCGTGCTGAGAGGCAAACATACTTACAAAGCCTAAACTTTTTTATCTGTTTTTAATATTTTTAACTTCGGCACTGATGATGGAGCTTTAGAGATTCCGAAACAGCTGTTTGCTACTTTATGTGTATTTCACTTGTGATATTTTTTACGTTGATCATTAATTTTAATATAACGGCACAAAGTTCAATCCTCCCATTTTAAATAATGTAATTGTTTTAAATAAAAAAAATTTAAACAATGTAGTTTACAATAATTATCATTATTAACAAAATGATTACGTACATTTTAAACGTAAAAATAAGTGAAAATGTTAATGTAAAAAACATTTGCATAAGGTTGGAAAATCAACAAATTTTTCCATTACAACTTTTTCTAACATAATATTTTTTATTCATTCTTGATCAAACACATTTTAAAGGTTTAATATATCAGAGTTTTTGAAACGTTTTTAAAGAAAGAAATCCTTACTATCCAGATTTCCTTTATACTTTTTATCGTAATTTAACTTTGTGCAAAGTAAAATCAGTGTTCCAGTTAATAACTTTAAGCACTTATTTTTTTTTTCCTTTAACGCTTCAGAAGAAAATAATAGATTATAAAAATTATCTCCATTTAATTTAAAGTTTTTAGAATTTTCTTTTTATGGAAATAAACCAGTAAATGAGTATGTGTTTCATTATTTTTTTTATTTGAAAGGTAAATGTACAACAAATTATTTCCTTTTTAAATCGAGCTGTTCATTTTGTAACCAGATTCGAAGATTGAAAAACGTTTTAATCATTTAGAGATATTCATTTAAAAATCAATACAGGGTGTCTTTAAAATATGTAAATGCTGCTGATTGATAATTTTAATGTATTATATTTTTTTAATTACGTATATGAAATTGCATTCCTATATTCCTATTCATCTATTTTCTGATGTATATTTTTTAGGGTTTCGTTCATCTCACGAAACCCTATTACTCCCGCTTCGTTGTCTGTCCGTCACAGAGCCGGTTCTCAGAAACTATGTAACTTACAGTCATGAAATTTTGTGTACTTATAGCTAAATACCTATTATGAAGCTCAAAATCACAAAATTTGAACAAATCGTTTTATTTTAATATAGAGAGATGAAAAACCAAAAATCTAACAGTCTTTTCCTATTAAATTTAAACATTTTTCGTTATAGCAGTTTCCAACAATTAAAAATCCTCAATAAAATTATTTCTACAATAATTATTTTTCTGTTGAAAGATTTCCACGTGAAAACTGAAAATGTAATAAAAAGTTTCACCAGTTGAAAAAAAGATTAATATGACGTCATATTGGTAATAAAACGGAAATTTTCAAACATTTCTCAATAATACAAGAAGCATGAGTATGTGTAAATACAGAAATAAGCTTAATATGACGTCATTAGAGAATTAAAAAGAAAATTAATCTGTCGTCTAACATTTTGAAAGTATCTATACAACATGTTTAATTTTGAAATTGATTTTTTTTAATATCGCATTTAGTCCGCGTGACAGAGTATAAGACTTTTTTTTTTCGTAAAATGAAATTTATTTCGATTTATTAAAGGAAGAATAAAGTGTTTTAAAAGAAATAGTAAACGAAACCCTTTGTGCAATCTTCGATCACACTTACCCACTTGCTGTGTCTTGCTATGACCGTTATCGCTTAAATTTGGCTGATGTGAAGTTTAAAAAAATTAGCGCTGATTAGATAAATAGAGTTTGTTTTAGATACTATATAAACGGATTTATGAAAAACTTTTTTTTTTCAAAATGGCGGTTGTCTGAATGAAACTTTTATATATATATAATTTTTTTTTTTATAAAAACTACTTTTTTTATCACAAAATAGAAAATAATATAAAAAGTCCTTTATTCAGTCTCTACATAATTATATAAGAAAAGAGATGAAAAAATTATAAACGAATGTATTCAATTGTTCTTGCGTACTCCTGGTTACCAATTTCAAAAATGCACTTGGAAAAAAAAATATTCCAAAATTTTATGTTATAATTACAGTTAATTAATTATTTTTACTTACATACAGTAATCTATTTCAGAACTGTTAATCTTCAGTTGATAAAGCCTTTTGAAACTACAACTTGAAAAAAAGACTAAAAAAGATCTTGAAAGATAGACATAAATTTTACGAAATTTATGTCTAGACGTATCTCTTTAAATCGCATTCAGATGTGTCGAAATGTAGAATATTGAACAAAAATTCAAATTGAAATTGAAATAAATTTGAATACATTTTATAAATATGTGAATGATTCACATTGAAAATATTTTAAAAATAAAAATAAAATAAATCAAAATTATCATTTTGGAAATTTTGTTAGAAAAATTATTTCATTCATGAACTAGTATGCTGTGACGATCTAAAAATTTTCTTCTATATCATTCTAATATATTATTTATAATAGCATCAACGATTACGAATATAAAGCGTAGAGCATTTCCTTGAATTTAGCATGGAGTCACAGTTATCAAGGAATAACTAAAAAAAAGAACAGAACAATAGCCTTCCATGTTGGGTATTAAAATTAAAAATTTGATAAAAATGTACACTTTTAATAATTAAACTAAGGTATAATGTTTAGGGCAGTTCTACACAATCGGAAATAAAGATACAGCTATAATATTTATCGTAGATAGCACAACACTAGTATTCCGTAATTGTAAAATGTTGACGTCAATGATGAGTGATTCTGTCAACAATGTGATTAAAAGTGTATGACTGTTAAATATGGAGTTAACACTAGAACGGCTGAAATATCTTACCTACTGAAACAGCGGAAAACAGTTATTTTTATCCATCGATGAAACTATTGAAATAACAACAGTAAAACAATTTTAAATGCCATGCATCGGAAAAATATATGTAGTTTACCTGTATTTCATCAGTTATATTTATTTTAATATTATTTGATAATTTATTGAATTTTTAAAGTACTGTAAATGTAACGCGTACAGGGCGATCAAATTGAATCATAATACAACTACTCAAATAATTCATTAATTTGATATAAAAATTGATTGGTTTCACAAATTAAAACTAATGCTAACTAAAATAAAACACAATTTATAAATTAATATTTTTTCAACAATACCTTAAATATAAATATATATATATATATATATATATATATATATATATATATATATATATATATATATATATATATATATATATATATATATATATATATATATATATATATATATATATATTACTTTGAATTTCAAAAAACGTTAATTAAGTTCTTGCAACATTCTAACCAAATCTCCAATGAGATAATTAGTAATAGAGTGTAGACAGAATAGCACAAAGTTAATAAATTAACAAGTGCAAACATAATATTATCATAGCATTTGCAACGATGGTAATCGGCCAAAAATACTGAAATTTGTGAAGAATTTTTAAAGAAAAAAAATATATATAATATACCATAAAATGTAAAATAATTGGAAGTTAGATATCAAGTGAATTCAAATGGATTTTGAAATGAAAAATGATCTAATATCACACAAAATGTAATATAATGGAAATTTGGATAACAAGAGATCTAAAATAGAATTGGAAATATAAAAACGCGTGTAGATATTAATCTTCAGCCTGGATGTATCCACACGTGTTTTAAAATAATACAATATTTCATAAAAATATACTAGCAATTATGCTAAGATCAGTATAGCCCACCGGGTATATTGTATTATTACCAGAAAACAATTGGAAATAAAAAAATTGGAAATAAAAAACCTGTAAAGAATAGATGAAATATTTTACTCACAATAATTATCAAACATTCCGCAAACAACACAACGACCACATTGAGCTCAATTTATATTGTATTATTACCAGAAAACAATCTATATCTATACTAATAAAATAAAGTTTCGCTGTGTGTGTGTGTGTGTGTGTGTGTGTGTGTGTGTGTGTGTGTGTGTGTGTGTGTGTGTGTGTGTGTGTGTGTGTGTGTGTGTGTGTGTGTGTGTGTGTGTGTGTGTGTGTTGGCGATGGCTAGGAAAATTTAGCGCACCTAGAAGTCTGTAAATTTAGATTTAGGTAGTCCATACCCTCTCTTGGTGCACCTGACCCTCAGAAGTTTAATATTTTGATAATTAGCCTAGATATTAATTAGATTCTCATTTGCCATCGCTTCTAAAATGACATCTTTTAAATAAAAATAGCGAAAGAAACTAACCAGCGCATTGGATTTGGAAGCGTAAATGAACGAATTCGAAATTATTTTACTAATTAGCGAATTTTAAGAAAACTAATTAAGATATCAATTTGAAAATTTCTGAGCATATGTAAAAAAACATTCTGCATCCGTCTAAGCAATTTTTGTAATATTCGGCCGGTAATTTTTCTTTATTTATGCAAAAAAACTGCTAAAAATCTGCTGGCGCCAGTGAAAAAAATCCGAGAAAGTTTTAGACAGGGATCTGCTTTCATTAAAAACTGAACTACAAAGAGATCTGTTTCTCTGGCCGATCCCTCCATTTAGTTTGCGAAAATGAAAGGAAATTTATTGCCAATGAATAATTGCCAATTTTTACTGATGAACAAAATTTGATAACTAATTAAGATATAGATCTGAAATTGAGGATGGGAAGGGTTGTCATCTGCCGTCTATTTTATCGTAACGTCTTCGTTATGTTCTATTTATCATAAAAATGTAATTATTTTTTAATGATCACGTTAATGTAGGTGAAGGTGGTTTTCTTGAACAAATTATTCGTTATATTTGCGGGTATGGGGAGGGAGGGGGTTAACGCCTTGCACTGAGATTGTTATTATCTCGGGTCCGGGCAACGCCGGGCGGATAGCTAGTTGGAAATTTAAAAAATAGAAATAAAAAACCTGTAAAGAATAGATGAAATATTTTACTCACAATAATTATCAAACATTCCGCAAACAACACAACGACCTCATTGGGCTCAATATGACATATCAGAAATCTTGATAAGATAGTCAAGTTGAGATAACATATGTTGAAATAACATCTTAAATATTACATTTCACTACAAATTTATTTAAAACACTCTAAAATTATTTTTGTGAATAAAAAAAAAATAAATACAATCAAATACATATTTATATTTGTGAATAAACAAGTTTCCGAAATAATTTTAATATTTAAAAGTAAATTTTAAAGACATTAGCACCACCTATAGGTAAATCAAAAAATTTTTAACATTTACTTGACAAGAAATGTGCTGCCTTCTGTAGGAAAAATAATTATACAAAAATTTAGTTTGATTTGCACATCTTTTAATTTAGCTTTAAAAAATATACATAAATATTAACAAATAATAATATCATTGTAGTTTTACATTAACATCAGACATAATCCCATTATAGGAATTAAAATTATCTGACACAGTATTTCAAAAACTCTTACTTTGAGTACAATTTATGAGCTAAATTACTAAATGTCAACAATTGTTATTTTTTATATAAAACATAGTGCTGCCATCTATTGACAATCTACTAATTTATCAAATAGGATTTACTGGAAATTAGTTTGAGTTGATTTACGTCTACCAATTAGTTAATGAATGAATAACAACAGAAAAAAATAATAGAAAGATGGATGTAGAGAGAGATTTTATGTTATTATCAAATTTAATTATAATATAACGTAAAAATTAAGTTTAAATTTCTAAAGTTTTTATTAAAACAAATTAAATATTCAAAAACTTTTATTAAATCAAAAGTTAATATTCCAATTCTTATATACCGATTAAATTAATTTTTATTATAAATTAAATAAATAAACATTTAAAGCACAGAAATTAATTATAATAATATTATTATATTGTTTTTAACTATTCAAAAGCTATATTTTACATGGTATAAAATCATAATTGATTGCAATTTTTACCAACCAAAATTAATATATCAATGCGTTATTTTTGTTTTCTACAGTTTTGTGTCTCGGTAGGGAATTACGGCCGCAAGGTCTCTTACTGTTGCACTCAGCCTAATCGGAAATAGTGACAATCTGTATGTTTCTTTTCTACTCCAAATTTTTTATTTATAAAAACTGATTCATATTTAGCGTTTTTCTAAACAATTCTCGGTATCAGAAAAAACAATTAACCGCCTGAGCTTGCACGTTTTAAGAGTGTTTCAAAGCACAAACATTATTATTGAAGATTATTTATTACTAACCAATACAGTATGCTTTAGCTTTAAAAATATTCAGAGAAAATGTTTCAGAAAGTTAAAAAATACTATGCCAAGATCTGTATTAGCAACAAATCAGAGAATGGGAGATTTTGAGATGAAGAAAGCATTTGTACCTTTCAGTGATAATTCGACGAGAAAGAAAGAGATGGAATTAAACGAATCCTCGAAGTTTCTCCATCTGTTCAAAATTTAAATTAAATGGCGAGCAATATTTGTTCATTTAAGTAGCTGACGGAGTTTTAAATGATCAAGAAACCACTAAAAATACGCCTTTTTCCGTTATAATTTCTGAAATTTTGAAAATATTAATATATTTCCATATTGTAATTGGCAGAAAGTGTGTTTTTTCCATGCTTCTCAGAGATAAGTAATGAAATAACAGATCATGATGACTTCTAAATGACTTCAAAAAGATTATTTTGCCGTCTATATATCTTAAAAATGTCCCATGCATTTAAATTTTTGTTGAAATTTCTCAGTGTATCTAAGGTTAGTCTTGACATATATTACAACAAATTTGTGCATTCATTTTGAAATTTCAATTAATAAAAGTCCTAAAATGTGTTATACAATGTGTAAGATGTGAATTTTTAATAAAAATCCAGTTTCACTCTATCTTTTTAACACTTTTCAACATAGTTAAAAAGTGTTTATGAATTCGGTTTGTCTGGCGGTTTCCCTGTCCGCGTTCTAACTCGTGTAAATGTACTCGGATTGCCCTATAATTGATATATATTAGATTTACCATGGCATGTTCTGTATTAAAAATGAAGTGTGTAGCATTTACAATCCGTTTACAGGAACACTCAAAAGAATTCCGTTACATTATGGTCTACGAGGAAATATTTTGTGCATCGTATGTTAATGATAATACTGTACTTCAGACATACTGAAATTTTATATTCAGTGAGGTGCACTATAAGACACTTACTATAGAATATAGGGTGCGTAGAATTTATCGTTCATTTACATGGATAGGCAAAAGAATTCGGTTACAGTGCTGCTTATGAGGAATAATTGCTGGAAGTGCGTTTTCATTTATGATATACGTTATTAAATTTAACTTATGTTTGCATTACTTGGCGTGTATACATTTTATAACTCATATACAGGGGGAATTTTCAGTTGTGTTATGTGTTTCCTAATTGAACTACATTGTTGCATACTATGTAGTAATCACACAAATCTAAAGATCAAATATATGACAGCACAAAATAATTCGGATATTTTTGTGGCTATAGATAGTAATTGCTGAAAATGGTTCTGCAATGTGTTTTGCGTTTACCAAATTGTTTGATTAGACATCCTCTTTCGTTTTGTTAAGTATTCTGAATGTGTTGAAAAGTATTTTATGATGTGTTGGAAAGTGTTTCATATGCTTGACGCATAATTTTAGACTGCTTAAAACACGGATTGATATTTTTTTCAATAAAGTTATTTTAATTAACAAAAAAACTTTTTTATAATTTAAGGAAAACTCATTAATAGTTTTAGAAAGTTTAAAAATTTCCGTACACAAAATATTGAATTGTTTGAATTACATAAATAATGAAAAATATATTTTCATGCCTACCATACATATAATGTACAAAACAAAATTTCCTGTAATATTTTCTTCATTTTTCATAACATGCAGTTCTTTGTGTAATTTATTTTGTGGTATTCCTTTTATAAAGCAACTTGCAACGACGGCAATTAAATACTAGTTATTCTCTACTTTTTTTTTATCATTTCTAAATTATTCTCATATTATATGTTTTTAAAGTGGATTAATTCACATTAATCTACATTTAGAGATGCCGAAATGCAGATCATTTAAGTAGAATTCAAATGGAAATTGAGGGTGCTTGAGAGTGTTTAAGGGATATGTGAATTATTGATTTAGTAGATATTAGTAAACTGAAATTATTCTTTTTCAAAACTTACGCAATTTATTTTTATTTTATAATGAAAACAGCAAACCTTTCTTATTACAGTAAAGCATTTTGTAGGTATTTTATATAAATAAATATGATATTTGAGATGTATCCGTGAAATATTTTGAACAATATCTGTTATGTTCATTTACCATTAAAATGTTAAAACTTCATATTTACTACTAAATAAGATGGTTTAAAGACAGAAAGATGAGTTTCACGGTATGACAAACTACGGTCGCCGAAGACGAACGTACGTCAAATCCATACGAGGTCACCACCAGAGATGGCCAGTTTTTCCGGTGCACCTCCACGACGGCAGTGCTCTTCAGCCGGGGGAAGATACTAGAGCGTGAGCCTCCTGCGCCTCTCGACCCTTTCCCAAATGAATTGGCAACGGATGTTGATGCAACATGCGGTGGAGCCCAAAATCAGAAGACACCACCCCAAAACACTTGGCCAACACTGAAATGATCCGAAGTCTTAATAGCCGGAACCTCAAAAAGGAAACCGGGTCCTAGGTCAATGTCGAACCACCACAAAAACCCATTACTGTCGGGTGGGACGTTAAAGGTCCAAGGTCTGGTTACTCAGACTGATCTGTCCCACTCAGGCATTAAACCCATTACTGTACCACAACTTCCGATCATCAGTGCTTCACGGTATGAAAACTAAAATACTATATTTGTAGGATTTCAGTTTAAACACTTCATTTCCTTTATGACGTGCATGATCATCAAATTAACTGACGCTCTAGTACTATTATTATCCCTGATTTAAAAGCATGAGTTATAAAAAGTTTAGATGGCGAGATCAGAATATCTTCAAAATTCGAAAAAGAGCCAGTCTTCTTAGCCAGTAAAGGCGCTGTTAGGCCTAGTTGGACTATTGGAAAAAAAATATATTGTATATGTTGGGCAAAAAGTGTATTAGCTGTATAGAAATTATTAGTAAAGTATTGTAGAGTTATCTGTCTAGGACTGTATTAAAGTTTGTATTTTGTTATTCAACGTCTAGTCGTTCATATAATTCCAGTAAATCAACTGTTTACGTATGTTCTTCTTACATATATAAATAAATTTTAGGAAGCACTTTTAGAAAAAGCTGTATAAAACCCTTGTCAAACCTCGTCAATTATTAATGCATTTAACGATAATTATAAAAGCAGACTATTTTTAGAAGAATGGCTCACTAGACTGTAGAGATTAGCTCTAAACAAGGCATGTGCAGTAACCTCTGAATATGTGGTCCTGCTCTAACGAACATTCCCGAGTGTTTAAAGCAACCATATGATCTCGGTCGATAGGTGTATTGATGAGAGTCCTTCTTACAGCTCTAAACATTTAGTGTATGATATGATCCAGTGGGTTTAGTATGGTGTTTATTTTTTGATTTTATGAAATACCTGATTTTAGAATGTCCTATTAATTTTTACTGTTCATTCAGATTTAATTTTGTTTAAATGTTCAAAACGCAGCTCAGTTTCTCAAAGAAAATTCTTTCAGGCAATATTAATTTCAAATATATTTTACAGATTGCATATTAACTGACAAATACGTTTTTTTAGCCTGACAAATACGTAGAACCATTCTTTCTACAGGAGAGAGTAAAACGATGAGAAGCTTGTATTTCAAATAAAATCGAACAGTGAAAGTTCTGAGAGGAATAAAACTTTCGTACTTTGGTAAGAATCGTAAAAGAAACAAAGATATGATTTAATAATGGTAATGCTTTAGTTTTCTCCATCTGTTTCAATCCACAAAATTTAAATTAAATCTGAGTCAACGTTTAATTAGTAAAAGTACAGCCACAAAAGATTATGCAATACTCTCTTCATTTTAAGCAAAATGCAATTAGATGGAGCATTTGTTTTGTGGTTCCCTTCTGTATAATAACTTTCAACGGTAGCAATTAAATACTGATTATGCTACCTTTCAGGTATTACTAAATTTTGTGCCAGTGTATATGCTTTTAATATGGTTTAATTCACTTTAGTTTACATAGAACTATGTCGAAACCAAATTATTCATGCAGTATTCAAATGGAAATATTTAATGTATATGTGAGTGGTTCCTTTACAATATAAAGGGATATTAAGAAATATGAATAATTCCTTTAGCAATTCTTCTGCAAAGCTTAATTAATTCTAAAAATTTTCACAAAAAATGATCAATCATATTTCTAAAAAAGAGTAAAAGTTTTTATGGTTACTTTTTAAGCAGTTTGATTATAAAAATAAACATGTGTGAATAATATATATCAGTTTTGTGGTATGAATATTTTACGTAAATTAACGTACATTTTCTTTTATTTATTAAATTTGACTTTAATTCCAAATGATAAATTAGTTTTATTTAATTTGTGGCTTGCCGATTCATGGTAAACTCTAGCTAGCTCACTTTAAGAAGTGTTTTTCTGCACCGAATGGTATGAAAATATGGAGGACTGGGAGCAGGAAAACACAATGGTAAACCTACGAGTCACACACTAAAATCGGGTTTTCAGGTGTTTTCTACCAAGATATGACTTGGCAGACCGATTGCTATTTAATATGCGAATCAAGATTTAACAAATCCTAGAATTTCATCCGTGAACTCGATGAGGTGATTATCTGTGCTGCCGCCTCCCGGTCTATAACAGCAGTTAAGGTTAACATGGAAAAATGATGGTTTTGTTACCATTCAGATATTGATATTTGCTACCAAAATATGATTTAGTCTAATTTAACTAAAAGCAACTATTTCCCGAACAAAAATGTTTATTTTTAATTTTAAAATACAAGATCTTACTCCACACGCAAACACATGTTTAAGATTATAAAATATATGTATTCTTTACACGTGACACAAAGTCTCTCATTAAAACAAAAAAATATAAACTCAAACTTAAAATCATAATTAATTAACTTATAAAAATTTACATATATTAAAAATACGATAAGGATTTTTGAATTTTCCCTTCACTGTCAAAAACACTTATTAAAACGTAAAATTGGACATTACGTAAATGAAATTGTTTTTTTAAATATTTATGAGTGTTTTGGGGGAAATTTTTAAATAAAACCTTCATAGATCCTCAAATAATTGTTATTCTCCTTAACTGATCAATTTTAAAAGCATTTTTAATTGTAAGAATTCAGTAAGAATTTTACTTTGTTCAGCTTTAAAAATATTTAGAAAAGTTCTTTCAAAAGTTACTTATATCAGTACGTTAAACTCTGAATTAGAGCAAGAATCGCAATATGAAAGATGTCTAGATGTATAAAACATTTATGTTTTAGTAAGATTTGGAAGTCGAACAAGGAGTTGGCATAAAATAATATTTGAATTTTCTACATCTGTTTCCAAAATTAAAATTAAGTCAGGAGCAACGTTCACTTAATAAAATTACAATGCAAAACTTTCGGTCGTGATTTATTCATTTCCATGAAATGCAATTGAATGTAGATTTTATTTGGCTTCAATCTTTTAATAAACTTCAATTTTTTAATAATGTAGAAGACCTGCATACATTTTTTTTTATTTCTATTTTTTTTTTTATAAAGAAAAATCAACATTCATCAAGAATGAATAGTAATTTTGTATAATTAATGTATGTGAAACAATTTATAAGTAGTAGTTCAAGCGTATAATTTTATATTTTAAAATCACCTATGCAGCCTGCAGACAGTCAGCTGTTCTTGTTCAATAACAACAATCTGTGTCTTAAAAGAAATCTAATATTAATCTTCATGTGCAACTCCCTCATCAAATACACTAATGATTCAGTATGTGTGAGTTTTCTGAAAAGGGGATTATACCATTTTATAATTTTTTCATCTGTAACACAAATTCCTTAGCTTAGGATTCCCAATCAACCACTAAAAACATTCTCATATTGGTTTTTTTCACTGAATCTTATCTGAAAAATTCTTTGCTTACATTGCGAATGGTGTGGATTTTAGGCGTTTGCAGATTTTTAAAAATTGTCTGAAAATCGAAAAAGTGGTAACAAAATTAAATTTTTATGAAATATGCGAAGAGCAATTATTTTGGTATCTATTGTTTTAGATGTATGCACAATTGTCACCAATTAAATTATCACTTGCGATAGAATATATAGGTTTGACATATCTAATGACAACAGATGCGGAAAGAACTTGTAGCCAAAAAAATACGATGAAACAATGTTATTGAACTTCCTTAAAGTGTTTCTCAAATGACCTGCTCAAGAACGCGAAACTTTCATTCTCAATTTCAGACTCATTTTTAAATGCAAAGGCATAAAATTGGAATAATTTTTTTTATAAAATATTAATAATCAAATTACTGCGATGGTGCTAAGTTCTATCCTATACTAAATTTTACTCTATTGTATATATTAATTTTATAGAAAAATATAATATGAAAATGCAGTGTAGTAATAGTAATGAATTAATTTTGGTAAAATAAATGCTTGGCTGATAATATTTTCAAAAAATTTATATACATTACACACTTTCCCATCTATCCGATTTAATGACTATTTTTTGTCATAATGTACAGGGTGGTTATAATATAAGTATCTCTATTTGGAGCTGTCTGTAGCTCGAAGGAATGATCCGAAAGAAACCAAATTCGGTACACTTACTATTCGAGAAGGGGGAAGAAGAATGGAACAATAAAATAAAAAAATGCAATAATCACTGTCAGATGGCGCTACTGAGTGTGAAATGTAATGTGTAATACAAGAAAAAAATAAGGCGTCAAACCGGATGGCACACCTATTTATTGGAAAATTTCACAGTGAACGTGCTTACACTTTTGCATGATGATCATGTTCATGTTCCACATGGTCATTGAGCTGGAGGACACAAACCAGGCGGTGCACGACGTGCTCAACTGCGGAATGTAACGCATCAGGAGTGATGTTTCGCACGTGTTGTGATATGCGGTAAAGTCATTGAGGCTTGCGACACTTCCACGGGACACAATATTACACATTACATTTCACACTCAAACGTGTCATCTGTCGGCGATTATTCCAATTACTTTTTTTTATTGTTCCATTCTTCTTCCCCTTTCTCGAATAGTATGTGTACCGATTTTGGTTTCATTCGGGTTATTCCTTCAAGCTACAGACAGCTCCAAATAGAGATACTTATATTATAACCACCCGGTATATGAAGAATGCATTTATTGTGTTTCAGTAAAATACTTTGAAAAAAAGTTATACTTAGACAGTGTTTTCCCCAGGTATAAAAAATGTAGGTACTGCTGCTGGGAAAAAAGCACTTGTTTTTAATCTTAAGAGTCCATTTTATATTTTTAAAGGCATTATTTATATTTTTAAAGTCACTAATATCCTAAACACTCTTTTCAAGATAACAATGAGTCAGTATTTACTATGCAATTAAATTTTTGTCTATCCTAGGGAATCTACCCCTGCTTGGTGCTCGATTTAGCAATGTTTTGACACCAGTCGATATATAAACGTGCGAAGTCTGGTAAAATTCCATATCCGGTTCATAGATAATCTTCACTTTTCACTCTTTTAGGCACGCATTGTATGTTTCTTTCCTTTTTTTTTCATTCTGCCTCTTAGATTGAACGAGAGAGGGAAGGAGAACATACTAGAAAACAAATATATCATATTTTTCACTTTGAGATCTCACATTCGGGCAACATTGACTAGAAAGCAGTCAATGCTCTTTTAACATACAATTTTGTGTTCAATCGTTGTTGTATAAATGCGCCACGCATATGTTTCTTTAAAAACCCTTTTATTAAGTTTTTTTAATTAAAAATAGTTTGTTTCGTATTTTAAAGTAGGAGTGTTTACACTTTTGCTTTTTGACAATAACGATGTTTTGAATGTGGTTTTGTTGTGTTTTAAAGATATTTAAATGTGTACGTGTATCTTACTTAACAAAACCTGGTATTAACTGTTTTTTATTAAAAATAGATAGTTTTGTATTTTAAATTATGTGTATTTACATTTTTTGTCTTTTTCAATAACGATGGTTTGAATGTTATTTTGTTATGTTTAAAAGATTTTTACTTGGTGTTTTTCACTTGTTAAACTAAAATACATTTCTCGGTATTTTCCAAACATGTATAAATATTGTATTTTCCATGATTCCCAGATCTTGCAGCTCTAAATTCTTTTCAAAGATTTTAGCTTGTATTTTTGCTTGCATTTTCTTGCATTTTTGATATTGCTACACAACAAGGCTGAATCATCCAGAGATGTTTTTCTTTCGTTTCATGGACGCAAAGCACTTATACATGTGTTAGTAATTGCTGCTTTAACAAATTTCATTTATTTTTGTTATTGCTACACAACAAAGTAGCTGATCCAATGTTGTTGTTGTCGTGTCAGACAGAAAGTGCCGGGGCACTTCTCTGAAAAAAAGGGTGCCAGAGCCTATTATTTTCATGGGTGCGATGCACCTATAGTGGTCACTGCTGTAATGAATTTCGAATATTTTTTTGCTTGCTACACAATAAAGTTGCTGTATCCATTGATCTTTTCTTTGATTTTCATCAGCGAGAAGCATTCATACATGTAATAAATTTTGTGACTTTAACGAATTTCGTGCATTTTTGTGATTGTTAACAGAACGAGGACCAAGCCAGTAAGTATAAGTTGTTGACAAATCAGAATTTGAATCATGAAATATTTACGCCTATATAACAGGTCAGAAATTTTCGAGCAGGAGAATAAATTAAATTATTTATTGTCGCTAGAGAGCACTAAAAATAACAGGTTTTTTTATACAAAAATAAAGAATTATTTTATTAATATTTTTTTTTTTATACTGGGGTGCAAAATAGAGGTAAAGCGTGATTACTTTGCGTCATACTATCCAAACTAAGCGAAATTTTTGCAAATGGATAGTATGACGCAAATTAATCATTTATATACATTTTACTTACGACTTTGGATAGCATGGCATATAAGATAAATCAATTTATTGAGATAAATACATTTCAATGCATAATGTAAGCTCAGTGAAAGTGATCTGTTTAACAGTGTATTGAAAAATTAAAAGTATTATTTGGATGTGTATAATACTTTAAAAGATAAACCAAAAATAACTTTAATTGAATTTTAAAACAAACCTTTTAAAATCACGTTAAGGCGTTACTCGAATGTTGATATCATTCCTTTTAAAACCCATATTTTGAATTTATGAGATATGTGAATGGAAAAGCATCAGTGAATAAATTATATATATATATCTTTTCATGTGAAAATAATGCTTGCAACTGTAAATAAAAATAGAACTAAATAGAGAATGGTGAAAATATATCCATTCATATTAATTAATAGACTAGTGTCACTAAAATTTGATATCATTATTGTTAAGACCTATATTTAAAATTCTTAGAGCATAAGGTAAAGTGCTGCGTCACAAACGTTAAGTCTTTTTGTACGGATAAGTTATACCTACCAACTTTTAGGAGGAGGGAGGCTTGCTTTCAAAACAACTAAAACCAGAAATTGAATAAATTAAAATATTTTAATACATAACCACATAGAAACATGCAACATTGAATTAAGTAGTTTATCTGGTTCAAAATTTATTTAACTTGAAGAGATGGAAACTATGACATTATCATAATTATTAAGTTACAGGAAAAACTACAGAGTTTTAGAAATTCATATGTATAAATAAAATAGTTTATTAAATAGTTGTGTAGAACAAACGTGTAAAACTTTGTTTTGATTAAATCAACGTTGTACCAGTCATTCATTTGTTACTTCTCGCTTATTACTCGCCAAAGTTAAAAATCTTTAAAGTACGAATGTGAAATGATTCATTACACTGTAAAACATTTTGCAGCAAAGTAACCAGTCATTCGATCGTTTTCTATAAAAACAGTCGAATGACCGTACGTATATGTACATAACCGTAATTTAACGCTATTTTGACCATAATGTTGCTCATATTAGGGTCAGAATACTGTTAAATTGCAGTTATGTAACCGTTTTTTATAAATGACCGGTTACTTTGCTGCAACTATTTTACAGTGTACTTAATCATAATGCATTATTCAGCATTTAAATATCTGGTAACAATTAATTTAATAAAATTAAGATGGATTGAAATGTATAAAATGCATTCCATTTCATGTAGATTTTAACTACTATAAATATGACAAAAATGACTTGAATGTGTCAACTGTTTTGATATTTTCTCGTTTATAATACTAATAATAATTAAATTTCTTCAAAACAAATAAAATTTCACTTAAAAGCAAAATATACAATAGTTTTTGGCTTATATTTCGCACTTTATATTTAATAAAATGCGAAATATACCTTAAATGTGACAAACTAGTGAAAAATTGCTTCACAATTAGGCGCAATGACTTTATTCATCAATTTTAACCAACATGACTATTAATTAAGAACTATCAATTAAGACTTTTTTCTAATCTTATATCTTTACGTTATTAGAAAAGTTTAAATTACCAATAAAAATTAACACAAAACCGATATATATATATATATAACTTTAAGTAAAATTTAACCATTGAAACATAAGAAACTGACCACATACACTGAAATCCCGATACCAAAGAGCCCTGTCAATTTACAAATTAAAATTGTAGTCCTAATAAAAGTAACATTATTAATTCAAATTAAGAAGAAGAAAAAAAAATTAAATAAATAGAAAATAAGGAATGAAATATAAACCACACGAGTATATACACAAATAAAAGCTTATAGAGTAATTTACTTTTTCAAGGGCAAGAAAATCACATTTATAAGCAAAGAACGATTGTTTTCTGTATATGACACCAGCTTTTGCTAAATATAGTGTCATATCTTTCCCGAACAATCGCTGAAACAATATTGAATAACAAGACCTTTACAATGGAATATTATAAATTATACATACAATTTGAAAAGGAGTGTGTAAAAGAATTAAAAAATATATATATTACTTATATTAATAATATCCCATATATATATATATATCGTACGTAACAAATATCCGAGAAAATAAATTGTATAGCCTTTTATCAACCCTTTTTATGCGAATAAAAAAACACTTTTAAAAGCAATCAAATTATTATCGACAGAATCTTTTAAAACATGTAAATTTATTTCCGTCTGTTTGATAGATAAATGTATTGCTCCGAAATCTTTTCACATATTTTCTTCTTTCTCATATTAAGCTCTAGAAAATTTCCATTAATTTTATTTTCAG
This sequence comes from Maratus michaelseni, assembly GCA_963931845.1. NCBI lineage: Eukaryota > Metazoa > Arthropoda > Arachnida > Araneae > Salticidae > Maratus > Maratus michaelseni. Next base: position 259,959,242 of record OZ007589.1, on the reverse strand, counting down.
TTATTCTAGTATTCAAACTTTTGAAAAGTGTTTTGAGTACCTTAGGTGTCACCAATAACTAAATGTACATTTAATTGCGGGAATGTATTGGAAAAATAATTTTAACAAAATATAACTGCTTTTTCTTCATTTAAAATAAAACATTTCAGGTATTTATTACTTGAATGTATGCTTATTCAATTTGAACTGCATTCATAACTTCAATAATTTTTAAAGGAAAAATGACATTTATATTAATCAATGTGTAAATTTTCAGATAAATAGGAATTGATAAATAAAAAAGTGTTGCATTAAAACTGTTTATTGAAGTTTTAATTTTATCACTATAGCGGTGCTAACAAATTAACTGTTATAGATATATAAAGATACAAATGAACGGGAAAATTAATCATCATTTACTTTATCTTGAAATTTTAATTTATACTTTATGCTTTTTATTGCTAAAATGAATATTTTTTCAGTTTAGAATGTATCGACAACTTCAATGTGTTTTTTAAAGAATATTGTCATATATTAATCAGTGTATGAATAACCAGATAAATATAGGCCAATAAAGAAAATCGTTATTTAAAGTATTTATGCATTTTTTCTACCACTATAATGATACAGTTAAATTAAATTTTTAGAATTATAAATATAAAAATTAATAGACAAAATAAACGTTAATTAATTTTGCATTGAAATCATATTTCATAAGTTTTAATTTTTCTCGTATATTCCCATTGAATGAACAGTTTTAAAATATGTAACTTATTTTAAATTAAAAAAATTATAAACCAACCGACAATCTATGATTTTAAAGAAGTTTTTTTGACAAATTATAGTATTTATTATTAAGTCTAACTAAAACAACATTTGAATTTTTAAAGATTTATTACATTGGTCTTGTGTGTTGTTAATATTATTCCCAGGTGTCCCAATCTATGCGGGACGTCCCAATTTTCAAGCGCGGAACGACAAAATCCCGAATTTTCATGATGCACATATTCTTTTAGTACTATGGTAGTATTAGTCTGCATCGACTATAACTTAATGCAGTAAAACTTCTGAAAAAAGAAACAGTCCTTAACAGAAATTTTTTGTGGTCCCACCGAAGCATAAAAGATAACACTCACATATGGGAAAAACAAATAATTAATTTCGTCTATAGATACTTGCTGAAAATTTTAATTTGAAAAATAAATATGAACGTTGTACGAAAGTAATAAAAGAAATAATGCATTAGAAATCTGATTCGTTAAAAGAATTGGTTAATTGAAAACAATATTTTACGTTAAGAAATTGATTTAGACTCAAAATAATAACTTCGCGAGCTTGAGGTTGTAGAGGTCATTAAGTACTATTATAAGAGGAATGCGAAAGAAATTTTTAATACTGCATTACCAATTTTGACATTTTAGGAACATCAACACAGTCCTGCATGAATGATATTTTTCTTTGTGCATTTCTTATGTATATCTTTTTATGCTGATTTTTGTAAAATCATTCAAAAAGCTCCATCACATGTAGGCCTGGAATAATAAAGAATTTCTGCCTGGTTGGATATTTATTTTTTATTAAAATATTATAAATTTATTTAAATAATGGCTAACAGAAATAGGCTTTCGAATGCCCATTTGCAATCATAATTTTTTATTACATTTTAAAACCTTCTTAAATCTGCTGAATCAGGAAATATTCTTCCAGATCCCTTAACTTTAAACATGAAACATCTCAAGTTTTTAGATTGTTTAACAATTTCACCAGAAATTTTTAGAAAAATATTAGACTTATAAATCATTTTAAAACGATTTCATTCATTAAAGTGAATGGTGGATTTTTTTTCACATGTTTAAAAGGAAATGAATACATTAACATCACTTTCAACATGTTCACTTCTTATATAATAATTAAGCCTTCTTTGATATTTTTGTAGTAAACTTTTAAAATTTCTGTATGACGCTCTCCGTCAGCTTAAGGATTCAAAATGGGTCTTTACTTTTGTAAATTCGACACCACCATAATTTCAAAATATAAAGACACTGCCACAAATTCCAATTTTCGCTTGATTTAAAGCCAAATTTCCGATTAAATAAAACGAAGATTACTAGTAAGATAAACTGGTATTAAAAAACAGAATATCATGTTCACAACAAGCAACGATGTTGTTAATTTAATATAATAAAACCTGAACTCTTGCAGATTCCGTTACCCAAACGCAAAATATTTTTATTTTTAAGTAAACTTTTGTTATTATTTTTTTATTGAAATATTTAGTTTAATAAGAATATATTTTATCTTGTCAGTTCATTTGCTCAGTTCTTGTCCGATCCATTAGCTAATTCAAGCATTTCTTAAGATGTTTAATCATCCATCGTACCACAATGCAATCATTCCCTTCAATCATCATTTAAACGAAGATATTCATCCCGGGGTTACAGGATTAGAGAACGTATTGCTTGGTACACAGAACATAGATGAAAACGATTTTTTTTTTAATTTAAAACTCTAATAGGTGTTTTTCATTTAATATATTTTTTTAGATTGCCTACTAACAAAAGCAAAAAGTATTTTTGAATAAAAAATATCAAGTATGCATTAATGTAAAGTTTTAAAATTTATTAAAATCGATACTTATGTATTAGCCGAATGCCAGAGATTAATAGTCATAGAAATCAATCGTCAAAGATTTTTCTTCTTACACACAGCGCTTTTTCATTCTGTTTACTTCAGTGTTTTAAAGGCTTAGTTGTCACATCTGTTACACATCTGTTACATTTGAGTTTTATTTACATACTTGTATTTGTTTATTTAATTATTTACTGATAAAGTGTAAATTTCGTTTTGAAATATTAACCGGAGATAAACGCTGAACTATTTATATTGTTTTAAGGTGAAATGGGTTTATCATCCGTAATCAAGTTGTACGTGACAAAGATAATTTTTTTTTTTTTAATTTTGCTTGAAACTAATTTTAAAAACCATAAAAAATTAGCAAATTGAGATGCGGGTTTCAAACAATTTGTATCTGAAATTGATTTTTTTACCAAATAGGACGGTGTAAAAATTAAAAATTGTGCGATATTTGGAATATTTTAAAATTTGGAAAAAATATAAATGGATAACTTAAATACTTGCCCTTCCCCCTCCCTCTGATATGACTTCAGCGTTACTCCTGATATGTTACTCATATGTTAGCTCAGATATAAAATTTCATAACACTTTTATTTATATAAATCACCGATTATATTTATATTCAATGCATATGCCTCTCAATTACTCGAAAGATAATTAATATTTTAATTCCCTCTAGTTAGTACGTAACGCTCTTCTAGAAATTACTATTTATACAACCCTAATTAGCACAAGATGTTCTTTCACTGAAACTAAATAATTAAGTGGTTGATAATAACAAGCTTTCAGCGTGAACAAACATATGTTTCTAATTATCTTGTGTAACAATATCAGTATACAGAGGGAAATTCTTAAAAGGTAGTAACTTTGTGTATCAATGAAATGGACTTTTCAAGAAATGTAATTAAAAATTCTCGATGATTAAAAATGTAGAATTCTATTGTTTTAACATTAAATAATTTTATACAAATATCATATATTACATTGTTTGTTCAACCAATAATATGATTTAATAAATATTTAATGAGATGACAGAATTTAATACATTCTTCTAAACCAGAATTAGATTTTTGTTTTTATTTTTCTATTTACATATATGATAAGTTAAACTAGTTTAAACATATGTTTAATTTTGTTTAAAACCGTTGAGAAAATTACAAAAGAAATAAAAACTATCTAATTACAAATACTTATAAGAAATACTATTTTCTATAATTTAGAAAAATAGAATTATGCATAATATATCTGTTTAAAAATATGTTATATACTTAAATATAGTTTCTGTATAATTACTCCAATATAATAATAAAAATCTCCATATAAATTAAACAAATGTATGCAGGGTTCTAACCCTTAACTAGCGTGGTAAATTGTTTGTGCACAAATGGCGGCATTGTGCTATTGCGTCCCAAACTAGTATAATAACTTAATTAAAAAAATAAATAAAAATAAATTATTTTTTATAGAAAACAATGGTACAAAAACACACCAATATATTTAAACATCAAAGGGAATATATACGGTTTCATGAATTCAATATATGTTATTATATAATCAATATATATTGTTACCATAATTAAAGCTTCACTTTGAATCCTTTCTAAAAAAAACATTACAATAGTATCCTGTCACTTTATAACCTATAACAGACAAAATAGTTCAAAAAGTCACCATGAGGAGGACAAAGGCGCAAAGGTTTGCTGTATTCAGAACCAGAGGACTTGGCATTATATGAACATCACCAGTGTTCATACCAAATCGAATTCGGTCGTCAATGGCTTATCACATCAAAAATACCCCTTTGAAAATTTATGGAAATTAGTGATGACTTGTCAAAAGGAAGGTAAAAGCCAATGAAAAAAAAAAACCTCAAAATACGCAATATTGCATTACACATCATTTGGTTTCACAATTATAAAATTGGCTAACGTTCAGTTTTGAAAGTCAACGAGGTCTTTATCTTTGTCTACTAAGTTTTATTCATAAAATGGTATTATCAATGCGATACTAATGAACGGCGTGTATTCATACAATATTGAATCCTAAAGGAGATTGTAAAAATAGGATTATAGGTATTTCTTCCCCAATTTATCAACTAGCTCGCTGTATTGCATGTATCTTTTTGAGTTTTCACGATATTTGACTGGTCTTTTTATAAGACTTTTTCTATAGTATTGACTATCAAATTATGACAAAAATCTTTGCTGTAGTTCGCGCATGCGCAGTTAAAATTTATTTCATACAAATACCCATCTCATCAAATATTCAGTATTCTAATATTTTAAGTGCAGTATACTATTTCTACTGTTCTTTGTCAAGTTTTCGGAAAGTGGTGTTAAATTCGGTTGAAAACGCTGTATACTATAAACAAAAAGCTTTTGAATTTTTCACAGAAACGTTAATATCTTCACGAATATATGTGCTATGCTTACACAGTTGCACACAAATGTTGAACAGGACTTACATAGCCATTTGTTACAGTGACAGACCATTTTGAGCATTTTCTCTTACTTTGGTGATCGCAAATGTTATTTTATTGTTAAATTTATTATTACACCCCCTCCTCCTAATTGTCCTCGTCAAAATCTTCACTGAAAATAAGAAGTTAGAAATAATAATGTTCTTTCACATTCTTAAAGTTCAAGGACAATTAGTAAAGAATTTCAGTAGATATTCGACCAAACGTCTAAAATCGAAAACAAAAGGGTCACTGCCCCTTAATTTTTGAACATCGCTGTAGAATTTTTCCAGACAAATTTTATCGGTCCTCTAACTTTGGCCTATAGGGTATAAAATGAACCAGGTCTTCTTGCTAGGTGCGAGTTTCACTAAAAAGGATTCCTTTGTGAGTGGAACTCGTCTAATAAAATGCTTAATCTTGAATTTTTAGTAAAATTTTATATATAAATTGAAATATACACTAATGTTATATTGAAATATATACACTAGTGGCCATAATAAAGAAAACATGAACAATTTCAAAACACCTATATTTTCTCCGATATATGTATATATATATATACGAATAATATATTGAAATATGTACACTAGGGACCAAAATAAAGGAAACATGCAACAACTTCAAAACACCTATATTTTCTCCCTTTTTTTATGAGAATCATGGTAATGGGGCATCTTTTAGATGTCAGTAAAAAATAGTTGTAATTCCGATTTCAAAAAGTTTCAATTTGCTTTTTGAAAAGTATAATAAAGCAAAAAAATAAATAAATGCTTTGGAAGTAGCGCTTTTCTTTAAAGATACCAATAGGACATAAAAAATCAAGAATGTTGTAAGCTATTGCAAAATTTACTAAAATTACAGTTATTGTACATTAAAAATATGAGATACCTTTTTCTGCTGTGATTAAACTAATAGTTGAACACTTTAATTTATTAATTTCCATAAAATTTTTAAACTGTCTAATTTTTTTTTTACTAGTTTTAGATTAGGATTATATTGATGTAAATAAACAAAGTATTTTTCATAGCATGTTCTCAAAATGAACAATGTTCCATTAATACACGCAAATAAATTTTTAAAGTCTCATTATATGATGTATAGTTAAACTAAAATCGGTATACCCTTTTTTTAATCTGAACAATTTTTTGTTTTGTGTGATTGATTTTGTATGCATTTTCTGAAACTTGAAAATTGAGATTAAAGTAATATTAACAAGAAATCTAAAACTCATTCTATGTTGAAATACAAAGGATGAGAATTATCACCTTAGTAAACAGCGCACAACCATTATAGTGAAAAAATGTCTAGATCGGGGTTCGATCCCGTATTCCTTAGTATAGCTCACCAAGCGCTTTGTCAATTAAGTCCAGTCTAGCATTCTCCCACTCTTATATGGCAAGGCTACAACCAGGCAGCACAAGATGGAAAGTCAATCATGAGCAAAACGCCGTTGGCATGCATGAGACAAATTAAACCCAGTAAATTAAACCCAGTTTCAGCTCTTCAGAAAAATTAATTAGTGTATACACATTCTATCTTTCTCTTTAAAAAACAGCTAATTTTGCCAAGTATTATACAGATCATATTTATAATCAAATATCATAAGATCATATTTATAAGATTTAGTTTATTATTATTTTTTTTTACTTTTGTTCAAACTCTTTGATGAATGTTATGTAACTACGTTATGCAACCTTTTTATATTCAAAAAAGGCAAAAATTAAATATAACTATAGAAGCTGAACGATAAATTTATAAACTGCACAAAACGGTTACACAAAAGTAATTTATATCTATTTTGACCAAATGAAAACACTTCACAATATGGTCAAGTAACCGTTATTTCTAAAAACGGTTGAATGCGGCTGGGCAGTTTGCTGCAGTTCTTTTTAACAGTGCATGATATTTCTGTTGTATTCCTTCAATACTCTTTTAAAGCATATATATATATATATATAATATATATACATTTATATTTATATATTGTTACGAAGGTTAAAATGGGTCGTAGAAGTGTGTAAATGATAAAGAAATCATATTTTGAACAAGTAAATTGCATTACTCTTTTTTTTTTTTATCTGAAAGCAATTTTTTTTTCTGTAAACAACATTGCTCTTTTACTAGAATATATATATAGATCAATAGATTTTGAAATAAAAAAATAGGTACATAAAATTTCATTTTAGTAAATGTAGTTAAATAACTACTTGCATTTTGTGAAAAAAATTTATTCAAACGCGCATTACAATTAAAAAACAGAATTATTCATAAAGTACGTGTGGTACACAAATGTGATTTCCGCTTTTACGAGTATAACATTGAAATAACTGAAAATAAATGGGTTTCCTTTAAATATTTTATAAATGAAACCGAATAAATCTTTCATAATGAGAAAATATTTTATTTTTTTAAGAATATAATAAAAGTTTTTAAACAATTTTGAAGGTATTGAAATGGTCTCATATTTATTTATGTGTGTATTATGAAAATTTAAAATTCTATTAAAATTAATAAACTTACACGATTTCCTTTTGAAAATAAATAAGTCATGTAGAAATAATGTTATTTTTATAGTATGTGTTCTTTATAATTCCAAAATAAATAGTATATCTGAGTTACTTCCCGTTAATGATAATACTATAAATCGAATACAATAACGATTTATGAAATATGTAAAAGAAATAATGTAAACACAAAGCATAATATGATAATTTCCGTAAAACAAAACTATATTTATCACTTCCATAAACCTAGCTTTCTTTTTTGTAAACATCAACCATGCTAACCTCAATAACAAGAAATCCATATTAAGGATATTAGAAGAAATTCGCTCGAGATATAATATTAAGACTTAGTTAGAAGTTAGTTAGTTGGTGCTATAATTTCGTATATCGTGATTTCAGAGTAATAAAAGTAAAAAAATAAAAATATGAATTTATGGATGAATTTACCTTGATTGATCATTTTGCGGACGGTATAGCTATTACTCATTTTATGTTAACTTATGATAATAAATTAATGTTTTTTTCAGATCTTCCATGAAAGAACATGGGATCTAGAAAAATAAAGAATATTGATAAGCTCAAAACGTTTTCTAACATGTTGACTTGTGAGTTTTCTAAATTATCTTTGATGTGTTATCGTATATTGGAGGATAAAATTTATAAATATCGTTGCTGTGTTTTTTCAACTACATTATTGTGTTAAAAAAGATTACTTCGTAAAATGGTAATGGTGATAAAAATTATTGCGTTAAAATTAATGCTTAATACGAGATGCAATCTTCTCAACTTGGCGAAAATGTCCGGGACAAGATTCGAACCCATGATCCCTTGGCTGAAGCTGAAAATGCTCTACCAACTGAGCAATCCCGGACGAATATGGCTGAACTAATTAACCCAGCTAACCTTAATGATCATAGCATCTGAATAATCACAACTGAATAAATTACATGTAATGGGACCTCCAGTAAACGCTGGAAACGTGATAACACTAGATTAATTTTAACACAATTATTCAAATTTGTAATGAAATTATATGAAATGTAATCTTCCCAACTGGATGAAAATGTCCAGGATTAGAAACCCGTGATCCCTTGGCTGAAGCTGCCAATGCTCCATTCTCAATAACAATACAAGCTGCAGATAGAGCATTGGCAGCTTCAGCCAAGGGATCTTGTCCCGGACTTTTTCGCCCAGCTGGGAAGATTACCACTCATATGATTTCTTTACCTATTTAAAAAATTGTGTCAAAATTAATCTAATGTTTATACCTTTATGCGTTATACTAATCATTTTCAAAACTTTTTACCGTTTCTACTATACTATTTTTTGCGAAAACCTAATCTGGAAGAAATATTGAAATGAAGATACAATTATGTGAAATTCCTGAAAGGAAATATCAGAAAAGTTTATAAATTATAATTTATATTTTCGATGCCTTTTTTCCTACAAATATATTTTGTGTGATAGATTATTGCTTTTATTTTTAAATGTTTTTTTTTAATTGTCTTTCTTAATGGTCTTTCATCGTATATATAAAAATCATGTTTTTTATTTATAATTAATTTTATTTAAATTTATTTATTTATAATTATTCAATTTCCCATTAAATGAATCCATAAATTTTCTTTTTTATTCAATCTAAATATATTATAAAAACGTTTCACTAAAAAAAAATAGTGATCAATACCATTGCCAAATTTCCTATTAATATTCATGTTAATTGTTTCGATTATAACTGTGAAACACTTTATCTCAACCACAGAACTTCATTACTCAGATTAAAATAGTAGAGGACTATCGCTCAAAATCTCTTTTGGCTCACATATCTCTTGAATAATTATTTATGTGTGTCTAGTATACTTGTATTTTTATTTATTATTTTTTTATGTCACGATTAAAAATGGGAGAAAAGAAAACCTCAAATCGTTGCAAATAAACACAACTTTAAATGTTTTTTTACTATAAGCCTTATTATATCAGCGCGTTTTTTAATGTGATATGTGAGCCCTTGTATGTTTCTTGAATGTTTGAAATTAATTTGCTCAGATGGTTTTCTAATTCAGTTTTAACATCTTATCTGTTTTTATAGTTTGTTTATGAAACATTCATTTAGTCCGTCTAATGCCTTATTGATAATAAAATTTTATTATGATAGCTCATTTCGAATAGTGAAGCAATAGTGGAATACCCGTACTGCCAAAGAGTACACGTATTCCCTTTTGATACACACTAAGTCACGGCACACATTGCGATGCAACTGCCCCACATATTTCAGATTTCCACGTTCCTCGGTTTTGTGGATCGCTGAAATGATTGGAAGAGCGCTATTGATTCACGCGCTGTTTGTTTGAACACTGTTTTTCGAGAGCGAGTGTGTCACGTGTTTCGGCATCGCTATATCTTTTACGTCAGCATTGTAAACTACGCTCTACAGTAAACAAAAGTGGCGAAAAACTGAGTCGCAATGACTGCACACCCTGCCCCGCGAAATTTGTTTTCAAGCACTACGCGGGGCAGCTGCGTCTCAATGTGCGCCTTGGTTTGTGCTCGTATTCACCATCTACTTTAACCTAGAAATCTGGTCGAATGCTCAAATGGTATATATGATTAATCTGAATTGACTTTGGCTGCGATCATGTCCAGTAAGGTTAATCGGGAATTTCATTTGTGCGTTCGTCCCAGGTTTTCTATGTTGAAGTAGATGGTGAATACGAGCATATGTTGTCGACATTTGGAACTAGCTTTAATTCTATTTTGACAATTTTTTATTTCATGTAAACAGCTTCGTTAAAAAATTAAGACATTTTAAGAGAGCATTACATATATGGGAAATTTAGATTATAAATTCATATACTTAATGCAATTTTAGTTTGATTTAATTAAGTGGAATAAAGATTAAAGATATACGTCATTACTGACCTGCATGGAAAGCAGAAGTTATAATAAGCACAACGAAGCTTATGATCAGTGATTGTCAAAATAGTGTATAAAATCTTTTACCCTTCATAAAATGTAATATTTTGACTAGAAAGCATATATTACGTGAATTTGTTTTTGCAGGTAGTAACTCTGCTGTTCTATATAAAGATTTTGTATTATATACAGTAATTATAAATCTGAATTATTCTTTTTCACTTGAAAACTTTTAATCGAAATCTCAGCACTTTATAGCATATTTTATAAGAATAAATCCAGTGCACAGATACTTGTTAAATCTTTTCATAAAAAATGTAATCTATAATTATTTATATAAAATATGTAATACAAATGAACAAACACATTACTATAAATAGTACTTACAACTAAAATGGTAAGATTTTATTTTCACATTTTTCAAACATTTATTGAAAAATGCATCTTAACATATCAGGTAAGCATCTGTTTATGTAAAATTTAATTAACAGTTACAAACGTTAAATAATAATATATTCAATATTTACAGTTTGAATGAACTTTTTAACAGTGTAAGAATGGAACGCGAACTACATTTTTAAAGAATACCAGTCCTTTAATAACTAATGAATTAAATTAAAAATACAAATGCAACTAATGAAACTGATTGTAAAACATATTTATTAATATGTAAGTGAATTAAATGTTTCCTAATATGTAGAAAAGATAGTGTAATAAAGTAAATGTGAATATGTACTTTTCTATTTTATTAGAAATACTTGTTTGTTTGTTTGTTGACGTTGCAATGATATTTTTCAAATGATAGGTAAGCACCACGGAATATCCAATCCAAAATATTTTTCAAATTTCTAGCACTTGTAAAAAAAATTCACTGTAAAAAAAATTCAGTTGATTGACAGTACACTTTCTTTAGTTTTGCAGAGTTTTTTTTTTTTTTCTTATTAAATGATTTTGCGAATGTGTCAGAAATTCGAGAATATGAATTTAAGTATATCCTTAACAGATAATAGTGTTAAAAGTCTATTTCATTTGTCGTTTTAGTAACGTTTTGGCATTTTAAAAAATATATTTTTACACATTAAAAAGAAGCTTCGGATTTTACAAGTACAGTTGAGTATTTTTTTCAGTTAACAATAAAAATAAATCGCACAGCTTTAGAGAAAATGAAAATTTATTAATATATGTCAAATATATTCTTAAACCCATACGTTATGAAATATTAGCGAAATCATGTTCATCGGAAAGGAAAATTTCGTAAAACTAAGCAAATTTTACTGGAATATATATATATATATATATATTACAGTGTTTAATTTCTAGCATCTACCTGGGCATTTAACAGCCTACCGCAAAAGTCAATGTCGCCGTCTGGCAAACATCATATGAAAAAGATAAAGTAAGTCAATGGAAAATTCAATTTATACTCGAGTAAATTGAATATATTTCATCTATAAAAAGTAATAAAATGTCGAATATTAACCTTAAGTTTCTGCCTAATCACTAAATTTCCATTAACTTTTATGGTATTTTGAGAAGGTCCTTCTTCGAAAAATGCATGTCTATTTTGCAAATATTATGGTGTGCACGGCTAATCTAAATTATAAATTTAACGATCTTTTAACTGTTTTGATTAAACTATTTGCAATAACCACTTTACGAACGCAGCCACCATTGTACATATGGGCCATTGTCCTTGGCAGTTAATGATCGTCGTTTGCGGTCTTTCTAAATGGCAGTATAACATTTACGGAATAACATGTACACCTTTGGTACAGCTTGCAGTAAAATAGTTTTCTCAGATTACATTTTCTACAGTCAAATTTCATTTTTCACAGTACTTTTATTTAGAGCTTGTATCCAGCTACAGTCTGTTTCACATCTTAAATCGCATGAAGATTTGTAACTTTTTCCGAATAGAAAATGTATGGGTGTTGCCTTCAAATGTATTACCAAATGTGTACCGAAATGTATTTTACAAAAGCAAATTTTGTCAGTATTTCTCACATGCATAATTCATGAATTTTATTCCCGTAGGTGTCTTATAAACGCAATTAAATTCATAAGAAAAATGAAAACATATTCAACGAAGAACATTATTGTGTCATTTTTACATTTTACTGATGTTATACCTTTATAATTACAAGTCCATTGAAATAATTTTAAAAGTTCTAATTATTCTGCAGAATTACATTATCGTAAGTGTAGTAAACATGTGCAATTTGTTTTAGGTACAATATAAACATTAAGTATAACAGTTTATAGAAATGTCTGGGAAACACTATATGTATAAACGCTTTAAATGAAAAATGCAATTGTTATCTTCTAGTAAAACTCATTAAATATATAGCAATATCCCCTAATTTTTCTACTTATAATATTAAATTATAAATCTGTATTTTTTCACCCCATTCTGAGAATATATTTATTATCTATTACTTTGAATTCTATTTATATATAATCTATCCTTTATTTTTAGAATTTATTGCAAATTTTGAAACTTAATGACCGACTTTATAAGTTAGCCAAACGATAACTATTACTTCAATTTTTTAATTAAATGATAATGGCTTTACGGAAATTATTATTAGGGGGGGGGGGGGAGATTCTATATTCTCGCACGTACATTGACGAACGCCTTGTTTTAGGAATAGGGAGGCGTCTTTTATCGCCTATTTTATCGTTATTATCAGTCCAGAAAGCTTATTAGTGGAATGTTTAAAAAAGTAAAATTTTATAAGAAAAAATGAAAAAAAAAAAACTTTAAACAAATTTTAAAAAAAAACATTTTTTTTACCTTGAATTGTTTGTATGCATGTGGCTATGGTTGAAAAAAAATGGATAGACAGAAAAAATATCGATATTTTCAGATAAACGCCATTTTGAAAAAAAAAAGACAAAATTATTATTTTTGTTTCTTCCAACTATAACTGTAAGTCTACAGATTATTAAACTGTTCATAAATTCTAATTCTGATTTATAGATCTGCTGAAAAACGTGGGACATTACAACTATGTGCGGTGCAGAGGCTCAACTTCGCCACCATATTGTAATATTTTTTTTTCTGAAACAATTTAAAAAGATAGAATGATATACAACTAATTGTAAAAATAACTATGTTTTGTTTATGAATAAAAATATACCACAAAATTATTTAGATGTAAGAAGTAGAATGAAGAAACCCCCTTTAAATTAGCACATATAAAACTAATCGGGTTTTTACTCAAGTAGAGCCATATAATTTATCATTTGTATTAAATAATTAAACTGATGATTAAAACATTCTTATGTTGAGAATAAACATACGACTCTAACACTCTGAAATTGCTAAGAATATAGTTAGATGCAAGAAAATTTTGTTTGTAAAAGGCAAATAAAAACGTTTGACGAGATAGCTACCTGGCGTCATCAATATTTATTAATACATACTTTTGATTGTAAAATATAAAACGTAGATTAAACCATAACACATTAAAGGAGCTTAATACTTTAAAATTATTACTTTTATTATCAAAAGCTTTTGCACTACTCTGTAGCGGTTTCATATTTCTCAAATGATTTTCATTTATTTATTATACTAATCAAAATTTTTAATTGTATCATTTTAATTTTACAAAACTACACAACGGTGATTCTAAATTTAAAAGTGCTAAATAATAACGATTAACAATGCCAATCAACCCGATAAAAATACATATTTTTAATTGCATTTTACCCGGATACCAATGAAGTAAATTTATTTAAAATGGTTTATTTTGATGAAAATCACAGGCAAAACATTTAAACACTTGTGTAGAACACAATACCAAAGAGAAAAGTATGAAATATACCATAAAAGGAGAAATGTAAAACTTTTTCAAAGTTTCGACCTTTATTCTTCAAGCACAAAAAGCTCCCTACCACTACCAAAACAAGAAGAAGAAAGTCTTTCCTTTTCTCAAATATAAAGCCTCATAAATATCATATACATATATTTTTTGATTACCATTTAACCGAAAGCTAAGGAAATTAATTTAATTAAATGTAATTAGTTTGATGAAAATCACACGCAAAAAATTTTAACAATTGAGTAGAACACAATGCCAAGAAGACAAACTTCTGAAATTCACCATAAGAAGAAGCAAACGCAACATTTTTCAAACAATCGGTCATTTTTCTTTTAGCACAAAAGGCATTCTACCACTACGAATGCTAAAGGAAGACAGTCGTCTTCCGTTTGCTCAAATATAAATAATCATCATAAAACATCATATATATATATATATATATATATATATATATTAACGAGTAAGGGAGATCTCTTAAATTATCATTAAGATAAAAATTCAGAGACCCACACAGTTCACACATAAAAATATAAAAATTACTTTTTACCTCATACAAAAAAATAAATCAAAATTCCAAACGAAGATAGTTGTGCTGATATTTTTCTGAATTAATTATATTTTCTGAGAAGAAAATGTATGAAATAGTCTGGGTACATAACAGAATTTGAAAAAAAATTATCTCAATAAAATTATTTTTCTCATAATAAAAGTAATGCAATAAATTACGGCAACCTCATTTTTCCTTCTCATCTTGGAAAATATTTTCATTTTTTCACATAGTTACCATATCAAAATAATTTTTACATTTTGTTTTATTTTACTGCTTCTTTAAGTATTCATACACAAATAGAAAATTGTAACAATAGCCATTCTTATTCACTTTTCTATAGAGGAACATTTTTATTCTTCACTGCTTCAAAAAAACTTTGTGCGTGTGTTTGGAGAGAGTGCTTTATTCAGTTTCGCATTATCAAAGAAAGGCTTATCAAAAGTTTCTTCTTCACACAACAACACAGATAACATTAGTCTAATTTAGATTTAAGGTTTCTTGTTACATTAAAGAAAATTGTTAAGTAGATTTTACATTATAAATTACCAAAAAACAGAATTTTTCACGATGAAAAAAAGTATATTCAAGTAATCTGTTTTTGCTGATTTCTGTTGCGTAGAAAAAGCAAGATATGACAAATTAACTTTTCTGTCCTACATAATTCAATATATTTTCTGCACATTAGACTTAAGGTAAAAGGGAGTGTAAAATATTGACTATGGACTTGGCATCTCGTATTAATAACAATAAAAAATTGCAATTAACAGTAGGATGTTTAAAATAAAAACCTTACGTATTCATCTTCAGGGAAATGAGAAGATCTAGAAAACTTATACATATTTCACATTTCTACGCAGTCCTCATTACTTGGAATGCATGTAATCCAGCGCATTGGTGCATAGATACCTCATGAGAACCTCAAGTGCATAGATACCTCATGAGAAAAATATTTTTGGGTTTTTACTGTGGCAAATAATTATTCAACTTTTCATCCTTTCGGAGATGGTCACTATACAGTGCCTTTTTGTGTCGTCCGAACGTAGACAAATCTCTGCTACCGAAGCCTGGTCAATTGAGTAGATGTTAGAGAATTTTTAAATCAATAAAATCATTTCAGTCATCATTCAAATTTTGCAATCTTGCACTACCGCGACTCTAAAATTCTTCGCAGAATATTGTTTCGAGTGCATGTCTACAGCTTTGTATTAATTGCACTGGCGCTGCTTCTTTCCTAAGCGTTGCTAGTGATTCATTAAAAAGTGTTACAGAATCATGCTGCCACCTGTTTATTCTATTTGTCCAAGTTAGCCATTCTATTAATAGGACATGTATTTACATTGAGTAATATTTTGTGTTAACAATAATTTTTGTTATTAATCGTATGTAGTAATGATAGTACATGACTATATGTTTATTATTATGACTTCATTTATTGTCCAGCATTTCTTAATAATAATAATAACAAAAGTTTTCTTAATTATCTTTACACCGCTGGAATTTTTTTTTTTTTTTAGAAATTGGTTATGTCTGTTTAATATTGTTGTAACATTACATTTTCCAAGCGTTTTCAAAAATTCTTCTTTTGCCTGTTGTTATGTGAATACTTAGTTTGAATTTTGGAAAATCTAGTTGATTTTTTAAATTTAATATATAAATTTCAGAATTACGTTTCTATGTTCGGTGTATATAAAAAACAGAGAAATAAGTATTTAAATGTTATTTCATATGACAATAGGCTAAGGATTTACAAAGCAAGTAACTAAGTAAAGAATACGAGTGAAAAAAAATTTAAAGTGAAGAAAAATGTAAAAAGAATTTCTAAAGATTATCCATATTAATGTCATAGTCAGTCCTGTTACAAAATTCTTTTGAGTGTCTCTGTAAGAAAACGATAAATTCTACGTACTGAATAATATATAGAAAACGTTTTGCAGTGCATTTCAGTAACGCATATCAATTTCATAATGTTTGAAATAATGAAACATCAATAAAATTCGATGCAAACGATTTTGTGCCTACCTGTAAACGAACTATAACTGCTACTTACTCTGTACTCGATACAAGTATGTTGCCATTCATGTCATTGATGCATATAAATTACATTATGTTTGAAACAATGTAACAACATCAAAATTCACTGAAAACGATTTTTTTCCATTTACTATAATCTAATGGGATACTTTTGATTAGCCCTGTAAACGAACTATAATTGCTGTATTATTCTACACTTTACAGAAAAGATGTTGTTCTCCACCTCAGTAATGCATTTCATTATGTTTAAGTAATGTAACATCATGAAAATGCATAAAAACGATTTTTCCCCATTGACCGTAATGTAACGGAATATTTTTGAGTGTCTGTAAAAAAATGGGTAAATGGTATACAATTCCTTTTCAATACCAAACATGCCATGTTCAACCTCAATAACTTATATCAATTACATCGCACTCCGAGTATATTTACGTGAGTTAGTCCTTGGACAGGCGGCCAGACAGACACTTGTCCAGGCAAACAGAATTTTCAAACCCATTACAACTATGTTGAAAAGTGTTAAAAGAAATAAACATTATGCTATATATACATACGGAATATCTGCTGGAGAAACCTATAAATAATACTGAATAATTTCAAACTTTAGATAGAGAACTAGAGACTTTTAACAGAATACAGAATTGCGATAATTAAAATTGAGTTAGTCGAAATTATTTTGAACATAATATGATTTAAGGAGAATATCAATAATGTCATTACCTCAAAAATACTGTTTATATATTGCAGCTGTAAAATAACTATTGGGATGTCCGGAATTCGTGCCGGTTAGAAAAATCAATTCGTACCGGAAAATTCTTCACGTTAATTATATTAGAGATTAGCTATCAGAATCAATGTTTAATAATTAAATGATAGAATTTTCCGGTACGAATGGATTTTCCCAACCAGCACGAATTTTCCAGACAACCCAATATTTCACAAATTATTTCACCTAAGCTAACATCGTTTAATCCTGTAATAAGAAATTCAATAAGTTGGTAAAACATGTCGAATCTTGCATACGCTATTAAAAACATATACTTATTCAAATATATGCTTGCCGCTGATGGCGTATCTGTGGAAAACATAGAAATAGTTAATTACTATTAAGTTTACATCTAGTAGAACCTGCATTCAAATGACAAATTACCTTCTCATGTCTTGCCTACATCAATAGTGCTTTACTTAAAATAGATGCATAGATATATCAATATTCAGTATGAATTAGTATATTATCATTAACACATTAATAACTTTTTATTTCAAATTGCAAAATTGGCAATGTTTTTCTAGTTACTCTGCATTTTATACAATAAATACACAAAATATCAAATCAAAACCTTCTTGAGATTTTTTTTTTTTTTTTACATTTAGTCTAAATACAAACGGATTATTTTGTTCTAATCGGGCTGCACGCAATAGGGGTAGATTTAGATTAATTCATGTTTGAAAATTATTTTGAAAACCATAAATTAATATACAGTTTTCACACAAATTGCATTTGAAAGAACATTACTTTTTCTATTTCGATGGTACGAAAATTTAAATTGTGCATTGTTTAGAAGTTTAAAAAAAATTGCAATAAAAGCGAAATTTATTGGTCAGGTGTTGACATCATTAATAGGATGTCAGTGTTACTCGTGAACACATGTTTTGCTTTATAATATAGATACATAATAACTTGAAAAAAATGTGGTCATGACTTATTCCATACTTCTATAAGTTTATCTTTCTTATAAATGTATAAATTGTGCCACATTTTGCCAATTAAAATTTAAGTAGTATCTGGTAGTCCGAGTATAACTTGGAGTTTTTTTTCTACGTTCATATTGTATTGAAAACAAATTATTATTTGTTAATTATTTTAGTGTATTTATTTCTAAATGAAAATGCTATTTCTAGTTTCTAAAAGTAATAAAACAAATTCTAACAATTCTTTTTTTGAGTTTTTATTTATTTATTTATTTATTTATTTATTTATCTGTCATTCTATAACTATCTGTCTTTCTCAGTACTGTACAGGATCCACTTTTTGTTACTATTTGTGCAGTCGTTAAGTTCTAAATTAGCTGTTTGTTGGAGTATACAGTACTTCTTGAAGACTAAATGTAATACTTATAATATTCACACATTCATTACTCAGTAATAATAGAACACAGTTTTGAAAACGTATTTTACGAGAGTATGGAGTATTGAAAATACGCATTGAAAATTTATGGTTATCATAAAACGGAACAGTAGTTAAACCATTTAGAAAATATTGATTGACATGGGGAGGTTACCGTAATATTTAGCACCTAACAAAATTGCCTCAATGAATATCTATGTTTGAATCGGGATTTGAAGGTGGTACTCATTAAACCGAAGCTAATACTTAATCATTAGACAAGCATTTAGGTCATTAAGGGATGAAGCAACTGGACAAGCGAAATCAAAAACATTTTTATGCCATCATGGCTCAGAAATAAAAATTAATCACGATTTTTGAAAATTTTATCCCAAAGCAATTTTTTCTAAAGCACAAATAATTAAGTATTATACTAATTAAATAGAAATATTTAAAAAACTAATATTTCCACATTATTGGTGACTATTTATATAAACTTTTATGTTACATTATAAGTGTTTTCTTTATGAAATGCCAATTTCAACCAGTAAGACATTGTAAGTGGTTTCCTAGAAAGATAATATAAAGAGGATATAAAACAAATAGCAATTCCAAATCAAATATATAAATAGATTATGTGCGCATAAAGCTGACAATCTTGTTTTTATCTAAAATGGATAAACATCTTTCCTGTTCAGTTTTTTTTTTTTAATAACACGGGAAAACATTCACAACTTCTAACCATAAATTATACTAATCTCAAGAGTAAGAATATCAGATGGAGAATATATTTCTAGAAGTTTTTTGCATATGATATAAGCGTGGTACAATGCTAAAGTCTTGTACAATATAAACCTCACACATTGCAGAAGCAATGCCAAATATCCCCTTTCACTTCCCTTGTTTCATTCCTTCATTTAAGATAAATAAAAGGAGAGATAAACAAATTTACTAAGTTTCATTTTCTTAATGCAATTCTGCTTTTATTTTTACTTCATGAAACAAATTATCCTATTGAAAAATGCCACTAGCTATTTAAAAATATATTGTAAGTATCATATCTCAGAATTAAAAGCAGGTCGGGGATCGAATCCAAAAGAAATACTCTCTAAAGATCAAATATTTATTTATACTAATGACAGAGAAATATTTGTGAAACAAATATAATGCTACCACATTATTCATTTACATGTAAAAACTGCTGATATTATAGGATTATATAAATTGTTTTTGATTTCACACGGTATTTGCTTTCAATAAAGCATACAAAATTAAAAAACTGCGAGTGCCTTACTAAAAAAAGATGCAAAAACACATAAAACATAAGAACTCGAATGAAAAATACATAAATAGATTATGTGGGCATAAAGCTAACAATAATATTTTTACTTCTGAGCGAAAACATATTTTTTTATTCAGTCTTCTTTATCCTTTAATAACAGGGATAAAAAATATATACATCCACAAATCATACTAATCTTGGGAACAAGAATTCCAGATGTAGAATCTATTTCTGGAAGTGGTTTGCATAAGATATAGAGATAGTACTCAGAAAAACAATAATGCTAACCAACTTCTTTCACATCTCTTGTTTCACTTCTTCACTTAAGATGAAATAAATGGAAACATGATAAATTTACTGACTCTTATTTTATGAAAGCAGTTCTACTTTTATTTTTACTCTATGGCACAAATAAATCTATTCGCAGATTCTAGAAGCTGTAGAAAAAAATAATATGTTTTATTTCTCAAAATTGATAAGAGATCCGGGATTGAATTCAAACGAAGTAGTCTATAAAAATCAAATATTAAAGAATTAGTCCAATGAATGAAAAAAAAAAAAAACATAACATGTCCACATTATTCACCTACAATATTGCTTCAGTAATATGACAATATGTATGAACGTTATTGTTATATATATTTTTTTTTCAATAACGATACAAATTTCAAACATTGTAAGTGGTTTACGAGAAAGCTAATGTAAAGATGATATAAAGGAAATGGCAGCACCATGTGAAATACATAAAGAGAATAAGTGGCATAATACTAGGCTAATTCCATACGTGAATTTAGTGTAAGTCACACAGCCGCAAAAGCTTACGGTTCTTTGCCACCGGTAATTTAAAAAAAATTCTACACTGTAATTAATTGTAAGGTAAAGCCAGGAGAGATGGCGCGGTCGGAGATATCACGCACACAGAGGTTCGGGGGGAAGGAGTAGAAGGAGGGCGCAGCGACTCCAGGTAGTTGTACAACAGCAGTAGTGGAGTGTCTACTTAAAAGTGCACGTTGATTGTTTTGAGCGTTTAAGATAAAGCATTGCTATTTTGTTTTGTTTTCCCAAAGAAAGTGCTTGAATTTTCATAGCTATTCATCAGAATTTCTTTACAATGTCAGTAGTACAAAATATTTTAAACTTAAACGATTTCTCATAAGCTATTAATCTAGACTAACAATGTGAACATCAACGGTTCGTTTTAGTAGCGGCCATTTTTAAATAAAAGGCCGCGCAATCTCTCCTACCGAAATTGGAGAGTTTGCGCATCTGCTACTTAGGAGGGATGGCGCATTGTTGCCATTACTTTCCATGCTAGGAGAGATTACGCAGCTTATTGGTAAATTTGCATAAAAAATGAAAAATGAAAATGGACTAATTTTAAGTTAAACGTGTTATCAAGTATCTTAATGTTATTTTGTAATCTTATCTGGACTTGCTTTTTCTGATTCTTTAATTTTTACCCCTTTAATTAAAATTTTTTAATCGTTTTTAAAATTATTTCCTTTTTCTGATTCTTTAATCATTAGTTTGAAATATTCATTCCTAATACTATAATATTTGTTCACAGAATCCTTACAACAATGTCATTTAAATGTAATTACTAGTGTTAACAATTTAATTGTAGTTATTATTAGTAACAATCTCTCCCACCCACGTGCGCAATCACACCAACCCTGTAAGGACAGATTGCGCAAAATAACTTTCTTGGTTTTATTCCAATTCTTCTATTAAATTGCAACATAACAACAAAATAGCAATGGAAATGCATAAAGAACAAATGAAGTGAAAAATATTCATCAATAGTTTAGCCAAAAATAATATTTAGATTTTTTATTGTTATTCTTTTGAATTGTGCGCAGACTCTCCTAGCTTTATCTCCCATATAGCACCAAAGCTCCTGAAAACCTCCCCAGAAGCTCCAATTCATCCCAAATTCCTCCTGAAACTGCAATGACGCTATCAGGCGTTCCTGGGGAAGATACTTTAATCACTTCCCCAGGACTGACCTCCCAGATTCTTCCCAGGGAGCAAGCTCCGCGGGATGATATTCCTAGGGAAGTACCTAGGAAGAGACGGTGCTGGTGCCATCTCATGGGTGATTTTGACACTAAAATAACTTATTATAACTTTTTATTAAAAAAATTTTTGATTTGATGTGGTTCGATTTTTTAATTAATAAAGTTTATATTATTATTTGATTTATTTTATTCCCTAAGCACATCTGGTTAATGTTTAAGTTTTATTATTGTTATAATATTTAATTATTCTTATTTAGATATATTTTTTTAATTTGTAAAATGCAATCAAAATGTAGTTAAATAAATTGAATATAGAAAATTAAATTTAATATTCCACATCATATATTAATAATGAAAATAAATTAATTTTTAAATATAAATTGAAAATTTATTATTTATTTTATTTCTGATCTTTTAAAAATTAACTTATATATTAA
Organism: Maratus michaelseni; assembly: GCA_963931845.1. Taxonomy (NCBI): domain Eukaryota; kingdom Metazoa; phylum Arthropoda; class Arachnida; order Araneae; family Salticidae; genus Maratus; species Maratus michaelseni. The sequence continues at coordinate 259,936,502 of OZ007589.1, read as the reverse complement.
TTCATTTTATTATTACATTCATTAATTATTTTTTCTGAACTTTCAACAATTACTTATATATTTATATATTTTTACTATTACTTTTTCATCTAACTAATAATTTTACATTGATTTCACTTATATACGTTATTAGTTTCTATAGAAATAAGTTAATTTTAAATATAAAATTGATTTACTTTCTCCTAATAAATTATTTTTATTTTCAATTATAAGAAATCAGAATTATTTTTTTTTTTCGAAACACGAAATTTATCAAAAGTTTAATATATATTTGTATATAACCATATTTTATAAATTAAGAATTAGAAATACCTAGTAAAAATTATTTCTTCTGATCCTTTAAATATAGCCTTATATATTAAATTATTATTGTTATTTGTATTAAATTATCAATCATTTCATATTAATTTGAATTATATATATAAATAATTTTTGGATCAATATTTAATTTTAAAATATAAATTCGATTTATTATTTTTTTTCGCTGACCATTTTAAATTATCACATATATATATATATATATTTCTTTTATTATTCCTAATAAATGAGTTTTTTTTTTTCTTTTTCTTTTTCGTAACTGTAAGAAATCAAAAGGAATCAAAAATTTGTTACAAATAAGGATTTTATCAACAGTTTAATATATATTTACATATTTGTATATATTCAGAATTTGCTAGTTAATAGATTAGAGATAAGCATTTTTTTAATTAAACAATCTATTTAAAAAAATCTTATTTCGATTGTAAAAGTTAATTGTAAAGTTAATGTAAGTTTCAAAATCGAATCATATTTAAGTCATATCGAGCATATTTACTTTTATTATTATTCTTCTATTAATTATTTTTTTTTCTGATCTTTTTAAAAATTACATATATATTTATGTATTTTATTATTACATTTTCAACTAATTAATAATTTTATATTTATCGTCATTATCAAATCAATAATTTACTTTTAAGTCTAAATTATAACACCAACTTAAAGAGATTACATGCTCTATTGAAATGGCACGTTTGGTTTAAAAAAATACAAACATCCCCCCCCCCCAACCACCACCCTTTGAATAAGAGTTTTGCTTGAAAGATTTTTATTTAAAAATATACATTCTTACAAAATCGGGTTAAAGATAATATTCGTGCAGATTATTATCACGGACCTGGTCAATACCACTTGTCTCATTTAATATAGTTTATATATGTGTTGGTAATGAGCATATGTTCGCTAAATGATGTCAATTTTTAATTATGTAGAAATTTTTATGAAGTGTCTGTTCTGGAGGTTTTACCATATTTAGTTTTATTTTATTTTTTAAATACAAATTAGTTATTTTCTATTACCTCTTTCAAATTACGATACATGGTATATTTTTTAAATTCTTAATAATGAAGGTGAAATCTCAATTTAGTGAACTTAAGAAATATAAACAAGATACAGATTCAGAAAATATAAATAAATATTTATCTTTCTAAATAACAAAAACAACCTTTCTAAAACAACCATAACAAAGAACTCATATTTTATGTCAAAGTATCCATACATTTAGGTATTTTAAATCTCCTGAAATATCAGTTTTGTTAGCTAAAATGAAACTATATTTCAATGAAAAATAGTGCATAATGAAATTTCTATGTATTGAATGTTTTCACAGGATTTCAAAAGATTTCTAAATGGAGATTTAATTGTAAATTAGTTTTATTTATTACAATAAGAAAAACAAAATATTTTTGTTACAGACACAAATTTTATTAACAGTACTTTTTTTCATATTTAACTAGTTACAGATATAGAGTAGAAATGCCCATATTTTAAAAATTAGGAGCTAAAGAAATATTATTGTCAGTTTAAACAGCAGTTTCATGTAGGTAATTGGAAATTAAACGATGTATTTATGTAACTTAGGATGTTTCTCAAATGATCTGCTCAACAACGTGAAACTTTCTGACACATCTTTTGACTTATTTTTAAACGCAAAGACAAAATTGGCTGGCCTGACTATTGAACTGATTTGAGATCGAAATGAAATTTCCATTTTTTGATAAATAAATTACTTATCGGGTTATAAGCGATTCATGTTACATGACGACACGTTTTTCTCCTTTCTCGTCCCTACGGCGTCGGAAATTCAGCTCAAAACACCGACTTTGACAGTATTTTCTAAAAGATCTTCTGTCTTTACCAATAAAAAAATGGAAAACATCTTTTGATTACAAAGTTTATAAATAAGAACACCTGCCAATTTCATGCGTTTCCGAACAAAAATGAACTAAAAATATGTCATAAAGTAGCCAATTTGGATTTGAGAACAGCCTAGCATGCATAAACTCAGAATAGCTTTTATAGATATATAGTTTAACAACTTGTAATATGGTAATATCAATATTAGAAATCAAATTGAGTTTTACTTATTCTAATTCTAAATTTAAAATTATATTATTTCTAATTTAAAAAAAAAGTGCATTTTGAATTTGTTTTTCAACTTTTGGTTTATAAAACCGTCAATTTTTCTCTTACTTTGTTTTTATAATTTAAAATTTAATTTATTCAATTTTAAATATTTTTATTTAATTGGCCCCCTTATCATCGACCCCTGACCCTGATATATGTGGCTCCTAACTAAAATGATAAAACGCAATATTGTTGCAAATGATAAAACACCCCTTCCCTTTTCCCTTTTATTGTGATGCCGCGTGGGGAATTCGGTTCAAACCGACGACTTTCACAAATAATAATAATAATAATAATAATAATAATAATAATAATAATCTAGTATTACATAGCTTCTAAATAAGACCATCTGCTAATTTAATGCATTTCCGAACAAAAACGAGTTAAAAAATGTGTCAGAAAGCAGCTCCTTTGGGTTTGAGAACAGCCTTAAATAATTGATATTTGATACGATTTTTTTTTCTAGTTATCAATTTAAAATTGTATTGAATATATATCAAAGGGTATGCATCTTTATTTGCAATAAAAGTTACAGAATTCCTGCTATACGAAGCGTAAAAATATGCATGTTTTCTATTTACTGACTTTTGTAAGAGGAGAAAGAAATACATGAATACTTTATAAACGATTCAAGTACAACGGCCGTGTAGCGTAATCGCTAGAGCGTGTTTCTCGTATGCGTAAGTACCCAGGTTCAAATCCAGTCGGCGGTAAGAAAGTTTATTCCATAACTTTCATGTGATTCTGTGTGCGTGATTAATAAAATAAAGGTCTGTCTTATGTAAATTTTTAAAAGATAATGCCCGTATTTATTATTAAAAAATAATTATTATTAAATACTTTTTACATTACGTCGAATAATAATAACTTCGGATGTTTTTTATGCACATTAAGTGACCCTAAAGTCTCCCAAATTCCTCCGGTATTACTTCCTGAAATCTTCCTTAGAACAACCTGAAGAGGAACCTGAAGGAGGTCCTGGGGAGCTCCCGGGGATGCTATGAGGCGGACATTTTCGGTTCCTGAGGACCTCCTGGTGACAAATTTCTGCATCCCCAGGGATGCCTGGAGGATGAATGTCAATCTTCCTGGGGATGTCCTAGGGAAGCACATGTGCTACATGGGCTTAGATGTATGGGATTGAATAAGTCAAATGTTCCTTTACTATAATACTGGTAGTCAAACAGAGCAGCCATTTACATCTCTGTGACTGAATCTACACCCACCCATGGAATTATCCACTAGCAAAAATATTTTTACCTCAAATTAAAAATAAATTTTCGATTTAGTTTATATTTCCTTTAATAAGAGGAGTAAAAAAAATACCTCCATAACACCAACATATTATCATACTAATCTAAGAATCATGTATCAAAATATACAGAGAATATATTTGTGTGGAAATGGTTTGCATAAGATATCAAGATACTACTCAGGACAACAACAATGGTAACAAACTGCTTTCACATCTCTTGTTTAACTTTTTCACTTAAGATGAAAGAAATAAAAACAAAACAAATTTACTGACCGTTATTTTTTTAAAAGCAGTTCTAATATTATGTTTACTCTATTGCACAAATAAATTTTATCTTTCAAAATTAATAAGAGATTCAGAAACAAATCCAAACGAAGTAGTCTCAAAAAAATAAAATGTTAAAGAATTATTCTAATGAACGGAAGAAACATAATATTTCCACATTATCCACTCACAAAATTTCTTCAGTAATATGACCATATATATTATCTTTATTGTTACATCTTACTTTTTACAATAACGGATAAAAATTTCGAACATAGCAAATGGTTTCCAAAAAATCTAATGTAAAGATGATATAAAGGAAATATCAAAATCATGTGAAATATAAAAAATCTATTTAGTTTCGTTTTCTTTTAATAATAGGGATACAAAATATACATCGACAACGCCAACACATTAATCATACTAATTTAAGAAACAAGTATTCCAGATGGAGAACATATTTGCGGACGTGCAATCCATAATATATCAAGATAGTACTCAGAACAATAGTAACCAAATTCTTCCGTACCTCTTGTTTCACTTCTTCACTTAAAATGAATGAAATTAATACAAAACAAATTTACTGATCGTGAGTTTTTGAAAGCAGTTCTACTATTACGCTTACTCAGTGGCATAAATACATTTATTCTAAGATGCTACTAGCTATAGAAAAAAATACTAATCTTTATTTCTTGAAATTAATAGGAGATTTGGGTGCGAATCCAAGAGAATTATTCTATAAAAATCAAATATTAAAGAATCCTAATTAACAAAAAAAACATGATTTTTTCACATTATTCACATACAATACTGCTTCAGTTATATATACTTCAGTCAATATATGTATTAACTTTATTGTTACATTTTACTTTTTACAATAACGGATACAAATTTTCAACATTATACGTGGTTTCCAAAAATGCTAACATAAAGATGATATAAAGAGAATAGCTTCCCCATATGAAATATATAAATAGATTAAATGGACATAGTTCTACCAATAAAAGTATTACCTCAAATTGAAAACATCTTTTCTATTTAGTGTTTTTTTTTCCTTTAATAACAAGGATAAAAATATACACCCACAACGCCAACCCATTAATCATACTAATCTCAGATTCAAGAATACCAGATGGAGAAAATATTTGTGGAAGTGGTTTGCATACGATATAAGCTTAGTTCTCAGAACAACAGCAATGCTAACTAACTCTTTTTATGTCGTTTGTTTCACTTCTTCACTTAAGATGAAAGAAATGAAAAGATAAAATTACTAAGCTTTATTTTCGGAACTCAGTTCTACATTTACTTTTACATTATGGTACAAATAAATTATTTGCAGATGCAACTAGGTACAGTAAAATAAATAGTAAGTACTACAATAAAATAGATTGTAAATACTACAGTGAAATAAACAGTAAATACTACATAAAATAAATAGTAAGTACTACAGTAAAATAAATAGTAAATACTACATTGAAATAAACAGTAAGTACTACCATAAAATAAATAGTAAGTTTCATTTCTGGAAAAAAATACCGAATAATATTGTTCATTTAAAAAAAAATACTAAAAGTACCTTTTTAATTATTACATGCAATTTCAAAGTTCTCGTTATGAATCAAATATTTATAAGTAAGATTAAAATGTTTTTTTCAAAAATATCATAAAATACATTTCAATGGAAAATCCAATATTTTATGGATCAATGTACGTCAGTATTTTTCACATTAGAAATACTAATGCTGATAATAATCCCTATACCCAACAACACATCTGAATTATTCAACTAAATGGGTTAATAAATAGTTTTATATCATTCCGAGAGCACTTAACCTAATTTCTTTATCATAAATCAAAAACGTTATTGAATTTATAATGACAAAATCAGCTGTATTTTGATAGACAACGCTCATTTTTGGTAACCACAGAATACAATTATCCAAACTGTGTTACCGGAACAAATTTCATGTTATACTTCTATAAACACAAGATAACACACATGCTTAACTTCAAACTAAAGAAGTGGGGGGTTTCGTTTAATATTCCTTTCAAAACACTTTATCCTTCCTTTAATAAATCCAAATAAATTTCATTTTCAAAAAATAAATTAATTAATTAATTAAAAAAAACCAGTCATGTTTAACATAAAATAAAAATTTACCGGTATATTTTTTTCGCTTTTTTGAAATTCTGAACCGGTTTGATAGCGGGCGAAGCCCGCTATTATACTCTGTCATAATAATATCTGTCATGTGGATACGATATTTTAAAAAAAATTTTCAAAATTAAACATGTTCTATAGAGACCTTCAAAATGTTAGACGTCAGATTAATTTTCTTTTTTAGTCTCTAATGACGTCATTTTAAGCTGCTTTTTGTACTTACACATACTCATACTCCTTGTATTATTGAGAAATGTTTGAAAATTTCCGTTTTATTACCAATATGACGTCATATTAATCTTTTTTTCAATTGGTGAAACTTTTTATTTCATTTTCATTTTTCACGTGGAAATCTTTCAACAGAAAAATAATTATTGTAGAAAGAATTTTATTGAGGATTTTTAGTTCTTGGCAACTGATATAACGAACAATGTTTCAATTTAAAAAGAAAAGTCTGTTAGATTTTTTATTTTTTTATCTCTATATAATAAAATAATACGATTTTTTCAAATTTTATTATTTTGAGGTTCATGATAGGTATTTAGCTATACGTACATAAAATGTCATGACTGTAAGTGGCATAGTTTCTAAGAACCGGCTCTGTGACGGACAGACAACGAAACGGAAGTAATAGGGTTTCGTGAGATGAACGAAACCCTAACAAACAAGAACGAAAAATCATGCGTGAAGCATAAATTACGTAACACTTTCCAACGCTTCCAAAATAATTTTACAAATCATACCTTTTCATAAGCTAAAAGATGACATCTAAGTAAACAATTTGGAAAACGCATAACATATTTAAAAACATAATTTCAGGAATTTCCAACGTATACAATATTCGGAAAAATATCCGAATACTTTTATTCAGCCCTGTATATGATCTATAGATTTGTATTTATACTACATAGGATGCTAAATTTAGTTCAATTAGGAAACGCGTAGCACAGTTTAAAATTCTCCGTCTGGAGTTTCTGTCAATAAACGGAAATGTGTTCGCGAACTTTTGTGCTTCCCTGTATATGATCTACAGAATTTATACGCACCACGTAATAGACAAAAAGCGAGTTAAAATTAAAATCGCGTTCAGTAACTTAAAACGCACTTCAAGGAATTATTGTTAACAGACAGTAGAGAATTATTTTGTGTGTCCCTGTTAATCAGCAATGACTGCTACACACACTATTCTGTAATAAGCCTCTTGTAATGCACCTTAGTGATATATATAAATTTCAATGCGTTTAAAATAGTGAAACATTATTTAAATAAACCGCAGACGATTTTTCTCCACAGACGTAATGTAACGGAATTCTTTTGACTGTCCCTGTAAAGTAACTATAAGTGCTATGCACACCCTATTCCATATTAAGCTTCTTCTAATGCACCTTCGTGATATATATAAATTTCAATGCGTTTAAAATAGTGAAACATTATTTAAATAAACCGCAAATGATTTTTCCCCATAGACCGCAATGTAACGTAATTCTTTTGAGTGTCCCTGTAAAAAAACTATAAGTGCTACACACTTCCGTTGAAATAGGTAACATCCAATAGATAACGACAATAAAATATAAAAATAGCAGAGCAATCCGAGCCTATTTACGGGAGTTAGAGCACGGACAGACGGCCATACGGCCATACGGCAGACGGCAGACAAACCGAAGTCATAAACACTTTTCAACTAGGTTGGAAAGTGTTAAAAAGGAAAACAAACTAATTCTAAAAGCAAACTAGAAATTGAAGCATGATAGATCCATTATAAAAATATTCCCTATTAATTTTTAATAAACCAGATAATATAAAATAATTAAGCAACATTTTCCTTAAAATTTGGAAACATACATTAATTCGGCCATTCAACATTGCTCATGCTTTAAATTTCTAAATGTATGCAGATATTTTAGGCGAATTAATGTTGTTTTCTGAAAACGTTTGTATGATTTTTGTATGACCGCCATTTTTTTTCGAATTAAGATATTTTCACTTAATTATAAAGAATTGTTATTTTTCTATATTGCATTTAATACATGAAAATGCATAAGTACATCCATTTATAACATAACTTATGAGAATGAGAGAACGCAAAAAACTTGAATTATGTATTTGCAGATAAATACTTTCAACTTAATAGCTCCTAAAACTGCTAAATTTTAAATACTTTTGTATTTTGAATTAATGTTTTCTTATATATGGTTGAGTTATTTTACGATTCTACGAACATATAACTGAAACTTATATATATATGTATTTTAAATAAGGGCTCCATACATACCGATCAAAATCGACATATTGGAAATTGTCTAACAGTCTTTACTACTTCGACCTGTTGAAACTGCGAAAATTGATTTTTTGCACTTGAAATGTTGTAACATATTTTATTTTATAATAAATAAAAATATAAAATTATTTTCATGAATATATAATCTTGATTTTGATAATAAGGAACTATAAAAGTATACATTAATGATATTAATAAAAATAAGAAGGGTTTTACGAGATTAAACTTTGAAATTGACGCAATAAGATGCGTGTGATTCGCGTAAGATCGTGTTAGGAATGTGATTCATTTCATAGGAAAAAGTAAACAATTTCACTCGTTCCGGACAAAAATGTTGCATTCTGCTGTTATTTTAACTCCAATACAACAGTCGAAGATAAAGATGGCTAACATCTCCAAATTAATGCTATAGTGGTATCGACTTTAAGCAGTAATAGACCGAGTAGAATGTAGAATGAAGGAAAGAAGAACACCATGGCACTCGAATTCATTTATTTAAACACACTCATCTTTAAATTTTAGGAGATTGCTCTCTCTTAACAATTCTCTATGTTAAAACATACTAGAAAGCCAGCAACATTTTATTTTAACAATAACTCCGATGACTAAATCACTTCCTCTCTGCGTCCTTCAGCATGCTTTAAGTGAAGCTGCGCAAGAAGCATTTCGTATCACGTGACCTATTTTACCCAATTGCATGGTCAACTTTCGCTCGCACTCATTTTTATCGAAGAATTAATATTGAAGAAATACATCTATCCTAGGCTTTTCGCGGGAAAAGAATTTGCTAGAACATTATCGAAATTAAAAAACGCGGGAAACTGAAATAATAAAGTTTAGGTTTTGCGTATTGAAAAAATTTAAAAGAATGATTTTTTTACACTAATAGGAAAGAATTTTGTTGAATTTACACAGATTAAGAGAAATAAAAGAAATTTAATTGGGGGAATAAATAATAAATATTTAATATAATAAATAATTTAAGAAAAAAAGGTTTTTTAATAAGAAATATTCTTATGAAATGTGATTTTTACATTTTATTTGTTGGGAAATAAAAAGTGAATTTAAGTAGATTGGGATAAAAAATGTTTTAAATATTGACATCAAACGGAATATTTCAATAAACTAAGTTTGTAAATAGAATATTAATAAAAATAATTTTTTATACAATAAATTTAATAAGGTATGGAATTTTAAATTTTGTAATATACATAAACGTAATATAGTATTATTATTAAAAAAAATATTTATTATTACTTTTGTTTAAAAAAAGTTTGTTCTAAAATTTAAATGTCATATATTATATATCTTATGGAACTTACAAATATTACATGAGAAACGTATACTAGACTGGTACATTAAAGATTTGGGGAAAACATTTAGTCTTTAGAATCACTAGGAAAATTCTTTGGCCAATTAGGAAGAATCTGATGAACGTCTCAGATTAAGGATTAAAGCAGAGAAAGGTTATGTATACGAAATAAATCTATTTGTTTTGGCTTACATAAAATATACAGAACCAACAGTAAAGAGGCGAGATACCATTACGTATTTCCGCAATATCGGAAATTCCTTTTCTGCTTCTTCTTCTTCTAATAAATACTGAAAGAAAATAAAATTGCATATTTTATGTATATCGTTTTGTTACACACATACACATATAAAAACATCTTAAACTATAAAGAAATGGTTTTCTTGCCAACATTAATTTACAGATATAAGCAACGAAAGCAACGTTTTTAAATCATAAAGTGATTTTCACATCTTTATGTGCCGAAAATAATTTTAAGCATAAATATTCAAAATGTTTCAGTTTATTAAAAAAACGACTTCCAGTCTTTTTAAAAAACATATTGATAATTATAATAGCTATGGAGTTAATTGAGCGCAAAATTGTTTTTTATGATGTTATTGGAAATAAAATTAATGTACGAGATTGGATCAAATATAAAAAAGACGTTTTCAATAGATTACTTTTGAAATATTATTTACCAAAAATAAACCAATGTTATTTTTAGATAGCTTTTTTTAATTCTTTCTTCAACATATTGGAGATCTTTTTATTCTTGCTTAATAAAGAGAATTAGAAAAACAGTAAATGATATTGAACAAAAATACGTTTACTTCTTTATCTAATAAAAAACTTGCTACTCCTGACACGTTTTGAAGGGAATTCAAATAAATGTTACTTCAGAAGCTGATACGTTCAGGCTATAAAGAAGGTAATCGGGTGGTTTACAGTGACATTGTGCTTCATTACATCTGTCGTGTGAGGTCTTAAAAAAGATGAACATTCGGATCTAGCAAGATGTTTTATGACAGCTGTGCAGCTTTAATCTTCACCAAAAATTAATATTACTGTAGTGCATTATACGTACATCGTTCATGGAGAAATTTGAAGCATAAAATATCCCGCAAATTACAAAAGTTTTAGTTTAAGTTAACTTTGTCATATTTTGAGTCAGTGACTCAGTTCTATTTTTGGTGCTGTATTCCATACTGGATCACCTTCTTTACGGACTTTTTTAAACAACTTGTGCTACTTACATATTTCAGATCTTGATAAGGTGTTAATTCCGAATTAGAGGGGAAAGTTGTCCAAAATTGGAATGCTAACGTATTTTGGCCTACTGAAAAAAAATATATAACTGAAAAAATTCGGGCAAGCTATTTTCTTTTTAGAGTAACTCCTACACCATCATAACTCAAGGCTGTTTGTTAAAAAAAATCATTAGGTTTGACAGGAAAAATATTTTTATGGAAAATGTGTGAAGCGTTTTGAACGACCGGTTGGGTAAAATAGGGTACTCATATCAAATAACATACAATTTAAGCCTAATATGAAATTCCATTAAACGCATTTATTTGGACAACGAAAAATGTAGTTATAATTATACAGAAAGAGTATACAAATCAAAGTATCGTTGTTATTATTGTTTTAAAAAAATCAATCGTTCACAAAAGCCCCACATGAAATTATCGTCCCTTTCTTCAGCACTTGAACAGGCTTCATGTGCCCAACCTCTACAGCTGCTACACTGAATCCACCTTCTTTGTTCTTTGAATGTACATACAGTTCATTACAGAAGATGCAGGCATCATCGTTATCATTTACTTCCACGTTAGATCTTATCATTGATGCGTCAATTTTCTTTTCTTCAGTTTTTGAGTGTTAGGAGTTGTGAAATCAGGAATATTGTGTTTCTTGAATAATGTCCTTTTTTCTTATTCGTTTTTTCTTTTTTCTCGTGCTCTATAGTTTCCAGTTTTGCTTTATAAAGAGATGATGTCAATATAGCAGTTTTACCTCTTTTCTTGTCATTTTCCTTTTTTTCAGAATTATTTTTTAACCATTATAATCAGGCATTATTCCCAAATAAACGTTTATACATCATTAAAGAACTTTATAAAAATCATAATACCACCGATTTGTCCAAATATTAAATCATACAGTAACATATTCTGTGGTATCTAAAACGGCGACGTCCCCATTTAAGCAGACAATTATGTATTCTAAAAAATATGGCGTCACCCTGTAAATAGATGTAAGATAATTTATCAAGCAATATGTCAAAATGTAAATATGTAACTTAAATATGTAACTTAAAACTAGAAGAATCATTGCAGTACTTATCAAATTCGAATGTTCAAAAATGACTTGATCAGTTGCAATATAGTCCACGAAGAAAATCGGAAAGCAAAACTGCCAAAATTTGAAATTTTTGTGGAAAACAACAGATCAGTCAAAATTGACAATAGAACATTTCAAAATGGCATATTTGCAACCATGAATGATAGTGGCACGTTGAATCTTAAGATGGTAACACTTATCACTGAGAATTCTAACGTCCCCATTTGATCAGCCATCCCCGTTTTAGACGTCTTTCCCATACATTCAATCTGCGCGAAATTTCAATAGGTGTGGCATTTTCATTTATTGAAAGTTTTTTAATTATATGTTATGCAATCGCACTAAGCTCTTAATTATATGTTATGCAATCGCACTGAGCTCTTAATTATATGTTATGCAATCGCACTGAGCTTTTTGTGTTTATCCATAGTGCTGACAAAATAAATCTATTTAATATAAAAGTCAATGTTTGTGTGAATGGTCCTTATACAAATCTAAAAGTGTTTCCTGGTTTGCACGAAACGATGCATACATTTTAGAACACAGTGAAAAATACTGGCTACTTTACAAATTTTCCAGACCATTAATTACCCCTTTTTTTCAAACACCTGCCATAATATAAACAAATGTAATTTTCTTTAAATTCTCAAATGCTATTATTTCTTTCCTGTTGCCACAAAAAAGAAACTGAGAATGGACAATATTTGTTTAAAACAATGTAAATTCAGACTCAATCGCTATATTTTCGCATCCGAAATGGAAGTCATTCTGAGCAGATTCTGCGCATTTTTCACATATAAAATAAAACAAAATAGTGTAAGTGCGATAAAAATGACGCAGAACCTTCATTTACATGTATTAGTAACTAAAATATATATTATAACAAAAACAATTTTAATTTCAGGAAAAAGAATTCATGAAGGCAAAATAATAATCTCCCAAACATGACACCACTTTCCATGGAAGAAACATGATGCATATTCCAATTAGGATCCACACTAACTAGAAAACGTGAAACAAATGACTTCATTTCCATGTAATCATGGTAGATTTAAGTTTTGTGATTGAAAATAGTATATATTTCTATTTAAAATAGATGTTTTTCCATCAATCAAGACCTCTTACTCCTAGGATATTAATGTCAATTATTTATAAAATAAAGGCCTTATTCTTAAGCCATATGGAATAGAGTTTCAGTAAATATGATGCCATTTGGATAAATTTAGTGCATGTTTTTCGGTTTCGTCAGAGAAATTGCATATGTTCCTGTTACACGCGCAAAAGAAAACATGCATTCTCATTTATAATGCTGAGAGATTTTATTATGGTTGTGTGAGAGAAACGTCATTTTTTACTGATTGTCATTGTAACGTTTTATGGGCAGGAATTCATAGAACTCCGTTATTGTGATCGCCGTATTTTTAAGGTATTGCATTTTTCTTTATTTTATCCAGAAGACCTGTCATGATTAACATAGGCAACGTCGGGTGGATCAGACGGATATTATAATCAGACAACAATTATAAAAAAAAAAAATCATTGATATCAAATAAATCTCGTTTATATTTTATTACCCTGTAAAATTTTCATAAAACTGAGTTTTTCAAAATATACATTTCATTTCTTGATCAAAAAATTATATGGTTTTAAGATTTAGAAATTATTTGTAAATAAAATTATGTTTCGCAAAACGAAATTAAATTATTACACAATTTCTCTTTAAGATAAATTACTAATTTTGTAATTTAAGGAATATGACAATTGAACATATTTTTATCAATTTATATTTAATTCAGTGTAATTAGTTCATAAAACTTAGCTCAGAAAACATTACGTGGTAAGAAATTATTTATAAAATAAAATTGAATTTAAATAGTGTAGAAAAAATCACACAATACCTATATAAAATCTAAATCAGATACATGCGAATGTGGCGAAATTTGTATTAATATAGTTTAATTAATAAGAGTACAAGTACGTCACGACAACGTTGAATCACGAAAAGTACTAAAATTGCACAGTTATTCGTTATTGACAGAGTGTATAATGTCAACTGAACTGTGCACCATCGTTCAACACTGCTCTGATTGGGATGGTGACCGCTGCTGCAAAGCCTTCAAGTTTTAAGATCACGTTTTAAAATTTCTGATATTCAAAATGTTACTTTAAGAAGTTTTTTATTGCATGTAACAAGTAATGAGTGATGCATAACTAACTTGCTGTTTTTTCTTACAAAATAATAATAAAATAAAATAAACAAATAAATAAATAAGAAATAGGCTTCTATAGGTTATTTCTTTCCTGCACGAATAATTTATAAATTATACTTTATTTTCTCGCCAAACATTATGAAGAGTTTACCATTTAAACGATTTACCATTTTACTATCTTTCAAATTTGATTTTTTATGAGGTTTTTTTTTACAGAACCGTCCCACAACCGTCAATTGAGAAATGTGTTTGAAAGTATTTCTTCACATGAAAAATAATTGTTCACAGTAAATTTCGGAGAGCCAACTCTATTACACGATAATCGCGAAAACCATATTGTAGTTTATGATAATATCAATAGACGCGTCAGCTGTAATAGAGTGATGTTCAGTCTTATCTCTTAAAAGTAAGTAGATAGAAGTAATATATAAATTGGATAGATAGTACAGTACTTCAAAAAAGTCCAAACAATGTCTTTAACTACAGTTCTAATTAATAAAAAAATCAAAGAAAATTACAATTTAAATTTGTATAAAGTGCCTTTATAATTGTATGAAGTTTATTTTGCCATAGTGTTTTTTCTACATATTGAAAATTGTATCGACTTTCAACCGGCTATCTGAATTTCCAAATAACCGGAACTTTCAATTATCTAAACCTCTGGTAGTAAAACCTAAAAAAATTTTTAAAAATTATAACACAACAAAAATTATATGAAAAATTAGGGATTCTCGTGATTACAGAGCAGTTGATACGTTAAACAATTAATCAAAAGTAAGATTTGGGAACAGCCAGTAGAAATGAATCTTGAATGAATTTTGAAATAAATGAATTTTTTAAAGGTTCTATAAAAACAGCTTAATCTTAATAGTTATTCTGGTAAAAGTGTCTCCAGTCGAAAGTTTTATACTTATCTTTCTTTTCGTATTTTTCAGATTGCTTTTACTTATTATTATTATTATTATTATTATTATTATTTAAAAATTTGTTTTTACAATTTTAATTATTTTAATTATTCCAAGACAGCTTGACCCAGTCATGTGCTGGCTGTCAGAATGTGCAGGAGTGAATGTTGTATACAATATCTATGAAATTTTGGAAGAGAATGTTTAATAAAATCACAAATGTATATTTTCGCGTCATGTAACGATAGTAGATATACAGCTGTACACGAATATTGAGAAAAATAAACTTAACTCTTTCAGGTATGATTTTATTTTCATTTTAGGGGGTAATTTTTATTAGGTTTAGAACTGGCGAAAATCAATGTATAAGGAAATTTAACGAATATAATTATTTTGCGTATTAATAATACGACTATAGACTATGAAAGAATTTTTGAAGACGTTTGGAAAATGTTGATTAAATAGATACAAAACTTAGAAGTATGTGCTTTTTTCTTTTTCTTTTTATCATACAGTATTGCTTCGGACAACTAGACTCTATTTTTGAATTTCGAGAATGAAACACATACTTCAAATAAAAGTCCCAGAAACTGCTTATAAAGCTTTAAACGATTTTTTTTTGTTTCTTAATAAATGCTGAAAATAATTGAAGTGATAATAGCAAATGTACCTGTAATATCATTCGTTACATGCAGATAATAAATAAAGTAATAGTGGACATAAACATAAGGTCTGTAAGGACATAAACATCAGGTATGTACTGACATACACATGAGGTCTGTAAGGAGATAAACATAAGGTCTATAAGGTCTGTAAAGATATGTCCCTAGTAGGACGCACACCCGAAATTGCTAAAATCTCTGAAATCAACTTAAATCGTTCATTAGCTGAAACAAAACAAACAGATTTTGTTGGATAGCCGGTTTTGAAACATGTTTTTATTGCTTTTTATTTATTTGCTAGTCCTACTTTATATGCCGGTTTTCTTAACTCCTTTGCATCTAAACCAAAATAAATGTTTGATGCTTAGATCAATTAATTTTCAATCTCTTTACCTGTTTTATCTGAAAACTCATGTCGACATTTCACAAACCGTACTCTTTTGCCCTATATTTATGGAACGTCAGCCTTACCATCTATGTCCACTTTTCCGATGCGATGGAGAAATTTTGCTGACGCGCGATAATTGATTCTAAAATCATGGAATCCTTGGCGAAATAAAATGTGTTAAAATTTTTTCTCTTCTAACAGCTCTTAACACAACATTAGAAGGAATTTCCTCGCAAGTAGTACCTTTTTTTTAAATTTGTCAACATTTTAGGCAGTGAATTACTTCATAAATATTTTTGCTAGGTGGCTTCTGCAACTGACTTTGGTTGTCACATGAGACAACTTGCCTTACTGATACTGCGATAACTGACCCAGTCTTGCCAGTTCGATGCCTTTTAAAAATTTAGATTGCTGGATTGCCACCACTTTTCTGAAGTAGAAATAGTAGCCTTATTTAATGACAGAATAAATAAAGCGAAAATTAGGCCAATTATACTCTTTTAAAAAACAGGTGGCAATCTAGCAATCTGAATTTTTTTTTAAAGTAGAAGATTGGTAACACCGAATCAATCCCGTACCATAGTGTGCCACTTTTCTGATCTGTAGAGCGTGATTTATTTTTTTTTAATTCTAATTCCACATAAAATTGTACACAAATAATAGGTTATTTATAATACGGAATTAGAATTTAGAACGATATAAAAGAAACATTTGCTCAGTGCGAAAACAATAACCAGCAAAAATAAATATTTTCACATACAGAAATGTTTATTGAAGAAAGAAGTAATAGTAACTAAATAATGTAAGTATAAATCATATCCATTGAACTACATTGCAAAATGCATATGTTGAAGATTTTATGATCTCCCACGGCTTATAGGAGGAAAGAAATGAGTTTTGTGAGAACCAACCTTACTATCCTTACTCAAAACCAATAAAATAAAGTCTTCCAACAATCTTTTCCGAATATGATAATGACAACCTGTATTAAATAGAGATTTTAATCATAATAATTCATTTTCTACTTCTAGCTCCTTTAAATCAATAGATAAAAGTTCTTTAATATGAAAGTTTACATATGATGACAGTAAAATAGCTCTAAAAATAAATAATACAGAAATAATCTGCTTAATGTTTCATTAATTATCTATAACATCGATTTTTAACAAAAATTTAAGTTGTATCATCATTTATTATCCATAAATTTAATTAAAAATATTATTAAATTTTATATTTTTATTACTTTCTATTTCAATTGTCCATTTCAAAAATATTTGATTTGTAGTGAAATTCTGAAAATAAAAAATGAAGCAGATTAATGTATATATTTTTTTTTTCTTCAACAAAAAAATGTTGATATAAAATATCTGAAGATCAAATCAGTGAGAGTTGATTTATCGTTTTCGAGGTAATCGTCTAAACTATTTTTCAGGAGAATTTGACAGATGTTGACAGATGATTTCTCTTTAACCTCTTGCGTTGCTTAATGACATTTTCTTTACAATAGAGCAAAATATTGAATAAAAATCTAATGTGCTATCATCTCTAGTACCATAAATAATATTGTATTTGCAGGTTAGTAAAAATAAATAAACATATTGATTTCATATTCATCACTCTACGTGTCATTATACTTCTATTAAAAACCTAACAATATTAAGATTAATTTTTCATTTTATAATTTTAAAAGAAACAAATTTTGATTTAGGTAAAAGCTATGTTTAATAAAACATTAAAGTTTATAACCTTCAGATGAATGATATATAAAACTAGAGAGGTATTCCCAGTCCATATGTTTTGGAAATATTTTTAATTGATATTTTCTAAAGTTTTTATTTACTAGAAATTTTACCATAAATCTGATTAATATAATTAATGATGTTACTACAGAATTTCAATAGATTTAAGCTGAAACCCTATTCATGTGGATATAATTAAAACAATTATCTGAACTTTCAAAACATGTTCTTTTTATTAGTTAAAGTATTTTACTTACAGAGAAGTTTGAGCATAGCACAATTAATACTCACATGTTACGTTGAAGCCTAAAACATACATTTCTAAGAAATGCTTTTTTTTTATTTATTGTTACTGATTCCCCTTTAGCGGTGTTTATTTTTGATTTGTTACTGTTAAATCCCTAATTTCTATGTCTAGCAAATATACTTCATGGCATATATGTCAATAAGTAGGGAATTTACTAACACAGTTCTCGTTTTAAATTTCAAGGATGCATATAAAGGAAAAAATATATTTGTGAATAGCATATGAATGTCTTCATTATTTTCATTACCTTCTCGGTTTTATGATAAATGTCGTAGTTCTCTCACAGCGTACGGTTCATAAGTTTTCTCTCATACGGCATCAAAAGTGCTTAAAGGTCATTGGTATATCGCTATCTGTTTCTTCTCTGCAAATTCCAAAGTTAAATTTTTGTTCTTGCACTTATTTCATGTTCTATTAATGAACTTTTATAAAATTCATGACGCGTTCGGTAATGCAAGGACATGTAATAATTAATTATTTCACGTTTAAAAGATTAATTTGTACAAAATTGTAATTGGTACGTGTTATGCGGTGTTATTATTATTTTTTTTGCATACTCACACGAAATATAATTTAAAAAAAACATTTTATCATTGTTTCTTCAAAATGGAGAAATAAAGAGATTTTTAAATATGTATCTAACGACAAACTTTTAAAATATATATACAACTGAGTAAAATAGAATATGCCAAGTAATAAGAAAGGGTGTTCATTGCTTTTCCCGTCACAAAATATTTTGCGAAAATTTTTAAGATGAGATTGGATCATTTTTTAAGTAGTATATCTTTTCTTTAAATAATAATTTGTCTTCTTGCATGAAATCATGCATGATATATTTTTATAAAATAATCGCATAACTTTTTTGAACTTTTATAAAATTTATGACGCGCTTGATAATGCAAGGACATGTAATAATTATTTCACGTTTAAAAGATTAATTTGTGCAAAATTGTAATTGGTACGTGTTATACGGAGTTATTATTTTTTTTGCATACTCACACGAAATATAATTTAAAAAACATTTTATCATTGTTTCTTCAAAATGGAGAAATAAAGAGATTTTTAAATATGTATCTAACGACAAACTTTTAAAATATATATACAACTGAGTAAAATAGAATATGCCAAGTAATAAAAAAATGATGTTCATTGCTTTTCCCGTCACAAAATATTTTGCGAAAAACTTTAAGATGAGATTGGATAATTTTTTAAGTAATATATCTTTTCTTTAAATAACAATTTGTCTTCTTGCATGAAATCATGCATGATGCATTTTTTTTATAAAATAATAGTATCGCTGCACCACATATAATTGGAACTTACCTGCATGGTATTTTTGTATATGTTTGCAAATATTATTATTATTATGATTATTTCAATATTGATATGTATAAGTGCTTTTCTAAATTACCCGTTTTATTAGCATTATGAAATATATTTTATTTGTAACAGCGTAACTAAACAAAACATTTGTGTTGTAAGAAGTATGAAGCGCGCCCGCTCGTGTGATAATTTTTAGTACGCCCGTTGAAATGTTAATTTTGTTACTAAATTTATTGAAAATGTCTTGAAAAATACACGTTAAAGGGGGTATGCAGTAATATCAGTGTATTTCCAGTTATATAATTTAAAATTTCTCAACAATTTTTAGGGCAATTTTATCGTTAAGTTTACTTAAATTTCAAATTCTACTGGATTTTTTCAATTCTTTTCAAAGTTAAAATGTTACTGCTTAAAAAATATATGTGATTAAGCTAACTGTTATTCGGAACATTTCCTTTTTACAAATGCAAAATCTAAAAAACTCTCAAGTATAATGCAACACTTCAGCATTAATGAAACCTATGTACTGAATGTTTATAAATCATTGCATACTTCAATTTAACAATTTCGCATTATGAATCGAAATTTTGTAGCTATTACAAAATTATAACTATTGACTAATATTTAACAAAATATATATTTATACTGTCTGCTTGATACGCATTATTCGAATATGTTTCTATTTATAGTATTTATTTAGCATTTTAATAACTTTAATTTTATTACGGCTGAGTCATTCATTGATACAGATTTCGATCAGATTTAATTTAATAAATGTATTTATAAAGCACACAAATTAACGCCTGAATCTATTAAAGTAACACATAAAGAACAATTTGTTACTTCCGACATGCAAACACAGAACTTTATACAATAAAACCAACACGAGTAAATAACTAGCCGGGGACAGGACTCGAACCTGGTCTACAACGTAACCTGGTCTACAACGTATGCTGTTCTAACCACTGAGCTAACCCGGTCGATATTCTAGCTTGGCCATTTCTCATTATTAATCCGTGTTGGGGAACGTCACGGGCTATCAATCAGACAACTCAGGATTTCGGAACAACGATGAATAAATTGCTATTCCATCGATACACAATATATTATAAAGTACATAAATTAACGTCTGAATTTATTAAAAGTACACTTAAAGAACAATTTTTTATTTCAGACAAATTTATTTGTTATTTATTACATAAATTTGTGTGTATTTAAGTCTAAAAGAACAAATTGTTCTTTAAGTGTACCTTTAATAAATTCAGACATCAATTTATGTGATTTATAATATATTGTATATCGATGGAATAGCAATTTATTCATCGTTGTTCAGAAATCCTGAGTTGTCTGATTGATAGCAGATGACGTTCCCCAACACTAATTAATAATGAGAAATTGCCAAGCTACAATATCAGCCGGGTTAGTTCAGTGGTTAAAACAACAGCACCTTACGCTGTAGACTCGGGTTCGAATCTTGGCCCCGGCAAATCTTTCACTCGTGTTGGGTTTATTGTATAAATTTGTGTGCATTCCAGTCTGAAATAACAAATTGTTCGTTAAGTATAAATGTATTCATTTTCTAGTAGAGATGTGCATCACAGGACTTTCCTCTTTTGATGGCATGAAGAAGTTTTTTCTCCAGAGTAAATCCAGTATATAACCTGTGGGGTGGAACAGTCATAGATATTTATGCATGTATAATGGAAATAAAAACAGATCAAAATACTCTTAACATTCTCTAAGATTCTATGATTTCTAGAATGCTAAAAATGATTCAAAATAACGTTAATTTGTTTAACTGATTTATTTCCTTCGAATTCTACGCTTTAACATATTTTCTAATTTCCATACTGTGCAACTGCAATTAAAAAAACACAAAAAAAGTCATTTTTATTATGAATTGTTTAAGTTAAAAATTGTATTTCCTATCGTAAAATTATATAGCACTAATTTCTATGCCATTCCTGGGTGTAAGTCAAAATAAGAAATTATATTTAAATTAGCAATAAGAAGAAATGTATATTAAATTCAACAAAGGATTATCAATTAAAGTGACATGAACATTTTGAACAAATTAGACTTTAGATCTTTGCATTAAAATGAAACTATATTGAAGGCTTAATTCTTCAAACTAACTAACAAACTCGTCAATTAATATTCAAGTAGCAATATGGCTAGAATAATAATTCAATTGTTTTCACTAAAGTTAAGAAAAAACATTTAAACTTCACTTTAGATATTTTTCAATACTTAGAATCAGTGATCCTAAAATAAACACTATTTTAAGTCATACCACTTAAGAGATACAGCTCGGTTGGTCTAAATGCACAGTAAGGCTGGTTGCGAATGCCCAGCTATCTCAATTGAAATTTATAGCATACTAACAGCCATGTACTAAATCGTATATGTAGCAGTGAACTACTAAGTAAACCCAATTTTACAGGCTCACTTCCAACATCATAAGCTTAGAGATTCAAAAGGATACCTGTACTATAAGTTCTTGGTCGTGGTAAAGTGGATTTGATACGATCAGTGCTTCAATGACTAAAATCATCATTACCTTCTAAGAAATCTAGAAATTCAGAAGAAATAATGATAGGCACATTTGGAAGAACAGGCGGACATGAGTAGATGAAGGTATTTTAATTTATCCCAGGTTCTATATATAATTGCACAAGTACAGAAAACGTTCCATGGCTACGGCTGCCCACGGCAGCGCAGGACCACCCGGGCCCGTAACACAATTCGTGAGAAAACTACATGTTGGTGGGTTGATGGTCAGAGATAGAATTCCATGTTTCTCGTATCATGGCATGAACTCTAATGAAATTACATTTCGCCAAAAGGTTATAATATGGCGATCATTTCTCCAAACAGAGCATAAAGACAATTAAAAATTTAGAGGACAGAGCCATTTTTAGCATAAATCATCCAAACAAATTTTTCGGCGGTAGCCAAGGTGTGTGGGAATGCAAAAACCGCAAAAGGGGCTCGAGAGAGTTTGTCGCATTCTTGAACCCGCGAACCTTAGAATTTGTTATGACTTCGATATGTACGTTGGATATTTTTGGACCAGAGTTATTCAGATGCGCTTGGGAATCATTGTAATTAAAAGGGTGTGTATGAAGAAATCAGTTAGCAACAGATCTGTGTGACCAAATAAGGAGATAGCAGATGGGCATCTTATGCTAGCTATTTGAAAGGGTAGATGTGATGGTTTTCATTTACATTATCAGCATAGAATAGAAATATTTTTAGTGTAACTGAATTAAAAGGATATTAGAATAAATGGAATTAAATTTGTTGCACTGAATTTAACAAAAGGGTGGGAAAGGAAAATGAAAAAGTATTTTGTAGAACAGTGAGCGTTAAAATAATGAAAAAGGGAACAAATTTGGAAAAGGGAATTAAATGAGAGGGGAATAATTACTAAAATTGATTAATATATGATGCGACATCATATATTTCTCCTCCTTGTGTAGAATTGAAAAAAAAATTGGTCACATGGTATGTATGCTCTGTTCAAAGATTACATAATATTTTCACATTTACTATAATACCAACATGTACTTTATAAGCAATAAAAAAGCCTGCAAACCTGGTATAAATACAAAAAAAAAGATGAAAAGCATATAATTGAATAATATACAATGAAACATAAAAGTGAACGTTCTTCTTTTGATGAGGTACCTCAATATGTACACCGGTGAAATATTTCAATAAGAATATATGTCTCATACAAAAATCAGCTGCAGCAATATAATAAGAATAGATATAATAGTGCACATTTATATTTAATCGTCTTTTAGACTATTTTTGACCTATACTGCATGTACTATATGCCATTGAGACTTAGTTAATAGGTCATTTGGCATTGCATGAAAGATCTGTTTAATTAGTTAAAAGACCATGTATGAGACATTTTTTTTAAATATCACCTACTGTGCTGTATAAACAATACTGAAAATATAAGTTACATATAAATAAAATAGTGGGTATATCTTTAATATTAAGTGTATTGAAGAAAAATATAGAATAATATAGCATATTCAAAAATGCGGTATCACTTTGTAGATCATACTGCATATTTGCATATCTTAATTATTTATTTATTTATTTTATTTAATATTGGGAAAGAGTGAAATGTGTAAAGTGGAAAAATTTGCCCCATAACGGATGATATCTAGGAATGCTTATCACAACCTACCATCTACAAACATGTTGTCAAAATGACACATGGAGATAACAACATATGTTTTTCTGCACTAATGGTAAGATACGGGACAAATTTAAATAACACAATATTTGATACAATAATGTTAGAAAAAAACCCTCTGATATTTTGAAACAGAAAGGAAAGTTGGCCTCTGTTGTTTTTAAGAAAATTAATTTAAATTAAAAAAAACTGTGTGATATTATGATTGTTTATTTAGAGAAAAGTGAAATGTAAAGCATAAGCAACGTGAAAAACCCTGCAATGTTTGTTTACATCCTTTAAATAATGAAAAGAAAAAAATAATAAATTTTGAATAAAAATGTCGATTAAAGTGCGGAAACACAACATTTATGCAAAATGATTGAAATTGAAAAATATGAGCACAATTAATTGAGTATTGACATGTATGAAAGTGTGATTGTATGAAATAGGAGCTATCAATTAAAAGAAATAGAAACATATTAATTATAACAGAGAAAAAAAATTTAAAAGAAAATATAATTGAGAAGTGCATTAGAAAGTATGTATGTACTGTTCGATTGCAACCATTAATGCATCTTCGACAGAAGATTTAACTGGTTTAATACCAACAGAGTTGCAATTACATTAGAACTGAATAAATACCTCTAACACTAGAAGAAAAATGAATTAAAAATTTTGAAAGAATATGTCATGTTGAAAATTAAATACAAAAAAAAAACTGATGAAATGCAGTGTTAAACATGCAGAAAAGGAAATGTGTAAAAATTGTGTACGTCCACAGAATGAAAAATGATGCCTCTATTTCAATAATTTCATGAAAGCGACGTGCACTACAAGAAGAGGAAATAAATTCCTATAAAATCTTATTATGAAAATAATAATATTGCCATACTGGCGTGATTCAGTAGTGTACATTTTCTTTTATTTTTCAACTGTAGACGAAATTTAGCAAGAAAAAGGTTATTAAGTTTATTTTATTAAAAAGAATATGTGATAATGTAAATATATGACTGAAAATGTTTAAGTAAAGTAAGTGATGAAATGAATAAGGAAAAAAAAGTATGTTACCATGATAACTAACGCGATTGCAGTAGGTAACTAAGTACAGTGTTGTTTACCATAATTGGTGCATATAGCGAATTCTATGAACTCCTCCAATAAATATATGGTATAACTAGTACCTAATTTAAAGTTACATGGAAAACATGATGAGATGATATATGTGCAGAGATTGTGTTAACGAATTATGTTGAATATTACAAGTAGTGTAATTAGAACCTAGAAGTAAGGTATGTAATGTCAAAGAAACGGGTGTTAATTTTAAAAAAGAGAATGAATGTGAAAAGCACAGTTGTACATTGAATGGTGCAGCAAATACTTTGACTGGTACTATGTATTTATATCCTTCATTGGTAAAATGTGTACGTTGGTTTACTGGTAATACTTAAAACATTTATTGGTAGTGTAACCTTGACTAATAAAAAAAAAACTTGAATGATAAAGCAGAATACATTAAGTATAGATGATAGAATTATGTGTAAGATATTTGTGTAAATTTACAGGATGAAATACTTGATGCATTAATCATGAAAGTTTCCTGAAATGAGTGCACTGTACAGAAATCTGAGTAGATTTCTAAGAATCGTAACATTAAATATACTATAATTAACATTAAGGCCTGATTCAGTAATGCACCATTTATTTTGCATCTGTAAACATATTTAATTTAATGAAAGTTATGTTTGTTTATGTAATTGGAGTTAGAAGTAAAAATGTATGTAAAAGATGAAGAAGAATATTGATTGTTGTATACATTTTATATAAAAAAAAACTATCACCATTAACCTACAATGAAAATATTAGCATTATTGAGAATGCATCAGGTAAATAAGTCTAGTTGTTTACCAACAATGGTATGTATAACAAATGTTATCTACCCAATTGATATCGTTTGGTATAACTAACTTATATATAAACCATGAAATTATCAAATGCAGGATATGTGACAGGGAAAAAAGAATATGAAAAGGAGTAGAATTTTTTTGTATATAAAAATGAATGGTAAAAAATATAACAATGATTGGTACTAACTGGTACTGAATAATAACTGGTAACTTTGACACGTAGAGTGAATGGCATGTGTAATTAATTAAAAGAGGAACCATTGCAGATTATAAAACTGATTATTGGATATAGAAAAGTAGCGTAAAATAACGCAAGATTGCAGTAGATCTCAAAGTCTACTTAGGTTGTTTAAAACGTTCTTGAATAATGCTACTAAAACAATACACATGAATTAAAATATATCAAATTAATAAAAATATACACAAAAACATTTGCCATCATACTAATAAAATTTTTCTAAGTATAAAAGAAAATATGGCATGTATAAATAAATATTAAAAATGTCTTTAATTAATCAGTTGCTATATCGGTAAACAGTGTCATATATTTATAAACGAAAAAAAAAATATTATTTATTGATTCCTTATTTTTTTTTTCTTTTTAACAAGGCTGTATCTAATAATGAAAAACACACCTTATAAAAATATATCTTATCTTGTTTTCAAACAGAAAAAAAAATATATATATATATTGGAGGGTTAATGCTCAAAACATTAATAAACAGCAAAAATGTCAATTATGTATTAAACTACTAAATACATACAAACCTGAAAAATTTTAACTTCTTAGAAATTATGGCAATAAATATGGCATAACTAAATATGTGTAAAGAAATTGAGAAGAAAAAGTCACCTTTAATATAAGTAAATATGTGCAAAAATGTTGTACACAAAACTTTATATATTTATTAAAACATGGATCAGCACTGGGAAAAATAACTTAAAAAGTAATTTTATACATGGCCAGAAATATCTGACACATAAGTACTGCAATTTGTTTTAACATGATAAAAGTGACCTTAAAGTGTAAAGAACATGTTAATTTTAACAACGTTATCTTTATTCATGTGTGTAGATCAAAACTTAATAATACAAAGAAATGTGTCATATTAAGTGTTATCTATTTATCAAATAAAGTTTAAAGAAGAAATTTTGAAAAAAGTTAAAGTGTATAAATTTTGTAATAAACAGAGCGTATCATGTCTAGATTGTGTAATAATTAGGTTTTCTTACCAAAATATTACCGCAATATTATAATTATATTTAAATTTAACAACAAAAAGAATAAAAAAAAAAACTAAAAAGGGTATTGTGAAGAAATGACACTAAGTTTATCATCAAAGATTGATCTGAATGAATTGATGGAAATTAGCGCTAAAAATTCAAATCAATACAAAATGACAAGATCTTGCACTCTTTTCTGGATCCATGAAAAAAAATGCAAGTAAATATCATCTCAACACAATATAAATTTTGAATAAAGTTAAGATAAAAATTAAATAGTGTCCTACGAATATGGAACTCCTATTAAAAAACTATAAGTGTGATGCAAACATTGCCATATCTTATTACCTGTTTATTTTGCGCGAGCACCCCTAATGCCAACACTCAATTTTGAATCACTGTAACTATGCATACAAAGCATATATTAAAAAGAAAGGACAATTTGGTATAAATAAAAATATATATATATGGCAACATGTATCCTATTGCAACATCAAAAATTTGTCCACCAATTGCTCCAATATATAAACACAAGATTATTATACTTTGTATTGTTATTAAAAACAATTAATTTATTTTGAGGATGTAATTACCTCTTGAATGTATGATGCTTATTCGAATAATCTAAAAACACTGAACATATAATGGCAAAACAATAAAAAAATCAGATATAAATGCTAGTATAAAATGTAAAGAAAATACAGGTTCACATGTGTATAAAAAGCATAAAAATATGAAAAGGTGATGTAAAATTAATGAAGTTTTAATTGCAGACAATTGAAACAATTTGTGCATTCGCACAGGACAGGAAAGGAAAGTGACCCACGATCCAAAAAATATATATCTGCCCTAATTCATGTCAAAGGACAAGTGTATTGGCACAAGTTTAAGACCATATTGCCTTCTTTGTGTAGGAAATATTTAGGGAGAGGTCCATATTGTTGCATTTAGACACAATATAAACCTCCTTGCTCCCGCAGCAGTGATGCGACAAACTGAGGAGCAGTCTCGTATATTCATTTTGACAGGGGAATTAAAAATGAATTGGAATGCCAATTCGAAGGTGTCTCCCATTACAATGGGGTGGAAGATCCTAAGGGCTATAATTTTGAACAGATCACCACTCCGAAAGGGAATAATTGGAAATATATATATATATATATATATATATATATATATATATATATACATTGTATATATGTTAAATAAAAAGTCAGCCCTAGAGTAATGAGAGACGGGTTGTCAAAATCGGTAAGTGTAACAAGTCATAAGATACGGACATATATCAATAAAACTACTTAACTGCCGTTAATTAATAAAGATAATGTGTAATTTTAGAATTAAATTAATGTGACAATTATTATTATCAATTATTATAAATATTTGAGTGTGAGAAGAATAACATAAATGAAAAATTAAGAAGATTCAGGTTGTATTCTTATTATTCTTACTATTTTTTTTAAAAATGTGATGAGAGAAACATTGTGTATATATATGCAAGTACCCCATAAAACAAGATAAAATTCACAACATAAACAAAAAGTTAAATATCTATTAAGAAATACTTACGAATGAATACTATGCCTTTTCTTTATTGTTATTTAGATTGTTAAAATATTATTATCAAATTAAGGCATGACAATGTTGAAACACTACTAACTACGTGATCTTTATTAAATTATTCTGAGTAGTATTTAAATACATCTTTATAATTTAATACCAAATTTATATTAATTATTTAATTAATTACTTAATATTAAATACACCTTTATAATTTATAAGGATATATTTATATCACCATTAATGAATTTGACTACGAACTGAAGTTATCAAAACCATAATATGTAATGGTGGCATGACGTAACTGTTCCTTTGAGTAAAGTCTGAAGTTACTAATCATATCCTTATGACTTGATAAATATGTCATATAATAGTAAAAAAATTCTGACTTACCATTTGAGGTCCAAATCATGGGGGAAAAATATAAATTACACACTCAATTTAACTTAATAAGGAGAACTCGCAATGCCGAATTAAATACACTTATTAATTACACTATCCTAGAGTCACATTCGGCATGTTTCTGTATGTTTCTTTCTTTCTTCCTTTTTTTTTTATTATGGTAATTCACATGTCCAGCAAAACCTAATTCCTTATAAAAACAAAATCTAACTACAGAATAGTAGACACAGTCTCCTATTAAAAGTTTAAATTAGTGGGTTACTTCATTAATCGATTTATGAGTTCACCGTTATTTAAGATTGGAGAATACGAAAGAAGAAAATTAATTTAAGCCGCACATGGAAAATATTCACTTTCACTAAATCGCAACACCGGAGCAAGGGAAAAAAACATCTGTTAGCAAAGCGTTGATAATAAGTCATGACCTACGACCTTGAATTTACAGCTGTTTGCTGAGTTATTAAGTCTTACTATTGAAGTTGCACTTTTCGGCTATGATAATTAAGTAGTTCGATTTTTGAGCAAAGTTTTCAGCTACACGTACTGTTCATTTTTGCGATTTGCGGTTTTGACGATCACACAAATAAAATTTTCTGGATAGATAAATATATATTCGCCTGAAGAAAGTCTTCTTTCTCGGGAAGAAAAAAAATATATAGGCTCCTTTTCCATATGTCGATTTACTTAGGACACATGTTTTACTTTAGCGACATAGGAATTTTTTTTTATCATCACCAGGAACAGTTTCTCTTGTGGTCGCATTAAACAATAAGAATCACCACTTTTTTTTCTTTTATGCTGGAAACAGATGATACTTTTAAGTTTTTCATTTTTTCATTTTCTTCCGAGAATACGAAGAATCAGGATATCGCATTTGGAAAAAGTCGGATTAATTATTCGTTAGGCGACAAGAAAAGGAATTCTGTATACAGATGAATTCGGAACATCGACTGGTAATGCTTTAAAAAGTGCTAAAAAATTTTAGCCGATAAACGTGCAACGATGCGGTACAATAATAGGGTGATCGTAGCGACATCTGCTTTAAAAATAGATTTACCTCTAGCAAAAGTAAACGTTTCAATATTGACAACATGAACATAATTTCTGTTAATAAAATATTCTTGTAAGTGTATATTTCAGATGCAACTGATTTTGAAATTAGTTTTTAATCATATTAGGGAATTAATATTTTACACTCTTCTAGCAGAGATTCATATATTGGAATGCTAAATATGGGTAGTTTCTAGTTTGCTGTCTTGTATCGAGTACACCAATCAGGCACAAAAGAATACGTATCACGTTTTCTGGCCATGATCAATATCATTCATATTTTCAAAGCTTATGAAAATCACTATCCAAGTCAAAAAAAATAAGGTATAATTTAGTTATTTAAATATTTGCCACTAACTAAAGCGTTTTCTCAGTTCGATTCTTATACAATGTTTCCGTTGAAAAGAGCTAATAAACAGTGGCGTAGCCAGAGAGGAGGGGGGGGGTGTCCAAATGCTCTGGAAACCAGTAATATTATAAAGTTTTCTTCGCCTTTAATATCGCAGAAAATTCTCTGATTAGATAAGTCAAAAGTATTTTTATAAATAGTGGTATACAAACCCTCTGGACCTCCACCCTGTCTACGCCACTGCTAGAAGATGTCGTTGCAATCGACCCTTAATCTTTTCAGCATCGTTCTACATTTATCGGATTAAATATTTTAGTAGTATTTTGTAGCCGTTTTCCACACTATGTATTCTAAGCGCTGTAGTTATGTTGTATTTTTGCCTGGTGTTTTAATTTGTTTATCCGAATCATTTCCTCAAAAGTAGTTCAAACAAATAGAGATCTAATATAACACGTTTAAATTTACACTTAAAAATATTCTTATTTTTTATAATAGATTAAAATTGTTTTGCTTTTCGATATACGAGTTTCTGATTAAGTAAATTGCTTTTCTCAAAACAACAATTTTTCTATTCCAAAAACTTATTTTTTTCCTCTCCATATTTTTTATAAATAATTTGATTTTTCCCTATTTGAAGTGACGCAAGCAGGCAAAGCACGCCATGTCATAAATTTTCCGATAGAATATATCTAAAAAATCAGATGAAAATAAATCAAATTCTTCTTACTTTTAATTTATCACTCTGCGTCTAGAAATATTGTCGAATTCAGAATCGCAAAATAACTCCGAGTAAATCCAAATTTATTTTTCTCAAATATGATGGTATTTGCAAAATCAATACATGCTCAGATAAACGATAACAAACATTGTTAGTCAGTTAATCTGAAGAAGAATAGACAAGTGACACTAAATTTAATAAAATTTAAATATGGAAATTACTGTTAAGACGTTTAAGTTTAGATTATTTTAGTTTTTAAAAAGTTTTTGAGTGATAATTAAACAGTTTTTAAAAGTATAAGTAGTTTTACGCTCTTTTACTTTCCAATTAAATAATAATAATAATAATAATAATGATAATAATAATAATAATAATAATAATAATAAACTTATGTTTAAATTTGGCAAATGAAAATATTTAAAAGGGAAGTACACTAGATTAAATTTATAATAAACCTGCTAAATTAATTACAATAAGAAACGAATTTCACACTGTATTTTCGAACGCTTAAAACAAATATTATTTTTTCACCAAAGTTCCCAAAACACTATTTCAATTAACTTCAACTTTTCAAATTATCAAAAAATTAAACTTTGTTTGAATAATTAATCAGTAACAAATAATCAAGATTAGTAATAATGAGGAAGTTAAGAATTGAGACTGTGATATTTGTTGATTAGAAATGAAAAATCAGCAAAAATTACTCTACTTTGACACAATCATAACTTGTTTTCAATTAAATCTACACATAACGTTATTTTTACTATCGCAAAATTTGCATACGTACTTCTCATATTCAT
This sequence comes from Maratus michaelseni, assembly GCA_963931845.1. Lineage (NCBI taxonomy): Eukaryota > Metazoa > Arthropoda > Arachnida > Araneae > Salticidae > Maratus > Maratus michaelseni. Next base: position 259,904,729 of record OZ007589.1, on the reverse strand, counting down.
ATTTACCATTTTAAGCATATTCTATCGTGCAAACGTTTTTAAACAAATAATATTTCGAATATATTCATTAAAATTATATATTGCAAATATATTCCGTTTACCAGCCACAACATTGCATGTGAGCATTCGCATTCTTCCTTTGAGGTTTTATTCTGAGTACAGGCTCACATAAAGTCCAAACATTTAGTGGTCTTTTAATGGTGAAATATTTTGAATATAATATATACGAGGGAAAGTCATTAAATAAGTCACAAAAGATATTTAAATGATAACTTACAATGATATTCACTTCAAAACAATTCTTATTTCTCAACATATTCTCCACTAATATTTATGCACTTATATCACCGTTTTATCGGTACCCCAACATCAGCTGCATAACATTCTTTGGGTTGCTGTCTCAGCCACATTAGGACTTCAAGTTCAACCTTTTAATCATCTGTGAACATCACCTTGCAACTTCTTCAACATCCACCATACAGCTTCGATTTAGCCCCAAGCGATTTTCATCTGTAGCCCACTGAAAAAAGATCTGGAAGCAAGATGATGTTCGCTGATAATGAAAAATGTTCAACTTGAAGTCCTAATGGGGCTGAGACAGCAACCCAAAAGAATGTTATGCAGCTGCTGTTGGGGCACTGATAAAACGGTGATATAAGTGCATAAATATTGGTGGAGAATACGTCGAGAAATAAAAATAGTTTTGAAATGAATATCATTGTAAGTTATTATTTAATTATCTTTTGTGACTTACTTAATGACTTTTCATCGTATATATATATATATATATATATATATATATATATATATATGGTATATAAAAAATTATTTCCTTCGCAAATCCTTCACATTTATTTCACATTAGTCCTTTAAAATAATCTAACTTCTGACATAGTCAGTTTTTCCTTAATTCTTAATAATATTTATTCCTAATTAATGTCCTTTTAAAAGTAAATACCCGTTATTAATAATTATCTTATTCCAAATCTTAATCTAAAATTTTAAGTTCATTCGTAGCTTTTATCAGCTTCCCAATCTATAAAATTCCGAGACGCTTTCTCATTTCGAATGCTTTTAAAAAGCCAATTTCTTTTTATTATTATTATTCCATGCTCTGATTTTGCGCGCTGGGGATTTTTCACTTCAAAATTGATGCGCGGCCAGTGGAGGAACGCTTTCCTGTTTTAGCTTATCCCTCTCGCCTCCTTCGCTGGGCTGGAGGTCGCCTCTCACTCATTGGTTTGTGCGCACGTGATGTCGTTTTTCTGTATGTCTACGCTGAGTGAACAAAACTCGCTGGCATCCTTCGGAGTAGAGAATTTTTGACGTGTTTGGAAGTACAGTGACCTCTCACTCATACGACTTTCAGGGGACCGTAGGAAAAAGTCGTATAACTGAGAGAGTCGTATAAGTGAGAGACCGTCTTATTATATAAGTTTCAAACTTTATATGCATTAATTATTTTACCTATATTAAAAACGATAAGTTTTGAGTACTAAGAGCAGTTTTTACCAAAAATTATAAAATAATGTTAAAAAATGTTAAAAAATGAAACATAAAATATATTTTAAAAAGTTGACAAAATAGTTCACTTACCACTATGTCTATTTTGAAGATTAACAGATCAGATTTTCTCAAAAAATGAAGTGATATTAGTTTGTCTCTGACGTCGACGAAAAGAGAAAATGTATTTTTCTAAGTCTATTAAAGCTTTTAAGCTATTTTGGTAATAATCATTTGGGTGGACGTAATTCTTTAATGTATTTAAAGCGGCACTTGCTTCTGAAACATTTACAACAGCAGGAGCATTGTTCTCATTTTCGCCACCCTCCTCGCTCACGTCTTCATAATTGATATCCTCAAAGATTTCTCATTAAGAATAAATAATGCTAAACTTCTCTCAGTTATACGACTTCTTCTCTCACTTATACGACGCTTTAAACGGTTTGGGCGGTTATACATTATTAATAGCAAAGATATTGAAAGAAAAAGGCCTATACTTTGAAAAGTAATAAATACAGTGACCTCTCACTCATACGACTTTCAGGGGACCGTAGGAAAAAGTCGTATAACTGAAAGAGTCGTATAAGTGAGAGACCGTCTTATTATAAAAGTTTCCAACTTTATATCCATTAATTATTTTACCTATATTAAAAACGATAAGTTTTGAGTACTAAGAGCCGATTTTACCAAAAATTATAAAATAATGTTAAAGAATGAAACATAAAATATATTTTAAAAAGTTGACAAAATAGTTCACTCCCCACTATGTCTATTTTGAAGATTAACAGATCAGATTTTCTGAAAAAATGAAGTGATATTAGTTTGTCTCTGTTGCCGACGAAAAGAGAAATGTATTTTTCTAAGTCTATTAAAGCTTTTAAGCTATTTTGGGAATAATCATTTGGGTGGACGTAATTCTTAAATGTATTTAAAGCGGCACTTGCTTCTGAAACATTTACAACAGCAGGAGCATTGTTCTCATTTTCGTCACCCTCCTCGCTCACGTCTTCATAATTGATATCCTCAAAGATTTCTCATTAAGAATAAATAATGCTAAACTTCTCTCAGTTATACGACTTCTTCTCTCACTTATACGACGCTTTAAACGGTTTGGGCGATTTTACATTTCTCAATCAAGAATTCATTTTTATAATAATTAAAGTACAAATCATTAACGTTTCTTATCTTTATCCTTTTGACTATTTTTAAAGTGTTTATCAATAATGAATAACATTTCTTAAATAAAGCATAGCTGCCAACATTTACGCTTTTTTCGTACCACTAAAATTTAATAGTAAATGTAATCTTATTTAATCATCGCAATTAGTTGATTAAATTTCATTCGTTGACCTAGCAGTTTAGTTTTGTGAAAAAACACATTTCCTAAAACAATTCTTAATTGTCTGCGATGTCACATTTTTCCATGCAGATGCTGTAAGATGCATTGCATAGCATCTAAAATGGAAATTGCTTTAGCTTCTTTTTTGTTTCCCGATCAAAAATAAAATGACAAATCAAACTCCTATAGTTTACTTGAAATTCTTTATAATCCTTAAATTTAATATCTTTAATCTGTTTGTAGAATTTGGTGGCAAAAATCGAACTTTAATTTGTTGCAGAACTGGTAGATCTTTTATATCTGGATGTGATGGACATTGATCCAGGAAAGTGCATTTTGCAATAACCCTGATTTCTCACTCAGTACTATACAGAGACGTGATCTACAGGTGGTCATTTGGATTTTGTTAATCTATTTTGTTAAATGGCAGCAGGCATTAGAAAATCTATACAACCACCTTCCTGCCATAGATTTCATCGTTAGTAACACACCAAGGTAGATAAGAATTGTTATTCATTATTGATAAACACTTTAAAACTAGTCAAAAGGATAAAGATAAGAAACGTTAATGATTTGTACTTTAATTATTATAAAATGAATTCTTGATTGAGAAATGTAAAATCGCCCAAACCGTTTAAAGCGTCGTATAAGTGAGAGAAGAAGTCGTGTAACTGAGAGAAATTTAGCATTATTTCCCATAAAGCGTGGACGGGACCAAGAGAATTCGGCGTATAACCGAGAGAGTCGTATAACTGAGAGTCGTATAAGTGAGAGGTTACTGTATAAACAAAGTGTTGTAGTCTCGTAGAATTTTCACACTGTTATTTAACATCTATTAAATCATGTAGTGAGCTATCGTGAAGCCTAAGGGCTGTAAGTTTATGCCTGTTGGAATTGTTGCTGCATCGCTCTTATTCTAAATAAAAGATTTGTCTGGAAATTGGCTGGTCTTTATGGGAGAAACTTTTGTGGACTCTTTTCATTGCCTTACCTCTTCGCCGTGATTGTTGATGTCGACTGCAACTTTGTATATCTTTGATCAACTACCATTTTCTCGTGGAGTATTGCATCTCGTGGTGTCTCATCTTAGTCAACACGCCCTTTTCATTCCGCAGATACTGAATTTGAGACGATAATCCCATATAGAATCGAAATACCAGTTAATGAAAATGACGTCACATTTAAAAGGAAACGAGCATTTCCTTTTATAAAAGAAAATATTTCACTGCTAAAAGTCATAAATTTCTGGACTTTATGCAAGCCTGTACTCAGAATATAACCTCAAAGCAAGAATGCGAATGCTCACATGCAAAAATACACAAGAAAATTACCTGAAAAGTGTCGAAATGTAACAGCTCTTTAGGAGTGAGACTTTATGAGCGTGTATTTTTAAAAGTGACGCTATTTCTAATCAAAATCTTTTAAGTTATTTTAATATATTTCTTATAAATGCCAAAAGGTGTAAATTAACAACATAATATACAGTAAAATATCTTTTATTAGGTTGTTGACATGTTTCGGCTCATTCCGAGCCATTTTCCCAAACAAATGAGAATATTCTATAATTTCACGGTCTTGAATTGCAATGAAAATGTCTCGGAGTGAGCCGAAACATGTCAACAACCTAATAAAAGTTATTTTACTTCATATTATGCTGTTAATTTACACCTTTTAGCATTTAAAAGAAATATATTTTTACAAGGTATTATAATTTATTATATTGTTATTTTAATTGTAATGAAAATATGATATCGATAAAGATATAGTAATTTATATTATTTCTCTTTTTTTGCCAAACAATAGAAGTAACCCAATTTCCACCATTTCGAAGAAATTTCATTAAAAACTTTTTAAATAGACAGCAAAGTACAAAAATGGAAATATTTGAAAATAAAATAGCTGTTGTGTGGGCTCATCTCCAAATGAACATATTTCAATTAAAAATATATATATATATTAAAATTGGTTGAATACAAAGCCCAGAACATATTATAAAAAAATATATGTTTTAAATATGTATTTAATATGTATATTTAAATATGTATATTTAAATATGTTCTATACATGTTTTAAATATATAGATTATGTGTAGATGCAATATAAACAAATGCAGAAATCGTATTCAAATGCAAGGACATTTCGTATGAGGAAGTAGTAGTATCACATTCGCAAATGCCTTATAGTTTATGGAGCGAAAATTTTACAAAATAAATTTTGATTCCCGCCGTTGTAAATCCAAGTGAATTTCTGTTACTATGCCATAGATATTCGTTAAGTTATTAAACCAATATTTACAAATGATATATTTGTCTTTTAGTTGTTCAGATGCTTTTTCTTTAGTCGCATTTTAGATCTATCAAATTTAATATTCCTTCTAGTTTAAAATTTGATCAATGAAGACACTGTAGATATTAATTGAAATGCTTATCAAAATTTATCATAATAAAATATCATGTTCAACCAACCATATTTATTTGAATCGGTAATTTCAAAAAACATATAAGTCAAGTTTTTTCCAAATATACTTTGTTTTGTCGCAAATGGTTCCTTAAAATTAGAGCAATTCTCTGGGTAATAACCACATCCGTTAATGTAATCCTTCCTCTTCAAACAACACCTTTAAATTTTAGTTCATTACTTAAACGATTTAAAGCCAGCGACTGAAGTGTTTTTTGCATGCAATATTAGATTATATGCGGATACCATATTACATTGCCATATTACCATTTGCATGCAATACCATATCAAAACATAAAAATGTTCCTGTATAAGTGCTATCTTCATTAATTTTGACTAAAAATATGTTTAATATGACTGTTTTGTCCAAATTAAATACCACCTATCTTTGTTTCTTGCTAAAACAACTTATGTCTGGAACAGTTTTTCTGTTATTCATCATTTTATTATACATAAGTTATAAAAATGATTCGATATTTACAAACTTTGAAGTCCAAACTCTATAATCAGCCCAAAAGAAACCCGTAAAAATTAGTATACTTGTGAAAATAATACAGTTTTTTTCTGAAAAGTTCTGATTCTGTGACTTATGTGCTTTTTGAAATGACCGATTCATTTTTTTCTTGAGATTTATATAATGCAATATTCATTCATATGGTTTTAGTTACATATTTTAATAGACAATAATTCTCGATCAGCGATATTGTGATTTTGTATCAGAAACAGAAGCGCACACGTGAACATGACTGGCGAATGCCCCTTTTGGGCGATCTATCATCCTGGTACGAATAACATGTAAGTACCAAAAAAAGAGAAAAAACTCGTCAAACATGCGAATTCAACGGAAAACTGTAATAACGCTGCCGCTTTCTCTTTAGTTTTGCCAAATGCTTATATAACTGCAAATGTTACTTTACAACAACGAAACTCATGTAATTTTACAGGTTGTTTGAACATTTTTTGAAGGACTGTGAGGATATGTAAAAGTGTCGTATGTTACGAAAGAATTTTCTTACAGGTGTAAAATTTCAAAAGTATAAATTATTTTTCGACCCTCCTTTTTGTTTAATTTCAAATTTACTACCTCATCCGTGGTCAAAGCACTCGTCCGTAGTCGATGTCCTACCTGGATTGCGAACAGGCCATTTTGTTATTAGCGGGGTTATTTCTGGATGTTTGGGATTAATATACAAATGTTCATTATTGAGGTAGATTTAAATATATATATCATGCTTGGAAACTTCTTAACATATCATACAAACACAATAAATTGTTTTACATTTTTAAACAAATTGTATTTTAAAATACATTATTTTCTATTCGATAATGTATAATTCTGAATATAGATTATTTTAATTATTTAGTTTTTATTGGGGAAGTTTTCCTTTTGTTCTGTAATATTAGCTGGAAACAAATGCTGAAACATTTATATTGTTCTTCAAACAGGTTAGTCTTCCGTTACCGGGCTGAACGCAATAGAGATAGATTTAACAAAAATCATGCTTGACAATTATTTTAAAATCCATAGAAAATTAGTAATTTGAGACACAATTTTCAAACAAATTGCATTTTAAAGTACATTTTGCTACTGTTCAACAGCATAAAAATTTAAATTTTGCAATGATTGGAGGTAAAAGTAAATTGCAGTAAATGAGAAATGTATCGGTCAATTCGTTTCCACCATCAAAATGACGTCAGCGTTACTCATATGCCTGTTTTTGCTTTATAATATAGATACAAGCCACTTTATACTAGATTAAAAATAGAAATGTAATTTTTGGAATTTAATCAAAGTTTAACACTTTATAAATGCATGTTTTTCATGCAGTCAAAGAATTACATATTAAAACTTGTTACAAGACCAGGTGTTTGTATAAAATAATGAAAAATCGTATTTCTAATTAACCCTTAATTGCATGATTTTTTCTTTTACAATTGTGTTTTTTTATACATATATTAAATATTATACACCAGAAATTTTAAGATAGATTTTTAAGTTTGTTCAGCAACATAGTTCATGGGAAATTTGCTGGATTAGTATTTCTATATAAATATAGTGGTGGCGAAGAAGTTGATTTATTTATTAAAAGTTAAATAAAAAGTGATGGAAATTTACATCACTATGCAATTAAGGGTTAAAGAGAAAGGTGATCATATAGTCATCATAACATAATTAGAAATAACAGGTAATATGATGCTTTATTTATTATTATTATTATTATTTTACAATTTAATGTCATTAATGACGTAGACCCTTTTATTTGTAAAATGACATTTTTGTAAGCTTTTAATTTTAAAAAAATAACATATGATTATGTCGTTCTGTTTAATCCATTTTTTTGACTAAATCTGCCTTTATTAAAAGAACATATTTTAAAGATTAATTTTTCTATCATATTTTATTAGTTTATTTATTATTGAAAATTTAGATAATTCCTATTTCAAATTTATGAAAAGGAGAAAAATATAAATAAACGATTCCGTCATTTTGCATCAAATTCTTTGAAATTGCGTATGAGTTCTGATTTATTTGTTTATTTGTTTTCCCATTCATTACTTTCTAAATGAAATACCAGGAACATATGTTTTTTTTTACAAATCATAAAATTCAGTAATAAAACTGAGTGAAATATATATATATATATATATATATATATATATTACGAAAATAAATTGAACACCAAATCAATCATATTTGTCTTATTCTTGAAAGAGGATTCTCTTTTTTTTTTTTTTTTTTTTTTTTTTTTTGTCTAATGCAATTTGAAAAATGGAGAAAATGAACGCAAGACTTTCTCCATGAATAAACCAGTTGACTTTGGATGAAAGAACAGGTGAAATTGAAACAATGAAATTGTTCATTTTGCAAAGACATCAGGGGATATTTTTACTTTGGGAATTCAAAATTCCTTTTGAAAAGGTAAGTCTTCAGCGAGATTCATTACATTTGTTTCTTTAGAAAAAGATGTTCGATTCTCATAAAGTATTGTTTGTTTAGATGACTATTACAAAATAAGCAATAATGATATTTGTATTAACCTCTTATCGTTTTAGATTTAAAATTCGTCTGTTTTTACAAAAGTACTCATAAGATATGGTTTGAATTTTACATATTTTCTTTAACATCTTCGCACGGTTTTATGCTATGTAAATTATTAGATAGTGCAGCTTTTATTATGCAAAAGTCATTCGTTGAAATGTTATAACAGTAGGGGAGATTCCAAAGTTATTGTATATTTTAATGATATAATGTTTTAGATTTAAAATTTTGGTATTTACAAATTGCTACTTATAAACTGCTAACTGTCTCAATTTTCGGAGTTGCAAGTTTATTAATATGTACTTGTATGTATTTTCTTGTCTGTTCTGCGTTTTCTCTAATTACCTGTATCGCTACAATTCAGTTTTCTAGATACAGTCCCTGGCCAAATTATTAGACGCAGTTGTTTTTATTATAATTTGTTAAATATCTGGAAAGATACATGAGGAATTATCTTGAAACTTTAGGAGGGTAAACAACATGATCAACGTCATATATTTCCGAGAAGATTTTTTCTTGAAACCCCATAAGGGGTCGTCAACAAATTGAAGAAAAACGAATACGTTTTTGATAACCCTGTAAAAACCAATATCACAAAAGCGTTGAAACGGTATCACACGCTTAGGAGGCTTATTGTAATAATTTGGGTTCATTTTTATGAAGATAGCATGTATACTCGAAGAGAAATTCAGGTTTTTATAAAAACGATCCCAAATTTTACGAAGTTTTTTGCTTATAATTTGCAGAGTTTTTAATATAAAAACAAGTTATTTTCAGAAAATATGACAAACAAAATTATACACAATACCCTGCAATCAGAATTAAAAAATAATAAAAATTGCATGAAAAATGAGCAGGTTTACTAAATATGTTTTCACTGCGCTTGCGCGAATTCAATCAAAATATACTGTGCATAATATATTAGCTAAATATATAGACCAACTTTTATGAAAGTCTCAAAAACATAGCTTGAAAATTCTGATAGTGATCGTCGATAGAATAAGCTCGAAATTCGCTGTTTCCAAAAGGAAGCAAAAAGATGAGGGGTTGTATCCAAATATACTAGCTTTTGAAAGTTGACATAATAAGAATGAAACGTCTCTCATTCTATATTTGATACAACCCCTCATCTTTTTGCTTCCTTTTGGAAACAGCGAATTTCGAGCTTATTCTATCGACGATTACTATCAGAATTTTCAAGCTATGTTTTTGAGACTTTCATAAAGGTTGGTCTATATATTTAGCTAATATATTATGCACAGTATATATTGATTGAATTCGCGCATGCGCAGTGAAAAAATATTTAGTAAACCTGCTCATTTTTCATGCAATTTTTATTATTTTTTGCAGGGTATTGTGTATAATTTTGTTTGTCATATTTTCTGAAAATAACTTGTTTTTATATTAAAAACTCTGTAAATTATAAGCAAAAAACTTCGTAAAATTTGGGATCGTTTTTATAAAAACCGGAATTTCTCTTCGAGTATACATGCTATCTTCATAAAAATGAACCCAAATTATTACAATAAGCCTCCTAAGCGTGTAATACTGTTTCAACGCTTTTGTGATATTGGTTTTTACAGGGTTATCAAAAACGTATTCGTTTTTCTTCAATTTGTGGACGGCCCCTTATGGGGTTTCAAGAAAAAATCTTCTCGGAAATATATGATGTTGATCATGTTGTTTACACTCCTAAAGTTTCAAGATAATTCCTCATGTATCTTTCCAGATACTTAACAAATTATAATAAAAACAACTGCGTCTAATAATTTGGCCAGGGACTGTATATTCAGTTCACCACATATAATGTAAAAGATTGTACTCTTCACACATTTTGTGATGGAAGTCAGAATACGGATGCTGCTGTTATATTTTTGACGATAATAAGTAAAGATCGTGTTGAATTATTCACGAAATTATGCTGTGAAATCCCGCATTAGTCTTTTAAAAAGCGCAACTATACTTTGAATCGAACTTTTATCTGCTTTGATTGGTGCCAGATTGGCTAAATCAGTAACTAACGCATTGGTCGTCGAAAGTTACTTTTGGAGCGATTCCACGATTGTGCTTGCATGGATATCCAGAAAAGATAACTCATTTGTTTTTGTTAGAAACTGAGTTCAATTTTTAAAAAATTGAGTGATCCGTCTTTATGGAAACGTATACCTGGTGAAATGAATCCAACAGATCTGCCATCTAAAGGTTGTAAAGTGCTTCCACCAGCTGGTATCTCTCAAATGGTGGGAGGGTCTATCTTGGATTCGAGATCCTGAAGAAAATTATAAATATATCAGTTTCACGTGCCAAAGCATAAATGAAGAAGAAATTTAAAAATAGAAATTGAAGTCTACATATTTACTGATCAATCTTGATAAAAGTCCAGAAAAAACCTGGCACTACCGGTATTTTTCCAGTAACGAAAAAATCGCGTGTCTTGTTGGTTGGATACTCCGTTTTAGACATAATTCGTCTAATCAAAAGGAACAATTTAGGGAGAATTGACAAGTCATGAATTTAAAAAGTAGAAACGAAGAGAATTTGAATGATACAAAGAGAATGTTACTTCCATTAAAGCGATGAGAGATTGAAAACTCTTTAGACGTTTAAATATGAACAAGACTTAATGTGTGTAAAGAATAAAATTATGTATAGAGAAGACAATATAGATTTCTCATACCAATGGTTGTTCCTTCAAATCATGAAATTATCAGACGACTAATTTTACATTTTCACCTCAAAAATTTTCATGCAAGTACCCAGATTCTTTAAAATTTGCTCAGAGAAAAATACTGGATTCTGACTGGAAGAAGAACTGTGACTTCTGTTTTATCGAAATGCACCATTTGTAACAGATTAAATACTAAGACTTTGGAAACTTCACCTGTTTCTCTACTAGAAAATCGAGTAAAAGATGCAGCAGTATTTCAAGTTATCGGCATTGATATGGCTGGCTCTCTATTTCTGAAAATAATAAAAAAAGTTGGGTTATCATATTTACATTATTTTCATATTTACATTATTTACATATTTAAAATTATTCAAATAAAATAAGACCATATTATCCAAAAAATAATTATGTTGATAGATGTCACATATATTATGAAGATTAGAAAATATTTTTAGATAGGCAACAGATAGAAAGAAAACAGGAAAGCCTTTATTGGAGTTAAATGAATGGAGTTAAATTTAACAGAAGAGATGGTAGATTTAAAGTTAGAACGAAATGCCGTCACAGTACTCCAACTTCTAATGCGAATGAGCATAAAGAAGATAGACGTGAAGAGGATTTTTTTTATGGAGGAAATAGAAATTATTTAGAGATGTGAAGAACATGATGGACCATTTCAAACATCTACATCAGTCTAGTAAATGAAACAATGTCCATTGAATTAAATGTTGAACGTTATGTGGTGTATAATTATGTATATATGTGTATCATTATGTTTTATATACTTAACTATATGAACAAAGTTTGAACATCTATTCCGTTGAGTCACCCGATTGTCAGGATGACCGAATGTGGGATTGAAGTAATAAATAATACCAATCCATGCATCAATATCTTCAATAATACAAACTCAAGGATTTAATTATTAGCCAAGATATATCGCAAGATTTTATGAGGCTCGTAAAAAAGATGAAGTTAAAACCAGAAAACTAGAAAAAGAATTGTTCCATAGTTTCGTACCACAATTTGAGGGTTATAAATCCGGTTTGTGAAATAAAGGATTTAAAATATAATTCTAGGGGAATTATTACAGATGTTAATGAAGATGTTATGTTATTTATAAGCGCGAAGTATTGTGATCTCATCATCTTATTTGTGTGTTTGAGTAAGTAATAAACATTGTTTAAAATCAAATCGGAGCGATATAATTATTTATAGTCACAACGCCAATTAAATATTTATGTTATTGTAAGATTTAAATATAGAATCCTACATATATTTCCATGTAATTCAACATATGAATATATAAATATATATATCATATATATTCTTATATACAGGGTGTATCTGAAATGCTTCAACAAACTTAGGGGGATGATAGTACTCATCAAGACGAACAAAAAATGCAATGAACATGGGGTCGCAAATGACGTTTAAAGGGTGAAAATCGCAAAACTAATAAAAATATCGAAACCTCGCATGCTGCTTTTCTGCAGACTGGCTAATAGCACGAAGCTGCTTTTCTTTAGAACTAGCTAGTAGCACGAAGCTGCTTTTCCTTTCACTTTGTGCATATCCGGTTAGAAAGAGATAACAGAAACGTAGAAAAAACCAAAACAAATCTCTGAGCAGGAATCCACGCAAATTTTCTATCTTCTTAGAAACAGACCAATAAACGCGGAATATCCTACCAGATTTGCTTTCTGCTACACAAGCCGGCGTGCAGCAACAAATTTAGTACATGCACATTGGTGCTCCGCCTCATTTTTCTGTGGACGTGCGTAACCACCTTGATGGAGTTTAACCGGCAAGATGGATTGGCCGTGGTGGCCCTGTGCTTCGCCTCCACGCTCGCTGGACCTTAACCCTTTGGATTTCTTCTTCTGGGGACAGATGAAATCCCTCATTTATGAGACATCAGTAGAAACGCCAGAAGTAGTAGCGCGTATTGTGACCGCTGCAGGAGAAATCTAGGAAACTCCCGGAATCTTCGAGCGTGTCCGCCAGTCGTTTCTCCGCAGATGTACTCTATGTAATAATGTCCACGGTCGACACTTTGAACAATTGTTGTAAAATATTTGTTTATATTTGTGCGTTTGTTTATGTTGTTATCTGTGCAATAAATAATTTTCTGGAGTGTTTCTTTCTTGTCTCAGTTTGTCGATTTCCAGACGCATTTTCTCGATTTTAATTCTTTAAACGTCATTTGTGACCCCATGTTCCATTGCATTTTTTGTTCGTCTTCATGAGTACTATCATCCCTCTAAGTTTGTTGAAGCATTTCAAATACAGCCTGTATATATATATATATATATATATATATATATATATATATATATATAATAACTTTAAAAATACCTTTACTTTGTACTACTTATAATAATTCGAGGCTTTTTCACAATAAAATATTATAGTGTAAAATGCGTAAAAAATGCAGATTTAAGTAATTCATAAAATTTTACTTTATACAATGTTACTTAACATTTTTAATTACAAAAAGGATTTTTTTAGGTAGCAATGTTTCTTATTATCCTTTAGTTCTTGTTACCTGGATAATAAAACAAAATAATGCTTCATTGTCTCTTCATATCTTTCTTTGTAACGTTTCATATTTAATCCCTTATTTCAGTCTATACTGCATTGTGTACATTCACAGTTTGCATCAACTAAAAATCTAGAGCTGTACATTAATTTGTGGGACAAATAAGGAAACTTCAATATGTAATTCAAAGTACCTATTTTTTAGCTTTCTGTAACTCCAAAATGAAATTTGATTTTCTTATCCTGACCAACTAAAAATGTTTTTAATGTTTTGAAAAGATTTTATCAAAGCATCATCATTGCTAGGGAATGTAATTTATTTTTTTCAATGCTCTTTTCGCATCACAAGAAAAAAAGGTTTCTTTTGCATTTTATTACCCCGCCTTCGCCTACCAACTAATTTTTAAACGTAGTTATTTTGCAGTGACATCATCCTTTGATATACATGATAATGATAGAGTCATTTTTATTTTTTTTAAATGTGTTAAATTAACATTAACTTGGAAATTATGTTTTCTTAAATTTGATTTCTAAAGACGAGAGATACTTATTTTCATAAACAAAATGTATAATAAGATATAAAAAAATAACAATGTATCGGATTTCCACTTCTTTAACCCATTGATTACAGATTGGATCAAATACGTCCCAGTGCACAATTTTTTATTCCATTCGTACTACTTTTTGAAAACTAATCTCTGTCATACACTTTTAAAGAAAAATTAACCTCATAGAAATATTTTTATAAGATGTTGTGCAATTGATATAAAAATAAAGATACGTCCCGGACTGTAATCAAATGGTTAAGATGTATTTCCAAAAAAATATTTCTTTGCTAATAAGACAATCAACATTAGAGATACCAATACATATAACATCTTCCATATTGAAAAATAAATCTTTAAATATTAATAAATAAAACACAGGGAACTTTCAAATATAGTAAACATCATTAATTGAATTCGAGCAAAGAAATGCTGAGGAAATTGCACATTTTCTTCAGCAGATTTGATCGTTATTGTATAAAAATATTGTGTATAGGAAACTACACGATTTTATTGAATGGTGTATGAAAAATTTTATGTAAAATAATACTTAAAATTACATTAAATTGACGTTTCGGTCAACTTCTTTGACCATCTTCAGAATAATATCTGTTACAATTACATTTATAGACGAAACGCTTCCATCTTGAAATATTTACATAACTGATTCATGCTTAACATAAGTTAATTAAGTATTAAGTATTATTTTACATAAAATTTTTCATACACCATTCAGTAAAATCGTGTAGTTTACTATACACAATATTTTTATACAATAATGTTTTGATGGTGTAACGGTCCAGCTCAATCATTGAGATTTGATCGTTTTCACTAATACCGCTATTACGTATACATACACATAATAAATAATAAATTGGAGAACATACTGAAAATAATTTGTCTGTGTTCTTATTACAAATAGACAACTACCGTACACTGTGAAAATTTTACAGCAAACTGTCCAGTCATTCGACCGTTTTAATAAATAACGTTCACATAACTGCAATTTAACTCTATTCTAACCATATTATTGCCCATATTACGGTCATAACATAGTTATACACTATATTGCCAAAGGTGACCGGTCAGGTGCAATTATAGACGTGTTGTTAACTATCTAGAAAAATACATGAGGAATTAACCTGAAACTGCAGGTGTGTAAACAGTATAGTATAGGTTATATATTTCCGCGAAGATTTTTTCGCGAAACCCCATAGGGGACTGTCAACAAATTGAAAAAGAACGAATATCTTTTGGATAACCCTGTAAAAACTAATGTAGAAAAGGCGTTCAAACTCGAGATTATTAATAAGTGGCTTACTGTAATATACTGTGTTCATTTTTATGAAGATAGCATGTATACTCGTAGAGAAATTAAGGTTTTTTATAAAAACAGTCCCAAATTTCGCATAGTTTTTTGCTTATAATTTGCAGAGTTCTTAATATAAAAAAAATTTCTTTTCAGAAAACATGACTAACAACATTGTACATAATACTCTGCAATCAGAATTAAAAAAAAATAATAATTGGATGAAAAAGGAGCAGGTTTACTAAAAACTGTTTCACTGCGCATGCGCGAAAGCAATCAAAATATAATATGCATAATGTATTAGCTAAGTATACAGAGTAACTTTTGTGAAAATCTCAAAATCATAGCTTGAAAATTCTGAAAATTATCGTCGATAGAATAAGCTCGAAATCCGTTGTTCCCAAAAAGAAGCAAAAAGATGAGGGGTTGTATCAAATATCTGTTGATTAGTGCCAAGATAGCGTACACAATATTGCACGTACAAGTATATACCTTTGGGAACTATTATTTACCTTTGGGAATATAGTGTATTCCGGTGATGTAATCGTCTTCTATAAAAACGGTCGAATGAATGGACTGGACAGGTTGCTGCAATTTTTTAACAGTGTAGAACCATTTACTCAATTAATTATTCAGTTAAATTTGGTGGAATTTGGACCATCACAGAATCTAATATCCCCATTGTTCAGGTGTTGATATTTTGGAAATTTATGGCTAATATTTGAACCTGTATTTATTCATTAATGAAGATATTTTAAATGAAGTATGACTATTAGAGAAAATGTTGGATAACATTAGTAATATGTAAAATAAAAGGCAGCTGCTTTTGTAATACTTGATTTATATTTCAAACACTACTAAGTTTTAATAACATCATTCCCATGCGATGCTTCTAAATTCACCTTCTTATATTCTTATATTATCTTATTATATTACACCTACTTAGTATTTCAGAATGTACAGATGTTATATTTTTTTTTCTAAAACATATACCAGAAAATTTAATTATAATGTTTGATATTGCATGAAATATTTTTTATTTTAGTATTTATACGGAATGCACGATAATTTAAAATTTGAAAGTTCAAAATTTCTTTCATTTTCTGATGTTGAAAATGTTTTTTGGTTAACTTTATAACTTTGTATATCAGAAAGCAAATTAGAGGATGTGTATTGTACTGAATATATGGATTATCCCTACATTTAAAAATAGTTGAGAGAATATAATAAAACTAAATTCAAACTATGGAAATAAACCTTTTTTTAGTTTTGAAGATTTCCTAAAATATTTTCCAACATTGCATTTAAAAGCGCATCATTTTATGCACATTCAAGCTCGAACCATTTCATAAATATTAAATAAGCGTTTTATATCAAAAAGGTACTCTAATTCAAAACTTTATTATTATAAAAGCAAGTAATCAAATGTTGATTTGTTTAAACTGAATAATCTTTTTAAATTTCTTTGGAGTTTTTCATTGAGAATTGTATTTAATATAATCGTTTAGTTCAAAGTTCAGAGGTTTTTGAAAAGATTTTTTTTCGTAAAATTCAAGTAGTTTTCTATAATTTTTCATGTGGTTCTTCACAAAAAAAAAAGAAATTTAAGTAACTTTTCTTTTCAATTCAGAAAGATTACCCTCTTATCAACTTTATTTTATTTATTATTTTATAGTTACATATTTTCGAATAAGTTTTGAAAATTATAACCTTAATCAAAAATAGTATTTTTATATGAGATAAAAGTTTAATCTATATGTGGAAAATAAGTAGCAACTTTTCTCAAAATTTAAATTACATATACAACAGAAAATTTTCAAATATTTATAACTTTCCTATGATTGATTAGGTAAACGGTTTCCATTTTATGTTATTTTCCTTCTGATAGCATACTTTTAAATTTTGAACCTTAAATAATTTAAACAATATGAAAGAAACATGCTTTTGTTGTACAATTATTTTTAAAATATGGTATTTACATTCAGATATCAAAATTCATATTAAATTTTTATTTACAAAACTTTGTCCATAGACACAACAACAACATTTTACTCATTGATTGAAATGATAAAGCACAAGTAATATGTTTTTATTTTCGTGTAGAAACTAAAAATTAATTACAAAAAATTAGTATTTAAATTCAAGCATAAAACATTCAAAAAAACATCGTCTTGTTAGATTTAAAATCACGTTCAGCAACTTAAACCGCACTTCCAGGAATTATTGTTAACAGACAGTAGATAATTCTTTTGTGTGTCCCTGTAAATGAACGATGACTGCTATACACACACTATTCTGTAGTAAGCCTCTTGTAATGCACCTTAGTGATATATATAAATTTCAATGCGTTTAAAATAGTGAAAAATTATTTAATTAAACCGCAAACGATTTTTCTCCATAGACGTAATGCAACGGAATTCTTTTGACTGTCCCTGTAAAGTATCTCTAAGTGCTGTGCACACCCTATTTCATATTCACCTTCTTGTAATGAACCTTAGTGATATATATCAATTACAATGTGTTTGAAATTGTGTAACATCATTAAAATAAAACGCAAATGATTTTTCCCCATAAACCGTAATTCTTTTGAGTGTTCCTGTAAAAAAAACTATAAGTGCTACACACTTCAGTTGAAATAGGGAACAGGCTATAGATAACGACGATAACATATAAAAATTGCAGAGCAATCGGAACATATTTACAGGAGTTAGAGCACGGACAGACGGCAGACGGCCAGACAAACCGAAGTCATAAACACTTTTCAACTAGGTTGGAAAGTGTTAAAAATTGACACTGCCACACTTGGTTACTGGATTCATTGTGGCACACTGTGGGACGTATGCTAACATTATTTTAAAGGGATTTTATTTTTTATGTTTCTTTTCATCTGTTTTAGTAAATTCGTTACGCAAGATGCTCCCATTAAGCATATTATATATATGCAATGGCTAAAGGTAACTAAAACGCAATGATAACGTATTTGTCTGAAGGAGACCCTAGCTCAGAACAAAAACGAAAAATCATGCTTCAGGCACAAATTATGAAACACTTTACGACATTAACAGAATATAATTAAGAAGTTGAATTTTTTCAAACGATGAAATGAGATACCCAAATAAACAATTTAAATAAATGCACGGCAAACTATTTTTCGCCATGGTCCGTAATGTAACGGAATTATTTTGTGTGTCTCTGTGAATGATCAATCAATGTTGCACAGTTCATTTTCAATAGCGAACATTTTATGGTGAATCTTAATAACATACCAAAATTAAATCTCAGTCAGAATATAATATATACGATAGTTATCAATTATGGTTACGCAAGATTTCAATTATAGTGTAAATTGTTTAAAAAGAAAACTGGATTGAAATTACAACTATAAAACTTTTGTAAAAAGTTTGCAACTTTTAAAGTTGGATAAATCCTTTAATTTTTTTTTCTAACGCCTTGATCAACAAGATTTAACTAATACATGGACGTTATGATCGTAATTGATTTCTATTATTTCTGATTATCTGGTATACTAAATAATAATTTCAGATTCTGTAGTTTTATTTCCTACAAAATTGTCACATACACGGATAATTATATAACTTTCCACCATTAGAAAAATTTTCACTTATCAAAGGTAAAATTTTGTCACGGAGTATTCAGGATTTTTTATCATAAAAACTAAATTGTATTAAAAGTAAAAAATTCAAACCTTTGAAAACAATTTTTTTTATTTTTAATTTAAACTATTCTCTATCATTATCTCTAATTTTATCTTCTAACATTTTGTATTTCACTAACTCACTAACTTTTCACTTTCTATGAATTCATTGACACGATTTAACTAGTATTTATATAACGTATTTATTATGGAAAAGATCTCATAAAGAAATACTTGAATTATTTCAATTATATTTTAATATTTCGTGCACATAATAAGTTGTAATATTAAATATGAAGAGTAATGTGCCAACAAGTACTTTCTACTGATTATTGTTTTCTTACAAGTAGGATAAAATACCACTGCTAATTTATATTTCATGAAAGAAAGCTCAATGTTTGTTTCTAAATTATTAAAGAAGCTACCAAAATTACAATATTAATAAAAAAAACCTTTTAACTGCTTTATTACACAAAAGATTAAAAGAAATAATTTATAGTATATTTTCAAGTATTAATTTAATAAGTATTAATTTAATAAGTAATACTTCTGCGCATGCGCAGCCAAATGATAAAAACATAAACGTAAATGTTCTTTAATACCTTTCTTCAGCCCTGTATATCATCTATATAATTTATACACACCAAGTAATATGCAAAAAATTTGTTAAATGTAAAAACGTATACCACAATTGAAAACGCATTTCCAGTAATTATTTCTTATAGACAGTATTGTAACTGAATTTTTTGTGTGTCCCTGTAAATGAATGATAAATGCTATGCACACTATGCAAACCATATTCTATAGTAACCATTCTGTAGTGCACTTCAGAGAAGTAATAAATATAGTTCAGCTGGAAAATACATAAATCAATTACAAACACATTTAAGTAATTTACACTGATACACAGTAATGCTTACAAATTATTATGCGTAACATTGTGTATGATCTATAGAATTTCTACTCACCACGTATTATGCAAAAATTTAGTTCAACTTAAAACTTTAAACGCACATAGAGCATTAAATACTTATATAAAATACGGTAACCGAAATCATTGTGCATGCCTCTAAATGAATGGTAACTGTTATGTACGTCATATTCCACAGCAAGCATCTTGCAATGTGCCTCCGTAATGTACATAAATTTCATTTTGCTTGAAATCGTGTAACATCGTTAAAATATGCTGTAAACAATTTTCTCCGTAGATCATTATGTAACCGAATGCCTTAATGTGACACTGTAATTGAATGATAACTGCTTTGCACTTTATAATCTACAGAAAGCATGTTGTAGTGCACCTCAGAAATACATATTAATTTCATGATGTTTGATATAGTGTAACATCATAAAAATACACCGCTGTAGACTTTTCTTCATTGAACATAATATAACCGAATTCTTTTAAGTACCCCTGTAAACGAACTATAAACGCTATAAACTTCATTTTCAATGCTGAACATGGTAAACTTTAGTAACACATATCAATTACAGTGGAGCCTCGGCTAACTCGGACCCCTTTTACTCGGATCTCCGGATAACCCGGAATAAGTCTGCTTGAGTTTCGAATTTCCAAAACAGCATTTATTTGCTCATTCACATTCGATTTTGAAAAGATATATTTTTAAAATTTTGTGGACATGTTTAAAAAAATTGGTGACTGCACCGACATTTATGTCAGTGATAGCAATTGGTTGTAAGTTGACAATGATGGAGGTTACGCCGCACTGACCTGATGAAGGGATAATCGCCTCCTGCTCATCTAAATAAACAGAAACTGGTTGTACAGATAAAATCGGGACTGATGATGATAATTCTACTACGATGAACCAAGTTGAGGCAGCAACACAGCTAAATCGATTAATGGTCATTTTTGAGCGATAAACCGATACAACACCAAATGATTTTCTTGTACTCAAACGACTGCGTGATCGTGCCACTGACAAGCGATATTCAAAACTACAACAGTAGAAAACACGACCTTTTTAAATTCAGATTAGATGTTCTCCAATTCTGCAAAACAATTTTTGAATTTGATAATATGCAATGATTTGTTCAATAAATTGTTCATTTTCTGTAAGTATGTTTTATTTTAATTTCTTTTTAATACACGATCTCAGGTTAACCCGGATTTTCGATTACCCGGACTGGCTCCGCTCCCAATTAGTCCAAGTTAACGAGGTTTTACTGTATATGGTGAGAGTACATTTACGTGCGTTAGAGTACGGTTAGACAGATAGACGGCCAGACAGACATAAAGATGGCCAGACAATCCAAGATCATAAAAACTTTTCAACTAAGTTGGGAAATGTTTACAAAATACTCCGATGATATTATTTAAAGACACCACTTTGGTCTAAATATTACTTATTACTTTAGCCAGTACTAAATGTATTCGTAACACACATGTATTTGATAACTTGCATTTACTGTTTATTAGAGTTTATCTTTTTCTTAAATAGGCATTTCACATAACAGACATTTTTTTCAATTTTAGAATGATTTTACCTTTTAAATTTATTACCATTTCTCATTTTCTTTTTTTCGTAAAGAGAATTAGTAAACTTTTTTACATGATGAAAAATTTTAAATATTTTAATTTGTTTATTTTTTTTAATAATTTAATTATTTGTGATTTCTTTTCTAAATCAAAAGAATAAATGCAATGAAAAGAAAAAAAAATAATCCATTTAGCATTCTAATACAATTTTGTGAAGAGAGAAAAAGCAAATCTTAATTGCATATGATGTCCAAATAGTCCAATTTCTTATATAAGCATTTAAATTTGATTCCAGATACATTCTCTAATTACTAAACAATAAAATGAAGAATTATTTATCTTTCTACTAAATTAAAAGATATTGAGTGAAATAGAACTAAGTAACAGAAGTATTTCTTTAAATGTATATTATCTTTCTTTATCATGTCCACTGTAAAATTGGTGACTGGTTCGTTGGGGGCTCTACCTTCATCTTCTTCAAGCGAGGATTAAACAGACCGGGAATTCCGTTTAAAGTAGAATCCGATCCACTACACACATGCATGCTTAAAATGGGATTTGAAACCGGTACCTCTTGTCTAGAAGCCAGCGCTGTAACAGCTAGACAAGCAAATCAGCCACACTCTATGAAAAAAACGATAATAAATACGTCAAAATTTATTATAATTGTATTAAACTAAAATAAAAAAAAATAGCTGTAAAATTTAGTTTTTTTTGCAGTCATTATTTATGTAAAATTAACATGATTCTAGAATCTTTTGCTGTAAACTGCAAAAATAAAGATATTTAAAGCATACTTGCTGTTAATTCATGGCAAAATTTATGAAACAAATTACAGCAAAAAATTTTAGAATTTGGGTGCAAAAAATTTACGCCAATGTTTTGCCTATTTTTCATTGTACGCACATATACATACAAAGGGTTTGCAGAAAGAGAAAAAAAAAATAAAAAAAAATGTTTGATAGAATAGATCAAACATTTTAAAGTGTCAAATTCTGAACAAAACATTCGAAATCTAAAATTATTATAATTGTCACATATATTTACACAACGCATTGTTTATGTATACAATTGTATAAATTTCATCTGTAATTCTGTTTGTATCAGAATGGAGATACATATCTAGATAGAGCTGATCTATTGTGCAAAATTGAATTACAGTTGATATTATTATGATACATTCCAATCCCCCCTATAAGTTTGGCATTCACATCGATTTCTAAAGCTCTTACTTCATACTAAATTTTATTTTGCTCAAAGAAAAATGCAGATAACTGCAAATATGGGACACAAATATATTTAATAAATGATTCCACGTACGGAAAATCAGAATCTTGCCACTCAAACAAAAATGCATCAATGATTTATTTTTTGAAGCACAAAAACATTAAATTGCATTTGCATACAGCTATTTCAATCAAATATATGCTGATTGATGAAGATCTTTCAGAAGAATTTCTACATCAAATTTGAAATAACTTAAAAATAAATCTTTATATTGCCTAGGTAATAATAATATTATTATTACCTATTTATGTTATGTAGAAGAATAACAATCGAAAGTAAATACGATTTTATTCTAATTTTAGGAACAAAGTATTATCATTAATTTAGTATTTCTTTAAAAAATATGATATTCATCAGTTTAGGAAATGTTTATTGCCGCGTTCAGAAACGATTCCGAGGCAAGTAAAATTTATGGCAAATGTATTCATAACATTGTATAAAATATACAAATGTTTTATAAGAATATAATATAAACATTTTCAAAAATATACAGTAACATCTTCTGAGTTGCCAGCGATTCCGAAAAGCGTTCTTTATATTTAAAAATCTCAGAAACCGACATATTTTCGAGATTTAAAGAAGCATTTTTAACACTTTCCAACCTAGTTGAAAAGTGTTTATGACTTCGGTTTGTCTGGCCGTCTACTGTCTATTCGTGCTCTAACTCATGTGAAAATACTCGGATCACCCTGAAATTTTTGTATGTTATTGTCGTTTACTATAGCATGTTCCCTATTTTTACTGAAGTGTGTAGCACTTATAGTGTTTTTACAGGGACAGTCAAAAGTATTCCGTTACATTACAGTCAATGGGAAATAATCGTTTCAAGTGCATTTTGATGACACTACGTCATTTAAAACATAATGAAATTGATATATAATTATGAAACGCATTACAACATGCTTTTTGTAGAATATGGGTTGTAAAGCATTTATTACCCATTTACGGGGTCGAACAAAAGAATTCTGTTACACATCGTTCTATGGGGAAAAATCGTTTGCAGTGTAATTTAGTGATATTTCACTATTTGAAACACAATGAAAATTATATGCATTACTGAGGTGCACTATAAATTGCTCTCTTGTGTGCATTGCGTCTATTTACAGGGATACACAAAATTGGATTACAATACATGTGCGATATTTACAGTCTATGTGTGATAAGTGTGTTTTCAACTTTGGATTGCGTTTTTAAGTTTAACTAAATTTTTTCATAGTACGTGCATGTTTATAAACTCGGTTGATCACACACAGAGCTACACAAGGGAATGCGGAAGTATTACAGACTAGGGAGTGTATTGCTTAAGAATAGTTTTTAGTTGTGTTACGCATTTTCCTGCTCAACTATATTTAGTAGACTAATAGAAGTTTTTGGAATATAAATAAATTCATATACAGGGCTAAGCAAATAAAAAGACACATTATCATTTACGGTTGTTAATTGCTGCGAATGAGTTTTAAGTTGTCTTTTAGCTTAATATGTTGTGTATACAAAAGTCTTCAGATAATATACAGGGCTATACAAAGCATTTCGAGTGCATTTCCATCGATCGGTGAAAATTGTTAAATGTGAATATTCTAACTGAACAAAATTTTATCATGCTATATATACACATCTATTGATCATATACAGAGCTGCACAAAATAACTCGACTATTTTTTGACACTGGCAGGTAATTTCGAGAACTCTATTTTTGAATGTGGTATAAGTTTTCGAAATTGTTTACTTACATATCTTCTTTCACCTTATTTAACGGAGAAGTTTCGTTACAGTTTTCTGGTTGTGTTGGAAAGTGTTTCATAATCTATTATTGATGCATGATTTTTCATTCTTGTTAAAAGTAACGTTTCTTGTGTTTCCCTCAAACGTTTCCAAGTACTTTTGTAATGTTTCAAACAGTTTTCTCAACCCCGAAAATCGGATTTTAGATTGCTATCAATTCTCAATCAAACAGTTTTAGCTGCGATATTGAATTTATACTTGCAAGAATAACAAACTAATATTTATTCTAGTGTCAATGTTAATGTTGTTAATTTATCAGGTTTGTCTGTGAAATATGTTTGTTGAACAGGAAATTGTTTACCTGAAAATTGATAGCATCCTAAATACATATATTTCAGGTTAGGAAAACAAGTTTATACGTTATAAAAACTACTCATAAACGTTTAAAAAAAATCGATGTCAGCAAAAGAAACTTTGTTTATATAAATGATTTTTTCAATCTCAAAAATATATTAATTTTTGAGATTTCTAAAGATAAAGAAAGCTTTTAGAATCGTGGGTAACTCCGAAGAATTTATTGTATATTTTCGTTTCTGATTATAGTATATTTTCCTAGATTAAGAAACATTTGTCTTTTCTGACATTGTGCGTGTATCACTACCTGGAAAAAATACATAAATTAAAGATAACTTCTGTAAACGTATTTTCCAAACTAATAATTATACTTTGAAGAAGAACATTTCCTCTGAATACATTTATCAGTCATATTTAACATTTTTCGAATTTATAGCATATGAGCAGGGAAGATCAAGCTTTGCTCGGTTAAAATTTGCTTTCAGTTCAGTCCCATGACCAAAATGACCCACTAATCAAATTTTATCGAACATGTGACCAAGCCAAATTGTCTTCTCGTGCCCGAAACCCGTAGGATATAAAATTTAGACAAAATAGTCCGAGTCGTTTTTAGATGAAATTAGATTGACCCACAGTGACTCAAAAATGACACACTAATCGGGTTTTCCCGAGCATGTGACCTAGCGCAATGATTTTCTCGTGCCCAAAAAACCGTAGTATACCAAATTTAGTTCAAATCGTCTGAGCCGTTTTTAAGATAAAAATATCTTGACCCATAATAACGCATGACAAAAATGACTAATTGAAATTTCTCGAACATGTGACATAGCCCAATAGTCTTCTCGTGCCCGAAAACCATAGGATACCAAATTTTTTCTAAATAGTCTGAGCCGTTTTTTAGATAAAATTAGCTTGACCCCTTAATCAAATTTTCTAGGACATGTGACCTAGCCCAATGATTTTCTCGTGCCCGAAACTCGTAGGATACAAAATTTAATCAAAATCGTTAAAGCCGTTTTTTAGATAAAATTAACTGGACCCGCATTGACCCAAAAATGACCTACTAATTTAAAGTTCTCAATCATGTGACCCAGCCCAATAGTCTTCTCGTGCCCGAAAATGGTAGGATACAAAATTTAGTCAAAATCGTTTGAACCATTTTTTAGATACAATTAACTTGACTATGACCGATGGTGAGCCAAAATGACCCGCTAATCGAATTTTCTCGAACATGTGACTTAGCCCAATAATTTTCTGGTGCCCCAAAATTATAAGATCCAAAATTTCGTCAAATTTGTTAGAGCCGTTTTTAAAATATAATTTGCATATATATAAATATATATAACTACGCACAAGATTTGCTCGTATTAGAATATATGATCTATGTGGAGAGTAATTAAAGATGTATATTTGAAAACAATTAATTTTTAAATAAAGAAACAAACATTAAGTACTCCAGTTAGCCTAGTTTAGAGAGAATTATAGTGCAACTAAGAATGTCCTTATAACATTTTATTGTTATTTACATTTCTTTTAAATCATATTTTTCCTATAAATGCTTATATTTGGCGCGCAGAGGCTAAAATATATTAAATCCTTTTCATATGTCAGGTAAAAAGACTATACAAGATACGGCGGCTATTTCTAAAATTAAAGAAATGCTATACGAACTTTTGATTCAAGTTAGATCAAGTTAGATCTTAGAAAGAATTAAAAATAGACAAAAAATAGATAAAATATCAGAAATCAGAAAACATACCACTTTTTTTTTTCTTTGGGAAATGTGGGCGAGACCATCTACTCGCCGAAAAAATCAATTATCAAAATAGGAGTATTAGTTCAAAAGTTAAACATAGGCGTAAAATTTAAAAACAAAAAAACAAAAAAAGACATTCTAACGAATTGCCTAACACTCTCGAAACGTTGCGTTAATTTAAAGGATTTTTTTAAATGTGCACCAGACCACCTACAAATCGATCCCTCCTTAGCAAAAAATAATTATCACTATAGGAGCATTAGTTTAAAAGTTAAACATTGGCATATAATTAAAAAACATTCAAACAAATGGCATAACACTCTCAAAAAATTGCGAAAATTGAAAGGTTTTGTTCTGAAATATGTGCCAGACCATCTACAAACCAAGCCCTTTTTAGCAAAAAATTATTATTAAAATATAGGAGAATTAGTTTAAAAGTTAAACATTGGCGTATAATTTAAAAAAAAACATTCAAACGATTTGCCTAACACTCTCAAAACGTTGCATAAATTGAAAGGATTTGTTCGGGATTTTTTTTCGTTAAAACGTGAATTTCCCGATTTGATTTGCCTACACTGTAAAAAAACTCAGAAGCGTTTCGGCACAAGGCGGAAAGGTTTCCGGAAATTTATAGTAAACTTTGTGTTCTTCTCAGTTACTTGTTATTTCGGAATCGTTACACGTATTTTCGAAAAAATATTCAAAGCGATGAATTATTCTGAAGAAGTCAGAAACGTTACATTCCACACCGGAAATGTTTTCGAATAGGTAGTGTAAAATGATGGTTACTGAAAAATTCGGAAATGTTACAATAATTCCGTGTAAAGTTTTAAAATGGAATTCGAAATGAGGTAATATTTGCGCATGCTCATCTACTCCGACCTATTGCACATGTCATTATCACGTGATTTCTATTGTTCTTGAGAGGAAAGACAGCTTAAAACAGATTGTTTTATAATTTATTTTATTTGAGAGAACAATATGCTTTTAAAAAAAAATTAATATTATCAGATTTTATTTTATTGCATATTAATATTACATTTGCAGTTAATCTTTTGTTGTATACACAAAGTTAAATAACTAGTTCGATAGTTTCTTTATAATCTTGTTCCATGAATCTATAATAAATAATAGATATTTGATTGATGAATAATAACGTAGTACTAGTATTAATGAAGTACAGATAGCACCGTATATACGTCTTTAACATATTTTCGTTTTGAGATCTGTTCCGTTTCATAACTTTTCTAATGATGAAATGTATCGTTTATATGACAGAACAAATTCCTAATTTCACTTATACTATACGTTTTTCCTTCATTTTTTATGAATCAGATATTTATAAATAAATATAATTGAAAATTTGATTTATAAATCTATAAATAATTCTTTTTTAAAATCCGGTCTCGTGAATTCCATGCTGTAAACAGATACATATGCATTATGAAAATGCTTTATTTCCCAAAATAGATGTATCATTTTTAATACCTTTAAATAAATATATTTTTTAATCTTGTAAGTATAGATATTATGTCAAAAGATTTCGTATCTGTAAATAATTATTTTATTTTATGGACTGTATACTTATAAAAATATATTTATTTTCTCAGGTTATCTCAGCACTTCTCAAGTTATACGAATAAAATAATACCTTTAAATGAATATATTTAGAGCATGATAGTTGACTATGTTAAACACATTATGTTAACACTATATTAAAAATATTTACAAACAGACAAAACATTTTCATCAATACAGTCGAACCCCGTTATAGCGAACCCGGTATATAACGAACACATGGATATAACGAACGAAATTTTTGGTCCCATCGTTTTCCTATTGAATTTAATGCTAATTTATTCTTTTATAGTGAACCTCCGAAATCTTAAGAATCGTCTATAACGAACATTTTTTCCAATTGACCACGATTTTTTTTTCGCAGTTGTTAAAACAGGACTTCGACTCCAATTTCATAAGAAAATGTATGCCGGCTAGTGAAACATGGTTCAAGTCAGCGATAAGTCTTTTTATTAAAGGGTAGGAACAACTGCATTCTTTCTCTTTTACGATAGCCACTCTTCAGGTGTGAACCCGCTCACCCGTCAGTCATTTTACTTTGTTCCTGATCACAGCTGTGTGCAAGACTGGAGACAGAGCCGAAAATGAGGGGGGGTCGCTAGGTGAGAGGGGAGGGAGAAGTAAAAATTAGATCAAGAGAACAAAGGGAAAAGGTCGTCTCACAGTCACGCTAGAACAAATATTCCAGACGTTTTATCTCGTTCACTCATTTTAATGTTTCTCTCTAGAGAGCTTGTGTATCTTAATCTCTGGTTCCAGACTTCAAAGTTAAAAATTCGCTTTTAAGTAATCATTAGGTCCAAAATGTCGGGCAAGCGTAAAGAATTCTGCATTGAAGAAAAAGTAAGAATCATAAGAGAAATACATAATGGAGGTAGCCAAGCTGACATTTGCCGAAAAAAACATTTATCGAAATCTACAGTTGGAATAATATGGAAAAACAGAGAAAGCATACTTTCTGCTTTCGAGAAAAATTTGAACTCTCAAAAAAATTTGAGAAAAGCTGAACATCAAGAAGAAGAGGAAGAGGCTTTATTAAAATGGTTTAGTGTTCCAAGAAGCCGAAATGTACCACTTTCTGGGCAAATGCTTCAGTCAAAAGCTGATGAATTTGCTAGTAAATTTGGAATTAAATTTTCGTGTTCTAATGGATGGTTAGACAGATTTAAAAAGCGAAACAACATATCTTCCGGAAAAATTTTCGGAGAATCGGGAGGTGTTTTAACTTCCGACATCGATAAGTGGAAAGAAACAGTTTGGAATGAAATCTCTCGTGAATACGACGAGAATGACATATATAATGCTGATGAAGCTGCACTATTTTACAAGATGACACCAAACCAGACATTAAAATTTAATGGAGAGAAATATAATGGCGGAAAATTGTGACAGAATCACATTTCTTGTGTGTGCCAATATGAGTGGTACTGATCGTCGTAAGCTTCTAGTGATAGGAAAATCTAAGCACCCCAGACGCTTTAAAAGTATCAAACGGCTTCCTGTTACTTATGATTGCGATTTGCTTCATGCGTGGATGACTAAGGAATTGTTTGAAAAAGAGCTTCGAATGTGGAATCGTGAACTGTCAGCTAAAAAGCTGCCATGTGATGACGAAGTCATAACATATGAAGACATACATATGAAGATCCGACTGATGAAGAGAGTGTGGAAGAAATTAAAATGAATCATTCTGAAATCGAAGATTCTGCATCTGATGCTGATGAAGAGGAGCACATAAATGATGGAATTCCCACAATCTCAGATGCTACAGCAGCGATGCGTGTAATTATTAAATTTTTGTCTACACAAACAGTGGAAGAAAGAGTGTTGGAGTCATTTGATGTAATAGACAAAGAAATTCATAACATGTTTTTGAAATCGGCACCACGTCATCAGAAGATTACCGATTATTTCTGTATCAAAACAGTGAGCAACAATTAAAGGTCAAATTAATTTATTTCTGTTTAACTTCATTGTTAGTTAATTTAATTAGTATTGTGTCAGTTTAATGTAATCGATTTTAGTCAATTTAATTCTTTAATGATCATATTTAATAGATTTTCCCTTTTTTTAATACATCATTATTGAATATACACGTAGCAACTACGTTATGCATTAACTCTTACATTTTTCTTAACGGTTCGGATATAGCGAACAAAACCTTCGGTCCCTTGAAGTTAGTTATAACGGGGTTCGACTGTATATCTATTTATAAGTATACAATTCGTGAAAATAAAACAATTACCATAGATATAAAATATTTTCGAATAGTATAACTATTTACAAGATTAAAAAAAATGTTGAAAGGTATTACTAAAATCTATCTATTTATAAGTATAGGGAAATTAAATATTTTCATTGAGTATCTATTTAGAGGATGGAACTCATGAGGCTGCATTTAAAAAAAGAATTATTTATAGATCCATAAATCAGATTTTCAACGCTATTTATTTACAAATATCTGATTCATAAAAACTGAGTGAAAAACGTATAGTATAAGTGAAATTAGGAATTTGTTCTGTCATATAAACGATACATTTCATCATTAGAAAAGTTATGAAACGGAACCGATCCCAAAACGGAAAGATGTTACAGACGTATATACGGTGCTATCTGTACTTCATTAAATACTAGTACTACATTATTATTCATCAATCAAATATCTAATATTTATTATAGATTCATGGAACAAAAGTATAAAGAAACTATCGAACGAGTTATTTAACTGTGCATACAACAACTTCTAAACTTGTTGTACTTGTAAACTTGTAGTAGGTAAACTAAAGAAGTTTTCAGACGACTCAACTCTGTTCCTACAAAGGAAAATTTGGAAGCCTCTCTTCAGTAGAAGGACATACTCTCAAATTTGGAGTTATTTTAAAATGACAGACGTATTTGTCATAGAAGTTTTTTCAAAGTTTATTTCGCCTGCATAAATAACTTTAAAGTGATATCTTGAGTAGCAGTCTAATAATAAAAGTTGAATAATAAAACGAGTTCAGCAAATATATGTTTCACACCAGAAATTACAGAAAGTTTATAATATTGCTAATTCTAGAGTATAATTCATCTACAAGATCATACTTCATAGGATAATTTCTATAGTATGATTAGCGAGTTCGCTCACCGAACTTCGCAGAAAACCCAACCACGATGATGTGGAGTGGGGTTTCGCCTCGAGCGACTGTAATATTATTATTTTTTAAAGCATATTGTTCTTTCAAATAAAAGAAATTATAAAACAGAAATACACAGAAACATTTCCAAAACACACAGAAACCTTTCCTATGTATACAAAAACATTTCCGATATATGCAGAAACCTTTCCTATGTATACAAAAACATTTCCGATATATGCAGAATCGTTACTGAATATCTGACTGAAATATAAAGAAACTTTTCCGAAATGCACGTAAATGTTTCCAAAATATACAGAAACATTTCTGAATATAGTGACCGAAATATGCGGAAACTTTTACGAATATCTGACCGAAATATGCGGAAACATAACAGAACCGATGGGCCACATTGCTGCCCCACCATAAAGAGTAACGTTTCCGAGTTTGTTTGTTTTTTTACAGTGTATTTCCCCCCGAAATATAGACATTTCACCAACGTAACGTAAGCATTAGCTGGCATCTTCCAATCTAAAGCTACACTTTCATTAAATCACAGGGTTTTTCCAGCAACTGACTTCCTGTTACTTTTTCGTGTTAGAAACGGAATTTTTACATATGTCATTTTCCCTCAAAAAACGGAAAATTCGCGAACCGAAACTCAAAAGTTCCTTACATTCTCCCGTGAAAAGACGGAAATTATTTCAAATAACAGAAAACTCTCTTTGAATAACAATGACATTCCGGCAACTTGGTACTTGTACATTTACGTTTTTTTTTTTTTTTTTTTTGAAGAAATGTTTTTTGACAGTGTACCTTTTTGTTTTAAATCGATTAAAGAACCTTACATAATAAAAATCATCGAACTTATGCTTTTATTCGTTTAAATGTAAAATAAGTCTGTGCAAAATGCATGACTATTCTTTTTTATTTCGCCATACTCAAATATTCTTAAAGTTGCTAAAAAAGCTCTTTTGCCGAGGTCTACGGCTTGAAGCATTCTGCCAATTTACGAAGTCATTTAGTGCATAAATGCATGAAATTTTAAGGCTGTATGAGGGCCAGTTAGTCGAAACCTGCATTTCATCTTCCTATAAATAATAATCTTTGATAATCCGCTAGTGATAATCTTTGATAATAATTTATTGCTCCTTGATAGACATTGCCCAATGTAGAGAATTCAGCTTAAAAAGTTTTAGTTAACAACATTTTCTGAAAGATTCTTTCTTTGTAACAAAATATAAAACGTTGCTCGATTTCTTCATATTTGAATAGGAATAATCATGTATATTTAAAGCCTTGAAGAATGAAACAGTCTTAACGAATGTGTCACAAAAGTTACTTTTGTTTTTGTATAGAATCGTTCACTTTCTTTTATTTCACGACTGATATTTCATGCTTTTATTTATTTATATTTTTAATATCCTGTGTTTGTAAAGAATTTGTGTACTTGAGTTTATCAAATCAAATAAACTGCTAATTTTCAGCTATTTAAATAATATTATTAATTTAATATAAGACTACAGATATAAATGAAATAAACTGTTTATAAATATACTAAATTATATAAATTATAAATTATTAATAATAATGGTTATATTCAAAGTTTTCTCTTAATAACAAAGAAAATAACCATTCCATCAGTTTGCTTGCATAGTTCACAAAATACTGTCATATAATATTATAATATATGACAGTATTATGACAGTATATGACAGTTATATGACAGTATATATAAATATTAATAAATTATAAATTATTAATAATAATGGTTATATTCAAAGTTTTCTCTTAATAACAAAGAAAATAACCATTCCATCAGTTTGCTTGCATAGTTCAAAAAATACTGTCAAAAAAAATAATACTATATGACAGTATTATTACAATATATGACAGTTATATATCAGTATATATAAATATTAATAAATTATAAATTATTAATAATAATGGTTATATTCAAAGTTTTCTCTTAATAACAAAGAAAATAACCATTCCATCAGTTTGCTTGCATGGTTCACAAAATACTGTCATATAAAATTATATTATATGACAGTATTATGACAGTATATGACAGTTATATGACAGTATATATAAATATTATTAAATTATAAATTATTAATAATAATGGTTATATTCAAAGTTTTCTCTTAATAAGAAAGAAAATAACCATTCCATCAGTTTGCTTGCATAGTTCACAAAATACTGTCTTTATCTTATATTTGGGGGTACATTATCATTTTCATCTATGTCCCAAGTGAATTCGAATCCTTTAAATAAAAATTCATATGATTTCTTTCCCAGCATTTTACTGAAACATCTTTACACACAAGGTATAGTGAAACTTCGTTAAACCGTCACCATTTGGCTCCCTACGATTATGACTTTTAAAATGGCTAAGGGTGCAACTGAATTACTTTATTTATTGCAGTAAATATGGTTATATTAATTTTACAACGCGTATACAGAAACTTATTTATAAGCTTCAACGTTAATTTATAATACAGGTAATTTTCTGTTATAATACACTATTTGAAAAAAAAAACGATTAAATACAAAATTTCATCAAGAAAGCACAACTACAAAGTATTTACTTGAAAATTATTATTTGATGGAAAATTATACGGGTATTAAATTTTATTTTAATATATATGAGCATTTAGAAAATGAAACAAAACTGTCTAAAATTATTTGTCAAAGAAATTTGTTTTCACTTTGATTTCGTTGATTTCATTCAAAATCCTTTTCTAACATCCCCAAAC
This sequence comes from Maratus michaelseni, assembly GCA_963931845.1. Classification (NCBI taxonomy): domain Eukaryota; kingdom Metazoa; phylum Arthropoda; class Arachnida; order Araneae; family Salticidae; genus Maratus; species Maratus michaelseni. Next base: position 259,870,600 of record OZ007589.1, on the reverse strand, counting down.
ATTGAGAAATCCTTTTCATTTTTAGGATATATTAAAAAAACTACATAATATACATAATACACCATCAACATTTTGTATTTTGAATACTGTTCGTTTTACCTTCACAATTTTTTGTTTCGTCTATAATTTTGCAGCCATTGTTTGTAGAAAAAAAAGCAAAAATCGAAGTAACGGTTTAAGAGGGTTCACATGCCTGAATGACAAATTAGTAGAATTTCTTAACACTATCTCTTAATTAGTGACTTTATGAAACTGACATTATATGAGAAGTGACAAAGCAATTGACGGTTTAAAAAGTCTTAAATATATATAAAAAAAGTCTCTTCAATTTTTAATTTCAGAGTTGTTTGAATATTTTAACTTAACGTCACTTTAATCGCTATTAAGTGTGCTATTAAAGCTGTTTAATTATTCATGATTTTGTTTATTTTCAGCTCAGTAGATTTTATTTCCATCATTCGAGCACACTTGATTAACTTTTACAAAATCTGAATAATATTTGCATTAGGGAATGCCTCAATAAATAGAATTTAATTTATACAGTTGAATTAATAAACTAAATTACATCTTGTTTTATTTGAATGAATAAAACGTGTGATACGATTTAGTAACTTTTCTACGTTCAGTTGTTAACTCTACTGTGTCAGAAAATTTCGGTGTTCTGTGGCCCTTTCTTGAAAAGCCGATTCAAATAGCTGATTAACTCCTCTTTGATTTAAAACAAATACGAAAAATAATGAATCAAGTATAGATTATGAAATGCTTTCCAACTGTAATAGCATGCTGTTATTAAGAAATTCCATTCTTCCATAGAATGAAATGAGATTTAAAAATAAGGAATTTAAACAAGTTGGAAATTGTACGTCAAACGCGACAATTGAGGTGCGTTCGTACTGTAACTAGTTACATAAATATTCAGATCTTTTCTGATTTTTAATTCTGTGAAAAGAATTATATCGTCTTCAGATTAATTTCTGTAATAAAATAAGTATCTCGGTCGCTAGACGATTAAACTTCGGAAGCTCCTATAACAAAAAAGCACCGATTTAAAAAAGAAAAAATTCAAATTCTTAAGAAATATTTTTATTAATATCTCCTAAAGTTTTGATTCGATTTGAATAAAATTTGAAACGACTCGACAAAATTCTGCAAAGATAATATATTTTAAATTGAAAACCATTCGGTTGGGTAGTTTTTGCGTTGTTATATGCGGACGGACGGACAGACAGACGGACGGACCAAGCGACGACAATAGGTGCTACGTATTTATATAATTACGAACGCACCTAAAAACAGTTAAATCAATAAAAATCTATTTTCAGGAATTGCTGTCCCTATACGATAATATGTACGAATTTTGTCGTGCAGCCCGGTATGGGATCTGTAGAATATACAGAGTGATTCCAAAGTCATGGTACAAACGTTGGTAAGCATACTGTAACAAACAATTTTTGCATAGGAAAGCAGGGTCGAAAATCCATTTATATAGTCAAAAATACAAGGCGTCTCATTCCAATCCAAAGTCGCGTTTTTTTTTCATTTCTTTAACAGTAGTGAAGGTACATTAACGAAATCCTTACAATATGCTTACGAGTCATAGAAAGATGAATCTGTTGTGCATTTTTGTTAAAATAGCTTCACTACTGTTAGAGTTATGAACTAAAACGCGACTTCGAATTGGCGTGAGACGCCCTGTAATTTTGACTAAATAAATGAATTTTTGACCGTAGTTTCCTATACAATAATTTTTTTACAGTGTCCTGTTACAACCTACTGTAAAAATCATTTATTGTATAGGAAACAAGGGTCAAAAATCCATTTATTTAGTCAAAGTTACAGGGCGTCTCACTTCAATTCAATGTCGCGATTTTGTTCATAACTGTAACAGTAGTGAAGATATTTTAACAAAATTTGCAACAGATTCATCTTTGTATGAATCGTAAGCACATTGTAAGGATCTCGTTATAATATCTTCACTACTGTTAAAGCTATGAAAGAATCGCGACTTCGGATTGGAGTGAGACGCCCTGTATTTTTGACTATATAAATGAATTTCCGACCCTGCTTTCCTATACTTAAATTGTTTGTTACAGTGTCCTGTACTAGCCTTAATGTTTGTACCATGAATTGGAAATTATCCTGTATACACACCATTTAATACACTAAATGTTCGAAAAGTTTAAAATTCATACCACTGAGTTTCCAGCAATTGTCCATCATAGTCAACGCTCTAACCGAATTATTGTGTGCATCTCTGTAATCGTATGCTACGTACTCCATAATCTACAGGAAAAATGTTTTTGTGCACTTCAGTGCTCCTTTTTAATTTCATTTTGTTTGAAGTATCATAACATCATTAAAATGGACCGCAACAGATTTTTACTCTACAGATCATAATGCATTGAAATTATTTTGTGCGTCCCTGTAAACGAAATATAACGGTTACTTATTCTAAACTCCTGAGAAAGCATATTGTAGTTCACCTAAGTGATGCGTATCAATCTCATTATGATTCAAATGCCGTAATATCAATAAAATGCACCGTACACTGTTAAAAATTTGCAGCAAACTGTCCAGTCATTTGACCGTTTTTATAGAAAATGGTTACATAACCGTAATATAACTCTATTCTGACCATATTATGGCCTATATTATGGTAAAAATAGAGTTAAATTATGTTTATGTAACCGTTTTCTGTAAAAACGGTCGAATGACTGGACAGTTTGCTGCAAATTTTTAACAGTGAGCCGATTTTCAGTATACAACTTTCGGTATTGCAATTGTGTAGCATTTATAGTTCGTTTACAGGGGAGTTCCATTACATAAATTACATAAGAATTCACTTACATAATTTTTTTATAGAAATTGCACACCATCAAAAATACCTTGTCAGATTTAATTACAGTACAAACATTAGCATTAAACAAACACTTTAAAAACAGAATTTAGTATTTATCAATAATATTTGTTTAAGAGCTATTACAACATTGTCAAAATGAGACACATTTATCATTTGTGAATACGCTGATTAATCTTAAAGTAATATGTGAGATTAAAATTGCATCAATTGTCTCTCAGATCCGCACAACAAAATTATAAGGATTTTACCCTCTAGATGAAAACTTTGCCCTTCCCAAGAAACTTTTGAAATGACGCCTTTGGCCACTATATAAAAATATTCGTTTTATTTAAGGCAGAAATTCTGGAATTGGATAATGCGATGATATCTATTCGGATATAGTGGTGTTCCAAATACGAGAGGGTTGGCAGGTGCGTTTCAAGCTATGTATTTTACGTTGTTAGGTTGAATAGAATGCAAACTATGGAGTGAATCTGGGAAGAATAACGTATGATTGCTTCATTGGGAATTTTGCGACAAATTGAATTCATTGATGCAGAAAATTGGCGAATATATACTTTTACTTGTTTCTATTTCTTCCCGTGCATAAAGCCAAAACACAACATTTAAATAACAAACTACATTCACATTTAAACGTCATGTATTTTGAAAATCACATACACTGAACTAGACATAATCGCTTACATACGATTTGTTTTTCATGTGTATGTAACACATAAAGATCTTGGTCATAGTGATTGCTGTAATAACAAATTGCACTTACAATCAATTTATATAATTTTTGAGATTCTTATATAGAGAGAAAGTCACAAGCACTGCTTTAGTTTAGTTTTGTTTATTTTTCTATGCGTAAGGTTCAGCGGAAATCTCGTAATATTGGGCGCTAAAACAAAGAATTACACTAGCTTTAGTAATTTGTGTATTTTTATTTTCACTTAAATGAAGAAAATACAAGCATCACAGATGACATTTCTTGCGAATATATATCAAAAATGTATTTTCCAAACAAAGTTTTCATCCCATTTATATTTTTATTATTTGAGTAAAGAAATCGAAAGACTGTGTGTATTGACAACTATGCATTTAATGAAGCTCAGCAAGTCGAAACAACCAAATATAAGTTACAAAAAATATTTGTGTCCTAATGGAATGTACTTATGTAGATTAATTAAATTAATTCTAGTACTATCTATTAAATATTGCACTTCTATGTCTCCCTGTTGCCAGCAAAAAGACTTCGATAAAAAAAAAACTTGTTGGAAATTGTACGTCAGACGTGACAAATGAGGTGCGTTCGTACTATAGCTAGTTATATAAATATTCATATCTTGATGATTTTTAATTTTGTGAAATGAATTATATCGTCTGCAGATTAATTTCTGTCATAAAATAAGTATCTCGGTCGCTTGACGATTAAACCTCGGAAGCTCCTCTAACAAGAAAGCACCGATTTTTTTTTTCTTTTAATTCAAATTTCTTAATAAATATTTTTTTTAATATCTCCTAAACTTTTGATTCGATTTTTAAAAAATTTGAAATGTCTCGACAAAATTCTGCAAAGATAATATGTCTTAAATTCCAAACCATTCGGTTGGGTAGTTTCTGCGTTGTTTTATGCGGACGGACGGGCGGACAGGCGGACGGACCAAGCGACGACAATAGGTGCTACGTATTTATATAATTACGAACGCACCTAAAAAAGGTAACGTGGATTCCAGAAAAACTCCATTGCATAAATTTAAAAGAAATTATTTTCATTTTTCAAGATTAATTCCAAACGAAAGGAAAAAAAGGGATTTTTTACAAGGTTTTTATCAGTGTTCTGGGTGTTTTCTTTGTCAATTTAAAATTTATTTGTAGACTTAAGTCAATATTTTCCCAATAGTTTAGAGAATTTTTTTTATTATTAAAATATTGAATTGTACCACTATTTAATAAAGAATACTGGCACCCACAATAACTGGTAAAATAAATGTATACAAAAAATTCACTATAAATTTGATAAATACTGCGTGTGGCTAAACGACTAACTTTGTGTTAAATTGATTAAAATTATCATCAAAAATAATTCAGAAAAATCTTACCGTTGAAGATTATTACTTCATTAAACAAAAATTATGGATATCTTTATATGGGTTTGTAGTCGTCTGAGATTATTGAAGCATTTTTCACGGAAAAAGTGAACTGAAGAAATATATAAATTCAATAACATAGATGTGTAATAGTTAATTCGTAAAGTAAACAACAGAGATGTTGCTAGGAATACGGAAATAGGAAAGGGGTGCGATAGATGTCACAAATGAAGAAGATATACAAGTTTAAAAATAGGTAAGAAATAAAATTGATTAAATAATATATATATATTAAAAAGTAAAAGTAAAATTAGCATTAGTAAAAACTAGATGTTGTTTCAAATGGAAAGATAAATGTTTGACACTTTGATTTATAATAGAGTTTGAATTTTTAAAATACTAATTCAGTATAAAACTTCAACGTTGAAGATGACGTAAAACTGGTCCGCTGACATGTACGATTTAACTAAACATGTTGTGAAATATCTATAATTAGAAAAGTGTGCAAAAAGCTAACAGCTCTATAACTGAGGAGGCTCGAATAGCAGACAACCAATTCGATTATACCACAAATGTTTTTTTTTTTTTTTTTTTTTTTTTTTGATAACCTCTATTTTAAATCATTTTCAAATGCGACAGTAGACGGAACTTTACATGACTTTCTTAATAAATTCAAGTAGAAAAATATACTTTAGCATGCCATAAAGTATTTAAAAACTTATAACCGTTAACTTTACTTTTAAACGTTTATTCAACTATATGTCGTCCAGGCTGACTATAAGGCTGAATAACGCTGCCATTTAATCGCCCATAGGAGACGACCGATTGGTCTCCCCGCTTAAGCACCAATCGCTTATTGGTCTAAGTGAGCATCAAAATGTTTGATGATTCAGCCTGTATTCTAGTAGCCCTGATACACGGAGTTGAGTTGCATGTCACGTAAAGTCACGTAATAATTTAAATTCTTTCAAATAAAAGTTAGCACAAATCTTTTGTTTGAGAAGGGAAATCACATCTCAGAAATGGCCATCTAGATAACAGAAAACAAAAATATAAAGTTGCACAGAATTTTTCCACGAGAGAAACTTTTCAAATTTGAATCTGTAACAAATAACGGAAATGAATAATTCGCATAAAATTACTAAAATTAAACCATACAAAATATTTTCGTCTTTTTTAAATAATTCTAAAAATGTTAATTTCATTATGAGACGTATATTAATAGATATATAACTTTATTTTCATTGCTAAAAGTGAATTGGAATGGGCTATTTCAAGGCCACAACCAAGTTTGAGATAGTATAGAGCAAGAGTCGGCACCTTTTATTGTCGTAGCTGAACCTATCTTTAAAAATCCCTTCACACGCCAAACCAATTCTACTAACTATTTGCACATCATATTCTAATTTATAATCATTGAATATTATTATATTATCATCATAAAGCTTTAATAATACATATAAAACATGCATGTTTTTGTTAAAATAATCCACTCTCCAATCCTACCGGTGATTATGTATAACTTTCAGCAAGCATGATAAATTTCCTACGGAAGACAGGTTCAATTAATGTAAAATAGTTTCATATGGAGTCAATGAAACACACAACAGAACAAAAGTAATTTTATTACTGATCTAAGTTATTGATAATTGATTTCCCTATTGATATTATAATACAACATGACATATTGAGTAAATAATAATGGAAAAGAATATAACAAAATCATAATATTTTTTTAATCTTAAATCTTCATCAATTAATCATCAGATCCTTCTACATGTACCTCAGTGCATGAGTAGTCTATATAGTGTTTATAGCTGATTCATTTTACTTTGACACAGCATTTTGAATTTTCGGATAGCAGCGTCTTTGTAATTCAAAACAGCTTTCATATGTAACAATTCGTTTTGAGAAAACATAAGTTTTTCTTACGAGGGAAAATATGTCCATATGCCATGCTTGGCAGACGTACTGTAGGTTGACGTTCCCAGATTCACAGATTTATAACACTGTAGCGCTAACAATTATCAAGCGTGCGATTTCCACAGAGACATTTAATATCTCAACACGAAAATATAAAACATCATATAAAACTTTCAACAAAATATAATTATGATCGTTCTTTGACAGTTAAACAAACAAACTTTGTTTCACATGGTATCAACTGAAAGTTAATTGAAATAACATTTAAACAGAGTAAAAATTTATTCAGTCAATACATATTCTCAAAAGTCGCTATTTCGCAAGCCTCATCGATTCGACATCTAAAATTAATGTATGTTGCAAATATTTTGTAGATAATTTTGAAATGCGTTTCAGTTAACTATTCGTTCTTGAATTGTGTAAACAGAAGAGATGAGTGCTTAATTAATATTACGTCAAATTTAGGAAATGAAATATCACGTTTTTGAACATAACATTAATTAAAAATGGAATCCGATTTATTCCTTTCATATAAAAGCAACAGTTATATTTAGCTCGAATATTTCATAGGTCATTTCAAAGTGAATGTTCAAAGTGTAGGTTTTATTTAATAACAGAAAAGTGTAAAAATATATATATATTTTGAGAGTCTTAAATTTTTAAAATAAAAATACTGTAAAATACAGAGCTATTAAGCAACATTAACATGATATACAGTCAAACCAGACAATCTCAAATTCTTAGGAAACTAAGCAAAACTCGAGAGACATAGGTTTTGAGATATACCTGGGTTTTCTTTTCAAAAACTCATCAGGTTTTTATTATTATTATTATATGAATATTTATATCGAAACAAATATATTGCAGATTTACGAAGAATGTTGGTGTATGTTATAAAATAATAACCCTTTAGAAATTTTTATGCATGGAATTTTATAAATTAACATTTTGCCTTGCAATTCTGTAAAAACATCGAAACTATCGTTTTCTAATTTTCGCCTGAGACTGAATTCTTACATTATCAATAACCTTTTTCGCTTCCGTGCAATAACATGTCTTATCGCAATTTTTGCTATCGCCTTCGTATCATCATAAATTCTGTGAAATTTCTCTATAATTTCAGTACAAAATTACGTACAAAATTAGAAAATTTTCATTTATGGAATTCTTTTAATTATTATTTTCTTTTCAAATTTGTAAAAGCATCGAGCCTATCATGATCTATTTTCCTCAGAGACTCGCAGTAAATTTTTTCCTTTTCAATAGCCTTCTCTACTTCTTTGCAATAACATTTCTTATCGCAATTTTCAATATCATTTTCTTCATCATAAATACTGGTAACTTTATCTGTATCTTCAGAATCTGTTAAACTTTCTCTTATTACTAATGCTTCGAACACATTTAGAAATTTTAGATGCATGGGATTTTTAAAATTATTATTTTGCTTTGTAATTTTAAAAAAGCGGTGAAGCTATCTTGATCCATTTTCTTCTGAGACAGTAGTAAATTCCTACATTTTCAATAGCATTTTCTGCTTCTTTCCATAAACATTTCTTATCGCAAACCTTTTTATCTTATAAACCTATTTCTTATAAACCTATTTCTTATAAACCTATTTAAACCTATTTCTATAAATATGCTTGTAAATCCCAGAATATATATATATTTTAATCGCTGTTTGATGCTATAATATCTTTTATAACTCCTCATTCTATATACTGTTCAAAAAAGTATAATGTTAAAAATAGTTTTGTCTACAGCCATTTTAACATGATTACATGAAACGGAAAAACATGGGCCTAACGCTTAAAGGGTTAATAGTTTTAAAATAAAATGTACAAGATAGCAAAATTTCTTATTTTTTCAGCTAAGCTTATCGATATTCTAACGGATATGTTTCCTCTAATATAATGTTCTATTTGAAAGATTCAGATACAACAGACATAACTCAAATGAAGGGTTACATTATTAAGTAATATAAAAAATTTCACTGCCAATAGAGAACTAGGGTGAAATCTCCAGTAACTGACATATTGAATTCTTTCTTGTTCATATCACTATTATAAAATTTTAAATCTCTTTTATATTTACCTTTGTTTTTGAAAGGATAGTAGGGATACATTACAAAATAATTATTGGCAATTTTTTTTAAAAATATACATTTTATTACATAAAGTTAATTTTTTTCATAAATATGGTCAAACACTCCAGTAACTGACACCATCCCTATTTTGAAACATCAATAACTGACACAAAGTGAAACAGTGTCTGACACTTTATTTCCAAAGGTATATAAAAAAAAAGTTATTTTACAATTCATACAGGAATTTATGCTTTAAAAAAACTTTAATCTTTATTAAACAAAAAACATGCATTAATCTTTTTTATAAAATGCGGGATTTAAATTTTAAAAGATGCAAACATTTGTAATTTTTAAGTGTTTTACTTTAAAGTTAAAGAAAAAAAAAGGAAACAAACATTTGACATCGTTTAATATAGTTTCTATTTTAACAACAGCAGCCTTAAAAAATTAATCTTTTTTTCCTTTTAAGCGAGCACAATGCATAGATTGAAATTTTATTTAAGGAAAGATGTAAATCATTGTTTTGTTTTTATTTGGCGATGGGCTGTCTCCATCTTCCTAATTATAGCGATATCAACGAAAAAAGGATCATTACCTATAACAGTCAAAAGCCTATAAATATTTTTAAAAGTTTTTTACCACAGCATTGTCTGTTTTCGATGACCATGAATAGGAATTTTCCATTAGTTCTTGTAGAAATTTTACTGTACAATATTCTTCAAAAATTCCAATAATACGTCCAATGTTAAACTTCTCATCGTAATACACAGCATAACAGTATTCTTTGTTCAGTTGAATGTTATATTTTATTTTAGTGCAAGATTTATCTGTGTCTTCATCCATATCGGGATTTGAATCCAGGTACGAAGAGTCTGCATAGGCAATATTTGTTTCAGACTGACTCTCACTGGATACTGATAAAAAAGGTTTATGTTTACTCTATTGTCTTCGTAATAAACCAAGTTTTTTATTCTTAGCAGGGAACCGAAATCTACTTTTTTGTTGTAGAGAACTACAACTACTTTATCGAAATGAAGTTAACTCTATCTCCAACTGCTTGTTTTAAATGTAGAGCCTACAAACTACTCTTCATTTTTAAACACTACATTGCTACTTTCAAATTCCATCAAAGGGTCCAATTTGTACTAGAGACTGAAGACACGGATTATATAATAAAGAGATCGTTCCTTATATCTCACCTGTCAGGATACAATAAAATAAATTTGACATAACCAAGGAAATTAAAAACTTAAGAACAATAATATAGAAGAAAATGTTTCACGTTTGTCTCCACATTGTTAACTTATACAGGCATTGCAAATTACTTAGCAAAATTAAGTGATATATTACAATTTAGAAAATTGTAGAAAAACAACTCTAAATATAAGCAATAAATAATTCCGAATACTAAGAAACCCAGCTTTAAATCATGAAGACCTAATAACGAGTAAGTAAATTAATTCCTTTGGTACGTTAATACTTGAGTTTAACAGCAAGTGTCAACGGGGAAAATCTATGACTTCATGTGATGCGTTACTATACACTGCAGTTGCGTTTCACAAATTGTTGAGCAGATCAAATTTTGCACAGAAGAACCAAGTGTCGGTGATGCGATTTGCAGAATGGCACATTTTTTTCCCCATGAAGTAGCTTAAAAGTAGCGCGGTTCTCACTTCAAACTACTGATTTATTTTTATAGTGCTACTCTCCACACTACATCGTTCCAAAATGTAGCGCACTACACTACAAACTACTGTAAAAAGTAGCGATCACTGTTGTTTCAGTATTTGTAGTGCACTACTTCTGATCCCTGTTTTCAAGTTTTTATTTTCATGCTCAAAGTTTCGTTTCTGTTTCTGTTCTTCCTTGATCTTTTTTTACCTACTTCTTTCTGCTTATACTGTTTTATATATATGATATGCTACAGATACATTTGTCCCTTTTTTACACGTTTTTAATTATTAATAATGCAGATATCCAATAACTGACATTTATGAACCTGTAACTTACAAGTGGTGTCAGACACTGGTAAAACAACTTAAATTTTAATGGTGTTTATTACAAAATAAATTTTATTTATTATTATGAATTTTTAAACAGTTCAAATAATAGATTTCAACTTTCTTTAATATAACAATTGACAGACACCTCTGTCAGAGACTGGTGAAATCAAATTCCAGGAACCAATAACTGGCACCCCCTATTAAGCTAAATTAAATGTCTATAAATCATAAATCTGGGCCCTAATGCATTATATGTATCTTTAAGCTATTTTCTAGAAGTATAACTTTTAAGAAAAAGGTTTAGGGTGGTTGCATTACGAATAGATTAAAAAACACTTCTTTAACTTTAAGAATAAGATGATTGTTTCAAAATAGCAATTTTTGTATTGTCAAAAGTTCTTTCCTCATTGAACATGTTCTTGGCCCTCTACTGGTGAATAAATTGGCTCCAAAATAAAAATAATTGTCTAAGTTACTAGTGAATGACATTACTTTTCAGAATTTTACAACAAAATTCTTATTTGAGTTAGATTTGTACTCAAGTGTAAGCAAGTACTTATGTGTCAATAACTGGGCATTTCACTCTACACTATATTTTAAAAAAGCTGCATTTTTTATCATTTTCAAATATCGTATAAAATAATTTAAAACTAAACACATAAATATTTCGTTTCTATAAACTTTGTGCCTTTAAGAATAAAGAAGAGAAAATCATTATCTGATTTTTTCCTTTTATTTGGCCTTATTTGATGGAATACAGTCGTGCAGGCATATTATGCATACATATATTAAGAATGGGTTTAAATATAGACAAAAGCATAAATTCATATTATTAGTAAAACACATGTGAACTTTTTAAGTTTGCATAGAGTATAACAACTTCATTTAATAAAATATCTCAGATGTTTTAGTAAATGATGTCAGTCAGAATATACACGTCAACAGTGGGATTAACATATGCATATCTTTTTCTTTTATTACGTTTCCTACAATATTGCGACGCAAACATTCCGTAGCAGGATATGTATAAACAAAATTTTTCTCAACACATGAATAAAGCATTCCTTTGTTCAACTAAAAATAAATAACGCAGAAACAAAAGGAAAAACCATGAAGAGAGAATTCAGTAATTTTCAAAGACCATGAAAATTTTCAATTAATAACTGGGGAAGTAAAAGTTATTGAAAAATGCATATCCTTCTTGGTAAAAGTAAAAACCTTCTACATAAAAAAGGGAATTTTTTCTTTTTGTAACTACAAATATTATTCCATAAATCTGTATTTAGTATAACAAATATATATCAATAACTTTACAAAAAAATTTTTAAAGATTTTGTTTACTTTACTTAACTATTAAAAATCGAACATAACACCAAATTTCAGATCTTTAATGATGCTTATTAACGTATAATAAAAATTATACATGGTTAAAATTGATACGTTTCTCGACCATAATGTATCTTTATTATTGTATAACAAGTGGAAACACCTAAAAGCACACATCTGTAATGTCCACTTTTGCTTGTCTCTGGAAGAAATCGAAAACAAAGAGCATACTTCTCATTTTAGGGTTCATTATTTAAATTCAAACATTTCAGAAGTGTTCCGTCTAAACAGAACAAGACATGCAAAGAAATTTTCATCGACAAAGCTCCTAACCATAATTTTGGACTTGTATTACGTGGATCGAATAAACATATTTTTAATCAGAAATTTTACTTAATAATTACTATATAAAAATAAAATAGTAAGTACCACAAAGACTTATGTTATATTTTATAGAATAAAATTTCTGGTTACAGCCTGTTTATTTCATCAGAAAGTTACAGACTACATTATTGAAAATCAATGGGATATTGGTAAAGATAAAGTGTATATGTTGCAGTTCACCTGTCTCTACATCATATTTGAACCTTGCACAAATCTGAACTACTATACCTGAAGCCAAAAGGCATATTTTCCCATGGGGTCCTTCTTTTTTTTTGAGACAAATTTTGAACTAAGTTGTAAAGATCATAAGACTTTACTTTACTTTAGTGCCCGAGAGGGATTGCCGAGACTATAAAACCAAGTCTGTAGAGCATAGATGTCCCTCCCGGTCCTCTTTATTCAGGTCTTAAAAATACACAATTCAGCCGAAGCTGACCCCCCCCCCCCCGGTAAGCGCGACAGAGGGCAGGGTGGTGATGTATATAATGAACACAAATATTTGTCAAAAAGACAATACTACAAAGAAATATAACTGCCAGAGAAGACTAAGCTCCGACCCGACAATGGGCAGTGAATAAGTTGGGACCCGAGTCCCTGGCTCAGTGATGGATTAAGGTAGGAAACGTCCAAATGAAAGTTAAATATGTGTTTAAACTTTGCAGAGACGGACACGATAAAATATTAGCCAGCCAACCGTCTGGTGTAGATAATTACAGGAGATTAGACACGTGATGATACAGGTATCATAATTCAATTGAAAAACATAATGCTGAACATGATCATTTAAAGCAAAACGAGGAAATAAAAGTGATATCCAGAGAATATCAACAACAAAGAAAATACAATGCAATGCATTAGATCAATGGCATCGAGTTTGATACGATAACTAGATCCATGAAATTTTATACTAGATGAAGATAATACACATACTTCATACAAATTGTGATACACTTACTTTCTTCTGTACACATACACATTGATGAGAAAAACAATGACGATGAAAAGAGGAATGTATACATAACTATTGAAATGATATTCGTGAACGGTATAAGTGAGTGGTTGGCATCGGCGGAAGGCTTTTTACTACTATTTCGGAATAGTAATCACCGCCCTATTTAATGTCTTTATTTGAAGGAAAAGGTTACTATCTTATTCTTAACATATAATGTTATGTTTATATGAGATATTTTTGTAACACAGTACATTTAGTATTTTTTTTAAATAGAATTTTATTTTGGAACAGTTTATCTTAAAGTTTTATAAAAGGGATTTTATGTAGTTACTTCCCTTTGTGTTTACCCTATGTTTTTACTTCACTTTATAAACGTTTCATACAAGTGCAAAAGGTGAAGCAGACAATTATATGGAATTTGTGTGTGATAAATTAGAGATTTCTATTTCAATGAAACAATGCATCTCTGGAGTATTCAACAATAATAACGTTTCGGAAGAAATCCATGTACAAAAAAAGGTTCGCCACTACGTACAAATAGCTTCCATTTCCAAATGTAATTATTTTGACGCATCAGCTTAGATAAATTGTCTGAAATAAATATTCTCATGAGAAATTTCGATTAAGTACACATTCAGTACTCAAAAAGAGAATAGAACGTGTTATTTTAAATTCTACTGAAACGGTTACTTACTATATCTAAGCTTAATACATAATAAACTTTCCCGAATAAATTCACACACCGATATGATGTAGTATGATATAATTCCTTGTATCTCATTTTTTTATTAATTTAAAGAAATAGAATTTGTTCATAGAAACATTATTTAAAAAACAGATAATTATATCGTTCAATTCACTTAGCGAACATTTCATACAGAGCATTTAAAGGGGAGAACAGAATGCTTATTTTTAATCAATGCAAATTTATATGTGAAAAAATTAAAGATTTCCGTTTCAAAGAAACAAAGCATCTCTGGAGGTTTCAATAATAATAACTTTTCAGAAGCAATCCTTGCATAAATTGAATGCACTCGTGATTTTTTTTTCACTTTAAACTTTAAGTATTATTACTAAAAAGCTTGCATAAATTGACTAAAATAAATATTCTCATCAGAAATCTTGATTTAATGCTTATTCAATTATCAAACAAGAACGGAAAATTATGCGTCAAGAATAGATTATGAAAGACTTTCAAACACATTCTGAATACTGTAAAAAATAAATCCTCATAGTTTAATAACATGAAAGATGATGTCTAAGTGAACAATTTGAAAAACGCATAACGTATCTGAAAACCCAATGTCAACAATTATCATCAATAGTCAAAATCATATCCCTCTAAAAATATTATTTTGTGAAGCCCTGTATATGATCTAAAGAGTTGTACATATACTACATAGTATACTAAAATTTAGGGTATTTAGGAAACACATAGTACAGTTGAAAATTCCCATTCAGCCATTTCCGCCAATAAACGGAAATGTACTCGAGATAATTTTGTGTATCCCTGTAAATGAACGATGTGTAGTATACACACGTATGCTATAGTAAGCATCTTGTAGTGCACGTCAGCAATATATATAAGTTTCAATATGCTTGAAATAGTGTAATATGATTAAAATACACCGCAAACGATTTTTCGTACGCGATTTTACGTGGTATTGCATGCGGGTTCTCGACCGCCCAGATATGGTCGTTATGCGAGTTGAAAATTCCTTCCCTTGTGAAGGATGCCTCATAGGAAAACAACACTTCAGCAGGAAAAGTAGGATTTGTAGCACATTTTCCAAGGTACCGCTGTGCGAAAGCAATACGAGGTGCATAATCCTCCGGTTGCTGTGCCTGGACACGCTGTACGTGAAACGGTTGCATGTCTTATTCTCGGAGAATCATCCAGACGCTGCAAGGGGAAACCCCGAGTACGTTTGCTAGACTTCGTGTACTCGTTCTTGGATTCCTCTGTACATGCTGCAGCACATTCTGTTCGACGGCTGGAGTCTGTGCTGTTCTTACCCTGACCCTGTCAGCTCTGTCAAATGAACCTGTCTCAGCGAACCTCTGGTGCAGTCTTGCAAATAAATTATGACTGGGAATACGCCTCGTCGGATATCGTTCCGCGTACAAACGCTGTGCGGCTGGCCCACTACAATTTGCAGCCCCGTACACAAAATGCATATCGGCTAATTCTGCGTTCGTGTAATCATCCATCCTGCTAACTTGGCGTTCTTGTGCAAAATGAAGATTCCCTGCCCGAAAGCTCGGAACTTTCGCACAAAGCCATCTACCGTGTCAGGAAAGGATTTCTGACTGCCCATTGGTATATGATTTTGGTTCGTCAGGATGTACCCTACCCCTCTTAGAAGTTCTGAAACGTTTAACTGAAACACCCTGTATAGACTTGTACATTCCAGAAACCAAATAAATGACGTACAAGAATGCGGTTTGACCGAAAATGTGTCGCATGATCAAAAGTTTTGCTTCTTTTTAGATAAAAATATTGAAATTGATGGCGCTATACCATTATAGCTGCTATAAACATCAAAAACTCAATCAGTTACATACCATTTATTTTGTTCAATCTATGCAATGTATGAAAGTATACACTCTTTATAGCTCGAATTACATATAATTTGATTCAACTTGTTCAAATATAACAGTAAATTATAGAAAAAATCATCTGTAACTGTTTATCTTGAGATTTTGATGTTTTTTGCTGATTTGAAGGAATAGCGCCACTATGAGAAATATGTAGAACTAAATTTTTCTAAAATACTTTATGATCATGAGAACTATTTCTGTCTAAACCGCACTCTCGTACATCAATTACTTTATTTTTTTATAGAATGTTAAAAAGGGACAAGCACTTTTGATACATTCTGTATTTTAGCTTCATATACCTTTTTCCTTTTTTTACTAGTTGTAAAAGTTTCTTAAACGAAAATACTCCATATTTATTCGATACAAATTTTCTTAGCTTTTGTCATAATCCATTTACTTTTTTTTATAAAATAAAACACTTAATAAGCGAAGAAATTTTTTTTTTATTTAAATTTCGGAAATTAATTAAACACATATTTTACAAATGATAGCTTTCTATATTCTTTTCAATAGTATAATTAAAAGAACTTTTTTATTTAATTAATATTTTAAATATTTCTTTTACACAGTTGAATGAATGGAACTAACCATTTCAAAATTAAATGTTTTTTTAGAGTAAATTACTTTGAAAATTTTCAAAGGAAATACATGATAAATAAAAGTCAATATCACAAATACGTTTTATTTCTTCTAGTGCTTAATTAATTCTCTTTTAAATAATATATATATATATATATATATATATATATATATATAAACCATAAAGCTTGAAATACGCCCATCGTTTATTGCACCCGAAAAAAATCCAAAAATGGAAATTTTATGTAAGAGCATTTCTCTCTAAAAATTACATATTGCCTTTGAAAAAAACTCCATAAATCCGCAATAATGGATTGCGTAACAGAATAATTGTGATGAAAATTTAAAAATGCTAATGGTGATGAAGTCATTCTAAGAAGTTACAGTATTTTCATTTTTCGTTTTCCTATTGAAAGATGTTCAACATATTCATGCATGATATCAAAATATTTTTTTATAATTTCCTATTTATATAAGTTAATTACATACATTGATTTTTTAATTATAAAGATAATTATTCAAACCCTCGAAAGTTGTTTTTGTCTTCTGCATCAAAAAATAATAGAAGTTATTAAATAAATATTTAAAAGAAAAATAAAAGAGAAATAATTAATAATTCATTCATATACAAAATTAGCTTGCACAACCAAATTTAAAGTTTATTTTTCTTGAGATTACACAATTCAAATATCAGTGTGTAATGTTAGTTAAGCTTTTCTAATAATTTTGTTATAGTTTGTCATCTACAAAGAAACAAAACAATTCTAAAAGTTTTTCTCTATCAGAAATTGTTCTCTCACACAAAGAAAATAAAATGCATTAATTGATAGCGAAAAACATTTCGTTCTTACATAATTAAAACTATTTTCATTAATATGAGTGTTGTTGTTGTTTGAAAATCTGAAAAGTGAGTTAAAATAAAAACAAATTAAATAACAGTTTTTTATTTTTGATATGGCTTATTAGTAGTAATATTTATAAATTTGCTCATGCTTAAATACAAAAGTTCAAAATAAAGCAGTATGTTTTCTATGGATACAAAACTCATCATCGCGAAAGCATATTTTTTTTTTTTTTTGCAAGTATTTAATTATTGTTCTTTTGATGATAAAAAATAGCTAAAAAGCAATGATCGTTCCCTTTTATTATACCCAAACAACTAAACAGTGGAAATTAAAAATCATAAAATCTCTTTCGGAAGAATATATTTTAGTTTTCTTTGAAGACACCCCACTCGAAAATTCTTAATAATAGCTGCCATAGCAAAGTAAATGCGAATTTTTTTTTTTTTTTTTTACTTAAATTGTGTTAGGACACTAAAGCAAATTACGCTATTTTCATTTTTCATTTTGCTATTGAAAAGCTACATTTTATGTTTATTATCCAATCAATATATGTTTTCATTATTTTTATCCATATACAAGTTTCTTTAAATTAATTACATAGACATATGTATGCTATAAATATGCTTATTTCTATTTTTTCCAATACTATTTTTCTTTCATGCAAAATTATAAAAAAAATAGTTTATACACGGCATTATCTCACGAAGTCATATCAAAAGATTCTTCTTCTATTTATATAATTCAAATCTGTTCATAAACTTCTTGAGATTTTATTAAAAAATATATCATACTTTGTTCAATACAAAGAACGAAAAGAAATTCAAATGTTTTCTTTTGAAATATTTCTCCCCATTAAATAAAATAAAATATTTCAATGAATAATAAAAATAATTTCCTGTTACGCAATTCAAAATATTTCTTTATAATAATATATATGTTCAATGCCATTTCGAAATCTACGCAGCACATTAAAAGGAAACAAATTTTTAATTAATATTTTTCGCTGATATTTTGCTTTATTAATTCTCATGAATACTTCTATACATATATATACATTTCAAACCCATAATTAAAATTTAAAATCAAACAGCATGTTTGTTTTTGATAGTTCACAAGTGAGCAAGAAACTGCGGAATTTAATATATATATATATATATATATATATATATATATATATATATATATTATATATATATATATATATTAATATATATATATATATTAAATCAAATACAGTAATGCAGCAAATGTATATGGGAGACTAGTTTTGCTACCAAGGTTTCTGAAAGTCGCATAAGAGAACATTTTGTGAATCACAAATCACATGCATTTATGAAAGATCAAGTCGGGGAAGGCCAGTAATTTAGAGTAGAGTTACAAAGGCTAGAATAAACTCGGTTTAAACCTGGGAATAAACCGGGTTTTTTGGAAATAAACCGGGTTTTTGGGGAATAAACCAGGTCTTTTGGGAATAAACCTGTAAAAAAACCTGGGAATAAACCGGTTCTTTGCAACTCTAATTTAGAGTACAATTCAGAATTCATTTCGCTTTATTTATTCCCAGAATTTCTGTTATTGAATAAGTTAAAGATTACTATTGAAAAATATTGATATTTAAAAGAAGGAACCTAGCGAGCCCTGTGTCGGGTCTTGCATAAGAAATTAGGGAAGCAGTAAATCTACCATCTGCTGCATATCCAATAGAATGTAATATGAGTAAAATCTTTCATATGAAGAGAACAATTTTAAACAAATACAAATGCATTCAGTTACTAACACTCAAAAGTCATTTATAATGCTAAAATACCTTAATCTAATATTAAATTGTTATTTATAATAAATTACAATTAATTTTTCAGCGCTGTTAATTTTTTCTTCTAATGTTTACTCAGGTGATGAAATATTGGGTTTTTTTCGTTTTTAAATAGCCGTATTTTTAAATAGACATTTTTATTAGCGAAAAATGAAAAACATTACAACAAATAAAACAAATTCAAAACTATTTACATTTTCTGTTTAATTTCTGTTTACTTTCACCTAATTTAGCCTATTTAATTAAATTTTCGTGACTTACGTATTTTATGAGTGTGCCAAATGTAGTGATAATGCTAAATGACGGGATTAAATCATTTGGAATTAACAGTGTATATTTCTATTAGGATCTTTTAAATAAAACTAGGTGGAATCCAGTCAAGTATGATGAGTGAAAATAAAAATAAGTAATAAAAATATAAATAAGCGTAAAAGGAAACTTTCACACATTATAAATGTCGTTCGTAAACTGTTTTAACAAAATTAGACGGGTGACTCCATTCGCCAAGACATATAACTTTTGTATAGAAAACTAGAATCCCTACGAACTTATTGAGTCAAAAATGCAGGGAATCTTACTCCAAGCTTAACCCGAATTTTCAGTTACAACATTACCGGTAACGTGATGATACAACAATTGTGTCAATAGGTTTAATTTGAATTCTGTTAAATGTGAGGATATTGCAAGTAATACTGCAAATGACAATTTTTTTCACACACAATGCAATGCACTTCAAATTTCACAACGTAACTTGTAGCACATATGGCGTCACTGATCAAAATAAAGATCACTACAAGACGTTTTGGCGTTATTATATTTCCCACAAAGGAATGTTACTCTGTTGAAAGTGTTGTTGAGATTCTTTTATATTGTTTAAGTTCTGAATGAAAGTTGGGATTTGGCTTGGGGTAAGTCACCTTGTAGATTTGACTGGATTCGTAGATTGTCCCATTTGTTTCCTATACAAAATATGCAAAGTGTGCCCCAAAAATTCCATGGTCTGAACCTATAAACAAACAATTAAGAACCGAAATGAAAATTTTGACCTATGTTTCTTCGAAATAAACCCGCTAAACACTACACACGTTTTACAACGAATGTAATAGTCATCAAACCAGCTCTGGAAGTACTCCTTTGCAATGCACGTCAAAAAATTGGTCTCACTCTCTTGAGGTGGTCTCCTTTACGTGTAATTTAAACTTGGCAAACAGGAAATAGTCACAGGGGATAAATATGGGGAGTAAGGAGGATGGTTGAGCACGACGACCCTTTTAGAAGGCAGAAACTCCCGTGCAATAATCGAAGTGTGTGCTGGTGCGTTGTCATGCAAGAACGACCAACTGCCCTGCTGTCGTTACCGAGGATGAACTCTGCGTACTCGGGCCATAAAACACTTCAACACTTCCAAATATCAACGCTTATCAATTTTATGTTCATTCACCGTTTGAGCTTCGCGAGCTTCAACATCATCGCGTACTTTTTTTACATTTCGTATGAGATAAAATTCAATAAATAAAATTTGTGTAAAAAAAGAACTAATACTTTTTTTCACATTTTTAGTTTCATTCTCTTGCGTCTAATTCCATTGTATCGTTTATTCAAATTGAAAAATAGCAATGAATAATTTTGAATAATAACGACTATATTTAGATAATGAACAGTCAGGTTTAACAAATGTACAAAATAAATAGAATAAGGAATTAATTTGCTGCAAGTGATATCCACATGTAAATTCCAAATTTCTTAGCCATTTATTCTTGGCATTACTTCAATTATTTTTTTTTCTTTTATGTAAACAAAAGTGACTACAGAAAGATAATGTTTGATTGCGTAGCTTCCATTATTCCTTGTTCATTTCATTTGGCAAATAAGACCAAATAAACACATAAATTTCGCATATTTAGTACTAAATATTACAAATTAAGTTCGAACCAAATCATTTACAGAAGAGGAAAAATAAAGAAAAAGTATATGTAGGAATTCACACAAAGGTTAAAAGCGGCTTAACGTTTTAGCAGTAAGTAAATAACTATCTGACCCCCGCCCGGCATTGCCCGGGCCCGTAAAATTAAAAAAAAATATATCAAGTGTTTTTATTATTTTATATCTTTAACCCGATACTGTATGAAATTATATTTTAAAATGAAAAATTTGCGAAAAATATTGATATTTAGTTATAAAAGCCCCCATTTTCTAGGTTTTTTTTTTTTTTTTTTTTTTTTTTTTTTTACCTAAGGTCACTTCATAGTTTTAAAATAAAGAGTTCTTTTTGCCCGAACTCTTTGAAATCTTTATTGGTCATAAATAAAACGGTTTTACAGCCCGTGTAAAAATTTCGTGAAAAAATATTATCTACTTGTAAAAGAAATGGTTTTTTCTCACTTTTTTGTTTGTTTGTTTGTTTTCGCTTAGGCTCCTTTAACATAGCAATAAAAAAATAGTTCTCATCTTCCAAACTCTCTGACATTTTAATCGGTTATAAATATAACTGCATTCAAACACTCTTTAAAAGTTTGAGAAAAAATATGCATATTTAGTAGTGAAAACATGAGTTCTTTAAAAAAAAGGTTTAGCTTTCAACCTCAGAGCAAAGATATATTAGGTCTATGATTTCAATGCAATGGTACAGATTCACCCGTTTTCAATCAACCTTTTTCAATACCCCTAGTCTAAACAGGTGAAGGTTGGGTTAATCATTCAGGTTTCCCGTTTCTGAGGGTAGAAGCCTTCAAAAAACATTGACGCATGCGCAAAGAGACGATTTTCATGTGGATTTGACAGAATGCATTTTACGTTTTAAATATAAAGATGTAAACAGAAACGTGCTCGACATAACATAGCAAAAGTTATGTTATTTAAATAGGGCTGTAATTATTTTTTTTAAAGTTGCAGTTTTCTTTTTAATTATTTGTTTTTTATACGACAAAATATGTCGATATGTATTTTTTTCATTTTGCTGCAAGATAATTACAAGAATATACTTACCTGAATCTTTAAAATCCAATGAATTATGTTTAATTGAAAATTGATTGCTTTAAACAGGGAGCATATGTCAAAATAGAAATGTAAATGTGTAAGATAATTTAAGAAAGAGGAAATGAATGATGATACACGTGCATGTATCTTAAACAAATGATGATAGATGCTTGCAACAATATTTTTAGCGGAGATATTTACTCAAACATTATTAAAAGTGGTCAACTATGTAACATAAATGAGAAAAAAAAAAGGCTTTCAGAATGCTTTGTGAATTGATTTTTTTTCTTTGTCTCTAGAAATTAAAGCTACATTTGTATCTTTACACGATGTCTGTCTCTGTAATTCTTTATTTAGATATACAGGTTGCTTTCTACTTTGTCTTTCATTTCAAAATATAATTAATTGAAAATAATGAGGGGGACCAAGATTAACTTTTGAAAGAATAAAATTTATTTTAAAATATTATTATAAGTATGAAAATGTAGTAAAAGTACAAAAACAATATCGCAGGAAGTTTCAGACAGATCCACCTATGCGACATGCATTTCATCGGATAAAAGGTAAGTTTGAAACGAATAGATGCTCATAGACAACGTTCCGGAACCGCAATTGAACAAGAATGCGCCACAACTACAAATGTTTGTTGAAGTTTGGGAATCAATAGATTACCGTTATAAACAGTTTCTTACGGTAATAATTTGGAACATCTGAGGAAGGAGGAAATGTAGATTTTATGTAGATTCTTTTTCAATTTAAATATTAATGATATATGAATAAAAACTGGAGTTATAGTCATAGTGTGTGCGCATTTGTATGACGCGTCATGTATTTGTGATGTATTGTTTATACTTATTAGCACATTTTTTATCTAAAGAACATTGTTGTCAATTTTTATATGGTCCTTATTTGTATTGGTGCAACAGAATTTTAAGTGGTACGCAAATTTGTGTAAGTCAACGCTTTACTTACATTATAATTCCGTTAATTTTAGTGATACAGGTAGGCAATTTTTTACCATGATCTTGTTGCATTAATAGGAAAATTTTCTAAATGACCAATTTTATTTTTATTGGTGAAACAGCATTTTAAGTGGTACGCAAATTTGTGTAAGTCAACGTTTTATTTACATTATAATTTGGTTAATTTTAAAGACACAGGTATGGAATTTTTACCATGATCTAGTTGCATTAAAAGGAGAATTTTCTAAATGACCAATTTTGTCTATAAAAAGAGGGAGGAAGGTCGTATAAAAACTAAAAAATTGCAGCTTTATGCAAATTTATGACAGGGCTATTTCATTAACATAATCTTATATCCCACATCATTTTGAACGCAGTCCAAATTTACACTGCCACCTTATCTCCAACAGGTAAGAAAAAATAAAGTCCGGATAAATATTTTTCGGACACTGTGTACATTGGAAGAAATATTTTTATGCAAGGAAAACAGACTACAATTATATAGTGTGTTTCTTGTTTTGTTTTTCCATATGTACATAGCTGCCCTGTTTCCTGCATAGATTGCTAACAAGTGATGTTCTAAGAGTTAATACAATGGAGGAGGTTATAATTTTGGCTCCTCATAGATAAAGCCCCAGCTCAAATATTATTACTGTTCCCACGAGTTCCAATAAAGATTATAAAAAATCTGATGCAGGATTATAAGCCACATTCATTTTAAATCTCATTGTTGTCGGTATCGCTTATTTTGACGCGCAATAGGCCATGATATATTAAAATATGGCGATTATTTTAATCCTAGAACATTCGAGCAGATTATATCATACCCTAGGTGGGTACAGTTTTTACATTTATCACGGTGTTTTTGAAACAGTAAGCTTCTTTTTTTTTAATCGCAGAAGTTGAAACAATTGTCTGTGATTAATTAAAACGAAGAAGTTTATTTATAATAAATTGGTAATACAAAGAAAACCGCCCACGTGTTCTCCCTTGTTGAAAATGCAAAATACTGCAGTTACTTAACACTGTATTAACAGTTTGTGCCAATTGGTTAATTTTTACGAAAAGCTTATCAATTAAAAAAACATGAAAACTGACAAACATATCGATTTTATATTCTAATGATATTGAAATAAAACCATCTGCAGAAGAAACCTATGTAAGAAAAAAATATATATGAAAATCGGACCATATGTTTAAAAATTATACGTGAACATACAAAAAAAAGAAATATACAAACGAGTTGTACTACTTATTTCAGTTAAAAATGACGACTAAGAAAATAAAATTATTTTCATATCGCATCAGACAAAAATGAACGCTTACAATTAAATTCTACATAGACAGACAAATGAATTTTCTTCGAATCATACAAAAATTGACAAATAATTTCTATGTACAAAATTTTTTTCTGCATTTTTACATTCATTGTGTTGCATTAAATTATCGTTTTATGTATCCTACAATCTGAGCAATGAAATAAAATGAAATAGCTTTGAATTATTATACTATTATTTAGAAGATAAACAATAATCATTAAAACATTTGCGAAGTAAATGCAGAAAGCAATCTATTTAGTGCGATTTATATCAACACACAAATATAAAACATGTTATACATTTCTTTTGGCGTCAGGTCAACTTTTCTTTCATTTATGTGAAGAAAAACAGTTAAAGAAAAAAGTATATAACAGTTTGATTGCATAGTTTCTAGTCAATTTCATGTTTTATTGTACTATGCGTACACGATCAATTATGATAGCCATACAAAACTCCCTATGATCGATGTAGATCCACTAATATCTTTTTAGAAAAACAAGAATATAACTAAAACAATAAAAATTCAATTGGCGCCCATAAAGGTATGAGTACATTAGGTTATGCTCATAAATTATGACAATGTTGTACAACATTTTATTTGTTAATTAAGAAAAATATTTATTTTACATAATCAGACCTTAAATTTAACTATTTCTGACAAGTACAACAAATGTATTACAGCAATGAACATACATAAATAAAA
Source organism: Maratus michaelseni (assembly GCA_963931845.1). Lineage (NCBI taxonomy): Eukaryota > Metazoa > Arthropoda > Arachnida > Araneae > Salticidae > Maratus > Maratus michaelseni. Next base: position 259,845,199 of record OZ007589.1, on the reverse strand, counting down.
ACGGCCTGATAAAATGTCTATAAGTTACAGAAATGCCAACCTTTCGAATTTTTCCTAAGTAAACATGTTTTGAATCAGAAAATTTATTTTATGAAATGTGACATAGTTCTGTATATTTTTGTTATTTAAAATAATGCACAAAATAGTCCTTGAAAAGAAATGTTGACAAAAAATCCAAACATTTATGAATGACTTGCTTAATTCACATTTTTAGCCAAAGACATAACACTTATAATTACCTGAGAATGACCCAAGTATGTTTAGCTTCCATAAATAAAAAATAAATAAGAAGAACTAAATAGTTGTGATAAAATGCAAAACTTATGACAGACTCACTAAAATAAAAAAAAAATAAAACTAAAATATCGTCTATATACATTATTATAGCTGGATACATTAATATCATGCTAAAATATCATCATGTAGCTTAATATCAAATAAAAAAAACAGCAATAACAAGCGATCTTCGCATTATTAGTTTATAAAAAATTATTTCAATATATTGCAGTTTCTTTAATAACTATATCCTATAACGTCGGTCCTAGAGCTGTAAAAATATTTTGCCGCAGCAAAGCATTAATACTAATTTTCTCACAGACATAATAGAACGGTGATACAAAAAAGTCGGTAACGCCATATGAAATGCATAGATACATTATATGATTGTAAGGCATCCAATAACATTTTTATTTATATGGAAAATATGGGATTTCTATTCAGTTTTCTTTATCCTTTAATGACAGGGATAAATATATATATGTGTATGTGTATGTGTGTGTATCCACAACGCCTTAACATAAATCCCAGTAAAAAGAAACTTAGATGGAATATATATTTGTACAAGTGGTTTGCATAAGTTATAAGCTTAGTTTTAACAACATTGCTAACCACTCTTTTGCTTCATTTCTTCACATAAGATGAAAGGAATGAAAAGTTAAAAAAGAAATTTATAGAGCTTTAGTTTCATGAAGAATTCTACTTCAACATTTTATTTTATAGCTCATAAATTTGTTCGCGACTTTTATCTGATGCAATGCGTCACTCATTTGTTTTATTTACATAAATAACTAACTTTTTACAGAAAAATGTTAATTCACCGCAATTTGTTAATTAATAACCCCGAATCAAAAGTTTACAATAAACCTGGTTATATATAGAGAATATTGAAAAAAATTACAAAATTACCACAAAATATATTCCAATTAAACTGCGAGCACTTTTCGTCTTTCATAAATGAAAATAAATAATCTTGCCTATTAAAAAATTGCCTTTAAGATAATTTTATTTAAATAGATACATTTCACCGAACGTAGTAGCTCAAATTTCTCGCTTTGCAGATGACATCGTAAGTGGTTGTTTATGCAATATAGCATTGGACGTTGAACAATCCTAAAATATAAAACATAGTACTGTCCATTATTTGTCAGTCATGGGATCATCGTTACGACGGATGATAGATGTTCCCTTCCAGTCACAATAAATGTCGGTGATCGACAATGAAGGTGATCGACCTGATCGTCGATGATCGACGTACACTTTCGGCGAAGATTTTTTCCTGTTTACATCTGAAAACTATAAGCCAATTTTTCTGGCGACAAGTAAGTCTTTTCGAGGAGTGATTTTACATGTAGACTAGTTTCGCTACAGTTGTAGATACGTTCTTTCACTAAAGTTGTTCATTTATTTTCCTTATAAGTTTTACCAATATACTAAAATAACGGTGTTATCAGCACTTGCACTATTTTTAGTGACTAACGATCAAAAGGTTGGCAGAAAATAGAAGTTGTAATTGATTAGTTACTATGTAACGGATAGTAGAAGCAAGTCAACCCGCAATTATAATGCCTGACTATCAAACTACAAAGACTTAATATCTGCTAGGATCTTCACGAAGATTTGCTAAGTGTTTTTTTTATATGAAGAATTTTATCACTCGTAGAAAATGTGAATGAATCATTAATTGTTTCAAAAGCGATCAATTTTGATTTCCACTGAAATCTGCTATTACGATTATTGTTTGATAAGTACTGTAATAAAGAATTTTCTATAAGTGATGCAAGAAGTTGCAGGTAATGGTTTATGGACAAAACAAAATTACATGGCATTTTTCCAGCACGAATTGAGCACTGAGGTTTACATTGCGATGAAGGATTCATTTACATAGCAGGTGGAATTGCAATTTTAGTTGTCCCTTTAAAGCAGTTTTATAGGATTAACCCATTAAGCTCCACTATATAAACCGCATCATCTAAATAGAATCGAACGTATTTTATTAAATACATTACTTGCATCAATTGATGTGTAGCTTAAAATAAATAAAAATATATGCATTCATATAGAATTTACAATAGAATCCCAAAATGAGAGACTTGCCGCCTAATGGGGGAATGCTCTTTTTTTCGCGTATGAGCATCCAAGTCATATGTTACGCTGAATCCAGGCAAGTAAACAGCTCAAATCTCCTGATAGGAGTTTTCTATATTATTTATGGTACTAAATATACACTTTTTAAATATCATTGTAACTTTTAATCATGTATAAAAACATTTCAAATATACATAACACAGAAAAGGGAGTTGTTTTATTAATAACTTGACAAATTAAATTTATTTACCTGTTTTAATCCATATTTTTATTGAATGTCTTTTAATCTTTTATGAAAAATAGTAATAGTTTTTATGTAGCATCACATTATGGTAGCATTATGTACATTTTTCGGAACACAGACGAGTGTGCTTTTTGCAGATTTTGCATTTTGATTCTTTTCTAGCTTGTAAAATAAAATGATTCACGCCATGAAAAAGAATTATCTGTATTCATTAGTGTTCGTGGTTCTAAACAAGTTGTCTGTTTCGAATGAGGATTTTCTGTTTTTATCAACGCAATAACCATACGACGTAGAAATTCTAAATGGGAATTTCTCCTTTCAATTCTCTATGCATTTACCATGCTGATCCAATAGCCTTGTTTAATGTGTCGGTTAAAAAAAAATCCACCACTATTTTTAACTTTTTATGCGTGGTCTATAAGGGCTTAAAAATCTATCTAAGAGATTTATACCCTTTTTTTCTATTTTATGAGTCAACTCTAGTAGGCTGAGGCAGATTGGGTTTATTTTTTTCCCCATAAAGACAAGCGCTTTGCTTGTCCCGTTGGCTGCATTCCCCACTAAAAATAATCTGAAGATTATCTTAAGAAAGTGCCACTTTCTTCAGAAATTCTACAGAAATCGGAAGACATTTTGCAGATTTAACTTTGCCTTTAAAAAATCTGCAGAATTTTTTAAGACATTTCGCAGATATTTTGCAGATTTAAAAAAAAAGTGGGCTATATACCTACAGATTTTCTACAGATATTTTTTTAAGATAATCTTCAGATTTTTTTTTTTAGTGGGGTTGCTTCAAAGTTGTTCCCTAAACACACAACTTTATTATCTTTTTACCTAACTATGGAAAAACTCTTTATTGAAATAAATTCCAAGAACGCTCTTTTTTTTTTTTTTTTTTTTTTTTTTTTTTGATAAAACATTGGTATCATTTCTTTGGTATTTTTTAGCATATTTCCCATCATAGTTCCTGTTATCCGAAATTCTCAATATCACATTTCTCCTGATTGTTCAAACGGGTTATAAAGTTGTCAACATAACCTTTGTGTTTTCTAGGATTTTCAGCGCATTCAATCAATTCTAGAATAAGTCTTGCTCCAAGGAGCATATTATTTTCAGAGTCTTTTTTTCTATTTCCATATAAACTTACAAACTGAGTGGATATCCTTGTCAAGAAGCAAGTACCCATAATTTATAAACAAATTTTATACGTTTTTCTCTTACATACATTTTGCCAAAATATCTGCATATCTAAGGTATCATTTCTTCATGAATATTTAGGCACACTAAAAATATTCCAAATTGTTGCGGTTTTCAGAAAAAAAGCTCAATAAAACCCCTGATTTTTGCTAATTTATCCAATTTTTAGAAATGAATTGTGATCACACAAATAAATAAACTTATTAATATCTGTGAATTGGTGTTTTCTTACTGAATTCCATATGGAAAAAAGGATTGCTGCCTTCAGAATCTTCCAATATAAATCTCCAATAGTCTGATTATGAATCAGAAGCTGCCAAGTCTCTCTTTTTGAAACCTTTCAAAATAAATACTTCGAAATTAGTGTTAAAATATTTAACTTGACTTTATTTGAAATTCAATATTTGAAATGTAAGACTTTGAAATGTAAGATTAAAAGTGTTATTGCAAATAACATTGTTTTCATTTCTCATTTACTCATTCCATTTTTTGTGAAATGACACTCACATAAATATTTGTTTCTGAATTTTTTTTATTAATGTAAGTCGAATTTGTCACTGTTGCACATATTCACACTGTAAAATTTAAAAATAAATTAAATTCGTTAAGATTAAAAAAAAAATAAAGGTAATTCCCGGCTACTTGAATATAATCAAAAAAATATTTGTCAATATATGCAGATAAATAGGAGAGAGAAATATAAGGAAATATACCATACGAATAATTTTTAACACTTTTAATTGCGTTGTCAAATATTATTTATATATTCAGATATATCACTTTGCATTGTCAGTTTTAACTCAAAGTTGATTTTCCCCTGCAGCTTCAGCGCCTGATTTTGCAGTAATTTTACTATATATATATATATAATTATAATATCTATGAATTTCTATATATATATATATATGTGTGTGTGTGTGTGTGTGTGTGTGTGTATTTGTGTGTGTATTTGTGTGTGTGTACGGATATATGCATGTCATCATCATCATCATCAACCGTTTTCAATCCACTGCTGGATGTAGGTCTCCCCCAGATTTTTCCATTGTTGCCTGTCTAGTGCTTTAGTCATCCAATTAACACCGGCCACTTTTCTGATTTCGTCACTCCATCTTACTTGAGGTCGTCTTCTTGGTCGTTTTACATCTCTGGGATACCACTGTAGGGTGTTTGTGCTCCATCTATTGTCTTGTCTTCTTGCAATGTGCCCAGCCCATTTCCATTTTAGCCATTTAATTCTCTCGATAATGTCAAAAACTTTCGTCTGACTTCTTATCCACGTTATTCTCTTTCGGTCTCTTCTGGTTATGCCTAGCATACATCTTTCCATACTTCGCTGTGTTGTTTGTAATCTTTGTACCATCCGTTTTGTTAGTGTCCAAGTTTCTGCTCCATAAGTTAGTGCAGGCAAAACACATTGGTTAAACACCTTTCTTTTCAAACAAAGAGGCATGTTACTTTTCAGAATAATATTGTTCTTCCCAAAAGCACTCCATCCATTTCTTATTCTTCTATTGATTTCATTCATGATACTGTTGTCTGAAGATATTTCTTGTCCAAGGTACACATAACTTTCAACATCTTTAATCTCAGTGTTGTTGTAGACGATTTTCTTTTTTGATGCAAATGAATTGAACATCACCTTAGTCTTTTCCAAATTTATTTTTAATCCCACATTAATGCTAGCTTCTGCCAAATCTTTTAGCATATTTTGCAATTCTTCAGGGCTATTACTGAAAATTAAAATGTCATCAGCAAACCGGAGATGGCTTAAATATTCCCCATTTATTCTAATCCCTTTGTTTTCCCAATCCAGCTTCTTGAAAATACTCTCTAAGACAGCAGTAAAAAGCTTAGGCGAAATGGTGTCTCCTTGTCTTACTCCTCTTTCAAGCTTGATCTTCGCTTTTCCTTTGTCCAAACGGATGGTGGCTGTTGCTTTCTTGTAGATCTTCTTTATGATATTGATATAAGGTTTGTCTATACCAATGTTCTCCAGAGAAGTAATTACTGCAGATGTGTAGACCGAATCAAATGCTTTTTCATAATCAATAAAGGCAAGACAGAGAGGTAAATTATATTCTTTATGTTTTCCTATAACTTCCCTTACTGTTTGAATATGATCCATTGTGCTAAATCCACTTCGAAATCCTGCTTGTTCTCTAGGTTGAGCTGAGTCCAGAGCTGATTCAAGTCTTGTCGTTAAAACTTTGGTGAAAATTTTATAAATCACTGACAGTAAGCTGATTGGACGGTAGTTTTTAATGTTTTCCTTTTCTCCTTTCTTATAAAGTAACACCATCACAGCATTATTCCAATCTTCTGGTACATCTGATTTCTCGAGACATTTGGAAAACAGTAAGGCTAGCATTTTTGCAAATTCTTCTCCTGCTTCTTTGATAAGATCAATTGTAATTCCATCTTCGCCAGGGCATTTACCTTTTTTCATGCCTCTAATGGCTTGTACAACTTCATCTGTCATCACTGGGATTATCTCTTCAGTTTCTGTTATGTTTACTAGTGGATCACGTAGGTTGATTTCCCTTTGATCTTCACATTTATATAGATCGTTATAGAATTTTTCGACAATGTGTACTATTTCATTATTGATTTTGGTGATTGTTCCATCTGCTGTCTTCAGTGCAAAAATACCTTTTCTTCCAACACACAGTTTGCGCTTAGCTGATTTTAAACTTTTGTTATCTTCTAGAACTTTTTTGACAAGATCACAGTTAAATTTTCTGATATCTTCTGTAACACATTTTCTTACCGTTTTACATAATTCTGCATATTCAACTCTTGATTTAGGATAGTTTTTCTTCATTTTAAATTCTCTGCGTTTCTTCATCAGTCTTCTTGTTTCTTCTGTTATTTTCTTTGTTTGCTTTACTTGTGCTTCACCAGCTATCGTCCTTGCAATTTCTTGTAGAGTATTTGTTATTTTCTTGTTCACTACTGTAACATCTTGTTCTTCTTCTAAGATTGATTGAAGTACTTGAAAACGATTTTTAAGTTCTAAATTAAATTCTTCTTTATGTTTCTGGAGATTTATAATATCGACTGATTTCTTTGAGCATTGCAAAAGCTTCATTCTTTCCACTTTAGTATTTAAAAGCAGTTTGCATCTAACTAACCTGTGATCGCTTCCTGTATTGAAGTTATTGAGAACGCTGCAATCCTGAATAAGATGCTTTTTGTTTGTCAAGATGTAGTCGATTTCACTTGTTGAGCCATTTGCACTACGCCATGTCCATTTTCTTTGTGGCTTTTTCTTGAAAAATGAATTCATGATATACATCTGTTCACATTCTGCAAATTCAATCAATCTGTTTCCTCTTTCATTACGCACCCCATATCCATGAATTCCTACTGAGAACTCACCTTTCTTTTTTTCCCCAATTCTAGCATTCCAGTCTCCCATTATTAATTTTATGTAGCATTTTCCTTTTTGATGCATTGAAGCTACTTCTTCATAGAAATCCTCAATTTCTTCATCAGTATAGCTAATTGTTGGTGCATAAACTTGGGTAATTTGCAGTTTGTATCTTTTTGACACTTGTATAACTAACCTTGCAACTCTATCTGATGCACTATCATATTCTACGATGTGATTCTTCCACCTTTTATGAATCAGAAATCCTACACCACTTGTTTTTCCATCTTCTGTACCTCTGTAGTACAATACATGTCCACTGGCAAAACCAATCTTCTCTTCACCTTTTCTTCTTATTTCGCATAATCCTAGGATGTCCCAGTTGATTCTTTCTAATTCTTCTTCAAGTTCCTGTAAACGACTTTCAGAAGATAAGGATCGTCCATTATACGTAGCCAAGGTCATCAACTTATGGCAGCCAAACCGAGCCCGGTGATTCTTAGCACCCTCTGTCTTCATGTCTTTCTGATCGCTGCCGTAATCAGGAACATGCAGACTGCCGGGAATTGAGGGCCGTGATTTGTTTTGTGAATTCATGGTAAAATAAGGGGGGAGGTGGCCAAATTCCTCCACGCTGGCCAAGCGGGTTGGAGGAAGCCCATCCGCGTTCGTTCCCCATGCACTAGGCAAGGGTACTAACAGGCTGCACCGATGGAAGGTGCGGATTGGACATCAAGTCCCTGCTCCCAGTCGATTCCTTTAAGTCCTCCTCTGAGGCATTTAAAGGGTCTTCTCCTAGTTAACAAGCAGAGGCTATTAAACAGCCCATATGCATGTATATGTATGTATATATACCCTATGTATATGTATGTATATATGTATCGATGAAAATAATAACAAAACTTTCACTACCAGTGAACTGAATTGTACATTATTTTTTATGTTATGTATAGATTTATAAAATGTCATAGTTTTGGTTTATTTTTTCAAGAGAACATGATCAAAAGCATAACAGTGATAAATTTGTTTTGTTTCTTCTCAGTTTCTTCTCATCGCTTCCTTTATCGTATTTTTCCAGGCAAAAGAATGCATCCTTATCTTCTTTTTCCCAAGAGTTTACCCTTTATTTTCCTTCTTTTGTCTCTAAATGAAGACTATGTCCGAACGTTATCGATTTGTTTCTTCTTTTTATTCCATGTGTATGTGTTTCGTGTTTCTGTCATCTGATAAATAACTCAAATAAAAAGAAGCTATTTTGATCTTGTTATTATTAACAAGATTCTGTAAAATGTTTACTATTTTTACTTTTATAAGTAATAAAAAACTTCTAAAATACTACGGAACTTTTAAATACTAAATTCATTAAAATTATAAACATTACTACTACTTTTCAAATACATTAATTTATATTTATATATTTCTTATTTTTCATATTTTCATACAATTTTCAAATATCAAATTAAACATGTGTCATAATTTGAGAATTTTTATGTATTTTGATTCTAAGTTTCATATTATGAAATTTTTGTTCGTAAATGTTGTATATTTTTGTATACAATTTTTCGAATAGTGATACCATATATTCCAGGGTATAACGTGCACTTATAAAATAAGCAAATTCATCAATATTCACAGGTGCGTGCTATACGGTGGATATAAAAATGCAAGATTAAAAATTAAGAAAAGATAAGCATAAGAATTGATATTTCTATTATGATTAATATTGAACGTATCGTAGATTCTCGATTCAAATTTACTTACTTTTTTCTATATTTTTTCCTTATTATTAAAGCTTTCAACATTCTTTATTGTATTTTTATGCTGTGCATATCACGTGAAGTTTATTTGCAAAATAGAAGGTGTGTGTAATACTGGGATTATATCTAAAAATGGCAAAAATACTTTTAAAATTAAGTATAAATTTACGCAGGAATAATACAAATATAATATGCCGGTGAGCGTTATATGCCGAAATATACAGTACTTGTCCTTCCATAAAATATAATTCACTAAAATTGCTAATCAAGAGATGTTGTCGTTGAATATGTGAAAAGAAGTGTCATTAGACCAATTTTCACAGATCTGCTGTACCTGTAATTTTTAGCTCAGTCTGCATGTGATTCTTTAATGTGTAATTATTAATAAATTTGTGTAAAAATTTTCTTAATTTTCAGAAGATAAGAAATTTAATTTATTACATAAAATATTCGTAGTATTCTTTAAATATGAAAATTCGACATTGAGCTTTTGAGCGTAAATTTATCTGAAATATCAATCCACAATTTGAAATGTTTACATTTTTATTAACGCAATTCACTGGATGATAACTTAAATTTTTAAATTAACATAATTTTTTATTAATCCAGGATACATTAAAAATAAAATCAAAAATTGCTGCTTATATTGCATACAATTTTTTTCCAAATAATAAATTATTTTTAAAAAATCTTTGAAAACAGGTGTATGACATAGGGCATTGATACCATCTACTCGCTGAAATAAAATGAAACTAACATCTGCGTACGTTTATGTGGTTTGAAAGTGGGAAACGTGTTTAAAGTTTTTGAAGGTTCATTTACAAGTTTACAATTTATATCGTGCATTATTTTCTTGCTCATTCGGGTATATTGTCTTTTCTTCGTGTGTCTCTCCCCAAAACAAATTCAATTTCAACTGTATATTGTATACAACTTTTTATTGATGTACTCATAATTTTTTTTCAAAAAACAATATAAACAAAATAAATGAATTATATTTATATTGCATATAATTTTTTTTTCCAAATACTAAATTATGTTTAAAAAAATCTTTAAAAACATGTGTGTGACATAGGACTTTAATACCATATACTCACTGAAAAAATCGAGTCTAACATTTGCGCACGTTTATTTATAGTAATCGCTAGCGGCCCGTCCCGGCTTTGGACGGGTAGACAATGTAATTTTTTTAGTACATTTGTTTTCCTGAATTTCGCGCTCATACCAAAAACTTTTGCTGAAATATGGCGAAATGACCTAAAACTTTCGAATCCCCCTTTAACCATCTTCGGGTGGGGGAGATTTCTGAATTCAGTGAAATACGTGTTTAATCATTTGTTTAGTAGATTTGTTTTCCTGAATTTCGCGCACCTATATAAAACAGCTGCTGAGATATGGCGATATGTCCTAAAATTTTCGAAATTTTTTAAGACCCTTCGAAGGGAATTTTTAAAATCACTGAAATGCGTAATTATCCATTTTTTAGTAGATGTGTTTTTCTGAATTTCACGCTCCTACCTAAATATGCTGCTGAGATACGGCGAAATAACCCAAAACTTTTGAATACCCCTTTAACCACCTTCTGGGGGGAATTTCCAAAATCGCCGAAATACGTGTTTAACTAATTTTTTAATAGATTTGTTTTAATTAATTTCGCCCTCCTACATAATAGCTGAGATATGGCGAAATGACCTAAAAAATTCACCCCCCCCCCCATTTAACCACTTTCTGGGGGGAATTTTCAAAATTGCTGAAATATGTGTTTCATTCATTTTTTAGTAGATTTGTTTCCTGATTTTTGTGCTCCTAACTAAAACTGCTGCTGAGATATAACGAAATGATCTAAAACATTCGATCCCCCTTTTAACACCCTTTGGGGGGAAATTTCTAAAATCGCTGAAATACGTGTTTAACCAATTTTTTTAGTAGATTTGCTTTCCTTAATTTCGCGCTCCTACATAAAACTGCTGCTGAGATATGGCGAAATGACCTAAAACATTTGACCACCCTCTTTAACCACCTTCAGGGGGGAATTTCTAAAATCGTTGAAAAAGGTGTTTAATCATTTTTTTAGTAATTTTGTTTTTCTGATTTTTGCGCTCCTACCTATAACTGCTGCTGAGATATGGCGAAATCACCTAAAACATTCGACCACCACCATTTAACCCCCTTCTGGAGGGGAATTTCTAAAATCGCCGAAATACATGTTTAATCATGTTTTTAGTAGATCTGTTTTCCTGATTTTTGCGTTCCTACCTATAACTGCTGCTGAGATATGCGAAATGACCTAAAACATTCGACCACACTCCTTTAACCACTTCGGGAGGGGGGGGGGATTTCTAAAATCGCTGAAATACATGTTTAATCATTTTTTTAGTAGATTTGTTTTCCTGATTTTCGCACTCCTACCTATAACTGCTGCTGAGATACGGCGAAATGACATAAAACATTCGACCACCCCCTTTAACACCCTTCGGGAGGGGGGTGGAATTTCTGAAATTTCTGAAATACGTGTTTAATCATTTTTTAGTAGCTTTGTTTTCCCTATTTTCGCACTCCTACCTATAACTGCTGCTGAGATATGACAAAATGACCTAAAACATTCCACCACCCCCCTTTAACCTCTTTCTGGTGGAATTAATGAAAACGCTAAAATATGTATTTAATCATTTTTTAGTAGCTTTGTTTTCCCTATTTTCGCACTCCAACCTATAACTGCTGCTGAGATATGGCGAAATGACCTAAAACATTCGACCACCCCCTTTAGCCCCCTTCTGGGGGGAATTTCTAAAATCGCTGAAATTGGTGTTTAATCATTTTTTTAGTAGATATGTTTTCTGGAATTTCAAGCTCCTACCCATAACTGCTGCTGAGATATGGCAAAATGACCTAAAACATTCGACCACCCCCCTTTAACCCCCTTCTGGGGGGAATTTCCGAAATCGCTGAAATAGGTGTTTAATCATTTTTTTAGTAGATTTGTTTTCTGTAATTTCAAGCTCCTACCTATAACTGCTGCGGAGATATGGCAAAATGATCTAAAATATTCAACCACCCCCTTTAACCTCCTTCTGGGGGGAATTTCTAAAATAGCTGAAATAGGTGTTTAATCATTTTTTAGTAGATTTGTTTTCTGGAATTTCAAGCTCCTACCTATAACTGCTGCTGAGATATGGCGAAATGACCTGAAACATTCGACCACCCCCCTTTAACCCACTTCTGGGTGGAATTTCTGAAATCGCTGAAATAGGTGTTTAATCATTTTTTAGTAGATTTGTTTTCTGTAATTTCAAGCTCCTACCTATAACTGCTGCGGAGATATGGCAAAATGACCTAAAATATTCGACCACCCCCTTTAACCTCCTTCTGGGGGGAATTTCTAAAATCGCTGAAACAGGTGTGTAATCATTTTTAGTAGATATGTTTTCTGGAATTTCAAGGTCCTACCTATAACTGCTGCTGAGATATGGCAAAATGACCTAAAAGATTCGAACCCCCTTTAACCCCCTTCGGGGGGGAATTTTCAAAAATCTCTTCTTTGCTTGCCTAGGTCATAACAGCAATCTACAGTCCAAATTGCGTGACCGTGACATTAGTAGTTTCGGCTGGGCGTTGATGAGTCACCCAGTCAGTCAGTCAGTCACCGTTTCCTCTTTATATAATAGTATAGATAATAAGCACAAGTTGAAAAGTGGAAAACTTGTTTGAAGTTTTGGAAGGTTTATTAGCAAGTTATGTAATATGTCTCCAGTTATATCCTGCAACGTTTTCTTACTCATTCGGATATATTATATTTTCTCTTTGTGTGTCTCTCCAAAAAACAAATTCAATTTTACTGTATATTGTATACAACTTTTTATTTATTTATGTCTTTTACAGTAAGCAGGGCTTGACAAATTCGGTCGCTAGGTCGCCACTGGCGACCAATTTATATTTTATCTGGCGACCAAGTTATTTAATCTAGTAGAAGTTTTTTTTTGTTTTTCTTTTCTTCTTTGTAGAAAAATTGACTTAAGAAATGAGCACAAATGGTATTTTTTCTCTCAACTTTACTCGTTCGCATCAAGTAGCGATCTTCATCTTCTCTCGTACTTTCAATGGAAGAACCAAGTTTAAAAGACATTTTCGATCTCATGCACAGAAATTACAGGATTTTCCGTTCTAGCTAGTTATCATGTAACATGACCAGAATATTGAGGGGAGGGGGGTCGGAGGTTTAAATAAAACAGTAAGAAATACGCTATGTCCGGCCTTTGTGGCATACAAAATCTGATACAATACTAAAAAGTTTTTTTTTTCTTTTGAAAGTTTTAAATCAGATTTTTGTTTTCAGAATTAACACTGGTTAAAAATAATAACATAATTATTTATAAGTATTTAATTTGAAGTAAATCTCTAAAATTTAATTAAAATTATATATATAATCACTACATAGTATAAAACAAAGTCGCTTTTTCTGTCCCTATATCCCTATGTACGCTTAAATCTTTAAAACTACGCAACGGATTTTGATGCGGTTTTTTTTAATAGATAGAGTGATTCAAGAGGAAGGTTTATATTTATAATAACCATATGTTTTGCTTTGTAATTTCAGATAAATCACTACATAGTGTAAAACAAAGTCGCTTTTTCTGTCCCTATATCCCTATGTACGCTTAAATCTTTAAAACTACGCAACGGATTTTGATGCGGTTTTCTTTAATAGATAGAGTGATTCAAGAGGAAGGTTTATATGAATAATAACCATATGTTTTGCTTTGTAATCACTACATAGTATCACTATCACTACATAGTATAAAACAAAGTCGCTTTTTCTGTCCCTATATCCCTATGTACGCTTAAATCTTTAAAACTACGTAACGGATTTTGATGCGGTTTTTTTTAATAGATAGAGTGATTCAAGAGGAAGGTTTATATGTATAATAACCATATGTTTTGCTTTGTAATTTCAGATAAATCACTACATAGTATAAAACAAAGTCGCTTTTTCTGTCCCTATATCCCTATGTACGCTTAAATCTTTAAAACTACGCAACGGATTTTGATGCGGTTTTTTTTTAATAGATAGAGTGATTCAAGAAGAAGGTTTATATGTATAATAACCATATGTTTTGCTTTGTAATCACTACATAGTATCACTATCACTACATAGTATAAAACAAAGTCGCTTTTTCTGTCCCTATATCCCTATGTACGCTTAAATCTTTAAAACTACGTAACGGATTTTGATGCGGTTTTTTTTAATAGATAGAGTGATTCAAGAGGAAGGTTTATATGTATAATAACCATATGTTTTGCTTTGTAATTTCAGATAAATCACTACATAGTATAAAACAAAGTCGCTTTTTCTGTCCCTATATCCCTATGTACGCTTAAATCTTTAAAACTACGCAACGGATTTTGATGCGTTTTTTTTAATAGATAGAGTGATTCAAGAGGAAGGTTTATATGTATAATAACCATATGTTTTGCTTTGTAATCACTACATAGTATCAAACAAAGTCGCTTTTCTGTCCCTATATCCCTATGTAGCCTAAATCTTTAAAACTACGCAACGGATTTTGATGCGGTTTTTTGTAATAGATAGAGTGATTCAAGAGGAAAGTTTATATGTATAATAACCATATGTTTTGCTTTGTAATCACTACATAGTATCACTATCACTACATAGTATAAAACAAAGTCGCTTTTTCTGTCCCTATATCCCTATGTACGCTTAAATCTTTAAAACTACGCAACGGATTTCAAGTGATTTACGCAAGTGATTCAAGAGGAAGGTTTATATGTATATCCATTAAATAGTGGAGAAATACTGTTATTTTTGAGGTTTTTAATGTGATGTCGTAAATAATTTCAATTTTTCCGCTTATACATTGCAAACGCAGGCTGAACCCTACAAGATTTATCAAAATAATGTACTAATTATTGTACACATTAAAAAGGTCTACAGAAAACACAAAGAGATGAAGGTTTTCAAGGTTAACCCGAAGCAAAGCGAGGGAGGGCCGCTAGTAATATAATATAAAATAATATAATACAATATACTAGATTAATACTTGCGTAGTTTAGCATTCTAAACAATTCTTGTTATTTTTTCTGATTTAACTGAATTTAAAAAGTTTGTATTTTTTAATCAATTTTTGGAGAGTTGGGGGTGGGTAAATATTTCTTACTGGCAACTAGAATTATTTTCTGGCTACCACATTTTATCAAATATGTAAAGCCCTGACAGTAAGTATCTCCACCCTTATTTTAACTGTAATACGTGTGCACATGAAACTTTTAGCCACAAGAATAAAATATTTACTGGAAAGTGATTGTAACTTTCAACTTTTTAATGCTCTTAATTAACTTTTTAATGTCTATTTCTTTTTCTTTGGCTTTAGGCATGCTAGCTATAAAAAGGGGTTACTGTCTCATATTTCTCAACCTCCTGTTAAAACTCCCGTTAATAAAATCAACTTAAATCTTCAAATAACAAACTTTTTTGGAATTCATGGGACATTTTAAATTTTATTTAAATAAATTAATGGTTTTAAAGTAATAAGTTTTTCGTAAATTGATTTTTTTTCAAATATTTATTGAATACATGGGAAAGAACACTTCTTTGAAGATTATCTTCTAAAAATACATAAATAATGAAACATGCTTTTAAAGTTCAACGTCTTATTTTAGAAGAGATATGCCATTATTCCATATTGCTTGGCTGTACATATCTTCATCATTTTTTTTTAAGTTCTGAAAATTTAAACTAAATAAACTTACCAAACAAATTATTTAGTAGAATGAAAAATGATCACAGTCAGTTCTAGATGATTAATTAAAACACCCTTGACATTTTTATTAAAACAATAAAACCTATTGGTTCTGTAATAAAATGGCCTCCAAATGAGATCTTAAAAGAAAAAAGGAAAGCTCAATTTCATAGAATTCTCTTGATAGAATTTCAGCAAAATCTTTCGTGGATAAAAAGACAATTCTTCTTTTCAATGGATACAAATTTAATAGTGATAAAATCGTGGAATTCATTCTACTAGAACAATGCTTCTCTGGAGTTGTGTAGTAAATAACTAAGTGGAAACAATACTGGTGTAAAACGAGGTATGTCTTTGCAAAAACTGTTCTCGATTCTCAAACAGAATAATTTAGTTCCGCTTATATTCATTAGATTAAACGAATTGATTAAAGTAAATATTGCCTGGAGAAATTTGAACTTTATGCTCTTTTCAAATTGAAGAGAATAATTTGAAATAGTGGAAGAAAATCCTGAAACGAAATCTGATTATTTTTAAATTGTGCAAATGAAAATATGAAGTAAGCAAAGCAAGTAGTAGTTCAGAACATTTTGCTATTCATAATGTAGGTAATGACTTCAAACAAAAGTAGAACATACGAGAAACAGTATTTTTACAAAATTCGACATGGTGATTGAGTTATATAATCACAAATGTTACAGTTCCAAGCACGTAAGAGCTCTATATCTGAACATTTCTATTTAATACTATTTTCCAGGAAAAAAACAGCTAAAAACCTTTCAAAAAATTAAAGATTTAACAGATATTTTGAACGAAAATGAAAACAACTAATTTTCTTTAAGAAATATACAGTTTCTTTAAGGGTGATTCATACATGATTATTTCAGCAAGTTTATGGCCTTAAAATTATATATAGGGAAATATTCTACGACATTATATCTCTGTAGTGCTTTTGATACCTACAAAAGTTTATAATTATGGAATATAAAGAAGTTAGTTGTAATGGCTTTGGTGAAATAATTCTTTTTAAAGGTATATACCCTGGGTTGCAAACGTAATTTTGGACACAGTCATTTAGAAAGATTTTGTGAAAACTTGGATGATTAGAGTGAAGAGCAGGTTGAGCGGTTCCAGCAAGACATCAGAATAATGGAGCAAATGTACCAAGGACGTTGGGATCGCCACATGATGGCTGACAATTGTTGGGCCTTACAAAGAGATTGTACTGAAGAGAAACATTCTAGAAAATTATACAGGAAACTGTGTTAATAGTTTTATCAGTTTATATTTCTGTTTTTCAATACATATTTCACTCAAAATACAATGTTATAAAATGTGTAAAGTAAAAAAAAATAATAATAATAAGACTTTATTTAAAAAAATAGAGACAATACAGAATATTTGCTTTTATTTTCGTATTCAGCAGTCCAAAATTACTGGAAATCCGTTGTCCAACCCCTTGCCGCAAAACCAATGTTCCCAGGCGTTATCTTCTAATAATAAGTCTTTATTTTAAAAACTAGAGACAATCCAGAATATTTTCTATTATTTTCGTATTCAGCAGTCCAAAATTACTCGAAATCCGTTGTCCACCCCCGTGCCGCAAAATCAATGTTCCCAGGCGTTATCTTCTAATAATAAGTCTTTATTTAAAAAACTAGAGACAATCCAGAATATTTGCTATTGATTTCGTATTCAGCAGTCCAAAATTACTCGAAATCCGTTGTCCAACCCCGTGCCACAAAATATAGGTTCCCAGGCGTTAGCTTCTAATAATAAGTCTTTATTTAAAAAAACTAGAGACAATCCAGAATGTTTGCTATTATGTTCGTATTCAGCAGTCCAAAATTATTCGAAAGCCGTTGTCCAACCCCCGTGCCGCAAAAACAATGTTCCCAGGCGTTATATTCAATGACTTAGCATATTTTCTTAAGATCACTTCAGATAGTTTTAAGAAAGATAAAAACTACTTTCCATGCAAAAAATATGAATTTTGCATTAAGTTTTATTGTAGCGTATGATAGTTTCTAACTGAGGTTCAAATAACTTTCTTGCAATCAGAGTCGCATAGAATGGGAGAAGGGAAAAAACAGGGTTTAATTTGCACCGGATATGAATTTGATGCTTTTCTGTACAGGCTATCAAAGCACCAGTAGTGGAATTTTATTATGCTAATGAACCGTCTTTCAAGTTTGTCACCTTGTATCAAAGCACTTTACGCATCACTCTTTCTGTAACACTAAGTAAATTCAAGATAGAAATTTAACAAATTATAAAACTTAAAAATGAAATGTTCAAAAGTAAATTTTTACCAGCGTTTTTCAATAAAGATAATTTAAACAATAAGTTCTTTTTTCATTAAGAGGAAGTGCCTCCTAAACCAGTGTTGATTTCAAACATTTTTCTCCAGGGGGGATTTCTGAGCTCCGGAAGGGGACATCATGAAATTTCCAGGTGAAAGTGTATTTTTTTGGCCAATAAACACCATAAAACTTTTGGTATTCGGGAGGGGGCGGGAATTACATGCTCCAGGAGTTAATAATGCCACTCAGCCACTCTCTTAATCTAACACTATCCTAAACTTCCCGTTTAAGATCAAATTTAAAAACATAAACATAAAAAGATAAACTGAACTAAAAATTAACTGTCAGTGTGATTCAGAGGCAAAGCCTCCTATGGCGGAGAATTCTTAGTTTTTAAATATTTTAATTTTATTGAAAATAATAAATGTTGTTGTATTTTAAAACTGGAGAAAAATACAATTGTGTAAGTTAAAATTCTCAGTCCCAGCGCGGATATCCCACTCGGACCACCACATGAATGTAACACAACTTTGAACCTCCCATTTTTTATAAATTTTAAACACATAAACATGAAAAGAAAACATAACTAAAAATTATTATTTCCTCTTTCTCTTAGTGTTGAATTATTTTAAGTTACTCGAAAAAAAAAATTCTTTTTACTATGTATTTCAAAATTTCAGAAAAAAACCTCAGCTAATTAAAATTCAAAAACCGGGAAGGGATGTCTCACCCTAGTCACCCCTTGAATGCAAAGCTTAAAATAAACTTTAATCACATATACATACAAAATTAACAAAGATAACTAAAACATATACATAACTAAAATTAACTTTCATGGAAAATTAGAACGACAAAACACAATCTAACAGAAAGTTCTTAGTTCATCATTCTTTTAGTGTTTAATTAAGAATTTATATAATTACTCGAAAAAATAAATTTAGCTATTTTCAAAATTGGTGATCAGGAAAATTTGAGGAGAACGAAAAGGTCAGCCCCAGCCTCTACCCTTTCCCTTTTTAGTGACCGTGATTAGAGATTAAAAGTACAACTGGTGTTACTAAAATGCATAATTTTTCCTTCTCCACTATCAGGTATGACTTTCAGTTTCTTAAAAAAATACTTCTATTTTCAAAAAAAAAAAACATATGAAAATACACAAGTTTTCTTCTGATAGAAAATTTAAATTTTTATTAAAGCAGTTGATCTTTGTTCAGGTAGTTACAGATGCATTTCCTGCCAAATAAATTAATAATGTTTTACTCCTTCTTTTACTGACTCCATGAATTACAAATATTTATAATGGACAAATTTTTCAATCCATTTGTTTACCATATTCTTATAGCAACTCCAACTCAATGTGTTTGCATGTGCTTTGTTGACTGGGTTATGCTTTGATTTCGTCTCGGAAATTTTGTAATTCGCGTTTTTCAATATCATTACACTTTACTTTTTTTGAAATAGATATTTATAGCCATAAAATGGCTGAAAATGCGAAAGAGAGTCTGTCATTCAGGTCAAGAAAGGAAACTTGGATGAAATCTTTATTGCAATGGCAAAACCGAAATTGATTTGGATATCAGTGCGTCTATTTAAACAAACTTAATTTGCATATATTACTTGCTGGAAACTAATTAATTTATAAAAAACATTAATTTTAATGGATTTAGATTATTTGCTATTGATATTCTTGTTCGCTTCATACAAGAAAATAGCTCCAGTAAATTGTGTAGAGGGGATATTTTTGTTAATAAATCAACATTTCAGGGATTACCATACAATTTTAAAATTGCATATTAGATTCTGTAAAAAAAAAGTTTAACAGTTATAGACTGATTTTTAAAAGCTAAAAACGTTTCAGAAGTAAATCAAAGATTTACATACGATATGCGACAGTTTTGAATGGGAAAAACGGCTGTGGATATTTTTTGCGTTACAGTGGATTTGCCATCACCTATTAAACGCAAGTGTTAATATTTTTTTTTTTCATTTAACAGGTCAAACGGACCTCAATGGGATAGTACATATTTTTTAAGATTCAAAGAAATGCGTAGACTAAAGTATACAAAATATATATGAATTATGTAAATGCGAAAACATTAAATGCGCTGTTAGGAGCAAAACCATATGAAGATACAGTACCAGGGGAAAAAATGGAATGTGATGTGCACATTCAGAAACGCAGGATGGGCGATTGAACGGTTCACGAGCGGGACGATTGAATTAAAAAATGTGTTAAGCTGATAGTGATGGCGAAAGTATTTTAGATAAAAATCAACTAAAGTACAGATTAATGGATGAAATTTCATAAGACTATATGAATGTCGTAAACTATGGAATGACAGGAGGAAAACTATTTGGGCTATATATTATCACACACTGATGAAAATTTGGTGACCGGTGATGCAAACCGATTTTTAGACACTATAGATGCATAGCTGCCAACTTTTACGCATTTTTCCTATTATACTTTTAACGGAAAATATTATGTTATTTAATCACCGAAAATTTTGTTTAAATAAGGATTTTTTTCTCTTTATAAATAGTGGTAGTAGAAAAGCGTAAAAGTTGGTAGCTATGTAAATGGCGTGTAAAAATAAAGAACGAAAACAATCGCCTAAAAAAAGGAGGAAAAATATATTATGACGAATAATTTTAGATGATATCATGATTTTTTTGTTTCCTAAAGCTTGCATTATAATAAAAATTTATAATTTATAAACCATAATAGAATATTTTTTATTATTTTAAGCAGTACCGCATCTACTTGATTTGCACCGGATTTTGATGCTTTTTTGTACAAGCTATCAAAACACCAGTAGTGATAACTTTTTTGTGCTAATGGACAATGTTTTTATAAGTTTGGCACCTTGTATCAAACCGCTATACCCATCACTCTTTCTGTAATTATGAGTAGATTCAAGAGTATCTACTATAATACCCAATACTACGAGCAAAAATTATATTTCGGTTGAGAGATAAACACAACATTTAATGAATTATTATATTGGTATAGTGAGACTAAAAATCTGGAAACAAGCACCATATATATCTATAATGACTGTGCGATATAATTGAGGGCGTTAAAAAATAATAATTTGCAAATAAATGTTTTAGATTTGTTTCTAAAACACTAATTTATAGATATATTACAATTTTTCAATTGAAAACTGAGAATGTTTTTTACTTTTTTGTTGTTTACATGAGTAGTTATTTCAAAAGTACGGGTAGTGGCGAGAGTTTCATTACTTTTCTTCTCAAAGGGGCATACGTCAAAAGAGCGATATATCGGAATGAGCGAAGTAACAAATCAAGATAAATGATGGATTACTATATTATTATAATACAGTTTTCATTGAAAAATATTATTTCTTATGCTAAATATGTACACTAACTTTATTTAGGCAATTATTGGAATTTAATTTAAATAAATAAAAGCCATTTTCATATGCCATTTACGTATTTTTCGAAAACACATATTTAGAAATTTGCGTGCATAATAATTTCAGTTTTAATAATGATTAAAGCTTTATATTTTGTATGTGTGATAGCTATATACTTTCCTTTACATTGAACTAAAATCTAATAGTTAATCTAATAGTTTAAAATCTAATACCAGTTTGTGTATTCAAACATCAAAATATTTGTTACATATGTAATTATTGCAATTTAATAGTAAAATATATATCGATGGAAACTCGGTATCTCGATATTGCATTTTATTTATTTTTCATGTCTGTAAAATTCGTAAATGAATATTAAATGTTTCTAAGATTTTGAATGTATAGATATTTTTAGATTCTGCTCAAAAGTAGTATAATACTGATTTTTGAAAAAATATATCTATTTAAATATAATGATTTTATATAATTATATGATTTTTGACGAAAATCATTTATTAAATTCAAGAGAGAAAATACTGTAATATAAGGATAAAAAATGAAGGATTAAATTTGATTTTTCCGATAAATTTTTTTTGGATAATATTCATTCATCATCATTAAATTTCCCTTCTTTCGATTTTTTAATGAAAAAAACATATAGTATATATCTTTTACAGAGTTAAACGGAAATTTTAGTATTCTTATACCGTAGTTTTCATTTATAGAAAGAAAATGGAAAATGTTTGGAAAATTTTTATACTGACCTTATTTAGACAGTTTTGAGATTTTATTAAAAAATATATATATATTTTATTTTTGAAGTAAACAAAAATATTACGTCTGAACATATTTATATTTATTTATATTAAAATCATTAAAATTACAGACATTACATTAAAATTATATAAAACATTAAAAACATATTAAAATTGGACGTTTCGGATTTACATGAAAATCCCTCATCAAGAAACATTTTTCTTAACGTAAGTCACAGTTCAAAAATAGCAACACATAGAAAATGCAACGTATCAAAATGTCCAGGCCAAAGTTACAGTTATAATAGCACAGGGTATTCATTCGGGATTGCACCTGCTTCATTAAGAGGTAAATCTGTAATTTTCGTATACCATTATAACTGTAACTTTGGCCTCGACATTTTGATACGTTGCATTTTCTACGTGTTGATATTTTTGAACTGTGACTTACGTTAAGAAAAATGTTTGTTGATGAGGGATTTTCATGTAAATCCGAAGCGTCCAATTTTAATACGTTTTTAATGTTTTATGTAATTGTAATGTAATGTCTGTAATTTTAATGATTTTAATATAAATATATATTTTATTCTGAAAATGCATATTTACAAACGTGTGCGCATAACTTCAGTTCTATTAATTAAAATATCTTAATATTTTGCATGTATTTTTAGTACACTGTAAAAAATTTGGTGTAAAGTTCCTGAGAAAACCTGTGGCACCTTTCTGCCGCAGGTTTTTCCAGGAATTTCACCAAACAAATGCCAGGAAACTTACACAAGTCAGTTACACACAAAAGATATGGAACTTTACACAGATCACCAATCACTCTTTTACAATAATTCCGAAAAGTTACACAAAAGTTCAAAAGTATACCTGAGAAAACTAAGGAATGTTACACACAAAACATATGGAACGTTTCACAGTTGATCAGTAAATTCACTTTCTCAAGTATTTCGAAAAGTTACACAACATTGTGAAAGATGTTACACCAGATTTCTCAGTATTCTCGGATCAGAAGAAATAATCCAAGAAAACCCAGGAGTGTTACACAGAAACGTCAGGAACATTACGCAGATTTTTTACAGTGTATATACCTTTCATTAAATTGAACTAAAATCTAAGAAATCAAGTAAAAATTTTCGAAACTTGCATGCATTCACGGTGATGGAACAGTGGTTCACTAGAGAACCAATTGACAACGCTAAATGTCGATAGTATTAATCAACTTATTTCGACTTGGACACAGTTTCTGAAATTTTTTTAACTAAAGAATGCTATTAAAATTTAGTGGTGTCAGTCGCGCAAGTTTCGCGCCACTGTTCCATCACTGCATTCAAAACCTAAACAATTTTATAAAGATCATGTTTGTAGTTTTAAAATATAAAATATATAGAATTTCTGTATATTTTGATTACAATTTAGTTCATTTTACATCTGTGACAAACCTATATCTATGCTGAAATTTTACTAATACGTGGAATGTATATAAATTTTTAAATTCTGCGCACACGCTTGTATGTAGTGATATTTTTAAATAATTCAATTATATGAGTCTTAATGAATACTATTTATTATATTCTAGATATAATATACTGTAATATAAATATTATACAAATGTTAATATGTACAAAGACAAAGTTTGTGGATCATATCAAATGTCAGCGCTACATTTTGCTTCCTTCGACTGCTTACGGCGTTTGACTTAAGTAAAGCTTAAAAAACATATCAAATTGTTTTAGTGTCTTACTCATAATAGCAAAATTGTGGAAATTTATTATTTATATCAAGGTTGATTTTCAAAAATCAATTTAGAGCAGGGGTTGTGAACTTTATATTAGCCTCCCCCCCCCAAAGCATCTCTAAAATTATGATACCTCCCCCCTTCCCCGGAAACAATTTATATGAAACGTGAAATCTTATTCACACGCAAGCCTTAAAAGAACATTAACCCTTTTGTAACGGACGTCCTTTACGCTTCTTTTAATTTTTAGGCACCACTTTTTCGAATAGTAATTTTTATTTTAATCAATCTCTGAAATTCAGTGGTTAGATAAAGGGAAAATTACTGTGCGAAAATAGTGGTGTTCTCTTCAAGAATTTTGTGCACACTATAAGGAGACACGTACAC
This sequence comes from Maratus michaelseni, assembly GCA_963931845.1. Taxonomy (NCBI): domain Eukaryota; kingdom Metazoa; phylum Arthropoda; class Arachnida; order Araneae; family Salticidae; genus Maratus; species Maratus michaelseni. The sequence goes on along the minus strand of OZ007589.1, from coordinate 259,820,946 downwards.
CGGCCGTCAATCACAAAGTGGTTAACAATGACAAGTCACTTCACCTTTTTTTATCTTATTAAATCTAGCCTTTGTACAACAAATATATTGTTAATACAACTCTAACTTCACCTTCATATTTATATGAGTTTTGCTGTTCTTTGCCAATGCACCTCAATATAAAACGAATGTGTTTTATGATCTGCAGTTTTATTTTCACAAATTCTACGAGAGATTCTCATTTTTTTTTTCTTTAAAGTCGATAGTATTAAAGCATTTTATAACCGATTGTAGTATGTTATTATGAACAGGTGGAATTACTTTCGATACCAAAATTTCTCTATGAATAATAGACTACACAAAAATAATTTCTAGATTATCGTCCTTATAAATTTTAAATAACAATTTTCCTTTCTCAGCTTCTCTTGTAGCTGGTTTTTATTCCGCATCACCGCCAGTTGGCCATCAGGTATTAATTGTGTGTAGGGCCTGCAACATAGTTATACAAAATATACTTTTAATCTATTTTCTCCTCTGTTATCCTTTTGGGTATTTATAAATTTTTCAGAGTTGGTAGTAGCTGTTTTATGCATTTAAAATTTTATTTAGACTAAATGTGCTCAAGACAAACACTTTTAGTTAATTCCCAATATATATATATATATATATATTTAAGACAAAAAACTGTTAAGAAATGGTCTAAAAGCTAAGCTGGAAATATTCCCAGGTGGGGTATACGCCCCACGTTAGGAATCACTTCTATAGAGCCTATACTAGCATACTTCCCAACCTCCATCAAGGTTAAACACATTTCGAACAAGAAAATTTATTTGATATATCTTTATTTATTTAGTTTCGTGTTTCTACGTCGAGCATGTTTGATTTTAGTTTTTAAAAAAATTGTTCGAAATATATTTAACCTGTATCAAATTAACCCACATTTTTGGAAAAGACTGAGAAGTTAGCAGATGTGTACTAGTCATGCGAAGACATTCGTATGCTAATGTTAAACCGATGGTAGTATTCTTTAAAAATTTCCCATTTTCTTTTCAAAATTTCTTTTCAACGGATATTTAAGGTCGATGTGTAACTAGATATGTTTGTAGTCTTTCGATTTTGGTTGCAGTTTTTTTTTTTCTGAGGGTCCTTTCAGTTACCTCAGAAAAGAAACTGCAACACAAATTGAAAAAGTACAAAGATACCCGGTTAGATATCGATATCCGGTACTCTATGAAAAAAAAAATAAATATATTAAAATGCAAATGACAAATTTGTAAAAAATGCTGTCATTGGAAATTTGATTTTGGTTGGAAATTAGCTTTTGACTGTCATCGCGTGACTAGCGTAGACTCTTGAGATTGCGAATTTAAAACACGAATAAAAATATTTAACAAAACGTTTAGGTAAACATTCAAGCAGTTATTTTGACAAAAACATGCATCGTAGATATAGATTTTTTTTTACCTGTACGGCAAGATCCGTCATTTATGACAAAACAGGCAGTGCAGACACAGATTTTTTACATGTAAGGAAAAAACATGTTTTTATTTTAAGATAGCTACAGCTTTTTTAAATGTTTGTTTCTTTTTAATTTATTTTCTTTTTTGCTTGTTTTATTACTTAAAATATTATTAGCCACCTTAAAAACAATCACTTCTTATGATTTTTCAAGTTTATCTACGCGCAAAACAAATATTCGTAAACACTTAAAGGAAATTATCCACGTATTTTTCGAATCTTCTCATTTACGTATAGCAAAAAAATGCGGAATACGTGCAACAAATATGTGAATAAATAACGCATTTAAAGCATACACAAAACGTTTATCAAAACAATAAAAATTATTATTTTTAAAAAAGAAATCTATCAAATAAAATCTTTAAAGTTAAAAAAAAAGCCCAGTTTCGTAAAAATTCAGCAAAATCATTCCAGAATTAAAAATACATATATATCTTTCAACTGATACAAATTTAACAGTGACAAACTCAAGAATTTCATTTTGCTAAAACAATGCATCCCTGGAAATTTCTACAGTAATAACAAAGGGAAAACAATGCTCACGTAAAACAAGATATTTCTCGGCGCAGAAATCTTTTCGATTCCCAAATAAAATTATTTTGTTTCTATAGCTTAAAAGAATTGATTATAATAAAGATTCTCTGGATACATTGCCACTTTATTTTCTTTTTTAATTTAGTAGGGAAACTAGTAATAGCATGAGAAACCCTAAAAATAAATCTAATAATATTTTAGGAGACAAAATACATAAAATTATAAACTTCTGTCAGATTGAAAAACAGCTGTGCAAAATGTTTTCACAAAGTAATTTTAAGTAAAACAATAAAGTGAAATCACGAGTCAAGTATAGATTATGAAAAGCTTTCCAGCGCGTTTAAAATACTGTAACCAAATTTCACAATTAAAATAAGGTGAACCATGATATCTCAGTAAAAATTGTGGAAAACGCATAACACATGTGAAAAAAACAATTTCAGAAATACCATCTATGGTCAGAGAATTATCTGACTTCTTTGGTGCAGTCATGTATATGATCTATAGATTTATATTTATACTACATTGCTTACTAAAATTTTGTTTATTTTTGAAACGTATAGCACAAATCCTCTTCAATAACTTCTGTCATTAAACGAAAAATGCATTTGAATTCTTTTTTGTAGCTCTTTATATAATGTAAAGAATTTATACACACCAAGTAACATACTAAAAATTAGTTAAAGTTAAAAGAGCATAACACAACTGAGTTCGCATTTCCAGCAATTATATTTCCAGCTTATATATAGTACACTAACAGAATTATTTTGTGTTCCCTGTAAGTGAAAGATGAATTCTACTCACACAATATTTTACAGTAAGCATGCATTTTTTAAATCACCTAAGTGATGTATATAAATTTCAATTTGTTTGAAATAGTGTAATATCATTCAAATACGTTGCAAAACATTTTTCACATAGAACATAATATAACGGAGTTATTTTGAAAACGCCTTGTGCGTTCCTACAAACGAACTATGTATGTTATACACTTCATTTCAATATCGAACATATCATACAGTGAACATTTAATTAATAACTAATTTAATTAATAAATTTAATTAATCAATAACATTTTATATTATATAATATAAAAACTCAAAAAGAGTTTAAAGTAGAAAGACACATTCACCTTGTAGTTAACATAGAAAAAATATTTATTAAAATTGCTAAAAAGGTGCGAGAATTTATTGAAAATAAGATATATGAAAAGATGTATACTTTAACCCCAAGATCTTTCTATCACACACGTGATCATTTTCAAGGCGATATGTTAACTGGACTGAAATATTGCTTCTACTGTGCTGTTACATAACGGTTTTGAACAAGGGCCAGTCTATTAATAAGTGGTGTATAGTGTGTACAGTATAGGTGTTCAGTATAAGTATATGACAGGTGTACAGTATAATTATAAAATTGTCATATGATGATATTATTGGGAGATTAAATAACGAAAATATGTATGTTATTGAATATTCTAAACTGACAACAATGTATTTATATTTATTTATGTAGAATTATCAATTATGTATTTATAGAAATAATTATGTATTTATGGAAGTTTTATGGGTATTTATGTTAAAAGGTCAAAATATGCAAATAATATAAATACGTGCAACTGAATATAATTCGGATTTATAACAAATTTTGTTTATTACACGTGTGTAACATAATATCACATGGTAAAGATGGTCCCATCAGATATACAGAGAAACACTGGAAAATCAGTATGAACTGCGTCCTGTTATAATATCTATCTGTGCGAATGGTGTCTGATAGAAGTAGTATTTATTTTCATATAAAAACTACTTTGGAGTTCATTCTTTGAGATTTTTAATTCTAATTTAGGCAATTCAACAGACTATATTTATATCGAGAATAATTATGTCAACTGTCTTTATATCACGCGTCGTTATATCACAAATTAGAATGTTATCGCTCTATTTCCGTAACGCTCATACAAAACAAGTTCAATTTTAATAGCGCTTGTTAAGAAATTTTATTTATTTATTTATGTCTACTTTAGCAAGTAACTACAGCATTCATTGTTTTTAGTATAATATGCATATAATTTAATGTTTAGGTTTATTTGCAATTTATGTTCATTTTTAATGCCCTCGGTTATATGAGACATTATTTTTTATTTCCGTCTCTGCGATATAACTAACATTTATTATAGAAGTCAGCAAAAAAATTACAAAGCTTACTTTCATACAAAAATATTTTTGCAAAAATCGCAGCTATTTCTCTGCTTTTAGCATCCGAATGTACTACAAAAACAAACTTAACGGCACCTGAAAAGCAATTTTTACTTTTCTAAAGACAGGAGCTTTGTTACAATAGTATAATTACACTCAAACCGTTGTGCAAAAAGATAATTTCAAAATCTCCATTTCCTAAACAAAGGCGTCTTTAGCCAGCTCCAAAAGCCGATAAAAGAAACTTGTTTGAGAACAAAGATATCCTTTAGAACATGTAATCGAGTAATGCATTCGAGTGAATCGAGTGAAAAGTTTTGAATAAAATAGAAGCATTGAATCAAAGTCTGGATCGCGACGGAGGAATATTTTGCCCGCTAATGATTGACTTCGTCTGGCGCAATTTGCAGCTTTTCATTAAAATTTCCGACTGAAAATTACTGCAAATGCCCGAAAATGTAAACAGAATGCTTTAGACATTAGATAGACTATTGATAGAATTTTTTAAAAATTAAATTTCATTCAAAAAAGTAATAATAAGCTGGGTTTAAAAAAAGGAACAAAAGGTGCCAAAGAGTAAAAGTTCTTTTTTATCATCAAATTAAACCCTTTCATGCCCTTAAAATTTCACAGACTGCAGCGCTATAAAAATTTCCCGAATAATCGGTAACAAAATCTGTATAAACTCGTTGCCAACAAGTAATATAATATGAAAACTTATTGTTTTGGATTAATAGGACTGTGATGACTCGAATTTTCCAGAACATTTTTCTAAAAGCCTAGCTCTGAGAGTTTTCCCACGAGGCGGCAGCATGATATGAAGCTATAATTCTTCGAGTGATCATCGGGCGAGACAGAGAGAGAATGGAGGATGAAAGCAAGAATTCATCACAGTATCTCTTTGATAAATCGACAAGCAACCAACGAACACATCAACAAGCTTGTGGTCCCCTTACGGTACACAGAGGGGTAGATGCAAAGGACGGTTACGAAAAAGTCCCCCTACCAAATGAGAAAACTAGGTAAAAGAAGGAGAAATTAAAATGAAAAGCGATTCGACGTCTCCAAACCCACTCTCCCTTTTTTCCCTTGGACCGAGGAGATAAGAAAAAGTTTTTGGTCAGGGATCGAGAGAGAGAGTTTGAAAAGAAGGTAGAGTGTTGGATTTTGGAAGTGAAGGGAGATGACCTCTCGAATTTTTGTGAGCGAGACGATGAACTTATAGTGTGAGACTACAACCGGAGACTTGAGAGGAAGATATCTATCAATGATCTGAGTAGGAACGCACCTTGTGTGTTTACAACGACGAAACCGAGAAACCTTTCTCGGAAGGGATACCTATAAAAGAATACGATATTAGACGTGTTAATCAGATACCTTAGCACCTATCATTACATTCCAGACTTTGTTTCAATAATCCTCTAGCTTATCCTGAACTATCATCTGCTAAACCTACATCTTCGATTCTATAACGTGATTACAGTGAATGAATATGGATTAATTAAATCTATTGTTTTCTGCTAAAATATTTTCTGTGGTGGAACACGATATTCGCGCTATCACTCCATCTTTTCCCGCGTCGTGTTCGAAAACACTACAGGACAATATGTCGCATTATCATTTGAAAACTTATATCAGTGGTAAGCAATAAAAGGTTTTGATTCGATAAATGAAGGCCTATCAAATCAAATCTTAAAAGACAAAAGAAAGATCAATTTTGCAGACTTCTTATGATAGAATATCAGTAAAATCTATTGTTGGTTAATAAACAATGAGTCTTTTCAATGGATACACATTTAATAGTAATAAACTATAGAATATAATTTTACTAGAACAATGCTTCTCAGAAGTTTTATACGATAATAATTACGTTGAAACATTGCCGCCGTAAAATGAGGTATAGCTCGGCATAATCTTTTCGATTCCCTAAATAGAATTATTTTGTTTCTGTATCTTAAAAGAATTGAATGGAATAAATATTCTCAGCAAAAATTTCATCTCCAGTCTCTTTTTTAAAATTAGAGAAATACTTTGTAGTAGTGTGAAAACCTTTGAAAATGCGTTTATTTATTTTTAAGGAGAAAGTTGAATAAAAGGTTTAGTATTATTAAAGATTTTCAATAGATGAGTTGAACTTATACTTATTCTGCAATCATTAGTTTCTTACCGCTTCGTCACCAATAAAGAGATTGCCAAGCATTCGATTCACCAATTTGCCTAAAACAATGTTGGTTAATGGAAGTCGAAAATTGGAAAATAACTACCTATAAATTAATAAAGTGCACCATCTCAGAAATAAACAAAAGCTTTTTTTATATTAATATTACATTTTACTTTCTATTTCTATTTTATTTTCTATTTTTACTGTTTAAAATGTTTCATTTTTGCAGTTTCACAGCCACTTTGCATTTTTTTTATCAAGGATTATTTGGCGTTACATTTAAATCCATTCTTGTTGTAACTTGTATACAGTTGTAACCATAAACAAACAATATTTGGCGATTTATCACCCGCGCCCGACTAACAGTAGAAAGCTGTAAAATCAATTTATTGATTCATAATTAAGTTCTAAATTATTACAATAATGTATTGTCATCGGAAACACATCTGTGTACGAAATTTGTATAATTCTAGCATAACAGAAAGTGGGTGAAAAATCCATTACGAAATTCAATCTTTACAGATTTGAACCACGCTAAGCTAAATAAATGAGTGTAGAAAGGAAAAGGTATTTCAAAATTATGCAAAAACTGTTAAACTTACAGTATTTTCTCGAGACGAGCCGAGTGATTAGAATGTTAGGTTTGAGTCTGGACGGTGCGTGTACAAAACAGTGATCTGCTTTTATTTCAGCTTTTTAAATTCTATTTTTATTTTTAACTGTGTTTTTTCAGTTGCTTTGACGTTTATAGAGTTTTTCACTCCTTTTTTCATATTTTTCATGAGTAAAATTTAGTTTCTATAAATAATAAAACTTAAGTGATTTATTTCAATTTTAAAAATACAATGTTTGTTAAAACAAGATGATAAGAACTTCTAAAAGTTTCAACAAAATACACTTTTAATGATGAATCCGTGAATTCCCAGTAAAACTACTGGCAGCAAAGTTGCCGGACTTTTTCTGTTCCGTTGGTATATTTCCCGTTTTGGAAGAGAAAAGAAGGAAAAACTACGTTTGAAGAAGCGGTGAATTTTCGTTGTAAAAATTTAAGACATCACAATCAAAATTAGTACAAAAATATCACTTATATTCAGTTTAAAACTGATTTAAAAATAAAAACCAAGCACTTACTTTAGATCTTAAGGGAATCCATGCTGTGAAAGGTGAACAAAAAACAAACTTGTGTTTACAAGATCGTGTGGGTCACAGTCGAAGAATTTAGTCTGTGATGTTGATGACAAAAAGCAATACAGTTGCAATGCTGCCGTACGATACAAATATCACGAAAAAGCGAGGATTCTTTCATTGAGTTTTTTTCATTTCTGTGCAGCAACATGTCAGTTTTTTAAATACTGAAAACAAATATTCAGCAGCTAACGGAATATCGCCGTTGTCCACTTCCGTCTCCGTCCGTTCCGTTGTTTTCAAGAAATATGATGGAATTTTCTGTTTTTTAACGGAAAATACCCTTTTGTCGTGAAAAGGGACTTTTTCTGTGAAAATCAGGAAAATAATATCCGTGGTTTTCAGATAATGTTTAACAGTGTATCTCTTTCCATAAGAACTTTGTGAAACATAAATATCTACTTAATTCATAAAAATTCCTATGGACACTTAATTCCGAAATGTTAAACCAAATGAATTAACTCCACAAGTTCTAGGTAATTAATGAAAACATCCACGACATCTCTATCAAAATAATAAAAATTATTGATTCTGTAAGAAATGTTCTATCATATACTATCTTAAAAGACAAAGGGAAAGCTCAATTTCGTAGAATTCACCTGAAAGAACTTCAGAAAAATCCTTTGTGGGTAAAAAGAGAATGATTCCTTTAACGGATACAAATTTAACAGTAATAAACTCGAGTATTTCATTTAACAAAAACAATGCAATACTCTATAGTTTTCTAAAACAATAACTTAGCGGAAGAAATGCTGACGTAAAACGAGGTGTGGTTTGGAGTAAAAATCCTTTCGATTCCCAAATAGAATTATTTTGTTCCTGCAGCTTAAGAGAATTGATCAGAATAAATATTCTCTGGGGAAATTTCAACTTTATTGTCTTTTTTAAATTTTGGAGAGTAATTTGAAATAGTGTGAGAAAGCATGAAAATAAATCTATTTATTGTTATAGAGAGAAATTAAATAGAATTTAGTAATGCTTTTGAAAGATTGCTTACTGCGGAAAGACTAACAATATTATATTATTGATCTATCTTATATTAAAGTAGCTCTTAAATACAGGGTGATTCGTGAGACAAACTTTGGACATTCCGAATAGTAGAGCATCGTTTGAGGGGCTTCCTAGTTGCGATAAACTTAACGCCCAGTCTAATGATAAAATGTTTTGCATATAAAATTGCGCCATTGGGAAAAAGATGAACCGTAGTTTTAAAACTAAAGGAAGAGCTAAAATAATGGTTAAAATTTAAAAATGGAGAAGGTAGAAAAATTTGGAATAAAAACAGCAAAGTAAAAAAATATAATGACTAGAAACTAGCATGAAAATTAAGTTCAATATAGAACACATGGTATAGCTGTAGTTGTGGAAATTACTGTGGAAAAAAAAATAAAAGAAAATTCGGAACATGTTCGTACCAAACAATTGAAAATGCCTAGCAATCAATAGAAAGAGGGTTTAATAAACTTTGAGGGGTGGTGTAGCTCACTAAAACGAAAATTTGTTGTACAAAAAATCTGGTCGCAATCCATTTATTCAGCCATAAATACAGAATATTTCATTGGAAAATCGAACCCGAGTTTTCGTTCATACTTTTAATTATAATGAAAGTATTTTACCGATATTTTCAACAGACATAATTTGCTTTTTATGAAATGTTCTAACGTCCCAAGAACTGCTGTAAATGGCTGCAATTTGCGTCCTAACATCACTCACAAAGGCACTTCGTAATTTGGAATGTAGTTCATGGTACATACGCGTCATTGAGCTTATTACAGTGGACTTTCCGCGATGTCTATCACATTTCACACAAAGTAAAGAAATTCGGTTGAATATATCGGTAAAATATCTTCATTACAGTTAAAGCTGTGAACAAAAACTCGGGTACGACATGCAGTGAGACATGCATGGAGATGCAGAGAATTTATGACTGAATAATTTAATTGCTACACAGCTTTCCTATACAACAAATGTTCGTTCTAGTGAGCTGTACCACCCCTCAAAGTTTGTACACGTAATAGTAAATTTTGAAAACAAAAATTTAAATCTGAAAAAACATCAGTTGATTATGCTGCTTTCAAAAAAAGCCTTGATTAAAAGTAACACTTTTTTTTCACTTTTTAGAAAAGAAAAATAGCATTAATAGAGGAAAAATTCAGATTTTTGTATTAGTAAAATTTTTAACCATTCTTAATTTTTTTACGCACTTTAAGTAAAAATTGGTGTTCAATTTCCAGTTAAAAGCATAAGAAGTACCATATATTCTGCCTCTGGATGTTGACTTTTGCAAACAAAGTTTTTGGGGTGATAGTGATGACTTGGCACTATTTCGCGCATCGTACAAGATGACAGCAAGATAAAATTACAGAAATCCCATATGGAATCTGCAATTAAAACACACGCAATAATTCAATTTATATCATCTGTTTAAACGAAATAATGTATCAATAATTTGACTTAACGTTCTAAACTTAAAATGACACATTTCCATCATTTTTGACGGAGGCATATGCTAGTTATTATAATAAAAGTGATAATTTTACAAAAAGAAAGAAACATAAAAATATATTTTTTATTCAAAATGTTTTACATAAAATTACATAGTTTTATATGTATTTTCTGTTAACATCATTTGTATAGGAAATAAATCGGAAAAAGTAAAAATGAAGATAGTAGTCTAATATAGTAGTAGTAGTCGTAATATAGTAGTAGTAGTCGTAATATAGTAGTAGTAGTAGTAATAGTAGTGATTATGTTAAAATTGTGACAATGATTAATTTACTAAATCTAAAGTTCTGCAGTATTTAATGTAATATAATTTATTATTATAATAAAAGTAATAATTTTACGAAAGGAAATAGAAGTTTTAAAAAAAATTAAAAATCGGAAAAAGTAAAAATGAAGATAGTAGTCGTAATATAGTAGTAGTAGTAGTAATAGTAGTGATTATGTTAAAATTGTGACAACGATTAATTTACTAAATCTAAAGTTCTGCAGTATTTAATGTAATATAATTTATTATTATAATAAAAGTAAGAATTTTACGAAAGGAAATAAAAGTTTAAAAAAAAATTAAAAATCGGAAAAAGTAAAAATGAAGATAGTAGTCGTAATATAGTAGTAGTAGTAGTAATAGTAGTGATTATGTTAAAATTGTGACAACGATTAATTTACTAAATCTAAAGTTTTGCAGTATTTAATGTAATATAATTTATTATTATAATAAAAGTAAGAATTTTACGAAAGGAAATAAAAGTTTAAAAAAAAATTAAAAATCGGAAAAAGTAAAAATGAAGATAGTAGTCGTAATATAGTAGTAGTAGTAGTAATAGTAGTGATTATGTTAAAATTGTGACAACGATTAATTTACTAAATCTAAAGTTCTGCAGTATTTAATGTAATATAATTTATTATTATAATAAAAGTAAGAATTTTACGAAAGGAAATAAAAGTTTTAAAAAAAATTAAAAATCGGAAAAAGTAAAAATGAAGATAGTAGTCGTAATATAGTAGTAGTAGTAGTAATAGTAGTGATTATGTTAAAATTGTGACAATGATTAATTTACTAAATCTAAAGTTCTGCAGTATTTAATGTAATATAATTTATTATTATAATAAAAGTAATAATTTTACGAAAGGAAATAAAAGTTTTAAAAAAAATTAAAAATCGGAAAAAGTAAAAATGAAGATAGTAGTCGTAATATAGTAGTAGTAGTAGTAATAGTAGTGATTATGTTAAAATTGTGACAACGATTAATTTACTAAATCTAAAGTTCTGCAGTATTTAATGTAATATAATTTATTATTATAATAAAAGTAAGAATTTTACGAAAGGAAATAAAAGTTTAAAAAAAAATTAAAAATCGGAAAAAGTAAAAATGAAGATAGTAGTCGTAATATAGTAGTAGTAGTAGTAATAGTAGTGATTATGTTAAAATTGTGACAACGATTAATTTACTAAATCTAAAGTTTTGCAGTATTTAATGTAATATAATTTATTATTATAATAAAAGTAATAATTTTACGAAAGGCAATAAAAGTTTAAAAAAAAATTAAAAATCGGAAAAAGTAAAAATGAAGATAGTAGTCGTAATATAGTAGTAGTAGTAGTAATAGTAGTGATTATGTTAAAATTGTGACAATGATTAATTTACTAAATCTAAAGTTCTGCAGTATTTAATGTAATATAATTTATTATTATAATAAAAGTAATAATTTTACGAAAGAAAATAAAAATTTAAAAAATATTTAACACTTTCCAACTGAGTTGCAAAGAGATAAGATATAAACCAATAAAATTACAAAGAAATGTTCTTTATGTTTAAAATAAATTTAAAAAAAAGGGAAAGTTGCCTAATTTTTTTTAATTTTCTGTATAATTTTTTTCCGGCAACAGATATATTTTTAATTTTTAAATGAAATAATTTTAAAATCGAATAAAAAAACTCATTTTACATATCATATTTTGAATTTCCACACACAATTTTTATTAAAATCTAGAATCCGAAAAAGGCAAAAAAAAACTGCCAATCAATGGGTTGATAACTAACCTGAAAATGCCCCCCTCTTCCTTAAAAGTATAATTGCCTGCATCTGGGGTGAACGACTCATATTGGCAACCGCTGGTCTAGAGAATACAATTTTTCAACAGAATAATGACCCATTTTATATTTTTCACCATCGGAATGATCCTATAAAGCAAATGAAGTTTCCCTGTTGGATTCCCAATCAGATACACCTGTCGTAAATCCAGTAGAAAACCTGTGGGGGAATAATAGATTAAAATATTTATATAAAAGGTGTTCTGCCAATAAAGATAACCTAAAATATGCTATTAAATTATTCTGGGAAAAAATTCTCAAAATAACTTTTTTTAAACTATACTATTTTGTAACTTCTAGAATGATGAAATGAAAATAATTGTAATTTCTTTAATTATCAGCTTCATTTACCATTAATTTTGTTGATTACTTTCTTTATTTAAGCTGAATTCTGTGCTGACTCTATCGTGTTTCCCTTTTTTTTTCCCTGTACAACTTTAATGAAAGGAATATATGTATACAGTTATATAATATTTTGGATATAGTTTGATAGAAAAGAGATTTTAAATTTTATTTTGTCTTGTAAAAGTATTATATTCTACACATGAAATAAATACTCTGTTATTATAGAATTTTTAATTTAAATTGTGTTCTTTCTTTTTTTTTCGCCACTGTTTATTCGTAAACTTCTATTTATTCTTCAGACAGTTATTGGAATTTTTTCATCTGTATTCAAACTTTTATTTAGTTTTGGTCAAAATTAATGACATTTTTTATCGTATATTTTTATATCAAGATATGACAGTTTTTACATTATGTTTAAATGTTTCATTAAACATAAATCTCTTTCGAAAGAATACTTATATTTTCAAATATATATTACTTGTTTAAAACGGCGATTTTGGAAAGTAAACAAAAGTGCCAGGTTTCGAAAAACTATCCCACTGTTAGTGCTGTGAAAGATAATTTATGTTCTTGCATACGTTTAATTTTACAGTTCATGGGAATCGTTCAAACATTGTTTAAACAAAGAGAATTTTTTTATACTTGTGGCTGCACCACCAAAATCTTCATTTCAAAACTGAAATAGAAATATTTAGGATTTGTTGCTAGTAAAACTGTATCCAATTAAGACTATAGTAATAGTTTTACAAGCTTTTATTTAACTTGCATTGTCTGTCCGTTCGGTTCAAATCTTGCAGTCTTTTTTTTTTAGTACACATCCTGTGCTACAATTGCCTAATTTTTTTTAGTGTGTGGAACTTCCAACAAAACAATTTTCTGTAAAAAAAATATTTGAAATTTGCCTCCTCCACCCCCCCCTCCTGGGCAAAAACATTTGCTCATAAGGATACGTAAAGGTCATCAGGTATTGGATCACGTAAATGTCATTTACTGCTTCAGACACAAGGTGATTTTCTTCGATTAATTCATGCGCCATCTTTAAGTTCCGTGCAAGGGGTGAATGGATGTGGGTTTGTGTTGGAAATCTGGACAAAATCTTGTCCCCCTTTCTCTGTCAAGTGGTTTGTTCGGGAGTAAAATCGTTCCGAACCGGTTTTTCTTTTTGCATTTCGGTCGTAAGGGCACTCTCTTTTAACTGTAACTGTATGCATATTTTATTCTAGTTTGAGGTACGGAGTAAGTATATATCTAGGGTGAAACAACTCCATGGAAGGTGTGGTGATGTGATGGAAGGACAGTTAACCCCCTTTCTGAATGTTTATTTGCTATAATGTGATACCAAAGTTCCCAGCAATGGCTGGAGGTCTATGTATATATCTTTATTTAAGTTTAACATTCAAGTTGAATGAATAAATATAATTCTGATTTCTACATAAACTGTTTCTTCAATGTGCTATATACTTAGTCACACCACAGACCTTAACCACTGTGCTTTACAACTCTGCTCAATCTTTATCAGTTTGGTCCTTAGGAGGACGTTCATAATTTTTGTCTTGCAAAGAAGCTCGATTTAAAATTGTATATTCATTTTATTTTTTTTAACAAACTGTTATATTATAACTGTATATATAACTGTATATATAAATTATATACAGTCCTAAAAAAACGAGGGTGTTCGGGAGGTTTCATTTGACTGGGAATTATGTCTTCTATAATTATGTTGGAAGAAAGAAAGCTTAGCGGGATGTCTCGATATTGAAACCGAGAAAAACTTTATATTTTTTAATAAACACATAATTCTGAAATCATGGTTTCAGTAAATTTTACCATCGGATACCAAACAAGAAGTCTTTAGGAGTTAAGTAGATGTAAATTGCTTGATTAATTACTTCTTAGCTTTGAAAATTTTAAAGTTTGTGTCTCTTTCAACATGGAGGCGGATTCCTAAGCTTGATTTTATTCATACAGGATCATATAAAACACAATTCCAACCCAGTGATACTTACAGCAACTTTCTACTATTATTTGTGGATAAAACAATACGGAGGGTGTGACTTTTTTTTGTAATTTTTGACTAGGATATATTTTGGTTTCATCAGAAAAAGATTACATGTTAAAATGATGTTTATTTTTTGTTTGTATGTTTGTCTGTTTTGAAAAATATTATGTTAGATGAAATATAAACATGATCATAATTTTTGTCTCAGAATGTTTATACATAATTTTTTTTTAGCTGTAATGGTTTCTTATCCTGCTCTGATATCGCGTATGTAAAAATAAGCAAAAATAAATAAATCTAATGTATCTGGTTATTTTTATATTTTTCTGTTTAAATTCAAACTTTAATTTTTAAAAAACAAGTACCAATGCTAATTATTTTTTAATAAATCATAAATTCTAAATAAACATAACAGCAATGTTAAACAGACATAAAAAATGCGCCAATATTAAACTGAATGCTTTATCTATCATTTTTGTCTAACATAAAAATATAATATTTTATCAAATCCAATTTAAAAATTAAACTGAACATAAGTCTTTTTTCCCACGAAAAAAACAATCAATTTTGGATGTGAGATCAGGTTCAGCTGACACAAAGAAACTGCTCATCTTACAAAGCTAAGTTGGATATTTTTACTTTGAAAATTCGAGATCTTTTTAAATAGGAAATCCTAAAAGGAAATTATAACTATTTCATCTTTTGAAATACATCTTCACTTTTCGATTTGAGATTGTATTTACTCAGTAAATGAACAAGTGATAATTATTTAAAATCACCGTCAATCATATTTGACAAGTATAAAGACTGTTTCATTTATTAAAAATGCAACTAATTACTTTATTTTTTTAAACTATACTACAGCATGCATCTCAGACGAAATGCACTAGTATACTAATGACCTAAGTAATATCTTATAATCTAATTTATTAGATAGTTTAGTCTATAGTAAATCCACAAACATATATTTTGTCACTTTCCCTAAAGTTAATAAATGTGTAGTATATTTTAAAGATGCTAAACTGTTCGATTTGATATGATATTGAACGATTTAATGTTCGATAAATCAACATTTGAACGGGGGATAGTTTGGGGGTCTGGGGGTCATGATGGGTGAAAATATACCAAAATTTTTTGGAAATGCTTTCCTCTGAACGGCTGCAATGCGTAGCTTTTTGTAATGAAAGCTACCTAAAACATGATTTAGAAAAGAAAGGTACCACAATGCTAATATTAGGAAGAGAAGGAGAGGTTTTTTTACATTTATATTTATTTCCTGAAAGTTAATCCAGTTTATGTCTTTAAAAACTTTACATTCTTTGTTAAAGACTCCAACAGTATGCACAGGCTTAGCGTTAGGGGTGGGGCCCACGTGCCGAACCAACATTGTAAACACCATTTTTTTTTTATGATACAGTCAATTAAAACATTTTTTTTTTGTCCGAAATCGAAATGACAATGAACTACTTTTATTTTCATTTTATATATAAATTTTATATTTCTCACTTTTTATAGATTTACACAGTGCAGTAGATTACCTCTTTGGTAACTAAGTTTGCGTGCTCAAATCTGAATGGAATGATTGTGAAATATTTTCAGAATTTACTTGCCCCGTTAACAAGATACCACTATATTCTTCTTTAAAAATACCTCTTTAAAGATGTTCCACTTTTGGCTATGTAGTTAAAATATGTTTTGTTCATAATTAAATATCCACAATATGCATAATTAAATAGGAGAAACCGCAATGGCAATTAATACTATAGGTACCCCATGAGTTGAATAACTCCATAAGATCTTTAAATTTGGAGAGGGTAAGTTTATGGGTAGGGTTAAAAATTATTTTGAAGTCGTATTGTCTAAGAATTATAGCAATAGAAAAAGTCCTTCCGGCATGTACCGGGAGGGAAAGGTAGATTTCATAGTCCATGTTTTTAAAAATTCAACTCATTTTACTTAAACACCTGAAACTAAAAAGCTTGGAACCCGATTATAGAACCTTTAATCTCGGTTTTTGTCTATACTTCTTTTGAATGAGAATTTCAGCATAACAAAAATCAGATTGTTTCAAAATGTCCGCCACCTTAGAATTTCAAACTGCCATATCTCAGCCATCCTTTTAGAGAAAGACAAAACAAAAAATGTTCCAGAATCCTTGTATCACGATCTAATACTTAGCGGAAATAACTTTTTCAATTTATAATTTTTTTTGCACATCTTTTTGAAATTTTTAAAATTAATAATTTGTAACTGGCCGTCATGTCGGAAGAAGCTGGCCAACGAACTCAGTTGAGACCTTGGTATGTTCAGTACACGTGATCAGTCACATTCATATCGCTTCATAAATACAAGAGTATAACAAATATCAGATTGTTTCAAAATCTCAGCCACCCTAGAATTTCAAACTGCCATATCGCACCCATATTTTAAGATAAAGCCAAAACAAAAAATGTTCCAGAATCCTTATATCCAGTTCTAACACTTAACAGAAATAATTCTTTCAATTTATAATTTTTTTGAATACATCTTTTTGAATTTTTACAAATTTACAAATTTCCAAATAGCCGCCATTTTGAAACAAGATGGCGGATGAAGCTGACCAACGATATATATAAATTAACATTTGAACGGGGGTGGTTTAGGGGTCTAGGGGTCATGATGGGTGAAAATATACCAACATTTTTTGGAAATGCTTTCCTCCGAACGGCTGCAATAGGTAGCTTTTTGTAATGAAAGCTACCTAAAACATAATTTAAAAAAGAATGGTAACACAATGCTAATATTTGGAAGAGAAGGAGAAGGAGGTGAGTTTGAGGACTAGTGTGCTTAAGTTTAAATAAAGCAGTATCAATAATAGAAGGTATATGACCTCTGTGAGCCGCAATGGCTTTAACAAATTGAATATCACTATTAAATGACTGAGGATCAGAGAAAACATGCATGGCACGATTTATAAAGGTATAAAAGGTGGCCATTTTTTGACTCGGAGGGGGACAAGAACGAGCATGGGGTTGTGCCATACATGTTTACTCTGATCCTCACTCATTTAATAGTGAAATTCAATTTATTAAAGCCATTGTGGTTGACAGAGGATATA
This sequence comes from Maratus michaelseni, assembly GCA_963931845.1. NCBI lineage: Eukaryota > Metazoa > Arthropoda > Arachnida > Araneae > Salticidae > Maratus > Maratus michaelseni. The sequence goes on along the minus strand of OZ007589.1, from coordinate 259,803,332 downwards.
CCTCCTTCTATTATTGATATTGCGTTATTTAAACTTCAGCACCTTCGTTCCTCAAACTCACCTCATTCTCCTTCTCTTCCTAATATTGACATTGTGTTACCTTTTTTTCTAAATCAAGTTTTTTCCATTGCTAAAACTTTTAGACAATACGACTTCTAAATAATTTGTATCCCTATCAATAAACTTACCCTCTCCAAACTTAAAAATCATTTTGAGTTATCTAACTCATGGGGTATCTATAGTATTAATTTCCAGTGCGCTCGTTAATATGTTCTACATTCTGCTCCCAAAACAGTAACAACACGGATTCTTCAATAACACACAGCCGACCTCTCACTCGTTTATAGAATCATAATTGTAGACAAATATGTTGGAGGATGTGCACAAGAGGCAACTAACTCGTTGATAGAATCATAACTCCCAACAAATATGCCGGGGAAGCGCACAGCAGGCAACTCACTCTTTGATAGAATCATAATTCTCTACAAATATGCTGGGGGATGCGCACAAATGGCAACTCACTTGTTGATAGGAGAACACAAACAGGCCGTCAAGCACGGATAACAATATTCAACCAGGCGGTTACACAGTTAGACATCTGAGGTCCTTAATACATCCGATGTAAACTCGAGGACTTGTCCGTCCGGTATACGCAGATATCCTCACATCCAAACGGTTCGCCGATATTAAGTCTCAAAGAGGGAAAATTTATAATATTTTCAACATTCTGAAGAAAGGGCAAGAGAGGAGACAAATGTATGAATATGAATTGTAAGTATTTTTCTCAACATACGCTAAATTCCCAATTTTCCAACCAGAGAAACCCTACGCGCCTACTGGCTAAAACTATCACGGACCCCTGTAACATTATAGCAACGCTAACGCAAAATTAATATTTAATAACACTGACCCCTTGACCTATTTAATAAACTCCGAGATTAACACGCCAACTATTGACAAAGTTATGTTCTGAAACCAAATTTCTCGAAGATTAAAACTGTCACATCCAAATGCATTTTATAGTGCCAAAGGGGTAAAGTTACGTCACAGACGAAGGTTCATTACTTAAGAGGCCTAAAGGTTATGTCACAAAATCTTTGACACTTAAAAGAAAATCCGTTGACAGACCCTACCCCTCAAGTAGGCAACCACACACAAACCCACTTTCCGTTTTTTTTAAATATGCTGATAAATACCTTCCTTATGGTATGTTTAACTCAACACTTTCTGCCACAAGCATAGAAAGCCTTATTACAGTTTAATAGGAAATATGCTTTCTCTATATATGTTTTTCTTAATTTTTAAAAGCTCTCTACTTTTTTCAATTACAACGTAACACAACGTACACCCGTATGAACCTATGCCCACTCGAGCCTCTAATAAAATGAAACTTGGAATTATTGGATTTTTTTTATCTCGGTATCGATTCAATTAAAATTTTCAGCATCGTCAATCACGTTGCTGCAAATAGCTTTGGTATTCTTCCAACGTGAATTTAATCACGACAGTACAAAAATTTGCTGGAAAGTTCATTTCTTTTCAGTAAAAATCGCTTCTCCAAAACATGTAGTGATACGCGAGAAAATACCAAAAATTACATAAAACATTTAGTAAAAATTCACAAATTGCAGAAAATAATTATTATATGGTCAAAAAGGGTAAGACCAGTTTTCATTTACTTACTACTGTCAAAAAATAGCCGTTAAACGCTAAAAGAAGCATAAAATAGTATTCGTGAAAACTTCCAAAATTGGAGAAGACAAATTTTACTATATTGCAGCAAAAGATTGAAACCAATTTCCTACAAATGTAAAAAAATCGCCGGAAACGAGAAAATTTTAAAAAATATATATATATCGCAGAGGACAAAATTTACTATATTAAACTAAGAAACTGCACTCAATTCCTTTTACGAAATTTTAAAAAATGCCCCAAAATAAAATAAAATGCTCAAAATCTCACAAAATATTCGCAAAAATTTCAGAAATTGCAGCTGACAAATTTTACTAAATTTGGCTGAAAGATTGAAACAGAATTACTGTTTTAAACGTCAAATCATCGCAACAAAACACGAAAAAACGAATAAAAAATTCCGAAAAATTAAAAAAAAAAATCTCCGAGAACAAATTTATTAAAATTCGAAGCATTCCTATTTTGAGTCATCAAAACTCACCTCGAAACGTAAAAAAAATCGCATGAAAAATTTGTGAAAAATTCATAAATTGCTGAGCGAATTTAAAAGAAGATAAAATTTACTATATTTGGCTAAAAGATTGAAACAAAATTATTTTCAGTAATGTGAAAAAATGCCCTCGAAACGCGGAAAAGCGCTAAAAAAGGCATACAAAAATTTAAAAAAATCTTTTCAAAACATCCTCCGAGGTACATAATTTCAGACATACTGGTACCTTCCTGCTAAATCTTGTACCTCTGTACGAAGCGAGCTCTTCAGAAAACTCCGCACAGACACACTAACATCTTCTTATTCTTATAAGATAAGTTGTGGATGAAAACATTTCTTAACTATCAATCTTCACCGGAAGTACAATAGAGGTCACTTCGAAGTTTTTTAACGAATGGATCTGTAAAAAACATGCCAATGAATGTTTGATACTGCCTATTTTTTAAACTCTTTCTGAAAAACTGCGTGGATTTTTCAATAAATAGATATGTAATACTGATAAATTTTAATTTATCAGAATTTCATTTTAAAGCAACATTTCGAACTTCTTCCAAATTTCCCATATCACCTTTGATTTGAGCAGTCGAAATTATATACTTCTTTTTAATTGCTAAAAGGTGTAAAATAAAAAGATTATAAATAGTAAAATTGGTTCTATTATACTGTTGACTTATGTAATAAAATCAAATAAATCTAATAAAACCTATTTTACTGTTTATAACCTTTTTATTTTACAGCTTTTAGCAATTAAAAAGAAGTATATAATTACAAGGTGTTATTATTTGTTATATTCAACAGTCGTTATTTGGTTTTTTTCCCATCTTTATCTTTAGGAAAAATTTCAATTTTCTATTCATCATATTGCTGATAGAGAATATTTTTTACTTCGTCTGTTGCCAGATCACGGTCATGTATTTCCAATAATTAAACATTTTCTTTCTCTACTTTCAAGTTAATATCATAAGCGGTTGCCACAATATTCTTTATCAATTTGTGTCCTTTATTTGAAGTTTTTCCATTACAAAAGTAGATGACACACTTTCTTAAATGCTGGTTTGAGCCAATTCAGTGTTATTTCTTTCCAAGCCTTTACAATTAGTCTAATTCGTATGACAGTGTTTAATTATTCTTTCAAGCATTTTTTGGGGGTAGTGTCATCACGCATTCCAAAGTACCTGCTAGAAAGTACTCTTTTGCAAAGAATTTCAAAATTTGCAATTATCAGCGTATCCTTAGCTTGAATCAGATATGTAGCTTTAGGAGAAAAATCACCTTCATAAAATCTAATTGCGTTAGTATCTGTTCTTATATGCCCATTGGATGGCCGCATTATCGAAGGTCTTTCAAAGCAGTTTTGCTCAAGATAGGCTTTGATAGTTGATTCAAACACTTCGCGAATCCAATCACTAAATTTTATTCTTGCGACCTATTCTTTGTTGTCCGACTTCCACAATACAACAGAATTGATTTCAATGTATTGAGCTTTTGAATACTCGGGTATTCTGTAACTGGTAAATTAAGATTGGGTTTACCTTCCAGTCATTACTTGAACTTGCTGCTACAAGCAATGCTAACCGATCATTGTTTAACCTTTCACTAGTTTATGCCCATGGAAAGTATTTTCTTCGTTCATTATAAATGTCCTGCAGGGCATTTTCTACCCAAATAACCCAATCTTTTCGCAATGGTAGACCAGTTGATGTAAGTATTATCCTTCTCCTACAGTTCTTGCAAAGTAAATGACAAATTTATAGACGGTTGCTTTACTAGTCCTAATTGTCTCTCTGTGGCTCATTTTATTAAAACTGTGCCATCAAATAATGAATAGTAATTAACGAAAGCATGTTTTGCCAACCAAGGCATGTTTTCGTACAGCCATATGTCGTTAACCAAACACATCGTTAACTGAAGTTTTACCTCTGAAATGTGGACAATTCCGAATAGGGAAATAATTCCGCAGTCCCAAGGTGTCCGCTATGGAGAGGTTTTGTTGTATATACAAACAGTAAAACCTCCGTAACGGACACTCCCAAATAACGAATACCTACATTTTGCGAACACCTTTTTTTCAATCCGCAACACATATATACACTGGTGTCCAGAAATTAAGAGGCAGTGACCAATTTCAGACGTTTCGTCGTATATCTTACTGAAACTCGTGAAGAAATACCTGGAATGCCCTTGAACTTTGAGGATGTAAAGAACATGTTTGACTTCATGTTTTTCAGTGAAGATTTTGTCGCGAGGACAATTAGGGGGGGCGCAATAATAATTTTAATAAAAAAATATTTTGGATCACCCAAGTAACAGAAAATGCTAAAAATTATCTGTCACTGTAGCAAATGACTATGTAGGTCCTGTTCAACATTTGTGTGTAGTTGTGTAAACATAGCACGTATATTCGTGAAGATGTTAACGTTTCTGTGAAAAATTTAAAAGTTTTTTTTTATACATGCAGAGCTTTCAGCCGAATTTAACACCGCTTTCTTGAAACTTGACAAAAAATCGTAGAAATAGTATACTGTAATTAAAATATTAATATATTGAATATTTGATGAGATATGGGTATTTGTATGAAATAAATTTTAACTGCGCATGCGTGAACTACAGCAAAATGTTTTTGTCATGATTTTGATAGTCAATAGAGCAACTCGTATAAAAAGACCAGTGAAATATCGTGAAAACTCAAAAAGTTACAGTAATAATTGAAAAATTGTGGAGGAAATCCCATATAATCATATGTAATAATTTTTGAAACGTTCCACAGAAATATCAATAAGCTTCCTTTGAAACATAAGGAATGTTCTTTTTCATTTCACAAGAAGGTTATAGATTTTTCGGTGGAAGGATCAGACAAAGTAACCAGGTTCCTGCCCCAGTCCCGGCATTTTCCCTCTGTTGGAGTAATTCTCAACTATGATATTCGAACCATTGTATAAGATTTACCTAGTTGAAAAAAATATCCTCTCTTCATTATGACCAATTACATAGCATACAAAAGTTTCCGTGTTATATCACATTCATCGTGTAAAATGCTATAATTATAGCTCGAATGAATGAAATTAGCGCCGCAGTTCACAGCCATGCCCATCAAATAAGATATAATTGTGCCAACCACGATATCGTTGGGATAGCTTAGTAGGAAGTGCGTTGACACGGCCAGCCAAAGCACCAAGGTTTGAGTCCCTGTATAGGCATTTTTCGCTCTGTTCGAATAAATCTCAACTATGATATTTCAACCACTGTGTATGGTTCAGAATTATTTAGAAATTTTTCTGTTAATCTTAACAAACGTCCCTAGATTTATTAATATTTTTTTATAGTGCAGTACAATCGCACCCCAAGTACCTGCAATGTGGGAATGTAAAATCTTTAACGCGAAATGAAAGACCACTTACAGGAGAGAGCTTCCTTTGGTCAGTGCATTTTTTCAGTGTACTACCAACTAAGTGGAAGTTCGAAAATGCATCTGAAATATATATTAGAATATTACTTTTATGTAAACTAGTGCTAATTTATTTTTTATTACTAATTAAAAGGACAGCAAAATTATCACCTTGTATACAAATTTGATTTAAACATTTCAAGTTTAAGAAAGCGGAAGAATAGCGTATTATATATATCACTGATTAGCGAATCCGCTTGCAGACTGGTACTACTATTTTCGAATAGTAATCTTTGCATGATTCAATGACATAAGATCTGCGATTAATGTTTCACAATAGAAAAGCAAAATTTTCCAGGAAATATTTTAAGTATAAATAATTATTTAAAAAGGCAAACGTTTCGGGTATGTACGCGGAGCATTACCATTTGTTTTGCAGTCTAAAGATTATAATATTTAAGGCTTTTACGGTGTAATGCTTGTTCCCCTTTTACTTAATAATGAAGGATTCCATTCACATGAGTTTTCAATAAAACACTGTTGAAATATACATTTCTTCTGTATGTTTTATTTTGTGCTTAATTACCCCTAAAGCATACCTTGATAAACAGGAAAATTTGCCCCACGCAGTCGTTTCTAATTGCGCACAAAAAGGTTTACATTCATGACTTTCTATTGCAAGGAGTGCGTTTTCAATTCTCTTGAAAAAAAAGTCTGGTAACACTTATTAAGAATAACAGAAATTTTACTGAATAATTATGAAACGTTCCGCTGAAATATTTATAAGATTCATGTTAAATATAAGGAATGTTTTTGTCGACAATGGAAACATAGCATTGAAATGTCATCTTGATGCGAAATGAATAGAAACTTTTCCAGTGTTTCGCAGGGAGCTTACAGATATTTCAGTGGAACGTATTCAGTAAACTTTCAGTTATTAACAAGAACCGACCTTTAACATAATGGGCAACCCAGCTGCTCATTATTTACAAGCCCCGCTCTTGAATATATTTAATAGTGTATGGTTTTTTAGATCTTAAAAAGTAACTTTTACCAACTTTAGACACAGTTCGTTAAATGAAGATTGATATAACATATATTTAGGTAAATTAAAAACTACGAGCTTATCTGAAATTTTTAATAAAGGTTATAAAAATTTTATCAGAATCGCATCCGTGATCTTCAAAACTCTGTAGCCGTTCTATTGCTGTTCTTTTGCGTTAAAATATTACGGTGCACGCCAAACCATACAGAAAAATCCAAAGTCACTATAGAAAATGTAAAATAAAATGTAAAATAGTATTAAAAAAACATAGGCCAGCTTGCTATTTGAAAATTTTAACAAAACTATCACCAAAAATGCCCATTCCAACGAAATAAATTCATAATCGGAGTATTCGTTTATAAGTTATCCATGAACCCACTACATGAAGCATATTGTCGAATTATATAACTTTCTTCTTAATGTCGAATAAAAATTTTGTTTAATCGTTAAAATCTCAATATGTAATAATATAGCATCAATACTGATTGTACAATGTACCATTACCCATAGTAATCAGTAATAGTTTGCACTGTCGTCTATTTTTATTATTAGTGAAATATAAATTTTAAAAAACTGCAAATGAAACCTTAATTCAATTCCGTACACTATCAAAAATCTGCAGTAAAAAGTCGAGTCATTCGGACTGTTTTTTAATAACTGCCTTATTATGAAGGAGGTATGACCATATCATGGTCGGCGTCAATTACATTTAAGTAACGTTTATCGATAGAAATGTTAGACTAACTGTACAATTTTCTGAAAATTTTTAATAATGTAGCTCTTTTAAATTTTTCATGTCAAATGGTAAAAAGACGACTTAAGTTGGTACTGAGACTAAAGTTATTTAAAATATTTTCAATAACCCAAAATCTGTATAGCTCCTAATTTAAAATAAATTTGTATCCCAATTAATAATATTATTTTTAGCTAATAAAATGCATGAATTATAAAATTAAATATGTTGTTTTTTCTAATGAGAGACATTTCTATTTTCGTTCATAATTTTGCCTGCTTAAATCTTACCAAAAAGTGTTAATACACCCACGTACATTAAAATGCATAGTGTTTAATCAAATAAATCATTCTTTTTGTGTATTTCAAATAACAGTTTCAGTGAAATATAGTTAGGTAGCAACAATTCAACAACTTTCCCTTACACTGCACTGAATAAATATTAAAATATTGAAGAAAATCTACCCACATTTCTCTGTGTTTTAATACCGTAATGTACACTGAAAACTACAAAGGATACCTTTCTGCATGAATACTGAGATGTGTCAGATAAGCATTACCACACATCCTTCATTAATAAAGCGTTCATCTTCCCTTCAACATTCTTTCGAAAATCCCGTTATTTTCGATAAGATTAAATTAATTAGTTTTCTGATACAATTTATTACCTTGAGATTTGTTTACAAAATATTTTGATAGTTTTGAAATGTCTAACAAATTCATCTTTAAATATCCTCCAATAACAAACAAACTGTTAAAAGAGAAATCGAATGAACAAAGATTTGCAAGTAGTGAATCAAATATTTGTGTTACAATGCGGTAGTCGAAGCAGAAGCAAAACGACAACTTTGTATCAAAGAGTCATAGATTTTTCTGAATCGATTTGAAATTTAAATTACTAATTCCCAACCAAAATACATTTTCAGCTGACGCCTCAAGCATTTCATGATTGTTTCTCTATATTTCATGAAGTGATGTATTTTGTAGCATTCAATCGTTTTACTTTATACTCATGTTGAAGAAACTGTAAATGATTATATATAAATGAGTTATTTCGAAATTACTTTTATGTGAAATCAGTTCATCAAATATATGACAATTTTAATATGAGTGTACATTTTCATTTAACATCTCGATTACCATATATAAAAGCGTATAACACGTTCCGCTGCATAATGCACGCCTACGATTTCATATTATATTTTAGGTATATTCGTTGCATTAAGTGCAATATCTTCTTTCCAGAAAATCCTCTATGAAATATCTTGCATAGAAATACCATAAAGAACATTAAACGAGCAATCGGGGTGGAGCACTCACGCCGTTTATTAGCATACTGGTCACAAAATGAGTAGTTTGAGCAGAATTTCGCTTGTTCGAAACCAGCACTGTCTGGGCGTAACTGTAAAAGGTTTTTCCTTTTACGGGAATGATAATTCAGGTTCCTTTCCCTTCAACAATCCTCCCTAAATACATCCATCCTTTAAAAATATGGCCGAAACTGGTCTATGCTTAACAAAATCCCTATAAACAAACATAAGCATGAATATAAAGGAAGAAATAGGCATGTCTGTAGCTAAGATGTGCAATACTGAATCATCTTGCAGCGTTTAGAATCGCATCTAATCGTACCATTTTTGTCCCGTTTATTAATATACAAACCTTAATTCTTCTGCACAGTGTTGTAGCCATAAAAAAGAAAAACAAACAGAAGGTATACGCTATACACAAAGGATATACCAATAGAGTATACACTATAGCTTTATTTGAGAAACAGAGGATAAAAAGATTTTTTTTAATCCAGAAAGAATGCAGCTTATACCACTGTATATCCTTCAGTATTACCCATGCTTTTGCGGATATTTAATACTTCTTTTTCACCCCCGGCATATATCTCGCATCTAAAAAAAAAATTCCATTTTTTTTTGTTTCAATAGTACTTGTTATTCGCCGGAATATACGGTATTTAAAACACTTCAAAATTATGTTTACTAAATGTGATTGATAATGAAAAGCAATGTGAATATAATAAATATTAATAATAGTTACTAGAAATTTTTAATAAGATTAATATTTCCTGTGCTCACTCTTTCTGTTTCTATTTAAGAATTTATTATTTTTACGATGACATTGAAAAACAGAGTTTCCGAAACACGTCAGATCAAACCCATTTGAGATTTGCTGTACAGTTTAATCCTTCCGTAGAATTGAGTTAGCATCTAGGACACATAGTATAAACAATCTAGAAGCCCATCTCACTGTGATTTAATAAACTGGGGAATAGCATATAATTTAGGTAATATGTAAACATTTTCAGAAAATATAAGAAAACTTGTGAAGGTTTTCATACGCTTAAATAGTTATCCTATTATATCCTATACGTTATACAGCGTAACTTTATGCACTTTTTTACAAACATGTGAATTTGTATTATAAAATTTCTATTTCGATGTATTAATACTATGTCCTAAAGCTGATTTGAATTTTGTTATCTCGTCCTCAAGAATCTATTATATCGGTTTCACAATGCACATTATACCAATTTATTAAGCGCTTGAATAAGGCTGGTGGTACAGAACGTCAGTGAATCTATCTGAATTCAAGCAACTGTTATTACTAGAGTATTTTACTCAAACATATTCTTTAAAACCTATCCGTAAATACCTGGTATCATATGTTCAGGACCCAAAACAGCAATTCCTATTCGTCTCTTAATTTATCTGAGAAACAATTGATCAACCTTTGTATGCAACCCATCACTATATAAATCTAATCACCGTTGAAAGGCATATCGGAAACAATAAATGGAATTAGGCACTTTCTGGAACAACTTTGTATCATTGTTCCTAGATAATCTCTTTATTAATGTAGTCTGGGATTTAAAGGACATTTGAGTTATTTGTATGAGTGTGTTTTCCGGAGTTTGACACTTGTGTTTTAAAGAGCCATCTATTCTGTCATTTCTTTTAATTTCTCTAAGTATGGTTCAATCTACCTGAATCTGGCTGTCGCAGTGCATTTACGAGCTACGCGCTGTTCACGAACTATGTACTGTGCAGCGCATTACACAGTGTATTTGCGCGGTTATTATATGCAGCATCTAGGTTTCTGTGGTCGTCAAGTTAGTATTAATACACTGGTGTGTATTCTAGTATTTGGATCGGTTTACGCCATTAATGGATTATAGGACTAGAACTTCATTTGTTTCTGGATTGTAAGTTTGGATTATGTCACGTGCCGATAGAAGGTGACGTTCCTTGTTGTCTGAGTGTGGAATAAGTGTCTTCAACTGAGAAATTTGCCTAGCGGTAAGGTGTTATACCTGTATTTCAATAAAAGAGTTTTAGAACACACGGATTCCCTTCATGCTAAAGACATTGCTTATACAGATATTTATATATATATATATATATTAAGTGTTTTCAGAGATATTTATATATGTATATTAAGTGTTTCCAATGATATTGCATATTAGTGACATTTTATCAGAGTTACCAGCGTCAATCTACGTAGCCATCTTAATTATAGCTAATGATAGAATACAGCAAAATTTTTGTGGTCAGTTTCTCCTCCTTTCGTTATCTCAGTTTTAATTTGATTATCTTAGTTAATTCTTGTCCGGCCCACTGCCATCCTCATCTATCATTTATTTTAAAACTAAATGGCCCTCAGACGTTGTCCAGGCCCCTGATAATAACCTTAACCCGTGAGAACTCGCTGCGTGAGATTTTCTCTCACCATCATACTTTTTTTGTCCCAGCTGTTGCAATAAGACTCTTATTTAAACCCTTTTTTTATTTTAAATTAAATTTTAGAAACTTTTTAAAAATCATTTTATATATTTTTGTGAATAAAGTATTAAGACAAACAAAAAAATGCTGATATTAAACGAATGTGTAAGGTAAAAGTGAAGGCAATTGGGCACTGTGAGAAAACTTCTCACGAGCGAGTTCTGGTGGGACAAGAGATCTAGCGAGTTCTCGCGGGTTAAATAAACATAAAATTTGCACGGTTTTATATCTTTAACCTAATTGTGTATGAATTTATATTTTTTAACTAAACAGTTAAGAAATAATATCGATATTTATTGGTAAAAGCGCTCGTAAGAAGACATTTTCCTGTTTCTTCCAGTAGGGTCGTTTTATATTTTAAAAAAATAGAACTCTTAGAAAATTTTAATGGTTATAAATATAACGGTTTTACAGCCCGTGTAAAACAAATCATGAAAAAATAGTTATATCTAGTTGTAAAAGAAATATGTTTTCTTCTCGCTTCTTTTTGTTTTCGCATCGGGTCTTTTAACATAACAATAAAAATAGTTGTGATCATTCAAACTCTATGACATTTTAGTAGGCTATAAATACAACTGTATCCAAACCCTCTTTAAAATTTTGTGAAAATATCTGCATATTTAGTAGAGAAAAGATGAGCCGCAGTAGAGCGAAGCCGCTACAAAACTGACCGCGTTTTAGCGTTTTCATCGAAAATTTCTAAAATTTTATTTATTTTAAATACTTTCCATTCGAAAGAAGTTTCGAAATTTTTGTAAGTGACGTATATCTGGTCTGTCAAAATCCTCTAAAAAGATTGTGCCGTTATACGGTCATTTATTTGCTTTTAGCATAGATGTATTTTTCCTATATAACATCACTGAGCGCATTATTCTATACTATTACAAGAATGTTACTGTTCTAGTAAGACATGTGCATTTGTATATAGTCTTCGAGATTGATAAAATTTTCCATATTTTAAATTTAATCAAATTTGGGTAAAATTATACACTCATGAATTATTTATTAATCATAATTTATTCTTCCAGGATAAGTCAATCATTATTATGCATATACAGTTTTAAAGTCGAAAATTAAAAAAAAAAAAAAAAAAAAAAAAAAAAAAAAAAAAAAAAGAAAAAAAAAAAAACCTCTTTCTTGTACTAATGTATAAAAGATATTTTTTTTATTTGTATTTATCATTTTGGTCATAAAAATAAGTATAAGAGAAAAAGAGATAGAATTTTGCGAAGATTTTGGAAAAAAGAATGATAGTACTAATTGCATACACGGGTATGGATTGTAATTATACATAATTTCTGGTTAGAGAACATTTCTTGAAATTCTATTTAAAAAAACTACATAGAGCCAATCATAATTTATTATTAAAAAATATACTATAGTATTAAGAACATTAATCAGATATTATAGTTATAATACTAAGCAATTCAATATTCGTTCTATTAATGTGAATATTATTTCGGCATTACTTTGCAAGGTTTTGAGAATCTTATATCTAATATAAAATTTTATGTCCAAGTTGTTTTACTTTATATGTTCTTGTGTAGTTTCATTTCAAATACTAATTATAAAATATAAGTTTTTTCATATGATTCTTGTGAAGAAAATAAAATATGTATATATATGACGTGGCGGCAAAAACGCGGTTACTTCTCTTTTGCCGATAGCAACTAGTGGTTTGTTTTCACTAATTTCGAATGTTAAGAAAATTACCTGAGGTATCGATTTAAAACTCACCACACACATGATAAAAAAAATTCTGTATGCGAAAATCCAATTTTTGTAAAAATCGGTCTGTATCTTTTCTTTTTTTTTTTTCAAAAAAATAGCTGCTCTCTGAAAAGGAAAGAAAATAATGTTCGAGGTCAAAAAAAATACGCGCCATTTTGTTATTAATTAAAATATTACCTCCATTGGTATACCTTATATAGTTTAACCTCATTCTTGTCCGAATCTTTATCACCTCAACATTACTGATGCACATATTTGTGATTTATAATATAGATTTAACTTTTACTTCTTACGTACGTAATGATTACGTGTTTTGTTTATTTGAAAGTGCAAGCTGTTTGATAGCCAAGTTGAAACCTTACTTCTAAATCGATGTAATTGAGTTTAAATTTTATATTTATCAACAACAAAAAAAAAAAAAAAAAAAAAAAAAGAAGGAAAGAAATCGGATACGAATACGGAGAATACGAATTTGGGTACTTACGTATTCGGCACATGCCAACAGATAATAAGCAAAGAAATCGCGAAAAATATAATGTCATGTATGCATTCATTATATGTATGTTTCTATGTATTAATGAGTACGCATTTTTGTATAAGGAAATTTCTGTAATCGGGTTCGCAGACAACTGATGTATTTTAGTGAGCGTGGATTAAAGAACTTGTAAGAGAATAACTTTGCAAACGACGAAAAACCATCTAATTACCTAATAATACATACGTACTAATAAGTTATATATATATATATATATATATATGTATGTATGTACATATGTATATATATATATGTAATACCATTAATATGCCTTTGGACTGGAAATATTTTCTAGCTGTTGAGGTTTCCAAATTCGTTCATTCAATACTCTAAACAAAGTTAACTATAATTAGGCAACTTATTCATTAATGTTGATAATTCAAATGCAAAACATGTGAGAATATAAATTGCAACGTGAAAAAATTTAAAAGGTAAAATGATTGTTTCTAAATTTGAATGGGTAAATACAAGGAAATGGACTTCATAAAAATATTCCTATATTTTTATGAAGTAATTTTTCAAAGGAAGAATGCATTACAAAAATCATTGAAATAAATAGCTTTATAGATAAAAATAAAAAATAAAATAAAATATAGTTGATTTTTTTTTTAATAAGTTTTCAATATTTATCTTAAAATTCACGCATAATTTCGTAATTGAAATTTATGCACTTCAAAAAAGTTTCCGTTATAATATGTCAATTTTGGGTGTATTCCGGTTTTTGAAAACACACTGCTTTGATTTACTCTTGATAGAATGAAGAAACTAGTAAAAATACGAGTTTATAGTTTTTGCTATGTTTTGTGGCAACCCATTCCTCCAGGCACTGTAGCTGCTGCTTCTGTGGACAATCTCTCATGTCCCGCATTGGTGCGGACGGTAACACTGGGAGGGTGCATCGTCTATCCTCTCTCGTCTGCCTCTGCTGTGGGACCGTGTACGTTAATGGGAGCTGGTGCACGTTAAATCTGTTCGTGGCTCCAAAGTCCTCCAAGTTCTATATAAGCGTTACCTCTGGGGGTGCCAATCCAGATGCAGGTCTCTCATCTGGAATTTGTTCAAAATTAGGAGACCTGTTTTCCCAGTTATATGGATCATGTCAGCTATATATAGAAGCCAAAAAAGGCTAAAATAAAAAGTTGCAAAATAAAGAAACAAACAAACAAACAAGAACACAGCTCTCTGTAACTAAAACGATACGTTTTTAATACTTGTTTCCAGTGCAAATCACAATATAATTTGTTACTACGATTCTCAATCTTATGTTTATGGGGTTAATAAAAGATGTTTGTTTAACCCACATCCTTTCTGGTTTTTCTTCGGCAATCTTCTACACGTAACCAGAATAACCTGTAGGGATACTATTGGTGATAACTGCTTTACAAACAGGCTTTCCCCCCGCATCGCCTACAGTTTCTTTTTTAAGATATGGCAACAGGAAAAAAGGCATTTTCAAAACTATTCATGATTTCTAAATTATTTTTAAACGTATAATCCTAATTTAATTAATCTAATTCTGAGGGTATTTTTTTTCTTTAGAAATGTATCACACTCTTTATTTTTCATTTATTTTTCTATTTTTTAGTGCTTTTGCATTTTTACAGCTAGATAGCATATTTTGTGAGAGTGGTTTGGCACATAAGGAACTCCGTTGTTTCTGTATCTCGTAAACAGTTGTAACTATAAAGATTATTTGACGATTTATCACTTGCGGCCGAATATCAGAAAAGCACATTAAAATTTATTTATTAATTTTTAATTAAGTCCTAAACAAATTAAAATACTGCATTGTCATCGAAAAGCCACCTGTGTACATATATATTTTATATATAATTCTAGCATATCAGTAAGCCGGTGTAAAATAAATTACAAAATTCCCATTTTACATACAAAGTTAAATAAAGGAGGAAGAAAATAGAAGAGCAAATGATTAACAGAGAATCTAATAAAATTTCTATTTTATCAGATTCTTTGCTTTTATAATATTTAACTTATTATTATTCTTATGAAATATTTAGTACCGCGAGATTTTAGTACAATACTTAAATTTCGTTATAACTCCAAGTGTATACGTTTTCATCAAACAAGTTATAGTTTGTTCATATTCTAACAGTTACTTCAAGCAATAATTGAGGCATTGACATGGAAAAGGTAGTAAGTCAAGGATTTTACAGGGGAAGCAAAAACCGGTTTTACACTGCTGAATTACAAAGTTTTATTCATGAAAATAATCATATGAGATCCATGTATCCATAGACTACTTTCAACATTGACTTACTGCTCTTTCCATGTCATTGGCACAACTTTTTACCACTTCTTCTATTAAAAATCTCAAAATCGATTTTTCTTGACTTACTACCTTTTCTATGTCAATGCCTCACTTGTTCTCAATGACAACTTATCCAAACATCATTTATGTATTCTAGTGAAAGATAGAAAATCCACTTTCAAAAAAGGTGTTTTCAAGTTTCCACTAACCATTTATTTTTAAATGGCCACTTGTACAAATGTTTAAGAATGCTACAAATGTTAAAAATGTAACCACACGTATAACATAATACAATAATGAATAACAATATGACATGCGCTGATTAGTATTAAACACATTCCAGCTATTACTGGATATTGTTACAAAACTTCGCGTTTTTACACTCTGAAAGAAGATATTTAAGTAAACAATTTAGAAAGTGCATAAAAACGTTGTAAACAAAACGTAGATTCCTACTAATGTATTCTAATTTGTACATTCCTGTATATGATCTACAGAATTTATACACACTACATATTACTAAAATTTAGTTCAGCTTGAAAATTCATAACACCGCTGAAAACATTCGTCCAAAAATTCTTTTATGAGGACTTTTCAAAGAACTTCAAATGTTTTATTCTCCTTTTTCTATACGTACTTGAAATTTTGTAACATAAATCACTTCCAGAATGTTAAAAATAGTACAGCACCGTCGAAACGCTCTTCAAACAATTAGTGTCTAGAAGAGGGTCTTTGTAAATGGATAATAAATGCACCACATTTTCTATAAGAAACATGTTGTATTGTATATCCGTTATGCATATCAGTTTTATAACGATTGAAGTAAGGTAACCTCATTAAAGTGTTATTCAAACAATTATTACACATAGACCATAAAGTATCTGAATTATTTTGAGTGTCCCAGTAAACGAACTATAAGTGATACACATTCCATTTCAATGGGAAATATACTACAATAAGCCCAATAATATACCGGGTGGCCATAATTAAAACACCTCTACTCTGACCACACTATATATCGAACTATTCAGTGTAAAGACTTCAAGTTTTCTTATCATAATATTCAAGACATGGGAAAACGGATTATGTGAAAAAAATAGTTAAAAAAAATACCGATATATAGCACTGTACAACGAAAGTACGAAAAAAAGAGAAATTGAATAGTTAAGTGGATGCATCATGATCATGGTTATGGCAGATTCTGTGGATCGATGTGGTCCATATCCACCTCATTAGAACAATAAACACCCATAATTTTAGCATTTGGGAAACTGAAAACGCTGGTACCTTCTAAGTGATTCCACTCTACTCACCGAAAGTTACAGTCTTGTGTGAATTCTCGGCCACATTCATTCTTCGACCTTTTTTCTCGAACAGGCTATTTGCAATGGCCCTGTGACATGCATTGTGATGGCCAACAGGTGCAAATGGATGTTTGAAACTTTTCTTGTACCCCATTTGCAAGAGCGGCGATGTGTGGACTCAATTACCTTTACGCAAGACGGAGAGCCTCCATATATTAAACTCTGTGTACAGAAGGTTTTTCGGCAACGTTTCACTCATGTCAGAGTAATCAGTCGTGCGTTTCTAACAACCTGGCCATCTCGTTCTCCAGAGCTTAATCATCTGTGTATCTTTTTTTTTTTTTTTTTTTTTTGTGGATACACTTAAAAAATCTTGTATATCGAGGGCGTAGGTAACCTTGGCAGACTCGAAAGAAGGTGTCACTCCGCAAGAAGGTATATTACTCTGCATGTGAAAGCATATCAGCCAACCAGTTACGATCCGCAGTTGAACAAGCCGGCCACAGACTGAAAATTTTACAACTTCAAGAAGAGAACAATATTGAGCAGCATTCCCTGCGTCAATAATGTCCTTATCACATGAATGTTTGATACATTCACATAAAATGCGTTTCTGTGTCTTTTCAGCATATGGCTAATATTACAGCGCCATCTATCGATGATTTCTAGAACTATTTGTTTCGCATAATCAGTTTCCCCATGTTTTGAATAGTATGTCCTCAAAATTTGAAGCTTATACATTGAGAACTTCAATTAATCGGGATGTCGGAGTAGGGGTGTTTTAATTCTGGCCACCATGTATATCAATTTTGAGGAAATCCTAATGTATTTACGAATAGTGGAGCACATACATACAGATGGATTGACAAGAAAGAAAACCACAGTTATAAATATTGTCAAGTATATTGGAAGTATTTATAACTGAACTGTTTTGTGTAGTTCTGTAAAATAAGAGTTTTTTACTAGACGTTCTCTTTTAATTAGTGTACACTCTTTATTATCATGGATACAATTCGTGGTTATCCAATTAATTAATGTCACTTAGAGCATAGATGGATAGGCAAATTATCGACACACTTTCACCGAATTTTTAATATGAAAAGAAAAAGAATCGCACTCATATCTATTGGTACAGTAACGCATTTTAACTTTAAATTCCATAGTTTTTACAATGCACCATCAATAAACACAAAAATATAGATATTGTTGTCTTTTTATTATGAATAAATAACATTAACATCTTTTTCAAAAGTAGCAAAAATTCAGTACAGAAAACAACTAAACTATGTACTATAATTCTATTTTTGAAATACAATTTTATTTCTCAAATATAAACGAATTCTCTGGTGTTCTATACCTGTAATTAATTCATTAATGTGCGAATTATCGTTAACGCAACGTATTTATTTTAGGAAATATCATCCTCATTCATAGCAAAACAAATCGAAGCTTTTAAGATATTTTCGAATATCTTGTATACAGAATAAATAATGACAACAAATGCCGTAAACACGAACTTTTCCATTCATTATTATTTTCATACCAATAAAGCAAAAGCTGCGCGTTTCGAATTTATATTTCATAAGAAGATGCTAAAAATATTTTTTAAGAATTCTTGTTGAAAGGAACAGGTGAATTATATAATGATATCAGAGACGGAATTAGAATAAATAAAGTAGCAATTTTAAAATGTCACTTATTAGTATAACATAAAAAAATGTAAGTGTACTATTTATATATACAGGGTGATTTTTTTTTAAAGTTGTGAAAGTAAAACCCTATAATAAAGGAACCACTGATCCAAATGACCTAAAATTTCACCAGTATACTCCCAAAGTAATGGGAGTTTTTTTGTCGTGGTTAAAAAAACTTAAAATCGCACCGACAGATGGCACTGTACATGCAGTAAATTCAGGAGACGAACTTGCGCCCGGCACACGCACATTGGCGATAAAAAAATGAAGTACGCACATCTCGTGTTCATTATTCTACGGAAATCTTCGCAATGACTGCGCCATTGCGTTGTTAGTGAAACTGTATTATCAGAATAATGACAGCGCAGCAACTGCTCTTGGGAGATTTTGGACAATTAAGAATTTAAGAAAAGGTCCAATGACGACAGAGGGTCTACGGAAGATGGTTTCTCAAAGTACCGTCCATTGTTTTCCTTCCACAGACGATATTCTTTGTTTCTGCTACCTTACAACGCCATCTGTCGGTGCGATTTTAAGTGTTTTTAACCATGCCAAAAAAATCCCCATTGCTTTGGGAGCATACTGGTGAAATTTTAGGTCATTTGGATCAGTGGTTCTTTTGTTATAGTGTTTTACTTTCACAACTTTAAAAAAATCACCCTGTATATATTGAAATGTGTTACTGAAGAATGTTTAGTGGTATTGAAAAGTCTTTTAGCCGCATTATAATCTTTTCTGTTTGTGTGTCTATTTGTTTGTTAAAGATGTCAAGGGAAATCCATCGCATGTAGAAGTCTACAAATTTGGTTCTAAACAGACACAGACAAGAACCAATGCACTTGAAACTCAGAATTTTCATTATTTGATAATTAGTCGAAGTATTAATTAAAAACTCTGACCAAACGCTAAGGAATGAGTTTCACTTTTATTCAGTTTGCTTTCGTTATGATCTCTTCTCCACATGTCCATGGGAAGCGTGTTTTTTTAAGCACATATATCGAAGACGGAATAAAAACATTCCGTTTTTTATGCACTTTAAATCTCAATCGTCGTGCTCCGGATAGAGTTATTAAAAATTAACAAAATACATACATTTAGACAGAACTTTCATAGTACTGATGGAATTTTTCATTTAAAAATATGAACATTCACTATTTAAAAAAATATATTTTCTGAAGTTCGTTTTTATACTTTCATTTTTTTGTGCATTTTAAAATCACAATCGTGGAGCTCTGGGGAGTAATACAAAGCAAAATATATCTACCTGTTGTCGGTACTTTCATTGTACTTATGGTACCTTTAATTTTTTTAAAATATGTACATTTACTATTTCAAAAAAATATTTTTTAGAGGTCGTCCATAATTTCGGTGTTTTCTGTATTTTAAATTATACCATTCACGCAATCTTGATGGAAACACACAAATACATAAAAAAATAGAGAATACCCACGGATAGTCGCTATCTTCCTTCGTGTCCGGGAAACGCCGGGCGTGTTTGCCATTAAATAAATAATTTCAATGCATAACTGAATTTCATGGATTCTATATGGAATAAAAAATTCTATTCTAGTATTTAATAAACCCTTTATACCAGTTCCAATCTTGTTGAAATTAAAATAACTGTAAGTACTTTATAATTATAATGCTCCCAACAATACACTCTAAAAACGACATTTTCAAATCTGAGCAAAAAATACTCAAATCTGAGTATGTCGCATAGTCAAAATGGCTCCGAATCAAAATTACTCAATTTTTAAACATGTAAATACTCATTTCTGAAAACATGTACACACTCAAGAATGAAACGTCATGTGCTCAAATTTGAGTATGTCTATGTTTCAAACAACATTAAGAAGCAAAAGCACTAGCGCTCTGTGACCGTTGGTTCTATTTATGATTATGGGAGGATAAACTAAATTTACACTTTTACCCAGAGCCAGCATCGAACCCGAGTCCTACAAATTACAAGTTCATTGCCTTATCTACTTCGCCATTCAGGTCACTCGAGTGGGTTATTTTAAATGCAAATCATCGAATGATTCGGACGCTTGTTGATATTTTTATCAGATTCATTATTTTGTTGTTGAGAAAATTGGACAGTTTTAAAGGGATTTCGGATAGATTTGGTCAATTTCAAATGGTTGTTAAGATTGTACAACTTTATTATTTATGTGGAGAAGGGGAGATATGAATTATACAAATTTTCAATTCATTTGCTATCAGTATATGTCTTAAATGAAAAGTCGCTCCCTGTATATTGAAATTTAACTGGCTAAATTTTCTCTTTGACACATTTTAACCAATTAACGCCAGAATTATTTTTCTCTTGTAAAATGGAAATATTACATTTCATTCAAATGTGTATGAATTGACTTCTATGTGTTAGTTTTTGAGTATTGCCATGTTTTAAAAAGGAGTTTCAACTCATTCTAATCATTTTTGAGTATGTTCATATTTCAAAAATGAGTCTGAACTGACCTCTATGAATTTTGAGTATATCCATGTTTCAATATTCTGAGTATTTCTGGCATTTCAGAATTGAAAGCATTGGGTTGTCATATATGAAACAAAATGTTTAAACGGTTACTCCTATTTGAAAGTGTCATTTTTCTCAGTGAACTTGTACCATAGTACCCACATACTAAAAGGATCAAAATATTCATTTTGAGTGCAGTAATGTCTCACAACAGGTTACAACAGCTAATCTACGATCTCAACTTTTCCTGTAACATTTTTTCTTGAAAATTCAAAAAACTAAAGCACTGATTTAATTTATAGTACAGATGAAGGGATTTTACTTTTCAAGGTCCACTTCTAAAAAAGATAGTACGTCATATAAATGTGTCCTGGCTTGTTCTGAGCGCAGTTCACACTACCGTCTATGTATTTATCCATACTAAACAATTTTATTATGCTCGAAGTAAATATTCTGAAGGCATTCTGTAATAGTGATTTTAGGACATTGGTCCTTGACAGTTATTCTCAGGAATTGATATTGCAAAAGTTGTATGGATCAATCAACAAAAATACAGCAAAATTATTTGACTTATCTTTCACATTGATGTACTGATTTTATTGAAAACTAAATGTCTGATTTTTATTTTCTCAACCTTTTTTGAATAATTTTTTAAAATGTTATGTATAAATAGATTGCTTGCTTGGTGTATAAAATAGAATTCATATTACAAAAATTTATTGGAATGCATATATTAAAAATTTTCAATCTGTTAATGCCGCTTTTTCCAACGTTTGGTCGAAGTACAATGATACAAGCAAACTGCTTAAAATTGCAAGAAAAGATCCCATGTGTTATAATTTCATACAGTATGAACAACAAAACTGTCATCTGTAATCTTTTTTTTAATCAATAATTACAATGTTTTCCGATAAATTTACTATTAGTTTCTGAGCTTTTTAAAAAAAATGCCGATTTTCAGCTTTTAAAATAAATGATTAATCCCATCATTTCACAGAAAAATAGTTAACAGCATATCGTTTTAATCTTATGTTCTCAGATTACAAATCATCGGAGGTATATTTATTTATTTAGTATACATTTTTTTATAATTCATAATTTTATTTGTTATTATAAATGCATATTTGCTAGCAATCTGTGTAGCAAAAATTATTTTTTTAAAACTCAAAATTCCTCAGTTATACTTGAAGAACTTGGATCTCCCATGTTCAAATAGTTTAAAAGATTCAGCAGAATAATTTTAAAAATACGAGAAATGTAAAATGCGAGGAGGTGAGTCTGAGTACAACATTGACATAAATCTTGCCCCATTAACGAGTTGAAAAGTTTATTTTGCAGAAAACAGTTACTTATTAAAATACTCATAAAAATTTTGTAGCATTGAATAAAAACACATGCGATAAAAATGAAAAGAAAAATAAATTCCATCTGAAACAAATTAGAGAAAATAAATCAAAGAATTTCAAACTTACAACAAACCTCACAAATGTTTTTCTAATTTACGGATTTTAGTTTAATTTTAATTTTGTGATTGCTCAATTTTTAATGAACTTAATGATAATACATGAAACTTTTTATCTTTGTAAAACGGAATCGGAATTTCCATATTTTACATCAAGGAACAAGAACTATTTTTCATGTGTACATTACATGTTTTGACTATACATACACTCACAAGTATAGCGAATTGCGATGTGAGAAATGTGAAATGAAAGCAATATACAAATATAATTGAATCAAACAACCGAAGTCGGATTAATAAAGAAATTCAATTATATTTACATAACTCTTTCAAAATAAACCTTTTTGATTTGAAATATTTCCGCATTTTACCAAATGATTTAAGGTTAGTATTACTTTTTTGCATTCCTTCGCCTGGTATTGTTTTGATGTTCACTTTGAATTCTAAAGCTCTTACGTGACTCTTCTAGCTAAATACGACTCCAAATTAAAATTCAACGAAAATATAAGCATGTGACACAATAAGTTTAATAAATCACGAATATAAATTCTGAGGATTGCAGCTCTAAAATATATGCACAAATGAGTTATTTCAAGAAGCAGATAATTACTTAATTATATGTACATACCTATTTCGATCAAATATATGTTGATTTATAAATACGCATCGTCGCGAGGTGATGCGTATGCGTATGACATTGCCATACACTGAGACTTATTGCTGAGTTACAAAGTGTACTTTTCAGAAAACAGTTATTAAATTGGTCACAAAATACTTGCAGCATTGAATAAAAACACATGCAGTGAAATGAAAAACAAAATACGTTTTTTATATCCTCAAACAAATTAGGGGAAATAAATCAAAGAATTCCAAACTTACGAAAAATCTCACAAATGATTTTCTAATTTATGCCTTAATTCCAATTTCGTGATACCTCAATTTTTACTCAACTTAATGATAATACATAAAACCATTTATTTTTGTAATACGGAATCAGAATTTCCACATTTTACATCAAGGTACAAAAATTATATTTCATCTGTGCATTACGTTTTTTGACCATACATACACTCACACATATAACGAATTAGAGAGGAGAGAAAATGTGAAACGAAAACAATATTCAAACATAACTTAAACAGACATGCGAAATCTAATTAATAAAGATATTCAATTATGTTTATTAATTGTTTCAAAATAAACCTTTTTTATTTGAAATATTTTCCACCTTTTACAAATTGAATTACGGTTAATATTACTTCTTTGCATTTTTTCGACCGCTATTGTTTGACGTTTACATTGATTTCTAAAGTTCTTTCGCGTCACATACAGTTAAATATGATTCCAAATTATAATGCAATGACAATGTAGGCATGTCATACTTTTATCTTTAATACATGGTGTCACGAATATAAATTCTAAGGACTGCAGTTGTAAACTGTATGCATAAATAAGTTATTTCTAGAAGCAGATAAATACTTGATTACATTTATATACCTATTTGGATCAAATACATGTTAATTTATAAATACGTATCATCGCGAGAAGATTCATATGACAGTGGCATACGCTACGTATTGCCGGGTCGAAAAGGGCACTTTTCAGAAAACAGTTATTAAATTACTCACAAGTTTTTTGTAGCATTAAAAAAAACAAGTGTGATAAGAATTTTAAAAAATACCATTTTTTCGCTTCAAACAAATTACTGGAAAGAAATCAAAAAATTCCAAACTTACGACAAATAAATGTTGGTTTTTTAAAGGATCAGGGTCCATAAGCCGTGTTTTTGGCCCATGAAATGACTAAAAATCGATTTTGTTATACTGGCTTAATTATTTCACTTTTAGGTAGCTTTCAATACAAAAAAGTATAAAGCTACCTATTGCAGCCGTTCGGAGGAAAGCAGTTCCGGAAAATTTCGATACATTTTCACCGATCATGACCCCCAGACCCCAAAACCACCCTCCGTTCAAATGTTGATTTATATATATATATATATCCATATATATATATATATATATATATATATATATATATATATATATATATATATATATATATATATATATATATATATATCTGACCTATGTCATGCGATAACGCTCGTATTTATAAATCAATTTTGATGAAACTAATTGTGTGTATTAAGCTCACCAATGTCTCGACCGAGTTCGTTGGCCAGCTTGGTCCGCCATTTTGTTTCAAGATGGCGGCCGTTTAAAAATTTAAAACTAAAATAAATATACAAAAAAGTTAAAAATTCAAATTTATTTTTTAATTCAGTGTTAGGCCTTGAAACGAGGATTCCAGAGCATATTTTGTTTTACCGCTATCTTAAAAAACGGCTGAGATAGAGCAGTTTGAAATTCTAGGGTGGCTGACATTTTGAAACAAGACAGCACATTACAAAAATTTTCATTGTTGTAATAATTTTCCCAATCAAACGCATAAAACTATATATTCATATCCGTTAGCGCCAAATTCTCGCCAAACTTGGAGACATTTGGCGAAATATCTCCAAATTTGGCGACCAAAATAAGTTTTCATAAATGAAGCCAATTTGGCTATTGATCAATAATTTGGCGAATTTCTTATTCAAATTCAGTATTAACGAATCTTTTGTAAACGTTTTATTTGCATTTTAAGTTGCTGTTTTCGTGTAACATTAGCTAAAATTTTAAAACTAAGATATAGGAAAGCTACCTTTTCCTCCCGGTACAGGCCGGAAGGACTTTTTAATATTAGAAGGTTTATCCTGTACGATTTCAACAATATGTTTTGCATTTTGTTTGGATTTATATAACTTACACAAGCTCAAAGTTCGTGTCATTTGTAGTTTTTGATGAATATAATACGCAATTTCGCCTAATTTTACCTAAATTTTTAATATATTTTTTTAATATTTTACTATGAGCGCAGCTTTGCAACACTTCTATTTTTACATATATTGTACATTTTGATGTATTTTATAATATATGTAAATAAGAAAGTGTCGCGCGATTGCGCTCATATAAATAATTGAGGTAAAATTAGGAGGAATTGCGTATTTTTCATGAAAAACTAAAATAATAATAAAGATTTTGAGCTTGTGTAAGTCCCATAAATCCGAACAAAATGCAAAAACTATTGTTGAAATCGTACAGGATAAACCTTCTAATATTAAAAAGTGAAATAATTAAGTCAGTATAACAAAATCGAGTATAGGCTTATTTGAATGGGCCAAAAACACGGCTTATGGACCTTGATCTTTTACACATTTCAGTTTAGTTTCAATTTCGTGATTTCTCAGTTTTTACGGAACTTAATGACAATACATAAAACCAATTATCTTTGTAATACGGAATATAAAATTCCACATTTCACATCAAGGTACAAGAATTATGTTTTCTGTGTGCATTATGTTTGTTGACCATATATACACTCACACATAAAGCGAATTAGAGAAGAGAGCAATATGAAAAGAAATAAATGTTCAAACATAACTTAAACAAATATGTGAAATCTAATTAATAAAGAAATTCAATTATGTTTATTAACTGTTTCAAAATAAACCTTTTTCATTTGAAATATATTCCACCTTTTACAAATTGAATTACGGTTAATATTACTTCTTTGCATTCCTTCGACCGGTATTGTTCTGACGTTCACTTTGATTACTAAAGCTTACGACATATCTCACAAATGTTTTTCTAATTTATGCACTATATTATTTTCGCTAAATGTGTGAGTTTATATATGGCCGACAAACGTAGCAGTAAACGAATTTAAATTTAGTGATTTCTCAGTTTTTACTGAACTTAGGGGAGATTGGGGATGAATGGGACAAGGGATGGATGGGACGTTCTCAATATATCAGGCAATAAACTTTTTTTTAGTTGCTTCCTATCCTCATAGATTTCACTATCATAGTGTACTTCAGAACCAAAAGCAAGACCACATGACTGTTTTCAGTTTCCTTTAAATTGTCATTTCCTGAAAACTCTGCTTAAAAGTATTTTTTTTTTTACATTTGAAGTTACTTAAATATCTTATGCAATATAAACAATTAAGATATGTTGTAGTTTTTTATTTCAAGGCTCAATATTTGTAATTAAACTGAAGGAATATTAACCATTGTAACAAAAAAATTTTTGAGACAAAATGGCTGACAATTGAATATAGGCATCATGGGGATGATTGGGATATTTGAAATGGGATGAATGGGATTGTCTCATTCATCCCTAGAGGATGCTGAAAAATATATTTATTAGCTAAATAATATTATATAGTTTGATAAATTAATAATTTATGGCAATTATTCTTTTAAAATTTCATCCTCATTGTAGTTATCGTCTTCAACCATGGACCTTTTAAGACAAAGCTGAGATGAATCCAATGTGATTGGCTAACAAATAATTCTGGAGATCATATTACAATTTACAATCTCTCAGTTTTTGCCCAGAATGCAGTTTTTTCAGCTATTAGTCCTTAACATTGAATAAAGAGAGGAAAATATTTGTGTCCCATTCATCCTTGATGTGGGGATGATTGGGACATAGAGAAATTGTTTTTTAATTTCATAATATATTTCTGTATAATAATAATCTTGAATAAATATTGTGCATAAGATGTAGTCAAACACTTAATGTATGAAATGTGATATATAATATTGAAATTAACTTAAATAAAATATTTAAAATAAACATTTTTATGAAAATGTCCCATTCATCCCCCATCTCTCCTACTAATAATACATAAAACATTTATCTTTGTAATACAGAATCGAAATTTCCACATTTTACTTCAAGGTACTAGTATTATTTTTCATATGTTCATTACATTTTTTGACCATACATACACTAACACATATAGCAAATTAAAGAGGAGAGAAATGTGAAACGAAAGCAATATTTAAACATAAATGAAACAAACAAACGAAATCTAGTTAATAAAAAGAAGTCCAATTATGTTTATCTAACTGTTTCCAAATAAACCTTTTTGATTTGAAATATTTTCCACCTTTTACAAATTGAATTAAGGTTAATATTACTTAATTGCATTCATTCGACCGGCATTGTTTTGACATTCACTTTGATTTTCTAAAGTTCTTACGCGACTCTTCCAGCTAAATATGATTTCAAATGGAAATCAAAGGATACATAGACGTGTGATACATTTATCTTTAATAAATTGTGTCACGAATATAATTTCTGAGTACTAAATATATGCACAAATAATTTATTTCTGGAAACAGATAAATACTTAATGACATTTACATACCTATTTGGGCCAAATATATGCTGATTTTTAAAAAAATGCATCCTGAAGTTATTATAACTTAAAGAAAAATTCTGTTTGTTTGTACTTTTATTAATGTCGTATAATATTTCAAAATAATGAAAATAAATAAGATTTTACTCTAATGTTCAGAATATATAATTATCATTACTTGTATATTTTTCGATAAAAATTGTAACATTTTCTTTGCTAAAGTGTTACTCTTTGAATCATTCTAAATTAATCATGGTTATATTAAGAAATATAATATCTATAGTCGAAATTGTATAAATTTTATATAAAAAATGAGAACTGAAGTAAAACAGTATAGGTTTAACATTATTTGCTTTGTCTATTATTAACAATATTTTCTAAATATAAGAGATCTTTTTTTATATTTTTCAAAAATAAGAGATGCTTGTATTTTGCCAGTATTATTCGCATTAGTTATAGTTTCGAAAACAGTGGTCGGAAGTAACACGCTACAATCAACTAAATTCGCTACTACTTCTTATATTTTTTATTGAAAATTTTGAAAATGTAATATAGTGAGTAGCACGATACAAAAAATCGCTAAATTGTGCTGAACATCAACTTTACTTTTAACATTATTTCTGGAAACAAATAAATGTTTTGTTTTAAAAAATATATTATCGCCCTTACTCTTCTTGCGCAAAATATTCTGTTCTCCACAAAAATTCCCAGTAGCAAATCATAGTTTTATAAGTTAGACTGGGTTTTCCAAACTATGGTACGCTTATCATTTCTAGTACGCGAACTTTCTATTCTGAATGCAGTAGGGTTAAGTAAGACTTTCCAGAGTTCCCACACATTTTTCTTAGCCCTATACAAAATGAAATATATCAAAACACTTCTTGGAACAATGGAACAATGTAGTTAGCAGAATGGAATACCCAGTTGCATACCAACTGAGCTTCCAGGTTATAGGTAAGCGACTTGCGAGGCAAATAAGGAACCGTGAGAAATTTAAAAAGTTAAAAATTAAATAAAATATTTAAAAGTATAATAAAGAAATAGAAGTTAATCACTACTAAAGAAAGTTAAATTAAATTTAAAAAATCCATTAGATCCAAGAAGATGGCAGACGATACCTACCGAGGGTAGAACCCATCTTAGAAAAGAAAAAAAAAGACTCTTTACAGAGACAATACATTTAGTTTAAAATACAAAACATTAAAATTTTTTTAATAAAAAGCCACTATGCAGACTAAAGTTTTTTGTTTTTTTAAATACAAAGACAAAAGACAAGAAAGGTTCAGTTTAATTGAAGAGTAAATAAAACACCTTTTGTTTAGCAGAAAATTAATATATAATATTATACTGTAAAATTTTATTGGTGACAGTGAAATAATAAATAGCCATTCTCAATTGATGAGAGAGAGAGTGATAGAAATGAATAAAGAGCCATATAGCAGATTTCTATACTGCCAAATTCAAGAGGGAGCTCAAGGAACGTAAGCCACTAATTTCTGTTAAATATGTATAGTTGAATCTTGTGACAAAATCAGTCTTCGGAAAATAGGGAATTAATGCCTGCGCTGAAAAAGTAGTTTATAATCATTATTTTTCAAAACAGGTAGTTGAAGTTATAGCTAACAACATTTCTTATAAAATAAATGTATTTGTAGTTCACTTCAAAATATTGCAATCCAATTACTTTTCTGCAACATTAGCCATATCTTGAATAGTAGTGGAGGTATTGGAATGAGATATACTGCCCTGATATTAAAGTGTTTACATTTTGCAAAATGAAATTACCAATATTGACCAAATATATTTGGCATTCCCTAGCAAATACTTCCGATGTAAAGTCGACATTTCTGTAATAGTAGCATTTCATTACATATATTACCAATGTAAATTCAAGTATTTAATTAAAATTAGTATTTGATTGGGAGCATTTATGATTAATCTAAAATTCGTGCTATATGGGATCTCAAAATAGCCAGCATAACCAGTACCAATTTGTTACTACGGAACTTCTCTAAATATATCCATGGGGAAACTGTCAAACATATATTATCTTTAAATAAATTTGTCCGACCAGGAAATAAAAAATAAAAATACTAAAAGATCCTCTCCTGTAAATACATTTAAAAGGCAATATTTAATAATTTTATTGAAATATTTGACACACGTGTTTACAGAGTCATTACAGATTATCTCTTTGAATGTTTGTATTACTAAAAACACATACACTTATTAGCATAGAAATGGAAAAATTATTAATAAACAATGCATGGATTTCCTTTTCATTTTACCGGTAAAGCACATTCAAAAGTAATTTGTGCATAGAAATTCACATGTCAACTCTTTTACATAATTTTATTTATTTTTATTATTTCAAATCATTGACCTCCCAGGTATGTTTGAAAAGAATATATATTCACTACAATGATATATTAATTTAAAAATCATTAATTTAAAAAAAAAATTTCATATTATCTGAAATAAAAGGAAACAACTAGTTGAGATAAAAAAAAATACGTAATAATTTATACTTACTAAATAGCTGTTTACATTAAAAACTACTTAGTAATTTTCTTTTTATATAAAAATATATTTAGTCTATCAATATTTGCTTAATTCACAAAAGATGACTTCATCTTATGTTAGTTGGTATTTCAAAATATTCCTTCATGTCCCGAATGAATCGGATCTTTTTAAAAATTCACTTAATTGCTTTCTCGACGTTTCAGAAATAGCTTTCCACATGTTACATATTTAAAGGCAATATATATCATTTACATTGACTAATAAGTATCTTCAATTTTTAATCTGAGACACATTTTAATATTTTCATTCAAAAAACTCCTTAATCACTAATTTAAGTGCGCTTTTAAACATTCATGAATTTATTTATTTTCATTTCAGTAAAATGTATTTCGATCATTCGACCATATTTGATTAATTTCGAGAGAAATCCTGAAAATTATTTGCTCAAAATATTATACAAATAACCAAAATTTTATTTCTATGTTTGAATTAATAAATTTAACTGCATTTTATTCTTGCTTTTGCTAAATGATTAAAATGTGGTTAAAATTGGGTAGTTTTTCTTCTTATGTGTGTACAGTTCTCAGAGGTGTAAATATATATATATGTAAAAGACTCCAAGAGAGCAATTATATGTGTTTGTAAATGTGTCAGGAACATAAATTAAAATACTAATATAGCAAGTAGCATATAATGAATACAAAATTGTATACATTAAGAAAATATTGAAGAATTTATTTTACTCATTTGAATTAATCTACAAAATTGCATTTTATTTTGTTTTCGTTCAGTAGTTAAAATGCAGTATGACTTTTAGCAGTTTTTTACTTTATGTCTCAAAATTACTTAACGTTATAGTCCAGCAGGCAGCATCACATTTTTGTAACCAATTTTAGAGGAGATGATTTTGGTATAGGATGACAGATCGGACTGTATAAACAAGTAATTTGCCGGCAAGTTGGTTCACCAGCAACAGCTCTTATCATAGTAACATCACACAGCTTGCTACAATGTGAAATGAATGTCCACCCGATTACTGATTTTATCCCGACTCGGGGTGTCATTAATTTCACATTGTAGCGGAATGTGCAATATTGTTATGGGTCTCCACCCGCTTCTGCACCAGCTGGCGAGCCGTTTCGTTATCTGCACCATCTACTTATGTATCAAAAATCACCGACGCTGAAATTAGTTGTAAAAATGTGAGGCTGCCTTCCGAACTATTATAAAACAGTCTTATTCAAAAAATGCCGAGAAAGCATCTATACTGGTTTTTAAATAGATCAGCCACATCGGGGAGATGATATACAATCTACCAAAAACTGAAAAGATAGCTTTATGAATGAAGCACATGTTGACGAAATAAATATATTGAATCCATTATCCTATTAGATATGTTTGAGAAAAAGAAACTTCTAACCCAACGATATACTAAATTAAAACTGTTTTTAAAAACTCATAACTTTAAACTGATCCTTTGTATTTTCTAAAACAAGGTTGAAAAAAAACTGAAGACGATTTGATCAAAGTGCATAAAATACGCTCTAATAAAATTTACTAAATACAATAAAATACTTATTACAATAAGAGTTACTAATTACGTTACACTTAATATGAAAATATTTCTTCCGTAAGCATTTTCTTAATTTATGATATTCTATCATCATCTTATTCAGACTACAGTTTAATTATTTTAATTTATGTCCCTAGTGAATTGAATCTCTTTCGAAATTCACATAATGGCTTTCTCAGAATTTTCCAAAAAGCTTTCGACGTAGTATACAGGTGTTTAGAAAAGTAGTTACGTGGTTTATTTCTGTAAGTATAAAAGATAGATAAATAATGTAAATTAAAAAAATGTACATAGGAAGGTAGCGAATCCAAAGAGTATATTTTCTCTATAGAGGGTATTTTTTAACGAAATTCAAAATTTAATTTTATGCGACCCTAAATTAAAAAAAATACCCAATTGCAAAAATTATTTCTGTAGTATCCTTATTTATGTACAAAGAGTTTGGTTTGAATAACTGTAAAAGTCACGGAGTTATAGAAAATAAAAAAATGTGACATAGATACCTTTTCCGCCTATGAATCTATAATTGTAACGCGTAGGTCAGTCATATTTTTTATGTCTCTCTAAAATGCAAATGAAATATTTTTACATACTTTAATACAGTTTTTAACAATTTTAAAAAAGTATTTGTAAATATTGAAATGTACAAAAATTAAAAAAAAGGATTGAAAGAAGCATTTTTGATTTATAATAGGTAGAATCATCTGTGGAATGGTCTTTGAGACTGAAGTACAGGATATATTTAACAAAATGTTTAATATACTAGAAGCGCGATATAACGTGGCGGTACGGATACATGAAATTATAAAACAAGTTGTAACAATTTAACAGTACAAAACATGGGATAAGTTATGTGAAGAATATACTAAGTTATTCACAATAAAATTATCAATTGAACAGACCTATTCACCATATTCGCCATTTTTTTATAGGTTTGTTTCTGTGAAACAAAAAATCGCAAGGTTATTTAAGTGTAGGTTACTTAAATGTGTCGCAAAGTTATTTAAATATCTAGTTTAAAAGTGTCTTCCGTCAGCACCAATACAAAGCTGTGGTCTTCGGAAACTATTGCGTGAAACTGTTTGTAGATCAAATTTGCATGTTTCTTTCGAACGCATCAGTTGTTCCGACGCACAACTCTTGCATAGTTAGTGAACATTGAACATACACCAAAGCACGAATCCGCCCCTACTAGTAAAACTTTAGTGTGGTTAAATCCGGTAAACAAGGTGGCCATTCTGTTGTGTAGTTGTAGACAAATCCAGCTATTTCCGAACTATGTGGTAATGCAATTACTCGCTACTTCAGTGTTATTTGGCGGAACGCTGTCGTGTTGAAACCAAACACAATTGTAATCCTGCCTTAATGGTACTGTATTTGCCATAAAATCATATACAGAAACGTTTAGAAAAAGATCATGGTACCTATTGCCAGTCAATGCTTCTCTATAAAAAAAAAATAGAGTCAATTAATGTGTTATTCCAGATTCCACACCACACAGATATAGAAAATCGCTGTTGGTCATCTACTCAACTCACGTATGAAAAAATGATTCGTGCTGCTCCAATAATGATCATTGAGTCAATAGCTCCGTCTTCCTTGAACAAACATTCATCTGTCCTCAGAATATTCCATACAAACCGTGGATTCGCAGCATGTTGTATTAGAAGCCAACTGCAAAAATCCACATGAAGTGCATAATCAGAATGGTTAAGTGCTTGTAGAAAATGTATTCAAAACGGATGCCACTTATTTTCACGAAATATTTTTCAAATTGTAGAGTGTCGAATATTTATAACTAAACTTGCTTCTCTGCATGCGGATTCATAATAAAAAGGCTAAAATATGAATTACTTGCTGTTACCCGTGACTTCGTTCACGCAACATTTAAAGAAGATTAAATACATGAATTAAGCAAAATATTTCACTCCCGATAAGTAAAAACATTAATAATTAACTAACTATTTATCACATTTCATAGGAGACAACACGGTATTTTTTGTAATAGGGACCTTGATATAACTAAGTCATATAAACGTGAAATGTTGTTCCAAATAATCCCGAAAATGAAATTGCAACCAATGCAAAAAAAGAGGGTTAAATAAAATCTTGGAAATAAACGAATTGGGTAAAAACAAATGTCAATTTTACCTGATAAACAATTTTACTTTTAACGCCTTGTGAAACGTTTTAACAGCCATCCTTCAAAAATAATTAATGGGAAATGGTATATGCTTTTTCTTTAAATTCAATTCTGCCTCCTTGGTTTAATGTGTAGCTGAAACAAATCTTGTTTTCTAAATAATAATATGTTGATAGACAATTTTTGTTCGCCAGAATAAATTGATTCATGAAGTTTGAATGTGTGAAAATATGTCCTTATTTTTTAGATAATTTACTGAAATCAAGATTTTGTTTTCACCATCTATTCACATTGAAAATAAATTCTGTTTTTCAGTTTTAATGCGAAAATGACATAAAAAAATATACTCATCTGTTTTATTTCTCCTTTCTTATCCACAAATATGGAGTAAATTATTTTCCGTTTTTACAGAAATTTACAAAAAAAATCTCGGCAACTAATATAATTTTTTTTAATTCTGAGAGTTTGTGTGACATCTTCGGATCAATGATAACCGGTAATAAGTAAATCGCGTTGTGTTCGACAGTCTAGGAGTAGTTGCGAAATACAAACACACGGTCAGATTTTAATACATTAGATTCGTGTTCATTTCTCTTTTCTTAAAATTATGATGTGGTTTTTAGCAGAAAACTGTCATCTGTATATAACGGATAATCATGCTTAATAATCAGTATAGATAAAAAAAAAACATTTAAATTTTTCGTTTTAAATATGACGTGAAACTCATCTACTTTCTATACTTACTGATCCTTGTATTATTAATGTACGGAGTTGATTCACACTTCTTTTAAAACATATTGGAAAATTCCCGTTTTAATTCAATTATGACGTCAGTTTTTCCCCAGAGAAATTCTCTTTTAATGACATAATTCTTGTTAATTTTCTTTTCCAGGTAATCATGACGTAAATTTTAGCAGAAAACTCACATCTGTATGTAACTGATATTCCAGCTTATTATTAATCAGTATCGATAAAAAATATTTCAGTTTTTCATCGTAAATATGACGTCTATAATCTATCTACTTTCATTATATACTGACATTGATGCTCCTTGTATTATTACGAATATTTGAAAATACATGTTTTATTTATTACATCATATTTGTCCAAGCCAAGGACGATCCTTTTCATAGTTCCATGGTCCAAGCGAAATATTTTCTTAATAAAATAAATATTGTTCATTTTTCCTTCTAATTATAACGCACTCTTTGACAGAAAATGTCTTCTCAACGTAGCCGATATTCATACTTCATGTATAATAACAAATACGACATATTTTCGTTTCAAATATCATGGACATTCTTCTTCTTTTGAATTTTCATTTTTTACGTGGAAATCGTTCAATTGAAAAATAATTGTTGAGGATAAATTATTATTCCAGGTTTTGTATTTATTGGTAGCGATAATGCTTAGCAACGTAAAATGGTTAGTTAAATTTTACAGAAAAAATATTTATTGATTCTCTAGAAAATAATGAAATTTTTAATCATTAGGAAAAATATTAAAAAAAAATAAAATCATGCCTACGTTCATTTATGGGTTATAATCCATCTATATGCAAGGATACAGGGTCATTAAATCCTCTGTTTTGATGTTTACTTCAGCGAAACATTCAGACACACAATCAGAATTATAATATTATTAGGATGAACATTCAAGAAAGTTATCTTTTAAATTAACAACAAACGTTTACTCTTATAAAACAAAAAAATGCGAAAATAAAATCCAGTTGCCAAACCACGATTTACAATGTGTCTTGATTGTAACAATATACTTCAAGCTCTGGAGCCTCAATTTCAATACTGGCATAAGGGAAATTATGTTACTTTAAGTAATAATATTAAATCTTTAGGTTTTATCAACAAAAATAAAACTATTAACATTCGTCATTTTTTTCAGGTAATCGAGTTATTTTTTTTTTTAGTTTTAAGAATGAAATAACTATTTATCACCATCTCAATGACATCATTTTCGCTATGGATAGTTTTGCGGAGCATATTATTGACATTTGCTATCCATTTTCTTTTCAAACTTCTTTTTATTTTTTAAAATTTAAATTAAAAATACGGTATAGTTATATTAGCCGTGCGCAGACGGTAAAACGCCAAGTATTGTTATCGTACAAAAGAAAAAAAAAGAAAAAAAAGTAAAGAAAAAACCTAAAATCATTTTATTTCAACATCAAAGCATATCCACTTTATTTTCGATGCATGACGTCATATTCGCCTGTTTTCCATAGTTACGCACTTTGAAACCTAGTATTATTATCAAAAACTAAAAATAGTACGTATTATTTCTAATAATGTTATTTAATCTTCTTTATAATTCTTAATTTTTTTATTTCATTTTCATTTTTCCCGTGAAAATTTTTCAATTGAAACTAAATTGTTGAGCGAAAATTATTATTCCGGATTTTGATTTATTATTGGCAACGACAAAGTATTAACAACGGTAAAGTGAATTTTACCATTTTAAAATTTTATGATGTTCATTTATTTTCTATGAAAATAATGAAATTTTGAATTATTAAGAATATATTTTAATACAATAAACAAAAATCCGCCTATGTTCATTTCCGGGTTATAATCAACCTTTACGCAAAGATACAGGGTTATTAAATTCTCCATTTTCACGCTGGCTTCAGCTGAACATTTACACACATAATCGGATTTATAATATTACTAGGATTTAATTGTTACTATACTGACTATTTCGCCCTGGTCGTGGACGAAGTTGTAACAATGCCGTCGTTTTCAAACGTCTAATAAACATCCGATTAGACTTTGATGAATTTGGAAATCGACGTCAGAACACTCGCGTCGTTTGAGAATTGCTTATATTGCTCTTAGCATATGTAATAACCATTTTAAAAGATTTTCATTGCTGAATGCAGTCATTATTTAAACATAGACTGGTATCAATTTAAAACTTTTACAAAAGAAAAGTAGAATGCAACATTATATTGTGTTTCCGGAAATTTCGTGCCAGTTGGGTAAATCAGTTTGTACCTGAAAATTCTATCATTTAATTATTAGACATTGATTCCTATATCTAATGTCTAATAATTAAGAGGTAAAATTTTCCGGTACGAATTGATTTTCCCAACCGGCACGAACATTCCGGACAACCCAATACATTTGTTGAAGACGAATTCAGTAGTCAAAATGTTTAGTAGTATATAGTTTCCGAAATAATTTAAAAATCGTTTAGCCGCTCTCATTGCAGACGATTTTTAAACTTTCAGAAGCTTGTAAGTAATTTATTTGAAACAGCTTTTCCTGTTGTTTGTACTATAGATTTTGGTAACAAGAAACATTTTTAAACATTATTAAAAATAACACACACACACACACAAAAAAAAACGAATTTGCTAAATTTATTACGTTTTATGTTTCGCATGAGTTATTTCTTCAAAATTAGAGTATCCATGATTATTTAAAAAAAAAGGAAGAAAACATATGAAAAGTAAAGTGCATTTTTGATTTCTTACTTTATTGATTTCGTTTTTTAAGTGGAGGAAAATTTGCTATTTGGATTGTGGACTGTCAATCGATGTTTAAACAGCAGCAGTTCAGTAAAATTTAAAAGAAAGAGTTAAAGTAACATTTGCACTGAAATTAACATTTGTTTAACTGTAGAAATGTTTTTCCTCTCGTTATATCTTAATCTCAGGAATATCGGATCGCACTAAATCGGGGTTCTATTGTATTATAAAAAACTTCTTCAAATATTTTGAAAACCGCTTGACACTTAACGTCAATATCTGCCGTGTAGAAGATATGTAGATGACTGCTTCAGTATTAATTACAAAATCATTTCTTATACGGTCCCCTAAAAAACATTCAATTTTCAAATCTTGATATCCTACGAATATTAAAAATAAACATTTCTTTTTTTCCCTCATTTTCTGTGTGTTTTATACGTGAGGGCAAATAATATTTTCGTAATTGGATACTTTTTTACATAGAGAACCGAATAAAAAATAAATTTTGAACTGCATAGAATTTCATAGAATAGACCCTTCCTCCCCATGGAGATAAAGTATACTCTTTGGATTCTCTATCTTCCTATGAACATTTTGCTAAATTACATTAATTATCTATCACTTATACGTTCAGATATAAACCGTATAGCTATCATTTTGGACATCCTGTATATATCTTTTACACTGCATAATAAAGATCTCGAATTTTTTAATCTCAGACATATTTTAACATTTTTATTCAAATCTCTTTTAATCTCTACTTTAAGTAAATTCCTCGCTTTTAAATACCCATGAATCTGTTTAATTTCAGTCCAGGTTGATTATTTCGATTATTCTAGCATGTTTGATTAAATTTTACGAAATCTGGAAAATTATTTGCTTAAATGATTATTCCAATCGACAGAATTTAATTTTAAACATTTACATTTGAATTAATAAATTAAATTGCTCAATATTCTTGTTTTATTTCAATAATTAAACTTTGGTTCGAGATAAAGTAATTTTTCCCTTTATGTATCAACAGTACTCATATGTTCTCAGAAATATTTAGTAAAAAAATGCCGAGAAAACGATAGAACTATATGAATTTCTAAACCATTCCAGTTAGCCGAGACATCAATTAAAATAATGATATACCAGTTAACATTAGCTAAAGAGAGAATTTCATGAATTACGATGACGCGAATGTCGACGGCATAAATGTTATGGCATTTGTTTGATATCTTTCAAAAGAATATTTTTCTAATAAATTAAATTTTAAATTATAACCTTTTTTAAACTGAAAAGCCTTAAATAATGCAATAGATTTTCTCAAGTGGAAAAAAATTGATAAAGATCAAAACAAGGTATATAAAATATACGCTATTATAAATGTTTACATTGGAAACTACTTAATACTTTTAAATGCTACCACTTATGTTTTACTTAAGTATTCCTTAAAAGTTTCAAATGAAACCTTTTATATTAAGCCATAATCCTTTATTTATCTAGATATTAAAATATTCATTTCGTCAGCACTTTCTTAATTCATAAAATTTAGTCTAAATCTTGTGCTACTTTGTTTATCAGCATTTTAATTCTGTTCCCTGATGAATTGGAACTTTTTAAAAACTGATGTTTTTGCTTTTCCAAAGTAGCTTGCGAATGCTAGATGGTTTTAAATATTCATAGATTTGTTTATTTTACTTCCAGGTGGGTTATTTAAACTATTCGAGAATGTTTGATTAACTTTCACGAAATATGAAAATACATTTACTTTAATGATTATTCCAATAAACAAAATTTAATCTGTACATTTGTTTAATGTATTTAATGACAAATTATTCTGGATTCTGTTAAATGTTTAAGATGAATTCAATATGGAAGTATTTTTTCTCTTTATATATTAGCAGCTTTATCAAAAAAAAAATTATTCAAAAAATTCCCGATATTTGATATATTTTTTTACCTATTCTAATTCAACAGGGACACCAATTATAATATTGGTATTTCAGCTACTGGGCTATTGAAAAGTGGAGCAACCCGTAAAAAAAATAGATTCCAGCCCTTTGAGCAATCCTATATGATACATTGGATTACTGGATTAATGGAAATGCGAAAAAAGTTTTCTGGTACTATTTTCTGGAAACTGCAGAGTCCGGTTTACGGGTGGGCCTTCGGGGCATAGGGCCAGGCCAGGGACCCCCGTTTTAGGGGGTTCTAAAATTACCACATTATTAAAAAATAATAAACGTATTCAAACTTTCAAAAATTATTATGATTGTATGCATTGCTTTTGCACTTAAATATTATTGGGGGCCCCTTTTATATTTGTTCCCAGGGCCCTCAAACCTGTAAGTCGGTCCCTGGGTAATTACAATATCTTATTATTGACTTCCTCCATTTTGTGCGGACTGGGAAAAAACCAACTGACTCTTCGTTTTTTAACACTTTTCAACATGGTTGAAACGTGTTTATGAATGAGTTTTGTCAAGCCATGCGTTTAGCCGTCTGTCTGTCTGACTGGTGGTACCTTGGCCATGCTCTAACGAACGAATACATATTCGGGTTTTCATATAATTGATATTGGAGGATTGCTACCACATGTTTGTTATGGAAAATGAAGTTTACAGCATACATTTGTTTTAAATGCTAAAAGGTGTAAATTAACAACATAATACAAATTAAAATAACTTTTATTAGGTTGTGTTACATGTTTCGACTCATTCAGAGTCATTTTCAAAAACAAATGAGAATATTCCATAATTGAACGCGCTTTGAAGTTATTATTTTCATGTACTTTTTTAGAAATTACGAACGTTATCTTTTATTTTTACTTGGTTGTTTATTTTCATTTCTGTGACCATGGAGTAACTCGAGCCACAGTTTCGGTAAATTAAAAGATGTCGCATCGTTACATATTGTATTTTTGCGTATTAGTATCTCTATGGTTTCTCTTATTATGGATGGATAGTATAGACTGGAGGGAAATATTATTTTACTTTCATTGAAATTTGTTTGGATGGTTTCTTCTTGATATAATCTTGCCAAGGCTGTAGTTTTTCTATTATACTTAATATCAGCTATCTGCTTTTTTCTGTAATTAAATTATAGTCGAAACATGTAAAACAACCTAATAAAAGTTTAATTAGTATTTTAATTTGTATTATGTTGTTAATTTACACCTTTTAGCATTTAAAACAATTATATTATTACAAGGTGTTATAATTTATTATAACACCTTGTAATATTATATTGTTATGAAGTTTACAGCATTTATAGTTTACAGGGACACACAAGAAATTCCGTAGTATTATGGTATATGGGAAAATTGTTTAATTTAATAATGCTACACTGTTTCAAATATGCTGAAATTTATATACATCTCTGAGGTGCACCACGAGATGCTTACTGTAGAATATGATGTGCATAGCATTTATTGTTTATCAACAGGGACACACAAAAAAGTTTGGTTACAATACTGTCTATGAGCGATAATTGCTGGAAGTGCGTTTTCAGTTGTGTATAAGGTCTGCATAAAAGGATTCTAGTATATTCCCTCTTACGGATAAAAATTGCTGAAGGGGAAGTTTCAACTGTGTTATGTCTTTCCTGAACTCAATTTTAGCATACTCGGTCTGTACAAATCTGTAGATCATATACAGAGCTACAGAAAAGAATTTGAATATATTTCCAACTATAGATGACAATTGCTGAAATTGGGTTTTCAAATGTTTTACGCGATTTTCAGATTGTTTACTTAAATATCATCTTCCACCTTATTAAATGACGAAGTTTTATTACAGAATGTGTTGAAAATTATTTTGTAATGTATGCTTGATGCATCATTTTTCATTCTTATTTCTCGCAAACGCTATCGGTTTCTCAAATTCCGGTTACCTCACGGTAAATTGAGTTATATTTCGTCTCGAGTATATTTAGGTAAGTGTATTTAATGACTTTAATGAAACATGTTTTTGCGGACTCAATCATAAAAAAGCTCAATCATCAAAAATCTTAGTGCTTTGTAAATTTTCACCTCCAAGTTGTACCAAATAAAAGGTTCTTATAGATAGCAACATAAACTGCCACAGAAATTTTTGTTGCTATATATATTTTAACAGTATAGTGCTCAAATATATCGACATTCATTTGGGAAATTTTACAATATTTTGAAGTTTGAGTTCCCCGACTTTTTGATTACCCTGTAGCATCCTAAAAACTGAATAAATATTGTGACACCATTTTCTATTATATTTGAAAACAATAACTTGCTAATATAAAATAATAACTTTCAAAGTTTTATCAAAGTTTTGGAATGTGATGTATTTTGTGAGATATTTTTTGATTTATTCACGCTCTCCTAACTCTTTTATATTAAACAATAAGTATCTTCAATTTTTAATTCTAGACATATTTTATTTATTTTTTACATAAAATCTGATTAATCATTTATGTAACTGCGTTTTTTAATATTTACGGATTTGAGCATTTTTAGGTATCTAATGTTAGCTTCAATAATTCGAGCATACTTTTTTTAACTTTTATGAAATCAGAAAAAATACTTGCTTTAATGTTTTTTAATGTATACAGTATTTATAAATTTGAATTAATAATCTAAAATGCATATAATTTTCATTAATAATTTAAATCTTTTAGTAGTAAGATTTTCATTGCTTCTAAGTAAGGTAAGGCATGGAGAGATGGCGCGGCCGGAGAGATTGCGCACGTAGAGGTTCGGGGGGAAGGAGTAGAGTGAAAGCGCAGCGACTACAGGTAGTTGTACAACAACAGTAGTGGAGTGTCTACTTGAAAGTGCACGTTGATTGCTTTGAGCGTCTAAGATAAAGTATTGCTTTTTTGGTTTGTTTTCCCAAAGTAAGTGCTTGAATTTTCATAGATATTCATCAGAATTTCTATACAATGTCAATAGTATAAAATATTTTTAACTTAAACGATTTCTCATAAGTTACTAATCTAGACTAACAATGTGAACATCAACGGTTCGTTTTAGAAGCGGCGATGTTTAAATAAAAGGCCGCGCAATCTCTCCTACCGAAATTGGAGAGTTTGCGCATTTGCTACTTAGGAGAGATGGCGCATTGTTCCAATTAGTTTCCATGCTAGGAGAGATTACACAGCTTATTGGTAAATTTGAAAAAAAAAATGAAAAATGAAAATGAACTAATTTTAAGTTAAACGTGTTATTAAGTTACATAATTTTATTTTGTCATCTTATCTGGACTTGCTTTTTCTGATTCTTTATTTTTTTTTCCTTTAATTAAATTTTTTTAATCGTTTTTAAAATTATTTCCTTTTTCTGATTCTTTAAGCATTAGGTTGAAATATTCACTCCCAATACAATAAAATTTGTTCACAAAAACCTTACAGAAATGTGATTTAAGTGTAATTATTATTGTTAACAGTTTAATAGTAGTTATTATTAGTAACAATCTCTCCTAGCCATGTGCGCAATCGCACCAACCCTGTAAGGACAGATTGCGCAAAATAACTTTCTTGGTTTTATTACAACTGTTCTATTAAATTGCAACATAACAACAAAATAGCAATGGAAATGCATAAAAAACAAATGAAGTAAAAATTATTCATGGATAGTTTAGTAAAAAATTAATATTTAGATTTTTTATTGCTATTCTTTTGAATTGTGCGCAGACTATCCTAGCTTTACCTTATACTACTAATATATTTATTTAAACTTAATCATGTTTATACTAGAAAAAATGTTATAGTAGCCATAGTTGTAATTGGATCATTAGCAAAAATTCCTTCAAAGTATTACCCGTGCATTTCTTCAAAGTTAAACATGTCATAGTACCAGGAAAAGTTATTAATAGCCATAGCCATAATTGTACCAGTATCAGAAAGTAAAACATAAAAGAAATAGAATTTAATGTAAAGCTAATGTTCAGTAAATATATTTGTGAGACTTTAAAATGTATTTAGACCGACATGGCATCCAAAAACTACCTTTTTTCTACCGTTTCTTATTGAACATACGTGAGCAAATTCTATTTAAAAATTTAAATGTTAAACATAGTACAAATTACGTACTTTCACATGTTACATATTTTCATTCATTAGTAGGCTAATTCCAGCCGTGAATGTAGTGTGAGTCACATAGCTGCAAAATGCTACG
This sequence comes from Maratus michaelseni, assembly GCA_963931845.1. Classification (NCBI taxonomy): domain Eukaryota; kingdom Metazoa; phylum Arthropoda; class Arachnida; order Araneae; family Salticidae; genus Maratus; species Maratus michaelseni. Next base: position 259,759,617 of record OZ007589.1, on the reverse strand, counting down.
ATTTTTTGCCACTGGTATTTTTTTTAAAAGAATTAATCCTCGTATATAATATTGTGATTAAATGTGATTAAATATGTGAAATTTTCCTTCACTGAAATACTGGTAGCCAAAATCGTAGCCGTTGGCACATGTGTCACACGGACACTACATTCAGGCGTGGAAACAGCTAGTAATTTATCAGATTAGATATGTTCGAAAAGAGTAACTTTCTAATCCAATGAAATATTTAATTGCAGCTTATTTTTTAAGTTTTGTATAAAGTTGTAAATTTTTTAAAGCAAAGAGAAAAATACATATAATACTCATTAGCATATATGTTTGCATCTAAAAATTATTTTTTGTTTAGTGAACTCAGTACCCTTTGAACTATTTTTTTTACGCTTTTTTTTCTTAACTTTACTTGATTCATGCCTGTAAAGACGGAATTTTGTAATATTTTTTTCACACATTTCCTGATTTGCTACAATGATTAAAAAAAAGTACACAGGTGTGTTAATTTTTTATTCGTTGCTAATCGGGTTTATTCTAAATGTTTCGTGTTCGGGTCAGGTTTTGACTCTTTCGGGTCGCTTTCAGGTTTTATACAAAAAATACAAAGTTATGATATTAGAGATATAATTGTAAATTATTTTTCCATTATTGTATTAAATTATATATGATTTTTCTTTCACCTCGGATGCGGGTTGAGCAGTATCTGGTTTGGGTTGAGTTTCGAGTTTTCGAATTTTTTTTGTAGGGTTCGGCTTAACTTTTAGCAGAAATATCGGGTTCGAGTAAGGTTAAAATGAACTGTGCTAGGCTCTAGTAGAAAGTGACACTGTTTACAATAATAAATATTATCTATTCTGCTCACAATAATGTTATGTTGGGTGAAATTATGAACGCATGTCTTCCGTCCGATACGACCATTTCTCTGAAATTAAATAATATGTCTTTAATTATTTTTTTATCATCGTTGATTTCATAAGTTCAACATCATTCTCGAAAATGCTCTTGAAAATCTACCTGATATTTACATTGATAAAGCATGATTATTTCAGAACCGCGGAACATTTTCAGACCTTGGTAAAAATAGCACTCTAGTGCTAATAAATGTACGACTATAATATATATTGCAGAACGGGGCATGAAAACGCACTACAGTTACGCCAAATTATGAAAGAAAAATTTATCACCTTTGACACTTAAATAAATAATACCTTTTTTAATTCGATAGCCATCAAAAGCAAATTTGCAATATAATTTAATTGGAAGACATTCAAATAAAATATAATTTATTTGAAAAAACTGTCGCACTTTAAAAGAGCCGATTTTGTAAACATCCTCGAATAGACTTTCTAAAATTAATGATGTGTTCTGCAAAAATTTCGTAGATAATTTCGAGAAGGGTTTCAGGTAATTATTCGTTTCAGAATTATGTAAACAGAACAGATGAGTGCTTAATTACTATAACGTCAATTTGAGGAAATGAAATGTCACGTATCTGAGCATAACATTATTTAAATACGGAAAGTTCGCTTTATTCCTTTCAAACAAAACAAAACGAAGTTATATTTAGCTTAAATATTTCATACTACATTTAAAAGGTAAATTTTACATGAAAAAAATCTCGATATAAAAAAATACAAATAAATCTTAATTTACATCAAATATTTCATGTTAGATTATTAAAATGTCATAAATTAGCTGGAGTATTTTATATTATATTTAAGAAGGACTGTTCATTAAAAATTATTTAATAAAGGGAGATTCCCGATGTAAATAGAAAAAAAATGACTTTATGTTTAAAGACAAAATTATTCAGCATTTTCCATGTACATTATGAGGGTCCCTCTGGAAGTTTCGCAATACCAAAAATCTACAGTATATACTTTTTTTCCTCTAAATAATCACCTTTACATTAAATAAATTTATTCATTCTTTGAAAAAAGATTTAATTTTTTTCCCTCTCAACTAGGCTATTTCTTCGAGAAGATTCAAATAGCGCTCAAGCGCAACATTCACACTTGTAAATTTTGTTCCACAAACACTTTCCTTGAATTTGGAAAACAAATAAAAGTCACATGGAAAAAGTTCTAGGCTGGTCTACCAGCAAATGGATTTTGTTTACTTTTAAAAAATTCTTCGTTTTTGTAGCAAAATGTGCCAAAATATTGTGGGCAAAGAAGAAGCTCTCCTGTTTCTGTCTTTGGTCGCTTTTCTTCCAACTTTTTAATGACCTTTCATAGATAAACCTGTTGTACCAGCTGGTAGTATTTGTTTTCTGCTTTTTCCAAATGTACTGAGACAATCTGTCCACTTTTTGAAAAAAAAATGTGCCCAACATTTTTTGCCGATGCTTCTTGACTTTTGTTGGCGGTTCTTCACTTTCAAAAATACAAACTGAAGATTGTCTTTTAATTTTTGGTCAAATTGGTAAATCCATAATTCATATCCTGTACCAGCTTCATAAAGACGTTTGCAAGCGCCAGAATCAAAATTTACCAACATATCTTGGCACAATGACATTCTTCTCCCCTTTTTTTCCTAGGTCAGCTCATGAAGCACATTTTCCTCACCTTTAAATGATCATGTAGAAACTTAAATATTGCTACCAATCCAATATTCATAATCTGCTGAATAGATTTATATGTAACATGTGGGTTACCTTTTACAAATTACCTTTATCTTTTCAAAATTTTAATTTGAGAATGCTATCGAGGACCTTCCATTTCGCCCCTCATCTTTTTAATCCGAATTTTCATGCTTAAATTTTCGACACCATCTAAATATGGTTGCATAGGGAGGATGGGAAGTTTGAAAAACCTTTCATTCTTTTTCATTTAAAAATACCTTAAAATCATAAAAGATCATTAGGCAGAAATGTTCTCGCGAGATCGACTTAGTAAGACTGAGTTAGCATGGAAACTGGTTTCAACTAACCCTGGCAGCCACACGACAAGAAGTGGGTGGGAGAAATTTGACACGCTACTTATTGAGAGCTCATATTTAATAAAACGGCCTACGCTAATGCCATACTGCCTGCCAATTTTTCCTGTTGTAAAACATGCAGAGTGACCCTCGTATTAATGTAATTAGAACTAGGACTTCCCTCAAAGGGATTAGTCTGAGTGATATTGCTGAGAACATAGGGTTAACTATTACAATATAAAGAAAAAGAGCAAATTAAATGATAGAATTACAAAATATTATATATAAATTCATATACACTGTAAAAAAAAAGAAAAGAAGTACCGTTCATCAGATGTGTTGTCATAATTTTTTTTAACATGTGGCAAAGAATCTCATTTTCTTAAGCGCGTATTACGCAAAACTTGAAAAAAAAAAAAAAACGCCGGATCTTTTAAAACGCCAAGCTTTTTAAACTTACGTAATTGAATTTGCAGCCAATAGATTATTCTATCAAGTGTGGCTTAACGCAAATTTAATTTCATTGTTGCACCTTTTTTTGTGTGTGAATTTAAAATTTTTCTTCCTTGATTATATATCTATTATTTGTATAACTGTTTATAGAAACTCTTATACTTCAAACCACATTGATAGCATGCTTTGCTACAAACCAGATTGCAAAACTATAGTCTAAATTTCTATTAAAGTATACAAAAAATCTTTCGATGACTTCTGTAAAATAGCTTTTACATTAAATCTCCATATCGGCAAAATTGAAAAATTATATATATTTCAAAGTTAAGCTTAACAGATACTTCTTGATTATTCACTAGGAGGATCTACCCCCTGTGCCTTTACTGCGCCAATCCGCAGACTTTTCTTTTGCCTGTGTGTCTGTCTCTCCACAATCTGTCTGTTTCCCTATCCGTTCTTCAACCCGTCTCTCTAATCGATTGTCTATCTCTCTACACGTCTCGCTACCTGTCTGTATATTTCTCTACCGTCTCGCTACCCGCCAATCTATTTCTCTAACCGTCTGTCTATCCGTCTAACAACTTGTATGTCTAGCTGTGTCTCTATCCACTTCGCTACCCATTTGTCTATCTGTCTCACAACATGTCTATCTGAATTTGCAGCCAATAGATTATTCTATCAAGCGTGGCTTAACGCAAATTTAATTTCATTGTTGTACCTTTTTTTGTGTGTGAATTTAAAATTTTTCTTCCTTGATTATATATCTATTATTTGTATAACTGTTTATAGAAACTCTTATACTTCAAACCACATTGATAGCATGCTTTGCTACAAACCAGATTGCAAAACTATAGTCTAAATTTCTATTAAAGTATACAAAAAATCTTTCGATGACTTCTGTAAAATAGCTTTTACATTAAATCTCCATATCGGCAAAATTGAAAAATTATATATATTTCAAAGTTAAGCTTAACAGATACTTCTTGATTATTCACTAGGAGGATCTACCCCCTGTGCCTTTACTGTGCCAATCCGCAGACTTTTCTTTTGCCTGTGTGTCTGTCTCTCCACAATCTGTCTGTTTCCCTATCCGTTCTTCAACCCATCTCTCTAATCGATTGTCTATCTCTCTACACGTCTCTCTACCTGTCTGTATATTTCTCTACCGTCTCGCTACCCGCCAATCTATTTCTCTAACCGTCTGTCTATATCCGTCTAACAACTTGTATGTCTAGCTGTGTCTCTATCCACTTCGCTACCCATTTGTCTATCTGTCTCACAACATGTCTATCTGTCTCTCTACCCGTCTGGCTATATGCTTCTCTACCCATCTTCTTACCCATCTCCGTACCCATCTACTGTCTCTCTACTCGTCTGTATACCCGTCTCACTATCCGTCTGTTTTTGTACCCGACTCGCTACCAATCTCATTACCCGTTAGTAAACTCGTCTCTGTACTCATATCTCTACTCGTCTCTTTAACTACCACGCTACGCGTCTCGCAACCTTTCTCGCTACATTCCTGTCTACCGGTGTCGCTACCCGTCTCGTGACCCATCTCGCTACCCCTCTGTCAACCCTCTTTTTACCTTTCTCTCTAGCCGTCTGTCTATTCGTTTCGCTACCCGTCAGCCTACCTATGTCGCTACTCGTCTGTCTACCCGTTTGTTTACTCGTCTTTCTACCTCTCGCCACCTCTTCCCAATATTTAAACAATTCAGTTGATATACAGAAGCCGTTTATCAGTTCTTAAATGCAAACAGAAGTAATTTATCTAGTAAGTGTAATCAGATGCAATTTTTTTTTAAATACATACATAAACCTGAATAATAATTCATCAGTTTTGTGTTCATAGTTGTTTATATCATTTGACAGTAAATATGAACTTCTTAAACCTGAATTGTCTCAATCTTTTTAAAAAAACCACAAGGTCTGTATAACTGCAAAGTACCCTGAGGGCTATATTAGCTACACGTTATTAAGTTAAGTGAAAGTTTCGTTATCGCGTTTGCAGCCAATTGCTTATGTCAGAAAGCGTGGCTTAACGCCATTTTAAATTCATTACTGTAACTATCTTTTCTTTTTTTCTTTTCTTTTTTTTAGGGGGGGTGGGGGTAGGGGGGAAGGGTTTCAAATATATACATTTAAATTAAAACTTTTGCCTCCATGCCATTAGTGTTGTTTGTATTATTAACTAATACCTTGTAGAGCGAGCTTCATTTGAAACAAATGTAAAAGACTTCTTCTACAGTTTTTTTAGAAGAAACTTTCGTAATAGGGCCCAAAGCCAACCGGAGTATTTAATATCATTATTGTAACTCTTATAGAGTTAAAACAATATTGTTGCTAGCTTTACTCTTGTTTGAGACCAGCCTTGCCTGTGTATCTGAATGGGGAAAAGTTTCGTATCCTATGTCGGTTGGCGAAAAAAATTTAAAATGGTGCCAAAAGGTAGTTTTAGTATCTTACAAAATTTTTCAAGAGAGCGGTAAAGCATGTTTTTCAAATATTTACAAACATAGTTTATTAAAGCATGTTTTTGCACCATCTTAAAAATTTAAACATGATGCTAAAATAAAATTTTATCGCCATATTCGATATTTTAATAAGTAATGAAAATACATAAACAAACTTATTTAACAAACCTAAGAGACATTTTTGTGATAAATAATTGTTATTGTCAGAGGGGTAAATTGTAAACAATTAATAAACGGCTAGTAAATAATAAATAGCATTTAAAATCTAAAAATGGAGAAGTGGTCCGTATAAAAATGCAAAACATAACATTATACGTTTGATATATGTAATTTTTTTTTTAATATTTCCGAAGGCACAGATAAAAAGGTAAAAATCACTTTTCCAAATGCCAAATAGAAAATACACAAAATAGAATGCCAAATATACAAAATAGACAAAATATCTGCAAAAAAATATATTTACATAATACTACATCTGCAAAAAAATAAGATTTAGAAAAAGTAAGCCAAATCCTGCAGATCCCAACAATCACATCGACAAACTTATCACCAAAAAAGAACTTGCCAAATCTTACGGCACAGGAGATGGATTTTTCCCTCTGAATGCAGAATATTAGTTTTTTTTTCTTGTACGATGGGTGATCTCTATAATAAAACCGTAAGTCATGTGACTGTCATCAACAGTTCCGGGATGCCCGCATCACTTTTTCATCTGCCAGGCGGCCATTTTTATTCAAAATTATTTTTCGAATAAAACTGCATAAAAGTTACATTTTTAGAAAGATCGTTCAAAATAAATTAATATTTGAGAGATGACTTATGTTCAGCAGTTATTCTGCAATAATTTCAGTTGAAATTAGCTTCGCAGTTCAAATTCTCTATCTATGAAAGTAAACAAAAAAAAAAAAGATTCATTCGTCATGAAGGTTTAAATTATTAAACCATGGAGATAATCGTTCGTAAAGTAAGTTTTCCGTGACTGATTTTTTGGAGCGCTGCCTGGTGTCAAAAAAATAATTCGCACCAGGACCTGTTCGACAGTTAAAGTTTACCATAATTCCGTTTGATGAAGTGCTTATACAACTGAATTTTCTTCCTAATCTTTTCTTGACGTAAGTTGAATGTAAACAAATACAACTCATGTAATAATATTTAATGAATCAAATTTCGAAACGAATTGTCAGTTAATTTGGTATTTATGTATTATACGTGCCAGAAAGAGAGATCACCGAAAATGATTGTTAATCGCCAATCATATTTTCCATTATTAATGACCAATCGCGTTCAAAACAGTAATTTAATATACATTTATAAAATAAATAACATCATTATGTACTTTTATGTTATTTGGGCGCAAATCTCGCCAATAGCATTTTTAAATTCGACAAAACCAGCTTTTATTTTTCGCGTGTGCATAAACGATACTTTGATTTTAAAATCCAATATGGAACAGCTGTCGCAAACGCACCGGGATTGGCGCGATTTTTGTTTCGCGCCATTTTGGCGAAAAAACCCCATTTTCAGGTACCTGTTAGAGATTTCTGAAACAGCATGTTACTTTTATTTTATTATAAAATAGTTTATTTTGTAGGTACTTTTCCGTTATACGGACACCATTGTCGCCACGCATACATTTACATACATTTACATACTCTAGGCATTAGCATACATTTTGGCATGGTGTCCGTATAACGGAAAAGTACCGTTTTATATTAAAAACACACACAATTTTATTATAAAACACACACCATGATAAATTTATAATAAACACACACAATATTTAATTTATTATAAAACATACGGAATCTGCTCTACTAGGTTGCCATACGTAGCAAAATCTAACCGAAAACGCCGGGTTGCGGTTTAAAAAGGGAATGTGATTATTAAAACTGTCTTCGAAAAGTTCAATGTTTCAACAAACCATACTCGAAAATTACGTGTAATAATATGAAGCCCGATTATGGCATATTATTCAAGACGTTTTAGATGAGAGTAATGATAGATTATCTAATCTTCCGTAATCGAGTCTACAGCCTAAGTTAGAGAGAAACAAAAAAAAAGTCCTTCCGGCCTGTACCGGGAGGAAAAGGTAGCTTTCCTATATCTTTGTTTTAAAATTTGAACTAATGTTACACGAACACAGCAAGTTAAAATGCAACGAAAATGTTTACAAAAGATTCGTTAATACTGAATTTGAATAGGAAATTCGCCAAATTATTGAGCTATAGCCAAGTTGGCTTCATTTATGAAGACTTATTTTGGTCGCCAAATTTGGCGATATTTCGCCAAATGTCACCAAGTTTGGCGAGAATTTGGCGCTAACGGATATGAATATATAGTTTCATGCGTATGATTGGGAAAATTATTACAACAATGAAATTTTTTGTAATGTGCTGTCTTGTTAGCCACACACAGGGTGGCTTATTCTTTCAATCTCTATCATTTTTCATGTTTATGAAAAGTCACAGCAATCCATCGTTGCCACAGATTAATCTCGGAAAATGAAACATTTGAAGTTACTTAAAAAATTAATAACTCGAAAAGTATTTGTCACAAAATTGTTTTACAAACTGCGTTAGAATGGTAAAAAATTGTATTTTTCTTGTTATAAATTTCAAATCTAATGATTATGTCGTTTTTCAAATATTAGATTTCAAAAATTACAAAACTTCACAATGGAGTACCGTAGCGAAACTTTTACGCGTAGAAAGATAATGATAAAGGCATTGTGGCTCGACGTGTATCGTGTATACTGGCCATAGCATGAGTAACGAATTATAGTAAACTTATTATTCTGTTAAAATATAAAAGTGAATTATGTATATACATTTTTAAAAAATAAAGAAAAACATTTTATCACAAACATCAACAAAGTTTTTTCTTCTATTTATTCCCTTATTCCAAAGATATCGTTTTATCGTCTGCTGCCATAGCAACATGAATTAAATTTCATTAAAAAAAAATTGCTCAGTGGTAGAAAAATATTTTTCTAAATTGAATGGTTATTGAACAACTCAACACTTTAACAGGGGAATTTTTATTTGTTATTTAGATATTTTAAAATTGTTTGTTGTCATTGCGTTTTTATTCTGAGTTACAGCTAGTTTATTTATTTTTTAAATAAAAGCCGTGTGTGGCAATCTATATTCGGCCTTATAGCAGAATTTTCTCCTCTTGTTATAATATAATTGTTTCATTTCACATACTACATACCGTTTGATATATTGGTACTTTTATGTTATCCTGGCGCTGTTGATAAATCGCCAAATATTGTTCCTATAACATTTTCATATTGAATTCATTTCATTTAAATATAAACCTTTCACTCATTTAATTTAAAATACATGCCTTTCATTAATCCCATTTAAAATGCTAAAAAGATTTTAATAAAAGAAATAATGCCATAAATCGAAACCTTTTATTTAAACACCAAAGAATATATTTTTTTAATTTACACACGCAAATGAAAAAAGCTGCTATTGCTGAGATTTGCGCCAAATCTCTAATACCAAGTCTACCAAGTTATTGCGGGGTTTTTCTTTCAAACAGAAAAAAATCCAGATTAATTTTCGATATCTACTAAATTGAAATATATTTTATTGTGCTGAATATTAGTGCGTGCATACTTTTTTGCTCTATGTTCTCCATGTACTCCATGAACTTTTCAATTCCGATTGTCTACGAAAATCTCCCGCCGGTGAAAATGACGTACGCACAAAATTTTTGTGACGTATGTACTTTAATTGTGCTTTTTTATCTATTTTTTTAATATATTTTCCAAACGGTTTGACATTTATTCTTGGTAATAAATAGACGTCGTTGTCACCTTTATAGGTACCTGCTGTAAAAATTTGAACGAAATCCGTTAAATATTTTTTGAGTTATGCTTGACGAAAGGTTTTAATATCCATGGTAGCTATATATGGGGCAAAGTAATACTGCGCTGTGTATGAGTCTTCGTTGCACTCAGACAATAACATAGGCATATTATCAAAATTTTTGTGTATATTATCAATAATTTGGTTTCCATGTTAAATTGTATGTAAAATACAGCCTGAATATTTTTTAAGGATTACAATTTGTTTATTGTACGAAAAATATTGATTGTTCACTATGTTTTGTTATTACCATAACAGCAATTCTATGCTTTAGACACATCTTTTAATACTGTAACGGTATACTGTATAAAAATCTAAAACTAATTCTTTCAAATTCCCGGTACGTTAAATGCTAAAAGGTGTAAATTAACAACATAACAAATTAAAATAATTTTTATTAGGTTGTTTTCCATGTTTCGACTCACTCCAAGTCATTTTCAAAAACAAATGAGAATATTCCACAATTGCACGGACTTTAAAGTTATTCCTTTCCTGTACTTTTTAAAAATTACGCACGTTATCTTTTATTTTTATTTGGTTGTTTATTTTCTTATTTGTAACCATGGAGTAACTCGAGGCACAATTTCAGTAACTTAAAAGATTCCGCATCATTACATATTGTATTTTTGCGTGTTAGTATCTCTATGGTTTCTCTTATTATGGATGGATAGTATAGACTGGAGGGAAATATTCTTTACTTTCATTGAAATTTATTTGGATGGTTTCTTCTTGATATAATCTTGTCAGGGCTGTAGTTTTTTCTATTATACTTAGTATCAGCTATATGCTCTTATTTTTCTGTAATTAAATTTCCTGCTGGTCATGCCTATGTCTTGGATCCGTCTTCTTTAACAAAAGGTATTTCATATACTCATGAAAAATTCTCAAAATTAATTGGGTCTATTTTACTGCAAATGATATTCTTTAATTTTTTAGGGGGTTTGGCTATTAAGCAGATATTGAAACGTTTAAGGCTGTGTTTTAATTTTTCAAAAAAGATTGGATAATATTTAAGAGTATGAAGTTTGTATATTTGCGAATAAACTTTCTTTTATGGTTTCTTATTATTGGTGATATCCATGATTAATTTATAATTATGGTGTACTTTAAAACCTTTATTACAAGCTATTTTACGAATATTACCTAATCCATTATTCAATTTATTTTCAGTACATACCATAAAGGCCCGTCTTATGAAAAATCTGTGGGCTGAAATTTTGTATGTAAATGGAGAACATGCGTTATTTGGTATGGTCGATTGTGATTGTAATCGACGGATTACAGTCATTCATTTGATTGTGATCATCAATCATTCATTTGATTGTGATCGATAGATTTATTTGTTCTTGTTAACTAAAAAAAAAAAAAAAAAACTACAGCCTTGGCAAGATTATATCAAGAAAAAACCCTCCAAATAAATTTCAATGAAAGTAAAATAATATTTCTCTCCAATCTATACTATCCATCCATAATAAGAGAAACCATAGAGATACTAACAGGCAAAAACACAATATGTAACGATGCGGCATCTTTTAATTTACCGAAACTGTGGGTCGAATTACTCCATGGTCATAGATATGAAAATAAACAACCAAGTAAAAATAAAAGATAACGTGCTTATTTTTTTTAAAAGTACATGAAAATAATAACTTCAAAGCCCGTACAATTATGGAATATTCTCATTTGTTTTTGAAAATGACTCGGAATGAGTCGAAACATGTAAAACAACCTAATAAAAGTTATTTTAATTTGTATTATGCTGTTAATTTACACCTTTTAGCATTTAAAAGAAATATATTATTACAAGGTGTTATAATTTATTACAAATTCTTTTAGCTAAATACAAACATGTTTTGAACCCTTTCCAATAAGTTGAAACATGTTTATAACTTCGCCGGTATATTTTTTTAAGTATATTTTTCTAAAATGGATGCCAAGTCAATCAAACATCAATTTTTAAACATTTAATTTTCAGAAACACATTATGGCGTATCAAACGCATATAATTATATATAAGTTTAAATGTATTCACACACTTGTGAAATAGCAATCTGTAACGAAACTAGTCGTTGGGGGCCACCGTAATACTTACCCATCATGGATATGCATAATGTAAAATATTAAAATAAAAATTGTGTAAACTACTTATAAAGTGCATTGCAATTCAAACTAGTCGTTGGGGGCCACCGTAATACTTACCCATCATGGATATGCATAATGTAAAATATTAAAATAAAAATGTGTAAACTACTTATAAAATGCATTGCAATTCAAATAAAATCGTGGCTTGATGACGTCATAAACTTTAAAGGCTCGATTACTGAATTGCTTGAAAGAGGTTTTTCCTTATAACTCCAAAAATAATAATCCTATTAACTAGCGGTTTATTGCATCTGATTAGGCGTCAAATTTCCAATTAAAATATATCTTTAAAGTGAAATTTGGATGAAATACAGGGTCATGAAAAATCGAAGAGTGTGGAAAATACGATTCCAAATATCTCGGCAACTAATTAACCGATTGACTTCATGCTTTATGTAAAATTTATGTTTTTGTATTGTCTTTTATATTCATTACTTAAAATAAACAATTTCGAAAATTTTTATATACCTTTTATCATAACGAATATTTCGAGAGTCCGAAAAAAATAGTTCCGGTTAATCGAGGTTATTGAAATGAAATAGGCTTCTTCCCATTATTACATACTAAGTACATACCAAATTGCAAGTCTCTATCTCAATTGTTTCAGGAGATAGAGCGTTTACAGACACACAGACACACACACAGACACACAGACGGACGGCAAATTTTTTTTTTCTAAAAATATGTTTTTCGGAATCTCCAGTGTCTGAAACATGTAAATCCGTCAAAAATTTTTTTTCGATTTTCAAAACGATTACAAGACTTACCCTATACTACGTATGATGGGTAAGTAAAAGTGGAAATATAAATGACTGGTCCGGTGGAAAATACACTTCAGTCCAATGAAGTCAGTTTAGGAAGAAATGCAAATCAAAGTTAGAGCCGGCATTGTTCTTCCATAGTAACGCTTTATTTATGGGATAATTTAACTATAACTAACATTTTTAGAACAGAAAATTATATGAGTAACAGCATAATAAAAAAAAAAAAAAAATTATTGTCTGAAATGTTTGGAGATCGCCGTAGCTAGAATTCAAACCAGGGCCTTCTGATTTACAAATCAGTGTGAAAGCTACTACAAACTGTTGCATTTCTTCCGTACTTCATTGTGTGATTTATCCTGAGGAGGTGTGGATACATCCTTATATCATCCCCTCCTCTACTTTTCTAGACTCGGCCAAATTCCCCAGAACTAACTTCGTAGATTTTTACGTTATCATTTTCTCTTTTTCGTCACTCTGCAAAACGCTTTACCTGCATCTCTGAAAAAAAAGTAAAAAAGAGAAAAAAGAAAAAGAAAAGAAATAAATTCCATAAAGGAATTATTAGGTTGTCCGGAAAGTTCGTGCCGGTTAGGAAAACCAATTCGTACAAAAAAATTCGATCATTTAATTATTAGACATTGATTCCAATATCTAATGTCTAATAATTAACGGGTAAAATTTTCCGTTATAAATTCATTTTTTTCAACCAGCACGAACTTGCCGGAGAACCCAATATTTATGTTTTTTGTATGTCATTGCTAATCTGTATTTTAAAGAATAGAAAACACGTAGTTACATGTGTCAAACACTTTCGAACAACTACACTCTAGTTACATAATTGCATCAGTGGTCAAATGTGCAGATTATATAATTAATGCGCTAGAGCTTAATTAAATAGTTTGCATGTATGAACCGATTGTAAAACTCCATCGATTACATCTAAATTTTTAATATATCCGTTCAGATGAAGATTGTCATTATTTAAATTATAATCGCAGTCCACTAACATATCCGTATTTTTTATTATATTTTATTTCATAAACGGTTACGAACTCCGTAATAAAGCTTAAAAAAACTTCATAAGTTTTGCAATAAGAGAAAAAATGAAGAACACTCGTTTTGGATTCAATTCTTTCTAAACGATATTTCGCTCCTTTTCAGCAAAATTTTAAACAAATCACTTCACAGTTTACATATTAATGAGTTTATATAATTTGATGTAAAATTATTGCTTTAAAGGAAATAAAATTACAATAAAGACATTTCTTATAAAATAACTTTAAATCTTTCAATTCTCTAGGTAGCAATTTCAGTAGAAAGTCTTTAAAGAATAGGTGGCAATGCTTCCTTAAAATAGATACAAATTTATATGTGATAAATTAGAGAAGTTCATTTTAAAGAAACAATGCATCTCGGGAATTTTCAACAGTAATAACTTTTCGGAAGTAACTCATGTATAAAATGAAGTATGACTCTACGTGAAAATCTTTTCTATTTGTAACTGTAATTATTTTTACTCTAAAGGTTAGAGATAAATTGACTAAGACTAATATTCTTTCTAGATGCATACAGAAATTTTTATTTGAGACTGATTCAGTGCTCAAAATAGAGTAGAGAGTACAATACAGATAAAAAAATGGAAATAATTATAAATGTATACTCATAAATGTATACTCATATGTATAATCATAAATGTATGATCATAAATCTATAGTCGTATTATATGACTATATGCAGATAAAACAAGAAGAAATGTTTAGACAAAATAATAGTCATTGTAAAAAACATGTCTTGAATGGTCACAGAATGGTTGAAATGATCGAAAAATGGTTTAGACATTAAGTGTTGCGAATAGACATGATTTGTTACTTTTAAGATGTAAATGCTCCCTAAGAACGGTTTTAAAAAAATTCGAAATTTAAAAATGCGAAATGAGCGGAAAACGTTCTAAAATCATTGAAAACGCACTTCCAGAAATTATCGTTCCTAGTCAATCCTTTAACCAAATTATTTCGTGTGTCTCTCTCTGTAAATGATCGCTAAATGCTTCTCATACCATAATCTACAGAAAGCATGTTGTAGCTCGGTGATGTATATAAATTTCATTATGGTTGAAGTAGTGTAACATTATTGATATACTCTGTAAAACACTTTCCTTATACATCATATTGTAATAGAACAGTTTTGTGCAATCTGTAAACGAACTATAAATGTTACTTATCCCAAATTCTGTATAAAAGATCTTATGGTTCACCTCAGTGATTCACAACAATTTCATTATAATTTGAAGTAGCGTAGACAATTTTCCCCATTAGACCAGAAATGTAACGATATTTTTTGTATGTCTCTGTAAAAGAACTATAATGTAACTGCGTGCTTCTATCCTGTACTTTGTATCACCCTGTACTACCCCGACCTTCATTTTCAATATTGAATATGGTATAGTAATCCTCTGAAGAGATTGCATTGGCGCGCCTGTGGGAGTTGAACCAGGGATCTCATGAACAAGAGGCGAGAGCAAAAGGCCAAGCCAGTTTGCTTTCAGCTAGTAACTCGCTTTATACTTAAAAATAGCAAATAACTTTATATCGCTTTATACTGTTCAAGTGAGATGAGACCGCTACACAGTCACACAGCATCCCCGGTGAGGAAGACGTTTTGTTGACGTCTACGAGCGAAATGTACTCGTGATTGATGTTCTCGTAACGCATATGTGATGCGCGGCATGACAGGCTCTGTGGTGTAAGCATTTCACAGACTTTGCTTGCTGGGGATGATTTATTTAGTGCTGCCATATGTCGGTTATGAGATAAGTTGATTGTTGTTGTTGAAGATTGTTGCGTGTTTGTTCGAATGTTGGTCACCAATGAGGAGATTGGCGCCGATGGGAGTTGAACCATGGATCTCATGAACAGTAGACGAGTGCATTAGCTGTCGAGCAAAAAGCCAAGGCAGTTACTTGCAGCTAGTAACTTACATTATACTGTTCAAGTTAGATGAGATCGCTACACCTTAATAACAGAGCGTGGACAAACGATGAGTCGAAATGATCCAGATGAATCGAAATCATAAACATTTTTTAACTATGTTGGAAAGTGTTAAAAAACATGAGATCTTAATCTCACCTCCAGCGAAACAAAATGTTAGTGAAATTCATGTCCTTTTCATCATTAGTAGCAATACATTATTTAAATTTTATGAATAAAAATGCACGTTTCCTTTTTAACTTGACGTCATTTTCTCTGGCGAAAACAATTTACCTTTGTGAGATCATGGTGTATAAGCTAAATTTTCCCTTTTTTATGAAAATGCATTTTTTGTAAGAAACATATTTAAATTTAACTTCATTTAACTTCCTCGAGAATGCGTTTCTATAAACGAGAATTCAAATTTGCATAAGAGCATAATTTTCTAGAAAGGAATCCCTTTCCTTTTTAATTGGTTAATAAGTTTTTATGATTATTTGATTTTGAATATAAAAAATAGTGTAAAGAAGCTGTGCTAAGTTAAAATTTACTTTTCTTTGTTCTGAGAGAAATAGGCATAGGATCAAGCAATGGAGTTGATGGATCATTTATTCCAGATTGTTTTACAGAAATGGTTCAAGAAGGTTGAAAATATTGAAATAGCTCAAGATATAGAACCAAGTCAGAATGCAAATGCTACAAATTATGGCACCTTCATCAACACCTTGAAAACATTAAATAAAGCCGACGGTGCGACATTTGAAAACGTTAAACAACACATGGATGAAAATAATATTCAAATCAACAACAAACAATTACGATATTATCTTTACAGGGGTGTGCGAAACAGGGAACTTAAAAAATTTGGCGTAGCAGGCCAGAAAAAGTTCACGATCATAAAGAAGCACAACAGTGGAATCTAATATGAAAGCAATGAAGAAATTTATTTTCCGAAATTTTTTCGACTTCATACGTAGAAAACTGGACATCATCTTGAAGCTTGCTGAAAATTGTCGCATTAAAAGACTTTAATTTAAAATTATGAACTTTTTAGTTTACGAAAGATTTTAAAATAAAAATTATAGCAATCATTAAAATGTATATATACATATATATTTACTTTCATAACAAATTTTTATCATACTAGGTACTTTTCCACTATAGGGGTCTTGGCGTTCTTTTTTTTTTTTTTTAACTTGGTGAAATTCGGGCTTTAAGAAGTAAGATTTGTTGCCAAATGAATCAAACTAACCTAATGAACTTTTATGCTTGTTTATATATGAATTTATATATATATATAATAATCATTTTATTTATATATATTATTATTGTTTTTTATATACGATTGGCACAGATGTCATATACGCACCACGTTGGCGTGATTTTTTCCCCGCCAATTTGGCGAAAATTTTGTTTTTGAATATTAGTTACAAATAGCATGCAATAATAGCACGCGATTTTTTATTTCAATATAAAAATAAAATAACGATTCGGTACTTTTCAGTTAGCCGGGCGCCAGTGATATATGTACATATATAAATATATATGAATACACATATATGTATATTCATACACATATGTGTATATACATATGTATGTATATATATGTATATGTGTAGATATATGTGTGTGTAGATATATGTGTGTATATATGCATGTATACATATCACTGCGCCCGGCTAATCGAAAAGTACCAACTATTCTTTATATTAAAGAATAAAATTCTATAGTAAAGAATAATATTCTTTATATTAAATAAATTGTATAACTATAGAAAATATTGCTTGTGTATCTGAAACAGAGAATAGGTTGCCAGAAAAAAATTTGTCACATTTCCTTTTCTCGCCAAGGCCCCTATACTGGAAAGGTATCGATAGTTTTTTCGACTGATATTCCGTAATAAGTTCCACAGCCCGGTTAAGATCAAAGATGAACCAGAAAATTATTGTCTCTAGTTCAGTTATGCGTCTGGGTATTTACGTATTATCCAGGCTTGGTCAGATACAACTTCGCCAAGCATGGCGTAATTATACTAATTATAGTAACCCTTATTTATTGACAGCTATATAGTTTACTTATTTATTTATTTACTTGTGCATTTCTAGTACATTTCACCTTCCTAGGACGGTAGGTAGGAATTATGATTTTCACTTAAAATTTGAAATAATTGATAAAAGTATTCATATACTATTCATCGACAATAAAGAAAACTAATCTGAAACGACAAGTCCAGGGCCTGATTAATGCATGGGCCTCTGAGGTTTTAACAACAAATTTGTAAAAAGAGCAAGCAGCGCCATCTCCGAGGCCCCGCATTGATCCGTACCATCTGGAAAAATATGCAGGACCTTTCCTAGAGAAAAGTGGGACTTTTATTGCTCATGTGTGTCTGTTATTGCTATCCTTACTATCTTTAAAAAAAAAAGTCCTTCCGGCCTGTACCGGGAGGAAAGGGTAGCTTTCCTATATCTTCGTTTTGAAATTTTAGCTAATTGTTACACGAAAACAGCAAGATAAAATGCAAACAAACGTTTACAAAAGATTCGTTAATACTGAATTTGAATAAGAAATTCGCCAAATTATTGAGCAATAGCCAAATTGGCTTCATTTATGAAGACTTATTTTGGTCGCGAAATTTGGCGATGTTTCGCCAAATGTCGCCAATTTTGGCGAGAATTTGGCGCTAACGGATATGAATATATAGTTTTATGCGTATGATTGGAAAAATTATTACAACAATGAAAGAAAATAATTTGCGAGTAATCGCGTTAATGTGCTGTTTTGTTTCAAAATGTCAGCCACCCTAGAATTTCAAACTGCTCTATCTCAGCCATTTTTTAAGATAGAGGTAAACCAAAAAATGCTCTGGAATCCTTGTATCAAGGCCTAACACGTAATAAATTTGAATTTTTAACTTTTTTGTACATTTATTTTAGTTTTAAATTTTTAAATGGCCGCCATCTTGAAACAAAATGGCAGACCAAGCTGGCCAACGAACTCGGTCGAGACATTGGTGAGCTTAATACACACAATTAGTTTGATCAAAATTGATTTATAAATACAAACGTTACCGTATGACATAGGTCAGATATATCTCTATATATAAATCAACATTTGAACGGAGGGTGGTTTTGGGGTCTGGGGGTTATGATCGGTGAAAATATATCGAAATTTTCTGGAACTGTTTTCCTCCGAACGGCTGCAATAGGTAGCTTTATACTTTTTTGTATTGAAAGCTACCTATAAGCGATTTTGTGAACATCGATAGATCAAAATTTTGTTTCAGAAAAAAAAAAAAAAGAAACGAAATGGAACAATGGAAATGGGATGGGCTGAGTGAGCAAATTATTGGGTGGGCTCTAGCTCCATGGGAACATCTGAGAACATCGTATATACTGTAAGAATGCATGCATGCAAAGAATATTAGCAAATATGTCTGATAATTTTGGTCTAACGTACCAAATAGAAAAGCCAAGAGTGCGATTTGTATGACGTGTTGTTTAGTATAAATGAAAATGAAAACAATTTAGACTTTCATTGAGAGTTCTTTGTCTTTCCTTAACCCATTAAAGCCGGATTTTTTTTTTACGTGCAAAAATTGCATTTTATACCAATTTTTAAAAGTAGCAATTTTAGTCCCCTTTTATTATGGAATTTCTGTCATCAGATAAAGAGAGTATTTCTCTTAAAATATACTGGTATACAAACAACAAAAAGGACGGCAGCTATTCCGGTACCATATGGTGCCAGTAAGCTTTAATGGGTTAAGCAGACCTCTTATAGGCAAGCTCTGTTTATGAATTCGGTTTGTCTGTCTGTCTGTTTATCCGTGCTCTAACTCACGTAAATATATTCGTATTGCCATGCAATTGATATATGTTATTCAGGTTTACTATGGCATGTTCGGTATTGAAAACGAAGTGACACTCAAACAGTGAAACTCAAAACTTTTACAGTGACACTCAAAAGAATTCCATTCCATTACGGTCTATGGAGAAATATCATTTGAGGTTTATTTTAATGTTGTTACACAATTTCAAACATATTGAAATTGATATATATCATTGAAGTGCACTACGAAAAGATCACTATAGAATATGGTGTGCATAGCACTTATAGTTTCTTTACAGGGACACCCAAAAGGATTCCGTTCCATTACGGTCTATGGAGAAAAATCATTTGGAGTTTATTTTAATAATATTTCACTATTTCACACCTATTGAAATTGATATATATCACTAAAGTGCATTACAAGAATATTTTGTGTATAGCATTCATCGTGCATTTACAGGGATACACAGAAGAATTCGGTACTGCCTGTTAACAATATTGCTGGAAGGGCGTTTTCAGTTGTTGAACGCGTTTTTAAATTTAACTGTCTTTTTTGTCTATTATTGATGTGTATAAATTCTATAGATCCTATACAGGGCAGCACAAAAGTTCTCGAGTACATTTTCGTTTATTGATGAAAATTCCATAATGTGAATTAACTGTGCTACGCGTTTCCTAACTGAAGTAAAATTTAGAATTCTAGGTAGTGTATATACAAACCTATAGATTATGTTCATAGCTGCACAAAAATATTCGGATATTTTTTCGAATATTGTTGATAATTCCTAAAATTGGGTTTTTAAATATGTTATGCGTTTTCTAAATAATTTGCTTAGATATCATCTTTCACATTATTAAACGTTAATGATATCTAAAATTATTTTGGAAGTGTTGAAAAGTGTCTGGAGGTACGGCAGTGCTTCCGCCAAGTCGAGAGAGCACAGCCGTAAGCATCCTTTTCTAAAAGCAACTTAGGGCACTTTTGACCCCCCCCCCCCCCCCCATATCTCTGCGCTGGAGTTTTCCAAAATCACGGAACTTCGTTTTTCTAGAGTATTTGGCACACAGAACCAAAATTTAAAATTACAAGTTTCTGTCTTTTCCAGTTCAGACAATATATGAACTCCAACATTCGATTTTTTGTCACTCACTCACTCACTCATTCACGCGTCATCAAAAAGATTAGGTAGATCCCGTAGCCCTAGAAACTTGACATTTGGAAAAAGGGTAGTGCTTAGGATACAAAGAAGGGGAAAAATTACAAAATCCGGAAAATTCGAAAAAAAAACATTCGAAAATTCAACAAATTCCATCAAAATTGAAAATTGAAAATAATACGATCTTGTAGTCTTAAAAACTTAAAATTTTGTGTGAATTTTCTGTGTTTAGCATCCAGAAAAAGAAAACATCAAAAACACCAAAATAATCGAAAGCAAAATTTAACAAGAACGAAAAATCATGCGTCAAGCATAGATTATGTAACACTTTCCAACGCTTCCAAAATAATTTTACAAATCATACCGTTTAATAAGCTGAGAGATAACATCTAAGTAAACAATTTGAAAAACGCATAACATATTTAAAAACATAATTTCAGGAATTTCCAACGTGTGCAATATTCGGAAAAATATCCGAATACTTTTATTCAGCCCTGTATATGATCTATAGATTTGTATATATACTACATAGGATGCTAAATTTTAGTTCAGTTAAGAAACGCGTAGCACAGTTTAAAATTCTCCTTCTGGAGTTTCTGTCAATAAACGGAAATGTGTTCGCGAACTTTTGTATTTCCCTGTATATGATCTACAGAATTTATACACACCACGTAATAAACAAAAAGTGAGTTAAATTTAAATTCGCGTTCAGTAACTTAAAACGCACTTCCAGGAATTATTGTTAACAGACAGTAGAGAATTCTTTTGTGTGTCCCTGTAAATGAACGATGACTGCTATACACACAATATTCTCTAGTAAGCCTTTTGTAATGCACCTTAGTGATATATATAAACTTCAATGCGTTTAAAATAGTGAAACATTATTTAAATAAATCGCAGACAATTTTTCTCCATAGACGTAATGTAATGGAATTCTTTTGACTGTACCTGTAAATTAACTATAAGTGCTATCCACACCCTATTCCATATTAAGCTTCTTATAATACACCTTTGTGATATATATCAATTACCATGTGTTTGCAATTGTGTAACATCATTAAAATAAACCGAAAATGATTTTTCCCCATAGACCGTAATGGAACGGAATTTTTTGAGTGTCTCTGTAAAAAAACTATAAGTGCTACACACTTCAGTTCAAATAGGGAACGTGCTATAGATAACGACAATAACATATAAAAATTGTAAGGCAATCCGAGCATATTTACGGGAGTTAGAGCACGGACAGACGGCAGACGGCAGACGGCCAGACAAACCGAAGTCATAAACACTTTTCAACTAAGGTTGGAAAGTGTTAAAAAATCAAAAAAATTGAAAAAAACCGAAAATTTGAAGACAATCCGATTTTGTTGCGCTAGAAACTTCAAATTTGGAATAAAGGTAGTATTTCGGATACAGAAAAAGAAAAAATTAAAAAAAAAAAAAAACCCAGAAAATTCGAAAAAAAAAATTCAAAAATTCGAAAAAAAAAATGAAAATAATTTGATGTTTTGCCTTAGAAACTTAAAATTCGGCGTAAAAGTAGTGTTTGGAATTCAGAATAAGAAAAAATTAAAAACACAATAAAAATCGAAAATAAAATTGAAAAATCAAAAAAATCGAAAAACACGGAAAATTTGAAAACAATTCGATTATATAGCGCTAGAAACTTTAAATTTGGAATAAAGGGATTTTTTTAGAAGGGGAAATTTAGGATACAAAAAAAGAAAAAAGAAAAAGAATCCAGAAAATTCGAAAAAAAAATTCAAAAATTCGAAAAATTCGAAAAAAATTGAAAAAAAAAAGAAAATAATTTTATCTTTTAACCTTAGAATCTTAAAATTCGGCGTAAAGGTAGTGTTTAGAATTCAGAATAAGGAAAAATTAAAAACACATTAAAAATCGGAAAAATCGAAACATATCGAAAATTTGAAAATAATTCGATTTTGTAGCGCTAGAAACTTGAAATTTGGAATAAAGGTAGTATTTAGGATACAAAAAAAGAAAAAAGAAATAAAAAATCCAGAAAATTCGAAAAAAAAATAAAAAATTCGAAAAATTCGAAAGAAATTGAAAAACTGAAAATAATTTGATCTTTTAACCTTAGAAAATTAAAATTCGGCGTAAAGGTAGTGTTTGGAATTCAGAATAAGGAAAAATTAAAAACACAATAAAAATCGAAAATAAAATAAACAAATCGAAAAAAATCAAAAATTTGAAAATAATCCGATTTTGTTGCGCTAGAAACTTGGAATTCGGAATAAAGGTAGTATTTAGAATACAAAATAAGGACAAATTAAAAAATCCGGAAAATTCGAAAACAAAATTCGAAAAAAATCAAAAATGGAAAATAATTCGATCTTGGGAGAGACTTAAAATGTAGTCTAAAGGTAATATTTACGATTCAAAAAAGAAACTTTTAAAAATTTGTAAAATTCGAAAATAAAATCGAAAAATCGAAATATCTGTAAAAAATCGTAAATTCGAAAACAATTCGATTTTATAGTTCTAGAAACATGAGTTTTAAGATAATTGTCCTATTAGCTAGTACACCGTCCATAATTGTTTTATGTTTTTTTCCTCGGATTATGCTGTTTTTTCTCTTTGTTTACGAATTTCGGTATAGAAAAGTTCCGCTATAGACCGGCTACGTTATGGATGGTTCCTTTATAGACATGTTTGTTTTCTTTCACAGGTTATACTCTATTTAATTAGCATATGAAATATGGATTGTTAAATGATGTTAGCACCAAAAAAATCTTCACAGCTCCCCCTCTCCTCCCGACATTACTGGCTGCTTATGGCTTGATAGTCCTTTCTAAATAAAATCATGGTGACTCTAAGATTATCTTGATTTATCTTTAAATTGGACCTAAACGATCCTAAGAAGACGGATCAAAGAATTACTATATTGGCATGACAATCAGGAAATTTAGAAGTAAAATCGAAAAATCAATAAATTTATAAAAAGTCGAAGGCTTGAATATAATTCGATTTTGTAGTCCTACCAGCTTGACATTTGGCAGAAAAGTAGGGTTAAGGATACAAAATAAGGAAAAATTTAAAAACCCGAAAAAAAAAAACTTTGAAAAATCAAATATATTTTGATAAATTGAAAATTTCCGAAAATTTTAATTTTAGCTTTCTTTTTATCCTAAACAGTACTTTTGTGCTAAATATCAAGTATCTAGGTTACGAGTAATATCTCAGATGGATAGCACCTTTCCTGGAAGCAGTTGAGAGTACTTTTGACTCCCCCTCCCATAACTTAGTGCTTGCCTAGTTACCTGAAATTCCCTCTAGGCCTCGACGGGTACGACATATGTACCTTAAAATAAATATCACCTCACAACGGCTAGGGTACAGACGTCTGTACCCTAAAGTTAGCTACCCCCTTTTTAAGCTAGGCTGATCAATCATCTGTCATCTCGGAGTTCAGAGGAGGTAAGTCTCTTTTTCCTGGGTGAAAGGGGGATTATCTTTTGCCTTGGCGAGTTACTAGAATGACTGGAATTTGTATTGGCGATTTCTTAGACAGAGCGTATTTTTTGTCATTCTATTACACGCACGTGTGCTGAGTAATATTATATTTTTGCTCTCTTTGGTAGCTCTAAAATAATTACTTGTATTGTTTAATTATTAAATAGAATTTATATTCTGGGAACAATGGCTCCACGTTTTAAAGGTCTGAGTCAGAAAGAAATTGATAAACTTATGAATGATTTTGATGCAGAAAAGCTCTCTGATCCCATCTGTTTTTATAATTTTAATATTTAATAGGAGAGCGATTATCTGATAAAACTTTTATTTCTTTAAATCTTTTAACCCAAGGTGGAAATGAGAACTTTTATATCAGATGACATCGCTTTTCATTCAATTGACACACAAAAATAATACATTTTTAAGTTCTAAAAAACTCTTTAGAGAAGCTTAAAAAATTAATAATCAGTTTATTTCAACAACATAAACACAAAGTTGAAGTTAAAATATTTGTATCATAAGATATAGTTTTTCATTTAACACTAAATAAACTGCTCTTTTAAGAGCAAAAGAGATTCTTTCCAGGATCTTAAAAAAGAAAAAATTATAATCTTACTTCATCAACATAAACACAAGATTGAAGTGAAAACATCTGTATCGAAAGATGATATTTTTCATTTACCACTAAATAAAATTTTTCCAGAATCTTAGAAAAGAAAAAAAATAAGCATTTTAGTTCACCAACATCAGGGTTCTGTTTAGGAAAAAATTGGGTCCTTTAAAGGACTCTTTACAAAATTTCTCATTTCAAAACAGGATCCTTCACAAAATTATTTTCCCTAAAATAGAACCCTTCACAAAATTATTTTCCCTAAAACATAACCCTTCACAAAATCCTTTGTCTTAAAAATAGGTTTTTCACAAAATTTTTCCTTATTTAATCTGAACATTTCACAAATTATTCGTATAAAAGTTTAATCTGACCTGTCACTTTTACATATATAAAGCAAATATATGTATTTTACATCCATATATATTCTTAAAAATGTATTAACAAGAACCTGAGTATAACGATCATTTCAAATTCACAAAATTACGATTAGATTTTTCACAAATATAAAAATCTGTTCACCATTTTACAAAAACAGGACCCTGGAAAAAATGTCTGGAGAGACCCCTGAACATGAACACAAGGTTGAGGTGAAAACTTCTGTATCGAAATATATTATTTTTCATATAACACTAAACAAATTGCTCTTTTAAGAGCAAAAGAGATTCTTTCCAGAATCTTAAAAAAGAAAAAAAATAATAATCACTTTTGCTGCACCAACAGGAACAAAAGGTTGAAGTGAAAACTTCTGTATCGAAATATAGTATTTTTCATTTACAACTAAATAAAATGCTCTTTTAAGAGCAAAAAGGTTTTTATAAAATGGAATTTTGCGAAGAGACCTATTTTATTAAGAGGAATTTTGTAAAGCTTCCTGTTTTATTAAAAATAATTTTGTGAAGGACCCTGTTTTATTAAGAGGAATTTTGTGAAGGGGTCCTGTTTTATTGAATGGAATTTTGTAAAAGTTTTTATATTCATATTAGTTTTGGCCTTTTCCAAACTACCTTTATAATTTTTATCAGTTCGTTTATTGTTTCACTAATTTATGTGCTACTTATAAATATCCCTATAAAATAGATTACACTTCAGATGCAGATTTCTTTTCACTGGGGGCCCATTTTGTGAAAATTAAATGTTATTTTTGTGAAAAATAACATTTTGTAACGTAATATGAAATCAAATTCCTCTATTTCGAACTGAGCATTTATTATATATAATACTTTTTTAAATCCTTCCGCTATAGTGTACCTTTCTAGGGAACTTGTTTCGTTTGCAAACTAGATACTTTAAAATCTAACAAAATAAAATTAGTTAACGAAGAGTAATTTTTATGAAATGGAATTTTTGAAGGGACCTTTTTTATTAAGAGGAATTTTGTGAATGGTTCTGTTTTATTGAAAATAATTTTGTAAAGTGTCCTGTTTTATTGAAAATAATTTTGTAAAGTGTCCTGTTTTATTGAGAGGAATTTTGTGAAGGGTTTTATTTTCATATTAGCTTTTGCCTTTTCCAAACTACCTTTAGCCCCACCAGTGGCTGAGAGGTTCTGCTCTCGAAGCTGGTAGACGGGAAGTGCTGGGTTCAAACCCCTGTCGCGCTCGTCGACCTAACCATTCGGAGTTTTCCGTGGTTTTCTTCGAACCTTGCGTAAATACGGGTTAGGATCCCTTAGAAAGACCCCCACGGAGGGTGCTCCCCCAGGGCCTATATCCCTCGTGTTGAAAATTGGCCGTCATAAATCAAACCAACCCAAACTACCTTTATAATTTTTGTCACTTCGTTTATTGTTTCACTAATTTATGCGCTACTTATAAATATCCTTAAAAAATAGGTTATACTTCAGGGGTCTGTGCAGAATTATTTTCCTTGCTGCTCATTTTGTGAAAAGTAAAAGTTTTTTGTGTGAAAAATAACATTTTGAAACGAGAGATGAAACCAAGTTAATCTAATTTGAACACAGCATTTATTAATAACTTATTTAAATCCTTCTGCTAAACTTTTCCTCTCTGGTAACTGTTCTGCTTGCAAACTACATACTATTTTAAATCCTAACAAAATAAAATTACTTAATGAGAAGTATGTTATTATGAAACGGGGTTATGGGAAAAGACTTATTTATTAACAGGAATTTTGTGAAGGACTCTGCTTTATTGAGAGGAATTTTGTGAAGAGTCTTGTTTTATTAAATGAATTTTTGTGAAGGGTTTTATTTTTATATTAGCTTTTGCCTTTTCCAAACTACCTTTATAATTTTTGTCACTTCGTTTATTGTTTCACTAATTTATGCGCTACTTACAAATATCCTTAAAAAATATTTTACACTTTAGGGGTCTAGTCAGATTTTTTTTTTTTCCTTTGTGAAAAGTAAAAGTTATTTTTGTGAAAAATAACATTTTGTAACGAGAGACGAAATCAAGTTACTCTAATTCGAACCAAGCATTTACTAATAACTTATTTAAATCCTTCAGCTAAAGTTTTCCTTTCTAATGAACTTGTTTTGTTTGCAAACTACATATTTTAAAATCTAACAAAATAAAATTACTTAATGAAGAGCAAGTTTTTATGAAATGGAATTATGCAAAAAAACATATTTTATTAACAGGAATTTCGTGAAGGGTCTTGTTTTATTCAAAACAATTTTGTAAAGGTTCCTGTTTTATTGAGCGGAATTTTGAGAAGAGTCTTGTTTTATTAAATGGATTTTTGTGAAGGGTTTTATTTTCATATTAGTTTTTGCCTTTTCCAAACTACCTTTATCATTTTTGTCACTTCGTTTATTGTTTCACTAATTTATGTGTGACTTATAAATATCCTTAAAAAATAGCTTACACTTCAGGGGTCTATGCAGAATTTTTTTTTCCTTGCGGCTCATTTTGTGAAAAGTAAAAGTTATTTTTGTGAAAAATAACATTTTGTAACGAGAGATAAAATCAACTCGAATTCGAACCAAGCAAAATGAGTCTGATCCCTTAGGAATATTCTCAGACTATTCTTAGTTAAAATCACTAAATTAGCAGTTCCCTTAGTCAAATGATAATATAAATATTTCAAGTATTTCATTAGCTTCAAGATATCTGATAAAAAATAAATAAATTCGAACAACAAAAACATGATCTAAAATGCGTTTCCTCTATGAATATGAATGATATTTAAAATAATTCGCGACACAAAGTATATGTTTTTGACGTTAATGAAAAATAAAAACAGTTAAAATAAAGGCCGCGCGATCTGTATAATGATTACTTGTAAAACTCAATACATTCTTACCCAAAAGACAAAAAAAAAAAAGAAAAAAAGAATAAGAAGAATATTTGACTGAAACTATATATTTTTAATAGCCCCAAATTCCATGGGGAAAGTGAATAACCAGCTGAAAAATGCAAGTCTTAGAATTGAACGGCAACCTTTCTTAGTAGGTGGGGATGAATACTTTTCTCGGAGGCAGACAAAAGAAGCTCTCCCTTTCACCCGCTAGTAAAAGGGAGAAAAAAATTTTCCTGTGTGCCGTAGTTTGGTTTAAAATGAAAATAGTGTTTGCCGATTGCTACAGGTTAAGGTAACTTCGTCGAAAATCAGGGGATCATCTCCGAAAAGAGCCCAAAATCAAGAAAAGGAGGATTACTTACAAAAAGAAGTGAAATCTCATCAAAAAGTCACCTGTAAAAAATGCAGCCAAGTCTCGTAACTCATATACCGTAAAAAGTACTGAGATCGTATAAAGGCAAGTTTAACTATCTTATTAACTCTGAAATTTTCATTCACAAATCACTCCTAGTCTCTACATCTTTCGTTAATTATTATTTTGTGACGGCAATTACGTAGCACTAGAATGTGATGTATATAGTTTGTCTTCCTCAAATAATACTATAACATATTAAGGTGTAATAACTTCTCTGTGCGTATATAATTTGCCTAAATTATCCCATCCCATCCCATAACATAGTAAGGTGTAGTAACTTCCCTGTGCTGCGTAATTGCCAAGTCACAAAATAATAATTAACTAAAGATGTAGAGACTAGGAATGATTTGTGAATGAAGATTTCAGAGTTAATAAGAAAGTTAAACGTGGCTTTATACGATCTCAGTACTTTTTACGGTAAATGAGTTACGAGACTTGGCTGCATTTTTTACAGGTGACTTTTTGATGAGATGATATGTTTTTTCCTACATGGCTTCGAGACGCAATAAACTTCGAGCGTAGTAGAGTTGCGCGTAGAACACAGTTTTCTAGCTGCGGCGTGCATTACGTTCAACGAGCAAAAAATATTGTAAGGAACTGTTATATCACGAAATAGCTTTAGGGCAACAATATACGCACTTGAGGAATGCAAAAAATTCAAAAAAAAAGATAGAAAATTTTGACTTAAAGAAATAGAATCTTTGCTTAAATAGTATTCAGTCGATCACGTTTACAAACTAGATTTGCGTATGCAGATATCTTCTATAAAATAAATATACAAACGAATTGTATAATCTTCTTTTTTGGAAGTCGTTTAAAATAACATTTTACGTGTAAAATGATTGGAAATAAAGTGAATAATTTTTTATGACAAATTTTTTCGCTATCTGGCATAGATAACAATTGTTTACTACTTTTCACATCGACTAAGATTATATGTCGATTGTTTGTCCATTTATCTGTTTTCGTACCCGTGGATTTTACTGAAGAAGTATAAAAAAATTTCTTAGTTCGATTAAGTTTGAATGTGTTATCGTGATATAGTTTTGCAGGTTTTATGTTTAAAAATAGTTTTTAGGGACTAAACAAAAATTTCACAATGAAAGTGAATTAGATAAAAATTTTGAGCTTATCTAATTAGCTAGTCAATTAAAAAAAATAAAATTTCCTTAATAATTTTATATTAGCTTAAAGATAAAATTCCATCTTAAAATAGATTAGCATAAAAGTCCTGTTGCTAATTTTGTTAGTTCTTCATCCAGCATATAGAATTACAGGCAAACCGTTCATTTTTAACACTTTCCACTGTAGTTAAAAAGTGTTTATGACTTCGTTTTGTCTGGCCGCCTGTCTGTCTATCACTCGCGTAAATATACTCCGATTGCCATGGTTGTGATTGATGTTGTTGAGTTTAACTATCCCATATTCGATATTGAAAAGAAAGTGTGTAGTATTATATAGTTTTTTTTTTACAGGGACACTCAACAGAATGCTGTTACATTATGGTCTATAAAAATAATCGTTTGCAATTTAGACACTAGAGATTCCGAGAAACATATTTTTAGAAAAAAAAATTGCCGTCCGTCTGTCTGTGTGTCTGTATGTCTGTAAACGCTCTATCTCCCGAACAAATTGAATTAGAGACCTGAAATTTGGTATGTACAATCTTCATTTTACACGTCTGCGGCCGTAATATATAGTGACGTCTATAAGCAAATTTTATAATTACATTTTTTTAAAATTTTCTAAAGCAAAAATATTCATCAGAAACAGCATTTTTCTTCACTATCACACTTCAAATACGTGATTTTTATTGATTTTAAAATATCTCGAGGAGTTTTGGCGCAGTTGGTATCATGTTCTGTGATATCTGCTAAATAAATAATTCTATTATATATAATTAGAAAATTTTTATTTATATATTTTAAGCATATGTCAATTATTAAGAAGATATATTTTTCTTTGAGGAACAAAGAAAGACCCTACCACTTTATTACTATTAAAATTTTTATATATAATTACCAATCATTCATTAAGTATTTTTTAAACATTTTACTTTCTATGACAATTGTTTTTTTCTGAGAATCGAAAACACCATTTCATGATTCCAAGTATAAAAAAATGAAAGATAAAACAATCATATTTGTCTTATTTAAAAAATATATATATATATGATTATCCTTTTGTCTAATGCAATTTGAAAAATGGAGTAAAATGCTAGTAAGACTTTTCCCCATGAATAAATCAGTTGACTTTGGATGAAAGATCAAGTGAAGCTGAAACAACGAAATAGTTCATTTTACAAAGAGATCCGGGATATTTTTACTTTGGGAATTCTAGATGCTTTTGGAAAGTAATTCTTTGGAGAAATTCATTACGATTGTTTCTTTAGAAATGGTGTGTGGGATTTCAAGAACGATTGTTATTGCAGATTACTTTTATTCGAATAAACAAATAAGCCATATTGTTTTAAATTATTTTCAATTAATTTTTAAAGCATGGATATTGTGTCATTTCAGTAAAATGCTCGCAAGAATGATTTCGAGTTTTTAAATGCTTTTTTTAAATCAACTTTTCCGTATTGTAAATAATCTAGGTTATTATATCCAAGGATGGGTTTTTATTTTCGTTTCCCAATAAGTTAATTTAAAATTGCCGATCACATATGTTTGCGTTTCATTACAAAAGTGTTTAAAATCGGTTGAAATTTTATTATAAATGCTATTTCTGCCAATAAATACATTTTTTGCAAATAGTGAAAATTTAAATTTTTATTCGATCCCCTGTGCTTTAAATTATATTTAGTAAAAATATCTTCATACACTATGAAGTAAAAGAAATTGTAGTCCTTCAATTGTAGCCCAAAACTGATCTAATAATAATTTTTTTATGAATATTATTCATTTTAAAGTCATTGTTTCAAATGACGACTTAAGGGAACATATTCAAAAAAGTATTACGTATACTAATATAATTGAGTCAATAGTCCACTAATTCCATTATTTCGTGAGGACGTTAGAGTACTTTTAGCACTTAATATGTTTAGAAGAAGGTTTACCTATAATAACTTTAATTTTAATCAAATCAAGAAAAAAGTATTTTGAATATTTTCTTTCATATTACTGAAACAGGACATTTATTGTGAAGATATTGTTCGATAATTGTTTCATTTCTTTCGAATTCGAATCAACTTGATCTAAATATTTTGATAAATCTATTCTAACATTTTACGGGTGGTTCAGTGTATACTAATCTAAACATATCAATCACATTTATGGCACTAAATAACATTTAATAACATAAAAAACACATTAAAAGCATTAGCGCTGTTTATCGACGCAACAAATCTGGGAATCTACATATCAACAAAACAATTATTTTAAAATGTGTTATGCCTTTTTAAAATTGCTTACTTAAATATCACATTTTCCCTTATTAAGCGACTGACGTTTTGTTACAGTATTCTGAATGTGTTGGAAAGTGTTTCATAATATTTGCTTAACGCATAATTTTTCTTTGTTGTTTTATTTATAAAAAAGCTTTAAATTCTTATTTTTCGATATCTTTCATTTCTTGCATTTTCCAGTTATACATTTAAAAAAAAAATATTCGAATATTCATATATCTTAATACAATATATGTTTTGTACCGAAATATAATGTGAATGTTGGAAATATTTCTCTGAGATAAAATTATGTAAATTTTTGTACTACTATTTGGAAAATAGCCTTAAGCAACCATGACTCAATTGATTTCAATCGTTGGAAAAAAAAAAAATTAAACATTTTGTTTTTTAAGTACTATTTCTTATATAAATATTCATAAACCGAATTTAATTAGTGTTTAGTTTAAGACTAACAAGTATTACATTAACAAGTATTTTATTTTGTACTAAATCTACAAACCTTTCGTTAAATTATTTTCATGTACACTTTGGAAAATTATTTTTTGTAGTATGGTTTATCTCTTTAATGGCTTTTGATTGAAAATTTACTAGTTTTAATAATTAAGAAAAAAATACTTCAAAAGTTGTTCCCTGCATCTTGTTTTTCTTTGCTTCGTCGCCGCTTTATTCCAAAATCCAGTCCTAATGCTTCAATAGCATTATATTTCCCTTTAAGCACATTCATTGATTTATATTTGCTGAATGTTTATTTCAAGCCGAACTAAGAAGCTATAGTTTATTAAATGATAAACATACATAGAAACTTTTATAATATAAACTTCTATAAATGTACGTACACAACAACATATAAATATTTTCCAGACACGCTGGTTGCTTTTCATTTTTCTTAAACGGCTTCATGTCTATGTTTTTTTTTTATATATACTGTTTAAAGATAATATGGGTCAAACTTTACAAAAGATTCTATTTTTCATGAATAGAAAGATATAAATTAGCAAAATTGCACTTTATTCAGGTTCATTTAAAGCTTTGTTTTTTGTTTTGATATATTTTCATAAAAAACTTTAATTGTGACTTATGAAATGAACATCGTAGATATAAACTTACATAATAAACTTTTAAGCACTCACCATACACAAAAAGAATTGCAGAAGTCCTGCTCGAAGTTTTGCTAAGTTAAATAACTGTATATCTAAATTACGAGATTTAAATACAATTTTATAATAATACACAGGCAAAAATTATAGTGAACAATTTTCTCTACGAATAGTAAAGTATAGACAATAAAATTGCATTTTATCCATAGTTATTTAAATCTTTTATTTTCTTTCGCTATCTTTCAAGCATATTACCTTCAAAGAGAATAATTAATTAATTTTTAACTTAATTGTTTTCTACAAATTTATCAGCATAATAATTTGATAGTTTGAAATGTTGCCCAATTCAGAATGCTCTCAAATAACAAACTACGCAATGCAGTCAAAAGCGAAATCGCATGAACAAATAAGTTCAATAATCGTGTGTTTCAATCGTATTATCGTTTTATCGTGTTAATGTGTTATCGTGTGTTTCAATGGCAGCTGAAATAGAAGTATAAAAACAACATTTCTTCAAAAGAAACACAAATGTTTTGAAGTCGATTTAAATTTTAAATTTCATCCCATGCAGAATATATTTCCATCCTGAAGCTTCGCATGATTGTTTTCCCATATTTCATAAAATGATAAATTTCATATCAACTTTGTATTTTTTATATTTTAAGTGAAGGAACTTATAATGCTTATATATAAATGCAGTTGTTTCAAAATTACGTTTATGTGAAATCATTCGATGAAAAATATACTAATTGTAAGATCAGTATAATTTTTGAATTCAAGAAAAATTCAGATTATTTGAAACATGTGAAGATTTTGTGTGTATTTAACATTATCTAGAAATTATTTTTTATTCAATTTTTCTTTCTGTCATAATATTGTACTCCGCATTACATGTTACAAAAATCTTCTTTCCGCATGAATACCAAAGTATAAACTACGAAATTACCGTTTATCCCTGCACTCTAAAAAAAAGACAACTCTTTCTTAATATACAAAAATATATCATAATCATGAACGAAAATATACAATAACCTCTCCCGAGTTATCCACGATTTCGAAAAGAGATATTTTACCTTCAGAACTAATAAAACCAACAAACCAACCTCATAAATAAATAAAATTTTGCAATTTAAAGAAGCATTTCTCAAAAAAAAAAACTTATATTTCTGCAAGTTTCGAAAACAAAAGAAACAAGTCAGAAATTGTGCATCAAGCGGGACAAATGAGGAGCGTTCGTACTATAGTTAGTTATATAAATATTCAGATCTTGATGATTTTTAATTCTGTGAAATGGGTTATATCGTCTGCAGATTAATTTCTGTAATAAAACAAGTATCTCGATCGCTAGACGATTAAACCTCGGAAGCTCCTATAACAAGAAAGCACCGATTTTTTTTTTAATTCAAATTTCTTAATAAATATTTTTATTAATATCTTCTAAATTTTTTATTCGATTTTAATAAAATTTGAAATGTCTCGACAAAATACTGCAAAGATAATACACTATACTGCTAAAGGTGACCGGTCACTTGCGATTTTAGACGTTTTGTTAACTATCTAGAAAAATACATGAGGAATTAAAACTGCAGGTGTGTAAACAGTATAGTATAGGTTATATATTTCCGCGAAGATTTTTTTCACGAAACCCCATAGGGGACTCTCAACAAATTGAAAAAGAACGAATATCTTTTGGATAACCCTGTAAAAACTAATGTAGCAAAAGCGTTCAAACTCGAGATTTTTAATAAGTGGCTTACTTTAATATACTGTGTTCATTTTTCTGAGGATAGCGTGTATACTCGTAGAGAAATTAAGGTTTTTATAAAAACAGTCCCAAATTTCGCCAAGTTTTTTGCTTATAATTTGCAGAGTTCTTAATATAAAAAAAAGTTCTTTTCAGAAAATATGACAAACAACATTGTACATAATACTCTGCAATCAGAATTAAAAAATAATAAAAACTGGATGAAAAATGAGCAGGTTTACTTAAAAATGTTTCACTGCGCATGCGAGAATGCAATCAAAATATAATATGCATAATGTATTGGCTAAGTATATAGAGCAACGTTTGTGAAAGTCTCAAAATACTAGCTTTAAAATTCTGAAAATTATCGTTGATAGAATAAGCTCGAAATCCGTTGTTCCCCAAAAGAAGCAAAAAGATGAGGGGTTGTATCAAATATCTGTTGATTAGTGCCAAGATAGCGTACACAATATTGCACATACTACTATATTTGGATACAACCCCTCAGCGTTTTGCTTCCTTTTGGGAACAACGGATTTCGAGCTTATTCTATCAACGATAATTTTCAGAATTTTCAAGCTATGATAAACGTCTCAGTATGACGTGTAAGCGCCCTCTTTCGGTTATTTTTGGAATTTTTTTATACATTTTAAATACATCCATTGCTCCTCTGATAATATTCACGAAAACCGAATTTTTTTCCGAGCATTATTTCTTTTATTATGAACTTTTTAAGTTTGCACCAATTTTGCAATTTATGACGCACCCTGTATATTGTCCGAATTTAAGAAACAATTGTGGGGTTTTTTCCTTACAGTGTGGTTTTAGAGATTTATATCATGCTTCAACACCTTTTTAAAAACACCATTAATTTCATAAACATTAAAGTAATTAGTTTTCAGATAAAATTTATTATCATCAATCAGCAAAATATTTTGATAGCTTTTAACTGTCTGCCAAGGTCAGCATTAAATTTTCAATATATCAAACCGTTAAAAGAAAAGTCGTATAAATAAACATTTGGAGGTGAAAAAAACATCTCTGTTTCAATTCCAGTGGAAGAAGAAGCAAAAATACAACATTGTTTCCAAAGAATCATACATTTTTGTGAGCTGATTTGAAATTCAAATTAATTCTTATGCAGGATTTAGTCAAGGCCTCGAGGTTTTCATAACAGTTTCTCCGTACTTCATGAAGTTATATTTTATAGAGCATTCACATTATTTTATACTTTTGGTGAAGAAAGATTCACTGAATGTATAGGAATGTAGTTTTTATACTCTTTTATTTTAATTCAACCTAGTTTTTGTGTGTAAAGATGGAATTTTGTAATCGGTTTCTCACATCCTGAAATGCTAGAATTATAAGAAATAGGTTCACAGGTTTATTTCCGATGACAGTACAACATTTTAATATTTTTAACACTTAATTATAAATTAATCACTTAATTTTAAGAGATTCTTACGTTAGTCCGGAAGAGGTGAACCGGTTTCTAAAGTGAAAGTATTTTAATAAAAGAAAAAAAAACTGTGAAAAAAATCGAAAAATTTAAAAACGTCCTTTGTAGAGATCGACCTTAGCCATCCAATGCAAAAAAAGGATTTAAAAAAATGGAAATGCAATCGAGATATTTAAAAAAAATTCTCCCATAGGATTAACATTAGCGGGTAAGTGTAGTTTTCGGATGAGTGAAGTAGCCCCTTAAGGCTCTTCATCAGTGAGATTTCAAATTCCCCTGGCTAATGTTAAAATTATGGACGTGCGATGCATTCGTTTTTTTTAAATATCTCCTTAGGAAATTAATATTTTTTAACTTCTTTAGGTAGCTTTCAATACAAAAAACTACCTATTGCAGCCGTTCGGGAGAAAGCAATTCCAAAAACTGTTGTTATCTTTTCACCGATCATGACCCCCAGACCCCCAAACTACCCTCCGTTCAAATGTTGATTTATATATATATATATATATATATGACATATGTCATGCTGTAACTCTCTTATTTATGAACCGATTCGGATGTGACTGAGTATGTGTATAGGATATACCAAGGTCTCAACCGAGTTCGTTGGACAGATTCCTCCGCCCTCTTGTTTGAAAATGGCGGTCAGTTAAAAAATTTTAAATTTCTGAATATTCAAAAATTTGTACAAAAAAATTATAAATTGAAAATATGTTTTTGTTAACTTTTAGAACGTGATACAAATATTCTGGAACATTTTTTTTTTTTTTTTTTTTTTTTTGCTATATCTTAAAAAATGCCTGAGATATGGGAATTTGAAATTCTATTGTGGCTGAGATTTTGAAACAATCTGATATTTGTTATGCTGTAACTCTCGTATTTATGAACCGATGTGAATGTGGATGATCATGTGTACAGAACATAGTACCAAGCTCTCGACTGAGTTCGTTGGCCAACTTCATGCGAAATCTTGTTTCAAAATGGCGGCAAGTAATTTTTTTTTTTAAATTCAAAAAACGTATAAAAATTATAAATGGAAAAAGTTTTTTCCGTTAAGTGTTAGATCGTGATACAAGGATTCCGGAACATTTTTTGATTTGGCTTTCTCTTAAAAAATGGCGGAGATATGGCAGTTTGAAATTATAGGTTGACTTACATTTTGAAACAATCTGATTTTTGTTATGTTGTAACTCTCATGCTGAAATGCGCATTCAAATTCCGTATTAACGAAAACCGGGATTGAATCTTCTATAGTGGGTTCCACGCAGTTTATCTGCGGGTGTTTCAGTAAAATGAGTTGAGTTTTAAAAAAAAATGGACTATGAAACTACCTTTTACTCCCGGTACAGGCCGGAAGGACTTTTTTCTGTGTACTCTTCTTAAAGGATGTCTCTTTCTTAGTTAATTGTTAAAATATTTCTAAAATATATACTTAATTTATAATTTTATGTGTTAAAATCTTAGCGAAATTGAGTAAGATTTTAATATTTCACACAAAATTAAGTAAACAATTTAGAAATAGTTTGACAACTAAAAAAAAGGCATCCTTTATAAATAGTACACAGAAAAAAAGGATTAAATTATGAATTTTCTCAGGAGATATTCTATAAATACGAATATATCACACAGCCATAGGTTGTAACATTAGCAAGGTGAATTTGAAATCTCACTGATGAGGATCCTTAAGCAAATTCCATGTAATACCGCGTAGTGCATTATCATACTCTAATAATGCAATGTCTGTTGAAAACAAATTTTCTTCTAACTCATATTACACACAATTTCTTATATTTAAATCCAGTATTTGAGATTAAATGCAAATTTCAGCATTTTTCATTGCTTACAAACTTTGAAAAATATATTGCAGAAAATCAATACATTAATAAATCTCAATAAATTTATCAGCCAAATCTGACTAATGTCAGTGAAAAAATATTTTTTATCATCTGGTTAATTTTATGGTTAAATAATCCAATCAAAAATGATACACAGAAGTTTTTGTAATGAAAATATGAATCATTTCTAAATTCGAAGTAATTAAGAATAAAAGTTTGAGCCTATTATATATTATGGGGCCGATTATGATTACCTTAATGTGAATTTTAAAGTGATTGATAATTTTGAATGTTTTATTTCAAAACGTTTGATACCGAAATTTCTTAAACGTGTAATGCGACTAGCATTATTCTATGTATATCCAATCACTAAATGCTATTTTAAATATTCCATAGATATATACTATCATACAGATCTTCTAATCAGAAATTTTATTGTCATAAAAGAAGCAATCAAATACTCCTAACATTGAAAATAGTATCTTGCCAATAAAAGTTTAGTTCATTTTCATTTAAGGTTTATCATTTTGTAAATGCAAAAAAAAAATTCTGATACTTTTTCTTCGAATCTTCATTGAGAAAATTAAATTTAAAATAAATTTTCCAAACATTTTCGATAAACTTTATTTTATTTATAAAGTTCTTTTATCTTATTATTTTCGAAAGCAATTAAACTTTAGCGATGTAATCAACCATAATCTCTAAATTTTAGATGTAGAAATAGTAAAGACGCCAATTTAAAGACAAATGTGAAAATAATTATGTCTATAAACAACTTTAAATATTAATTTTCCAGCTGAAAATAGGTTTAAATATATTTTTGTTTCAAGTGACATTTACAGAAAGGGAGAATTATTAATGGTAATTTGAAACTTTAAGGCTTAAAATATGTCTTTTGTGGATATATATATATATATATATATTATGTCTCATACTCATTTTTTAGATGTCGCAACATATTTTGTAGGTTTCCCTACTGTCTCATCTCTTTCATACACAATAGCAGGCATACTTTCACTGTCATGAAAAAGGTAAAAGGTGCCTGACTTTACATTACTTTTTGCACCAAAAAACGTATTAGAGGTCATTTCAGAGTGTGACCTTTATTTCATGTTCAACAAAATGTATTTATTCCTTTGTAACAATAAATAGTATATCAAAATGATGTAAATATTACCGAATTTTCATAATTTCTTCACCGAAATTAGAGCCAAAATATTTTCAATGTTTATTTTTCTCTGCTGCATATTTCCTACTCATAGAAAAGTGAGATCTTTCAATTGGTGAAAATGATGACACATTTAAAGAAAATTACACATTAAATTCATTCAACTTTCACATCTTTATACGATTATGAAATATGAGACAATTTACAATATTTTTATATTCCGCCTGTACTGGGATTTAGATTTAATCTTAGAAGAAAAAAAATGCTGTCTAACTGATTTCATTTTTAAAGAAAAAATCCATTATCATTCATACAACTAAAACAATGGGAGGGGGGGGGGAGAGAGAGAGGATTTTCCGTTATGTATGTATGATACTTCATGTACAAATTCTAAATTGGTGTTTAAAGCTATTACTTCAAAAGAAATGCAAATAATTTCAATGCGTCATTATGAATGCATATATTTTAAACACATTGATGATTTTTTTTTTTTCAAATTGACTACTTTAAAAAAGTTAAGGCGGACTTAACATTGGGATAAAGCTTATATTACAAGTTGTTGGAGATAAACAATCAACATGGCACATTTTTTAATTTCTTCATTTAAGTTTAATTTATTGTAATTAATAATGTTTTTTTTATTTTTAGCAATCGTTTCTTTGTTTTTTTTTTTTCTAAAGTTTATTTTTAAATATCTTCTTTAATTTTTATTTTCCATCCATAAATATGGATATCATTTTAAAGCATTTAAATAGTTAAATTTTAATATTTTATTTATTTTTCCATTGATATAATTTTCTAAATTTTATTCCACATTATTATTTTGGATCAGCGGGTATTTGCAATTTTCACCCTAGCAACATCAACTCCTGATATTCACTAGAGTACAAAGGAATGTACGGGTCGTTTTGGGAAAGGTGACCTCATGATAGCGTCACGTATGCATTCTCAATGTCACTTTTACAGGAGTGACCACTTCAAAAATTGACCCAGCCAATCTCTGAGGAACGAGAGTGGCGGCAAAAAAAGGCCCCCAGTGGAGGTGGCAGGCTCCCCTCTGAAAAAGCCTTCAGTTTTTTCTGAATTTGAGAAAAGTGCAACAGCTCTGATGTAAACGTCCAAGAAAATAGAAAGTTCGGGTCGGGGTGACGCAGCCCTTACCTGGATGGAGTTTTCTTCAGCTTCAGTATGGGTGAGCCATTTTTTAAAAAATAAGATCCTCGTGCCCGGCTGGTCCATTTTAATTTAATTATATATTTTTATGTGACAGTAACTTTAGGCCTCATTCTTTTATTCTCAAATTTATCAATTTTTTTAACTATTATTTTATCAAAATTCTAAATAATAATTTTCAAGGGAACATTGTGCCCATATTCATTAATAGTTTATTTTTAAATTTTATTCTCACCTCTTCCACAATGTCTCCAAAATAATAATTATCTGGAATGTAAAAAATTCTAGTATTCATCATTTTGAAAAACAATGTAGTTCCATGGTGACTGTGTAAAATTCAAGTCTGTACATTTTTTTAAAAATAACCATA
This sequence comes from Maratus michaelseni, assembly GCA_963931845.1. NCBI lineage: Eukaryota > Metazoa > Arthropoda > Arachnida > Araneae > Salticidae > Maratus > Maratus michaelseni. The sequence goes on along the minus strand of OZ007589.1, from coordinate 259,719,018 downwards.
CAAATAAATCACGAATTTTAATTGTAATTTTGACTTTTGTGAAATCCTTTAAAAACATTTGTTTGTGTAATTATTTTAAATACTTAACGGTATTTCAGGTATTTAAATTAACAAAAAAACTGTATTGATATGAACCATTAAGATTTTGTATTTATGTGTCTATGTTCTCTTTCAGAGTCGCGAGAACCATTTTTAGCAATTCAACTCTAACTATCTTCCTCTTAATTAAAATAAAAAGTTATTATTTTGGAAAATTTTAACATTGTATTTGGTCTGGTGCCTAGAACCAGGAGTTGGTTTTAATTATCTGTGTTCTTCTTTAATTGTAGCAAATTTAATCCTGGTTTATTATATATTTTTTCTTTCCTATTTGCAATTTTCACCCTAGCAACATCAACTCCTGATATTCACTAGAGTACAAAGGAATGTACGGGTCGTTTTGGGAAAGGTGACCTCATGATAGCGTCACGTATGCATTTTCAATGTCACTTTTACAGGAGTGACCACTTCAAAAATTGACCCAGCCAATCTCTGAGGAACGAGAGTGGCGGCAAAAAAAGGCCCCCAGTGGAGGTGGCAGGCTCCCCTCTGAAAAAGCCTTCAGTTTTTTCTGAATTTGTGAAAAGTGCAACAGCTCTGATGTAAACGTCCAAGAAAATAGAAAGTTCGGGTCGGGGTGACGCAGCCCTTACCTGGATGGAGTTTTCTTCAGCTTCAGTATGGGTGAGCCATTTTTTAAAAAATAAGATCCTCGTGCCCGGCTGGTCCATTTTAATTTAACTATATATTTTTATGTGACAGTAACTTTAGGCCTCATTCTTTTATTCTCAAATTTATCAATTTTTTTAACTATTATTTTATCAAAATTCTAAATAATAATTTTCAAGGGAACATTGTGCCCATATTCATTAATAGTTTATTTTTAAATTTTATTCTCACCTCTTCCACAATGTCTCCAAAATAATAATTATCTGGAATGTAAAAAATTCTAGTATTCATCATTTTGAAAAACAATGTAGTTCCATGGTGACTGTGTAAAATTCAAGTCTGTACATTTTTTTAAAAATAACCATACAAATAAATCACGAATTTTAATTGTAATTTTGACTTTTGTGAAATCCTTTAAAAACATTTGTTTGTGTAATTATTTTAAATACTTAACGGTATTTCAGGTATTTAAATTAACAAAAAAACTGTATTGATATGAACCATTAAGATTTTGTATTTATGTGTCTATGTTCTCTTTCAGAGTCGCGAGAACCATTTTTAGCAATTCAACTCTAACTATCTTCCTCTTAATTAAAATAAAAAGTTATTATTTTGGAAAATTTTAACATTGTATTTGGTCTGGTGCCTAGAACCAGGAGTTGGTTTTAATTATCTGTGTTCTTCTTTAATTGTAGCAAATTTAATCCTGGTTTATTATATTTTTTTTCTTTCCTATTTGCAATTTTCACCCTAGCAACATCAACTCCTGATATTCACTAGAGTACAAAGGAATGTACGGGTCGTTTTGGGAAAGGTGACCTCATGATAGCGTCACGTATGCATTCTCAATGTCACTTTTACAGAGATTGACCACTGCAGAAATTGACCCAGCCAATCTCTGAGGAACGAGAGTGGCGGCAAAAAAAGGCCCCCAGTGGAGGTGGCAGGCTCCCCTCTGAAAAAGCCTTCAGTTTTTTCTGAATTTGTGAAAAGTGCAACAGCTCTGATGTAAACGTCCAAGAAAATAGAAAGTTCGGGTCGGGGTGACGCAGCCCTTACCTGGATGGAGTTTTCTTCAGCTTCAGTATGGGTGAGCCATTTTTAAAAAAATAAGATCCTCGTGCCCGGCTGGTCCATTTTAATTTAATTATATATTTTTATTTGACAGTAACTTTAGGCCTCATTCTTTTATTCTCAAATTTATCAATTTTTTTAACTATTATTTTATCAAAATTCTAAATAATAATTTTCAAGGGAACATTGTGCCCATATTCATTAATAGTTTATTTTTAAATTTTATTCTCACCTCTTCCACAATGTCTCCAAAATAATAATTATCTGGAATATAAAAAATTCTAGTATTCATCATTTTGAAAAAAAATGTAGTTCCATGGTGACTGTGTAAAATTCAAGTCTGTACATTTTTTTAAAAATAACCATACAAATAAATCACGAATTTTAATTGTAATTTTGACTTTTGTGAAATCCTTTAAAAACATTTGTTTGTGTAATTATTTTAAATACTTAACGGTATTTCAGGTATTTAAATTAACAAAAAAACTGTATTGATATGAACCATTAAGATTTTGTATTTATGTGTCTATGTTCTCTTTCAGAGTCGCGAGAACCATTTTTAGCAATTCAACTCTAACTATCTTCCTCTTAATTAAAATAAAAAGTTATTATTTTGTAAAATTTTAGGATGCGCTTTTTCCATTATTTTTCTCTTTCTCTCTTTGTAATCGTATGCATTAAGTGCATTCCCTTTCCTTTTGTAAATTTTTTTTATTATTATTTTGCGGTCACAGATATTCTAGATCAGCGTTAAAAAACATCGAACCGGAGCTTGCTTATTTTTTTATCGTCTTCACAACGCGGCGATTAAGCAATAAAGCTCTTCTAAATTGTACTAACCACTATTCCTTCTCTTTTTCAACTTGTGATACCTTGTAGGGAACTAACACCCAAAATCTTCCCAACACAAGCATCTGAAACAATCACCCTAGAGTGCAATTCCCGATTAAGTCATGATTTCCGAAAAGACTGTATGACACAGGTAGAACGGAATACGGAAATTTTATTTATGAATAACTAAGTTTTAATATTTTCTGATTCTGGTTGTGATATTAATCAACAAACTGATAAATTTAAAGCTGCATAACTCACACAACTGGCGGCAGAAAATAGTTTAAATTTGTGACTTACTATTTTAAATTAAGGTTAATAAAATGTTTGAATTGATATTAATATATATAATATAATATCACAAAAATACGTATAATAGCGAAAAAAGAGGAATTTTTTTTTTTTTTTTTTTTTTTTTTTTTTTTTTTGCAAAAATATCTTTAAAATTAGCTTCTTGATAACTGTTTTTATTTGTCTTTGTTTATTAAACATTTTTTATTTACGGTATAGGTGTATGAAGGAATTGAATAAGATTCAATGGATTAGGCCATGATTATGAAATTCCACCTTGTGCTATGAAAATATAATCCAAAGTCTCGTAGTACACAAATAATAAAATGATTTTTCATTGATACATAAAGTATATTCTTATTTTTTAAACAGTAATGAGTACTTTTCATAACAAAGTGAAGTAACTCAGGAACAAAATATTTTTGCGCTGTAATCAGCGGGACAATATGCAACTGATTAAGAGTGATCTCAAGTTCAAACTGGCTATATTCTAACACATTTTTGAACTCGTATTTTTTTCGCAAATGCACGAAATCGTTAGGTGCTCTCATTCAAAAATTTTGAAATCGAACAGTTTTTTTTTTTTCATTTTTACTTAAATGCAGGTTTAGTTGATGAACGTTTAGAAAATACATGCAAATTCGGTATATTGAACTGAATTTCAGCACGCGACAACATGGTAAAAGGGAAATACTATCGTCATGAAGCAATAATAGCTTAGAACTCAAGTTTCAATTAATTTATCGAACCATGAAAAAACTGTTTGATTACTATTCAGTTCAATAATCATGCCTGCAAGTATCAAGCTTTTACGTATGAAAATTAGTTGCTAAATGTGTTAAAAAAATTCGCATTGTTCAGTGGGGCGAAACATATAAGTGATTTTTCAACAATGGTAACAAATGAAAAGTTAACAGATATAAAAACATAACAAAAGAATATATACACGCACATTTTTAAATGCAATGATTATTGATATGCTTCAAATCTTATTGTTTCATTTCTTTTAGATGACTGATAGAAATATTCTTACTGATGACTAAGAATATTCCTCAAAAATAAAATAAGGAAGGTTCAAGTACTACACAGAGAACCTTTAAGATGCTTTGCTTGCTGTTAGCCAGGTCAGCTGAGTTTGAACAAGGCATCTCATCATTTTAATATTCCAAAAGCAATGTTTTCTATGAAACTGTGAGGGAAAACAATTGAATTTAGGCGTATGGGACTATTGCCTGTGTTGTCCTTTGAAGAAAGAAAACTCTTTGAATATTGGATAGTTGGGAAAGTGAAAATTGGATTTGCAATGCATAAGGATGAAGTGAAAGATGCTGTTTACAATGTCAAGAAACAAACAGGAAGAAAAAATCTATTTATAAACAAATTTCCAGTGGAGAAATCGGTAAGTTTTTTTTTTCTAAAATGGCACCCAAGCATAACATAACATAATACAGAAATAATCTCAAAAGGGAAAGCTTGTGGTTCCAAGAACCAATCCAGAAATACCTTGAAGAGGAAAACTGTTCTTATCTTTTATGTAGTGATCGTATACAACATGCTGAGGAAACTGGGGTTGAATGCTGTACAAAAACAGGATATGTCCTGTGTCCTAAAAATTACAAATACACACAATTCTACACAATCACACCTGCGAATGAAAAATAAAGCATTACAGTTTTGGCAAACTATTCTGCCAGTGTTAGAAACGTTCCTCCGATGGTTATTTTTATATACCAAAGGATTTTGCAATTTACCTTGTTTTTGAAAAAGAGAAGTATTGTGGCAAAGATTTTAGGAAGTAGAATCAAGTTTTATATATACAGGGTGAATCTAAACTCTTGGACAAAACTTTAAGGGGTGATACTAGACATCAAGGCAAACAATATTAAATAGGAAACTAAGGGTCCCAAACGTCTTCCGAAGGAGATAGGCGCCATTAAAGTTTAGGGTCCAAAATTTCAAATGATTATAAAAAACGGAAGAATCGGTCGATTCGTTTGCGGTTTTCTCTAAAACTATTCTTTATGTCAGTATTTTCTTAAAAATAAATTTTAAAGATAAAGTTTTAAAAAATGCCGATAGAGGGCGCTTTAGATTTTGGAGTAACGAAAAACTATTTTTTACCGTTATTTTTTGTATCTCATTAAATGCTTTCAAAAGCTTAAACTTAAATTTTTAGCTCAAAATCTGAATCGTTGGGAGTGGTTAAAAAGCGCAAACCGAACTGCGTTCAGGAATTGAAATTTGAAACACCTCCCTTCCCCCCCTCCTGAACACAGTTGAGTTATTCCTGATCTTGGTGTCGTAGACCAGGCAGAAACAATAGGAGTTGTAATTTTCCAACTGAACGAAAAATGTCCGGGCCAGGATTCGAACCTGCGATATTTTGGCTGAAGCTGCCATGCTCTATCAACTGAGATATCCCGGTTGAATCTGAAGGGCATAATTCATAAAGTTCATGCCCGACAGATTCAATCAGGATAGCTTAGTTGGTAGAACATGGCAGCTTCAGCCAAAAGATCCCAGGTTCGACTCCTGGACCGGACATTTTTCGTCTAGTTGGAAAATTACAACTCATGATTTCTGTACCAATTTGAATAATTGTGTTAAAATTAATCCAGGCAGAAACCCCCTACATGTAAAATAAACGATAGAGTAATGACAAAATTAAATAGAAAATTTATTCATAACAGACATAAGCAGTTTCTCTGCGCAAAATAAAAAGAAGTAATTTGATGTATGCATGTAGTGCGCAATATGAATGAAGGTTGACACGTAGAAAATGGTACACGCATAATGTTCGTCAGGAATCACAAAAACCGCTCGGAAGAGTGCCTACCAGCAACGATGCAGGCCTCGCACCGCCGGTGAAGGGAGTTGCGAACATTAGTGAATACCTCGGGCATCTCCCGGATATCTCCTGCTACGATAGCAATCCTCGCAACCAAGTCCTAGTTGGAGTCGACGGTAAAAAGTAGTTGTTCATTGCTCTAAAGTCTAAAGCACCCTCTATCGGCATTTTTAAACTTTATCTTTAAAATTTATTTTTAAATAAATTTTTTATTTAATTTTGCCATCCCTTTACGATAGAGGGGTGGCATTTTACGTCGTTTATTTTACGTGTAGGGGATAGTAGTTTCTGCCTGGTCTACGACACCGAGATCGGGAATAACGGAACTGTGTTCAGAGGGGGAGGGTCAAATTTCAATTTTGAACACAGTTCAGTTTGCGTTACTTAACTACTCCCAACGATTCAGATTTTGAGCTCAAAATTTAAGTTTAAGTCTAAGCTTTTGAAAGCATTTAATCAGATACAAACAATAACAGTAAAAATAGTGTTTCGTTACTCCAAAGTCTGAAGCGCCCTCTATCGGCATTTTTTAACTTTATTTTTAAGAAAATACTGACATAAAGAATAGTTTTAGCGGAAACCGCAAACGAATCCGCCAATTTTTCCATTTTTTATAATCATTTGAAATTTTGGACCCTAAACTTTAATGGTGCCTATCTCCTTCGGAAGACGTTTGGGACCCTTAATTTCCTATTTAATATTGTTGGTCTTGATGTGTACTATCACCCCTTAAAGTTTTGCCCAAGAGTTTAGATTCATCCTGTATAAATAAATCAATATATGCATATACATATATATAAATCTGTAATTTATAATTAATTTGAAGACTTAAAAGTGACAATTTTTCAACTCAGTTCGTTATCATTCTAGGTTTAAGAAACCTGTAATTCAATAAAAACAGGTTATAAGTTATTTGTACAAGTTGTAAAATAAAAAATATACCATGAAATATACATGTTTTTAAATTTCTGCCTGTTCATTCACTGAAAAAAAAATGCGTTCATTCACTGGTAAGAACTGTTGTTTTACTTGGTTTTTGCATAGCTCTATATTATGACACCCCTGACATCCCCAAGAAATATAATATAAACTTCCCTTTATAATTTTTTAATCATCTTTATACCAACACATGTATTTGCACTGTCAGATACCAAAAGGTACCATTTATTAATATGTTATGAATAATTTTCTTTTAATATGTGCTTAGGTGTTCATTTACTCGTCGGACTACCCTACATCAAATAAAGGTAAAATTAAATGGTTGCGTTTGAATTTACAAACTGCTTCTTTGAAACAAAATACTTATTCCATCAAAATTTACTTGGTTTATAAAATATTGTCTAATCTCATGTTGTTTGTATATCTGGATATAAATGCATGTCCTTCACGTATTGCATTTTCTTAAAAATACTAGGGGGCTCTGCCCCTACGAGCTGCGCTCGCCAACCCCCGTTCTGACACCGCATGATTTAAAAACACTCTGATTTGATCATCTCTAAAACGATTACGGAAGATTGTATTATAATTAAACAACCAGTGGCGATCTGCTGTAACAGGGTTTCCATTCATTTTCCTTTGACTGAGGGATTTTAAGGTCGAATCAACTGCTGTTGAAACAGATTACAACTGTAACTGTCACCAAAATATATGATTTAGCGCCAAACGTGCATAATCGTGGCGTCGCGTCACTTTCAGTTGACATCAGATGCGTTACACGAGTTAGTTTTTTCATCGGGGAATTTTTAATTCAACGCTTATTTGTCTTTTGATACTTCTCCATTACCCCGTCAATCAATTTTCATTAAAAAAAAAAAAAAAAAACTATCGTTAAACCGTAACACCAAATAAACAAATAGAAGAATTTTGACATTGGAAAGGAAATATTATTATTTACGCTGTTTTAAAATTTGCAATAATGGGTAAAAGATATGTCGAAATAAATTGATCTCTCATGAAAATATAATAATTAATTGAAATTGTTTGGAAATATTGTTTTTTTTTATCATTTTAAATGTGACGTGAATTTCCCTAGTTACTCGTATTTCTCTTTGTAATATTCACGCGCAAGTATATTTTTATTACGTCATTTTCTACATTTATTGCTTTTAACACGTGATCATTTAAATATTATTTTAAAGTTTTATTTCTGTTTTTAATAGTCTCGTGTAAATACATTTCTTAATTGAAAGGGAATCTTATTACGTGCGCTATTTTACAAATTGGCAACGGTTCAAATAATGGAATTTATGAAATATGAAATAAATCTTCGTCAAAATAATGAAAATTTTGAATAAAAAATTGGCAACGGTTCAAATAATGGAATTTATGAAATATGAAATAAATCTTCGTTAAAATAATGAAAATTTTGAATAAAAAATTGAAATATAACCTGAAAAAATTACTCAAATTAAAAAAGTGATTGCAGTCTGCACTCCGCAAACTTGTCAACTATATCCTTACAAATTATGGTTAAATTCCTGCGGATAGTTTTCGTTCCTATAAAACTTTTTTCAAAAAACTGTTTTGACGAACTTTGATTTTAAATATCTCTTAAAATAATTCTTCGATTTAAAAACTGTTTGCTTCAGCGTGTTTATCGAACATTTCTTTATAAAACTACCAATTTTTAAAATTTTACATGCAATAGTTTTCTAGATATTAGTCCAGAAAGACTTCAAGGCACAAAATCTTAATTGACTGCGGCGGCAGCGGTGGTTACTTTTTTTTAATATAGAGAGATATTTAATTGCTGTTCCGGCGCGGCATTTTCGAAACAACTTTACACATGCAGTACGTTTAAAGGGAATAATCCCCTTTACACTAAGTTATTTTTAATCTAAGACTCAATGTAATATTTTACTCTAAAACCTCTTTATTCTCCAATTTAAGTGCGTATTTAAATTATTCATGAACTTATTTATTTGCAGCAAATATTATTTCGATCACCCAAGCATGATTGATTAACGTTTTCACAATTTTCAAAATCATTTGCTAAAAATATTACCGCAGTAAACAAAATATAATTTATATAGTTGAATTAATAAGCTAAATTACATCTGGTTCCTGTTTTCATTCAGCGGTTAAAATGTGTTTAGACATTAAATATATTTCTATTTATAGTTATTGTTTTAAGAGTGCTTAGAGTAAAAAACACGAATCTCGGAATAATATCTCTCTTCCTAAAAATAATTTAAGAATTTAGTGGAATATAATGTTATATAACAGACATTATATTTCGAAAAAATAAAGTGACTTTTTGATGTAAATTTTATCAATTCATTTTTGGGGGGCAGCACAAATTTAAAATGTTAGCAGGTTGTACAAACTCTCTAGGAAAAGCTTAGTAGTATTTAATTTTTTAATATTCAAATTTATGCATATTATTTAAATAATTAAATTATTAAAATATTAAATATTCATAAATACTATCAGAGACCTTCAAGACTAATCAGAATCCTAGTACTTTATCTTTACCATATGATAGAACACTTCCTAAAACATGCATTCATAAAATGAAAGAATTTTTGAGGAAATATAATACGGCATGTTCTTTCACTAAAATCTTCAATTAAGTATTTTTCTTAATTTTGAAATTACAGTAATATCTGTAAAAATCAATCCTACTTAAAGTGGAAACCTTTCTTGGTCAATACGGGGCGAATACCTTATAACTATATATGGTAAGACGAAATCCTGTCTAAATGGTATTTTTGTTCGATCATGAGATATTCCATTATCACAGTTTTCACTGTACATTTTTTAGAAATATGAAATCAAAACGATTTGTAAAAATATATATTACTTAAATTTATTGAAAGAAAGGGGATTTTTTGAGAATAGAGAATCATTTGTCAGACGCAGTAATATTATTTTTGCTGTAACTAAAAAACTGTTAATCATATTGAATAAATGTAATTATATGTTTTTTGCATAGTGGTAAAACAATAAGGGGGTAGAAGTGGACAAAAACTTAGCAATTTAAGCTTCCAAGATTTTTCATGAACTCAGTAAGTGGATAAAAAAACTGTTTTTTTCTATTGAGACATTTCTTACAAACGTTTGCTTCAAAAGAAAGTATTTGAAATGGTTTTATCTGCCCTCAGATAATGAATAAAATAAATTTTATAAAGAAAAGTTATATCTTGACCCACATTGTGGGTAAGATGACGAATACATGATTATTTATTGTAAACTAGCTGATCCGCCCGGTATGCCCGGACTTGTGATAATAATCTTAACTATATCTAAAATCAATGTTGAATATATATATATATATATATATATATATATATATATATATATATATATGTGTGTGTGTGTGTGTGTGTGTGTGTGTGTTTGTGTGTGTATTAAATGAAAATCTTTATAAACGATGATAATGCTGGGGGCTCCAATGTCTACGATAGCGTACACTCTCAATTTTGTATGATTATTTAATGTCAAATGAAAATCTACCCAAACAAACTTAGAGTTGTGGGCCCCGTTGCTTTCAGCGTCGTACATTGGACGTGCTACACACGCTGTTTTGATTTTCAATTTTCACTGAAAGATCGGCGTAGCCCGAGCCCGAAATAACAATTTGAAACATACTAAAATAGTGTTGAATGTATTTATATATTCAAACAAAAATCTTTCCAAATTAATCTGATTATGTGGGACCCACTGCCTCCGGCAGCAAAAGAAAGTTTTCTTCTAACTTTTCTTTTCATCATCGGGTCTATTAATATAAAAAAATATTTTTTTTCTTATAATCCAAACTCATTGAAATGTTTATGACTTATAAATATAATATTTTCGAAGTCTATGTGTAATTTTCGAGCTAAAATATAGATTTTTAATTGTAAAAAGCAGCATTTTTCTTCTCCTTTTTTACGCTGGAGCCGGCAGACTGGGGCAGGCTTGGATCTCTCTACAAGCGCAAACGGGCAGAGTACATGAAGGCGATCCTGTACGCAAAGCGTGCTTCGTTCCGAAGATTCATTCCTGAAGGACTTAGTACGGACAAACTAGGCCAGCTTGTCGATGTGGTGCGAGGTAAGTGCAGAAGAGATGCTTGTGCTTCCGTCCGGACAAGAGATCTCGACTTGGGAAGAATCCCAAGCCTATCTTTGCAGCCGCACGACGACGAGCTGTTATGAGGTTTGCGGAGTTGCTAGGGCCGGTTCTCTCAGAGATCTACGCCTGGGCGAAGGAATGCAGTCTCACGTTCAGCTTTGAGATGTGTGGTTACACCGTTGTGAAGCCCAAGGGCAAATTAGAACATGCCCCCTCTATTCCTATCCTCATGGAAGGGAACAGAATCCGCTTTAAATGGCAGATTCTGTATTTGGGCGTCATAATCGACTCCCACCTAAGTTGGATGCCTCACCTGACTTCGGTCCAGAAGAAAGCATTTAAGGTGTTGAATAAAATGAGCCGTCTCACAGCTACCAACTGAGGTCTGAGACCGAAATTTCGCAAGATGCTTTACTCTATCGTAACGGAAAGAATCATTCTTTACGCGGCATCTATTTGGTACTACTCGCGGAAAGTAGTGGTAGCAAACAAGTTGCTCAGCATGCAGAGGAACCTCCTCCTCTGTATAACCAAGTGTTACTCGACAACCTCCACGGATGCTCTGCAGGTCTTGTCAGGGGTCGTTCCCCTCGACTTGCGTGCGGAGCTGGACAGGGACTACACGGCCCTAGTCCGATGGAAGAAGAGCGTTGACGGTACCGGATTAGACTCCGAGACGGTCGACCTCTGGAGGCCCACTCCCAAACTTGAGGATCTCTGGCGGGTCCGGTGGACCGCGGATCTGACTCAGCGGACTTCGTGTTCGTACTACACGGACGGATCTAAGCAACAGGACGCCCCAGTAGGTTGCGCGTTCCTTGCCGTGTCAGAGGACCAAGTAGTTGCGGAGAGCCAGTTCCGTCTCTCGGACGGTGTGGAAGTGTTTGCGGCCGAGACCCATGCGATCAAGGAAGCAATCACCATGCCCATCTGAGAGGTTTCGAGGAACTCGACGTCTTCTCAAACTCCAGATCGGCGCTTCCAGCGCTTCACGGACTTGTGCCTCAACAGAGGGCCATTGTCGAGATTAGGGATCTGATTAAAACCACAAGAATTGAGGTTCATTTGCATTGGGTCCGGGCCCATGTTGGTCACATTTTTAATGAAAGGGCGGACAAGTTGGCAAAAGAAGCCACTACACGACAGTCTGTCGACGTGGGGATTCTAGTCACGCGCCGCCAAGCCAAAAAAGAACTTTTTGGAGGAACTCTGCCCAAATGGCAAGAGAGATAGGACCAATCTGGGACCGTCCGCAAGACATATAAATCTTTCCCACACGTCGGCATCCGCCGACTGCAGGGACATTTCTACATTAACCAGGTCTTCACGGGACACGGCAACTTCGGTGACCACCAGGCTCGTTTCTTTTATCACGACTCTACATGTTTTTGCGGAGTCGAGGTAAGTAACATAAGCCATGTGCTTTTTCGGTGCGCGCTCTGGAAGTCTGTGCGGGAAAAGTACTTTCCTCGCGACTTTCGGACACGTGCGCCAAGCGATCTCTGCCTAGACGGCTACGCCAGAAAGGGAGTCCGGCTGATTATTCACCGACTCCTTATGCGTACGTTAGATCGGAACCTACGTCGCCGAAGAGCAGGCCGCATACACCGAGATCTTCACGGTCAAAGACCGCAGTTGAACGCACCGCCGATCGCCCGTGGAACCCGCGGTGCAGGAGACGGAGGTAGAGGTAATGATGCATAAAGTTCACAGGCTTGAGACTTGTCTCGTAAGCTGGCACTGAAACCAGTGCAGCGCTTCTATGCGTAGTCAGAGCTTTCTGCGCCTCACAAGGTTAGGACTAGTAGTACTCTTCTAACAATAACTTATGTTTACTAAACTCGGCCGGGTCCGCTCCTTTAGCGTGCTTGAATGGAGTATCCACGTCCCTCAGAGTCCGGTAGTGGTTCTTTATTCTTCTGTAGTAGTGTATATTTTATGAGAGTGATCTCCCAAGGGAGTCGTTGGGCATCAACCTGGGCTTCGCCCAGGGTGTAATTAATGCCTCGCGGGAATTCCTTCGGTGAGTGACAACCCAGCCAGGCGTGACTACGCGCTTTGGGACCAGATTTCTTCGAGGTCCCGGGATGGCCAAAAGCACCTCCTGCTCTTTTGTAGCGATATGATATGTGTAGTGATATTATGAGTTTACGTTTTGCTGTACTAACCCATTTATTTTCAGGTCCACTACGAGAGTGAACGTGACAACCTCTGTAGGTTTTCACACCCCTCGAGTTGTGGTAAAGCAAGAGCGGGTCGGAACATCCCGCTCGTTGGGCATCAACCCAACGACTAAAGGCCTAGGGTAACTACGACTAAGGCCGACTTAAAGCCTAGGGTGTCGTTTCGCTTCTGGAATTCCAGCTCCAAAGCTGTTGGGGGACCCCGGCCCGTCCTCCATGAGTCTCGCGGTGACTCCCCGGGGTTTCACCGCGGGTCTCAACGGCCTACGTCGTCTCACTTGGGTTCAAGGTTAGAGGGTCCGCAGTGTAGTGCGGCTCTCTGACCGGCCGAAGCGCCGTAGCGAGACAAAGCTATTGGCGCAATAAAAGTCTTTCAGGACTTGGTGGTCGGAACAGGATCGGTGGTCGATATTGTGCGGCACCCGCACGGGGCTCCTGCGGCGTATGTTGCTTTCTCCTTTTTTTCAGCTCAATTTTTTTTATTTTCAGACTGATTATTTTACCTCTAAATCTCACTACTTCTAAGTCCAAATTTTATTCGAACATCTTACAGGTTAGTTTAAGGTATTATAATTTTAGAGCATTATCACAAAAATAAGTTTACTTTATAATTGTAAATATCAGAGAGTGCAATGTTAATTCTATGGGACTTCTATTGTATTTTTAAACTGATTATTTTTCTCCTAAATCTCATAATTTCTGAACCAAATTTAAACTCGATCATTTCCTAATAGTATATGGTATTGCAATTTCAGAGCGATTGTATAAAATTAAGTGTATTTTTTAAAATAAAAATGTACTTAGTGTTAATCGTATGGGCAAATGTGCGGAAAAAAGGAAAAGTGACTTTCGAAAATAATTCTTTTTCCAAAGATTAATGATATATTTTTTAAACGGGTACAGTTGGAAAGAGAAATTAATGTATATGTGGTTTGGTATTTTTCTGTTTTGCGTAGTTGGATTTCACGAACCAATGCTTAATTTTTAAATATGCCAAAAAAAATTAAATAAAGAGATATTGTCGCACTCGTTAAATGTTTAAAAAAAATTCTCGTTATCGTCCAAACTCTGAATTTTTTATGAATTAAAAATAAAATGTTTTCGTAGACTGTGTGAAAAATTCGCGAAAAAATATTGATATTTAGTGGTAAAAGCGCTCGTAAGAAGACTTTTTTTGTTGTTGATGTTTTCAATTCAGCTCAATTAATAGTAAAAAAATAGTTCTTATCGTCCGAACGCTCTGAAATTATCATTGATTATAAATATAACTGGTTATAAATATGGTTTTTGGCTAAAAATTTTGGGAAACAAATACATTTTTAGTCGTGAAAACATGGGCTGAAACCGAGCTACGCTGCACCAAAACTGTCCGAGTTTTCCGATCGAAAATTTCGAAGATTTCATTATTATTTTTAATTCCTCTACTCGCCCGAACGTGTCGAAACTGTTATAAGTGATGTAACTCCGGTGTGCGAAGAAAGTTTCAAAGATTGTGTTGAAAAACCAACGTTTAGTTACTTTTAGCGATAGTCCCAAAGATACTGTATCGAATTAAGTCCGAAGATTGAGCTGGACATTTTTTCCTCCAAACCTTTATTTCCAAGATATTCATCAACGATTCTAGCTCACTGCCATCGGTCGTTTTTATCCATTAAGATTAATTCATCACAAATAGCACCACCATACGGTATGACAAACGGAGCAAAGATCTCGTCCTGATATTTTACAGCAGTCAAAGTTCTTCCACTACACACATAGAGGTTACTGTGGAAAAACTAGAGAGATTTCAGCCCAAACCATGAGTCCCACCGCCTCTATAACTGTGTTTTTCAACAATGTTACATAGGTAGAATCTTATGATTTGTTCTCTTCTGATCGGCACATGAACTGAAAACCTTTCCAAAGCAAAACCGGGACTCGTCTTTGAACAGTACGGAAGTCCATTGTTGTCTGTTCAATGTAACGTGCTCTCTTGGCCAACATAAACGGGCACATCTGCGCTGTAAATTAATAGGCACACATACAATGGGTCGTATTGAATAGAGTTCTAAACTGCGAATACATCTATGCACCGTAGTAGCCAATATTGTCCTCCCCGTTGCGATACAATGATCTGATATGAGCTGAATCATAGTAGGTTCCTACTCCTTCAAGCCAAAAGAGCTATGAAGCGATCATGTGAAGGGGTTATAAACAGAGAGTGGTCTGGAACGAGTCTTCTTGATACTGAATTTTCAGATTCAAATTGATCTGAGAGTCTTTGGATCACACTACGAGACACATTAATACGCCTAGCAGCACCAGCGTGTAATAACCCCATTTCCATCCATCCGATGGCCCGCCATCTTAAAGAATCAGATAAACGACATCGCCTAGATATAGAAAACGCTATTTTTGCACCAACAATTCAAGATAACAAAAATCAACACAAATTACAAAATTGGGATATTCGCAGTTTCCGTTTGACTGCCATATAAATTACCAATTCTTTAAAAAAATAGAGATGAGTATAAATATTTCAGAAGATGTTATTGAAATTGTTTATGATCATTCATATAAACCTTATTTTTACCTTTATTATCATTCTTTTAATAATGGGCGTCGAAAAACTGGTTGTACCTTAACTTTTGAAGGCTATATATATAACATGCACTTGTATATTACATTTGTATATAACATACATTATAGCAAAAAACATCACAATTAAGATGCAATTAAAAGATAACAGAATATATCCCAAAATAACTTTGAAGTAGTTATACAGTTATCTATAACAATACACTACTTTTGAATATTGATCATATAAAATTGCTCTCGGGTTGCATATTTCAGCAGAGGAAGTTGTAAATCTTTCAACAACACTAAAATGCTTTGCAAAATATTTTATTTTTTGCACAATTATATTTCTTTTTTTCATGTAAATCATTCAAATAATTATTCTGCCATGGTTTCGAAATAATTTGAACTATTTTTTTAGTATTTCCTCATCTATTAAGAAGATTGTCCCTCTCATGAATTAAACTAGGTTCGGTAATATAATTATTAGTCTTTCCTATAAGGAAATGTTCAGGGTCAGTCATTTTATTTATTTCATTTAAATGACTCAAATAATTATTCTGCCATGGCTCCGAAATTATTTGAACATTTTTTTTTGTATTTCCCCATCTATTAAGAAGATTATCCCTCTCTTGAATTAAACTGTGTTCGGGAATATAATGATTAGGATTTCCTATAAAAACATTGCCAGGTGTTGATTCCTAAAAATCGTAGAAATCTATCTACAATTGAGAGATACAAAACAAATTTAAGATTCTGCCAATAATTCTGCTGTATAACTACTGTTAGAAATTCTTCCATCGTCAGGTGAGTTGAGCGTTGTTTTGTATCTTCACACTGTGGTTATTTTTACTTCATTCTGCTTCTGTAACAAGTAATTATTAACAAAACTATAGAACAGACTTTCTTTTTTCCCCCACATTTTAATCATTATTTTAACTTTTAACATCAAATATTTACAATTATGCCATTATAAATTATCGGCCCTAACATATAATGAATTATTTATTTGCTTACTAATAGTAAACCCCTTCTTCGCACGAAGAAAATGAATAAAATTGTACTCCTCAACGCTAAGCATGGAAATACCATCGAATTTCGTATACAAATGTATATCGGCAATTTCATCCATAAAAATGAAACATAATACATTGTTTCATGGTGATGTACTTTTTACTTTCATTTTCATCCTAGATAAAGATTAATGTCCCACAAAAGAAAAGTATTTTTTTAAGAATTATCACGAATAAACCAAGCAGTGACACAATTAAAATGGCTAAATTCCATAACTGAAACCGAGTCATTTAAAAAAACAACCGTCCATATTTATTACATGTTATTTAGGACTGCACGATAATTTCCCTTAGTCTCATAATTCTTACTATAAGAACTAAAATCATGCTTTGGCATTTTTTATTTTTCCAAAATTTAGGAAAAAGAGAAAAAAAGAATAATTAGTAGGCTATGAGTGTTAGTAAAGAAACAAAATGTAAAACTAAATAACCATTTGCAATTTGGCATTTATTGAATTTAAAAGCAAGAACTTACATGTTTATTTTTTTTTAATTAAAATATTTTTAATTAATCGCAAAAGAATACGTAAATTACGACGCATTTTTCACATAAACTTTAATTGAAGGCGGATATTTTGTTCTATTCTCTGCTGTGAGTGTTAAAATTATGTGATATGTTGAAACAAAGATACGAATGGCGAAAATAAATGCCTTGTGAAAAAAATCATTGGAAAATACCTTAAAACGTAGTTTTAAAAAACCTAAATCCTATTTTGAAAAACAATATCTTTGATGTGTTCTCGAGTACACATTGGAGTACACCTTCGTGCCCTATGTCCTAGCACCACCTTTATCCATTACAGCGTGAGAGCACACACAAATAGACATATTCAGATACTCTGTTTTATTAATATATATTACACACCATTTGACGTATTTTAGAAAAAGTGATTTTGCGCAACATCGTGACTTTTGTGTAAACCCTTCAATGTTAATATTAGAAAAAAAACGTTATTGAGCTCTGCCCCCTCCGCAACACACGTTCAGATTCCGCAGTCTCTAAAATACACTATTTTGCTTTGTTTTAAAAATGTGAAAAAAAAAAAATAGCTGCAAATGTATAAGCTCAATAGCCCAACACGGTGAACTAATACAGGGAGTAAATTATGTTACAACACAGTGTTTTTCGAAAAAAAAAGTCTAAATTCTTTCGAGTTCGATCTTGTTTTACGATTAATTTTGGGGAAAAATATTTTTAGTTTTAAAATAATAAACATAGCTATCCAAAAGACAAAGTTTAAGTTTTGCTGAAATTTAACTAAAATATCATTTGTTGAAATATAACAAATATAACTATTTTGCATGCTGCTAAAATGATAATATGCTAAAGAAAAAATTTTGGAGACGTTTGGAAAATGTCGCGTGACAATAGGATTAAATAGATATAACAACTTTGCAGTTTCTTTTTTTTTATCACTAATTATCGGTTCGGACAAGCAGGCCCTATTTTTACGCTCTTTTAATACTTATTTATTTAACTTAACTTGGCTTATGTATGTAAAGATAGCATTTTCTAATCGCTTTATCACTCACATCCTAATATGCTAGAATTATAAAACAATAAATGTGCATAAAGGTGTGTTTCCGATGACGATACAAAATTTTAATATTTTTAAAACTTAATTATAAATTAATAATTTAGTTTTAAGACATTTTTCCGTATGCCGGCGCAGGTGATTAACCGCCAAATATTCTTTATGGTTACAACTATATACGTGTTACGACAACAATGTAGTTGATTATACCTCAAACTACACACGATAAAACAAACCAACTAGCTGTGAAACTGCAACAATGAAATATTTTAAACTCTTAAAGTAGAAAATAAAATGTAAATAAAAAATACAGAGCGTGAAATTTTTTATTATTCTTTTATCAATTAATAGTTTACTATTAATTAAATTATGAGTGTACGTTGATAAAATATTTAGAAATCCTAAATTGATAGTTTAAATAATGCTTTTTTATTCTTCCCTTTTGCCATATCTTGGAAAAATAGAGAGTTCTAATTATATATTATTAAATAAATTGACTAGTTCGTGCTTTCTACATAGCATACATCAAAGCGGTAAATTTTCCATAATCGTGGCTCACACGTACTTAACGTATTGTAACGGAACTTTTTTCGAACTACGCGAACTGCATTCGTGAAATTAGGCGCGATTTTAAGATCAATATTGAATGCTTTGAAAAGAATGTTTTGAATAAACTAGTTTTACTTTTATTAAATTTTAGGTATTAAACACCTGTTTGAAATAAAAAGGTAATCAACGCTGTAAAAACTTTACACGAACTTTTTTGTTTTATTTATAAATGCCGAAACACAAATAAAGAGATGATAGTAACTGTATACTCGTGTACTATCATTTCTACACACAGATAATAACAAAAACTAGTCGTTAGGGGCCACCGTAATACTTACCCATCATGGATATGCATAATGTAAAATATTAAAATAAAAAAATGTGTAAACTACTTATAAAATGCATTGCAATTCGAATAAAATCGGGGCTTGATGACGTCATAAACTTTAAGGGCTCGATTACGGAATTGCTTAAAAGAAACATCCTTATAACTCCAAAATTAATAATCCTATTAACTAGCGGTTTATTGCATCTGATTGGGCGTCTCATTTCCAATTAAAATATATCTTTGAATTGAAATTTGGTTGAAATACATAGGGTCATGAAAAATCGAAGAGTGTGGGAAAAATAGGAATACAAATATCTCGGCAACTAATTATCCGATCGACTTCATGTTTTATGCAAAATTGATGTTTTTTTATTGTCTTTTATATTTACTCATTAAAATAAACAATTTCGAAAAATTTTATATACCTTTTATCAGAACGAATATTTCGAGGGTCCGAAATAAATAGTTCCGGATAATCGAGGTTACTGAAATTCAATAAGCTTCTTCCCATTATTACATACTAAGTACATACCAAATTTCAAGTCTCTATCTCAATTTTTTCAGGCGACAGAGCGTTTACAGACACACAGACGGACGGATTTTTATTTTCTAAAAATATGTTTTTCGGAATCTCCAGTGTCTGAAACGTGTAAATCCGTCAAAAAAAAAATTTCGATTTTCAAAACTATTACAAGACTTACCCTATACTACGTATTATGGGTAAGTAATAATTGTTAAGACAAATTAATAGTTAATGCGAAGACATGTCCTCTTTTTGGGAAGCCAGACTCGTACGGGTTAAAGTATTTTAAAAGTTCTTTACGTCATTCATTTCTTATCAGAAAAGTTCCCTTGGAAATAAAAGAGAAAAGATAATGATTCCTTCTAATGGATACAAATCCATGTGTGATAAATTAGAGGATTCCGTTTTAAAGGAACAATGTATCTCTAGAGTTTTCAATAGTAACAGCTTTTCAGAAAGAATCCCTGAATAAGATGAAATACGACTCTACGTGAAAATCTTTTCTATTTCCAGATGTAATTATTTTGATTCCAAAGCTGAAAGATAAATTGACTAAAACAAGTATTCTCTAGATGCATAAAGAAATTTTTATTTAAGGCTGATTCCACACTCAAAATGAGAGTAGAGAGTACAGAATTGCAATAAAAAAAATTGAAATGAGTAATTTTTTATAAATTAAAAACATGACAACATTTAAAATGAATCACAATTTATTGAGAAAATTGAGAAAATAATTAAGAAGAATGAGAATTTTTTCTCATTTTCGCCCTCTTTATGGTGGCCAGGTTCTGGTCGAAAGCGCTCGGGACTCCGACGAAAATTTTAGCATCTATAGAAGAGTTTTAATGTTTTAAAACCCTTGTTTTTTTTCACCTATTTTAGTAATAAGTAATAAATTGTGATTCATTTTACATGTTTTCATGTTTTTCATTTGTATATGTAGGTGAATTTAATGTTCCAACATTAGAAAAAAAATATATGTATTTAATGAGGGTTTTTTATCTAAACATGTAAATGATATACTTATTTTTAATTGCTAATAGGTGTAAAATAAAAATATTATAAACATTAAAATAGGTTTTATTAGACTGTTGACACATGTTTCAAATCAATCTGAGCCATTATCAAAACAAACAAAAATATTCTAAAAATGCACGGTCTAATGAAACCTATTTTACTGTTAATAGTTAATAATATATTTTTGAGTTTAGATAGTAAATAATATAACTAGTTTATATTATTAACTAGCACATGTACAGTTTTTGGTAAGTCTTCGTGTTCTAAAATGAATTTTGTAAAAAGCAGTTAAAAAATAGATTAACTAATGAAAATATTTCAAAACATTTAAAGTTTAAAAGAGACAAAATACGATCACTTCATCTATTTCTCATGAACTGAAAACAGTGAATCTTTCATTACATTGTAATGAAAGTACATCTAGCGGTGCTCTCTAGATGTGCCTTCGTGTGATTTCCAGCCTCCTCGTGCCTCTTCCTCAATGCACCGAACGTTTATTAAAAAATAAAACAACAGTACAGACTAAGCCAAAGACCGGTCTGCCAGGGAAGAACCGTTACGCGACACTGGGCAGGAACTTAGTGAAATGTTGAAAAGACGATAGCCTGACCAGGCTGATGGTAGATGTGTAAATACTCACTGCCGGAAAACAAATTTCCCAAGCCACATAGGGCAGTGAGGTGAGAACGATAGAGAAAGACCGTGAAGAATTTCTTTGAAGTAGTCTGTGATTAGGTCCAGGGTCAAGATGCCTTAAAAAAGTCATATTTCAAATCTAAGAAGTTGTGTGGTGAGGTGGGTGTGAAACGGCCCATATAGATGGCCACTGAGATGGTGTAAAATACATTGGATGATGTGTGCTGAGCCTAGTTGATGCGTGCTTGACGAAGATGGCCCGAAATGTTGGACGAAGAAGGACGACGAGATCTGGCAGAGGGGCACTTCGGCGAAGAGGGAAAAGCTTCGTCTAGTCTGTTTAGTAAAGGTATTTGTAAGGGACAGGAATAGTCCGAAATCTTGTGATTAGGGTGGAAAACGGTGCCATTGTGATTCTGTCAAGAAGCACGTTAGAAAGACAGGTAGCCCGAATTCGTTCTTGTATAAAGATAACCCTGAAAATCTTGTACAATTACACAGCGAAGACCGCACTTGCAATTAACCTGAGGACTTCGATCCAGCTCCTCATTTTGTATTCAGCATGCTAACCACTGGGCCACCAAAGGTCTGTGAAGACATCGGAAAATATACTGGTTGAGACGTAGAACTAAAAATTTATTTAAAGCTTTACAGATTTGAAATCCTACTAAGATTTTAAAAATTCATTTGCAGCTTGGTTTGAAATTTATTCCTGTAAAATAAAGCGGTATTTTAATAAGACGATGCATCAGAAAAAGTATTTTTGATACATTAGGCCGCTCATACTCTTCAACTATCGATGTTATGAAGCTCGTTTCTATTTACCTCTAGTAAAAGAACTAATTTTAATATTAGGACTGCTTTTATTATTATACTTATACTTTTTTAATATTAGGTTCCTATATTTTCTTACTATAATAATAATACTTTTTACATTTATGATGTTTATTAGTTAATAGTATCTTGCAAATACGACTAATGTCTGCTTTAAAATAGTGAAGTGACATTTTAAAAATACACGGTGGACCAAAATTCCTTGACGGATTTTAAAAGACAATAAAAATTCAAGACGTGTCTGATTGCGACATGGAAAAAAATGTTTCTTATGATCGAAAGTTTTGTATAAACAAATTAAAAAGTCCAATTCCATAATTTCCCCATAAATAAAAATGTGCCTCTAAAAATGCAAAAAAAAGGAAAAAAACTCAAGTTAAGTATGTAAGTAGTAATATCTCCAGTTGAGTGAAAACATATCCAGGCCGAGGCTCGAACCCGTTCAAATCGCATTCTAATACGCAAAAATAATTTATTTTTTTTTAATTTTTAAAAATATTTCAATATATAAGACATTTGGCCCGATCAGTACCCTGTCTTATATTTTGTCATATCTGTTAAAAAATCAAAATTTTCATATGGAATTATTATTCTTTCATTAAGTAGTTTTTAAACATTTTACTTTCAATGATAATTAATAAAAAAACTTTTATGAAAATTATTTTTCTTTAAGGATCAAAAACACCATTTCACGATTCAAAGTATAAAAAAGTTTAAATACTAAATTAAAATGAAAGATGAATCAATCATATTTGTCTCGTTTTAAAAACACGATTCTTCTTTTGTCTAATGCAATTTGAAAAATGGAGAAAATGCTAGTAAAACTTTTCCCCATGAATAAACCAGTTGACTTTAGATGAAAGATCAAGTGAAGCTGAAACAAAGAAATAGTTCATTTTACAAAGAGATCCGGGATATTTTTACCTTGGGAATTCTAGATGCTTCTGGAAAGTAAATCTTCGAAGAAATTCATTACAATTGCTTCTTCAGATATAGAGGATCAGATTAGAAAACGCATTGTTCTCTTAAATTGCTTTTCCTCAATAAATAAATAAGTCATATTATACTAAAATCTCTTTCAATTAACTTTCAAAGCATAGGAATTGTATCGTTTTACTAAAATGCGCATAAGATTGGTTTTGAATTTTTCTTACTGTTTGCTTAATACCTGAACAGTATTGTATACAATCGAGAGCATTATATCAGAGGATACCTTTTGTTTTTGTTTCCTAATAATTCATTTCAAAACCGTTAGTCGTAGGTGTGTATAATTTTCCGTTCAAAAAACATATTTTATGAGGTGGAAATATTTTGTAATTTCATATTCTGCCAATGAATACATCTTTCTACAAATTGTGACATTAAAATTTTTATACCCCCTACAGTGCCTTAAACTATAGCTATTTAAAATAACTTCCCACACTGACATGTAAAAGAAATAATGACTCATTCTTACTACCAAAACTCATCGAACGGTAAAACTTTGAATTTTACGAATTTTAGTTTTTTCTTTAAAGACATTGCTTCACACAAGGTCTTAGGTGGAATTATAGAAATACAAATTGCGTCTACCCATATAATGGATAAGAGCTCAATTTTTTCCAACTGGTTTAAAAAATGTCCAGAACTTTGCATCGAACCTTTGGTTTAAATTGGCAATTTAAGCCAAAAGATTATGCATGCAATTCTCGTCCTGGACACTTTTTCACTGAGTTGGAAAATTTTCAACACATATTATATCTTTAACATTATATCTTATATCTTTAACTTTACAGCTTTAACTTTATTATATCTTATTATCTTATCAGTACGATTGTGTTAAAATAATAAAATGTAAACAATATAAATGAGTTTATATTTCCTTTAACTACTTAACAGTCTTGTTTTCACAGGTTATTTTATTTACTAAAAAAGTCATTAACTAGTTACTGTTATGATTCTTTCTACATTTGGAAGAGTATTTTGTGAACAATATTCTGTATAGCTTAGGAAACATGATAGTTTTGCTAAAAATTTGGAGATTCCACAAGAAAAGCCGATTGGGTAAAGAAAATAAACTGTCTAATGCCTGATAACGGAGGCTGGTAAGTGGTTAAGTACATTAATTTCTAAGGGCGTCTTACAAAAAATATTGGCACTTATTAGTATGTTTGTAAATCGTTTTATTTTGTGCTTCCTACGCAGAGCATCTTACTATTATTTAAATAAGTAGAATTTCCAATACTAACGAACCGTATAAAAATTAACATTCTTTCCAGAAATAAATTAAGAATATTGCGAAATTAAACTTTTTATTGACTGAAATGACTTCTAAAATAAATCATTACTTAATTTAAACATGTATATAATTAGAAGTATATATTTAGACAAAAGTAGTAGAATATTTCTGTTTGACAAAGATAAGAAAGCACAAGTGTTTTACTTCATATAAAATCAATGTACCTAAATTTTATCGTTTTTTAATTTTCATGTACATTTTTAAAATTTATCATTTGTAATTTAATTTAATCACTTTAAATGACTTAATTTTAAATATTTATAAAAGATCTTCTTTTGTCTCACTGATATGAGTGGAAAACGCAACTATAGTCTCGAGGGCAATTAATTATTGGTTCTTTTCGTCAGGTGATTAGTAGCAGAGAATAGTTAACCCGAAACAAAAAATAGATTCTGCAGGAAGATTTTTAATTCTTTCATATAAAAGTACAAAAGTGAAAGGGAGAATGGATGCGATGAAATCATAAAGATGCTAGTAAGAGAGTTCAGATAACAATCCGCGAAGAGTGGACATACACACCCACGCACATAAACACAAGATGGGAATAGAAGAAATATTTCTAGGATATTGACCCAAATTGAAATGTCAAAAAAATGAACATGACACTGGAAAAGCGTTATAAGCGTGTTAAACTAATAAAAATCTTGATAATAATAATTACTGAAAGACCAGAAAATATTTTAATTACTGTATTTTAGTTACTGATAGAAGAAGTATACAACAAAGTGATAAAAATGTTTTGTGTTAACGCCTTGATCTGCAATCTGTATTTACAAAGGTAATTGTTGAAGAAGCTGTAAATTGTCAGGAAGCTAGGAAGCATGAGTTTCACTATACTGATATCGAAACTAAGGAAACAATTTATTTTACTAAATTTTGTATTGAACAAACAATCTTCATTTTAAGAACAAATTCTACAAACAGTGAGACGGGCTTGACATGAACACCGCAATTTCTATGACTTTCTACATTATGGAGGGTAAATTACTTAATATGATTTATCTTAAACTCTCGCTAATATACAGGGTGATTTTTTTTAAAGTTGTGAAAGTAAAACCCTATAACAAAACAACCACTGATCCAAATGACCTAAAATTTCACCAGTATGCTCCCAAAGCAATGGAAATTTTTAGGCGTGGTTAAAAAAAACTTAAAAACGCACCGACAGATAGCGCTGTACATGCAGTAAAGTCGGGAGACGAACTTGTGCCTGGCACACGCACATTGGCGATAAAAGCGTGAAGGACGCACATTTCGTGTTCATTATTCTACAGAAATCCTCGCAATGACTGCGCCATTGACGGACCGTGCGTTGTTAGTGAAACTGTATTATCAGAATAATGACATCACAGCAACTGCTCTTAGGAGATTTAGGACACTTAAGAATTTAAGAAAAGGTCCAATGACGACAGAGGGTCTACGGAAGATGGTTTCTCAAAGTACCGTCCATTGTTTTCCTCCAACAGACGATATTCTTTGTTTCTGCTACCTTACAGCGTCATCTGTCGGTGCGATTTTAAATTTTTTTTTAACCATGCCAAAAAAATTCCCATTGCTTTGGGAGCACACTGGTGAAATATTAGGTCATTTGGATAAGTGGTTCTTTTGTTATAGTGCTTTACTTTCACAACTTTAAAAAAATCACCCTGTATGTAGATGACATTTTCATTTTAAACGATAAATCTATTAATATCCCTTCTATTTTAAATATTGTTAATTGCATTAATCCTTCAATTTACTTGCCTGTTGAAGCTAAATATGAAATCAGCTTTCTTTTCTCGACGTTCTAGTTACGAGGTTCTAATCCCATCTCCAAACTTCGAACTTTAGAAAAAGCTGTGCTGTGAAAACACTTCCTCACATCTCGTGAAACAACCCTTAAAAACAAAATATGGTAGTCATTTACACATACATGTATAGCGCGATGGATGTTTGTCCTGATGCTGTTCCTTTTCTAATGAATTAAATTATTTAAAATCGGTTGCAATAAATATAGGTTTCAATTCTTCTATTATTGTCAAAGCTTTAAAAACGTTTCGCAAGCCTTTTACTTTCTCCATTCTTGTCTCCATTAACAAAAAACCTTCCTTAAAAAACATTGTTCTTCCATTTTATTCAACCTTACCATATAAAATAGCCAAAGTCTTAAAACATTTCAATTTTAACGTTATTTTTAAAGCTACTAATAACATTAATTTCAATTTTACAAAACCTGTTATCCCAATATCCCACAAATTTGGTGTTTATAATAATCCTTGTAAAAATTTGAATTTACTCATAATGGTCAAACTAAGCGTTCTTTATATAAGATAATATCTGTGTACAAAAATTATGTTAAGAAACAAATAATACTCAAATCTACTGTTGGAATGCACTCATGTCAAAACAACCATATGTCTTTAATTTCTCCGATAAAGAAATATCCGCAGCCCGCGTAATATAAATGAATTGAATTTTTTAGAAAGTATATATATTTATCTAAATCATATATTCTGATATGATCAAATCTTGTGTGTGTGTCCGACTCTAACGATTTTGACGAAATTTTGTATCCTACCGTTTTGGAGCACCAGAAAACCATTGGGTTATGTCACATGTTCGAGAAAATTCGATTAGTAGGCCATTTTGGGTCACCAAGGGTCAAGGTCAAGCTAATTGTATCTAAAAAACGGTTCAAACGATTTCGACTAAATTTTGTATCCTACCATTTTCGGGCACGATCAGACTATTGGAAGGGGTCAGATGTTCCAGAACTTTAGATTAGTGTGTCATTTTGGGGTCAACGCGGGACAAGGTAATTTTATCTAAAGAACGATTCTAACGATTTTGATTAAATTTTGTATGCTACGAGTTTCGGACACGAGAAAATCGTTGGGTTAGATCACATGTCCGAGAAAATTTGATTAGTGGATCAATTTTGGGTCACTGTGGGTCAAGTTAATTTTATCTAAAAAACGGCTCGGACTATTTAGACTAAATTTTGCATCCTATGGTTTTCGGGCACGAGAAGACTGTTGGGCTACGTCACATGTTCGAGAAAATTCGACTAGTGGGTAATTATGGGATAAGCTACTTTTATCTTATGAACGGCTCAGAGGATTTGAACTAAATTTAGTAACCTACAGTTTTAGGGAACGAGAAGACTATTGGGGCTAGGTCACATGTTCGAGAAATTTCGACTAGTTGGTCATTTTGGTCATGGGTCATTATGGGATAAGCTACTTTTATCTTATGAACTGCTCAGAGGATTTGAACTAAATTTAGTAACCTACAGTTTTAGGGAACGAGAAGACTATTGGACTAGGTCACATGGTCTAGAAATTTCGATTAGTTGGTCATTTTGGTCATGGGTCATTATGGGTCAAACTATTTTTATCTTAAAAAAGGCTCAGGCGATTTGAACTAAACTTTGCATCCTACGGTTTTTTGGCACGAGAAAATCATTGGGCAGGGTCACATGTTCGAGAAAATCCAATTAAAGGGTCATTTTTGGGTCACTGTGGGTCAAGCTAATCTTATCTAAGAAACGGCTCAGGCTGTTTTGACTAAATTTTTTATCCTACGGGTTTCGGTCACGAGAAGACAATTGTACTTGGTCACATGTTCGAGAAAACTTGATTAGTGAGTCATTTTGGTCATGGGTCGTGATATTTGAACTCAAAGGTGATTTTGATCGAGCATAGCTCGGTCTTCCCTGCTCTTTCAGATGAAAATGTTAACGAAAAACTTGAAGCAAATTCTTTTTCAAGTGCTTGGAAAAGCTTCATTCATTAGAATTCTTCTTTGCTTGTCAATTATAAACATTTCATTAAACTAAAGGGGAAAAAACTTTCAATTTTCATTATAGTTCTCTTTATTTTACTATTTAAAATAATTTTGATTCTTTGGCATTTCAGAATATTTTATTTATTTTCTTATATTATCGTCAACACAAAATATTTTTGTCTCTTTTCTATATTATTCTTCTATCAGTAATTAATATTTCTTCATATCTTTCAATAATTATTTTTTTAATGATCATTATAAGTTTAACATGCTTTTAACTCTTTTCCCATTTCATGCATATTCCAACATATTTCAATTTGGGTCAATGTTCTAGAAAATTTTTCGGCGCCTTTTCTACTGCGTTTTTAGGTTTATGTGCGTGGATGGTTATGTTTCTCGCACATGTATCTCTTTCTCAACTATGAGAACAAATATTCATCCAGCGATTATGTGTGTGAAAAAGACTGTTATATTTTGTTTAGGAGGGTCATTTGAAAAGGCTCTAGGAAGGATTTTCATAGCAAGGCTTCTTAACCCAAAGTTTGGACAAGGGATTCATACTTCGTAACTAGAACGTCGGGAAAAATCTTATATTTGTGTTCAATTTCAACAGGGCACTGAATGTAATAATGGATGGAATTGGCTGTAATTTAGAGTAGAAGGGATGTTAATAGAATTATCGATTAAAATGAAAGTATCATCTGCATCTCTTAGCCAGAACTTTAGAATAAGCATATTAACCCCTAAAAAATTACTGTTATGCTAACAAGATTAAAAATAGCTATCACAGAATTTAGGGTTTAATGAAAGTTAACGACTGCGTTTTTTACCAAAACCTCACAAATGTAGTTATTTTGCGTGTTTTTCATATAAAAACAGTCTAAGGAAGAATTTTTGTCGTATTACAACTAAATTAAACAAGCATAAAAATTTAGTACTATTTTTTATCTTTTATCACAAATTACCAATTCGGAAAAGGATTCCCAAATTTTAATTTAAAGAGTGAAACATATGGTTTAATTAAAAGAAATGCCAACGGATTGCTAGTAATTATGAAAATTATTATTATTATTATTATTACTAAATTCTAAACATAAGTGAAGTCATAATAGGAAATGTAGAGATTCATACTATCACTATTAGGTGCTGGAATTAATAACAATAATGTTTAAGACAAAACAATACTCAATAAAAGATATGTCCTATTAGTAGGACGTCAGGGGCGAAGAGGTTAAGTAATTTTCCTTCGATAATATATGCAGATGTAACAGAGTGCAACATAAAACTGTAAGCTCATGGGAAGGTTATCTCACTATTTGTAGCATTTATCATTAAAATTGAAGATTGATTGTTCAACACATAATATAAAGAAGGAAAGGATTTCAATAATTCCGATATCAGTGTAGTAAAACTCATGCATTCTAATTTCCCCACAATTTAATAATCCTTCAATAAGTACGTTTGTGAATAAATATTGACACCAAGGTTTTAACCCAAAGCATTTTTGTCTCTTGGCTAATATCTTCTTCTACCAGTTCTTCACATCATTATTCCTTATTAGTTTAACATGCTTGTAGTAATACTTTTCCCGATTTATGCTCATTTTTCGATATTTCGATTTGTGTCAATGGCTTAGATATGTTTTCAGCATTTCTTCTAGTTCCTTCTTGTGTTTATGCGCTTAGAGGGCTATGTTCTCTCTTCACGCATTCAACCCTCTTATAGACATGTTTATTGCTCTTCGCATCCAACCTCTCTGCTCCCTATGCACTTTTAGATGAAATAATTGAAGAACTCCTCCAGAACTTGTTTTTTCCGTAGTCGGGTTAACTACTCTAGTCTACCAATCACCTGATGAAGAGAACCGATGATTAATTGTTCTTGAAACTATAGTTGCATTCTCTTACTCATGATATGGAGTAAAAGGAAAATCTTATTCTATGTACTTTTCATCCCCAGTTAATAATATCATTTCTGATTAATATTAAATGTTAATGTTTTCAGTCAGAGGCGGATTACCCATTAGGCAAAGTTTTGACCCGAGAGAAAAAGGCCCCGATGCTAAGATTTTCCCTTGGGTTTTTTCTTCATATTAACATAATATTTTATACAAAAAAAAATTATGCGCAATATTTTTTGTTTCACTCATTTATGGGCCCTAATATTTTTTTTAGAAAAAATATTGTCCTTCGTCTAGGAAGAACATTTAAAATATCCCGTTTTGCTAAAACCAAAACTTACTGAATTATGATATTTTGAAGTTTATGAAATTTCAGCGTTTACTTGCACTAAAAGTGCTTCTTTCCGTTATTAGTGCCAGGGAACACTGAAATTTCACAAATTTGAAGTATCATAATTTAGCAAGTTTTGGTCGTAAAAGAATGGGATTCCTTTATCTACTTCGTAAACAAAGGACATTATTCTAAATATAACTTATAGAACCCAGGGGGGCGTATAAAAATGAAGTTTCGTACTTTTTAATATGTATACAACCTCTTTTAAAATAATTGTAATGCTAAAATAAGTACTTGATTTGTGTATTTTTTGTAATTGCAAATATGTTTCTATCATCACTGGCTTAGGTGATAAATGACCAAATATGTCTTTTGAATCACCCGATATATATTGCTTTGGAAGATTTAGTTAAATAATATTGAATATATGCTATGCATGCTATACGAATGCTATATGAATATATTCTATGCGAAAAAATTAAGTAAAATAAATCAGTACACAAACAAGTCGTGTGAAGTTTTTTATTCATGTTTATCAAATTAATTTGCTGTAATAGTAAGTACAAACTTTTATGCTTATTTTGTGGCTGCTAAAATTTAGTATAATATTTTGACTTTTTAAATCCCTAATTTGAGTGATGAAGTAGGTGTTTAAGATAAGATTTACTATTAAATTTTAGCGGTAAGAAAAATGTAAAAAGCTGCAGCATGTATTAAATATTTAAAAGAAAGCTAAATTGAAATGAAACGTAAGAAGAAAATCGTATAAGAGTTCAAATTTCAAGAATTCACTTACGAAAAATTATGCTTTTTTTAAAAGTTAGATGAAACGTTAAAAAAATTAAATAATTGCTTATATCAACTAGACAAGTACATAATAAACCGTAAATGTATTTCGTAAGCATGTCTATGCATAATTCGAAAAAAAATCCTTTGCATATTTTAGTGTTTCTCTTTTTCGCAATAACTCATATACTTACGTATTTTATTTGATATATGACTCCTGTTCACATAGGTCAATAAGACGTAAATTGATCAGTTTTAACGGCATATAAATATGACAAAATTTTCTTTATGGCACGATGGTCGGATAAAATGTTTAAATGTGGACCATTTGTTTTTCTAATTAATAGGAAGATAATTTCATTAACATAATTTTATTTTCTACCTTATTTTGAACAGTTTTGTAACTTACATTGCTTATTTACCACCAACAGGTATAAACTTAAAACCCGTTTTAATCTTTTCGGTGCACCCAATATCCACAAATTCAGTAATACTAAAATACACAAATTGAATACTTACTTACTACTTTTATAAACTCATACACATATCAAATATAAATATTTTTTCTTTAAAATCTGATCCGAATTTTCTATGCTATATTGCCATATGTCTAACAAGGTGAGGTTTCGAGGTCGGAAAAAAAATGCGGTGAGCATTTGTTAATCGAGAGAATATAGTCAATAGATATACATAAGAAAACGATAAAGTGCAAGAGCCAGAGGATCAGCTAAAAATAAGCCCCAAAGTTTAATTACATATCGATACATCAAAATTTAACATTACATCGATACACCAAGGTTTACCACATTCTCTATTTCGGACTTCGTAAGTTAAAGTACTGTTTTAAAATAGTATGCTTGAAACATGACACTAAATTATTTTCTTTCAGAAGTAAGGCATAGTATAGCAAAGTACACTTTATTTGGTGCCACTTCAAGCTTTAATTATGACTTAAGAAATAATTATCCCATTACATCAACTTACAAATTAAAATTTCGTTACCTTATACACACTTACCACACTTAAAAAATTTCCCACTATTCTGCTCGCATTTTTAAAAACACTGTTTATCTATGTTACTTAGTTAAAATGGTATTTTATAAAGATAAATATTTACAATTGTAATGAACACTTTTATCTAAAAATATAACGAAGTATAAGTAGGTAAAACAGAGTTTATTTGGGGTTTATTAAAAATTTTTGTTTTGTTTTAATATGGTTTCATAAGTCATATTGTCTTTAAAAACGATAATTAATTAATTTTGAAATATACTTGCTCAGATGTATCAACAAAATATATCCATAGTTTCCAAGTTTCTGCCAAATTCAGCTTAAAGTAATCTGAAACTACATATTACAGTTAAAAGAGAAATCGCATAAACAAAGATTTGGGGTTGAATAATTATATATGCTTCAACGACACTTAAAACGGAAACAAACAGAGAACTTTGTTTCCAAAGAATCATACATTTTTCAGAGTTGATTTAAAATTTAAATTCGGTCCGAGGCAGTATATCTTTTCAGCTGACGCCTCAAGATTCTTATGATTGCTTCTTCACATTTCATTAAGCAACCTATTTCCTGGCATTCATATTATTTTATACTTTAAGTGAAAGGACTTTAATTGATTATATATAAACGCAGTTATTTCGTATTTACGCAAAATCATTCGATAGAAGGTATGATAACAATAATTTCAATAACAAAACTTACATTTCAAACACGCTTGACGAACAGAGACTATTTGAAACACGTGGAAATTAAGTTTTATCGAAAATTACGTGGAAATTACGTTTTAATTAAATATTTTAGTTGGACTTCCCTTTATGTGAATATTAAGGTATCAGCTAAGAAATTACCACATATTCTTGATTATTTATATCTTCTTGTTCTGTTTTTAATATCTTTACAAAATCACATCTATTTCAAAGGAGTTAAAGAAATTATTTTTGAGCTATAATGTATTAACTTCAGATTTATCAAAAAATATTTTGATAGATTTGAACTGTCTGCCAAGCTCACCTTTAAATATTTCATAATACCATATAGTTCAAAAAGAAGACTAATAAACAAAGTTTTAGTGGTGAGTAAAATATTTTCTTTTCATGCCAGTCGAAGTAAAGCAGCAAAAAGGCAACGTTGTTTCTAAAGAATAATATATTTTCCTGAATTTATTTGTATTCCCAAATACAGTCGAACTCGCTTAATACCAGTGACGGTAAAACGAGACTATTTGCTATGTGCGTGTTAAGAATAGTTCATCATTTAAACTACATCGAGATTTTTACGATTTTTACGAGTTACAAAAGCAGGGTAACGGGTAATACATGTAAAATTTATGCTCATTTCAATGTGGTTTTCAGCGAAAAATAGGGCAGAATTAAGAATTAAGTCCCGTCACATCATAATAGGATCCATAGTCACCAAACCGGATTTTCAAGCCAAACTGTTTATTGAATTCCTGTTTCACAATTTTACCTGTATGGATTTTATCACGAGACTGGAAACAAACACTTGGAAAGAAAGGGGCCATTTTGCGTAATCATGTTGATGTAACATTCTTCCCTTCTGGACAATGAAATCCGGCCTCTACTTACTATTTCTGTTCTATGATTGCATTACTGTATATACTTCATGTCTATTGGAACAAAGTTCTTTAGAATCTTTGACTTCAGTACTGTGATCTTTTAGATCTTTTTAACTACAAATGAAAAAAAACAGTTTAAAAAGTTTAATTTTAAATTTGGACGTATCAAAGTTCACGATGTCGAGTCTAAAATGAAAAATTCTTACGCCGATTCTGTAATTCTTATGCGTACTGTAATTCTTATGCAAGATTCAATCAACGCCTTAAGTTTTTCGTGATTATTTCTTCGTGTTCCTGAAGCTATATTTTATGTAACGTTCAAACTGTCTTATGTTTTTGGTAAAGAGAAACACTATATATACAAATATGAATATAAATGTGTAGATATAGATAGATGATTAATGTAACGGTATGAAGCATAACAATTATTATTATCCTTATTTATATAATATTAAAGAAAAACGATATTCACAAATGATAAACAACTATTTTTAAGAAATAATAATATATTCTACTTCCGAGTTCGTCTTTCTAGTATTGCCAGATAAGGTCTAACATTGTACGTTTTTTAGTACTGCCACGCAGCAAACATACGCACACGTACACTGTTATGTTCTCTTTCGCTTCTGCCTTTTGCTGGAATCTCCAAAAGTCCATACCGAAGTCTGTAACGCTACTGTCGTCTCTTCTATCAGTCACAGACAATAGAACCATTATATCATTATGATATAGGCGCCATCTAGCTACTTATACATAAGGAATACTATATTTCAGCGTCTCCCATATTTTTGAGTTACCGGACCCACCTTAAAGTTTTTAATTATTTCACGACTCACCTAATCTATACTAAGATTATAAAGTAGTAAAGATTGTTTTTTTGTTTGATTGTTTGTTTGTTTGTTTGTAGGGGGTAATCTCTGGAACTACTGAAGTGATTTCAAAAGTGATGGTGGCAAATTCATCGTGACAGTCCCTGCTCCTACATAGCTATATTTTATGTCGGTGCCACTAAACCCAGGGGGTGCAGGAGCGAAAAACGTTCTAAAATTTCGATTTTTTGTATACTGAAGAAGCTAGAAACATGAAATTTGGCATGGTAGTTATTTAAAAGATGTAAATGCTCTCTAAAAACAAATTCTAAAAAAATTCGAAATTTAAAAGGGTGAGATGAGCGAAAAGCGGTCTAAAAACATTCTAAATTACAATTTCTATGGAATCTCTGGAACTACAGAACAATTTTCAAAAGTGATGGTGATAAATTGATGGTAACAGTCCCTGCTGTAACATAGGCTATATTTTATGTCGGTGCCACTATCAGAGAGGGGGGTGCAAGGGCGAAAAACGTTCTAAAATTTCGATTTTTTTATACTGACGGAGCTAGAAACTTGAAATTTGGCATGGTAGTTATTTAAAACATGTAAATGCTCTCTAAGAACAAATTCTAAAAAAATTCGTAATTTAAAAGGGTGAGATGAGCGAAAAGCGGTCTAAAAACATTCTAAATTACAATTTCTATGGAATCTCTGGAACTACAGAACCATTTTCAAAAGTGATGGTAACAGTTCCTGCGGTAACATAGGCTATATTTTATATCGATGACACTACCACAGGGGGAGGGCGGTGAAAGAGCGAAAAACGTTCTAAATTTTCGATTTTTTTTCTACATTAGCGTTTCTTAATTAGTAATTTCTGAATTATCTGTGACAGTAAAATTTCCTAAATTGAAAATAGGCCAACGAATACCACTTGGCATTTTTCAAGAATTACGCGAGCAAAGCCGCGGGTTTTGCTAGTATGTAAGTATATAGAGCATTTTGTATAATCTGTCCTAACGAAAAGATGAACATTGGACAAGGCTTACACATGACAATACCAATTGGTAATACTAATGTGAAAGAGGAGTTATCAAATCATTTTACTATGTAAATGTATACGTATGTATTAATGAATATATATGAAAGTAAGTTTAAATGCTATTCGATTTATGGCATTGCCTTTTTAAAAACGACAGGGTCTGTGCCAGGATTGAAACTTATTTAATTTTAACCTCAAGTTGCTCTCTTCAAAAAATTTAATAAAACTCTGTATTTTCACGAAGTGAAGTTATTTATCTATATATTATCACGATAATTCAGTTTAAAGTTATAATGCATTATTTTCATTATATTATTAAAACAGATGAAATTAATTCTTTATTTTTGAGGATATAACAGACAATTACACTACACACCAGTTGGTTGCGACCCATAGTTTTGGAACCGCTGCTATATTTTATCATCCTTATAATAAATTATGTAGCACTATTTAACAATAGAATTCGATATATTTATTCAACATATTTATTTTAGAAATTATCGCACTAATTCCTGTTAAAATAAATCAATGCTTTCAGATATAGTAGGTTATCATGTGTACCGCATAAATAATAATATTAAATGCTTAAACTTATTATAAACATGTACTTAGCTCTTCATTATTTCTCTACAATCAGGATAAAATGTACAAGCTGTAATTTATTATTACCAGGAAGATACTTAATATTCTTTTCGTGAATACTTGTTGGGATAAATTATTAAATTAAAGTAAACTGAGATTTCGAAGGAGATCAGATGAGAGTAATAATTAATTTTGGAACACTTTGTTAAGATGCAATTAAATATTTAATTGTATAAGATGGATATTAATAAACATTACTTTTGTACCTATTAAAATTCCTTGTATAGGAAAGTTTAGCTGTAACAATAAGCCATTTAATTAAGTGTTATATTTAGTAAACGAACGTATTATACGGTTACAAATATGTTGAATTTACTACGACACTACTATTAGGTATTTAAGAAAACCATTATATATTTCAAAGTGCTGCTATGACAAAAAAATATATATATCCTGTTCTTTTTATATCTGTTCTTTTAAAGTAAGCAATAAAGAGCTGATAATTTAAACGCACTAACAGCAAATGAATTTACGCATAATTATCAGTCTGACTCTTTCACATAAAAGCACGGATTTTATTTGAAGGCTTTAAAAAAATCGGACCTCTGACTGTTAGTTCAGATATAACAAATGAAAGAATTAGAAACAATTAATTCGTACATTGAAATAATTAATTTTTTTTTTTTGGGGGGGGGGATGTTAAATATAAGACAGAATTTTTAAGACTTTCCAAGTTAGTTGAAAAGTGTTTATAAATTCCGCATGTCTTTCTGTCTGCCGTCTCTCTGTCAGTGCTCTAATTTTCGTGTATATACTCGGATTGCCATATAATTTATATATGTAAATGATGTTTAATATGGCATGTTTGCCATTGAAAGTGGAGTGCATAGCGTTTATAATTATGTCATAGATTATGGATGAAATCCTTTGCGGATAAGATATATATAAGATTTATTTTATAAACTTTTTATAAGCATTTTAAGTTCCAGCTCCTATTTTTAATACTAAAAGTATGCATAAATATTTATTACTTTCGACTTATTGCAAAAAATGGGGATATAACTAGATTTCAGTGCTTTATGCGCGTGGTTCGATTACATTTTTGTTAAATTCGAGCTCTATTTATTTTATTTCACTGTTTTATTTTATTTTTATTGCTGAAATTTTACTTTCGTTATGGAATGTCACCCGGAAATAAATGCTGAACTATTTATATTCTGTTAAGTGCAAACGGGATTAATCTTTTGTAATCAAGCTGCACGCGATAGAGATAAAGTTTTAAAATAATCATGGTGAAAATTATTCAAAAAATCATAAAATATAAGCAAACTGAGATACATTTCCGAACAAATTGCATTTGAAAGAATATTTTTTGTTTTATTCGTCAGCGTAAAAATTGACACTGTGCGATGTTAGGAAAGATAAAATTATAAAAATTGTAGTAAAATCAAACTTTATTGGTGAGATGTTGCCAATGTCAGTATGACGTCAGAGTTACTCACGGACACGTTTTTTTTCTTTAGGCAATGGATGCTTATTAATTGAAATTACAAATGCACAGGGCGATTACAAATGAATATCCCAACTTTGAAGGGCTTTATTAACAAAAGTATAGAAGATACACGCATTTGTGAAAAAGACATAAAGAAGAAGATTGTCAAATTACTAATAGTAAAAAAATAAATGTTCAATGTGACCACCAGCAGAAACATGAACGACATCCATTCTGTGAGAGAATTCGTCCACACGGTTTTCAGCATGTCGGGTGTTACAGTTGCAATAGCTGCAGCTAGCCTTGTTTTCAATTCAGCAGTGTCAACTGGTAGAGGTGGAAAAAAACACCTTATCTTTTATGTATCCCCAAAGAAAAAATCGCACGGAGTTAAGTCCGGAGTTCGTGTGGGCCACTGGTGAAGAGCAACGTCGAAATCTGTTCTGCGACCAATCCACCGTAGCGGCAGTTGCTAGTTCAAAAACTCTCGTATAGAAAGATGACAATGGGGTGGTGCACAATACTGTTGGAAGATGAAGTCCCACATTTCTTCTTAGAGCGTAGAAAAGAACCAAATTCACTTTCAACACGCCGTTCGTTACGCCATCTCTTGCCAAAAAACGAACCTTTATATTTATGAAACTTCATAACTTCTCACTTGCTTCGATATGTGATATGGAACACTACCTTTTATTGTTTAGAAGATATAGCCCTTCAAAATTAGGATATTCATTTGTAATCCTTCTGTATATTAACAGTGGTCATACTGGCATCAGTAATAAAAAGTAAAAATAAAATGAATTACAGACTACTTCTGCAAATATAATTATCAGATAAATTTCGTTTCATCTTTAGACATACATATTTTCAGAGGTTAATCAAGATATCCTTTGGCAAAAACTTTATACACTGTCAAACATTTCGTGCTACATTGAATTAGACATTGGTGGTATAATAGTTGCAACCATAAACTGGTGAAGCATTTTACGATGTTCTGATACTTTACACGAAAAACAAAATACTGCAATATTCAACGATATTTTTGTTTTAGGTTAAACAAAAAACTGGTAACATTAAAACAAAGTATTGATAAAATTTGAATGAATAAACTTGTAAAACATATATAAAGCTGCTATGGATCGGATGCTGCGATATCAGTGTAACCTTTACAAACAAGGACTAATCAGAATGGGATCTCTGTCTAAAATGTAATCCGACACAATGTGAACACTAAGCCGGAACCGGAATTCGAACTTGACACCTCTTGATTTGTAACCAGCGTTTGAACTACTAGACAAGCAGGAAGAGCCTTCGTGCTCTCAACCAGAATATTTAGAGAACTATTTGTTCTGGTTGGCTTTTATGTAGCTCTATTTTTGGGTGAATGTTGAATTTATTTTTCAAGCTAAACCATGAACAAGATTTTTTTAATGTTATCTACATCATAAAAAAAGACAAATGTTTCTTAATGTACGAAAATATAACAACGCACGAAAATATGCAATAACCTTTTCCGAGTTATCAACGATTCCGAAAAGCGTTTTTATCTTTAGAAACCTCCAAAATCAATACATTTTCGAGATTTAAAGACACATTTATAGACGCAAAGTTTTTTTTTGCTGCCAGTCCTTTTCGAAAACGTTTCCGAATTGTTTTTACAGTGTATTAGTCACTTTTCTCAAATCGGAATATCGGTTTTTAAGAAACTTTCAATTTTCAATAAAACATTTTTAGACGCGTAACTGAATTTATACATTCAAGAGTAACAAAATCATATTAATTTCGATATCAATGTTAATTCTGTAAATCATGTTTGTTGAATATTAAAATATTTACTTGAGAATTGATAGTATCCGAAAAACCTATAGGATAGAAAAAAACGATTAATACACTATAAAAACAATTCGGAAACGTTTCCAAAAATCAGTAGCAGAAATGAAACTTTACTTTATAAATCCTTTTCAAAATCTCAAATATATGTTGGTGTGTGAGGTTTCTAAAAATAAAGAACGCTTTTCGGCATAGTGGATAACTCGGAAAAGGTTGTGGTATATTTTCGCACGTGGTTATATTTTCTTATATTAAGACACATTAGTATTTTTTACAGTGTACAACGAAATTGCTGTTTATATAATTACTTTACACTTTTAAAGCGTTTACCTGTGAACTAATACTTTTCACAGTACACTTATAGCAATGAAATCTAATTCAAATATTAATGAAGTAAATGTAGCAGAAACCAATGAGTGGTGAATGGTTCTTCCTTCCTACTATACGTTTTGGGTACATTTCGTAAGAAATACTACCTATTACATTCTCTCCTATGTTGGAATTTCTGAAAAAAATTTAAAGATCTACGCCGATCATGACTCCCAGAACCCAAAACCTTCCCCAGTTCAAAACTTTATCTATCTATCTATCTATCTGTATCACTTTTTTATGGACACGATAACTTCAATAATTCTGCACAAATCTCTTCCAAACTGATACATAAAATCAAGGGGCATAAAATCTCGGTCAAGTTCGTTAATTGGCAAAATCGAACCGGGGGGGGGGGTATGGGAGGCTTTTTGGGAAAACAGAAAAAAAAAGCAGTAACTTCTTAATTATGATACGTATCGAATCCGTTTAAAGTTACTATTACCGAAAATTTACGTATGACAGATTTTTGATGTCATTAAAAATTGCCTCAAGGTGGGGGGGGGGGGGGAATAGGGGTTTAAAAATAAAAAAATTCATAACTTCGTCAATTCACTAGATATCAAATCCGCTTAAATTTGTTATAATTCTTCTTAATATTATCTACAACTTTTACATTGACAAGTTTTTATAGAACAAACTCTTACAGCAAAAAAAAAATTAAAAACAAAAAATCTCTACCGGCTCCACCTATAGACACAGGTAGATTTCGAAGTGGGCGGTCCCAACTGCCGCATCATGGCAAAAATGTCATTTCTTCCGCATTTGCCAATAAACAGGTGCCCCGCGGTCTTCATCTTCGAAATCTACTTGTGCCTGTAGTCCTAACCGTTAGGGACTTTTTATTTTTACACTTTTATTTCTTTAGTAATTTTTGTCTTAAAAAAATCATAATTTAACTTTACTAC
This sequence comes from Maratus michaelseni, assembly GCA_963931845.1. Taxonomy (NCBI): domain Eukaryota; kingdom Metazoa; phylum Arthropoda; class Arachnida; order Araneae; family Salticidae; genus Maratus; species Maratus michaelseni. The sequence continues at coordinate 259,678,292 of OZ007589.1, read as the reverse complement.
GTGCATTGATTTATAAAATTGTTAACAATTCCTATTGTATGTGTTCGAATAAATTAAATTTCTAATCCACTAAACTATTAAATTTTAATTGTTTCTCAAAGAATCAGAGTTTTAAAACAATGTATCATCTTTTCTCTAATCAGAACTGATGAAGGACAAAACAAAATCTATCAAATACGAATGGATTTAAATCGCTTCGTTTAAAGATACAAACCACTTCACTGAATCAAAATATTTATTCCGTCAACAATTACTTAGTTCATGAAATAAAGTCTGGATCTTATGTTGCTTGGTACATTTGAATGTAAACACATGTCTTTCACGTATTTCAACGCCTTAAAAATTTATTTAATTTCTGTTTTCAAAATAGCTTAGCACATGCTATAAATGCAACAATCTCCTTTACACTAAGTAATTTTTAATCTCAGACACAGTTTAATATTTTACTGTAAAGCCTCTTTAATCGCTAATTTAAGTGCGCTTTTAAATTATTCATGTATTTATTTATTTTTCAGCAAATTTTATTTCGATCATTGAAGCATGTTTGATTAACTTTTGCGCAATTTTCAAAATTATTTGCTTAAATGATTACCTTGGAAAGCAAAATTTAATTTATATACTTGAAGTATTAAACTAAATTACGACTTGTTCCTGTTTTCATTGAGTGGTTGAAATGTGTTTCGAAATGAAATAAATTTTCTTTTTATAGTTGATAATTTAGGAGTAAAGAAAATTAAATCTAGAAGTAATATCTCTATTGCAACATTCATAAAAAATAATTGAAAAGTTTAGTGGAAGAAATTGTTATGTAACAGAATTTACAGAGGCTGTTAACACATTTTTTAGACAATTTTATTTTGGTGTAAAAAAAAATCAACTACATGAAAAAACTTCCTTTCGCAACCATTACTTTTTGAAAGTATAATTTATCACCTTAAAATATCTTTTGCATGCAGAATGGCGTTTTGACATGCTGTTGTTATTTTGGCGGATTAAATTTGAAAAACTCATTGCTATCAGTGTTTTCAATTTAATCATTGACTGTGTGTATCTATATTTATAAGCGGATAGATAAAGTAAAAGTACATAAATAATATAATAACAATTTAAACCATTTGGTTTTTTAATTACGTTTATATTCTACACTTACTTATTGTAAAATTCTTTGGTTAACTTCACTTCACTTCATGCTGAATGTAAATGATATGTTGATTTAAAACCTTGACAGAGACAAAAATAATTGAATATTTATTGAGATGTTTTTTAAACTCCATAAAACCAACGCTAAATGAATTCTGAGACTTCATTTGGGGGTGGGAAAACTTTTACTAGGTAGTATTTATTTATAGTTGCTTTTTCAAATAAGTATAGCAAGGAAAAAAGATCTAAATTAACTAATTTTTAGAATATTTTTTTTTCTTCATACTTTACGCTATCCGTCATTTTCTCTTATAGAATATTTTATTAAAACCAATCATACGAAGATATTAAAAAATTTACACAAGTATAGTACTGATTTCCACTGATGTAAAAATGTTTACGCAAATAAGAAGTTAGAATAAAATTTGTAACTATGTTTCTTCATATATATTTATCTGGTTTCGTTTATTCGAAACCCAGGTAATGTCGTAGACACGTGTGTGGTATTAAAATGTTAAAAAATATTCGCCGTCTTACCTGCAACTGTATTTACATTTTTAAGTTTTTAATTAGTAATAGATAATAAAAATATAAACATTGCCACTTTTGATCAAATGCAGTGCACTTTTTGGCAATCTATATCCTTGACATTCTTTTCTTGCCGTGAAATCATCGCCATGTTAGGCTTAACGTGAAAACAACGCCCAAATAAGGTAACAAAAAATAAATAACTGAAAATGGGATTAAAATAATGATTAAATAGACAGAATAAAAGCATACATAGACCATTTCACTGAAAAAGGGGATAGGTTAACCATCATGCTAAGTAATTTACAGTGAAATGATGTTATTCAGATACAGTATTTAGATTCAAAAGTGCCGCACACTACATAAATATGGCACTATTCTTCCTTTCTTTCTGCCGATATACTAATGTGTGATAATATAACTGAATTCAATGCACGACCTAATTATTATTTTGGGGGGCATATAATTTTTGTACATTTCCCTTTTTTATTATCTAATTTACATATGTTCGACATTAATAAATGTCAACCATATTTTAAAGCATTTATTAATTTTCAATAATAACCTCTCATTCATTCGGGTCAGAATTTACATTATATAAGTACACACCACAGCCTGATTACCAACGGGGCACACTTCCACCAGTAAAAAGTAATAGAATTTTTTTCCTTATTCATGGCAGTAATTTTGCATGAATAGGGTGTTTTAATAAGACAAAATTTTCTATTAAATTTTACTGGTGGAAATGTGGCCCACCGGTAATCAGACACTGGTACACACATCACAAGTGCTCCAGAGCATTTATACACTCCTCATTTATTCATTCATTAGTGTAACACATCGGCTGCTAAGTTCCCGGTCTGGCACACAGATGGCGTTGCAATCGCCAAACCGATGCTTTTTTAGTAAATACTAACCTTTAAAAGGTAGCAGAAAAAAATGTCATGATGATTCGCCGTGTGGATAAAACGTTACAGTGGTTTTAGTTGAACGACTTTGTTCATAAACAAAAAAATGGATAAACAAGAATTTCAAGAATTGTTATTTGATGGGAAAAAACACCGTTTAAACAAAAGCTTCGCTTGATAAGCGTTATTCGGACACTGCACTAGGTAAACCAACAATTATTGACTGGTTTTTTGAATTTAAACGTACACCAGTGTTGCACCACGCAAAAGAGGTGATTACTCCGGAAAACATAAAAAAAGTCCACAAAATCGTTTTGGGGAACCGTAAAGTGAAGTTGCAGGAGATAGCTCAGACTCTGAAGATATCCAAGGAACGTGTAGGTTTTATTTTGAATGAGCATTTGTCTATTAAAAACTGTTATCAAAGTGGGTGCCGCTCGTGTTGACTTTTGACTAAAAACGACAACGAGTCGATGATTCTGAGCACTGTATGGAACTTTTTCGTCATAAAATTATGTTATTTATTATTAAATTATTATTATTATTATTTATTAAATTGTTACTATTATTTCTTTATTAAATTATTATTAAATTATTTTTATTAAATTATTATTATTATTATTATTATTAAATTATTTTTATTAAATTATTATTATTATTATTATTATTAAATTATTATTATTTATTATTAATGTTATTTATTAAAGTTATAAAGTCATAAAATTATAAAGTTATGTTAAAAAGTTGTGTTTTCTTTATTAGACCGGGAACTTATCAGCCCATGTGTTACACCTGTACACTTTTCAGAAATTTGGAATATTGTATAAAACTTTTTTGTAATTTTCATAGTTAAGTTAAAAGTAAATCGTAATTAACATATATTAGGCGTTGAGAGTTAAAGAGGATCAAGCCCATAAATTCTAGTTTTGAGATAATCAAGGTTAAAGTTTATTAACATTAGTTGAATCCTAAAGTGATTTAGAGAATAGTTTTCTTTTTATTGTTATAGTATGAAGGCTAACTTAAATATGGATCATAATTTGAAAATCCCAAAACAATAATTAAGGTAGCAATTCAATTTTAAATTAAAATTTACTAGACATTGATCCATTTTGGCCCTGAAATGTTTTTTTACATGAGGTCGATCGAATGAATACGACACAGTAAAAATGGGACTTGGTTCACTATGCCTCTGAAAATATACACCTTTAACAAGTATTAATCCGCAGCAGACAAATTTTTTTTATAGTTTTGGACTTGATCCACTTTAGTTCTGAACGCTCTAAACCTGTTACAGATGCCTCATCATGTTATCAGATCAATATCATATTTTGAAGTAATTTTAGTGAACTGACTAATACCGTTATTGATTATTTCTAAACCACAGCAAATTTTCAGATACTGAAACAAGGAGTAGTTTATGCTAATACGCACTATTCCAACACAAATTCTGTAACAACGCACGAAAAACCTACGTCAATTACATCAAGCTGTGAAAGAAAATTCAATCATAAGCTTTCTTTGAAAGATATATAAACAATCTGTATTTCATACGATATCCAATTATGACAAGTTTTCAATAACGTTAATTGAAATGACATTTAAACAGTATAAAATTTGTTAGAGTAAATATCAATTTTTAAAACAGGCGGTACTACTGGCATCACAGAGTTGACATCTGAAATTAATGATGTGTACTGGAAAATTTTCGTAGATAATTTTGAGAGGAGTTTCAGGTAATTACGCTTCGCAGAATTGTATAAACAGAACATACATGAGTGCTTAATTACTATAACGTCAATTTTAGGAAATAACATGTCACGTTTTTGAATTAGCATTAATTAAATAGAGAATCCACTTTATTCCTTTCACATAAAATAACGTCGAATTATATTTGGCGCAAATTTTATATGTGTTATTAAATGGGAAATGTCCCATCAAATGTATTTAAAAAAGTTTAATTAACTTAAATTTGAAATAAAAAGTATCCGAAAATATAATATTTTGAAACATATATATTCAAAAATATAAACAAAAGAGAAAAATCATCCATCAAGCATATATTAGGAAACTCCAACACATTCAGAATACTTTAACAAAACTGTAAGAAAGATGATTATTCGTAATGACGCATAACACATTTTAACCCATTATGACCGCAATTATTTCTCTCTTAAAAATGGAAAAAAAATTCATTTCACACCACTTTTTTTAGATCAGAAGTTTAATCTTATATTTTATCGACGCGTTTTTATAATTAAGGAAAAAAATATTTCGCATCAAAATTACTGGTGTGCAAACAACAAAAGTGGTTTTAACTATGTATTACTTTAATGCAACGCTAGGCTAATATGATTAAAACCCAATTTTATCAATTATCATTTATAATCATAAAAATATTCGAATTTATTTGAGTAGCCCTTCATATGATCTATAGATTTGTATATATACTACATAGTATGCAAAAAATTAGTTCATTTAACAAACGCATCACACAGTTAAAAAAATACCTTCAGCAATTTCCAACAATAAGTGGAAATGTACTCGAATTCTTTTGTGCAATATGTGATCTATAGAATTTACACACACAACGTACATAGCAAAAGTTTACTTCAACTTAAAAACGCACGTCTAGCAATTATCACTCGTAGTCAGTACTGTAACCGAACTCTTTTGTGTATCCACTGTAAATGAAATATAAATGCAAATCATGCCATACGTTTCAGTAAGCAACTTATATTGCACTTTAGTAATTCATATAAATTTTATTACGATCATTAAAATACATTGCAAACGATTTTCCACCATAGATCGTTATCTAAACAGAATAGTTTTGTGTCACCCTGTAAATGATACGTAAATGCTTTGAACTCCATATTCTACAAAAAAGCATGTTTTAGTGCAGCTCAGAAATGCATAACAATTTCATTATGCTTGAAATGATGTGACATCATTAAAATGCACTTCAAACAGTTTTTTCCCTTTGACTGCAATGTAACGTAATACTTTTGACTGTTCCTGCAAACGTGCTATAAAAGCTACCCGCTGCATTTTCAATAGTGATTGTGCTATATTAAACGTTAAAAACATATAAAAGGTATAGGGCAATCTGAGTGTGTTTACAAGAGTTAGAGTACGAATAGGCGAAAAGACAGACAGGCACACCGAAGTCATAAACACTTTACAACTATGTTCGAAAATTTATAAAAAAAAAAGCTAGGTAAAAGGCCCGTTCAACAACTCTGATAAAAAAAAATAACAATTAAGAATTCTAATTAAAAAATCATAGTAACAAACTGTTTCTCTTTCCATCTGTCCATTTTCCCCTGCTGTAATCCATCGTAAATATACTCGGGTTATTAATGTTATTAATCTATACTAATAAAAGAAACTTTCGCTCTGTGTGTGGTGTCTGTCTGTGTGTGTGTGTGTGTGTGTGTGTGTCTGTTGGCGATGGCTAGGAAAATTTAGCGCACCTAGAAGTCTGTAAATTTAGATTTAGGTAGTCCAAACCCTCTCCTGGTGTACCTGAGCGTCAGAATTTTAATATTTTAATTACTTTCTGAAATATTAATTAAAATGCACAAAGAACTCTCAATAAAAATACGCTTTTATTCTCTTGGGTTGGTTGGTTCACTGGTTGGTTGCATCGATTCTTCACAGAAGTAATTAAATAAACCAGAGTAGCGATGCATAAATAAGGATTTCTAACTAAATAGTGTCAATATGGATTAAAGTTATCAGCATAGAGGAGCCATGCGATTGTCGCGCCACCTGTACATGGCAAATTACAAATACGTCCCACTGATTGAAATATTTTTCAGGCACATTTTTCTTCATGACAATTAGTCGGGTTTACGTTTTTTTTTTTTTTTTTTTTTTTTTTTTTTTTTTTTTTTTTACATGGCATTTATTATTATGATGGAGATCGTTAATACAGAAAACTTTATTTAACAGATTCTTTTTTATATTTGCGGGAATGAAGAGCGGCAAGGGTCTAATTACATTTAAGCTTCAAGGTGTATTTCTAGAAAGCAGTTACCAGAATTTCCGAATAATAGTGTAAGACAAATTTCAAATTAAGTTCCTAACTTAACCAAATGAATCAATCATTAAAGATTTATTGTGATCCTCCTAATTAGTTATTTGCTGAAGGCCACTTGAATAACCCCCGCCCCCCTCCCGGCCCGTCAAGGCTTTTTCAAGGTTCAAGGTTTTTTCTCTAACTCTGCTCCGTTTCCATATCTCAGCAACTATCTTTCCGATTTCAATGCAAGTGATTTCAAACATTATAATTAATTTAATAGTCACCCTTTATAACATTAAACTAAATTTATGAGTAGATGTTACCACTATTTACGAATAACAGTTTAAGCCAAATTTGTAATTAAATTCAAAGCTTAAGGAAACGAACGAATTTTGAAAGATGCATAGTGGTCCTCCTAATTAGTCATTTGCTGAAGGGCACTTGAACATCCCCTCCACCCCCGGTACCTCCTTCAAGGTTTTTTTCTCTAACTATGCTCCGTTTCCATATCTCAGCAACTATCTTTCCGATTTCAACGTAAGTGATTCCAAACATTATAATTAACTTAATAGTCACTCTTTATAACATTAAACTAAATTTATGCGTAGCGGTTACCACTATTTCCGAATACTTGGGTAAACCAAATTTGTAATTAAGTTCCTACCTTAAGCAAACGAACGAATTTCGAAAGATGCATAGTGCTCCTCTTAATTAGTCATTTGCTGAAGGGTACTTGAACAACCCTCCCCCCCCCCCGGCCCCTTCTTCAAGGTTTTTCTCTAACTATGCCCCGTTTCTATATATCAGCAACGATCTTTCCGATTTCAACGCAAGTGATTCCAAACATTATATTTAACTTAATAGTCACCCTTTATAACATTAAATTAAATTTATGAGTAGCGGTTACCACTATTTAGAAATAAGAGTTTAAGCCAACTCTGTAATTAAGTTCCTAGCTTAACAAAACGAACGAATTTTTATGCATGCATAGTGGGCCTCCTAATTAGTCATTTTCTGAAGGACACTCGAACATCCCCTTCCCTCGGCACCACACTCAAGGTTATTTACTCTAATTGTGCCTTATTGCAATAACTGGGCTAATAATGTTCCAATCTTCTCGAAACCAGCTCAATTTTGTAGTGCGCCAACTATACAGTAACGTAGGCAGCGGGAACCTGTCTCAGAAGTTCGTTCGGAAAGAGGTTTGTTTTGAACAGAATGCTCCCCTGGCGGTGGTAGGGGGAAATAAAAGATTTTCTAGAGCGTGTGAGCCTGCCGGGTATACGGTTCCGAAGCCATCGTAGACCGTGGCCAGAGTTCCGTTTTTTTAAGAGATTTAAGTTTATTACAAGAGCTCGGGCAACGCCGGGCGGGTCAGCTAGTGTTTAATATAGCACGATTGCTATTGAAAAAGATGTGTGTTGCATTTATACCTATTGTACAGGGGCACTCGTTTCAGTTGTGGTTTTTAAATTAAACTCGTTTTTCTCATATTATTTGATGTGTATAAATTCTACAGATCATATACAGGACTACACAAAAGAATTCGAATACATTTCCGCTTGTTGACGAAATTGCTGCAGGGGAATTTTCAACTGTGTTATGCGTTTCGAACTCAACTACATTTTTTAATACTATGTAGTATACAGGGTGGGCCAAAAGTCCCGCTTCATAGGAAAAACATGTATTGTTACAATAAAAAATATTAAAAAATCAAATAAAAATATTAAACTCCTATGATGCAGGACTTTTGGCCCAACCTGTATATAGAAATCTATAGATCCTATAGGGGGCAGCACAAAATAATTTGGATACTTTTCAAACTAAAGATTATAATTGCTAAAATTTTGTATTCAAATGTGTTATGCGTTTTCCAAATTATTTACTTAGATATCCTCTTTCACCTTGTCAAGCGGTAAAGTTTCGGTACTGTTTTCGGGATGTGTTGGAAAGTGTTTCGTAATCTATTCACGACTCATCATTTTTCTTTCTTGTTAGCATAAATAGTGGAGTGCCAGTGACACGCACATTGTTTATATCAGCGTTTTTCAAAGTGTGGTGCGCAATGCATACCCCTTGGTATAGGAAGCGACGAGGTTTTAGGAGGTATGACGTAGACCACGTATCCGGGTCAACAACCAACGTACGAGAAGGTGTAAATGAATAATCATACAAAAGTGTTTCGCTCTCATAAAATGACCAAAATATAACAACGCACTAGGGTTGGATATTAAAGATATACATCAGACATACTTCAGACATTCATATTTTTTTTCGAAAATTAATTTCAAAAATATGTATAAATTTTAAACTAATTTTCGAAAAATATACGAATTGTTGTCTACTGTTTTATTTTATCAGAAATCAATTTCTAAAAACTTTAAATTTGTGAATTCAAAATTATTTCTCATTCTACAAAGTAGTTTATGAGTTATGCATTAAAAATTGCCCACATTGCAATCTGTTTTGCAGCGATTAAAAAGGAATTTAATATTAGAAGTTCCAAACATTAAATTTTATAATTTTTAAACTACTTATCCCATTAACTTTCTGACTGGTACCTTAAGCAAGACATAACATCCGATCCTAATTTAGGATTCAAACCTGGTCTCATCTTGAAGCAGGTGCCTTATCAAATAGATAGGTCATACACGATTTCGTATTCTACTATATGATGCCTGTTTATACGAGTACTTACTTTTGAATGCCACATTTTTACTAAAAGAAATTTTTGCCGTATTTAAATTCAAAATTCTGTGATTAATTTAAGAAAACAATTCTTTTAGAAATTAGTGGTATTCAAAAGTCTATTCAAAAGACACCCGTACGAACTTTGTATGAGATATCAATTAGCTAAATATGAAGTGCGCATCTTTGATACTTCAAAATATTTTCGAATTATACAAGCGTAAATTCTTTAAACATGTTCTTTATATCTATAATATGTGAAAGTGAACAGCATAAGATTGTATTTAAATATTTATCTACAAAAATATTTTTAAGCATATATGATTACTTATTTCATTTAAACAAGTCATGCACCTGTTTATGATACAGTTCCTCTTAAAAGAAAACGAATTGGTCGAGGTTCAAACTTTTGAGTAGATTTGTTTAAAACTGGAACAGTAAGGATGAAGAATCCTTTATAAATTTACACATACAGACGAAAATTGCAGTATCCAAATTGTTCTATTCCAATTTTCTTTACATCCGCTTTTCTCTCCTTTATTCCGAAAATACTTTTAGCCAACGAATACGCCATATAAAATTTATTATAACGCACGGCTTTTATAAAAAAAAAAGTCTTATGCAGTAAAAACTATCTTAAACATTTCAAATTCAAACTTTTCTTTAAATTTTTGAGAAAAATTACTCTTAGCTTTAAAAAAATACAAATAGTTATTAAAGTGGCAAAAAGTAAGGTGTTCTAAAATTTACCATATATATAATTTACTGAAACAATTATAGTTATTAAATAATAAAATTTTGTATGAATCACCATAAAAACTAAAGTACAAACAGGACGCGTTTCGGGTTGGAAATTCTAATAGCCCACCATCAGCCAATGTAAACACATGTACGTGTGTTATGCATTTACGGGGACATGTATGTACATTGGCTGATGATAGGCTGTTAAAATTTCCCTCTCGAAACGCGTCCTGTGTGTTCTTTTGTTTGTATGGTGATTCTTACAAAGTTGTATTATTTAATTCTGATTTATCGCCAGTTTATACGGTGTTGTTTCATCTGAATTATAGTTATGCTATTAATATGACAATGGGTTGTAGGATTAAATAGATATAAAAACTTTCCAGTATTTTTCATTTTGTATCACAAATTGTTCCCAAGTAGCCCATGTATTTAAATTTAAGAAATTAAACACGTACTAAAAATTAAAGAGTCAGGAGCGATATAAAAGATTTAAACGGATTTTTGTTTGTTTTATTACTTTTGTTCTATTATTTAATAGTAATACATTGACATTTTGGTATTTTTCTGGAGTCTGGCCCAAATGACACATATTTTGAAACATATATTCTATTTTTTTAATCTAATAATGTACAACATAGAAACAAGACACATTTTATAAATAAATTGTATGGTTCCAATTATATTTGGCTAGGTTCAGACAACGGATGAATACCGAAAGGTTGACATCTATGAAAATCAAGTGATAATAATAAATGTATTGTCATATGTACAGAGTGTCCAATCTCAAAGGGGTCCAATGGCTAAGTCCTAAACCATTAGTCATAGATATATAGTTCCAATTATAGAAATATTTTAAATGAAGTAAAAAAGTATTTTAAAAGCGGTTGGGTTAATAAAAACATTTCTTTAAAAAATTACGAAATGCAATTTTTTATACGGCACCACGGTCCTATAAAGTTATATTTAGTAAAAATATCCTATTACACTAAGAAGTAAAACAAAAAAGTCCCATTGTTCTACGATTAACACTGACCGAGTAATAGCTGTTTAAAGTTGAAGCATATATAAAAAGATAATTGTTGAGAGTAAAATTAACATTACAGTATAAATTTGAAATCTATTTTTATTCTGACATATTAAAGCAAAATATACAACTTGTACTAATAATATAAGTGAAACAAATAACAGAATTTTGGTTAAATGAAATGATGAAAAGCAACAGTCTCAATTCTTTGCAAAATAATACATATTTGAAAATGCTATTAGATTATCTAATCTAAAACTTAATTAATAAAAATTAAAGTTATCTTAAAATTCTCTCAAAATGACTTCCTCCGGCTGCAATGCAGAAATGTACACGCGAAATAATTTCTTCTAATATTTCAAGCACTTTGTGTACGACTCCTCGAAGCATCGCTCCTTATCTGTGTTCAGATAAATGCAGAAAGACGAAGTTCAGATGAATGCTGTTTTCAGATAAATGCAAACAGAATTTTGGTTAAATGAAATGAAGAAAAGCAACAGTCTGAAATCTTTACAAAATAATACATATTTTAAAATGCTATTAGATTATCTAATCTAAAACTTAATTAATAAAAATTAAAGTTATCTTAAAATTCTCTCAAAGTGACTTCTTCCAGCTGCAATGCAGAAATGTACACGTGAAATAATTTCTTCTAATATTTCAAGCACCTTCTGTACGATTTCTCGAAGCATCGCGCCTTATCTGTGTTCAGATAAATGCAGGAAATTGGTATAAGTGACACAATTCAAAGTTTCATAAGTTCGGTAAATTTTATGTATTAGATAAATGGGACTATTCTTTGTCTTACTTATTAGTGTTATAAAAATTTTCACTAAATATCACTTATAGAAACGAGGGACCGTATAAATATTAAATTTCATAACTTTTTAAGAAATGTTTTTATTGATCCAAACGACTTTTAAAATAAGTGTTTATCTCAATTAAAACATTTTTGTAATTGGAACTATATGTGTATGACTAACGCATTAGGAATTAGCCATTGGGCACCGTTGAGAGTGACACCTGTATAGTCATATGCATAATCATAAATTTATACTCATAAATGTATACTCATAGGTATAATCATAAATGTGTGGTCATTAATCTATAGTCATATTATAATTACATGCAGATAATAACAAGCATAAATGTTAAGACAAAATAATAGTCATTGTAAAATCATGTCATGTTATTAGAAATCCTGACCCGGACGGGTTAAAGTTTTTTAAAAGTTCTTTACGTCATTCAATTCTTATCAGAAAAGTTCCCTTGGAAATAAAAGAGAACAGATAATGATTCCTTCTAATGGATACAAATTTATGTGTGATAAATTAGACATTTTTGTTTTAAAGAAACTATGCATCTCTAGAGTTTTCAACACTAACTTTTCAGAAAGAATCCGTGCGTAAAATGAAGTACGACTCTACGTGAAAATCTTTTCGATTTCCAACTGTAATTATTTTGATTCTAAAGCTTAGAGATAAATTGACTAAGACTAATATTCTCTCTAGATGCATGCAGAAATTTTTATTTGAAACTGATTCAGTGCTCAAAATAGAGTTGAGAGTACAATACAGATAAAAAAAAAATGGAAATACTTATAAATGTATACTCATAAATGTATACTCATAAATGTATACTCATATGTATAATCATAAATGTATGATCATAAATCTATAGTCGTATTATATGTCTATATGCAGATAATAACAAAAATAAATGTTAAGACAAAATAATAGTCATCGTAAAGACATGTCTTGTTATTAGAAATCCAGACCGGGACGGGTTAAAAATTTTTAAAAGTTCTTTACGTCATTCAATTCTTATACGAAAAGTTCCCTTGGAAATAAAGGAGAACAGATAATGATTCCTTTTAATGAATACAAATTTATGTGTGATAAATTAGATATTTTTGTTTTAAAGAAACTATGCATCTCTAGAGTTTTCAATAGTAACTTATCAGAAAGAATCCGTGCGTAAAATGAAGTACGACTCCACGTGAAAATCTTTTCGATTTCCAACTGTAATTATTTTGATTCTAAAGCTTAGAGATAAATTGACTAAGACTAATATTCTCTCTAGATACATACAGAAATTTTTATTTGAGACTGATTCAGTGCTTAAAATGAGAATTTTCAGTGTTATTCAAATATATAAGTGGTGTTTTACATTTTTTAAATTAAAAAAATACTCAAATTTGTATTGAATACATTCATTTTCTAAATGATTTAAAAAAGAAAAAACTTTTTTAAAATCTCTCTCTCGCTCAAAGTATTCTTTATGCACTTGTGTAATTATTTTTTTTATTCCAGTAACGGCACAGCAGGAACATTATTAATTATTTTAAATATTCAAAAACCACTTGCACAAAAACAAGTTAATTTAATTGAAAAAATACATATTTTGTACATAATACGCACTATGCTATTTTAAGGACAAATTTCGTGGAACTTGGGAGAAGAATTTTCAGAAATTCTGATTCACACATTTTTTCCCCTTGAATTTTAATAACTAATATGTACGGTGCGGAACACATATACACGGTATTCACTCCCATATATATTTACTCACATTTCAAAATATCATAAAATTAAGAATTTTGCAATTAATTCTTTCTCTTATTAGAAATTTTGTTTTAAAATATTTATCGACACCAGAAATTGTTACCGTAAATTTACTGATAATGTACAAACTCCGGTACGAAATAGTGAAATTATTTTTCTTTTTTCACTAAACTATTTCTGTATTTGTAAATTTATATCACACTATCTACGTATTCAGTGACTTAGTGTATCATGCGTGGAAATTTCGTCAACTCATATTAAAAGACCAGTCAAATATAGGGAAAACTCAGAAAGATGTCTAAAATACAGTGAGCTAATTGACAAACTGAGGGGGGGATGCCTCATAATCAATTAGCTCCCCCCCCCCCCCCCCAATTAGCTCACTGCATTGCAGACAAATTTCTGAGTCTTTTAATTTATATGAGTTGCTCTACAGAATCGACTAACAAATCACGAAAAAAAAGTTTTGGTATAGTTCGCACATGCGCAGTTAAAAACTATTTTGTACAAATGCCCATATCTCATCGATTATTCAATATATTAATATTTTAATTGCAGTATACTGTTTGCAATATTCGTGAAGTCAAACATGTGCTTTACATCCTCGAAGTTCAAGGACAATTTGTCAAGAGTTTCAGTAGATATTCGACAAAAGTGTAAAAAGCGAAAGCGTCTGCTCACTGTCCCTTACTTTTTGGACAGCAGTGTATTAAAAACCTTTCTTCTGAGAATATGAATACAAGTGGAGTGTCTCTATTTTTTCTTAAATATTTTTGCTTTACAAACCGTTGTGTAATAAAAATATTGCAATCATGGTGTGTGTGGGTGTGTGCTATGAGTGCCTGAGTGAATGAACACAGTATTTTCCAAACTATACTGCAGTTTAATTTCACATTTGGCGAATATGTTATAGACTACTGTCGGAAAATCTGTATAAATTTTCGTGCAAATCGACCAAAAGATGAGATATTTAAACCATTTTTTCAAATTATTTTGCGACCGATTCTGTAGGTAAAATCCTCAAGGGGATGGGATGGAGTATAAGGGATAAATATGACAACAATGTAATCAAGCATTAATGGCTAAGGGATAACATCTCCATTTTCTAAACGGGAAGTCCTGTATTCGAATCCACTTGATTGAATTGCGCCGGAACTTTATTTGAAATAAAGGTAATCGAAGAAATGTTGGCAATGTCGAGTGGAAAATTTTCCAAAATTTTCAATTAAATTCAAACGCAATTATATTAATAATAATAATAATTAAGAATAAAATATAATAATAATTCATTACATAAAACTTTTTATACTTCAATTATTTAAGCCAAAGTTTTAACCTATTCCATTTCAGTTTTTGAAATCATCCGCTATTAGCAATAATAATAATAACTACATTCTAACAATAAGTAGATTTAACTACAAAATACAACAGTTTTAGTAGCAATGCAGTTCAATTTGCAAACTCAAATTTTGACAACAATTCTTTGACTCAATAATTATAGTGTGTAAGCGGAATTTGTCTTTCTACAAGATATATGAAGCCTTTGTTAGAAAGTAAAGACTTTCTTTCCGATACATTTATAAAAATTATAGGCTTCATGTAGAACAAAAAAATATTTATAAATTGACTCTGAAGTTCTGTAAAAGTTTGAAATCTTCGATTTTATCTTACTCAGTCCTCTTGGGAAATCTAACAATAGATAAAATGCAATTTTCAAAAGTTTGTAGAAATAAGATAAGCGTAGTGACTTTAATTTGTCCTTATAGTAATAAAATATAAAGAATAGTGAATTAGATTATTGTACGTCAAACAATAAAGATTACAATGAAAGTTTTCTGGCTCAGATCATATTTTTTCTATTTGCGATAATGTTAAAATCCATCACTTTTATCTAATTTATATAAAGTATGATGCGTGTTTGAAATTTCTTAGACAACGGATTGTGCCTTTACTATTTAATAGGAAGCAATTTATAAAAATTCTCCATCTTACAATACATATATTATCGTAAAGAATTCTTTATTTAATATTTATTTAATACTAATTTCTATATTTTTAATTTCTTCTTTAATACTAATTATAAAAAGATTTTTCATAAAATGGTACTGTGCCATTTTATGAAAAAATATTTTACATTCAAAATTGTTCTGTCAAAAATTATTTGGGATTTAAAAAATTATATAAAATATTTATTAATATTATATATATATATATATATACTTTTCAAACAATTTATAAAAATATAAAAAACACTTCGCCATCAGTCGTTTGAATATGTAGAAATAAAGTAAAACTGCAGACGAAGATCAAATTTGTTTCAAATCAGCTTTAGAACCTTTTATATATTGTGTGATTCAAGATATATGTAATGGCAATTATCTCTTAAATCGCACATGGTTGAAAATACTTCCAAATATAAAAAATATAGAAAACAAAAGTATACCGTTTTAGATTAGGCATATGTTTTAATAGAGTCTGCATAAAAATGAATTTACATACATACATTTTTCCTGTAATTTATATGTAGAAGAATGTATCCCTACGGCTAGGAAAGACATTTAAAAAATGCCTTCCTTTTGCAGTCAAAACATACCGAAATATACCTTTACATTTTATGAATTTTCAGTGTTTCCTGGCACTAAAAATCCATCGTCCGTGCCAAAAGTCATTTAGTGCCTAATTAATCAATTAGAGCCAAAAGACACCGTTTAATTTTTCTCCTTTTATGAAATGTATTTTATTTGTTACATTAGAATCTGACTGTTTGTTTGTATTTTGCAACTACTCCTCATAAAATATCGAACGCTGGGCGAAGAAATTAACACCAGTTATCCGCAAGAATTCTGGATTGTCATATAAGCTCTTAGAGTTTTAAAATTTGAATTAGTTTCGAAGATATTCATTTTTTGGTAACATTGAGTGACGCTTCTCCTAATGACGGCAGCAAAATTAATCCATTTTTGTGGAAGAAAAGGAAAGAAAAGGGTAAGTAATAGGATATCGTCTGCTATCCGAAATGATGAAGAAATATCCCTAATATTAAGCGCGGTAAACGTCTGTGTGTGTGTGTGTGTGTGTGTGTGTGTGTGTGTTTCTGTCTGTGCACTCCGCCTTTGTACCCGCAAAGGCTCCTGGACTAATCGACGCACCGACGGCGGACGCGTACCGAAAAATTCGCAAAAAAGGCGCGACGCTCAAGTTTCGATCGGGTCGGGCCTCCGACCCGGACCCGGGGCGTTATTAACCGACGAAACTGTTTTTATTACCGACCGAAACCGAAGTCGGAAGAGAAGTCAAAACAGCGAAAAGTTCGCCTCCGGCGAGGGTTGCCGGTGGAGACGATTCTCGAAAAAGGCAGGGTTGCCAGGAGCAAATTAAGCCCCAAACCGCAGTGCGGGTTTTTAAACCGACCCGGATCTACGGAAGTCGGGGGGTCAGAAATTCGGAAACGGGACAGACAGATTCAGGAGAGCATTTGCTTTCAGAAATTCGAAAAATCATTCCCGTACGACCATTAGAACTTAAAAAATCCTTTAAAAATCGATCAATAAAAAATAATTTTTTAATTCTTTCGGCGCGGCATGTAGAGACCGCAGACTGCCTGGAACGCAGATGTTTGGAAGGAAGAAAGAGCAAATTCACCTGACAGCTTTCATGTAATGCTCAAGTCCGTTTTCGAAAAACAATGAAAGAATTAATCTCTGGACCCCCAAATCGGCCATCACACGTAAAAAAAAATCCTGATTTCAACAAAAAAAAGATTGTACAATTCGACCAGTAAAATCGGAAGATATGAATTAAAAACCGGTTAATGAAGCAATCTATTTCTAATCATTTGTAACCAATGCAGAAAAACGACACGTGACCGGATATTTTCAGACAAGAGGAATATTTTCAAGAGTAGAGGCGCAATTTTTTTACGGTGGTCACGTGACGTTCAATTGGGTTTTTTTCAGAGGGGTCCCAATCTCTGATTCTAAGAGGCGCAGAAATTCCAAACTTTGACAGGGCGACGCTAAATGGATTCTGCTTTCAGAATATCTAAAAATTATTGTCATATCTTCATTACGAGCCGATATATTATTTTATTGTATAATTAATCATCGTTATTTGTATAATTAAAGCAAAAGAAAGATTTCCATTACAGTGCCGGCTAGATATTACGATTTTAAGAAGTAGGCCGCGTCTAAAAACTGCATTACGAGTATTTTCAGTTTTTGTTTTAGAGTGGCAACCAGATATTATGATAGGAAAAAGCGGGCTTCGCCCGTTATCGATTTTTTTTTTTTAGTTTTAAGTTTTTCTACAGCTCACTGTCTTTGAACTAGAACTCAGGTAGTCTACATAAGTTGTTTGAGGAAAAGCAGTGTCATCGCCAACCCCCCCCCCCCCCCGCTTTTTTCTTTTAACTGTGGTCCATTTCTATAACTAAGAAACTATGTTACGGATGTCCACCAAACTGATTCCAAACATCATAATTAAAGTAATAAGGACCCCCTATCCAGATATTATGATAGGGAAAAGCGGGCTTCGCCCGTTATCGATTTTTTTTTTTTAAGTTTTAAGTTTTTCTACAGTTCCCTGTCTTTGAACTAGAACTCAGGTAGTCTAAATCAATTCGACTCGACATCGATAGAGCTTACCGATTTTATTTCGTTTTTTCACCACTAGGGGGCGCTTTCCTATCTTCGGTTCTACGGGCATGAAAACGACGGGGTATGGCTCATTCGACTAGACATCGAAAGTCTTAACGATTTCAGTTATGATCATATAAACAGATTGCGCCACCTGGTGGCGGAAGGTGGAACTAACGTATACTGCAACGCGTGCGCAGCACGACTGCTATACGGTGCCGCAGGCAGCGGGGACCCGAGCCGCAGGTTCGTTCAGTTAGAGGTTTATACTATTCCATGTGCAATTTAAGGGATTATCCGGTGCATGAGTAGCACGACCGTCATACGGTGCCGAAGGCAGCGGGGACCAGGGTCGGAACGACTGCTATACGGTGCCGCAGGCAGCGGGGACCCGAGCCGGAGGTTCGTTCAGTTAGAGGTTTATACTATTCTATGTGCAATTTAAGGGATTATCCGGTGCGTGCGCAGCACGACCGGTATACGGTGCCGAAGGCAGCGGGGACCAGGGTCGGAGGTTCGTTCGGTTAGAGGTTTGTACAATTCAATGTGCTAATTAAGGGATTACCCGGTGCGTGCGTAGCACGACTGGTATACGGTGCCGAAGGCAGCGGGGACCAGGGCCGGAGGTTCGTTCGGTTAGACGTTTGTACAATTCAATGTGCTAATTAAGGGATTACCCGGTGCGTGCGTAGCACGACCGGTATACGGTGCCGAAGGCAGCGGGGACCCGGGTCGGCGGTTCGTCCGGTTTGAGGTTTTACAAGATTCGAGATTTTCTACAATTCGAGGCACCGATGTAAATTAGGGGCCCGCTGGCGGGCAAAGCCAGCTAGTCTTTATTATTATTTTGTTTAAATAAATCAGTTTACACTCTCTTAAAATAATGTAATATAAAGAATATTCATATGACTTACTTCCACATTTCCTAAAATTATTTGCAAAAAGATTTTTTATTATTATTGATCATAATAGACAAAATAGTTCTTTGCTATTCTTTTCTATGCACGATTTTGATGAAGACATTTATTTTTAAAAAGTCCTCATATTATTTATGGCTTTATTTTATTTCGGAAAAATTAATGAACTTGAATAGATATCCAACTTTTAAACATTTACCTTTTCATCAAAAAATATAGGAAATATATTTATAAACAAGCGAAATGTTCCATGGATGTTTATATTTTTTTAAGGCATAATATGTTTTAAAAACGGAATTTTTATCTATTATAAATTTGAAATATGACGAAATGATTAGAAATATATTTAGTAATCCTCTTTTTCTTAAAAAAAATGATTTTTCATAAAATCGGGTGGACAGTAAGAAAAAAAAAGTTTTCTAAAAGATTCATTTTTTTTCCTACAAAAGCTTTATATCTTTTTGAAAAATATTTTCTATACAGAGTGTCTCTGCTGTGGGACCGTGAACGTTAATGGAAGCTGGTGCACGTTAAATCTGCTCGTGGCTCCAAAGCCCTCCAAGTTCTATATAAGCGTTACCTCTGGGGGTGCCAATCCAGATGCAGGTCTCTCATCTGGAATTGGTTCAAAATTAGGAGACCTGGGGGGATAGTACAATAGACCTCTGGTCGCGGTGCTTTGGCTTTCGAGCCTCCCCCACCAGTAATGCAGTAATACAGTAAATACAGAGTGTCCCGTAACTTGGGGGTAGGTTGAGCACGCTGCAGTGTTCACAAATTAAACAATAACGAAAGTATTTTAACTGGAATGTTGAAATCACGTCGTGAAACTCGTACATACATTCTTTCTATTCTTGCCTTATTTAATCGCTGATTTTTTGTTAGTAAAAACGGCGAAGATTACTGTTCTGAAAAGTGGTATCCAAAAGTAAGATCCAGAGAAACGGATAGGGGAGACCGGGGCAAGATGACTATGTTAACAATTTTTGTTGTTTATTAATATATATTGAAGTAATAGTAAAATTAATTTTACATGAACTGATCGAGTATACCTTTGTAGTATTAAATACATTACCATTTAATTTTTCAAATAAAAAAAATAAAGGATAATTTTATTTTTTCATAACATTAGCAAATCGTCATCTTGCCCCAGTACTGGGGCAAGATGACAACACTGAAAAAGATTGAACATATTTTATCTTTTGAATATGTTACATGGTTTAACAAATGATAACTGTGTTTTTACATCTTACAAAGTATCAAACTAAGCATAATGCATTGATTGTAACGTAATTTTGAAGTGTTTAGTTGTGCAGCTAACAATAGTCACAAATAAAAATGCCATTTTCATAATTGGAACATTCCTCATGCCACCACTCTTGGCATTTACAGCACTGGATCCATTCTTCTGTTGGTTGGTCACAATGCCGGAAGTTGGCCTTAAACGTTTTTTGAATTTTTTGGGAGGAGGGGGAACAGCGGGGGAGGGGGGAGGTCTTGAACCTGTCGAACGGTACTCTCCTCGTACCCATCGGACGCTTGGAAGTGGAGATACGGACCCCGATAGGATTTTTCTTTCGGCAGTCTAGGGGGGGGTCTTAGCGGGTGGCAAAAATGTCTTTCTCTGGTCGCCCCCTTTCGAACGACACCTCCCCCGATCCCATGCGCCCCTTAGCCCCAGAGGAGATAGAAGCGCAAGGTCGTGCGAACAAACACACAGACAAACAAGCGGTTACAGGATTTAAATAGAATGGACAACATAGTTAGTTTAATGAATTCCGAAACACAGGGCCAGATGACGAGCTCATCATTTTGCCCCGGACTGCCTGTTTAAAAATATTCGTTTTCATTGCCATGAAGAAAGGCGATTAATTGACATTTATTCATGGTAATAGGTAGTATTTAAACTAAGTTACTCATAAATATTAAAGAGAAACGATATATCTTACCTGTATCTGTAGCAGAGCTTATTTACACATGCATAAAAGTTATAACGTGGCAGCGGAAAACAATCAAAGCTTCACAACTGACACAAAAATGGCGATTTCAGCGTCTCTATAGTATTGTTTAACGAACGGCCGATAGGAGAGCCAGTAGTGTCCGGTTGATGCTGCCACCTAGCGGAAAACGAAAAAATTAAGACATTCGTCATCTTGCTCCACTCTTCATCTTGCCCCGGTCTCCCCTATATGCTATATTCTGAAAGAATATGGAAATCAACGCTATTTGGTGGCTACTTCCGCTGTTTGTTGTAATATCGCTCCATTTTACGCGACGAAAATTAAGTCTCTTGAAAATTTCTCTGGAATATCTTTATTATTTTAAAAACTATCAACAAAAATAAAGATTTCGACTGGAGCAAAAGACCTTATATTTTTGACTGAATAAATGGATTACGATGCTAGATTCGTATACAAAAATTGTTAGTAGTAATGTGCTGTACTGCCCCTCAAATTTTGTATGTGGATTTCTGGGAGACAGTACATAATTTATCAAATATTCTTTTAGTATGATTTATTAATAATTTAATAGATGGTTGTACTTCTTACAACTTTACAACAAATATAGACAGTGTAACATTTCATTTTAAAAAGCCATTTTATTATATATGACAAAATCACCCTTTATTTTAAAAAATATGTGGAGTAGGAATAGATTTGTTTAGATCAGAATTATGTCGATGTTGCGGCCAAATCATGAAATGGCTAATTTCTATGTAGAGACGAAAGAGAATTCCAGTATCGATGAAAATAATATTACTAGTTTTCGTTTCTAATTATTTGCCAATATTATCCGGTAGGGTCAAATAGAAATGTAAAAAGAACACCCTTAAAAAATACTTTCACGATTATTTCTTTACTATAATCTTATTACCTACCTTATGGTGAACATTTCTACAATTTACATTGCCAAGTTTTCTCCTACACGTAAAAAATTAAAGCGTATTTCACTTTTTTTTTTGGGGGGGGGGGGGGGGATAAACTATATATGTATACTCATATCTTGCTATTTAAATTAAATATCCTACATCGATTTTTACACATGAGATAATTTTATGATACTTCTCCATAAAACTTAGTTAATAAAATGCACGGTTGTTACATCATTTGCTTACAATACTACTTTATAATTTTCCAGGTAAATTTCCAATTCAAATTCTTATTTATGCGCCGGTCCATAAACTTAATTCAACTAAAATTCTCATGTAATTTTAATAACGTGTGACTTTTAACAGTATTACAAACTTGTCAACATTTCATGACAGATTTCGAATCCAATCTTTATTTAAATAATTAATGTATCTAATAACATGTTCTGATTTCCATAATGATCGATTTTTGAATACGGCTGGAAATGTTAATGAGTGTTTTCTCTGTTTATATCTTTGTATCTGAATTTGTATTCACTTTTTATCTTTTGAGTTTTAAACATCTTCATCTGTGTAACCTGTACGAAAGATAATCATTTCGCCTCAAATTAAACTGTCCAACTAACATTTATAGTAACATGATTCTGATTGCAATTTAAGAACTGCATATATGAATTAAAGTTTCGAGAGCTCTTACTAATGTCAGACAAATTTAGATTAGTCTCAGATTTTGTTTAACTCTTTCACTATGGTCCAGGATACATACTTCCCACTAACCGATATCAGAGATGGTACTGTTCTATTTGTACCACACTTCTTAAAAAATAATAATCTTTGTCATACGTCAGGAAAATTTCAAGAAAATGTACCACAAAGAATTTTTTTTGTAAATAGTGGTAAGAATAGACTATAAAAATATTCGCGTAATATGAATATAATGGCAGTACTAATATTTATCAGTAGGATGCATATTTCCTGGTCCGTTGTCAATAGAGTAATAGGTTTTGATTCATTAAAGTGTAAATAATTTTTAAAAAAATAAAAATTTAAATTTTTAATACCGTTTTATTCTGATAAAATTTACACTGTTTTGTTTTTGCCCACTAAAGCTCATTGTAGTCTGTATAGTACAATCAGTGTTGCCAGTTGGACGGGTTATTTTTTCTTCGGATTGCTTGATTGCTACCCCTTTTTTCAAATAGTAATATTTGCCTTATTTAATCACAGATTCAAAAAACTAGAATTACTATTTCAAAAAGAATAATGAAGCAATCTTAATTTTATTAAAGGCCCAAATGGCAACACTGGTGGTATCCCGAGCATGAGAGGGTTCAGAGAGATTTGTCTCAAACTCACTCCTAACAATTGCGTTAAGGCCAAAACAATTTTCTTTAGTAATACATATGTTGTTTTTAGTATATTTGAAACCAACATTTTAGTAGTCAGATTTTTCAATTAAATAATCAACTTAGCTTAAATTGTTTTTATCTTAAGACTTGTCCCTAATTACATTGAATAAAGATGTTTACAAAATCTTTTTAACGAGAAAACTAATTCATTTATTCACAAAGATTTTACAAAATTTACTATTGATTTTAAAAATTCAATAATCTTTCACATCATATTCTCTAATTTAAAAAACAATCTTGGAATACAAGATATAGAATTGTTTTCTTCTCCAAATTTGTCTTAGCATAGTTCACTTACCATACCATACCATATTATCATAGTGATAAACCTTTCTTTAAGTATTCGATATTTCCTTTTACACACGATAGAATTTCATGATACTTCTCGATATATTTTGCTTAAGGTTGTTCCACCATTCACTTACAACCCTACATTATAATTTACTGAGTAAATTTAGAATTCAAATCTTTATTTAAGTGTTGATTCATAAACTTAGTTCAACTAAAATTCTCATGCAATTTTAATAACGTGTGAACTCTAATAACGTTACAAACTTGTCAAGCTTTCATAACAGATTTTGAGTCCCCTCTTTATTAAAATAACTAACGCATCTAATCCCATATTCTCATTTCCATAATGATCGATTTTCCAATACTCCTGGAAATGTTGCTGAATGTTTTCTCTGTTTATCTCTTTGTTCCTGAATTTTTATGAACGTTTAATTTTTTTTTTCTCTGATGTTAATAAATCATTCGGATAAGTTTGAAGATTACTGCTACGTCTTGTTCTAGACTCGTTACAGTAAATGATATAAAATTCAATAAAATCGATAAATTATTATTTTAACTCTTTGTGGTACGATTTAATAATGAAACATTATGCAAGAAAAAAGCATTATACTTACAGCAAAGAAAACAAAATGTTTCATTTTATGATTTATACTGTTTGTTCATAAATTAAAATAAAGTGTTACTTATTTAGGTATAATTGTAACTCATTTTAGAATATCAAAATCTCAAAAATAAAAATAAAACTTACATAAAGTATAACTAACATTTTTAAAACTTATGGCATTTTCCAAACAATTTTAGTAGGTGCAAAAGTATGTTGTATCGTTTACACTGACAGGAAGTTCCACTTCTAATTTTAATCTTGTAGAACTAGCGATAACGTTTAGTTTGTTAAGTTTTTATTTATTTACTTTTATTTATTTATTTTATAATTATGGGATATATTCTGAAATTTTTTTCAAACTTTTGACATTCAACATAGCTGATGCATCAGTATGCAAGGAATCACCACAAGTTCTATTGTCTGATAGTGTAACTTTTTATAGATTTTTTTCTACTATATCCAGCTTCCGTTCACCCTCTTGATTGTTAATTTTGCTATATGAACCATATAACATATTTATTATGCAGAGTTGCTCACCATGGTTTAACTTGTCAAATAAGCTTCTTTAGCATTTTAGCTAAAATGACTAAAAAGTACTTTAGCACTTACCAAAATGTCTTTTAGGGGGATCAAGGGTGGTTATGGCAATTATTTCGCTTTAGAACTTTGAGAAAACTTGCGCTAAAAATTAGAAATTAGAGTTTTTTTTTTTTTTTTTTTTTTTTTTTTTTTAACATATACTAAAAATGTTTACGGAGGTAAGAGATAGGAAAAATCGTTTCCTTAGGAGTTTGCAATACTTTCAATGTTAGATATACAAAATGCTTATCGCAGTGTTATTTCTCTGGCATCAATGGTCTGGAATGTCAATGGGGCAAATGGTTTCCCCTCTCATAGTTGCATCTAAATATTTCACATTTAAATTTGTCCGCTATGAAACTACAATACTAAGCACCTTTAGCGATGCCTCTGTAATTATGTTGAAATTCTTCACCGGTAACAATGTTACAAACGTCTATTATATTTTTTAAGGCAAACTGAATATGTATTATTGTCCGTATTTCCTGTTTCTTTCAAATCTCGCCGATTTACATTTCTTGTTTGGTATTGTCCCCATTCACGGTGTTCATTTTTAAATTAAAGACAACTCCTTGAATTTTAAAAATACAAATTTACAGTTTTTTTAATGATCTTGTTGTAATAAAATGAATCATTTTCATACTAACCAGTTTTATCAAGAAGAGTCGTATAAAATATTTAAAACGTGCAAAGTTTTTAAAAGTAAAGGATTCACTATTTCACTAACATAATCGAATTTCGTAACTCATTTTGAACACTTTTGCAATTAATATTGCCTACTTATCAAACACAGGTTTTAATTAAAGCACGTTTGAACCTTTTTGAGACATCCTGTATATTTAGAACTAGGCAATAAAGTACAAGAAAATAGTAAACAATTGCTATATTGAAATTTAAGATTTTTCAAATTCAAGCACTTAAATGAGAGTGGCGTTAAAGTAGCAAGGAACGTGACATCATGTGTTTCAAAAATCTACAGGCATTGCATAATGGACGTTGAAGCAGTATAATATAATAATTATTTGCAGTACCCATTTTCACAGACATTATTTTATTTTCAGACACATAAACAAGCAGTGTACATGTCTAAAAGTCTTAAAAAATACTTTTAAAACTACACAAAAGTAGTCAATCTGTTAAAAATTGTAAAACAGTAAAAATATTTTCAACTGTCGCTCTCAGGCATCTTCAGTCTCAGATGTTATGTTTTCTGCTTCGTCAGTCAATCTGTTGAAAACCGCCATTTTGCTTTATCCTAATAACATATGGCGCCATCTGTTATCTATTTTTGCGTGGATCATATCATTACATGTTTCTGGATTTGAAGTAAAAATTTCTATGGCTTCCCCCTGTAATGCGTAGCAGTATGCTTGTTGAAGCAGTATTTTCTAATCTACATTAAAGTTGATCAGATTTTGAGCCATGTAAAATTAGAGAAATATATTTTGATTATTGTACTACAAATTATTCATGACATACAAGATTTTTATATTTAAGTTATCCTATTCTGAATTCTCTAGATCCGGTTCTATTCCTCCAAATGAAACAAAATTTCACTGATGTGTAACTCACGTGATGCACTGCGTAAAAATTAAACACTTTTTGAACTTTTCGTCAATTTGTGGCATTTTCACATTCTTTTTTCATGAGTTCTATCAATAAGGCAAAAATTAAATAGTTCATTTGAGTTTATTTAGTTAAATTTAATATCGCAAACTAAATTCAATTCAGAGCATAAAGTTAAAAATATATCTATTCGAAACTCTAACATCCTATAGATTTTGATAAATCCAGTGAAAACTAACAAAATTAGAAAATTACAACAAACACGTGAAGAGAATATCTGAAAATACATTTTCCTGTATTATTTGAAACCACAGATTCTTTTTTAATTAATTTATCGGATTTCAATTTTAACAGCAATGAAATAAATATACCTTGTTTTATTTCAGGCGAAACGAACAAACCAATATCGTCTTAGTAACTGGTTCAACGCCACAAATTAATGAAATTTTTAACTATTTTTCTTCGAAATTCGACAAACCGCATCTTTAGAACTACATACCAGTGAAATGTTAATATACCGTTTTGATTCATACAACAGGCACTAAAATATTCTAAATAAGAACTTTAATTATAACAATCTTATAAATACCTTTTTTATTTGTAAGTATTGTGAAATATCATTGAATATGTTATTCATGTCCGTGAATCCTGAAAATATATCACTTACCTGGAAGTCAGTCACAACACAAAAAATAGCTTATTTTTATTTTTAAGAACCTACTCTAGTCACTGAAAAAAACTCGAACACTAATGTTATGTGTATGGGAAGGTTCTTGACAGATTTCTCGCTCGCATTTTAATTTTATTTATTTATTTATTTATTTAATTATTTGCTTAGGTTAGCAGGCGTTTACAGTCGATATCTAACGTTTTTAGTATTTGCTTTTTAAATTTTGGTTCCAGTTTTTCTATATAAGTGTACTTTCACTTTCAGAACCGGTTCCAACCGATTCCAAAATTGAAAATGTCCGCTTACAAAAAAAAACTGGAACCAAAATCGAAAAAATAAAAACTAACAACGTTAGAGATCGACACCAGCTAACCTATGCAAAAAGAAATCATTTAAAATTATTAAAATGCGAGCGAGAAATCTGTCAAGAACCTTCCCATAGACTTAACATTGGCTTGCGTGTTTCTTCCCGTACATAATAATAAAGAGGTGACATTGTAATGATCTAAATATTTGGATGCATTTTCCTTTATTTTGTATAGTGAATACAATCGTAAATCTGAAAATTAGAAAAAATATATCATATTTTCATGTTTCGGGCAAAAGAGATAATTTAGGAAAACGAAAATACCATTCATTACTTTTTAACGCTAAATATACCATTAACGGTTATTTGACTGGTTCCAAATGAAAATATTTTGATTCGAACCAGTAATTTCTTTGTAAAATAAATAAAACAAAAACCACACAAAAATAAACGGGAATCTTAAATAGTTTTTAATAAAAATTCTGGAGTTAAATATTTTTTATAAAACTTTAATAAAATTCTCGGTATGCTTAATATTAATATTCCATTTTTAATTGTTCATCTCATGTAAATGCAAAAATTATGTATTTGTTTTATACATATTCACTGTTTTTAAAACTGCCTAAGCCTTTTTCGCGAATAGACAACTATTTACATTTTGTGGCATATTGATAAAATTGAAAATTTGTAACTTTTTTTTTTTGTGTGTGTGTGTGTGAAAGATACGTGGGCAGATTTAAAAACAAATAAATAACATCATTATTATTTATTAGAAAAGAATCACGGTTGTATCAAAACTGGAGGTCTACACGGGCCCGGGATTGGTCGGACGCCTGTGACCGGCCGGACTGGCAAAATAAAGGCAAATTTTCAAACGGGCCGGATCGGAAGCATAAATACAATTTATTAACAGCCCAGGCCGATAAAAATTAAATTAAATATACAAGCCAGGCTGATAAAAAAATAAAACGGGCCGCCCGGCCCGCTATAACAAGTTTAAAAGGATCAAACTAAGCTAATAAAATATGAACAATTTTCAATGGCTATGACGAGAATAAGTATAACTGTGTTGTGTGAGCCAATGCTAACTTGACAATATCAATACAGAAATATAACATGTCCAACGTAGAAATCGGCATTGGACAGTTACATCCTATCTGAGCCGGGGATTAATTTTTTAGCAGACTCGGGCAGGCCGGGAACAGGCTTACACTTTATTTACATACTCGGGCCGGTCGGAACTGGACTTAATTGTACACAGGACGTATCCAGCAAGCAATTTGTTTAGTAAAAATAGTAATTGCGGAAATGAACTTCTGTTAACGGAATCTTTGGAAATGTATTTTAATGAATTATTGAGAAACATTTTAAAAAATCCACTTTTTTTTTATTATACAGCAACAAAAGTTATGATCAAGCTTGATTTCAGTGCACATTTGAATTTGAATAAATAATTTAAATCACAAAAAAAAGAAGACGACTGGGTTTCGGTTAAAAACGCTTGGAGAGTGTTTTTTTTTTTTTTTTTTTTTTTTTTTTTAGTGTTTTAAATATCTTGACACCAATTAACGGATTTAAGTAATGTGTACACTTGTTATTTATACGTATTTTAAGATTTAAAAGTTATGTTGTATAACTTTTAAATCTTTTTCTTTTATTCTAAACTACATTATTTTTTAATGTCTTTATTTGAATGTAATAGTCTACTAACAGAGTCCAAGTGATCATTAATGCTGCTATTCTGTATTCTACGGCTTGTGAACATATAGTCATCTAAAATATACATTAAAATTTTCCTAAAAATATGTATGCAGTATTTTTTAAAAGAACTGGACTTATTTTATGTTGAGAAAAATCGGAATTTTTGTAGAAATTGAGTCGGGTCGGGCCGTGCGGTGCCTGGCCTGAGTTCATCGATTTTTTTCACAAGCCGGGTTTGGACGGTTTTTCCTGTTTTTTTGATCGGGCAGCGCGCGATAGATAATTTTAAAAAAGTACTTAAACATTACTAAAAAAAAAAAAAAAAAAAAAAAACACTAGTAAATAGAGATACAGTTTTCAAACAAAGTTTATTCGAAAGAACACTTTTTTTCCTGTTCGACAGTGTAAAAACGGAAATTGTGCTTTGTTTAGAAGTTAAAAAATGCAATAAGAGAGAAACTTATTAGTCAGGTGTTTCAATGGTCAATATGACGTCAGCTTTACTCAAGGAGATTTTTTAGCTTCATAATAAAGATTTGAGTTTACAAAATTCACTGCCGCAATATACTTTATTTATAACTAACTGACTTGCGCTCGCCCGCGGGCCCCTAATTACATCGGGTCTCGATTTCTTATACTAACATCGAAAAAAGTGAATCTCTGTTTTGCGGCACGTGCTGCGCACGCGACGGAAAACGTGTTAGTTCGACCTTCCACCGCCAGTTGACGCATCCAGTTGTAAACGAACCTCCGACACGAGTCTCGGCTTCCTGTGGCACCGTGCAGCAGATGTGCTGCGCACGGGCTTTAAAATTTTTTAGTTCCAGCTTCCACCGCCAAGGTTTGCATCGTGTTCTAACCGCACAAAACTCAGGCACCGTACCGCAGGAGTGCTGTGCACGCGCAGCAAAATTCTTTAATTTCAAATTCCACTGCCGGAAGGTGCATTCTGTTCTAAACGAACCTCCAATACGTGTACACGCTGCCGACAGCATCATATAGTAAGCGTGCTGCGCACGCGCTGCAAAATCTTTAGGCATTAATGCGACATTTAAATTATGACCGAAATTACCCTCTCTCCTGAAAATTAAACCAATGGCCTTTAACATTTACATATATCGTTAACTTTTGAAACAGAAACAAAATGGCACCTTTTTTTGGTTTGACTTTGAAAGTTACTTTCTTTCGTTTTGGAAAGTAAATGGCCCCGAAGACGTACCCCGAAGCAGAAGTAAATTCAATACGACCCCGTCTTCCGTCTGTGTCAATTTGATTACGTCGGGTCAGTATTTTGCAAATATTAAGAAAAGTTACCGGCTGACTTTTTCAAAATTTGGATTTCCGGAATCAGGATAATAAAATACGTATATACTGTAAGTTTCAAATCGATACCTCGAATAACTTTCTTAATATTCCAGAATAAGTGAAAATGAGAAAATTTCATTGTTTGGAATTATCAAATCGTTAATTTCTTTTACCATTCTCATAAAAAAGATCGCATTTTCGATGCGATTTTTAATGAGTTTTTAATTAATATCTCGGTTAATTATAAAAAATTTAAAAAAAAAATCTGAGCCACAGGTGCATCAGGACGTGCCTTGGACTATCCTCATGCAAATTTTCGCATTCTTCCGTGCAGAAGATTTCGCTATGCATCGCCGACAAACAGACAGGCACACACACAAAGAGCGAAACTTCCTTATCTATAGACAATATGACTTTCGCATAAAATACTGCTTTCATCCCTTGCACAATATACATTTTATGCACTCTTTTCATTCATAACATTTTTACAATCGCTGTGATTTCTATTAAACATGCATGAGGATTGCTTCTAAATATTCCATTATATACGAATACTGTGTTTACCCAGATAAAAACGTGCAACACATTTATCATAAAATGATCCTTTCTCGAATTTAAATTCAAAATTATATTTCAAAAAAATGCACATGAATAAGTCATTTTCAGAAGAAAATGTGCTTTGATTTAAATAAAGGGGTATATACTTACAATGTAATAAAAACTGACTTCTAAATGATAAACGAGAAATAAAATTTTTGCTTACATTGAATCAAAAATATCTCTCAGATTCGCTAGTCTTTTCTCGTTTAATGACGCGATTCAACAAATTTTCACAAATTTCATTTTTTCAGTATACATTGCATGTTTTCTAATGGTCTGACAGCGTTAAAAGAAAAATGTAAATGATAGATTTCGACTATCACCCTCCAATTTTATGATTTTTTTTTTAATTTCTGGATTATTTTCGGTGCTTTACATAACTTTCTATTTATCGATATAGATTGCGTATTTCCTATACATTTTAGAAGATTAAAAAGAATATTACATTTAATTATGTTAATACAATCATGCTGTTTGGTTAAAAAAAAAAAAAAAAAAAAAAAAATCACAGGTATTTTTTTCCTACTGAGTGAAAACTGTACAAGCCGGGATTCGAATCCCTCTTGCCAGCTTAACGAAAGGTCATGGGTTCGAATCTCGGTCTGGACACTTTTTTCACTCAGTTGAAAAAAAATTCAAATTTGTATAATTTCTTTACAAATCAATACGTTTCTGTTAAAATAATGTAATTTTGAAATTGCAATGTAAATAGTGAAATTGCTTATTCAACATTCTTTACCAATCAATACGATTGAGTTAAAAAATGAACTGTAATTGCGTATCCAACGTTTCTTGGCGTTCCTTTACCTACGTTTTATTCTGTAGAACTGCTTCAGATAACATGCCATAACAGAATAAACGGCATTGCCAAAAGATTATGTGAGTGAAATGTGTCCGCAGGATTTGTCCAGGACAGCTTAGTTAGAAGAGCGTTGTCAACTTAAGCCAAGGTCCAGGGTTCGAATCCCGCCCTGGACAAAATTCGCACAGATGGGAAAATTACAACTCCTGTTATTTCTTTACCGATGGGTTTAATTGTGTTAAAATAATTAAATGTATTCGCATATTCAACGTTTATTGGAGTTCCTTTATCTGCGGTTTTTCTGTTAATTTTTTTCTGATAACAGACCAGCTGCCATTGCCAAAAGTTGTCTGAGAGAAATGTGTCCGTCGGATTATTCCAGAACAGCTTAGTTGGAAGAGCGTTGGAAGCTTAATCCAAGGTCCTAGGTTCGAATCCCTCCCTGGACAATTTTTCGCACAATTGGGAAAATTACAACTCATGTTATTTCTTTACCAGTGGATATGATTGTGTTAAAATAATTAAATATATTTGTATATTCAACGTTTATTGAAGTTCCTTTCTCTGCGTTTTTTCTATTATTTTTTTTCTAATAACTGACCAGATACCATTGCCAAAGTTGTCTAAGAGAAATGTGTCCGCCGGATTTGTCTAGGATAGTTTAGTTAGAAGAATGGTGACAACTTAAGTCAAAGTTCTAGGTTCGAATCCTGACTTGGGCATTTATTCACACAGTTCGAAAAATTACTACTCCTACAAAAATAAATTGCTTTTAGTAATTTTCTATCACCCTGAAGAAATTTTACACTGAATTTGTTATCTATATGGGTAAAAGTGCGCATAGAAATTATGATAATATTACAGAACGTAATTTTCTGTTTGTCGATATGCATTGTACGCACCCTATAGATTTTAAGGTGCTAAAAAAGAAAATGTTGTTAAAAATTTTCTGTCACTCTCCCGTTTTAAAAAAAATTTTACTTTCAGCTTTTTGATTAAATGGTAATATGTATATATAGGAATTCTTATATTCTTATTTAGAGCATTCAAACATATTAAGTAAATCAAAAAGACATTTCAGTTAAGTCCTCAATCTTGATAAAACAAAAATGATCGACAAATCAATTTCGCACACACCAGTTAAAAACCATTGATTTAAACCATTGAGTAGCAAGATTGAGAGGGACACCTGTTTCCAATATCTTATACATTTCTTTCACAATAACAGAAATCACGCAGTAATGTATAATGTTCTTTTAGAAGGAAATGCAAATGTTCATTTAAATTACACAAAAAAGTTTAATTTTCTCTGGCTAAAAACAAAAATTTTAAATAGTGCAAAATATATATCAATAAAAAGGAAAATAAAATATTCCATACCAACTCTTCCAAGAGATTTTCAGTTATTTAGCGTTCAATGATAAAATACAAATAAAATTTACTTAATAAAACACTCATTTTAATCGAAGTAATAAAATTTTATATTTCAAGTACCTAGAATTTGTTGAACGACACATAAAATTACCTTTCCAGCATTCTCACTACAACTTTACAGGTTGCATTGGGAAATATTTTCCCTTGAAAATCAATAAAAATTTCGATTTTATGAACAAACACATTTTAATATTTCCAACTAAAGTGCCATTAATGTAAATCACTAATTTAACTTCGCTTTCAAATTATCCGGAAAATGATTTATTTTCAATCCAACAAAATTTATTTCGATCATTCAGTTATGTTTAATTTACGTTATTGGAATGTGAAATCATTTGATTAAGCAATAATCTTAATAAAGGAAACTTGATTCACACAATTTGATTGATGAACTAAAACATTGCGTCATTTAATTTATTTTCAAACCAAAACTGCTTTAAAGAATGAACTGACATTACACATTGATTTAGTGCTTAACTAATATGGTATCTAATGTCAAATCAAGAATTAACATTTATTTCTTGTCAACTCTGTCAACATTTATTAGAAATTTGTTTTTGTTTTATACACAAACAAGACATTTAGGGTGATTCTTCCATTTCATAAAAGCTTGAAACATGAGTGATATTTCTTTGGATGCTATGAGTTCTTGATATTCTACTATGGAAAATTACTTTGGAAGTAAAAATGTTATTAACATTGTTCATTTAATGTTATGTAACCACTTTCATGCCCTGTCATTTTTATTTTATTCTTTTTAACCTTAGGGAAAATGGTTGCTGTTTTCGGTTGAGACCTCTTGACGTCGTCACTTTATTTTTTTAAGGGTTTTTAACGAAATTCTGTAACTTTAGAAGAACTTTTCTTTGAATAGGCAATAGAAATGCATAAAATAGTTTTAAAATGTTAAAGTTACAAAAAGGATAGATGCAAACTATGAGATATGAAAAAAGCCGAATTCAAAAATTGATGTCGGAAGAACAATCGTCTTGTAAAGCAAAAAAACCTGGTTTTGAACTTTAATTTCCTCAAAATACCTTTAGCTCAGATATCAATTTAAACAAGAGTTAAAGTTATTGTAGGAAGGACCCGACAAAATATTAAGGTATATATTAAAGATAAGGTATAGTAATGGAAAATGCATTTCAATAACTACGGCGATGGTTCAAACGGATATTTTTGCGAGGACAGAGAATGCCAGGATCTCTTCAACTGTAGTAATAGAAAATGCGTTTATTTGTAGATGGTTCCGATGAATATTTTTGAATAATTAATATTTTTAATTAATTTGATTTTTTAAGATTTCGGAAAATTTTCCCAATGGTTGTTGTAATTTGTTAAATTATATATATATATATATATATATATATATATATATATATATATATATATATATATATATTTAATACTAAATTCGCACTTCAAAAAAAAAGTCAAGGAGTATTTTAACGCCTTGATAAAAATCTTAGCAATAAATCTGCTTAGTGTATAAACAAATATTTTATGCAATGGATTAAAGCATTGATGAACTATATTGATGGACTACAACATACTTAGTCAACTACATATACATATACCAGCTGGCTTTGCCCGCTAACATTGGTCGGTTTCTCCAAATGAACCTTGAATCAAATGAAACACATCATTAAATGGTAAATTTGAGCTTGTGTTTTAAAACAATATGTAGACCTTTACCTGGAATGTCCTTCCATATTGCTAAAAACGATACGAACGCCATTGAGCTCTTATATTTCCTAATGTGTTAGACAAAATTTGGGATATTATGGGCCAACTGTTTCAGTTGATCATTTACCGGAGTATATCGATGCTCTCTCTTTTTGTTACCTAAACCATTAAATTCACAGCTCTATTTTTAATTGCAAAGCGTTTTCAAATGTTGCACTTCTTTATATTAAAAGCTATTTGCGTCAATAAAGTGATTTTTGTAAAAATTACTAAAATTAAATTTTAAACGGTCCTCGTTTAAAAGGTTCTATAAATTATATTTAGAAAAACATCCTTCCTGCTATAACTAGTAGTAATGCAAAAAATATTTTTCATTAGAAAGACATTTAAAATCAGACAATTCTTCTTTTTTTTCTCTCTAGGAAATCTTCTGCCTTTGAGAGGATTTTTGAAAACTTCTTTACTCTGCCTTCAGTTTCTCAATAAAATGCTGCAGTTCCCTAAACGGTATTTGGCTTTTTTGCCAAAAATTGCGGTTTCAGATGTACCAACATGAGCAAATATTTAATACGACACATCTCGTATTATAGAATAATACTTGAAACACTTGTTTATAAGTAATTTGTTACCTTATATTTGAATGTTTTCACTTCCAGTTAAATAAATGTTACTGCGAAGTTTCCTTTTTGACGCCATTATTAACAATCCTCATTACCGCTTTGAATGCAGGTCCACCAATATTGACTATGGTTCTGCTACACGGTAACTTCTGCAATTCGATGGATGCATCTCGTCCCATAACGCCACTATTATGTGTCAGTGAGATGTTTTACCATTTTTTATGTTGTGTGTATCATATAATTATTTTTCTTGGTGAAAAAAGTGGTATTTAATTTTTTTTAACTTGTCAGATGCATTGTAATTTGTATATAGTATATGACAGTTTTCACAACCTCTGCAATAGCAGTTAGAATATGCAAATGACCAAAGATTTTTTTGGAGTTAGTTTTACGTCAGTTAAAAAAACATTATGGGGATGCTTCATCAAAAATATCGAAGTTGAAAAATAAGGACCTCCCGAATTCTCGTGGAACACGAACAGGATAGGAATTTAAGGGTAGAGATCTGCATGGGCCCAGGCTTGGTCCGAGGCCCGTACCCGGCTCAGCCACCGGGCCCGATACGGGCCTCCGACGAGTACAATTGGTACCTTCCACATTTTTATGCTGTGATTTGCGTTAGAGTTAGTAGGGAAACATGTATTTTTTTCACGACTGTATATACATGAGATTTAATACAATTTAATAAATAGGTCTTATTAAATTGTTACTATTGTATGATAAAATATTAAATTATCACTTCTAAATTCTCTATTTTGACGAAAAAAGTAATTTATAGAGAATTTTTTTTAATTGATTTACCAAATGTAATTGAATGGATATGTTGTAATTATATCAAAAATGTTAAAAAGTTGAAATCATAATTTAAATAATCGCCCATAAAGTTTAATATATTTACGGCACTTAAATGAGGTTCGAAATCTAGATCATTCAATGAATACCATCGAAATTTTTTAATGTTTCACCTAAGAAGAAAACAACTTCGAAAAATGTTATTGAAATCGAACAAATTTGACATGCATTGAATATATCACTCCCATTTACTATAATGTTATTCAGATTTTCAAAGGACTGTTATTTTTGAACGAATTGCCGAATATTCTTAATAAACGCTCTCATGAAAGATAAGACATCTTAAAAAATAAAAGAAAACAAACGTTTCTTCGCTCAAAAGACGTATAATATAGAATCATTATTAAAATGTACTTTTCTTCATAGACCATAATGTAACAGAATCTCTTTCTGTGTCTTTGTAAATGAACTATAAAAGGTACTTACATGATTAATGTACTCATCCAAAATACTTGCAAGATCAATACACTGTCCCTGTTATGTTTGATCTGGTTCAGTATTGTGGGGGCGTTATTGTGGGCGTTATTGTTATGAAAGGTTTTGCATTAGTATAGATAGATAGATATAGATATATAAACGAAGTGATTGCAATAGGTTTATTTTTAATAATCAAATAAAAATTCGTGAATAACAGATATTTGCAATAAAGCCTAAAATTTATTAAAGTATTTACTAGGTAAACAATTTCATACAATATTTCATATTTATCTAAAGATAAGTTTATTCATCAAACTTTTAATTTCGTCGAATTGCTGCATCTTCTCTAGGTATGCGTGTTTATGTATGTAGAGATACATTAAAATAATGCAACATTACGACTGAATTTTAAATGAGCATAAAAGTTTATAAAAGGGTGCTACAGAATAAATATTTATCCAAAACCTC
Source organism: Maratus michaelseni (assembly GCA_963931845.1). Lineage (NCBI taxonomy): Eukaryota > Metazoa > Arthropoda > Arachnida > Araneae > Salticidae > Maratus > Maratus michaelseni. Next base: position 259,640,938 of record OZ007589.1, on the reverse strand, counting down.
TCATTTAATGAAAGATGAAGAGACGTTTTCATATAAATAGTTTTGTGGTTGACGTAGTAATTATACTAAATAAGTGGCATCGGTCAAATGTACTAAATTTTCAAATGCTCTTACAATATTTTATTAAACTTTTCATTCTGTTTTTTGAATATCAATCAACACTAATCAAAATACTAACAGCGATATAAAGTTAAAGTTTTTAAATTTATTTATCTGGTGTGTGTGTGATATAACTGATGGGTATGTATTTTGTGTATTTTTTTCCACTTAACAGGTAACTAATTTTTTCATTGTTATTATTGTGTCATAGTTAAATTTAAAATGAATTAATATTTCGAAATAGTTCATTAAGGGCACAGTGGACGTTCAAAACCATTTTTTTCATTTTTCACTCAATTGTACTGAAAATTTGCGCACATAGTAATTCATACATTTTCTAAGTAAATAAATCAATTTTATTAAAAAATGTGTGTAATTAATTAATTTATTAATTAAAATAAAAAAGTAATTACTCTAATTAAAAATGCTCCTTGCGCATTAAATTTGGCTTTAGGAGCATGGGTTTTGTTAAATGGTAGCTTTATATTATTGCAACAAATGTTGGTATGCATTTTAAAATTGTACCAACATATTGAGAAAAATTAATAAACAACTTCCAATATTTACATTCCTTTTAAAAATTTCATGGAAAAAAGTTATATAACAACAAAATTTTCCTTTTATGTACAGTAATGCATATTAATACTAAGTTTTGAAATATAGCACATGCCTAACAATAACACTTAATATTGTGAAAATTGCATAAGACGCCTGGAACATTTTGAATATTTTAACTCCGTGAAAATGAACTCCGTGATTCATTTATAGAAAACGCGATTTAAAGTTTTATTTTTTAGTGTAACTCAATTACGGCATCAAATTTGAAACTTTGATAGGAATCTTTGCAATTGCATTAGGTTTTTTGCAAATTTTGTAGTTAAGAATAAAGTATAGTAATAAACCAAAATAAGAAAAACGATTTTTTAGTCGATTTTAGCCGAACTGAAGGTCTACGGTCCCCTTAAGTGCATAGAGTACATAATAAAGCTGATGGGAGTATGAGCGCTAATTGTTATACAACGAATTTCGTAATAAAAAATTATCTTATAACATACACAAGCGGGAAAAGCCTTGAGACTTTTTTTTTTTTTGTGAACAGTTCCATTCGTATAATCCTCGTATAATAAAAAAATATTTCTACGAATAGTTTATATGTTTTACAGAGAATAATACATAAGAATTAAATATTTTAATTGTATTTCATTAACTATTTTTAATAATTATATAAAATTTTATTAAATCCATTAGTTTATTATGACAATTTCATGTGCAATTAGCAATAGTTAAGTGGAGGTTCTCTTATACCTGCTCACACTTAAATCATTCAAGCTATTAGCTTTATTATTATCACTATTATTATTATTATTATTAAAATTGACTTTTTAATTGAAGGACAAACATTTCAAAAGCTAAGAATTCAATAATTTTGAAATTTTAAACATTTTTGAAAATGACGATTGATTTTAAACTACAAACAACTACAATTTTGTAAAATTTTGAATTATCTTATCAATTTGAAATTTGGCATATAACTAATTTAATATAATTTAAGAATCCATGTGGTTTTTTTATTCAGGTGATTATTAAGAGAGCAATCACCTACACCTATTTAATGTGCACGAAGTGCGTAATGAAAGTTAAAGCAGTTTAGAATGGCTGAAATATCAAAAATTTTATGTGATAATGTTCACACACTTAATCGAAAGTACTAAAAATTCAATACCAAAAACTATTTTTATCTATGTGCATTATATGAACAAAAACAAAATTCTCAAAAATAAGCTTAAAATCAAGCCGTATCTGGACAACCTTTTTACTTCCAATCTTCAAGACCCCATTATTTTGGACAACAAAAAAATAGCTTTTGCTTTCATACCAACCATATGTCATTTAAGCCTTTGACAACGGATTAGGACATATACATTCCAGTTGACTACTTTCTATTCCATTCGTACCACTTTTTGACAGCTGTACCTGGTGCTCACAAAAGACGAAATGCGAAATAAATAGGGTGATAGGAAAGAGTCTACTTATGAAAACTCGCTGTGAGAAAGACCAATCCGAAAATAAAAAGGCGGGGCGTCGACCGCATGTTATACTAAGATATTTTCAAAAGAAATCTACCAAAAAGAAAGTTTTGTAAATTGTGGTAATAAATATAAAAATAGTCGCCAGTTCTGGTCCGTAATCAAAGGGTAAATATACAGACAATCATACATCATTTAAGCCTTTGACTACGGATTAGGACATATACATCCCAGTTGACTACTTTTTATTCCATTCGTATAACGTTTTGAAAAAAAATGTCTGCCATAAACTTATACTAAGAATAGTGAACAGGGAACAAAGGTGAGTTCCAGGGTTTCTAGTTTCAAGGCAACTCCACGCCCTGGAGATGAGTAAATTGTGTAACATATCTTAACCCTTTTTATCCTCACGGCACTTATAAGTACCACTTTAACCCCTTCGCAACGAGCGTCCTTTACAGAATTTTTAATCTTTTGACACCGGTTTTTCAAAACAGAAATTTTCGCCTAATTGAATCGCAAAAATGCTGTGATTAAATAAGGAAAACTTTACAAAAAAAAATAACTGGTGGGAATAATCGAGGATTCTGAGCATCTTATGCGTCACGTATTCGTGTCGCTCATCCCCAAGGGATTAATAAAACACCTATATATTCGTAATATGCCCGTTTTTCCTAACGGTATTCACAATGGCACAAAGAGTGTATTTCTGACAGCAGGCAGGAGATGGCAAATTCAAGCACATATCCTCTTTCTTTGCATTGTAGGGATTTTACATTTGCCATGCTACATTCGAAATCCATTTTGCAGTAGAATTGACATGCATGTTGTTCTTCATTTAAGTAATTTTAGAGGTTTATAACCGGTTATTTAGTACTAATATTTTCTATTGATTTCTATACTCTACAGGTGAACATTTCCTATATTTTATTTGAAGTTTACTATTTGAAATTTACTATTTTATTTTATATCATAGGGTAAAAAATTTATATTGGTTACAGTTGCATAATTAACCACTAAAACACTATAAAAATTATTTTCCTCTTTCCTATGTTTATTCTGCACCAAATCTTATCGAATGATACAAAAATACAATTAAAAAGTAGCTGTTAAATTAATTCAGGATATAAAGTGTTAAGGAGCCATGAAAGAAAACTATCAGTAATACAATATGTACTAGAATAATAAGTTTAAGATAGAAACTAATAAATGAGGAAAAAGTCTACAGCTTTACCTGGTGCTCACAACGTGAACATTTCGGAAGACAAAATGTGAAAATAATAGGATGATAGGAAAGGGTCTACTTATGAAAACTCTCTGTGCGAAAGACCAATCCAAAAATAGAAAGGCGCAGCTTCGCCAGCATGTTATACTAAGATATTTTCAAGAGAAATCTACCAGAAAGAAAGTTTTGTAAATTGTGGTAATAAATATAAAAATAGTCGCCAGTTCTGGTCCGTAATCAAAGGGTAAATATACAGACAATCATACATCATTTAAGCCTTTGACTACGGATTAGGACATATACATCCCAGTTGACTACTTTTTATTCCATTCGTATAACGTTTTGAAAAATAATCTCTGCCATAAACTTATACTAAGAATAGTGAACAGGGAACAATGGTGAGTTCAAGGGTTTCTAGTTTCAAGGCAACTCCACGCCCTGGAGATGAGTAAATTGTGTAACATATCTTAACCCTTTTTATCCTGACGGTACTTATAAGTACCACTTTAGCCCCTTCGCGACGAGCGTCCTTTACAGAATTTTTTACCTTTTGCCACCGGTTTTTCAAAACAGAAATTTTAGCGTAATTGGTTAGCTCTACCTGGTGCTCACAAAAGACGAAATGCGAAATAAATAGTGTGATAGGAAAGAGTCTACTTAAGAAAACTCGCTGTGAGAAAGACCAATCCGAAAATAAACAGATGGAGCTTCGCCCGCATGTTATACTAAGATATTTTCAAAAGAAATCTACCAGAAAGAAAGTTTTGTAAATTGTGGTAATAAATATAAAAATAGTCGCCAGTTTTGGTCCGTAATCAAAAGGTAAATATACAAACAATCATACATCATTTAAGCCTTTGACTACGGATTAGAACATATACATCCAAGTTGACTACATTTTATTTTATTCGTATAACGTTTTGAAAAAAAATCTCTGCCATAAACTTATACTAAGAATAGTGAACAGGGAACAATGGTGAGTTCCAGGGTTTCTAGTTTCAAGGCAACTCCACGCCCTGGAGATGAGTAAATTGTGTAACATATCTTAACCCTTTTTATCCTGACGGGACTTACAAGTACCACTTTAACCCCTTTGCAACGAGCGTCCTTTACAGAATTTTTAATCTTTTGCCACCGCTTTTTCAAAACAGAAATTTTCGCCTAATTGAATCGCAAAAATGCTGTGATTAAATAAGGAAAACTTTACAAAAAAAAAAATAACTGGTGGGAATAATCGAGGATTCTGAGCATCTTATGCGTCACGTATTCGTGTCGCTCGTCCCCAAGGGATTAATAAAACACCTATATATTCGTAATATGCCCGTTTTTCCTAACGGTATTCACAATGGCACAAAGAGTGTATTTCTGACAGCAGGCAGGAGATGGCAAATTCAAGCACATATCCTCTTTCTTTGCATTGTAGGGATTTTACATTTGCCACGCTACATTCCAAATCCATTTTGCAATAGAATTGACATGCGTGTTGTTCTTCATTTGAGTAATTTTAGAGGTTTATTACCGGTTATTTAGTACTATAATTTTCTATTGTTTTATATACTCTACAGGTGAACATTTCCTATATTTTATTTGAAGTTTACTATTTGAAATTTACTATTTTATTTTATATCATAGGGTAAAAAATTTATGTTGGTTACAGTTGCATAATTAACCACTAAAACACTATAATTTGTTTTTTCTTTTTCCTATGTTTATTCTGCACCAAAACTTATCCAATGATACAAAAATACAATTAAAAATTAGCTGGAAAATTAATTCAGGATATAAAGGGTTAAGGAGCCATGAAAGAAAACTATCAGTAATACAATATGTACTACAATAATAAGTTTAAGATAGAAACTAATAAATGAAGAAAAAGTCTACAGCTCTACCTGGTGCTCACAACGTGAACATTTCGGAAGACAAAATGTGAAAATAATAGGATGATAGGAAAGGGTCTACTTATGAAAACTCTCTGTGCGAAAGTCCAATCCAAAAATAGAAAGGCGCAGCTTCGCCAGCATGTTATACTAAGATATTTTCAAGAGAAATCTACCAGAAAGAAAGTTTAGTACAATGTGGTACGAATAAATATAAAAATGGTCGCCAGTTCTGGTCCGTAATCAATGGGTTAATATACATAAACAAGTTGTAAATAGTACGATAAACGTGATGTATGAGGTGCGTTCGCTTTATAACTAGTTTCACAATGTAAAAAAATCATCCTTATTATTTCAGTGAAATGAAAAATATCGTCTTCTATGAGCGAAATGGGCATGCTTTTTTTTCTTATTACGTATGCCACGTTTACAAATGGGAATATTTTTTTCTAAACCAGACAGCGCTACAAAATTCACCATGGAGATCTTGCTTTGCGAATGATTACCTCCATGGTTTAATATTTTTATGACTCATAATGAACGAATCTTCTGTATGATTGAGATATTCGGCTGTTAGCCTAATTTTCACTGAAGTTATCTTAGAATCTGTACATTTTTAATGTACTCATCTCTCAAGGAAACATTTTTTATTTAGCGATATTTCTAAAAGTGTTACTTTTATGCAATTTTATTCAAAAAATAATTTTGAATAAAAATGGTCGCCTGGCATATGGAAAAAAAAGTGGTTTGCGCGTATTTGTTTTCCTCAGTCACATGATTGTGCTTTTATTATATAGATTACGTACGATAGGATTTTATAGAATAAAGAAAACTTTTATTAATATATTTTTATGTTTTGATTCGATTTTCATAAAATTCGAAATGAATCGACAAAATTCTGCAACGATAATACATATTAAATTTCAAACCATTCGGTTGGGTAGTTTTTCCGCTGTTATATGCGGACGGATGGACAGACAGACGGACGGACCAGACGACGAATATAAGTGCTATGTATTTATAAAATTACGAACGCACCTAAAAAAGGACACGTTCTTTCAATTTTTGTCTTTTTATTTCCTTTTTCTCCTTGCTAAAATATCTCCGTAAATAGTTTTAAGTTAAGATTTTTTTTATGGGAATTTCAACAAGTTTTTACTTTATATAAGCTAATTGTTGGAAGATTTATCGTTGTAAGATACATTTTCAGATTACTCAAACTTTAGTTATTTCTACATTTTTCGTTTCTACTATAATTTGCTCAGAATCACTCTATTCAACAATAAGTTGATCTTTTGTTGAACTGATTATTTTGATGTCACTTATTTTAATCTTTAATTATCAATATGTAATTCTTAAGACGATTTCCTCTTGAGGAAGTCTTGCTAAGTGCTGAATTTCTCACATGACAAATGATACTGAAGACATATCAATTTATAGACAGTTATAGTAAAACGAAAATTTTAAAAAGGGGTGAAATTTAAATTAATTTTAATTGGTATACATAATGATATACATTTAATTGATAACATTGCTGGTACAAAACCTTGCTGAACACGATTTTTAAAAATTTACTGCATAGTTGAAAAGTGTTTATGAATTCTGTTTGTCTGTCGGTCTGTCTGTCTGTCCCAACTCTCGTAAATATACTTGCGTTGTCAAGTAATTTTTATATGTTATTGTAGTTTACTATAGAATTATCAGTATTAAAATGAAGTGTATGGTATTTACACTTCGTCTACAGGGACATTCAAAGGAATTACGTTAAACTATGGTCTATGGGAAATCGTTTGCGTTGCATTTTAAGAATGTTATGATACTTCAAACGTAATGAAATTGAAAAGAATCACTGAGCTTCACTATAACATGTATTCCATATATTATAGAGTGCATAGCATGTATCGTTCATTTACAGAGACACACTAAAGACTTACAGGGCGGATTATGATCGATTTCGTTGTAAGAAAAAAAAATGAAAGTTCTAAATAATAATGCTCAGTTAGTATTAGAAAGTTGCTATTAGTATAAGAAATTGTTTCATAATCTATGCATAATGCATGAATTTTCTTTCTTGTTATATTTAGTATTATTCTTTATCGATGTATATAAAAACAAGGGAAATGCTGCGATTTGAAGGGAATTTGATATTTTATTCCATACTTCAATTTAATAGGTTACGATTTGTCCAGAGTTTACTGCATTTAACCTTCCATGCCCCAAATTGTGAATCAAGAAATTGCTTCTCCCAATAACTATCTTCCTTAATGTTTGAAGAAATATTAGAAAAAATATTTAGTCATAATATGAAAGCTAGTTTTTTTTTTCATTACAACAGTTTGTAAAATATTTATAAATATAATTAGATTAATTAACAAGAGGCTTTTACGGAAATCTCGAAATTCTTATAAAAACAATATAAATTAAAAGGAATTGTGATCCTAACTGTAATCGGAAAGGTTTTTGTAGTTGGAAATTCTTCATTTTCTTAAGTAAGAGGAAGTCTACCGTATATAAATGGTTGAGAAAATAACCACTTTAAAAATGTTTAACTTTGATTTCTAAATGTGGTAGAGCAGAGTAATTGTGTATGAAAAGTAAAACATACTTGTATTAGTAGACGGATTAAATAAATATTAATTTATTTTGTCTTTAGCAGTACTAAAATGTACCTCCGAAGCAAAAATATTTAAATCTTTCAAAGATTACTCATAAAATGTTGAAATGATTAAATAACACCAGAATTTAGAAGCAAATTTATTTGGAAATAATAAAAAGCTTTTCTTCGCGTACGTAAAGTGGCATTTAGCGATTAATATAAGGTGGTTCAAAAATGAACCACCGTCCTTCAAGGGATTAAATCACAAAAAATCCAGCTGGAATTTTATTTCAAATTGAAAACTGGATAGTCATCTTTAGTTATATTTTATTCAATGATTAGATGCTCAACATTTAATTCAGTGAAGCTTATGGTTGTTTCTTTAATTCAGTAAAAAAAAAAAAAAAAGTTCAATTATTGTCATTGATGTTTTAAATGTTTAACAGCGACAGAAAACGAAACTCAAATAAACAAAAATGCTTGCTAACATTACACAATTCATATCAAAGCAAAATCACGTGAAATAATTATCTAGATGTCAAAATAATATGTATCACGAGCTTTATTAGACAACTTGATAAATAGATGTTGCTTCATATACTTGTCAAAGAAAATGTTTTTGCAATAAAAGCAAACTCGAAATGACATTTTAGCCGAATAAATTTTGTTCGAACAAATTATTTCGAAAGTACTTCGAGAGCATCGTCGGTATGAAAATTCATAAGAACCCTGTCAGTTACAAAATATATTTGTAATATATTCAAAAACATTATCTACAATTATTTCTATTTATTATAAAACTGAGCAAATAATGAAATGCGTAATAAGTTTTAATAACATGAGTATTAGGTAATGAAATGTCATATTTCTTAAACGGGAATTAAATAGAAAAAATACTACTTTAAATAAAATAGAACAGTAGTCATAATCCTGTAAATGTTTCAACTATTATTAAAAAGATGTATTTACTTAAAAATTAGACAAATTTAACAGACATGTAATCTAACTGATCGCTTAAACCACTGACATTTTCAGAATCATAAATATTGCTGTAAGTACACTATAAAAACGACATTTTCAAAACTGAGCAAAAAATACTCAAATCTGAGTTTGTCGCATAGTCAAAATGGCTACGAATCAAAATTACTCAAGTTTGAAACATGTATATACTCATTTATGAAAACATGCACACACTCAGGAATAAAACACCATGTGCTCATATTTGAGTATGTCCATGTTTCAAAAAATGAGTATGAACTGACTTCTATGTGCTCATTTTTGAGTATGTCCATATTTCAAAAATGAGTTTGAACTGATCCTAATCATTTTTTGAATAATGTCCATGTTTCAAAAATGAGTATGAACTGAATTCTATGTGCTCAGTTTTGAGTATGTCCATGTATCAATATTCTGAGTATTTCTGGTATTTCAGCATTGAAAGCATTGGATCGTCATATTTGAAATAAAAAGTTTCATAAAAAAATGAAAACATCGATTTACTCAGATTTGAAAGTGTCATTGTTCTCAGTGTAGCAAAATCTTTAGTATTTTTTCGTCTATTAACTCCTTCCATGCGGAGAACATTACTCCTCCCAAATAATTATATTTCTTAATGTCTAAAGACATATTGGAAAATATTATGTCATAGTAATATGAATATATAATAGTAATATTTTCATAACAACTGTTTATAAAATATTTTCAAGAATAATCAATTAATACAAAAAACACTGTTATGAAAATCTCGCAATTCTTATAAAAACAATGAAAATAAATGGATTGTGATCTTATCTGTAAATGGAAATGTTTGTGTAGTTGGAAATTTTTCATTTTTTTTTAGTAAGTGGAAGGCTCCACGTATATAAATGGCTCCGAAAATAACCACTTTCAAACATTTCCTTCGACTGTTTCACTTTGTATTTCTAAATGTATTCGAGCAATGAGTGTACGAAAAGTAAAATCTACTTTTATTAGTAGACGGATCAAACAAATTTTATATTATTTTTTCTATAACAGTACTTAAAAGTAACATAGCAAAAAAGTTTAAAGCCCAAAAAAAAGCTGTTGGTATTTTATTTCAAAACGAAAACTGCATATTCAACATTAGTTACATTTTATTCCAGACATTAAAATATTAGATGCTCAAAATCTAATTCAGAGAAGCTTATGGGTGTTTTTTATTCAGTAAAAAAGCAGTTCAATGATTTTCATTGATGTTCTAAATGTCTTAACAGCGACGGAAAACGAAACTCAGATATACAAAACCGCTTTTCAATATTACACGATCCATATCAAAGAAAAAAGAAAAAAAACATGAACTAATTATCTAGATGTCAAAATAATATTTTCACGAGCTTTATTAGACAATTTGATATGTTGCTTCATATAATTGTCAAGGAAATTGTATTTTCAATAAAAGCAAACTCGAAATGATATTTTAAGCGAATAAATTTTGTTCGAACAAATTATTTCGAAAGCATTTCGAGAGCATCGTTGATATGAAATTTAATATAAAAACACCGTCAGTTATATATTATTAGTAAATATATTCAAAAGTATTATCTATAATTAATCCCACTTGAAAAATGTTTAGCTGCAATTGTTTCATTGTGCTTTCTAAATGTGATCGATCAAAGTATTGCGTACGAAAAGGAAAATATATTTTTATTAATTGGCGGAATAAATAAATTTAATAATACTCTTTCTTTACCAGTATTTAAAAGTGCTGTCAGAGCAAAGAGAGTTAAAGCACAAAATCCTTGTTAATATTTTATATCAAAATGAAAACTGGATATTCATCTTTAGATACATTTTATTCAAGACATTAAATGATTAAATGCTCAAAATCTAATTCAGAGAAGCTTATGATTGTTGTTGTTGTTTTTAATTCTGTAAAAAGCAGTTTACTGTTTTTGACTGCTCTATTAAATGTCTGACAGCGACGAAAAAATCAAACTCGAATAAACAAAAATGTTTGATAACATTACGAAATTCCTAACAAAGTAAAGGAGTAGTTGTCTAGATGTCAAACGAATATGTATCACGAGCTTTATTAGACAACTTGATAAACAGATGTTGCTTCATATAATTGTCAAGGAAAATGTCTTTTCAATAAAAAAAAAAAAAAAACTCGAAATGACATTTTAAACGAATAAGTTTTGTTCGAACAAACTATTTCGAAAGCATTGTTCATATTGAATTTAATAACGACACCGTCAGTTAGAAAATATTCCTAAATATATTCAAAAGGATAATCTATATTTATTTCTATTTGTTATAAAACTGGACAAATAGCGTAATGCATAATCAGTTATAACAACATGAATATTAGATAATGAAATATCATATTTCTTAAACTGGAATTAAATAGAAAAAATTATTACTTCAAATAAAATAGCACGGTAGTTATAATTATCTAAATGTTTCAACTACTCTTAAAATTAAGTATTTAATTAAAAATTAGACAACTTTAACAGGCATGTAATCAAACTACACGCTTAAACCGCAGAAATTATCAGAATCAAAAAGGCTGCTGTAAGTAGCGATATTTTGGCAATTTCTTCGGCTAATCAAATCCTGACATGCAGCTAATACAAAAGTATCGATTTTAAAACATTTATAAAAATTGTTTGAATGCATAACTGATATTTTTCGCTTAAATTCTTTTTAGTATTGTTAGTGTCAATCTAAAAAATATATGTGAAATGTAAAAAATCTATTAGATTTTTCAAGGTATTTTGTAACACGGGAGATCCAAGTTGGAAAAAATCTATTAGAGCTATCAATATATTTTGTAACACGGGAGGTCCAGGTTGGTTCCCCTAATTATTTATAATACAATTCTACAGAATAAATTTCATGAAAACCTTTCTGATGGAAGATAATGAAACTACTATAAATAAACAGTTTTAGCCATTTTAATTTTTCATACTAAATAAACATTGCTAAGTGAACACGAAGATGTTCTGTCGATAAAAGAAAGAACGCAGGCAAATTTTCAATGCTTTTAATATATTTTAACAATCATTCAGTGCCACCTCTTTTTGCTCTATTTTGTTTTCATCAAAAAATTATTGAATTGTTTATAATTTATTACTTTATCTATTTCCGGCCAAAAATTTAAAATTGGCAGTTTGGATTTTTTTTAAATTGTATATGTTTATAACACAAATTTCCAATTGCACTTCAATTGAGAATGAAACCTGAATAGTTATATTTTATAACATTTTATTCCGGACATTAAAAATTCAATAATCTCAAAAACTAAATCAGAGAATCTTTTCTTAAATCACTTAAAAAGCAATTTTTTTCAATGACTTTGTAACGAAAATCGAACAAGGAATAAATGCTTCAGTATCATTATGCAATTCATGTTAAATCAAAAGTCACATGAGGTAATTATCTAGCTGTCAAGAAAAAATATATCATGAACTTTATTTGACAGCTAGATAACTACATTTTGCTTCATTTATTTGTATAGGAAAATGTGGTTTAACATGAACTGACTGCAAACTTGAAATGACGTTCAAACAGAACAAATTGTACTCAGACAAATAGCAAACTTCAAAAGGAAATATTTTGAGCGCATCGTTGAAAAGAAATAAAAAGTAGTCACGTGAAATCCAAAATATTCGAAAAGGTCTTAAAAGAGCTATTATTTATAATTCTCTATTATGAAACTGTGCAAATAGAGCAATGCATCCTCAGTTATAACATCAATAATCGAAACTGAAACGTCATATTTTGGTAATATTTATGATAAATATTTTTTCTGATGCCCATGTCCCTTTTTCTATATACAGACAAAACGCAAAACGATTAATCGGGTACCAAAAGAAACGTTTTTGCGCTTTTTTTGACACAGTACACTTATATTTCGTTAAATTACTTTGTTTAATTAAAATGTACAGTTAATTAAAAATTAATACAAAATCTATTAGAAATAATCTTAAGGATAGCAATGCGAAAGCCTTTCACGGGTCGACTGATTATATAGAAATATAAAAAACAGCACGGAATTTGTATTTTTTATAGATTTTCCCTATGAATAAATGTGAGGTATTTACTGCAGTGCATTGCAACAATCATACGGCAATCAGCCAGAATACTGATTGTCGTATGACTACCATACGACAATCACTCAGACTATTATTTGTTTATAATACAAAAATCCCGTTGGCATTTATTTCAAAAAAGAAAACTGAACCGTTATATTGTATTTTATTCAAGAATTTAAACATCCATGGCCTCTCAAACGCTAATTTTAAAAAAACGTAAAGTTTTTTTTGTTTGTTTGTTTTTATCAATTAAAAAGCAGCTTATTATTTTTCAACCGTATTCTATATATTATAGTACAACACGGCGGAAAATAATGCGCCTTATTTCCTTATCGAAGGAAAAATGACATAAGTTGATTATCTAGCTGTCAGAGAATTACTTATCATGAGTTTAATTTGACAAGTAGATAAATAAATTTTGCTCCATATAATTGTCAAAGAGTGTGTTCTTTCAATAAAAGCAAACTCGAAATGACATTGCAACAGATTAAAGTTTACTCGAACAAATTTAAGTCTTCAGAAATGAGTATTTCGAACACATCGTCGAAATGAAGTCTAAAAATAGTCACGTAGGTGACAAATATATTCGTGAATGTATTCTAGAGGAGTATTTATAATCATTTGTTATGAAACTATGTAAATAATGAAAGGCGTCGCTAGCTCTAATAACACTAATTTTAGGATATAAAATGTCATATGGTTGTAACTTTAAATAAATAAATAAATATTTCTTATGAAATAGTACAATAGCAATATTTATAGTTCTCTAAATATTTAATCTGCATTGTAAATATGAGGATATATTTAACATTTAGACTATTTATGAACATCCAAATTCTTCCGAAACAGCACAACTTGTTTAAGGTACTTGGGCGTAGGACTACTTTAAAAGGATGCTATATTTTGATTGGATTGTAAATAGGTGTTGCATAAAAGTTTATAAAACATCTCAATTGATGAAAGGTTTAGAAAGTATCTCAAATGAACAGTCTTCTTTTTGACTTTTTCATTACATTAAATAAACTGTGCTGAGTGAATATGTTAAATTTTCAAATGCTCTTAGAATATTGTAACGTTTTTTCGATGCTTTATTTTTTATTTTTAAGTCAAAACTAATCCAAATATTATCATTATTATATTTACTCATGTGCGCTCAGAACAAAAATTTGCCGAATGGATATTTCTAAATAGCTTAAGTTTATAATGAAAAAAATCCTATTTGCATTTTCTGTTAATTAAAACTAAACAATTATCTTTAATTAAACTTTCTTCAAAATCTTCACAATATAAAAAGCTCAATATTTATCTCACAAAAGCTTATAGCCTTTTTTTTTTACTTTTTCAAAATCCTCCAATATTTTTCAATGAAGTTCTAAATACATTAATACGACAACGTCAAAAAATGGAAATTAAACAAGAAATAACAGTTTAATCACACTGTACAAGCCATGTAGAAGAAAACATCCATGATCTAGCTGTCAAAACCATTATCAAGCTGTCAAAATAATATCCTGAACTGTATTTGCCAGCTAGATAATTAAATTTGACTTCCTATAAACTGCCGAAGAAACTTTTGCTCATACAAATCAAGTATTTGCACACTGTAAACAAAGACAAATATGTTTTTTAATCTTGGAAAGTAACCAGAAACGAAAATATACAATATTCTTATCCGAATTACCCATGTTTACGAAAAGAGTTCTTTTCTCTATCTTTAAAAATCTCAGAAACCAATATATCTTCGAGATTTAAAGAAGCATTTCTAAATTTGCATTAAAAAGCATTGCTAACTTTTTCTTTTCCTACCACTGATTTCCGGAAATGTTCTCGAGTTGTTTTTATAGTATATTAATCAGTTTTCTCAAATCGGGAAATTGGTTTTTAAGGTAGTTAATACTGTTAATTTATTGCGTTATTTGTCTCCAAAACATGTTAACCTATTCGCGACGAGCGTCCTTTACGGAATTTTTAATCTTTTACCACCTGTTTTTAAAACAGAAATTTTCACCTACAGCGGTGGCCAAAAGTGTGGACATTTTTTGAAAGTTTCATGCTTTTCAACTTTGTGTGTTTGTAGAATATATTAATTTTCACTTAAATACAAACGTTTATAATTCAAATTGAAGGTAATTTAATGTAGAATTTAATAATAAAAACAGTATTACAATATCTGTATCACAAAAAAAGTTATGCAACTAATAGTAAGATCTATCTTAGATTGGCATTTTTTTAAAGTGATACTTACACAATGAATACTTAGTAGGATAAGCCTTAATTTTTAAGACAGCCTCACAGCGTCTTTTCATCGAGTGAACGAGTCTTTGGAGTTCATCTTTCGTAATCACATGGTGCCAAGAATCAATTATAGCTTCAATAAGTTGTCTTTTATTGGATGGACGTTTTTTTCGTACAAGAATTTTCAAACGTCGCCACAAATTTTCAATTGGATTGAGATCAGGGCTGTTTCCTGGCCATGGTAATATATCTATGCCTTTATTTTGAAACCATGCTTTGCATACTTTTGCTGTGTGGCATGGAGCTGAATCCTGCTGAAAAATAAATGGTGCGTTGTTGGGGAAGAGATCCCTGATGGAAGGTATCAATTTTGGTTCCAGGACAGTTTCGATGTATTTTTTGGCATTCAGGATGCCATCAATCACTTGAATTCGGCCCACACCATCTGCAGACATACATGCCCAAATCATGATATTTGTTGGGTTTTTTGTAGTTGCTTCAATGCAATCAGGATGAAGTGCTTCTCCTACTCTACGTATAACGTATTTTCTACCATCACTACCAAAGAGCGATATTTTACTCTCATCGCTCCATATTATTTGCTTCCATTGATTTTCTGACCATTTAATGTGTTCTTTTGTCCACTTAACTCGTTTTTCGCGTTGCTTTTGATTTAAATATGTTTTTTTCCAAATCCGTCAAAACTTTTTCGATTTTCAAAACGATTACAAGACTTACCCTATACTACATATGATGGGTAAGTAATAAATCAAAAGTCATTATTTCAAATAAAATGACAAGGTAGTATAACAGTTACAGTTCACTAAATGTTCCCTCTGTTCTGTGAGGTGGGTATTTCTTAATAAATTAGGTTCTTGACTCTTAATTGCTCAAAATTAATGCGAGTGTATGTAAGCTTACATTAAAAACAAGCTACATTTCCATTGAATTTTAAATGCGTGTTGCATAAATGTTTATCAAACGATTCCTTAGCAGAAATGTATGAAATTTTCTCACTTGATAAAAGGCGGAGAAATTATTTTAAATAAATAGTTTACTGATTTATGTTTTTATCAATGTAACTAAACTATACAGGATAAAAACAGTAAATTTGCAATTGCTCTTAGAATATACAGCTATTAAACGCTATTTTTTTAAGTTAAAACGTATCGATGTCCATGAATTTTGTCATTTGAAATCAAAACTAAAGTTATCAGTAGGAATAATTCTAAATTTTCATAATACAAAAAGTCTGTTGGCATCACTTTTCAAACTTGAACCTAGATATTTATCTTTTATTAGACTTTTTTTTTAAGTACCAACACAATCGAAATCTAATTCGAAGAAGGTTTTCGTTACACCAGTTAAAAAAAAAAATCGATATTTTTCAAGGGTGCACCGTTGAAAAGAACATCACAGTGTTCTAGATATCTTTTCACGACAGAGACAGAAGCCGAAAATCAAACAAGGAGTAAATACTTGATGGCGTTGTATAATCCATATCAAAACCAAAATCACATGAGTTAATTATCTAGCTGTCAAAAGAAATATTTATCGCTAGTTTTATTTGACAGCAAGATAAATACATTTTGCTACATATAATTGTCAATAAAAATGTTTCTTCGATAAAAATAAAAATTAAATTCTCAATGACATTTCAACCGAATAATTTTCTTCAAACAATTATCAGTTTTCCAAAGGAAATGTTGATAGCGTATCGCCGAAATGGGAATTAAAAAACAAGTCTCGTGAAGAGCAGAATTTTCGTAAAGATACTCAAGACGAGTATTTAAAAAAATTTGTTATGAAAATGAGAAAACAGTGAAAGATGTTTTAAGTTCACTGACACTAACATTTAGTAAATGGAATGACAAATTTTAATGAAATTAAATAAATAAGAAAGCAAAAATAATTATAATAAAAACTTCACACAAAAACATGTGATTCCATTACCTAAAAGATTATTAAAACTTTGATTAGATTTTAAAACATTCCGAGCACTTTTGGGTGTGAACCCAGCCTTCATTAGGATTTATAATTAAAACAGGTGTTAAAACACAAACGCCTAGATCACATTTTTGTAAACAGTATGTTTCTGTACTGCGAGCCTACGGGAGAGTTCAAATCATTCACATTCGTCCAACGAACATTCACATTTGTCCATTTACAAGAATGTGATCTAGACGTTTGTGTTTTAACCCTTAATTGCATAGTGATGTAAATTTCCATCACTTTTTATTTAACTTTTAATAAATAAATCAACTTCTTCGCCACCACTATATTTATATAGAAATATTAATCCAGTAAATTTCCCCGTGGACCGTGTTGCTGAACAAGGTTAAAAATCTATCTTACAATTTCTGGTGTCTATTATATAATATATGTATAAAAAACACAATTGTAAAAGAAAAACTCATGCAAAGAAAGATTAACACCTGTTTTTATAAATAAATCCTAATAAAGGATGGGTTCACAGCCGAATGTGCTCGATTTTAATGTTTTCAAATCTAATTAAAATTTTAATCATCTTTTAGGTAATGGAATCACATGTTTTTGTGTGCACTTTTATTTTAATTTTACAACGATGAATTAAACATTCCGAACTTGTTTTATATGCAGAAATAATTATTTCAAATAATATAGAATGTTAGTAATATTTTTGTCTCAGTAAACTTTCCCTCTATTATGAAAATTGAAGTTTTTTTTTTTTTTTAATCAGGTTATGCATCAAACTGTTATTTTTCTCCATGACTGCGCCATTCATACCTAAGTATACGAGCATGTACAGGACTACATTAAAGGAATGCTAAATTTCGACAGAATTTTAAATGGGTGTTGCATAAATGTTTATGAAAACATTCCACAGAATGAATTTTATCAGATCTTCCCTTTTAATGAAAGATTGGGAAACTATCTCGAACAAATAGTTTTCTGTTTGACGTTTTAATTTTATTAAATAAAGTGCATTGGGTGAAAATATTCTATTTCCATAAGTTCTTATAATATTTTAACAGATTTTTATGTTATGGTTTCCGATTTTGCGTCAAAACTAAATAATAATAATAATAATAACCAACATTTTATTAATTTATTCATAAACGCGTAAAACTAAAAATATCAGTGTGAATATTTGTAAACTTTGATAGTTATAATTCAAAACGTCTGTTAACATTTCCTTTCAAACTGAAAAGTAGATATTTATCTTTTCTTATATTTTATTCAAGACATAAAGCTCCAGTCTGCTCGAAATTTAATTTAGAAAAGCTTTTTTTTTTAAAGCTAGGATAAAAGCAGTTCAGTATTTTTCAAAGACGTTCTAAATATCACAACGCCGAATTGAGAAAATCAAATAAGAAAAAAAAATTATAATAGTACACCATTCACATCAAAACAAAAATAACATGAATTAATTATCTAGCTGTCAAAAAATATTTATCACCGGCTTTATTTGACAGTTAGTTAAATAAATTTTGCTTCCTACATTTTACTGTCAAAGACAATGATTTTTTCATAAAATAAATCTCAAAATGGTGTTATAAGCGAATAAATATTTGTTCTATCCAATATTAATCTTTATAGGAATGTGTTTCGGGCTCATTTCCGATATGAAACCGAAAAATAGTCACGTGAACTAAAAAATATTCGAAAATGTATTTTAGAATATTATTTATAATCATTTCTTATGAAAATGTTCATATATCAGGACTACCGCTGGCAATTAATTTTTATTCGTTTCCTACCACTTTTTAAAAAGTAAATTATTTTAATAGAGTTCTACAAAAATATTTCATAAAATTTCTTTTGCCACAAATCCTCTTTTCATAAATAGTGTCACGTGGCAGCTACATACTGCAGTACATCCTCAGAAATGATAACGTAAATGTTCAGTAATGAAATGGCATGTTCTGGTAACATTAATTAAATAGAAAAACAAAAATTATTATCTTAAATATGTATAGTTGTTTAAATATTATATCTATTATAAATAGTAAATATTTATTTAAAAATTATTTTATGCATGTAAAAGTAATGAGCATTTTGATAATACCATCTGCCTGATTGGAATGATTTACACATGAATGCCATTATTTGAAAAAAACTTTTTTAATTATAAATTGTAAAAGTTGTTTTGAAATTAAATATATACATTTTTTTTACCATTAATATGTTATGTCTGTCTAATATTAATGTTATGTTAACATATTTTATATATATTTTTTTTTTCATTTCATTCAGTTTAACAACATCAAATAGAGATAAAGAAACCACTCGCTATATATCGCGCTTTGTTAAATCGCTCATTCGAATATATCATCCTTTTTTCATGTCTTCCAAAAAATATAAGTTCTATTTAAACTGCACTTTTAAGTATTTATCCCTTTATGCTCCGACAGTACTTATAAATACCTTTAAAAAAATTTTATATAAATTTTATTTAACGCGTTTATTTATAAGAGTAGATTTCACTTTTCAAAAAAAAAAAAAATACTTTACTCGAACAGATTTAGAAAGCGCAGCTAAACAGCCGGAGCTAAACATTTTTTAAACTGTTATTTTCACAACCAATTACTTAGGTCTAGTTTTGTCTTATTAAAAACGTTACATAAAAAATTTGGAACTACAAAGACCCTTCTATTTAAAGATAGGATCACAAACATTTATTTACATTATTGTTATAAGAATTGCAAGAATTCCACAACAGCATTTTTCGTCAATTAATATAATTATTTTTGTAAATGTTTTACAAAAGAGCTTTAAAACCTTCTCACCACTGAGAACTGACATATCCGTTCACTATGCTGTAGGTTTCACTGCAATAGAAGCATTGTTTAAATTAATATAATTCTACAAATATAGTGGAGTTTTAAAACATCGCGTAATGATTAAATACTCTACAGGATTGTACTCATATACGTAATTAGGTTTTTTTATACCAAGTTTGAAAATTCGTGTTTTTTTAGCCTTTTTAAAAAAAATAAAGAGAAAACAATATTACAAATTTGCGCTTTTGTTCGGCGGTCAGGGGGAACTGTCAATTTATAAAATCAGTTTTAATGAAAAAAATTATTAATTTTCATTTTATTATATACATTTTCTAATATATCTTCACACATTAAGAAAGATAATTATTTAATTGGAGTAATTATTGATTCATAATTTTGGGTAAACGCCCTGGTCTGTGGCCCTAAACGCTTTGGTCTGTAAACGCCCTATCTCCCGAACAAATTGAGATAGAGGCTTGAAGTTTGGTATGTACTTAGTATGTAATAATGGAAGAAGCTTATTGAATTTCAGTAACCTCGATTATACGGAACTATTTTTTTCGGTCTCTCGAAATATTCATTGTGATAAAAGGTATATAAAAAATTAGAAATTGTTTATTTTAAGGAGTGAATATAAAAGACAATAAAAAACATAAATTCTGCATAAAGAATGAAGTCGATCGTATAATTAGTTGCCGAGATATTTATAATCCTATTTTCCCACACTCTTCGATTTTTCATCACCCTGTATTTCTTTCAAACTTCAATTCAAATATATATTTTAATTGGAAAAGAGACGCTTAATCCGACGCAGTAATCCGTTAGTTAATATGATTATCAATTTTGGAGTTATAAGGATGTTTCTTCTATGCAATTCAGTAATAGAGCATTTAAAGCGAGGCTAACGAAAAAGAAAGGCTACCGCGGTGCTTTACGCGTATCTTTTTTACAGACCGCCGGAGTCACGTGATGCTCGAATGCACCAATGCAGGTGTACGAAAAGAGCATTACGAGCGAGGCTAACGAAAAAGGAAGGCTACCGCGGTGCTTTACGCGTATCTTTTTTTACAGACCGCGGGAGTCACGTGATGCTCGAATCCACCATATATCGCGCTTTGTTAAATCGCTCATTCGAATATATCATCCTTTTTTCATGTCTTCCAAAAAATATAAGTTCTATTTAAACTGCACTTTTAAGTATTTATCCCTTTATGCTCCGACAGTACTTATAAATACCTTTAAAAAAATTTTATATAAATCTTATTTAACGCGTTTATTTATAAGAGTAGATTTCACTTTTCAAAAAAAAATACTTTACTCGAACAGTTTTAGAAAGCGCAGCTAAACAGCCGGAGCTAAACCTTTTTTAAACTGTTATTTTCACAACCAATTACTTAGGTCTAGTTTTATCTTATTAAAAACGTTACATAAAAAATTTGGAACTACAAAGACCCTTCTATTTAAAGATAGGATCACAAACATTTATTTACATTATTGTTATAAGAATTGCAAGAATTCCACAACAGCATTTTTCGTTAATTAATCTAATTATTTTTGTAAATGTTTTACAAAAGAGCTTTAAAACCTTCTCACCGCTGAGAACTGATATATCCGTTCACTATGCTGTAGGTTTCACTGCAATAGAAGCATTGTTTAAATTAATATAATTCTACAAATATAGTGGAGTTTTAAAACATCGAGTAATGATTAAATACTCTACAGGATTGTACTCATATACGTAATTAGGTTTTTTTATACCAAGTTTGAAAATTCGTGTTTTTTTAGCCTTTTTAAAAAAAATAAAGAGAAAACAATATTACAAATTTGCGGTTTTGCTCGGCGGTCAGGGGGAACTGTCAATTTATGAAATCAGTTTTAATGAAAAAAATTATTAATTTTCATTTTATTATATACATTTTCTAATATATCTTCACACATTAAGAAAGATAATTATTTAATTGGAGTAATTATTGATTCATAATTTTGGGTATAAAAGGTTAATGTAAATTGCAACAAGTGTAAATCCTTATTGTTAATTTTAAAAAATAAATTATAATATGCACATAAACTAACGTTTTAGAAAAAAATATAAAACATTTACTTGTTGTTTGTCTTCCTTTTTAAGTTTATAATACCATCGTTTATTTCGCGCTTTTCTCTTATCTATGGACAGGCGTGATATAACTATGGCCTAATAAAATATTTAAAAAGCGAAAGACCATTTTATGCAACTTGCTTTAGTAGACCATTTAGAAAACAAAATTAAATCATGTCGCTAAGGTATTATTTTTTAAATACGCGCCACTGCAGCAAATTCTTCCACGACGTAGACATTTAGGAAGATCTAGAAGCAAAAAAGTTTTTTATCACTTGTAGCAAACCATCTAAGAACATAGGATTGTATCATGAAGCATCTGTAATAAGGTACCAGAACGAGCTTTTTAAAAACTTCTAAATTTCTTCATTACCTCCTAAATAATGTTTCCGGTAGCTATAATTATTGAAAATAGCTCTGTTAAAGAATCACTAAATAAATACGACATGCTTTGTACAGTCATATATATATACTGTGCGTGCTATAATGATAATATCACCTTTTTTTATAGTGAAAACAAAATAAAAGCTCTTTGCTAAAAATTATAGATTTTATTTTAAGAAGTCATCAATTACCCTTCCATATGAAATCAAACTAAAAATATATCAGAAAGTAATAAGTAATTATTTGTACATTTTCTACCAAATTTGCTATTTTATAATGATTTAACCAATACTTTAATTTTCATAACAAATTTAATATTTCATATACCCTATATAGTATTGAATAAAAACAAAAATACAATCTGGCAATGCGTAAACATATAGTTTAACACATTGACGGAGAGTAAGAACAAGTGAAGTTCGAAAATTGGCAATATGTTTTTGTAATTTTTAGAATATTAGAAGTATAGTTTTACTCTTTCTACTTAATGAAACTTAATTTTGATTAATTCAGCACCTTTAATTAGGTTGCACTACTCCCTTCACAACCACGTCAGGGTGGCTAGTGGTCAGAGAAATATTCAGTCAAAAAAGTGATAAACACCAGTATATTCTTATAGAAAAGTTTATGTTGATTATTCGAACAAATAATTATTTGGAATTTTTCTATAAGAATATACTGGTAAGTATCATTTTTTACTGTATTTTTCCCTGACCACTAGCCACCCTGCACGTGCATACTGAAGCTGTAACTCGTATAACAGGTGGAAAACGAACTTCAACCTAAAAAATTGTTTCCAAAACATGACACTGGGCTTCTACTTGTACGCTGGTAAATGCACATTTGTGCTGCTATAGCCGTATATAATATAACGTCTAAAAACGACCGTTTTGTTTTGGACGGCTATTGCCGTCATGCCACATAGTGAACTTCGCTTTGACGGCTATAGACGCAAGTGTCCGTCAACGTGTTAAGCTTCATTTGGTAAATATTTCCTTATTCATAAATTATAGAGGCCCGTAATTTTGCATAATTTGAAGATATTTTTCATCGGTATACACACACCGAACGTTCTCCATGAGCTTAAAATCTGTGAAAGTGTTAGCCAGACCGCTACATAACCCCTTTATTCATAAACTACTTCCAGGTATTATTAGCTATATGGGTTGAAACATTATCTTGTTGAAATATCAAAGTTTACCCTACGATATTTTCAGGGAAGGACAATAAATTATCTTCCCAAAGAGTCTTCACAGTGTTCGTTCGCCCTGCGATTGTTTCTCAATTACATCCAAAGACATTAAAATTAAAACATTAAAATTATTTTTGTAGTCCATGCCAATAATGACTCCATCAGCCCGAATAGTCCAAATTAAATTTATTTTCCTCAGTGAAACTAACTCGTTTAAATTCAGATTTCTAGGAGATTCGGCGAAATGGGCAAATATGCATGACTTGGCAATTTTGGAATTTACATTTTCGTTGCGAAATCTAGTTCACGATATTTCTTTTCTACAGTGATGGAACACTGGTACACCGGAGAAAAAATTGTCACCGATAAATTTAAATAGTATGATTCGTCTTATTTAAGGAAAGATTATTTAAGATTTTACAACGCGGAATATACTATTTATATTTAGTGGAGACAATCGCCCAAATGGTGCGCCACTGTTCCATCACTGTTACTTACTCTTCATACGTAGTATAGGGTAAATCTTGTAATCATTTTGAAAATCGATAAAAAAAATTGACGGATTTACGCGTTTCAGACACTGGAGATTCCGAAAAACATATTTTAGAAAAAAAAAATTGCCATCCGTCTGTCTGTGTGTGTGTGTGTGTGTGTGTGTGTGTGTCTGTAAACGCCCTATCTCCCGAACAAATTGAGATAGAGGCTTGAAGTTTGGTATGTACTTAGTATGTAATAATGGGAAGAAGCTTATTGAATTTCAGTAACCTCGATTATACGGAACTATTTTTTTTCTGTCTCTCGAAATATTCATTGTGATAAAAGGTATATAAAGAATTAGAAATTGTTTATTTTAAGGAGTGAATATAAAAGACAATAAAAAACATAAATTCTGCATAAAGAATGAAGTCGATCGTATAATTAGTTGCCGAGATATTTATAATCCTATTTTCCCACACTCTTCGATTTTTCATCACCCTGTATTTTTTTCAAACTTCAATTCAAATATATATTTTAATTAGAAAAGAGATGCTTAATCCGACGCAGTAATCCGTTAGTTAATATGATTATCAATTTTGGAGTTATAAGGATGTTTCTTCTACGCAATTCAGTAATAGAGCATTTAAAGCGAGGCTAACGAAAAAGAAAGGCTACCGCGGTGCTTTACGCGTATCTTTTTTCACAGACCGCCGGAGTCACGTGATGCTCGAATGCACCAGTGCAGGTGTACGAAAAGAGCATTACGAGTTTATGACTTTATTCTAGCGGTCTGTAAAAAAAGATAAGTGGAATGCACCGCGGTAGCCTGACTTTTTCGTTAGCCTCGATTTAAAGTTTATGACGTCATCAAGCCACGATTTTATTCGAATTGCAATGCATTTTATAAATAGTTTACACATGTTTTATTTTTATATTTTATATTATGCATGTCATGATGGGTAAGTATTACGGTGGACCCAACGACTAGTTTCTGTCATGAAGTAAGTTTTGGGGGGCTGAACTGGTGACTTTTTCACAACATGTGATTCACCAAGCTTATACAAATACCAGTAGACCCGTGCGAAGATTTCGCACTGCATTTTAATATTTTTTCAATGGAAGTTTAATTATATATATATAAAAAATAAGGACTAAAAATATCTGCAAACAACATTAGTCGCCAGAATATCGTCTCATTTATCCCATCAAAGTTACAGTAAAAACTGATTGCTGATAGCTAAGGCAAAAAAAAAAAATTATCAATCGTATTTTAACTGCATTAAATGATAACATCATCTGTTTCGGGAAAAAAACATGGGACAAAGAAAAATAAATTGAGCATTTGAATTTAAATTTTGATCTTTAATCATAAATATAAAATAAACCCGTGCAGCAATCTTTATTTTACAATTTTTTTTTATATATAATTATTGCTGAGCACGATATAATGCGGTATTTTATTTTTGTGGCAACATTAATTTCAGGAAAACTGTTAATTTCATTTATGAAAACAATGCCGATTTAATTTTTAATTATCAGCAAATTTTAATCAAAAAACAGGTTTTAGGAAAATGCATTTGTGCTATGTCAGAAATATGTTCAAAATCCTTTCATATGGTATCTCATTCGTCGTTCTGCGTTTCGTATTTTTTTTAGAAAAAGGGATGTTGACAGGAGAAATAATATATACGATAATAATATTTAAATTAACTGCATCAGATATTCCAGGCTTCTTAGATATTACTCTTGCTAAAACACCCCATTCTTCTAAGCAATATCTTTTTCCTTTTTTAAGTTAATTTTAAATATATCGTTAGGCTGTCATTTTTGACATGCATAATTATCTCATGGATAATCTACTTTATAACTTGATTTGCATATTTGATAAAAAAAAAAAAAAAAAAAGATTATTGACAGTGATGTTTGTCGGTTTTTTACGATTTTAGCTTTACTTTAAAATTATGTTGCTAAGTAGTCATATCATTATTAAACCCTATTTCCAAGTTGTTAAATATATTAAATTTGTACAATTCCTTTTATGCATTATCACTAACACTTCTTTTATAACGTTTTAATATTTATAATGAATATCCTATGCAATCTAAAAGCTCACTACCTAACTGTTTATAAGAAAACAATATAGTGGCCATATCTTTCTGAAACGGAGTGCATCTAAAATTCAAAATGCATCAACATCATCATTTCAAAACAATTTTTGTATATTTGAAATTACTTCTACTTGATCAATTACATAAAAAAAAAACCTGAATTTAATTTTATGCTATTTAGATACTTTAGCAACCAAAAAAAATGCAAATTCGTAATCTAAAAAACCTACAATGAAATTAATTAATTAAAAAATAATAATATTCAACTGAATTCTTTTAAGTATAAAAAACGTGACGTATGCAGTTTTGTAAAGCACAAACCTAAGGAAAGAGACCTTGAATAAACTCTAAAATATTTATGGCATCACACAATAAACAAACAACTGTAAAAAATTCATAGTAATAATATATTAACAATAATTTTTTACAATACTTTCATACAATAATCAAAAATAACATTCCGTTCATATAGTGATATTTTAAAAACGTGAAACTATATGCAGAAATTTTCGTTTAACCAATCATATTTTTAAACAAAAATAAAGCAAGACCTTCTTGAGTGGTATCCCATAGAATGCAGATCAAACTAACATAAAGGACATAATCATACTAATATAAAGGACGCTGAGGAATCAAACTAACATAAAGGACGCATAATCACTATTGTTTGGATAAATTCATATTATGAACTTAAAAAGCTCAACAGAATTGTATCTTATTCTTAAATGACAGAATATTATTTCCTTTTGAAATAAACTCAATAGCTTCTGCCGCAAAGCTACATTGTTACAACACTTACTTCTCCCAATACTTTGCTCAGTAGCAATAATATCCATAAACTGACGACCAAAAATGACAGTTTTAATGCTTATCTTCTACTAAAAATGCTTGTAAAAAATATTTTTGGCCGATATTAAATACATAATTTTGTGTTATTCATGAAGTTATGTATAAATGTTTTTATACACTGCTCAAAACAATTAAAGGATATTTGAAGTTTTATATAAAATAAAGATATAAACGAAATTTTTTTTTGCCGAAAATAGAAGAAGAGAATCACAAATGCAAATTTTTCTGGTTTTCAAACTGTGGAGTATGCAAATTTTGAGTTCGACGTCAAAAACGTCGCTTCAGCGGCAGCGAATGAAATTTGACTTTCAACTGGATAAAAGAGAATGAAGACAAGGATGATCGGCATTCAGTGATTGCTTTGTTTCGATGAGTACGATGTCTCAGCGAAGTCATTTGACAGATTCAGAAGCTTGGAGAATTGTTGGTAGGTTAGAAGGGGGCCAAACTCAAGCCGAAGTAGCGCAAGCCATTGGAGTGTCACAAAGTGTCATTTCCAGGATCTGGAGCCGTTTTTTGGAGAGTGGATGTGCAGGCCGAAGACCAGGGCAAGGTCGTAGACGGGCAACAACGCCCAATGAAGATCGGTATTTAGCGTTAACAGCTCGGAGACACCGAAACATGAACGCTACTCTTCTCCAACAACACCTTCGCTCGGCTACAGGCACCACGATTTCAACTCAGACTGTCCGAAACCGGCTCCATGCTGTAGGTCTGTATGCTCGCCGACCTTTGGTATGTGTTAGATTAACATCAAGGCATCGTCGCGACCGCAGGGAGTGGGCAACCGAGCATGTCAACTGGAGGAGAAATGAATGGAGCAATATTCTGTTTTCTGACGAGTCCCGTTTTTCTGTGCATCCGGATAATAGACGTATTTTCATCTGGAGGGACCGTGGCAGTAGGAATAATCCTGCGTTCGTGCACGAAAGTGGTGGAGGAGTGTTGGTGTATGGTGGCATCTCCATTGACGGGCGCACTGACCTCTACATCATTCGAGATGGAGCTCTGACTGGTCGCCGATATAGGGATGAGATCCTCAGACCTATTGTAGTCCCTTACGCTGCAGCAATCGGAGATAACTTCATTTTAATGGACGATAACTGCAGGCCACATCGTGCAAACCTGGTGGAGGATTTCCTTTTCGAGGAAGGAATCGTTCGAATGGAATGGCCAGCGTGTTCTCCAGACATGAATCCAATCGAGCACGTTTGGGACGCTCTAGGAAGACGAGTTTCTGGCCGCCAACAACCCCCACAAACTCTTCAAGAACTGGAAAGAGCTCTTCTGGAAGAGTGAGGCAGAATACCCCAACTCGTCATTAATAGCCTCATTGAGTCCATGCCTCAAAGGTGTTCAACGTTGCTGGCCGCCCGTGGAAACCATACCCCCTACTGAAAATGATTTTATTTGAAGAAAACACCTTTTCTTATTCTTTTTTTCTCATATGCACAAATTGTGTTTTTTTCCTTTTGTACACAAATGCGCAATAAAATGCATTTTTTTCTGCCAAACATGTGTACTTTATTCTCATATAACCTACTATGTCTGTCGACCATGTATCAATCAGCTAAAAAGTTTCCCAGATACAAAATCCACCTAAAACTGCAATATCCTTTAATTGTTTTGAGCAGTGTACATGCGTTATAATTTAGCCGATTGAAACAACATGGCTTTAAAAGCTTTAATGCGAGAAGGTAACAAAAAGATCGTGAACACAAATTAACTAAATTCCATACGTACTTAAACATATAAATATAAGCCTTAAAAAACATAAACTGAAAATTTCCAATAGTATCGTGTACCATTACGTTGGACACCTTTTCGTTCTCTAAATCAGTGGTTCCCAAAGTATGGTACGCGTACCAGTTCTGGTACGCAAAGCTCTGGATACTGGTACGCGAAAGGGCGATACTGGTAAGCGAAAGGGCGATACTGGTACGTAAAACTAAATACCAGCAAAATATTATAAATTAAAAAATGGCAAGAATTTATCACTTTGGAAATTTTCGAATTAAAATTTAGAAACTGCAAGCGCTTTGTTGTTACTAGAAATGTTTGTTATAACAAACTGTCTAAAATCCGCACACGCTGTTTATGACCAGTTTTCTAGAATTAAATACATGTAATTATTACATTTATACGGGAAAAAATTAAAATTTATAAATAAAG
This sequence comes from Maratus michaelseni, assembly GCA_963931845.1. Classification (NCBI taxonomy): domain Eukaryota; kingdom Metazoa; phylum Arthropoda; class Arachnida; order Araneae; family Salticidae; genus Maratus; species Maratus michaelseni. The sequence goes on along the minus strand of OZ007589.1, from coordinate 259,611,782 downwards.
ACTTAATTTAAATATTAATCAATGAAACAATGAAACAGTTTTAATTAGCGGAAAAGCTGTTTTAAAGATATTTTTTTAAATGTATTATCTGAAGGTAAAGTCTGGATCCACGAAAATAGGAGAAGCTTGTTCAAATACGAAGAGTTTTTTTTTTTTTTTTTTTTTTTTTTTGTACTGTTGAAGTTTTGTTTGAAACATAATTGATTATTTATTTAAGTCTGGCAATGGAGGTATAGATCCTGAGAAAACACTACTCAAAGCAGCAACCTCTGGTCGCAATAATAGCATTTTTCTGCATATCCATGGAGTCGAACAGAGATTGGATGTCATGTACGGGTACATCACTCCATGCAGCTTCAACACTATGCCACAGTTCATCAACCGTAGGAACAGGCGAGTGGTGGCGGGCCAGTCGCTCAGAAGCCATTGACAGGACATTTTGGTGAGAAATCAGGAGAACGTGCCTACTAGGGCAACAGTCGAACATGTTCTATATCAAGGAAGGTAAGGATAGTACGAGCAACATGCGGTCGTGCATTGTCCTGCTAAAACGTAGACTTGCGGAGGCATCGAATATAAGGCAGAACCGCGGGCCGTAACACATCAGAAATGTAACGGATGCTATTCAAATTGCCGGCAATGCGAACAAAATGTTACCAAGACGTGTATCCAATGGCACTTCATACTGTCACTCCAAGTGATATGACACTATGACGATTCGAATACAAGCTGGCGATGTGCGTTTTCCACGATGCCGCCAAATATGGATGCTGACATCATGATTCTGTATATGAAGCAGGAATGGCGTCTCACGTCGTCTTTGATGAATCCGGGTTCTGTATGCAGCATCATGATGTTAGCATCCATGTTTGGCAGCATCGTAGAAAACGCACATTGCCAGCTTGCATTCGAATAGTCATGCGGTCATATCACTTGGAGTGACGGTATGAAGTGCCATTGGATACACGTCTCGGTAACCTTTTGTTTGCATTGCCGGCAATTTCAACAGCAGCCGTTACATTTCTGATGTGTTACGGCCCGTGGTTCTGCCTTATCTTCGATGCCTCCGCAACTCTACGTTTTAGCAGGACAGTGCACGACCGCATGTTGCTCGTACTATCCTGACCTTCCTTGATACAGAACATGTTCGACTGTTTCCCTGGGCGGCACGTTCTCATGATTTTTCACCAATTGAAAATCTCCTGTCAATGGCTTCTGAGCGACTGGCCCGCCACCACACGCCCGTCACTACGGTTGATGAACTGTGGCATAGTGTTGAAGCTGCATGGACTAATGTACCCGTACATGACATCCAATCTCTGTTCGACTCCATGGCTAGGCAGATAAATGCTGTTATTGCGGCCAGAGGTTGCTGCTTTGGGTAGTGTTTTCTCAGGATCTATACCTCCAAATTTTCTGAAAATGTAATCCATTGTCCTTCCCATTATAATGTATTTGTCCAATAAATATCATTCTGTTATTTGCATTCCTTTATGGTGTAGCATTTTTAATGGCCAGTAGTGTAAATATGGGATGTTCCACTTTCACAGTTTTTCCTATATTAGCATTACGTTTGATGCCTAGTGGTAAGCGGAAGTATGAACTTCGATTTAGTGGTATGTCGGTCTAAAAGTTTGGGAACCCCTGCTCTAAATAGTATATTCAAAAAACGGTATTTTTAATTTAAATTCTTTAAAATCTAACAAATTAGATTGAGATCGTTTTCAGACGATAATTTTTAACTAAATTAGTTGGTTATACACCAATTTATAATACAAATTCATTATACCAATTATAATTTATTATAACATTAGAATATTCATTTTTAGTGGCTAACTTTCGCAGGGGCCACTCTCTGTCAACGCTAGGCTTAAACCTTAGATCACTGCTCGGTAGTAATTTTTACGACGGAATTTTGTTTTCATAGACTCTTTTGACTAGTACATATTTTTTAAATTTCTATATTATTTTTTTTGTTGTTATTTACTATATTACTTTTCTTGTTGTTATTTCGATATTTTTTATGTCCATATTCCCTTTTTAGAGATTAAATATTTTTTATTGATTAAATATTTTTTATTGATTAAAAAAAGGCTGAAAAAAAACATCCTTTCTTAATTTACGGATTTTTTACAGTTTTTAGGGCTCCGTTCATCTCACGAAACCCTCTTACTCCCGCTTCGTTGTCTGTGCATCACAGAGCCGGTTCTCAGAAATTATATAACTTACACGCTTGAAATTTTGTGTATTTGTAGCTGAATACCTACTATGAAGATCAAAATATTAAAATTTGAAAAAATCATATTATTTTAATATAGAGAGATAAAAAACCAAAATTATAACAGCCTTTTCCTATTAAATTTAAACATTTTTCGTTATAACAGTTGCCAACAATTAAAAATCCACAATAAAATTCTTTCTACAATAATTAATTTTTTTATTGAAAGATTTCCACGTGAAAAATGAAAATGAAATAAAAAGTTTCACCAATTGATTGAACCCAAAAAAGGATTAATATGACGTCATATTGGTAATAAAACGGAAATTTTCCAACATTTCTCAATAATACAAGGAGTATGAGTATGTGTAATTACAGAAAGCAGCGGATAAAGTGTTTTGAAAGGAATATTAAACGAAAACCTTTGTGCGATCTTCGATCACACTTACCCACTTGTCGCCGCTGCTCGTTATGACCTAGAAACCGTTTCCCCTTATGGGGTTTCGGATGCGAAGTCGCCGGGTGGCCTTCACCAGTTGGCCACGGGTTCGTCCTGTGGGGAGTTTCCCCAGAATGGGGTTACTGTCCTAGCGACCTATGTCATCGAACCATGGGTACTAGGTTAGAGAGTCCGCAGTGAGGTGCGGTTCTCTGGCCGGCCGTAGCGCCGTAGCGAGACAAAGCTACTGGCGCAGTAAAAGTCTCTCAGGACTTGGGAACGGTGGTCGATTGTGTGCGGTGCGTCCCGCACCGGGACGCCTGCGGCGCATGTCTCTTTTACCCACTTGTTTAAATAATTTCCCAGTATGATTCTTTTTTTAATCTATATATATAGCGTGCATTTAAAACCCTATAAATAGTTCAGCATTTCTTTCCAGCTAATATTCCATAACGAAATTAAAACTTCATCAATAAATGAATTATATAATATAAATAAATCACAAATTTAATAGACATAATATAATCGACCTTCTCTCTGAAGCCACTGAAATTATTAAAATCAAAAAGACTGCTAATTAGTGAAATCTTTACGATTTCTTCGGCTATTATCTCCTGGCTTGCCACTAATACGAAAATACATTTATATATTTAAAACAAAAAGCTCATTGTGTCAAATTCAAACATTATTTTTCCAAACGAAAAGAGTCTCTTTGCGCATGTTTCATCGATTTTTTTGAAGACTTCTCCCCTCAGAAACGGGAAACCTAATTGATTAGCCCTCACCTATTTAGCCAAAGGGGATCGAAAAGGGTTGATTGAAAACGGATGAAGTCGTACCATAACATTGAAAGCATAAACTTTCTAATATATTTTTACTGTGAGGTTGAAAGCTGTGAGGTTGAAAAAAAACAAGAAAATGAGCGCTTCTATCACTAAATATCAATATTTTTTCGCGAATTTTTCATTTTAAAATATAATTTCATACAAAATTTGGTTAAAAATATAAAATAATAAAAACTTGATTTTTTTTTTTTTTTATATCACAAGCCCGGGCAATACCGGTGGGGGTCAGCTAGTTTTTTATTAAATTTTAAAACTTTATTTGAATACGTTCATATAAAAATACTTTTTGGTACTGAATCAATGCATTTTGGTGTTGATTGGGCAATCTAATATATATATATATATATAATTTTTAAAAATCTATTATAGTTTTCAATATTTAAAAAAATGGTTTTCACCTATATTCTGTAACTCTGGAAGACCGGGTTGGATCCTCCTACTGTATTTAAATACGAAATTTACGATATTTAAATACGAATTTTTTCTATATGGTCCCCATTTTATATAACTTGTATATACAAAATTATTGTCCTGCGTCTTCAAAAGGAAATTAAGATAATAGACACAATATTTCTGAGGGAAATATTAGCTTTTTTAATTTAAAATAAAGATAAGGTATATGCTATATATTGTCATTTACAAAGTGTGTATTCTGTGCTCCTTAATTTTAAAACCATTTTTTCTGCTTAATTTTTCTTTTAATATTTTTCAAAATGTTCATATACTCAGATTTGTCATGATCAGTATGACAGGTGAAAGTACTTATAGATCAAGAGTTATTAAAAATATTTTTCAGAAATAGCTCTTTTCAAAAGACATACATAATAAAAAGAGGTCGGGCAACTTCCAGATTTCTGAACTGTTGTCTTTGAATAACGACGAATAATAGCTTTTATTGCACACGTCATCTCATCGAAGAGAACAATTAGAAACCATTGTAATTAATATATCAGTTAGATATAAATAGAATTCTGATCCAGTCGTGTCTACTGTTTAGTACACAGAGTACACAAGTGTGGTAAATTTACGTATTCTGTGCTTTATATAATCTGTGCAAAAGCTGTGAGAAAACATGAGAATACTAAAGTTCATGTAACCGACTTATAAACTGAAAACTTTTGTTGATTGCAAATACTGCAGAAATGACATGTTGAAACTTACAATTATAAAAGCTCAGACAGTGTTCTAAATATGTGTTTGCAGAAACTGCAATTGAAGAATTTTACTTACAAATGCATTAAATGTATATTTTATTTAAATGTCAGTTATAAAATTTCCAAACATTTAATTTCTCTATAAAGTAATTTTTTTTCGTCAATATGCTTTATTTTTCTTGGCAAATTTATGAACAGTTAAAATTACTTATCTATGTGTATATACCAGGTGTCCCAAAAATAACTGATGGATTTTAAAATTCAATAACTTGCAAATGGTGACAGATATTAAACAATTTCTTGCAGGGGGGTTATGTATGATGTCAGGAGTTTTCTTACTGTGATTCTTGATTTTAGTTCGAATTTCAAACAATAGATGGCGCTAACAGTGACTGGCGGTCTGTCGAGGCCGAAACTGACGCCCCTCTGTATTGATGCACCACCCCTGAACGCTGATAAAAATTGCGACTGTAGCAGGCGGATTTTTTTTTCAGCGTTTTTACGGTCCCTCGAACTTCAACACCAATAATATCAAAAAGTTGTCCTTAATTTATTTGATTTTAGAAAAATTAGGCGAAGAAAACTTTTAGAAGTTATTGGCGTTGAAGTTTGAAGGACCGTTGAAACGCTGAAAAAAAATCCGCCTGTGACAGCCGCCATTTTTATCAGTGGGCAGGACTAGTATTCAGGGTCGGTCCATCAATGCTGAGTGACGTCAGTTTCGCCCTGGACTGTGCGCCAGTCGCTGTCAGCGCCATCTATTGTTTTTAATTCGAACTAAAATCAAGAATCACAGTAAGAAAACTCCTGACATCATACATAACTCTCCCGCAAGAATTTTTTAAATATCTGTCACCGTTTACAAGTTATTGAATTTTTAAATCCATCAGTCATTTTTGGGACACCTGGTATCTACGTACATATCTACGTATGTATTCATACATTTCTTCAATATATGAGAAGAAAATACTAGAAAATGTGATATTACCCACTGTCTGAAATCATACTACGCCAGTAGAATACAATATATACTAACCAATATCCCGTTCATAAAAGCCACAAATCAAGAAGGAAACTATTAAATCTGAGGTCGGATAGACGCAGGAGAGGACTGAACCAGGGACCTCATGAACAGTAGGCGAGCGACATAACATCCAGCAAAAGGCCCACCCAGTTACTTTAAACTAGTAACTCGGTATATGTTGTTCAGGTGATATGGCATCACTTCAAAGGTTTCATAAAGTAAAATCGAAAATAGTACGTTTTATATTCGATCAAAACGGCTATACACATCGTTGTTTAGAAAACCATAACTTAGCTTTATTCAAATTTTACCTTTTCACTAGCACTTTCTACCTTACTCTTTGGTCTGAATAACTCCCAGTAATCTAAAAAATATATTTATAGAGCATTTTAACTGAAAAGAAAATTATTCGTAAATTATGTAGTACGCTGCAGTTTGTAAAACATATAACATGATCAATTAACATACAATTTTCCTAAATAAGATAATCGTTTTTATCTACAGGCATTTCAAAAAAGCTATTTTTAGAAGCCTAGTTTAAAAGCATAAGTACTGATTTCTGAAGTAAGGAATCTCATTTGTAAATACAACGCTACATTTAAGGTGTTTATATAATTATTATCAAACAATTTACTTTCAAAATAATTAAATATTCCTATAGATAACTTTTGCTCATAATAGTTATCTTCTCACTGTAGATTTTAATAGATATTTTTTTCTCTGTTAAGCATGCTTCTTGGTCTCATATTTGCGATCAAATATTTAAATTTATAATTTAAAGGAGTTTTGACATAAGATCCTAAGGCTATTTCCTTCTTAATTATGTATCAAACATAACAATTTCTATTTAAGGTATACAATTATGAAAGTCATAACTCATGTTCTAAACATATTGAAAAAATTCTATTTTTCACTCAGATCTTTCCTTTTTTACAAAATATATATCTGACACAAAGATTCCTTTAATGTGCTTGTAAATTTGATGCTTAATTTAAAAAACTTTCTAAAATTTACAACTTGAATTTCAACAGAATCAGTTTATCTTTCGAATGCTTATACATTTTCAAATTTTAAAAATAGATTTCAAAATTCTTCATAAATCTTCAGCTCTTCTTAGAAAACTATAGAAATGCATTTGTTTCCGCTCCAAGAGAATTTTTATTAGATTGTAAAAAGGTTATTCATTCGAGTGGTTTTGAGTTCAGTTCTTCTATTTTTTTTAAACAGTATGATTTTGAAGAAAATACTTCCTTACAAATCGGAAAAATATCACATATTGATTTTTTAATAATGTCTTTTGCAATTGCATGTTTTCTTCCGCTGTTTGTGTTTCTTTTATTTTTATTTCACTCGTTGTTTTTCTTTTTTCAATAAATGAAAGTACAAACTTAAAATAATAATAATAATAAATTCTTAGAAATCGGAAAAATGTCATATATTCATTTTTTAATAATGTCATTTGCATTTTCACGTTTTCTTCCTTTTATATTTTTTAAATCATTCTTTTTCTTTGTTTCAATGAATGAAAGTTCAAAGTTTTAAAACAAACAGTTTAGTTTTAGACAACAAAAGATTAATATCTTACGCTGAAATTAGTGTAATATATCTTTCTCAGTTTTCTTTCTTTTCTTTTCTTTTTTTTCCTAGTTTTTGTTAAAATAAATAAAGTAAGAGGTAAACATTTTTGGTTGAAAATATTTTTAAAGCGATGAAACTTCTTCCGCTATTTCTTATTTTTAATTCAGTCTTTATTCTAATGTAAATATGCATTTTAATTTAAATCAGAGATATTTTCTTGCAAAAATGAATCATTCATGTGTGCTTTTCTGAATCGTTTTTATTTTACATATGTGAAAGCGTTTATCAAATATATACACGTTATACGTTTTCCTGAGAAATTTATTTTCAGATATAAAGCCATATTCAGCAAAAATAGTCACAAATAGTTTTCCATAAATCAATCACAGCGAAAACTGTAATCGATAAAATTACATAAAATGGCAATACTGTGGTATAATAGAATGTTAGGGAAATTCTATTTCCAAGCTATTGTAAAAGATATAGTAACAAATTATTATCGCGTACTTCAAGTTCGGATGCCTGAAGCAGATTTACCGGATGATTTTTTTTTAATTCTTTAAGAACTTTTGACACACACACACACACACACACACACACACACACACACACACACACACACACACACACACACACACACACACACATATATATATATATATATATATATATATATGTATGTATTACAAATTTCAAAATTATTCTCATTAAAATTGTATATTATATTATTAAAATTGTTCTATAAAAATCTTCCCTTCTAAATTCATTCTACAACCTTAGTGTATTATTATTTTTTCCTATATTAAACAATATTCCATTTATTTCCGTATCTAAATCTCTTTTTATTTTAAATTAGGTAAATTCCTATTTTATTCCCCTTCAAATAATGTCTAAAATCACTTCCCGTATTTATTTTTTCTTCAAAAACCATTTTTATTTCCCAAATCTTGAAGCCGAATTCATTCTATTAAAAGTATCATGTTTATACCATTTTCCGTTTTTCCTCTTTTTTTAAATTCTATAACTCGATTTCTCGCGCATTCTCGACTAGGATGGTTCACTTCCATTTTATGCGGCGTACAATGATGAATCCCGCCGCCTTTTAACCCGCTCATTGGTTAAATTACCCCTGCATTGGCAAAGAGATTCCTATGCCTCGACGGTTTAAAACGAGACGCATCAGCTCCAGAGCACAGAATTTTGCTGATTTTGAATTGTCTAAAAAACTAAACTACTTGAAATGAGAGAATTATTTTGTCTTCGAATTCACTTCTTCTAAAATATAAGTTTATTTTATTTTTGTTAAAGATGTCCACCAAAATATGAACATGTTCTAAATACTTATAATTTATATAAGTTAATAAATTCTATTCAACTCCTTAACGGCATTTTCTCTTGAAAAATCTTCTACATTCACCGGCTAGGCTTAGTAAACATGGAATACGACTGCAATTTATGAATTATTTGACCGGATACTGTGATAGTTATAGCAGAATATAATAGATTATCGAGAATGATAACTTTAAGTTAAAAGGAATGCTCGTATCGTTAAGTATATATATTAGATTAAAAAGATTTTTGTGTAAGGACTTAAAATATCAATTTACTGATAAAAATGAACCAAGATTTAGTTTAATAACCAATAAAAATGCATACATGTAATATTGCTCTACTTTTATAGATTATTGAGTTATTGTTAAAATTTTTATTATTATTATTTATTATTATTTCATTATTATTAATGTCTATTATTAAAATTTAAAGAATAAAATGAACCAGGCTAGTGGTTTTACATAAGAAAAATATTTTATAATGTTAAAGACACACATTTAGTTAACATCCTAAAGCATTATTCAAAAATAATTTTGAAAGTATAAATACAAATGTTTATTTTTATTTTTCAGTCATCTTTTTGTTTAATGTTAATACAGTTATATGGAATCAGACATCTGCAGCTCCATTTATGCACCCGTGAATCTTACCTGTCGAAACCTACACTAATAATTGACTAACTCTATTCCTTAACAATACCTATTATTAGAATGACAATAACAGTTTTAGTGATTCCAAATCAAAAGGAATTAGTAGTAGTGCCACTTGGTGAAATAAAAGTAAGAAATTCTCTTGTAAAGGACCAAACCTTTGTCATCCTATTAGAGCAGAGGGTCTTCAAATTATGTGTTCATCTTTTTTAACACGAAAAATGCTGCTCACAACAGTTAGTTGTACAAAACATGCATCAGTTTCGCAAAAAAGGAATGCAATACAGGATAATAATAATCAGAAGATTTCCCGGAAACAAGCCTTACCAGTTGGACAATAATTATCATAATAATGACAGTTTTATCTCATTATCATAGTAATTAGTTGAATATTTTCTACTGACAATTTTTTGTATTATATTTATTAAGTGCTAATTATCCAAAAACAAAATGAGATGCTCATTATATAGTTTGAAGCAGCTTTTAATAAATTTCTCTTTAGATAAGTTATTTCACGCAGTTAAGTACAGTAGATATTTCCATATACGATCCCTTCATATCCGGACTCTCCCATATCCGGACTGATAAAAGCTTAAAATTTATTACAGGCTTGTGAATTGCCTTTTTGCATCAATTTCATAGAATTACCTATGTTGATTTGGATGGTAATTTTTTTTATAATCTCAAATCTATAATCATTAAGGATGCAATATTCTGTTTTTTAAAAGCATGGGAGACAGACAAGAACTCTACATAAAAAAATGCTGGACTAAATGATTAGCAATCAATAAAAGTTGTGAAAATATAGAAGACCTAGATTTAACAAATACAATAAGGAAAGTTTCTACTTGTGAAATTATCACAGGAATAGACGTTTTTAACTGTGTAAATAGTGATATAGATCACCAGCTGAGATACGAAGAAATTTTAAATTTCGTAAATGATAAGGAAAGGGATGTAAATAGTGATAATGAAGTACCTGTTGAAGAGAATCGCGCTTCTTCGGAGGAAGACATTAGAGATATGTATTTTTACCCCAAGTTTGTTTTAATTTTTAAAGTTGATAATGGATTTTATACATTTTTAAGTCATTTTTATAAAGATTGTCTTGTGTTTCGTAGAACACCACAACGAATAAATTCCTTCTCACGTAATTATAATGAGTCATTGGCTATTGGTAGCAGCTCAGAGGTGCATCGGGCGAAAAACAGAACAGAAAAATTTAATGCAATACTTTAAAAAATAAATTTATATAGTTCAAGTTGTAATTGCAAATATGCAACTAATGTGCAAATATAATAAAAAGTATAGATTAGATACATTTATAACTCTTTTTTTTAATTAAAGATATCTCCCTCCCTCTTATCCGGATTTTTCCCATATCCACATTAATCCAGTCCATATTTGTCCGCTTATGGGAGAGTCTACTGTTGTACTTTTAAAAAATCATTAAAAGCACAACAAATGTATACAATTTTGGAGCTTGCGTCAGTGATGAACCCTTTTAATTTTTATTTGTGGTATTTACTTTTTAAAATATTGTCATACTGCATGTGAATCCCTTTCCATTTGAAATTTTGGAGTGATTTTTCCTGGTTGGTATATTTTTAAAAAATTTGTCCCTCGAATTTGTGTCAAGCTTTATAAAAGCTCTCTCAAATAATAAAAACAATGTTTAGATTATGTTTTTGAGAAATTATATTGTGTTATGTCTTGGTTCTCACGTTAATGTGATTCATCGAGGAAAAAGTTCAGAGATTGATTGCCTTTGAGCATAAAAAATTCCTCCACAATCAGACACACACACATTAATATTACAAAATTTAATTTTTTTCACAATCTGCTAAATTATTCTATAAAATTTTACCATTTAATAATATTCCGTATATAACCCCAGCTTATTAAAATAATTCTCATTCTTAAAATAGCCTTTTACTATCCATATGAAAGCCAATTTATCCTAATCCACTTAATAATATTTATTCGAAAGTAGTTAGTCTAAAAATGGCGATAGCTTTTTTTAAAATTTATTCTTTAAATAGAACATCTTTATTTTAATCCGTTATTAAAATTCATTAGTATTATTCCCGTGTAGACAAATTGCTATAACTTCTTTATTTAAATGCTAAAATATCGCATCTCTTAAATTATTCCGCTCAAAAAACCTTATTTCCGTAAAGTTATTCTATTATTAAATATTAAATGTCTATTAAAATATTTCCGAAAAACATAATTCTTTCTTTTTTCCCCCTTCTACAAAGATTCATTTTCTTTTTATTATTATTATTTTTATTACGTATTAAATTCGAAGTTTAGCTACAGCCTCAAAACAGATAAATTTGTTTGTTCATATGGCAGGCATCTGGTACGAGATTATCCGAATATTCTGGAAAAGCGTAGAACATTTTTCGAGGTAAGGAAATCATTTTACGACGAAATAATTAAATCGGAAATACTAAAAGAGTTCCTTAAAAAACCTTTTGATTTGATAAAAGTTGATCACGTGACGTATTCTGTTTTCTTACGCGAGCTAGTTTAAAAACACGTACAGATCCTGATTCGGAGAGAATTTTTGACGTTGGTGTTTGCTAAAAGAAAAGGGACGGATTTTGTAAAATAATGGAACGTTGTCATCGAAAAGAACTTGACTGTGCAGATTTTTTACGTTTAGCGTTGGCTAACGAGCAGAGTAAAACTGTAACTACCTTTTAATACGGAACATCGTCTTTTAGTTAATTATGTAGAGAAAATTGGTAAAGTTTTAGAAGGGTTTCGTGCCCAGTGGATTCATATCCATTCACCTAAAGAATGGCATTAAATTTGGGACAATTATTGACTGTCGCAATGGATAGTACTGCTGCACAGATTTAACTACAGACTACCGAGCATTCCTCCTGAAGTGATGTCTTCAACTGTCAATAAACTTTTTCTTCTACTGAAAACGGACTGAAATTATTTGTTGTTGGCGACACCACACGGCCTCCTGATGCGATCTAGAAGGGAAACCTAACACAGAGTTAAACCTGTTTATCAACGAGCTTTCGACTGCCATTCACACCGAATTCGAACTTGAAAATACGACAATAATTTAAAAGTACGACAGGATTTGACGTCTGATAAACAGCCGGTGATCAACAGAAAGTTTTATGTGGAGCTTAAACGTGAATTTTGCTACTCTGGTAAAGTATGATACGAAGATGCCATGAAGAATGGATGTCTTGCGTAACTTATAAAGATGCATTCATTTTACTAGTTTTCGTAATGCTGATTTTAATGGATTTTTAGATTTGCAAAATCTTCTTGTTGTGAAATATGTTCCAGAGTAACTGTAAGTTTGTATTTTTATTTATTGATATTTTTATATATTGATATTTATTATTTCTTTTCTTGTTATTTTTAAAATGTTTTATTTTCTTGTTCTTCGTTGTTTATTTAATAGTCTACTTTGAAATTTAAAGGTTTTATATACTATGTTATACTGATTAAATTTTTGTTTTTAAAATTTATTTCTGTTGCAAGTATTTAAGTGTTGTTAAGGTTAATTAATTAATTTATTTGATGATTTAGTATGATACGTCATCGTAATGTTATAGACAGCGGTATAAATTTTATAATTTCATGTTTTAAGAACAGATATTCTTAAGGAGAATTCTATTATTTTTTAATATGTTACTGAGATCGTAAATTACATATTTATTTACTATTTTATCTATTTCGTTATTTGTATGGTATATAGTGTTATAAGTTTCAAATTTAATGTTCTTAAGGTCCGGACATTTAAAAGAAGATCGAGTTAACTCTTTTGTTAAATTAAATATCATGGCAGAACCAAAATTTATAGCGTTTGATCCAGATTTAGGAATTGAGATACAAGCGTGGTTAAAATACTTCGATGATGCTTGTGTAAAAGAAAAGAAGGATGATGATTGGAAGTTTAAAAATATTTCTCAAAATTTAAAGGGAGAAGCTCTTAAGATTTACATTAACGATTGCCTTAATTGCACTAAATACGAACAGATATCTGATATCTTAACTGAGAATTTTATTAATGTAAATATCCCGAAATTTTCTGAATTCTCAGCTTTAAAATTAGATAGTTTAAGTAACTTAGAAACTTATTTTAGAAAAAAAATTGAAATTGGCAGGAAATTGCATTTATGTGAAACTATTTTACTACAAGGACTAACCGATGGTTTAAAACCAAAATATTAAAATTATCTTATTGTTAACCCTCCTGAGAGTACTACAGAATGGTATAGAATTGTTAAGCAATTTGTGGAAGTTTCCACCCCTGCTGTTACAAGTCCATCATTACCAAGTAAACCTAATGCAACTAATTTTGAGATTCCTCGATATAGTGTGCAGCCTAATAGACCAAATTTTCAACAATTTAATACTCTTAGGCATTGGATTCAGTCAAATCGGCCCAATAATCAGTTTAATTCTCCTCGAAACTGGATTCCTCAACCAAACTATATTGTTCAAAGACCTAGAAATTTCCAAAACAGAGTGCAAAACAATTATTTTCAGAACTAGTACCCATCTAGGCCAAGTAGAATTTGTGTAAACAAGGGTGTAATGAATGCTTTTCACTGGAAAGAAGAGTGTATTTTCAATAACAGTTCAATACCCTCTGATACTCTTCCAATTGGTACTTCTAATGTTTGACAATTAATTGTGTATGGATATACGAATAATTATAATTTACCGTGTGTCGTCTATACCGGTTCAACCATCGCAATTTTACCATTAAACTTTGTTACAAAATTGAATGCTAAAATTGAAATTATTCCTCCAGTTACTATAGGTCAGGCAAAAGTATTTTTACAAATTAATCAAAAATGTAGTATTCTTCTTAAAATGGGTAAAATCCAAAAATATGTTAACTTTTTAGTATGTGATACAGATTTGGATTATTGTGTCTTGGGGTTAAAAGAATGTTCAAAATTTAATTTAAATATAAATTGTAAGAATTGTACAGTAAAACAGGGAAGGAAGATTATAAATAGGAGTATATCCATACATGATGAGAGATCACTTCATTTTAATACTGTGACTGTAAATAAATTGCAACAAGGTAATGGTAACTTGATAACTTCTGATTATGATAGTTTGAATTTATTTAGTGATTATAACTTGATAACAACTTATAATGAAAATTCTATTCCATGTAATGATGAATTAGTAACAAATGGTGATAGTAATGAGAATTTAAATGGATATAATAATGACAAAGTATCACCGTATACTAATGAAAATTTTGTGAATACTTAGGACTTTTTTGTAGCTAATCACAATGAATGTAACGTGCAGCCTGATTACAGAAGTTCAATGACTCCTCAAAATTTTCGCGATATTAATGATTATGATTCAAATTTAATTGGGGAAATAAATTTAATTGAAAATGGGGATTTAAGGGAAATAGTTCAAAATTATAGGGATATATTTGCAAAACATAAATATGATGTGGGTAAGATAAATATTGAACCACAACGCGTTTTACTAAAATCTGACCTACCTATATCTTTGAGGCCCTACAGAACTTCCCCCTTAGAAGAAAAAGAAATAAAAAATCAAGTTCAATCTTTGTTAGCGGCTGAAGAAGACCCGACTATGTATAGATTATAGGAAATTAAACGCAATAGCTAAAAATGATGCAGAACCTTTACCTCGTATCGATGAAATTTTAGATAAATTGAGTAGTGCCCAGCCCAGTGTTTTTCCACTTTGGACTTAGCCTCTGGCTACTGGCACATACCAATACATCCATCCGATACAGAAAAATTAGCTTTTGCCACCAATTTTGGCCTTTTCGAATGGCTGGTGCTCCCCTTTGGTATAAAGACAGGCCCCCCAATATTTAATACAACCATTAGAAGAATCCTCAATAAGTATAAAATTGATTTTGCTTGCCATTATTTTGACGATATCATAATTTTCTCCTCCTCTCTAGAAGAACATTTAAATCACTTAACGAAAATCTTTGAAATCTGTAAATTAGAAAACCTTAAACTTAAACTTTCTAAATGTAAACTAAATCAAAATTAAATTAATTTCTTAGGCTATGAGATCATCAATGGAACTTTAACTCCAGCTAATACCAATATTGAGACAATTAAAAAATTGAAACCTCCCTCTAATGTTAAAGAACTACAACGATTTTTAGGTTCCATTAATGTTTATCACAAATTCCTAGATAAATATGCTGAAATTAGATACACCCTCAATAAATTACTTAGGAAAAACACAATATGGGAATGGAACTCAGAATGTCAAAACTCTTTTGAAAAATTAAAAGAATACTCTAATTGCAAAACCAATTCTAAAATTTTATGACCCAAAATTACCCCTTCACATGTTTGTAGATGCCTCTCAGGTAGCAGTAGGCGCAGTTCTAAAACAACCAGGTAAAGATAATTTTTTGCATCCGATTGCTTACCATTCTAGAATTTTGAAGAGTTATGAACAAAATTACTTTATAAATGAATTGGAATGTCTTGCTATCATAGATACCCTTGATAAGTTTTATCACTATTTTCATGGTACTAAATTCACAATCCATACCGACCATGCATCTCTGGTATGGTTAAAGAATGTTAAAAATTTAAGAGGCAGACTTTTTCGATGGTCTTTAAAACTTAGCATGTTCGATTATGAGATCAAGTATCAAAAAGGTTCTACAAATGTCGAAGCAGACATGTTGTCACGAAATCCTGTTTCTTATCTTAATCAACATGTAAGTTTATTATTGGACAAAAAAGAAATTATGGCGATGCAAGATAAAAATAATGTTTGTGACAGAAAATACAAAAAAGAGAATGGGATTATAATTACTCAGAGAAAAGGATTAAGAAAAATAGTAGTACCAATGTCACTCAGGAGAAAATTATTACATATTGCTCATGATAATTTTGGACACTTAGGTATACAAAAAATGCTTAACTTAATATCTCCAAACTATTATTGGCCCAACATGACAATAGATATTATACAATTTGTTAAACATTGTGATACATGCCAGAGAAATAAAAAAACAAAACAAAAAAGATTTGGCTTGTTACAAGCTATGCCAGCCACAGATCAACCTTTTGAATGTCTTTCTATTGATACTGTGGGTGGATTTAATTATTACAATTCAACAAAAAAATTCTTACACATAATAATAGATCATGCAACTAGGTTTGTTTGGGCTTTTCCATCCAAAAGTGTTACTACCGAAACATATACTAACTGTTTAAAACAAATTTTCAATATTCAAACACCTAAAACAAAACTTAGCGATAGACATAAATCTTTTAGGTCTCCAAGATTCAAAAAAATTTTCAGAAAATATCATATTCAACAACGTTTTACATCATCACATCACCCCCAAACCGATGGGAAGGTAGAACGAGTTAATCAAACTATAGTTACTAGACTCAAATGTAAAGTTAATTCCATTTCTTCTAAAATACCTTGGACTAAAGTTACGGAAGACCTAACTTGGCAGTGGACATTATACTAGAGAGAAGTATACGTCCTCGAGAAGAAATAGGTCTTTACTGAATTTGAAAGAAAATGCACTTTAAATCTGATTTTTTTCATATTTTTCCATTGAAAAGCGATTGACTGATTAAACAAAATTTATTTAGCTTAATGTATAGTCATTTTTATGATAAGTACCTGTAATATTAAAGATGCATGTATTTCTTCGCGCAAAAAATTTCTGGCGAGATGTTGGCGCTTGAAACAAATCGACTTAAAACCCTACGACCCCTCACTGTTAAGAGTGATTGATGTGTTACAGAAAATTCTCCGGTCATTACAGGAGATCATAGATTTTTTTATGTTCAATCAAATGTTTCATTTTTTAAACTGTTGAAGATAGGGTAAAAACTTCGATGAAGTTGAATTTTTCGGAAAATTTCACCTGAAGTACATACCAAGCATGTTGATAAAATATATAAAATAACAAGAATTTTCTTTTCTGTAAAAAAAAAAAAAAAGAGGGTATTTATTACGAGCATATGATTAGATTATAGAGATGGATTAAAATAATTTCTGCAGTGTAATCCAAAATGTGAATATGATTGTATTTATTTTAGAATAGAATAAGTAAAAAAAAGTTTTCCATTCTATTTCTATAGATTTTTTAAAAGTGATTTTATAATGTTTGGAATGAAATTTGTAACGAGATTTAATTAGATTATTTATAAAATTTACTTTTACTTTAAATATGAGCATATTTGAGTTCTGTTGAATTTGGGGTGCATTAAAATCTAAATAAACACTGAACACGATTTTTTTTTATTTCGAAAATAAGGACAGAAGAAAGATTTTTATGCATGTTCTGTGTATTTTACTATCAATTTAATGAACCTAATGCATTCCAAAATGATGAGAACCGAAACAACAACCGCAACGTTATTTCTAAATATTTTTCTACATTAAATCATGAATATATTTTTTTTAAATTAAAGCACAAAGTGTATTTTCAAAAATAAAAAGGTACATATGCGCGCTCTAAAAACAACAGTACAAGCTCTGAAAAAGGCTCAGTGCCTGGGCTAGCATTTTTTAGCAGATCTTTAGCGCTAAACTTTTCTTAGGAGTAATTAGTTCATAGTTTTCTCGATAAAAACATCACTGATTGTTTACTGTAAAAAATATATATTTTACTTCTTCCTTCGAAATGAAGAATCGAAAATATTGCTTTTGTAATATCAGTTTTTTAATGTTGAGAAGAATATTTTAAAGATATTTTTAGAACTTCTCCCGTAATTCAAAACATGAAATGTGATTATGTGAATAATGATATGATGCATAATAATGATTATGTATGCAACAGAAAAGGTATTGCTGCTTAAAATATTTAATTCATTTTTGTTAGCAAATAAATGTATCAAATTAGCAAGTGCTCTAACTTTGCAATCAAAAGACGTTTTCCATTTTTCTAGTAAGGCACAAGACCTTTCAGAAAATACTGTCAAAGTTGGCGTTTAGAGCCGAATTCTTAATGTGGCAGCACGATAAAGGATAAAAACTGTTAAAAATACCTTATTAACAGCAAATATTATAGAAAAACCTTACGTAAGTATTACAGAAAAGTATTACAGAGAAGTATTACAAAAAATCTCATTAAATACTGCTAATTTATGTCACAATAGATTTCACTTAATTTTTAAAATTGCATTTTTGAACATAAAATAAATGCAGTTTAAAAAGTTATTCTCACTGTTAAGGTGGTTTTCAAATGATCTGCTCAACAACGGGAAACTTTCTGACACATTTTCTGGTTCATTTTTAAAGACAAAGGCATGCCTGACGATTCATTTCGATTTGGAATCGAAATGACTTTCCAGTTTTTGATAAATAAATTTCTTATTGAGTTATGAGCGATTAGTGTCACGTGACGACCGGTCTTTCACCTTTATCGTGCTGCCACATCAAGAATTCGTTTCAAAACGCAAAAGGATCAAGGTCCATAAGCCATGTTTTTGGCCCATGAAATAGACTAAAACTCAGTTTTGTTATACTGACTTAATTATTTCACCCTTTAATGTTAGAAGGTTAATCCTGTACGATTTTAACAATAGTTTTTGCATTTTGTTCGGATTTATATGACTTACACAAGCTCAAAGTTCGTATTATTCTTATTAATCGAATTTTAGTCTTATTTCATGGGCCAAAAACACGGCTTATGAACCCTGATCTTTTGATAGTATTTTATGAAATATCTTATGTCTTACCAGAAAATTGGAAAACGTCTTTTGATTACAAAGTTTCTTAATAAGAGCACTTGCTAATTTGATACATTTATTTGCGAACAAAAATGAATTAAAAAAATTGTCATAAAGTAACCAGTTTGGAATTTATAACAGCCTTATTACAACATTATAAAAATGAAATGCTCCTCAAAATATTTAAATATTCAACTCCCTCCCCCCCCCCCCCACTTAAAAATGGTACACATAAAATTCTGCTTAAAATAGCATGCATTCATGTTAGGCTGTATATAACCGATTAAGTAGTACATTTAAAGTTTTAAAAGAATGCGAAAAAAAATTCTGCAGAATATATACATGCTAACACTCGAAAATTAGAACCTACTTTCTCTGGACCATACAAAATAATAAATAATCTTTCTGATGTGACCGATGAAATAGACAAATTTAATTATGAGACTAAATTAAATTCAGTTATTGTACATGTTTCTAAATTACGACCATATTTTTCACCAGATAATTTCAGACTATTTCATGAGCAACCCAAACAACAATCAAAACCACAACAAACATCACAATCACCATCACAAAATCAAACTAAAATAAAAACAATAGAATAAATTCTAATTCTTTAAATATCTCTTATTACCATAGTTTCAACAATATCAGGTATGTTCTTGGTGCGCAACGAGAATATTACTTGTTTTTGAGAGTTTTTGAGGTTAAGTAGACACCTTATGCAGGCATAAGATGTGTATTTTGATTTTAGGAATTTTCAAATTGATGTTGAAAAATGAAATTAAATGTTTAATTCTATATCAAAATAAATTATTTTTACTTTATTTATTTTTTCTTAAACCAATTGTTTCAAAAAGTTAATATTATGTTATTTATTTCAATAGATAGTCAAATAGTAACAGTTTATAAATATTTCTATAATTATATAAACATATGAATAATTGGATAATGGTGATGAATGATTTTACATTGATTGTTTTGTGTAACAAAAGAAAATTAAGTATTTAGACTAATTGCCTTTGTAGTCCATTTCTCAGCTAAAATTAACATATTTTTATTGTTATTTATTGTCTTTATTTATTCTAAATTTGCCGAAAAACAACTCTCTACATTTAGGATATGAATACTTATAACTTAACAGTATAATTTTGTAAAAGGGTATCAGAGACAGGAAAAAATTATTGTAAGGAACTACTGGTTGAGAGTTCATTTTCTAAATATTTAGATTTAAATTTATTTGGATTTTGAAATAATTATTGTATTTTTTTTTGTATACTTTCGACTGGCAAAAATACTTTCTTATATAATTAAAAAATAAGAAATTTATTTATTTGCTATGTAATTATTTTATTCTTCTACCAATATTTTCCCTAACAATAAATAAACAAACTGTGATGTATTCTTAAATTAGACTACTGTTATTATATTATTATTATTTCTACTATTATTATTTCTACTATTGAATTATATTATGAATTACTACATATGTTGAGAAGTATTAGTTATATTGAAAGTTATTATTGTTATATTTATGAATTGAATTTTATTATAGCATTTATTTATATTATTGAAGAGTTATATTATTTATTAGTGAAAAAATGTTTGACAAATATTAGTTAAAGATGTGGGATCTCACAGGAATATAACAAAGCTAACATATTCCAAATACAAAATAAACGAGCTCAGGAAAATAATTTGATAAACAAGCTTTTAAAAGTAGTTAATCATTACCAAAAGACTTGTTTATTATGTAGAAAATTTACTGAGATACTCAAGAGAAAGATGTTGTGACAAAATGCTAGCATTATAAAGTATTGGTAAAAATGACTACAGTTTTAAAATTTGATCGAAAAATGTCTTACTTTTCAGCCTTTATATAAAAACTGTATTTATAAAAGAGACTGTACTAATCATTTAAAATACAAAAACAAAACGAGGACTTATAATGATCCAAGAAAGAGACTGAATAAAAAATTTGGATCTAAAAAAATTCAAATTTGAATGAAGTCGAAATTTTTTTTCTCTCTCTTTGTTTTAACAATTTGCTTGTGACTACTTATTCTAAACTTTGTGAACTTGGTGAAAGCAAAATTTTGTTATTATTATTATTTTGTTTTTCTTGTTTATTAATATTTATTATTTATTGTTATTGCATTTTTTTTTGTGCACTTACAAATGGTAAGTGAGATTGTAACCATTTCTTGTATTATTTTACAGGTAAAATGCTCGTAGCTTTATTTTTATTTATTTATTTTATTTTAATTGATTACTATTATTTTATTATTTTTTTTTTGTTTTTGTTTTTGTTTTTGTAAACCATTGCTTCAGAAATTTTTCATCTCCTTGCTGACAGTCTCTAAATTTATACTATTCAAAATTCAAATTTCTAAAGTATTAAATTTATATTGTCTGAATTTATAGTTACGTAACTACTAACTTCATCCAAAATCTTTAAGGAGGGGGGATAATATTACAAAATTTAATTTTTTTTCTCAATCTGCTAAATTATTCTATAAAATTTTACCATTTAATAATATTCCGTATATAACCCCAGCTTATTAAAATAATTCTCATTCTTAAAATAGCCTTTTACTATCCATATGAAAGCCAATTAATCCTAATCCACTTAACAATATTTATTCAAAAGTAGTTAGCCTAAAAATGGCGATAGCTTTTTTTTAAATTTATTCTTTAAATAGAACATCTTTATTTTAATCGGTTATTAAAATTCATTAGTATTATTCCCGTGTAGTCAAATTGCTATAACTTCTTTATTTAAATGCTAAAATATCGCATCTCTTAAATTATTCCGCTCAAAAAACCTTATTTCCGTAAAGTTATTATATTATTAAATATTAGATGTCTATTAAAATATTTCCGAAAAACTTAATTCTTTCTTTTTCCCCCCTTCTACAAAGATTCATTTTCTTTTTATTATTATTATTTTTATTACGTATTAAATTCGAAGTTTAGCTACAACTTCAAAACAGATAAATTTGTTTGTTGATATGGCAGGCATCTGGTACAAGATTATCCGAATATTCTGGAAAAGCGTAGAACATTTTCCGCGGTAAGGAAATCATTTTACGACGAAATAATTCCACCGGAAATACTAAAAGAGTTCCTTAAAAAACCTTTTGATTTGATAAAAGTTGATCACGTGACGTATTCTGTCTTCTTACGCGAGCTAGTTTAAAAACACGTACTGATCCTGAAACGGAGAGAATTTTTGACGTTGGGGTATGCTAAAAGAAAAGGGACGGATTTTGTAAAATAATGGAACGTTGTCATCGAAAAGAACTTGACAGTGGAGATTTTTTACGTTTAGCGTTGGCTAACGAGCAGAGTAAAACTGTAACTACCTTTTAATACGGAACTTCGTCTTTTAGTTAATTATGTAGAGAAAACTGGTAAAGTTTTAGAAGGGTTTCGTGCCCAGTGGATTCAATCCATTCACCTAAAGAATGACATTAAATTTGGGACAATTATTGACTGTCGCAATGGATGGTACTGCTGCATAGATTTAACTACAGACTACCGAGCATTCCTCCTGAAGTGATGTCTTCAACTGTCAATAAACTTTTTCTTCTACTGAAAACGGACTGAAATTATTTGTTGTTGGCGACACCACACGGCCTCCTGATGCGATCTAGAAGGGAAACCTGGCACAGAGTTAAACCTGTTTGTCAACGAGCTTTCGACTGCCATTCACACCGAATTCGAACTTGAAAATACTACATATATATATATATATATACACTATATGGCCATTAATGACCGGCAACTTTCAATTTTAGACATTTTGTCGAATATTTAAAAATATACTTGTCAGATTCTTCTGGAATTTTAGGATTAAAAAGAACAGGTTTGGCTTCATATTTATCAATGTCAATTTGATAAGGAGGACAATTAGGGAGCTAAAAAAATATTAAAGAAAAAAAGAATACTTTGATTCACCCTGTAAAATAAAACGCACAGAATATACATAGGCAGACATTGTACAATATGTGTATTCATTTGTGTAAGAATAGCATGTATAATAATAGAGATATAGCGATTTTTTTTTAATTAAAAAAATTCTTGCATGTTTTTTGCTTATAACATACAGGGTTTTTAACCAAATTTAACGCCAGTTTCAGAAAAATTGACAAAATGTAGTAGAAATAATATAGTGCAATTGGAATATAAATATATTAAATATTTAAGGAAATATGGGCAGTTGTATAAAATAATTTTTATCTGCGCATGCGCGAACGATAACAAGGATTTTTTTGCATAATTTAATAGTCAACTCTATCGAACAACTTATTAAAAAAAATCAGTCAAATATCGTAAAAATTTAGAGAGATATCGGCGTTAGAGTGAGCTGTGTTTTAGCTTCTCACAAAAACTTGTTGAATGATAAGGGATTGTTCACAAATTGTCATGTTTAATTTTTATACTATATTTCATTTTTAATTGATACTTTAGTTTGCCTTGGAAAACATCATTTCACCAGGTTATAATAGTTTTGGAACGGATCCTTTGATTTTGATTATTCTGTTTTAGTTCGAATAAGCTCGTTAGGGTAGTTTTTCAAAGAGAACTAAAGTATCATTAAAAATTGAAAAATAGTATGAGAATAAAAAATGACAATTTGTTGAAAATCCCTTATCATTCAGCGAGTTTTAGGGAGAAGCTAAAAAACAGCTCACTCTAACGCCGATATCTGTCTAAATTTTTACGATATTTGATTGATTTTTTTTAATAAGTTGCTCGATAGAGCAATTAAATTATGCAAAAAAAATCCTTGTTATCGTTCGCACATGCGCAGATAAAAATTATTTTATACAACTGCCCATATTTCCTTAAATATTTAATATATTTATAATCCAATTGCACTATATTGTTTCTACTACATTTTGTCAATTTTTCTGAAACTGGCGTTAAATTTGGTTAAAAACCCTGTATGTTATAAGCAAAAAACATGCAAGATTTAATTTTTTTTTAATCGCTACAACTCTATTAATATACATGCTATAATTACACAAATGAATACACATATTGTACAATGTGTGCCTATGCATATTGTGTAGCGATAGATCATTTCGTGCATTTTATTTTACAGGGTGAACCAAAGTATTCCTTTTTTTCTTTAATATTTATTTAGCCCCCTAATTGTCCTCCTTATCAAATCGACGTTGTTAAATATGAAGACAAACCTTTTCTTTTTAATCCTAAAATTCCAGAGGAATCTAACAAGTATATTTTTAAATATTCGACAAAATGTCCAAAATTGAAAGTTGCCGGTCATTAATGGCCATATAGTGTATATATATATATATTATATATGCATGCATGTAGATGTGTATATACTATTTCAGTATAAAATTAAACGAGAAATTTATATTGTTAGCATCATTCAAATAAATAAAGTATTTTTTTCTCTTTTTTAGAAGAAGATGTAATCGTTGATCCGTAAACATGCATTGGAAGATTGTTCATTTTTGTACTTAAGGATCTTTTGTACTTACGGATCGTTAATCTTCATAAGATCTAATTATTTAATGCACATTCGTTGATAATTATGATGATGATTATATAATGTAGATATTTGATCCAATATAAGACAATTCTAAGTCTTAAAATATTTTTATGCATTGTTTGAAATTTTAACATTAAATAGTTTTATATGAATCTCATAAAATTATATATTATATATTTAACGGGGGTGCTTTAAATATACCCTACCCTCTTCGTATAAATAATATTTAACGAGCCTGAGAGAGAATAATGCTTTTGACTTTTTGAGAAATAATACATCAAGAGATCGGTATTATTTTAGAACAGAAGGTACCATTTCTTATAATATAATTAAAAGTGTACTTATGTCGTAATAAATTTTGAAGATTTATATTATATTTATATAGATATTTATTTAACTACGAAAAAATAAACAGATATACATAAGTCAATTAGAAAAAAATACATTACAAAGTTAACTTATTTGTATAAAAAATTTTTAAATGCTACCTTTCGGGCCAATCCTTAAACATATTTTTATAATTTTTAAAGCTTTAACATAATATTTTTCATTAATGAATAATTTGTTGAAATTTGCGATATTGATTAAAAAATTGATTAAAACCATACCTAAAGTGAGTTCTGAGATAATAGTGCATATATATCCAGTCTATTTCCAACTATATATTTTTGACTGTGTAACCAATGTGCGTGTTGAGTTCCGGCCGATTTAGAAACCACATATTAATGCACTGCAATTAATTGACTTTTGTATATAAAGGGAGACTGGTGCATTATATAAAATTTCTCTTTATTACAAAATAAATCACAGTTTTTGGACAAAAGAATTTGCAATTTAGAATTTTTTATCAGAAAAAACTGAGTTTATCTATGCATAACAAAAGAAAAATAAGTGAATTATGCCGTTTCAAGTGATCTAAAAAGTTATTTCAAAATACCATCTGTATGTAATCTAATTCGTTAAGACATTTTGAATAAGTATAAAAAATACCGTAAATTATACAGTAGGAATACTGCAATGAGTAAAAGTATGTCAAATCGAATTGTCTGGCAAAAATATCTAGTCCCAACTTTTATACATCTTCAATTTAAAAAAAAATACTCTTCGCAGTATTTTATACAATACCTAATAACTTGGACACCAAGTCAATAACTTCACATATCCGATATTATTTATGGATTGGAGGTTTATATACGATGTTTTTCATGGCAATTGGAATATTTCAATTCTTGTTGCACTTTTGGATCGAAATAATAATATCTAACTTCAAAATAAAAATTTTGATATTTTGAAATCAAAATGTTTGATATTCTAATAAATTTACAGGAATTTCTACGTCATAAATATACTGTCACCTGAGAGATAATTACCCATTCAAATTCTACTCATTCAGATTTTCATTCAAATCTGATTTGAATGAAATATGGTTAAAAGTACGACCTTTTCAAATTATCACATTTTTAAGTTGTTTGCTTAATTATTTAAAATTGTCAGATTAATTTTCTTAATAAAAGCATTATTGTAGTAAATTTATCCTGGGCTCTCGTTTTATCAAAAATAAAAGCCTTATTTGCAAATATTACTTAAGTTAAATTTTATATTTTACAATTCTATTCATAAAGATGAAGTAAAATTTCACACTTTTACATATCTTAAGAAACGAATTAAAGACATTTAACAATTTCATTAATTTCGATGCATGTTTTTCATCTTTTAAAATTTATTCCAATTTAAACAATTTGTATGAGACAAAAACAATATAAAGCATCTTAATCTACTATGAAACACATAATGTTGTGACATGCTTTAAAATTACATTTTAGCAATAAATTTCGTATTTATTGTGAACTCCAATCGATACATATTCAAGGAATAGATGATTCGTAAAAGAATAGGCTTTCTGCAAAACATAACACTTATATGGTACCATCTGAAGTTGATCATTTATTAGAGATCTTCCCAATTCTTGCATTTCTTATCACGGAGGTATGTCCGCATATAACTGAAAATTACTGTGATCTTTAGACGGAAAAATCTCTTAAACGCTATAAGAGACATTCCGAATTTGAATCATTCGATTCTTGTACTTCTAGGAATTTCCGCACCACCATAGTGGTGCACTCGTCACATTTTTAACATTCTTGTAACTTCATTGAGATTTTACAGAATTTTCTAACATATTAGCATTTCCTTATTTACGAAGCTTTTTTGTATCAGGGTTCGTATGTGTGTTTATACTTGAATACCACTATATCCGAAAAGTAATTTTCGCTTTATTTAATTACAAGATTCTACTATTAAATAAGGCTAAGTTTACTTTTTAGAAATAGTAGTATTCAAATATAAGCACCCTACGAACCCTGTGTAGCTTTCAAGATAATTTTCATACATGGTTTTTTTTTTAAATCATTGTAACTAAATACAATAATGCAATGCCATATAGCTAGCTATATATTGATATGTTTATTTCTGTCTACATTCATTCAAAACGTACTCAAAAAGGGAACATATATTTATATACTTTTCTAGTACCAGAAAAAATACATGATGATATTTATATGAAATTAAAAAGAGGCACACATTAATTGTATGACTTTTCTGGGGTTCCAAATCGTGTAATCAAGTAGTCATTAAAAGACAACTTGAGAAATAAAAGCAAATAGGCGAAATCATCCTAATTTATTGCGGCACATTATAGGGTCTATCATGTATATTTTTTAATGTGTATTGTGTAACAAGATCAATGCCTCTAAAACGTGCGTAGTCGCCTATACGTTCTCTTTTCAAAGAATGAAACACATATGCAAATGTGGCTTATTATACGATTTTACTCAATTGCGCATTTATGATGCGAGAGTTGGGATTTCAGAGGGCGACTCCCCGTATGTTGTGATGTGTTGATTTCTTTCAGCTCTGAAAAACGGTAAGAAAACTATTACAGTATTTAAAATAAAGCCAATCTTGAGCTGAGCTCATGGAGTTCGTTGTGGGTAAATTATTATAATTGCAAACAACACATGTTTTCTATTTTAGAGTGGAAAAGCCAAAAATTCATAAATTGGCCCATCGTTGACAGTTTTTGGAAACAGTTGGGAAATGGTAGGGTTGGGAATTTTAGCATTGGAAAATAGAAAGGTACAGAGGCTTTTCTAATTTGGACCGTACCGCAGCATGATTATGAGAAGCTAATGGTCAGGCCACTGTTGGTACTTTGTTGGCAAATTATTCATTGGCCAATAGTATGGCATGACAGGCATAGTTTGTGCTAATTAGAAATGCTCTGTTAGTGGGCTGTCCCTTTTGAATTATCGCCAGTTCACCGCCAGTTGAATTAAAAAATATATCCGTCATAATATATGTTTATATACTGTGTATGAGGTCAGTACGAGAGTTATAAGTAATTCACTATTCACCCATTCCCTGTTTTTGAGAATTTATTAATTTGATGTTGCATATTTCAAATGTTTTTGAGGTTTAATTTGTTTGAGACAGTCAGTTTTAGACACAACCTTAAACAGTTTCATGTGTAAAAATATTTTCAAATAGCATATTTTAGAACAAATAGAAAAACAAAGGTTTTTTTTTTTTTTTTTTTTTTTTTTTAAATAAAAGGTTGCGTAAAATTGTAAGATATAATAATAACCAACAAAATAATTGGAAAACGTTTTGCAATTGGATGTCTAAATACCTTCAAAAACGTTTCATCGAATTATTCAAGTCGTTTTTCAATTTTCAACCTTAGAATGGAATATTTGAAAAATGAATAAAATGTCAATTTTTCATTTTATTTTTCAAATTTATATGTGTAACTTTTGTGTTTAGAATACAACATTACTTTTCAAAAATAAATAAATAAATAAAAGAAAAAAAGAAATGACAAAGAATGGACAACAAATTTAATCACTTAATAACAATTCTGGAATTCACCTCGCTTAAAATTGAAATTGTTCCCCTGTATGCTACACGTTGGAAACCACTGCTCTAAAGAAAATGGTTTAGGAATTAGCTGTTAGATAACGATAACAGGAGACACCTTGTATAATAATGAAAAAATATCAAGTTAATATAATAGGGTGATCTGTCATTTACAGTACTCTATCAATTGTACAACATTCTTCTTTGTTCGTTAAGAGTAGTATAAATGATAGACATGTGTAGTTCTAAGAGTTCTTTAGATCAATTTTAATTGGCCAATTAAAGACACTACGGCTGTTCCAATCAGCTCGTAATCTGGTGCTGCCATTTTTCGTTATTTTTTTATTTGTTCGTCTCAGAAGAATGGATTTTCTTCTAAATCCTTGAAATGTTATTAGATAAATTTCTTGATTGTGATCCCTTTGTTGCATTGGATTTTCACAAAACATATCAATTAAGGAGAGTGATTATGTTTTGTAATGTTGAATTCTCACCAGAATTTTTTTAAGTTTTCTGTCGAAATATTTAAATGCAATTTCACAATCAAATTATTGTAATAAAATTCTGTATAAAAATTCTGGTATGTGTGATTAAAATTAAGTGGTTTAAAAAATATCCCACCGCCCTTCAAGTGGTTAAAATAACTAAACTACGTAAATGATACATAATTGAACTGATAATTGAGCATGCGAAACGGAAACATAACAGAAATCTAAAGTTTATTGAATAAATGAAAAACTCAAATAAAGATCTTAACATTCATATTGGATTAATATGAAACAATAATAAAATCCAATATGCTATTTTAAAACTAATTAATCCCTCTTTTTTAAAAATTCCTAATTCTATCACCATTAAGGCATTATCCCATATTTACCACTTAAAAAAATTATTATTATTGAAAAAATTACTATTACAGATTATTGAGGAAACAAACAAAAGTATAAAATTCAATTAATTTACCAAATTCTATTATTTTTTTAAACAGCATTACAGATAAGATGATTGTACAATCTACAACTATAAATTGTATACATCTGTTTTACAGTTCCTCAGCATTACTCAATTTTACTCAGAATTAATATATAATATTTCTCGTGATTAAACTAGAAGAGAATTTTGGCTCTTTTTAACATAATTATTTAAAGTAAAAATACACGCTAAGTCAGATAAAATAGTAACAATAATTAAAAATCATGCTTCAGGTATAGATTATAACACACTTTCCAACACCAACAGAATTTTATTAAGAAATTTCATTTTTTCATAGAATAAAATGAGATATATATAAATACTCAATTTTTAAAAACATGAACTCAGTAATAATCCTATTTCAACAATTCCTGTCAATATCCGGCAATGTGTGCGAATTATTTCGTGAACCTCTGTATGCGATCTATAAAATTCATATACACCACCTAATAAAGTCAAATTTTATAAGTTTAACCCGTCAGCACACGCGCTGGGATAAAATCTATTACTTAAAAATGTGCGAAAATAGTTCGTGATCATTCTGAGCTTTATAGTACCTTTCCAGTTAAATGATATCAAGATGTGGCCAAAAAGAATTTACCTCTGGTTGTGTATTTTCCATTCTTTTGTTATAAAAATGTCACGCGGGAGGAAATTTACCCCACGCGTGTTATAACGTAACCCATAATGATAGGAAAATGTTAATGCAAATGTTTATGTAAAAAATATAGTGTGCAAATAATGATATAATTTTTCTTTTAAACGTTAGCAATTCTTGCACATACAGTTTCTATACATCAGTTTTATACTTTTTTGAATTTTCATGGCTGAATTTGGATTGTAAAAGCTTTGTATGTAATGATATGCAAAAAATCTTAGTGCGAGATTTTTTTTTTTTTTTTTGCTTTCCATATAAAAGAACTTTTTATTTTAAATTAATTTATGTCCTTTATTGTGTGATTTACAGTTTATTTCAATATATAAATTTTTGTTTATAATCTAACCGGGGGGAAATTGACACAAGAAAACCCATTGGGGTAAAATTTATCCCGCGCGTATAGTAACGTAATGGAAAGGGGCGCGTGTGCTGACGGATTAAAAATGCATACCACAGCAAAAAAAAGCACTTCTAGCATATATCGATCTTAGTCGGACCTGTTAAGGAATTCTTTTGTGTGTCTCTATAAATGAATGATAAATACTCCATAATCTATAGAAAACAGGTTGTAGCGCACTTCTGTGATTGTTTGCATTATGCCGAAGTATCATAACATTATTCAAATACATCGTAAACGATTTTCCACCATAGATCATAATGTAATGGAATTTTTTGGGGCGTTCCTGTAAGCGAATTATAGATGCCACTTATTCTATACTCCTGAGAAACCAAGTTGTAGCCACCTCATTAATGCGTATCGATCTCACTACATTTGAAATATTGTAACATCAATGAAATGCACCGCAAATAGTTTAATGGATAAATACTATGCACTCCATAATCTATAGAAAACAGGTTGTAGTGCATTTCTGTGACTGTTTACATTATGCCGAAGTATCATAACATTATTCAAATGCATTGTAACGATTTTCCACCATAGATCATAATGTAATGGAATTATTTTGGGCGTTCCTGTAAGCGAATTATAGATGCCACTTATTCTATACACCTGAGAAACCAAGTTGTAGCCACCTCATTGATGCGTATCGATCTCACTAAATTTGAAATATTGTAACATCAATTAAATGCACCGCAAATGGTTTTTCCCATAAACAATAATGTAACGGAATTATTTTTTGTGTCCCTCTAAACTAACTATAAGTGCTACACACTTCATTTTCAATAGAGAACATTCTATAGTATGCCTCAATAAAATATAAATTTTTTATGACAATACGAGTATAATTACGAGAGTGAGAGTACGGATTGACAGACAGACGGAATATTTACAAACCGAATTCATTAACACTTTTCAACTATGTTGTAAGTGTTAAAAATCATTTAAAATCAAAAACCTAAAAGAATTTTTTTTAATATGTATATGAAAATTGACATTAAAATTACAATAAATAACACTTAAAATCTATTTCAGTGGCGAAGCAGAAACAGAAAATTCAATATTGCTTGCAAAATTCGATAAATATGAACTATGTTGTATACAGGACGATGGTAAAATAATAGATTGAAGATGCGTTTGTGAATCGTTATAGAATAGGCCATTTTCTTTTCCCATATATGAGAAACCAAACTTAAATTTCATATCAGTATTTTTTACTTTTGAGTATCCTGATCTCCTCAGTATATATCTGAGCAGAAGTTCCTTAATTACTCGCATTTGGCAAGGAAATACTGATAACTAATGGCAAAGTGTTTTCATGTACCAGAAACGAAAATCTGTTAACGTCTTCTTGTCGTCGTTTTAGAAACCCACTTATCCACTTTCGCTTGAACCTGATATTTGGATCAGAACTAATAAAACGGAAAAGCTGAAATGAGAACAATTTTTATGGAAAGACATATATATAATAGAACACTTAACATAATTTGAAGTTAAATGGACAGCATTCATGTTTAATTTAGATGATTTAATTAGAGGAAACCACCCTTCCTTCGAGGAAGGGTGATTTTCTCGTATGTCTCGTATGTGTCTCGTTAAGTTTCTTAAAATAACTAATATTCCAAATAAAAGAGGTAATAAATTAATATATTAAACAGCGTAATTTAAATTCAAATAGATAGTTATAACAGAAATATTTTATTACTGTAAATGTATGGAATATGGTATGTTGTGTTTATGTCCACCTATGCACTTGCAACAATGCAGTGAGAAGCACACATTAGGCCTGCCCTTTTCCTAAATTTGGTGAAGAAAGCTCAGTTAACGCATTCAACATAGTAAAAGAGGTAATAAATTAATATATTAAACAGTGCTATTTAAATTCAAATGGATAGATAGTTTAGTTAAAACAGAAATATTAAGCAGAAATGTATCGAATATGGCATATTGTGTTTATGTCAACATATGCTCTTGTACGCAAAGCAACAATGCAGTGAGAAGCACACATTGGGCCTAACTTTTTCCTAACTTTCGTCAAGAAATCTTAGTTAACGCATTCAACATAGTAGAAGTGGTAATAAATTAATATAGTAACGAGTGTTATTTAAATTCAAATAGATAGTTATAACAGAAATATTAATTAGAAATCTATCGAATATGGCATGTTGTCTTTATGCCCACATTTGCACTTGTACGCAAGGCAACAGTGCAGTGAGAAGCACACATTGAACCTACCCTTTTCCTAATTTTGGTCAAGAAAGCCTAATTAGCGCATTAAACATTGTAAAAGTGGTAATAAATTAATATATTAAACAGCGTTATTTAAATTCAAATAGATAGTTATAACAGAAATTTTAATTAGAAATGTATGGAATATGGCATGTTGTCTTTAAGTCCACATATGCACCTGTACGCAAAGCAAAAGTGCAGTGAGAAGCACACATTGGGCCTACCCTTTTCCTAACTTTGGTCAAGAAAGCTTAGTTAATGGATTCAACATAGAATCAATACTATTGTATTAATAATATGTACCTTAAAGTGCGAAAGTAATTTTGAGCAATAGGCAGAAAACTTGCAAGTTACTTTACACATTTATGTATATGCCACATTAATACATATAAATAATGTTTTGTCTCACATCCGTACTGCATATGACCAGAATGTTTGTTTCATTTCAAAACACTGTTTTAAGTACATTTACTCTATTAAAAACTGATTTCCATGAAATAGAAAAAAAACCATACACATTTTGTACAGGAGAAGATAATATTTTTCAATCAACAGAACCAAATAATTTATCAATCATATTTTGAAATAAAATTTTTATTTCAACACCAATCACAAGGTTCTCCTTTTCGCACAAGCTCCTCTTACTCCCACGCATCTAGACTATAGCTTCAGATAATTCCATTTATAAAGCATGTTTAAAACATTGTTTTTGCTAATTGAAAATCTTTCATTTATTAATTTGAAATGTACGTCTTTATTTACAAATTTTCATTTTTTTTCTTATAAATCTATAATTATATGTTTGTAATTTTTCAAAACGGATTGAGCCATAAGCAGAATGTACGGATTTTAGAGAGATTCATATAGCAGGCATTTCTAGGAACAACAACAAAAAAAAATAGAGAGAAAAAGCGTTTACAGTCCTCAAATCGCCTTCGAAAATTTACACGGTGATAAAATCCTTATTTTATTTCATAAAAAATATGCTGTATTTCATTTCACTTACCAGTAGCGAACTTTCGCGCACGATTATTCAGAGCTTAGCCTATAACTACTGGTACGTGTATACCAAAGTTTGGAAATCCCTGCATTTATACATATAAAAATATTTATACGTTAAATTAAATACACTGCTCAAAACAATTAAAGGATATTTGAAGTTTTATATAAAATAAAGATATAAACGAAATTTTTTTTGCCGAAAATAGAAGAAGAGAATCACAAATGCAAATTTTTCTGGTTTTCAAACTGTGGAGTATGCAAATTTTAAGTTCGACGTCAAAAATGTCGCTTCAGCGGCAGCGACTTTCAACTGGATAAAAGAGAATGAAGACAAGGATGATCGGCATTCAGTGATTGCTTTGTTTCGATGAGTACGATGTCTCAGCGAAGTCATTTGACAGATTCAGAAGCTTGGAGAATTGTTGGTAGGTTAGAAGGGGGCCAAACTCAAGCCGAAGTAGCGCAAGCCATTGTAGTGTCACAAAGTGTCATTTCCAGGATCTGGAACCGTTTTTTGGAGAGTGGATGTGCAGGCCGAAGACCAAGGCAAGGTCGTAGATGGGCAACAACGCCCAATGAAGATTGGTATTTAGCGTTAACAGCTCGGAGACACCGAAACATGAACGCTACTCTTCTCCAACAACACCTTCGCTCAGCTACAGGCACCACGATTTCAACTCAGACTGTCCGAAACCGGTTCCATGCTGTAGGTCTGTATGCTCGCCGACCGATGGTATGTGTTAGATTAACATCAAGGCATCGTCGCGACCGCAGGGAGTGGGCAACCGAGCATGTCAACTGGAGGAGAAATGAATGGAGCAATATTCTGTTTTCTGACGAGTCCCGTTTTTCTGTGCATCCGGATAATAGGCGTATTTTCATCTGGAGGGACCGTGGCAGGAGGAATAATCCTGCGTTCGATGTGTGTCAGATTTGGCGAAAGTGTCAGATTTGGCGGTGGAGGAGTGTTGGTGTATGGTGGCATCTCCATTGACGGGCGCACTGACCTCTACATCATTCGAGATGGAGCTCTGACTGGTCGCCGATATAGGGATGAGATCCTCAGACCTATTGTAGTCCCTTACGCTGCAGCAATCGGAGATAACTTCATTTTAATGGACGATAACTGCAGGCCACATCGTGCAAACCTGGTGGAGGATTTCCTTTTCGAGGAAGGAATCGTTCGAATGGAATGACCAGCGTGTTCTCCAGACATGAATCCAATCGAGCACGTTTGGGACGCTCTAGGAAGACGAGTTTCTGGCCGCCAACAACCAACACAAACTCTCCAAGAACTGGAAACAGCTCTTCTGGAAGAGTGGGGCAGAATACCCCAACTCGTCATTAATAGCCTCATTGAGTCCATGCCTCAAAGGTGTTCAACGTTGCTGGCCGCCCGTGGAAACCATACCCCCTACTGAAAATGATTTTCTTTGAAGAAAACACCTTTTCTTATTCTTTTTTTCTCATATGCACAAATTGTGTTTTTTTCCTTTTGTACACAAATGCGCAATAAAATGCATGTATTTCTGCCAAACATGTGTAATTTATTCTCATATAACCTACTATGTCTGTCAACCATGTATCAATCAGCTAAAAAGTTTCCCAGATACAAAATCCACCTAAAACTGCAATATCCTTTAATTGTTTTGAGCAGTGTATATATATATATATATATCGTCGCTACCATGTCAAACTATCGAATGTGAAAAATGCATTTTTCATTATTTTTAAAAATTGGCCGATTGTCACCACTAAATTTTATTAGAATTATTCGCCTTGTAAGATATTTAATAAAATT
The DNA here is from genome assembly GCA_963931845.1 of Maratus michaelseni. Classification (NCBI taxonomy): domain Eukaryota; kingdom Metazoa; phylum Arthropoda; class Arachnida; order Araneae; family Salticidae; genus Maratus; species Maratus michaelseni. Next base: position 259,576,322 of record OZ007589.1, on the reverse strand, counting down.
TCTGAGAAGAAGGTTTGCTAGTTTGACCTTTTTTATTCAGAGATGCCTAATTTATACCGGAAATTTTGAGAAAAGAAATTTTACTTTAAGTAGTTACCTAATGTCTCTCATTAAATAAAGCAAAAATTTATGTTTTAAATTTCTGGTATGGATTCGGAATTTTTAAATACAGAAGGAGGCCAAACTGGCAACGTTTGTGAAGTACTATTAAAATTTAGTGGTTACAATCGGCCCATCATTAAAAGTGATAAAAAATGCATATTTCACATTTGATAGTTTGACATGGTACCGACGATATATATATGCAATTTCATTATTTTTTTTTTCAGGGAAAAAATGCCATATTTGATAGTTAACAAAATAATTATTGTTTTTATTTCAATAAATATACAATTGGAATTAATAAGATTGTAAAGAACTACAATCTGAGCTATAAAATAAAATATTTCGTAGATATGCCTATTCAAATTATCACTTACATAATTTTTTTTATATTTTTTGTATGTCAATAAATGAAAATAGCAGTATAATTTCAGGAAATTATCAGATATTTAAGCGATTGTTCACCATACGCATGAAATCACATAAATTGTAGGCAACCTGTTATATAAATGTAGCTATAATTTCTTAATTTACAAAGTTTTTAGTAACTGGTTGATAGTAAAAATCATGTTTTTCCAGAAAATTAATGTAATGTTTTTAATTCTGAAAAACTATTTCTAATGTCACTGGAAGTTCTTAAAATATTCCTGATTTTTAGGTTGCGACTTCCTTAATCTCAATATTAAAAGATATATTTTATTCTTGATGTCGTTTGAATATACATTTGCTTTTACTTCAATACACATTTCCTGTTTGAGTGATGAAACTAAATCAGCTATAATTTCATTTCCAGTGATCGTATAAAGAAAACTAAAACCGTTTTCCATAGATAATTATACAATCTTTCAAATAAAAGACGCAAAATTTAAATGTGATAATTGCCCAACTTTTGCCATTTGAACGTAGTAATTAAATGAGGTTTCCTATAGCAGATTAAACTAAAAGCCTTCCAATACCATTAACAACTATTAAATTAACCCATTTCTTAAAATTAACTAAGAAAATATTTGAGAGAGTTTCTGAAAATTTTGGAATTTCTGTTTCAAAAATTCTCAAACATGATTCCAGTTTATATTCAGAGAGAAATCTCAAAAGCAGAGATTTAAATCTAAATGTCTTATATTTTATGTTCCAGTCTTAGTCTTCCAGCCCAGACAAACTCTGAAGCAAAAAGATTGCTGAGATTCCAAAGATTTCTAATGTTTTCTGGAACTATTTGACATTCAAATTAATTCCAAGTGACATTTATTTAAGTTAGATATTTACTCAAAATTGTCTGGATAGTTTTACTATCTTTCATAAAAGCTGTTTTATGAGATATTTGCATTAGTATCTGTCTATGATCATTATGGGTGGAGCCTTCAGTCTTTATATTTAAGAGTCATTGCATGAGCATATCAGGCAGGGGGTTTCCATCACCATATCAGAATTTCTTTATTTTTTTTTCTTGTGTTGTCTTGCCCAAGGAAAGAACAAATCTCAAACATTTTTGTTATATCTATTTTAGTTTTGGAGTTAGGGGAGGTCAAAGTTCCCTAGACCAGGGCGTAGAAATAATTTTGTGTCATTTTTGCCACTTCATTCTCTCAACTGTAACAGGCTCTGATGTGCTTCAGAGATTTTTTGTTCTCTAACTGATACTATACCTTGAACATTAACATCTCAAATTGAAAATTCATTTGAAGATGGTCAGAGCCCCCATACAGGGCCCTCCCAAATACCCTTAATTTCGTAAAAAACGGTTTTTAAGAATGCTTTAAATCTTGGCTCTGATGTGATACAAAGAAAATTTTTGCACAATGTACTTAGACATTTCCATACAAAAGGAATTTAAGCTTAATATTTTTTTAAGGTCCCTGGAGCCATTCGGTATGGGGGCCCAAACATGGACCTGAACGCTAATTTATGTAACTTCAAAGCATTGGTGTAGCGGGCTCTGACCTCCTACATGAAAACTTTTTGCATGGAGTTGTAGCATCAACATAGTAGTTTCATGTTATGAAAAAATATATTTTGAAGGTATCACCATTTTGAAGAAAAATCCAATAGAGTACACAGGTTTTGATGGTGTAATTATGTGTTTGAAGCTTCTTTTTTTTAAATATAACTATCAAATATTTAGTTAATTAATAAGAATAAAACTATATATTTTGTAAATGTAGAAAAATATAAATGGCAACAGTGTTTACAAGAATAAGAATAATTGTATAAATGTAACAAACTGAGTGGCAATGCTGTTAAGTGGTGGCCATTTTGAAATCTTTTGTTATGGTAACTTGGTTATTTTGGAGAGAAAGACTAGCTTAGTACATTTTAAAAGGTGAGTTTTAGAAACTGTATCTAGCATATTACTTAAAACACTTACAGAATTAAAAGATAAATTTATATTTTGGAATAAAAAACTATGTGACATAAAACAGTTCTATTGTTAGGTTTAACAAAGTTCAAACAAAAAAGGATTACCTTTGTAAACCTACAATCAGTATAAAAAATACTTCTAATTAGTGAAGCTAATTTTCAGTTACTCCTGGGGGTAATTTTCAATAGGAAATTGCATTTTTTTTTTTTACATAATTGAGAACAAGTTTCAAATTGCATTATAAGTCCCAATTTACATTGGTACTTTTCGGTTAGCTGGGCGGCAGTTATATATATACATGTATACACACACACACACACACACACACACACACACACACACACACACACACACACACACACATCCATATACTTAAAGCTAACCTGCTTTTCAGTTTTTCGTGCAAAAATGCTATTTATACGCATGCGCGAGCATTCAGCTAATCAGCTAGAGGCTTTTACTATCTTCAGACGCGATGTTCCAGCCAATGAGGTGAAGGCTTTTTCCTCTCTCTAGAAGCGTATGTGTTCCATTTGGTTGTTCGGTTGTTGAAACTTTATAGATTTCTTTTATTAAGGTATTTTTTCATTTTACCGTATTTATTTTCTTTTTAAGTCGTATGTATTTTACTACTTTGAATTTTTTATAACTAACCCTTTTTTTGAGAGAGAGAGAGATTTCGTGGCACGAAATTCCGCGAATCGTTTCCGATGTAAACAAACTAATTTTAAACTTTTAATATGTAATTCTGTGTGATATGATTAAATTCAGGTTTTCTCAGCGACGATCACAGTATTTTTACGAAATAATTTTTGTATTAATCAAGCTTTTTTGATTATTAAGCATAGCTAAACACGAAAGAAAACTTTGTTATTTTAAGATTTTGATGTGAATTATTTGCGTACATTTCTAAGGCGAGTTTCACTGAATAATTCAAGAAAAAATAATCTCATCATTATACATATTTAGTTATGCATTATTAGTTATTTACTTGGCCTTTACTTTTAATATTTCAAACTTACAGCTGAATGTAAATATTAAAACATTTGAAATACTGTATTCGTAAAATGAAATTTCAGCTTAAACACTCGACAATTACTTTTAGTTATGCATTATTAATTATTTACTTGGCCTTTACATTTAATATTTCGAACTGACAGTTGAATGTAACTATTAAAACATTTGAAATACTGTATTCGTAAAATAAAATTTCAGCTTAAACACTCGACAATTACTTTTACTTATGCATTATTAATTATTTACTTGGACTTTACTTTTAATATTTCAAACTGACAGCTAAATGTAATTATTAAAACATTTGAAATACTGTATTCGTAAAATGAAATTTCAGCTTAAACACTCGACAATTACTTTTAGGTTACATTCAGGTTTTCTCAGTGACGATCACAGTATTTTTACCAAATAATTAAAAGTACTACATGCATGCATCTATCTATCTATATTAGAAATTGTGCAGGTTTCTGGTCACTGTTTTGTTTACATATTTTAAACAAAAATTTCAATTTAATAATGCACTGAAAATTATAATGAATGCTTACAATTAAACACAACAACACAAAACAAAAAATTTCACAAAAACACATTATTTCACCGATATTTTCCCACAACTAATCAATAAATTTCATGATATTTTATTGCAATTTTAAACAATGAACTTTAGTACTTTTCTGTTATACGGACACTATGCCAAAATGTATGTATGTATGTATGTTTGGCGACAATGGTGTCTGTATAACGGAAAAGTGCCTGAATTATTATTTTTATATATATATATATAAAATATAAACATAATTGGCGACACAGCAAGTTTTCTGGATGTGAAAGGCGGAGATGAATTTCATTCATTCAATGACCGTTTTAAAAGTTTCAAGTTTGGATTGAGTGCACCTGAACATAAAAACCGATACCTATTTCTATGTTCATGATTGAGTTATTTGGATATCTTTTCGTATAGCACAGAAAATCATTTCTCCCGCTTTCGTAATACAGATAAATTCTGGTGTATTTTTTTTTTCTTCTTTTTATATCATAAGTACTTTTCTACTTTAAATATTTTAATTGTCGAGTTTCTAAGCTGAAATTTCATTTTTCGAATGCAGTATTTCAAATGTTTTAATAATTACATTCAGCTGTAAGTTTGAAATATTTAAAATATTAAAAGTAAAGGTCAAGTAAATAATTAATAATGCATAACTAAATATGTATAATGATCAGAATGACATATTAAAATGTGTACAGAATGACATGAAAATTTTAAAAAACTGAAATTTTGCACTTGCAACTTAATTGTAAATTTCATTGTTTACATTGGAAACGATTTGTGGATTTTAAGAATTTGCTGAACTTCGTGTCACCAAATTACTAAATCTCTCTCTCTCACTCTCCAAAAAAAAAAAAAAAAAAAAAGGGTTAGTTTAAAAAAATTCAAAGTAGCAAAATACATACAACACAAAAAGAAAATAAATACGGTAAAATGAAAAAATTACTTTAATAATAGAAATCCATAAATTTTCAACAACGACATCAAACGAACGTATCTCATCTTTCGTTTCTGATAAGGAACGCTCCTTTGGCCCCCTCCACTCATTGGCTGAATTGTAAAGGGCAAAATTGGGGGACAAAATGACTACAGCATTTCTGAAAAAAGAAAAAATCAGAAAATTCACAGAAAATAATTATTTTTGTTGCAAGTTGGGTTAACTGTCTTTATGGTTCGAGTCGATTTCAGACTGAGTGTAGATTTCTGCAAGTTGGATTTGGGTTAACCCGATTTTTCAAAAGTTAGTTCAAGTTCAGTATTTTATTTCAGATTAAAACTATACCTATCAGGGCTTGAATTTCAGGGCGGGATTCGCGCGGAAAATTTTGAAATCCCGCCCAAAAAAGATCATGAGCGGGAGCCGCCCGCCCAAAAAATTTCAGCATTTTTGGAGAAATTTGCATTATTTAATTTACCTGCAACCGAACGATAAATTTCGTGATTTTTTTCCCCCGCAACCGATTGACAGACTTTGTGTTTTTTCCGCGACTGATCGACGAACTTTGTGGTTTTTTCCATGACAGATCAACGAACTTTGAGTTTTTTCTGCGACAGATCGACGAACATTGCGTTTTTTAAGCGACTGATCGACGAACCTTGCGTTTTTTGTGGACATATCGACGAATTTTGCGTTTATTCCGCAATCGATCAACGAAATTTTTCTTTCTTCCCTGACTGATCGACGAACTTTGCATTTATTCCGCAATCGATCGACGAAATTTGCTTTTTTCCGCAACTGATCGACGAACTTTGCGTTTTTTCCGCGACAGATCAACGAACGTTGCATTTTTTTCTGCGACTGATCAACGAACTTTGCGTTTTTTCTGCGACAGATAGACAAACATTGCGTTTTTTAAGCGACTGATCGACGAACCTTGCGTTTTTGGGGGACAGATCGACGAACTTTGTGTTTATTCTGCAATCGATCGACGAAATTTGCTTTTTTCCCACGACTGATCAACGAACTTTGCGTTTTTTGGTGACAGATCGACGAACTTAGCGTTTTTTCCGCGACAGATTGATGAACTTTGCGTCTTTTCCACGATCGATCGGTGAATCTCAATCAAGTAAAATCGAAAGTCAGAAATTTATTTAACAACCTAATTGTTAAGGGTCCCTAACACATTTAATGGAACTTGAAAAATACACTGCATATATAAAACTTAACTTTCTTCCCTTTTTTATAATAAAAATAAACATTTTACATAATCATTCTCAGTTGACTTAATTTTTTCAATGGTATTTTGTCATGTCTGCATTAATGTAATTCTTTAAATAGCACGTAAAAGAATAGTGGGGTTTAAAGATTTTTTTTCTCCCTCCCAAACATTACAACTCCCCTCCATTTAAAAATGTTGGTAGGGAGACTCCCGTCTTTGGAAAAATTGAATTTCAAGCCCTGCCTATAATATGTTTGTGTGTATTGAGGTTTGTATAGATGTTTGTGTGTGTGCTGTTTTTAATACAGACAGTTTCATTTTTCACACCAACCTTTCAAAAAATTCACATTCTTTGCGCAATCCTTTAACAAAATTCGCATTTTTTTCCGTGATTCTTTAATGAAATTCGCATTTTTTTCTGTATCTTTTTTTTGTCGAGATTCATAATTTTTTCAGCTATCCTATGACGTAATTAGTGTTTTTTTTTTCAGCGATAATTTGACGAAATTTGTGTTTTTTCTGCGATGTTTTTTTTCACGAAATTTGCGTTATTTTCCACGATTCTTTTATGAAATTTGCGTTTTTCTGTGATCCTTAGACGAAATTTTCTTTTTTCGCAATGCTTTGATAATAATCACATTTTCTCTGCTGCCTTTTGATAAGATTCATGAATTTTCAGCAATCCTTCGATGAAATTCGCGTTTTTTCAGCAATCTTTAAAGAAATTCGCATTTTTCTCGCGATACTTTAACGAAATGTGCATTTTCCAGCGATTTTTTGATAAAATACATTTTATTCCGCAATTTTTAGACGAAGTTTGGCAAGAAAGCGCTATCTTTGGGTGAAATTTCCTGTTTTGCGATTCTTTGACAAAATTTGCTCATCTTTTGTGTAAATCGCGTTTTTCTGTGGCCTTTTAACAAAATTCACGTTTTACATGATCCTTTGATGAAATTAGTGTTTTTCCCGTGATCATTTGACGAAATCTAGGATTTTTTTCCCACGAAGATTGATTATATGTTTTTAGTCTGCAGGTGCCCTAAAAAGTTTGTGACGCCTGTCGCTGCATTGCACGCATTCTGCCACGGTGTATCAAACAAACAAAATTCATCCTAAAGAATTATTGTTTCGTTTCTGGAAATAAACAACCGTCAACTCATTGGCTGAATTATAAAGGGTGAAATGTGTAGGCACTGAGTATCATCTATACTATTAATGTCGGTAAACGTCTGTCTGTGTGTGTGTTGTTGTGTCTGGCGTCTGTAAGCACAAAACTCTGCATGCAGACGACGGACATAAGTGCTTTTGGTATAAAAAAATTCGTAAGTGGAGTTTTTAAAATTCACAACATTTTGTGGGAGAAGAGGGGTGCGAACGAATTTAAAAAATGAGTCCGCATCAATAATTATGGCGGCGGGGGGGAGTATGTTTTGCCTACACGGGGCGGAGACTTTTCTTTGTTGACACCACTCATATGATATATCGTTCGAAAGGCCTGTGACTGCCTTTTCATGTTATGCATCTGTGTGGTCCATCCCCCCCCCCGCCAATTGGGGCACTTTTCTAAATTTTGCACATACCACTCATGTTATATATCGTTAAAAAGGTCTGTGACCGCTTAATCATATTATGCATATCCGGTGTCCATCCCCCCACTTTGCCCCCCCCAAGGGGGTACTTTTGCAAATTTTGCACAATCCCTTCATGTTACGTATTGTTGGAAAGGTCTTTGACTGCTTATTCATGTTATGCATCTCCGGGGTCCATCCCGCCACTGCCCCCCCCCCATTAAGGGGGGCAATTTTCTAAATTTTGTTGACACCCCTCATGTCATATATTGTTGGAAAGGTCTGTGACCGCTTAATGATATTATGCATTTCCAATGTCCATCTCCCCACTTTGCCCCCCCACCCCCAAGGGGGTACTTTTCTAAATTTTGCAGACAACCCTCATGTCATATATCGTTGGAAAGGTCTGTGACTGCTTAATCATATGCATATCTCCAATGTCCATTTCCCCACTTTGCCCCCCCCCAAGGGGGTACTTTTCTAAATTTTGCAGATAACCCTCATGTCATATATCGTTGGAAAGGTCTGTGACTGCTTAATCATATGCATATCTCTGATGTCCATCTGCCCGCTTTGCCCCCCCCCCCCAAAGAGGTACTTTTCTAAATTTTGCACACAACCCTCATGTTATATATCTTTGGAAAGGTCTGTGACCACTTAATCATATTATGCATGTTCCGTGTCCATCCCCTACTTTACCCCCCCCCAAGGGGGTACTTTTTAAAATTTAGCACACACCCCTCATGTTACATATCGTTTGAAAGGTCTTTGACTGCTTATTCATGTTATGCATCTCCTTGGTCCATCCCGCCATTTCCCCCTCCCCAAGGGGGCACTTACCATTTACTTGCACAACAGCGCTAAATGTGTCAGATGACAGAAATTCCGCGAGTACATGTGCCAGTGAAACTTAGCCAATTGCTGTTCTTCAACCTAGCTTTAATTCAAAGTGGGTTTTTTATTTATTTGAATTATTCTGCAAAAGTTTCAAACATTTTAAAGCAGCTATGAATTTTATTTTTATGGTACTATCAAGTTTTTTGCCGTCAAATTTTGACGGGTTCCATCTAGTATATATATACATATATCTACACATACACCTGTGTGCAAAAATTAAGGACGAGAGGGTTTTTCGAATGTAACGTCGCACAGAAGATTTCCACATCGACCAAAATCTTACCATAAGATCTTCAAGATGTGAAAATATGGGACAAGTGATAAAAACCATCTAAACAAAGAATCAAAAGGATATGAAACCATTTTATTGAAAAGGTCACTTGGAGCACAAATGCAGAGAAGACAGAAACGTTCATCTTCCAAGCACCTGGCAGGAATAATTCAGTCTCTAATAGGGGATATGGTCACCCCTAACTGCGATGCAGGATTTGCAACGTCTGTCCATGCTGAGGACAAGGTTGTCTAGTAGCTCTTGAAGAATAGAGTCCCATTCCTTTTGTTACGCCAATTTCAGCTCCAGAATCGTTGTTGGCGCCTGATCACGTGATGCCAAGCGTCTCCCGAGAAGGTCACACACGTGTTCTATGGGATTAAGGTCCGGGGACTTTGCAGGCCAATTCATGCGTTGAATATCTTCTCTCTCCAGCAGCTCTTCGACAGCCGGTGTACGATGCCGGGGAGCGTTGTCGTCCATGAAGAGGAAGTCCGGACCCACAGCACCTCTAAAAAGACGCACGTGAGGCAAGAGAATCTCGGCACAGTAGAAGGAACCAGAAACTGTACCTCCTTGGAAGACATGGAGGTCCGTACGGCTACCAAGCATGATACCACTCCAAACAAGAACTCTGGGACATCCAAAACGGTCCCTTTCGATGATGTTGGAGGGGTGATTAAGTGTTCCCTGCTCTCTCCAGATGTGTATACGTCCAGAATCGCTCGTCATACTAAATCGGCTCTCATCCGTAAAGAGTACTCGACACGACTACTGTTGTGTCCAATTCTTATGTTCCTGACACCACAGAAACCTGCGTCTCTGATGAGCAGGCATTAGTGATGCACACCGTACTGGTCGTCGTGCATTCAGGCCTCCTTTGTGCAGCCGCCTAGCCACGGTAAAACGTGATATCCGACGGCCAGTAGTCTGTCTGCTCCATCTGCCTTGCGATTTCTCCAGTTGTTTTTTTTTCGCCTGTAGGACAATATAACGGTCCTCCACTGTTGTTGTTTCGCGTGGGCGACTACTGCTGAATGCTTGGACAGCTATTCCCTTTGTTTGAAATGCACTCCAGACTCGTGAAAAGATGTTATGAGCGATACCGAACTCTTCTGCCACACTTCCACCTTCTTCCAACTTCCCAATGATTCGACCTCGTGTAAGGTCATCCATATGACATGTTCTGGATTGTCTCTTGGCCATATCCCACAGTAATGGCAAAACAAAGTCACTGAAATCCCATTACACAGTGCAATAGATTTTACCAAATTTCTGAACGGTCACCGCCTCTGTGCTTTTTTCCCCTTACCACCTCTTCCTTTTGTGCCATATGCAATATATATGGGCATGTCCTGTTGCATTTGTTTCAGGTCTATCCCCTGATTGGTCTTTCATTTAGTTCTGTTGCCTTTTTTGGCTTTTATGCTAATTTATCAGCTTTATCCTTAATTTTTGCACACCAGTGTATCTATACATATACACACATATATGTATGAATATATATATATATATATATATATATATGTGTGTGTGTGTGTGTGTGTGTGTGTGTGTGTGTGTGTGTGTGTGCATACATATATATTTATATATGTATATATATCACTGGCGCCCGGCTAACCGAAAAGTACCTTTACATTTTTTTATTGAAATTGTAGTTGAAATGTTATAAGAAAAAATTACTAATCCTTTGAAATTTTCCGAAAATTAGTTGTAAATGGAATATGTGTATACATTATAATAATTTTTCTCCACCTGACTCAACCTATTTATGTGTATTACATTGTACAAAATGTCCCAGGGATGTCAGGGGAATATCCCAAGTAGGTAGGTACTTTATTAGATTTTTCTTGAAAATGGTGGTACCTTAAAAATATATTTTTTCATAATATGAAACTACTATGTTGGTGCTACAACTCCATGCAAAAAGTTTTCATGTAGGAGGTCAGAGCCCGCTACACCAATGCTTTGAAGTTACACAAATTAGCGTTCAGGTCCATGTTTGGGCCCCCATACCGAATGGCTCCGGTCACCTTCAAAAAATGTTAAGCTTAAATTCCTTTTGTATGGATATGTTTAAGTACATTGTGCAAAAATTTTCTCTGTATCACATCAGAGCCAAGATTTAAAGCATTCTTAAAAACCGTTTTTTACGACATTAAGGGTATTTGGGGAGGCCCTGTATGGGGGCTCTGACCATCTTCAAATGAATTTTCAATTTGAGATGTTAATGTTCAAGGTATAGTATCAGTTAGAGTACAAAAAATCTCTGAAGCACATCAGAGCCAGTTACAGTTGAGTGAATAAAGTGGCAAAAATAACACAAAATTATTTCTACGTCCTGGTCTAGGGAAATTTGACCTCCCCTAACTCCAAAACTAAAGTAGATATAACAAAAATGCTTGAGATTTGTTCTTTCCTTGGGCAAGACAACACAAGAAAAAAAAATAAAGAAAATCTGAGATGGTGATGGAAACTTTTTTCTTTTTTTGCCTGATTGGCTCATGCAATGACTCTTAAATGCATGTTCTTCTTCATTTCAATTCTGCACAAACCATATATAGATGAATAAAGGAATAATAAAATTGAATATTTTTGTTTCAGTTCAAATTTCGCAATGAAAACACAAATAAAATGGAAATTGTGGAGAGTTTAACGCCAGGCGTGTTATCATACGTTTCACTAACATACACCTCAAATATGGCTTTTACACGCAGTCCAGCTGCATGGCTTTAGCGACAGAATAGGGAAATAGTTTGGGAGGGGCGACTGTTTGGGAAAAAGAGAAGAAAAAGATGGATAACGGATATTTTATAGTTTAAAATGTAGATACTTTTATTATCACTATTTTTACATTTTTCACAAAAGAAACACAAAAATGAAAAAGAACAGACATGGATTATTGGTTTGGCTTTTATTGTGTTATTGTTCGGTTTTTTTTTTAATTAGCGCGATTATTTTTTTTAATATTACTCAAGGTTAAAGCCCATCAAGCAAAAGTGGAACTATTTTTTTAAATAAAAAACAGGAATTTAATAACATAAGAATTTTCTATGAGTTACCCTTGGTAGGAAAAAACCAATTTCATTTACCGGGGGGTGGGAAAGACGAGACGCCGAATTGTTGAATACGCGTAATAAAAATATTGAGAAAAACATATTTTAATTCCAATAGTATTTGTTTGAAAAATAGAAAATACTGCTTTACTAAGTTTTGAATTATTTCTATCTCGATATCTATTTTGAAACCGCTTTCCATCGGCCTCCAAAAATGTCTCGTTAATCAAATGTACCCATCAATTCCCCAAAATATAACTAAGTGTAGAAAGTAATATCATAATGCGTTATTTTTTATAAAAACGTAGTCGAATTAATTGAATATGAGATCAGATGTAACAAGAAACCAGTTTAAAGATCAAAAAAGTCCTTCCGGCCTGTACCGGGAGGAAAAGGTAGCTTTCATAGTCTATGTTTTTAAAAATTCAACTCATTTTACTCATACATCCGAAACTAAAGTTCTTGGAACCAGATTATAGAAGATTCAATCCGGTTTTCTTTAATACTGAATTTGAATCCGAGTTACCGCATCACAAACATCAGATTGTTTCAAAATGTCAGCCACCCTATAATTTCAAACTGCCATATCTCAGCCATTTGTAAGATAAAGCCAAAACAAAAAATGTTCTGGAATCCTTGTATCACGATCTAACACTTAACGGAAACAACTTTTTCAATTTATATTTTTTGTACATCTTTTTAAATTTTTTTTAAAAAATAAAAAATTTAACCTGTCGCCATTTTGAACCAAGATGGCGCATGAAGCTGGTCAACGAATTCGGCCGAGACCTTGATATGTTCTGTACACATGATCAGTCACATTCAATATGGGTTCATAAATACGAGAGTTACAGCATAACAAATATCAGATTGTTTCAAAATCTCAGCCATCCTAGAATTTCAAACTGCCATATCTCAGCCATTTTTTAAGATATAGCCAAAACAAAAAATGTTCTAGAATCTTTGTATTACGTTCTAATACTTAAAAGAAACAATTTTTTCAATTAAAAAATTTTTTGTGCATCTTTTGGGATTTTTTTTTAAATTTTTAACTGGCCGCTATTATGAAACAAGATGGCTAATGAAGCTGGCCAACGAACTCGATCCAGACGTTGCTATGTCCTATACACATACTCAGTCTCATCCAAATCGGTTCATAAATAAGAGAGTTACAGCATGACATATATCAGATATATATATATATATATATATATATATATATATATATATATATCAACATTTGAACGAAGGGTGGTTTAGGGGTCTGGGAGCCATGATCGGTGAAAATATACCAACAGTTTTTGGAATTTGTTTCCTCCGAACGGCTGCAGTAGGTAGCTTTTTGTAATGAAAGCTACCTAATAGAGATAGAATGGTTGTTATAATATAAAAACACTGTACAAATTTAGCTATAACCAGAAATAATCAGATATAGCAAGAAAGCGTACACATAAAACTTCATAGACAATTTTCCGATTCTTCCCTTTTTTTTTTTGAGTAAATAACATATATCAATCACTCCATGTTGTTGTATACATTTGCTGTTATTAGGTAAAACGGTCTGCTGCCTCTTATTTTCTTTTCCATCTATCGTTCTATTTTTTTAACCAGTTTGGTGAATTTAAAAATACATTATAAAATTGAAATTAAAATATATAAAAAAAAATAATTTAGTTTTAAAACTATGCAAACTAATCAATAAATAGTAAGCAGGACTTCTTTGATTTCCTTTGTCACACTTCTCTTGCACGTTAATTCAAAATTCGTCAAACATTTTATTACTATCTTCGTAAATCAATTATATGTTATTAATTTAATTTCCCGTCGTTAATTTAGAAATGTAGAGCTGACCCATTAAGTAATGGCGCTTAAGTAATTTCTAGCATTTATTTATTTCCTTCTGTTTGTGATACGAAATCCTCAACTTGATTTTTACGAGCACTATGATTTTAAATTTTGTTCGCCCTTTATCTTCGTTATAAGCAAAATCAATTATATTATTATTACGATTTCATTTTTTGGCAAAATGTATATACTTTACCTTTATATAAAAATGAAACAGAAAATAAATAATTTAACAAAAAGTAATAATAACAATGTGTTATTATTGATTAAATCATGCGGGAAAGGAAACAAAAAACAACAAGTGTACTGATGTAACTTCCTTGTATTATTATTATTATTATTATTATTATTATTATTATTATTTTATTGTTTGTGTGTATGTATAGTCTAATAGTTATAGGAATTGTAATAAGCGTGAGGTTGAAATGGGAATTAGCAATATAATTATTGTGTATTTCTTTCAAAAAGCATATTATACAATTCCCTACATAAACCTTTAAAGCAAAAAAAAAAAAAAAACCATGGAATAAAAAAATTGAGTCATTTAAATATCTCTATATTATAACCATTTTTAATTTCATCATACAAAAAGAAATATTCATAAAATTGAAAAGGTTCCTTAAATTGATAAACATCTGGAACAAACAGTAAAACCAAAACTTCTATATACAGTTGCTTGAGTGACTATACCTATGTGTTTTAGGTAAATATAATCGTGATGTAAAAAAAAGGAAAAGGAAAGAAAGTTTACGCAAATAATAAAAAGAATATATTTAATATTTTTACAATCTCAACTAATGTACTTAATTTATTACATACAATTTTGTTATATTTTAAAACATCAACAAAATAAATATATTTAATCAGTTAATATATATATATATATATATATATATATATATATACAGTAAAACCTCCATAACGGACACTCCCGAATAGCGGACACCTCTATTTAGCGGACGCTTTTGCGATCCCCAAAACCTGTATATCTGTACATTTTTAACTCTCAATTGCGGACACCTCCAAATAGCGGACAAATTCTGTGCTCCCGAGGTGTCCGTTATTCAGAGGTTTTACTGTATATATACAGGGTCTGTTCTGAAAGTAGTAGGACTCATTTTTTTTAATTATTCATGAGTATAGTACAAACGATTAGAATTTTTCAAAGTAGCACCCTTCCGCATCTACACACTGCTGCCAACGAGTTTTCCAGTTTTCGTATACCTCCAGGAACATCTGGACCGGAATGCTGTTTAACTCCCTCGTCACGGCCTGTTGAACCGCCTCTACCGAGCCGTGATGCTTCCCCTTGAGCGTCGATTTTATTCTCGGGAATAGAAAAAAGTCTGGCGGGGCCACGTCGGGGCTGTAGGGGGATGAGGCAGCGTTGCCACATTGTGCTGGGCAAGATACTCCACTACGCGAAACGCTGTGTGGCTCGGCGCGTTGTCATGATGCAGCCGAACTCAAAAACTTGGGTTTGTGGAATACTCAATTCCTCAGCAATCATTCTGATGCTTCTCCTACGATCACTGTTCAGTAAATTTTTCACTTGCGACACATTTTCTTTGGTCTTGCTGGTCGAAGGGCGTCCGGAGCGGTCGTCGTCTTCCACTCTTGCCCTACCTTCTTGGAACAGCTTGTGCCACTCAAAAACACCCGATCTACCCGTGGCAGCATCACCGTAGGCCTCTTCTCTCGTGAGTATCTTTGCCTGTTTTATCAAGCTCTACCCAAATTTTATCGCGTTTTTCTGCTCCAGAAAATGCTCCATGATTCCCCGTGACGAGGCGTTTTGACAGGGGTTCACAGTACAAGCGATCTGCTCTCTTCAACGGCCGAGAGCCGCATGCCGATTATTCCCAGCATTTCCAATATCCCCCTCCACCGATCCTGCGCGCGCAAACCGCCTCTCCTCTACCCGTTCACTCAGGAAATAATCAGTCCTACTACTTTCAGAACAGACCCTGTATTTCTCTCTATCTTTAATTTAGCGACTTTTACTTCATTTTAATTATTTTACTTATTAATACTAGGAGTTACTTTTTTTGCCATATTAATAAAAAAAATTCTCTTTTCTCGTATCTTTCAAGTTAAAATTTATTTGAAATCGAATGCAGTCTATTTAGAAAAGAAAAAACAATGCTTATGCTAGTATAAAATAATCACATTGCAGTGGTGAAATGAGAAGCTAATTCACAAATATTTTAAAACGAAATTTTCATGAATACAAAACATTTTCCAGCTCAAAACTTATGAAATTTCACGGAATTTAAATGGTTTTACGATATTTTAATTAAAAATTGTCACTTTATGCTTCAAAAACAAAAATCATATTTGAAATAAAGAAACTTTAAAACAATAAATAAGTAAACAATAAGTACGTTAATGAGTAAAAATGATATTTTGTAAGTATCCATTAACCTCCTTGCTAATCTACACTAATCTCCTTTTGTTTGTATGATTGAAGCGTGTCACACCCAGAAAAAGCAATTGATTAAAACTACAAAACATGTTTTGTTGAGTACATTTTGGTTGTTTTAGCAAAATTCAAGTAAAATTGAACCATTTTATTTGAATTAACAAAACATTTTTTGCTAACGATACAAAATTTTTTTTGGAATTGCAAAAAAAAAAAAAATTTTCTTGATTCAAACAAAATTTTCATTGACCTATGATTAAACAACAAGTTTTGTTGGGTCAACCAAATTTTTGTTGATTCAACAAAACTTTTTTCTGGGTGCATAGTGGACGGATGAAGAAGAGGTAAAGAAGAAAGTTCCCTTCGTCTATCACCTTTTTTGTGTCTTTCCTTCTGTATATGTATATATATGTTATTATTATTGCTATTAAATGTATAAACATTTAAATAAATATATATTTTTAATTGATTTGTCACATTTTCGATACAGTCATATTGTTCGTTGACTTCTTTCAGGGACTGTACAGTAACCGCGAAGACTCTTTTGACTGTACGAAAACGCCACAGTATGCTAAAACCACGGACGATAACGCCACGTTACCTTAACGCAGTATGGCCGCGCTTCTTATGAAGGCATCAGATTTCACACACTCCAAAATGAATTTATTGAATTCATCGTTATAATTCCTTCATTATTATTAAAGTTATAAACAAAATTCCGTGTTCGGCTTCAAGTGAAACACTCTATTATTTACTAGAAAAATAAACTTTGGTGCTTTTTTCCTAAATTAAAGGTATTTTTCGTAATGTGCTCTACATCTTAACGTTAATCAAACATATTTTTAACACTAAATATAGCATCAATCCGTCATTTGACCTTTACCAAATGAAAATATTTTGATTCGAACCAATAAAATTAATAAAATACAAATCGCTCAGATTTAAATTAAATATAAATGTTGAATAGTTTTAAATAAAAATTCTGGTGGGAAATATTTTTATAAATCTTCAGTGAAATTCCTGGTATCTTTAGTTTTAAACAATCTGTATATGGACCGTATACCTTAGAGTTTATCCATTTCAAATTAGATGTTTTAGTCACAGACAGCAGTTTGAATTAAAGGCATTTAATAAAACTAACTACTATTAAATTAACCATTTTTAAATTAATTGAGAATATATTTCCGATAGTTTTCAAACATTTGTGAAGTTCTGTTCCAAAAAGTCTTAGCCATATTGCCTGATAATATTCAAAGACATATCTTAAAAGCAAATATTTTAATCTGAATAAATCTTTTGTGTTCCGGCCCAGACTAAAGTTGAAACAAAAAGACTGCTTAGATTCCAAAGATTTCTAGAACTTCCTGGGACTATTTGAAATTCAAATTAATATCCGAATGCCATTTATTTAATTTAGCCATTTGCCCAGAATTTTCTTGCTAGTTTCTCTCTCTTTCATAAAAGCCAGTTTTATAAGATATTTGCATTAGTGTATGCTCATCGCTTTCAATCTTTACATTTAAATATTCGTTATTCTCCTTTTCAACTCTTGCCATACCATATTCGTAAGCATAAAGTAAATGATAAGAAAATGAGTATTTTCACTTCATATAGAATTTCCCAAAGGAAATAAAATTTAAATGAAAATTATTAACATAAATGTAAAATTGTAAGTGTTTTTAACAGACATTTAAAAAAAGGATATTATTCGACAATACACAGAGTGTTATCATTATCTTTCAACAAAAAAGAGGGGTTATAATAAACAGCAAGGCTCCCATGTTATTCAGGCAAAAATACAGGGTGTCCCATTGCATGCCGATCCCGAATTTACATTCATAACTTTACCAATTATGAAAGTATTCTAACTAAATTTTCAACACATGCTTTACGTGATATACGTCATTTTACGTCATACTTTACGTGAAATATTATGATATCACAAGAACAGCTGGAATTGGCCCTCATCCTACACTGATTTAGACACTCCATATTACGGAATATAACTGACAATACAGATGGTCCGTGAACTAATGTTTAGGCTCATTCAGCCCTTACAATCATAACATTGCATTTTACACAAAGTAAAGTAAGGTTGTCTTTGACACTTTCCAACATTGAAAAGTGTTTATGAATTCTATTTGTCTATCTGTCTTCCGTCCGTCCATGCTCTAACTCTCGTAAATATACTCGGATTGCCATGTAATTTTTCTATATTATTGATCTTTATTGAAGAATCTTCAATACTGTAAATGAAGTATTTAGCATTGACAGCTCGTTTCCAGGAACACACAAAATAATTATGTTACATTATGGTCAATGGGTACAAATCGTTCTCTATTCATTTTAATTATGTTACTGCAAGCATAATGAAATTAGTATGCATCACTGAGGTAGACTAAAACATGATTTCTGAGGGGTATAGAAAAAGTAGCATTTATAGTTCGTTTACGAAGACGCACAATAAATTCCTTTATATTATGATCACTGATGTTGTGAAACTTCAAACATATGAAATGAAAATGGATCATTGAAGTGCACTACAACGTGTCTTCTATAGATTAAGAAGTGCGTAGCATTTATCTACGTTTACAGAAACACACAAATGATTCCGTTACAGGGTGGACTATGACATACATGCCAACTTTCAACTAAACTTCCGCGCAATGTGAGTTAATCTGATCCAGGTTAAAGACATTTCTAGCCAGAAAATATATCTGAAAAAAATAATATATAATCAGTTTCATGTTCTTACGTGGAACCTACACTTTTTAAATTTCACTCATAATTTTAACTTTTTCCCTTTATTTAATGCTAGTCAAATTTGATTGGCTTGCTACTCTCTCCTAATTGGCTGATGAAGTTATCAGTCCAATCCTTTACTTTTCTTTTCAATTGTAGTATAAATGTGCTGCAGCTATACTTTTTTCCCTTAGCCTAGAAATGTGTGCATTTATGTACACATGTTTACATAAATGTAGACACATAAATGTATACATTTATGTTTGATATACATAATGTATATCACATCATCCTCTATGATGTGATATACATTTACTCATCTACGGAGAGTGGGGTTCAAGGCTGTATACATAGTAAGCGTACCAACTTAATATTAGAATAAGAGCGCAAAATTGACACAACTACGCCACCTTGTGAACGGGGTTGATTATCCCAATGCGCACGCTATTAGGATGACATCATTAGGCATGACAAAATCTACCATGTGCGCATTCTACTGAGTATATATTGTGATTTTTTACCCAATCATGGAAGATGCATCTTGTTTTCCAGATGTATTCCCAAATATTTTTTATTCCGTTTGTTTTGATAAAATATGTACATTTAAAAACAATCACAATATCATTTTAGTTTCGGTAGTAAAGGTAATAATAGATAAGCATTATGTAAGCATTATTGCCTTTTCTCCCGAAACTAAAAATATATAGTGAATTTTTTTTAAATATAAATATTTTTATCAAAACAAACTGTATCAGAAATATTTTGCAATAAATCTGGTAAACAAGATACATCTTCCGTGAGTGAGTAAAGATTCACAATATATACTCAGGAGAATGCGCAGATGACAAATTTATAGGTGTATAATTTTCTATCTGCCAATGTTTCTATATTTGAAAAAATATCTTGCCCTCTAAACATATTAAAATGTATTGTTACTGGAAAAACACCTGTGTACCTAATTTTTATAATTTCAGCACCTCAGAAATTGCGTGAAAATTCGATTACAAAATTCCATCTTTACACACAAGAACTAAAGTTACATGATAAAAGACATGACAAATAATCGAACTGTGTCATAAGTACCTCCCTAATGTTATTTCATTCAATCGTACTTAACCCATTTATTCATTTTATTTTAATTTATCTGACTCCAATTAAACAACGACATTTCAAAACTAAAACTTTATTCCACGCATAACGACATTTCATTCTCATGACAACGAACAGTTACGTTGCCATTCTCAAAAAACATTACAAGCTACTTTCAACATTTATAGCGTAAAATAATTTAATTGCAGACGATATAAAAATATTTCAGCATATTCGGGTGAAAATTATTTCAAAAGTGTAGTAACTTTGGTGGCTTAAAATCCACGTATTTGATAGATGGATACTGAAATTTTATTACACATATTTATTTCAACATTTTCCACAAACTTTCACTACTTTATAACTAATATTTCCATATTTATATTAGAAGCAAACAGAAATTGATTAAATATTTTGATTATTCTATCACAATCTGTAAAAACAATTATTGAACCTGCAGTAGTTCAACCTCTTCTTCTTCAGCTACGCGGAGTACGACCGTCATTGACGTGACCTCACTTTAGATCTGGCGGACACCTCTGCCATATATCATTTGACGCTTGCTATGTATGCAGCCTTGGAGGAGTTCATTTGCAACGAGGTAATCCCATTGTTCACATTGTTCATCACTCAGCTGTTTACTGTTTAGGTGGAACCTGTTTGATTGCAGTTCTTTAAACAAATTCTAGTCCGAAACGTTTTTAACCTCGGTTAAATTAACATACATTGTACAGGGATGGGTAACCCCATCCAGATAATTTTCTCATTAAACTTTGTGTTTTTTTTAATACATTTTTCCTTTGGCGCAGCTTGTCCCGAATGGGACCTTGCGCCATAAAACCCTATACAACCAACCAACCTACATTGTACGGAAGTTTAATGCGATGTTGGCAAGTATGCTATGATCGATTTCATTGTAGGAAAAAAATGAAATTTCTTAATAAAATTATGTTAGTATTGTAAAGTGTTTCATAATCTATAACTTATACATGATTTTTCGTTCTTGTTTTTTCATATCATTACAATATCTTCATTTTTGTTAGATTTCCGAACGAAAATCTGGATTCGGTTTCGAATGAGACAACCTATATATTTTCTGAGTAAGTGAACTGTAACCCTAGGCTCTGCAAAAAAAACTTTCTTCCAAAAACTATGTAGCATGACCCTATTTTTTGTTAAAAGAGTTTGCAAATACCTTGAATATATAAGGTTTCCAAAAGGTTAAAATTTACTTATTTACTTGTTGGTGATATGTTGATAATGTAAAGAACAAAAGTCTACAATAAGATAAGAAATAAGATTACTTTAATGAAAAAGTCCAGCGATTAATTTTCAAACAACTACACTTTTTAAACATTTATAAGACCACCGTCCCCCCTCTCTCTTAGGAAAAATTAGTCATAAAGAAAATTTCCCTTTTTGCTCAAACAACATGATTTTCTCAAGAAATACTACCGTAGGAAAAATAGTTACTTTAAAAGAAGAACTCATCATAAGCAGTTCTTGAACCAGTAAATGCTAAAATCGGAATAATTTCAATTAGAATTTTACAGTAGTTATTTCTATTTCCCTATTCATCAGTTCACTTTCCATTTCATAACTAAAAATTCCACATTTAATACTTTTTAATTCATACTGCCTCTTTAAGTGGTCTGCTTCGTATATGACAATATTATGTAATTGGACAAGATTTACTTCGGAAAGTGCTTGCCTATTACACCATTTCCTGACATACTCACAATTACTCAATACTACTCAAATATAATTTGCTGAATACATTTTAAATTGAAATTTTTATTCAAATGACCTTTCACTAAATCTTCACAGATAAAATTCTCATACAAATTTAATAATCTGCGAATTTTAATGACCTTAGAAATTCGACAAGCTTTCATGAATTTCAAATTCATCTTCATAACTATAATTAATGCATCGAATTTCAAATTATTATTATGATTAAATTAAACTTTCGAATAAAGTACAAAGCATTCCGCTCATCAAAATGATTTTATTATTAGTGTTGTTTGTTTTCTCTCTCTCTCTCTCTTTCTGTATATGTATATATATATCAAAGGATGGGTATGGATGCGTCAAATTCATGGAATACTGGCAAATTGTGAAAGGTTGTATTATTTTGCAATCGACAAAACCAATCAAATTGCGGGAAATTTTTGGTAATAACTGATATCGGAAATTCCAAATAAGAACACAAGGTGGTTGTTTGCAGTCGTATTTTTAATCCAGACAATCAGGCGTAAGTGTAGCAAGGCAATGAATTTACCAATCCGGTGATTTCTCCAGAAAAAACAAGCCAGTTGTCATTCTAAGGTATTTATTCATCCAACATGAAACGTAAAAACAAGTCCCACATTATGAAAATATTCGTAAAGCCCTCAGGCTTGGGCATGAATCATTACATCATGCTCTATAATCTTAAAAAGCAAATTTGGAGCACTACAAAACTTGTAGACACCAGATAACATACCTTTTAGCACTTGAAAACACGACAAAATTCTGAGTTCCGAAGTCATTGCATCTGCTGTTTGTCAGACTAGTGGAGGGCGACAGATATTGATGTAGTACGGAAACGGACCAATCGGTGAAAGTTGCACATTGAGAGCTGGGCTGCTAAGCAAATGACGCGAGAGGGAGTGGTTTTAAGGAGAATGAATCCCATACCTAGTAACGCACTGTTTTCGAAGTAAAACGTCTAGCATCTAAAATACGCGGGAAGCAATCCGTGGAATTAATATTGAAAATATAAGTAACAAAATAGCTTTTAAAAACATTCGAAACTAAAAACTAGCTTCTCTCAGAATATTATAGATTGGATAACTGATAAAGGTTTATGAAGGGAGTAGAAGTTTTAGATTAAGATTTTGAATAAGATAATTATTAATATACGCATTTTGAATTTAAAGGGAAATTAAATAGAAATAACTAGTAGATATAATAAAGAAAAGGGAAATGATGAATATGTCAAAATTTAGAATAATTTAAAAGAATATAGCGAAGTAAAATTTTTATATATCATATATATATATGTAGAAATTTGACTCTCTGACACACATAAATGAGTGGGTAAAATAGCTTTAAACTTTTAAAAAGAAATATATTGAAGATGACAGATAATATTTACAATATGTACAAGGATGGGTTGTCGTCTTAAATAATTAGCAACAGCAACATATCTGATTAAAATCTGCTACACACACTTCTATAGAATGTTTCCATACATTCTAATACCGCCATCGTAAAGCCGTCTTGCTTCGTTGGCAACACTCAACTCACTCTCTGCTAGACTGCCGCGCAAATCTCATCTCCGCTGCACTACTGACTCGTCTTGTACAATGTCATCTGGAGCAAGCATACCTGACACTTGACAGTGCTTCGTGACGTAAATCAGGGTGCTCCGTTTGATGGCATCTGATTGGTTGATGTTTCTCGTTTACTAAAAACACGGAATCCCATATATATATATATATATATTATTCTAACAGGTATATGTTAATATTTCAATTTTTTATTTTTATTCCCCCACTTGTGTATGATGTTTCTGTGTTGTCTTTTAACTATTTCAGGGCAAAGTATTTATATTCGTAAAATGCTGAAATGATTGAATGATACCAGAATTTACAAACAAATTTATTTGAAAATAAGTAAAAGCTTTTATTCGCTTACTTAATAAAAGGAAATTTTTCATTCGAAAATTATAGTGCTAATCTAGCATTTAGGAATTAAAATCAACTGGTCCGTAATTGAACCACCGACCTTGGAAGTCGGTGGTAATATATTACCGGTTATATATATAATCCACTTTGCTAATTCTCCCACTTAGGAATTATGTTGTTTTACAGCTAGATAACAATATTTTTTCACAAAATTTTTACAGGGGCTGTACAACCGTTATATTTTTAACCGATAAAAATTTCAAAGAGTTCGGACAACAAGAACTATTTTTGTTTAAACTATGAAACGACAATACGGGAAAAAGCAAGAGAATGTCTTCTTACGAGCGCTTTTACCACTAAATGTCAATACTTTTTCGCGAATTTTTCCTCGTAAAATATAAATTCTTTAAAAATCGGGTTAATATCATACAAACTTGGAGTTTATTTAAGGTTATTATCCTGGGAACGGGCAACGCCGGACGGGTCAGCTAGTGTACTAATAAAAGAAAGTTTCGCTCTATCTGTGAGTGTGCGTGTCTGTCGGCGATGGTTAGCGAAATCTACCGCACGTAGAAGTCCGTAAATTTGGGTGAGGGTAATCCAAGGTAAGTCCCGATGCTTCTGAAGCTCCAATCTTTCATTTTTTTATAATTAGCCACGATATTAATTAGAAAGCACAACAAGCACTTATAAAAAATATGCTTCTTTTCTCAAAAATATGCTTCTTTTCTCATATTACAAAATATTATATGAAAAAATCGCTTCTAAATAAATCTTTTAATTTACAGATAGGGTCACAATACATTTATTAACATTGTTTTATAAGAACTGCGAAATTTTCATAACAGTGTTTTTAATCTTACTACTGTAAATAGTTTACAAAGTGTTATAACAACAGATTTATACAGATTTATTCAGTTTCAGTGATAAAACTTATCCAAATTTCATATTATTATTATATAAATTTTCTAATATATCATCGCACATTAATGAAGATAATTATTGAGGTAGAGCGATTTCTTCATTCTGAATTTGAGGGAAATAGTATTAAATAAAACACTCTCTTAAGCGTTAATTTAATTTAAAAGCATATAGTTTTAAATAATACTAGCAAAAACCATTTGATAGTTTTCAAATGGTACTTGGGATAATCTGACTGGAAGATTTTCAAACTCTGTGGCCTATTGTATTCAAAGAGAAATCTCAGAAGCAGAGATTTTAAGCGCTGAATAAACCATTTGTGTTTCAGCACGAGCTGCGGTAGAAACAAAAAGACAGCTTAAACTTCCAAAGGATTCCAGGATTTTCCGAACCTATTTTGAATTTCAAATTAATTCCGAACGCCATTTATTTAAGTTAGACGTTTGCATTGACTTTCCTTGATAGTTTCTTCATATTTCATAAAAGGCCGTTTTATGAAACATTTGCATTATCTTCTTGAAGAAGCCTTTATATTTTGTAATTTTCTTTTTCAACACTTTCCAATTCTTTTTCTTTTAAAAACACTGAGTCTTTTCTTTTTATTACGATCGAAAGTCTTAAAACGTAGCAAAAGCACATATACTATAAAACAAGAACGAAAAATCATGCGTCAAGCGTAGATTATGAAACGCTTTCCAAAACATCCAGAAAACTGTAACGAAACTTCACCGTTAAATAAGATAAAAGAAGATATGTAGCAAAACAGTTTAGGAAACATATAACACATTTAAAATCTAGTTTTAGCAATTATGTTCCATATTCAAAGAAGTAGTCGAATTATTTTGTGCAGCCCTGTATATGATCTATAGATTTGGATATATACTACATAGCATGATAAAATTTAGTTCAGTTAAAAAATACACATTTAGCAATTTTCGCCAATCGATGAAAATGCACTCGCAATCTATGGTACAGCCCTGTATATTACCTAAAGTTTTTTGTATGCACCACATATTAAGCTAAAATTTAATTCAGATAAAGAAACACATAATGCCACTTAAAACTCTCTTCCAGCAATTACAACCATGAACGACAATGTATGCTGTTCTTTGCTTAGCCCTGTATATGAGAATTTATTCATACTCCACAAACTATTAGTCTACTAAATATAGTTCAGCAAGAAAATGTGTAACATAATTAAAAAATACCCTTAAACGATTCCCTCCCATAGTCAGTAATACTTAGGAATTCCTTTATGTATCCCTGTATATGATATATAGAATTTATATACACCGCGTACTATGAAAAAATTTACCTAAACCTAAAAACGCAAACGAAAGTGAAAACGCGCTTATCACATATAGACTGCAATTATTGCACCAAGACTGTAACCGAATTCTTTTGTGTGTCCCTGTAAATTAACTGTTCTATTTTGAATTATTAATTAAAGTAAGTAATAAAGCACACATATTCAATAAAGGTATCGAATGAAATCAATTTTACACATTTAATTTCAATTTGCAACACAGAACGTAACAACACGACATCAAAACATAACTTTTCAACATCCAGTGGCTACTTGCAGTACAATCAAACATATGAAAAAGAGAGCCTCTGCGAACAGCCGCCTTACAATTTGTCGTT
Source organism: Maratus michaelseni (assembly GCA_963931845.1). NCBI lineage: Eukaryota > Metazoa > Arthropoda > Arachnida > Araneae > Salticidae > Maratus > Maratus michaelseni. Next base: position 259,550,015 of record OZ007589.1, on the reverse strand, counting down.
CTGTTATCTAGTATTTTTTATCTGAAACATAAACACTACAATTCTCCCCTACATAGTATTTCCGTCGGGTTGGAGCTCTTCGAAATCTTGTAGAACGTCTAGGTACATGTGAGGAGGAATAAGAAGAATTAGTTTTTAAAGGATCTGCAGCAGCATCCAATGTACTATTTGGAATCATAGGTTTTGGAACTAGAGGTGACGTATCAGAGTCAGCTGGTTTAGGACTTGGAGTATTTGGGACACAAGAGTCAGCTGCATTAGGACTTGGAGTAGTTGAGTGAACAAAGTCAACTAGTTTAAGATTTGTAGTATTTGGGACACAAGAGTGAGCTGGTCGAAGATCTGTGACACTAGGATGCATTAGTTTAGAATCACCTTGATTAACAACAGTATTCTCACCTCTGTAACTTTCTGTATCCCTTTCTTCAGAATTTTTATCATTAATTAAATGTACCTTTGAATCTACATTTGTTATTTGATCAACATGTCTTTTCCAAATATTTGAACCACCTTTAATTGTATAATGTAATTTGCCCTCTCTTGCACTAATGCGACCTATTTTCCACTTGGCTTCAGCAGTATAATTCCTAACAGCCACTTTATGCTTAATTTTAAATTATTTTACTTTAGTATAGGAATTTCTCGCATTTTGTTTATCATGAACAAAATTTGTAAAGTTTTTCAATGTATCAAATCTATTTTTGTTCTCATATGTGGCTTTAGAAATAGAAATGCAGGACTCTTCACCGTTTTAACATGAAGCATCTTTCTATACTGTAAAAAAATTATTTAATTTCATTTGTAAAGAACCAGATTCTGAAGCTAGGGCTTTTAATCCACGTTTGATAATTTTCACATATCTCTCAGCCTAACCATTTGTTTCGGGACTGTAGGGAACACTAAATGCATATTTTACACCATGATTCATTAAAAATGTCTCAAATTCTGTAGAATTAAATTATTAAGAATTATCAGAATACAATGATATAGGATACCCTGGCAGAAAGTGAAGAAAGACAAGTAATCGTATGTTCTGACGTTCCATTAGGAACAATGGAAACTTCTGACCATTTGCTATGAGCATCGACCACAAGGAAAAGCATTTTACCCATAACAGGACCAAAATAATCAATGTGAATTCTTTGTCTTGGAGCTCTACACCATTCCCAATGATGTGTATCTACCTTAAGAGGATTACTTTTTTAAATTGACAATTCCGTGCAAGATCTTCAATATATTAGTCAATCCCCAGCCAACATACAAAACTGCGATCTAAGGACTTCATTTTCACAATACCGAAATGGCCAAAGGGAAAATCATTTAAAATCTGTTTTCTATCAATTTCAGGGATTATTACTCTGCATCCTTTTAAAATACAACTATGTTGAAGAGTGAATTCTTCTTAGTATTAAACTTAGTAGAAAAGTATTTTTTTAATAATTGGAGAACATGAAATTAGGTGATGAAATATTTGACGTAACAAAGGATCTGATTTTGTAGCTACAGCAATTGTTTTGAAATTTAAAGGTAAAGTAGAAATTTGGTTAATTTAAAAAAAAAAAAATCAGATTTATCAATTACATTACTTGAGTTTAATTGTGGAGGTAAATCTTCCTACGCAAAGGAAGACGTGAAAGAGCAACGATATTTCCGTGTTTGGATGTTTTCTTATAATGAATATCATATTTAAACGCTTGTAAATATAATGCATGTCGTTGCATTCTAGCAGCAGAAAGTACACGAATATTAGTAGGAAAAAAATAGGCACAAGTGGTTGACTGTCCGTAAATAAAATAAATCTATTACCGTACAAATATTGAAAAAAATTCTATACACCAAAGATAATAGATAATGCTTCTTTATCCACCTGGCTATACCTTTTTTTCTGCATTTGTCAGAGTTCTGGACACAAAGCCAATAGGTATTTACCACGTTATCCGGCATCACATGTGGAAGAACTGCAGAGAAGCCTCGGTTGCTAACACTAAAGGTAATTTAGGGTCGAAATGTGTAAGAACTCTTTCTGAAATAATCTCATTTCTTATGCTTTTAAATGCTTGTTCACAAACAGCAGACCATATAAACACATTATTTTTGAGCAGTTAATTTAAAGGATTAGCAATTGTAGATAAATTCGGTGCAATTTTAGAATACTATGCAAGTAAGCCCAGTAAAGCTGTAACCTGTGATACATGTATTGGTCTAGGAGCATTTTTTAAAAAATAGCATCTATTTTTTCTTGTGTTTTTGAATACCTTCGTTATCTATTTTATAACCACAATATGCAATTTGATCAGCGATAAAAAATTATTTGTCTTTATTAATTGATTTTCATGTAAAGCATCACCAGAAAATGCACAAAAAGTTGCCAATTTTTTTAATCAAGCAGTAAAATCTTGTATAGATTTATTTTATCTTGATAAGAATTACGAATCCACATGTTATTATATTACATATAACGGGAGAGTATAAAATTATGTCCACTAAAATTAACACTGAAAATATATGTAAAACAATTTAAAACACTTTAATTGCTGAAAAGACGTCAAAATATTAATAAAAACATTAAAAATATTAAAATTGACATGTTTCGATTGATTCACTCAATCATCATCAGAATACACAAAACACAAATACGATGTGCTCAAAACTGGAATGTATGATCAGTCCCTATAATAAAGAAGATACAATGTCCTCTATATATTTAATTTTAACACCGCCCATAGCTCCATCTATAGACCGATCCCACTATTATTCAACCATTCAACCTTAATATTTGGAATATGAAATGACAAGGTATCATTACATGCTTTCGAATTTCTTATATAAATTTTGCTAGATTCTCTCACAAATAGTTGTAAATAAAAGTTGGATCTATAAATCAATTTAGCTTCATTAAATAGGATGTCCATATTCTCTTTATTATTAAACATTGATAAGGCCGTATTCCCCCTATTATACTTAATATCTGCAATGTGTTCCTAGCATCTAATATTGAATATCCTTTGTGTCATACCAACATAATAATTTCTAACACCCCCCTCCCTAATAAATGGATTAATATATACACCTGCAAGGTAACCTTTATCAACAGGATCAATAATTATAGGGACTTCTTTATTATAGGGACTGATCATGCATTTCAGTTTTGTGTATATTGTATTTGTGTTTTGTGTATTCTGATGATGATTGAAATGAATCAATCGAAACATGTCAATTTTAATGTTTTTATTGATATTTTGACGTCTTTTAAGCAATTAAAGTGTTTAGTATAAATATATTTTTTTTTAATGAGATATATTTTTAGTGTTAAGAATAACGAAATTTTATTCTTTGACAAAATTTATTATCCATTTTATTTTCGATTCATCACTTCTTTTTCAAGCTGATCCATTGTATCGTTGCTAATTATTCTATCTTCATTTATTAATTTTAAAAAAAGTGTGCAGTTTTGTGAATTAAGTGCTATAGCAGAATATCAACAATTTCTTCCTATTTCAATAATTCAGCAGCTTTATGAAAAGGTAGATTGCATAATAAATTATACAATTTAAGACCCATGCAAGAAATAAAGGTTTTTAGTGTTAAGAATAACGAAATTTTATTCTTTGACAAAATTTATTATCCATTTTATTTTCGATTCGTCACTTCTTTTTCAAGCTGACCCATTGTCTCGTCGCTAATTATTCTATCTTGAATTATTTTTTTTAAAGTGTGCAGCTTTGTAAATTAAGTGCTTCAGCAGAACATCAACAATTACTTCCTATTTCAATAATTCAGCAGCTTTATGAAAAGATAGATTGCATAATAAATTATACAATTTAGGACCCATGCAAGAAATAAAGGCAGGAACTTTCTTTTCCTCTTTAATATCATAAAATATAAAACACTAACTAAAATTTTTGTGGATTGAACTTTTTGCCGTTATATTAAAAATAAATTAAAACGTGAAATAGCACAAATAAAACATATAAACTGGCAAACAGCTGTTTCGAAGCCCCTAAAACTCCATCATCAGTGCCAATTCAAAAGATTAAAACCTATTTAGGAGCTTTGGGGGCTCCGAAACAGCTGTTTACCAGTTTATATTTTTTATTTGTGCTATTTCACGCTGTTAATTTATTTTTAATATAAAGCACTGTCCAGCCTTTTAGCATACACTTGGAACGTTTCAACGGAATCATTAAACTCGTTAAATTTTTGAAACATTATACTACTTCAATTCAGAAAAGAAAAAAATTGCATAATATAGAATTAAAATTAACACCGCAGTAGATGACAAACTTTTTGTAGAAAACGTTTAGTAGAATATAATATAATGAAATCAGAAGTCGAGACATTTTGTTTTCGATTCATCACTTCTTTTCCAAACTGATCCATTGTCTCGTCGCTAATTATTCTATCTTGAATTATTAATTTAAAAAAGTAGGCAAACATATTTAATAAAGGTGGACGAATGAAATCAATTTTACACATTTAATTACAATTTACAACACATAACTTCACAACACGACATCAAAACATAACTTCACAACATCCAGTGGCTACTTTCAGTACAATTAAACATATGAAAAAGGGGACTGCCATCTAGAGTTTATTTTCTGAAATGCAAACACTACATGAACTATAAACGCAATGCACACCGTACTTTTCAGTGAGCAATTTATAGTGCACCTCAGTGATGCATAATTATTTCATTATGTTTGAAATACTGAAACATCATTAAATTACACTGCAACGATTTTTCCCGTAGAACAATGTGTAACAGAATTCTTTTGTGTGACCCTGTAAATGAAGAATAAATGCTGTGCACCCCATATTTTACAAAAAACATGTTTTAGTGCGCTTCATAATTGTATACGAATTTTATCCTGTTTCAAACGGCTGGCGTAATATTATTCAAATACACTTGAAATGATTTTTTCCCATTGACTGCAATGTAACGAATACTTTTGTCTGCCCCTGTAAATAAACTGTAAATGCAACACACTTTATTTTCAATAAGTATCATGCTATAGTAAGCGTCAATAAGATACAAAAATTTCAGGGCAATCCGAGTTAGCGATATTTACGAGCATATATACGAGAGTTAGAGCACGGACAGACCGACAGACAAACCGAAGTCATTTTGCAACTAAGTTGGAAAATGTTAAGAATACAAGTGTTTCTTAATAAATTATAATATAATTACAAAAGAAAATTTATAATAACCTCTTCCGAGGTGGCCCACGATTCCTAAAAACTTTATTTTTTTCTACAAACCATAGAAACCCATATAGTTTCAAAATTTAATGAAGCATTTATGAAAACAAAGTTTCTTTCGCTGTCACGGATTTTCGGAAGAGTTTAAAAGTAGCTTTTATAGTGTATTTATTATAGTGTAAGTATTAATTATTTTTCTCAAAATGGAACATGGGTTTTGCGGATTCTATCAGTTCTCAATTCTATGAATTTTCAAGTAAACATTTACATGTTCAAGAAATATGTTTTACAGACAAACTTGATAAATTAACGGCATTAACATTAATATTAACATTTATTAAATTTAATATTACTCTATTGATATTGCACGTATAAATTTTGGTACGCAGTTAAAAATATTTAATTCAGAATTAATAGCATCGTAAAAATTGATATTCCTGTTTCAGAAAGCAGATTAATACACTATAAAAAAAACTACTCGGAAACGTTTACGAAAATCAGTGGCAGCAAGAGAAACTTTGTTTTTATAAATGCTTCTTTAAATCTCGTAAATATATTGATTTCTGAGTTTTCTAAAGATAAAGAACGCTTTTCAAAATCATTAGTAAGTAGGAAAAGGTTATTGTATGTTTTCTTACGTGGCTACGTAATACTTTCGTAGATTAGAAAATATTTCCCTTTTTTTCTTTTTTTTTTTAGATGTAGCCATTCAAACTGAAATTAGTTTCAGTTCGTTAAGAATCAGACGTTAATTACATGATACTTCAACAAGGTTAGGGGTGGGTGATATTGCGATAGTATATGTAAAATATGTAAACAAATAGGTACAATTTATTGGCAATAATGTAATAATGTCATAAAATAAATATCTAAGTATTTTTTTTATAGTACTAGACATATATATATATATATATATATGTATTATGCAATCGCCTGAAGCAAAAGAACACAAGATCTTAACGGTTTTATAATATTTATGTCAGTAGGTAATAGACTATATTATTTAAAATTTTTTGGCATAAAATTGACTATAAATTAATAGTTTCAAAACATGTGACTTCACAACAAGGATTAGGCTGTGACACAAAGGAAGGTAGAGATCATAAATTTATGAAATTTGCGCGACGTAATTAATGGATGATCCCGATTTTGAAGTATCTTCAAATTAAATTTAGTTAAATAATTTTCCTTCACATTAAAGATATCATCATTCACACTGAAGAACGAATGGCGGAAAATATCTATTAGAAGATTTGTAATATTCCAATTTTAATTGCTTAATAGGCGTATAGCCAACATAGTGAAAAAGTACCCAAGCCGGGACTCGAACCCGGGTCATCAGATTAGCGCACTGACGTTCTACCAACTGAACCACTTGGGAACGATACTCAGCCTGGAACTTTTTCACCATAACATGTTGGCAAGGCTACAAACGCAGCACAAGATGGAATATTTTCCGTGAGCCGCCAACCCTGGGGCAAACACGAAATCAAAGAAAATCCAGCATCGACAATCGAATAAATTCATATTTTAATACTTGGAACTTTTTCCAGAGAAAATTTCTCACGCCTTGCATTCATAATATTCAAATTTTAATTGCTTAATAGGCGTATAGCCAATATAGTGAAATAGTACGCCTATTAAGCAATTAAAATTTGAATATTATGAATGCAAGGCGTGATAAATTTTCTCTGGATAAATTTCCAAGTATTAAAATATGAATTTAGAAGATTTGTGTTGCAATTTTACAAGGGGTCTTCATATCTCTTTATAAGTGTTGTTCTTTATTTTTAATGCATTGCAATCGAAATTACACAGTTTGTAAACTATATAGCAATTATAACTAGCTATAACTAGCAATAAGATATGCGTGTGAGTTAAAGGAATAATTCAAGTATAGATGATTTTAATTAAAAGAGAACATGTTTTATTACAAATTTCGTCTCAATTTTTAATGCTGTGCATATTAAACCAGTTACAAGAATGTCTAACTACTCATAATTTTATATGTGATTTATTCCATTTATTCCATTCTTTTTCTGGGTGATGTCTTTTTTTAATTTCATGAAATATCGCATTTGTGCATTTTCTTCTAGAAGAACCGTTTCGTCTTCATATTTAAACGCTTGTTAATTCCCTTTCCAATATTTAACAATTGTTTTTCTTTTTAAAAACGTAAAATTTAAAAATTGATATTGATAATAAGTATAATACAAGAAATTATTTATAATTTTAAACATCGTATGAGAGTTTCCCCATCCACAACGTTGTCCGCATTACCTAAAGATAAGCAAAATTATTTAAAACAGATCGTTAAAAGCAATGAATCACAACCATTAAATAAAATTTGCATAACTTAAAAATGTAATATCTATCTGTAAAATGAATACAATTTTCGAAGACACTTTAAAAAATGACAATGTTATGCCCGAATTTCCCTTAAAAATATTAGTAATATTGAATTTCTTTATAATAATTTTCAATATGGAATATTAATTGTTTATTTATTTAAAAGCTCATTTTGTTCAGTATAAGGCAAATTGTAGTATTTAAATGATTTCTCATAATTTCTAGACATTTCATAAAAAAATCATACACAAAATATCAAAATTAGTATTCCGAGATAAAAGCGTTTAAAACATTTCAACTAAAGGAAAACGCACAGAAATGTGTTTTTTCTTATAGCAAAGTGTTATCTGTGGTTATAAAAAACATTAATATATGATGGTAATTTAAAAAATTAAAGATCTGTTATTAATTTTATCCCTTCTCTGGCGTTAAAATAGAATCTGTTAATAAAGAAGTATGGGTGTGTGTAGATTGTGTTTGAACACTGAAAATCTGTGAAAAAAGTCTGATACAAATTTTATTCCAAATATATGTTATAATATTTCTATGGTCGCTTGACATCTAACTATATAGATGTTATTCTTTAAATTAATTTTGAGTGCATTTGAATTGAAATTACAATTCTTTTTGCAATCTACTTAGCATGTATATCTAGACAAAACAGGCGGGATAAGACAAAAATTCCGTAAGTCACGGTTCAGTCAAGCTAAAAATGTTAGCTTTTGACACAGTTATTAGGGCATCTATAATTTAATTGCAATCCAAAAATATTGTAATCTTATCCATTCTGCTTCTTGCCTTTTCTATTCGTCTGTTCTTGCTAAAATTATTGTTTGAATACACTGTACGACATAATTGGAAATTTAAAATAAAAGAAACGACAGTTGATATTATAATTTGGGAAACTGGGGGGCCCTGCCCCTTGCGAGCTACACCCGTCAAACCCTGTTCAGACACCACAGACTCTAAAAACGCGTTTTTAGAAGATTACGGAGGATAGAATTATAATTAAACCACTAGTGGCGATATCCTGTATTTACGATTGATTAAATTAGTTCAATAAAACATTTTAAAATCAGCTTGTATAAAAGGGCTACGTAAACACTCTCGCTGCCTTCCGGGATTTTATAACGAAGCTATCAGAAAATCGTTTTAAATATGAGACTTTTAAATGTATCGTTTTAAATATAACGTAATTTTCACCAACGTTTCTTTCACTTTTCAATATTTATATGAAAATACATTTTTTAAGTGAAAATAAATATTATTATTTGCGCAATTTTAAAATTGGCAATAAAAGGTAAAAAGACTTTATGAAATATGAAATAAATTTCTTATGTAAATATATTTTTAAAATGAAACTGTTTAGCAATAGTATTATTTGGACATTTTAAGTATGACGTAATTTTCCCCATTTACTGCTTTTAATGCGTAATAATTTAATTATAAAAAATTAAATATGAAAGTTTTTCTGCTTTTAAGAGTCATGTGTAAATAGGTTTTTAATTGAAAGGAAATATTATCATATGCTCTGTTTTACAATATATCAAGAATATAAAAAAAATGACCTTTTCTAAATATTGAAAATCCATATTGAAATAATGAAAATTTGAATAAAAAATTTAAAACAAAACCTTCCAAAATTAGTCAAATTAAAAAAATAATTACGAACTGCACACCGCCAGCTTCTCCAGTATGGCCCTGAAAAAAGTAGTTAAATTTCTATGCATAGATTTTGTTCCGATTAAACTTTTTATTGAAAATATTTTAACTGAATTCAACATAAAACAGAGCTTTAAAAATATAATTCTTCGATTTAAAAACTGTCTCGTTCAGCGAGTTTATTGAGCATTTTTCTATAAAACTACCAATTTTCAAATTCAAGTGTTATATGCAAGTGTTTTCTTAATATAAGCCGAGAAAGACCTCCGGTCATAAAAAAAATCGTCTACGATGACAGCGTCGACAACGTTAGTATGTTTTTAAAACCGAAATACTAAAATACTTCAAAGTAAATGACGAAACGCAGATAATATTGCATTAAACTATTTTTATGAGGCAGAATTATATTTATAGCAGTGATACAGGTCCTTGTAAAACAAGTGTTGTATTTGAAAAATACATTTAAGTACACTTTATAAATGTACACATGCTTTTATGATTCGCAATTTGAAAGTTAATCCCCTCAACCTGTATTTTATATCATATCTTTTTTTATCAACAGTTTTCCTCAAGAAAATTTAATAACTTAATTTGGCTATATACGCGCAAAACAATGCGTAAAATTGCTATTTCCCATTGTGACTATTTATGTAACATTCATTTAGCTCAAAAACTCTGTTTTTTTTGTTGTTGTTGTTGAAATGACAATATAATTTAAACATCGTGAAAAACTCACCCTCTTCAGATTAAATGTTATTACAACAATGTTTTAATGTTATTGCAACAATTAATTTTTTAAATTCTTCAACATTTCCTATATTTTGAAAATGGCTTTCAAAATTTTTCAGTTAAAGAATCCAGTTAGTCCAGCTGTTCCCAACCTTTTTCTCTCACGTACCCCTTGCTTAGACTTTTTATTTATGAGTACCCTATCTCACATAAACCCATTCCAATTTATTTTTTTTTTTTTTGCTTTCGTTCATTAGTAATGTTCTTATGCTAGTTACCAATGTTAGATGCAGTTCTCTTCAGAATTCCGATTTTCAACCACTTATCCGTTTTGAACCACAGAATAATATCAACGCAAAGTCACTCAAACCACTAAATATGAGATAAAGATTTCAAATTAAGCACTCACAAAAAAAGGATAAAGATCTACACTCGGTTAATACAAGTTAATGATTTTATGCTAATGCTGACCAGTGGCACAATATAATGATGATCTGCTTTCAAATGGGTCTTGAATTAAAACGGAAGACACGATACGATTCATGTTTTTGTAAGTATTTCTATAATTACTAGAAAGAAAACAACAAAAGAAAATGAGGGACACATGCGAAATTCCCAAGATATTATTACGCGTGGGCGGAGATAAGGGCAACATATGACTAACCAATTACTAAGTTTAGGAATTTTCCTTTATTTTATGCGAATAGCATATATTAATTTTACATAAGTCTCTCTTTCTCAACGAAAAGTTTTTCTGTTTTCATTTTAAGTTTTTCTTTCTTTTTTTTCCTTATTTGCTATTACCAATATAATTTCCACATATCCCCAACTGTTTCATCACATATCTCAGTGATACACATACCCGAGGTTAGGAACAGCTGAGCTAGTCCATAAAAAGTTATGCTGTGTTTGTTTATGAAAACAGAAATTTTTATTTGAAAATGAAAAGAATATCCATTTCTGATTTTGTGTTTAGTTTTTCTCTTTTCAAAAACGGCATACTTAAAAAACTTTCTTTAAAAAGGTAAATTGTCGTAGTGTCATTTTTTAGAACCTTTTACTTATTTTTAATAGCCTTTTTACTTGTACATCTTTCTTTCTTGCAATTTATTTTGTGTTTCTTTTTTCCTCTTTGGTTTTTTTTTTCAGTATAATTATTTTTTACACTTAATGAAAGTGAAAAATTTAAAAACGAACAAATTAGTGTTAACAGGATTAAGCAAAAAGTATACATATGTTATGCTCAAAATTAGAGTAACATAGCAGTCTCTGTTATTTTTAGCATTATTCAAAAAATAAGTAAATAAATAAATAAAATATAAAGCAAACATGTTTATATATTTCGACATTTCTTCCACAATGGATGAATTTCTTTCCTGTTTTACAAAGTAATTCAACATTTATTGTAATGCAAATGTCTTTTATTTAAAACAGGGCAATTTCCCTCTAAAAATGAATCATTCATGCGCGTTTTTCGAATAGTTTTTATTTTTAATACGTGAAAGAATTTAATAAACATATGTGATGCACATTTCAATCTAGGCAATATATGTCCTCATAAAAAGGCGTATTCAACAGAAATTATGTTCATGGAGAGTTTTTCATAAAACAAGCATGTCGAAAAATATATCAGATGAAATGGCCTAAACTGAACGACGTATAAGATTCAATTTGCGAAAGATGTCAATAATATTTAAAATGAATCTCATATAGGATAAAAGGACCAGTAATCTGTCATTTACGCAAACCTACAAACATGAAAGGAAAGTAATGCTTCAAGCATAGATTATGATGCACTTTCCAACACTTCCAGAATACTTTTTAAAAACTTTGCCGTTTAATAAGATAAAGAAATACCTAAGTAAACACTTTAGAAAACGCATAACACATTTGAAAACCAGATTTCAACAATTACAGGCATAGCAGGAAAGGTTCTCCAACTGTTTTGTGTAGTACTGTTTACGATGAATAGATTTTTACATATATTACACATAGTATGCTAAAATTTATTTTAATAAGAAAACGCATAAAACAGTTGAGAATTCACCTTCAGCAATTTCTACCAATAGACGGAAATGCACTTGAGTTCTTTTTCACATCACTGTATATTATCTACAGATTTTTATACAGGCAACATATTAAAGTAACATTTAATTCAGGCAAAAACACGCTTAAAACTACTGAAATCAAACTTCTAGAAATTGCAATTCATAGGCGGCTATGTATCCAGTTCTTTGCCAGTTCCTTGCATCTTACTTTATTTGCTACAAAAAGCTCTTTGTATACTAAATATTGTTGAGCTTGAAAATGCATATCTCGATTTAAAAATACCTTTAAGCAAATCGCGTAAGCTCAGTATCGCGCAATTGCTCAGTAATGTTTACGAATTTTTTTGTGTGCCCCTGTACATGATCTATAGTATTTATACACAGCCCCTAGTATACAAAATTTAGTTAAACATAAAAACGCATACCATAGCTGAAAATGCACTTCCAGCATTTATCTGGATCCCTGTATATTATCTACAGATTTTTATATATGCAACATGCTATGGTAACATTTAATTGAGGCAAACATAAGTTTAAAACTACTGAAATCAAACTTCCAGAAATTACAATTTATATGCGGCCATGTATCCAGTTCTTTGCATGGTTCTTGCCAGTTCTTTTCATCTTACTTTATTTGTTACAAAAAGCTTTTTGTATACTAAATATTGATGAGTTTGAAAATGCAAAACTCGATTTAAAAATACCTTTAAGCAATTCACGCTCATGCTCAGTGATGCTTACAAGTTCTTTTGTGTAGCCCTGTATATGATCTATAGTATTTATGTACACCACGTAGTATACAGAATTTAGTTAAACTTAGAAACGCGTACCATAACTGAAAACGCACTTTAGCATTTATCTCTAATAGACAATACTTCGGATACAGTACTGCATCCGAAATCTTTTGTGATTCCCTGTAAATGAATGATGATGAACATCATATTCTACAGCAAGTATTTTGTAGTAAACTTCTCAGAAATGTGTATCAATTTCATCATGTTTGAAATAAGGCAACTTAAATAAGATTGAAACACGGAAAATAGTTTTTCCTCTCATAGACCATTATATAACCTAATTATTTTGTGTGATCCTGTAAATTATTGATAAATGTTTTGCACTCCAAACTCTACAGAGAGCATATTTTAGTGAACCTCAAAAATTTATTATGTTTTTAGCAGTGTATAATATCATTAAAATACACCAAAAATGTGTATCCCCCACATACCATAATATAACGGAATTATTTTGACTACCCCTGTACACGAACTGTAAGTGTTACATATAATATATTACATAGTAACCATTTTGTAGTGCACCTCAATAAAGCAGACAAATTTCATTTTGATTAAAATAGTGTAACACCATTAAAATACACCGCAAATGAATTTTCCCGATACACCATACTGTAACAAAACACTTAAGAGTGCCCTGTAAATGAACTATAAATGATACACACTTCATTTTCAATACCGAACCTGTTCATTGTAAAACTCGATAACACATATCAATTAGATGACAAACCGAGTACGTTTACGTGAATTAGAGCACAGGCAGGCAAATGGCCAGACAGACGGACATGCAAATGGAATTCATAAACACTTTTCAAATATGATGGAAAGTGTTAAAAATTACTGATTACTATTGGAAAGTGGAAAAAAAAACTACTCACAATTCTTTGCTGTGGCTGGTGACTTATGAAAAATGGCTGCACATATGGTAACGCTAGGAGAGTCTGCGCACAATTCAAAAGAATAACAATAAAAAATCTAAATATTATTTTTTTGCTAAACTATCCATGAATAATTTTGACTTCATTTGTTTTTTATGCATTTCCATTGCTATTTTGTTGTTATGTTGTAATTTAATAGAACAGTTGTAATAAAACCAAGAAAGTTGTTTTGCGCAATCTGCCCTTACAGGGTTGGTGTGATTGCGTACATGGGTAGGAGAGATTGTTATTAATAATAGCTACAATTAAATTGTTAACAATAATAATTACACTTAAATGACATTGTTGACAGGTTTTTGTGAAAAATATTATTGTATTAGGAGTGAATATTTCAACCTAATTATTAAAGAATTAGAAAAAGAAATAATTTTAAAAACGATTAAAAAATTTTAATTAAAGGGGAAAAAATTAAATAATCAGAAAAAGCAAGTCCAGATAAGATTACAAAATAACATTAAGTTACTTGATAACACGTTTAACTTAACACTAGTCCATTTTAATTTTTCATTTTTTTAGGCAAATTTACCAATAATCTGCGTAATCTCTCGTAGCATGGAAACTAATGGAAACAATGCGCCATCTCTCCTAAGTAGCAGATGCGCAAACTCTCCGATTTCGATAGGAGAGATTGCGCAGCTTTTTATATAAACATGGCCGTTGCTAAAACGAACCGTTGATGTTCACATTGTTAGTCTAGATTAGTAGCTTATGAAAAATCGTTTAAGTTTAAAATATTTTGTACTACTGACATTGTATAGAAATTCTGATGAATAGCTATGAAAATTCAAGCACTTACTGTGGGAAAACAAAACAAAATAGCAATACTTTATCTTAGACACTCAAGACAATCAACGTGCGCTTTCAAGTAGACACTTCACTACTGCTGTTGTACAACTACCTGGAGTCGCTGCTCGCTCCCTTCACTCCTTCCTCTCAAACTTCTATGTGCGCAATCTCTCCTGACTTTACCTTAGACAAATTCTAATATTTAATTTGGAACTAAAGATAAACTATTTATAAAGCATTTTACCTCATGGTGGTCGACTACTGGCTAAGGGGTGGCCGACTATTGAAGCACTTAACCTATGTCAAGATACAATTATTTAATTCAGAATTGTCCTTTTAACACTTTGCAACATAGTTGAAAAGTGTTTATGAATTATATTTTGACAGTCGTGGAGGTTAATGTAGCTTAAACTCGGACCAGAACAGAGTAATATGCAGTGGAGTGTGTCATCGTACCAGCAGATTAAACAATTCAAAAACAGCATTAGATTTTCTTAGTTTTAAAAACACATCAGGTCTTTGATGTTGAAACATAAAACGCTAAATATTAAAACAATATATTAATCATATTCATAATCGTGATTAATAGCCACATGCTCCATTAGACGGTGAAAAACCATAGGATTTATGAAACATAAGACAGAACTGCTTGCAAAATGTCCTCACCATCCGCAGCCGCGCTTATAGTTCCTTTACAGGGACACTCAAAAGAATTTCGTTACATTACGGTCTATTTAGAAAATTCTTTTCATGTATGTTTATTTTAATAATGTTTCACTATTTCAAACATATTGAAATGGATATATATCAATAAGGTGCACTACAAGAGGCTTACTGTAGAATATTGTGTGTATAGCATTTATCGTTCATTTACGGGAACAAATAAAAGAATACTACTGTCTGTTAACAATAATTGCTGTAAGTACTTTTACAGTTGCTGAACGCGTTTTCAAATTTAACTATTTTTTTTTTTAGTACTTGGTGTGTATAAATTGTGTAGATCATATACAGGGTAGCACAGAAGTTCTCCAGAACATTGCCGTTTATTGACGGAAATTCCAGAATTTGAATTTTAAACTGTGACAATTTTTTTAATTGAAGTGTGAAAGTGTTTGAATTTTAAACTGTGAGACAAAAAGTTATTTCGCGGCGGAATCCGTCAGCTGTCTATGCGTTAGCAAAGGGTAGTAAATGCAAATGGTGTCTAATTTGATTGAGATTTGCACTTTATTTGATTTTATTAATAAAAAAAATTATTTAAACGAGTAGAACTATTTTGTTTACCCAATATTTTGAAGGAAAAATACTTTCTGACAAATCAGTAAGTGTCACATATTGATTTTTTAATAATGTCTTTATCACTTGCATATTTTCTTGGTTTCTTTCTTTTTCCTTTAACTTTACTTTATTCCATCTATTTTTTTTCAATAGATGAAAGTGTAGAATTTATCAAAAAACAGCAATTTTAACAGACATAACCACTGAAAGATAATATATCTTATACTGAAATCAGACGATATAACATTATCGTAGATTTTTGTGCAAAATAAATAAAATAAGATGCAAGAAAATTTCATTTGAAGACATTTATAACACAATGAAAGAAATTTCAACCTTTTTTTACTTAGACTTCAACGTGTATTCTCATGCAAATATTCAATTTATTTAAATCAGTACGATTTTCTTCTGAAAATGAATCATTCATGCGTATATTTCTAAGTCATTTTTTTAATACGTGTAAACATTTAATAAAAATATCTGACACACGTTTCAATCTAAGCAGAAAATTGTCGAAATCAGAATAAATCATCTTCACAGACAATTTTTCGTGAATCAAGCATAGAGGAAAATATAATGAATCAAAATGTATAAAGTAAATATCATCTTGATTCCATTTGCAAAAGAGAGCGGTAGTATTTAAAATTACTATCACGTATTTTGTCACACAATTATTTGAGGAAGGATTGCGACAGTTTTATCTATTTTTTATTTAAACATTGAACTAAATTAAAGCATACATTTTATTACCAGAAAATCAATGATTTAAGAGGCATTTTGCGCTTAAAATATTTATGTGTTATTCTTTTTTTGCTGTTGTTGTTTCTATTCGAAAAATGGATTGTTAATATTAAAATTTGGTATTACGCGTTTCGAGGTCCGAATGCATGCGGCAGTGCTACATGAGCACATTTTTATGAACTTTTTGAATATAAGAATCATTAACATTTTTATTAGTAATGTCATATACGTACGATACTAGATCTACAGCTTATGAAAAGCACAGAGTAACATGATACACTTTTAAACGAATTGAAAACACTGGTGCAATGATTTATTTAACACATTGACTGCCATGGCATACAAATATGTGTTCGAGAAATATTTCTCGGGCCCGCCATACCACACACTCTTGGATCAAAACAGCAACGCCTCTCCAAAAAGCTTGTCGATTGACTAACTTTTGGCGAATTTTTAAGACTAAAGCAACGTAAAACAACGTAAAGCAACCTCAATTAAGTTCTAAAAACAATTGGAATAGAAAAATGAAAATTTCTATTTTTCAATATTTTATTAGGTTATAAAAACGACGAATTTCCTATTTTTAGAGATTCCAATACAACGATTTACTCGAATCCGATTACGTTTTTTTTTTTTTTTTTTTTTTTTTTTTTTGTAGATATTGTTGTTTCAATGGTCGCGAAGCACTACTCATACATGCGTTAGTGATCGAGGTTTTAACAAATTTCATGCAGTTTTGAGATTGATGCACGAGGTTTCTGCATCGAGTAATTTTTTTTTTCATGGTCATGGAGCGCTCATACAGGTGTTACTGATCTAGGCATTAACGAATGTCATACATTTTTAAGATTGCTACATAACGAGATTGCTGCATCCAGTGATAAAAAATGAAACTATTTACTTTAAAATTTAAAATTTTTCACCAAACCATCCATGAACGAAAACGAAGGCATTTACATTTGCATACCTGGCAATTCAGTTTGTTTATACTTAGCACAACCAGCAGCTTATTACCAGCAGCACATTTTTTATTATAATATCAGAAATGCGTATGTCCACCAAACAGAACACAGTCCTGACAGAAACTAACAGTCGTGTTCACATCCTAACAGAACACAGTCGTGAAAATTGGTAGGATTATTTACTGGAAAAGCAAGCGCCGTAAATCTCCGTAGGTAGGCTTTGCTGTTTTGATCCGCCTGTATACCACACGAATGCGTGTGCCATCAATAATTCATTTGAAGAAAATTTATTGGTATGAAACGGAGCTATTAATTATTTATAACCATGTATTTAAAAAAATGTAAAAAAAAAAACTGTAACTCCCCTAGGCATGTTTACTGATTTCAGTTTGGAGTTCAGCTTGTAAAAATAACTAAGAGTTGATATTTTTTAATTAAAAACGTATGCAATTAACACTTTGTATAAAATTAACATACGTTGCCGCGATGGAGAATTGTAAACCGACTCCATAAACTCTGAAAACCGCTTTTTAAATAGTAAAAAAAAAGCCACAATCTGTGGTGATCAACGTGTTAAGATAGATCGTTTCAATTAAAAGATTAAGTTTTAACAAACTATCCTGCAAAGCCGATTTTCTTAATTATTTATCTAGCATTAGTAAATGAATTCTCATTCATTCATTTATTAGTAACGCGTGAAAAAATTTGTAAAATTTCTATATTTCACATGATTTTTCCTTTTTTTTTTCTTTTTTTTAACGTTCCTTTGACAAAAAATGTATTTATTGTGCTTCTGAAATGAAGATTTTATTTAAAGAATGCGAAAAGAATATTACTTTCAAAAAATTATAATTTTAACGTGAATAGTAACATATTATCTTTCCAACGTTTCAACATTTTACAAATTTGAAAAATGGACTTTAAAATTCTTCAAGAGAAGAATTCAGCTATTCTTAGAAAAAAAATGTATTTGTTTCCGCTCAGACGGATTTTTTTTTTTTATTAGAAAAAAAGTTTATTCATGCGAGTGGTTTTGATATAAGTTCATCTTCTTCTTCTTTTTTCTTTGAAACAGCATTATTTTGAAGAAAACACTCTCTCACAAATCCGAAAAATGTCACAGATTGATTTTTTAATAATGTCATTTAAAATTGCATATTTTCTTAAATTGCTTTTTTTCTTCAACTTATCTTTTGATTAATCGTTTATTTCTTTTCAATGGATGAAACTGCAGAATTGATATTAACACATAAACACAAAAAAAAGGCTGAGGTTACTTTTATGTAAACTAAAATAAGATGCAAGAAATTTCTTTCGTATAACTCCTTTTCTTTTTTTTCCTTATCGCTTATTCTAATGCAAATATGCAGGTTTATTTAAATCAGTTCACATTTTCTTTAAAAAATAAATAACATATACGTATATTTGCGAATCATTTTCATTTTCAAAACGCGAAATCATTTTTTTTAAATATGTGATGCTGGTTCCAATTTAAGCGATTTATTTTCACATAAAATGCATATTCACGCAGAACTCAGGTTAATGGTTAGATTTTCAAGAATTAAGCATAACGGAAAATATAATGAATGAAATGGCAAAAAGATGGAATGTCAGATTCTAGTTGAAAAAGTTGTCGATAATATTTAAAATGAGTATCATATATTTCAAGGCTCAATTATTTAAGAAATACAAGAATGCTAAAAAGATATTTTTGAAAAAAACAAACATTGATTAAACCTTTCAGTAGTATCACCGTATATGTACTAGTCGTGGATATAAGGAATTATTTTGATATTCGAATGAATCAATCAGTCATGCGGAAAAGCATTGCTGCCAACCTTCGTATTCCTTTTAATATATTTAAACCAAAAATATTATAAAAAAATAATAAAAGAATTAAGTTAAGATAATTTCTTTGTTTAATTTATTTTTACGTAAAAAGATTTCTGGTTTTATTTGATTAAAAAGAATACGAAGGTTGCATCTGTGCTTTTGCGTAAGCCTGATTGATTCATTCAAATATCAAAATAACTCATTATGTCCATCACTAACATGTACGGAATTATTTAAGAAAGAACTCTTAATTATCAAACTAAAAAATAAATCCAATAGATCGGAATGAATTTAAGGAAATTAATGGAGTATTTTTCGTCAAAAACTATTTACATTTAATATTATTGTGTTTCAATTAGTGCTCCCTATTATACGTTTATACGTGTATACGTATAATACGTATTATACGGGGTGCAGATTTTTTATACGTATGATACGGCACAGTCGGTTATACGTATTATACGAAACACTATATACGGTCCAACGTATATACGGATCTTACCCCAGCGGTTAAACGTATAAACGTTTAAACGGTTTTCGTTCATGTGAAAAAAGATACTTTTCTCCTGCTAGTCTGCGCAAGGTTACTATACTATAAGGTTGTGCTCCATTTCACCCTGCAATCAATAGGGAGCGATTTGCTGTTTGATGTCACTTAGCCTGCTCTCTGCTCTAGAACTCCTATTATAGGAGTTCCTATTATAGGAGTCCTATTATAGCCTGCTCGATTCAGTTTACCAATTGATTTGGTTTAGAAAAGCCCTACTTTTAATTGAAAAGTATCAATACAAATTTTCGAGTGAAGAAGTTTAAATTTTTTTTTAAATATTTTTTTATACATAGGACAAACATCACATCCAAAATTTAAACTATTATGTCTTTTCAATTCTACGATATATAATTTTTAAATTTGCTATTTTTATCATTACATTTTATTTGTACCTCAGTATAAAAAGTTCCTTTTCATTTTAAAAACAAGCAAATAGTAATTTTTATAAATAAAATCTTAAAGACCTACAAGAGCAGAAAATTTAATGTTTATATGATTGCACTTAATATCATGTTAATAATTTTAATATAGTATATTTTTAATATTTGATCAGTATTCTATTTGAAATACATAATAATTCTAATATTATTATAATTGTGACATGTATTTCATAAAAACCTATAAAAAAGTTTTAAAAAAAATCACTTAGATTTCAACCCACATATACACAAGATTGGGTTTTGTGTAATTATATTTAAAATACAAATAATTTAAAAACTTTACTAAGTAAATGGCTGAATATTTAGTATTTTTAAACCGAAATATACATAAGATACAATTAGATGATTTAATGGAAATAAAATTTGAAATTCAGAGTAATATACTTTATAAACAAATTCCGAAATATTTATATAAAGTATTATTTTAATTCTACACGATAAACATAAATGCACATACATAATTAAAAAAAAAGAAAAGAAAAAAAGAAAGATAAATTATTGCGTGAAAGAGAGTTCTAGGTTTACGCAAAATTTTTTATTTCCTAATAATATTTAAAATTTAAAATTACATTTCTTTTCAGCGTTCTAAACTTAATTTTAAAATTTACTGTTTCTTCAGATTCCATTCAGATAATTGATGTGATTAAATATCAAATAATTGATATATATATATATATTATAAAATAAAAAGTAAGACAGGAGTATTCCTAAAAGAGATTTAAAATACAAATAAAAATAGAAACTTTATTTTTTAAATTGCCTCATTTTTAAAACTGGAAGATTTATGTGATATAAAAAAATTAAATTTGAAATTCAAAATAATATACTTTTAAAAATATCTTCCAAAAGGATTATATTAATTTATATTTTAATGCTGTATGATGATAAAATTATATAAAAATATTTTAATAATTAATATATTAAGGTACCTTCAAGTATACCTTCAGAATATGCTTTCATTTCGAGCATTTTATTTCATTACAGGGTGCATTTTGAAGATGTATTTTAGATGTATGTTCTATTATTTGCAATTTTTCGTACTGTTTTATCATGCAATGATGAAATACATGAGTTGATTGATCATACACATACTGATCATACACAGTTCATTGACTCCACATTTTTCATTTTTTGACAGCGTATCTCTTTTTTAAGCTTTCCAACATAGTTGAAAAGTGTTTATACATTCGGTTTTTCTGTCTGTATGCCGTCTGTCTGTCCTGTCTGTCTGTGCTCTAACTTACATGAGACAAATCAAACCCAGTATTGGTGAATATTTATATCTTTAATATATGAATAATAATATGTGAATATATAAATATAAATATTCACCGATACTGGGTTTGATTTGTCTCATGTATGCCAATAGGTGTTGTGATCATGATTGACGTTCCATCCAGTGCTGCAAGGTTGTAGCCTAGCCAATTAAGAGTGAGAGAATGCTAGACCGGATGTCGTCTGGATGGCTTAATTGGTAAAGCACTTGGTGCACTATACCAAGGCATCCGGGATCGAAACCCGGCCTGGACATTTTTTCACTCTGTTAGTTATTCGCTGTTAAGTAAAGTAATAATACACATCCTTTGTATTTCCGTAATTTCAGCTCTGCTGAAAAATTAATTAGTATATAAGTAATCACTATTATTGAAAAATCTTTTGAAGACAACAATCGTTCACATTTTTATTAATAACACCGTATATAAAACGACACAGCCAGTGTTGATACTCTTTTTAATAGTCAGATTGATTGATTGGCATTACTTTTATGAAATGGTATAGGTCACCTTGTTTTCACCTATTAAATAAGGTGAATTTTACTTTCTAAAAAAATTGGTGGCAATCAAGAAAACTGCATTAAAAATTGTAGTCCACTGGCAACACTGCACAGACCAACCGCATGCATCAGGGCTCGGATTAGTTTAAGAAAATTTTAACAAAATATCCCTCAAAGATATATTTCGTAATTATGTATCTAGCATAAAAATTTCTTTCAATGGCATACAGTCACCCCTCAAATGTAATAAATTTGGTAACAATTGTAATATTTTTTTTAAGAACATTTTTTTGGCATAACTTTCATATATTGTGCTTCTGAAAGGAAGATCTTATTTAACGAATATGAAAAAAAAAAGTTACTATTTTAAAACTTAAACTTTAATGTCAATAGTAAAAGTTTGTCTTTAGAATGTTTCAACATTATCTAAATTCAAAGAATTGAGTTAGAAGGACTTTAAAATTTTTTAAGAGAAGAATTCAGCTATTTTTCGAAAACCAAAAAAAATATGTATTTGCTTTCGCTCCGAAGGACTAATTATTAGGATGAAAAAAAATTAATCATTCGAGTGGTTATGATATGAGTTCTTCTATTTTTTGAAACAGCATTATTTTGAAGAAAATACTTTCTAACCAAATCGGGAAAATGTCACATATTGATTTTTTTTCTATTGATTTTTTTTATTATTTCATTTCAATGGATGAAGCTGTAGAATTTATGGAAAATTAGCAGTTTTAGAAAAATTAAACACCAAAAAGAAATCTCAGAGGTTTTTTTTTTTTTTTTTTTTTTTTAATGTAAGATAAATATAACAAGATGTAAGAAAATTTCGTTTGTAGATACTTACAATGCAATATGGAGTAACATCGCGAAAGAAGTTTTCGCCTTTAATAATATTTAAAATAAGTATTACGTGTTTCAAGACGCTATTAAATGAGTAGAAGAATGTTAAAAGTATTCACTTTCTTTATATTCTTTTCCAGAAAACAATCATTAACATTTGTATTAGTAACACCCTTATATGTACAACACACCAGATGCGTATATTAGGCCGAAATTCATTAGCGATAGAATAAGAACGTTTTGACAAAATACCATACAAAGACATTCTTTCTAATTATGTATCTAACATAACAATTTCTATCCATGGCATACAGTTACCCTTCCCGTGTAATAAAAGTTTATACAAAAAATTTTAAATTCAAAGGGTTTTTTTATTTATTTAAGAATATTCATTTAACATTGCTGACATTTATTGTTCTTCTGAAAGAAAGATTTTATTTAAAGAATATGAAAAAAAGTTACTTTTTTAAAATTAAAAGTTTAATGTCAATAGTAACAGTTTGTCTTTAGAACGTTTCAACATTATCTAAATTTGAAAAACTGATTTGATGAACTTTAAAATGTTTCAACATAAATAGTCAGCTGTTCTTCGAAAAAAAAAAGTATTGTTATTGTTTCTACTCCGAAGGCATTTTCATTGGATTTTTTTTAATGTTATTTATTCAAACATTTTGAGTTTAGGTTTTTTTTTTTCTCTTTCTTTCTTTTAATTTTCGTTTTTTCGTCTATTTATTTATTTATTTATTTATTTTTGAATGAGAAGTGAAAAAAAAGGAAAATACCTTCTTAGGAATCGTAAAAATGTCACATATTGACTTTTTAATACATGACATTTAATAATGACTTTTAATTCATATTATCTTTCAATTTCTTGTTTTCTTTAATTTTTTGTATTTTTTTATTTTTTTTTAGTCATCTTTCCTGTATTCCTTTTTTTTTCAATAGATGTAGAAATTTATCAAAGAAGAGTAATTTTAGCGGAATTAAACATAAATATATATATATATATATGCTGAAATCATTGTTATTTAACATTCGCCAGGGTTTTTATTTATTTTTATGAAAAATATACAAAACAAGAAGCAAGACAATTTTGTTTAAATATATCTATAATGCAATGAGAGAAAATTCCCCCTTTTTTACTCAATATTCAACATTTATTCGAAAGCAAATATGCCTTTTTATTTTAATCATTTCGTATTTTCTTTCAGATACGAACCATTTATGCGTAATTTAACGAATCATTTTTATTTTTTAAGTGAAATCAATGAATACAAATATGTATGATGTGATGCTCGTTTCAATCTAGGAAAAATATTTCCGCATAAAATGGCGTATTTAGCAGGAATCAACTTCGTGGATAGTTTTTTTAGGCAACAAGCGGAAATTATAATGAATGAATTAGAAACAACATTAATGCGATGTCAGATTCTATTTGCGAAATTTGTCGATATTATATAAAATAGGGTAAATGTACCAATAGTCGGCCACTCCCGAATAGTCGGCCACATTGAGATAAAATGCCCTACGAACAGCTTATTTTTGGTTCTAAATGAAATATTTCAATTTGGTTATATGCAGCCATCTTTCATAAGTCACAAACCATCACCAAAGAATTGTGGGTATTTTTATTGAATTATTAATCAGCCATTTATTTCAAGATAGAGGTCAAATCGCCATTTTTCCTATTTTTTTGTTAACTGACGGCAATTGTTTTAAAAGGCAAGTATTATTTTTTTTTCTAAAATTATAAGACTCGAATATTAGCAGGGTAAATAAACTAATGTTTTTGAGTATAAAAAGTAAATAAATTTGTTGGTTTTAATTAATTTTAATGTGGCCGACCATTGGGTATTAATTTTTCTTACATGTCCAACAGTCGACCACTAGGGACCGACCATTGGGTATAACATTTTGCTTACATTTTCAATAGTCCGCCACCAGGAGCTTAATACTGAATACATAACTTATTGCACTTTTTTGAGTGTATATAATTGTTTGGTAGATATAACTTTATCTCGACATCTGTACTAATATTATAAAAAGGAAATGTTTTTTGCATGCTTGTTTGTTTGTAGGGGAAACTACTGGAACTACCGAATGAATTTCAAAAGTAAAGGTGGCAGTCTCTGCTCCGACATAGACTATATTTTACGTCAGAGCCACTTTTCCCAAGTAAATGGATGAGCAAAAAATATTCTAAACTTGCTCTTTTTGTGATATTGAAGGATCTACTAACTTGAAATTTGGCATGGTTGTTGTTTTCTAAAAAAATCAAAATTTAAAAGTGTGAAATGAGTGGAAAAAGTTCTAAATTACAATTTGTGTAGAATTGTTATAAATATAAACCTGAAATTTAACATGTCTTTTACTTTTAAGAAGTAAATTCTGGATCAGGGCGATTAAAAAAAGGGGGATTTTTAGAAAATGAAAAGAAAATGTGAACATTCTAAAAACATCTAAATTGCGATTTATATGGATTTACTAGGGATAGAAATTTAAAATTTGCCAATTCTGTCATTTTTAATATGTAAACGCTGGTACAAAATAGTATCTTTAAAAAAACGAAATCTCAAAGTGTACAAAACCAAACAAACGTTCAAAAGTTTCAAAATCTGTGATGGTTTTGGTGCTAGAAACTTAAAACTTGACATGGTGTTTAATTTTA
Organism: Maratus michaelseni; assembly: GCA_963931845.1. Taxonomy (NCBI): domain Eukaryota; kingdom Metazoa; phylum Arthropoda; class Arachnida; order Araneae; family Salticidae; genus Maratus; species Maratus michaelseni. The sequence goes on along the minus strand of OZ007589.1, from coordinate 259,524,421 downwards.
AGACATAAATGACCGGCTGAGAAAGGTTTCTAAAAAATTGGAAATTTAGAATGCTGAAATGAGAGGAAAATGTTCTGAATTATTGGGGGTTTTATAAATTTTAGAAAAGAAACTTGAAACTAGACATGTATAACCTTTTTAATACGTAAGTGATCTGATCGTACCCGAACAGTTTCTAAAAAATTCAAAATTTAAAAGGAACTAAAATTTTCTAAAATTGCAATTTCTGTGATACTGTTGGATCTGAAACTTCAAATTTTTCATGGTGGTTTCTTTTAAGATATAAACTGTCGCAAAGAATGGTTTCTATAGAATTCGAAATGTAAAAAATTGACATTATCAGTAATTGTTGCTTATGATTCTAAATTATGATTTATTTAGAATTAATAGGGGTAGAAACTTGATATTCGACACCGGGGTTACTTATAAGTTGTAAATGCTCGCACAGAATGCTTTTCCTTAAACAAAAATCTAAATTTAAAATGGGGAAATGAATAGAAAAGTTCTAAAATCCAAATTATTTTTGACCCACTAAACCGAATCCAAAATTTCTTTCAGGATAACACTGTCACTCAGGAACGTAAAACACATTATAATTTGTGATTATGATTTATTTGGAGTTGATAGGGTGATTGCTAGATACATGAAATTTGACATGGCTTTTACTTTTAAGATGTAAATGCACCGGCAGATCATATTCTAACATATTCGAAATTTAAAAGAGTGAAATGAATTGAATAGGGTTTAAAATCACGATTTCTTTTGTACTACAGAAACGATTTCAAATCGCTCGCAGTGACCCCAAAATAACCCACTAATTGAATTTTCTCGAACATGTGACCCAGCCCAATAGTCTTTTCGTACACCAAATCGGTTGGATACAAAATTTAGTCAAAATCGTTTTAGCCGTTTTTTAGATAAAATTAGCTTGACCCGTAGTGACCCCAAAATGACCCACTAATCGAATTTTTCTCGAACATGCGACCCAGTCTAATGGTCTTCTTGTACCCCAAAATCGTAGGATACAAAACATAGTCAAAATTGTTAATGCCATTTATTAGATAAAATAAAATAAGCTTTACCCACAGTGACCCTAAAATGACCCACTAATTGAATTTTCTTGAACATGTGAGATAGCTCAATCATCTTCTCATAACCGAAAATGGCAGAATGCAAAATTTAGTCAAATTTGTTGGAGTCGTTTTTCAGGTAAAACAAAATACTGAAGTGACCGACAATTGGTGCAGTGATGGCCGAACATTAGATTTAAGGTGGCCGACTATTGGAGAACTTGCCCTTTTTGGACTTAACTTTGTCTAAAAAAAACTATTACCGTGTTTTTTTTTAAATAATTGCTGAAACATAATAAGAAACGTATGTTTTAACATATATCACTGTTAAAAACGTTGTGTCGTGTTTTAAAAATTCTACGTTAAGATTTATATATAAAAAAGCAGTTAAGTGGCCGACTTTTGGTACATTTACCCTATTTATCTCATATATCTCGAAACACAATTAAGGGGTATGATGTCGCATCATATATTATTCATTTTTTGCAATTTTAGTAATTATTCCCCTTTCCAAATTTGTTCCCCTTTTTCATTATATATATATATATATATATATATATATATATATATATATATAACGCTCACTGTTCTACAAAAATACTTTTTCATTTTCCTTTCCCACCCTTTTGTTAAATTCAATGCAACAAATTTAATTCCGTTTATTCTAATATCCTTTATTCAGTTACACTAAAAATATTTCTATACTGTGCTGATAATGTAAATGAAAACCACTACATCTATCCTTTCAAATAACTTGCATAAGATGCCCATCTGCTATCTCCTTATTTGGTCAGAAAGATCTGTTGCTAACTGATTTCTTCGTACACACCCTTTTAATTACAATGATTCCCATGCGCATCTGAATAACTCTGGTGCAAAAATATCTAACGTACATATCGAAGTCATAACAAATTCTAAGGTTCGCAGGTTCAAGAATGCGAAAACGCTCTCGAGCCCCATTTGTGTGGTTTTGCATTTCCACACATGTTGGCTACCGCCGAAATATTCGTTAGGATGATTTATGCCAAAAATGGCTCTGTCCTCTAAATTTTTACTTGTCTTTATGCTCTGTTTGGAGAAATGATCGCCATATTGTAACCTTTTGGCGAAATGTAATTTCATTCGAGTTCATGTCATGATACGAGAAACATGGAATTCTATCTCTGACCATCAACCCACCAACATGTAGTTTTCTCACGAATTGTGTTACGGACCCGGGTGCCCCTGCGCTGCCGTGGGCAGCCGTAGCAACATTTCCTGTACTTGTGCAATCATATATAGAACCTGGGATTATTAAAATACCTTCATATACTCATGTCTGCCTGTTCTTCCAAATGTGCCTATTCTCATTTCTCATGAATTTATAGATTTCTTAGAAGGTAATGATGATTTTAGTCATCGAAATACTCATCGTATCAAATCCACCTCAAAGAACTCATTCTACAAGGGGATCGGGACAAGAAACTGCCAAGCCACATTTTTGGTGAAATAAATCTACCTCTGTAATATGTTGCTTAATATTGTAAATTATAATATCCAACATATAATTTGTTTATAATGTCACTTGGTGGCAGCATATGTGACAAGTTTCGTTTTTGCCCTAGATGTTTATGCTTCCAAAGAAGATAGCTAATTTACAAGAAACGTAATAGTAACATCATTAAAGTAGTGCCATATTGTTACTCACAATATCTCAAATGTTACCGAGACTTTGGCGAAAAAACTTCAGGTTATATATCTTGATTTGAGTATTTGATCAAATTTTTAAATTGAAATACCTCAGAAATTCAAAAATGTGGCTTGGCACTCTTTTGTCCCGATGCCCTTAATTAATTGACGTAGAATTACAAGTAAGTTCTCTTTAAAAAATATATTTAAAATTAAATCAATTATTAATCATTTGTATAATAACGCATAATACATCACTATAATGACGTAGTTAATGACGAAACTCATTAGTCAAATGATCAATTAACAAAAGACGCTTCCGATAAGAAAAAAAACATTTAATGATGAAGAAACCACAATTATTTAATTTACTGAAGCATTTTACGACAAAAAATATTTATATTTAATATTATTTCTTGTTATACTCTTTTATTTAACTCAACTTGCTTTTTTGCATGTAAATGTCGAAATTTGTAATCGAGTTTTCACTCCTTTATATGCTAGAATTATAAAAAATGTGTCCGCGGGTATGTTTCCTATGACAATAGAACATTTAAATATTTTTAGACTTAATTATTAATTAATACATTAATTGTAAGGCATTTTTTCGTTAGTCCGTCACATGTGATAAATCACCAAATATTCTTAATAGTCACAATTTTATTCGAGATACAACAAAAATGGATTTAATTATAGGTTAAACAACGCTCGCCAAAATAGGCAAATTGGCTGTGAAACTGCAATAACGAAATATATTAACCATTAAAAAATGTTAAAATAACAAGAACAGAAAATGTAATATATGTTTTTCAAAATATGCTTTAATTAATTACGTTTCATAATAATTAAATTATGATTATAGGTTAAGAAATCAATTTAGAATTCCTAAAAAGATAGTTTAAATATTACTTTTTTTTCTCTTTTCTGTTGCCATATCTTAAAGAGCAATTATAAATTTTATTAATAAATTCACTAGCTCGAGGTTTCTACTATGTGTAAAAAAAAAAGCACTGAATTTCTCATAATTGAGTTTCATACCCACGCCAAATTAACGTACTGTAAAGGAGCATTTTTGAAAATATCGTGAATTGCACTCATGAAAGTAGGCGTGATTTTCAAGATAAACATTGAATACTTATAAAAGAGTAATTAAATAATGAAACTTTACATCAATCATCATAAAAACAAAACAACACACAGGACGCGTTTCGAACTGAAAATGTTTAACAGCCCGTCATCAACCAAAACCTGAGTGAACACGTGTCCGTAAGGAGACAGGGTCACAAATGAACAGAAGGGCAAAGACGAGAGCTTACAAAGAATATGACAGGTGGCGCTAGCTGAAAGAAAAACACGTAGTGACACGTGTTTACTTTGGCTGATGACGTGCTGGTAAAAATTTCCCTCGAAACGCATCCTCTGTGTTGTTTTGTTTTTATGGTGATTGATACAAAGTTTTATTTAATTACGATTTATCGCCAGTTTCACGGTACTGTTTCATCTTATAAAAGAGTGTTGTTTTTTCTTTTAACTAATTTTACTTTTATACTTATTTGCGTTCCAATTTCCGCAATATGTTAATAATATTTAAAATGAGTATCAACTCTTTTGAGACCCAAATATAAGAGCAGAATAACAAGAGTATTTTATTTCTTTAAGAACATTTTGAACAAAACAATGAACAACCCATTTATTAGTAACGTCGTATCTGTGCGACACTAGTTGCCGCTTAGCTTATACTGATATTCACCAGTTAAAGGATTAATTTAAGTGAGGGCGCTTCAGATTAATTATGATTTAAATTTTGACAAATATCCTACAACGATATCCGTCCTAATTATGTATCTGCCATAACAATTTTCATCGAAGTCATACAGTCACAACTCACGTATAATAAATATTTCAAAAAATGGCCCCTTTCTTTTACCACATATCTTTGACATTATCTTCATTTATTATGATTCTAAAATGAAAATTTTATTCAAAGAATGCGAAAAAAAACTTATCTCTTAAAATTAAAACTTTAATGTCAATGTTAACAGCTTATCTTTCGAACGTTTCCACATTTTCTAAATTTGAAAAATGGACTTCAAAATTCTTCACAAGAATAATTAAGCTCTTCTTTGAAAAAAAAAAAAAAATTTCCCCTGCATAGATTTTTTTATTATAATATAAAAAGTTTAATTAATTTGAGTGGCGTTGAGTTTAGTTCTATTTTCTGTAACAGCATGCATTATTTTTATGAAAATGTTTTTTTTTTTTTTTTTTTTTTTTTTTTTTTTTTTTTTATACAAATTGGTAAAATGTCATATATCATATTACATTATTCTTATGTCATATGTCAACATACCTTTTTCTATACATTTACAAAAAGCACAACGGTGAGTGAGGCATCGTTTGAAAGGTTTTTGAACCAACTTCTGAAATAGTACACTCACATTTCGTTAAAACAAGTTTTTTGATTAAAAATTGCAGTGAATAAAAAATTAAATTAGCAATGTTTCCATAATTGATATGAAAGGTTTTTTTTTTTTCACATTGATCCGCACTATATCATGCTCAGCAATGATTATACAAAAATAAATAATACAAAGAAATTAAAATGTGATCTCTCCGCACGGATTTATTTTATATTTATGATTAAAAAGCGAAATTGAAATTTAAATGTTTATAAGAAAAAGACACCGTCGATCGATCGAAGAAGTGGTATTTCAGATCTAGTCTAAAAAGTAAGCTTTGTTATATCAGATTAAATTGTATGCCCTATGTTTTACCCGAAGCGAATGACGCCATTCTTTAATGCAGTTAAATTACGATTGTTGATTTTTTTTTCTCTGGAATTCTCTTCTCTCTGTTTTATTTTATTATTTTTTATTCTACTCATCTTTCCTTTAATCTTTTTTTTTTCAATGAATTAAAGTGCAGAATTTATCAAAAACAATTGTGTAATTAAAAATGAATAAGGAAATATGTTGAAATCGGGATAATATTACGTTGTCAAGGTATGTTTCGCGAAAAGATATAAAATAAGAAGCAAGATATTTTTTATCTCCATATATTCAAAGCGCAATGGGAGAAAGTCCCCTCTTTTTTTGCTCATAATTCAACATCTATTCAAATGCAAATGTTCATTTCTATTTAAGCATATTCACATTTGCTTCCAAAAAATAAATTATTCATGCTCATATTTGCGAATCGTTTTGCTTTTTAAATAGTGAATGTGTTTAATAAAAATATGTTATTCACGTTCCAATCTAAGAGATTTATTTTCTCATAAAATGTCAAATTCAGCAGAAATCATCTTCATGAATCAAGCATAACGGATAATATAATGAATGAAATGGCAAAACCAAAAACCAAATACCATCTGAGATTCTATAGCGAAAGTTGTCGGTATTATTTAAAACCAGTATTAGGTGTTGAGGGACAAAATCATTTGATGCAGAATTACAAGAATGTTCTCTTTAACCATTTCAAGGGCGGTGGTATGTTTATGAAACCCATTAATTTTAATTCCCAAACGCCTCATTGGCGCCAGAATTTTGATATAAAATTTTCCGTTTCTGATGTATGTGAAATATAGCTTTTTCCTGTTTCCAAATAATTTTTTTCGTAAATTCCGGTGTCATTCATTCATTTCCACATTTTAGCAATGGAAGTGTTTTGCCTCTGAAAGGGTTAAAAACATTTTGAAAAAAAATCATTAAAAGTTTGAGTATTATTACCGCAAGACAAATGGTGATTTAACACCTTCTCTGTCGGCGTCGCGTGTCATACGTTTGGCGTTTTTGTTCAGGTACGGTCGGCGTCGCATGTCATACGTTCGGCGTTTTTGTTCAGGTACGGTCGGCGTCGCATGTCATACGTTCAGCGTTTTTGTTCAGGTACGGTCAGGTACGGTTCATGTAATGCGACGCGAAGAAAATTTTCATCCCTGAAAGTGAATTTGTCGCAACTTGCACGTCGGTATATTCTGGGATCGTTTTTTGTATTTCTGCATAGTGCTAAGAGATGGCGCAACTAGTTCTATTATTTTCGAATTTGCTGAAATATCGGCGTTTGTTAGTTATTGTTCTATTTCAAAATGATTTATATGGTGGATTCAGAGAGTGATTCTTCTGAGGGAAGTGAATATAATATCTCTCAGTCAGAAGATGAGAGCTCTGACTTATCAAGTGATGAATTTTTTTTCAGATTCTAATGAATCTAAAGGTGAAGACGAAGATGTGAGCTGTGTAAAGATATGAATAGAAGAAAAAACAGTGTGTCCCGCCCCTCCTCGTTACAAATTTACAGAAAACTCTGGAATAGTGGTAAACTTCAGTATAGATAATTTGACTCAGTATTTTGAATATATTTTCGACGATTCTATGTTACAACTGATTGTAGATGAAACTAATAGATATGCGGAACAATGTCTTCATTCCCAGAAATCTAAAAATCATTCAAAGCAGCAGAAATGGCGTTCGACTTATAAAGAAGAGTTAAGAATTTTATTTAGTATTTGGATCATGCAGGGCATAGTAAAAAAAAACAGTTGAACAATGGTATTGGTCTAATGATGAAAAATTATCTACCCCTTTTTCCAAGAAACTGATGTCATACAGACGATATCAGAATTTGAAAAAATATCTGCATTTTTTCTGATAATGAAAATGATGATCTTGATACACACCCCAAAACAAAACTGAATAAAATTTGGCCAATTTATTCTAAAATAAATGAGTTGAGTAAAAATGCAGTTACCTTAAAACAGGATGTATCTATAGATGAAAGTCTTCCTTTTATATAAAGGCAGACTTGCTTGGAAGCAGTACTTACCTTTGAAAAGGACAAAATTTGGTACAAAAATATATATGTTATGCGAGGCAAAAAGTGGATATCAATAATTTATACAGGAAAAGAGACACTTTTTGATGAAGAATTTTTGAATCCAGAATTTCCTAAATCTATGCAAGTGGTTATGACGCTAATGAAGCCTTTACTACATAAGGGATACTGTGTAACATTGGATAATTATTATTCTTGTCCGATTTTGACTGATACTCTTGTCAAATACAAAATTGATACATATGGAACGATCAAACTCAATAGAAAAGACGTTCCTATGGATGTGAAAACTCAAAAACTCAAAAAAGGTGAAACAATAGCATTTCGACGTGGGAAAGCTCTCATTTTGAAATGGAAAGATTAAAAAGATGTGACACTTATTTCAACTATACATAATCCAAAGATGAGTAAAGTGAAATTAAAGGTAGAAGAAAAGCTGAAGCCAAAGATGGTTATCGACTATAATGACACCATGGGTGGTGTCGATCGTGTTGACCAAAATTTGGCATGTTATGTCATCCCAAGAAAATATGAGAAAAAGTATTACAAAAAAATATTTTTTCATTTATTTGATCAGTGCATTTGGAATTCTTATGTCCTATATAAGAAAAAGGAGGTTCTATAACGCAGGTTCAGTTCCGATTAGATTTAGTAAATGAAATGGTTATAAAGTACCATTCCCAATCAATGTCCAGCAGCAGACTATCCAAGTCTCCGACTTTTTGCACACCAGTATTATCTTACAGAAAATGCTGTTCTTTTAAATCGCAGAACGTTCCGATTACATAAAACAGCATTTTCTGTACTAAAATACTGGTGTCCAAAAAGCCGGAGACTTGGCAACTCTGCAGCAGAAAAGGCAGGCCGTCATTGGAAACAACATTCCAAGTAACTGAGAGACATTTTGTAAAATTTATTCCACCTACTGTAAAAAAAGGAAAACCAGCAAGAAAATGTGCAGTCTGTTGCAGGAAATGCGACAGGAAAGGTAAAAGGATACGAAAAGAAACAAGGTACTATTGTGAGCAGTGTGATGTGGGACTTTGCGCTGTGCCATGTTTTGAACTTTTTCACACGCAACGTGATATCGGTTAGAATGTATAATAAAAAATATTTGGTAATTTTTATTTCAATGTAAGCAAAAAAATAATCTGGAATAAATGATTTCAATGTGTTTTTTTTTTCTTTCTGATGGTCAAGAAAGATTATAAAGCAGTTCTCACGGTAATGTTGAAAGATTTTTTTTTGTATGTACCTATATATAATCATTTTTAATAATTCTTTTTATGCAGATATTTATCTAATATTATAATACTAGAAAATATTTTATGTGTGTAAATTTTATGTAAAAAGCTGTTTAGAAAATCAATGTTGGCAAAATTTTGCCAAATTTGGCGAAATGTTGCCAACTTTGTGTTTATATTTCAAATAGATTTGATAAATATCGTTTCAGACTATTTTTTTTAAATTTTAAACTTGAGTGCATTGAAGGAAAAACTGGGGTTCAGTGACATTTTTTTTTTTTTTGTTTTTTGTTTTTTTTTTTGTTTTTTTTTTTTGTTTTTTTTTTTTGTTTTTTTTTTTTTGGTTACAAACAAAAATATTTTACATTTTCCAATTCAGGATATAACATCTATTAATTTTCAGCAATAAAAAAAATGCATTTTTGGGATTGGAAATTCGAAAAAAAAACGACAAAGGAGGGGTTAACTCTAAAAATGACAAATATTTCTTATTCTACAAAAATATAATATAAACTCTTCCGAGTTATCCACGATTTCGTAAATTATTCTTTAGCTTTTGAAACCTCAGAAACGAACGTATTTTCAAGATTTAATAAAGCATTTATTAAAACAAAGTTTCGTTTGTGTCAATGGTTTTTGGAAACGTTTCCGAGTACTTTGTATAAAGTATTAATCCGTTTTCTCAAACCGGAATCTCTTTTTTTAGATTGCTATCAATTCTCAATTAAACATTTTATGCTGTGTAACTGAATTTATTCATATAAGAGTAACAAAATAATATTAACGTTAATGTTAATGTTAATGCTGTTGATTTATCTCGTTTGTCTGTAAAACGTATTTCTTAAAAAAAATATTAACCCTTTGAGTAGTGTCATATCTCGATGATTAGTATCCATATATAAACAGAGAGGGCGCTGCTAGTCCAGAGTTGAATATCTCTTGCAGGAGAGTTACGGAGACGAGATGTAAGGCAGTGAAGCCAGTATGTACGAAGTAGCGGTGCGCTTGGCCGCAATTGTAAATAATGTATAATAAATATATCTAATTAAATAGATATCTCCTTGCTGTTAACGAAATATGAATACACAAAGTTGAAGCCTTATTAATGGCGACGTGCGGAAAAGAACCCAAGATTTTATATAAATGTTGCATTTTTTTTTCGAAATAAAAAAAAAAAGAAGAAAAGAAAAGAAAATGGCAGAAACAGAAGTTATCTCTCTGGGACGTCTTGAAGAATATGATTCGACCGTGCCCTGGTCAATTTATGTTGAAAAAATTGACTTTTATTTCGCTGCTAATAATATTCAAGATGCGGATAAGAAGAAAAATATATTATTAAGGTCTGTGGGAACTGCAACATTTTCGATATTGAGAGATATCATAGTACCGACTTCTCTGAAAGAGATAAAGTATGATGATCTCTTAAAGAAGGCGAAAGAACATTTTTCACCTTGTCCAAGTGAAATTGTTGAACGGTTCAAGTTTCAAAAAAGATTACGGAAGCAAGGGGAAAGCATAGCCAACTTTGTGAGAGATTTGCGTCGGTTATCCGAATACTGTAACTTTGAAACGACTTTAAATGATCGCCTACGGGACCAGCTAGTGTTTGGAATTCAAGACGAGAAAATACAGCAAAAATTGTTGGATACGAAAAATCTAACGTTCCAAACAGCTGTAGAAATCGCGGAATCATTCGAAACAGCCGAAGCTGGAGTAAAATCACTACAGATTAATGGAGCAACAACTGTAAATAAAGTTCAAGATGCCCGAATGGAGAAAACGAAAGTATACCAGTATTCGTCGAAGCCGAAAGAAGGGGTGTATGCACCTGGAAACCGGAACAGTTATAAATGCCGTTCATGTTATCGTTGTGCTAGAAATCACAAACCTGTTGAGTGTCCATTTAAATCAACAGAATGTCATGTTTGCCACAAAGTGGGACATTTAAAAATTTGTTGCAGGAACCGGAACTTCTCTACAGTGAATCAAAAACTGAAAAAGAACAGTAAAATAAAAACTGTTCAGGAATATTCCCTAAATGTTATGAGGGATGAATGCAATAATATTTTGTGAGAAAAAGGTGTTACAATTAATGGGATTAAAGTTAATTTTGAAATTGATTCCGAAGCAGCTCATACGATCGTAAGTAAAAATATTGCCGATAAATTATTTTCAGGTAAGCCTCCTTTGGTTAAATCTAATATTAAGCTGCAAACGTATACTAAAGATTCTTTAACTGTATTAGGTGAATTAAATGTAAATGTTTTGATTGATGATAATTGTATACCTAATTTAAAAATGCTAGTTATTAAAGAGGAAGGTCCGAGTTTAATTGGTAAAACTTGGTTGAAAGCATCAAAATTATTTTGGCCGAATGTAAACATGATCAAAAGTATTTCGAAAGATGATTTAATAAAAAAATTTCCTAATGTTTTTGCTGACGGGATCGGTACGATCAAAGGTCCTCCCCTTTCAATAAATTTGAAAAATGATGCAAAACCATTGTTCCTAAAATCTCGCCCTGTTCCTTTTTCTTTGAGAACAGCAACTGATTTGGAATTGGAACGCTTAACAAATGAGGGTATTTTAAAACCTGTTGATTATTCTGAATGGGCTAGTCCTATAGTAATTGTTCCAAAACCAAATGGTGCTGTTCGAATTTGTGGTGATTATAGAGCAACAGTAAATTCTAATACTGAAAATGATAATTATCCTCTTCCAAGAATGGAAGAATTGTTTGCTAAATTAGCAGGTGGAAAATTCTTTACTGTGTTTGATTTAAAAGATGCCTATTTACAACAACCTGTTGATGATGAAAGTAGTGAAATTTTAACTATTAATACTCATAAAGGTTTATTTAATGTTTTAAGACTGGCTTTTGGTGTAAAATGTGCACCAGGTATTTTTCAAAGAAAAATTGAAAATATATTAAAGAAATTTGACTATGTTGGTGTATTTTTAGATGATGTAATTATAAGTGCTAGATCTGAATCCGAACATTCTGAAAGAGTTGAATGTATTATGAAATGCTTTTCTGAGCATGGTATAAGATTAAATAAGGAAAAATTAAAATTTATGGTTTCGGAAGTTAACTATTTAGGACATAAAATTTCGCAAGAAGGCATTAAGCCTATTCCAGAAAAAGTTGATTGTATTTTGAATGCTCCTTTTCCTACTAATGTTTCTCAATTACGTTCATTTTTGGGATTAATTTCTTATTATAGAAACTTCTTACCTAATATTTCAGATGTGTTAGAACCTTTGCATAGATTATTAGATAATAATGTAAAGTGGACATGGTCAGAGAAGCATGAAAAAGCATTTCAGAAAGTTAAACAACTTTTATGTAAATCGCCTGTTTTAGAATTGTATGATATAAACAAAGATGTTGTTTTAAACTGTGATGCATCTGAATATGGAATTGGTTGTGTGTTAAGCCACATTGTTGAGGGTAAAGAAAAACCAATAGCTTTTGCATCTAGAGCGATGAATAAGACTGAAAGAAATTATGCCATGATTGATAAAGAAGCTTTATCTGTAATTTTTGGTGTAACGAAATTTCATCAATATTTAGCAGGTAAACAGTTTAAAATTATAACTGATCACAAACCTTTAATTCGATTGTTTGATCCTGTAAAAAAAGTACCTGATACATTATCACCCAGAATGCTGAGATGGTCGTTAATGTTAGCAGGGTATGACTATACAATTGAGTATCGCGAAGGTAAAAATAATAAAAATGCGGATGCATAAAGTAGATTACCCCTTCCAGAAACTGTAAATGTAGTAAATAATCCATCGGAAATAATGTTCGTTTCTAATAGTAAATGAGTGGCCTGTTACTTCTAAAACGATTTCAAAGTGGACAACTGAAAATCCAGTAACAAAACAAATTTTAGAGTGGGCGTTATATGGATGGCCAAAAACGGTTAAATCCGAGGAACATAAACCATATTTTCGTAGACGTGAGGAAATTTCGTGTTTAGAAAATTGTTTATTATGAGGACATAGAGTAATTATACCAGATGAAGGTCGCAAAAAATGTTACAATTATTACATTCCGTTCATCAGGGTATATCTAGCATGAAAGCTAAAGCTCGAGGTGTGATCTGGTGGCCTAATATGACAAAGAAATAGAACAAATGGTTAATTCTTGTAGTAGATGCCAAATGTTTGCTCGGGATAATCCTAAAATGAAACCTTTAAAATGAGAATCGGAATTTGCTTGGGAAAGAATTCACATAGATTTTGCCGGCCTTTTGAGGGTAAAATATTTTTAATAGTGGTCGATTCTTATACTAAATGGTTAGAGGTACAGGTGGTACCCAGTGCTGATAGTAAATCAACTGTTAGAGTACTACGTAGAATTTTTGCTACATTTGGTTTGCCCGTTGAATTAGTCAGTGATAATGGACGTGCGTTTACAAGTGATGAATTTCAAGATTTTCTTAAATCAAATGGAATTATACATACACCTATTCCGCCATATCATCCATCGTCGAATGGACAGGCAGAAAGGTATGTTCAAACTGTTAAAAATTGTCTTAAAAAGCTATATAAGGGTGACATAAATTTGTCAATTGCACGATTTTTATTGGAAAATCATTCTACCCCACATTCTGTCACTGGTAAGACTCCCGCAGAATTAATGTTTGGAAGGTCAGTTCGAACAGCTCTACACTTGGTATTACCATCCAAACCTAAAATACAGCAACCCTTACATAAATACAATCTTCATGAATCAGTTTTTGTTAAAAACTTTGGAAAAGTTATAAAATTAGTAAATTAGTAAAAAGTTATAAAGTTTGGAAAAATTATAAAATTATTGGGGAGCAGATGGGTTTTAGGAAATAGAGATGACGGAATAATGTGTAAACGTCATGTTAATCAGTTGAGACAGAACAGAGAAATAAGTGATGAAACGTCAGAGGAAAGCAAAACGGGTCAGTTTGATAAACAAAACACTGATTTCGATAGTTATGATAGAGTTAAGAGAAATAAGTTTTCTGGATATTATGTAAATAATAAAGAGCAAATTAATGCCGAGAATGCTGAAAAATCTAACCAATCTCAGTCTTCACATGATATTGTAACAGGTACAGTTGTGAATAATAATTGTGATAATACTATGGATAAAAATGTAAAGGACAATTCCGTGATAAGTAATGATGTGGACTTGCAGAAGAGTACACCTATAAAGACTGATAAAAAGGACAATCAACCTGTTCGAAGAAGCAACAGACAGATTAAACCAGTGGTTCGTTTGAACTACGAGGGGAGGGGTGTCATATCTCGATGATTAGTATCCATATATAAACAGAGAGGGCGCTGCTAGTCCAGAGTTGAATATCTCTTGCAGGAGAGTTACGGAGACGAGATGTAAGGCAGTGAAGCCAGTATGTACGAAGTAGCGGTGCGCTTGGCCGCAATTGTAAATAATGTATAATAAATATATCTAATTAAATAGATATCTCCTTGCTGTTAACGAAATATGAATAAACAAAGTTGAAGCCTTATTAAGTAGTATCACCATATATGTATTACTGATAAGAATATTCAAATCAATCATTCGGGCAAAAGTGCAGCTACCAACCTTCATATTCTTTTTAATCAATTAAAACCAGATATTTTGTAAAAAAAAAATATTTAGTATTTTTAACTGTTAATTTGTTTTAGAAGAAAACAGTAACTTTAGCAAGATTAAAAATCAATAGATAAATACGTTAAAATTATGTAACGCTCTTAAGGGGATTTTAGGCAAACACATAAAATAAAATTCAAGACATTTTTCTTTGAAGATATTGGAAGCGCAATGAGAGAAAGTTCCCCCTTTTTTTGCTCATAATTCAACATCTATTCTAATGCAAATATGAATTTTTTTTTTTTAATAAATTCACATTTGCTTCCAAAGATATATCATTCATGCTCATATTTGTGAATCGTTTTCATTTTTAAAATGTGAACGTGTTTAATAAAAATATGTTATGCACGTTTCAATCTAAGAGATTTATTTTCTCATAAAATGTCATATTCAGCAGAAATCATCGTCATGAATCAAGCATAACGGAAAATATAATGAACGAAATGGCAAAAAAAAAAAAAAGAAGAAAAATGGGAAATCATCTGAGATTTTATTTGGGATAATATTTAAAATGAGTTTTACATGTTTCGAGACAGAATCATTTGATGCAGAATTACAAGAATGTTCATCTTAAAAAAAAAAAAAAAAAAAAAAAAAAAAAAAAAAAAAAAATTACCGCAACTTAAATTTTGTACTCACTGTAAAATAAGTATAAAGTAAAAATTGTTTACTTCAAATACACTATTTTATAAGCACCCCATGATTATCTTGAAAATCGCGAGCAATACATGATGTTTCCAAAAAAATCCCGTTGCAATACATTAATTTGTCGTTTGTATCGAATCCAATAATGGAAAATATACAGCTTTTTCACGTTTGGTAGAAAGCGCAAGCTACTAAATTTATTAAAAAATATATATGTTTTGTTCTTTCTTAAGATATGGCAACAAGAGAGAAAAAGAAAGCATCATTTAAATTACTTATTCGGGATTTGTAAGTTGTTTTCTCAATGTATAATCATAATTTAATTAATAATAGAATGTTAATTGATAAAAGTGTTTTTTATGTGGTTTATTACTTCACATTACCTATTTACAGACATTGAAACAATTTTTCACACATAGAATTTATGTAGGTGTCATTTTCTTAAAAGAGATATACTTAACTCTATTTTCTTGGGCATCTTTAGATTACTGATTTCCCTCATCGCCTCTTGATGTTATTCGAGCTTTCCCGATTTTATTAAAATTTAAAAGATGGCGCCATTTGTTGTCGATTGTCATGTCATCATTGCAGATCTGTGATTTTTCTGTACTAATCTCAATAGCTTCGCGCATTAATGCGTAATTTAAATTGTTTAATTTGCAAGTTTCTGTACTTCTTTAAAATTTATCTGTATTAGGGATTTATTGTTTAGTCGGGTTATTGCTGTAGTCACTATATTTAACCTTATATCTCTTTCGTAATCTTTAACTCTTTCTTCTACTTTTCCGTTTAGTCTTACCGATATATGCACCCCCTTTACCTTCATTGTCATTGAATTTTATTTTATATACAGGGTGACTTTTAATTAACCTACAACTTTTAACTGAAATAACTCTTGAGCCGTTGTACGTAGCACTACAAACATTTATTTATTGAAAATAACGTGGAAAAGGAATTTAATGGATAAGATTTTCAAAGTGAGAACCTTCATAGGTGATACAATAGAACAACTTAGTCACAAAGTTGTTAGTAACAAAATCGAGCGTTTCTTTTTTTATGCTTGAAAATGAGTCAGTTATGGAACTTTTGAGGCTAATAAGGTCTGTCGATTTCTTTTTGTTAATCAAGTCTTTCATATGACCCCAAAGATAGAAATCATATGGATTCATATCTGGTGAATAAGGTGGCCAATTTTCTTATCAGATCTCTTACCAATTCTCTAGAAGGCTTAGGTCGGTTTCTGAATGTTGAAGACCACTTCCCGAGACATAGTGTTGCATTTTCACCATATAAATACCAATTTTTAACATTAAAAATACGATCTTCAGTTGAATATGACGCTTTGGGAGACATTTTCAAAATTGCTTTAAACTGATATTAAACAAATTCCTTTTATGCCCTATCTCACTGCACGCATTCGTACCGCCATCTAGTGAAGCTCTGAGAAGCTATTTTAGTTTAATGTTGTAGGTTAATTAAAAGTCACCCTGTATTCTTGAGGTTGTTAAATGGTTGATATTTTTTTCTGTCTGTTCTTATTAATTTGAATACTGGGGGGTCTCGGGTTATAGGAAAATTTATTCCAAGTTTTTAAAATTATCTTTTTTATTTTTAGGGATAATGCATTCATATATGGTGTTGAACTTGTAAATTTCATATTAGTTTTAGCTGATTGTGTTTTCTTTTATTACACTATTATTTGTTATTAAAACTTCTACTTTTTTGTGTTTAAAATATTGCATTGTTGTAGTTTCACATACAGTTGGCCATTTTTGGCGAGCGTAATTTGGCGCATCATTAAATCCATTGTTGTTATAACTCGTATATAATTAATTGTAACAATAAAGAAAATTTCGCGATTTATAACCTGTCGCGGGTTAAAGAAAATTTGCTAAAAATATATAGTCACTTATTAGTTTATATTTAAGTTATAAAAAATATTATAATTAGGGATGGGCATAACGATTATTTTGATTATTTGAATGAATCATTCGGGCATGCTCAGAAGCATATCTGTGAAACTTAATTTTTTTTATTCAATTACTACGAGAAATTTTGAAAAAAAATGGTATTTGTATTTAATCAGAACTATATTAGACGCCAGATAAAAAGCGAAAAATGTGTTTTATTATTTGTTTTTATCTGGCGCCGAATGTAATTCCAATTGAAATAAGAAACTACTTTTTTTTTCAGAATTTCTGGTAGTAATAGAAAAAAAAAATTAAGTTTGACAGATATGTTTCTGCGCATGCCCGAATGATTCATTCGAATAATCAAAATAATCGTTATGCCTATCACTATTTATAATGTTGTATTGTCATCGGAAACACACCTTTGTGTATAATTTTTATAATTATAGTGTATCAGGAAGTAAATATTGATTACAAGATTCCATCTTTACATACAAAAACCATGTTGAATTAAATAAAAGAATGCAAAAATACAAATATTTCTTAATCTACAAAAAAAATAAAGTAACCTCCTCCGTGTTACAAACAACTCTGAAAGCGTTTTTTATAGATAGAAACCCCAGAAACAATAAATTTTCGAGGTTTAAAGAAGGATTAATAAAAACAAAGTATATTTTGCTGCCAATAATTTTCAGAAACGTTTCCGAGTAGTTTATATAGTATATGTATAGTTTGTATAGTGTACCCTTTTCTTAAACCGGAATATTGTTTTTTTTTATACTAGCGATTCTCAAATAAACATTTTCAGCTGCATAATTGATCTTGGAAGAATAACAAAATAATATTAACTTTAATGTTAATGTTAATACTGTAATTTATGCAAGTATAACAAAATAATATTAATTTTCATGTTAACGTTAATGCTGTAATTTATCATGTTTGTCTGTAAAATATATTTGTTATACATGAAAATGAATGAGAATTGATAGCACCCGAAAACTCTTTATTCCAGGTCGAGAAAACTGTTTAATACACTATAAAAACTACTCGGAAACGTTTCCGAAAATCTGTGGCAGCAAAATAAACTTTGATTTTATGTGTTCTTCTTTATATCTCAAAATAAATTAGTTTCCGATTTTTCTAAAGATAAAGAACTCTTTTTGCAATCATGGATAATTCGAAAGAGGTTCTTCTACGTTTTCGTTTGTGGTTATATTATATTTTCCTTGATTAAGAAATATTTTTCATTTTTTGCAGTGCACACAAAGTCATTAGTCAAAGGCTTATTTAAGAGAAGGCGAATTTAATGACGAGAATAAACCATTTATTTAGATTTCTATAAAGCATTTTAAGCCCCAAAAAATATTTATTAATTTGTTTTTATTTTCGGGATATATCGATACAGTTTAAAAATGGAAATAGTGTATTTCAAGAAATGATTACTAGAGGCAAAATTACCATAGCATAGCTGTTAACGTTTAAGCTTTTTTTTTACACCACTAAAACTGAATACTTTTTTCTCTTAATTAATAGTTAAGATATATTGTTAAATAAGCCAAAAATTCAATTAAAGTTAGCGATATTAAAAAATGTAAAAATTGGCAACTATACTATATTGTCAGTGTTTTCTTTTTAAGAATTTTTTTAAATATATATTTCTTCTTTTAGTAGTATTTGTATGTAAATAGTTATGTAGAATTCCAATCTGTGATTTAAGAGGGCACGCTACAGTTTAGTGATTTATTTTTTCTACAAAATACCCTGTAAAAATGACTTTCCCGATTATATATCTAGTGGCTCGTTGTCACCACTCACATGATAAAATTTCTAAAATTGTCTTTTTTCGTACGGTCTTTTTTTTTAAGAACATTCTTTTGACATGAGATTCATTTATTATGCTTCTAATGAAGATTTTATTTAAAAGATGCAAGACAAAAGTTACTGTTTAAATAAATAAATTGTTTTGTCAAAATTAACAGCTTATCTTTAGAAGGTTTCAACATTTTCCTAAACTTGAGAAATGGGCTAAAAAATTCTTCAAGTGAAGAATTTAGCTATTTTTCAAAAACAAAAAAATGTATCTATTTCCAACCAAAAGTAATTTTTAATAGAATAAAAACAGTTGGTTTTGCTTTAGTCCTATTGTTTTAAAAGCATTAATAAAAAAAACGTTACTTTCGAATCGGGAAAAAAGTCCTATATTGATTTTTTTTTTTTTTTACGTATATGTTTTTCTTTCTTTTTGATTTAATTTTCTGTTTATTGCTTTTTGTCTTATTTTCTTTTGGTTAATAAAAATGCACAATCTTAGAAAAGAATTTAGTTTAATTGGGATTAAAAAAATAAAATATAAATATTTTTTGCTGACAGTTAAAATAATATAACACTCGCAGATTATTTATGTATTATGTTAAAGAAATAAAATAAGAAGCAATCATATTTATTTTACAGAAATTTCTAACACGATGAAAAAAATTTCCTTTTTTTTTTTTTTTTTTTTTTTTTTTTCGCCGTGTTTATTAAATGCAAACATGCATTCTTATTTAAATCAGCGCATTTTTTTTCTCCAAAAATGAATCAAACATGCGTATATTTTCGAAACGTTGTTATTTTTAAAACGTGAAAGCTTTTAATAAAAATATGTTATGCACATTCCCAGCTAAACGATTTATTTCCAACTAAAACGTCATATTCAGCAAAAATTCACCTTCACGAATAGTTTTTCATGGATCAAGCATAGAAAAAAATACAGTGTGTTTATTAAAATAAATCCAATATATGGACCCCTATAGTCCGTGCCGTTCAAAAAAAAAATTATGGCATGTGTTCTGTATCTATTGGCGATGGAACATTCCCTCCCCCCCCTCTCTTTTGTTTTCTGGCAACCCGTTAATGTAACCCTGTGTGTGTGAAGCAGATGTGCTCGGAACTCGGTGGCGACAAGCCGCCGTTGCTGTCTTCTCTTTAACGTATTTATTAACTAAATAAATACTATAGTTTGATATATACAGTCCATTTTATTCCACGTTTCACACAACTAGTACGAAATCTCCGCACATTTTTGGTCCTAAGCGACCCGGAGGTAATCAGCGCATCTTCATTGTTTTAACGAAAAACTTGTGATTTCTTTATCTTCAACAAGAAGATCAACAGTATGTCGGAGACAGTAGTTACGATTCTAAATCGAAAGCGCGGCAACATCAAGTCTCAGCTCACCAAAATATCCAAAGCGATTAATGAAAATACTTTTGAAATAGCTGAATGGCAGTCTCATTTGAAGTATTTAACTAGAATACAAGAAAAGTTCGAAGTTATCAAGGAGGATTATTATAAAATCGTGAAGGAGGACGATTTTGAACAAACAGAGGTGCAACTGTCTCTACTGGATGAGGACATTAGAAAAATAGAGGTAAGTCTTAAAACCTCTATTAAGAAATTTTATTGTGAATCTAATGTTAGCGCTTCTTCAAGTAATGATATAACTGTTAGTAATCATAAATCAATTATAAAACTGCCCAAAATTCCATTACCGGTTTTTACTGGAAAAATTGAGGAGTGGAGCATTTTTAAAACTGCCTTTAATACGCTCATTACTGAAAATTCTGATTTGAACGAAAATGAAAAGCTTTTCTATCTCCGTGGTGCTTTATTGGGGGAACCCAAAAGCATACAAACCCCAGACGATAGTTATACGTCTCTCTTTAGTGCATTAGAACAACGGTATGAGAACAAAAGAAGAATAGTAGATTGTCATATAAAAAATATTCTCAACTTGTACCCAATCAAACATGAATCCGCAAAAGATCTTCGAAATTTATTAGATAGTGTTAGAAAGAACTTAAGAGCCCTTAAAGTTTTAGACTATGAAAGAGATACATTCTCTAACGCCATATTATTAAATATACTTTTAGACAAACTTGATCAAGACACTCGTAAACAATATGAGCTCACGTTAAAAGATAACGAGGTTCCTAACTTTGACGAATTTCTCGAATTCTTAGAACGAAGATGTCAAATCTTAAATAGCATCAGTGCTAGTTCTTCTTCAAAATTCAATTCTAACTCTGACCGTTCTAAGTCTTTATTCATGAAATCTGATAAAACACAGAATAAAAAGTGCAGTCTATGCTCTGAAATCCATCCGTTGTACCATTGCGAAAAATATAAGATTATGAAATTAGCAGATAGAATAAATATTGTCAAGAAAAACAAACTTTGTTTTAACTGTCTGAATTCCTCACATTTATTATCATCGTGTGATTCAAAAAATACTTGCTTTGTTTGCAAATCAAAATTTCATCATACTTCCCTACATAAATATTCAGCGCCACAAGCTGATCATTACGAGGTCAAATCAAGCGTCCCAGACACAGCGGCGACTGCCTGTACGCAAAGAGAGAATTTTGAAAGCGATACTCCCAAACATTCGTTTTTTTTCTCATGGAAACAATAAATCCATTTTGATAAACACGGCGATAATTTATATTACAGATTCTAATGGGTTTAAAAGACCGCTACGTGGCATTTTAGACTCTGCGTCAGAAAGTAATTTTATGTCGTTTCACGCAGCAACTTTGTTGGTATTAAAGAAAGAAAAAATTCGTATACCGATTGCGGGTTTGAATGATTCAACAATAAATATAAAGGCAAAAACTGCAGTTTGCTTATCTAATAAAAGCGGGGATTCTCAATGGAATATTGATTGTCTGATCACTCCGAAAATAACAAATTTCAGTCCGTCTAGAAAGATAAGCATTCTTAATTTGAGCATTCCACAAAACATAAAATTGGCGGACCCTGAATTCTTCATTCCGCAAAAAATAGATATACTTCTGGGTGCCGAATTGTTTTTCGAATTTTTAAATGCTGATCAAATAAAACTGAAAGATAATTTAATTCTGCAATCAACTTGTTTTGGATATCTGGTATCTGGTAGTGTTTATGATAATAATATAAGGCATAATGAAACCCATTGTTTTCTAACAAAAAATCTAGAAGCACTCAATAAGACCTTGACCTCATTTTGGGAAATAGAGAATGTTGATGATTTAAAGCCATGCAGCAGTGATGAATTAACATATTGTAATCAACATTTTGATAAAACGCATTTTAGAAAGGAGGATGGGAGATACGTAGTTGAAATGCCGTTCAAACCAGAAATTTCTGAAACTAATTTAGGAAATTCTAAAAAAATCGCATCTAAAAGATTAGATTATTTGTGGCAACGTTTAGAGCGTGATCCAACAATGAAAAATTTGTACATAGATTTTCTAAATGAATATAAGTATTTGAAGCATATGCATGAAATAGAGGAAAATAGTGATTTTGAAGACGGTTTTTATTTACCTCATCACGGAATTCTGCGACCGTCAAACAAAACTACCAAACTGCGCGTTCTTTTTGACGCAAGTGCAAAATCAACAACTGGAAAATCTTTAAATGATATGTTATATAAGGGAGGGGTGCTTCAGGATTAATCTCTTTTCAATATTAGTAAGATTTAGAAAGCACATTTACGCCTTCACGGCAGATATAAAACAAATGTTCAGAATGATAGAAATTAACCCGTCACAGCATAAATTCCTAAAAATTCTCTGGAAGGACAGTAAGTCATCGCCTGTCAAAGTTTTCCAACTCTCAACCGTTACCTACGGGACCGCCTGCGCCCATATCTAGCAACCAAAACTTTGCAACAACTTGCTTTGGATGAAAAAAGGGACTTCCCATTGGCTTCGAATATTTTATTAAATGATTTTTACATGGATGATTGCTTGTCTGGTGCTTCAGATTTAACCCAGATGCAATTAATTCAGCGCGAATTAACGCAACTTCTCCAAAGAGGAGGCATGAGCTTGCACAAATGGTGCTCCAATGGAGTACAGTCTAAGGATCAGGAAATATTTCCCCTTGACAGAAATTCCGAGGAAATTATGACAAAAACGTTAGGAATGCTATGGAGTAGCTTCAGTGATACATTTACCTACAAGGTAAACATAAGTGAAAAACAAAACTTTACTAAAAGAGATGTCCTTTCACAAATAGCTCGTATCTATGACCCCCTTGGTCTACTTGGACCGGTGATAGCAAAGGCAAAAATCTTCATGCAACAACTGTGGCTACTCAATGTGGATTGGAACGAAAAACTACCTCCACACGTTTCTCAGAGCAACTGGAATGGGAAAACTTCATCGCAACATTACCAGAATTAGAGGCAATTAAAGTGCCAAGGTGTTTCTTAAAAGTGAACGTTAAATCTGTGGTGCTGAATGGTTACGCAGATGCTTCTTCTAAGGCGTACGGTGCAGTCATATATATTCAAACTATCTCCAACACTAATGAACTATCTAGTCAACTTCTTTGCAGCAAGTCCCGTGTTGCTCCGACGAAAGTAATGACTATTCCTAGACTGGAATTATCTGTATGTCTTCTTCTGACAAAATTAACTAACAAGGTCTTAGAGGCCTTAAAACAACCTCTCGACTCCGTCCAGTTGTTCTCTGATTCAACTATAGCACTAGCGTGGATTGAAACTTCTCCAAATTTGTTAAAGACAATTGTGTGCAACAGAGTGTCGCAAATTCAGCAGTTATCAAAAAACTATAAGTGGTCTTACATTCCATCCGAGAGCAATCCAGCTGACATGGTTTCTAGGGGACTTGACGTAAAAGCTCTTGCTGCTAGTGAACTGTGGTGGCAAGGTCCACAACTTTCAACTGTTAGTTAACAATCTTTAGAGACTATTCGTAATCCAGATATTCTGTGTGATAATTTATATGTAAATGAACTGAAACCTCTTTTAAGGAAAATAGGAAACTGAATTTACTGAAACCTCTTTTGATGACTCTTTTCAACTTTAATGACTCTAATTTTGTGAATGATTTATTTAATTTAACTAATAATTTTTTGAAATTAATTAGAATTCTAGCCTTTATTTATAGATTTATTAGAAATTGTAAGGAGTGCGATAAATTAAAAGGTCCGCTTTCTGCCAACGAGATCCAGAAATCGGAAATTTACTTATTGAAATACATTCAGGTAAAGTATTTTACACATGAAATTGATGTCTTGAAAAAAGGTTCTTCAGTCCCTCCTGCAAGTAAGTTAAAATTTCTGAATCCTTTTTTAGATTGTAATGAACTAATCAGAGTAGGTGGGAGACTCTCACATGCGAACATAAATTATAAAAGCAAATATCCCATAGTTTTGCCAGCAAAGGATGGGTTAATTAAATTTATTTTTCAATACTATCATCTTCGTGATTTTCATGTAGGACCCCAGGCTCTTTTGAATACTGTACGTCTAAAATATTGGCCACTTAGCGGCAAAAACATTGCACGTAAGGTTGTGCATGAATGTGTACAATGCTTCAAAGTTAAGCCCATAATGGCTAACCAGCTGATGGGGGATGTCCCTCCTGAGAGAGTAATACCTAGCTCTCCCTTTTCTAATGTAGGATTAGATCTATGTGGACCCTTTGAAATAAAATACAAGGGCCAAAGAAAGGGTACCCTCCAAAAAATCTATGTAACTATATTTGTATGTATGGTCACTAAGGCTGTACACTTGGATTTCGTTTCAGACTTAACATCTGAAGCAATAATTGCTACTTTAAAGCGATTTTTCTCTCGTCGTGGGAAAAGTTCAACAATTTTTAGCGACAACGCTACAAATTTTGTTGGGGCTTCAGCAGAACTTAAGCGTCTACGAAAACTTATGAATAGCGAAGAAATCTCTAACCTTTTGGCATCAGAGGGCATCTGCTGGAAATTTTCTCCTCCTAGAGCACCCAACTTCGGTGGCCTTTCGGAAGCGGGAGTTAAAGCATTTAAATATCATTTTAAGAGAGTAGTGGGTTCAGCTCATTTAACGTTAGAGGAATTTCTAACGGTAATTGCACAACTCGAGGGCATATTAAATTCGCGGCCACTTTCTCCTTTGTCGACAGATGCCGACAGTTTTGAAGTATTGACTCCTGGTCACTTCCTCATAGGAAGACCGCTTAATGCGCTTCCAGAACCAAATTTAATTGCGGTAAAAGATAACTTATTAAACAAATGGCAAAGAACACAAAAAATGGTGCAAATCATATGGAAGCGTTGGCAGAATAATTATCTTAGTTACTTACAACAACGAAACAAATGGCTATTCAAAAAGCCAAATATTTTGCCAGGTATGTTGGTATTAGTAAAGGAATCGCAACTTCCTATATGCACTTGGTCTCTACGCCGTATTACTAAAGTAATCCCAGGTGCTGAGGGACATGTCAGAGTAGTAGAGGTACGAACCGCGAAGGGCATTTTTAAAAGATTTGTATCTAAAATTAGTATTTTGTCCATGATAGATAATGAAATTAATGCTCAGTAACTATTTAATAATTTTATTATTATTATTCTTAATTGTATAATTATTGTGACGGTTTTAATCGCTTATAATTGTATCATGTTGTTTTCTTTATTATCTGTGTTACATTTGTTATATATTGAAATACATTGTAATATTTCAACGCCGGGCGGGATGTTCTGTATCTATTGGCGATGGAACATTCCCCCCCCCTCTCTTTTGTTTCTGGCAACCCGTTAATGTAACCCTGTGTGTGTGAAGCAGATGTGCTCGGAACTCGGTGGCGACAAGCCGCCGTTGCTGTCTTCTCTTTAACGTATTTATTAACTAAATAAATACTATAGTTTGATATATACAGTCTTAAGATAGAGTCTTTAATAACGCCGTTTATGTATGCCACCAGTCAGGGTAGCTTATGCCGGAAGCCATTAGTCAATGGATTAATTTAAGAGAGAAGTTTACAATTTAATGATTAAATACATTTAATGTTGAGAATGAAATACTGATTTACCTTATTGCACTATGAGAAATATTATTAAAAGCACTGGAAAAATCTTCTGGTAACTATTTGTTTTCTTCTTTTTTTTCCGCAAAAATTTGCATGATTGCAGTTTCTTTTATTAGTCAATGGATTAATTTAATAGAGAAGTTTACAATTTAATGATTAAATACATTTAATGTTGTGAATGAAATACTGATTTTCCTTATTGCACTATGAGAAATAATATTAAAAGCACTGAAAAAATCTTTTGGTAACCATTTGTTTTCTATCTTTTTTTCCGCAAAAATTTGCATGATTGCATTTTCTTTTATTTGTCAATTGATTAATTTGATAGAGAAGTTTACAATTTAATGATTAAATACATTTAATGTTGAGAATGAACTACTTATTTGTGTTATTGAACTATGAGAAATAATATTAAAAGCACTGAAAAAATCTTCTCGTAATTATTTGTTTTATATCTTTTTTTCCGCAAAAATTTGCATGATTGCAGTTTCTTTTATTAGTGAATGGATTAATTTAGTACTGAAGTTTAGAATTTAATGATTAAATAAATTTAATGTTCAGACTGAACTACTGATATAACTTATTGCACTAGGAGAAATATTAAAAGCACTGGAAAAATCTGCTGGTAACTATTTCTTTTCTTTCTTTTTTTCCGCAAAAATTTAAATGATTGCAGTTTCTTTCATTGGTCAATAGATTAATTTAATAGAGAAGTTTACAATTTAATGATTAAATACATTTAATGTTGAGAATGAACTACTGATTTACCTTATTGCACTATGACAAATATTAAAAGCACTGGAAAAATCTGCTGTTTCTTTTTCTATAAATTAACTATTTCTTTTCTTTCTTGTTTTCCGCAAAAATTTGCATGATTGCAGTTTCTTTCATTAGTCAATGGATTCATTTAATAGAGAAGTTTACAATTTAATGATTAAATACATTTAATGTTGAAAATGAACTACTGATGTACCTTATTGCACTATGAGAAATAATATTAAAGGCACTGGAAAAATCTGCTGGTAACTATTTGTTTTCTTTCTTTTTTCCGCAAAAATTTGCATAATTGCAGTCTCTCTTTTTTTTTTTTTTTTTTTTTTTTTTTTTTTTTTTGCTGTAAACGTGTTAAGAAAATAGCGTTTTCTGCAACATGTTGCTGTTAATTTGCAGGAATAATTATTGATACCCATAGATCACTCATAGATTTTGTTGTGATTTTTTTTCTTTTTTTTCGGAACGTTTCACGATACAAATATTTATAATTAATATTTTTTGTTTTTGTTTTTTGTTTTTATCGATAGTGACTTATGTTTGTGGCAGTCGAGAAATCTTATGATTTAAAGTATACAAAATTTTAATACCGATAAATAAAATGCGCAGATTTAGTAAGATTAGAGAGCAGATTTTAGTGTATAAGTAACGTATTTAGAGGTGCTATTAAAAGTTCAAATTAACTTTTCGAAATACCTTCAAATTAATCCGACAAATGTAAATAGAATAATATTAACTATACAAATAAAAAAAATATATTTGGATCTCTTAAGAAAATTGTTTTAGTAGTTACCCTTTTATTTAGTTATCCTTATTTATCCTTTATCTTTACTGTGTGGAATTAAACATTTGTGCACAAATGCACTTCACTTCTGAAATCTAAACCATTGATTTGTTAAACTTCTCATATTTAGCATATCTGTATTAACTGTAGGAATTCCAATCAGGCAGCTTCAGTATCCAAATCTAATAGAATTCAAATCTCTGTGATTTGACAAGGTGCATTAAGCGGTAAATATGTTCCAGAAACCTTTAACATTACCTCTCAGCGTGAAAATATTTGCATTCACTAATGGTTAAAATCTATATAAATGTAAACATGATTATTTGCGCTCATGTTTTATACATATGCTAGTCAATGTATTGTTTTTAAAAAGATAAACACAAACATAAAAAAAGTAAGATTTTACTAAATATTTTAAACCAGAATTTTTGTAAGAAAAATCAATTTTATAAAATCTGCTAAAAATTAAAACATTGTATGCATATTATGTAACAGTGAACTTGTCAAGGAATTACTGCTGTTAATAGCAGTTGAAAGTGAAACGAATATAAATAAAATACAGTAGAACACCTATTATCCGAGCTTCTCGGAATGAAATGCCACTTCAAAATTTAGTGTATTTAATTATTTTATTTAACTGCAGTGATGTTTAACATTTTGATTAAATGGGCGTAATTCGGCTTTTAATATATACACTGTTGCTCCATATTTAAACATTTACACGAGTTTACGTATAATACGTATTATACTGGGTACAGATTTTGGATACGTATGAAACGGCCAAAGCAGTTATATATAATACGAAATAGTATATACGGTATAGCGTATATACGGAACTTACCCCAGTGGTTAAACGTATAAACGCCTAAATGGTTTTCGTTAAATGAATGCGGGAAAAAAATATACTTTCCTCCTGCTGGTTTGCGGATCAGAGATATTGAGAATCACTCGCTAGAGTCCTGCATTCATAAGGGCATATAACAAGAATTAATGACAAATTAAATAACTAGTCGGATGTGTCAATCCCAAAACTTTCTTCTATCTCACACAAGTTTGGCATACACTAAAAAGAATCAGCCCCAATTTATATCAAGGTCTAACTGAAACTCAAGTTTTATTAAATTCCGTGCATTATTTCTTGAGATATGACTATCGCTAAAATCGTGTAAATTCTGCAAAATGCTTCATAGCAGTGCCACCTGCTGGGCGATTTTTATCAAAAACTAATCAGCTCCAATTTATATCAGAGACTAACTGAATATAAAGTTTTATTAAATCCCCAGCATTAGTTCTTGATATAGAGCTAATGCGGAAATCGCAAAAAATGCTGCATAGCAGCGCCGCCTGCCGGGCGATTTTTACCAAAAACTAATCAGCACCTATTTATATCAGAGACTGACTGAACATAAAGTTTTATTAAATTCCGAGCATTAGTTCTTGAGATACAGCTATTGCGGAAATCGCTAAAAATTCTGCATAGCAGCGCCACCTGCAGGGCGATTTTTACCAAAAATTAATTAGCACCAATTTATATCAAGGACTAACTGACTATAAAGTTTTATTAAATTCCGAGCATTAGTTCTTGAGATAGAGCGCCCACAATTTTTTTTGTCACATACATACAGACAGACAGACAGAGTCACAGACAGACATTTTCTAAAAATAGTCAAATCGTTTTCAGGACCTTCTAAAACGTATAAACCCGTCGAAAACCGGAAGTCGAAAATTTTCATGAATCCAATACTTTCTTCTTGTAAAGATAGAAGAAAGTAAAAATATAAAATAATTGAAACTGTCCCAGGATATTTATATGAAATTTTATCACTTAATTCAATGAAAATTATAAGTAACATAAATTAATTAAAATGTTTATAGGAAGAAATAACAATATAAAACCCTATGTATGAAACATATGAGATTTCTACGGTAACGCCACCGACTGCCACCTTATTCTCCGTTCAGTGACTGAAGACTGAAGACTTTTTAGGAAATGTAGCAAGTACAACTGTATTAAAGAAATCAATCCTTAAAGACATCTAATTATTATATTTTGGCGTGTTAATTATCGGTCGTTAACCACACAATGAAAGTTTGCGAATACGTTGCACATGACATGAAATAATTTCATTTAACGAAAATGTAATTATTTGATCTTCTTATAATGATAATTAAAAAAATGACTACAATATGTATTATTTAGTTTACTCATAATCCAAAGGCTAAAATATCCAAACACAAGTCACAACAAATACAGAAAATAGAGCTTCTATTGTATACAATTTACACATTTGAATTTTTCTACACTTTTGTTGCACTGTTATTTTCTTAGACTGTCTACGTGAGTTTTTTTTTCAAACTTTAAAATTTTAATATATTGGGTTGTTCAGAAAGTTCTTCCAAAAACCAATTCATTGGGAAAACCAGTTCGTACCGGAAAATTCTATCATTTAATTATTGGACATTAATTCCTATATCTAATGTACAATAATTGACGGGCAGAATTTTCCGGTACAAATTGGTTTTCCCAAACAGAAGGAACTTTCCGAACAACCCAATAAATCCTTGTTTGTCCCCTTCATGAATGGTTTATCATAAGTGATTTATCACGGTTTATGATTTATTTGCTCTAAAAATGAGCTATTTAATTTAAATATTTTCACGGCTATATTTTAAAAAACTGTGCTGAAATGTGTTTACAGCCTATGTAAGCATTGGGAAAAGAATTTTTCAAAGTTGTAAGAAAATGCTGTCATAACTATTAAAATATAAATATAATTAATCTTCTTTTTTATCCACTATAAAGTTTCTTGCTTGGAAATGAGTAAATACAATGTTATTTACAGCATATCATTCCGCATATCAAAAACGTCAGAAATTCGATTTTTAAATTTATCTAAAACATGACCTTTAGCGTTTCCATTTTTGAAGATTTGTTCATAATCTGTAAACGGAAGGTTGGGATGGCGTTTTTTGGGGGGTGGGGCAGAAGGGGTCGACCATATTGATTCAAATTGGAATTATCAAATAGAGCTTTTTCAATTTCTTATTTTTTATATTTACTAGAGTTCGAATTATATGGAATTGAATGTATGAATATATGCATTTGCAAATTTTGGGTTTATTTTGCATAAATGCATCTAAATGCGCACACATTTAAAAATGCATTTAAAGCGCATATTTCTATCAGTTTTTATTCATAGCAAGAGAGATATCTACATTATACAATTATGTTGTATGTGAACACATGCGAATAAGTCTTTTAAATCATTTCTCCTGTCGTTAATAACTCTACTTCCTTTTGGTGTATGTTGTATTCTAATTGTTTGTTTATCTTATGTCTATGTATATGTATATATAGTTGCAATTTAGTTCTGATATAAAATATCTAGAGAAAAAAATGGAAAAAATTCATTTCTGTCCATTAGAATTTTCTTCACCCAGAAAAAAAGTTTTGTTGAATCAACAAAAATTTGGTTGACCCAACAAAACTTTTTGTTTAAATATAGGTCAATGGAAATTTTGTTTGAATCAACAAAATTTTTTTTTTTTTTTTTTTTTTGCAATTCCAAAAAAAAAAAATTGTATCGTCAGCAAAAAATGTTTTGTTAATTCAAGTAAAATGGTTCAATTTTACTTGAATTTTGCTAAAACAACCAAAATGTACTCAACAAAACATGTTTTGTAGCTTTAATCAATTCCTTTTTCTGGGTGTTATTATTTTTTATATTAGCTAAAATAAAAGACAGTTTAAAAAGTGTTTACTTCTATTAAATCTATATTATGTTAAATCTATTATCTATATATTTAAAACGCTAAGCGATTTCTTTCGACAATCCGTGAGAACAAACTACTGCATCAAATTACATAATTCTTTTTTTAAATGAAAGATATTTGGATACAGATTTGTTATCGTGCATTCGTTTGTTCGAAAATTTAATTAATTAACCGTAATTTTCAATTAAACTTTTACGTCTGCTAATGACGTCATAATCGGATAACGCCTACTATTCCGGAGCACAGAGTTTATTTTCTAAACTCTGTGGTTGAATAAAAGAGAAATAATAAATATTAAAAGCACGCGGTTTTAAGGCCGAATTTGTTAATTTGCAAGTTAAATTTCGGTAAAAATACTTATCCGCGTGTTTTATAAGCGAATAAAAATTCATATTTATTGTGACGTCACGGGAATATTGTCCATTGGGTTTATTTTATCATTATGCATTATAACTTTGTTGATGCCATTTTTTCATTACAATTAAATACAAAATATATTTATATTTGTGTGCATTGGTGTTTAAGCATTAATGTAAGGTATATGAAGTACGTGTGAAAAGTTTGCGCCGGTGAAAATGACGTTATGCTTAGCTTGAAGTGCATTTTAACATTGATAAAACTAAAGAGAAAAATGTATATGATTGTGTTAACATGACATAATTTTACTGATTTTTGCATTCATAATTATAAAGATTAGAATTGGAGCCGTCATTGATTTCTTTATCTTGATTGCATACCTTGATTACATGTTACCAATTGCTTTTTTTTTAAATTATAGGATAGAAGATTTCCTTTTTTAATAAAAAAAATCACAAAAGTAAAGGATTTCAGGAAATTTAAAATTATTAAAAATAGTGTTATGGTAGAAAAAAATCTTGAAATAATTATTGTATTTTTAGCTAGAAGGAACAATGTAAGACTAATATTTCATAGGAATTATTTTGGTAGATTTATTATAAGTTCATTTAACAGTTCCTTTTTAGCGCAAAGTCCTATTTCTTTCACTGTGAATTTCTCTTTCGATGTCAAAAAAAGTTTTTCCACTTTTGGACGCCAGCCAAAATACAGTGGCAATTTTTAGAAATGCACAACAGTTGTGACAACAAAGGCGCTATCGCTTTAGCTTTCATCGCGCTTACATCACTTCGAAATACTACAAATTTCTATTTTTTACTACATTTTACAATTTCAATTCTTACATCATCAATTAAAAAAAAAATTAGCTTTCGACTGAAATTTATTTGAAAACTGCCGATTAATTTAACGACTTTTTAAATAATTTTCAAGCATGAAAAGTTTTTCAATTCTATCTTATCAATGACCACCAGTTTACTTGAATAATGTAAAATAGCCCCTGGGAAAGTTGCCACAATTGAAAATAGATTTCCCTAACCATCATAAAAAGTAATAATAATTTTTAAAAAAAGTGATAAATCATAAGATCAGATTATCCATAAGATAGAACATTTTGGCGCTAAACAAAAATCTGTCAGGAAAAAAAAAAAAAAAAAAAAAAAAAAAAAGACTATTTTTAGTTTATGTTGAACATAAAATTTATATGTTGAATTCGTTGATGAATATTTTCCATCAGATATCAGGATATGCTAGGAATTGCATTTTTTTATTTTTTTACATTTGCCAACCGTATACGAGGAAAAATATCCCCGACTGTGATGGAAAAGGGATAATCATCCTGATTATGTCAAGGAACCGAAGAAACCATACAAATAAATTACACTTGAAAACATTAAAAATCTATCTCATCTCCAGATAGATTTATTACTGTAAAAAACTTCTTAATCTTTGCATAAAAATTGATTAGCTTAAAACAATGGATGCGTTTTAGAAGATATGGATTTGAAACGAACAATGATTAAAGAGTACATTTTAAAACTTTTAATTTAATCATTTTAAAACTTTTTTAACGTCGAATTTCGGCGGTGCTTTTGGGCAGATGCAATGCATATGCGCATAGGAGCTCATTCGGTTGCATTATCACAGGGGGGGGAGATGTGTGCTTTATTTACTATGTTCTGTTATTTACTGAATATGATATGAACGTAGGAATATACTATTTGTATGTACTTCATAGGTCCATGAATTTTTTCTCTTGCCGTGGAGAATATGGTGGTTATGTCAAACTGATTTGCATTACACAGTTATTTACGGATTGTTTGTTTGGAGTTTGCATTGGAAATAGAACTGTATTTGACTGGGGAAAAATTTTTAATAAAATATTTGAAAGACAGTTTTATACGTACCCCTTCATAAATAATAAAGAAGCTTATTTTACTGATATTGTTATAGTATTTTTTTTTTTTGCGTCAAGTTTTGACGGGTCCCATCTAGTATTTGTTAAATCTATATATCTGTTAAATCTATATTATGTTTTCATGTATTAAGAAAAACTTGTCTTTTATTGCAAGTGTAAATAAACCAAATTCTGACCAATTGAATATGATTTATTTAGCTTTCGCTATTAGATATGACGCTGGGTAAGATGATAACAGATATTTGTAATATATTTTTATAAACCTTTAAATTGATATGTTAAACGTGATATTCTTCTAAAATATTTTGTATTAATTTTTTTTTAATTAAAAGTAGTTTATGTTTAGTGTTTAAAATTCTTACTGGTTTTGTACGCTTCTTAGTTTCAGTTACCAAAGTTTTATTGCTTAAAAAGCACATGGGTAGCGTCATGGTTAAAGACAGAAAGCGTAAATCGCCATTCTTAAATATTGCACAGTGGAACAACAAAAACAAAAAAATAAATTGCAGCATTACATCTCTTTGGTGATTCTAATCCATACAAAAGTTTGGAATTTAAAGTAGTTAGTTGGAATGGCTCTGATTTTTGCAATAATTCTTTTTTAACGTATCCCCTGGTGCATTTTTTACACAGTCATGTAGACAGATTTCCTGAAAACTTGGGTAATTATAGCGAAGAGAAGAGTGGAACGGTTCCACAAGGATATCAGAATAATAGAGCAAACGTGCTAACGATGTTGGGATCGTCACATAATGGCTGACTGCTGTTAGACCTTACACAGAGATTGTTCTGAAGGGAAACATTCTAGAAACTCATACAGTAAACTGTTTTAATAGTAATTTTAAATCTATATATCTGTTTTGCAATAACTATCTCACTCAAAAAACAATGTTAAAAAATATGTAAAATAAGAAGTAATAAGTCTTTACATATTGAATGTTACTTTTGTACTTGCGCCTTTATCGGATTGTAGGCTTTATTTCCAAAACGAGAGCCAATCCAGAATATTTGCTATTATTTTCGTATTCAGCAGACCAAAATTACTCGAAATCTGCTGTCTAACCACGTACACGCAAAATCACTGTTACCCGGTGTTAGATAAATACTTTTTTTTTTTTTTTTTGCGTATGTAGCATGGCCAGTCTGAAAATCTGCCTTTGAAATTTATATAAAATTACACAGTAAAAAAATTAATTAATTAAAAAAAAAATAGAGAGAGACATGTTTTTGGATCTAGAAAAACTTTGCAAAAACGTAACATAGTGATTTCCGCGTAATCCAAGAATTCCGAAGTGCCTTCTATTATCTTCAGAAACCTCAAAAACTAACAGATTTTTAAGGTTTAAAGAACCATTTCTGAAAATAAAACTTTTGTTGCTGCCCATTTCACATAAAGAGGGGGAAAAACGAAACGTCTCCAAGTAGATTTACAGTGTAATAATCAGTTTTCTCAACACAAAAAGCCGGATTTTAGGATGCTATCAAATAATCATTTTCCTGTTCAAGAAAAATATTTAACAGACAAACATGATAAATTAACTCCATAACCATTAATGTAAAAATTGACGTTATTCAATTCCTACTATTAGCTCACACTCTCTATATATTTATATATCGTTAATAAAATATTTTCTATTCATCCTATCAAGTTCAAATAATTTTTTTTAAACTTGTACTGGATGACAATTGATGTTAATACAGTTTTTTCAAATATTAATTCATTAATTAAATTTAATTAATTAAATTTAATTTTATAGTTCATTTCTGTTCAAAAGTATAGACTCACTCCATATTTATAGTCCCACCTTCACAAAAAGATAATGGGACTGTTCACGGACGAAGATCAGGCGGCTCGCGGGCGAAGGAGACTATAAATGTGGAGTGAGTCTATACTTTTGAACAGAAATGGAGTATAAAACTAAAATTAAATAATAAAATTTAATTAATTAATATTTGAAAAAACTGTATTATCGTTAACTGTAACATCGCTATGGCACTTTATTGTGAAGTTTGGTAATTTTTGAAATTCGATGTTTGAAAAACGGCATAATCATTGGATTTTAAATTTATATCAAGAAAAATACAATTTTTTTTAACTTTCTAACAATTTTGTGAGAAATACTTTTCGAGCTATTAATTTTTGGCATTTTAGCTATTTATTTTTTATTTAATTTTTAATACATTTCAAAAATTTCTCTTATATAAGATATTTAGCAGGATATAAATTTAGGAATAAATAACGTCAGTGGCGAAGCGTGTAGATCGCTGGAAAAAAATTTCTATATGACATAAGTAGGAATTGACTTAAAAAAAAAGTTTTTATATTACTTGTTTTATTACTGTTGTATGCATAAATTCAGTTACGCAGCTGAAAATATTTACTTGAGAATTGATCGGATACGAAAAAACGACACTTCGTGTTGAGAAAACTATTTAATATGCGTTAAAAATTAGTTCAAAACGTTTCGTTTTTCTTTTGTTTTTAAAATGGGCAGAAAAATTAGTTTTTTCAAAAATGTTTCTTTAAATCTCAAAATTTTATTCGATTCTGAGGCTGGTTTTTATTGGTTCCGAACAAGGCTTGACAAATCCGGTCACCAAGTCGCCACTGGCGACCAACTTTTTTTAGTTGACAACCAAATCATTTTAATTTGTCCAGGTCTTTTTTGTTTGAGAATAAAGAGTTTTTTTCTGTTCAAAAATTTAATTAAGAAATTAGCACAAACGGTATTTTTTCTCTTTCCCACCCCTACTAGTGCGCAGCAAGCAAGGATATTTCCTCTCCTCTCGTACTTTTAATGGAATAGCCACGTTTAAAAGGTATTTTTCATCTCATGCACAGAAAACGCCATTCTTTTCCGCTCTAGAAAGCTAGCATATCAGGTAATTAGAATGTGTGGGAGAGGGGCCAGGTTTCAATAAAACAGTAAGAAATAATGTTAATCCAGTCATTGAGGCACTTAAAATTGCATACAATGCGAACAAAAGGAAGCATCATCAGATATATATTTTTGTAGCACTCAACTACGCGGACAATTGAAGCATTCAGCAATAAGCATTTCCCGAATATGACGATTAATTTAGCCTATGGTCCCAGTTGAATTTGGGAATATTGGGACTGGAGGGGACGCTGTGATAGCCATTTAAAGATTTCAAATTCAAAAATATGTACAAAAAAATTAGAAATCCTAAAAATATTTTGCGTTAAATGTTCGGCCTTGATATAAGGATTCCAGAGCATTTTTTGTTTTGCCTCTATCTTAAAACATGGCTGAAATATAGCAGTTTGAAATTTAAGGGTGGCTGACATTTTGAAAGATTACAGCAGGATTCTTCCATAAACAGGTTTAATTTATGAATTTTAGTGAACATGGTTTCAGCAAATTTTCTTTCATTGTTGTAATCATCGCATCGTTTCAACTCTTATATGCTTAAAACTATATATTTATGTACATCAACGTCAAATTCTCACCAAGCTTGTCGACAATTGGCGAGATATTACCAAATTTGGCGACAAAAATACGTTGCAATATATGAAGCCAATTTGGCTATGTCTGTCTAATTTGGCGATATTCTCATTCAAATTTAGTATTGACGAGAACTGGGAATGACTCTTCTGTAATCGGGTTCCACGCATTTTAGCTTCATGTTTTTCAGTAAAATTAGCTAAAATCTTAAAACCAAACAATAAAGAGGCTATCTTTTCCTGCCAGTAAAGGCCAGAAAGACTTTTCGTAGTTTAGTACAATACATCGGCTGCTGGCATTCAGGTAACCCTACGATTCCCATTCAGCTGACGTACAACAGAATGACGAAAAATATTGATTTTTTTGGCGTTGTGATAGTGAATTTTGAAGCATTAACATATATGAGATAGAAGAAAATTTTGGGATTGTCATATCCGACTTGTTTCAATAAGACTTTGTATAACACCGTTTGCCCGAAAAAGAAACGTTTCTGGTTATTTTAAAAGATAAAATTATTGAAACTTATTTTTTTATTTAGCTTTCCTTTCCTTATCTTTTAGATTTAGAAAGTGGACAGTTTAGCATTTGTTGCAAATGTATACAGTTGAACAAAATATTATTTTCATAAGCAGCAATCAATTATTGTTATTTAAATAGCATATTGCAGGCATTTTAATCTGAGAAATTCTTCTGGGAAAACATTAAGTAATTCAATTACATTTTCTAATTACGTCTTTTTCTTTTTAAAATGTGAGATTCTGAATTTCTAATTAATTGATATTCTATTTAAAAATGTGAGACTTTATATGCTAAAATTAGTCTTATTGAATCAAGTACACATATTACTATTTACTCAGATTCAAAATAAAATAATCACTGGTTTTCTACTAAAATATATTTACCAACATACAGTCACGCACTTGATTAGCTTTATACTCCAGTTCAACAATGTCCTAAAACTTTTTCTTTTTCAAGGCTGGTACTTGTAGAACAAATTTCATTCGCTTGAAATGTCATTTTGATAAACACGCATTGAAACGTCATGCAACAATAATATGAAAAAGATTTATTTTTCTAACAGTCAAATGAAGATCGGGAGAAATGAATTTTTGACAGATAATTAAATAATTACCAATTATAGTAAGAATGTGCGATGTCATTCTGCTAAGAAGTAGCTTCTTCAGAAAACGTTTAAGAATCTATAAGATTTGTTTCGTGACAGTAGAGTAAGTCATTTGTAAGAAAAATTCCAAATTTTATTAAAATATATGGCAGATTGAACAGAAATCTTTCCTTTCTTTACGATAACACTAAATCATTTTTTTTCACGTTACTTTTAATTAGGGACCTTCAACTTGTGTCCCACGGTACAAACGGGGATCGCCAAGGGTATTTTAGTAGCCCGCCATGTTTTTCCGAATGTAAAAAATGAAAAGTTACCCTAAGTGAATTATTTGTGCAAATCCATCACTGGCCGAGATTAACGCCTTTTTACGTCGAATAAATTTGTTTTCAAACAAAAAAATTATTTAAGGAGATGTTTCTTGTTTTTATATGGCACTGGATTGATTTTATTTATTGGTTAAAAATTCTAGTTCAGATGGTCTGTTTAACTTTTAAAAAAGCGTAAAATTTGATAGCAGTGGTAGTTTTTTTCTTTAGATAAAAATTAATCAAAAAACAGGGGAAAAGTCACTTGATACATATAATTTTTCTCCACGTCAACTCAAATTTGAAAGAACTCAGAAGTGAATTTGCTCTTTTTATGCTTTAAAAAACTGAGACTTGTTCTTGTTTTTATGTGGCACGTGATTGATTTTATTTATTGGGTAAAAATTATAGTTCAAACAGTCTCTTTAACTTTTAAAAAAGCGTAAAATTTGATAGCAGTGGCAGTTTTTTTCTTTAGATAAAAATTAATCAAAAAACAGGGGAAAAGTCACCCGATACATATAATTTTTCTCCACGTCAACTCAAATTTGAAAGAACTCAGAAGTGAATTTGCTCCTTTTATGCTTTAAAAAACTGAGACTTTTGAGATCAATAGCATCACTTTATGCTATCTTATGCTAAAAGTTCCCGATGAAATCAATGTATGCTTTCTCAAGCCCCATTATAGTACTGAATTAAATACAGAGGGTGTTCTCACATTTTTTAGACGATTTTCATGGCACTTACAGAACTATTTTACATGCAATATTTGTGTTTTAAATGATCAGTTTGGTAACCCTTATTTTGAACTACCTTTTTATACAGTAATTTCCATGATAATAATGCCTTTTGTAGTTTTGGAAGAGTTATTTAACGCCTATTTGAGTCGAATAAATTTGTTTTCAACCAAAAAAATTATTTAAGGAAACGTTTCTTGTTTTTATGTAGCACTTGATTGATTTTATCTATTGGGTAAAAATTCTAGTTCAAACGGTCTCTTTAACTTTTAAAAAAGCGTAAAATTTGATAGCAGTGGCAGTTTTTTTCTTTAGATAAAAATTAATCAAAAAACAGGGGAAAAGTCACTCGATACATATAATTTTTCTCTACGTCAACTCAAATGTAAAAGAACTCAGAAGTGAATTTGCTCCTTTTATGCTTTAAAAAACTGAAACTTTTTAAATCAATAGCATCACTTTATGCTATCTCATGCTAAAAGTTCCCGATGAAATCGATGTATGCTTTCTCAAGTACCATTATAGTACTTAGTTAAATACAGAGGGTGATGAAAAATTCACGAAAAAATATTGATGTTTAGTGATAAAAGCTCTCATTTTCTTGTTTACGTAGGGTCGGTTCATAGTTTTTAAAAAAAAGTTCTTTTTGTCCGAACTCGTTGAAATTGGTGAAATTATAGCTCTATTGGTGGTAAATAAAATGATTTTACAGCACGTGTAAAAATTTCGTGAAAAAATATTGTTATCTAGTTGTAAAAGAAATGTTTTCTTCTCGCTTTTTTGTTTGTTTGTTTGTTTGTTTGTTTTCACGTCGGCTCTTTTAACATAGCAATAAAAAATTGTTTTCATCTTCCGAACTCTCTGACATTTCAATCCGTTGTAAATATATAACTGTATCCAATCTCTCTTTAAAATTTTACGAAAAAATATGCATATTTAGTAGTGCAAACACGAGTTCTTAAAAAGAAGCTTTAGCTTTCAACCTCAGAGCAAAAATATATTAGAAGATCTATGCTTTCAATGCAATGGTGAGACCATCAGTTTTCAATCAACCCTTTTCAACCCTTTTAAACAGGTGAGGGCTAATACATCAGGTTTCCCCTTTCTGAGGGGAGAAGACTTCAAAAAAAATTGGCGCATGCGCAAAGAGACGATATTCATGTGGAAAAATTTGACAGAATGCGCTTTTCGTTTTAAATATATAGATTACCTTTATCTGTGTATCTTCATGCCATGGATGTTTGTCATTTGCTTTGGAAATATATTATCCTAGGTATCTCATCTTTAAAACACATGAAAACTATATATGCTAGTTCTATGCGTTTTTATTTAAAATGAAAAATGTAAATTTTCTAATTTATTAATACGTTTTCCAATAACATGACATGTTTCTCCCTAAAATTACCCTTACTGAACTAACTATTCATTTTACACATAACTCACACACTCTCAAAACAAAATAAATATTACTGATATCCCTCTCAAATGTATCTACTAATATTTAGTCTCCCATCTGGTAACTTTTATTTCAGTTCAACGATGCCCTCAAACTTTTCCCTTTTCAATACTGGCAGTTGTTCGAACAAATTTCATTCACTTGAAATTCCATCTCAATTAACTATCGTCGGAATGTTATTTTCATTGACGATAAATATGAAACAAAATTTATTTATTCAACAGTGAAATGACGTTCGGGAAGAATTCAAATTTGACATCTGGATAATTAACTCGTGAATTTTATGCCGGAATATGGACCGTATACGCCTGTCATTTATTTATTACACTAATTTCATGTTTTATTGTCTTTTTCCATCATTAACTCGTTGAAATGTTCTAAACATGACTGAAAGCACTAAACTACAGGTCGTCCTGGAATGAACTGCCAGTTTTTAAAATGGGATAACAAGCAAATCGTCACAGCCGGTGTTGGGGGAGGCGGAGTTTACCCCTCAGATTTAGGAAGGAAATTTGTGTCTAAAGGGATATTTAGGGGATTAAATATTTAACGGCATTTCTAAAAGAGGTAAGAGCTGCATAATTGATATGTTGGAATGTCATCAGGCTCCCTAATCATAGGCTGAAGACATAGAAGAAGTACGGCTCATACCATCTCCAAAGTCGTTATGATTCGAACATACTACATTTCTTTTCGTCGCAAAGTTTGGTGCGGTTAGGATTCCCTTTCATGTTTTGTGACTTCTGTCTGGAGTCTAGATGTCAGATGTCAGCGATGGATATCGTTGACATGCTTATCTCCAACTCTTTCTTTTGTTGATGACCTCAGAACTTTTGGAAAAGAAAGGCCAGGAATATGATTTACAAATTTTTAAGCAAGTGTTGTCTGTACGCAGCCTTACACTCGGCCCGGTCAGCCTAAGAATCCTATAAGAGGAGGTGACGCATATCCATCTTCTTGCACAAAATAACCGCCATATTGTAACCCAGGTCAGCATTAGTTTACCACCAGAGCAGTTGTTTGCCGTTCCTGTCACTATCACTCGCCGCTCACCACTGCGGTAAGCTAATGTTTTAGCTTGGTGTTTGGTCCGTTGGGTTATGAAATGGCGATGTTATTCAGCCTGTACTATAAGAGCTCTAAATCGGCCAACAACTTCGACATCGTTGAGCAAACTGGATGAAGCTGACACAGCTAGCATAATTCCATGGTGCTAACTTAAGATTCTAATTAAAATTATTTAAATTTTATCTTCAAAATGTTTCCGGTGTCAGTATTCAAAGTTTTTTTTTCCTCAATAAGGATTAAAAAAAATAAAACATTCTTCTAATTTATTATTTCGCGTTATTTTGTACATATAGAAAACTATTTCACACACGCTCAAGTTGAAATTCACGAAATTATTCATCGCCAGGGGAATGTATAATATATACATGTAATAGTCTTGAATCTGAAAAATGATAGATGTAAGAAGAGAACGGATTATTTTGCCATTCAAATAAACATCACCATGAAAAGCTATATTTAATTTAAAGGGAGAACACAGTAAAATTTTCCCGAAAATTACGCATTGCAAAATACCTTTCGTACATGACACAACTGTGATATCTCCGGATGTAATTTACTTAAGAAAGTGCTGTTTCATTATTTGCTTTGATCCTTGAATTACAATCTGCTGAGAAAATTTTGAACTGAAATCTTTATTTGAGTGTCATTTCAGAATATGTGTGCAGATCGAACTCTCATACAATATTAATAACATGCGAAATTTAATAACTTTACTAACTTGACAAGCTTCCATGACAGATATCGAATTCCTCTTATTAAAAATAGTCAGTGCAACTAATTTCGAGTTCCCGTTAAGGTCATTATTGATTTTCTATTGCAACTAAAAATATTCTGGGTATGGTATTTCCGGCTTATATCTTAATTTATGTTTGCATGTTGTTAATTCCTTTCTCACATGCTAGTAATTCCTTTCTCACATGCTGTTATTTTATTTATTTTTTTCTTATATTGTATTCGGCATGAAAAATACCATTTAAAATACCGAAAACGATAGCTGCTTTTGAAATATATTTTGATGATATACATAAATAAACTTTATATGAGCACTAACAATTTCATTAAAAACTATTATTTTTCCTTTGCATACATTTTTTCAAGTTTTCGACAATTATTAAAATATTATTTTAAGCTTAAAACACACAGCGTTGATTTTGTATATGAATATTATTTTAACTGGTGATGGTTTGTGGTTACAATTGCAATTGAGTTGATTATTACTATTAGTTAGTATTGTTTACAGTTTCTTAACATCTACGAAATTGTAAAAAAAAGACTAAAACATATTAAATAAAGAGCTTATCAAATATAATCCTTTTAAAAAAATACTCAAAACTCGATTTAAAATATAAGTATTTTGAAAATAAAAATGAAGTTCAAATTTAATTTCTGCTGTTGTTTTAAGTTTTCTATTTTTTTTTTCTTCTACTGTAAGTGCTTTGAAATCAGCT
The DNA here is from genome assembly GCA_963931845.1 of Maratus michaelseni. Lineage (NCBI taxonomy): Eukaryota > Metazoa > Arthropoda > Arachnida > Araneae > Salticidae > Maratus > Maratus michaelseni. The sequence goes on along the minus strand of OZ007589.1, from coordinate 259,481,357 downwards.
GCATTCATTTGTATCTGTGTCACACTGACTGTTACTATTTAGTATTTTTAACACTTTCCAACATAATTGAAAAGTGTTTATGAATTCGACTTGTCTGTCTCTCTGCTGTATGTCAGCCGTCTGCCAGTGCTCTAGCTTACGTAAATATATTCGGATTGCCATGAAATGGATATATATTATTGGGATTTACTATTGCATGTTTGGTATTGAAAATGAAGTGTGTAGCTTTTATGGTTCTTTTACAGGGACATTCAAAACAATTCCGTTACATTATGGTCTGTGGGGAAAAATCGTTTGCGGCGTATTTTAACGTTGTTACACTATTTTAAGCACATTCAAATTGATTCATATCACTGAGGTACACTACAAGGTGCTTACTGTAGGATATGGTGTCCATAGAATATATCGTTTATTTACAGGGATTCTCAACAGAATTTGGTTACAGTACAGTCTATGAACAATAATTGCCGGAAGCTCGATTTCGGTTGTGGTACACGTTTTTAAATGTAACTAATTTTTTTTGGTGCATTTAAATTCTGCAGATCATATACAGGGCGGCTCAAAAAATCTTACATACATTTCCGTTTATTGACGGAAATTGCTGAAGAGGAATTTTTAATTGTGCTATGTATTTTCTAACTGAAGTAAATTTTAGCATACTGAGTAGAATATATTCAAATCTATAGATCATATACAGGGCTGCAAAAAAGAATTTGGATATTTTGTTCAACAACTGGTAGTAATTGCTGAAATTGTATTTTTAAATGTGTTTTGCATTTTCTAAATTGTTTACTTAGTAAGGCTAATTCAGCTTAAGCCGAAAGGTAGGCCTCCCCGCCCGGTTTGAATTTGTTTACTTAGTAAGCTGGGAAGTTTTGTTGCATTATTCCAAATGTGTTGCGAAGTGTTTCATAATCTATTCTTAACGCATAATTTTTCGTTCTTGTTAATTATTGCGATTTAGTAGTTCTTTTTTAAATAAAGAAAACTACTTCTCGTGTTCAATAGAATTTCACGAAATTGTTCATCGCTTCTTAAATGCTTTGATTAAAACTATTTTTATTTTAAAACACATACATTGATTATTTTACTTTTGGCCTGAATGCTTTTTCACCAAGTTGGAGAAAATTATAACTCGTATAATTTATTTACCAAACAGTATGATTGTGCTAATATGATAACGTGTAACTAAGTTTACATCGTTTTTTTTAGTTCCTTTAGATGCGGTTTATTCTGTCAAGCTGTCCCAAATGACAGATCATATGTTAATCCCAAAAGTTTGTCTAAGTGAATTGTGCCCACCCAGTGTCATCCAGGTAGCTCCGTTGGTAGAGGATTGACCATTTAGATCAGAGGACCTGGGGTTGACACCTTAGCAGCTACACTTTATCATTTAGTTGGGGAAAAAATGCAACTAGTCTGTACTTCTGCTTTGCGTTACATTTCCATCTGTACTAGACTGTTGTAAGATCATTTAAATCATCTACACTTTTATATATATATATAATTATTGTTTCACAGTACATTTTGAAGTATGGAAAACTGTTTCAGGTATTCATTAGCATTTTAGAACATTATTCATCGCTTGGGCAAGTGTCATGCACCATATACAATCAATAATTATTTTAAAGTTTCCGCCCTCCCCCCCTAAAAAAATGCATTGCATAATGCCTTTCGTTTATGATACATATGTGTTAAATCCTGATGTCATTTAATTAAGAAAGGGCTGTTTCATTATTTTCTTTGATCATCAAATTATAATTTGCTGAGCAAATTTTGAACTGAAATCTTTATTTGAGTGTTACTTCAGAAAATTTTGTTCGGATCGAACTCTTATACAATCCTAATAACATGCGAAATTTAATAACTTTACTAACTTGACAAGCTTTCATTACAAATTTCGAATTCCTTTTATTAAAAGTAACTAGTGCATCTAATTCCGCGTTTCCGTTCGCGTAATTATTGATTTTCTATTGCAACTGAAAATGTTATGGATACTGTGTTTTCTACTTTTGTCCTAATTTATGTTTCCGCATTTTTAATTCCTTTCTTGTAAAATATATAAAATCATTCTTTTTATTCTGATCATATTGCGTGTTCGATATCAAAATACTGAAAAATGAAAACTCTTAAGATATGTCTTTAAGAAATAAATTTCGATGATATACAGGGTGTCCATAATTAAACGACCCTACTTTAAAGTTGTCTACAGACGAAACTATAACTCAGAAAGTTGTGAAATTTTGTGAAGGACATAATGAAGAAATGGGAATTTGTTTAAGGGTGTACTCAAATCCAAACTGCTTATTTTTTTACTCAATTTTAAATTCATTTTTGCTCTAAAATGCATCCAATTGGCAGGTTCTCTTATACAGAAACTTTATAACGTCCGTATTGGTTAATTTTTTTTTTTTTTATATAAAAGCAGAATATATTTCAAAAAATGCTGGCAAAATGGACATTTTGAACCGAATTTCCCGAAGCAATAGTGCTGGAAACAAAAAATAATAATTGTACTGTGAAAATAATTGTTTGTAAATCAATTTCTTATTAGCTGAACGAAAAATAAAAACACAGGTCGCTTGTAAATCTCTTCAAAAATCACGCCGCCAAGTTTCATGTTTTTATTTTAAAAAAGTGTCAGAAAATTTGGAGTTGTTGAGCATGGAAAAATATTTTTTTTAATACCGCCTAAGTGAAAAAAATAAATTCAAAATTTCGCCGCCAGAAGGCTTTTTTAATGAATTCCACATTTAGCATACATTTACGATAGGTTACAAATTCTATTACAACAAACTTTTTTCGTGGCATGTTTTTAGCATTTACCAGAATACACTGCAGTCAACTGTGGAACATGCTATCTTACGATTCCAGATGGTAGCTGAAAATGATGGCCGTCATGTGGAACATGTTTTGTTGCAATAAAATATGTAAACCAAGGCCTCCTTATCATAGTATCAGGCCTCACAATCAGCAAGTTTCCTTTGACCGCATGGTTGTCCCGTTACTAGCGCCATCAATCGTCAGTAATAGGCATGATGTCCATGGTAATAGGAATATTTACGTCACGAAATAACACGAAATTTTTTCACAGCTCCATTTGTTCTATGCATTTGCTTATGAACTAGTATCGGTAGTATCCACCAGGCGGCGATACTTTCTGGAGAAAGTCAATTAATAAGTTGGCAATTACCGCGGACATTTTCTCCCATAGACTTTCTCCGGATTGTCAAGTCGATAAGGGAGTCTTGATGTAAACTATCGTAAATGTATGCTAAATGTGTAATTCATTAAAAACGCCATCTGGTGGCGAAATTTTGGACAACTTTTTTTTTTTTTTTTTTTTTTTTTTTTTTTTTTTTTTTGCTAAAAACAAATTCCCATTCCTTCATTATGTCCTTCAAAAAATTTCACAACTTTCTGACCAATAGTTACAACCAATAGACAACTTTAAAGTAGGGTCGTTTAGTTATGGACACCCTGTACATAGATTGTTTTACATAAATACTAACAATTTAATTAAAACAAATTCGGATTTTTTATTATTTAGATAGTTTTATTGAAGTTTTCAACATTATCTGAAATACTATTTTTAACTTAAAACATAGCGTTGCCTTTGTATATTAATACTACTTTAATTAGTGTTGGTTTGAGAAAAATAAAGACCAAAATTGAAAAGGTGTTTTTTATAGATTTTGCAGTCTTTGTTACGACGTTGTTAACACATTGTTAAACAACCATGGTCTAACTCGTGTTTGTTTCCCCAAGCATCATTGTCTAAGGGCGTGGCTTTTACATTATTTAAAAGGAAAAAATGCATTTATATAATTTTGACCATATTTTTCTTTTTTAGATTGTAAGAAATTTTATAATAAATCCGTTCATTGTACGATATTTACTTATGTATAAACTGGAAACGCCCATCTAGAAAACCATTTAATGAAAGTCTTTCAGAAGAGGGCGGAGCTGCTACTGTTTTAAAATCAAGATTTTATACAAAATTGCCAGTCAACAAAGTGTTAAAAAGACTAGGACAATATCAAAGAATAAACTTATTAAATATAATTCATTGAAAAAAAAACTTGAAAATAATGCTAAGATTTAGTATGCATGCATTTTGAGAAACTTGAACAGATAACACCATTTCTACATTTTTTTTACAGATTTATTGAGATCAGATGCATTTATCTGCATCTGTATCACACTGATTATTATTGCATAATATTTTTATTACTACGTCTACATACAAAAATTAAATATAGAAAAAATATTTCTCGTTTTCAGTAGAATGTCACAACATTGTCCATCGCTTGGAAAGGCTTAGCTTTAAATTTGTGCATTTTAAAACACAGAAAAATATTATTTCATTCTTGCAAAATTTTTTCATCTGCTGTAAGCTCCTTCTAATAAGTTCCATTCATCTGCATATGTACCATATTAATAGTGAAAATAATGCTGAAATTTAAGATGTATGCATTTTGAGAAATTTAAACTGATAATTCTATTTCTTCTGTTAGGTAACTTTCATTACAAAAAGCTTCTAATTACAGCCGTTTGGAGGAAAGCAATCCCAAAAAAATTTGGTATATTTTCACCGATCATGACCCCCAGATCCCGAAACAACCCTCGTTCAAATGTTGGTATATATATATCTGACATTTGTCATGCTGTAACTCTCTTTTATAGGAACTGATTTGGATGTGACTGAGTATGTGTATAGGACATACCCAGGTTTCGACCGAGTTCGTGGGCCAGCTTCATCCGCCATCATGTTTTAAAACGGTGGCCAGTTAAAAATGTTTAAATTTTTAAAAGTTCAAAAATATGTACCAAAAAAATATAAATTGAAAAAAATGTTTCCGTTTAGTGTGAGAACGTGATACAAGAATTCTGGAATATTTTTTGTTTTGGCTATATTTTAAAAAATGGCTGAGATATGGCGATTTAAAATTCTAGTGGGGCTGAGATTTTGAAACAATATTATATTTTTTATGCTGTAACTCTGGTATTTATGAACTGATATGAATGTTACTGATCATGTGTACAGAACATATCAAGGTCTCGATCGAGTTCCTTGACCAGCTTCATCCGCCATCCTGTTTTAAAATGGCGGCCAGTTAATTTTTTTTTTCAATCAAAAAGATGTATAAAAATTTATAAATTTAAAAAGTTGTTCCTGTTAAGTGTTAGCTAGATAGTGATACAAGGATTCTGGAACATTTTTTGTTTTGGCTTTATCTTAAAAAGTGCCTGAGATATGGCAGTTTGAAGGGAATTCTAGGAAGACTGACATTTTGAAACAATCTGTGTTTTGTTATGCTGTAACTCTCATGCTGAAATTCGCATTCAAATTCAGTATTAACGAAAACCGGAATTGAATCTACTATAATCGGATTTCAAGCATTTTAACTTAGGGTGTTTCAGTAAAATGAATTGAATTTTTAAAAACATGGATTATGAAAGCTACCTTTTCCTCCCGTATAGTCCAGAAGGACTTTTGTTTTTAGACTTATTGAGATCAGCTGCATTTATCTGCATCTGTATAACACTGATTATTATTACATAATATTGTTTAGATTACTACGTCTACATAAAAAAAAGTAAATATAGAAAAAAGATTATTTTTCAGTAGTATGTTGAACATTGTCCTTCGCTTGGAAAATACTTAGCTTTAAAATTATGCCTTTTAAAACACACAAAGTAATTATTTCACTTCCACATATCTGTTGCAAGCTCATTCTAATAAGTTTCCTTCATCCGCAATTGTAACACACTAATAGTTATTTAAAATTGTTATTATTACTATTTCACAATATTTTTTATGCACAGTAAACTACTTCAGACATTTAGAAGCATTTCGCAAAATTGTTTATCGTTTCGTGAAATGTGATGCACCATAAATAGCAATACTTAATTTATATGGAATATGCCATATAATTCCGCTCTAAAAATTATCATTGCATAACAGTTTCCGTATATGGCAGAACTGTGATATACCCGCGTGCAGTTTACTTGCTATTTTATTAATTACTTTGAACCTTCTGTAATAATTTACTGAGTAAATTTTTGAACTAAAATCTTTATTTGAACATCACTTTAGAAAATTTGCTCAGATCGAATTCTCATACAATATTAATAACACGCGAATTTTAATATATTTACTAATTTGACAAGCTTTCGTATCAGATTTCGAATTCCTCTTATTAACTCTCCTATTCCTCTTATAACAAGTGCAGCTGATCTCGTGACCTGTTACATGATTATTGATTTTCTAATGCAACTAAATGTGTTCGGGATATTATGTTTTGTATTTTTATTTTAATTTAAGCTTACATGATACAAATTCATAAATTGCTTTGGTCTTTCAATTACAATCTGCTGAGTAAATTTTGAATTGAAACCTTTATTTAAACATCACTTCAGAAAATTTGTTCAGATCGAATTCTCATACAATATTAATAACACGCGAATTTTAATATATTTACTAATTTGACAAGCTTTCGTATCAGATTTAGAATTCCTCTTATTAACTCTCCTATTCCTCTTATAAGAAGTGCAGCTGATCTCGTGACCTGTTACATGATTATTGATTTTCTAATGCAACTAAATGTGTTCGGGATATTATGTTTTGTATTTTTATTTTAATTTAAGCTTACATGATACAAATTCATAAATTGCTTTGGTCTTTCAATTACAATCTGCTGAGTAAATTTTGAATTGAAACCTTTATTTAAACATCACTTCAGAAAATTTGTTCAGATCGAATTCTCATACAATATTAATAACACGCGAATTTTAATATATTTACTAATTTGACAAGCTTTCGTATCAGATTTCGAATTCCTCTTATTAACTCTCCTATTCCTCTTATAAGAAGTGCAGCTGATCTCGTGACCTGTTACATGATTATTGATTTTCTAATGCAACTAAATGTGTTCGGGATATTATGTTTTGTATTTTTATTTTAATTTAAGCTTACATGATACAAATTCATAAATTGCTTTGGTCTTTCAATTACAATCTGCTGAGTAAATTTTGAATTGAAACCTTTATTTAAACATCACTTCAGAAAATTTGTTCAGATCGAATTCTCATACAATATTAATAACACGCGAATTTTAATATATTTACTAATTTGACAAGCTTTCGTATCAGATTTCGAATTCCTCTTATTAACTCTCCTATTCCTCTTATAACAAGTGCAGCTGATCTCGTGACCTGTTACATGATTATTGATTTTCTAATGCAACTAAATGTGTTCGGGATATTATGTTTTGTATTTTTATTTTAATTTAAGCTTACATGATACAAATTCATAAATTGCTTTGGTCTTTCAATTACAATCTGCTGAGTAAATTTTGAATTGAAACCTTTATTTAAACATCACTTCAGAAAATTTGTTCAGATCGAATTCTCATACAATATTAATAACACGCGAATTTTAATATATTTACTAATTTGACAAGCTTTCGTATCAGATTTCGAATTCCTCTTATTAACTCTCCTATTCCTCTTATAACAAGTGCAGCTGATCTCGTGACCTGTTACATGATTATTGATTTTCTAATGCAACTAAATGTGTTCGGGATATTATGTTTTGTATTTTTATTTTAATTTAAGCTTACATGATACAAATTCATAAATTGCTTTGGTCTTTCAATTACAATCTGCTGAGTAAATTTTGAATTGAAACCTTTATTTAAACATCACTTCAGAAAATTTGTTCAGATCGAATTCTCATACAATATTAATAACACGCGAATTTTAATATATTTACTAATTTGACAAGCTTTCGTATCAGATTTCGAATTCCTCTTATTAACTCTCCTATTCCTCTTATAACAAGTGCAGCTGATCTCGTGACCTGTTACATGATTATTGATTTTCTAATGCAACTAAATGTGTTCGGGATATTATGTTTTGTATTTTTATTTTAATTTAAGCTTACATGATACAAATTCATAAATTGCTTTGGTCTTTCAATTACAATCTGCTGAGTAAATTTTGAATTGAAACCTTTATTTAAACATCACTTCAGAAAATTTGTTCAGATCGAATACTAATACAGCAATAATAACACACAAATTTTAATAACTTTACAAATTTGACAAGCTTTAGTGTCACATTTAGAATTCCTCCTATTCCTCTTATAACTAGTGCAACGAATTTGGTGGCCTGTTCAAGTTCATATGATTTTTGACTTTCTAATTCAACTGAATGTGTTCTGGATATAATGTTTTGTGTTTTTATTTTAATTTAAGTTTAAGTCTAACTTTTGTATTGCCCTTAAAAATATTGGAATACCAAAACTATAATATGATTATTGTTACATCGAATACTACAACTTTAACCTCTTTTTTCGCACCAAAAAAAAACGCGGAAAGTGTTGAAATGGCGGATTATTAATGCAAAAAAAATACCCACAATTCTTTGCTGTTAGCTGTTGATTGATGAAAGGATTCTGAGCATTGGAGAATTTTAGTATATCATTTGGAACCAAAAATAAGTTATAAATAAAGCATTTTATCTCACTGTGGGCAACTATTGGGGAGGTGCGGGGAGAGGACTTTTGGAGCGCCTATATAAATAATAATAAAATTTTACACATAAAACAACAAGAGTTGTTAGTTGCATTTTAAATTAATTAATTCAGAAGTCTAAGGTTAAACTTTTATTACAAAAATTCAATCTGTATGTTTTTATTATGTTTAAAGGATCAAGTATATAGTTAGAAGTTATGAAACACATGAAATTAAAGAAAATTTTTAAATTCAGATGCTATGAAATATGCAATACAAAATATTCGTGTGAAGGTGTAGCATTTTGGTGAATAAATTTTGCAGATTCTATACACTATTAAAAAACTTCAGCAAACTGTCCAATCATTCAACCGTTTTTATAGGTTACGGTTACTTGACCCTATTATGAAGCGATCTCATTGGTCAGAATAGAGATAAATTAGAGCTTTATAATCCTTTTCTATAAAAACTGTTGAATGACTGGATAGTTTGCTGCAGATTTTTAACAGTGTAGTTAGTGCTTAATTTCAGATTGTTCAAAAATCAATGGAGTGCACATTTTATGCGCTTTTAAAAAAATTTAATTTCCAATTGGGGAAAAAGAAAAGTAACATTGTTTGAATAATGTGCTGGAGAACACTGTAAAACCAAACTTAAAAATACGGAAATTGTACTAGCAGTTGTTGTCAGTACTAAAATTTCTATGTTTTTTAATTACTTGTTTCTTTGGCAAAAATGACAGTTTAAGTAGATTACTTTTAACAGTGTTAACTGATAAATATTCATAAATCCATATTCGTCATTGGTAACACATTTGCAAAATTGCTTTCATTAGAAGAATTTTTTTTTTTTATTAAGGAAATTGTAGTGACAACACGATTGAAAGAATAATTTGCACTAATTTTTGTGCGTTTTTATTTTCTTTTTCAGAAAATAAAAAAATATTTGAAATAGATGCACTCTTACAGAAATATCTTATAGATATTATAGGAAAGCAGAACAATTGAAACGAACTTGTAAATAACTTTATTTATTCGTGAACCGCAAAGTAGAAACAGACATTGAAAAGTAAGTTGTAATTAAAATTCATATAAGTTTAAATTCTGAACACTGAGTCATTTTATATGAGAAAAAGAATTTTCTACATGAAAACTCAAGAAATTTGCTTTTCAATGAGCTTTTGAGTCATATGTATAATTATCTTTTCTTTCATTTCATACATAACAAGTAAGGATCACGTCTTACAACTTTTCCATTGGCGTAACTTCCCCTTTGTCACCTAATACACTGGTGGAAATTGAATTATGAAAACACGGTTTTTTAATCAAAACATTTATAATATTATCTAAAAATGAATGAATTTTCATACATTATACATGCTATGTATAACAAATAATTTAGAAAAATAAAATTTCATACAAATTAATAAACTAAAACATAACATCAAAAATTAGATTTTAGTAACATAAAAATATGGAAATTGATTTATGAAATGTCACATTTAATTGAAATTAATAATTAGTAAAGCCGCCTTTATTCATTACAGTTTCTTTTATTCTAGATGGCATTGATACAACAAGATTTTGGATATATTTCTGATCAATTAGTTTCCAGTTTTGACAGATTGAAGCTTTTAAATCTACAAGTGATGTGTACTGCATCCCATTTGCATAAACCTTTCGAACAAGCTGTCCCCAAACGTTTTCGATGGGGTTCAGATCAGGACTAATAGGTGGATGATCCAAAAGAACAATATTCTGTTCGTCAAACCAATCTTTCGTTGTATTTGAAATGTGAATACTTGCATTATCTTGCATGAAGATATAATCTAAACCATAATATTGCCATGCAAATGGAAGAAGTGAATTTTCTAAAACTAAATTATAATCAAAAGAGTTATGGCGACCGTTTAAAAATACAATTTCACTTTTGACATCATAAGCAATCGCTGCCCAAATCACCAAACTCCCGCCACCAAAATTTCTGCTGAATGTAGATTTCAGTTCTTTTCGGAGATCTCTCCAATAATACCTCAAACCATCTGGGCCATCCAAATTAAATCTTTTTTCGTCAGAGAAAATGACTTTCTTCCAATTGTCACCCATTGCCATGTACTTCTCGCAATACTGCAAACGCATCTGCTTGTGACGCAGAAGTAACTTTGGACACGGCTTCATTTTTGACCATTTCAAGCTCTGTGAAGAATGTAAAATTTGCCTAACTCTTCTAGAAGTAACAGGCAGGGATAGATCTGCACAAATCTGCTTTGAACTGATACCAGCTTTCGATGCAAGTTGAAGAATCCCCCTTTTCTGTATCTTGCTTAAACGTGAATTACCTTTTTTGTTAAAATGTTTGCCATAATTTGCTGTATCTTTTCTATAGTTATATATCACACCAACAGATCTTTTAATTAATTTACTAATTTTCGGGACAGACTTTCCACATTCTAATTATGCGTCGATTTTACCTCTTTCTTCCGCAGATAAAATCTTTCGTTTACCCATCGCAAAAATTGTAAATGAAACGTATTGCTTTCACTGTACAACGCTTTTTATGTTTACTTTGCAGGTCACGTTACCTTGTTTTATGCAAATTTTTGTCACATTGCTTCGGAATAACAAATGAAATGTGATATTTCATAAATCAATTTCCATGTTCGCATATTACGAAAATTTAATTTTTGACTTTTTGTTTATGTTTAATATTATGTGTGAAAATTTATTTTTGTAACAGATTTATCATACGTACTATGTATATCCCATGAAATTTCATTCATTCTTAATGAATATTATAGAAGTTTTTGTCAAAAAACCGTGTTTTCATAAATCAATTTCCACCAGTGTAGTAAACGCTCTACCTGCAAGAGATAAAAATTACAATCACACAAATTGCATATATAAGACAAATATATTTGATGAAAGTATACATTTTTACAAGAAAATTATTCAAATTTAGTAAAGCAAATATTTAAAATAAAACTATTTATTTGAACTGCACGCTTAAACATAAAATTTTAACATAATTTCCATTTTAAAATATGGTAAGTTTCAGTCAAAGAACACGATTGTTTGAGTACTTGATGAGTTAAATACAGACACAAAAAGAAAGATACAATATAAGGTGTGTCTAGAAAATACCTTTCTTTCACGTTTCAAATCTGACTTGTATAATCATAAAACTGTTATCTAGGTATCATAAAGTGATCATCAGCGCTTCCACTGGAGACTACACTTTTATAATTTTATCCATTTAATTCAATATACTGTGTGTCTAGAAAATACCTTTCTTTAAATTTTGAACTCTGACTTATATAATCATAAAACTGCTATCTAGGTATCATAAAGTGATCATCAGTGCTTCCACTGGAGACTATTCTTTTATGATTTTATCCACCACCAATTCCAAATAATAATCATTACGCTTTAATTATTCTTAACATAATCAACAGATTGGTACATAGTTCAAACGAGTAGTAATTTTACCATCTAAGGGAAAATATGTCCAGATTGGGACTCGAATCCAGAAATCTTGGCTTCAATTGTCAATTTTCTTCCAATTGAGCTACCTGGAAGATATCCCAGCCAGCACAATATCCTTTCGGAACAACCATTTGGTTATGACATCTGGACTGTTATTTGAAACAGCACAACAGAATAAACCGCATGCAAAGGGACTCCAACACACTACGGGTGAGTTATTACACTTTAATTATTATTAACACAATCAACTGATTGGTATATAATTCATACAATTGAAAGATCATTGGCAATTGAAGCCAAATATTCTGGATTCTACTCCTAGCCTGGACACATTTTCGCTCAGATAGGAAAATTACTGCTCGTATGAATTATTTTGCAATCAGTTGATCGTGTTAATAATAATTAGAGTGTAATAACTCGTTCAATGTTTGTTGGAGTTCCTTTACCTGCGGTTTATTCTGTTGTGCTGTTTCAAATAATAGTTCAGAAATCATGACCAAATGGTTGATCTGGGAGAATGCTGTGTTAGCTGAGATCTCTTCCAGATAGTTCAACTGGATGAGCATTGGAAATTGAAGTCTAAGATTCTAGGTTCGCGTCCCAACCTGGACGCATTTTCGCTTAGATGAGATAATAATCATTATGGTTGATTTCTGTTAATCTTAGAGCTAGATTATTTTTGTCTGAAAACAGTGGTAGAAAAAATATAAAACTGATAGTCACCAGTGGCAGCCCCAGACTATGCGCTATTCGGTGAGATTGCTTACAGCAACTCCTAGTAGCAAAATCAAGAGTTATTGTACCTATCTCGAAAACAATACGAAATACACTGCAAAAAAAGTGTTGATTTTACAGTATTATACCGTAAAATTAAGATTAATAAAGAGTAAAATAAGCAGGAATACGCTGCCGGTAGCGTATAGCTGGTAGTAATGCGCGGTAGCGTATTACTGCTTATTCTACAGTTTATTATTGTTAATTTTACGGTATAATACTGGCAGCTGGGATGCCAGTATTATACTGTAAAATCAACACTTTTTTTTTTTTTTGCAGTGTACAGTAAAATAGTCAATTGCAAAGTTACAGACAAACAAAATTTATTTCGAAAAGACACCTTGCACACATATAAAATAAAACTATTTATTGCGCAAGGAATAATAAACCTACAACGAACAGTTTTTAGTCGAAATTTCCAGCACTGTTATGTCACGAAAAAGTCAGACAGGAAAAACTAGTTTTATTGGGCACATTTAGAGTCGGTGCTGAATCTGTAGTATTCAAACAGCAGCAAACTATCGTTGCATGCGTACTATCCTTAACATTCAAGTGCACAATATGTCTTTTCGTACTGAATCGATACTACTATATAGATTTGTAATTGATTATTTTCAATTGTTTCCTATAGTTTTCATAATTGGTATTCTTGACATTACAGATAGGAGAAGCTGTAAGCAGTGTAATCGAATAGCACATTGCCATTTTATTATACGTGGATATCATTTTTATGACTATAGTTGTTGACATTCAAAAGTTAAATGAGTGAGAAAAGCCTTTTACTTGTCCACCTGTATTTAAAAAAAATAGATACAATTTATTAATTTTTTAAAGCATTCCTATCCATAACAACACGCCATGAAAAATTCAGAGGTTAATTGACCTCTTACTTTTACTAGACCTCCTAAATTTAAAAAAAGTAGATAAAATTTGTTAATTTCTTAAAGCATTCTTCTACATAACAACACGCCATGAAAGATCAATATGTTTTAAATATTTTTCGAATAATAATTATATCTCAAGGCATTTCAACTGCTTTATCTTAAGGCCTTTCAAAAGCGCCAATTGCAATAAATAAATATATATAGGGAAATTAATTAAGCAAATGGTTTCGATAGTCTTTAAATATTTGCGAAATTTTGGTCCGAAAATTCTCAGACATTGTGCTAGATTGTATTCAAAGACAAATCTCAAAACTAAAGATTATAATCTGAATAAATCCTTTGTATTCCGGGCATCGTAGATATACAAAGACTGTTTACCATCGAAAGAGATTCCAAAATTTTCCGAGATTATTTGAAATTCAAATTATTTCCGTGTGCTATTTGTTTAAGTTAGCCATTTGCTCAAACTTTTCTTGATAATTTCTCTATCTTTTACAAAACCTGTTTCATGAGACATTTGCATTAGTGCTCTTTTCGTGAAGAAACTCTCGATGTTTATACTTTAATAAATATTACTTATTTCCCTTATTAATTCTCACAAAACAATATGCAGTAAGATAGGAGAGTACGAGCAAATATTTTATCTTTAAATTAAAGATTTAATCACCCAGAAAATTTATAGAACTATTGAAATAGAAATTTTCTTTTTTCTAGCAAAACTCTAATAAACAAGTCCTTCAAGCTCAGTAGCAATAGAAGATTGATTCTTTTGTTCTTTCCTTGAAGTACATTCAACAAATTTAATATAACTTAAACAAATTGGTCTTACACTTTCTAAGGATGGCCATTTTGGGGAGAAAATTAATTTCCAGAGAAATTTTTAATTTGGCTTACCAAATGTAATTTAATGAGGTAATTATATCAAAAATGTTAAAATTTTGTTGAAATCATTGTTCAAATATTGCGCGTAGGCTGTAATATAAGGAATCAAATAAAGTTCTAACTCAAAACGTTCAATCAATGCCATCATACAATTTTAATAATGTGTCATATAACAAAGTAAACAAATTCTGAAAATTTTATTCAAACCAAAGATTTTTAAAATGCTTTAACAATGAACTGCAACTAAAGCCCAATTAATAATCTTCTTGATTAAAAAACTGATCCAAGTTATTTTACCTTACAAAATAGAAAAAAAAAATACTCTTTGCAGGAAATACTTGTATAATGTAACACATTAAAATGCACCATAAACAGTTTTTCTCCTTATACCATAATGTAACAGAATTATTTTGTGTGTAAATAAATCCGGTAAACAAACTATAAGGGTTACATACTTGTTTAACGAATTCATAGAAGTATACGATTAAAAATATAAACAGTAAGTAATTGTACTTTGCAAAAAAAGTGCAAAATTGAAATGTTAAAACGTAGTTAATAGTTACATTATACCAATAGTTTCGGCTAGAATTTTATAGCCATCATCTGGGACATCAAAGGACTAAACTGGTGAATTTATAGCTTGAGAAAGAAATGAGAAATGGTAAGGGAAAGTGAAGGAAAAACCAAGAATGGAAAAAGGAGTAAAAGGCATACTATGCTGGAGCCACCAGTGACGTTGTACTAAGAACAAGATACTTCCAATATCAATGCACTGTCCTAATTAGGTTCTATTCAGTATTTTGGACATTATCGAGAAGACAAGTTTTGTATTATATACAAGGTGGCCATAATTAAACTAACAGTACTTAGCGTCTTCTGTATCGCGATCTAATTGCGAGGATGGAGCCAAATTTTGTCGGATGATTAAACAAGACGAGGGGCCAAGGATACCACAAAAAATAGTTCCAAAAGTCCCTGCTAGGAGATATGTGGCGCTGATTTTTTTGATGAATCCTATATCCTCTGTTTTCTTTAATCATTCTACAAAATTAAGCTATATTCTCGCAATGAGATCGCGCTACAAAACACACTGAACAATTTAATTATGCCACCTTGAGGTAGTGCACATGATCTTCAGTGTGGGCAATTTTTGATGCATGCATTTTGTTAGTGAGCGGCAACTTTAAGTTTGTTTCCTAAAAAAGAAACAATTTCATAAGTGTGAAATGGTTAAAGTGATAAGAACTCTTACTATGAGCTCTGATTTCATTTAGTCTTGACCTGGATTTCCTTTTGTTTTCAGAAGGGTTTTTCCTGTTTAGGTAAGTATCAATCAACTCTAATGTTTTGATTGGTTTCCAAGAATTATATCTAATTTTTTTCTTCATATATATTTTGTATGTGTGTGGGATGAATGAGTTGAATTTGTGATCGTTCTACATGCGGAAACATCCTATACTTTTTTTCCAGTATATGCATCTTAGAGAAAGATAACAAAAATTTGTCTTGCTTGCAATGCAAAATTAACTGTAAACAAATTTAAGTTGAAGTTCGGAAAAAAATTGAAACTTTCACCAAAATGAAAAGGATATTGTGACAGAAAAGAAAAGAAAAGAAAAGATGAAAAACATAATGCATGGATTTGTGATAATTTTTCTGTAAAATAGAAGGAAGTGTGCAGTCCATTTGACAAAATTGGTTTAATAATCAGGAATCTTTGTTTCATAAAACCAGTTTAGAACAGTCATGCGAGGGAACGCTTGTTTGGCCTTCATCCTGCAAGAAACGAGAATTGGAAAAACTGTTTTGTTTGGATTCGAGAGAATCCAAACTATTTAGAGCTTTAGGAAGACTTTTCGCAATTTTATATATTTTATTTAAAATTCCTTATATATTTTCAGTTTTTTTGTTTTTTGTTTTTTGTTTTTTGTTTCTCCCTTCTCTGGAAAGTAAAAATAGTTTCATATTGTGCTGCCCTGATAGTAAGAAAGAGCGAAGTATCATCTAACTATTAATTTATTTTATTAACTCCATCACCAAAAATATCAAAATAAACTTCTATTGTGTTATCCACGTGAATTTGCCGACTGCTGTAACTGGGAAAAATAAAGGACTCCAATATCAGCATTATAAAAAAAAATCTGTCGAAATTGTAATTTTAAATTTAACAATATCGATTTATTTTGAGAACATTTCAGTAATTTCTAAATTTGAAGAGCGGATTTTGAAAATTGCTCTCTAAAATATTTTTTAATTCGCCTATTTCTCGAAAAGAAAATTGTGTATTTATTTCCGCTCAAAATAAATATTTAATTAAAAAAAGTTTATTTATTCGAGCGGTTTTAGGTTTAGCTCGTTTATTTTCGAAGCAACATAACTTTAAAGAAAACCTTTTCCTGTACTCAAGAAAAGGGTAGCATTATTGTTTCTTTAATAATGTCCTTTACACAGTTATGTCACCTTGCGATGCTATATTTCGTTTCATACTTTTTTTTTGTTGTTGTTGTTTCTTGTGTATTTTATTTTTTATTTCTATGTTTATTTTCCTAATGTGAAATAAGTAAAAGGGAAAAAAAGCTTAATATAAGCTTAAATAAAATGAAAAGATTTATAATCTTACAACATTCGGTGTATTTTATTGGATTTAAATAAACTGTAAAAAGATACTAAATAGCTCACTTTTTAACATCAGTAAAATTTTCTGATAAATAAAAAAATAAAAAATAAATAAAAAGATAAATTTTAAAACATTGAGTTTTTGCGGAATTAAATTACCTTTAAAAAGTTCATAAATAGCTCACACTAAACATCAGAATAAATTTATTTTTTAGTTACTTTTCAAGTGTTAGTTACATTTTTATTTTTAGTTACTTTTTAGTTACAATTTCCAACTTGTTTAAAGCAGTTGGTGATATAAAAACAAATATATTTATTTTATATATAGTATTATATATATATATATATATATATATATATATATATATATATATATATATATATATATATATATATATATATATATATATATATATATATATATAGATGATATATAGCATTATGTAACATCTATTAAATATTAGCAGAATATTTTTTTCTTCATTTCTTCTGACATGAATGAATAATTTTGTTTTCTATTTCTTTTCATTTCCCAGAATTTCTTCTAATGTAGCCATTCGATATTATTTAAGTCATTGCATATATTCTTCTAGAAATGAATCATTTATGTATATTTCAAAGAATTTTTACTTTAAATGCCTGAAAGAATTTATTAAAGATATATGTGACACGTCTTTCTCCCAACATTTTAATTTCTAAGAATATTTCATTTTCTCTTATTACTCCATATTAAGCAGAAACCATCACGTTTTTTTTTCATAAATCAAACACAGCAAATATTATAATAATGTAGGATACATGTATATAATGATTGTCATCTGGAATTTTATTTGTCAAAAAATGGTGGCAATGTTAGATTCTAAAGTAAGCAGTTAAAACAACGTTTTTAGCACCAGAACTTTTTATTCTATCTCAAAATAGTTTCGGCAGCATTTAGCGTACATTAATCAGTGCAAAGAATGATGGATTTTTGCTGAACTATATGGAAGATCAGTGGATTATTATAGATTATTATTATACACGTGTGAGCAAACATTCATCATTCTTTGCACTGATGAAGGTACGCTAAATGTTACCGAAACTAGTTTGAGATAGAATAAAAAATTCTGGTGCTAAAAACGTTGTTTTAACTGCTAATATTGTATTGTTCCAAATATCATCTTAATGGTTATTAACGATCATTACTTTGTGGCTGTTAATTCTATAAACAAATGACAATGAAATATTATATTTGTGATATACTTTAAAATACTTGTTTCTGTAAATCTTAAGTCGTGCATGAATTATATTTCATATTTTGTGAACCAAATGCTTGCATTCTCGTATTTTTTTTAACAAAACAAAACTAATAACCAACTTCATGAAAAATTTATTTGCGACATTAATTCAATAAATTGTACAAAAAATGCTTTATTGATATACTTCTTGAAATATGTACGTTATGAAACGCCATTCCTTACGAAATATAAAAACGGTTCGGATACTGCGACCTTCACTTCTGTATTTTCTAAATTTGAAGATGAAATTTTAAAATATCTCAACTAAAGACTTTTGAAATTAAGCTATTTCTCGAAAATAAAATTGTGTATTAATTTCCGCTTCAAGAAAATTTTCGATGAAATATAAAAAGAGAGATTATTCACGAGGTTTTGGGGGGATTCGTTCTTGTATTTTCGAAACAACATTACGCTAAAGAAAATATTTTCTACTAGCAGAGCAAGTATGGTATTATTGTTTTTTCAATAATGTCCTTCGCACGTTTATGTCACCTTGCGATTTCATATTTTCTTTGGTGTATATTCTTTTTCTTTGTTTGATTTCAGATTTCCTTTTCTGTTAACTAGTATTGCCAGCTGGCTACTTTTTTAAAAAATTCAAATTGCTTGATTGGCATCAAATTTTTTAAAATATAATAATTGTTTTCGCCTTATTTCATCTGTCATTAAATAAGGCGAATTTTACTATTACAAAAAAAACTGGCGGAAACTAAGAAATCTGAATTGAAAAAAAGTAGCGAACTGGCAACATTGTTTCCAACTTTCTTGTAAATTGTTTATGACTTGAATATGTCTGACCTTTTTGCCGTTTGAATGTACTCTATCTTTCGTAAATAAATTAGGATTGCCATGTAATTGATATATGTTACTGAGGTTTAGTATAGCATGTCTATTATGGGAAATTAAGTGTATCTAATTTATAATTGGTTTACAGGGATATACAAAAGAACTTCGTTGCATTCTGGTCAATAGAAGAGAATCTTTTGTGGCGCATTTCAATGGTGCTACGATACTTTAAACATAATTAAATTGATATGCAGCACTGACGTAGACTACAGTATGCTTTCTGTTGAGTATAGTGTAAGTAGCATTGACAGTTAGTTTACAGGGATTCACAAAAAATTCTATTACATTATGATTTATTTGAGTAAATTTTTACACTACTTCAACCAAACTAAAACTGATATGAGTCAGTGAGGCGTGCCCTACAATATATGTTCTATAGATTATGGACTGCGTAGTATTTATATCGTTCATCACAAAAGAATTCGTTTACAGTCTTGGCTATCAGCGACAATTGCTGGAAGTGTGTTTTCGGCAGTTTTATGCATGTTTTATCTTAACTAATTTAATGTTTTACGGGGTGTCTATTATAGTGTTTTATATAGTGTTTACATATTACGTGGTATGTATTCTATAGCTCATATACTGGGATGCACGAAAAAACTCGCCCACTTAACTTCTATCGACAAAAATTGCTGAAAATGAATTATTAATGCAGTATGTATTTTTAAAATTGTTTATTTAGATATTTAATTTCATTGTATTAAAAAATTAAATTTCTTAACAATTATGATATGAGAATCATATATTAAGTTTTAACCTCCCTCGCTCATTATTTAAATTATATTTTTTCCCTACTTTTTCAAAATTTAATGCGTTATATTGATCTTGAAACAATAATCCCTCCTTAATTAAATTCTTATCTCACCGCGGTCACTTCTCCTCGCTTGCCCGTATCCCACGGTCTTTCGATTAAAATAAAAAAAAATAAAAATAAATAAAATAATTAAATCGTCACAGATTCTTTTACTGCATGTGACGTGCCAAATTACGTTCTTAACACAATGGTTTCACATGCATTTTGCGGCCACTCTGTCAGTTATAATATGTCTACCATTTCATCCGGCACATATGCATCTCCTTATTAGGTATCGATAACAAGTCGTTCAACACATCCTTTTCTAAAAATAAATTCTGTTCGTTAAAAGCTATGCAATGAGGTCCGCTTAAAAATTTCTATCTCGTAAGAAATATGCGTCAACCGTTGCATTCTTCTTGGCAAAGTTAGTTTTTGAAATAAAATGCATTCCTATGCCAAAATGTGGCAAACCTGTTGGATAAATACCATTCATTACACTATGCTCCCTCTGGAAATTTTATCGCCAAGGTAACCCTAGTTGGCGAGCGAATATGTCAGTCCGATTCTAAGTTGGTATGTGAAACATCCTCACTTCGCTCCGGACTTCCGTGTCGCTCTTTTAATTGTCTGATAATAATGCCCTTCCTCGGTACATTCTCGGTTGTGGCAAAAAAGAAAATGTTTAACCCGGTGTGACATCGAACCTGGATTCTACTATTTGCTTTGGTGTTCTTTAATAAAAAAAGTCTTTTGTCAGCTAGTTAACGTGTGCACTTCTATTAATTATACATCTAACTTTACGAACAATTCAACATCACAAAAATATATCACAACAATATTCAGCTAATGCTCGAAAGTGTTTTTCAGTATGTGCCTAATGCATGATTTTTCGTCCTTGTTTTACATATAAAAGTTTAGAATTAAGTTTAAGATGTTCAGTTCAGTTATAGCGAAATTAAATTATCTCTAAAAGATGTTAAATGTACATTAAAGTATAGTATTTTTTTTTCTCAATTAGTTTTCAATCATTATGTAACCTAAATTAAATATTGACAACGTTCTTTTCTCAAATATTTCTGACATGATTGAATTTATTTTTTCCGCAATCTCTTTTTGGCGCTCAGTTTTTATTCTAATGTAGGCTAACTATATTATTTAAATCAGCACGTGCATTCTACCAAACATGAATCATTTATGCGTGGATATGTCGAAGAATTTTTATGTTGAATACGTAACTGCTTTTATTGAATATATATGTGATGAGAGTCTCTCTCCCTCTCTAGATATTTTATTTTTTCTGAGTATTTCATTTCTATTATAATTTTATACTAAGCAGAATTCCATTACATATTTTCTTCATAACTCAAACACAGCGAAGACTACAAAGATGTTAGAGATATGCATAGAATGAATGTCGTCATTAAAAATAATAATAATAATCGTCAATTTATTAATTGAAGTTTGTGGCAGTCTCTTAATCAAAACTAAATCAATTCAGTACATAGTCGACTGTAACCAAACTCAACTTAAAATTCTGTACATATCTTATAACTTTCATACATTATTTTTAATTTAGTATGAATATTATATGGGTCTCATATTTGTTTAATGGGGTCCGGGACACAAATATCTTTAATTTTTAAAAATAATATTTTATTGTATTACAAAGGCGGGGAGGGGGGGGGTCGATTAAAAGGACGTTTAAATCATGTTTCTATCTTAATTAGAACAGAATATATTATTTTTTTATTTTCAAAATCTAGCATTCAAGTAGAGGTTGTCATGGAAAAGTTTTTGAGTTTTTCTGCATAACGGGTTTTCAACAATTCTCGTCTTTAAATTGTTATAAGTCAAGAACCGTTACAGATAAATAGATCAAACTTGGGAACATGTCTTTTTCAATTATTTTACTTTATATTTGATTCCCCAAATTAAAAAAAATATATATATATGTATTTACTTTCGAAAATATGATTTTTTAAAAATAAGTTACATAATTTTATTTTTTATTTTTTTTAATTTTTTTTTTTCATTATTATTACTTTTTTTAATGCTGAATCATAACTGAAATTTTTATATTTCTGTTTAATTAAATTTAAAAAATTTGAATTTTGTCAAATAATATTTCGAATTATAACGATTTTAAATTACCCCCCTTTTTTTATTTTTAAATTATGAAATTTTTAAAAAACTTTATGAGACGTTTCATGATTTAATTTTGTTTACAAATTATATTAACCATACTAAAAATATCAAAATTCTAATTGAAAAAATAAAAATGTTTTTAAAATGTGTCCCGGGCCCAATTAATAACCTAATTCTAATTTCATTAGATTCTCTCCAGTACAAACAATGTTTAATTAATTATCATTTATTTATCTTGTTTGTTTATGGGTATTCTTTCAATTGAGAATCCCTATATATTACAACTTTGTCGTTTATTTTGCATTTCGTTTAATAGTTTGATGGTAGTGATCACATATCTGAGAGACAGGTGCTTCTCTACATCACAATTTGTGGTGATTTGTTATATTTTTATTGCTATTCATAAGTCACTTGCACGGAATTTCATTTTGGTTCAAATTCAAATTTACTTTCAATGTTCTGTTGTAATCACTGTCGCAACTCTCATACACTTAAAACTACATAATCATATCATAAAATGACGCCGTATTTAAAATGAAAATACATTGGTATTCATAAAATATTTGCACACACACACACAGGAGCGCGTACACGTATGACACACGTACGTGCGTTGTTTCCACCGATGTCAAATTCTCACCAAGCTTGGCAAAATTTGGCGAACTATCACCAAATTTAATGGCCAAAAAGAAGCCACAATAAAAGAAGCCAACTTGGCTGTATCTGACTCATTTATGCGAAATTCTCATTCAAATTCAGTATTGATGAAAACTGATAATGAATCTTCTATAATCGGATTCCACACATTTTAGCTTCGTGTTTTCCAGTAAAATTAGCTGAATTTTTTAAATCATGGAATTGGGGAGCTACTTTATCCCCTCCATCCACATTACAGGCCTGAAAGATACATTTGCGATAGGCATTTGTCTTAAATCTCATAACACACTTAATCGATTAATCAATATTGGAAAAAAAGTCGTTTAAAGTTAAAGTGTTTGCATATAACATTATAAAAAGTAATAAAAATAAAAATAAATAAAAAAATAAAAAAAGCATGTAAAAGAAACATTTAGTTAAACATTCAGTTTGAATGTTTGTTTGTTTTAACCATGTATAAAACATTTCGTATATGTCATGGTGACAATTTGTATAATATAAAGCTGGGAGAGTCTGCGCACAATTCAAAAGAATAACAATAAAAAATCTAAATATTAATTTTTTGATAAACTATCCATGAATAATTTTTACTTCATTTGTTTTTTATACATTTCCATTGCTATTTTGTTGTTATGTTGCAATTTAACAGAACAGTTTTAATAAAATCAAGAAAGTTGTTTTGCGCAATCTGTCCTTACAGGGTTGTGTGATCGCGCACATGGGTAGGAGAGATTGTTACTAATAATAACTACAATTAAATTGTTAACAATAATAATTACACTTAGATGACATTGTTGTAAGGTTTTTGTGAACAAATACTATTATATTAGGAGTGATTATTTCAACCTAATAATTAAAGAATCAGAAAAAGAAAAGAATTTTAACAACGATTAAAAAAATTAATTAAAGAGAATAAAATTAAAGAATCAGAAAAAGCAAGTCCAGAGAAGATTATAAAATAACATTAAGTTACTTGATAACACGTTTAACTTAAAATTAGTCCATTTTCATTTTTACTTTCTTTTTATGCAAATTTACCAATAAACTGCATAATCTATCCTAGCATGGAAACTACTGAGAACAATGCGCCATCTCTCCTATGTAGCTGATGCGCAAACTCTCCAATTTCGGTAGGAGAGATTGCGCGGTCTTTTATTTAAACATGACCGCTACTAAAACGAACCGTTGATGTTCACACTGTTAGTCTAGATTGCTAGATTATGAGAAATCGTTTAAGTTTAAAATATTTTGTACTACTCACATTGTATAGAAATTCTGACGAATAGCTATGAAAATTCAAGCACTTACTTTGGGAAAACAAAACAAAATAGCAATGCTTTATCTTAGACGCTCAAAACAATCAACGTGCACTTTCAAGTAGACACTCCAATTCTGCTGTTATACAACTAACTGGAGTCGCTGCGCGCTCACTCTACTCCTTCCCCCCGAACCTTTATGTGCACAATCTCTCCGACCGCGCCATCTCTCCTGGCTTTACCTTATGTCATAGTGATTTTTGGGAGGTGGGGGAAGGGATAAATGTGGTGTTTTCAAGTTACTTTCGTGTCAATATTATAATACAATTTTTTTTAATTAAAACTTTAATTTTATTCATACCAGTTTATCTACCGAGTACTTCAGCTTTTTCAAAATTTTAAAATTCTTCAACTACGTAATTTTTAAATTGAGAAATTTTTAGAGGAGTAAAGTATGTATTTCTGTCGCTCCAAAGGAAGTGTTTACAGAAAAAAATACTTTTTTTTTAGTGCTTTTCAGTTTACATCTTTAAATTAAAAATATATATTTTGTAGAAAAATCATTACTAAAAGCACAGAAAATATAACATTGTTAAAATATAATACTGTTCTTTGCACAGCTTGCATTATTGTATTGTTGTTTCCTGTGTTTTCTTATTGGTTTTACTTAAATCTTTTTCTCAAATAGGCATTCAACATACTTTATTTTCAGCGTAATTAAATGCTATCTAAAAACAATGAATGTGTTGAATATCAAATTAACTTTCTTTTAACAATTATTTTATCAATCACCAAACATTACCTAATTTAAATAACATATTGACAGCATTTTTTGCCTTGGGTGCTTCTAACATGATTGAAGAATTTATTCGCTATTTCTTTTCTCTATTTAATCTAATGCTGGCATAGGATATTATTGAAATCAGTGCTTATATTCTACGAAGAATAAATTACCTTTCTCCGTATACTTCAAGAATTTTTATTTTAAATACGTGAAAGTATTTATTAAACATATATGTGATGCACGTCTTTATCGCTTTCATTTTTTTTATTTTTTTACACTGGATATTTCATCTTGTCTTACAATTTAATATAAAGCAAAAATCTTCACGTATTTTTTTCATAAATCAAACACAGTGAAGAGTATAAAATGCATTAATGAATGTCATCTGGAACTGTATTTGTCAAAAACGGTCATCATGTTAGCATCTAAAGTACGGATCACGTATTTCGAGACAGTTATTTGAATTTTAAAAAAATTACATTGCTTGATATTTTTAAACTTTAATATATTTGTTTCCTTAAATTCGAAGTAGTTTATGAGTAATGATTTTGTATGAGAAAAATCAAGCGCTTCTTGTCAAGTTGCTCTATACTTAAACAATGCGATAAAATCATCTAAAAATAAAAACCACAATTTAAACAAAATCAATTTACTATCTTTCAAACACTTAGTATAGGCTAAATTTTTAGAATGGATTTAAAAATTCTTGAAGTAAAGATTATTTTAAAAAGTATTGCATTTAATTTAGCTATTTCTAGAGGAAAAAATTGTGTACTAATATTAGTTCCAATGGAAATTTTACTGAAACATATAAAGATTTCTTTATTTGAAAGGTTTTCAGTTTATATCTTTTGTTATCGAAAAGCATTATTTTATTGAAAATTCATTCCTACAAACACAGAGAATAGAGCATTGTAAGTTTTCTAATAATGCCCTTTGCACGTGTATCTCATCTTATGAATTTTTTTTTCTAGTATTTTCTTATAATTTTCAGTTCAACCTTCTCTTTTTTACGATAGAGATTAAAATGTTTTATTTTTATAGTAATTAAATAGTCTGTAAAAAGGTAATAAATATCTTATGCTGAATATCAAAGTAATTTTCCTTTCTCAATTATTTGATCTTGCCTTTTTGTAATAACTATTGTATAATATATTAAAAGCAATTTTTCCCTTAAATACTTGTGACAGGATTAAATAATTTTACTTTCTGTTTCTTTTCTTTTCAACTCGGTATTCATTTTATTGTATACATACTATATTATTTAAATTAGTGCCTACATTTCACCAAAAATGAATGATTTACACGTGGATATTTCGAAGAATGTTTAGTTTAAATACGTGAAAGTATTTATTAAAGATATATTTAATGCACGTCTCTCTCTATGTCTAAATATATTATTTTCTCTGGGTATTTTATGCTGCGAAGATTATAAAGATGCAAAACACATACATTTAATGAATGGCATCTGTAATTCTATTTGTCAAGAACGATATTAGAAAAAAAGATCATGTACTTCGATCCTTAAAATAAGGATCGTGTACTTCAATCCTTAAAATTAGGATTATGTCATACTTCGAAACAATTATTTGTATGAACAAACAACAACGCTTAATATATTTAGGACAAATTTAATATATTTGTTCTTTAAATATCTTTTAATTATATTTTATTTTTTATGAAACACATTCTTGCGTTGCAGAATCATACCTGAGAATACTATTTTAATTAAAAATTCCTATAAATATTAACTTAATATAATTGTTTTCTTAAATGTCAAGTCTTTTATGAATTACATTTTAATTTTTATAGGACAAATGTTTACCTTTAATATTATTTCTGAGAATATTATTCCGATTATTAATTCATTTAGCATGCATTTTATCTTAAGTATAAAGTTGTTTATCAGTTATATTTTTGTTTTTACGGCATAAATGATTGCGTTCGTGTAATATTTCTAATAATAAGGCTATAATTAACAATTCATACAAATATCCATTTAATGTATTTCTTTACTAAAATTTTTAACTTATTTATGAGTCAGATTTTAGATTTTGTGGTAGGAATGATCGAATTCTTTAATTATTCCTCACAATATAATTCTGATTATCCACATCACATTAAATTTTGTTTCAGATATAATGTAATAAATTATATTCATTACGCAAAATCATTCTTTTTTCCATATTTTTTAATATCCATATTTAATTTCCATATTTTTTGGGCATGTCAGAAAATTTCATAGATTACGGAACAGAAACTGTCCTCAACTTTCAAACATAATTCACTGCTGAAATATGTTTGAAAGTTGAAATGTTCAAATGTATTACGGAATAAAGATTGTCCTCAACTTTCGAACATAATTCTCTCCTGGAATGTGTTTGAAAGTTGAAATTTTGAAATCTGAGGGTGTACTGTAAGCATCGATCATACAGCATCGGGTTTTTTGATTACACATTATTTATTTTGATTGGTCATTATCAAAAGACGTTATTTATTTTCATAAAACAATTCGTATTGTGTTTCTACGTTAATATATCTATTAGAAATTATAAATATTGAAATAATTTATGAAATAAGTATGATGTAAAAAAAAAGCTATGATAAATTATTGACTCCTGTAATTAAAGTTATGTTTAATAATTATCACAAATGACAGTTACAATAAAAAAATGAAAAATTCTTATTTCATTGTTTATTGTTTAATATATGTTTAAGAAGAGTAAAGAGATTTAAACTAAAAATCGGAGATTAAAATCAAATTTAAGTGTAAATACATATACAAATTATCATATAAATAAATAACACTTTTTTCTTTTGAACTTAGTGTTTTGTTAGAAATAATTATAAAGGAAAAGTTGAATCATACAGGTCGTTTTTTTCATCAATTGACCTTGATTTCACATGAGATATCAGGTCTGCATTGAAATTACATTCTTCCATGCTGGTCAAAAATATCTCAAAATCCGTGAAGACTTCGTTCATATATTCTTGATTTTCAAAGTCTCAACTCAGTAAGTTTATCATCAGTTTCTTATCCTTAATTTTGTGTTTCATTCATCTCTTATAATTTAATGAAGTAGTTATTAGACATAGGTTCTGAAAACGTGTTTTTGTGATAAATAAAGATGGAAATCCAACTTTTTAATGCGGTATAATATATGTTCCTAATACCAACTGTTCTAAAGTCGATGACTATTATTATATTTTGCTATTGAATTGACGACAAATCTTATTTTAAATACATTACAATTAAAATTTTACGATTATGGCATGTAGAAAAAATTTTATCTTCTTCATAGACTTATTTTTGGCATCAAAGTTGATACGTGTATATATACCTGCAGTGTGCGGGTCTGTGTAAGTACGAAGAAAGTTCCACAATCGGATGCACAGCCAACTGGCATGTTTTGGAGACAACGGTATGGTGCATAATTGACTGCATTATTATAACTCTCATACATTTGTATTTTATTGTTGTCAGTATCGTTATGACGTATGTGTTACTGGCGTACATGTTTTGCTTTACATTTAGGATACATAGAATGTCCCAAAACTATCAGTACAAATATTCAGGGGAGATAGAACACATTTAGATATGAACAAATCATCACAATATTCATGGCCATAACTCAAGTGGAAAGCGCTACAGAACATTTTCTGATTGTGAAGCAATACATATCAAGTAAACGATTGCTGGTTTTGTGTATATATAATACGTGAACGAATATATAAAACTGACTTTTCATTCTTTATCAGAATGTTATTATAGATGACAATTACAAGACAAAAACCAAGATATTTCAAAGCATCAACTTGTGTGTTAAAGGGGGAAGTGATATTAAATTAGTCTTTGAGGACCTGGTTCATATTCCCCATAAGAAAAGTCTACCTAAAAATAGGCCAAACTTTCAGTAAGAAATTTCGAAACAGATTATATATATTCTCAATTATGTGTAAGATTTTACAAAGAATGTCAGTATTATACTTATTTCATAGAATGACTCTTTTAATTGTCCCCAAATATTTTTTTCTATTGTTTGTGCTTCCTTGTGTTTTTAGGGTACCATTTTTGTTTTCTTTGTTAAGAAGTTATACATTACACTTAAAATTTTACGATTTCGGCTTTTAGAAAAAAGTTCACCTTCTTCATAGCCTTATTTTTAGGATCAAAGTTGGTACGTGTATATATACATGCAGTGTGTGGATGTGTGTAAGTATATGTCTACATACTAGCAAGTACGGAGAACGTTCCACAATCGGATCCACAGCCAACTGGTATGTTTTGAAGAGAACAGTGTGGCCCATAATTGACTTCAATGGTATAACTCTCATACATTTGTAACTTTATTGTTGTCAGTATCGTTATGACGTACGCGTTACTATCGTACATGTTTTGATTTATAATTAAGATACATAGAGTTTCACAAAACTATCAGTAGAAATATTCAGGGGGGATAGAACACGCTTAGAGAAGTACAAATCACCACATTATTCATTACCATAAATCAAGCGGAAAGCGCTACAGGACGTCTTCTGATTCTGAAGCAAGACATACCGAGTAAATGCTTGCTGGTTTTGTGTATATAGCATACATGAATAAATATATAAATGACACTGTATACTTTTCCATTATACCAACACATATCAAACGTATGCTAATGCGCCATATATTTCAACCCTGACCGTGCAAAAGGTATTATCGTGCAAAACATACTGACAGTTTAAATTGAGTTTTAGCTTATTATTTTATTTTATAATATTTATTATTTCTTTTATTTTGTATATATTTGTATTGATAAAATAAAACAACTCGTGAAAGTATGCAATTTTTGAATGTTATATTTTTTTTAAAATTTCTTCAGCATCAACAATGTTAATTTTTTTTAATGTTTTCTTTGGCACCAACTACTACGCTTGGCAATGATGGCGTTGGTATAACAGAAAAGTACCAATAAAACTGACCTTTCAATCTTTATCAGACTGTTAGTATGGATGACAATTACAAGGAAAACATCAATATATTTCAAAGCATCAACTTGTGTGTTCAATGGGAAGGACATGTTAAACTAGTCTTCTAGGACCTGGTTCAAATTCCCCATAGGAGAAATCTGTCAAACTTTCAGAAAGAAATTCCGAAACAATTTATATGAACTCTCAAATATGTGTAAGATTTTACAAAGAATGTCAGTATTGTACTCACTTCATAGAATGGTTCTTTTAATTGGCCATAAATACTTTTTTGTTATTATTTGCGTTTCCTTCTGTTTTTATGTTTCAATTTTTGTTTTCTTTGTTAAGAGGTTATATCTACCTGCAAACATAAAAAAAATGCATTTTTATTGCATTTTCTGAAAGTACAATTCATAATGATCATTCATTTACATTTTCTAGTAGATCTGGTAAAAATTAAAAGAGTTACGCGGCTTTATTGTACTTTGTTCTATCACACATAAATCATAACTTGATTCTTTAAACTTATCTATCTCAAAACTATGTTTTTAAAGTCGGTATTTACGATAACTGGAACAAATCTCAAGCAATCTTCCTCACATTTTGACACATTTTTAAGAACAATATAACCAAGAGTGTGATCGTTCGTTTTGTCAATTTGATTATTTTATCTATTTTTTCAAAACAATCAAAGTAGAAAAAAATGAAAATCGGTACCTTAACTTTGAACGGCCGTCATTTTGTTCAAAATAATTTTTTTCCAAAACCGAACGATTACTCTCTAGTTTTAGGTATTCGGAGTAAAGGTATTATGCTGTTATAATTTCAGATAGCATTTGACAGAGTCCCGGTGATCACCATGGACAGCTACTAGAACGACTCCATCTCCGAAAAGCCGGCCTGCTGGGGACACCCAACTTTATTTCGTCATTACAAAAATCAATTTCTTCTCTTTAAAGTGTAATAAACAAAATACAGAAAGATGTTTTCAAATATCTTGTTCATTTATCTGAAAACAATTCCCCAAAATACACGTTTTGTTTCGACCTTGCAGGTAGGTAACAACCTTAAAAGTATTACATAAAACATATTTCAGCAGTCACTTTTTTATGACATAAACATATACCTTTACTAATATCAGAAAGCGCCCTTTAACTTTTCACAGCTCGAACTATACGACCAAGCATTGTATGATAATTTATGCGTGTTTAAGTGTATGGTTAATATTACTAAATGTTTGTATTATTAATTTTCGGACACCCTGTATATTTCCATTGAATTACCAAAGTTTAAAGAGGTTTTCAAATTTCTGTACCTGATTCTTTTACCTTGGTTCATGTACCTGAAAACAATTCCCAAAATACACGTTTTGTTTCAACCTTGCAGGTAGGTAACAACCTTAAAAGTATTACATAAAACATATTTCAGCATTGTATGATAATTTGTGCGTGTTTAAGTGTATGGTTAATATTACTAAACGTTTGTAATATTAATTTTCGGACACCCTGTATATTTCCATTGAATTACCAAAATTTAAAGAGGTTTTCAAATTTCTTTACCTGATTTTTTTACCTTAGTTCATGTACCTGAAAACAATTCCCAAAAATACACGTTTTGTTTAGACCTTGCAGGTAGGTAACAACCTTAAAAGTGTTACATAAAACATATTTCAGCAGTCACTTTTTTATGACATAAATATATACCTTTACTAATATCAGAAAGCGGCCTTAAACTTTTCACAGCTCGAACTATACGACCAAGCATTGTATCTTGTGTGATAATTTGTGCGTGTTTAAGTGTACGGTTAACATTCCTAAATGTTTGTATTATTAATTTTCGGACACCCTGTATATTTTCATTGAATTACCGAAGTTTATGGAGTCTGTAAAAATCACAATCCACCATCATCTAATAAACATTTTTTTTTCAATTTTTGAACCTTGAATGACATTCAAAATTTTGGCTTTATAAAATACTCATTCTAGGTATTCAAAGTATTGATCTTTTGTAGCACGAATGCGTCACTATTGAACAAAGTACTAAATTATTATCTCAATACTTTTTAAGCAGCTCCAAGCTTGTTATATTCTTAAAGGCAATATTTTCTTTAAAATGTCAATAAAATAATTTCATGGTGAAATACATTTCGATATTCCCTTTAAAGTGCTATTTATTTAAATGAGTAAAATAACGTCGCTTTCAAATTATTGGAACAATGATTTATTTTTAAATTAACGAAATTTGTTTCGGTCATTCAAATTCGTTTCAAAAATTTATTTTTATACTTCTTGCACTTTAACATTAATTAAATACATTGCATGTTGTGAGGTAATATTTGAATTGTACGTAAAATGTGATACATTGGGATTTACTGGCATTATTGATTTTGTCTCAAGCACAAAGTATCTCAAATTGAACTACTCATTCATTGAGGGGTAAAGCAAAACTTATTCTTCAGTTATTAATTAGATTTAGTGAGTGCCTTAAAGATATGATGGGAATTGTTTTAGAGCGAAAAAGAGTAGTTCCAAAAGCCAAAAATAGAGGTCGTATATGTTTACAATACAGAATATATAACTTGAACTATACAGTTTATCCGTCTAATGTTCAAAGTAATAGTAACAATCATCTGCTACCGTCTGGAATCGTAACATAGCATTTTTAAATGTTGATTGCAATACAGGGTGTCTAAACAAGACCGACCAAACTCCGCACACCCAGATTCCTTGTGTGGAGTATATAAAAAATGTCCAAAGAACTATACCTCTACGACCTTTAGTTTTCAAGAAAAATGCGAAAGAAAAGTATGGTGTCATACCCGATGCAAGGCAAAAAAAATACTTTAGAAACATGAACATCGGTAGAATAATTTTAGCACAATTATGCAAATTGGTAAAGAAAATATATAAATTGCAATTTCTCAACTGGGCGAAAAATGTCCGGGCCAGGGTTCAAACTAGGGATCTCTTGGCTGAAGCTGCCAATGCTCTACCAACTGAGCCATCCCGGACGAATCTGGAAGACTAATTCACACAGTTAACCTTATTGATCATAGCATCTGGTCTGATATCTGAATCAGCTCAACAGAATAAATCGTAGGAAATAGAACTCCTTTAAAAGCTGGATACGTAATTACACTAGACTAGAGTTCCATTCTTTACATCAGGATAATTTTTAACACTTCATCGAATGACTTCCCGTTTGATATCCGAAGGTGAAATTTAACGAATAATCCAAATATTATGTGTTTATGTTTGGTGTTCGTATTGAAAATTTCAAAGTTTTATTACATTTTAAACGCGCGCGAAGTCAGCTCCCTAAACTGAATTTTTTAACTTAAATGGAAAGAAGACACAAATCCCAATTCAATGACTATTTTCTGGTTTTTTTTGTTTTTTTTTTCTGTGACAATTTATTAATTAAAATGTACGGGGTGAACTGTCTCTCTTTTTTTGTACTGGGGGAGGGTGGCGACTTTACAATTAATATGTTAGTCGATCTGCCTAACCGTACACATTGAAACTTCTATGAAATTGTTTAGGCAACTATGAAATCAAAATAATTCTTTGACGTATAATACCTATTCTATTTCCTACCAATAGATGAGCAAGAACTGCATTTTTAATAAGGCTGCAAAGAGACAGTTTCTTATTTTGTATTTGAAGGGTACAAAGAACAGATTCCTCTACTGTCAAAATAAAACTATAATGAATTCAATAAACTTTGTATGGAACTAATAAAATTTTTGAGTAAACCGCTTACATAAGTTATAATTCTTCGATTACAAAGACATTCTTAGGAATATTTTATAAAATATTTCACATTCCTGACATCATTTATCAATAGTTTCACAAATCTGATATTCCCCAAAGAGAGGTAATACATACAAAGAATTTTATGACAAATAAACCATTTATATTCTTGTGAATGTCTCGATGAAAACATGATAACTCAAAGTCTAAAAAGACTGTCTAGAATATTTGAAGACGAAATATTTGAAATTCTAATAAAGTTCGAAAAATTCTTTTTATAATAGAGTTAGTGTCGTTTGAAAACTAGAACATGACATATCTATTTTTAATCGAACAAACGTACATATAATGAGTTTAAATAGTTACTTTTGAGATAATTAATTAAATATTTTACTTAAGAAATCGTAGATTTAGCTAATTAAAAACATTAAAAGGATATTCTTAGCAGTTAACTTTTGATATTAATTTTATATAAGTTTAAACTTACATATTATATTGATAGATACCATAGAATTGGGGAAGGACCTTTAATTTTTTCTAGAGTTTCTTTGTATAAACACATAACAAAAATAAACTCGAATTATTTATTCGGATGCATGGGGTACACTTAAGGGTCAGTCTCCCAGAAACATACATTTTCACTGCTAAATTCTCTTTAAAAAGTTCAAATTAAGGGTAAATATATATATAGATACATATACAGTATGCCCACTAAAGTTCCTTGCCACCCTCTTAACTTCGGAACGGCTGCTGCTATATTCATAAAAGTGGTGTCTAGGTATAGTAGAGTAGCCATGCGCTACACAATGAAACCGCCTACGGTGCCACGTGGTGGAAAACTGCGGAGTTAGCATTCCTATCTCGGAAACGGAAAGAGATAAAGAAAAAAGTGATTTACAAAGTTGTAGAGCATCATCGATTTAGTACGAAAAGACACCTTGTGGACATTAATGCGAAGAATAGAACGGTTAAAACGCGAATTTGTTTTTTCGTGATTTCCTGCACTGTGACGTGACAAAACGTTCTTAGAAAGAAAAAAAAACAACTAATTATAATAATATACCTTTATTTTAGATGTTCAAACTTCTCACCGTCAGCTGCAATGCACGTTTGGATCCTTGTTTGAATTTCGCGTTACACACGTTGGAGCATAGATGGTGACACGTTGGCACAAGCGTCCGCAATGCGTCGTTTAAGGTCCTGCAATGTTTTTGGAGGGGTCGCATGCACCTGCCGTTTCATAACTGGTTGTTTCTACCAGGGGGCACCGTAGGCAAATTCATTCAAGTAGCGCATGGCTAATTTAGTAGACCTAGACACCACTTTTATGAATATAGCAGCAGCCGTTCCGAAGTTAAGCGGGGGGCAAGGGACTTTAGTGGGCATGCTCCGCAGTTTTCTACCAGGGGGTACCGTAGGCAAATTCATTCAAGTAGCGCATGGCTAATTTACTAGACCTAGACACTTATTTTATGAATATAGCAGCAGCCGTTCCGAAGTTAAGCGGGTGGAAAGGGACTTTAGTGGGCATACTGTAGATATGATTTTCCATTATTTAAATTTGTGTAATATCATGCGAGTCTTTTTCTAGAACCTGAGAAATATTTTATCAAAATTGCATTTTTACATTATGTATATATCCTACCTGTAATCATGATGTCCACGGAAATTATGCCCAGACATAACATTTTTTTTTTCGTATATACGTCAACTATTGTAATACTAAATTGAATGATGCCGCTGAATTAAATTTTGTGCAATTAATGACTTTTTATTCTATTTTATTTTGCTATTTTATAATCTTTACCTGTTTTTATCGTGTCCACGGAACTGATAGTGAGATCTTAACGTTAATTATTTCACAGTCTTCTTTTAGGAAAATATACATCTTACACAGATAATACTTTAAACGTATTGCTACATTTATACTGACTAACAAGCTTTTTTTTCACACTAAATTTTTTTTTGTCATCTGATCAGCTTTTTAGAAGCTAATATTTTTATTAACTCTTTCCAGCATAGTTGAAAAGTGTTTATGAATCCGGTTTGTCTCTCTGTCCGTGTTCTAACTCTCGTAAATAAACTCGGATTGTCATGAGATTTTTACACAATATTGAATTTAACTATAGAATGTTTGGTATTGAAAATGAAGTATGTAGAAATAATAGTCCATTTACAGGGACACGCAAAAGAATTCCGTTACATTATGGTTTATGGGGAAAAATCATTTAGGACGCATATTATTGATGTTACGATATTTCGAACATGATGAAATTATTGTGCATTACTGAGGTGGATTACAATTTTCTTTCACCGCAGTATACAGTTAGTAGCATTTATAATTCAATTACAGGGACGTACAAAATAATTCCTTTACATTATGATTTATGTAGAAAAATCGTTTGCGGTGCATTTTAAACATGTTATGATACTTGAAACATAATGATATTTAAAAGGATAACTAAGGTTCACTGCAACTTATTTTCTATAATTATGCAGTGCGTAGGATTTATCGTCCAGTTACAGAGACGCTCAAAAGAATTCGGTTAAAGGACTGAGTATGATCTGTAACTGCTGGAATTGCCTTTTCTGCTGTGGTTTGCATTTTTATGTAATTTTTAGTGCATTACGTGTTGTTTACAAATTCTGTACATCATGCATGAAAGACTTCGAATATGGGCAGCAATTACTGAAAATGGATTTTAACTGAATTATGTATTTTTAAATTTTTTATTTATATATCTCGTTTCATTCTAGAAAAAAAATTATTTTCTTAATTAATCTGTTAGCGTTGGAAAGTGTTTCATAATCTATACCGGATGCATGATGTTTCTTTCTTGTTTATCCAAATACTGATAATTAAATTTTCATTTAATGATGTCATACGTTTGATAATGTGGAATAGAAATCTATTTTGTACATGTGTACATTTGATTTATTTTATTTTAAAATCAACTCTACAAGATTTTTTATTTTATGTCCATTTTTAAGGAACTCGAAAGAAACAGTTTCCATAAAATATGACGTCTGATGTCCATCAGATATGAATTTTGTAGTTTATATACTTTATATGCATCAGAAATATCCTACAATATAGATGAATCCACTGATACTCACTTTGTCACAATCGATTTAACCGCATAATTTCTGGAATTAGCCTATATACACTACATAAAAATTACTTAAAAACATATATATACCTTTCTTTTGGTTTTGCTTTATTCAGATAATAAATGATCTCAGCAATAAGCTGTCCATATCGCTGAGCAAACTATTTGAACTATTTATATAACTGTAAAGAACTTTTTGTGAGCTTTATTCGACAGCCAAATAAATTTATTTCAAACAATCGTCAATAAATATAACTTTTTCAATGAAAGTTAATCGAAATGACGTTTCAACTGAATAGATTTTGTTAAAATAAGTACTAGTTTTCAAAAGGAAGTACTTTGAAAACATCATCGAACTCAAATTTAAAACTCATTAAGTGGGAAGCAAAATATTGGTAGATGCATTTCATAAACGCATGAGTGATTTCGTTATGAATTTGTGTAAAATGAGCACTCAGTTCAATAAGACTGATTTTAGGAATTAAAATGTCACTTTTTTAACAATATTAATTTTAAAAAATCAATATTTTCTTTTCATTTAAAGTTACAGAACACATTTCGTAAACTATTATAAAAGGAATTTCTAGTAAAGTATATTTTAAAAACAAGAAACAATAAGCATTAATTAAACATAACTAGTGAAACATTTACAAAATAAGTAAGTATAGTATAGAATCAGAACCATAACAGGTAGTATTTAAAGAAAAATTAAGGCGATTTCAAGTCCACGTCTTGCTTCCAATTGTGTTATCCCCATTGCCTATTTTTTTTTAATTTACTTATTGATCGCCAGCTAACCTATTTTAGAGAGATTGGTTTGTCAAAACAGAGTGTTTTTTATGACAATCCTTCATTGTTTGTTATCCATATTCAATTTATTTTATGTTGTCAGTAGCGTGTCTTTATGAATAAGTGAGTGACGACATACAAACAGAGTTAATGCGTAGATTAGAAATTTTTGTCCAAATTGTGGCATCCCAGATTGCACACAGAGCTTGGCAATACGTGCCTGGACAAGAACAATTAGATGAATGGGACAAGTCAGCAAAGATTAGCTTGGCGATGCTGACAGGATAGCAAATTTTATTGCTTATATGTCGCCACTCTCATATTTATAAAGGCACCCTTTCTGCCAGCATGGCTCACGTTGGACATGCACCAGACAATTTAATTTTTTGACGTATTACGGAAGAATAACTATACACGATACGATACTACTTTTACTTAATACTATGTCTGGTATGCTAGATTTATGTGTAAAAAGTTATATTTAAATACCTTCAGTGGTTGTTGAGAAAGTAGCGAACATACACACACACATAACAGAAGCTTCTTTTTTTAAAGTCACTTAAAACATACCATCATCATAGCACAATGTCTCGTTTGATGCTTCTCAGTCCGATATTTTGTCTTTTTTGACATCACTTAGGGTAAGTTGGGGGTAATTATGAACATGAAGTAATTCAGAACAAGCGCCACTAATACTCCTGTGAGAGTATCTGATACTTCAGTGAAGTAGAAAGCAAAGGTTTAAAGCCCTGTTGACAGAATGAGAGCATTCCCGCCGTTTCTGTTTCACGGTTGGCACCCTTGCTCGCTCTTATCAAAAATCTTAACAGTTCAAAGTGACAAACTGCTTTATAGTGCCTGTAAATATTCTTCGTTTCTATTAGACAAAATCAAAGTAAGTCGTTGTTCTTAATCGATAATTATTAAGTTATAATTACTAACACGTTTTTCCTCCAAATCATTTTCAAGGACCTACGGAACTATGTTCATAATTACCCCAAAATTTTGGGGAAATGGGGTAGTTATGAAAAGTTTTTTCTAAGTGTTTTCTTTCATATTAGGTCGTATAAAGACTCATATGATCTCATAACTGATTGCACAGTTGAAACTTTAGGTTTTCTCAGGAACTTTTGTTCAGTAATGAAAGTTTAATATATTTAAATGGCAGAAATTAAATCGGCAATTTTCATAATGAGTACTCCTTAATTCGTTTGGATGGAATTTCGTTAAAAAAAATATAATGCACTGAGGGCCTCAACATTAGATTCGTTTGGAAAGATTTTTGTTTAAAACGTAGATTCAAAAGAGACCGGAGCGTACATAAAACCTCCGGTGTATGCTGCTGGAGGCAGATAGGAGAGATGTCCTCCCAACTCTAGATTCGTTTGGATAGGTTTTCATTTAAAAATATAAAATCATACAAATTTTAGGATATACGCGGCCTAAGGCAGTGAGGCTCCCAACATTATGTTCGTTTGAAAAGATTTTAGTTTAAAAATATAAAATCACTCCACAATGATTTTAGGTATATTTAAGGTTATTATCATGGGCTCGGGCAATGCCGAGCAAGTCAGCTCGTGGTAGAATAATATGTGTATGAACTTGTGGTTGAACAAATGTTGTGTATGAACTTTATATACTACTAGGGGGCTCTGCCCCCTACGAGCTACGCTCGCCAACCCCCGCTCTGTCACCGCATGATTTAAAAACACTCTGATTTGATCAACTCTAAAACGATTACGGAAGATTGTATTATAATTAAACAACCAGTGGCGATTTGCTGTAACAGAGTTTGCATGCATTTTCCTTTGACTGAGGAATTTTAAGATAGAATCAACTGCTTTCGAAACAGCTAATAACTGTTTTCCTGATTGATTAAATAAAATGAATTAAACATTTAAAAATCAACATGCGTGAAATGGTTAAGTAAACAATGTCGCTGCATTGGAGAATTTTATAACGATGCTATAGAAAATTGGTTACTTCTCCATCATTCCGTCGACTACTTTCTATAAAAAGAAACGAACTGTCGCCAGAATATATCATTTAACTCCAAACGTGCATGATCGTGGCGTCGCGTTACATTCAGTTGGCATCAGATGCGTTACAGTTATTAGTTATTTCAATGAGGCATTTTTAATGTAAGGTTTATTTGTCTTTTTGATACTTCTCCACTATCCCGTTGATCAATTTTCATTAAAAAAATCGACAAACTGTAACGCCAAATAAACAAATAGAAGAATTTTGGGCACAAGTGTCATATACGCACCACGTTGGCGCGATATTTTTCAACCGCCAATTTAACGATAGCTTTGTTTTTACCATAAATACCATATTGTTCATGATATTTTAACAATTTATTAGTTAATTCGATATTTTAAAGGTAATTATTAAACGTAAAAATATAGTTTTTAATTGAGAGGAAATTTTATTTACGCTGTTTAAAAATTTGCAATAACAGGTAAAAGATTTGTTGAAACAAATTAATCTCTCGTGTAAATATAAATTTTAATTGAAATTGTTTGGAAATATTGCTATTTGAGCATTTTAAGTATGACGTATGTTTCCCTACTTAATGCTTTGAAATCTCCTAATAATTTAATTATTTCTCGTTTTAATATTCACGCGCAAGTATCTTTTTATTACGTAATTTTCTACATTTACAGCTTTTATCACGTGATCATGTGATTATTATTTTAAAGTTTTATTTCTGTTTTTAATAGTCACGTGCAAATACATTTCTTAATTGAAAGGGAATATTATTATGTGCGTTATTTTACAAATTGGCAACAGTTCAAATAATGGATTTTATGAAATATGAAATAAAACTCCATCAAAATAATGAACATTTTGAATAAAAAATTGAAATATAACCTCAAAAAATTATCCAAATTAAAAAAATAATTGCAGTCTGCAAACCGCAAACTTGTCAACTATATCCTTGCAAATTATGGTTAAATTCCTGTGCATAGTTTTCATTCCTATAAAACTTTTTTCAGAAAAATGTTTTGACCAACTTTGATTTTAAATATCTCTTAAAATAATTCTTCGATTTAAAAACTGTTTGCTTCAGCGTATTTATCGAAGATTTCTTTATAAAACTACCAATTTTTAAATTATTATATGCAATAGTTCTCTGGATATTAGTCCAGAAAGACTTCAAGGCACAAAATCTTAATTGACAGCGGCGGCCGCAGCGGTGGTTACTTTTTTTTAATATAGAGAGATATATATTTTTTGAATTATACCATCCGAACACAAAAATCAATGTTCACAACTACCCTATAGTCTTTTGGGGTAATTAAGAATAGAATACCTGGGGTATTTTTGGTAACTGTGAACAGGCAATTTTAGGTAATTAATTAACATGCTACAGCACCAATAACGAATTTAATTGAAGCATAGGAATGAAACAATAGCTTTATGGCCGTTTTACGAGGTTTTACATGGATCATGTGCTCCCTAAAGCTGTCAGTAGTTCAAACTAGTAAAACTTATTCACAATTACCTCCAATTGATCCTACTTATGTAATATCTTGTGATGAACTGGGTTATTTTTCTGACGCAAATATCAAGCGATCGCTATTTTCTTCATTTGTTGACAAAATGCTGTTATGAATAATGTAGTTACTAATACTAATAGTTGTTCGAAGATATTCTGATTATGGAAGATTCTTCAATTTGTTAGTGACAAAGTGTAGATGTAAATACCGATGTGTAGATAAGGGTGCATATGCAAGTATAGGTGTCAATGTACAGATGTAGATGTTTATGCGTGTAGATAAAAGTGTATATATCAATGCACAGATATAAATGTGTAAACGTACAGATGTAGGTATAAATGTCTATACTTAGATATGTAACATATGTAAGCGTGCAGGTTTAGGTGCATGTGTCAATGTATGGAAGTAGATGTCGAAGCGTGGAGTTATAGGTGTAGATGTCAATGTATATATGTATACAGGGTGTTCCAAAATTCGACTGAGAAATTAGGAGGGGTAATAGAGCATCCAGAGGATGAAAAATTTCCATAGAACATGGGTCGCAAACTACGTTTAGGGGGAGAAAATCGCAAAAGTATTTATGAAGGGTGTGACGTCGAGTTTAATAAAATGGGCCAAAAAAAAATAGAAAAAACATTTATTTGACGAAAAGCATGATTACAATGAATTACAGTTCAACGTCAGAAAGGAGATGACGTGACATTTTTATAGTAATGTGTTTTAACGCATCAAGCAATCCTTCGTTCGTCGGTGTTGGCTGTGCAATAACCTTAGTGGCCGCAACTTCGAACAATTTCTATGAAAATGTGCCGTCATCTCCTTTCTGCCGTTGAACTGCAATGCATTGTAATCATGCTTGACGTCATATAAAATGATTTTTCTACTTATTATTGGCCCTTTTTGTTCCACTCGACGTCACAACCTTCATAACTATTTTTGCTATTTTCTCCCACTAAACATGGTTTGCGACCCCGTGTTCTATAGTAAATTTTCATTCTCTTTAGGCCTTCTATCATACCTCTTAATTTATCGTTCGCATTTTGGAACACCTTGTATGTGTAAATATATGTGCAAATGTAAATAAAAGTGTAGATGTATAGGTGTAGGTGTGCTTAATGTGGAAATGCGTACATGTGTTTATCTTATAGAATAGACCTTCTCTTTAGATGGATTTATCTCTTACAACAAAATTTTAAAAATATTTTTTGTTCTTAGTTACTCAAACGCCTTAAGAAAAGAGGTCATCTGTTTAGATGTGTTTATATCTTAAAATAAAATTTAAAAAGTATTTACTCAATTTATTGATTTGTACGATAGTGACACGAACTGATTTTTGTAAAAAAGGAATTAACTCTCATATTTTTTATCTACATCTATTTGAGATTTTTTGCGTGTGTCTGCATAATTGCCAAAAATGTTAAGATAAAACAATACTCGTACTTTGTAAAGTCTAATTTAATCATGCAAGAAAATTTATAGTAATTTTTTATAAAGAATTTTTTCTTGAAATGTTTAATGTGAAAGTTTTCTCCTATACAGCATAATTTCTTAAAATTAACTAAATGATTTGTTTCAAAAGTCAAAAACAAAGCTCTCGATTTTTAAAAACATTTAACTGAATTCCTAAGAGAAGATTTATCTGCAATTTATCTGCGACAAATTTATCTGTGATCAATCCAAGAATTCAATTTTAAAGAAACAATGTAGCTTTAGAATTTTCAGTGGTGTCAAATCTGAGAAACTAATCCTGTCATATAATGAGATGTATACCCTTGCGTGAAAATCTTTCGTATTCTCAGCTGTTGCTATTGTAACTGTAATTATTTTATTTCTGAGGCTCAAGCACGTTTATTTAAATAGGTAACCTCATGAGAAATTTCAGTCTAAATCGGTTTCCGAACGCTGAAAGACAATATAGTAGCACTATACAGGGGTTAGTAAACTAATTTTACATCATTCGTATCCGTCAAGGTAAATATTTTTTAAGCAAACAAGAGTCCAGATCCACTCATTTATTAAGTCAAAATTACCCCCAAGATGAACCCGGATTATCGTATATCACGATAATTTAACTAAATTTCATGGATAATTTAACTAAATCTTCAAAATTCTAGCATTACTTTGTGTGAAAAGGGATTTCATCATGAGAATTGATGTAACGGAACGTCAGTTTGCATATAAACAATGTTGATCTAGACCTTCCATAATCCAGAACATAGTTGAGCAGTACATACGATAACACTGACATAATTACATTACTATTTTATCACTTC
The DNA here is from genome assembly GCA_963931845.1 of Maratus michaelseni. Classification (NCBI taxonomy): domain Eukaryota; kingdom Metazoa; phylum Arthropoda; class Arachnida; order Araneae; family Salticidae; genus Maratus; species Maratus michaelseni. The sequence continues at coordinate 259,438,059 of OZ007589.1, read as the reverse complement.
TCGCGATTCCATCAGATTTCACCCAAATCATAGCTAGTATTTTCAAAATTTTCATCTTCAAACTTGTCAAAGTTATGTATGAATATCCAGGTTCAACTTGAAGTGAAAAACGTATTTTTGACTAAGAAGATTCCGAGCCTAGTTTTTAATGCAAAATTTATTTATCATCATAAGTAATGTAGTCAATCCTCATTCTGTAAAAACAGTTAGTGAACACCCTATAAATTGTGGTTCAGTGGTACAACACGGTCTTTCTGTGCTATTTAAGACAAACACAGAACCTTACTATCAATAGCAGTAATTAACTCTTTGTATCACCGCGTTGCATACGTATCTACAACATATCCAAAAGTCACTGTTACTTATACAGTGGGATTTAAAAGACGATTTTATTTATTGCTGCTATCTTCTAACACAGCAGTTGATATAAATTGTTCATAGAATTATAAACAGACAACGCTACTGAGTTAATTTTCAATGCCGAAGTCTTATTAGTCATTTGAGCAGTCTCATATCTTTATTACTAAAATGAACTTCGTCAATTTTGCCAAATAAAAAAGGCTGGAAAAAATCCAAAAATTGATTTTCTTACAGTTAAATTCGTATAGTTTACAATTTTGTATTAGAAAATTTCAAATATTTATTAGAAGTATGTGATTTTCTGTTTATTGCAGGTGTTTAAAATGTACCTTTTAGTCAATATATATTTTTATTTTCAAGTTTTAAATTTTCTTTATTATTTTTTACATACTTAAAAAGGCGTATTCTACACTGCAAAAAAAAGTGATTATTTTACAGTATAATACTGTCACCTCAGCTGCCAGTAATATACCTTAAAATTAACAGTAATAAACAGTAAATAAGCAATAATACGCTACCGCGCATGCGCGGTATATATGCGTGGAAAATAATTTCAAATTTGTCTTTAAAAATAATTTTTATTTTAAATATTTTTAAAACTATTCAGTTTAACAGAACCGTACGCAAAAGCTTTCAGCATAGCTGAAATATAATAATTTAATTTATTATAAAAATTTTTATTTACATAAATTTTTTAAAATAAGACATTTAAAAAAATTTAATAGCATGTAATAAACAAGACTGATTAAGATAATTGTTGTTTTTATTGGAATTGATAAATAGATAATCAGGCAAATAATTTAAAAAAAGTATATGTTCGAAAAAAAATGTTGGTACTCTTGCAAAAAGAAGCAATCATTATTCTTAATACAATGTTTTACGCATATAATACATAATAAATTAAAATTTATCTGTTATAAGGCACCAAAAAATTCAGCAAAATATTGAAAATTATGAAAAGAAAATATTAAAAATATTGGAACTGAAAAAATCCATCTACCGATGAAACCGCAAGTTTTTGCATCATAAAATAACTAACAACATTTGAGGAGGAGGCGTGATCGCTCATTGCCGCGTTGGTCTAAGTCGTCAGGTTACTATACGGGAGATTACGGGTTCAATTCCGCTCGTGGCATGGGTTGGTTAATTACTATAAACTCACTCAGGAATGAAAAAAATAAGCAGAAATGTATGTTTCCCTTATAAGGTTGTCCTCGCGCAGTAACTTTTTTTTTCATTTTTGGTCCTATAAATTTATTTTAACGACATAAAAATTTGTAAAAAGTACGGAAAATATCTGTTCTAAAACGGAAATTTAAAAACGGAAATTTTCAGAAATCACGGAAAATTTCCTGGAATTTACGGATTTTTTTTTCGTTAAAATACGGAAATAGTACTGGCGTCTCGATTGCCAGTACAATTTCCGCTTTTTTCAGGAATTTTTTTTTACAGTGTTGTTATTCAATTTTAAAAGACGTTAGTCCATTTCAGGTTCATTCTTTGCATCTTACAACTTCTCTAAATCTAAAAGAAAAAAATAACAAATTAAAATTTATAAATTTTAAAATGACTTTATAAACCATAGTAATATTTCTCTATTGTATTTTTTTTTTATTTTACTATATAGAAAAGTGTATTATAACATCGTAACCTACACCTGAAGCATTATTTCTTCGAATTTTTAAATGCGAAAATTTTCCATTATGCAGTACAATTTCTTAAAATTACCCAAACAATTTGTTTCAAAACTCTTCATCTAACTGAATTCGTCACAAAAGCTTTCAGGTCTCTTTGCTGCGGCTGAAAGGATGATTCATTTTAGCATTACAAATTTATCTGCGATCAATGTAAGAATTTAATTTTAAAGAAACAATGTAATCTCTAGAGTTTTCGGCGGTTTCAAATATGAGAAACTTATCCTGTCATAAAATGGGGTATACCTTATCGTGAAAATCTTTCTCACTCTCAACAGTAATTATTTAATTTCTATGGTTCAAGGAAATTTATTTAAATCAGTAATCTCTTCGGACATTTCAATCCGAAGTTGCTTTCCAACTCAAACAGAGAGTATAAAGTGATGTTTTACATACATTTCAAAACTATCTAATTACGTAGAATTTTTTAAATAACACTTTGTTTTCCTTGATATATGATATTTATATTGTTATTTTTTTTAATTCACATCAGAAAAAAAGAAAAGTTTAGTTTATCAGCGACTATTTAACAGCAAACCATTTATCAGCGACCTAGCTTCTGTTTATTTTTTTATTATTTTTTTTCTCAAAATGGATTTTACCGTAGCTTTTCTTATACGTGAGTAAATTTTCAAAAAAATTATCATATCTCCTAAAAAATCCATTTCCAAATTCAGAAAATAATCATTAAATTAACTAGCTGAGACTTTTTTAGTCACTAAATTACCATGTTTAGTAATAAAAATGAGACAGTTAAGTTGTTAAAACATTACTAGTACTTAGTCTATTTAAACTTTTCTGATTTGGCAAGTGCATCATAATTTTGCAAGAATTATTATTTTTGAAGAAAAATGCATAATATTTAAGTATGCAAGTTCCGTAACGAAAGTATTTAAAAATAACCCAACGATTTGTTTCAATTTTGTTCATCTAGCTGAATTCGCGAGAGAAGCTTTCAGTTGAATCCTTTGTGGCTGAAAAGAATAATTCATCCCAACAATGGCATGTTTACCTGTGATCACTCCAAGAATTTAATTTTAAAGAAACAGTGTAATTCTAAAGTTTTAAGTGGTTTTAAATCTGAGAAACTAATTCTGGGATAGAATCAGACACACCCTTACGTGGAAATCTTTCTTAACTGCAATTATTTTAATTCTATAGTTCAGATAAATTTATTTAAATCTGTAATTTCATGGAAAAAATACATTCTAAGGCAGATTTTAAACTCAAATGTATTATTTTAAACACTTTTAAAAATCATATATTATTTATGTTAATAATTCTTCGAACTACCTGTTATTTCAAACATTATTTTAATCTTTAACACATATAGACAGGCACTGTACATTCTTAAAAACATATTTAAAAACACATAAAACCAATCCACACGCTAAAAGTTTCGTAAAAGTAGAATATTTTCGCTCGTTTGCCCAGGCATCTTCAATACTGATGTCTCGTATTTCTGCTCTATCAGTCCGATTTTTCTGAAACTCCCTAACTTTTCAACATTATTAAAGTCTATTTTAATTGGAGATGTATTGTTTAATCGGGCTATTGCGGTGGTTGATTTACCTAAATTTATGTCTCTTCTGTGTTCTTTAATTCTCTCCTGGATTTTTCTTTTTGTCAGGCCTATATATGAATTCTTTTCCTTCGTTATCTTTGAAATTAATTTTGTATATCCCTGATGTCTGTTGATAATTTAGCTTTTCCGTATCTGATCTGATTAATTTGAATATATCTGAATATTTGATTAATCTGAAAATATTCTACTTTTACGAAACTTTTAGCGTGTGGACTGGTTTTATGTGTTTTTAAATATGTTTTTAAGAATGTACAGTACCTGTCTATATGTGTTAAAGATTAAAATAATGTCTGAAATAACAGGTAGTTCGAAGAATTATTAATTAAAAAATGACATTAGAAAAGATCATAGATTGAAATACTATTATTTATGTTATCAACATTCCTTTTTCTCAATTAATATGTAGCGTACGACGATAAATGTGGCATCATTGGATTGGATATTTTGCTTACATTTTACATTTCTTACTGAATTTAACTAATATGTAGCATACAACAATGAATGAGGTATCATTGGATAGGATTTTTTGCTCACCTCTGACACTGCATACTGAATTTACTATTCAAAACATACTATAGTTGTGATTCCGTTCAACGTGAAGAGGTGACTTACAACCAATTATATCCTGTAGTAATAATTATGCCCTGTAACCAATTATGTCCTCTCCAACAGTTTGAGCACAGCAGGACTGCTATCACATAAGTTAATTTTAAAGATAGAGACAATTGTTAATCAGAAATTTAAATGTTAAACAGGGATTAATCAATAACGCAAGAATGGTCATCACGAAACTACTCGAATACACTGTTACGACTCGGTTAATTGACTCTGGAAAACCCTTTCTCATTCCACAAATAAATCTAACCCCTTCTGACCCACGTATGCCCTTCAACATAACCAGGAGAGTCAATCATCGAAAATGTATGAAACAAATACGAGACGATTGCATTCCAATATCCAACATTGTGAACAAAGAAGTACTGTAGATTCTAACTGTGTTCAATTCTAACTTAACCCATTAAAGCCGGAATTATTTTTCTCTTTAAAAGAAAATTGAATTTCATACCAATTTTTCATAGTAGCAACTTTAGTCTCCTTTTATTACAGAGTTGCTGTCATCAGATAAAGAGAATATTTCTCTTAAAATATACTGGTATAGAAGCAACAAAATGGATGGCAGCTATTCCGTTACCATATGGTAAAAGTAGGCTTTAATGGGTTAACTGTATTTTTGCACGAAATTTTTATGATTTTATAGCATTTTGTAAAAAATTCGACTCTTTTTTTTCTTTACTTCGTTTAGAAATAACATACACCTGTTCCATGTATTTTAATAACGGAGGGGGTACAGGGCAGCTAAGAGCGAATTCTTCGCATGGGTCTACTGGTTATATATTTAAATGGAAACTTTAAATAAAATTGTGTATATTTTTAACAAATTAAAACTAATAAAAAGTTATTGATTTTTAAATTACCTAATAGGCCATTCAATAATTTTCCGTATAATACATTATTTTGAAGATATATACTAATTTTTTAAACAAGAATAAAATTAACGAAGCTCTTTGTTTCAAACTTCTTCATCTAACTAAATTCAGAAAGTATTCTTTCAGTTGGTACCTTTGTGCCTGAAAAGATTATACATTTCAGAAATTACAAATTTATCTGCGATCAATCCAAGAATTTAATTTTAAAGAAACAATTTATCTCTGGAATTTTCAGCGGTTTCAAATCTGAGAAACTAATCCTAACATAAAATTAGGTTTCCGACTTTGCGTAGAAATATTTCGTAGTCTCAACTGTATTTATTGCAATCTCGCACCATATTTTACTTCTGTGGGTCAAAGAAAATTATTTAAGTAAATAATCTCAAGATAAATTTCTGTCTATAGCTGTTTCCGAACACAGAAAGAGAATTAAATAGCACGATACAGGATATTCATAAACTATTTTTCAAAATAAAAGAGGCAATCATACCCATCAACATAAACAATTTTGCTATACAGAAACCAGTTTTCCAATTGGCCGTTTATTAAGTCAAAACTATAGCGTGTCTTGCTTCAAGATGAACCCGGATTTTCGAACATAACTTCAACGAAAATGAAGACGGCTTGGCAAAATCTTCAAAATACTAAGTTTGTTTTGTTCAAATTGTGCCTCCATTACAAGAAATGCTGTAACTGAACACCATTCGCATCTAAACGACATTCAACAAGACGCTCCGTAATCCAGAATTCAGCTTACAATACATATGCTACCGCTGTGCGAATTATAATGCACACTTCTCGTGACCAATTATTGTAATGCCATCACATTTCAAACAAATCAAAGTTAGTATATATTAAAAATTTTGCTGCAGTATCTTCATTTTCGTTATAAAGTTGTGTACGAAACTTCGGGTTCAGATTCGATTGAGAAATATTTGACTGAATAAGCCGATTGCGACCCTTGTTTTCTATGCAAAACATGTTCACCTATATAAGTACTATCGCCTCTCAATTTGTAAAAAATTTACAAGCACCCTATATCCGAAACCTACCCAGGTAGCACAGAGATATCGTCCAATATCCACGGCAATATTGGCCAATATTTCGAAAGTCGCTGAATGTTGAACATCAAATTTACAACATCTGCCGATATTCACAGACATAACTTAAAATTAGTTTTAAAAAGAAAGCATTCAAAAGAGCTTTTTGCATTACTTATGACATCATAGTACAGAAATAGTATTCCAAACAATAAAATTTAATAATTTTGCAATTTTTAAAAAACTTGAGTTTTTAATGCCTTATTTTTAATATTTGGTTACATTGGCCAATGTTGTAAAAATGATATTACTATTACAACATTCAGGGATATCTATCGACATTCGTAAAAAACAATATCATATTTCAGAGATTTCAAGATATCTGTCGACTTTCAGCATATCTGACGAAGTTTGTAATCTTGACCGAAGTGAACGGAAAGTTCTAAAGGACCGCCCATTTGTGTAATTTTCGTCAATGTGCATTTGATGGAGGCGTCGGGCGTGAAATTTGCACAGAAAAAAAAAGCCTATATAATAATTTTCTGTAGGAATCTATAGTTATTTTTATTAATAAGAAAAGCATGTGAAAATTTGTGCTTTATAAAAAAACTAAAGATGTTTTTATACTATGTATTTTATACTATTTTTATACTATGTATTTTATACTATTTTTATACTATGTATTTTATACTATGTATTTTATACTATTTTTAAAAATGTTTTTACAAGAAAAAAACTCAATTTATGTAATTTTTAAATGGATGCTTGTTTATCTTTTTTTTTAAATGTTAGGAATTTCCGGCTTTTATAAGAATTTTATTTTTTATTATTGTAAGAATACATGTTTAGTTTCAAAAGTAGGTCACCGATTTTTTAATTAGACACCATTAATAATAAATATTTTATATAATGCACCTAATTAATTATTATTATTATATAATAAGCTTTTAGTGCTAATTTATGTGGTGTTAACTTTTCTGTAGTGCATCAATTTTTGAAAAAATGTACACATATTTCTGACTTAAAATTAATAATATATATATATTTCTCACAAAGCAAAATTCAAAGTAATGGGGTTGTTAAAACTTTCTTTATAGTTTTGTGCAAGGGGAACACATGATTTTTAACACAGCAAGCTTTAACATTTCTTATTTCGTTTAAATTTCTAAGTTTTTAATTTCTTACTTATTTTTAAATAATTTTTTACAAAATTTCCAAACAACTCAAGTGATATTTAAATAAATCTTTGCTAAAAGAACGTAAAAAAATATTTCGATTGTGATTGAAAAATACGAGATAATTAAATTATGGTTTTGTCAGAAATCTTTTACCTCAGTAACAGAAAAATCTACTCCCACCAGTTTTCGTTAAAAACTTCTTGTAACATGTTTTTCTTTCGTTTTTTTCTTATTTATACTCTGAAAGTACCAACGGTTTTCTTTTCTCTTGTTCCGAATCGAGAGTAGATATCTCCCTTGAGCATATATCTCTCGTTTTATAATGAGGGATTTCTGTCCACCACATCTGCGGTGCGAAAAAGAGGTAATTTAATATCCAAAAAATGTTATTCAGGAATATTAGAAAAATATATCGCTCAATATCAAATGATGATATTCAGTAGTGACAGAAAAAGATATCTTTTAATGTCAAAAATTGATATTCAGAGATGTTAGGAAATATTGGCCAATAATCACAGATGTCAAAAACTAATATTCCCAAATATTCTTTTAGGGGGGGGGGGTCATTTAACGTTGGCCAATATCAATTTCTGATATTGGCCGATATTACATTTTGATATTGGCCAATATCTTTGTGCTACCTGGGTATGGCACATGTGTCATAGGTAGCACGTGGCTGTTTATTTTCGGCACAGCGTTTAATGAGATTTTAAATCAAAATTGGGCAAAGTGTTTAAACTAGTTGAATATGCCTAAATTCGATTGGTTGGAAATTGGAGAAATTGAAATGCAACTTTGTAGATTCCAATGTAGTTCAATATCGGCTGAACATTTTATCAAATTAAGAGAGAATTTGGGGCTATCGAATGGCATTATAAGCACCAAAGGACATTGATAAAATTATGACAATTTGGAATTTACTTCTAGACACAAGATGCTGTTAAAAGAAGCTGGTAGCGGTAAATTTTGTCAAATTTTACTATGAGTCATTTTATTAGAAAATGAATAATATGAAAAACTCATGTTGAAACATCTTGCTAGATGACTCCACCTCAGATACCATATACTTAAAGATAATTAATTGTGAATTTAATATTAATTATTTGTCATCTATAAGATGAAACAACATTAATCGCAATTTTCTTTAATTACTTTCTAAAGTATAGCATACCGCATTTTACCTTTTTTTTTTATCCGAAAAACAAAATTTCGAGTAATTTTGATATATCACTAAATTGTTTGGTTCTTGGCACATCATGGTCACGGAAATTTTTTTTTGAAAACGTTTCGCATGAGGATGTAAAGAGGTTGGCCTTACCTGCCCTATACATTGCGGTTTAAAATACAACGTGTTCTATTTGTGCGAAATAAGCCATGAACAGAACCTTCTTGATGAAAACATATAGCTAAATGTGTTCCTGTCATATCTGACGGAGAATTTATTGTACTATAACTCCTGGAATACTTTCTGTGCGTCTCAATAATTGAGCATTAATTTTGGAAAGAATATTCCATACATGACGCAAAAAGTGCTCAGAATCCTTGACCAGCAATGCTTAATTGAAAATTTTCTTTACTTAATTTAAGCATCTCTGCGATTAAACTATGCAAAAGTTTCTATTTTTGAAACTAGTGTCGAAAATTAAAATCTTTGTATAGGACGTACGTCGCGAAAGAGTTAACTACATACACGAGATCCTAAAATTGATTGACACTATTAAAATGGAATAGAAATAAAACGATGACAGCTAATAAATTTATTCTTGAAGGAGATCAATGTGAAAAGTTAGGAATTTCTTCTAGTGTTCGACTAGTTTTAGTACCAAATATTACCAACAGATGACGCTATACTGTAAAAATACTCAAAGTAAACTTGAAATTTCAAATCGCAAAACTCTTTTTTTTTCAAAATAAAAAAGGAAGGAAGGGTAAAAAGGAAGTGAATTTTGACTCATATTTATAGGTTAGTTTGAATATTTTTGTTGATTAAGACACCGATCAAGATCAAGTTGATTAAGATCAGCGCCATCTGCCAATAATAATTGTTGCTAAAACAAAGAAACATGCTAAAAATATTCTGACTTCACACATTAATCTACTAGAATATCTTTGCTTATTATTCTATTTTAAAAGCCGTCAGTCCGTTTATGTATCTCTTGTAGCTTTACATGGTACATCTTCTATCTAAAAAATCTTATTTATCTAAAAAAAAATTTTACAAATTAAAATTTATAATTTTTTTAATCTCCTGATACGCGATCCTGTAATTTCACTATTGCATTTTTTTTAACTTCCAGTAGGAAAGTTTAACTAACTTCCTAAACTACATCTGACACATTATTTCTTCTAATTTGTAAATGTAAAATTTCTTAAAATTACCCAAACGATTTGTTTCAAAACCCTTCATCTAACTGAATTTGTAAGAAACGCTTTCAGTTGGATGCCTTTGTAGTTGAAAGTACTGTAACTCATTTCAGCGATTATATATTTATCTGTGATCAGTCTAAGAATTTAATTTTAAAGAACCAATATATCGCTGGAGTTTTCAGCGGTTTCAAATCTAAGAAACTAATCCTCGCATAAAATGAGGTACACCTTTGCGTGAAAATCTTTCTCGACTGTAATTATTTCAATTCGGTAGTTCAGGTAAATTGATTTAAATCGGTAATCTTCTGGGAAATTTCATTCTAAAGCTGCTTTCAAATTTAAAGTAATATTTTAAACACATTTCAAAATATCTGCTTAGGTGGAATCTTTAAATAAAATTTTGTATCCCTTAAAATACAGAATTTAAAAATCGCTAAATAAGATATAACTTCACACGTACAAAGTGTTTTATAAAGGATGCCCTAATTTTAAAATTCAACATGTTTAAAATCAAATAATCATGACATGTTTATTAGATAACAAATAAATTTTGTATACAACAATTTAAAAAATAGTTTCAAAACAGCCAATAGATGGCACTGTCTCAAACTGTAAGAATGGTGAAACACCTGTGTAATATTGCACTAAAGTTTTTTTCAGTTTTTACTGTCTATTCTATTTAACATTTGAAACGGGAGAAAAGTGTTTACATTTTAAATATTTTTAAGTTAATTTGAGCATTCTTGCATTTTAAAGCAGCACAGCACCATCTATTTTTCTTTGAATTACTGAATACAACATTTCGGTGTTACATGATAAACATGTTACTGATTTAATCTTTATATTTATTATAGTTCATGAATACTAGCAAAACCCGTAGCTTTGCACGCATGATAGTTGAAATATGCCAAGTGGTATTTGTGTGCCTTCTTACATTAGGTGGAAATTATATTTCTGTGGATAATTTAAACATCATTAATTATGTCGCCTTTTGAAGACGCTTCATTCTTGGCCGCATTAGATGAACGTGAGACTTGAATTACGAGAAAACACCCATTTCTAGCCAGTCACTTCATAAAACAGATGCAATGCAATGTACTTGTGAGCTTTGTTTATCAGCTATCGCACAATGAAGGAATTTTTAAAATCGGTTCAATAGTTTCAGAGTCTATACCGTACAAACAAGCGTTTCTTTTGTACAGTGTTAGTACACCTTCATTCACAATAAAAATCATAATGTCTCTAAGTAATAAGTTGGAAAACATTGGTTCAGTATATTTAACCCTCATTTTTTACGACGAAAAGCTAAATATGAAATACGTTCTAACTTAGTTGGCAGTCACGCTACTTTATTAGTATAATTTTAATTAATTATAGAAGTTACTCTTACTTACGTTTTATCTTATTGCTCAGAAAAGTTGTATCTAACACTAGCATGGCAAATAATTGATTTTTCTTTTATTTTTATTATTTTTATTTAAATTTAAAAAAAAAAAACACTGTTAATGCGCATGTACATCTTAGTAGTTATATCTATGCTAAATTTAAAGTTTCTAATCTGGCAGTTTCAGAGAAATCATAGTGAAAATACTTCGGTAGAACGCTTTTTTCCAACTTCATCCATTTGTAATTTGATTTTTAAACATTCCTTTGGGAGCATTATGTCTCATTAGGAACCTACATGTCACATTTAAAATTTCTAGCCCCAATAGCTTCAGAGTAATCATGATTATGGGCGTTTTCTAATTATTTCATTCTTTTAAACCTCGAATATCCTTACAAAAGTTTTTAGCGAGCATTTATGTCTTAAAAGTAACCACCATATCAAATTTCATGTTTTCAGCATCAACAGATTCTTGCAAGGGTTATTGAAATTGAAATGGGCAGTAACGTTTCTGTTATAATCTTCGGTCTCGCATTCCTGATCTCTGAGTTTATTTGTGAATGATTATATTTCTATATTTCTTTAGTTATTTCAAAAACTAACCGTTCTACACAGAATTTTTATTATTTTGAAGACCAAAATAACAATGTATTAACTAAGAATATTTAAATATTGTAATAGTTTCAGAACTGTTTTATCTCATTACTAAAAAAATAAACATATTCTTCTTTATTTCAATCTGTGGCATGTTGTTCCATTGAAACTCAAGTTATTTTGCATGGAACGTTAAGCTAAATTATATATTTAAAGAATTATATTTATATCACTTTAATAAACCAGAAAATATTCTCTTCTCTAATATAATAAATTTTAAACCATTCTACATAAATGAATCATTTATCTCAGTAAGAAAAATCGAATGATACTGATATAAAGAAACCTTATTTATTCTTAATAGATTAGGTAGTCTAAAGTGAAAATTTTAGAATGCTTTGATAAATAAATCTTCAAAAAAATGGCATTGAATTATTTTCCCTGAAACGTATTTCTTCGAAAGATTCATTCCGATTCCAACTAATGTTATTATTTTGCATGACTTGTACCCAATAAATAAATGCGTGATGCTATGTTTTAAAAGTTACTCTAAAGTATTCCTTAAAATGAATGGATGTTATTCATTACAGGAATATTAACTAAATAGAAACGTACATTTTGAAATGGTTTAAAACTGTACATAAGTTTATTTTGCCTTGTTTAGGAAGAATAGACATGAACTGGTGAAATATTGGATGTTTAAACTTATATGAAATATAATAAGAAACGTTCATACTTTTAATCAACGAGTAACATGCTTAAAACTTATTTTACTGGTTGAATTCTCCATTCGCACCCCAACTGTTGTAAAAATATGTGTATCTTGGTAAATTTTAATCATGTAGTTTGATGTGTACTAACAAATATTCTCTGATGCTTTATTTCATACAATGCAAAAAAAAAGTGTTGATTTTACAGTATAATACTGGCACCCCAGCTGCCAGTATTATACCGTAAAATTAACAGTAAAATAAGCAGTAATACGCTTCCGCGCATGCGCGGTAGATATTGTTGCGACTTTATTTTTGTAACTGTATGCAAGATTCATTCTTTTTTTTTTTTTTTTTTTTTTTACCTAACCCGCATTTAATCCACCTAGAGGGTGAATTTCTAAAATTGCTGAAATACGTGTTTAACCCTTTTTTAGTAGATTTGTTTTCCTGAATTTTGCGTTTCTACCTAAAACAGTTGCTGAGATACAAAATGACCTAAAACTAGGGGGGGGGGGGGGGGTTCAAAAATCTTTTCTTATTGCTTGCCTAGGTCATAATAGCAATCTACTTTGCAAATTTCGTGATAAAGACTTCCTGACTTTAGTCGTTTCAGCTGAGCGTTAATGAGTCAATCAAGCGTTCTCTGTTTATATAATAGTATAGATTATTTAATTCACTATAATGTAAAAAAAAGTTCCATCCTCTAATATAATAACAAAAATTTTAAAATAAACAAATAATAAATAAACCATTTCTCTCGTTGTGAAAGATCGGGTGATATTGATATGAAGAACCCATACATTTTCTGAAAAGATTCGTAGTCTAATGTGAGAATTTTACTATATTTAAATAAATAAATCTTCAAGGAAATGCATTTCATTTGTTTCCTTAGGAACTGATCCTTCTGGTAAGATTGATTACTGTTCTAATTAGTGTTATTCTTTCGCAAGATTTGCACTCAATAAAGAAATAAATGTGTGATGTTTAGTTTTAAACGTTACTTAAAATTATCCTTTGTAATGAATAGATTTATTCTTTATGGGGACGTGTATTTTGAAATAGTTTCATACTGTGAACAGGTTTATTTTGCCTTGTTCAAAGTGAATAGAAATGAAATGATAATATATAGGATATTTAAACCTGTGTGAAACATAATAAGAAAGTTTTAAATTTTTCGACAATGTATAATATTCCTAACACATTACCGACTGGGAACAAGAATTCCTGTTTTTATTTTTAAAATATCATTAGTAAGGGCGTGGTTTCTACCTTATAGAAAATGCATTTATATCATGTTGTTCATATTTATTTTTAGAGTGTAAGACATTTATATTAAAATAAATACATTAAAGATATTTACTGATGCATAAACTTAAGAAACCTATCTAAGAAACCAATTTTCGAAAGACTTTTAGAAGAGGGAGGAGCTTCTACTGTTTTAAAACCCAGATTTCACAAACCGTCGATAACGTGGTAAGAATTATTTTACTAGGTAAATCTTCAATTTGCTCCACAACTATCGTCAAAACGTTTGATTTCTGGCAAATGTTTATCTTTTTTATGTATACTAATAATCATTCTATTCATTTATTTCATTTTAATGAAAAACAAGTACCATCCTCTAAAATAAACTATATTTAATTTTCTTTACCCGTTTGATTACGGCATGAGACATATTCGCACCACTTTTTCAAAAATAATTTCTGCTATGCACTTATAACAGGAGACTTTCAAGAGAAATCTACCAGAAAGAAAAAGTGTTAGTAATTTGTGGTAAAATTGAATATAAAAAATGTCACTAGTCTTGACCCGTAATCAAAGGGTTGATGAAAACATCCTCTGAAAGATCTAATATTAAAAATTTACTTTAAAAAACTACAAAATTTTCTCCGTGAAGTAACCATTTGTCTCACTATGATTGTCTCGGGAGATTTTGATGCAAAGAAACCATGCATTTTCTGAAAAGATAACACTAATTTCAATTAGTGCTATTATTTCAAATGCCTTGCATTCACTAAATAAATGTGTGGTGCTTAGTTTTAAAACCTACTTTAAAAGGTTCTTTATAATGAATGGATTCTATTCCTCAAAAAGGAATATGCTTTTTAAAATAGTTTACAAGTGCATATAAGTTTATTTTGCCTTTTTAAAAATGAAAAAAAAAATGAACTGATCAAATATTGAATGTTTAAACCTATGCGAAATATAATACGAAAAGTTTACATTTTTCAAAAATGCCTTACATACTTAAGAATCGTTTTACCAGTTAAATTCTCTATTCGCACCCCCAACTATCGTCAAAATAATTCGTACGTGGCAAATGTTTGTCATGTTTTTGATGTGTACTAATAAATATTCTACTGATTTGTCTCCTTTTATTTATTTCAATTTAATGAAAAACAAGTATCATCGTCTAATATAATGCAAAACGTTTTGAGAAAATAATTTTAAATACATTTTCCATAAATAAACAATTAGTTTCGTTAAGAGAGATCACGTGATATTGATGTAAAAAACCCATGCATTTTCTGAAGAGATTAGGAAAGATGAAGTGAGAATTTAAAAATCTTTTGATAAGATAAATAGATTGTCAAGAAAATGCATTCCGATTGTTTCCTGTGAAACTGATCCTTCTGAAAAGATACATACCGATTCTAATTAGTGCTATTCTTTCGCATAACTTGCACTCAGTAAATAAATGTGTTATTTTTAATCTTAAAACTTACTTTAATCCCATGAAGGGTAGTGGGATATAATATATCCCACCTAGTTTTAATTAGCAAATCCTGCAATGGCACCAGCAATTTTGAAAAAATATTGTTTTTTAATGTACGCGAAGAAAATTTCATACTTATTTTCATTAAAATTTGTTTGCAAATCCTGGTAACAGGCAATCATTTCAATATTTTAGCAACAAACGTACTCTGTCCCTGAAAGGGTTAAAGTATTTTGCATGTTGAATGGGTTTTATTTATAACAGGAACATTCGTTTTGAAATACAGTAAAACCTTCATAACGGACATTCCTGAATAGCGAACAATTTCATTTAGCGAACACTTTTTTTTAATTTCCACTATTTATTCGTATACATTTACCTCTGAATAACGGCCACTTCTGAATAGCGGACAAATTTTGTGGTCCAAAGTGTCCGCAATTTTAGAAGTTGTACTGTTGTTTAAAATGGCACATAAATTTATTTTACTTTGTTCAGAATGAATAAAGATGAACTAATGGCATGTTGAATGTTTAAAACTATGTGAAATATATTAAGAAAAGTTTATATTTTCCAACAAATTGTAACACACGGAAAAATACTTACTGAATTCTGTCAGAATTTTGAATCGTCACAAATATTTACCATATTTTTAATATGTAATAAAAAATATTCTCTGTTAATTACCATACTCTATCTATTTACCCTTAATAAAACCGTCGTCTGATGTAGTTTTAAAAATAATTGAGAAAATAAACTATAAAACATTCTCCATGAGGAAACCGTTTATCTAACTGTGAAAGATCAGGTGATTTTTATATAAAGAACCCATACAATTTCTGGAAAGATTAGTTAGTCTGAAGTGATAATTTCAAAATCCTTTGATAAATAAACCTTAAAGAAAATGCCAATCAATTGTTCAATATCAAACTTATCTTCTTAGAAAGTTTCATTCCGATTCCAATTAGTGTTATTCTTTCGCCTGACTTGAACTCAATAAATAAATGTATAAGTTTTAGTTTTAAAAGTTACTTTAAAGTAATCTTTATAATGAATGAGTTCATTCATTATGGAGACGTGCCTTTTTGAAATAGTTTAAAACTGTATAAAAGTTTATCTTATTCAAAATGATTAGAAATGAACAGATGAGATATTATATGCTTAAACCTACGTTAAGTATATTAAAATAAGTTTATATTTTTCAACAATGTATAACTTATTTAGTAATCATTTTACTAGTTAAATTTTCTATACGCACACCAACTATTTTTAAAATAGTTGGATCGAAGCAAATGCTTATCATGTCTTTGATGTGTACTAATAAATATTATTTGATGATTTATCTCACTTCACATATTTCGTCTAATTTAAAAAAAAACCTGACCGCCGAGCAAAAGGGCAAATTTGTAATGTTTTTTCCTCAATTATTTTAAAAATGCTTAAAAAATCTGAATTTTCAAACTTGACATAAATAACTTAATTACGTATATAAGTATAATCATTGAAAGTATTAATCATTGCTCTATGTTTCAAAACTGTATTATATCTATAGATTATATTAATTTAAACAATGCTTCTATTGCAGTGAAACCTACAGCCTAGTGAACGGATATATCAGTAAAAAAGTACTCTAATGTAATATTCCGTTTTCCATAAATAAATTTGTCTTGTTATCAAATATGAGATGATATTGATATAAAGAACCAATACATTTTTTGTACAGATTAGAAAGTTTTGTGTGTGAAGTTTAGAATATTTTGACGAAATGGCACTTTCATTGTTCCTTTAGTAAATACTCTTCTTGGAAAGATTATTTCCTATTGCAATTAACGTTATTCTTTCGTATAACTTGCCCTCAGAAAATGTGTGATTTTAGTTTTAAATGGTGCTTTAAAGTCTCTTTTATAATAAAAGGGTTTACTCATTATAGGGACTCGCATTTTCAAATCATACTATTATGTATAACACTGTAAGTCTACATTTTGTGCGTTGTTACAGCATTATGAAAAAATTACTACATAGATTTTATTGAAATTTTCACTAGAATGAATCTTGAGACACCATATGTCAAGTAAGCTATTTTTATGCAATTAAGTGCAGAATTTAAGAAATTAGAATCGAAAAACTAAAGTTTTCTTCATATTTTTTATGATTTTTTTTATTATTATTTCATAGGATTTTATCTCAAAACAGGTGGTATTAAAACTAAATGTAAATTAAGTTCATTTGTCACAATTGTTGCAAAATTCTTCTCTTTATGAATCTAAGTGCATGTTTTCTTGTAAATGTGATACCATTTACACCGATAAAGCCATTTTTCCACCAAAGTTCTGAAAATTTATGTAACTTTGATTTAATTGCAACTTTTAAAATATTTTTCGAGTCCTTAATCTTAATACCAGTGGAATGAAATATCAGTGGAAATGACGTCATTTTATCGATTTTTTTTTTCGAATTCATAGATTAAAATGCCTTTTTAATGTGATGGCATTTTTATCTCAGTGAATGAATGAAAAAATATGTTTTATAAATATACCATCATTTTGGCAAAAGGAAAATTCTTCGTAGCCACGTGGGTAAATATTGTTCATTAAGGTAAATCCGAAAAATTCTTTAAAAATCATTAGCAGCAGCTTATATGAAAGACAATAAATATTTAATAAAATACATCTTTAACCCTTTCAGGAAGACTTTAACCTTTTCTTCTTTTGCTAAAATGTTTAAATGATTGTATGGCACCAGAATTTATAAACAAATTTATTTGAAAATAAGTAATAGCATTTCTTCAGTTGCATAATAAAATGAAATATTTATTCCAACATTTTGCTGCCAGTGTGGTATTTGAGGATTAAAATTACGTGGTATAAAAATATACCACGGCCTTTCAAAGGATTAGAGAGACTTTTTATCGTTTTATCAGTCTTCTATTAGAAACATATTTATTATTAGTAGCAACATAATTTTAATTTCATGTTGCTGTGAACAGAAATAATACTTGTTGCATTTTAACAACCAGGCGTGCAATACAGCGGGTATTGCATGGTTTATATTCCGTATTGTTTTTATTTTCCGCAAGGATGTAACAATTTTCTAACGTACAGATTCAAGAAGAATATCCATAAAGCATTTTTGGTACAACTTATTTAATAAATGTTGCAACAAAATTTTATGTGAAGTTGGTAAGTAAAATTGGAATGTTAGTTGTAGTACTAGAAGGCAAGCATTTGTTCACAAAATATGAAATACAACTCTTAAAAGACTTAAGTCTGCTCGTAAGTACACTTCCCGATTCCCCTCGCTAATGTTAATCCTATGGGCGTAGGATGCATTCGTATATTTAAAATATCTCATCAGGAAATTAACATTTTTAGCTTCTGTTTGCTGTGTACTGTTCTTAAAGGAAATATCTTTTTTTCTTAGTTGTCTAAATATTTCTAAAATATTTGCTTAATTTATAACTTTATGTGTTAAAATCTTAGCAAAACGGAATAAGATTTTAACACTTTACATAAAATTAAGTATATATTTTAGAATTTGACAACTAAGAGAAACCGAGACATCCTTTAAGAACAGTACAAAAAAAAACAGAAGTTAAAAATATTAATTTCCTGAGGTGATATTTTAAATATACGAATGCATCGTACGCCCATAGGATTAACATTATCAAGGGAAATCGGGAAGTTCACTGACGCATAGTGTGGTATTTAGTCCCAAAACACGGACAAAAATGATTTTTTTAAATCGGTTTCCTACCCTGTATATTATTCCTCAAATAGTTTAATAGTTACTGCATCCAAACCCGAAACGTGCAATGCGCTAGTACAACACAGCTCGCCACGCGATCAGTCCGAAGTTGCCGTTCGCTTCCAGTGGTCCTGTGATTTTACGATGCTCTCAGATTTTAGTGTTTTAAAATCTCTTGTTGTTTTGTGT
The DNA here is from genome assembly GCA_963931845.1 of Maratus michaelseni. Lineage (NCBI taxonomy): Eukaryota > Metazoa > Arthropoda > Arachnida > Araneae > Salticidae > Maratus > Maratus michaelseni. The sequence goes on along the minus strand of OZ007589.1, from coordinate 259,419,011 downwards.
CTAAGCAATTTAGTGGTTGTTGTTGTGATGGATTATTCTTAACCGGGTATATACTTTATACACACTACATTTACCTAATGAATATCCTGCGGATTTTTTGTCTATATGGTCGACAACTTAGGTATAGTTAATAGTGGCATAAATAATTATTTATAATATTTAGAAAGGATTTTGTTATATTTTTAAACATATTTAAGCGATGAAAACTATTGTGTAATATGCAGTACTTAGTATACAAGGCAATTATAAAAAAATCAGCCGCCCGAAACCGCCCCCCCCCCTTATTTTTAACGAATTTTTTTTATTGATTCCTACAATGTTTTATATAAATTACTGCTATTTTTTTTTTGTAACAGGGCCTTCTGAATTGAGATCTATGACTCGAAATGAGTTGTATATCATCATGCAATGCTCAAATGAGACAACATTTGATGGAAATCATCAATTTATAGAGAAAGAATTATTGAGAAATTATTCTGAAGGTGATCCAAGGATAGCTGAGATGAAGCAAAAGCTCTCCGTTATTAAAAATCAGACCAAACAAAAATGGGTAGCTACTCATAAAAACAAGGACAATATTTGGAAAAAGCAATACTAATACAAAATTAATACAGAAGAATTTGAAAAATATTGCTAAGAGACGGCTGAACTGTATGTGTCGCTATATGGTTTTTATCCCATGTCCCTTACAATGCACAAGGTATTTCGTCATGGAGCAGACGTTATAAAAAAAGCTATTCTGCCAATAGGCCAACTATCTGAAGACGCTGCAGAAGCTCGCAATAAACATATTAGGTCATTTAAATTAAACTACAGAAGAAAGTTTTTGCGAGTGGCCTGTGCATTGATGTCCTGAAAGGCTTCTTTTAACTTCTGACACCCTAATAACTGGCATGAAATGCAACACAAACTAGTTAATATGGCGAAAAGAAAGCCCTTATCGTCTGAAGTTTTACATCTGTTATCAGAAAGTGATATTACAAATGTTAATAATCTTAAAGACAGAGTAATAGTGATGAAGGTGATGAATAAATGCTTTCATTTATAAATAAGACTTTATTTTAGCGTTTTCACTCTACAATTAAAATAAAAAAGAAATCTGCTCACTTAAACTGAGGACATTGAGATCACAGGCTTTTCACACTAATTGTATGTTATACTCTTGCCTCTCGAAAAATAAGGAAATTGACTATACATTAAGGGGATCATCCCCCCATTCCCCCCTTTATATTTAACCTATGAACCCCCAAAACTAACCAGAGAAGTGCTTTATTACAATGAATATATATACAAAATTTGAAGAAAATCGGATAATTCTGCATGAAGAACTCACTTATCTAAATTAAGGGGGAGTTAGCCCCCCGTCCCCCCCCCCTTTTATACTTAACCAATGAACCCCCAAAACTAATCAAAGAAGCGCCTTATCACAATGGACCTATAAACAAAATTTGAAGCAAAACGGTTATTTCTATCAAGAGTTATCGCGTTACGTACATACATACGTACATACTTACGTACATTACATACATACGTACGTACATACAGAACCGACGGGAACATTAGCTCTCAGGCTTTGATAGCCTGTGAGCTACTAAAAACGTAGATGTGTAGCTTTTAGAGGTATAAAATAATTTTGGCCATGTTTTGGGACTAAATACCACACTGTGTGACGTGCAGCCTTAAGATTTATATAAACAAGTATAGTAGAGTTCCGATTATCCTAATCCCGCTTAAACCGAGTTACTGAAAAAAGAAATTACGGCTATTTTTTACCATTCTGACCAGAAAATCAGAGTTCTAATTTGTTAAATTAAATGTCCGTCAAAAAAAAAAGAAAAGAAAAGAAAAGAAAAGAAAAGGATTGATGCATTGCGAAGGTTTAAGTTCGATTTAAAAAGTTATTGAGTAGATTGCGGTTATGTAGATTCCGTATATGTTGGCAACAATGCAATGGAGTAATATTACAGCAAAGAACCGTTTAACAACCAACAAAGGAAAAAATATCAACGATTTCTTCAAATGATCAATTTTATTCCCCATTTTTATATATAAAAAAAGCAACGGAAGTGTACATCAAAGAACTGTAAGTAGTATCATAAAAGTTAATAAATTCCATATAAATTTATATTTTATCTCCTTAGTCACAGTCAGTGACGATTTATGTAATCCGGTTTATCAGAGTTTTTTCCTTATCCGAGGCAAACTTGGTCCATATTAACTCAGTTAATCGGGACTCTACTATATTTTAAAATGTATCATAAATATATAAATCATTGCCATGCTATGCTAAAAAAATTTTCATGGAATTAACAGCTATACGAAGTACGTGATCATTACATTAGACGTTAACAGCGTCACCGTTTTTGACAAATAATATTCCAGATGACATTCATTATATACATGTATCCTACTTTTTATAATATACGCTGTGTTTGATTTATGAAAAAAGTTACGTGACAATTTCTGCTTAATATAGAGTTATAAGAGAAAATTAAATACCCACAGAAAATAAAATATCTAGAGAGAAAGTCGTGCATCACATATATCTTTAATAAATGCTTTCACGTATTTAATGTAAATATTCTTCAGAACATACACGTATAAATGATTTATTATTACTGAAACCACGGTGTTTGCATATGATTTATACAAAAGAAAAAGCTAAAATTTCTGAACATTTTTATTTATTTTTATTTTCCTATTTCTATTGTTATTTGTTTAGACTTTTCTTTCTTTCTTTTTAATTCTCTATCAAAAAAGTCTATGCTCTCTTCATATCGAAATAATATCAAATTGTTATAATTACACCCTTTTATTTAATTTGTTTTTTGTATGTAAGGATGGAATTTTGTAATTGATTTTTTTACCCACTTCCTGATATGTTAGCATTATAAATATTATGATTCATTATAAACATTATTATACTCTCTTCAAATCGAAATAATATCAAATTGATATAATTACACCCTTTTATTTAATTTGTTTTTTGTATGTAAAGGTGGAATTTTGCAATTGATTTTTCACTCATTTCCTGATATGCTAGCATTATAAACATTATGATTCATTATAAACATTATTATACTCTCTTCATATCGAAATAATATCAAATTGATATAATTACACCCTTTTATTTAATTTGTTTTTTGTATGTAAAGGTGGAATTTTGCAATTGATTTTTCACTCATTTCCTGATATGCTAGCATTATAAACATTATGATTAATTATAAACATTATTATACTCTCTTCATATCGAAATAATATCAAATTGATATAATTACACCCTTTTATTTAATTTGTTTTTTGTATGTAAAAGTGGAATTTTGTAATTGATTTTTCACTCACTTCCTGATATGCTAGAATTATATACATTATGATTCATTATAAACATTATTATAATCTCTTCATATCGAAATAATATCAAATTGATATAATTACACCCTTTTATTTAATTTGTTTTTTGTATGTAAGGATGGAATTTTGTAATTGATTTTTTTACTCACTCCCTGATATGCTAGCATTATTAACATTATGGTTTATTATAAACATTATTATACTCTCTTCAAATTGAAACAATATCAAATTGATATAATTACACACTTTTATTTAATTTGTTTTTTGTATGCAAAGGTGGAATTTTTAAATTGGTTTTTCACTCACTTCCTGATATGCTAGCATTATAAACATTATGATTAATTATAAACTTTATCATACTCTCTTATCAAAATAATATCAAATTGATGTAATTACACCCTTTTATTTAATTTGTTTTTTGTATGTAAAGATAGAATTTTATAATTGATTTTTCACTCAGTTCCTGATATGCTAGAATTATATACATTATGATTCATTATAAACATTATTATACTCTCTTCATATCGAAATAATATCAAATTGATATAATTACACCCTTTTATTTAATTTGTTTTTTGTATGTAAAGATGAAATTTTGTAATTTATTTTTCTCTCACTTCCTGATATGCTAGAATTATATACATTATGATTCATTATAAACATTATTATACTCTCTTCAAACCTTAATAATATCAAATTGATATAATTACACCCTTTTATTTAATTTGATTTTTGTATGTAAAAGTGGAATTTTGTAATTGATTTTTCACTCACTTCCTGATATGCTAGCTTTACAAATATTATAAAAATGAGTGTGTTTCCGATGATAATACAACATTTTAATATTTTTAGAACTTAATTAAAATTTAATAAATTAATTTTAAGGTATTTATCCGTTAGCTGGCATCAGGTGATCAATCTTCAACTTATGGTTACAACTGTTTACGAGTTAAAAAACAATGGAGTTAATTAGACGCCAAACCACTCTTGCCCACATACGCCAAATGGCTGTGAAACTACAACAACGAAATATTTTTAACACTAAACAGTAGAAAATATAGACGAAAAATGAACTGTAATATCTTTCTTTAGAAAATGCCTTTTATAATTTAATAGTTTAATGTCAATTACATAATGATTACATGTTGAAAAAACAGTTTAGAAATCTAGAATAGAAAATTTAAATAACCCTTTTTTTCCTGTTGTCATATATTAAAAAACAAACAACAAATATTATAGTTTTTTAAATAAATTTGCCAATTTGCGCATTCTATTAAGTGTAAATAGAAGCGGTGACTTTTCAATATTCGGGACCCACGCCAAATTAGCGTTTTGTAACGGAAGTATTTTGAAACTACATAAATCAGGGTTGCTACGGGTCAGGGAATTTTTCAAAAATACAATACCAGTATTTTCTTATAAAATAACTCGCCTTATTTAATCATGCGATTATATAAGGCAATTTATCCTATCTACTGTCTTTCTAACCTACTAGAAAATACTGGTACATACCATGAAAATTTCCCTGACCCGCAGCAACCCTGATAAATTCCAATCAGGAAATTAGTCATAGTTGTTAAGATAAACATTGAATGTTTTAAAAAAAAAGGTTTAAAAATATTTTTTATTACGATAATATGGGAATAATACAGGAAAAATATACGAATATAATGCGAAATATACGACTGTATAGTTTGTAACGATTGTATTGGCTGTACCTCTTCATAACAGAATAATATCATAGTGATATAATTTTATCAAATTAAAATTTGCTAAATAAACCTATGTTTCTGATCATGTAAATCACATTTAAACAAAACTAAAATGAAAAAAGAAACATTCTTCAAACAAAAATAAAGCAGTGAGGTACTAAATATACATCCTACATTATATTATAAACAACCAAACCATCTTAGAGGAATATAAAAGACATTTACCCTATTGGCAGGGGCTGGCAAAAATCAATGCTTCTCTACCCACCTCCTTTGCGAAATTTAATTGTTTAGCAAAGGTTACCGTATACGTCTTTAAATCTTCTGGCTTTTTCAAGAAAATATTTTCAATAGTTTCCAAATATTTTCGAAACACTGACCAAAAAATTCTCAAACATTATATAAAGTTGCATTCAAAGTGAAATCTCATACGCAGATATTTTAAGATGAATAAAACATTTGTGTTTCAACGCAAGCTGCAGTAGAAACAAAAAGACTATTTAACTTCCAAAGTATTCAGGGATTTTCCGAGCCTATTTTGAAATGCAGTTTAATTCCGAGCACAATTTATTAAAGCTAGTAATTTGCTCAAACTTTTCATGATGAATTTTACATATTTCATAAAAGGCTGTTTTATAAGGCATTTGCATTAAAGTATTAATTTCAAGGAGAAACATTCAATCTTTATATTTAAATACTGCTTTATATTCCTCTTAAGGTCTTACACAATCATTTGAGGAAATATATGCGAATGATAAGAGGTGATATAATGTAATTTTGGCTCTAAATTCTAGAAATGCAGAAAATTGAAATATTTATACAGATCGAAGCTATGTTTCTGAAAAGAAAATGGGAATCGCAATTACACTAAAGATACGGGTTTTTTACTTTGTAAAAAGTTAGAAATTATTAATAAAGGTTAATTAACGCTTGTCAAGTACGAGATTTTACTAATAGAAGCATTCATATTTAAATCAGATAATAAGGTCTATAATAAATTTATATATACTGCACGGAAAAAAAATATTTTTAAAAGTCCTTATTATGAAATGGATATATTTCGATACATAAAACGTATTTAAATTTCAAATATATGTGCTGTTGTTGTTTTAAATTTTACAAAGTTAAACTTTAATTGAGCTAATAAATGCGTCATATTTTGATAGATTCAAAAGAGAAAGTTGTACAAATAGACTAATTTATTTACTTTAGGCCCCCCCAAGGCAATCATCTCGAAACGAAAATTGATGCTATTGAGACGCCAAAAAATTAATACTTACCTATCCAACTCCTTTACAAAATTTAATTGTTTTGCAAAAGTCAACTTGTACGCTTTTAAATCTTTTGACTTTTCCAAGAAAATATTCTCAATAGTTTCCAAATATTTTCGAAATACTGACCAAAAAATTCTCAAACATTACATAAAGTTGCATTCAAAGAGAAATCTCAGATGCAGATATTTTAAGCTGAATAAAACATTTGTGTTTCAACGCAAGCTGCAGTAGAAACAAAAAGATTATTTAACTTCCAAAGGATTCAGGGATTTTCCGAGCCTATTTTGAAATGCAGATTAATTCCGAGCACCATTTATTTAAGCTAGCCATTTGCTCAAACTTTTCATGATGGCTTTTACATATTTCATAAAAGGCTGTTTTATAAGGCATTTGCATTAAAGTATTCGTTTCAAGAAGAAACTTTCAATCTTTATATTTAAATACTGCTTTATATTCCTCTTTAGGTCTTAGACAATCATTTGAGGAAAGATATGCAAATAATAAGAGGTGATATAATTTAATTTTAGCTCTGAATTCTTGAAATGCAGAAAATTGAAATATTTATACAGATCGAAGCTATGTTTCTGAAAAGAAAATTGGAATCGCAATTACGTTAAAAATACGGGTACTTTATAAAAAGTAAGAAAATAGTATTAAAAGTTTATTCACGCTTTTCAAGTACGAGATTTTAGTAATAGAAGCATTCATATTTAACTCAGATAATAAGGTCTATAATAAATTAATGTGTACTGTATGGGAAAAAATATTTTTGAAGTCCTTTTTATGTAATGGATATATTCTAATACATAAACAATACATAAAAAGTATTTCAATTTCAAGCATTTTTTTTAAGTTTACAAAGTTAAACTTAAATGTTCTAATAAATACGTCATATTTTAGTCAGTTCAATGAAGAATCTTGTACAAGTAGCTCGACTTCTGTACTTTAAGCTCAAAGGCACAGCATTCCAAAACGAAATTGATCCTTCCGTGTTGCCAAAAAGCAATGCTTATTTCTCCAACTCCTTCATAAAATTTAATTGTTTTGCAAAAGTCAACATATACGCTTTGAAATCTTCTGACTTTCCCAAGAGAATATTTTCAGTACTTTCTAAATATTTCCGGATTCTGATTTTTAAAAAATCCACCTTAAACATTACATAAAGTTGCATTCAAAGAATAACCTCAGGAGCAAAGATTTTAAGCTGAATAAACCATTTGCGTTTCAACGCAAGCTGAAGCAGAAACAAAGAGACTACTTAACTTCAAAAGGATTCTGTGATTTTCCAAGACTATTTTGAAATTCAGATTAATTCCGAACACCATCTATTTAAGCTGGCCATTTGCTCAAACTTTTCATGATAACTTCTCCATATTTCATAAAAGTCTGTTTTATAAGCATTTGCATTAAAATATTCATTTCAAGGAGAAACTTTCAATCTTTAGATTTAAATACTGCTTTATACACTAGATTTCCAATGATGACCGGTCACTTGCGATTTTAGACGTTTTGTTAAATATCTGGAAAGATACATGAGGAATTATCCTGGAACTTCAGGAGTGTAAACAACATGATAAACGTCATATATTTCCGCGAAGGTTTTTTCCCGAAACCCCATAAGGGGCCGTCAACAAATTGAAGAAAAACGAATATATTTTGGATAACCCTGTAAAAACTAATATTGCAAAAGCATTCAAACTGTAGATTATGATTAAGTGGATTATTGTAATAATTTGGGTTCATTTGTATGAAGATAGCATGTATACTCAAAGAAAAATTCAGGTTTTTATAAAAACAGTCCCAAATTTTACCAATTTGTTTGTTTATAATTTGCAGAGTTTTTAATATAAAAACAAGTTTTTTTTAGAAAATATGACAAACAAAATTATACACAATACCCTGTAATCAGAATTAAAAATAATAAAAATTGTATGAAAAATGAGCAGGATTACTAAATATTGTTTCACTGCGGATGCGCGAATTCAATCAAAATATACTGTGCATAATATATTAGCTAAATGTATAGGCCAACATTTATGAAAGTCTCAAAAACATAGCTTGAAAATTCTGATAGTAATCGTCGCTAGAATAAGCTCGAATTTCGCTGTTCCCAAAAGAAAGCAAAAAGATGAGTGGTTGTATCAAATGTAGAATGAGAGACACTTCATTCTTATTATGTCAACTTTGATAAGCTAGTACATTTGGATACAACCCCTCATCTTTTTGCTTCCTTTTGGGAACAGCGAAATTCGAGCTTATTCTATCGACGATTACTATCATAATTTTCAAGCTATGTTTTAGAGACTTTCATAAAAGTTGGACCAAATTATTTTTGACGGCCCCTTATGGGGTTTCGGGAAAAAATCTTCGCGGAAATATATGACGTGTATCATGTTGTTTACACTCCTGAAGTTCCAGGATAATTCCTCGTGTATCTTTCCAGATATTTAACAAAACGTCTAAAATCGCAAGTGACCGGTCATCATTGGAAATATAGTGTATTCTTTTTCAGGTCTTGCACAATCATTTGAGGAAAAACTTACGAATGATACGAAGTGGTATAATTTGATTTTAGCTCTGAATTCTTGAAATGCAGAAAACTAAAATATATTTATACAGATCGAAACTATGTTTCTAAAAACAAAATAGAAATTGCACTTACGTTAAAAATACGAGCTTTTACTTTATAAAAAGTTAGAAATTATTAATAAAAGTTAATTAACGCTTTTCAAGTACGATATTTTATTAATAGAAGCATTCACATTCAAATCAAATAATAAGGTCTATAATACATTTATATATACAGCACGGAAAAAAAAATTAAGTCCTTATTATGAAATAGATATATTTCAATACATAAAACGCATTTCAATTTCAAGCATATGTGCTGATTTTGTTGTTTTAAATTTTACAAAGTTAAACTTTAATTGTGCTAATAAATACGTCATTTTTTTAATAGATTCAATGTAGAAAGTAGTACAAATAGACTAATTTATTAACTGTAGGCCCCATGGCAGAGTATCCCGAAACGAAAATTGATCCTATTGGGGGGATAAAAATCAATACTTACCTATCCAACTCTTGTACAAAGTTTAATTGTTTTGCAAAAGTCAACTTGTACGCTTTTAAATCTTCTGACTTTTCCAAGAAAATATTCTCAATAGTTTCTAAATATTTACGAATTCTGAGCAGAAAAATTCTTCTCAAACATTTTATAAAGTGGAATTCAAAGAGAAATCTCAGAATCCAAGATGATTATCTCAATAAACCGCTTGTATTCCAGTGCATGATGCAATAGAAACAAAAGGACTACCTAACTTGCAAAGCATTCTGAGATTCTCCGAGCTTATTTTGAAATGCAGATTAATTCCGAGCGCCATTCATTTAAGCTAGCCATTTGCTCAAACTTTTCATGATGGCTTTTACATATTTCATAAAAGGCTGCTTTATAAGGCATTTGCATTAAAGTATCCATTTAAAGAAGAAAGTTTCAATCTTTTATATTTAAATACTGCTTTATATTCCTCTTCAGGTCTTACACAATCATTTGAGGAAAGCTATGCGAATGATAAGAGGTGATATAATTTAATTTTGGCTCTAAATTCTTGAAATGCAGAAAATTGAAATATTTATACAGATCGAAGCTATGTTTCTGAAAAGAAAATGGGAATCGCAATTACGTTAAAAATACGGGTACTTTATAAAAAGTAAGAAAATAGTATTAAAAGTTTATTCACGCTTTTCAAGTACGAGATTTTAGTAATAGAAGCATTCATATTTAACTCAGATAATAAGGTCTATAATAAATTAATGTGTACTGTATGGGAAAAAATATTTTTGAAGTCCTTTTTATGTAATGGATATATTCTAATACATAAACAATACATAAAAAGTATTTCAATTTCAAGCATTTTTTTTTAAGTTTACAAAGTTAAACTTAAATGTTCTAATAAATACGTCATATTTTAGTCAGTTCAATGAAGAATCTTGTACAAGTAGCTCGACTTCTGTACTTTAAGCTCAAAGGCACAGCATTCCAAAACGAAATTGATCCTTCCGTGTTGCCAAAAAGCAATGCTTATTTCTCCAACTCCTTCATAAAATTTAATTGTTTTGCAAAAGTCAACATATACGCTTTGAAATCTTCTGACTTTCCCAAGAAAATATTTTCAGTACTTTCTAAATATTTCCGGATTCTGATTTTTAAAAAATCCACCTTAAACATTACATAAAGTTGCATTCAAAGAATAACCTCAGGAGCAAAGATTTTAAGCTGAATAAACCATTTGCGTTTCAACGCAAGCTGAAGCAGAAACAAAGAGACTACTTAACTTCAAAAGGATTCTGTGATTTTCCAAGACTATTTTGAAATTCAGATTAATTCCGAACACCATCTATTTAAGCTGGCCATTTGCTCAAACTTTTCATGATAACTTCTCCATATTTCATAAAAGTCTGTTTTATAAGCATTTGCATTAAAATATTCATTTCAAGGAGAAACTTTCAATCTTTAGATTTAAATACTGCTTTATACACTAGATTTCCAATGATGACCGGTCACTTGCGATTTTAGACGTTTTGTTAAATATCTGGAAAGATACATGAGGAATTATCCTGGAACTTCAGGAGTGTAAACAACATGATAAACGTCATATATTTCCGCGAAGGTTTTTTCCCGAAACCCCATAAGGGACCGTCAACAAATTGAAGAAAAACGAATATATTTTGGATAACCCTGTAAAAACTAATATTGCAAAAGCATTCAAACTGTAGATTATGATTAAGTGGATTATTGTAATAATTTGGGTTCATTTGTATGAAGATAGCATGTATACTCAAAGAAAAATTCAGGTTTTTATAAAAACAGTCCCAAATTTTACCAATTTGTTTGTTTATAATTTGCAGAGTTTTTAATATAAAAACAAGTTTTTTTTAGAAAATATGACAAACAAAATTATACACAATACCCTGTAATCAGAATTAAAAAATAATAAAAATTGTATGAAAAATGAGCAGGATTACTAAATATTGTTTCACAGCGCATGCGCGAATTCAATCAAAATATACTGTGCATAATATATTAGCTAAATGTATAGGCCAACTTTTATGAAAGTCTCAAAAACATAGCTTGAAAATTCTGATAGTAATCGTCGCTAGAATAAGCTCGAATTTCGCTGTTCCCAAAAGAAAGCAAAAAGATGAGTGGTTGTATCAAATGTAGAATGAGAGACACTTCATTCTTATTATGTCAACTTTGATAAGCTAGTACATTTGGATACAACCCCTCATCTTTTTGCTTCCTTTTGGGAACAGCGAAATTCGAGCTTATTCTATCGACGATTACTATCATAATTTTCAAGCTATGTTTTAGAGACTTTCATAAAAGTTGGACCAAATTATTTTTGACGGCCCCTTATGGGGTTTCGGGAAAAAATCTTCGCGGAAATATATGACGTGTATCATGTTGTTTACACTCCTGAAGTTCCAGGATAATTCCTCGTGTATCTTTCCAGATATTTAACAAAACGTCTAAAATCGCAAGTGACCGGTCATCATTGGAAATATAGTGTATTCTTTTTCAGGTCTTGCACAATCATTTGAGGAAAAACTTACGAATGATACGAAGTGGTATAATTTGATTTTAGCTCTGAATTCTTGAAATGCAGAAAACTAAAATATATTTATACAGATCGAAACTATGTTTCTAAAAACAAAATAGAAATTGCACTTACGTTAAAAATACGAGCTTTTACTTTATAAAAAGTTAGAAATTATTAATAAAAGTTAATTAACGCTTTTCAAGTACGATATTTTATTAATAGAAGCATTCACATTCAAATCAAATAATAAGGTCTATAATACATTTATATATACAGCACGGAAAAAAAAATTAAGTCCTTATTATGAAATAGATATATTTCAATACATAAAACGCATTTCAATTTCAAGCATATGTGCTGATTTTGTTGTTTTAAATTTTACAAAGTTAAACTTTAATTGTGCTAATAAATACGTCATTTTTTTAATAGATTCAATGTAGAAAGTAGTACAAATAGACTAATTTATTAACTGTAGGCCCCATGGCAGAGTATCCCGAAACGAAAATTGATCCTATTGGGGGGATAAAAATCAATACTTACCTATCCAACTCTTGTACAAAGTTTAATTGTTTTGCAAAAGTCAACTTGTACGCTTTTAAATCTTATGACTTTTCCAAGAAAATATTCTCAATAGTTTCTAAATATTTACGAATTCTGAGCAGAAAATTCTTCTCAAACATTTTATAAAGTGGAATTCAAAGAGAAATCTCAGAATCCAAGATGATTATCTCAATAAACCGCTTGTATTCCAGTGCATGATGCAATAGAAACAAAAGGACTACCTAACTTGCAAAGCATTCTGAGATTCTCCGAGCTTATTTTGAAATGCAGATTAATTCCGAGCGCCATTCATTTAAGCTAGCCATTTGCTCAAACTTTTCATGATGGCTTTTACATATTTCATAAAAGGCTGCTTTATAAGGCATTTGCATTAAAGTATCCATTTAAAGAAGAAAGTTTCAATCTTTTATATTTAAATACTGCTTTATATTCCTCTTCAGGTCTTACACAATCATTTGAGGAAAGCTATGCGAATGATAAGAGGTGATATAATTTAATTTTGGCTCTAAATTCTAGAAATGCAGAAAATTGAAATATTTATACAGATCGAAACTACGTTTCTGAAAAATAAATGGGAATCGCAATTACATTAAAGATACGGGTAGTTACTTTGTAAAAAGTTAGAAAATAGTAATAAAAGTTAATTCACGCTTTTCAAGTGCGAGATTTTAGTAATAAAAGCATTCATATTTAAATCAGATAATAAGGTCTCTAATAAATTTAAATGTAGTGTATGGAAAAAAATATTTTTAAAGTCCTTCTTATGTAATGGATATATTCTAATACATAAAATGTATTTCAATTTCAAGCATATGTTTTTTTTTTCAAGTTTACAAAGTTAAACTTAAATGTTCTAATATATGCGTCATATTTTAGTCGGTTCAATGAAGGATATTGTACAAGTAGCTCGACTTCTGTACTTTAAGCTCAAAGGCACAGCATTCCAAAACGATAGTGATCCTGTCGTGTTGCTAAAAATCACTGTTTATTTATCAAACTCATTCATAAAATTTAATTGTTTTACAAAAGTCAACATATACAATTTGAAATATTCTGACATTCCCAAGAAAATATTTTGAGTACTTTCTAAATATTTCCGGGTTCTGACCAAAAAAATTCCACCTTAAACATTATATAAAGTTGCATTCAAAGAATAACCTCAGGAGCAAAGATTTTAACTGAATAAACCATTTGCGTTTCAACGCAAGCTGAAGTAGAAATAAAGAGACTACTTAACTTCAAAAGGATTCTGAGATTTTCCAAGACTATTTTGAAATTCAGATTAATTCCGAACACCATCTATTTAAACTGGCCATTTGCTCAAACTTTTCAAGATAGCTTCTCCATATTTCATAAAAGGCTGTTTTATAAGGCATTTGCATTAAAGTATTCATTTTCAGGAGAAACTTTCAATTTTTATATTCAAATACTGCTTTATATTCTTTTTCAGGTCTTGCACAATCATTTGAAGAACGATTTTCAAATTATAAGAAGTGGTATAATTTGATTTTAGTTCTGAATTCTTGAAATGCCGAAAACTGAAATATTTATACAGATCGGAACTATGTTTCTAAAAAGAAAATAGGAATTGCACTTTCGTTAAAAAGGCGAGTTTTTACTTTGGAAAAAGTTAGAAATTATTAATAAAAGTTAATTAACTCTTTTTAAGTATGAGATTTTTCAAACAGAAACATTCATATTTAAATCAGATAATCAGGACTATAATAATAAGGGTCTATAATAAATTTATATATACTACATTGAAAAAATTATTTTAAAAATCGGTCTTATACAATAGATATATTCCAATACATCGACAATAAATAGAAAGTATTTCAATTTTAAGCATATACGTATTTTTTTTTTTCAAATTTACAAAATTACACTTGGATGTTTTAGCAAATGCGTCATATTTTAGAAGATTGAATCAAGAAGGTTGTACAAGTAGCTTGACTTACATAGTTTAGACCCAAAGGCACAGCATCCCAAAACGAAAATGGATCACATTGAAATGCTAAAAATCAATGCTTATCTAATAGAAACTGTATAAGCTACTTCTTTTATAAAGTTTAATTTTTTGCGAAAATCAACATATGGGACAAAATCTCATAAGTATGATTTCTCAGTCCTAGTATATATTTCTCGGCATTTCTTTGGAATATAAATTCTCATTTAATGTTAAAATGTTTATCTGCAATTGTTTTAAAGTATTAATTTACTTCAACTGTGAAAATCTATTGTTTAATCTTTAAAATGTTATTTAAATATCTCAAAAGTCACTACTGTCTTTTGTCCTAAGTCCATAACTTGATCATTAAAACCATCAACAAACAATAATTATTAGAAATTTTTGAAAAAACAATGCATTTATTATAAATATGAATATCGTGGAGCATAATAATATAATTTTGATATAAGTAAAATGTGTAATATTTGTTACTGTTGGATTTAACGTTGGATGCCTCACTTTTTTGGTCACTACTATCCCGGTGCATGAATTTTCTGATATTTCCACCAGATGGCAGTATTCAGTCATTTTCAGTATTGTTTCCACTAAGGAAGAACATGTTGTTCTTAGAAAGGCGCCATTGTTCATAAAGAAGATTTTTGTAAGTAAAGGTAAGTGTATCTTTATTAACTGTTACTACTGTCCCCATTGTTAATTTAAATATTGATATTTATAGATTAACCAATATCTAGCCATTTAATCATAGCTTTGATATATCTTTGAAAATAGTGCATACAACATTCTAAAAACGTTCTTTTTTTAGAAACGTGGCAAACTTTCAAAAAATGTCACTACTGTCCCAGCCACTTCTGTCCGTTACAATTTGTGTTTTGTCTGATAAAAACAGCCATATCATATTTATTTTTCAATAACGTTTGTGCCCATCTACTAATTCTTATTATGTAATATAACGGTTATTATTAAAAATTCAAATTGAGCATAATATGAGACTTTTAAAATCAGAGAGATATCAGGAGAAAATCAACAGCCAAAAATCACACTTATGACATTTTGTCCCATATATGGTTTTAAATCTTCTGACTTTTCCAAGAAAATATTTTCATTAGTTTCCAAATATTTCCTAATTCTAAAAATCCTCAAACAAGAAGCAGAAGAAGACAAATCTCAGAAGCAGAGATTGTAAGTTGGATAAGCCATTTGTGTTCCAACGCAAACTGGATTAGAAACAAAAAAGACTACTCAACTTCTAAATGATTCTGGGATTTTCCGAGCCTATTTTGCAATTCAAATTAATTCCGAAAGCTATTTATTTAAGCTAGTCATTTGCTCAAACTTTTCGTGATAGCTACTCCATATTTCATAAAAGCCTATTTTATAAGACATTTGCATTGAAGAATTCATTTCAAGGAGAAACTTTCAATCTTTATATTTAAATACTGCTTTATATTCTTTTTCAGCTCTTACATAATAAACTAGAATAATTAAATATACAGGGTGTTTTTTTTTTTAAACTGACGTTATTCAGAGACGCCTGTAGCTCGTTCTAATAACTGGATTGACACAAAATTTTGTGAATGGACTAAGAAAACCATGGGAAAAAAGATTCCAACAAAAAAAATTAGTTCCAATCACCGCCGATAGGGGGAAATGTGGCGCTGTAATTGAAAAAAAAAAACATCAGAAACAGACAAAATTAATAATTTGGATAAAATGCCATGTTTTATTCATCATTTACACTTTCCCTTTCGTTGATCGCAGTTGAAACATCCATTATCACTTTTTCTGCCACCGGTTTACGCCTCTGCCTGACTGAACTGCTAGCGAGCCTGTTTCTTCGAATTTCAGAATCATTGCTTTCAATACATTAACGGATAAAGGTCCTTTGCGCAGTTTATGGCGTGTTCTAAGTAAACGAAGAGCGGCTGGTGCATTGCACTGGTTACAATAATAGAACTTCACAAGTAACGCACGCTGCGGTAACGTGAGATTCATTTTCAACCTGAGCTGAAATTGTTTCTCATTGTTTTTCGCATGCATTTAAAACTTAAACTATTGGCGCTACTCTCGCTTGCGTAAGTAAAAATTTTCATTTTCATTTATTGCTCGTATTTTATTCTAATTCTCAGTTGCATAAATTACCACAGCGCCACATTTCCCCCTATCAGTGGTGATTGGAACTATTTTTTTTTTTGAATCTTTTTTCCCATGGTTTTCTTAGTCCATTCACAAAATTTTGTGTCAATCCAGTTATTAGAACGAGCTACAGGCGGCTCTGAATAGCGTCAGTTTAAAAAAAAAACACCCTGTATAATAAATAATAAAATAAAATAGAATAATTAGGGTTGTAGAATAAATTTAGGAGGGAAAATTTTTATGGAATAAAATTAATGAAGCGCGGACATTTAAATTTTGTAATATCTATCTATCTATATATATTAAATTTTTAGGGTTTCGTTCATCTCACAAAACCCTATTACTCCCGCTCCGTTGTCTGTCTGTCACAGAGCTACTCTCAGAAACTATGCAACTTACAGAGTTGAAACTTAGTGTATATAGCTGAAAAACAGCTATGAAGAGCTCAAAATATTAAAATTTGAAAAATTCGTATTATTTTAATAAATAGAGATAAAAAACCAAAATTCTAACAGCCTTTCCCTATTAAATTCAAACATTTTTCGTTATAGCAGATGCCAAAAATTAAAAATCCACGATGAAATTCTTTCTACAATAATTAGTTTTCTATCAGACAATTTCCACGTGAAAAATGAAAATGAAATAAAAAGTTTCACCAATTGAGAAAAATATTAATATGAAATAAAAATGATTGACGTCATAGTGGTAATAAAGCGGAAATTTTCAAAGATTTCTCAATAATACAAGGAGTATGAGTATGTGTATGTACACAAAGCAGATTAATATCACGTCATTAGAGAATTAAAAAGAAAATCTGACGTCATATTGGAAGTTTAACGAATTTTTCAGATGTTTGAGAATAATACAAAGCGAGTATCAATATGAGTAATAGAGAATAGTAAATATATGAGTTTGGGAAACATATTGAATCATGATAAATATCCGATTATGGAAATATTCGCATATTTTAACATTTTGAAGGTGTACAACATGTTTAATTTTGAAATTATTTTTTATATCGCATTTAGTCTGCGTCACAGATATTATTATCACAGAATATAATAGCCGGCTTCGCCCGTTATCGGGCTGGTTTGGATACTCGAAAAAACAAAAAAATAGACAGGTAAAATTTTTACTTTATAAAAAACAAAAAACATGAGGTTTTTTTTTTTTTTTTTTTGGTTGCTGAAGGAAATTTATTTGGTTCTATTAAAGAAAGGATAAAGTGTTTTGAAAAGAATATTAAACGAAACCCTTTGAGCGATCTTCGATCACACCTACCCACTTGTTTTTCTTTTTTACCGACTCTACAAATTTTAATTGTTTTGCAAACGCCAACATATACGCTTTTAAATCTTCTGACTTTTCGAAGAAAATATTTTCAATAATTTGCAAATATTTCCGAATTCTGAGCAGAAGAATTCTGAAACATCATGTAAAGTTGCATTCAAAGAAAAATCTCAGAAGCAAAAAGATTTTAAACTGAATGAAACATTTGTGTTTCAGCGCAAACTGAAGCAGAAACAAAAACACTACTTAACTTCTATGGGATTCCTGGATCTTTCGAGCCTATTTTGAAATTCAAATTAATTCCCAGCGCTATTTATTTAAGGTAGCCATTTGCTCAAGCATTTCGTGATAGCTATTCCATATTTCAAAAAAGTCTGCTTTATAAGCATTTGCATTAAAGTATTCATTTCAAGAAGAAATTTTCAGTCTTTTTATTTAAATACTGTGTTTATATTTATTTTTAGCTCTTACATAATCATTTTGGTAAGATATGCGATGCTAAAAATTGATATAATGTAATTTTATCTTAGCATTCAAATAATGCAGAAAGCTAAAACATTTATTCAGATCGAAACTATGTTTCTGAATCTAAAAAAAGGGAACGAAAGAAATCGCACACGTATAAATAATATAAGTAATAACTTTTGGAAAAGTTATAAATATTAATCACACTAAAAGTGTTGATTTTACAGCATAATACGGGCACCCTAGCTGCCAGTATTATACCGTAAAATTAACAGTAATAAACAGTAAAATAAGCAGTAATACGCTACCGCGCATGCGTGGTAGCGTATTACTGCTTATATTACTGTTTATTACTGTTAATTTTACGGTATAATACTGGCAGCTGGGGTGCCAGTATTATGCTGTAAAATCAACACTCTTTTCCAGTGCAGAAATAATTAACGCTTTGAAGTATGAAATATTTCTAATAAAAGCATTAGAATTTAAATTGCGGAAATGTATGTGGATGATAAGGAATGGTGTAATTAAATTTCAGCTCAGCATTCTTGAAACCCAGAAAATTGAAATATTCATTCAGATCAAGACTATGTTTCTGAATAACAAAAAAATAGGAATCTCACTTACATTAAAAATACGAGTTTTTAGTCTTGAAAAAGTTAGAAATTATTAACAAAAATTAATTAATATTTTTGAAGCACAAGGTATTCTTAATAAAATCATTCATATTTAAATCAAATTATAAGGTCTATAATAAATTTATAT
This sequence comes from Maratus michaelseni, assembly GCA_963931845.1. Classification (NCBI taxonomy): domain Eukaryota; kingdom Metazoa; phylum Arthropoda; class Arachnida; order Araneae; family Salticidae; genus Maratus; species Maratus michaelseni. The sequence goes on along the minus strand of OZ007589.1, from coordinate 259,399,894 downwards.
AACATTGCACAGAAAAAAATACTTTTTTAAATCTTTCTTATATAACGGGTATATTCCAATATATGAATTTTACATGAGACGGTATTTCAATTTTAAGCATATATGTATTTTTAGGTAGATTTCGTAAGAAATACTACCTATTACATTCTCCCCTATATTGGATTTTCTGAAAAATCCTTGCAGATATACGCCGATCAGGACTTTTAGAACCCCAAAACCACCCCACCCCCACTTCAAAACTTTATTTATCTATCTCTCTATCTATATCACTTTTTTATGGATACGATAACTTCCATAATTCTGCACAAATCTCTTCCAAATTATTACATAAAATAAAGGGGCAGAAAATATCGGTGAAGTTCGTTAATGGGCAAAATCAGACCAAGGAGTATGAAATGGGGAGGGGTTTTGTTTAAACAGAAAAAAAACCACAACTTCTTAATTATGATGCATATCGAATCAGTGTAAAGTTATTATTATTTCTAAGAAAAGGGCCAAATATTTATGTATGACAGATTTTTGATTTCATTAAAAATTGCCTCAAGGGCCGAAAAAAATAGGGGGATTAAGAAGAAAACAATTCATAATTTCAAGAATTCACAAGATATTAAATCCACTTAAATTTATTATAAATCTTATTAATATTATCTACAACTTTTATATTGACAAGTTTTTGATAGGACCAACTATTAGAGTAAAAAGAACATTTTTTTTTAGGGGGGAGGGGTTAGAAGAAATAAAATCACATCTCCGTTAATCCGCCACTAAGACAATAAAAGAGTATCATTGGCATGATGAAAAGTTTAGACAACCCTCAGATATTCTGTACATAGGGATTTATCTAAGGTTATCGCTAATCTTGTTTTAGTTTTTGGTGGTGAAATTAGTACTAAACTTCGAAATATACCTGTGCCTGTAGGCCGAGCCGGCAGGATTGTTTTTTATTTTAAAACTAAACTTAAATGTTCTAACAAATGTGCCATACTTTAGGATATTGGATGTAGAAGGCTGAACAATAATCCCGACATATTTTAGGCCTCAAGGCACAGACATCTGAAAACAAACATTGTTCCTATCGTGTTGCTAAAAAAACAATGCTTATCTATCCAACTACTTGACAAAGTTTAATTGTTCTGCAAAAATCAACATACGCTTTTAAATCTTCTTACATTTTCAAGAAAATATTTTCAATAGTTTCTGAATATTTTCGAATTCTGACCAGAAAAATTCACCTCAAACATTACATAAACTTGCATACAAAGAGAAATCTCGGAAGCAGAGATTTTATGTTAAATAAACCATTTGTGTTCCAGCACAAATCGAAGAAAAAAACAACAAAAAACTACAAACTTCTAAAGAATTTTGAGATTTTCCGAGCATACTTTGAAATTCAAATTAATTCCGAAAGCTATATATTTAAGCTAGCCATTTCCCCAAACTTTTCGTGATAGCTTCTCCATATTTCATAAAATGCTGTTTTATAAGGCATTTGTATTAAAGTATTCATTTCAAGAAGATACTTTCAATCTTTAGATTTAAATACTGCTTTATATTCCTTTTCAGCTCTTACATAATCATTTGTGGAAAGGTATGCGGATGATAAGGAGTGAGGTAATTAAATTTTAGCGCAGCATTCTTGAAATGCAGCAAACTGAAATATTTATTCAGATCAAAAGTATGTTTCTGAAAAAAAATTGAAATCACAATTACTTTGAAAATACGAGTTTTTACTTTGGAAAACGTTAGAAATTATTAATAAAAGTTAATTCACGCTTTTCAAGTACAAGATTTTTCTAATAAAAGTATTGATATTTAAATCATATAATAGGGTCTATAATAAATTTATACTAGATGGAACCCGTCAAAATTTGACGGCAAACAACTTCATAGTACCATAAAAATAAAAGTTATAGTTGCTTTAACTTGACAAATTTCATATTGGGGGGCATAATATGATTAAGCGGTCACAGACTTTTCCATCGATACATCACATGAGGGATGTGTGCAAAATTTAGAAAAGTACCCCTTTGGCGGGTCAAAGTAGGGGGATGGACATGGAAGATGCATAATATGATTAAGTGGTCACAGACCTTTCCAATGATATATAACATGAGGTTTTGTGCAAAATTTAAAAAGTACCCCTTGGGAGGCAAATTGGGGAGATGCGCATCGGAGATGCATAATATGATAAGTGGTCACAGACCTTTCCAATGATATATAACATGAGGGTTGTGTGCAAAATTTAGAAAGTACCCCTTGGGGGGGGGCAAAGTGGGGAGATGCACATCGGAGATGCATAATATGATTAAGCAGTCACGAACCTTTCCAACAATATATGACATGAGGGGTGTCAACAAAATTTAGAAAGTATCCCTTGGGGGGGGGCAAAGTGGGGAGATGGACATCGGAGATGTATAATATGATTAAGCAGTCATAGACCTTTCCAATGATATATAACATGAGGGTTGTGTGCAAAATTTAGAAAGTACATCTTGGGGGAGGGGGGCAAAGTGGGGAGATGGGCATCGAAGATGCATAATATGATTAAGTAGTCACAGTCCTTTCCAATGATATATAACATGAGGGTTGTGTGCAAAATTTAGAAAGTACCCCTTGGGGGGGGGCAAAGTGGAGAGATGGACATCGGAGATGTATAATATGATTAAGCGGTCACAGACCTTTCCAACAATATATGACATGAGGGGTGTCAACAAAATTTAGAAAAGTACCCCTTGAGGGGGGGGCAAAGTGGGGAGATGGACATCGGAGATAAATAATATGATTAAGTGGTCACAGACCTTTCCAATGATATACAGTAGAACCTCCATAAGTTGACCACCCAAGGGACTGTAACTAAGTGGTCAACATACGGAGGTGGTCAACTTAGGGAATTTTTAGAAAATATTTAGTACAATATTAGAAAAAAAATTAGTAAACTTATTTAGTATTCTTGAAGGAAAAATTTAGAAAAAAATTAGCACTTACTCATTTTTATTTTTACTAAAGGTACAGCAAGCACATTTTTACAATTTGTGAAATAATAATTCAATTTTTGTGTGAGTCCTCTTTTTGTTCATTAGGTAACTGCAAAAAGCACTTTCACAGTTTACAATCCATTAAGCATGCTTGGGAATTTTTCTGCAGCGAAATCTTTAAGTTGCTCCATCATGCGCTTTACATCGTCTTCCTTTAGAATTGGGTACTTTTTAGTTTCGTCGTCACTTGGATCATCATCCTCTTCGCCGTCCATTTCTTGTACCTTAGAGTCCTCACTGTGCTTAGTTGCAGAGAGTATCTTATTCAAGATTGCCTCTGGGTCTGGTTCAACACATGTTACTAACTTATCGTCCATGGTAACAATCTTCAAAATCAACTCCTTCAAAAACTGGCAAGGGAGATAGAGGAAGCTCATCCTCTTACACTGATGTTGTAGCTGTAACAAATCCAGCTTTCTTGAAGCAGTTCTTAATCGTGGTTTGCGTAAATTTATTCCAAGCAGAATTAATCCAATGAACAGCATTCAAAGCATTTACTGACGCAGCTGTTGACGATGCCAATGCAGAAGGACCGTGCTTTCATGATCACCCATTCCAGAAGTTGAGCTCTGTAGTCCACTTTGAAGGACTGAATAATGCCTTGATCTAAAGGTTGGGTTTTCGAAGTTGTGTTTGGAGGCTAATATTTTAGCTTCACATTTGGGAGATTATTCACTTTCGGGTGGCTGGAGCAGTTGTCCACGGTAAGTAGAACAGACCGCTTCTTTTTCCTCATTTCTGCGTCAATTCCTCTAACCCACTCTTCAAACAAAGCACTGGTCATCCAAGCAGATCTATTTGCTCTCCAAAAAAAGGAAGGTCTTCAGGTTTTACATTTTTAAATGCACGAGGTTTTGCGGATTTGCCAATCACCGTAAGGCTTCAATTTTTCCCCAATCATACTAGCACATAGAAGAACAGTAAAACGCTGTTTTGAAAGTTCTCCTCTTTTGCAAGTGTCACCCTTCATTACTAGGCTTCTATCAGGCATTGCTTTAAAGAAGAGACCTCACTCATCCGCATTAAAGATGTCCTCATCTTTAAAACCTTTAGCAAACTCTGGGAATTTTTCAATAAACTTCTCCACCACTTCAGCTGAAACCTCATCCGATTCCCCACACAAAACTTTTTGAGAAATCTTGTATCGTAGTTTGAATTTTTCAAACCAACCTGCTGACGCTTGGAAGTCCTCTATTTCGAATTCTTTTGCAATTTTTTTGCTAATTCCTGAAGCATATATTCCGATATTCTTGCATTGATTCATCTCATCTCTTCAAACCAACGGAACGTGGCTTTGTTAACAGCGTCGAGACACGTTTTATGAGTTTTCTTTGAAGTCCCCCGTTTTCGGAAGAATATCTTTCCAGATATTCTTCCTTGCGTTTTAAAATGTTGCTCACACCAAATTTTTTCGCTGTCTTTCTTTGGCTGCTGCTTTCCAGAAAATTAAAAAGATCCACTTTCTCCTTTAAGTTCTTTTACAGTTTTTCTTTGCGCCATTTTTAATGAAAATTCGCAAATAAACGACAGGTCCCGTCACGACGTGACGTCCAGAAAAAAAGAACAGAATGTGTTTCAGATGTGATCGATACACGTTGTTTTCCAATTCTGCGTATAGCTACATCACTAAGCAACATCCCACACTCCCCTGACATTTTTCGATAGATTCCAGGAATTCTGGCATTTCCCTTCCATTGTATCATACTGAAAGTGAACAATGAATGGAGCACCACAAGGAGGGCGAGTGTTGCTCAGATAAGCCGAATGACTGATAACGAAATTCCTGGAAACCAGAGGGAGAACAAATGTAGGAAAAAGAAAATTCAAGAAAACATCAGTGGTCAAGTTACAGAGAGTAAAACCTACTAAAAAGTGGTCAACATACAACTTACGCAGATGGTCAACATAGAGAGGTAAATCTCCATTGAAAATGCATTGTGACCATTCAAACTAATAAATTTCGGTCAACATAGAGAGGTGGTCAACGTAGAGAGGTGGTCAACTTTGGAGGTTTTACTGTATAACATGAGGATTGTGTGCAAAATTTAGAAAGTGCCCTTTGGGGGGGGGTGCAAAGTGGGGAGATGGACATCGGAGCGGCATAATATGATTAAGCTGTCACAGACCTTTCCAACAATATATCACATGAGGGGTGTCAGCAAAATTTAGAAAAGTGCCCCCCTCAGGGGGGAAGTGGCGGGATGGACCCCGGAGATGCATAACATGAATAACGGTCAAAGACTTTTCCAGCGATATATCACATGAGGGGTGTGTGCAAAATTTAGGGGGAGGGAGTGGGGGGATGGACCCCAGAGATACATAACATGAAAAAGAGGTCACAGGCGTTTCAACTTGCAACTTTTTTTTCGAAGGCATTTTACAATATTAATTTTTTTTTTACCCAAGACAATTTAACGATATTCTTAATTTTTTTGCGTAATTCGTCAAACGTTCATGGAAAAAATCATGAAATTCGCTAATCAATAGTTGATAAATTATAAAATTCAACAATCGATATCAGTAAAATTGGTCAATCGATAATGGAAAAATCACGAAATTCATCAAATGGTCTCCCGTAAAAAAAATTGTCCTGCACACTGATGGTATGATCAAAAGGGTTTTGAAGTATGGGACAAAATTAGCACTTGCCAAACAGCGAGTAATGCTGAAAATTTGGCAATGGACTTTATTGCCACCACTGGTCAAACATAATAGTCACACTCACCAATTGCAATGATTGAATAGAAAAAGATTTTTTTCTCTGCTGTCGCTCGACAAATTTCGAAACCATTTGGCGAATTTCACGATTTTCCCCCCGAAATTGACGGATTGCGATTTTTTTTCTCGAAGCCATTCGACGATATTCGAAAACTTTTTCCCCCTAAACCAGTTGATGAATTATGCGATTTTTCCACTGTCGATTAATGAATTTTCCAATTTTTCCGCTATCAATTGACGAATTTCGCTATTTATCGACTATCGATTAATGAATTTCATGATTTTATCCATGAACGAACAAATTGCGCACTTTCTTTCCGCTAATGCTTGACACATTTCGCCCTTTACAATTCAGCCAATGAGTTGAACGTTGTTTCTTTCCAGAAATGTCAGGAATGAAACAATGATTCTTTAGGATGAATTTCCTTCGTTCAATGCCCCATGGAAGAATGTGTGCGATGCAGCAACGGGCGTCACAGACTTTTTAGGGCACCTGCAGACTAAAAACATCTAACCAATCTTCGCGGGGGAAAAAAATCACAGATTTTGTCAAATGATTAAGGAAAAAACACTAATTTCATTAAAGGATCATGGGGAAACATGACTTTCGTTAAAAGACAACAGAAAAAACGTTAATTATGCTAAAGGATCGTGAAAGATAAGCAAATTTTGTCAAAGAATCGCAAAAAAGGAAATTTCACCAAAAGATCACGCTTTTTTACTAAATTTTATCTAAAAATGGCGGAATAAAATGTATTTTATCAAAGAATCGCTGGAAGATGCTAATTTCGTTAAGGATCGCGAGAAAAATGCGAAATTCTTCAAAGGATCGCTGAAAAAACACGAATTTCGTCAAAGAATTGCTGAAAAAACATGAATCTCGCCCAATAACAGAAAAATCATAGTTCATAATCATTATATCTAGCAAGTGCTAATTTTGACCGATATCACAAATACTGTATTTGGATACCCTATGACAAAATGGTTATTGGATCAATAGATGGAAAAGTACTCACTACTCAGCCAATTGCTGGTCCCCAACCTAGCTTTAATTCAAGGTGGGTGTTTTATTTATTTAAATTATTCTGCAAAAATTTCAAACATTTTAAAGCACTATGAATTTTATTTTTATGGCAATATCAAGTTGTTTGCCATCAAATTTTGACGGGTTCCATCTAGTTGTTTATGAAACAAAATTAATTCAATAACAAATCGTAATGAAAATATACATTTTACATTCTACTATAACTTTAAACTGAGTTTGATGTTTCAATTAAGAAATGAAAACATTCAATAAAGTGTAAAATATATGTTTTCATAGAGATTTCTTATGAAACTGATAGTATATGGGAAAGTGGCAAAAAAGATTAACCGAACAAAAAAAAAAAAAAAAAAAAAAATCTAAATAACCTCTTTAAGTTTTCCTAAAATAAAAAATAGTTTGTTTGTTTTTTGTCACATTCTTGGGCAAAGATGTATATTATCAAGATACCATTTTGATTTGTAAGCACAAAGTCAATAAAATCACCATTTTGTGACAAATTATGAGTTTCATAAGTATCGCCTAAGAACGGAGATGCAATCTGGTATAAAATGAAATCGTCATCGCCCAATAATGAAAGCAATAATAAATCAAAACATTCAAGAATTGTTTATGAAGCAAAATTAATTCAATAACAAATCTTAATGAAAATATACATTTTACACTCTACTATAACTTTAAACTGAGTTTGATGTTTCAATTAAGAAATGAAAACATTCAATAAAGTGTAAAATATATGTTTTCATAGAGATTTCTTATGAAACTGATAGTATATGGGAAAGTGGCAAAAAAGATTAACCGAACAACAACAAAAAAAAACTAAAGAACCTCTTTAAGTTTTCCTAAAATCAAAAATAGTTTGTTTTTTTTTTGTCGCATTCTTCGGCAAAGATGTATATTATCAAGATACTATTTTGATTTGTAAGCACAAAGTCAATAAAATCACCATTTTGTGACAAATTATGAGTTTCATAAGTATCGCCCAAGAACGGAGATGCAATCTAGTATAAAATGAAATCATCATCGCCCAATAATGAAAGCAATAATAAATCAAAACATTCAAGAATTGTTTATGAAGCAAAATTAATTCAATAACAAATCTTAATGAAAATATACATTTTACACTCTACTATAACTTTAACTGAGTTTGATGTTTCAATTAAGAAATGAAAACATTCAATAAAGTGTAAAATATATGTTTTCATAGAGATTTCTTATGAAACTGATAGTATATGGGTAAGTGGCAAAAAAGATTAACCGAAAAAAAAAAAACTAAATAACCTCTTTAAGTTTTCTTAAAATCAAAAATAGTTTTTTTTTTGTCACATTCTTGGGCAAAGATGTATATTATCAAGATACCATTTTATTTTGTAAGCACAAAGTCAATAAAATCACCATTTTGTGACAAATTATGAGTTTCATAAGTATCGCCTAAGAACGGAGATGCAATCTGGTATAAAATGAAATCGTCATCGCCCAATATTGAAAGCAATAATAAATCAAAACATTCAAGAACTATTTATGAAGCAAAATTAATTCAATAACAAATCGTAATGAAAATATATATTTTACACTCTACTATAACTTTAAACTGAGTTTGATGTTTCAATTAAGAAATGAAAACATTCAATAAAGTGTAAAATATATGTTTTCATAGAGATTTCTTATGAAACTGATAGTATATGGGAAAGTGGCAAAAAAGATTAACCGAACAAAAAAAAACAACTAAATAACCTCTTTAAGTTTTCCTAAAATAAAGAATAGTTTTCTTTTTTGTCACATTATTGGGCAAAGATGTATATTATCAAGATACCATTTTGATTTGTAAGCACAAAGTCAATAAAATCAGCATTTTGAGACAAATTATGAGTTTCATAAGTATCGCCCAAGAACGGAGATGCAATCTAGTATAAAATGAAATCGTCATCGCCCAATAATGAAAGCAATAATAAATCAAAACATTCAAGAATTGTTTATGAAGCAAAATTAATTCAATAACAAATCTTAATGAAAATATACATTTTACACTCTACTATAACTTTAAACTGAGTTTGATGTTTCAATTAAGAAATGAAAACATTCAGTAAAGTCTAAAATATATGTTTTCATAGGGATTTCTTATGAATAGTATATGGGGAAGTGGCAAAAAAGATTAACGAAAAAAAAAACTAAATAACCTTTTTTATTTCTCCTGAAGTCAAAAGTAGTTTTTTTTTTTAGCTTGGATAACTATTATCAGGTATTTTTTCAGTTTGTTTTATTGAGTTGATGAACATGTGTTGTAACACTGCCGAATGTAACTATTAAACATTCAGCCTTCCAAAGTAAAAATAAATCCCTTAAAAAAAAATCCTAATAAAATCTCGACATTACTTTTAGGTTCAAAAAAATTTTATTTGCAATATACATACGACATAAAAAGAAGAAAAAATTCACCAGAATGTATATCTCTAATTTTGTGTTCACGAAAGCGAGAGAAATGATTTTCTATGCTATACAAACAGCATCCAAGAAACTCAATCATGATTATGTTTCTATGTTCATCAACTAAATAAAACAAAATAAATAAAGATAAAATGAAAAAATACCTGATAATGTAATCTAAGCTTCTTGCCTGAACAATCGATTGCTTCGTAAACAGTCCCAAATACGTCTGTAGACAGGAAATAGCCCTCACCTCATTGGCTGAAACATCCGGGAATCCAAATTTGTCTCTGTACAGTAACAGCTTCTAGCTGATTGGCTGAATGCTCGCGCATGCGTATAAAACCCATTTTTGCACGAATTGATGAAAAAACGGGTTAGCTTTAAATAGATGGATGTACTGCATAAAAAAATTTATTTTTATAAATCTTTTTTATGTAATATAGTACGAGTTTTTTTAATAGAAACTTTTTTATTTAAATCAGATAATAGTGTATATAATTAGTAGATCCTATAATTCATGTACATATACTTCATAGAAAAAGTTATTTTTTTTTATCTTTCTCATAAATGTTTTTTTATATATTTTTTTCAATATTTCTATTTGTAACAAGCATATTCCAATACATCAATAAAACATAGAATGTATTTCAATTTCAAGCATTCATATATATATATATATATATATATATATATATATATATAATAAAGAATGTATTTCAATTTAAAGCATATATGTATTTATTTTATTTTAAAACTAAACTTGTCGGTGTGCCAAAAATCGATACTGAACCCACTCTTTTACAGTCGGTACGTTACAACCTTATCGAAAATGTGACAATTCAATTCAAATAAAATATATTTATTTATTTATTTTAACGTTTATATATACAATAATAATAACATATATATATATATACAATCATTTATAATATGATATAACATTATATGACACACTGTACGATAATATTATGACTCCTATCTCTCTCTGACAAGGATATATTCTATAATAATTATGAAGAATATGTTTTGTTGGAGTATTAGACTATTGCAGGATAATATAACGTAATTCAATGGTCGGGTTTCGCTGTACATGTGTATCGTGTTAAGCGCAAAATCCAGTTTCTAATCCTGAATGAACACTGCACTACTGAAGAACAATGGGACACAGAATCTATTAATGGAGTTTAGAATGTATTTGAAACGGAGCTGGCATAAGTAGGTGGCCACCTTATGTAAAACCAGTTGGGTGTTTTCAGGACGAGAGTTGGAGATGAGCTGATTAGATTTTCATATCTATTACATTGCCAACAAAATGCTGAATCAAACCAATGGCGCAGAATTAATTAGATTGTTAGGGAGACCGAAATGCATAGATTTTTGAATGGCAGGTGCCAAACCTGAACCAAAAATGAAACTTGTCAAAATGAGGGAATGAAAGAGTAACCCTGTACACATCTGCAAAAATCACATAGATTTGATGGGAATGCGGTTTTGATAGCAGCAAACTGTATATACAATAATTATTAAGCCCGGAACTAGCAGATGGACATTTAAACAGATATGCATTTTATTATTCTGAACAAAGCGTAAAGGATAATTGTAATATTTCTCCCAGATGTAAAAACCACGAGCTTGCAAGACTATAAACTAAATAGAGTGAGATATATTTAACGGGTATAAAATTAACCTTATGATAAAAAGTATAAGATTTTTTTATTTCAGTAAAGGATTTAATAAGCAAACGAAGAATTAATTTAGAAAGTAATTTAGCCCATAATATTTTAATATTTAAAAAAGGAAACATATTAAATTTTTTGAATAAAATAATATTAAGAATATATGAGCAACGCCATAATAATGTTACTATATAGTGTAATTAAACATAGTATTTGAGCAATTCGCAGATTTTTTTTTAAATGCATATTATTGTCGATCCATCACATTTCTTTATTTATATACACACGCAAATAAATTTTAAAAAATGCATAGACTGTATAGGTATAATTAGATTTTTTTACATTGTCTTGTAAAATAAATATATTATATACTTTATTCTAAAAAACATACACACAGCATTGATGATGCGATTCCAGTTCTTTTTACCACAATTTAAATTTTTTTTCTAAACGTGTAATCCATTGTATTTTTTTTTTAACCATGGAACACATTTTTGTCGAAATTGATAATCAAGTGGCAACTAACAACGATATTAATCGATATTTGTGAAGATTTTTCTAACACATATAGGACATGTTAATAAATATCTTTTTTTTTTTTAAATCATTCTGTATGCAGATTGCCAGACAATATAAATGAAGTTGATACTTCTGGTAAACTTGTTTCATTTGTTTCTGGAGTTATAACTTCACAACATAAATCTGATCTGGAAACCCTTCTTTATATTTTTCTGCTAATTAAAAGTTAAAGTAAATATAAAAGTTAATATATGTATGAATATTTCCCAGTACTGAACTCCAACTCGTCGATAATTGAATATCATCATATTATGATAGTAAATTAACAATCGAAGTATTGAACCGTAGGGGAATGGTGTTTGAAATATTGGAGATTCCCAACTCAAAATATTACAACAACTTGTCATATATAACATAGTTAATTATGGAGCTTGAATATCATACAGAATAAACTATCCACCACTTAGAAAACCATCGATTTATTCTCTCAACTACATTGTATATATTACTTAGATACGTAATGTCGCAGATTTGAAGAATATATCTAGTCGTATCACTTCCCACCAGCAGGATTTTTGTAGACAACAGAAAACACACATAAAATATGAGCTCCTGGCTCGTGCCTCTGTGTTAAATATCAGGACGGCGCAAGTTTTTCTACAACAATGCAGCAATGATGCAGCCAATGAAAATGGCCGAACAGGTCCAGACTCTATTTTAGCTTCGGCAGGAATTTGGAGCGATACGATTCCCAGAAAAAAGCGCACGAATAGATTTTTAGAACGAAATAAAAAAGAAAAATGGTACAAATGAAAATTCTAAATGAAATATCGGAATTTAAGAATTGAGAAATTTTTTATATAGATAGGTTTTTGAAGAAAAATAATTACGAGAAGTGTTTTTAGGATATTTTGAAGGGGAATAGAATATATAATTACGCATTTTAAATAGAAAGAGATTTAGATAATTAAAATAAAAGGAATATTATTCAAGATAGGAAATAATTGAATAATTAGGGTTATAGAATAAATTTAATGAAATCAGAGATTTAAATTTTGTAATATCTATCTATATATATATATATATATATATATATATATATATATTAATTTGTCACATTTTTTGATAAAGTTGTAGCGTCCGTTCATTTTTTTTTTCTTTTTTACCAACTCTACAAAGTTTAAATGTTTTGCAAACGCCAACATATACGATTTTAAATCTTTTGACTTTTCAAAGAAAATATTTTCAATAATTCCCAAATATTTCTGAATTTTGAGCAGAAAAATTCTGAAACATCATGTAAAGTTGCATTCAAAGAAAATTTTCAGAAGCAAAAATATTTTAAACTGGATAAACCATTTGTGTTCCAGCGCAAGCTGAAGTAGAAACAAAAACGCTACTTAACTTCTATAGGATTCCGGGATCTTTCGAGCCTATTTTGAAATTCAAATTAATTCCGAGCCATATTTATTTAAGGTAGCCATTTGCTCAAGCATTTCGTGATAGCGATTCCATATTTCAAAAAAAGGCTGCTTTATAAGGCATTTGCATTAAAGTATTCATTTCAAGAAGAAACTTTCAGTCCTTTTATTTAAATATTGTTTTTATATTTCTTTTTAGCTCTTACATAATCATTTTGGTAAGATATGCGAATGGTAAGAATTGATATAATGTAATTTTATCTTAGCATTCAAGTAATGCAGACAGCTGGAACATTTATTCAGATCGAAACTATGTTTTTGTATCTAAAAAAAAGGAAAGAAAGAAAGATATCGCACACGTATAAATAATATAAGTAATAACTTTTGGAAAAGTTATAAATAGTAATCACACTGCAAAAAAAAGTGTAGATTTTACAGTATAATACTGGCACCCCAGCTGCCAATATTATACCGTAAAATTAACAGTAATAAACAGTAAAATAAGCAGTAATACGCTACCGCGCAGGTAGCGTATTACTGCTTATTTTACTGTTTATTACTGTTAATTTGACGGTATAATACTTGTAGCTGGGGTGCCAGTATCATGCTGTAAAATCAACAATTTTTTTCTTTTTTTCTTTTTTTTTTTTTTTTTTTTTTTTTTTTTTTTTTTTTTTGCAGTGCAGAAATAATTAACGCTTCGAAGTATGAAATATTTCTAATAAAAGGATTAGAATTTAAATTGTGGAAATTATGTGGATGATAAGAAATGGTGTAATTAAATTTCAGCTCAGCATTCTTGAAACCCAGAAAACTGAAATATTTATTCAGATCAAAACTATGTTTCTGAATAACAAAAAATAGGAATCTCACTTACAATAAAAATACCAGTTTTTAGTCTTGAAAAAGTTAGAAATTATTAACAAAAATTAATTAATATTTTTGAAGCATAAAGTATTTTTAATAGAATCATTCATATTTAAATCAAATTATAAGGTCTATAATAAATTGATATAATATTGCATAGAAAAATATACTTTTTTTAATCTTTCTTATATAACGGGCATATTCCAATATATGAATTTTACATGAGAAGGTATTTCAATTTTAAGCATATATGTATTTTTAGGTAGATTTCGTAAGAAATACTACCTATTACATTCTCCCCTATATTGGATTTTCTGAAAAATCTTTGCAGATATACGCCGATCAGGACTCTTAGAACCCCAAAGCCCCCACTTCAAAACTTTATTTATCTATCTATCTATCTATATCACTTTTTTATGGATTCGATAACTTCCATAATTCTGCACAAATCTCTTCCAAATTCTTACATAAAATAAAGGGGCAGAAAATATTTGTCAAGTTGGTTAATGGGCAAACCAGACCAAGGAGTTGGAAATGGGGAGGACTTTTGTTTAAACAGAAAAAATCCCATAACTTCTTAATTATGATACATATCGAATCAGTGTAAAGTTATTATTATTTCTAGGAAAAGGTACCAAATATTTATGTATGACAGATTTTTTTATTTCATTAAAAATGGCCTGAAGGGCCAAAAAAAATAGGGGGATTAAGAAGAAAAAAATCATAATTTCATCAATTCACAAGATATTAATCCACTTAAATTTATTATAAATCTTATTAATATTATCTACAACTTTTATATTGACAAGTTTTTGATAGGACTAACTCTTAGAGTAAAAAAAAAAAATAAATAAATAAATAAATAAAGGGGGGGAAAGGGGTTAGAAGAAAAAAAATCACATCTCCGTTAATCCGCCACTAAGGCGATAAAAGAGTATCATTGGCGTGATGAAAAGTTTTGACAACCCTCAGATATTCTGTATATATGGATTTAGCTAAGGTTATCGCAAATCTTGATATGATTTTTGGTGGTGAAATTAGTACTAAACTTCGAAATATACCTGTGCCTGTAGTCCGAGCTGGTACGATTTTTTTTTAAATTTTAAAACTAAACTTAAATGTTCTAACAAATGTGTCATACTGAATTGTGTCATAACAAATGTGTGCATATTGGATGTAGAAGGCTGAACAATAATCCCGACATATTTTAGGCCTCAAGGCGCAGACATCTGAAAACAAACATTGTTCCTATCGTGTTGCTAAAAAACAATGCTTATCTGTCCAACTACTTCACAAAGTTTAATTGTTCTGCAAGAATCAACATACGATTTTAAATCTTCTTACATTTTCAAGAAAATATTTTCAATAGTTTCTGAATATTTTCGAATTCTGACCAGAAAAATTCACCTCAAACATTATATAAAGTTGCATTCAAAGAGAAATCTCGGTACCAGAGATTTTAAGTTGAATAAACCATTTGTGTTCCAGCACAAGTTGAAGAAAAAACAACATAAAACTCCAAACTTCTAAAAAATTCTGAGATTTTCCAAGCATATTTTGAAATTCAAATTAATTCCGAAAGCTATATATTTAAGCTAGCCATTTCCCCAAACTTTTCGTGATAGCTTCTCCATATTTCATAAATTGCTGTTTTATAAGGCATTTGCATTAAAGTATTCATTTCAAGAAGATACTTTCAATCTTTAGATTTAAATACTGCTTTATATTCCTTTTTATTTCTTACATAATCATTTGTGGAAAGGTATGCGGATGATAAGGAGTGATGTAATTAAATTTTAGCGCAGCATTCTTGAAATGCAGCAAACTGAAATATTTATTCAGATCAAAAGAATGTTTCTGAAAAAAATGGAAATCACAATTACTATAAAAATACGAGTTTTTACTTTGGAAAACGTTAGAAATTATTAATAAAAGTTAATTCATGCTTTTCAAGTACAAGATTTTTCTAATAGAAGCATTCATATTTAAATCATATAATAGGGTCTATAATAAATTTATATGTACTGCATAAAGAAATTTATTTTTGTAAATCTTTTTTTTATGTAATATAGTACCAGTTTTTTCTAATAGAAACATTTGTATTTAAATCAGATAATAGTGTATATAATTAGTAGATCCTATAATGCATGTACATATACTTCATAGAAAAAGTTATTTTTCTTTTACTAGGGGGCTCTGCCCCCCAACGAGCTACGCTCGCGAACCACCGTTTTGACACCACAAACTTTAAAAATACTCTCATTTGATCAACTCTAAAATGATTACGGTAGATTGAATTATAATTATTGAATTATAATACCAGTGACTATCTGCTAAAAACTGTTTGACTGAGGGATTTTAAGGCCGAATCAACTGCTGTCGAAACAGCTAACAACTGTTTTCGTGATTGTTAAAATAAGATTAATTAAACATTTGAAAATCAAATTGTGCAAAATGTTTAAGTAAGCAATGTCGCTGCAACGGGAAATTTTATAACGATGCTATAGAAAATTGGGTACTTCTCCATTATCCCGTCTACTACTTTCTATAAATGAAAAGAACTGTCGCCAAAATATCATATATATTATTTCTCCTGTCAACATCCCTTTTTCTAAAAAAATACGAAACGCAGAACAACGAATGAGATAGCATATGAAAGGATTTTGAACAGGCTTCTGACATAGCACACTTAACATTCCGTTAAAACATGTTTTTGATTAAAATTTGCTGAAAATTAAAAATTAAATGGGCATTGTTTTCAAAAAAGAAATGAAATGTGTTCCTCAAATTAGTGTTGCCACAAAAATAAAATACCACATTATATGATGATCAGCAATTATTATAAAAAACACCGCACGGATTTATTTTATATTTATGATTAAAAAGCGAAATTGAAATTGAAACGTTTAGATTTATATTTCTATGTCCCATGTTTTTCTCGAAGCGGATGACGTCATCCTCTAATACATTTAAAATACGATTATTTTTTTTCTCGCGTGTGCCTTTTGCAATCTTGGATCAGTTTTTACTCTAACTTTGATGGAATAAATTAGATGATATTCTGGCTTGACTAAAAACTAAACGTTTTTTGCAGATATTTTTATCCTTACTTTTTCTGTAGAAGTTTAAACCTGCATCTAATAAATATTACATATTGATAAAAAATGGTACTTCTCTATTATCCCGTCGACCACGTTCCAAAACAAAAAACTATCGCCAAATAAACGGGAGAACGTTGTCATTGGAATATCAAAATAAATAAATAAATAAAATATAAGAATTTAAAGACACAATTTTTATTTTAATTAATGAAATAACTAATAAATTAGTAAAACATAATGAAAAATACACGCAAATGTCGAATTAAAAACCACTTGATGACGTAACAAACACGTATAATGCTTCTGATATCAAGTAAATGGGACTGCATTTTTGGCGTTTAATCTTACAGTTTGGCGATAGTTTTTTTTGTTATGAAAAGTGGTCGATGAGAAAATAGAGAAGTACCTACAAAATATTAGATTTCAGTGCGAAATCCTCGCACATCCCTCTGGTATAGGATTTAAAGCCAAAAGTGCATATCTGTGGCGTCGCATTCAATTGACATCAGATGCGTTACGCGTGTTATTTATGACATCGAGTGATTTTTAATTCAACGTTTATCTGAATTTTTAATTATATTTTACCAATTTATTAGTTATTTCGTTGATTTAAACGTAATTATTAAACGTAAAAATATAGTTTTTAATTGAAGGGAAATATTTTTAATTACACTGTTTCAAAATTTGCAATAACAGGTAAAATATTTTGTCGAAATAAATTAATCTTACCCTACTTATTGCTTTGAAAACGCGTAATAATTTAATTATTTCACTTTTTAATATTCCTGCTCAAGTATATTTTTTATTACGTAATTTTCTACAATTACTGCTTTTAACATGTGTGATCATTTGATTGTAACATCTGTGATCATCTAATTATTATTTTAAAGTTTTATTTCTGTTTTTAATAGTCACGTGTAAATACATTTCCTAATTGAAAGGGAATATTATTATGTGCGCTATTTTACAAATTGGCAACAATTCAAATAATGAATTTTATGAAATATGAAATAAATCTTCATCAAAATAAAGAAAATTTTGAATAAAAAATTGAAATATAACCACAAAAAATTACTCAAATAAAATAACTAATTGCAGTCTGCACACCACAAGCTTGTCAACTATATCTTATAAAATACGGTTAAATTCCTGTGCATAGTTTTCGTTTCTATAAAACTTTTTTAAGACAGCCATTTTGACCAACTTTAATATTAAATATCTCTTAAAATAATTCTTTGATTTAAAAACTGTCCGCTTCATCGTGTTTATCGAACATTTCTTTATAAAACTACCAATTTTCATATTTTTATCTGAAATAGTTTTCTGGATATTAGTCCAGACAGACTTCAATGCACACAATCCTCATTGACAGCGGCTGCGGCTGCGGCTGCGGCAGCGATGGTTCCTTCTTTTGAATATAGAGACGTTCTTTCTCATAAATGTTTTATATATATATATATTTTTTAATACTTCTCTTTGTAATAGGTATATTCCAATACATCAATAATGCACAGAAAGTATTTCAATTTCAAGCATACATACATATATATATTTAAAAAAAAGGAACTTGCAAAGCAAATTAAAAAAATAAATTTATTTCCATATTGTTAAGCCCGAGAAGGAACAGATATTAAAATTATTTTATTTAGTCAATGCTACAATAATGTTGCATTTTTATATTAAATCTTGCTCAGTCTATTTAATCTTAAAAAAGTAAATTTAAATTTGAAACATGATATTAAAGCAACTTTAAAACATTTCATGTAGTTGAAATGAAATCTAAATAAATCTTCAACTTGTTTAATTATTTGAACTTCTTATGTTTCTTGTCTGTTAGAATTTGCTACAATACAAATTTTGCATAATGCATGTAAAACTGGAAAAAAAAGTTGAAGATTTATTTAGATTTCATTTCAACTACATGAAATGTTTTAAAGTTGCTTTAATATCATGTTTCAAATTTAAATTTACTTTTTTAAGATTAAATAGACTGAGCAAGATTTAATATAAAAATGCAACATTATTGTAGCATTGACTAAATAAAATAATTTTAATATCTGTCCCTTCTCGGGCTTAACAATATGGAAATAAATTATTTTTTTTAATTTACTTTGCAAGTTCCTTTTTTTTAATATCTCAAGTTTTTTAATAACAAATTAATATGAAGCACATAAGATTCAAACGAGGCAAGTACGCAAAAGACTGCACATATCAAAATCAGTATTGGTAATATGAAATATACAGTTCAAACATTGATTACTCTGTAAAAAATTAAAATAATAAAAGTAATTTTTAACAAAAATATATATATAACGGACTTTAACGGATTGTTTCTCATCTTCATAATGATAATAATAAACGAATCATGTTCTTTTGCAAATAATTTTATTCCATTGTGCAAAATACGTTTGCAACCACTTTGGAAAGATACTCTAGTCAGTGGTGTGTGAAAGTTATCTATAAAATCTTATGTTGTTTTATCATATAATAAGAAGTATAAAAAAAATAACGAGTATATATGAGCAGAATGTTCTAGAATATAATTGTAAACAGTGAATGTGTCAAGAGTTTTTGTTATATAATACATATAATAAGAAAACTAGCTGGCTTCGTCCGCTAGTGGGCCCCTAATTTACATCGGTGCCACGAATCTTGTAAAACCACGAACCGAACAAACCTCCGAACCGGGTCCGCGCTGCCTTTGGCACCAGATAATCCCTTAATTTGCACATTGAATACTATAAACCTCTAACCAAACGAATCTCCGACGCGGGTCCCCGCTGCCTTCGGCACCGTATACCAGTCGTGCTACGCACGCACCGGGTTGTCCCTTAATTTGCACATCGAATAGTATAAACCTCTAACTGAACGAACCTCCGGCTCGGGTTCCCGCTGCCTGCGGCACCGTATAGCAGTCGTGCTGCGCACGCGCTGAATAATATGATTAAGCTGTCACAGACCTTTCCAACGATATATCACATGAGGTGTGTGTGCAAAATTTAGAAAAGCACCCCCTTGGGGGGGGAGTGGGAGATGGACACCGGAGATACATAATATGATTAAGCGGTCTCAGACCTTTCCAACAATTTATCACATGAGGGGCATCGGCAAAATTTAGATAAGTGCCCCACTTGGAAGGGCAAAGGGAGGGGATGGACACCGGAGATGCATAATATTATTAAGCGGTATCACACCTTTCCAACGATATATCACATTAGGGATGTGTGCAAAACTTCGAAAAGTACCCCCCTTGGAGAAGCAAAGTGGGGGGATGGACACCGGAGATGCATAATATGATTAGGCGGTCTCAGACATTTCCAACGATATATCACATGAGGGGTATCGGCAAAATTTAGAAAAGTGGCCCCCCTTGGCAGAGAAAAAGGGGGGGGGGTGGACACCGGAGATGCATAATAGGATTAAGCGGTCTGAGACCTTTCCAACGATATATCACATGAGGGGTATCGGCAGAGTTTAGAAAAGTGCCCCCTTGGGGGGGGGCAAAGTGGGGGATGAACACCGCAGATGCATAATATGATTACGCGCTCACAGACCTTTCCAAGATATATCACATGAGAAGTATCACCAAAATTTAGAAAAGTGCCCCCTTGGGGGGCAAAGTGGGGGATGGACACCGGAGATGCATAATATGATTAAGCGGTCACAGACCTCTCCAACGATATATTGCATGAGGGGTTTCGGCAAAATTTAGAAAAGCGGCCCCCCTTGGGAGTGAATAGGGGGGGGGGGGGTGGACACCGGAGATGCATAATAGGATTAAGCGGTCTGAGACCTTTCCAACGATATATCACATGAGGGGTATCGGCAAAGTTTAGAAAAGTGCCCCCTTGGGGGGGCAAAGTGGGGGGATGGACACTGGAAATGCATAATACGATTAAGCGGTCACAGACCTTTCCAATGATATATCACATTAGGGGTATCGGCAAAATTTAGAAAAGGTGGGGCAAAGTGAGGGATGGACACCGGAGATGCATAATATGATTAAGCGGTCACAGACCTCTCCAACGATATATTGCATGAGGGGTTTCGGCAAAATTTAGAAATCTCCCCCCCCGGTTGGGCAGAACGCCCCCCCCCCCCATAATTTTTAACGCGGCTTCATTTTTTAAAAAATATGTTATGTGTTATAAAATATCGTAAAGTTTAAAACTGATCGCTTTATTGTAATTCCTAATTGTATTGTATTTCCTAATTCCTCCCCTCCTGAAAGGGGAAAACGCCCCCATCCTCCATATAATTTTTTACACGGCCTAATTCTTAAAATCATAATATCTCGACCGCACTGTAATAGAAAGCTTTAATTTACCCATAATGCAGTTTAAACAGATTGGATGAATAGTCGAAAATAATCTATCTTCCCGGTCGAAGCGCTAGTCGAAGCCTGACAGGTCTCTAAAGAAAGTAACAACACCAGAATTTAGAGTTTTTTGATTGGAAGATGTATTTTTTACAGAATTATGTGTTTTGAAGAAAATTTGTGGAAGCGCGTACAAAAAGTGGGAAAAACTCTGGTAAAATAACTCGTTCAACGGGATTTGCTGTGTTAGAATAGCATGGGGAGGTCGCGCTGGAAATAAATAAGCCTTGCGCTGCCGCGCAAGGCTCAATAATATAGGATGTATTTCAATTTAAAGCATATATGTATTTATTTTATTTTAAAACTAAACTTGTCGGTGTGCCAAAAATCAATACTGATCTACCCACTCTTTTACAGCCGGTATATTACAACCTTATCGAAAATGTGACAATTCAATTCAAATAAAATATATTTATTTATTTATTTTAACGTTTATATATACAATAATAATAACATATGTATATATATATATATATATATATCCAATCAATTTTAATATGATATAATATTATATGACACACTGTACGATAATATTATGACTCCTATCTCTCTCTGACACAAGGATATATTCTATAATAATTATGAAGAATATGTTTTGTTGGAGCATTAGACTATTGCAGGATAATGTAACGTAATTCAATGGCCGGGTTTCGCTGTACATTTTTATCGTGTTAAGCGCAAAATCCAGTTTCTAATCCTGAATAAATACTGCACTACGGAAGAACAATGGGACACAGAATCTATTAATGGAGATTAGAATGTATTTGAAACGGAGCTGGCATAAGTAGGTGGCCCGCTTATGTAAAACCAGTTAGATGTTTTCAGGACGAGAGTTGGAGATGATCTGATTAGATTTTCATATCTGTTACATTGCCAACAAAATGCTGAATCAAGCCAATGGCACAGAATTCATTAGATTGTGAGGGAGACCGAAATACAAAGATTTTTGTATGGCAGGTGCCAAAAGTGAACCAGAAATGAAACTTGTCAAAATGAGTAACCCTGTACACATCTGAAAACATCACATAGATTCGATGGGAATGCGGTTTTGATAGCAGCTAACTGTATATACAATAATTATTAAGCACGGAACCTGCAGATAGAAATTTAGATAGATCTTCATTTTGTTATATTCTGAACAAAGCGTAAAGGAAAATTATAATATCTGCTCCCATGTGAAAAAACCACAAAACACACATTGCAACGTTATAAATTGAATAGAGTAAGATATATTTAACGGGTATAAAATTAACATTCTGATAAAAAAGAAGAATTTTTTTTAATAAAGGATTTAATGAGCAAACGAAGAATTAATTTAGAAAGTAATTCAGCCCATAATATTTTAATATTTAAAAAAGGAAACATATTAAATTTTGAATAAAATAATCGTAAAAATATATGAGCAACGCCATAATAATGTTACTATATAGTGTAATTAAACATAGTATTTGAGCAATTCGCAGATATTTTTTTAATGCATATTATTGTCAAAAAAATGCATGTATATATATATATATATATATACAGAGAGAGAGAGAGAGAGAGACTGTATGAGTATATTTAGAATTTTTCCATTGACTGGTAACATAAATAGATTTTGTATGTGTCTGTGTGTATGTTTTATAAGATACACACAGCATTAATGATGCTATTCTAGTTCTTTTTGCCACAATTTTCATTTTCTTTCTAAACGTGTAATCCATTGTATTTTTATTTTAACCATGGAACACATTTTTGTCGAAATTCATATTCAAGTGGCAACTAACAACGATATTAATCAATATTTGTAAGGATTTTTCTAATTCATATAAGTCATGTTAATAAATATCATTTTTTTTTAAATCAGTCTGTATGCAGATTGCCAGACAATATAAATGAAGTTGATGTCCACATCGTCGAAGATTAGTTACTTCTGGAAAACCTGTGTCATTTGTTTCTGGAGTCATAACTTCACAACATAAATCCCATCTGGAAACCCTTTATTATTTTTTTCTGCTAATTAAAAGTTAAACTAAATACAAAAGTTAATATATATATATATATATATATATATATATATATATATATATATATATATATATATATATATATATATATATATATATATATATATATATATATATATATATATATATATATATGTGTGTGTGTGTGTGTGTGTGTGTGTGTGTGTGTGTGTGTGTGTGGGTGGGTGGGTGTGTTTTATATAAAAAATTTATTTCGCATTATTCCTTTAAATTAATCTAAATTCTGACGTAGTCATTATTTCCTTAATTCTTAATAATACTTATTCCTATTTAATGTCTTTTTAAAAGTAATAACACGTATATTAATAATGATCTTATTCCAAATCTTAATCTAAAACTTTAAGTTCATTCGTAACTTTTTTCAACTCCCCAATCTATAAAATTCTGAGAGACGCTTGTTGTCATTTCGAATGTTTTTAAAAGCCATTTTTTTTTTATTCCATGCTTCGCTTCGCGCGCTGAGTATTTTTCACGTCAAAATCAATGCGCAGCTGGGATCGTCAATGCGCAGCTGGGATAGGGGATTATTTCTTGTTAAATCTTCTCCATCGCACCTCATTCACTTAGCATTTCGTCTGTCACTCATTGGTTCGTGCATACGTTACGTCGTTTCAGTAACTCTAGGCGCGGTTAACAAAATTCGCTTGCAAGCATTTGAAGAGCAGATTTTTGTCGTGTTTTGAAGTGCTGACCAAATTGTTATCTGGTGTTCAACTGACTTATAATTTCACAACAGCCTCTTAAGATCTATTAAATGATGTAGTGAGTTATCGTCAAGCCTGAGGTCTATAAGTTTATACCTGATACTGTGGGATCTGTTACTGGCATCGTTCCTGGTTGTTAATAAACAATTTATCTGGAAATTGGCTTCACCTTATTGAAGAAATTCTTGCATAATCCTACTGAATTTTTGATAATTTTCTACAGACATTTCTTATTTTACTATTTATTTATTTTGTTTCCTTTTTAAGTATATCTTCATTCCTCACTGATATTAAAAAAGAATGATGAATTAAATTATATACAGATAAATTATTGATTTAGTATTATTTTGAAGTTGTTTGTTATTTTTAATATTATTATGTGTTTAATGTTATGTCCCATGTTATTTATTATGGGATACAAAATTATAAGAGAGAATATTATTGAGAATTGTGATAAAAGAGAGCCATTAATAGTAAATTAGTTGATGATAAAAAATCACATCTTGCTAGCAAAACATCTAAAAAAGTATTAGATATCTAATTGATTGAAACTTTTAAATGACTGGACTTTACTTGATGAGTGCACTTTAATCGTTTATTGAACTTAGTAGTTGGTGAAACTTTCTTAGTTATTTGAACTTTCTGATTAACTGGAATTATCCTGCTAACGAATCAATACACGGTATTGCCGTAAACTGTATTGCTGTCAAGTATTAGCCTTCATATCCCTACCAAAAAACTTTTATTGGGAATGAGAGGTCTATGACTCAAAGACTTTTTACCGATTAAGATGACTATTAAAGAAAAAGTTTTTGTTTACTTTATATTCATACTTTTCACAATTTATGTTTAGGGAGTGAAAAAATATTATTTGTAACTAAAATATTTATATTGTAATTGTATTTAAACAATTCCCACAGGTTCGCGTTTACAAAAATAACTATTGATTTGACTTTAATAAGGTCAGAGAAATTTTTACATTAAATAGAATACCAGATAACTATATTGTAATCCAAATTCTTGCTTTCCTTGAATGAACTTGTAGATCATCGGATTTTTAGGAGGGGGGGGATAATGTTATATAAAAATTTTATTTCGCATTATTCCTTTAAATTAATCTAAATTCTGACATAGTCATTATTTCCTTAATACTTAATAATATTTATTCCTATTTAATGTCCTTTTAAAAGTAATAACACGTACATTAATAATTATCTTATTCCAAATCTTAATCTAAAACTTTAAGTTCATTCGTAACTTTTATCAACTCCCCAATCTATAAAATTCTGAGAGACGCTTGTTGTCATTTCGAATGTCTTTAAAAGCCATATTTTTCTATTATTATTCCATGCTTCGCTTCGCGCGCTGGTTATTTTTCACGTCAAAATCAATGCGCAGCTGGGATAGGGGATTCTTTTTTGTTAAATCTTCTCCATCACACCTCATTCGCTTAACTTAATTTCGTCTGTCACTCATTGGTTCGTGCATACGTTACGTCGTTTCAGTAACTCTACGCGCGGTTAACAAAATTCGCTTGAAAGCATTTGAAGAGCAGATTTTTGACGTGTTTTGAAGTGCTGACCAAATTGTTATCTGGTGTTCAACTGACTTAGAATTTCACAACAGCCTCTTAAGATCTATTAAATGATGTAGTGAGTTATCGTCAAGCCTGAGGGCTATAAGTTTATACCTGATACTGTGGGAACTGTTACTGGCATCGTTCCTGGTTGTTAATAAACAATTTATCTGGAAATTGGCTGCACTTTATTGAAGAAATTTTTGTGGTGTTTCATCATTGGCTAACCTCCTCGCCATGATTCTTGATAACGACTGCAATCATTCTACATCTGTAACAAACTGCCATTTTCTCGTGGAATCATCTTCGTAAAAAGTTTACATATATATATATATATATATATATATATATATATATATATATGATGATGATGATTTTCCATTCATCATATTATGATAGTAAATTAGCAGTCGAAGTATTGAACCGTAGGGGAATGGTGTTCGAAGCATTGGAGATTCCCAACTCAAAATATTACAACTACTTGTCACTAGCTAACATAGTTAATTATGGAGCTTTAATATCGTACAGAATAAAGCATCCACCACTTAGAAAAACACCGATTTACTCTCTGAACTACATTGTATCACGTAGATAAGTAATATCGCACATTCGAAGAATATATCTAGTCGTATCGCCTACCATCAGAAGGATTTTTGTAGATAAACGAAAATACATATAAAATATGAGCTCCTGACTCGTGTCTCTTGGTTAAATATCAGGACAGTGCATGTATTTCTACAGCAATACGACAATGAAGCAGCCAATCAGATTGGCGGAACAGGTTGGGATTCTATTTTAGTTTCGTTAGGAATTTGGACCGATACGATTCCCAAGGAAAAGCGCGCGAATACATTTTTAGAACGAAATAAAAATGAAAAATGTTATAAAATGGTAATTCTAAATAAAATATCGGCATTTAAGAATTGAGAAATATAAAGGTTTTTGACGAAAAATAATTACGAGAAGTGTTTTTATGATATTTTGAAGGGGAATAAAATATTTAATTACGCATTTTAAATAGAAAGAGATTTAGATAAATAAAATAAAGGGAATATTATTTAAGATAGGATATAATTGAATAATTAGGGTTATAGAATAAATTTAAAATGGAAATTTTTTATGGTATAAATTTAATGAAGCGTGGACATTTAAATTTTGTTATTTGTATGTCTACATACATACATATATATATATATTAATTTGTCACATTTTTTTATGGTGTTGTAACGCCCATTCCCTTTTTTTGTTTTTTACGGACTCGACAAAGTTTAATTGTTTTGCAAACGCCAGCATTATACGCTTTTAAATCTTTTGACTTTTCAAATAAAATATTTTCAATAATTTCCAAATATTTTCGAATTTTGAGCAGAAAAATTCTGAAACATCATGTAAAAAGATTCTAAACTGAATAAACCATTTGTGTTCCAGCGCAAGCTGAAGAAGAAACAAAAACACTACTTAACTTCTATAGGATTCCGGGATTTTCCTAGCCTATTTTGAAATTCAAATTAATTCCGAGCGCTATTTATTTAAGGTAGCCATTTGCTCAAGCATTTCGTGATAGCTATTCCATATTTCAAAAAAGGCTGTTTTATAAGGCATTTGCAATAAAGTATTTATTTCAAGAAGAAACTTTCAGTCTTTTTATTTAAATACTGTTTTTATATTCCTTTTCAGCTCTTACATAATCATTTTGGTAAGATATACGAATGGTAAGAATTGATATAATGTAATTTTATCTTAGCATTCATGTAATGCAAAAAGCTGGAATATTTATTCAGATCAAAACTATGTTTCTGAATTTTAAAAAAAAAAGAAAAAAAATCGCACACGTATAAGTAATATAAGTAATAACTTTTGGAAAAGTTAGAAAATATTAATCAGAAATAATTAACTCTTTGAAGTATGAAATATTTCTAATAAAAGCATTAGAATTTAAATCATATCTTCAGTTTTAGGATATCTAATAAATGTATATTTATTGCACAAAAAAATTTCTTTAAAATATTTCTTACCTGGTAGATTTCTTTTTATACATTTACAATGCATAGACAGTACTTGAATTTGAATTATATATGTCATACTAAATAATTAATGTTCTTGAACTTCGAAATATTTCTTATAGAAGCATTCATATTTAAATAAGTACATGAATATTAAGGTCTATGATTAATTTATGTATACTGCATAGAAAAAATGACTTTTTTTA
Source organism: Maratus michaelseni (assembly GCA_963931845.1). Classification (NCBI taxonomy): domain Eukaryota; kingdom Metazoa; phylum Arthropoda; class Arachnida; order Araneae; family Salticidae; genus Maratus; species Maratus michaelseni. The sequence continues at coordinate 259,372,194 of OZ007589.1, read as the reverse complement.
ATTCTTCTAATGTAATACATATATTTTAACAGATGCACTATACAAAATATTTTAATTTCAAGCCTGTAATTCAAGTGCAATTTTTTACTAATTGGCAAAATCAATGTAATTAGAAAAAATGCGTCATATTTTAGTAGGTTGAATGAAAAAATCTGCACATTCTTCCAGACACCATTGAAAACGTGCGAAAAATACATAAACGCTATTGAAATAAAACAAAAAATATTTGACTTTCTAAATAAAAATACAGTTGAACTTCCATTTAAGGAACTTCTATGTAACGTCGTTCTCTATTTAATGAAACTTCCTCTGGAACCTTGATTTCCAACATAAATAACATAGGGAAGGCCGGGCAAAGTGGTTACCCTAAAGTTTTGTGATTTTTTGTTACCCCTTAAAATACATATACATACATAACTGACAATTTGCATTGAAGTAGAATGACTACTTAGAAGTGTAAGGGTATTTATAATTTTTACGAAATAATAAAGTGGAAGTGAAAATTTGTTTTTTTCCAAAAACGGTCAAAAAGACCACTTTGCCCGTCTAGGTCTGGCAAAGTGGTCACTCCATGGCCATTTTGCCCTACAGGTGTAAAAAGATTGAAAACATTATTTAAATGATAAGAACATTTTTATTGTCATAATAAATCATATTAAACATAATGAAAGATTGAAAATGGTATGAAAATCCAATAAGAGTTTGACAAACCCATATAAAAAATTATAAATCAGAATCAAACACTGCATTTCTCGCAAATGAACTCCACGTCATCTTTTTCGCGAAGTGAACAGGCCTCATGAGCACATAGGTGACAAACATTGCACCTGATCCAACCTTCATCACTTGATCCAATCAACGGCCACTACCCTGATCACTTTGGCCGTTTGGGAGCCATGACAGAAAATACGTTCTACAGTGGAAACTAGTGAAGAGTCAGCGACCACTCACCCACCAATGCGAAGTTGTAAATATGCTCTTTCTTTACACGTTCAATAAATAAATGCGAGTACAAGAGATTATTGTTAATTGTACGTAATGTAAGTCACTTACCTTAGATCACAAACTTCGAAAACTGGAAAACCCGCTCTAAAATTATAAAGCATGGAACCACATTGTTCAACGATTGTCTGTTTACTCACTGTTATCAAACGAAATAGTTTGACCACAAACCATGCAATACCAGCGCTCTGATGACGTCATTATATTGGGTGACCGCTTTGCCCGGCCTTCCTCTACAAATTTATAGTTAACGAATGTTTTTCAGAACAAAATTCCAAGGTTCTAATCATTTTCACCTACTTAGTAAATCATTTTCGAAATGTTCTACGTGCAAGGTGTAACATGGTCGTGAGTCCCATCCCCATAAGAACTCGAGGATCCATTTCCTAGTAGTTTAAATCGTATGCATGATACTTTTTTGCGAATAACGCACTTCTATTTTACGCATTTCTTTTTAATGAAATTTTCTCTGTAATCTTGATTTTCAATAAAAGTAACACGAGAAAAAAATCTCTAAATAACGAACATGAATTTATATTTAACGAATTATTTTCAGAACAAAATTCTAAGGTTCTAATCATTTTCACCTACAAAGTAAACCATTTTCGAAAAGTTCTACGTACATAAATGTAACATTTTAGCATATTGAAAGTCAAACATGAGCTGGACTTGAGTAGCGTAACATGGTCGTGCGTCTCATTGCCATAAAAACTCGGGGATCCATTTATAGTATTTTAAATCATACGAGTATGCACGATACTTGTTTTTAAAAAGTTAATTCACGTGTTGAAATCGAAAAAATTACTACAGAAAAAGAGATATCCAGAAGTGGCAACTCTCCAGATTTTTAAATACCCCTATTTTTAAAAATGCATGTTACCTTTATTTAATGCTGAAATTCTGCAATTAAATAAGACAAGTAATATTATAAGTGTTGTGAAAAGTTTACAGAAAAAGTGTGTAATCCAAAGGGTTGGTAACTCTATATATTTTTTGTTGATTAAAAATGGAAGGAGTTGAAAAACAAAAGGTAGGTTGAAGAAGGCTGCTCATTAAACGAATTTCTTAAAGTTGATGACGATACAGTCACCTATAAATGTGGATCAGGTAATGAAATTCGGCAAAGTGTGATAAAAGCTACCTCTGGAAAAACATTAAGTAATAAACAAGATGAGGAGGAAATAGCTCCTGATAATTCATTTTTGACCAAATGTAACCATGCGAAAGTACAGTCCGTAGACTATTCATTTCCACAATTTTAAGTCAATCTGATAGTAAGAAAATTATTTTTTCAACCCGCCGAAACGAACGATGACATCTGACGTTGATGTCACGTTGAAGTGACGTGGCTGCGTCGCCGCGTTATCTGTTTTTAAACTGATTTGCTATATCAATGATATATTTATAAATGATCTTCATTTCATCTATGAAATGTTTATTGTGGATAACGTATCAAATCTAACGTGTTTTATACCAGAGGTGTATTAATAAAAAAAAAGTCAACCACATGTCAAAAACCTTTTATAAAATTTTATGTGTCTTAGACTTTTTTTTTTTTTAAGAAAACATTTATTTGACATAAAAACTCATTTATTTTAGTTTCGAAATGACGATTCAATTTAAAGAATGTCAAAAATGTTACTTTTTAAAAATTAAAAGCCTTAATGCCAACAGTGACAGTTTATCTTTCGAACGCTTCAACATTTTCTAAATTTGAAAAATGGATTTCAAAATTCTTCAACTGAAGAATCCAGCTATTCTTCAAAAAGAAAACTGTGTATTTGTTTCCGCTCCAGAGGAATTTTTATTGGAATATAAAAAGTTTATTCATTCGAGTGGTTTTGAGTTTAGTTCTTTTACTTTACATATAGCATAGCTTTAAAGAAAATACTTTCTTGCTAACAGGAAAAATTTCGCATACTGATTTTTTTTTAATAATGTCCTTTTTGCATGTATAGCTTTTGAACTGTCTCTTTCTTTTATTTTTTTTTATTATTATTCTTTTCATTTTGTAATTTTCATTGTATATTTTTGTTTATTTTTTTTCTTTCAAAGAGCGAAAATACGGAATCTTATGACAAATAGTTTATCTGTACCGAAATAAATAATGTTTAAAAAATGATAAGTACTTAGCAATGCAATATTGTCGGTTATTAGTCTTATATATTTTAAAATTTCAAAATAAATAATGTTTTAAAAGATACATATTTAGAAAAGTAATATTGTCGATTATTTTTAAGATATTAAAAACATAAATTTAATTTTAAGAAAAAAGGTATTTTCCATTTACATTTAACCGGATTAAAAAATAAATAATAATAATTTCATTTGTTTATCTATAGTTATAAACTTTGTGTAATGTAAATATAAATTATGCATCCAGCATAGATTATGAAACATACACACTCGGAATACTGTATCAAAACGTCCCTGCCTAATAAGGTGAACGATGATATCTAATTAAACAAATTGGAAAACGCATAACGCATTTGAAAACCCAATTACCATCTACAATTGGAAAAATATTCGAATTCTTTTGTACAGCCTTGTATATGAATCATAGAATTGCATATATACTACATAATATGCAAAAATTCAGTTCAGTTAAAAACGCATATGCACAATTAACAATTCAGTTTTAGCAATTTCGAATTCGTTAGTACTCGAATTCGTTTGCACAGCCCTATATACGATCTATAGAATTTATGTACACCATGTAATGCGCAATCAATTAGTTAAATTTTACAACGTATATCACAATTGAAAATGCACTTCTAGCAATTATCACTCATAGACACTGTAACCGAATTCTTTTGTATACCCTTGTACAGGGCTTGACAAATGCGTCGCCAGGTCGCCACTGGCTACCAAGTTTTTTGATTTGGCGACCAAGTTATCTTTTGGGGTGATTTCGGTAAAAAAATTGACATAAGAAATGAACACAAATGGCGCTTTTTCTCTCCCCCATCCCTATTCGTGCGCGGTAAGCAGTGATCTTCCTCTTCTCTCGTACTTTTAATGGAAGAATTAAATTTAAAAGGCATTTTCAAACTCATGCACAGAAAACACCATTCTTTTCAGCTATAGCCAGCAAGTATATGTCACGTGAGTAGAATGTGGGAGAGAGGATATTTCAATAAAACAGTAATAAATAGTGTCAATCCAGCCTCTGTGACATCTAAAATTGGATACAATGCTAAAAAATGTTCGAGTTTTTTTTTCTTAACATAATATAAGTGTTCGAGTTTTTTTACAACATAATATAAGTGATTATAAGTTTTATAACTTTCACTAGAAAATATAGTTTATATATTATATTATCTTTTAAATTATGTACTATTTTAAACTATGTAACTAATAATTCTAAACTGTGCTTATTATTATTTTTTCTCAATTAATTCAGAAAAAAACTCTTGTGTTTTATTTTAAATCAATGATGCGAAATAGGATAGAAAGTAAATAATTTTTGCTGGCGACTAGTATTTTTTCCCGGTTACCAGATTTTTTTTCAACATAATATAAGTGATTATAAGTTTTATAACTTTCACTAAAAAATATAGTTTATATATTATATTATCTTTTAAATTATGTACTATTTTAAACTATGTAACTAATATTTCTAAACTATGCTTATTATTATTTTTTCTCAATTAATTCAGAAAAAAACTCTTGTGTTTTATTTTAAATCAATGATGCGAAATAGGATAGGAAGTAAATAATTTTTGCTGGTGACTAGTATTTTTTCCCGTCTACCAGATTTTATAAAATTTGTAAAGCCTTGCCCTTGTAAATGAACGGTATATGCTATGCCCACCAATCTCTACAGAAAAACTCTTGTAATGCACCTCAGTGATGTACATCAATTTAAATATGTTTGAAGTAGTATAACATCATTAAAATAGATTGCAAACAATTTTGTCTAATAGACCATAATGTAACGAAATTATTTTATAGATAGATAGAAGGCCAGACAAACCGAATTCATAAATACTTTTCAAATATGTTGAAAAGTGTTAATAAAGTATAGTCGATTAAACCAAACATTGACAGCAACAACAAAAACTTAATGTTGTCAGTAATTTTCAAATATTAAAAACATAAATTTAATATTAAGACAAAAGATTTGTTGCAGTTATTTGTAACCGGATTAAGATTTTTTCCATTTTTTTTTTCATTCTGAACTTATTGTAAAGTAAATATAAAATAAAACCAATAGAAACAAATATAAACAACAGCACATAATATACGGGATGCCCACTTCAATATGCCATTACAAAAATAAACAAAGTCGATTCCTCTTGAATTTGGAAATTCAAGATATTGTTTATTTCGAACTTAGATTTATGCGTTTTAAGAGCTGCAACAATATGAAAATCTGATATAATTTAAAAATTAAATTTAAAATCTTATATGATTCGAAATTTTAAAATAAACAATGTTTAAAAAATGCTAGCAATGTGACACTGCAAGTTATTTTCCAGTATTAAAAACATAAATATAACATTAAGGCGAAAATAAAAACATTACAGTTATTTCTAACCAGATTAAAGTATTTTCTCCTTTTATTATTTATAATTCTAAACTTATTGTAATGCAAATATACATTTTTATTTAAATCATTTCATATTTTCTTCCAAGAAATGAATCATTCATGCGTATATTTTTCGATATGTTTTCATTTTAAATACGTGAAAGCATTTACCAAAGATATATGTGCTGCACGTTTCTATGTAGGCAATTTCTTTTCTCATATAATATCATATTTTGCTGAAATCATCACGTACAGTTTTTCATAAATCAAACACAGCAAAGAATGTAATGAATGAGAAGAATCCGTAAAATTCATGACATTTAAATTTTTGTTCGTAAAAGATGATGGTGGTGGTGGTACTAACTAAAGTGCAGATTACGCGTTTGGAGGCAATTAATTTTATAATTCAAAATAACAACTCCTTGCAGATAGGTATTTTATACGTTAAGCTATGGAATACGTTAAATTCTAAATGTACGAGGGAAAGTCATTAAGTAAGTCACAAAATATAATTAAATAATAACTTATAATGATATTCACTTTAAAACTATTTTTATTTCTCAACATATTCTCCACCAATATTTATGTACTTATATCACCGTTTTATCAGTGACCCAACACCAGCTGCATAAGATTCTTTGAGTTGCTGTCTCAGCCACATTAGGACTTCAATTTGAACCTTTTCATCATCTTGCTTCCAAGGTTTGTTTTTTAGTGAACTAAACAGATTAAATTCGCTTGGGGCTAAGTCGAAGCTGTATGGTGGATGTTGAAGAAGTTGCCAACCAAACCTTTGAATTGTATCCTGAGTTCAACTTGAAGTCCTAATGTCGCTGAGGCAGCAACCCAAAGAATCTTATTCAGCTGGTGTTGGACACTAATAAAACAGTGATATAACTACATAAATATTGGTGGAGAATATGTTGAGAAATAAAAATAGTTTTGAAGTGAAAATCATTGTAAGTTATTATTTAATTATCTTTTGTGACTTACTTAATGATTTTACCTCGTAAAAAATTCAATACAAAATTTTAAACCAAAACATTTTACAATAATATCCATACTTCATATTTCACCTCTTTTAAAATTTATATAAGAAGTCGTATAATCTTCTCAATGCTTGATGCTTAATTTATTTTCTATAGATTTAAAAGGAAATTTCCTTCATAATATTGTGATGGGTGATACAAATACACGATGCTTTGTTTTATAATGCTATGCTTATTTAAGATAGGATATGAAACTTTAACTAAATATCTGAAAAAAAAAGCTTTATGTACATGGTTTAAAAACGTAATTTTATTAAATAAATGACACATAAGTTTTACATAAAGAACGGGGATACATAAAGAGCGTCACCCTTTCTAGTTCATGATTGAGAATATTTCACAAATGATGACAAACGATAACGTGCACATTCACAGCTAACAACTGAAATTAACAAGTTGGAAATTGTATGTTAAACGTGACATATGAGGTGCGTTCGTTTTACAACTAGTTTCACAATGTAAAAAAAAATCATCCTCATTATTTCAGTGAAATGAACTATGTCGTCTGCTAAGAGCGAAATGAGCATTAGGGTGGGTCCAAAAAACCAAAATTTATATAATCGAAACGTAATAGTGCGGGAAAGTTGCCATTGGTAATAAGGAATAAATTCGCAAAATATTACACCAAATGGTTAATATCTTTTACCGCCGCAAGGGAACCAAAGTTTCAAAAAATCGCAAAAAATTTTTTTTTTCGAAAAAAAAAATTAAATTATCCAACTATAAAAATACAATTTTTAATAGAATGCAACAGCTACTTCAAGATGTTAGTAATATTCTAATAAAATTTTATTATGCTTAAATCATTTCTATTACCGCTACAAATGCGGTCAAAACTTTGAAAAAAAGGACAAAAATTTCAATTTTCAGTTTTTTTTTAATTTTCCCAATTTTTATTTTATGTCTACAATTAAATAAATTTAGATTATATCTAGTAATAACTTATGTCTAGTAATTTTTATCATGGACACTGCCAACCAAGGGCGAGAGGGGTCCGCCCCCTCCCTTAAATTTGAGAGAAAAAGTCTGTTTGAAGGAATTTAAAAAAAATTCCGGGAAATTTTGGTGATTTTTTTTGTAGGGGGGATCCCCAAACATAAATTTCCCCTCATTTTCCGCTTCTGAGGGCACTCTACAAAGAAATTCCTAAAAATTCCCGGAAAATCCCCAGGATCCCTTCAAAAAGCACCTTTCTCTCAAATTTAGGAGGTTCGGGCCCCTCTCGCCCTTGGTTGACTACACCATGATCAAAATTTCTAGACGTTTATAAGTTATTACTAGATATAATGTAAATTTATTTAATTGTAGACATATAATAAACATAGGAAAAAACTGAAAATTTAAATTTTTGCAATTTTCTGAAAACTTTGACCGCCTCTGCGGCGGTAATAGAAATGATTTCACCATAATAAAATTTAATAAGACTTCAACTTTGTGTATTCATATTTCGTTAACAGCAAGGAGATATCTATTTAATTATATATATTTATTATACATTATTTACAATTGCGGCCAAGCGCACCGCTACTTCGTACATTTTGGCTTCACTGCCTTACATCTCGTCTCCGTAACTCTCCTGCAACAGATATTCAACTCTGGACTAGCAGCGCCATCTCTGTTTATATATGGATACTAATCATCGAGATGTGACACCCCTCCCCTCGTAGTTCAAACGAACCACTGGTTTAATCTGTCTGTTGCTTCTTCGAACAGGTTGATTGTCCTTTTTATCAGTCTTTATAGGTGTACTCTTCTACAAGTCCACATCATTACTTGTCACGGAATTGTCCTTTACATTTTTATCCATAGTATTATCACAATTATTATTCACAACTGTACCTGTTACAATATCATGTGAAGACTGAGATTGGTTAGATTTTTCGGCATTTTCGGCATTAATTTGCTCTTTATTATTTACATAATATCCAGAAAACGTATTTCTCTTAACTCTATCATAACTATCGAAATCAGTGTTTTGTTTATCAAACTGACCCGTTTTACTTTCCTCTGACGTTTCATCACTTATTTCTCTGTTGTGTCTCAACTGATTAACATGACGTTTACACATTATTCCGTCATCTCTATTTACTAAAACCCATCTGCTCCCCAATAATTTTATAATTTTTCCCTTAATCCATTTCTCCCCTTTTCCAAAGTTTTTAACAAAAACTGATTCATGAAGATTGTATTTATGTAAGGGTTGCTGTATTTTAGGTTTGGATGGTAATACCAAGTGTTGAGCTGTTCGAACTGACCTTCCAAACATTAATTCTGCGGGAGTCTTACCAGTGACAGAATGTGGGGTAGAATGATTTTTCCAATAAAAATCGTGCAATTGACAAATTTATGTCACCCTTATCTAGCTTTTTAAGACAATTTTTAACAGTTTGAACATACCTTTCTGCCTGTCCATTCGACGATGGATGATATGGCGGAATAGGTGTATGTATAATTCCATTTGATTTAAGAAAATCTTGAAATTCATCACTTGTAAACGCACGTCCATTATCACTGACTAATTCAACGGGCAAACCAAATGTAGCAAAAATTCTACGTAGTACTCTAATAGTTGATTTACTATCAGCACTGGGTAAAACCTGTACCTCTAACCATTCAGTATAAGAATCGACCACTATTAAAAATATTTTACCCTCAAAAGGACCGGCAAAATCTATGTGAATTCTTTCCCAAGCAAATTCCGATTCCCATTTTAAAGGTTTCATTTTAGGATTATCCCGAGCAAACATTTGGCATCTACTGCAAGAATTAACCATTTGTTCTATTTCTTTGTCCATATTAGGCCACCAGATCACACCTCGAGCTTTAGCTTTCATGCTAGATATACCCTCATTTGTTAAGCGTTCCAATTCCAAATCAGTTGCTGTTCTCAAAGAAAAAGGAACAGGGCGAGATTTTAGGAAAACTGGTTTTGCATCATTTTTCAAATTTATTGAAACGGGAGGACCTTTGATCGTACCGATCCCGTCAGCAAAAACATTAGGATATTTTTTTATTAAATCATCTTTCGAAATACTTTTGATCCTGTTTACATTTTGCCAAAATAATTTTGATGCTTTCAACCAAGTTTTACCAATTAAACTCGGACCTTCCTCTTTAATAACTAGCATTTTTAAATTAGGTATACAATTATCAGCAATCAAAACATTTACATTTAATTCACCTAATACAGTTAAAGAATCTTTAGTATACGTTTGCAGCTTAATATTAGATTTAACCAAAGGAGGCTTACCTGAAAATAATTTATCAGCAATATTTTTACTTACGATCGTATGAGCTGCTCCGGAATCAATTTCAAAATTAACTTTAATACCATTAATTGTGACAATTTTTCCCCGCAAAACATTATTGCACTCATCCCTCATAACATTGATAGAATATTCTTGAACAGTTTTAATTTTACTCTTCTTTTTCAGTTTTTGATTCACTGTAGAGAAGTTCCGGTTCCTGCAACAAATTTTTAAATGTCCCACTTTATGGCAAGCATGACATTCTGTTGATTTAAATGGACACTCAACAGGTTTGTGATTTCTAGCACAACGATAACATGGTTTCTCTTTATAACTGTTCCGGTTTCCAGGTGCATACATCCCTTCTTTCGGCTTCGACGAATACTGGTATACTTTCGTTTTCTCCATTCGGGCATCTTGAACTTTATTTACAGTTGTTGCTCCATTAATCTGTAGTGATTTTACTCCAGCTTCGGCTGTTTCGAATGATTCTGCGATTTCTACAGATGTTTGGAACGTTAGATTTTTCGTATCCAACAATTTTTGCTGTATTTTCTCGTCTTGAATTCCAAAAACTAGCTGGTCCCGTAGGCGATCATTTAAAGTCGTTTCAAAGTTACAGTATTCGGATAACCGACGCAAATCTCTCACAAAGTTGGCTATGCTTTCCCCTTGCTTCCGTAATATTTTTTGAAACTTGAACCGTTCAAAAATTTCACTTGGACAAGGTGAAAAATGTTCTTTCGCCCTCTTTAAGAGATCATCATAACTTATCTCTTTCAGCGAAGTCGGTACAATGATATCTCTCAATATCGAAAATGTTGCCGTTCCAACAGAGCTTAATAATATATTTTTCTTCTTATCCGCATTTTGAATATTATTAGCAGCGTAGTAAAAGTCAATTTTTTCAACATAAATTGACCAGGGCACGGTCGAATCATATTCTTCCAGATGTCCCAGAGAGACAACTTCTGTTTCTGCCATTTTCTTTTCTTTTATTCTTTTTTTATTTCGAAAAAAAAAATGCAACATTTATTTAAAATCTTGGGTTCTTTTCCGCACGTTGCCATTAATAAGACTTCAACTTTGTGTATTCATATTTCGTTAACAGCAAGGAGATATCTATTTAATTATATATATTTATTATACATTATTTACAATTGCGGCCAAGCGCACCGCTACTTCGTACATACTGGCTTCACTGCCTTACATCTCGTCTCCGTAACTCTCCTGCAAGAGATATTCAACTCTGGACTAGCAGCGCCATCTCTGTTTATATATGGATACTAATCATCGAGATGTGACAAAATTTTATTGTGATATTACTAACATCTTGAAGTAAATGTTGCAATCTATTAGAAATTGTATTGTTATGGTTGGATAATTTTTTTTTTCCAAAAAAATCATTTATTTTGCGATTTTTTGAAAATTTGGCCTCCTTGCGGCGGTAAAACATATTAACCATTTGGTGGTAATATTTTGCAAATTTATTCCTTATTACCAATAGCAACTTTCTCGCACTATTACGTTTCGATTATATAAATTTCCGTTTTTACGACCCACCCTAATGAGCATGCCTTCTTTTTCTTATTACGTGTGCCACGTTTACAAATGCGAATTTTTTTCCCCATAGAGATCTTGCTTTGAGAATGATTACCTCCATGGTTTAATACTTTTATGACTCATAATGAACGAATCTCCTGTGTTTATTTACTCTAATGGATTATGATATTCGGTTAACCTAATTTCTACTGAAGTTATCTCAGAATATATATACATTGTGAATGTAACTCATCTCTCAAGCAAACAATTTTTTTTGGAACGATCTTTCTAAAAATATAACTTTTATGTAATTTTATTCGAAAAAATAATTTTGAATAAAAATGGCCGATTGGCATCTGAAAAAAGATGTGGTTAGCACGTATTTTTTTTCTTAGTCACATGACTTGCGCTTTTATTATATAGATTATGTATGATAGGATTTAACACAATAAAGAAAAATTTCATTAATAACTTTTTAAAATTTGAATCGGTTTTCATAAAATTTGAAATGACTCGACAACATTTTGCAAAGATTATATATATGAAATTTCAAATCATTCGGTTGGGTAGTTTTTGAGCTGTTAGATGCAGACAGATTGACCAGACGACGACTATAGGTGCTACGTATTTATATAATTACGAACGCACCTAAAAAGAGATGCCTTCTGCTTCTGGATATTTGAGGGGCCCTCTGCAATAACAAGGTTAGTGGAGTTACCTTGATTCCAGGTAAACCATTTTAAAAAAATGGCTTGTTGACTTCCCTTGCTATTCCTCGGGTTCTATTTCGTATTCGAACCCTCATACCTTGTAAAATCTTTTTTTCAATTCTTACGTGTCTCAGTTTCCCGATTCTGCTAACAGGTGGCACTACTGTCTGGGACCCTTTTAGATGCGAGGACACGGAACTGCAACGGACCAGTTCTATTAACAACTGCTGTGGCTGTATCTGTTCAACGTATATGTTCACGATGCAAGCTCTCCGATCTCCTACATGTTCCACTTAATGGAAGGAGGTACAAAAAAAGGTGCCAACACTGTACGCTCCTTCCTGTATCATGTGATAAAAATTAACTTTAATGATGAAAAGCATGATAGAATCATTCTTTTCTCAGCTGTCTGTTCGGGAAGAAACAGGAACGACACGTTGTTCCATTTCCTGTGTATGCTATGTAGATCTCTAAATGTGCAGATAGTGCATCTGTTCCCGGTTAGGGGGCACTCATATTGCTAATGCGACAGGAACTTTGGGAACAATTCTCAGAGGTTGAAAATTATAGATGTTGTGGAAACTGAACAAGAGTATGTGGATATACAGGGTGATTTTTTTTTAAGTTGCGAAAGTAAAACCCTATAACAAAAGAACCACTGATCCAAATGACCTGAAATTTCACCAGTATGCTCCCAAAGCAATGGGAATTTTTTAGGCATGGCTTAAAAAAATCTTAAAATCGCTCCAACAAATGGCGCTTTTTTTGCAGTAAAGTCAGGAGACGAGCTTGCTCACGACACATGCACAGTGGCGATAAAAAGGTGAAGCATGCACACCTCGTGTTCATTATTATATGGATATCCTCGCAATGACTGTGCCATTGACGGGCCATGTGTTGATAGTGAAACTGTATTATCAAAATAATGACAGCACAGCAACTGCTCTTAGGAGATTTAGGATACATAAGAATTTACAAAAAGGTCCAATAACGACAAAAGGCCTACGGAAAATGGTTTTGAAATTTGAACAGACTGGTTCGCTGAGCTAACACCCAGTAGAGGAAGGAAACCAGTTGATGTGACGGCTACACCGAGTAGAGGAAGGAAACCAGTTGATGTGACGGCTGTAGAAAGCGTAGCTACTGCATTAGAAGAAGGATCTAGTAGTGGTGCGAGAAGCTGCATTGCACGGCGTAGTTCCAGAACTTTGGACGTGACGGTCAGTACTGTACATAAAGTTTTGAAAAAAAATATGCGATGCCATTCGTACAAAATAACCCATGTGAAAGAATTACAGCACCATCTGTCATTGTGATTTTAAGTTTTTTTTAACCACGCCTAAAAAATCCCCATTGTTTTGGGATCATACTGGTGAAATTTCAGGTCATTTGGATCAGTGGTTCTTTTGTTATAGGGTTTTACTTTCGCAACTTTAAAAAAAAAGCACCCTGTATGATCAAATCGAGAAGAAAGTCTCCTTTTATAATGGTTGATGAGACGCGAGATGACATCCTGTTCAACTTTGAGCCACCCATGAAGGGCAAGATTAAGAAGGGCAAAAACCTCCAGATCGCCAAGTCTGTAAGGTTAACATACAAAGCAAATGGATCTGCGTCAGTTTCGAAAAACTACTGTAATATTGGAGAAAAAACCTATTCAGTGCAGGCACCAAAACTGGATACCATTCTGTCATCACTCAATAAACAGAAAAACTTAAAATCAAGGATTCATAGAAGAAGGATGTTGAATCTCTGCTACGATCTGTTACGCCTGAAAAGCAACAGTTTTAAAAAAACTTGATGAACCCTGATGGTGTATTGGAATCTGAGCTCCAGGAGGCAGAGTCTGAAATGGATGAATCGGATTTGGAGTTTTAAACAGGTTCTGAGGGCAGTATTACAACTTTTAGCAAACAAACGCTAAGATGATTTCATATTTTGTAAACTCTTGTGTTGCACCACATAAAAGTTGTAAAAAATGTTCTTATGTGTTTCAAATGCACATTTTCTTTCGCCCAAAATCATAGGATATGCAATAAATAAGTGTTCAATTTTCAGATTTATATAATGTATTATTCAGCATATAAGGAAATAAAATTTTATGATCATAAGCAAAGAAAAGTTGCTAGAAAACTCTTCTTAATAGAAATTTATGCAAAGAAGTTATATTCTAAATTAAAATGTTGAAAGTAAATTTAAAAGCTTCGTATCTGAAAACTCCATTTTTCACTTACCTTGTTATTGCAGAGGGCCCATCATTTTTATTAGAGGAAGAATGCTTCTATATTTCAGATATTATTGCAAATAAATTTAGACACCACCGCGCATGCGCAGTAGTGTATTGCTGCTTATTTTACTGTTTATTACTGTTAATTTTACGGTATAATACTGGTCGCTGGGGTGCCAGTATGATACTGTAAAATCAACATTTTTTTTTGTCAGTGTAGAATGATCCACTTCTATCGTAGGGCTCCAATGAATACCACTGTGAGGTATATGTGTATCCTGCCGATGCGTAGGTATTGCTATCATTGCTAAACTGAGATAATATTGCATTTTTCGAATCATGCGAATAATGGCACCCTTCATTGTATGACACAAGCTAAGGTGCGCCTTTGCTTACTGACAGGTTGGATAGGCCTGCTCAAGTGTAGGGAGGGAGGCTATTAAATGTGTCTTCAACCGCCAAGTTCATATTGCTTTAAGAATAGTTGCCTTTGAAATAAAAACTTTGTATAGGGTGCCTAATGCAATATAAAATTAAAAGAAACTCAATCGACTGTATTTAAACCATTTGCATTATTAGCATGCATTTCAGAAACTTTCTTTTTTTCAGAATTTCCGAATTCATACCAGAAATTCTTGATAGTAATTTTTGATTTATTTAATGATAGAGGTTTCGTGATAAAATTTACCTTTATACATTCTTTCACATAGATTTTTAAAGCTATAGTTAAACTGTTTTCCTTTAATGGCCGTCTCTACAAGTTGCTTACATGTCACCAGGATGTAAAGTTGCTCCGCAATTAGGAAATCCATTCATAGCCTTACATTATTCGGTGTTGTCCGTGATAAAATAACTTAAAAATTCTTCTTTCGGAATTTTCGGTATGGATTCGGAATGTCTGAATAAAAAAGTAAGTCCTGAAATGGACGTATATATACGCTAATGATGCATATGGGTTAATTCGAATTTGAATAACGCGAAATACTTATTAATTCGAACTTAGATTTATTACTCAATGAAAACTGAATTTAAAACATTGTATAAAATCTTTATCGTTAGCGTATATATTTCATTGCAATTCTTTAATTTATTTGTGATTATGCAGTCAGAAAGCTGAATAAAAAAAACTTCGCTAAAAATTGCTGTCATTTATTTGTTACTTCATTCTTTTACAAAGATAACAATATATCAAAATCCATTTATCATAATATCTTAATTAAACGAACAATTGATATTTATCATAATAAAAGCACTGTTTTTAAAACGTTCTGTCATTTGCCTCAGTTGAAACTCAAAAACATCTTTCATAAAATCTCTTTGGTGCAATTTACATTGATTATTAACTAAATATTCAAATTCATTAAGCCGCTAATTCAAGATATTATGGAACATTTTCTTACTTAATGACCCTTTCGTATCATTAACCGAAATGATTCTAATTCCCCGTCTATTTACATAATGCTCCCGCTGAAATTATCAGTTTTACAACCTTAATTAGCTCAACACACTGCTCCTCCGAAAAGTAATTAGAAAAGATGTGTGTAAAACAAACCATAAATATAAACAAACAGAAGTTTTTAACATTTCTTCATGCCTAAGGAATCGATTGTATATCATAAAACATTTGTTATTCAGAAAAATTTGTTCAATATAAAATCATATCACAGTAGATAAAAAAGAAAGCAATTTCTCTTCTATGATATTTTGAATTCCAGATAAATATATAAATTTAATATAAGCGAAATTGCAATTACAAAAAAAAAAAAAAAAAAGAAAGAAAATCAATGTTGACAATTTTGAGGTTTTTCCTCTAGATTTTGGGGTAAAATTTGTGTTTTGGGATTTCTTTAAGGGCTTTTAAAAGAGATATTAATGTAATATTTAGGCGTCAATATCCAGTTAAAGTTATGACTTTATTTTAATTTTTAGGGTTCCGTACTTAAAAAGTAACAAGTTGGAAATTGTACGTCAAACATGATAAATGAGGTGCGTTCGTACTATAGATAGTTATATAAATATTCAGATCTTGATGATTTTTAATTCTGTGAAATGAATTATATCGTCTGCAGATTAATTTCTGTAATAAAATAAATATATCGGTCGCTTGACGTTTAAACCTCGGAAGCTCCTATAACAAGAAAGCACCGATTTCTTTTTATTTTTATTCAAATTTCTTAATAAATATTTTCTAAAGTTTTCCTTCAATTTTCATAAAATTTGAAATGTCTCGACAAAATTCTGCAAAGATAATATATCTTAAATTTCAAATCATTTGGTTGGGTATAGTTTTTGCGTTGTTATATGCGGATAGACGGACGGACCAGACGACGACTATAGGTGCTACGTATTTATATATGGTACTTTTCGGTTAGCCGGGCGCCAGTGAAATTTATATATCTATGTATACATATATATACATATATCTATACATACACACATTTATATATGCATGTATATATATATACATATATATACACATACATATATGTGTATATGTATACATATATATGTATATATAGATATATACATATCAGTGGCGCCCGGCTAACCGAAAAGTACCTTATATAATTACGAACGCACCTAAAAACAGAACCATTATAAGATCACTCCTGTGTCTGTCTGTCCCTCTGTTAGATCCTTTTTTCTAGTAAACTATGGGACGTGAAAAGTTCAAACTTGAGAAAGTTACACAACTATTGACCCACATGTTTTCAGGTTATTAGCCTTTCACAAATATATTTAGAAAAAATTTGGGGGACTAATTAAGTTACTTGAAAAAAAATATTTTTGTACATCGTGTGGGGTATCGTGTGAAATATCTCGTAATACCTAACTCAAAAATATATTTGTTTCAATTTTATGTATATTTTCAAAGGTCGCGTCGATAATGCACTGCAAAAATATGTTCCCCAACCCCTCTATTTCCGAATCTACTGAAACTAAAATTATGAAAAAATTATGGGCAGTAGTAGTTTATAGATAATAGTATCCTTGCAGAACAGAAACAGAAACCTCCCACTCGTGGACAGCCAACCTCTCGGCATAGGACCTATGAGTCCACGAGGGAAAACCTATATCTACCAGGAACCCCAGTGTCCAAGGACCCGAAATCCCCAGCAAGTTAAAAAAAAAAAAAAACGAGCTACCCAATATTGCTTATTGCTGGGTGAGCCCAAAGTTATTACATGTATGTAAGTTCTATATGAATATACTGATAAGATTACATAATATTAAAGATAGATATTTACAGATATTTACAATAATAATATTGTACTTAAAATTTTCAATTGTATTATGCACTAGTCTATTAAGTCTTTTAAAACATAGTTTTTAAAATCTATAGATCTAGAATTTTATATAGGTTATAATAATTCTTTGATATATGAAATGTTCTTATTTAGGACATTATATAGTTTTTATCTAACTTTTCGTAACTGGAAGCGTCTAATAGCACACGTCGTAGGTTTCTCTTTAATGTTTTATTTTTATTGAAGTTAAAATGGTATTCCATAAGAGGGCAGTTACCGAAGATGTAGTGTATAGGAGTTCCAGGGTTTTTGTCACAAGGACATCTATCCGTTGTTCTTTTACCAATTTTATATAAAAAGCTTGGGAAGCTTCCATGGCCGCTAAGATAATATGCTGCTGATTTCTGAACACATAAAAATTTAACATCTACCTTATTAAGAATTTTATACGTTTCTCTTCCTTTCGTTGAGTTGGTCCAGTCATTTTGCCAATCTGTGATATTTTTGTTATAGTATCCTTGCAGGAAAACTATTTTGAGAATAATTTAAAAATGCGATTTTGAGAAAAACGCATTTTTCCGTTACACACAAACTTTACTTTTCGGGCGGCCAGCGAGGGAGTTGACGGGCACTCGAGATTCCGAGATTATTCACGTCAATGAAACGATGTTACGACAGAACACTTGTGAATATTTCCACATAAAATGCTGTTATTTCGAACTGCTCATTTAATTTTACTTTTAAATTATTCATGAAGTGATTCGTTTTTATTGAAATAAATTTATTTAGATTATTCAAGCATGTTTACTCTCGGCCTGTATACGTCACACAGATGTTCTAACAGTTCTGATACACAAACATTCCTATGGTATGCGTACCAGTCCTGGTACTTAAATATTCCTATACTGGAACACTAAACTTCTATGCTGAATGGACAGGAGGTAAATAAATGAGAACTTTCAGGCAGACCTTAAACACCACAAAAACGTAACAAAATAATAAATTCTACTTTTGTACAATTTTATTGATGTCAAACCAATAGTTGAAGTGCACCTTGAATTAATAAATTATCTAAAATAAACCTTATGAATGCCACATAGCAAATTGCAATTACTACTCTCCAGAAAATTTAACAACAAAATTTGTTTATCAGAAATCCTTTTTTAAAAGATAAACAGTTAAAACACTAACGAGATGGAAAAATAACTTGTTCTACAACTCTATGATCGAATTCTTGGGAACATTTTAAAAACTATGAATTAATGTTTAATTTGCAGTGATAAAACACTTTAGATACATATTGATTATTTTATTAGACCTATCTTATTCTTCTGTTAGAGTTTAGGGGATCCTTTGATAGTAGAATCTAGGGCATGTAAGCTGAAAACCCTGGTGTAAATCAGTTCCTGTTAACAGTAGTTTCGTTACCTGATGATATGGCAAAAATATAAGGTTTAATTTAGTGGTACTCCAATCTAAAAGTTTGAAAACTCTTGAACTATTACATTGCAACTAACAGAGCTTCAGCAAGAGATTTTAAAGGGGTTCTCAGGCATAAGTTTTGGACAAACTCACAAGAAAAAAAAAAAAAAAAAAAAAACTTATTGAAACTTATTGAATTAAGTTCGTGCTCATGTTCAAAATTTATAAAACAAATCCGCTCAATTCAAGATCATTTTTTTAAAGAGTGAAACTCACTAAGAATTTCCTTTTAAATATATATAAATAAATACGTAAAAGAAAATTAACAGAAAACAAGTCTTTCCGGCTCAGAGTCTTGAAGACCGGGAGAGACTTGACTCCCCAGGCACAAGTTTTGGACAAACTCTCAAAAAAAAAAACTTATTGAAACTTATTGAATTAGGTTCGTGCTCATAATCAAAATTTATCAAACAAATCCGCTCAATTCAAGCTCATTTTTTTAAAGAGTGAAACTCACTAAGAATTTCCTTTAAAATATATATAAATAAATACGTAAAAGAAAATTATGAGAAAACAAGTCTTTCCGGTTCAGAGTCTTGAAGACCGGGAGAGACTTGACTTCCCAGGCACGAGTTTTGGAAAAACTCTCAAAAAAATAATAACTTATTCAAACTTATTGAATTAAGTTCGTGCTCATAATCAAAATTTATCAAACAAATCCGCTCAATTCAAGCTCATTTTTTTAAAGCGTGAAACTCACTAAGAATTTCCTTTAAAATATATATAAATAAATACGTAAAAGAAAATTATGAGAAAACAAGTCTTTCCGGTTCAGAGTCTTGAAGACCGGGAGAGACTTGACTTCCCAAGCACGAGTTTTGGACAAACTCTCAAAAAAATAAAAACTTATTGAAACTTATTGAATTAAGTTCGTGCTCATAATCAAAATTTATCAAACAAATCCGCTCAATTCAAGATCATTTTTTTAAAGAGTGAAACTCACTAAGAATTTCCTTTAAAAAATATATAAATAAATACGTAAAAGAAAATTATGAGAAAACAAGTCTTTCCGGCTCAATCAGAAGTGAGGATTGATTTCTTTTTTTCTTTCTCTGATTTTTTTAAGGACGATGCGTAAGATTTAATGCTAATTAAACAATTTGGTCTTATTCCCGATAAAACAATTGTTAACAGTGGTTTCACTCCCGTTAATGGAAATGGAAGAAATTCAACCTATACTAATACTGAAATGGAAATATAACCCCATTAATCGTAATGTTACGCAGATTTTTAAAGGGCCGCAATTTTTGGGGAAATTACTGAATGTTTTTTAATTAACGAACTCATCGAAGATAAGTGCAAAATCAATGCACTGTCCCAAATTGTTCAGTATTTCAGATGTAATTGTGATGACAAATTTTGAATAATATAAAAATAAAAATATACACCTATATATAGATTAACACCTTTAAAAAAGAAATCAACCTACTCTTCCGACTGAACTGGAAATATCTGTATAATGTAACATCAATAAAAACACCGCAAACGATTTTTCCTCGTAAACTATAATGTAACGGAATTATTTTGCGTGTCTCTGTAAATGAACTATAAGAGCTACATACTTGATTAACGAAACTCATCTAAGATATTTAAAAATCTATACATTGTCCCAGTTATGTTCGAGTTGGTTCAGTATTTCGGACATTAACGTCATGTCAAGTTTTGCATTATATATAAATAAGTATATAAACGAAATGATTTCAATTGCTCGTTTTCTAGAGAAATGAACCTAAAAAGGAAAAAAAAAGTTGCTTAACTTCCTGAACTTACTATAGTGTTGTCAAAATCTCTTTGTTTAATTTAGTATTGGAATAAGACTGAAAATATTGTTGTATAACTGAAATATTGTAATTAATATAATTAATTACTATAATTAATATAATAATTAAATGGTGTAATTAATAATATATTAATATATTAATAAAATAATTATTATAATTAATACAATTAATCTTAATTTTTTTCATTACTTGAGTGTTTTTAGGGTTAAGTTCTCTAGGCAATTTTCTCTGCAAAATGTGACTTAATGATTAAGAACATTAAATAAGTGCATTGTTTTATATCTTGACTGTGAGCCACTATAAACACATCACCGCACATAAGTTTACCACGCATGTTTTCTCAGAATTCTACACTGGATTTCCGGTAGTTTGTGATAACTGGTATTTAAAGGAAAAATAAAACGCATTTTTAACAACCAGAAAATTTTTCAGGAAATTGGGACAAATTGAAACAGGAAAACTGTAATTTTCATTCAAACCCATGGATTTTTTATTTTTTTAAGTCTAACTCAATTCACTCTCGCTTTTCAAAAAGTGTATCAAACTCAACTCAAAACTCACACAAAGTGTGTCAAACTCACGAGTTCCATCTCATTCGCAGGAGCGAACTCAAAAGGTTTGTTCCTACTCAACACTGTCAATAAGTCAGCCAAGTACAAGTACAAGGCCTGATAAGCACTTTGATAAAAATTGAGCAGAGTATTAACCGCGGTGTCTAAGGCCCTCAGCGTGGCTTCAAATAAAAAACACATAACCAAAGTTCAAATTGATCCATTTATTCATTCAGCTTGAATTTTAAACTTAAATAAGGACATTTACATGTACGTCCAGCCTTTGCTGGGAACTTCACTACATTCACATACCTTTAAAATATTTAACTTTCAACTGAAACGTAGGTTCATCATTTCTCCGTCAGTTCCCCTTTTTCAGGAGCTTCGTTCATCTATATACGTATTCAGTACATAAAAGTGGAAAAAGTATGTACACAGTACAGATAAAAGAGGACAATGGATTTACGACCGAAACGGAAACTGAAAAATCGATTCGGAACGATATCGCTTCCGAACGTATCGCATAACAAGTTTTGGAGAGCAAACTTTTACTCAGATTTTCAACACACCTCATCGGATTCATCAACAACGATGCTTCGGTTATCAGGAGAAAAAAAAACTAACATAAATTTTTGCAGCAAGCGCCATAGAGTTGCTGCAACGCTTCAGGCTAATACAGAGCGGAGCAGCTAATTTTCCATTTTCTTTTTATACACGAGGAGCACAGATATCTTAAAGCATGGGATGTCCAAACTAGAGAATTTATAAAACATAAATCCAGATTGTTATTTAAAAAATTAGAGATCTAAATTATTATTTTTTTATTTATACTCTAAATTTAAACCAAAACGACCTGCTGAATAAAGAACATCAAATAAACGCGAAACTAAAACTTTCCATCATAACGGCACTTATATACTTTTCACTTATTTAGCTTTCAATGACGGGAAAGCACTCTCAAAATATTTGCCAAATATAACATGACATCATACTCGAAGTATCGAGATTTTATGTATTAAACAAGCAGAAATCGTACACGAAATTGCTTACTCAAATATTTTTACATCAGACCGACGATCGTTATATTCTTAAAAGCAATACTTTTCGTTCACATCAATAAAATGATGTTATGACGCAACACTTGTGAATATATCCACATAAAGTGCTGTTATTTTGAACTACATATTTAATTTTGCTTTTAAATTATTCGTGAAATGATTTACTTTTACATAAAATAAATTTATTGAAATTATTCAAGAATGTCTAATTAACTTTTAGGAGTTCCGAAAATATGTTTCATCTCACTATGCAGGACTTCAATGGAGACAGTTGAATTTATGATAACAGAAAGAAAAGTAGAGCATGACACATAGATTACGAAACACTTTCCAAATTTACGAGAATATTTTAATGAAATCTTCATTCTTTGCATTCTTTGTTATGGTGAAGTTAGTACAAGCTAGTTCCTGTTCATAAAATAATGTTCTTTACTCGGCAAATAGTCGAAAAATATTAAGCAAATTTTTCATGCAAAATACTAGTTATTATATTCAATGGTTGGAGTATCACAGTTGAGGTTTATTCCAACATAGCGAAAAATGACCGTGCCAGGACTCAAACCTGGGAACCGTTTCTTGCCGTGCCAATGCTCTTTTTATTGATCTACCCGAACGATACCCTGGCTGGCATAATTCACTCTTATTTGTTGGACATGGCAGTGAACTGCAGCCCTAATTTCATTCTCTGAGCTATAACTACAGCATTTATATGATGAAAGTGCGAAATAACATGAAAACTCATGTATACCATGTAATTAGGTCCTAATGAAAAGAGGAAAGTTTTTTTTTTAACTAGGTAAATTATATTCAATGGTTGGAGTATCACATTTGAAGTTTATTCCAACAAAGCGAAAACTGCTCGTGCCAGGACTCAAACCTGTTAACCGTGGCTTGCCATGCCAATGCTCTTTTTACTGAGCTACCCGAACGATACCCTGGCTGGCATAATTCACTCTGGACATGGCTGCGAACTGCAGCCCTAATTTCATTCATCCGAGCTATAAGTATAACATTTATATGATGAAAGTGCGAGATAACATGAAAACTCCTGTATACTATGTAATTAGGTCGTAATGAAGAGAGGAAAGTTTTTTTTTTCAACTGGATAAATCATACTCAATGGTTGGAGTATCACAGTTGAAGTTTATTCCAACAGAGCGAAAAATGCCCGTGCCAGGACTCAAACCTGGGAACCGTGGCTTGAGGTGCCAATGCTCTTTTTACTGAGCTACCCGAACGATACCCTGGCTGGCATAATTCACTCTTATTTGTTGGACATGGCTGTGAACTCCAGTCCTAATTTCATTCTCTGAGCTATAACTACTTCATTTATATGATGAAAGTGCGAGATAACATTAAAACTCCTGTATACCATGTAATTAGGTCATAATGAAGAGAGGAAAGTTTTTTTTTCAACTATGTAAATCATATTCAATGGTTGGAGTATCACAGTTGAAGTTTATTCCAACAAAGAGAAAAATGAACGTGCCAGGCATCGATCCTCGGCAGCATGGATTGCCGTGCCAATGCTCTTTTTACTGAGCTACCCGAACGATACCCTGTCTGGCATAATTCATTCTTATTTGTTGGACATTGCTGCGAACTGCAGCCCTAATTTCATTCATTCCAGCTATTACTATAGCATTTACATGATGAAAGTGAGAGATAACAGGAAAGCTCCTGTATACCATGTAATTAGGTCATAATGAAGACAGGAAAGTTTTTTTCAACTGGGTAAATCATATTCAATGGTTGGAGTATCACAGTTGAAGTTTATTCCAACAGAGAGAAAAATGACCGTGCCAGAAATCGATCCTCGGTATCATGACTTGCCATGCCAATGTTCTTTTTACTGAGCTACCCGAACGATACCCTGGCTGTCATAATTCTTATTTGTTGGACATGGCTGCGAACTGCAGCCCAATTTCATTCATTCCAGCTATAACTATAGCATTTACATGATGAAAGTGCGAGATAACAGGAAAGCTCCTGTATACCATGTAATTACGTCATAATGAAGAGAGGAAAAAAAATTTCAACTAGGTAAATCATATTCAATGGTTGAAGTATCACAGTTGAAGTTTATTCCAACAGAGAGAGAAATAACATGCAGCCCTCCTATTGGAAAAAAAGAAAATAATTTCTGACTTAAGAAAAAGTGTTACCCTTTGCGGTGGCTGAAAAGATTACTTTCTGAGCATCGCTTGTCAACCTCTTTAGTTCGTAGAAGCCCCACTGGATATGTGTCTATACCTTATTACAAAGATCTTTCTGAAAAATTTTCTAGTCTACTCAGGTCTAATAATATCAGTACAGCCTTCAGGCCACAGAATGTTTTAAAAGAATTGCTTTGTAAGTTTAAACCTAGAATCCCTCCCCTACTTAAAACCAGCGCGGTCTACAGTATCCCTTGTGGGGTCTGTGACTCTGTCTATATCGGTGAAACGGGTCGTACTTGCGCCATTCGTCTTGCCGAACATAAACGTGCCTATAAATCTGGTGCCTTCAATCAAAACTAGTACAGCATTCTTTGGATACGGACCATATTCCGGATTTCGCAAGTACCGCAGTAATCAGATACAGCTGCAATAACGTTAAGAGTAAAGTATTTCTTGAGGGTTGGTTCACTCGTAAACAGACTTCGCCAATTAATGAATCTTTTGCTGTTCCACCTGAGTACACGATCTTGCTCTAATGGAAGTTCGTCAAAAAATTTTCAAGTTTTAACTGGTTAACTTTATTAACTGTAAACATGGTTGAAAATTCTCCGGTCAACGTACGTAATTGCACTGATGAGAGGCTAAATTATAGCCTGAAACGTTTGCAGTATTTTTAATGTTTTTAGTGTATTTTTTGTAATTCTTATGTCTGATTAAATGGGATATTTTATTTACGAGAGAAAAATGATCGTGCAGGACTCAAACCTGGGAACCATGGCTTGCCGTGCCAATGCTCTTTTTACTGAGCTATACCCGAACGATACTACTACTTATTATAAGTTATTAAATCACGAAAAATTATCTTAGCCTGTCAAGTAAAACGAAAGCAGTGTGCACTGTAGAAAATAAGACAAATGTTTCTTAGTCTACAAAATTATAATATAACCACGAACGAATGTATACAATAACATAAAACGCGTTACCCACGATTCCGAAAAGCGTTCTTTATCTGTTGAAACCACAGAAACCAATATTTTTCGAGATTTAAAGAAGCATTCATAAAAACAATGTTTCTTTTACTGCCACTGATTCTCGAAAATGTTTCCTTGTGGTTTTTACAGTATATTAATAAGTTTTCTCAAACCGGTTTTTACGAGGCTATAAATTTTCAAGTAAACATTTTTAGCTTCGTAACTGAACTTCAACAGTAACAAAATAATATTAATTTTAATTTTAATGTTAATGTTGTTACTTTATTATGTTTGCCTGTAAAACGGGATTGTTGAACATGGAAAAGGATTCTTCAGAATTGATAGCATCCGAAAAACTATATTCCGACTTTTAAAAAAAACTGATTAATACACTATAAAAACAACTGGGAAACGTTTCCGAGAATTTGTGGCAGAAAAAGAAAGTTTGTTTTTATAAATGCTTCTTTAAATCTCAAAAATAGATTAGTTTCTAAGGTTTTTAAAGACAATAAACGCTTTTCGGAATCAGGGCTAACTCAGAAAAGATTATTGTATGTTTGTGTCCGTTGTTATATTCTACTTTTCCTAGATTAAGAAACATCAGTACTTTTTACAGTGTAGAACAAGGGTTTTTAAACGCTGTTCCACGGCACATTGGTGTGCCATTAGAGAATCTCAGGTGTAGCACAAAAAATTTTAAAGATTATTAATTAAATTGCTACATTTTGATTATTTCCCAAAAATAAATTCCCAGAACATCTTTTTAGTTAAAATCTATAAAAAATATTTATTCCTTTTTCAACATCATATTTGTATGAAATGAGTTTTTCTGCAATGAATCTATCAAAAACAATAATCAACCACATTTATAATCAATTTAAGAATATTAAAAGTAAGTATGATAAAAATTGAAATTGCAAAAAAGATTTGTATTGTTAAGTTATAAAAAAAAGGAAAATTCAAGCTCATCTATCACGCTAAAAGCTAAATTTTAATTAAGAAGAAAATATATAACCTACATCAGTTTTTAAAAACACTTTTTTTAACATCAGTCACTTCTTAATTGCTATTTTCTTTACTACATTTTTTTAATAAATTGCTTTATTTTATCTTTTGATCGAGGTGTGCATTTACGAATTATTATTAATAAATAAATTACACAAGTGCATTTTTTTCTTTTCCCCCTGCATCATAAAGTAACTGTGGTACATAAATTTAATAGTATATAGGTTAGCAAATAAAATATTTGTGCAAGAATATTAAAAGACAGAAAACCAACGTTTTAAAAATAAATAAAAAATACACAAAAAACAGCGAACAGCTGTTTCGAATCCACAAGCGAGATTCTGCTTCAGTGCGACAAACAGCAAAGCACAGCGTGCTAGAAAAAGCAAGACTGGGCTCAGTCTTGCTTTTTATCAAAATATTTAAATTAAATATGTTTATTATTGAAATTATTATTAAATTGTCTCAGAAAATTTCACTGCTTCAAATTAAAGATACATTTTGATTGAGTTTATCATCAGTATTAAACGATACTTTTAAGATTAATGGAACGCAGTGCGTAAAGGGTGTCTCAAAAAAAGAGGTCAAAAAATTAAATAATTTGAAAACAGTTAACGAAAGAAATTTTTCCCCCATTTGTTGCATCTTTATTAGAAAAACAATAAATATTTCACCATACGATTTCAAAATTAGTTTAAAATTTCGCCAATAATTGGCACTATAAGCTGTGAAATCTAAATGACAATATTTTCAAAATATCCGCCATTTGCAACAATAACATGACGTAGTCTCATAACAAAACTAGCCGATACCCGTAAATATGTCTCTCACGAATGTTCTCACATGCCTTACAGATGTTATGTTCCAGTTCCACTAAACTTTCGGAGTTTTGTAGATAAACTTTGTCTTTTAAGTATCCCCACAAAAATAAATCGCAAGGATTCAAATCCGACGCTTAAAGGGATATATTGAATTATATAGAAAAATAGCTTACAGCGACACCTATTGTTGAAATTTTAAACTAGTTTTGAAATGGTTAAAAAATGTATTGCTTATCTAACAAAAATTCAACAAATGGGCATTTCTATTATTACCTGTTTTTAAATTATTTAATTTTAAAAACGGTCACTCTTTTTTGGGACACCCGGTATAAACAAAAAGTATAGCTAACAGATGCAAGTAAAACTAATCAGATGTGCCAACCCCAAAACAAATTTATAGTATTTCAAAATTCGCTATCACATCACCAATAAAATCAATATTTTTCGTCATTCTGTTGTATGTCAGCTGCTTGCGAATCGTCAGGTTACTTGTATGCGAAGCACACTTCGTTGCACGAGCAACCGATGTACAACACAATTACGAAAACCCCTTCTCGCCAGTACCGGCAGGAAAATATTGCCTCCCTGTTTCTTGGTTTTAGAATTTTAGCTAATTTTACTGCAAAACTCATAACTAAAATGCGTGGAACCCGGTTACACAAGCGTCACTCCCAGTTCTCGTCAATATTGAATTTGAATGAGAATATCCCCCAAATTAGTCAACTATAGCCAAGTTGGCTTTATATATGTCAACCTATTTTTGTTGCCAAATTTGGCGATGTTTCGCCAAGTGTCGCTACACTTGACAAGAATATATAGTGTTGGAATGTGTAGTGTTGGTTATACATAAGAGTTGGAACGATGGTTACAACAATGAAAGAAAATTTACCAGAAACTATGTTTACTAAAACTCATATATTAAAACGGTTTATGGAGAAATCCGGCTGTCTTGTTTCGAAATGTCAGCTGCACTAAAATTTCAAACTGCTATATCTCAGCTACATTTTAAGATAGTGGCAAAACAAAAATTGCTCCGGAATCCTTCGATCAAGACCGAGCATTCACGGCAAAAACTTTTAGAATTTCTAATTTTTTTATAATTCTTTTTCAATTTGAAATCTTTAAGTGGTTATCACAGCGTTCCTTTTAGGCGGAATATCCCCAAATGCAACTGGGACCTGCCGGCCATAGCCAAAAACATATAAATGAAATTCGGTTTAGGTAATGCATAACTTCATACATTTTTCAATGATACAAAAATAAAAATGGACAAAAATTGCTGTCACAGCGGCTCTTTCAGGTGAAATATCCCCAAATTCAACAGGGACTTGCCGGCCATAGCCAAAAACATAAAAATGAAACTTGGTTCAATACTATGCATAACTTCATACACTTTTCGATTATACAAAGAGGACGGACGCATGCACATACGGACAGACAGACTTTTTGTAACTCTGATAACTGACACGTATAAATCTGTCGAAAACCGGAAGTCGAAAAAAATTCGATTACAAAACTTTCTTCTATTACAGATAGAAGAAAGTAAAAAAGACAAGAAGTAACATTTCAATTAGTAAAGTTCATTGAAAGATACAAAATTTTTAAATAACATCGAAAGGATAAATACAAAATGTTTATTTGAACTTATCGTATTACAATTAATATTGTTCTGTTTGCGTGAAATCAAATGTTTGCATTTAATTCAACAATGCACCTCATTTGTGAAATCTATACAAATGACTTGTAAACTTCTCTCGCTTAACAACTGTCAGTGTTGACTATCGGAATGACAATCAAACAATCTGTCCAAATCTACCAGAATTCAAATCAGTATTATTTGATGAGGTGTATTATATGATAAATGCATTTCTCAGGAACCTTTAACATTGCTTCAGGCTATGAAAATATTTGCATACACTCACATTACAATCTACGTCTAGCATCACATACACAGAATATTTACCGTATTATATATATGTGTATGTGTGTGTGTGCGCGAATGTATTATTTAATTGTGTTTGAGCGAATTTATTTATTTCAAACTAAGTTGTGCGTATGTGTACTTTAACTGAAAAAAAATATTTTTTTAAAACTGAAAGAGTATAGTTTCATGATTTATTGTTTTATTGTTTATCATACTAGGAAACTTTGGCTGCACATGTATAAAACAGTTTCATTTATACGAGTTTTGATTCTTGAAATAAACTCAGTAAAAAAAAAAACATTTAATATTTTTTTTCGCTAAAAAAAACCACTTTTTTTTATTTGAGGATATTCTTCCGGAAGAGAGCGATGTGATAGCCACTGAAAGATTTCAAAATTCAAAAAGATGTACAAAAAATTAGAAATCCTAACAGTTTTTTCCATTAAATGTTCGACTTTGATCCAAAGATTCCAGAGCAATTTTTGTTTTGCGTCTATCTTAAAAAATGGCTGAGCTATAAGCAGTTTGAAATTTTAGGATTGCTGACACTTTGAAACAAGACAGTAGGATTCCTCCATAAGCGGTTTTAATTTATGAATTTTAGTGAACATGGTTTCGCAAATTTTTTTCATTGTTGTAATCAATCATCGTTCCTACTATTATATGCTGACTAATTTGGCGATATTCTAATTTAAATTCAATATTGACGAGAACTGGGAATTAATTTTCAAAATCGGGTTCCACGCAGTTTGGCTTCGTGTTTTCCAGTAAAATTAGCTATTATTTTTAAATCAAGGAGGCTATCTTTTTCTGCCGGTACAGGCCAGAAGGACTTGTCGTAGTTTAGTATATATCGGCTTCTCGCATCCAGGTAACCCGACGATTCGCAAGCAGCGAAAACAAAACATGGGACGTTTGCTGTCACCTAATGACATTAGACAAAAATAATATGTAGGATATTATAATTTATAATATTAATCGACATATTACAGTGTCAGATTTATTTCACCAAAAATGTGGCTTGGCACTTTCTTGCCCCGACCTCCTCAATTTATTAAAAACGTAACATGAAAACTTTGTACAAAATTTTATACACATATCTTGGGAGAAAGTTTAGATATATCCTTTTGAACGCGACAAATTATTAAAAATTCTATTCTGAGATAAATGTACTTAAAGTTTTAGTTACGGGCAGAGAAAGACTGATAGTACAACACACAAAAAAATATATCTACTGATGTAATCATCATAGAAATACGCGGTTACGTTTATTCCATTTATTTAACTCTGTAGTATTTTATTAGTGAAACAAATAAAAAAGTGATTTTTCTTTTTTTTTAGAATTTTGACCCTTAGACTCTTTTGAGATGCTCCCTTGTTTAAAAGAGGAAGGAAGGATATTTTTAAAGCATTAATATGGCTTTATTCCGAGAATAAAAATAAATTAAATTAAATTAAATTAACAAACTATATCTTGAGGAAAAACAAATTTGGTAAAAAAAAAAAAATATTTAATCTTTTTGCAGCCAGCTTCCATTGATTGCTTGCTTATGGTTTTATTCCCAGAAACAAAAAAAATATATTAAATTAAATTAACAAACTATATTTTGAGGAAAAACAAATTTGGTAAAAAGAAAATTATTTAATCTTTTTGCAGCTAGCTTCCATTGATTGCTTACTTGTGGTTTTATTCCGAGAAACCAAAAAAAATTTATTAAATTAAATTAACAAACTATATCTTGAGAAAAAACAAATTTGGTAAAAAGAAAATTATTTAATCTTTTTACAGCTAGCTTCCATTGATTGCTCAATTGTGGTTTTATTCCGAGATACAAAATTAAATTAAATTAAATTAAATTAACAAACTATATCTTGAGGAGAAACAAATTTGGTAAAAAGAAATTATCTAATCTTTTTACAGCTATCTTCCATTGATTGTTTAGTTAATTTTCGAAGTTAATCTCTTACTATATGGAAAATATATCATAATACCGCGTAAAGTTACATAAAAAAAATTTAACTTTCCTGTATTTTCAATTCCGATATGGGAAATTCTTTTAGATAGTCCTCCGTTTCATTAATTGAGAAAATATCGATATTTTTAAAATACTAATTTAGTTTTATTCGATGAGAGTAAAGAACGAAATAACATTAAATTTATAATGAAAGATCTTTAATCTTTCATAATGAATATAATGAAAGAAAATAATCTGTTATACAGAGTGTAGGAAAATTATTAGTGCAAACGTTTAGAGGTGATAATACATCTATATCTATAATGATGATATTATCTATGCTATAAAGATCCCTTTATCTTCCTTAAAACGGAGTCATGGCGTATGAATATGATATGTAATAAAAAATAATTTCATTCCAATTTTATCTTTCATTATGCATATAAAGAAAGAAAATAATCTATTACATATCGTGCAGAAATTTTTTTAAGGTAGGTGATCCAAAGGTGACCATTGTTCCTAAGGTAGCCCAACCCCCAAAAGAACAATTAATTTCATTTTTAATTACACAATGGCGCTACTGCATTGTAAATCATGTATCTGCAGTGCACTTGGTTGAATTTGGAGAGATCAATTTGATCGTCCGTCATTGTATGCAGTGATTTCACTTTTGAGGAATAGTCGTTCAAATTTGCAAGTAAGGAGATATTTCAATTCACATGTGTTCAAATACTTAGAACTTTGAGTTATGATACGTCTTATAAAAGCTTATTTATTTTTCTTTAACCACATTTACTTCATTTCTAATAAATTTATCAAATTAATAGCTTTACGTCGTGCAAATGACGACTATATGCATGTTCCCAAGGTTACCCGAAACCTGGTTAGAGAACACGTGCGCCACCTTAGGAAACAAATATGTAGTAAGGGTAATTTTCAAAATAGAATGTTAAAGACTTCTCCAACAATTTCCACACTATTGAGAACAATTTATTTTTCTTTAACCACATTTACTTCATTTCTAATAAATTTATCAAATTAATAGCTTTACGTCGTGCAAATGGCGACTATATGCATGTTCCCAAGGTGACCCGAAACCTGGTTAGAGAACACGTGCGCCACCTTAGGAAACAAATATGTAGTAAGGGTAATTTTCAAAATAGAATGTTAAAGACTTCTCCAACAATTTCCACACTATTGAGAACAATTTATTTTTCTTTAACCACATTTACTTCATTTCTAATAAATTTATCAAATTAATAGCTTTACGTCGTGCAAATGGCGACTATATGCATGTTCCCAAGGTGACCCGAAACCTGGTTAGAGAACACGTGCGCCACCTTAGGAAACAAATATGTAGTAAGGGTAATTTTCAAAATAGAATGTTAAAGACTTCTCTAGCAATTTCCACACTATTGAGAACAATTTATTTTTCTTTAACCACATTTACTTCATTTCTAATAAATTTATCAAATTAATAGCTTTACGTCGTGCAAATGGCGACTATATGCATGTTCCCAAGGTGACCCGAAACCTGGTTAGAGAACACGTGCGCCACCTTAGGAAACAAATATGTAGTAAGGATAATTTTCAAAATAGAATGTTAAAGACTTCTCCAGCAATTTCCACACTATTGAGAACAATTTATTTTTCTTTAACCACATTTACTTCATTTCTAATAAATTTATCAAATTAATAGCTTTACGTCGTGCAAATGGCGACTATATGCATGTTCCCAAGGTGACCCGAAACTTGGTTAGAGAACACGTGCGCCACCTTAGGAAACAAATATGTAGTAAGGGTAATTTTCAAAATAGAATGTTAAAGACTTCTCCAGCATTCTCCACTCTATTGAGAACACCAGAGATTTTCCATAAGAAGTCAGTAACTCCCAAAAGAAAAGCCCTGAACTACAGTGCACGAAAGTGGTTCAAAGTATTTTCGTGTCAGAAGATAAGGAGATTAAAAAGAAAAAACATGAAAGATATAAAATAAAAGAATGAATCATCAGAGCATAATAGTAAGACAACATAATAAGAAAATAAAAAACTAATCCGGTACACTGACAAAAGAGACTCTCATACAAAGTGACACTGCCATGCCTGGCACAAGTGCAATCGCCAGCAAAAGTAAGCTTGTTTTTCCGTTTGATGCAAGAAAGACAAAATAATGGACATGTGATTACAATTTCATTATGCGATCAATGCTTGCAATATGTGCATGAAGACTGTCAAGGACTTACTATACAAGACAAATTCGAAAATTTCATCTGCACTTTCTGGATGAAATCCGATTACAAAGGTATATTGTGAAAAATGTTTATTGTAATATTTTCCTTGTAATTAAATGCATAGTTTTAATCCAACCTTGTAATGCTCTTCTAGATGTAAAAATAGTTTGCAGAGAATTTTTCCCCATTTTAAAAGCGATTTGAATATATGGACCACCTTTGGTACACTATGCGCTAAAGGTGACCCACAAGCTACTAGGAAATTAGATAATCAAAATAATTAAATTTTATTTTCCAGATAAAAATATACTTGATATGTGTTAGAGATAAGAGTAAAATGTTACAAAAAAACATTCAGCCCCACACACACCTAATCAAAAAATTACGAAAAATCTTCAAAGCTTAACTATGGCAACCTTTGGCTATCCTACCTTAGTGCAAACGTTTAGAGGTGATAATGCTTCTATAATGGTAATATTATCTATGCTATAAAGATCCCTCTTTCTACCTGAAAAGTAAGTCATTGCGTATAAATATGATGTGTAATAGAAAGTAATTTCATTACGATTTGATGAATTTAATAAACAGGGTGTTCGTAAATTGTATTTACAAAATAAGATAGGTGATAGCAATCATCAAGACAAATAATTTTTGAATGGGAAACCAGAATCACAGTTGGTGTTTCCAAGTCCGATGTCCTAAAAAGCGAGACAAGAAGTAAAACAAATTGGGACAGCGGCTTCTAAGGGCATAAAAATGCAGTAAATCCTATAAAAATGAAACCTGCTTATAACGTAATCTTGTCTTGAACTTAAAATATTCATGGTCTCTATTCAAGGAATACAGCATAATAATGCCTATAAAACATAAACCCGTATAAAACGTAATCTGCCTCTGGTCACGAGATTCCGTCTTAGAAGATTTTACTTAAATAAACACAGTAATCTGTAAAAACGGAATCGCTTGGAACCGAAAACGAAGTTATTCTGTTTTCGGCATATTTCCTATTGAGCTGTTATAATGGTATGGTATTTCTTCTGTATGGAAATATTAAAGACAAAATTATTTTATAAACATATTCTGTTTTCAATAGAATTTATTGAACCAAGTACATTAAAAACAGAATCCTAGGTTCCGTAAAAATATTCCGTATTGCAGAGTTTTCAGTCTTATGAGGTAAATTTGTATGGTATTCGTTTCTGTGGGCTTGGCCATAAACAATTTCCATTATAGACAGGTTATTTTTTCACACATTTTACTGTATTAAGTTCCATTCAATGCAGAGCAACATATAGCATGACACTAAAGAAATAGAGGGAATTGGAGCATCATGAAAAATCGGGACTTTTGGCGTGCCACGCAGTGGCTCTTCGGGATGTGTCCTGGAAATCCTGAAAAACGGGACGTACCGCGTAAATCGGAACACCTTGCAACACTATTCACAGTCCAGATAGGACTAGATATATTCACAGTCCAGATTTTTTCAACAAAAAGTTTACGACTTGCGGTCAATGAGTAGAGAAACTGTTCACCTACTTTGAAAAGCCTTCAACATGAAGTAAAATAAATCGTTATTCATCGAATCTGTTAACATTTTCCTTCATTGCATAGTCCAATCGTGATCTAAGCGTCTGCTGTGGAGCCCCATGCAAAATTAAGGCCGATGCAATTTGCGCTGGGATACATTTGTTCTTAAGCCTGCATTGTATTAACCCATTAAAGACTATCGGTACCATATGGTACCGGGATAGCTGTCCTCCATTTTGTTATCTGTATACCAGTATATTTTAAGAGAAATATTCTCTTTATCTGATGACAGAAACTCCGTAATAAAAAGAGGCTAAAGTTGCTGCTTTGAAAAATTGGTATGAAATGCAATTTTTGAATTTTAAAGAGAAAAATAATTCCGGCTTTAATGGGTTAAGCCACTGGCATGCGCTTAACTATTTTCAGCAAGTATAGCAGTATCCAATGTTTGCAATCCTATAATAAACGCAGTTCTCGAGTACTCGAAGAATTGTGCCCATGCGTTGGTACCAGTATGTTTTTTTTTTTTTGGTTTTTTTTTTCAAAACCATATGAATCGGCTATTACACGAACATTATAAATACATCTAAACTGTGATAGCATACTATTCCACTAGCTCTTCTCCATCTTTTAATGTTTCATCCACATTATTTCAGCGAGCGCGTTTTCACAGGTGATCATAATGTTTTGCCCCAAACAGTATATTTCAGATTCAATCATTTTTTTGGACAAAAACACATGGTTGTTATAAAAAAACTTCTCCTTTTTTTAAACAACTGTAACTAAAACGAATGAACCGAAAGGAGGCCTTATTTTATATTTAAACTTTTAAAAGTATGAAAAGATGAAAAATTTCGTACCATAATACATAATAATTTTGGATTAAGGTATGTAACAGCAATGCAACTAATTTCTTTTCAAAAGGCATTGGAAGCATTCAGGCGAATAATTTACTTGAACGGCTGACAAATTGTGCGTATTATGCGTCTAGCTTACTTACGCCAAAATACAGCAAATCTTTGGTATTTTAATTTTAGTAAGAAATTTTATTGTGAAAATTAAAAGTATAAATATAAAATGTGATCTCAATTCGTTCATGACGTTTTAGCTATCGATGCTTCCAAATTGGAAAGTTACTTCATAACCACATACAGGACTGCCACTGGCGACTTTTTTATACTCGATTCACACCACTATTTAATGAAAATAAATTTTGTAGTATATTTCTCTTGCGAATGTTGTTAAAATGCATGTGAAGGGTTTTTGTTTTGAGAAAGTTGTGCGAGATAGAATTAAAAAATAGTCGCCAGTGGCAGCCCTGCTTACACTTTCTTGCCTAGTAATCCCTTTTTTAAAATTTGTCTAACAGCTTCTCGAAGAAACCCTAACTATTCTAAAAACATAGAAAGTACAGAATAACAAATAGTTTTCACGAAATTCTATAACAGTATATCGAGAAAAAATGTTTGATTTAGTTTATTACCATTCTCTGGATGAATTTAAAAAAACTAAACGCAAAACAAAATGACAGAAGTACTTGAATATAACAAAATCTAAGCTTTATTCTAACAAAAGAATTGACAAAACTCTTTAAGTAAAATTTTTATACGTGTATATTAAATCCTTATTCGACTCCGAAAAATATCTCAGCAATATTTTATACAATACTACACAGATCTGATGTCATATCAATAGTTTCATTTCATTTATCTGACATCTTTCTCACAGTAGAGGTAATATATACGACGAATCCTGACAAATAAACCATTTATATTCTTGAAAAGTATGAATGAAAACATAATGATGACTTGAACTCCAAAGAAACTGTCTGGGTATTTTAAAGGCGAAATATTTGCAATTCCAATAAACTTAGAACGCGTTTTTCTTTTTGTAATAAAATTACTGTCACTCAAGAACTGAAGCATAACGTATCATATTTTTAACGAAAACACTAATAAAGCAACTATGCTTTAAAAACTTAATTATGTTTTAAAAGTTGTAAGCACGCCATTACATTCTATTCTGTAATCAATAACTTTATATTCTTAGATTAAGTACTTGTTTTTAAGAGAGAGAAAAAGAAAGTAAATGATGATAATGTGTAAGGAGGGTCTTAAAAATTACCGATCCCGGTACCTGAATGTCTAAAGGCGACAGTAGATCTAATTTTAATTTCGTTGTTAGTTTCATGCCATTCTCCGCAAATATTCTGTTCAACTTGAGCTTTGGGGCATCTATGCATTCGAGGCAGATAAAAAAGACAGACTGTCGCACCAACGTCCTCCCTTTGGACTCCTTGAGTCCGAGGCCGTAGCCAGTGGGGGAAGGGAAACGATGGTTTGATTTCCCTCCGGAATTTATAACTACAGTATAAATTCGAAATTCTGTTCTAGGATATTTTTAATGTTTGTTTTCTGCTAAAATGATTACAATTTCTAGGATTCTTTAAAATTTATTAATTTTTTTCTGAATGGTATTCTGTAGTAGCGGAATTTTAACGTTGTCAAACAAAATGGCTACAACAGCCTGATATAGATCGTACAGCTTGTTTAAAGAATTCTTTTAAAATGCAGTTTGAGGTTTATTTCGAAATACTAAGAGTTTTAAAATCTGGAATTGGTTGTGCGCTGTTAAGTAAAGTGATAATTCACATCCTTTGTATTTCAGTAATTTACAGCGAATTTTCAGCTCTGCTGAATAATTAATTTTCCCTCTCTTGGCTGTTTGAACATGTGCTCTTGGTGAAACATATTTAACAATAAATCATTTGAAACATTCGTACTAAATGCCTTAAAACCTTAATTTGGTCTACACCAATGTCAAACATCTGCGCGAATGACAACACAAATGATAAGAGAAGGCTGATAGATTAAAATTTCTTATATAATACCTAGATTATTGAATTATTCATCACAATAAAACTTAATAAGCCTTTTAACTTTATTCACCTCTATTATTTTTTTAAAGCAAGTATTAAATACGGAAATAGAAATAAACATTTCAGCCCGAAATCCCCCTGCGAAATAATTTTTTTGCATACGACCTTGCTTGACTCGTTTGATTCTCTTTTTGAGACACTCGTTCGGCATCTTTTTCGTCTGCGAAAAAAAATCTCACGTAACTCAAGGGGTCAGAAGGGAGAACGCTAGTGCGGCAGCGTATCTTTTTCATCTGCCTCACTATGAATTCGTATTAAGTATTTCTCAGAAGTTTATAATAGCACGAAAGATCTTTTATTTGGGTGATCCTTGTTGGTTACTAAAATGCTGCTTCAATTATTTTTCTGCTTTGATAAAGAAAATGAATGTATAAATGATCTAAACCATATGTACAGTGCGTCTCAAAAGTATACGGATAGGCGATGATCTTTTTAAATAGCAGTCCAAAAAATGAAACAATAATCACGAAAACATTTATTAGCATAAGGAATTATAACTTAAGTTTATTCAATACTGAAATGTCAAGCTTATATCACAGATTGATTGTAAAAAAATAAAATTAAAAATAAGCTAGTCCCAAAAATATAATGAACAATAAAAAGAATACTTTTTTATTACCACATATCAAAACTATTTGCATATTCTGCCTTCTGTACATGTGACGTAATCACTTTGATCTATAAAATCAATGCTCTTTCTTCAATTCTTGAGTAATTGGAAAATGCCTCGCAACGTTCAATTCTCTGCAGCTGATAAAGCTAAAATTTGGCATTTAAAGGTTCAAAATGTTAAAGTTTCTGATCATGCTAAACAAATAAAGCGTAGCAGATCTGGAATTTGTGAAATTTTATCGAAAGGTGACGATGCGATTTCAAAAACGCGTTTAGGTCCAGCATAAAAAAATCTCAGCGAGAAGATAGAGAGATTTTGCGAGCAGTTTCAATCCAAAAGAAGTCTGTTAGTGAAATTGGCGTTTCCTATTTCGAGATCCACTGTTCACCGTCCGATACAGCAAGCAAAATTCATTAATATCGCAGACTGTGTTGGACACTTACGCTAAAATTGCACCATAGAAAGACACGCGTTCTTTGGGCTAAAAAACACATGCATTGGACGGATGAATGATTAAAATTTTTCTTCAGTGACGGAAAAAAATCAATTTGGATGGACCTGGTGACTAGGTATACTATTGGCATGTTCTCCGACGAGAACCTCGCTTGTTCTTTAGTAGACAACAAGGAGGGGGTCCTCTCATGGTGTGTGTCGCGTTTCGTTTCAACGGAAAAACATATATTGCTTTTTTTTTATCGATAGTGCTCTGAGGATTATCAAATTGTCCTCAAAAGCAATCTACTTCCAACTGGAAACATCTTAGGAGGGAATTCTGCTGTCCCGTTCTGTTGTTCTCATTGTCCTGTTGGAAATTCCAACAGGACAATGCATCGATTCACAACTCCCATTCAACAAAACCTTGGTTTACGCGAAATCAAGTGACTGTTATAGACTGGCCAGCCATCAGCCCACACCTGAATACAAATCAAAATTTTTGGGGAGTACTTGCAGGAGAGATGTATGGCCATGGTCATCAGTTTTCAACTATTCAGGAATTTAAGCAACACATAGAGCAGAGTTGGTTCTCTTTACATCCACCCATTCTCCAAATGAAGAGTGCCTGATAGGATTTTCAAACTAATTCAAGGGAAGGGATCCAAGATTTGAATTTAAATACAAAATACTCGAAAAATCCATATATTTTTAGGAGATTCTATTTTTATTTTTATTTTTTTACAAATATTCTGTAAAATTTACACTATATTTCTTTGTTATAATGCACTTATATTATGATTCCATACGCTTATTTTTTTTTTGTGATTATTGCTTCGTTTTTTGAACAGCTATTTCAAAAAATCGCCTGTCCATATACTTTTGAGACGCACTGTAATTTCAGTTCACATCAGTGTCTTTCAAAATGTATGAACAGCAAAATGATGACATTATATTATTGCATTGTGGTTATGTTTGCACAAAATACAACTAATTTCATATAAAGGTAATAGAAATATCACATTACAAATGGCGGTGTACAGCCTGAAATAAAACATGTTCCACATTCTAATGATTTTTTAGTGGCACAGAAATTTTGAAGTGAAATTGTAAGAAGGAAGAGATATTAATAGCAATAAGCAAAATTATGATCTAAGATCTCGGTGAAAAGTTTTAATGTTCGACTGAATGTGCAAGGTTTTTTTCAAGCACGAGTCAAATTGAATAATTTAGTAAAAGATTTGGATTTACCTAAGAACCTATTTGGAATGATTTTATTATGTACTCTGTGCATAACTGTGAATGTCAAATTGGGGATCAAGATAAATACAAAAAGCGTGTATTCTATCTGTTGCTCTACACCTTATTTAAATTAATCTGACGGTGTAAAGAAAATGAAGAATCATCGGACTTTGAATTCTCAGAGACATAGTGGGCATAAAAGAGCATTATAGCATATATTATTAACACTAAGAAATACTAAGCCCGGGTTCCCCAATTACAGAATATATGTAAAAACCTTTTTTTAATTTAAAACTCTAAAAGATTTTTTAACATTTAAGATATTTTTTAGATTACCCACTAACAATACGAAAAATGATTTTTGTATGAAAAATAGCAATTATGTAATGAAATAAAGTTTTGAAATTATTAGAAGAGATACTTCCGTATTGGTCTCGTGCCAGGAGTTAAAAGCCGAAGAAATTCCCAAAGATCGCTATTTACATAAGACTTTTTTTTTCTGATAATTGCAATGGTTTAAGCGCGTAGTACGATTGTCTTAAATTTGTGCTTACGACATGTCTTAAATGTCAAGTACATGTCTAAAATTTGTGTTTATTTATGTTTTATTTTATTTATTTATTGGTGAAGTTTTAATTTCGTTATGGACTACAAATGATGGACTGTTTATATTAATTTAAATGCATACGAATTTCTCTTTCGTAATCATCTGCACGCAATGGAAATAGATTTTTTTTAAATCATGCTTGACAGTTATTTTAAAACTCATGGAAAATGAGTAAACTGTGATACAGTTCTCAGACTTATTGCATTTGAAAGTACATTTTTTCTTCTATTCGACAGTGTAAAAATTTTAAATGTGCGATGTTTAGAAATTTTAAAAAATGCAATAAAATCTATATTTAATCATTTGGTGTTGCCAACGTCAAAATGACGTCAGCGTTACGCACGGGCATGTCAAGGACGTAATAGTCATTTCGAAGGACCTAGGTTTAACCTTTGTTGGACCTTGAGAGTATGACTAGATTATCGAAAAATCTGTTAAAAAATTAATTAAGATTTGATCTCCAAACAAAAAAGAACAAAATTTGTTACAAATGATTTGGTCGGAAAGACCCAGAAACGCAGTAGAAAGATAATAGGGGAGGAAGTTAAGCTATCGTTTAATATAATCTTCCAAAAATAGACCAAAAGATTTCCGGAATGAAATATTTTATGCTCAAAGTGAAATTTAAAATAATAAGAAAAACTTGTAGGAAGTTGATAACAAAGTCGCATTTTATATTTACCATTGATATTATTATTTACAAAAATAAATTAAAAAAGGTTTGAATGTTTAATACTAAATCTGAATTTTATTATAATGGCGTTTACATAATAGTTACTACATTTGAAAGAAAAAATTAGTTTTCAAAATGAAAAGAAAACTTCCAGAGATCCGGATTCTCATCAAAAGTTACACTTTTGTCAACCCCATAGCTCCCAAAATATTATTCGCATTAACACCAAAATTGGACTGGAAGTCGATACTGCCAAGGTATTTTTGTCGATATCTTAGTAATTATCCGCTGTTATGCGACAAATACGAAAGTATTCAAATTCGTATAAGTGCAAATAATAAAGAAATTTTAGATTTAAACGTAAGCATATCGATTTAGAAGTTATAAATAATGTAACGTCTTCCTTGGCTACCTATCAGTGCGCGTTAAGGGTGTATTCAAATCCAAACTGCTTATTTTGAGACATATTTGTAAATTCATTTTTGCTCTAAATGCATCCAATTGGCAGGTTCTCTTATTCAGAAACTTTATAATGTCCGTATTGTCTCGATTTTTTGATAAAGGCAGAATATATTAAAAAAAGGCTGTCAAAGTGGACATTTTGAACCGAATTTCCCGAAGCGATAGCGCTGGAAACCAAAAAAAAATATATCGTACTGTGAAAATAATTGTTTGTAAATCAATTTCTAATTAATTGAACAAAAAATAAAAACATGGGGCCCTTATAAATGTCTTCATAAATCACGCCGCCAAATTTCATGTTTCTATTTTAAAAAATGAGTTTGAGAATGTACCTCAAAATTTTGAGTTGTTGAGCGTGGAAAAAAAATTCTTTTGAATACCGTCTTAAACAAAAAAGAAAAAAAAACACGTTGTCGCCATGTACTTTAGAAATGAAATTAAAGTCAGTTTACATTATAAACTACAAATGTATGCATCCGTAATGTTTACGAAGTCAATAAAATATATAAGAGGTTATATATATATATAGTTACAAAGGAGCTGATTTTTCAATTAAAATTAAACAATCCCAATGCCATCGCTATTGGAGTAATGCAAATTTTTCAGGTGACGTTTCGGGACGTTTGGGTTGACAAATATTTTTTCAATCCTTCCTGAGATATTGGTATTATCGAAGTCCAATTCAATTTTGTTCTGAATGCGAGTAATATTTTAGGAGCTATCGTGTTGACAAAAGTGTAATTATTGATGGGAAATCGCAGATGTGTGCAATAAGGAAAACGTTCAGACATTTATAACAAAGTATCACAAATTCATAGATTATCATTGATGTTATAATTTAAAACAATTTAATGTAAGAGAAGTTTGAATGTTTAATATGGAATCTGAAATTTATTACAATGACGTTTGCGTAATTTTTGCAACATTGAAAAAAAATTGTTTTTAAAATAAAATAAAATTGTTCAGTATATAATAATTCTACTAAAAAACTTTTTGTGAAAATAGCCGAAACAAAAGTATACTTAAAATTTTGATTAACTAACCTGTAGTACTTCACCAGTAAGTATATCTATAAATATAAAACCATTTGGTTTTTCAAGAAATCAGTTTATACATACATCGGTTGTAGGAATAAATAAAAGTAAAAAGAGTTTAAAAATATATATTTTTTATAATTATTCAATGTTTATCTTAAAATCCACGGCTAATTTTATGTCTGCAATTCCTGTAGTTCCAAACAATAACCGTTAAAATACGTTACTTTGACGTGGGCCCCGATTATTGAAAATTCGCCGCTTTGATTTACGCTTGATAGAAAGCGAGAACTATTAAATTTATTTTTAAATAATAATTTTTGCTCTGTTTCTTTTTTAATGTATGGTGACAGGGAATAAAAGAAGTATTATTTAAACTAGTATCTATTCCGGATTTCTAAATTCCTTTCTTAACGTATAATTTATATCATAATTTATTTAATATTAAACTATTAAATGATAAAAGAATATTTAAAATATACGTATTACACTTATATGTTTACATTCTTTATTTAAAATATTTCGTTCTTTCAGTGTCACTGCCAGTATGAATATTTTAGCGCATAATGAACGCCATTGTTTTTGTAATTCGTAAACAGTTGTAACCATAAAGATTATTTGGCAATTTATTGCCTATGTCCGCCAAACGGAAAAATGTCTTAAAATTAATTTATTAATTTATAATTAAAGTTCTAAAATTATCAAAATGTTGTATTATACTCATTTGTGTACATATTTTTTTTACAATTCTAGCATATCATGAAGTAAATGAAAAATTGGTTACAAAATTCCCATTTTTATATACAAAAAAACAAGTTGATTTAAATAAAAGATAATAAAAATACACCTCCTTTCTTCTATTGATATCTTATTGACTTGTGTTTAAACTTCCAAAACATTAGATATTTCACGCTGATAACCTTGTATTCTATGGTAGAATTTCCTTTCCTTTTTCAAACATGTTTGACAATATCAAACGAATATCTATTTTTAAAAATAGAAAATATTGAACTCACAGTAATGTTTGAAAATATTACACGTACTCTATCAGTTAAAACAAGAAAGAATTTGTTTAACATTTATCCGGTAATTAACCTACAGAATTTCTAAAGTAGCCACACCTATGAATCTAAAATTATGTGGGATTTCAAAGAAATGAGTTTGCATAAAGAGTTCCATCGATTGGAAGAAGAAACTTCATACTTTTTTGGATTTATCTTTCACTTACGTTTGAACTTCTGAAACTTCAGATATTTCACTTTGATAACGTCGTATTTTATGACAGAATTTCTTTTTTTCCTTCTAAAACACGTTCGATATCGAGATCGCTTGCCTAGAAGTATGAAAATTCAATACTTTTTAAGTCTTCTGCCAATATATATTTGACGGGATCAAAATAGGAAAAAAACACATAGATGATCTCCCCAATATCACATTTATTTTTTTTAAACCTGATTTCAAAGATAAAAGGATATTTACTTACTGTATAACCAAACGTTCCAAAAGT
Source organism: Maratus michaelseni (assembly GCA_963931845.1). Lineage (NCBI taxonomy): Eukaryota > Metazoa > Arthropoda > Arachnida > Araneae > Salticidae > Maratus > Maratus michaelseni. The sequence continues at coordinate 259,327,665 of OZ007589.1, read as the reverse complement.
TCGTTAAAATTTCAAAAAAATTATGAAAATGGAATTGAATGCGATTTTATAGAAATTTATAAGAATGAAAATCGAGTTTCTTTTTGATGTGATTAAAAATTGTAGTTGGAATATTTGCCAATAGAATTTTGCCGAATTAAAAATAGATAAATCTGTAGTAAACAAAGATTTTTTTATTATTATTATTATTTTATTTTATTTTTTATTTTTTATTTATTTATTTATTTATTGCCTTCAGGTAAATTTAAAAACATGGTATCCTGTCAACCACTTTCTATTTTAAATAAAACTATCGCCAAACTGCAGGATTTAACGCCAAAAATGCATGATCGTGGCGGCAAATTCACTTGATTTCAAACGCGTTACACGTGCTTGTTATCTCATCAAGTGATTTTTAATTCGACGTTTAATGTATTTGTAATGACATTTTATTGATTTATCAGTTATTTCATTAATTAAAATAAAAATTTCGTGATATACCATAATATTAAAGAAAAAAATTATTAAAAAAAATGTTGCAATGCATAGTTACGTACAATAGATTAATTTCAACTGACGTCACAAACATTTATCTAACAGTCGAGAGGGATAATTAACAAAAATCCTTCTATATTAAAAAAAAGTAATCTGGAACTGAGCCAAAAACGATTTAGAAATGAACCAATCAAATTCTGCGTAGATATTCCGGGTTATTCTCATCGCTTTTTTACTAGGGACTTTTTTGAGGAGCTATTACTTTTTTTCTAGCCATCCTACGGATTCGAAATCATACCACCAGACGCGAAATATAACAAGCTTTCAGAAATTAAAAAAATTATCACGGTCGGACAATAAAAACTCAAAAAATTCTTAAAAAACGAGTAAAAAATCTTTTATTGAAAAAGTTATTTTTTTATATTGTTGCCAATTTCTAAATAAGCACAAAGGATTATGTTTTATCTCAAATAAAAAATGTATTTGCGTGAGACTATTAAAAACAATAATGAAAGTTTAAAATAATAATTAAATGATCACGTGTTGAAAGCAGGAAATAAAGAAAATTACGTCATAAAAATTGCGTTTACACATGAATATTAAAAATAAAAAAGATGAATTAAATGAAAAAGCATTATAACCAGTTAAATGAAAAAGCATTATAACCTGATTACAGAGGATAGTCGCCGTTCGTGATATCATCATCATCATCTTTTTAAAACAGGATACATTACCAGGTTTTAAGAGGCTGGGAAATCCGAACGGGGGTTGGTGAGCTTAGCGAGCAAGGGACAGAGCCCCCTAGTAATGTAAATAAATAAATATCTAATATTAGTTTTGTTTCTGTTTTCATTAATATGTTGGAAATTTTATTGTTTAAAGTTACTGATAAATTCAACTTTAGTGAATGGGGCATTTCCTAATTTCTTGGGTTTTTTTTTTTTTTTTTTTTTTTTTTTTTTTTTTTAGATTTTAATGGCAACATTCTTCCATTTGTTAATTGGGCGCTACAGTTTGGCAAATAATTTGACGATAGTTTTTCTTGTGGAAAGTGATCGACGGGATAGTGGAGAAGTACCAAAAAACATTTTATAACATTTAAATTCTTAATGTACATGCTACAAAAAATATATATATTACACCTTGTAGGCGTGTGATATCATCTTTAACTGAAACATGCAGCAGATCTGAATGGGTCCAGAATATTTTGTGATAACTGACGCTCTTTAACGCTTTAACTATACAAAAGTGTAAATTCTTTGTGATGGTGGACATTGCTTTATGACAACATTTGTTATAAAAATGGCTTTTGCAAGTTTTTACTGAGTTTAGCTGCACAATCTTTTTAAAGACTTACCTGAATACAAATAAACGTTGTTTACAACGGTATTCATTTCATAATTCGTGTTGCAACTAGATATAAAATGGTCTTGGGCTCGATTTCTATACCAATCTTCAGGTTTGGGCTCAAAGTGAAAATTTTTATTCACCAAATTGAAACAAAAAAAATTTACTTGATTTTGTAAAACTAAGTATGTAGTCTATGTTTTTAACGTGTTTTACAATCCTTTAAAAATCAACTTGAAAAGGAATTGAAATTCTATTGATGGGATATAAGTATAAATGTTCTATCTGATTGATTCTGAAGTCTTTGCACGGTCAATGTTAGTAACATAAAGGAGCCATGGGATATTCCTTGTTTAGCCTCGCTTTCTGATTGAAGTCATTTTCCAGAATTTCTGTCAAACATAATTTATGTTTTTCTTTTATAATCAGACATGATATTTTAAAAGAATAAGTATCATGACTTTTGCGGATTTCTGCCATTGTTTGGGTATGGGTATATATAACATATTAGCTATTTTAAAATATTTTAAAGAACATGAAAATCACAAAGCATTGCTATAAGTGAACATTTAAAATAAAAACTTATTTATATGTAAAAAAATATTTTTAAATGAGAAAATTAATCTTTTTAAAAATTGTTTTTGGTATTGGTCTCGGATCTTCGTTCTCGGGCTCTAATGGCACAAAATATTTCGCACTCACAGGCTGGCTCCTATTTCAAATCGTCGAGCTTGGTCTGCGAAAAAAGAGCCCGAAATCATCTCTAGTAATAATCTCTGAGGCAAATATTTCAACTAAAACTTTTTATCACATTAAAAAGGGATGTACCTGTAAGACACAAGAAGAAAGAGAAGATTTCAGCAAAATCAAAAACAATATTAAACACTAAAAACTGGCTATAAAATTTTTAAAAACAAATTATCAAAGCTTCATAATAATTGAACACGTATGATTTTTGTCAGACCTTTTTATCATTAAAATATTATATATATATATATATATATATATATATATATATATATATATATATATATATATATATATATATGCGCATGTGTGTGTGTGTGTGTTGTCTTTTATAATCCCAATTTCATCTATACAACATATTATAATTTCTTTGTTTTTGTTTTTCAGAATAATTAAAACTATCTTATACCAAAATTCTACCTGCGGTATTCTTAATAAAATATTAATCGTATACAGAGTGGTTCCATTCTTCTGTTTTGCCTCAAATAACTAATGAACCGAGTTAACGTCAGTCATGAACTGCAGTCGTCTAACAAGGAAGGTCTCCATAAGCGCATACTCAGAAAATTTTGAAAAAATTACAGAATATTCTTCTCATGAGTGTATATACGTCTATAAAAAAATTTCTGCGGAACCTCGATATAAAGTCCGTAAAAAAATTATGAAATTTTCGTTTATTTGGCGATTTATCACTGGTTGGCGACGGAATGAAATTTAAAAAAATACGCTGTTATGACAAATAATCTTTAAGGAAAGAATTTTTCTTGCTGAACTTGTTTATGTAAGTTTAACTTACATAATAAGTAAATTTTTATAGCTACAATTTTGTGTACATATCTATATGTATGTATAATGAAATTTAATATATGTTGTATATATTATAGAAAAAATAATAAACTATTTCATAGTTTAAGTTTAAATTCATTACGTATTGCGCATTCGAATAATAATTTTGCAAGCAATTTCAAAATGCAAACGATCGTTTGCGTTTGGCGAGGAAAAAATGTTGCTAAGCCAAATCGCGTCTTTTTCCGCCAAATATTCGAAAGTTTTTATTTTTTTGCAGAATTTCTACTGGGATTACACAGCTAAATTTGACTGATCCTATATCACATACATGAGTAGCTTCATTAGCATTTTTTTTGAAAATTTTCTGATTATGCGCTTTAAGGAGACCTTCCTTGTAAGTATAGTAGGCGCTCCACGATGGGTTACCTCGAAAAGGAATACTATCCACAAACAGCGAAACTAGTGTTCCTATTTCAAAATCGGTGCAAGATGTAAGTAAAAAGCCAATTACAAAGTCGTCCTCGATTTATTATGAAATGATATCTTGCATGTAAAAATACTGAATATGGTAGAAATTAAAAACTACTTATGAATTATAATTAATTTATTTTTAAATTACAATATGGGAAATTTATTATAATAGTAAAATTCTTTCTTTTATGACTCAATTTTCAGGAATTTTAAAAACATATATTTAGGAAAATAATAGAAAATAATTAATGTTACTTCGTTAAAATATGTTTAACGTGTTTATATATGATACTAGTTACAGTTTTCAAGAAGCAATTTTTAAACTAAAAATGTAAGAAAATTTAATTGAATTTCATAATCTACAATTTGCTTGCAATCATACAAAATCACTCTTGTTATTAATATTGCGAATTTTTATTTACTTATTGCGCACCGGTTGGCGTATTTTAGCGCTGGTGATTTTCGCACTACAGAGGGTTTTTTTTAGCTAATCTTTTATTGTCCTCACATTAAATTTAATCTACGTTGTTACCAGTGGAGTGCCTTTTAAAATAAAATAATGGCGACATATCTACAAGGCACATGATCAGACTTGAATATTTTGTCTAAACTATAGCAACCCACATTCCAAAACTGGACAAGATCGATTAGATGAGTGAAAAAATACAATAAACTTAGCGATACTAGCAGGATCGCCAGGTTTTTGTCTGAAATCTTCTCAACCAATCAAACTTTATTACTTCTATGCCTCCAATCTCTTATTTATAAAGGCACTTTAGTTGCCAGCAGCACTACGTTTCACACGCCGTTGGCAATCTTAATGTTAAATTTTTTACGTGTCTCTGTGAAATATCTATTATACACTATACGATGACTCTTTTTAGCTTAAAATCATCCCTGTCGAGCTAGAATTGAAGTGTGAAATATTTCATTCCAATCCACTCAGTGGTTCTTGAGAAATTTGAAGACATATATACATGTATACAGGGACCGATTTAGAAATTTGGGGGCCCTGGGCACAGATGCGTATGGGGGCCCCCTCGCACAGATTCTTTTAATTAAACAATTTAATATCGAAAGCAGTACTTATTAAGATAACCACTATTGACTTTGATAATTTCTTTAAAATATTAATTACAAAAATTAAATTTGATAATCATTAATTTACTTTTAAATAATTATTTGATAATTAGGAATTTTTAATTGAATTTTATAATAAACTGTGTGGTGCTGATTACCTTTCTCTATGCAAATCCATATAGCTGAAATGATAAAGTAGGCAACAACTAATAATACATTTACCGCAGTATCAAGCTATAATTATTTAAAATTTTAGCATATCCTATTAATCAAACAACTTTTTCTTTCAAATACAAACTTTGTATTTAAGAAAAAAAAAAAAAAAAAAACACACGGCTTTGTCCATGTTGACCATGGAGGCCTTACATGTAAAATAAATAAAAATGAAATAATATTCCGATCCCAAAAATGGAGTTCTGTACATTACTGCACATAAATTGTTAAAAAACAATCAGCAAAAAGTGAAGTTACTTTGACATATAGACAATCTCTGACAAACAGATTTTTCCATTTTAATTTTGTTTTTTGACAGTTAAAACTGTTTTGGCCAATAATTGAAAAATCTTTTATAGCATTTGGGGGCCTCTGAAAATCGGGGGCCCTGGGCCCGGGCCCCGAATGCCCTGCCGTAAATCAGGCACTGCATGTATACATACATACACACACTTAATAGCTGATAGCACAAGCTCCTTTTTCTTTGGTACTTTAAAAAATACATTACTTTCGAATTGGATAATATTTGTGGCTGAAATGTACACTATATTGCCAAAGGTGACCGGTCACTTGCGATTTTAGACGTTTCGTTAACTATCTAGAAAAATACATGAAGAATTAACCTGAAACTGCAGGTGTGTAAACAGTATAGTATGTTATATATTTCCGCGAAGATTTTTTCACGAAACCCGATAGGGGACTGTCAACAAATTGAAAAAGAACGAAAATCTTTTGGATAACCCTCTAAAAACTAATGTAGCAAAGGCGTTCAAACTCTAGATTGTTAATAAGTGGCTTATTGTAATATACTGTGTTCATTTGTATGAGGATAGCATGTATACTCGTAGAGAAATTATGGTTTTTATAAAAACAGTTCCAAATTTCGCCTAGTTTTTTGCTTATAATTTACAGAGTTCTTAATATAAAAAAAAAGTTATTTTCAGAAAATATGACAAACAACATTGTACATAATACTCTGCAATCAGAATTAAAAAATAATAAAAATTGGATGAAAAATGAGCAGATTTACTAAAAAATGTTTCACTGCGCATGCGCGAATGCAATCAAAGTAAAATATGCATAATGTAATAGCTAAGTATATAGACCAACTTTTGTGAAAGTCTCAAAATCATAGCTTGAAAATTCTGATAGTAATCGTCGATAGAATATGCTCGAAATCTGTTGTTCCCAAAAAGAAGCAAAAAGATGAGGGGTGTATCAAATATCTGTTGTTTAGTGTCAAGATAGCGTACACAATATTGACGTACTACTATATTTGGATACAACCCCTCATCTTTTTGCTTCTTTTTTGGGAACAACGAATTTCGAGCTTATTCTATCGACGATAATTTTCAGAATTTTCAAGCTATGATTTTGAGACTTTCACAAAAGTTGGTCTATATACTTAGCTAATACATTATGCATATTATATTTTGATTGCATTCGCGCCTGCGCAGTGAAAATTTTTTTAGTAAACCTGCTCATTTTTCATCCAATTTTTATTATTTTTCAATCCTGATTGCAGAGTATTATGTACAATATTGTTTGTCATATTTTCTGAAAAGAACTTCTTTTTATATTAAGAACTCTGCAAATTATAAGGAAAAAACTAGGCGCAATTTGGGACTGTTTTTATAAAAACCTTAATTTCTCCACGAGTATACATACTATCCTCATAAACATGAACACAGTATATTACAATAAGCCACTTATTAATAATCTCGAGTTTGAACGCCTTTGCTACATTAGTTTTTACAGAGTTATCTAAAAGATATTCATTCTTTTTCAATTTGTTGACAGTCCCCTATGGCGTTTCGTGAAAAAAATTTCGCGGAAATATATAGTCTGTACTATACTGTTTACACACCTGCAGTTTCAGGTTAATTCCTCATGTATTTTTCTAGATAGTTAACAAAACGTCTAAAATCGCAAGTGACCGGTCACCTTTGGCAATATAGTGTATATTGGCACAAAATCTAAACAGAGGTAGAAATTATTTGAAATTTAACGAAACAAATAATTTTTCTATCTATAAAATAAAAGCTATATTAATTCAAAATAATAGTATTGTTTTCTTTAAATAGTTTCACAATATGTTTTTATACTTTCGATGTTTGTTCTCAAGAAATAAACAGAAAAAAATATTTAACTTACTTTTAAATATCTTTTTCATCCATGAAACTTGATAGTTTTTCATTAAGTACATGCATTATACCTACTTAATTTATTTTATAACCTTTAATAAAAGCTAAACGCCCACTGAAATGTAAGTGACCGTCTACAGATATATTTTGAAAGGATTTCACAGGATAACTTTACTTAAAGCTACCGCTTTATTAAAGATGGAAAAGCTATTTCGGATAAACATTTCTCCATTTGAAGCAGTAACTTTATTAAATAAATGGGTCTTCTGAACCCATTTAAATTTCAAATACTTTTCTAAAATTTTGAAGTCCTTTTGAAGTGCTCTTTTTGTTTACACTATAACATTTATCAAAATATAAACAGCTAATGCATTCTAGATTTATTTGATTTTTTGACGGCGAGTTCCAAAATAAGTGGTAAATGGCGTAAAGGTATTTGTTGTTATAGAAATAAAATGAATTTTTAATTGCATCTTATTATCAAATGAAAGGTGTCATCATGAATTTTTATGTCATTTGTACATTTTTTGTGATATTTTATTAAATTTTCATGAAATCAAAAACTAAAGCATTAGCTAATTTTAAAACTTCCGTCTATTTAAAAATTATAAAAATCTTTACATTATACGAGTCGTAATATTTCAACTGAGTGAAAAGGTATCCAGGCCAGGATTTGAACCAGTGACTTTTGACTTAAATTGCCAATGATCTGCGAACTGGGCTATCCTGGACAAATCAAGCGAGCACAATTCACTCAGGATTCCCTTTGTCCAGGATAGCTCAGTTGGTATAGCATTGGCAGCTTAAGCCAAATATCCCTGGTTGAAATCCTGGCCTAGACACTTTTACACTCAGTTGGAAAATTGCGACTCGTGTGATCTGTTTAGCAATCCGAATAATTTCGTTAAATTAATAAAGTGTAATTACGTATCAAACGTTTCTTGGAGTTCCATTACTTGCTATTTATTATGTTGAGCTTTTTCAGATAACAGACCAGATGTCATTAACAAAAATGTTGTCTGGGTGAATTGCGCCCGCCAGATTTGTCCAGGATAATTCAGTTGGCAGAGCATTGACAGCTTAAGCCAAATGTCCCTGGTTGAAATCCTGGCCTGGATACTTTTACACTCAGTTGGAAAATTGCGACTCGTATGATCTGTTTAGCAATCCGAATAATTGCGTTAAACTAATAACATGTAATTACGTATCAAATGTTTCTTGGAATTCCATTACCCGCTATTTATTATGTTGAGCTTTTTCAGATAACAGACCAGATGTCATTAACAAAATTGTTGTCTGGGTGAATTGCGCCCGCCAGATTTGTCCAGGATAATTCAGTTGGCAGAGCATTGGCAGCTTAAGCCAAATGTCCCTGGTTGAAATCCTAGCCTGGATACTTTTACACTCACTGGAAAATTGCGACTCGTGTGATCTGTTTAGCAATCCGAATAATTTCGTTAAATTAATAAAGTGTAATTACGTATCAAACGTTTCTTGGAGTTCCATTACTTGCTATTTATTATGTTGAGCTTTTTCAGATAACAGACCAGATGTCATTAACAAAAATGTTGTCTGGGTGAATTGCGCCCGCCAGATTTGTCCAGGATAATTCAGTTGGCAGAGCATTGGCAGCTTAAGCCAAATGTCCCTGGTTGAAATCCCGGCCTGGATACTTTTACACTCAGTTGGAAAATTGCGACTAGTATGATCTGTTTAGCAATCCGAATAATTGCGTTAAATTAATAACATGTAATTACGTATCAAATGTTTCTTGGAATTCCATTACCCACTATTTATTATGTTGAGCTTTTTCAGATAACAGACCAGATGTCGTTAACAAAATTGTTGTCTGGGTGAATTGCGCCCGCCAGATTTGTCCAGGATAATTCAGTTGGCAGAGCATTGGCAGCTTAAGCCAAATGTCCCTGGTTGAAATCCTGTCCTGGATACTTTTACACTCAGTTGGAAAATTACGACTCGTGTGATCTGTTTAGCAATCCGAATAATTTCGTTGAATTAATAAAGTGTAATTACGTATCAAACGTTTCTTGGAGTTCCATTACTTGCTATTTATTATGTTGAGCTTTTTCAGATAACAGACCAGATGTCATTAACAAAATTGTTGTCTGGGTGAATTGCGCCCGCCAGATTTGTCCAGGATAATTCAGTTGGCAGAGCATTAGCAATTGAAGCCAAAGATCGCTAATTCAAATCTTAGCCTGAACACTTTTTCACTGAGTAGGAAAATTACAACTCTAATGTTTCATTTACCAGTTAAATTACTATAACGACTTTACATTATAGCTACTAAATCCTAATACTATTTTCCTTTCCTTGCCATAAATCAAAAAACTTTTAAAATACAATTATTTTCTGCAAATGGCCATCATATGCAGATGGCCTTTATAATCCACCAGAAGAGATTATGGACTAGACTGTGGGAGAGATACTTAAATTGGATAAAAAAAATTCTTTATATATATATTTTTTCTTTTAATGCCTTCTGCGTATCTTTATGCTGTGGGATAAAAAAGATACATTCATTGTAAATATTTATTATTCAAAATTAGATGTAATGACTATTATCTGTTAAACCTCTAATGATAGAAACATACTTTCAATCACAAAAAGCATCCAAGTACAAATTTTAGATATAGGATTTGTTTAACCCTTTAACGGGTGGTGTCCACAAAAAAGGACACCCAATTTTAATTCCAAAAGTGACAAACGGCACCAAGAATATTTAACTAAAATTTCCCTCTTATTAAATATCGGAAAATATGCAAATTCATATTTTCTAATGAATTCGTTTTTAAATTCTGGTGTCAGTCCAATATTTCATCATTTTACAAACAGACTTACTCCGCGCCGGAAAGGGTTAAAGGGCTGTATACATGTTAAAATACAAAATTTAATTTTTTATATTGATTTTAGATATAGCATTTGTTTTACAAGGAGCTGCAAACGTATTAAAGTACGAAATTTAATTTTGTTATAGGCCCCCTTTCCTATAATTTATTTATGACGCTTCGTTTTTCAGCGTTATAGGTACTAAAAATGAGTCTTTCCATTTCGCCAAAGAAAAAAAGTAAAAGAATGGGATTTTTTAAATGTCCTATATAGACGCATAACAATTTTTTTCTAAATATAAATTATAGGCCGGCGTAGAAAAGCTATACAAAAATTAAATTCGTACTTTAATACGTTTGCAGTCCTTCTAATACAAATGACATATCTAAAAGCTAGCTTAATGTATTGTGCTGTACTCTAAAAAAACCCATTTTTTAAAACTTTCTCTACATAAAGTCTAATAAAGAATTTATAAAAATTGAACATGACTATATAATTACAGCTTATTCTGACTAAGATTTTAACATTAAGCATTTTTCATTTTATCACTTTATTACAAAATGGCAGCCAATAAATGCGAGAATTTGAAAAAAAACCACTTTTCCAAAAAATGGCCCATGTTACCTGAAAACAACCCACACCTGACATAATCAGCTGAAAATGAATCATTTTATTACATATTAATGGTTTAACATAAAAAATATATAAATTTATTTATATCATTCTAGAATTCTATTATAAAAAGAAAATCTGTAAAAATGAAGCTCGTGTTTTGTCAGAATTCTGCACTTGTTAATTTAAATTATTTTAAAACTAAATAAGCACTCCTTAGGTATTTTTAACTACTTTTATTATTCTACATGGTGCATAAAAACAGAACAAAACAAAAAAATTGACTTTAGTCAAATATTTGGTGTAGTACTAGGGTGAGTTTTTTTTAGGAAACATTTCAGTGTGGGTTTTTTTTTTTTTTTAGAGGACAGCACAATATATTTAAGTAATATTAAAAAGGGTATATTCGATGTCATACTAAATGTATTTTTAACACTTTCCAACATAGTCGAAAAGTGCTAATGAATTCGATTTGTCTGTCTATCTGTCTGTCTGTCCGTACTTTAATTCTCGTAAATGCACTCAAATTGCCATGTAATTTTTATATGTTATTGAAGTTTACGAAAGAATGTACGGTATTGAAAATGCAGAGTGTAGCATTTATTGTTCGCATAAACAGACACACAAAATATTTCCGTAACATTATGATCTGTAGAGAAAAGACCGTTTGCTGAGCGTTTTATTGACATTAGGATATTTGAAACATAATGAGATTCATAGGCGTCAATGAGATGCACTACAACAGTAGCATTTATTGTTTAATGAAAGTTCTTCATAATATCCTATTAGTGTCGAAAAGTGTTTCACAATCTATGCTTGATGTATGATTTTAAGTTATTGTTTGTAATTAGAAATACGTTTCTATAATCAGCGGTTTAAGCGATAATCGCTATTATTAATATATTTTTAATCAACCAGTATAACATATGGAAGTTTATTTAAAAGAGCATATTGGGTAAAATATTACAGCTTATGCTAACATTTATGTTCAGTTTGTTTGACACAAGTATGATAAATTTGTAATCATATTTTAAATCCATTAGTAAGTTGTTTTAGATAATACCGTGGGATATTTTAATGATAGTTCTTCACAATATTCTATTAGTGTCGAAAAGTGTTTCATAATCGATGCTTGATGTATGATTTTAAGTTCTTGTTTGTAATTAGAAATACGTTTCTATGATCAGCGGTTTAAGCAATAATCGCTATTACAAATCTATTTTGAAACAACCGGTATAACAGATGGGGGTTTATTTGAAATAGCATTTTGGGTAAAATATTACAGCTTATGCTAACATTCATTTTCAGTTTGTTTGAAACAAGTATGATAATAAATTTGTAGTCAAATTTTAAATCCATTAGTAAGTTGTTTTAGATAATCCCGTGGTATAGTTTAATGAGAGTTCTTCATAATATTCTATTAGTGTTGAAGAGTGTTTCATAATGTATGCTTGATGCATGATTTTAAGTTCATGTTTGTAATTAGATATACGTTTCTAACGATCAGCGGTTTAAGAGATAATCGCTATTACAAATCTATTTTTAATCAACCGTATAACAGATGGAGGTTTATTTAAAAGAGTATTTTGGGTAAAATATTACAGCTTAGGCCAACATTCATTTTCAGTTTGTTTAAAACGAGTATGATAAATTTGTAATCATATTTTAAATCCATTAGTAAGTTGTTTTAGATAATCCCGTGGGATAGTTTAATGATAGTTCTTCAAAATATTCTATTAGTGTCGAAAAGTGTTTCATAATGTACAGGGTGATTTTTTTTTAAGTTGTGAAAGTAAAACCCTGTAAGAAAAGAACCACTGATCCAAATGACCTAAATTTCACCAGTATGCTCCCAAAGCAATGGGAATTTTTTTGGCGAGGTTAAAAAGCAACTTAAAATCGCACCAACAGATGGCGCTGTATATGCAGTATACGTCTCCAAGTCCGGCGACGAGCTTGCGGACGACACACGCACAGTGGATACTCTTCGCTCTGTTGTGGAACATGCGGTTTCACGTTTCCAACTCGTAGCTGAAAACGGTGGACAGCACATTGAAAATCTCTTGCGTTAGTTGCACAGTTCCGTACGAATGCTTTACTCCATATTTTTATTTCGTTCTGTTTCTGCGAAGGTGTTCACAGCTCCTTTTCCCAATTACTTCATTCTGTATGCTTTTGATAGGTGTAATAAAGTTTTCTTTTTCTCAAAGTACCATCCATTATTTTCCTCCCACTGACGATATTCTTTGTTTCTGTTAACTTACAGCGCAATCTGTCGGTGCGATTTTAAGGTTTTTTTAACCACGCCTAAAAAATTCCCATTGCTTTGGGAATATACTGATGAAATTTCAGGTCATTTGCATCAGTTGTTCTTTTATTATAGGTCTTTACTTTCACAACTTTAAAAAAAATCACCCTGTATATGCTTGATGCAGGATTTTAAGTTCATGTTTGTAATTAGATATACGTTTCTAATGATCAACGGTTTAAGAGATAATCGCTGTTACAAATCTATTTATTTTCAACCGTATAACAGATGGAGGTTTATTTAAAAGAGTATTTTGGGTAAAATATTACAGCTTATGCTAACATTCATTTTCAGTTTGTTTGAAACAAGTATGATAAATTTGTAATCATATTTTAAATCCATTAGTAAGTTGTTTTAGATAATCCCGTGGGATAGTTTAATGATAGTTCTTCACAATATTCTATTAGTGTCGAAAAGTGTTTCATAGTCGATGCTTGATGTATGATTTTAAGTTCTTGTTTGTAATTAGAAATACAAATCTATGATCAGCAGTTTAAGCGATAATCGCTATTACAAATTTATTTTTAAACAACCGGTATAACAGATGGGGTTTATTTGAAATAGTATTTTGGGTAAAATATTACAGCTTATGCTAACATTCATTTTCAGTTTGTGTGAAACAAGTATGAAAATAAATTTGTAATCATATTTTAAATTCATTAGTAAGTTGTTTTAGATAATCTCGTGGGATAGTTTAATGATAGTTCTTCATGATATTCTATAAGTGTCGAAAAGTAGTTTATAATGTATGCTTGATGCATGATTTTAAGTTCATGTTTGTAATTAGATATACGTTTCCATGATCAGCGGTTTAACCCTTTCCGGCACAGTGGTCCCACTCCGGGCACACCTAATTTTAATTCCAAACTTGCATTCGGCACCAAGAATATTTTAATAAAATTTTGTTTCTATAATGAAAACTTAAAATAAGGAGTTCGTAATTTCTAAATAAGTCGTTTGTAAATTCCGGTGTCAGTCAGCAATTTCTCATTTTACGAACAGACTTTGTCTGTGCCGGAAAGGGTTAAGCGATAAATCGCTATTATAAATCTAATTTTAATCAACCGGTATAACAGAGGAAGGTTTATTTAAAGGAGCATTTTGATTAAAATATTACCGCTTATGCTAACATTCATTTTCAGTTTGTTTGAAACAAGTATGATAATAAATTTCTAATCATATTTTAAATCCATTAGTAAGTTGTTTTAGATAATCCCGTGGGATAGTTTAATGAAAGTTTCAAATAATATTCTATTAGTGTCGAAAAGTGTTTCATAATGTATGCTTGATGCATGATTTTAAGTTCATGTTTGTAATTAGATATACGTTTCTATGATCAGCGGTTTAAGCGATAATCGCTATTATAAATCAATTTTTAATCAACCGGTATAACAGATAGAGGTTTATTTAAAAGAGCATTTTGAGTAAAATATTACAGCTGATGCTAACATTCATTTTCAGTTTGTTTGAAACAAGTATGATAATAAATTTGTAATCATATTTTAAATCCATTAGTAAGTTGTTTTAGGTAATCCCGTGGTATAGTTTAATGATAGTTCTTCATAATATTCTATTAGTGTTGAAGAGTGTTTCATAATGTATGCTTGATGCATGATTTTAAGTTCATGTTTGTAATTAGATATACGTTTCTAACGATCAGCGGTTTAAGAGATAATCGCTATTACAAATCTATTTTTAATCAACCGTATAACAGATGGAGGTTTATTTAAAAGAGTATTTTGGGTAAAATATTACAGCTTAGGCCAACATTCATTTTCAGTTTGTTTAAAACGAGTATGATAAATTTGTAATCATATTTTAAATCCATTAGTAAGTTGTTTTAGATAATCTCGTGGGATAGTTTAATGATAGTTCTTCATGATATTCTATAAGTGTCGAAAAGTGTTTTATAATGTATGCTTGATGCATGATTTTAAGTTCATGTATGTAATTAGATATACGTTTCCATGATCAGCGGTTTAAACGATAAATCGCTATTATAAATCTAGTAGTTAGGGTTCCGTACTCAGGGTGACGTAGGGAAACAGAACCCTTATAGGATCACTTTGTTGTCCGTCTACCTGTCAAGATCATTTTTATAGGAACGGCTGAAGGTATCAAGTTGAAATTAATATCAAATAATAAGATCTTAGAATTTAGAACGTCTAACTCAATGCAATAAAAATGTTACAGTCTTTAAACAATGTTTTTTTTTTTTTTTTTTTTTTTTTAATGCAAATTTACTCTGAAAACCTGTAGGATACTTTGTTGACCTATAAACTTGAAATTAGGCACGAAGGAATATCTTATAGCTTTAAATAGATATATTATAATTTTAAACATAGGCGGAGGTGCCAGGTCTCCTAACAGAAAAGTTCTCACAATCTGGTTAAGATTTAACAGATAATTAAATGAATTACAGCTTTACAGTACAACAGTTATAAGACGTATCTAGGTATTCTTATTTTTTTATTTTTGTAAAAAAACTAGGTACTTACTAAGCTTTGTGGTAATATTAAATAATAGTACGGCAACCTCAGGGTGCGATTCCTATTCCACTTGTCCTGTTTTGTTTGTTTTCTTTTTGTTTGTTTGTTTGTTTGTTTTTGTTTGTTTTTCTTTTGTTTTTTGTTGCTTTTTAATACATATAATCGCGAATTTGCTTTTACAACTAAAAAAAAACATTTTAATTGATTGACATACAAAATTTTTTTATCGTTGAAAGTTAATTAAACTGACATTTAAATAAAATTGTCTAGTTTAAATAAATACTAATTTTCAGAAGCTGGAATTCTGCACGCATCGTTCGTTGACAACAGAGTGGAAACAAGATACAACGGTATCTAATATTGAAACACATAGGCCAATTATATTTCAGTTTTCTACGACAACCGGATAAATAAATCTAGTTTCACGTGATCGTCAGACAAAATAAATTTACAGTTGCTCTGAAAGTTAATTAAAATGACATGAACCGAAATTCAACCAAATAATTATTGCTAGAATAATTACTAATTCACGAATGACAATACTTTGGAAACAATATTGAACTGACAACGAAACCAAATGATGCGGGATTCAAAAATGTTCATGGATATTTCTGATACACGGATGGTATTATTTTAGAAACAACATTTGAACTGACAACGAATACTAATGATGCGTGAATCAAAAATATTCCTGGATATTTTTGGCAGCATCAGTAATTATTTGAAGCAAAATAGTATGAATATAACAAATGAGTGTTTACGTATTCTGCCATTAACGTTAAAAGAGTAAATGTCACGTTTATAAACAGAGAGTAATTTTAATAGTTAATTTTATTTGTTACTTCATGTGAAGTATTTCCAAATTGCAGCTACTGAAAAAGATTGCTTAATATTAAAAGAAAATATGCACACAAATTAGTACTAAACAATAAAATTAATCTGACAAAAAAAAATATTTATAATTTATTCCTTTGAAAGATTAAAATCAATTAACATATAAAGGTCTGGGGTGTAAAAAATGTAACTAGCAAAATGTAAATTTCGAGATATTCAAGTTTTCTAAACATATCGACAAACAAAACTATTATGATTGCTTCCTCTAAAACAGTTCATTTATTATGACTAAACTTCAATTAAGTATAAAACAATCTAGGAAGATTTTTGTCCGATAGATTTTATTTTATTGAACTTATTGAATTTTAATTAAAAAAAAATTTTTTTTTGCACTTATTTAAAATTTATTTTTGAATATGTCATATTATTGATTTTGCTTTACCTTTGATTATGATTTATAAAGGCAGGCATTTATTTAATATTCTTTACCTTCTTTGCTTTAGTACTCAATGTCACCGACAGAGGGCAATGCACAGCCTAAAACTGTAAAAATTAATAAAATAATCTTTTAATTTCAAAACGCGAACTTGATTTTTTTTTCGCGTTTCGACTGTTTAACAGAATAACGAAAGAAAAGTGGATGAACTTTTATCCCTCTTTATACGTTAGTTTGCGCATTCTTACAAATTGAGTCAACGCAGCGCTATCTTTTAGTGATATTTGTTACTAAAACTAGGATGTATACTAAAGTAATTTCCGGCTTCACACATTAAACTTCCACAAGGATAAATTCAATATCTGACACCGTTTGCTTATTTTCCATTTTAATAACAGTCCGTTCTTTTTAAGACAACCAGTATAATATGTATCCATTAATTACTTGTGAAACCTAAAATCATTTTTATTTGCCTACTTAAGAAAACTACATCATGTTTAAATTTTTTTCTTTGCGAATTAATTGAATAACGTTAAAATTTACTTTTTACCAGAAAAAAAGAGTGATTAATAATAAACGCAGTCCAAATTCTTTTCCAATAATTCCAGATAGTATTGGAAGCTTGGGTGTGTTTGGGGCGAACTAATTTTTTTACGGCGATACTATGCACTATATAAACATTTGTATCCAAAATGTATTATCACGCAATAATATCTAAAATTACATAACTGAAAATTCCTTAAATTTAAGATAGTACATTTTTCGATTTTTTCTTAGTAATATGTTCTAACATATCAGGAAAAACAGATAAACTTGTCTTTAAAAATAGACGATTAACAATGATTTTATCGTTTATGACATTTGATATTGAAAAACACCCCTGTCAACAAATCGCCAAAAAACTGTTACAACCGAGTTTATATGAACATAAATAATACCAGAAAAGGTGCCCTTTCCAAGCTTGGGACATACATCGCCAGTTGTGGCAATCTTGATACTTTCTCGTTATTTTATTTTTCATATTCCAATGACGCCCAATATTTATTTACTATATTACTGCAAATTTACATAGGGTAGAGCCAACAAATATTGCTTTCTAAATTATATGTTGACATATTAAAAAAAAAATCCTGATGGAAAATTCTTTTTAAAAACCAATAAAAAGCTCTAAAACTAGCATGTCGCCTTAACCGATCTAGGCTCAGTAGAGCCCTCAGTTGTAGACGCCAAAAGGGCTGGGTTAACCCATAGAGACAACTGGGTATCTATTTCCGGCCAAGTAAGGGACGATGCCGATACACGTAGCTATACAGCATCACCCACTACATCCCAAAACCGTTGGAGGTCTGGTATCTTCGACAATAATACCCTGGACAAAGGTGTTTTACTATGCGTGATTCTAGTTCTGACTCCGATTTCTCACGGGAACCCCTGGTAAATCGGGCACCCACAAGGGTACTGTGCCAGAGGTCCAACCCCAAGTGTTTCCGGGAATGCTTGTTTTACCAAAGTACCCAGATAAGAAAAGTCTACAAAGAAAAGTCTTCAAGAATGGATAGAAAAAGAAAGTACTGCTAGCGAGCCCGGAAGAGTGTGGATAGATTCATCCAGATCGCATAGACGCGCCCACGCTAAGGCTGCAAGCTAAACAGGGCCACAGATACTGACACAAGCCTGCGTACCTTACCTCCTGCATCTGGTTCCGGATGCAAACATCGTTCCCCGTGTAAGTGGCTGGTACCAAGAAGAATAATAGATAACAACTAATGATCCCAGAGGACGTGGAAACTATCTCCAGAGAGCATAGAAATGCCCCCACTCAGGGTTCAGTAGCTTAAAATTTATATATTAGAAGAGTCTGACAGTCCAACCGATGGTACAGGCAACTCCGCCTGGTGGGTACTCTTTGTGAGTTCTGCTCCGCTGGCAGAGGGAATCATGTGACTTGGTTTTCATTATTTTTTCGTGTATAACTTTGCTATAAATTCTGATTGTTTTGTTCATTTCCTTTTTATTATATATATATATATATATATATATATACAGGGTGATTTTAAAAAAACTATCCCGATATATGAGCCCCTAACTGTCATACCGTTCGCAGAAACTGAATGAAATTCTGGCCTAAAGTATTTTGAGGTATGCATTCAAGAATCATGTGAAAAACAACAGTTAAATTCTAACAGTTACGGTTACAGTGACAAAATTTCGAAAATTTCAAATGGTAACACCTATTTTGTTTTATTGGAATGTGATCTTCATAGTGAAAAACCATAAAAAGCGTTGGAACGGTACCTGTAGTACGAAAATTGCCGGCGCTAGACAGACTAAGAAGAAAAGTGAAAACAACCAATAAAGGACAGAGAAGCAACAGAAAGTAAAACATTTTATTGTTCAGTGCTATCCACCATCTGCCGCATGTAAAGTGTCGTCGTGTGTGAAATGGAAAATGTATGAAACACAATAAAATGTTTTGTTTTCTGTTGCTTCTCTGTCCTTATTGGTTGTTTTCACTATTCTTCTTAGTCTGTCTAGCGCCGGCAATTTTCGTACTACAGGTACCGTTCCAACGCTTTTTATGGTTTTTCACTATGAAGATCACATTCCAATAAAAACAAATAGGTGTTGCCATTTGAAATTTTCGAAATTTTGTCACTGTAACCGTAACTGTTAGAATTTAAGTTTTGTCTTTCATATGATTCTTGAGCGCATACCTCAAAATACTTTAAACCAAAATTTCATTCAGTTTCTGTGAACGGTATGATAGTTAGGGGCTCATCTATCGGGATAGTTTTTTATAATCACCCTGTACATATATATATATATATATATATATATATATATATATATATATATATATGTATTGTGAGTGGAGTGGCAATGTTCATTTTTCTTTGGACTGTTTTTTGACAAAACGTAGGAATGATCTATTTAGATGAGATGTATATTCTGGTATTTTGAGAAATTTTTTTCTTAATTAATGTCATTGTTTTATCTGAAGCTGATCTTTCCTGCATCCTTCAAACAAATGGTAACGTCGGGTAAATATTTAAGGACTGACCATAATTTTGTTTTAATATTTTAAATCAAGTGTTCTCAGTTGATCTTTCTTTTGGAACATGCGACATGCATATCCTGCACACATCTTAACGGTGGATCCCCTAGTCAATGCTTTTTCAGCATGGTTCGCGCCAGGAAGTCGCCTGGTACCATGCCATGAGATGCTGCAGACCATCCTTCGCATAGCTCGTACGGTGGTAAACCCCTCCAAGTAGTACTCACGACTAACTCCAAGATAGATCACCGCTGCGGAATATCGAGACGTCTACGTTCTACTGTCTTCGCACAAATCAAGGGTTGCTACATAGTGGCTCGACGACACTATGGAATCGTAGTAGATCGCGTTTCGAGGGTGCATTCTCGCCTCCAGATGAAATTTGTGGGTACGATCCTATCTTTTTTCACTAGTATTTGCCACAGAGTCACCCTACGGCCTAAAATGGGGCACTAGGATCGACCTACGGAGTACTCTCTCCGGCATAGCGCCTGAATTTCACCTAGGAATCAGAGCTGTAGCTGTGGACAAGTGTTCCGGAAAACCGAGAATGTCGCGCCGATAGCGAAGCATCCTTAAACCATGGAGCACCTGTATTACGGAGGTTGAGATCCGTCCGTACCCGGCTCCCAGTAGGCAGCACTACTGTGAGCACTGCCTGGCTCCCCGTCATCTTCCCCACTTAATGGGCCGAGTGAGGACCACTAAGAGGGCCATCAGCGGTCAATTAAATTACAGTTTTCAAACTAACTTTCATTGAAAAAAATTTTTTTGTTCTATTTGTGGAGTAGAGATCAAAATTAAACAACATCGAAGATATATGCCGTCAAAGCGAAATTGAGAGCACATGTTGCGAATATAGCAATACTTTTGAGTTTAGAGTTACTGAGGACACGTTTGTGCTTTATAATATAGATATCAAAGATTTTTAAAAAATTGATTAATTCTAATCCATTTTGCTTAGAAAACTTCTATTTCAGTCTTTAAAATATTTATTGTCTTTTCAGAATTCGTAAGATCATGCGAAATAATTAACTGAAAGTTAATTGAAATGAGATTTAAACGAAGTATATTTTGTTGGAATAAATAATGATTTTCAAAAGACAATATTTGAAATCAGCTATCTATTTGACAACTTTCTGAAAACAAAAACAAAGTATCTGAGGTTGAAACAAATGAAGTCTGTTACATTTCAGTTTTCCATGACAGTATGGTATATAAAATTTGTTTCAATTAACCGTCGCTCGACAAATTAGTTTTAGGATTTTTTTAAAGTTAAATAAAATTATTTCAACCGAAATTCAAATAAATGTTTATGCTAACTAGCTGACCCACCCGGCGTTACCCGGACCCATGATAATAACATAAAATACACCTAAAATCAGCGCTAACGACAATCGTTCCAAACAAACCTAATGGTGGGGACACCACTGGCTTTGTCAGCGTACACCTGCGATTCATGTGACTTTATATTTTTAAATAAAAATCTATCCAAACGAGCTGGGGGCCCCCACTGTCTTCGGCAGCGTATATCCTGGAATTTACATTATTTTATATTTTTAAATAGAAAATTATCTAAACGAACTAAGACGTTCTCGCTATAGTGATTTCCAAATTAATTTCCGACGTTTAAATATATTAAACTGACCAAACGTTACTGAGAAAAACAAAATAATATAAAATACCCTATCACTTTTTTTAACTATTTATACTCTTTTAAACTCTTTATTGAAAATTGTATTTTTTCCAGTGCAAGCACAGAACCGAAAATGTTCTAAAGAAGAACGGAAACTATCTTCAAAGCTACTGAAACAGACAAAAGTGAGTTTCAGAATAAATTTTTTGAAAGGATTAATATTAATATTTTTCTTACCGAAGACGTCGTTTTAAAAGTAAATGTAGGCCGGTTAATTTGGGGTTTTTTTTTTTCGTATTTCAATATGCAGAACGGATTCAGAATTTTAAATATTGGAGAACAATCGTTAAAACGGTTCCCTCAACTTTTGAGAGGATTAATATTATTTTTTTAAATAAATTACACCGTTAAAAAGATAAAAGTACGTAGATATAGCTTTGTATTTTTCGTTTTATCGTATTTCGAATAGTTAACCCGATTCAGGCTTCGAAAAACGGGGGGGGGGGTGACAGGAAAAAAGATGTTTTCAAAATAATTCTTTTGAAAGGGTATGTATAATTTTTTTAAAAAGGGATTGCACCATTAGAAAGTTTAAAGTACGAAATTTAAGTATTCCAATAGTTAAACCGATACGCGTTGCAAATGACGCCAAAAAAAAAAAAAAAAAAAAAAAAATGCGTTTTCCGATTTTTGGTTTTGCAAATGCGGAACATTCTCGGTGGCATCGCTGCGACTTTTCACATCATTTCGCATTGTTCATTATAGTTTTTAATTAATATATCAGTTAATTAACAAAAATGAAAAATATCAGACTTAGGTGTTTTAGGACCTGTTTTGGACTATCCTCATCCAAGTATTCTGACCTCTGCATAAGGTAGATTTTCCTAGTCATCGCACACACGCATAGACAAACTCTTTTCTTTTATTAGTATAGATAATTCTGGATAATAATTTTAATTTTGCTATCAGTTATTTAAAATTATTTCAACTAAGATATTATTGCATTTAATTGTTTTAAGAATTCATATAATCGACATGTAACATAATTCATCACTGAAAGTCAAATGTAATGGCATTTAAATGATGTACGTTTTGTTCCAATAAATACTGATCGCCCAAAGATATTTGAAAAGTGTCAGTTAACTGACAGCTTTTTGAAAACAAAATCAAAGTGTCTGACATTCAAACAAATGGATCAATTACATTTTGGTTTCCCTATGAGAGTTAGGCAAATAAATTTGGTTTCACGTAATCGTCAGACAAAGTAATTTTAAGTTCCTCTGAAAATTCATTAAAATAACTTTAACCAAAGTTGAACAAAATAATTATTTCTAATAATTTCTAGTAATTAGATTGACTTCAACTAAATTGTCAATGCAGTTAATTACAGTGCAGTAATTCTTATGATAGATGAGCAAATTAATTTGTCACTATTAATTGAAATATTATTTACACGAAATAAGATTTGTTACAATAAATACTGATACTTCAAAAGACAATATTGGAAAAACATCATCTAGTTGACAATAGTCTAAATACAGATGCAAAGTATCTGAAATTGAACATGGGAGTCCATTACATTTTATCTTCCCGTGAGAATTGGATAAATAAATTTGTAAGTTTCACGTAACCTAGAGATAAAATATATTTCGATTTCTATGAAAGTTGAGACTCGAATTTCTACCAAATTATTATTTTAGAAAAATTACTAAATTTTGAATGGTATTACTTGGTAACTGACAGTTACATTTTATGAAGTTCGAATAAAAATTATTTAAAACTGAATACAGAGATGAATATTTTTGACAGTATCAGTTCTTTTTTAAAAGGAAATTGCATAAATAATGCAATATAAATTTTGCTTTGTCAAATATTAATTTTAGAAAATCGAATAGCATATTGATTTACCTCATTTAATTGCTAAAAAGCCTTAAATTAAAGACATCATAAACAGTAAAATAAGT
The DNA here is from genome assembly GCA_963931845.1 of Maratus michaelseni. Taxonomy (NCBI): domain Eukaryota; kingdom Metazoa; phylum Arthropoda; class Arachnida; order Araneae; family Salticidae; genus Maratus; species Maratus michaelseni. The sequence goes on along the minus strand of OZ007589.1, from coordinate 259,304,216 downwards.
TTTATTAGACTGTTGATATATTTCGGCTCCATCTGAGCCATTATCAAAACAAATAAGAATATTTTATAATTGCACAGTCTATGAAGTTATTATTTAAAACGCTATCATTTATTTTTCACGTACTTTTTCAAGTTACACACGTTATTTTTTTATTTTTACTTGGATGTTTATTTCCATATTTGTAACTATGGAGTTACTCGAGCCACAATTTTGGTAAGTTAAATGGTACTGCATCGTTACATATTGTATTTTTACGTGTTACAATCTCCGGTACTACTCTATTATCCCGTCAACCACTTTTCATAACAAAAAACTATCGCCAAACTGTAAGATTAAACGTCAAAAATGCAGTCCCATTTACTTGATGTCAGAAGCATTATACGTGTTTGTTATGTCATCAAGTGGTTTTTAATTCAACATTTGCGTGTATTTTTCATTATGTTTTACTGATTTATTAGTTATTTCATTAATTAAAATTACAATTGTGTCCTTAAATTCTTATATTTTATTTATTTATTTACTTTGATATTCCAATGGCAACGTTCTCCCGTTTATTTGGCGTTACAGTTTGGCGATAGTGTTTTGTTACGAAAAGTGGTTGACGGGATAATAGAGAAGTACCCAATTTCCATTGTTTCTCTTATAATGGATGGATGGTATAGATTGGAGGGAAAAATTATCTTACTTTCATTGACAGATATTTAGATTGTTTCCTCTTTATATAATCTTGTCAGGGCTGTGTTTTTTTTTTTTAATTATGATTATTATACTTAATACCAGCTATATGCTCCTTTTTTCTATAACTAAATTTCCTGCTTGTAATGCCAATGTAATAATTCACTGATCCGTCTTCTCTAATAAATGGTATTTCATATACTCTTGAATAATTATCAAAATTAATTGAGTCAATTTTACTGCAAAGGATATTCTTTAATTTCTGAGAGGGTTTTACTATTAAGCAGAAATTGAAGCGTTTAAGGCTGTCTTTTAAGTTTTCAAAAAAGCTTGGATAATATTGAAGAATATAAAGTTGTATTTTTGCGAATCAAATTTGTTTTCTGGTTTCTTATTATTGGCAATACCCATGATTAATTTATTAATATGGTGTACCTTAAAACGATTATTACAAGCAATTCTACGAATATTATCTAATTCATTATCCAAATTATTTTCAGTAGGTACATACTTAAAAGGCCCATCTTATGAAAAATCTGTAGGCTGAAATTTTATACGTAAATGGAGAAGATACATTATTTGGTAGGTATATTGGTTAGCAATGCTCTTTCGGTAAACAAACATGTCGATAGATTTATTTGTTCTGGTTCACACTACATCAGTGAGTGGAAGAATTTTACTATGCTCAATTTCAAAATAGATATCTTTTTCGAAATTAATTTTAGAAAAATTCGAGTTGTAATTTATAATTTTTTTAAAACAAAAATCATTTTTTTTAATTTTAAACATAGCAATCCAAAATTACTGCTCAGCCCCCGAGTAGCTTTTGAGTTATGTTTAAAAATGTACCTGCCATTTTGCAACAATTAAAAATGACTTTAACGTTAAAAGTTCCGAACTTTAAACCTGCATATTTCTGAAACTACTCGACCAAATGACTTTCCATTTTGGTATCTGAATATAAAATTTACCGAAAATTCAAATATGATATCAAAATTAGTGTAGAAAATTTTCAAGTTTAGTACAATTTATCTATGTAAGTTGTAACCCCTATGCAAATTTAGGTATAGCAAGAATTAGTACGTTATTACTAATCGATAAGTACCAGTCACATTTTCGTACGCTTATTTGCGACAGAGTTAGTGTGAGATAATACTTTTTTTTTTCATTACTGTACATTTTCTAATTGATTTTAATATTTCAAAAAGAACAGTGGGGGAAATATTTGGACACTAATATATCGCACACAATACATAAAACACAAAACACTAAACACAATACACAAAAAGCGTTGTTGGATTATCATATTCATCAATTTTAAGTTACTTTTTTTCTATATCTCACCCTAATACACTTCTCTGTTAGCGGGCTACCCCGTAACCTTCCAGATACTTCGAGAAGTTTTCGGCTACTCCCTCCCCATTATCACCAGTTGAACGCAGTGTGTAAATTGATTTTAAGTTTTAAAATGTATATCTATAAATTGTATATGATGCCTGAACGAGTGCCATAAGAAATTTACTATTCAATTACCTTCTGTGATGCCCATTTGGGAGTTTATTAGTTTTATAAAGTTGGTAATACCTCGTTAAGATATTTCAAATACTTAAAAGTGTTCAATGCAATCAATTTTAGATACAGCTTTAAGTATTTTCGTGTTGAAAAGTTTCTTCATGTAACATATTTCAGACGGAATAGAATCTCATCCAATAAATACCAGTCGAAAAAGTTGTACAAAAATTCTAAAATAGAATTCTACCCATAAAAATTATAAAATATTTTAAATATATAACAGATTACTAACTTAAAACACTTCGCGTACAATTATTCCCGCTATTGTATTTTGAATTTTGTATGGAAACTTTCTGAAAATTTCATGAAATTTTTTTTTTCATTTTACTAATAAATATTTCATTTTACTGTATCTTCATGTATTACTTTTATTTTTATTTCAAAACATTACTTTTCCACACTGTCAGAAATGGATACTCAAATTCCACGAAACTGTTTCCTGGGAAATGCTCCGAGCGAATATTTCGTCAAATCGAGTAACTTTGTATCCTCAAAAAAGTGAGGAAATTAATTTCCTCAAATTGCTTGTTCGAAAGTGTAAGAAAGGGCTTGTGGTGCCATCTATTGACAATTTTAGAAGCATCTGTACTTGACAGGAGGAAAATTTAAGTCGCTTTTCACAAGTCTTCAAGAGGATTCGAACGCGCGACCTTTGGTGTGGGAGACCAACGCGCTGTCTACCTCGCCAGCAGGAACTTGCATGAATTTGATTTTAAATATATCTACGGGATGTTGATGCGTGTTTATATTTTTAAAAGGTAGATTGCATTTTTATTGGTGCTGTTATAATTTCTGCATGTTTTAATTAATAAGACTAGATTATTATTATGGTTTTTCTATGGTTAATAAATAATTAGAATACGGCTTGATTAATATAATTTATTAGAGAAATTTCCTTTGTTCAATGAATGATTAGAATATGGTCTAGTTAATTTGTTGATCAGAAATTATAAATTTGGAAGTGCATATTGGAGGAGAGATTATCAATTTTAGAAGATGGGGGTGGTTAAGATTTTAACACGTTACTGTTTATAGAGGGGAAAGGGATCAGTTATGCATATTTTAAATTTGATTGTTATATAAATATATTTCTTAAATGTAAAAGATCTCCTGAAATTTGGATTTTTTTTTTCTTTGAACGATTTTGTAACAACAAAAATAATCTGGCCGTGAATGGGGAAACAGTTTCGTCAAGTATTTGAGAGGTTCCATTTCATTAAAAATCACTTAATTTTGAGAAGAAATGATTGTCAAAAATGATAAAATATAACTCAAGAATTGCTGAATCGTTAAAAGTGAGAGTTTTATTTTTGACAGTGAAAAAACAGTTTCGTCAGAAATTTGAGGTTTCGCATTTCGTCAAAAACCTCGTGACTCTGTGACGAAATGATTGTCAAAAATAACGAAATAAAGCTTAAGGATTGCCGAATCGTCAAAATTGAGTGTTTTATTTCTGACAGTGCAAAAGAAAAAAAGTACAAAAATAAACTGATAGACAATGAGTTAAAAATAAATCTAGAATTGCCACCACCATCCCTCGCTGTAGGACGTACGCTCCACGTTGGGAAACACTTAGTTATATTTTCGTAATCGGGCTGCACGCAATAGAGATAGATTTAAAAAATATATATTTTAAAACCCATATAAAATCAGTAGATTTAGATCAGTAGATTTAGATACAGTTAGATACAGGATTTGTATGCTGATGATGACTTTTCCATCTTGCGCTGCAGTTGCAGTCATACCGACATATCTGAATAAGATATGCCAAGTTGTTGGGTATCGTCCTCGTAGGTCAGTTGTAGAGCCTTGGAGCGTTATTCAAAGGGCCCGGGTTCGATTTCCGGCTTAGACATTTTTCACTCTGTCGGAAGTGATAGTATTAAATCTATATACTATCATTATAAGATGTAGAAAAAAAAATAATTGTAAACACAAAACAAGAGTTACAGACATGTTCTGTTATTATAACACCAGACACAAAAAAGAATAAAAAATTAGTTGACTTACACGCACACATTTATCTATTTCCTTTTATTCGCGCGATTATATTCATTTATATTGTATCAACCACATCTACGGTTTAGCTTTCACTATTTACTCAAGTTATCTACGAGCCTTAAAACGTTTATCGCATTTTAAACGAACTTTCCCCGATTTTCCCTTAAACGCAGTGAAATATTTTGAAAATTACTTGATCATTTTTATTCAGCAATAGTTTCTGCTTGATTTGCGAAATAAGTAGAGCGAGAAATTCGCCATATCTCAACTTTGTTGATCTATTCCGTTAAAGTGGTTTTACTTCTAGGAAATAAATTTAATAGAATAAATAATTGAATCTTCTTATGGGAACTCGGCGGCAAAAAATTTATTCTGTAAATAACACCTATGTTAAAAGTTTTTGGATCCTGTTTCAATAAAGTAAAATCATTACAGATAATAAAAGGTAAAATAATTAATAAATTAATATATTTTTATTATTATTGAATTTTTAAAGATTTATCAGTTTTAAAATTTTTCTTCTTTTCCAATTTTGGTATTTCAAACAAGATTTTCTTTTACAAGATTATCTTATACTGAAGAAAATTTGTTCTACAAACATAGGTATCGGATATTTTTATATAAAGATTAAATCAGAAGGAAAAATTTAATAATTGGATGTATAATAAACCTAAAAAAACGCAAATATTTAATTTCCGATTTTTGATTTTAAAGAAAAATTTAAAAGATATCAAAAAATCGATACTTCGTTATCTCTCGTATAGAATCTAAAAATACATTTATTGTGGCTCAATTATTTGGAAGCTTTAGCATTTTGATTATATAGAGAATATGAAAAAATACAAACTGGGAAAAAGAAGTTTAAACATTTCATTTACAAAAAAAAAAAAATTAAAGAGAGATATATACAATTAATTATATCTCTTTTACCATTTATCACATCGTCACGAAATCTGAGCAAAATGTTCTAGGTATGTTAAGGTTTATTTTAGAAAAAATATCTGAAATTCGACATTTTTGTCATTTTTTATAAAAAAGAGAAGTACTGACCAGTCCCCTTAAGATGGAAAAGGAGCTTGAAAGATATTCCGAATTTGGGCATCAAAATAGTAAACACATACAAAATGTTTTATATTGTATATTCCGCCTCCATTAATCATTAACAAAATAATATATTTAATTACTCTTCTTATATAACTATAAAAAATAATAATGATAATAATAATAAAGCACGCATCACGCACAGGTTATGACACACTTTTCAGCATTGCGAGAATATTATTACGAAACCTTCATGTGTTAATACGGTAAAAAGAGGTCTGTGAATAAAAACGCTGGTATGAAGTTGGTTCACGTATGGAACTAGTCGGATGTGCCAATCCCAAAACTTTCTTCTATCTCATATAGTTTCACATACACCAAAAACGAATCAGCACCAATTTATATCAAGCTCTAACTGAATCTAATGTTTTATTAAATTCCGTGCATTAGTACTTGAGATATGACTATCGCTAAAATAGCGTAAGTCATGAAAAATGCAGCATAGCTTCGTCACCTAGTGGGAGATTTAGACCAAATCTAATCAACAACAATTTATGTCAATTTATGTCAACTAATTGAATTTGAAGTTTGATGAAATTATTTGCATTAATTCTTGAGATATAGCTATCTTGAAAATCATACAAAAAATAGCATGGCAGCGAAACCTGTTGGGCTGGTTACACAAAAACATAATCAGCATTTATTTATGTCAAGGTCTAACAGAATCTTAAGTTTGATCAAATTCTGTGCAGTAGTTCTTGAGATATAGCTACCGTGAAAATCGTGAAAAAAGTAGAATAGCAGCGCCATTTGTTAGGCTATTTACATCAACACGTAATCAGCGTCTATTTATGTCATGGTCTAACAGAGTCAGAAGTTTGATGAGATTATGTGCATTAGTTCTTGAGATATAGCTATAATAAAAATCGTAAAAGCTGTAGCATAGCAGCGCCACCTTTTGGGCGATTTACACCAAAAACTAATCAGCATCAATTTATATCAAGGTATAACTGAATCTAAAGTTTTGTTAAATTTCGTGAAGTTCTTGAGGTAAAGCGCGCAAAACATTTTTGCCACATACAGAGAGACAGACAGACATACAGACAGACTCACAGACAGACATTTTCTAAAAGCAGTCAAATCGTGTTTAAGATGTTCTAAAACGTATAAATCCGTTGAAAATCGGAAGTTGAGAATTTTCATTAATCCAATATTTTTTTTGTAAAGATAGAAGAAAGTAAAAATTAGATTATTAACAAAAACTTCAGTAGCGGCCAAGAAAGCTCTTATTTGTTAGAAAATAACGTAGATCGGAATTCATGACGTCAAATCACGTGATCTCGGCCGACCCAGCCCTAGGGAGGGAGAAAGCTTTCTTGGTCGATTGGGTTGACCGGAGATCACGCGATCTGACGTCATGAATTCCGTCCTAAGGCGGGAGTAACAAACAACAGCTTGCTCGGCCGGTTCTGAAGTCGAACATGGCTGTAATGAAAAGTATACGGTGATATACGCCGTATACTTTCTGAATTTTGTTTAAAATCTCCGTAGTACTCAGTTTTTAATTAAAACTAGAAAGCATTGATTGCCAGGAAGTTTTATAGAAAACATGTATTACGGCGGATTTGCATTTCTTGAATTTACGTGGAATATCCAAAGGAATTTATAAGGAATATCTGCTTCATTTATCACTGAGGATGAGTCTACACATAAACTAATCTATGAATCTCGTCGTCATACTGAAATTGACATGACTGACTCTAACGGAATCTGAAGTTTGATGAAAGTAAGTGCATTAGTTTTTGAAATAGAGCTATTGCAGAAATAGCGAAAAATGCAGCATAGCAGCGCCACCTATTGGTCGATTTTCACCAAAAACTAGTCAGCACCAATCTATATCAGGGATTAACTGAATATAAAGTTTTATTAAATTTCGTGCATTAGTTCTTGAGATAGAGCACCCACAAAATTTTTGTCACATACAGACAGAGAGACAGTCATAGACTCACAGACAGACATTTTCTAAAAACAGTCAAATCGTGTTCAGGACCTTCTAAAACGTATAAATCTGTTAAAAACCGGAAGTCGGAAATTTTCATGAATCCAATACTTTCTTCTTGTAAAGATAGAAGAAAGTAATAACGCACGCAATATACAATGTGCAAAATGTTATGTTTTGCCAACCTTTAATTTCTCAACCGTTGGTTGTAGACATATAGTTCCAGTTACAAAAGCGTTTAAAATGAGGTAAATATTCATGTTGTGGCGTTAATTTAAGTAAAAAATCAATTTTATAAAAATTACGAAATCTAACTTTTTGTACGGTGCCCCGGTCTCGATACTTATATTTAGTAAATGTTTGCACATATAACAAATACAACACAAAAGGTTTGACATCTGTACGACAAAAATTGACACAGTTATTAAATTTCAAAATTTGAGATTTTTTCACATGATTTTGTCTTTTATTCAGGGATCAGTTAAAAAATGAATTAGAGTAATTGGAAATCAGGGTGCAATGTCCTTTTTACGGCAAAACTATCTTTAGCCGGTATCCCTAAATCGGTGTATCACCAAAAAGGGTTATTTCATCTAAAAATTTGAGCTGACTTTGAGGGGTCGTATACAAAGCGAAGAATGAAATATTGAAATTAAGCAGAAAAATAAACATCAATTTATTATCATACTAGAAAACAGTCTACTATAAATAATGAATGCATCAAATACTGGAATCTATGAGAGATACTGCTCAAAGTGTTCTCCATTGGTGGCAATGCACAATTGAATGCGTGACAGTACTGAGTCCTGGACACGTTGGAGCATAGCAAGTTAAACCACCTTTAACCCGGTATCGCTGAAACCGGGTATCACCAAAGAGTTTTTTTCATCTAAAAATTTAAGCTAACTTTTAACCCATTAACGCCGACTTATTTTACACTTCTTTTAATACTTCGATACCAGTTGACACCAGTTTTCCCATACTGTTATTTTAACTGAAGTGAATCTCTGATCGTTTCACATTAGATATTATGATTTTTTTTTACTAAGATACTGGTGTTCATATTTAAAAGTTTCGTATCACGTAAATGGTAACTTTTCGTACCTACCGGCATTAATGGGTTAAGGGTCAAACAACATTCAAAAGACAAATTAGGCAGTGTTGAATTCAGGGAGTGGCCCGGGAAGGACATCATCCATTTTCCCCCGGAGCAATGAAATGACTCTCCCGGAAAATGTGAGATTTTGTGTTTTCAATGGTAAAAAAAAAAAAACAATTTCTCTCCGGAACTCTTTAATGTCCCCCCGCCGGAGAAAAGTGTCTGGATTCATCACTGAAAGTAGGTATTGTTTGTTATCGGAAAATAAAACCTTCCGCTCTTTTGCGAATGCGTCCAGTCTGTTTTGGTTTTATCAAAATAGGGTTGATTCGAGTTTATTTAGCTGCGTTTGGCTCTGCCAATCTTAGTGACCGCCTTTCAAGAGAACGCAAACTAGAACTTCGGGAAATACTCATATCAGGGTAACACCCCTTTCGATTGTATAATCGTCCCAGAGTGCTAGCCGTGGTTTTCAAAAACGAACAATAGAATCGACATCAGTAAAATAAAATATACTCACTAAAAACTTGATAAATGGCAGCAGAATGCAAACGACCAACCGAAATATAACGAGCATGAAAATCAAGATTATGCAAATTACAACAGTACCGTAGCACAACGCGTTCGGGATAAAACACGAGCCACTAGCAGTGGACATGCTAGTCAGCGCAGAGATTGTGATGGCAGGCTGTACGTACTCGCAATATACCGAAATGATACTTATTTATGGTGAATGTCAAAGGAATGCCAGAGCGGCTGCGAGGGTTTATTCAGAGCGTTTTCCTAGAGATCGACATCCAACGCATGAAACAATAACTGATGCATTGCACCGTCTTAGAGAGACCGGCTCTGTTGCACCACGACCCAGAACAAGTAGACGCGCAAGGTGTAATGTTCGAGTGACACCTCAGGAAGTGCTGGCATTCACCCTTTTAAATCTACAAATGAACACGGCGGAAATGAGCGAGGCATGTGGATACACGCGTCAGCGTGTCTGGCAGTTATTACATGCTCATGGTGTGCATCCATACCATCCAACACTGGTGCAAGCATTGATGTTGGGTGACCACGAAAGACGGTTTGATTACTGTAATTTCATGCTTAACACTATAGAAAAAAATCCATCGTTCCTTTGTGACATTCTGTGGACAGGTGAGACAACGTTTACACAGAGTGGCATTGTGAACGTGCAAAATGTGCATTACTGGTCTCTGGAAAATCCTCACATCGCCCGCACAGTACGACACCAGGTACGCTGGTCAACGAACGTGTGGTGCGGTATATGGGGAACTCAGATTGTTGCGCCCATCTTCTACGATGGAATCCTAACCTAATCCTCTCCAAAATGCATGCCGGGTGTGGTTTCAACATGATGGGGCCCCTCCGCATAAAGCATCAAACGTCTGTGCGTATCTGTCCAACGAATTCGGTCAACAGATCATTGGATAAGGTGGTCCGGTAGAGTGGCCACCGCGTTCACCGGACTTGACTCCCATGGATTTCTACTTCTGCGGATACATCAAGGCACAGGTGTATGTGACGGAGCCTACTTCTCAGGTTGATCTGAAGCAGCGCATCATCCTTGCTTCTCGCACAGTTACACCTGCTATGCTCCAACGTGTCCAGGACTCAGTACTGTCATGCATTCAATTGTGCATTGCCACTAATGGAGAACACTTTGAGCAGTATCTCTAGTAGATTCCGGTATTTGATGTATTCATTTTTTATAGTAGACCGTTTTCTAATATGATAATAAATTGATATTTATTTTTCTGTTTAATTTCAATATTTCATTCTTCGCTTTGTATACGACCCCTCAAAGTCAGTTCAAATTTTTAGATGAAGTAACCCTCTTTGGTGATACACCGATTTAGCGATACCGGCTAAAGGTAGTTTTGCCGTAAAAAGGACATTGCACCCTGATTTCGATGTCTAATTACTGTAATTTATTTTTTAACTGATCCCTGAATAAAAGACAAAATCATGTGAAAAAATCTCAAACTTTGAAATTTAATAACTCTGTCAATTTTTCTCGTACAGAAGTCGAACTTTTTGTGTTGTATTTGTTATGATATGTGCAAACATTTACTAAATATAACTATAGGGACCGGAGGACCGTATAAGAAGTTAGATTTCGTAATTTTTATAAAATTGATTTTTTTTACTTTAATTAACGCCACAACGTGAATATTTACCTCATTTTAAACGCTTTTGTAATTGGAACTATATGTCTACAATCAACAGTTGAGAAATTAAAGGTCGGCGATAGATAACATTTTGCACCTGTATAGAGCGATAAGGTGATTAAGGGGTGCATGTAGCTGCATGTTGCGTTTTGCAACAAAGAAACGTAGCCAATTCAGCTTTTGTACTGTCATATTCATTTTCATCACATCCAGTCTATTAAGAATTAAGTATTTTTAAATCGAAAGCATTAACTTCATCTATTTGTGTTGCATATTGTTATATTGTGTGCCTGTTGTGTTGCATATTACCAAAAAAGGTGAAAGATTTCAATATTATTGATCCATGTGAAATACAATTTCCCAAATCTATATTATAAAGCAAAAACATGTCCGTGACTAACACTGACGTCATATGGACGATGACAACGACCTGAATAAAAAATGTAGCTTTTTTTGCAAATTTATTGACTTTTAAATATCGCACAACTTCGATGCTTACACTGTCGAATAGAGGAAAATATGTATTTCAAATGAAATTTGTTTGGCAACTGTATCTTAATTTACATCTTTTTCAAGGTTAGTTATGCTTGAAAATTATTTTATCGATTTTCTAAATCATAATTTTCATACTTAAAAAATATTACTTTTCTGATGCGACACATGAAAATTCTTTTTAACATTTTCCAACCTAGTTGAAAAGTGTTTATGACTTCTGTCTGTCTGTCCGTCTGCCATTTGCCATCTGTCCGTGCTCTAACTCACGTAAATATACTCGGATTGCCCTGAAATTCTGTATGTTGTTGTCGTTTTCTATAGGATAATCCCTATTGAAAATGAAGTGTGTAGCACTTATAGTTTTTTTTACAGGGACACTCAAAAGTATTCCGTTACATTACAGTCAATGGGAAATAATCGATTCAAGTGCATTTTGAGGATGCTACACCATTTTAAACATGATTAAGCACACTAAAACATGTTTTTAGTAAAATATGGGGTGCAAAGCATTTATTACTCATTTACAGGGTCAAACAAAATAATTTTGTTGCACATGTTCTACGGAAAAAAATCGTTTGCAGTGTAATTTAATAACGTTTCACTATTTCAAACATTTTTTTTTTTGCATTACTGAGGAGCACTATAAATTACTCACTTAAAAGTATGGTGTGCATTGTGGTCGTTCATTTACAGGGACACACAAAAGATATCGGTTAGTAAACGTGCAATAATTACAGTCTAAGTATGATAAGTGCGTTATCAACATTGGTTTGCGTTTTTAAATTGAACTAAATTTTTGCGTAGTACGTGGTGTGTATAAATTCGGTTTATCATATACAGGGCTACACAAAAGAATTCGTAAGTATTACGGAGTATGGGAGTAAAGTTTTTAGGGTAGTTTTTAATTGTGTTACGCATTTTTTTGCTGAACTATAGTTAGTAGACTTGTAGAAGTTTGTGGAAAATAAATAAACTTATATACAGGGCTAAACAAAGAACAAGGTACATTGTCGTTTATGGTTGGTAATTGCTGGAAGTTTGTTTTAAGTTGCCATACGCATTTTTTACCTGAATTAAATTTTAGCTTAATATGGGATGTGTGCAAAAATCTTTAAATGATATAAGGGTTGTTTAAAAGATTTTGAGTGCATTTCCATCGATTGGTGAAAATTGCTAAATGTGAAATTTCTAAATGAACAAAATTTTTATCATGCTATATAGTATATATCCAAATCTATAGATCACATACAGGGTTGCGCAAAATAATTCGACTATATTTTTTACTATGAAAGGTAATTGCAAAAACTGGACTTTTAAATGCGTTATATGTTTCCTATGCTGTTTAGATATCTTATGTCACCTTATTTAATGGTGAAGTTTCTTTACAGTCTTCTAGATGTGTTGGAAAGTGTTTCAAAATCTATATTTGACGCATGATTTTTCGTTCTTGTTTTTAGACATAAAGCTGATGTTTAAGAAAACCGATGCTGCTATATTACTATAGATAAATATTGGGTAAACATAGAAATACTTAATTTAAAAGTTTGGGCTTTAAACAATTTAAGTACAAAGCTAATTTATGAGTAAAAGTGTCCGACGCGCCCCCGTGGATTTTGGTACTTACAAACTGCGCACGCGTGATTTCTGGTTACAGTCTTATAAAAAATATTATGCGCATATATGCGCTTTTGATGATACAGACCATAAAAATTCAGTGAATGTATGCGTTAATGATGAAATGTGTTAAGAAAGAATTGAGGGTGTTGTAGAAAGATAGTGCTAAGCCACATTTGGAAACTTCTGAGATGTATCAATTTGAAAATTAGATCAAATACTCAAATCAAAATATATAACATACAGTTTTTTTGAAAATTTCTTAGTAACATTTGAGTTATTCTGAATGACAATATGGCATTACTTTATTGATATTACTATTACGTCCTTTGTAAATTAGCTATCTTCATTGCGGGCAGAAACATCTGGGGCGAAAACGAAACCAAAGACATAAGAAACAAATATTATGTAGGATATTATAATTTATAATAAAAAGCAACAGATTAACGTGTCAGATTTATTTCACCAAAAATGTGGCTTGGCACTTTATTGCCCTGACCCTCTCAATTGTAAACAAACAAAAATTACCGAATTTATTCAATAAGTGTTTTCTTTTTTATGTTAAAAATCTTTACTTGATCAAGGCCAACTTACAATTTTCTTAGTAATGCTAGCTGTCTTCCTTGAGCATTTTCCTAAATCGCTTCTTGTTATCAATAGGATATTATTATCTAAAACTGGTGGACCGAGGTGATCAAATTCACCCTTCGTGACTAACGTTCTCAAAATTCTTCATTATTCCTGAGAGTAATTTCTAATTGAAATTTTTACCTTAATTTTACTAAACCTTCACTGTGATTGAATTAAGCAAAAATTTTTATCTTGTGAAGCAGGTGACAAAAGATTAAAAATTTTATAAAGGACGCTCATCGCGAAGTTGTTATAAACGACATCTACTGTACTTGACTTTTTATTAACATTTATTTTATCAAATATTTTTATAGAGAAATGATACCTTTATTTAATATATAAATTATTCAATTAATTGCTTCTTTTCACATTTAATATAATTTGATTTTATATATATGTGTGTGTGTGAGTGTGGTTAAGAGTTCCCACCATACTGCCCTAGCAACAAGAGAACACAGCATTTTCCCACGTGAAGTGCTAAGACGTAGGCGACCGCAGCCCAGAATGGAATTACTGATATACATTTTCGCATCGCTGAGCCTGGGAACAAATTAATAAAGCAAAACTCAGATTTCATTTCGAAGTGCCAGATATCAGACGGGTGTTGAACGAGCTCTTTAAACAGAGAGCCGAGCCACAATGAAATCAGACAGATAGTCCTGTCTAAATTTTCGATGTTCACGCGTTTAACTTGTCACTAAAGTCCCTTTCCCTCCTTAACTTTGTAAATAGCTGTCTTATATTGAAGTTTAATAGTAACCAAAAAATATGAAACTCTTGTTGTTCATTAATTAAAGCCTTTGTTATGCTTTACACACACACACACACACACATACACACATATATATATATATATATATGATACATTCCTGTCGAAAATTGGCACATTATAGACGATCGCTATTGCTATCGACTTGAACGTTCTTTCCACCAGACAATCGGAACATCTCAGTCCGAAACCACTAAAATTACCTGATAATCATATCAAGGTAGCCGCAGTCGAGATCGTTGAAATGTAGTCATGACACCCGGACAGGGCATCACTTCGAGTCGCTCTCCATGAAGACAAATCTCGAAGTATATCACATCGGAAATCGTAGTGTATTAGCAGTCGTAAAAATTGAGCAGAGGCAGTGAAATCCAGAAGAAATTTCCCAAAAACATTAAAAAGAAGACTTAATAACTTAATAGATGAGCAGTGGCTTTATTGTGATCACAGAGATGAAAGCAACTCCACCAACTTTCGCTTCATTAAAACTGAACGCATTTGAAGATCTTGAAGAATTAGCTGAGCTTGAAGAACATACTACCGATGCATTAGTGTAGACTCCCCAGTGACGGCAATTAGATGACAACCACTAATTCGTGTAAATTCTGTCTCCGAAGCCAGTCTAACCGTAAATATACTTCAAAATTTGGCCCAAAGGTACAAAACGCGCGAACAAGCTGGTCCACTCGCATCCATGTTCGGAGGGCGCTAGGGGGATAAAGAAGGCGGAGCTTTCTCGCTAATGGATGAAAAAATGAGGCCACGAAGACGTGTCTCTGACGTATGATTAAAACTCTTTAACAGAAGCGGCAAATTAAAAAGGTAAAAAGGCCTTTGGGCGCGAAAACCGCTTGGACTCATGGGATGCCGAATGAATTAAATAGAAATAAAAATGGTATTACAAAAGTTCCAAAGAATAAAAATTAAATGTCTCAAAAGAAGAAATTAGGCAGGTGCGTTTAGAGGCAGTGTTGCAATTTAAGAGAATAAGGTTTTAATAAATACGTGTAGCTTTTAACAGATTAAGATTTTTAGAATGATAAATAACAGAATATTTTGATTAAGTTATGGAATAAAATACAAAATAGATTTAAGAGATATTTTAAAAAGAGAGGGAAAAAAGAATTGAAGAATTTGGAATAATTTAACTAAAGAAATAGGGCGAAAATTTTTTATTATTACATATATATATATATATTGGTAAGCGATACTAGGCGATTTTATACATTACTTCGCACACAAAGCTTTTGAAAAATTCTATTTGTAAAATAAACGGAAAAACATATACATTAATGAACGAATTTTAACATAAAAACAGAAATACATTTATTCTATATTTTATTTAATTCACGCTATTTTCCTTTAAAAAGAAAAACATGTGATATAATGCACTTACCATAAGTAATTTTTGTTCTAAATTTCTCTAACATGATAATCAATGGCAATATTTAAAATATCGATCAAGGAACCTTATGTATTTTAAATGATGATTTATATCCTCTTCCAGTAACAATAATGAATCACTCGAGGGATTTATTTTTCAAACAGGATTTAAAATTCCTAGCTTGGGAGGATTCTGTATCTCTTTTGGAAAATAAAATGTTTCTCTCTTCAGCTGCACCTGATCTTTCATCGGAAGACAAATGGTTTATTCATGGGTGTGGCTTTGGTTGAAAGTAATATTTTATGGCTTTACTTTCTTTTGTATTTTTTAGAAGAAAAAAAAACAAAGCACTGAACTGGAAGGATCAAATGCATAAATATTTTTGAAGCATATATTTTTCGTACAAAAAAGTTTTTATTTTTATTTTTATTTTTTCGAAAGTAATATAGTTTTGTTGAGTAGATAAAATACACAAAGCTTTTCCTTCCATAAATATTCGAAATGAAAACCAACGTAAATATAAACACAATTTATAAGAATGGCGATAGCATTTAGCTGTTTAAAGATGCATTTATTCGCATCCTGAGCAAATCAGTCTGAGATGGTGGCATAAATCACATGTATTTTCTTTCTTCTCGAATGGTTTTGTGGTCACCCACAAAAGAAAGTTCAGCTTCAACAAAATAAAAAGGTGTTGACAATCTGTCATTCCCGTTCCATGCTTCACATCTGAACTTTAGACATGCTAGGAAAGTCGTAAAACATCAGAGTCCAATATACCAAAATAGAAATACCGAACAGGGTCGTAACCCTCGAGACACAAGGCCATGACACTCCCTAATAAGTGAGTGTGCGTTGGATCGGTAGGACGTACTTTTCGTAGATCCGTTTGTGACCGTTTTTTCTGGCGGAATCGATTCGTCTACGAAGTTGATAGTTGTAGAGATGGATTCGCCTTGGTGAGTCCTGCAAGAAGATACGATTTTCATCAGTGTCTACTTAAGTAATTAGTTATTGACTAATTAGTCGAATCACGGGAGCCACGTGCTTCTCTTTAAACGCAGCGACGTCCGCTCAGCGGAAGGCAGGAAGGAAGTGCCAAGGTCACGGAGGGAGCAGGATGTGATTCACCCGTCCTCTCGTGCTTTGTTTATTTTCATCGCGTTAGCTGTTGTGTTTCTCATACGGTTTTTAGTTTTTTAGTGCTTGTGATTTTCTCTGAACTTTCTGAGACTCTGTGGATCAAAATGATCAAACTATTGATAGACTTTATGAATGAGCCCGTGTACCAAAAGGGTCTCGAACTAAGATCTAGACTACTCAACGGTGAAATTACTCTAGACTCCTTAGACGAACAAGATTATTCCGAAGTTCGTGTGGTTTATACTGAAGCTTACGGGAAAATCTGGATGGATGTTTATAAGGCCAAGAGAGCTAAGCATACAGCGTCAGATGCTACAGCTGCAGAGGCTAATCTATTGAATGCATTCAACCGTGTTGGCAGCATTATGGAAGAGATAGAGTTCCTGAAGGTGAGCAGATCTGACTTTTCTATTTTTGGCAATAAGCCATAAGCCAATTCTTACCCCCCCCCTCACCCCTCACCTCAGGTGGAAAACTCGTCCGAAGACGAAATGATAGTAGAGCAAAATTTAAAACGCCCATTAGAAGCTGATAATGACGGTTTTCAAGTTGTTTCGCACAAAAATAGCAAAACAAAAAAATCAAAAGATAATTCGGTTGCGTCTGAGAACAGTCCAGTTGTTTCCACACCTGGGACCAGTGCAACCCTCCCCCCAAAAAAAGAAAGAATCCCCCCCCCCTTTTTCATTGAGCCGATTGAAAATTGGGCTAACCTTATGTTACATCTGAAAGCACACACACCATCTGTGCGCTCAGAAATGAAAAATCGTTTCATCAAAATCAACGTAGATACCGAGCTTGAATATAGGCAACTTCAAAAATTACTCCAGCGAGAGAAGATCCATTATCGCAGCTTCCTTCTGGAAAATGAGAAAAACCAAAAATTTGTGCTTAGGGGACTCTCTGCTAACACCAACATAGAACAAATCAAAGAATTTATTGATACTGATTATTTAGAAACCTGCTCTTTCCAGCAGCTCTTTAGGGGCAACACCCGGAACAAGGTTCCACTGCCCCTCTTCTTAGTGCAACTGCCCAGATTAGCTGACTCTTCTAAATTATTCGAAGTCACGGAGATCCTAGGAATGAAAGTACAATTTGACAAATACCGGGGACGAAAGGGACCCCAACAGTGCCACCGCTGCCAAGGGTTCTTCCACTCGGCTGCGGAATGCCATCTTAGGATGCAATGTGTAAAGTGCTCCGGGGAGCATCTCGCTCCTGATTGCCCCAAGCCGTTTGAGGAACCCTGCAGGTGTGCGAACTGTTCTGGCCCTCACCCGGCTAATTATCGATTGTGCCCGAAATTCCCGGGTTCTCAGCCCCCAAAAAATTTTCTATCAATTATTATCAAACAAAACCCCCAAAGGACTTATCCCGCAAGGAAAGTTGATGAGGCAACCTCATATGCGGGAGCTGCCACAAATGCTGTCCCTGAACCCCCATTGACCACTACTAATCAACCCCAAATTATATCGGCCCCCAAAATTTGTGCAAATTCGGACGCCGATTTTATTGGCAAACTATTCCAATTTGAAAAACAATTCGGAAAACAAATTGTTTTCCAAGCCTACAGGAAGTGCCTACCGGAACTCCGTGACGCACACACGGAAGTTGACCGGATTTTCATATTATATGGCAGTTTACCGGCAATTGCACGGTAAATCTTTCAACTTTTCAAAATTGCCCTACCCCCCCCCTCCCATTTGGCAAATTCCCAGCTCACGTGAATTTGAACTCTCTCTCGGTTGGCATATGGAATGCCAACGGAATTCAAAGTCATGCATCTGAGTTTAAAGATTTTATTCACAGTAATAATTTAGACATCATGTTGGTCTCAGAGACCCATTTCCAGGGTAATACTGTCCTGGTCGCCAACTTTATACTTTCTTATATTGACAGACCTCCTATAGTTGGCGGCCACCGTAGTGGCGGCATTGCTGTTTATGTCAGAAATGGTCTCAATGCAACTCTCGTTAAAGTCCCCCAATTTCACTGTATTGAGGCCACCCCATTGGGTTAGAATTTCCCACCATCCCCCATCTTTTGATTGCAGCCATTTACAATCCCCCTAAGAGGGATTATCGTCTGCTAGCACAGGAACTCTCAACTTTAATCCGCTCTTTAATCCGCAGGTGATTGTAACGCTCATCATTTTTCTTGAGGCTCTCGTAGCTCCAATATGTATGGTTCTAAATTGCGCAGGTGGACAGATCAAAATCATGCGCAAATTTTAGTGCCCCTTGAGTCCACCCGCCCGAATCACCACTCCATCATCGATTTTGCTATCACCCGCAACTTCCCCTTCCCGCACACCATTCAAACGGTGAACGATCTCTCATCGGACCATCTCCCGGTTGTGCTTAGATTCAAAGTGGGCAATTTCAAGCTTGACCTCCCTCAAGCATTCTCGGTCAGTTGGGAAGACTTCGGTCACGTCCTTAGCAAAAAGGACCCCCCGCCCACTGCGATTCACTCTGCAGAGGACGTAACTTCTTCTATTCAGGCATTTGGAGACTCACTCCACAATGCTTTCCAAGAAGTCGCGAAACCTAGACAGAGGGTGGTTGACAAGTTTCGACTACCTGAGCACATCAGGGATTTGAAAAGAGAGAGAAACAATTTAAGGCGGGACTGGCAGACGACTAGGGACCCCAGCCTTAAAACTGAATTTAATAGAAAAAACCACCAGGTTAAGGCTGCAATCAAAGAGTTTAGTAATGCACGCTGGAACACTTACATTGAGTCTCTTTCGACTTCTGACAACACAATTTGGTCGGCAACGGCCCGCATTCGTAGGACACGAACACACATTCCGGCCTTAAATGGCCCTAATGGTATGGCATACTCAAACACAGACAAGGCTGAGCTCGTTGCTGACAGTCTTAGAAGTCAATTTACACTAAACCGTAATGTCGTAAACCCTCAAACGGTCGACATTGTCAACACAGAGGTTGATCGTTTCATAAACTCACCTCACAATAACACTCTTAAACCTGCTCTTCCCTCTGAGGTAATTACTTATCTCGAGAACCTCAAAAAGAATAAAACGCCCGGTCTTGATAATATCTCTACCAATATGCTCCTCCATCTTCCTCTTAATTTCATTTTCTTTATTACTATCCTAATTAACTGCATGCTTAATCTTCGTATGTTCCCGGAAGCATGGAAGAAGGCGTTGGTTGTCCCGATCCCAAAAGCGGGACAGGACAGGCATGCCCTCTCTAGCTTCCGACCTATCTCCCTCTTATCTTGTCTCTCTAAGGTCTACGAATACATTCTCACAAACCGTCTGAAAGAGTTCATTTCCTCCAATTCGATTATTATGCCCGAGCAGTTTGGGTTCAGACCCAGACACTCGACTTAGCACCAGCTTTGGAGAGTAACTGAACTCGTTCATGAGAGTTTATATCACAGGCAAAAAAGGAGAGTTTATATCACAGGCACAGGTTGTATTCATAGACATTGCTAAAGCCTTCGATCGGGTCTGGCATTATGGACTTATATATAAGTTAATTTTGCTCAAGACTCCGCCTCAACTAATCTCATACTCTTGAACTATCTTAGAAATAGATCATTGTCTGTTAAAGTTAATAATTCTATCTCCTCGTCACAAATTATCGAGGCTGGCGTACCTCAGGGGGGTATCTTAAGTCTTTGGCTGTTCAACCTCTACATAAATGATATTCCTCGTTGCATTCCCGACGTCCACTTAGCACTTTATGCTGACGACACTGCCATCATGACAAGCAACATGTCACTCGACATTGTGCTAACTAAACTCTAAGCTTATATTTTGGCACTTCAGATCTGGTTAAGACATTGGCGCATTAAAGTCAATGCTACTAAAAGTGCCGCCATGATTTTCTCCAATAAAGCTATCTCCCCAATTGCTAAACTTTCTCTTAATGGTGAATTCATACCCTGGGTCACCAGTTATAAATATCTAGGCATTTATCTAGATACAAAATTAACCTGGGCCAGGCAGATATAGGACGTAATTGCCAAATCTACCAAAGCTCAAGGATCCCTTAAATCTTTACTAGCTTATCATAGCTGTCTGTCACTCAAAAATAAACTATTACTATATAAGTCCTTCATTCGATCAACCATGACATACGGTTCTGTTGTTTGGGGTTTGGTCTGTGAGACTCAGATGCAAAGAATTCTAATTTTCCAAAACTGCTAATTACGTAGGATCTGTAAGGCGACAACGTTTGTCCGGAATGACGTCATACATGCCGATCTCAAAATTAGGTCTATCTCGCAAGTAATTAAAAAACTTGCTCAAAAATTCCACAGAGATCCCCCTTAAATCCCCAACGAAGCATTGCGATCCATTCAACCTTATAGTGTACTTAGCAGTAGAGGGAAGAAGAGACCGCTCGCCATCTTGAGTAGAGATGACGGTTTTGCTCCACCTTCCAAAAGAAGGAGAAGAGAACCACCTTAAACACTTAGTTGTCCTTTCAAAATTCAAAATTTTTGCTAACTTGCTTTTATTTTTTCTTTGGCATAATTACATTAATTTACACTTTTGACGTCTTCCTGCCTAACATTTGGCAACGGTAAACATCAACTTTCCTACTTAAAATTCTTCTCTATTCTTAGGAAAGGAAAAAAAATGTATATTTATATTTTAATTTAATTGTATTGTACTTGTGTTTAATTATCTTTTGGCATCATAGTTTGTAATTACACTTCATTTATTATGTATTTGAATTACATCCCCTTTTCATTTTCTATTTTGGCATTAATTTTAGGGGGAAAAAAGTTAAAATAGAAAATTGTTTGGCTCTGTTGGGGCTTCCCCCCCTCCCCCTCTCCCCTATGCTCACCTTCAAATCACTGATCAAGAAGCAACCACAAGATGCACCTGCATTCTCCACCGCTGCTCGCTGCGAGAACTCATCCAGATCAACATCAACATCATGATGAACTCTGCATAGATGGACCCAGCTCGATTAGCGGTAAACAGGGGCATTACGCCCCATGTAGGCACACGCAAACTCATTCTTGATTCTTCATGATACCTAATAAAAGAGAAAGGGGGAAGACAACGTACCCGTCCAATGTCCAGCAAGAGGAGACACTATTTTTCTCCCTTCCTCCATTTTCAGCATTCTCATTACCCAAGGTCAGTGGTCAGTGTTGATAAGATACCGAGAGTGAAAGCACACTGTAATTTTACTGTCTTATATATTTAAAATATTGTTTTAATGTAAATATGCCAGATCGCTGTGTAGTGCCTAATTGTCGTTCGAATAATACTGGAACTAATGAATATGTCAGTGTTTATCAATTGCCCAAAAATGAAGAACGAAGCAAATTATGGTGCGAAAAAATTCGTCGAGATAATTTTATTCCTAGTAAATGTGCAGTCGTTTGTGAGAAGTATTTCAGAAGTGATATGTTTTTGAAAGAAGACAAATTCACAGGTAGTGAAGGTAAAATTATACGAATTCCAAGAAAACGTGTCTCGAGGATTACATCAGGGTACGTTCTGTTTGTTTGGTCCTTAAAAGCTTCAAAGGGGAGCTGCTTCTTTATTATAACATAAGGAAAAGAGAAGGGAGAGGAATAGCAGGGCTAATATATTTGCAACTGCATAGGTTATGAAAAGACCCTATTTTGACGTCTTTAACCAGCCACATACGTTCTTCTTTGTCGTTATTAGTGCCCTCATCCAAGCATTTTTCTCTGATTTTCTATTCCACTTATGATGCTTCACGTATATCTATATCGTAGCGTACGCAATTATAGAGAAGCGAATTTATTTTGCCGAAAACCACACAAAAAGTGTAACCAAGTTTAGCCTCATCGTTAGACAAGCCCCAACCCCTGACCAAATTATCATTGAATCAGCTGATTTCTACCCTACCCAGATAGCAGATTGGTCAAAGTCAGACTTCAGTTTGGGTTCAGGGTGTGCACGATTGGCCAGAAAGGTTATAGCTCCCTCTGATGATTGACTTTACACATTATAAGTAAACGAGTATGCCTTCTTTATATCGTGTGACTCGATCTATATATAAATAGTAAATCTTCAGATCAGGGGCACTCAACGTAAATTTTGCAAGACAGTTATATTTTCATCTCAAATCACACAATATCTAACATCCTGAAATCCGTAATTAATAATGTTAGATTATTTGTACATTTCCAAGCATATAAGATTTTCCAAAGATTCAGAAAATTTAAGTTTTGAGACTGTCTATATCCTATGAAATTCAGTTGCTAGGGAACCGTTAAATGAAAACAGGAAAAGAAAAAGAAAAAGATATACGTATGACTTGAAAAATTTAAAAATGACAAAAAAAGGAAGGGTGCCAAAAATTATTGACAAAATTTCAAACTCATTTGATTAATTTAAGACATCGCATATCGAAAATTTAACATCACTAATGTAACATTTAAATGAACCATTCAAAAGTTCCATTTTCATTTCAGTGAATGATAAAATATGAAAATCGTCTTAATTGTTATAGAAAGGCTAATGCCTTTCTATAACTATATTGACGAAATATATTAATAATATCTGGAGGCACGGCAATGCCTCCGCCAAGTCGAGAAAGCACAGCCGTAAGCATCCTTTTCTGGAAGCAACTTAGGGCACTTAGACTCCCCATATCTCTGCGCTGGAGTTTCCCAAAAGTCTGGAACTTCGTTTTTCTAGAGTATTTGGCACACAGGACCAAAATTTAAAATTACAACTTTCTGTCTTTTCTAGTTCAGACGATATATGAACTCAAACATTCGATTTTTTGTCACTCATTCACGCGTCATCAAAAAGATTAGGTAGATCCCGTAGCCCTAGAAACTTGACATTTAGAAAAAAAGTAGTGTTTAGGATACAAAGAAAGAAAAAATTATAAAATCCGGAAAATTCGAAAAAAAAAACATTCGAAAGTTCAACAAATTCCATCAAAATTGAAAATTGAAAATAATACGATCTTGTAGTCTTAGAAACTTAAAATTTGGTGTGAAGGTAGTGTTTAAAAATACAGAAAAAGAAAACATCTAAAACACCAAAAAAATCGAAAGCAAAATTGAAAAAATCGAAAAAATTAAAAAAAAAAAAAAAACGAAATTTAGAAGACAATCCGATTTTGTTGCGCTAGAAACTTCAAATTTGGAATAAAAGTAGTATTTAGGATACAGAAAAAGAGAAAAAAATTAAAAATCCAGCAAATTCGAAAAAAAATTTCAAAAATTCAAAAAATTGAAAAAACTAAAATAATTTTATCTTTTAGCCTTAGAAACTTAAAATTTGGCGTAAAGTTAGTGTTTGGAATTCAGAATAAGAAAAAATTAAAAACACATTGAAAATCGAAAATTAAATTAAAAAGTCGAAAAAATCGAAAATTTGAAAATATTTCGATTTTATAGCGCTAGAAACTTGAAATTTGGAATAAAGGTAGTATTTAGGATACAAAAAAAGAAACAATTAAAAAAATCCAGAAAATTTGAAAAAAAAATTCGAAAAAAATTTAAAAAAGGAAAATAATTTGATCTTTTAAACCTTAGAAACTTAAAATTCGGCATAAAGGTAAGTGTTTGGAATTCAGAATAAGAAAAAATTAAAAACACAATAAAAACCGAAAATAAAATTAAAAAATCGAAAAACATCGAAAAACATCGAAGATTTGAAAATAATTCGATTTTGTAGCGCTAGAAACTTGAAATTTGGAATATAGGTAGTACTTAAGATAGAAAATAAGGAAAAATGAAAAAATTCGGAAAATCAGAAAAAAAAATCGAAAAAAATTAAAAATTGAAAATAATTCGATCTTGTAGTCTTAGAGACTTAAAATGTAGTGTAAAGGTAGTATTTATACGTTTCAAAAAAGAAACTTTTAAAAATTTGTAAAATTCGAAAATAAAATCGAAATATCGAAATATCTGTAGAAAATCGAAAATTCGAAAACAATTCGATTTTGTAGTTCTAGAAACATGAGTTTTAAGATAATTGTCCTATTAACTAGTAATTGTTTTATGTTTTTTTTTCT
The DNA here is from genome assembly GCA_963931845.1 of Maratus michaelseni. Taxonomy (NCBI): domain Eukaryota; kingdom Metazoa; phylum Arthropoda; class Arachnida; order Araneae; family Salticidae; genus Maratus; species Maratus michaelseni. The sequence continues at coordinate 259,279,599 of OZ007589.1, read as the reverse complement.
CCGGATTATGCTTTTTTTTCTTTTTGTTTACGAATTTCGGTATAGAAAAGTTCCGCTATAGACCAGCTGCGTTATGGGCGGTTTCTTTATAGACATGTTTGTTTTCTTTCACAGGTTATATTCTATTTAATTTGCATATGAAATACGGATTGTTAAATGATGTTAGCACCAAAAAAATTTCACAGCTCCCCCTCTCCTCCCGACGTTACTGGCTGCTTATGACTTGATAGTCCTTTCTAAATAAAATCATGGTGACTCTAAGATTATCTTGATTTATCTTTAAATTGAACCTAAATGATCCTAAGAATACGGATCAAAGAATTACTATATTGGCATTACAATCAGAAAACTTAGAAGTAAAATCAAAAAATCAATAAATTTATAAAAAGTCGAAGGTTTGAAAATAATTCGATTTTGTAGTCCTACCAGCTTGACATTTGGCAGAAAGATAGGGTTTAAGATACAAAATAAGGAAAAATTTAAAAATCCGGAAAAAAAAACGAATAAAAAAAAACTTCGAAAAATCGAATGTAGTTTGATTTGTTGAAAATTTCCGGAAATTCTAATTTTAGCTTTCTTTTTATCCTAAACAGTACTTTTGTGCTAAATATCAAGTATCTAGACTGCGAGTAATATCTTAGATAGATAGCAGCTTTCCTAGAAGCAATTGAGAGTACTTTTGACTCCCCCCTCCCATAACTTAGTGCTTGCCTAGTTACCTGAAATTTCTTTAAGGTAACTTCTTCGAAAATCAGTGCATGATCTCCAAAAAGAGCCCAAAATCAAGAAAAGGAGGATTACTTACAAAAAGAAGTGAAATCTCATCAAAAAGTCACCTGTAAAAAATGCAGCCAAGTCTCGTAACTCATTTATCGTAAAACGTACTGAGATCGTATAAAGCCCAGTTTAACTATCTTATTAACTCTGAAATTTTCATTCACAAATCACTCCTAGTCTCTACATCTTTAGTTAATTATTATTTTGTGACTTGCCAATTACGTAGCACGAGAATGTGATGTATATAGTTGGTCTTAATCAAATAATACTATAACATATTAAGGTGTAATAACTTCCCTGTGTGTATATAATTTGCTTTAGTTAAATTATCTCATCCCATCCCATGACATAGTAAGGTGTAATAACTTTCCTGTGATGCGTAATTGCCAAATCACAAAATAATAATTAACTAAAGATGTAGAGACTAGGAGTGATTTGTGAATGAAAATTTCAAATAATACTATAACATGTTGATGGGTTAATAAGATAGTTAAACTTGACTTTATACGATCTCAGTACTTTTTACGGTAAATGAGTTACGAGACTTGGCTGCATTTTTTACGGGTGACTTATTGATGAGATAATATTGACGAAAAATAAAATGTTCCATATTTTTCCAACGCATGAACAAAATTTAACCAAAAACTATATAGCTAATTCCCGGAATCTCACTAACATACCTATCTAATTACAAGCTAATCGAATGCATTTTACAGCAGTTATCGCGAGATATACAAATAGACACGAAAAATCTTTATGGTCTCCGCAGTAATCCTTACTGACGTTTTGGCAACTATGTCTTCATCATAGAAACTCGACAGAGTTTCTCGCCAAGCATAAGAAACAGCAATGCATTGAACCGTAAATGAAAGGAATTTCCGCCAATGGATGCCAAACGATTTTACAATTTTTTTTTTTTTTTTAACTCTGTCTAGTTTATATTTTGCGGACGGGACAAAACGGGATTTTGACACATCTATATCTCGCGTTCTATTTATGATAGAAACAAAATTCTTGATTCTATGGAATGGGGCGTGCCACGGGACTAAGAATTCAAAAGTAAAGAAAAATCCGACGAATAGTTTTTCAGTAAATGCGATTTTAAAAGTGCTGTTTTTTGCACTTTTTAAATCTTGTTCAGACCAAAAACTGTTGACAGGGCTACAGCAACGTGTAATTATCGGATTTTTACGCGGTTTACGTTATTTGAATCATTTTTATGAGTAGTTCAGACCTTTGTAAGTTTCATGTAAAAATATTAATTAGTTTGTGATTTATATCAGTTTAAAGTTGTTGATTCCTATACTTAACATAGAGCAAAAAACTGTTGACAGGGCTACAGCAATGTGTAATTATCGGATTTTTATGCGGTTTACGTTATTTGAATCGTTTTTATGAGTAGTTCGGACCTTTGTAAGTTTCATGTAAAAATATTAATTAGTTTTTGATTTATATCAGTTTAAAGTTATTGATTCCTATACTTAACATAGAGCAAAAAAACTGTTGACAGAGCTACAGCAATGTGTAACTATCGGATTTTTACGCGGTTTACGTTATTTGAATCGTTTTTATGAGTAGTTCAAACCATTGTAAGTTTCATGTAAAAATATTAATTAGTTTTTGATTTATATCAGTTTAAAGTTATTGATTCCTATACTTAACATAGAGCAAAAAAATAATAAATGACCCAACTCTTTTAGGAATGGTCGTATACACATGATATTAAGATATGTTATTACACTCGACCCAAGTAAGCTTCCTATTATAAAAAATCTTAACATTTAAGGTTCGTTTACAGGGTCTCACAAAAGATCTTTTGATATAGGGCTAAAGAGTTGTGTAATTATCCGATTTTTACGAGGTTTGCAGCATTTGAATTGTTTTTATAAGTAGTTCAAAGTTTAATATTTCGTGTAAAAATATTAATTAGTTTTTTATGTATACCACTTTAAAGTGATTTATTCCTATACTTAAGATGAAGCAAACAAAATATTAAATGGTCTAACTCTTTTCAAAAAGAACGTATGCGCATGATGTTAAAATATGTTACTACGAACTACCTAAGTTAGTTTCCTATTATAAAACAGAATTGTAGAATTTACTGTTCGTTTACAGGGTAACTCAAAAGATTTTTTAATAAGACTAAAAAGTTGTGTAATTAGTAAATTTTTACGTTGAAGTACATGATTCCTGTACTTAACACAGAGGAAAAACAATAGTAAATTGCATAACTTTTGTCAAATTCGCTATATACACAAGATATTCAAATATGTTACTACATCCTCTCTATTGTAAAGCGGCATTGAAGCATATACGTTTCGTTTACAGAGTCTCTTAGAAGATCTTGATTACACTACAACCGATGTATATTTACTGAGTGAGATGTATTTTAATGATTTTACACTGTTTCAATCTCTGTAAGGTTTCATTATCTTGCTTTAAAATTTAATATAAGATCATTTTGTCCATCTGAAATCTCGTCGATGTTAAGCTCTAAATCTATCTTACTTATAATAAAATCCAAAGGCGAGAAAGTGTCTGTAACGGTACCGGGTTGTATCACTCTGGTCTGCGAGTCGATCGTAGTTAAACGCCATGTTAGGCTTAATGAAAAACATATACTAACATATGACAACTAAATGTTAATTTCTTCTACGTGAAATCATGTCTGTTCTTCATATTTTCACATATAACATGTATATCTTATCCAATTATAATGTATTAAATTCCAAATTAAAAATAAGCTGTTATAGACATCAGATTACTAAATATAAACAAACAAGCACTGTTGCCATTCGGAATTTCCGAATCGTGAAATAAATGAATGACTCTTTGAACGCTTCAGTAAAAAAATATAGGTTAATTATCTGATTCTATTCTTAAAATATTTGTAAAAGCATATTAAAGTCTTTAAATATTTTAATTTTGTTTAAAACCTTCAAAAACTATTTTTGCAGCCATCTTTCTTCAATTAATATAAACAATCGAACTTTGTTAAAAATACAAGTTAATATTTGCATTAATTAGCATATTAAAATTTAATGTGAATTTTTCAGAAATTACATTTCATTTTGCTAAATTATTAGGTATTATTATTATTATTTGGAAAAAAAAAATGTGGCGAGTCATTCACTTTTGAGAATCATTCATCAAAATTATTTGTACTGTACAGATTGCCAATTGGGAATTCAAGTGCTCGACTACGCCATCTGGTGGAGAAAATATATAACTTCTCGCTTCAGGAAAATCCCTTGCAAGCCCACTGTATTACATGCATTTTTAATTTGCATGCATTTTTAATTTGTTCATAATGATTATTTTTTTGCACAATTTCAGATTTCATGTGATATTTGTGTTCTGTGATTATATGACAAGTTAAAATTATTAAAATTTGAATATCTAATACTTTCAAATTCGCTTACAATAAATAATGGTTTCAATGGAACTTCAGTATTAGTTAAAGGGACAATTTTCCTGTAGCAACAGCTACAATCAGCGCCTCTATAGGCCGTTTTAAGTCGCAATTGGCAACGTGTGTTTTACTGTTTTAACATCTTCGTTGATCTTTTAAATGCTGTTTTAAACACGCGGTTGTGGATCATTCGGGACTACAGCCGTGCAGCTATAGGTCTCAACCCCCCCCTTCAAAGTTCAAATATGCGGTGGATTTGAATCTGTTCAATCAAATCAGTTTTTATTGTTTTTTATATAGTTTAAAGATCGTTTTAGCGATGCCTGATGAAAATGATGAAACGCCGATTGAACATAGACTACGATTAATTAGAGAAAGACAGTCAAGGTGGTTTGCTTGGCAATCACAAGCAACATTGGACCGCATAAGGGAAGATGGCGCCATCTACTGGTAGATAATGCAAACAAAGTTTGAAATTTTGTTTCCATCGTAAAAAATTTTTTTTTTTTCTTATGAAACGTAATTAAAATATAAGTTATAAATAGTACCGAGTAATTTCCATTTAATTTTACTTACATAATCAAAAAATGAGCTATGTTGTGAGTCAAGCTCTTTAGAAACTAACACTTTTTTTACAGAAAATTTCACTCATGGATTTTTTATTTATTTATTTTTTAATGTTTAATTTGAATGTTTTGTCCATTCGTTGAACTATTTCAAAAATTGAATATTGAGTCAATATCCTGTCATTTTTGACGGGGGGTATATACTAGTTAATATATAGTATTTTCATCGATTAAAAAACTGTGTTTATTTATAAATTTATAATTCTAGCGTATTAGGAGTTGATTGAAATAGCGATTACAAAATTCCAACTTTACGTTCATGCGCTGAGTAATAGAATGTAAAAATGTTGATACCCCAAGATTAAAAGTTTTGCGTTTAAATATTTGCCGTTCATCGAATCTCCGGCTATGACGAACTTAAAATGCTAAATTTCGTATACAATAGGTGATCGGTAACGAACTGTTCGGTTTACGAACAAATCGGTTAACGAACACTTTCGCGTGAGATTTTTATGTTCGGAGAACGACCTCCTCACGAAACAAAGCCATGATGAAGCAATGCCGTGTTTCATATTTGCCGAGCTATACTTATTGCATCTATTGTCAACTTTAAGAACCTTTTAACAGTTGCATACATATGTCCTAATTATTTCATGGACTGTCGGAGATTGGGGACCTATATTTTAGGATCACCGAATTGGAATGAACAGACTATATGAACAGAAATCACTTTAATATTTTTTATACTTTTGCAAACGTTGCGAATTTTATATTTTTCAAATTCTCGAAACGTTGAGTTAAAAAACTTAAACAAATAAAAAACTTCTAAGGTGCTCAGTAATTTTCAAAAATAATATATTTAATACGTTAGTATAAAAATCCCTGTAAATTTTTATACTAATAGAAATAGGTTCGTAGGAAAAAAAAATTGTTGATTATTCTCGGTAAAGTATGCTCCATAAACTTATCGTTGTAGTTGACCGAAAAAAAGTGCTTCTTATTTTTCCATATTTTTCTGAAACTGTAGTATTTTAATTAGTTTGTAAACTACTGTAAAATTGTGTAATTTTTGTTTTTGAATGTATATAAACGGAAGAGTGATATAAACAAAAGAAAAAGGAAAATAAATATGCCATAAATAATCTGATGAATACAATGTAAGGAAATTAATATAAAAGTTTCCCAGTTGTTATGGTAGCGACATGTACATTGGAATAAGTCACTCAATAAATTTTATAATTCTGATGTATAATTCTGTTTATAGCATCACTATTATTTTTTTTGCCCCTTTTATCTTTTCTTTTCTGAATGAAAATGGAATCCGTATAATTGAAATTAAATACCTTACAAAAAGGAGTGATATCTCATCAAAAACAACTCGTTGTAAATGATCCCGCCAAGCCACAAACCTAAAACGTCAGTCACAAAAAGAAGTGATATCACATAAAAAGAAGCGATATAGAAGTGCATACTCCGAGTCCCGTGTAAAAATCTATCACCACTCATAATGTTTCCAAAGGACTCGGAGTAAGGTACAGTATGTGAAAACTGCTTGGCGACCTGCAGGCTTTTATAATGTTTGCGTTTCCTGCAATTACATATGACTATATTATTTTATTTTTATTTAATTTTATTTAATTTTATTTTATTTATTTATTTTGCTCCCATAAAATTGTAAAAAGTTGAAGCTTCTGTGTTTGCATGTCCTTTCTTATTTATGAGCTTGAAAAATCAATTTGTTGATTTTATTTACCATTATTTAAACTAGAAACGCCACTCTTACTAAGAGGATTTTTTAAGTAAACATGTAAAGATTTTGAGTTTGTAATATATATATATTCTAGCGTAAGCGGAATCGCATAGATCTGGGGAAAAATCCGTTCTGTCAGTTCTTTCGCATACAAAAATATTTAAAAAATGATGTAACAAAAATTAAAAATTTATTTTTTTTTTATTTTCAAATTGATATACTGCATATATTATAAAAGCCTGCAGGTCGCCAAGCAGTTTTCACATACTGTACCTCACTCCGAGTCCTTTGGAAACATTATGAGTGGTGATAGATTTTTACACGGGACTCTGAGTATGTACTTTTATATCGCTTCTTTTTATGTGATATCACTTCTTTTTGTGACTGACGTTTTAGGTTTGTGGCTTGGCGGGATCATTTACAACAAGTTGTTTTTGATGAGATCTAACTTTGCAGACGATTTCGCTTTAATATTCAGATTAAACTTCTTTCCTGGTCAATTTATATTCTAATAAAAAATTTGTCGGGATGGGTTTTTTTATGTTAGTAACGCGCACCTGGTAGGAAATTACATAACTAATTGCATAATTTAAACTCACTTCCCACGACTAATTTCGGTCTAATCTTCAAAATAAACTTCTATCATGGTCAGTTCTTTTTTCTTTCTTTCTTTTCTTTTTTTTTTTTTTTTTTTTTTTTTTTTTTTTTATAAAATATTTCCCAGGTAGTAGTGCTCCTGGTGGTAAATTGCATATCTACGGAAATTAAAAACACATCTTACAAATGAATTTCGCTCATATCTTCAAAATAAGCTTCTGCCATGATAAAATTTATTTTTTGATAAGATTTTCACGTGATAAATGAATTTATACTACTTGCACAATTTAAACTCACTTCCCCCCAAAAAAGTTTCGCTGAGTTCTTCAAAAGAAATTTCTGCCCTGGTCAAATTTAAAAAAAAAAAAAAAAAAAAAAAAAAAAAAAAAAAAAAACCAGAGAGAGAGAGAAAAGTTTTTTATATCATAATATGAAATCTATAAAAATCAATCATTATTTTTACAGGAAAGAATTTGGTGCCAACCAGTGTAAATAAAACTAGTCGTTGGGGGCCACCGTAATACTTACCCATAATGGATATGCATAATGTAAAATATTAAAATAAAAATATGTAAACTACTTATAAAATGCATTGCAATTCAAATAAAATTGTGGCTTGATGACGTCACAAATTTTAAAGGCTCGATTACTGAATTGCTTGAAAGAAACATCCTTATAACTCAAAAAATAATAATCCTATTAACTAGCGGTTTATTGCATCTGATTAAGCGTCAAATTTCCAATTAAAATATATCTTTGAAGTGAAATTTGGATGAAATACGGGGTCATGAAAAATCGAAGAGTGTGGAAAATAGGATTCCAAATATCTCGGCAACTAATTATCCGATCGACTTCATGTTGTATGCAAAATTTATGTTTTTCTATTGTCTTTTATATTCATTTCTTAAAATAACATTCATTTCTTAAAATTTTTATATACCTTTTATCAGAACGAATATTTCGAGAGTCCGAAAAAAATAGTTCCGGTTAATCGAGGTTATTGAAATGAAATAGGCTTCTTCCCATTATTACATACTAAGTACATACCAAATTGCTAGTCTCTATCTCAATTTTTTAGGGAGATAGAGCGTTTACAGACACACAGACAGACGGACGGAATTTTTTTTTTTTCTAAAAATATGTTTTTCGGAATCTCCAGTGTCTGAAACGTGTAAATCCGTCAAAAAAAAAATTTCGATTTTCAAAACGATTACAAGACTTAACCTATACTACGTATGATGGGTAAGTAAAAGGGATAATTTGAAATTAAAGAAAAATCATACGCATTCATAACTATGAAACGTGTCTTAAGTTAAAATACATCCATACAACTTACAACTTCTTAATTATTTCATTTACATATAAATATATATCCATGCAACAAAAAATAAACATAAAATGCACTTTTTCCTAATACTTTTCTTAATAATGAATTTTAATACTGATATCGAAAACTATACGCTATCTTTCATTTATTTAGAAATTAAACTAAGAAACAGAAACGTGAGTTTTTTCAAAAACTTTTCGAGAACAGCAATATGATATTATTATATTTTAATTTCAAATTCGTCTCCGATAAAATCATGTTACATAAGAATAACAATGTTTGTTCAAAAGTGAATAAGTCTCTGACACTTAATATCATGTTCCCCACAACAATTTCCGAAATTGCTTTCTTCTGGGAAATAGGGAGAAATTAATTTTCGAAATTAATTTTTGAAGCCCTTTCTTTTTGTAAATGCTTTTAATTTAATACTTGACACTTGGCGGTAGCCTGTGAAATACGTGACGAAACTTCTGATATTTTCTTTCAGACTGAGTTACGTTCTAAAAAGTTCCTATTTTTCTCCTTTATTGAAAAATGTCTTAATTTCTTAAAATTGCTTACAGAGACCAGGTAAATGACTGTTTTGTTTTGTAAAACTGTTTTGTTTTGGAAACAATCGTACAAGAAATCGAAAGCACGCTATGTACTTTCGATATTATGATATATAACGTTAGTTTTAGAGACACTATTTACACTAAAAAATGGTCGAATTTTCAAAAATCAAAACAATCGTTTACTTGAAGACATTCCATAAATTTTTCAACCATTTTGCACCTTTTCAAACTTTGGTAAAGAAAACAAAACTTCGTAGTGAGCAACGTGCATCCAACCTTTATACCATCTTTTAAGTTTCTAGCTCGATCACGTCTGGAGAATTCTTGACAAAAAAAAAATTGTACGTGTTTTTAGAAGGTTTTTCACCCGTTAAGTTCCTTTAAAATTCAGATTTTTCAAAATCTGGCTTCGTTGGCATCTTACTCCAATAAACAAGCTACATGCTTAATTTCAATTTCTCAACCCAATAAATAGTTCACGAGCAACAGGTGATGAATCAATATCTATGTCGCTTTCGGATTTCACATACAGATAAGCAGATACTCATGCAATCATAAATAAATATACAATGCACTTTTTCTAAAAAAGTACTATTGTTTTACTTCTAATGCTGACATAGAAAACTACGAAATGCTCCATTTATTTAGAAAAATCTTCTTGTATATAACTTAGAAATACAAATATATCTTATTTGAAACGAAAAGTTTTCCAAAATAGCAATAAGATATTATTAGATTTTAATTTCAATTTCATCTTAGATAAAATCATGTTACATAAGAATAACAATGTTTGTCGAAAAGTAAATAAGTCTCTGACACTGAGTATCATGTTCCCGAAAACAATTTCCGAAATTGCTTTCTTCTGGGAAATAGGAAGTGAGAGAAACGAAATTATTTTTTGAAACCCTTTCTTGCTATTTTCTAATGTTTTTAACTTAATATTTGGCGCGTGACAGTGGCCTGTAAATTACGTGACGAAACTCCTGATATTTCCTTTCAAACTCAGTCACGTTCTAAAAAGCTCTCATTTTTATTTCGTATTGAACAATTTCTTTATACTCCCCTCCTGATTTTTCATCACAATAGTTCAGTAATGGTTTTTCGCAAATTTGATTTCTTCACAATAGCATTTATTTATGAGAATTTTCAAATATTTACGGTACATATATAATTCGTTATTAGTTATATTGTTAGAATACTTAAGTAGGCCTACACAAAAAAGCTCCTGTCTTATGTAAATACAGGTATGTACCAAATCACACCAAACAGAGATAATATACTTAATTGCTAAAAAGTGTTAAATAAAAAACTATAAAAATAGCAAAAAAGGTTTTAATAAAATGTTTACATGTTTCGGCTCTACCGAAGTCATTATCAAAACGAATAAGAATATTCGATATCATCTATATGAAATCCATTATAAGAGAAACCATACAGATTTTAATGTGTAAAAAATGCGATATATAACGACGCAGCACGATTTAGCTTACCAAAACTATGATGGAAATAAACACCCAAATAAAAATAAAATAAAATAACGTACGCAATATAAGAGAATACTTGAAAAATTGACTGATGGCGTTTCAAATCTTAACAATATTGATCGTGCAACCACAGAATATTATTATTTGTTTTGATAATGGCTTCGGTGGAGCCGAAACATCTAAACAATTTATTAAAACCTTTTTACTATTTTTATAGCTTTTATTTTACCTTTTAACAATTAATTAAGTATATGCATAACTTCTATCTTTTTACGTATTTTTATCTCACGGAAAAAATACAAAATGACATATTAAAGTATACATTTTATTGCTTTTATTCAGTACTGTAACAGATGTAATAGTCAAACTTCAATTCAGTAGATGGCAGAACTACATGGGCTAAAACTCATTCTTCCTGTGTACGCCCACAGATAGCCTTTCCCGACATCCTTTGTGATGCACTTACTCTACGAGAGAGTATACTCTTGAGACTTGAGATGGTTGAAAAATATCGCTGCTAGAAACGGCGTATTTTTGATCTCGCGCGTAAAAACTACTAACCGTGAAGAAGACTACTCTTAATAATGTTATAAATTGTAATTCTTAGTTCAAAATGTACATAGTTTTGTGTTATATCGTCCATGTTGTAACCTCGAAACAAAGAGGAAATTTCTTTCTAATAAGAAGCGCCGAATGCTTTCTGAGATGTCAAAATGTGTTCTCGATTTATTTTAAAATAGTGGAAGCTAAGTAAAAAGCTTCTATCTTATAAATGGCTCCCAACTCGCGGCCCGAATAGACGACAAGCCAATGAGTAATTAGTTTTGTGCTGGAATGCTTCACCAGAAATGTGTTTACTGTTACCAGAATCTGCGGATTTGTTCTGTTATACCATACATCGATTCTCGATTACAGAAGAAGAATCGTTTAGATTCTTAATTTGTGTGTTGTTAAAGCTTCAAGTATGATGTTTAGTGCTTGCTAATGAATGTGTTTTGGTGCTCAAGTATATGTTAATATATTCTGTTATTGGGACGTCGATTCCCAAAACAAAAAGTAATCATTAAGATTCAAAACGCCTATGTGTTTTTTAAAGAATCTAGTAAATAAAGGATGACAGCCGTCAGCGGCTAAGTAATTCTTCTGAATTAATTTTCATTTATGTTCGGGATTTTAATATAGAAAATTATTGTGTTCTTTTCTCTTAAAATATTCTACAAGTCTGTTTGATCACTGATATACAGACGACATATAATGCTTTGATTTCAAAGTTTGAAATTAGACTAACGTAAGTGGTATCATATTAATTCAAGTTTTGAAATATTGTTCTCGAGTTACAACTTCTAGTTAGTTGAGAATGTCTCAACAGGATAATTTAAGAACAGTTTTGTTCTTGTTATTAGATTTGAAATTTGTATATTAATGATTTGAATGTTACTTTTTACATGTTCTAAGAGATCAAATAACTTGAAAATTATTTCTTTTAATTGAATTTAATACACTTTTTAAAAATGTGTTTACGATAGAAGAATAATGTCAGTTTTGTTTTGATTAACAACTGAATTAACAAATAGTAAAACTGAGTTCTGAGTAATTTTTTTTTTTATCAATTACATTTGAATTTTGTGTATAATTAAAATTTTTATTCCTTGAATAATTTTGTTTCAGAAGAAACGTAGAATGTTCGTTTGAGAAATATTTTAAATTATTTCTGTTTGAAACGTAATACAACCTGTGGCCAGAAAGTTCGGTGAATGAATTTTTATTTCAAATACAGTATTGTACAGCATCAAATACAATTTACTGTCCTTCAAAATAATCTCCATGGATGGTAATGCACTGTTGAGAAAGAGTATATAAGTCCTGGAAAGTACTGTAAAACAGTTCTTTCGCAATGGCGTTCAGTTCGGCCGTCACGTTGCGTTGAATGTCGGTGATGTCCGTAAATTTCTTTCCCTTCAGGGCTGACTTCAATCTGGGGAAGAGGAAGAAGTCTGTAGGTGCCAAATCAGATGAATAAAGGGGTGATCAAATGTCACAATTCCATTCGCGGCCAGGAACTTCCGTACAACCAAGGCGGTGTGTGGCCGGGCATTATCACGTAGAAGAGTCCAGGAGCCTTGCGTGGCGTACTCAGGGCGAACGCAACAGATCCGTTGCAGTAAACGCTTCAGAATATCAGCGTAGGCAACAGCATTCAATGTGGTACTCTCAGGGAGGAATTCTTTGTGAATGAGACCCTTAGAGTCGAAGAATGCGATGAGCATTCTCTTTATGCGCGATTTTTCTGACCGTACCTTGGTTTTTTTAGGCGACCCACTTTTAGACTCCGCCACTCCAAACTTTGTCGTGCCAAACTTTGTCGTACCAAACTCCAAAATTTGTCGTGCCAAACTTTGTCGTACCAAACTCCAAACTTTGCCCTGAAGGGAATGAGATTTACGGACATCACCGACATTCAACGTAACGTGACGGCCGAGCAGAACGCCATTCCGAAAGAACTGTTTTACAGGAGTTTCCAGGACTTATATACTCGTTCTCAACAGTGCATTACCATCCATGGAGATTATTTTGAAGGACAGTAAATTGTATTTGATGCTGTACAATACTGTATTTGAAATAAAAATTCATTCACCGAACTTTCTGGCCACAGGTTGTATTAACGAATTATTTGAATTATTCTGTTCTCAGAACAAAAGTATATTCTTTTGAGAACAATTTTGAAAATAATATTAATTTTTTTGAAAATCGAAAGCTAAGTAATATAAATATAATTGTTTTATTTTGAGTTCATTTAGATTTTGTGTTCACATAATTTTGATAATATGGTATACGTTAGGTAACTAGTAAAAACCAAAGTACGATTTTGGTTTATCTGTCGATATATAGTTTTGAATTATGCATGAAATAAACTGAAAAAAATATATTAATGTTATTTCCAAAATTTGTATTTGTTTTATATTGTATTTTGAGTTTTCAGATTACATTATTGTGCCATACTTTTTGTAAGGAAGAAATCCTCATGGGGTGTAGGCTTAAGTTAGTGCAAAAGTGGTAGATTTTGTTCTTAGATTTAAAAATTTTTAAATCGAAGTTTCATTTTTCTAATATTATATTGTTTGTTAATTTGGGAAAGGTAAACAAAATGACATATTTGGTGAAAGTCAAAAACGGGAATTTAAGAATCCTTTGCCATGAGTTAGGTTTAACTGAGTTTGAAGACATGAGAATGATCGACTTGCGTAATCTGATTATTAAACATCCTGATTATGATGATAATTACACTAAGGAATTATTTACAACTATAATCTAGACTCGAAAAGCTGATCTCGAACACTTAGAGAAACAACAAAAGCAAGAACGCGTAGATTTAGAAAATGAACGTCGTTTTGAACAAGAACAACGTAAAATTGAACTAGAAAATTTAGACTGTGGGAGGAATTTTTAATTAGAAAAGTTACGCCTTTCTCAAACCTCAGAGACGGCAAATAGTAGATGCAATTATGAAAAGCCGCGAATCGATCTACAGAAATTAATACCTCGTTTTCACCCAAACGAAGATGATATGAGCATCTTAGTCCTGTGTGAGCGACAGTTAAAAATCTTAGGGGTCTCGGGAGATAATTAGGTCACGTACCTAATAAGTAGCTTGCCTAGCGATATTGGTAGATTAATTGCTAGAGAACCAGAAGAAAAGGGCCAGAATTGCCAACACATAAGAGCGATGTTGTCAAAACGATTTAAACTGTCTGCCGAAAAGTTTAGAACTCTGTTCGCTCAGAACAAGAAAATCCCAGAAAGTAGCTGGAAAGTTTATTTTTTCGAGCTTAGACCATATTTTGAAGGTTGGCTCTCTGAGCTCAACATAACTTCGTTCGACGATCTGGGATCATTTTATCTGATAAATTAAAGAGAAGATGTTCCGCACCGCATACAGAACATTTCTTACACCAATGGATTGATTTAAATGAGCCAAAGGATTTAGTCGAAAAGCTAGAAGCTTACGCCGTTCTAAAAGTGAATGGGTGAATCCCATAAAAAACAAAGTAGTGGAAACCCATCCGAAAAATAAGCACTGGCCAAAACCGAAAGAGGCTGCGAACCCCTCTAACAAAACTTTTCCGAACAAATCTTTCTATCCAAAGAAAACAAACTCTTCCAACAACGGAAAGGTGAATCCATCTCCACAGTTTGAAGATCGCCCAACCTTGAAATGTTATGATTGTTGTGTCCTTGGTGTCATCCGTGCTAAGTGCCCTACTTGAATCTAGTTGTAAAGACAGAAACCTCTCAATTTGGTCAAATACACATGCTCAGCCTCTACCACACCGTTAACTACAGTAAAATTGTACATTAATGGAATCTACGGTAAAGCCACCAGGACTTGTCACTTTAGAAATTGAAGGAAGAAAATTCTGTAGAAATTTCATTGCGTTACCAGAAACTAAAAAGAACAGACTTTGTCACTAAGTCAAGGCTTCTGTCAGATGTTAAGAGCAAACGTTGATATTTCGGCGACATGCCTAATCTGAAATACAGCTTTGTAGACCCTGTACAAAGCATCTTGAATATCCGGCTGAGGATATAGTTTTAAACATTCACCTTGCGTAAAAATGAAGGAAAATATGTGACTCCCACCCAGAAGTCCCAGTTAAATCAAGTGCTGAAAAAGTATGAATCCATCTTTCAGCTAGGTGGTTTGTTAAATATCTCAGCAACACCAGAAATCATCCGCCTGTGTCGGTTCGACCTTATAGCGTAACTCCTACAAAAAAGAATGTTCTCAAGGCAGAAAAATCCCTACATAACCAAACATCCCTACAAAAAATTTCCTACAATCAGGTTCCCCAGGAATAGTTCCAAATGTGACACGACATGGACAAACTACTGCATTTTTACAGTTTGGTCGAGAAACCCGCGCCATTGATGACATACGACATGACATCAGACCTGCCATAAACAAAGACAACTTTGTGCCAGAGATAACTTCTTATCTCAAAAATATTGCTAATTTCACTAAACAAGTGAAAGACTTGGTAAAACAACGCCAAGTTAGAAGAAAGTGGTACGCTGACAAAAGACGGAGAGATGGACCCCAGTATTAGCCAGGCATTCATGTATGGGTAGAACTCCATACTGTTAGCAATTCTGGTCAGAAAAGAACCACCAAGTTCGGTCCACGACGTGACGGACCATATGTATGTAGTGCTCACTCAACTATCTCCTACTTCCTAAGAAGTAACAAGTTTACAAGTTCCTGGAATTCCCTTGGGTACTTATCACACCTCTGCCCTAAGACTTTGTGACAATGTTACCGAGCAACCAATTGCTCCAATCCGGAAATGTGGTAGACCAAAAAAATGTTGCTGGTCCCTTTCCGAGACGTCAAAGAAACCAGGGGGGGGGGGAAGTAACAGATGCAATAGTTAAACTTTAACTCACTAGATGGCAGCACTACACGGGATAAAAACTCACAGCCTCTCCCCACATCCTTTGTGATGTACTTACTCTACGCTGAGACTTCAGATGGTTGAAAAATATCGCTGCTAGAAACGGCGTATTTTTGATCTCGCACGTAAAAACTACTAACCATGAAGAAGAGGATTTTTTCTACTCTTAATAATGTTAAATTGCAATTCTTAGTTCAAAATGTACATAGTTTTGTATTGTATCGTCCATGCTGTAACCCCGAAGCAAAGATTAAATTTATTACTAATAGGAATCCCCGAATGCTTTCTGAGATGTCTCGGTTTATTTTAAAATAGTGGAGGCTAAGTAAATAGCTTCTATTCTACAGTACTATATTATTAGGAAATTATAGTTGAATGCTACATTTGTTCCATTTAGTAGGGCAATTGTAATATTTTACTTACAATTTTTTTAATATGATTTATATAAACTATTTTGCCAGCAATTTAAAATGCATTCTTCCGCTGTTCGAAAGTTGTATGCATGTCATTTGGTGGCAAATATAAAATTTAAAAAGTAAATGATGTAGTGATCATCTTTAAAAAATAACAATAAACAATAAAAATACATTGAAACTCGCATTTGCTCCACTTCACATTAGACATAAACAGATATCTAGGCAATCATAAATAAACATACAATTAGATTTTACCTAATAAAGTACGATTACTTTGAATTTTAACTGTGAAGTCGAAAAGTACAATATGTTCCACTTATTTAAAAATATATTGTTATAAAATAGAAATACGAACGAATGCTACATTTGTTCCATTTAGTAGGGCAATTGTAATATTTTACTTACATTTTGTTTAATATGATTTATATAAACTATTTTGCCAGCAATTTAAAATGCATTCTTCTGCTGTTCAAAAGCTGTATGCATGTCATTTGGTGGCACATATAAAATTTAAAAAGTAAATGATGTAGTGATCATCTTTAAAACATAACAATAAACAATAAAAACTAGTCGTTGCGGGCCACCGTAATACTTACCCATCATGGATATGCATAATGTAAAATATTAAAATAAAAATGTGTAAACTACTTATAAAATGCATTGCAATTCAAACAAAATCGTGGCTTGATGACGTCATAAACTTTAAAGGCTCGATTACTGAATTGCTTGAAAGAAACATCCTTATAACTCAAAAAATAATAATCCTATTAACTAGCGGTTTATTGCATCTGATTAAGCGTCAAATTTCCAATTAAAATATATCTTTTAAGTGAAATTTGGATGAAATACAGGGTCATGAAAAATCGAAGAGTGTGGAAAATAGGATTCCAAATATCTCGGCAACTCATTATCCGATCGACTTCATGCTTTATGCAAAATTTATGTTTTTTTATTGTCTTTTATATTCATTTCTTAAAATAAACAATTTCGAAAATTTTTATATCCCTTTTATCAGAACGAATACTTCGAGAGTCCGAAAAAAAAAGTTCTGGTTAATCGAGGTTATTGAAATGAAATAGGCTTCTTCCCATTATTACATACTAATTACATACCAAATTGCAAGTCTCTATCTCAGTTTTTTCGGGAGATAGAGCGTTTACAGACACACAGACACACAGACGGACGGCAAAAAATGTTTTCTAAAAATATGTTTTTCGGAATCTCCAGTGTCTGAAACGTGTAAATCCGTCAAAAAAATTTTTCGATTTTCAAAACGATTACAAGACTTACCCTATACTACGTATGATGGGTAAGTAATACATTGGAACTCGCATTTGCTCCACTTCACATTATACATAAACAGATATCTAGGCAATCATAAATAGACATACAATTAGATTTTACCTAATAAAGTACGATTACTTTCAATTTTAACAGTGAAGTCGAAAAGTACAATATGTTCCACGTATTTAAAAATATATTGTTATAAAATAGAAATACGAACTTGTCTTTTTGACGAAAATTTTTTCCAGGATATCAATATTATCTTATTAGATTTTAATTCTAATTTTGTCTCTGATAAAATCTTGTTACATAAGAATATCTATTTTTGTTGAAAAATAAATAAAGTCTCTGACTTTCAGCATCATGTTTCCGAGAACAATTTCCGGAATTGCTTTCTTCTGGGAAAGAGGAAACGAGAGACACGAAATTATTTTTTGAAACCCTTTCTTTTTTCAATGTTTTTAACTTATTACTAGAAGCATGATAGTGACCCATATATTACATGACTTAACTTCTGATGTTTTCTTTCAAACTGAGTCATGTTCTAAAAAGTTTAAATTTTCCTCCTTTATTGAAAATTTTCTTAATTTCTTAAATTTTCTTGCACCACCATATAAATGACCATATATACAAATATTATATTTTGGAAACGACTGCACAAAAATACAAAAGTACGCTATGTACTTAATTATGAAATATAACGTTATTTTTAAAGCTACTAATTTCGAGAAAGGTCGAATTTTCACCAAATCAAAACAATCGTTTACTTGCAGACATTTCATAATTTTGGTCAACAATTTTGCCCCTCTTTAAAATTTGTTTTTTAAAAAAGACAGTTCGTAATGAGCACGTGCATCCAATCTATATACCAATTTTCAGGTTTCTAGCTTTAGTACTTCTAGATAATTCGTGAAAAACGATTTTTATAAGTATGTTTAGAATTTTTTTAACCAGTTACACTCCTTTAACCCTTTCCAGATGAGCATCCTTTGAACAGTTTTTAATAATTTACAACCGATATTTTTATAGAGAAATTATTGCCTAAATTAATTGCAAAATTTCTTTACTTAAATAATTTGGAATTAATTAAAGCAAAATATTCTATTAATAGTTATTGGTAGCAATGATGAAGGATTTTGAGTATTTCGTGCGACGCTCGTAAGGAATGGGTTAAAATTCGAATTTTTCAAAATCCAGATTCTTTAGAATCTTACCCCTAGAGGGAAACTTCATGCAAAATTTAAATTTCTTAATCCAATAGTTCCAGAAGAATAAATAATGAATCAATACCTCGGTCGTATTTGGATTTCATATACATATATAAGACATGCACTTATTCATACAATCATAAATAAATATAAAATGCAATTTTTCCTTATATATATATATATATATATTGCTTTTACTTGTAATGCTAATGTAGAAAATTACGATACGTTCTTTTTTTTTTTTTTTTTTTTTTTTTTTTTTTTCAAAATAGCAATACAATGTTTTTAGATTTTAATTTCAATTCCAACTTCGTCTCTGATAAAATCATGTTACATAAGAATAACAATGTTTGTCGAAAAGTAAACAAGTCTCTGACACTCAGTATCATGTTCCTGAGAACAATTTCCGAAATTGCTTTTTTCTGGGAAATAGGAAGTCAGAGACTCCAAATTATTTTTTGAAACAGTTTCTTTCTTTTTTTAATGTTTTTAGCTTAATACTTGACACACGACAGTGGCCTGTAAATTACGTGACGGAACTTCTGATATTTCCTTTCAAACTCAGTCATGTTCTAAAAAGCTCTCAATTTTATTTTTATTGATAAATTTCTTTATACGTATTTCCCTCCTGATTTTTCATTACAATAGTTCAATAATGGTTTTTCGTAAAATGATTTATTCATTAGAATTTTCAAATATTTATGGCAGATATCTAATTAGTTATTAGTTATTGTTAGAATACTTACTCATAAAAAGAGCAATATCTTCACTAACGGTTAAATTCTTTGAAATATGATGATATTATATATTTGTATCAGTTTTAAGACACACACACACACACACACACACACATATATATATATATATATATACATAATTCCTCAAATTATGAAATATTTAAACTTTATGAAAAAAGGTGTATATAAAACTTTTTTATAATAATTAAATATAAACATTTATAAAAATTAAATGTAAACACTTATAACGTTAAAACAAAAAACTGCACAGGCGAAAGACTGTCTGTTTCTCATTAGTGGATGGACAGACAGAATTAACTATAATTCTCCCCTTCCCCTCACTATAAACTTGTAGGTATTAAACCACGAGCTGACCTTACATTCAAAACAGAGTTACGTTTTCAGAAAACAAATTAAAAGCAGGTTAAAAAACAATTCGAGGTTACTTTTATAATAGAAAACATATTAAAAACTTAATACAATATACGCGAATTTAAAATTTAAAAACAGTGACTACAAAAAACATAAAATAACCAAATAAATTAAAGTTAAACAAATATATATATAAATTAACTTTAAATAAAAATAAAAATAAAATGAATGCAAGGCAGCCGGTCTCCGTCCATACCTACAAGATAAAGTTAAATGGACAAAATATCCTATTAATTTACTTACTTCAGAAGTCTTCCACCTTGTAAAAACTAAAATAAAACTCAGTTCCATTATCCAGTCTCTTAACTTCAAGAGCCCAATCTGCCAGAAGCAAGCATCGTATTGTGGTCATCTTGCCAAACCATACTGTTGCCATCTATTTTTTCAGTAATAACTTCAAATAGTCTCTCTATATTAAAAAAAAGTAGCCGCGGCCGCCTCTGTCAATTAAGATTTTGTGCCTTGAAGTCTTTCTGGACTGGTATCCAGAAAACTATTGCATATAAAAATTTAAAAATTGGTAGTTTTATAAAGAAATGTTCGATAAATACTATTATAATAATAATAATAATAATTTTATATTAATGAAATTATATTAATGAAATAAATAATAATGAATATTAATGAAATAAATTTATTTTTTTAATTTGCTTTGCAAGTTCCTTTTTTTAAATATATACTAGGGGGCCTACCCCCTGCGAGCTACGCTCGCCAACCCCCGCTCAGACTTCGAAGCCTCTGAAAACATGACAGCGTGCTTTGTTTTAAAAATAGTGGTAAATCTGTAATTGGGTTGCCATGCTTTTAACGTTTTAATGGGGCATTTTTTGATTACCATGGCCTCATACACAGCTGTTGCGACAACTGACGACTGTTTCCGGGATTGATAAGTAAAATCAATTACAACTTGAAAACCAGCTTGTGTAAAATGGTTAGGTTTAAATTGTGGCTACCTCTCGGACTTTTATAACAACGATCTGTATTCTATTCTTCCTTTGCGTTTAAGGATGAGAAAAATTCCATCTGTTTGTGAATAACATTAAGAACTACGGTATTGAAAAGTACTGTTATAGACATTTTCAGTAACAGGTTTTAATTTTCTCTCTATTTTAGTGCACCATCATGCATATTTTCATGTTATTTTAAATATGGAAATTATTTATTTTAATTAATATGTATATACGAATTTTCTAATAATTATTTATCATACAAAATTAATTAAATATTTTGTGCATGCATGCCTGCATTTATTCGGCATCAATTGATGACATATTGAAACAAATTTGCTATCCGCGATAATTTTACACCTTGTTATGTCACTTGAATATTGTCCATAAGAAAATAGGGTACTTTTCCAGAATAGGATCCTTTGCTTTTAGGTTTGGCGTAATTCGAGCTTTGAAAAGGGATAGATTCGTTAATATACATAGATTTGTTACCAAAAGTTATGAAAACAAACCCAATGAGCTTTTGGTGCTTTTCTATTATAGGGGTCTTGACGCTTTTTTAAAAAGCTTGGCGCAATTCGGGCATCAGAAAGTGAGATTTGGTGCCAAATGACATAAACAGCCATGGAAACGAATTCGACGATTTTTTTTGTTTATATGCGTATTTTAATTATACGTATAATATTATTGTTTTTTCTATACAAATTACTTGTGATTATATATAAAAAAGTCCTTCCGGCCTGTACCGGGAGGAAAAGGTAGCTTTCCTATATCTTCGTTTTAAAATTTTAGCTAATGTTACACGAAAAAAGCAAGTTAAAATGCAAAGAAAATGTTTACAAAAGATTCGTTAATACTGAATTTGAATAAGAAATTCGCCAAATTATGGAGCAATAGCCAAATTGGCTTCATTTATGAAGACTTATTTTGGTCGCCAAATTTGGCGATATTTCGCCAAATGTCGCCAAGTTTGGCGAGAATTTGGCGCTAACGGATATGAATATATAGTTTTATGCGTATGATTGGGAAAATTATTACAACAATGAAATTTTTTGTAATGTGCCGTCTTGTTTCAAAATCTCAGCCACCCTAGAATTTCAAACTGCTCTATCTCAGCCATTTTTTAAGATAGAGGTAAATCAAAAAATGCTCTGGAATCCTCGTATCAAGGCCTAACACTTAATTAAAAAATAAATTTGAATTTTTAACTTTTATGTATATTTATTTTAGTTTTAAATTTTTAAATGGCCGCCATCTTGAAACAAAATGGCGGACCAAGCTGGCCAACGAACTCGGTCGAGACATTGGTGACCTTAATACACACAATTAGTTTCATCAAAATTGATTTATAAATACGAGCGTTATCGTATGACATAGGTCAGATATATATATATATATATGGAGATATATATATATATATATATATATATATCTCCATATATATATATATGATTTATATATATATATATAAATCAACATTTGAACGGAGGGTGGTTTTGGGGTCTGGGGGTCATGATCGGTGAAAATATATCAAAATTTTCCGGAACTGCTTTCCTCCGAACGGCTGCAATAGGTAGCTTTATACTTTTTTGTATTGAAAGCTACCTAATAGGATAAATGACATTTTACGCTAAACAAATTGTATAAATATTTTTTTTGCTCCTTTCTTTAGCGTTTACATAAATGACGTCATTTGGACGAATTTATTCAAAATATTTTCAGATTATAAATTAAATTAAATGCTGACAGACGATTGAATCCTGACGATAGAAATGTGATTTTTTTTTTCAAATTTTCCTGAAAAACATAATTTAATCACAATCTTGTCTTCATTATCGATTGAAATAAAAGATAAATTCAATTTCAATTTGAAAATGACGAATAAAAAGAATTCAATAATCCCTATCGGGATCCTTTTCAATTTTTTTCCCTTTTTTGTCACAAAATACTGAATAATTAGTTGCCATCATTACAGAAATGTCATTAAAATTAGAAAAAAATTAATATCTCGAAAACTAATTCCAATTTCAAAATTCTATTACCACTTTTGAAATCCGCGGATATTTATGGACAATTGGTATTAATTTCACCATCAAGCGTTTAATATTTTATTAAAAATAGCCCTGAAACATAATCAGTCGTTTAATCAGTCGTTTCATAAAATCGTTTCATAAATTCGTTTCCTAAAATCGTTTCACAAATTTGTTTCATTAGGATTTTATATATATAGGGTAGATATGTATGTATGCTTGAAATTGAAATACTTTCTGTGTAATATTGATGTATTGGAATATACCTGTTACAAAGAGAAGTATTAAAAATATATATATATAAAAAACATTTATGAGAAAGAACCTCTCTATATTCAAAAAAAGGAACCATCGCTGCCGCAGCCGCAGCCGCTGTCAATGAGGACTGTGTGCCTTGAAGTCTTTCTGGACTAATTTCCAGAAAACTATTTCAGATAAAAATATGAAAATTGGTAGTTTTATAAAGAAATGTTCGATAAATACTCTGAAGCAAACAGTTTTTAAATCGAAGAATTATTTTAAGAGATATTTAATATTAAAGTTGGTCAAAATAATTTTCTTACAAAAGTTTTATAGAAACGAAAACTATGCACAGGAATTTAACCATAATTTGTAAGGATATAGTTGACAAAGTTGCGGTGTGCAGACTGCCATTATTTTTTCAATTTGACTCATTTTTGACTCATTTTTATATTTCAATTTTTTATTCAAAATTTTCATTATTTTGACGAAGATTTATTTCATATTTCATAAATTCCATTATTTGAATCGTTGCCAATTTGTAAAATAGCGCACGTAATAATATTCCCTTTCAATTAAGAAATGTATTAACACGTGACTATTAAAAACAGAAATAAAACTTTAAAATAATAATTAAATGATCACGTGTTAAAAGCAATAAATGTAGAAAATAACGGAATAAAAAATATACTTGCGCGTGAATATTAAAAAGATAAATAATTAAATTATTCCCGTTTTCAAAGCATTAAGTAGAGTAAGATTAATTTATTTCGACAAAATATTTTATCTATTATTGCAAATTTTAAAACAGCGTAATTAATAATATTTCCCTTCAATTAAAAGCTATATATTTACGTTTAATAATTACGTTTAAATCAACGAAATAACTAATAAATTGGTAAAATATAATTAAAAATACAGAAAACGTTGAATTAAAGATCACTCGATGACATAAATACCACGCGTAACGCATCTGGTATCAATTGAATGCGACGCCACAGATATGCACTTTTGGCTTTAAATCCTATATTTTGGCGACAGTTCTTTTCTTTTATAGAAAGTAGTAGTCGGGATAATGGAGTAATACCCAATTTTCTATAGCATCGTTATAAAATTTCTCGATGCAATGACATTGCTTACTTAACCATTTTGCACGAGTTGATTTTCAAATGTTTAATTAACCTTATTTTATCAACAGTTGTCAGCTGTCTCGACAGCAGTTGATTCGGCTTTAAAATCCCTTGGTCAAAGGAAAATGAATGGAAACCCGATTATAGCAGATATTACAGCGAGCAGCCGATTACACAAGGCCGATTATAGCAGCCGATTACAGCAGGTCGTTTAATTATAATTCAATCTTCCGCAATCGTTTTAAGGTTGATCAAATAAGAGTGTTTTTACAGTTTGTGGTGTCAGAACGGGGGTTGGCGAGCGTTGCTCGTAGGGGGCAGAGCCCCCTAGTATTTCAAAAAATCGTAAGGGTAATTGTTATTGTAAAATAAATTAGCAAAAAAATTAAAAATTTGCTTATTGAAATTGAAATTATTGCCACAAATTTTAGCAAATCTAATTAACTGATTAATGACAATATTAATATAAACTTTTTTATGTATGTTGGCGTACCAATAAGGCATGCTTCAGGTAAAAAAAAAAAATTAACTTTCTTTTGTCAAATAAATCCAAAATTAAATCATTATTAGAAACTAGCAAGTTACTTCCGCTACGCTGGTCAATTTCTCTTAACGCATTAACGCACCTTTAATCAAGTGAAATATTGACTTTGAATTTGACCCTATATTTTAAAACCCTATGGATCTTTACTTGGAATGTCCTTCTGCATTTTTAAAAACGATACGAACGCTACTGCGTTATTACATTTTTAATGTGTCAGACAAAATTTGGGCTGTTAAGGACAAATTAGGCCAATTCTCTGTAGACTTTATTATGGAATAGGTCAGCATTAAAAAAATGAATAATTGTATTAAATTATGATGTCTATGGGGTTTACATTATGGTGTCTATGGAGAAAAGTCATTTCCGTTGGATTCAAATTGGATTTGAATGAAGTTACAATTTACAATACTTCAAATATAATGAAATTGATATGCCTCACTGAGGTGGACTAAAATATGCTATTTGTCGAGAATTAAATAAAAATCAAGCACTCTTGACATCATAATTCACTTTTATATTTTAACAGAATTATAAGACTACTATAATTTTTGACTCGTGCTATAGTCAGTATACATACGCCAGGACACATTGTCGTTATCATTATTTTTTTATGCATGAAGGTTTCGCTATAGTACTCTATTGTAAAATTTGGTAATTTTTGAAATTCAATGTTTGAAAAACGGCATAATCATTAAATTTGAAATTTATGTCAAGAAAAATACAATTTTTTACCTTTCTAACGCAGTTTGTCTAACAATTTTCTGACAAATACTTTTCGAGCTATTAATTTTTTCAGTAACTTCAAATGTTTCATTTTCCGAGATTAATCTGTGGCAACGATTAAGGAAAATCCCAGTCGTCAGCAACGCATAGCTTTTTCTTAAAGAGGATACTAAAAGATATATCTAAAAAATTTGCACAATTTTTTTAATAATAGGGCACCCTAATTTATAATAAGGTTAAATAGGGCACCCTGGTTTGCCCTATTTAACTTTAAACAATTAGGATATATTAAGTTACATACACTTAAAAAATTGTAATCAAAAATTAATCACCTTCTTTCATAAAGTTTAAATATTTCATTTTTTGAGAAATTATATTCTTGTTGCATATGTTATGTGCTGCTTCTACGCCTGTTGTGCAATAATTTATCATTATATATATTTGAATTATATATATAAATAAAGGTCTTAACTTTTTATATATTTTTATCTCACTGAAAAAATACAAAATAACATATTACATTATGTATTTTATTGCATTCATTCTGTTTTTATTCAGTACTACAGCATTATAAAATTGTAGTTAAATACTAAATTTATCCCATTTAGTAGTATAATTGAAATAATTTACTTACATTTTTATAGGATTTATTTATAAACTATTTTGTCGGCAATTTAAAATACATTCTTCTGCTGTTCGAAGTTATACGCATATCGTTTGAGGATAAATATGAAATTTATAAAGTTAAAATTAATAAATGATCCAGCGATCATAATTAAAAAATAATTATGGAACTCGAATTTGCACCACTCCAGGTTATACATAAACAGATATCTAGGCAATCATAAATAAACATACAATGAAATTTTTCCTAATAAAGTACGATTACTTTGAATTTTAATGGCGATGTATAAAAATATGATATGTTGCATTAATTTAAAAATACCTTGTTATAACCTAGAAGAAATACGAACTTATCTTTTTGGAGAAAAACTTTTCCAGGATAGCATTATTATGTTATTAGATTTTAATTTCAATTTCATCTCTGATAAAATCTTGTTACATAGGGATATCAATGTTTGTCGAAAAGTTAGTAACATTTTTGACACTCAGCATCATGTTCCCGAAAACAATTTCGAAATTGCTTTCTTCTGGGAAATAGGAAGTGAGAGACACGAAATTATTTTTTGAAACCCTTTATTTTTTTTTATTTTTTTTTTTTAACTTAATACTTGAGGCGTGATAGTGGGCTGTAAATTACGTGACGAAACTTCTGATGTTTTCTTTCAGGCTGAGTCACGTTCTAAAAAATTCTCATTTTTCTCCTTTATTGAAAAATTCCTTTATACTTCTCTGCTGATTTTTCAGTACAATAGTTCAGTAATTGTTTTTCACAAATTTTGTCTTCTCAAAACAGCATTTATTTATTAGAATTTTCAAATATTTATGTTAGATATCTAATTCATTATTGCATATTTAATTTTTGGAAGTTTCATTCTTATAGGATAAAAAGAAGAGTACAACAGGCAAATGATTATAATTATAACTATTATGGGAAAGACTTGACAAGAAAGCGAAAACACGCTATGCCACACTGGGTGTAGACGTTTCATGCTATTTTTGTATGCACTAAGCACTTCAGGAAAAGTCAAATCTTATATTATAAAGCAAAAACTTGTCCGTGAGTAACGTTAGCGTCATATCGAAGGTGACAACGATCTGAATAGCTAATTTCTCTTTTATTGCAAATTGTATTAAGGGTTTATATCTAGCTGCAAGTTTTTTAAAACAAGTGGGTAAATGTGATCGAAGATCGCAGAAACGATTTCGTTTCATATTCCTTTCAAAACACTTTATCCTTTCTTTAATAAACCCAAATAAAATTCATTTGAAAAAAAATATATATGTTTTTTATAAAGTAAAAATTTACCGGTATATTTTTATCATTTTTTCGAAAATCTGAACCGGTTCGATAGCGGACTTTTATACCGCTATTATACTTTGCTTTCAGCCGTTATTAGGTGCGTTCGTAATTATATAAATACGTAGCACCTATTGTCGTCGTCTGGTCCGTCCGTCCGTCCGCATATAACAACGCAAAAAC
Organism: Maratus michaelseni; assembly: GCA_963931845.1. NCBI lineage: Eukaryota > Metazoa > Arthropoda > Arachnida > Araneae > Salticidae > Maratus > Maratus michaelseni. The sequence continues at coordinate 259,251,887 of OZ007589.1, read as the reverse complement.
TACCCAACCGAATGGTTTGAATTTTAAAATATATTATCTTTGCAGAATTTCGTCGAGACATTTCAATTTTTTTTTAAAATCGAATCAAAACTTTAGAAAATATTAATAAAAACATTTATTAAGAAATTTGATTTTTTTTTAAATCGGTGCTTTCTTTTTATAGGAGCTTCCGAGGTTGAATCGTCAAGCGACCGAGATACTTATTTTATTACAGAAATTAATCTGCAGACGGTATAATTCATTTCACAGAATTAGAAATCACCAAGATCTGAATATTTCTATAACTAGCTATAGTATGAACGCACCTCGTTTGTAACGTTTGATGTACAATTTCCAATTTGTTATACTTTGTCATAATAATATCTGTCATGTGGACTAAATGCGAAATTTAAAGAAAATCAATTTCAAAATTAAACATTTTGTATAGAGACCTTCAAAATGTTAAAATATTCCAATATTTCCATAATCGCGGGTTCATATCATGATTCAATACGTTCCTCCAACTCATATGACATTATAATCACTTGCTGACGTCATATCTACTAGCTTTCTCTATTACTCATATTGATACTGTCTTTGTATTATTCTCAAACATTTGAAAATGTCCGTTAAACTTTCAATATGACGTCAGATTAATTTTCTTTTTATTTCTCTAATGACGTCATATTAAACTGCTTTCTGTATTTACACATACTCATACTCCTTGTATTATTGAAAAATGTTTGAAAATTTCCTTTTTATTACCGATATGACGTCATATTAATCTTTTTTTTCTATTGGTGAAACTTTTTATTTCATTTTCATTTTTCACGTGGAAATATTTCAATAGAAAATTAATTCTTGTAGAAAGAATTTTACTGTGGGTTTTTAATTGTTGACAACTGCTACAACAAAAAATGTTTAAATTTAATAGGAAAAGGCTGTTAGATTTTTGGTATTTTATCTCTCTATATTAAAATAATACGATTTTTTTCAAAATTTTATGATTTTCAGCTTAATATTAGGTATTCAGCTATAAGTACACAAAATTTCAAGTCTGTAAGTTATATAGTTTCTGAGAACCGGCTATGTGACGGACAGACAAAGTAGCGGGACGAATAGGGTTTTGTGAGATGAACGAAACCCTAAAAAAACGTTTATTTTGGAGGATTTTTTTTTTCAGGAAAATGAAACAAGATGTTTGAAAAACTCTTTTTGTATTTCGTTTATTGCATTTTAAAGGAGATAAATTGATTTTTGTAATGACGAAATTCAGTTGGGTGTCCCCAGCAGACCCGCTCCCCGGAGACGGTGTCGTTCTGGTAAGCTGTCCACGGTGATCACCGCAATTCTGTCAAATGTTAGCTGAAATTATAAGAAGCATAATGTCTTTACTCCGAACACTTAAAACTAGAGAGTAATCGTTCGGTTTTTGGGAAACATTGGTTTTTAATAAAATTGAGGTACCGATTTTCACATAAAAATTTGAACTTTGATTATTAAAGAAAAAAAATGCCCTTTTTTCAAAGTTTGCAGATAGGTATAACCCTTTAAATTCTAATCATGGCACAAATTTTAGGTGCGTTCGTAATTATATAAATACGTAGCACGTCGTCTGGTTCGTCTGCCGGCATATAATAGCACAAAAACTATTCAACCGAATGGTTCGAAATTTAATATATATTATCATTGCAGAATTTTGTCGAGTCATTTCAAATTTTATGAAAATCGAATCAAAACATAAAAAGATATTAATGAAAGTTTTCTTTATTCTGTTAAATCCTATCGTACATAATCTATATAATAAAAGCGCAAGTCATGTGACTGAGGAAAACAAATACGGGAAAAGTTTTCTGCCAAAATTCACGCCATGGTTATCAGGAAAAGAAAATCAATAAGAATTATATTATTAAAAAGATATTAGTGGTTTACCCCAGTGGGGAAAAAGTGACGTCATATTTGAAATAAAATGGGCATTTTCAATTACATTTTAATAATACAAGGAGCATGAATTTATTTCATAAACATAATACAAGGATCAGTAAATATAGAAATTATTTGAATTTGACGCCCTATTTAAAACGAAGAATTGAAATATTTTTCATCTATACTGATTATTTAGCGTGAGTATTACATACAGATGAGTTTTCTTCCAAAAATCACACCATGATTATCAGGAAAAGAAAAATGAAGACAAATCTATTATATTGAAATCTAACTGTCTGTATTTCGCAACTCCTCCTCTCCTAGATTATCAAACGCTGCGCGATTTACATAACAACAGTTATAATTGATCGGAGGATGCCATATAAACTTTCAGAATTTAAAAATATGAATTTATTTACGAGATATTAATTTTTTTGTAGATTTTAACGAAGTTTCTCTAAAAACAGCAACTAAATTACTCTAATTTTGTGAATAAAAAAAGGAGAAATAAACCGGATTAATATATTTTTTAATGTAATTTTCTCCTTAAAGTTGAAAAATAATTTATTTTCAATTTAAATATAGGGGGGTGGGAATCTTTATTAAAGTAAATTTTCCGAGAAATATTTTCAACTATTCAAGCTTTATGAATCAATTTATTCTACAGAACAAAAATCATTACACAGTAGACTTTTTTAAGTTTTAGATTCAACCAAGGAGCAGGTGCTCTTTGCATTTAGGCTCCCTAAACACAAGACTTGAATTTAAAAAACTAGTAAATCTGCAGATCAGGAGCCTCAACGTCAGCTCAAATCAATGTTTTTCAATCTCACTTTTCATATTATTTAGCATCTTACAATCCGCAATTTAATTTTTTTCTATAGCATACATATTTATAGGCATATACAATTCTTCGGAGGTTTCAAAAATAAAAACGTTAAATTAAACACGGTTTATGCAATGATATTCTGAAATTCTTATGAACTTCTTATTCATGCAACATTTTTAGATTAAAAAAAAACTTGTATTAAAATAAATTCTTCATTTATGTCAATAGAATACAAAAATAATTTATTTTGCTAATAAATTATTGGAACAAAATAGTGAGAGTTACTTTTATTATTTTTTACTTCTTTGAAATATCGTTGCTAGGCAACTGATAAATTAAAGAGCAAAGTAAAAAGAAATGCATTTTGAAATTTATAAAAAACATGAAAATAAAAGCTTTATATTTCCGGAACAGATGCAAAAAAATTTCCAATCATTTAAACAATTAATATCTGAATTCTAATAAATGTATCGGCAATTTTTCAAAATTATTGGATATATTTAAAACCTCCATATCGAAAATCAACATCCATAATTTTACGTTGAAATCCATTATTAAAATAGGCGATTTCCATTTCAGTTAAAAATGAAATTTGGAAATCGTCTGCAGTCCCCTAGGAAAGCATTATGACCTAAAAAGAAATGTTCTATATTTTTCGAACGAATGAACCAAATGTAACTAAAAACTATACAGCTAATTCCGGGTACCTCACCAACATACCTACCAAAAATCAACCTAATCGGATCATTTTTACGGAAGTTATCGCGGAACAGACAGACAAACAGACAAACAGACGGAAACCAAAAACTTTTCGGGTCTCAACAGTAAGCCTTCACTGACGTTTCGGCAATAATCATATACTAATTTCAATTAATTATTTTTGAAGGATGGCTGTTAAAATGTTTTACAAAGACATTAAAAGTAAAATGATTTATCGGGTAAAAATGACATTTGTTTTTACCCGATTCGTTGATTTACACGACTTTACTTGGCCCTCCGTTTTTCATTGGTTGCAGTTTCATTTTTGCGATTGCTTTTATTATTTGGCACAAAATTTCATTTTTTTTTTTAAGACTGAGTTAATGTCAAGGCCCCTATAACAAAGAAACGCCGTATTGTCTCCTATAAAATGTGATAAAGATTTGGTTAATTGTATATGTTTTTAATTATCGGAAGTGAAATGTTTTCCTTAATCAATGCATTTATTCTTTTTTTTAATGTTACGTGAACGACGTCCCGGGTAATAGTCTGATGTAAATAAGATGACAGAAAATTGTAGATGTGTCTTAATTAGTAAAAGTAAACAGATATATATTGAATGTAATATCTGTGCAAATAATTTTTACTGGCTGACTTGTACTCTTAGAAACATAAACATGTTTACTTACATACTATTCATCGACAAAAAGGAATCGTTAAGTTCAAATCCTCTGGAGTTTTAACAACAATTCTTTTTATCTTGTGTAAATAACATGACAGAACAGAAAGGAAATGACAAATCGTTCTTAACTAGTAAAAGAAAACAGATATAGATATAGTTTTCATTTGAGTACAGATGTCGCAGACGCACCAGGGTATCTTTTTTGGTTCCAAAATGGCGATTTTATGCCTGGTAACCCGGTGATTTTGGCGAGATTTTGCTTTGTATGGCAACCCGGTAGAACAGATTGTGTGTATTTTATACTAAATTAAATATTGTGTGTTTTATAATAAATTAATCATTGTGTGATAAAATAATTTCTGTGTGTTTATAATAAAAATTGTGTGTTTTTTATAATAAAGTTGTGTGTTTATTAATAGTAAAGCAAACTGCTTCATAATAAAATAAAACTAACATGCTGTTTTCGCAAGCTAGGCCTAACAGATTCCCGAACACGGGATTTTCTCGCCTAAATGGCACAAAACAAAAATCTCGTCAATCCCGGTGCGTCTGTAACATATGTTCCCTAATTTGCGTTATATTATGAAGTCCTAAATTTGTTATGGTATATTAGCCAGAAACAAACGCTGAACTATTTATTGTTGTTGGGAAAGTTGGTTCGTACCGGAAAATTACTATAACACTACTCTTAATAATTTTATTTTTCCTGAAATCCTCTACTTTTCTGAATTTTGTATTAAATTAATTCATGTTACGTATAATTTAGTTTTTTAAAAAAGCAATCGCTAACATGTAATCAGGGTATACAATCTTGATGAAGTAATCAATAAAGGCTCATATTCTATTTTTTTTTTCTTAGTTTTAAGCATAACGGCATTTTCACCGCCGAATTTTGAAATTATTTTTTTAAATATTGCATTTAGTCCGAATGACAGATATTATGACAGAATATAATAGCGGGCTTGGCCCGCTATCGGGCTGGTTTAGATATTCGAAAAAAAGAAAAAATAGACCTGTATTTTTTTACTTTATAAAAAACATGACTTTTTTATTTTTGTTGCTAAATGAAATTTATTTGGATTTGTTAAAGAAAGGGTACAGTGTTTTGAAAGGAATATTAAACGAAACCCTTTGAGCGATCTTCGATCACACTTACCCACTTGTTTATTGTTTTTTTATGCGGCGAATTAAAAAATTATGTTCTATTGCGTAATCTTTCTTTCGTTTTATGCGTGCTAAAATGGAAATCCATATTGTGAAATGAAATTTTTATTCTGCACTATTTAAAGACATTCCTTTAAAAAAAAAAATAAATAAATAAAACAATATGCAATTAAAGATTGTCTAATTCTAATTATTTAATATTCAAGGTAATCCCAGACAACGTTAGTTTTTAAAAAAACATATATTGATAGCGATATTAAACAAAACGTACTACAATTTCATCAGTTTTTAAATGGATCTTTTCCTTTAATAGCACACTAGCTGACCTACCCGGCGTTGCCCGGGTCCGTGATAATAAATTTTAAAAAAATTAATAATAAAGTTTGTATTATTTTATAGCTTTAACCCAATTTTGTATGAAATTATTTAACGGAAACAAAAATGTAGCGATATTAAACAAAACGTACTACAATTTCATCAGTTTTTAAATGGATCTTTTCCTTTAATAGCACACTAGCTGACCTACCCGGCGTTGCCCGGGTCCGTGATAATAAATTAAAAAAAATTAATAATAAAGTTTGTATTATTTTATATCTTTAACCCAATTTTGTATGAAATTATATTTTAAAATGAAAAATTCGCGAAAAAATATTTATGTTTAGTGATAAAAGCGCTCATTTTCTTCTTCTTTGTGTGCGAACTCTTTGAAATCTTTATTGGTTATAAATAAAACGTTTTTACAGCCCGTGTAAAAATTTCGTGAAAAAATATTGTTATCTATTTGCAAAGGAAATGTTTTCTTTTCGCTTTTTTGTTCGTTTGTTATTTTGTTTCCGTGTCGGCTCCTTTAACATAGCAATAAAAAAATAGTTCTCATCTTCCGAACTCTTTGAAATTTCAATCGGTTATAAATATAACTGTATCCAAGCTTTCTTTAAAATTTTACAAATAAAATATGCATATTTAGTAGTGAAAACATGAGTTCTTTTTTAAAAAAAAGCTTTCAACGTTATGGCCATGTTACTCCCTCCGTTTTCAATCAACCCTTTTGAATCCCCCTGGGCTAAACAGGTGAGGGCTAAACACATTTCCCGTTGGGGGAGGGGGGGGGGGGGGGTAGAAGCCTTCAAAAAAACGTTGAAGCATGCGCAAAGAGACGATTTTGTGTGGAAAAGAGAGTGTGTGTTTGACAGAATATATAGATTATGGAAAAATTTTTGATTAAGTTCTTTGAGTTTTTTTTAATGTAATACAAGTTATTTTCAAAACATAAATAAGCAAATACCAGAAAGTTAAACTAAAATGATAACTCACAGGAATGATACTGCTGCATTATGCACAATCCTAGAGAAAACATGATCGCCCCCTATTAACTTTGCTGCAAATAAAAATGGCTGGTACCAATCAATTAGTAATACCGTCTACTAATTAATGCCGTACTTAAATTTCGCTTAGGTCGTCTATATAGACAAAATGTCCCAAACATGAAAATTTTCAATCCTAACACCTAATTTTTACATCCTATTTGGAATCTTTGGTAAATTTTCTTTAAGATACCAAACAGCAAGTCATTCGATGCAGTAGTTTAGCAGTTATGCAAGTTTAAAGATTGGAACGCCTAATGTTAAATTCATTTTACTTACCCATCATACATAGTATAGGGTAAGTCTTGTAATCGTTTTGAAAATCGAAATTTTTTTTTGACGGATTTACACGTTTCAGACACTGGAGATTCCGAAAAACATATTTTTAGAAAAAAAATTTTGCCGTCCGTCTGTGTGTCTATGTGTGTGTCTGTGTGTGTGTCTGTAAACGCTCTATCTCCCGCAAAAATTGAGATAGAGACTTGAAATTTGGTATGTACTTAGTATGTAATAATGGGAAGAAGCCTATTTCATTTCAATAACCTCGATTAACCGGAACAATTTTTTTCGGACTCTCGAAATATTCGTTCTGATGAAAGGTATATAAAAATTTTCGAAATTGTTTATTTTAAGAAATAAATATAAAAGACAATAAAAAAACATAAATTTTGCATAAAGCATGAAGTCAATCGGATTATTAGTTGCCGAGATACTTGGAATCCTATTTTCCACACTCTTCGATTTTTCATGACCCTGTATTTCATCCAAATTTCACTTCAAAGATATATTTTAATTGGAAATTTGACGCTTAATCAGATGCAATAAACCGCTAGTTAATAGGATTATTATTTTTGGAGTTATAAGGAAAAACTTCTTTCAAGCAATTCAGTAATCGAGCCTTTAAAGTTTGTGACGTCATCAAGCCACGATTTTATTTGAATTGCAATGCATTTTATAAGTAGTTTACACATTTTTATGTTAATATTTTACATTATGCATATCCATGATGGGTAAGTATTACGGTGGCCCCCAACGACTAGTTTACTTTCTTCTATCTTTACAGGAAGAAAGTATTGGATTCATGAAAATTTTCGACTTCTGGTTTTCGACATCTGGTTTTATACGTCTTAGAAGATTTGACTATTTTTAGAAAATGTCTGTCTGTGACTCTGTCTGTCTGTCTGTATGTGACAAAATTTTTGTGGGCACTCTATCTCAAGAACTAATGCTCGAAATTTAATAAAACTTTATATTCAGTTAGTCCCTGATATAAATTGGTGCTGATTAGTTTTTGGTAAAAATCGCCCAGCAGGTGGCGCTGTTATGCAGCATTTTTCGCGATTTCCACAATAGCTCTATCTCAAAAACTAATGCTCGGAATTTAAGAAAACTTTATATTCAGTTAGTCTCTGAAATAAATTGGTGCTGATTAGTTTTTGGTAAAAATCGCCCAACAGGTGGCGCTGCTATGCAGCATTTTGCAGGATTTACACGATTTTAGCGATAGTCATATCTCAAGAAATAATGCACGGAATTTAATAAAACTTGAGTTTCAGTTAGACCTTGATATAAATTGGTGCTGATTCTTTTTAGTGCATGCGAAACCTGTGTGAGATAGAAGAAAGTTTTGGGATTGACACTTCCGACTAGTTAATCGTTGCAAAACCGACTGCACGGAACGGCAATGCGGATAGTCTTTAAAGTATAACTCAAAAACTACTTGGCGGATTGAGCAGTAATTTTGGATTCGGATATTTAATGAAACTTCTAACAAACGATTTCTGTTAAAAAGTTCATTTATTTTTCGAAAATTAATTTTAAAATTATATGTAACTAGCTGACCCGCCCGGCGTTGCCCGAGCCTTTGTAATAAACATAAATCTCTTAAAAAACGGAACTCTGGCCACGGTCTACGATGGCTTCGGAACCGTATACCCGGCATGCTCGTACGCTCTAGAAAATCTTTTATTTCCCCCTACCACCGCCAGGGGAGCATTCTGTTCTAAACAAACCTCTTTCCGAACGAACTTCTGAGACAGGTCCCCGCTGCCTACGTTACTGTATAGTAGGCGCACAACAAAATTGAGCTGGTTTCGAGAAGATTGGAACATTATTAGCCATTATTAGCCATTGGAACATTATTATTATTGGAACATTATTTGAACTTAATTACAAATTTGGCTTAAACTATTATTCGGAAATAGTGGTAACCACTACTCATAAATTTAGTTTAATGTTATAAAGAGTGACTATTAAGTTAATTATAATGTTTGGAACCACTTGCGTTGAAATCGGAAAAATAGTTGCTGAGATATGAAAACGGAGCATAGTTAGAGAAAAATCCTTGAAGGGGGTCCGGGGGGGGGGAGGGAATGTTCAAGTGCCCTTCAGCAAATGACTAATTAGGAGGACCACTATGCATCTTTCAAAATTCTTTCGTTTCCTTAAACTTTGAATTTAATTACAAATTTGGCTTAAACTATTATTCGGAAATAGTGGTAACCGCTACTCATAAATTTAGTTTAATGTTATAAAGAGTGACTATTAAGTTAATTATGATGTTTGGAACCACTTGCGTTGAAATCGGAAAAATAGTTGCTGAGATATGGAAACGGAGCATAGTTAAAGAAAAATCCTTGAAGGGGGTCCCGGGGGGGGGAGGGGATGTTCAAGTGCCCTTCAGCAAATGACTAATTAAGAGGACCACTATGCATCTTTCAAAATTCTTTCGTTTCCTTAAACATTGAATATAATTACAAATTTGGTTTAAACTGTTATTCGTAAATAGTGGTAACCCTTACTCATAAATTTAGTTTAATGTTATAAAGGGTGACTATTAAATCCTAATAATATTATAAATCTGATCGTGCGCAAATGTTAGGCTGAAGCCAGCGTCAAAATGGAGCCTTTAATGATCCTGTATTTTTGCATACAGATTGATTATAACCCTCATTTGAACATAGGCTGGGTTTTGTTTATTTTATTCAAATATTTTTCTTAATAATTCAAAATTTCGTTATTTTCATTCAGAATAAATGGACATTTTTTCGTATAGCATTTTAAAATGGTTAAATCTGGAGGCACGGCAGTGCCTCCGCCAAGTCGAGAGAGGACAGCCGTAAGCATACTTTTCTGGAAGCAACTCAGGGCACTTTTGACCCCCCCCCATATCTCCGCGCTGGAGTATCCCAAAAATTTTAAACTTCAATTATAGAGAGTATTTGGCCCACAGGACCAAAATTTAAAATTACAACTTTCTGTCTTTTCTAGTTCAGGCGATATATGAACTCAAACATTCGATTTTTTGTCACTTCTTACTCACTCGTTCACGCGTCATCAAAAAGATTGGGTAGATCCCGTAGCCCCAGAAACTTGACATTTGGAAAAAAGGTAGTGTTTAGGATACAAAGAAAGAAAAAATTATAAAATCCAGAAAATTCGAAAAAAAAAACATTCGAAAATTCTACAAATTCCATCAAAATTGAAAATTGAAAATAATACGATCTTGTAGTCTTGGAAACTTAAGATTTGGTGTGAAGGTAGTGTTTAACATCCAGAAAAAGAAAACATCAAAAACACCAAAAAAATCGAAAGCAAAATTGAAAAAAATCGAAGAAATTGAAAAAAACCGAAAATTTGAAGACAATCCGATTTTGTTGCGCTAGAAAATTCAAATTAGGAATAAAGGTAGTATTTAGGATACAGAAAAAGGAAAATTAAAAAAATCCAGAAAATTCGAAAAAAAAATAAAAAAAATCGAAAAAAATTGAAAAAATGAAAATAATTTGTTACGATAACGCTCGTATTTATAAATTAATTTGGATGAAACTAATTGTGTGTATTAAGCTCACCAATGCCTCGACCGAGTTCGTTGGCCAGCTTGGTCCGCCATCTTGTTTCAAGATGGCGGCCACGAAAAATTTTAAAACTAAAATAAATATACAAAAAAGTTAAAAAATCAAGTTTAAAAAATCAAATTTTTTAATTAGGTGTTAGGACTTGATACAAGGATTCCAGAGCATTTTTTGTTTTACCTCTATCTTAAAAATTGGCTGAGATAGAGCAGTTTGAAATTCTAGGGTGGCTGACATTTTGAAACAAAACAGCACATTACAAAAAACCAACGATAAATTTATGGTCAATAATGGTCAAGCAGGTGCAATCCCGAATGAATACTCCGTATTATTATAACTGTAACTTTGACTTCGAAATTTTGATACGTTGCATTTTCTATTTGTTGATATTTTTGAACTATGATTTACGCTAAGTGAAATGTTGTTGTTGAAGAGGGATTTTCCATGTAAATCCGAAACGTCCAATTTTAATATGTTTTTAATGTTTTATGAAAGTGTATTGTAATGTCTGTAATTTTAATGATTTTAATATAAATTTATAAGTTTTAGTGAACGCGATTTCTCGCAAATTATTTTCTTTCATTGTTGACCAATGAAAGAAACCATGACCATGACCATTTTCCCAATCATACGCATAAAACTATATATTCATATCCATTAGCGCCAAATTCTCGCCAAATTTGGCGACAATTGGCGAGATCTCGCCAAATTTGGCGACAAAAATAAGTCTTCATAAATGAAGCCAACTTGGCTATAGCTCAATAATTTGGCGAATTTCTTATTCAAATTCAGTGTAAACGAATCTTTTGTAAACTGTTTCTTTGCATTTTAACTTGCTGTTTTCGAGTAACATTAGCTAAAATTTTAAAACGAAGATATAGGAAAGCTACCTTTTCCTGCCGGTACAGGCCGGAGGACTTTTTTATGAGTTGTCGGATGCAATCTATGTTTTGCATTAAATAAAGTAAAACATTGAAAAACAAATCCCACAGGATGAGGATAGTTTGTTTTAGATAGATTTTAAGATAATTGTCCTATTAGCTAGTACACCTTCCGTTATTGTTTTGTGTTATTTTCCCCGGATTATGCTTTTCTTTTCTTTTGTTTACGAATTTTGTAATAGAAAAGTTCCGCTATAGACTGGCTACGTTATAGACCTTTTTTTTTATAGACAGGTTCATTTTCTTTCACAGGCTTTACTCTATTTGATTTGTATATGAAATATTTGTTGTTAAAAGATGTTGGTCGCACAAAAATTTTCACATCTCTCCCTCCCTCCCGACATTACTGGTTGGTAATGGCTTGATAGTCCTTTCTAAATAAAATCATGGTGATTCTAAGATTCTCTTGATTTATCTCTAAATTGAACATAAACGATCCTAAGAAAACGGATCAATGAATTACTATATTGGCATGAGGAAATTTAGTTGCAGAAAAATGGAGCATATAGCTAACATTAAGTCTAATAGGAAAACCACAGCCTTGGCAAGATCTGGAGGCACGGCAGTGCCTCCGCCAAGTCGAGAGAGGACAGCCGTAAGCATACTTTTCTGGAAGCAACTCAGGGCACTTTTGAGCCCCCCCCCCCCCCCCATATCTCTGCGCTGGAGTATCCCAAAAATTTGAAACTTTGTTTTTCTAGAATATTTGGCACACAGAACCAAAATTTAAAATTACAACTTTCTGTCTTTTCTAGTTCAGACGATATATGAACTCAAACATTCGATTTTTTGTCACTCACTCACTCACTCGTTCACGCGTCATCAAAAAGATTAGGTTAATCCCGTAAAATCCGGAAAATTCGAAAAAAAAAAAAATCATTCGAAAATTCAACAAATTCTATCAAAATTGAAAATTGAAAATAATACGATCTTGTAGTCTTGGAAACTTAAGATTTGGTGTGAAGGTAGTGTTTAGTATCCAGAAAAAGAAAACATCAAAAACACCAAAAAAATCGAAAGCAAAATTGAAAAAATCGAAAAATTTCAAATAATCCGATTTTGTTGCGCTAGAAACTTGGAATTCGGAATAAAGGTAGTATTTAGGATGCAAAATAAGGAAAAATTAAAAAATCCAGAAAATTCGAAAAAAAATTCAAAAATTCGAAAAATTCGTAAAAATTTGAAAAAATTAAAATAATTTGATTTTTTAGCCTTAGAAACTTAAAATTCGCAGTAAACATACTGTTTACGATTCAGAATAAGTTAAAATAAAAAACGCAATAAAATTCGAAAATAAAATCCAAAAGTCGGAAAAATCAAAAAATAAGGAAAATTTGAAAATAATTCGATTTTATAGCGCTAGAAACTTGAAATTTGGAATAAAGGTAATATTTAAGATACTAAATAAGGAAAAATTAAAAAATATGCATAATTCAAAAAATACCCATAAATTAGTGCAGACGATATATGAACTCAAAGTTTCGATTTTTTGTCACTCACTCACTCTTGCGTCATCAAAAAGATTGGGTAGATCCCGCAGCCACAGAAACTTAAAATTTGGAATAAAGCTAGTGTTTCGGATACAAAGAAAGGAAAAATTATAAAATCCGGAAAATTAAAAAAAAAAACATTCGAAAATTAAAAAAAAATCGAACAAAATTGAAAATTGAAAATAACACGATCTTGTAGTCTTAAAAACTTAAAATTAGGTGTGAAGATAGTGTTTAGAATTCAGAAAAAGAAAACATCAAAAACACAAAAAAATTGAAAATAAAATCGAAAAAAATGGAAAAATTTCAAATAATCAAATTTTGTTGCACTAGAAACTTGGAATTCGGAATAAAGGTAGTATTTAGAATGCAAAATTAGGAAAAATTAAAAAATCCAGAAAATTCGAAAAAAAATCAAAAATTTGAAAAATTGGAAAAAAATTGAAAAAAATTAAAATAATTTGATCTTTTGGCCTTAGAAATTTAAAATTCGCAGTAAAGATAGTGTTTAGGATTCAGAATAAGTTAAAATAAAAACGCAATAAAATTCGAAAATAAAATCAAGAAATCGAAAGAAATCGAAAAATAAGGAAATTTTGAAAATAATTCGATTTCATAGCGCTAGAAACTTGAAATTTGGAATAAAGGTAATATTTAAGATACTAAATAAGGAAACATTAAAAAAAATATATATGGATAGTTAAAAAAAATTGAAAATTTCAAAAAAAAAAAAAAAAAGAAAAGAAAAAGAAAAAGAGAGAAAATGAAAATAATATGATCTCGTAGCCTTAGAAACTGAAAATTTTGTGTAAAGGTAATGTTTAGGATTCAGAAAAAGAAAAAATTAAAAACACAACAAAAATTGAAAAAAAAAATCGAAAAAAAAAACGAAAATTTGAAAATAATTCGATTTTGTAAAGCTAGAAACTTAAAATTTGGAATAAAGGTAGTATTTAGGATACAAAAAAATAAATAAATAAAAAATCTGTAAAATTCGAAAAAAAATTCGAAAATCCGAAAAATTGAAAAAAATTCGATTTTGTAGCTTTAGAACTTAAAATTCGGCGTAAACTTATTGTTTAGGATACAGAAAAAGGAAAAATTAAAACACAATAAATTCGAAAATAGAATAAAAAAACTCTAAAAAGATCGGAAATTTCAAAATAATTCGATTTTGTAGCTCTAGAAACTTGAAATTTGTAATAAAGGATACAAAATAAGAAAAAATTAAAAAATCCAGAAAATTATAAAAAAAATTCGAAAATATCAAAAATTGAAAATAATTTTATCTTGTAGTCTTAGAAACTTAAAACTTGGTGTAAAAGTAGTATTTACTATTCAATAAAAGGAACAATTAAAATATTCGTTAAATTCGAAAATAAAATCGAAAAATCGAAAAATCTTTAAGAAATCGAAAATTCGAAAACAATTTGATTTTGTACTGCTAGAAACATTAGTTTTAAGATAATTGTCCTATTAGCTAGTACAACGCCCCTAATTGTTTTATGTTATTTCCCCCGGATTATGGTTTCTTTTCTTTCGTTTACGAATTTCGTTATAGAGAAGTTCCGCTATAGACTGGCTACGATATAGGCGATTTCTTTATAGACAGGTTTGTTTTCTTTCACAGGTTGTACTCTATGTACTTCACATATGAAATATGGATTGTTAAATGTTGTCATCCCCACAAAAATTTTCACAGCTCCCCCTACCCTCCCGACATTGCTGGCTGGTTATGGCTTGATAGTCCTTTCTAAATAAAATCATGGTAACTCTAAGATTCACTTGATGTATCTCTAAATTGAACCTAAATGATCCTAAGAAGACGGATCAAATAATTACTATATTGGCATGACAATCAGGTAACTTAGAATTAAAATCGAAAAATCAATAAATTTATAAAAAGTCGAAAATTTGAAAATAATTCGATTTTGTAGTCCTAGAAGCTTGACATTTGGCAGAAAGGCAGGGTTTAGTACACAAAGTAAGGAAAAATTAAAAAATCTGTAAATAATAAAAAAAAGACTAAAAAACGAAAAAAAACATCGAATAAAGGAATATAATTTGATTTATTGGAAAATTCCGGAAATTTTAATTTTGGCTTTCTTTTCACTCTAAAAAGTTCTTTTATGTTAAATATCAAGTATCTAGGGCTGCGAGTAATATCTCAGATGGATAACACCTATCCTGGAAGCAATTGAGAGTACTTTTGACACCCCCCTCCCATAACTTAGTGCTTGCCTAGGAACCTGAAATCTCTTTTTATCTACAGTACTTTGCAAACGAAACTAAAGCTTCAAATTTTTTATACCTGTAAATAATAGGGACAGAGTGTGGGCTTAGCGAAAATCAGTGGATCTCAAGAAAAGGAGAAAATCAAGAAAAGGAGGATTACTTACAAAAAGAAGTGAAATCTCATCAAAAAGTCACCTGTAAAAAATGCAGCCAAGTCTCGTAACTCATTTACCGTAAAAAGTACTGAGATCGTATAAAGCCAAGTTTAACTATCTTATTAACTCTGAAATTTTCATTCGCAAATCACTCCTAGTCTCTACATCTTTAGTTAATTATTATTTTGTGACTTGGCAATTACGCATCACAGGGAAGTTATTACACCTTACTATGTTATGGAATAGGATGGGATAATTTAATTAAGGCAAATTATATACGCACAGGAAGTTATTACACTTTAATATGTTATAGTATTATTTTATTAAGACTAACTATATACATCACATTCTCGTGCTACGTAATTGCCAAGTCACAAAATAATAATTAACTAAAGATGTAGAGACTAGGAGTGATTTGCGAATGAAAATTTCAGAGTTAATAAGATAGTTAAACTTGGCTTTATACGATCTCAGTACTTTTTACGGTAAATGAGTTACGAGACTTGGCTGCATTTTTTACAGGTGACTTTTTGATGAGATTTACTTTACCGTTGCTAATACTTTATCGTTGCCAAAACTAATTCAAATTCCGGAATAATAATTTTTAGTCAACAATTTAGTTTCTATTGAAAAATGTTCACGTGAAAAATAAAAATGAAATAAAAAAATTAAAGAATTAAAAAGAAGATTAAATAATATTATTAGAAATAAAACGTACTTTTTTTTAGTTTTTGATAATAATACAAGGTTTCAATATGAGTAACCATAGGAAACAGGCGAATATGACGCCATACATCAAAAATAAAGCGGATATCTTTGATTGGTGAAATAAAATGATCTTGGGGGTTTTTTTCTTCACTTTTTTCTTTTGTATGGTAATAATTCTTGGCGTTTTACCGTCTGCGCAGGGCTAATATAACTATACCGTATTTTTTATTTAAATTTTCAAAAAGTAAAAAGAAGTTTCAAAAGAAAATGGTCAGCAAATGTCAATAATATGCTCCGCAAAATTATCCATATCGAAAATGATGTCATGGATAGCGAGAAATATTTATTTTCATTCTTAAAACTAAAAGAAATAACTTGATTACCTAAAAAAAAAATGACAAATGTTAATAGTTCCATTTTTGTTGATAAAAACTAAAGATTTAATATTATTTCGTTAAAGCAACATAATTTCTCCTATGCCAGTACTGAAATTAATTGCCTGGAAAAGAAAATTAACAAGAATTATGTCATTAAAAAGTGATTTCTCTGCGGGAAAAAGAGGCGTCATATTTGAAATAAAACGGGAATTTTCCAATGTGTTTTAAAATGAGTGTGAATCAATTCCTTACATTAATAATACAAGGATCAGTAAGTATAGAAAGTAGATGAGTTTCACGCCATATTTATAACGAAAAATTTAAATGTTTTTTTATCTATACTGATTATTGAGCATGAATATCCGTTATATACAAATGAGAATTTTCTGCTAAAAATCGCATCATAATTTTAAGAAAAGGAAAATGAACACGAATCTATGTATTTCGCAACTACTCCTCACTGTAAAAAATTGCTGCAGTAAAATTACTGCAGCAGAGATTCCAGGCAATGTCCATAAGAAAACCGGTTTTGTGACTAGATAAACGAGCTTTGTTATTAGATAAACGGTTTTTGCCCGTAAAAACGTGAAATTTACTGAAATGGACCGTTTACCTTGAAAAGGGGGCATTTCCCGTAAAATTACGGCAGCAATTCACGGAGAATGCCCGTGAATTTACAATTTTCATTTACAGTGCCAGAATATCGAACGCAACGTGATTTACTTTATACCGGTTATCATTGATCCGAGGATGTTACACAAACTGTCAGAATTTAAAAAATTAAATTAGATGCCAAGATTTTTTTTTCTTTTTGTTAATTTTAACGAAGTTTCTCTAAAAACGGAAAGTAAATTCCTCCATATTTGTGTATAAAAAAAGGAGAAATAAAATAGATCTGTATATTTTTTACACCATTTTCTCATTAAAACTGAAAAACAGAATTGATTTTCACTTTGAATAGATGGTGAAAACATCTTGATTTCAGTAAATTATCCGAAAAATAAAAACATATTTTCACATATTCAAATTTCATGAATCAATTTATTCTGGAGAACAAAAATTGCCTGTCAACATACTGTCATTTAGAAAATAAGATTTGTTTCAGCTATACATTAAACCAAGGAGGCAGAACTGAATTTAAAGAAAAAAGCATACACTATTTCCAATTAATGTTTTTTTGAAGGATGGCTGTTAAAACGTTTCACAAATGCGTTAAAAGTAAAATTGTTTATCAGGTAAAATTGACATTTGTTTTTACCCAATTCGTCTATTTCCACGATTTTATTTGGCCCTCCTTTTTGCATTGGTTGCAATTTCATTTTCGCGATTATTTGGCACAAAATTTCACTTTTTAAAGACTGAGTTATGTCAAGGTCCCTATAACAAAAAAATACGTATTGTCGCCTATGAAATGTGATAAATAGTTAGTTAATTTTAACGTTTTTAATTATCGGGAGTGAAATATTTTCTTAATTAATGTATTTATTCTTCTTTTAATGTTGCGTGAACGAAGTCACGGGTAACAGCTAGTTAATTATAATGTTTGAAATCACTTGCGTTGAAATCGGAAAGATAGTTACTCAGATATGGAAACGGAGCAGAGTTAGAGAAAAAACCTTGAAGGACAGCCCGGGAAGGGGGGGGGGTTGTTCAAGTGTCCTTCAGCAAATAACTAATTAGGAGGATCACAATACGTCTTTAATGATTGATTCATTTGGTTAAGCAAGGAACTTAATTTGAAATTTCACTTACACTATTATTCGGAAATTCTGGTAGCTGCTTTCTAGAAATACACCTTGAAGCTTAAATGTAATTAGACCCTTGCCCCTCTTCATTCCCGCAAATATAAAAAAGAATTTGTTAAATAAAGTTTTCTGTATTAACAATCTCCATCATAATAATAAATGTCATGTTAAAAAAAAAAACTTAAACCCGACTAATTGTCATGAAGAAAAATCTGCCTGGAAAATATTTCAATCAGTGGGACGTATGTGTAATTTGTCATGTACAGGTGGCGCGACATTCGCATGGCTCCTCTAAGCTGATAACTTAGCCTCGCTTCAATCCATATTGACACTATTTAGTTAGAAATCCTTATTTATGCATCGCTACTCTGGTTTATTTAATTACTTCTGTGAAGAATCGATGCAACTAACCCAAGAGAATAAAAGCGTATTTTTAATGAGAGTTCTTTGTGCATTTTAATTAATATTTCAGAAAGTAATTAAAATATTAAAATTTTGACTCTCAAGTATACCAGGAGAGGGTTTGGACTACCTAAATCTAAATTTACAGACTTCTAGGTGCGCAATTTTCCTAGCCATCGCCGAAACTTTCTTTTATTAGTATAGATTTAAAATTATTAAAAAAAAAAAAAAAAAAAAAAAAAAAAAAAAAACGAATTGTGCAATCTATATATATATACTAAAAAAAAATATAGTAGTATAGTAGTATAGTAGTATTTTTTTTTAGTATATACAGTGGTGGCCAAAAGTTTGGACATTTTTAAAAGTTTCAAGTTTTTCAACTTTGTGTGCTTGTAGAATATATTAATTTTCACTTAAATACAAACGTTTATATATCAAATTGAAGGTAATTTAATGTAGAATTTAATAATAAGAACAGTATTACAATATATGTATTACAAAAAAAGTTATGCTCATTTTAGTAGAACAAACAAACACAAATCGTTTTGAATAAGGACGTGTTTTGTAATAAAAGCGTACTAGCCAATCACAAACACTGTTCTGAGGACCAATCAAATGTCTGTAACTATAGTTTAGGTTATTTGGATGGTAAAAGAGTTATTGTTGTGGGAATATTTTGCGGAATGATGCATACTAGTACAATTAAATAGAGTATTGCTGTTTTTGAAAATTTAAACTCCTTTTTTTTAATTAAACAAATTTTAAACAATGTCATCAACAAGAAGAACTAATTGGACTTCTAGAAAAAGAAGCCGAATTGTCATATTGAGAGAAAATAGCCTCTCTTATGCTGAAATTGCAAGACAAGTTGGTGGTTCAGTGACTTGTTCTGGTGTACGAAAGTTCTGTTTACGTTATGAAAAAACGAAATCAGTGGAAAATAAGGCCAAATCAGGCCGGAAAAAATGCACAAGTGCTACTGCCGATAGAAAAATTAAACGGCTATGCCTTCAAGATAGAAAAAATTCATCAGATGCCATTAGATGTGAAATGAATGCAGCGGGTATTGCAATAAGTTCAAGAACAATAAGAAGGTTATCAGGATTTGGACTACAATCTAGAATTCCAAGGAAAAAAACATATTTAAATCAAAAGCAACGCGAAAAACGAGTTAAGTGGGAAAAAGAACACATTAAATGGTCAGAAAATCAATGGAAGCAAGTAATCTGGAGCGATGAGAGTAAAATATCGCTCTTTGGTAGTGATGGTAGAAAATAAGTGAGACGTAGAGTAGCAGAAGCAATTCATCCTGATTGCATTGAAGCAACTACAAAAAATCCAACAAATGTCATGATTTGGGCATGTATGTCTGCAGATGGTGTGGGCCGAATTCAAGTGATTGATGGCATCCTGAATGCCAAAAAATACATCGAAACTGTCCTGGAACCAAAATTGATACCTTCTATCAGGGATTTCTTCCCCAACAACGCACCATTTATTTTTCAGCAGGACTCAGCTCCATGCCACACAGCAAAAGTATGCAAAGCATTGTTTCAAAATAATGGCATAGATATATTAACATGGCCAGGAAACAGCCCTGATCTCAATCCAATTAAAAATTTGTGGCGACGTTTGAAAATTCTTGTACGAAAAAAACGTCCATCCAATAAAAGACAACTTATTGAAGCTATAATTGATTCTTAGCACCATGTGATTACGAAAGATGAACTCCAAACACTCGTTCACTCGATGAAAAGACGCTGTGAAGCTGTCTTAAAAAATAAGGGATATCCTACTAAGTATTGATTGTGTAAGTATCACTTTTAAAAAATGCAATTCTAAGATAGATCTTGCTATTAGTTGCATAACGTTTTTTGTAATACAGATATTGTAATACTGTTTTTATTATTAAATTTTACATTAAATTACCTTCAATTTGATATATAAAGGTTTGTATTTAAGTGAAAATTAATATATTCTACAAGCACACAAAGTTGAAAAACATGAAACTTTCAAAAAATGTCCACACTTTTGGCCACCACTGTATATATATATATATATATATATATATATATATACAGTAGAACTTCCCTTTAACGAAGTCCCTATTTAGCGAAATTTTCTACTTAACGAAATTTTCTGCAGAACTTTGACTTTGAACACCATTAGCATGTAAATTAATCTCCATATTACGAAAAATATATTCTATATAACGAAGTTTTTTTGCACTTTTGTACGTGTATAGAATTCAATCTAAGAAGTTGCTGTTACGATGGATATGCGAATTTATTTCAGCGGATTGTACGAAAATGAACATATTTAAATAATTTCCATTCTGCTTGGTGGTAAATAAAACAATTTTTTTTCACACTATGAAAAACACTCGTTATAATTACTCTCTCACACCGACACTCCAGCGCTGACAGTTGGGGGAAGTCAAAATCCCCTTTTTATATTGAATGATATAGAAGATGCAGTGACGTAATGGCGTCAGATGCATTGAAGCAAAAAATATCAATTAGAGTCAGACAGTTACCATTCTGACCTTCCATTGCTGATAGACAATTGCTTTGTACATCCACAACAATGTGCTTCAAAATGCAAATCGAACAACATCAAAGTTATTTTTGTTCCTGCTAATACAACTTCTAAACTTCAGACATTAGTCTAAGAAATAATAAAAAATCTTGAAGTACATTATCGAAAAATATAGAAAAAAGACAATGTAGTGAAACCATTAGTTTGAGAACCTGTGTATCTATCAAAACTGATGAAAGCTTGAGACAAAGCATGGAAATGTGACGTGATTTCAACGACCGTACACAACTGTTTTGTAAAAGACGGTTTCATATTTGAAACCGAATCAAATGCTTCTGAATCCAATACCTGTTTGTCATATCTGAAGTTAAAATTTCATGAAAATAAGTTAATTTCTATTTAACGAATTTTCTTCATAACGAAGTTTTTAGGTGTAACGATGAGACTTCGTTAAATGGAAGTTTCACTGTATTAACAAAAATAGATTTCTAAAAAATTCAAATACGCTAAACCAAAAGTACAGTTCCTTCGGCCAAGTAGTTTGAGTTATGCTTAAAAAATGATCTGCATTGCAATCTGTTTTGCAACGATTAAAAATAAAGTTAATATTAGGAGTTTCAATCTTTAAACTTGCATAATTTCAGAATTACTTGAATGAATGACTTGCCATTTGGTATACTAAGGTAAAATTTATCGAAAAATCCAAATATGATGTCAAAATTATGCGTTAGCATTTAAAATTTTCAAGTTTCGTACAATTTCTATATGTAGACGACCCCCTAAGCAAAATTTAAGTATAGAAATAATTAGTAGACATTACTAATCGACTGGTACAAGTCATATTTTTATATACGATTATTTGCGGGTAGATTTAATAAGGGGTGATCACTGTTTATTTTCCGGAGTGTACAAAAAACATGTGCTCTCAACCTTGGAGCAGATGAAAAGAAAAAACCGAGGAAAAATAGCTAATTACTTCCTTTTAAATAGCAAAATAAACTATGAAAATTTTCAAGCTAATATATTGGGTATGTACAGGGTTCGCACGGTTCCAACCTTTGAGTATCACTATTTCTGAATGGTAATCTTCGCCTTATTTGATGACAGAAATTCTGTGATTAAATAAGGCAAAGTTTACTATTCGGAAATAGTGAGACTCAAAATTAGGAACCGTGCGAGCTCTGTCTATATGAAATTGCATTTCACCGATTCAAAGTATCTCATATTTCTTCATACGAAAATTAGGCGATTTCCTTTTAACATAGAAAAAACCTTTTTCAATATATTACATGCGTTCATTAAATTACTTATTGATGAAATAATTCATTTCTTTTTTTAAATGCCCCTTTATATTAAATATAATGAGGATATTTATTTATTTATCCTTCATATTTGAATGACACTTTAATAATGTGTCAGTCAAAAATAATATTTTAACATCTGCTATTTGTACTTTTAGTTTGATTTTATCAATTTTATTATCACTTAAATACTCAATTAAAATAAATGTTCCTCACGAATGGTCTATAAAAGAAACAATGCTAATTAATTGTTTTTACAGCATTTGTACCAAATTATTTATAAAACGAAATTAAAACTAGTAAATCTGCAGATCAGGAACCTCAACGTCAGCTCTGAAAGTCACTGCTTTTTAATCTCACTTTTCATATTATTTAGCATCTTACAATCCGCAATTTATTTTTTTTATATTACATACATATTTATAGACATATAAAATACTTCCGAGGATTCAGAAATTAGAAGCGTTAAATTAAACACGATTTATGCAGTGATATTCTGAAATTCTTTATCTTGTAATTTTTTAGATAAAAAAAATGCATTTCTTATTTTGATATTCTTCGAAATATGGTTGCTAAGCAACTAATAAAATAATGAGGAAAGAAAAATAAATGCATTTTAAAATTTGTAAAAGATAGGAAAATAAAATGTTTATTATTATAAATGTGTTACCGAACAGTGGCAAAAAAATTTCCAATCATTTAAACAATTAATTTCTAAATTCTAATAGATGTATCGGCAAATTTTCAAAGCTATTGCACATATTTAAGACCTCCATATCGAAAATTTAATATCCGTAATTTTACGTTTAAATCCATCATTCAACTATGCGATTTTCATTTCAGTTAAAAAGGAAATTTGAAAATCGTCTGCATTCCCATAGGAAAGCATTATATATGACCTAAAAAGAAATGTTCTATATTTTTCGAACGAATAAACCAAATGTAACCAAAAATTATACAGTTAATTCCGGGTACCTCACCAACATACCCACCAAAAATCAACCTAATAGAATGTTTTTTACGGCAGTTATCGCGGAACAGACAGACAAACAAACAAACAAACGGAAACCAAAAACTTTTCAGGTCTCCACAGTGAGCCTCAACTGACGTTTCGGCAACTAGTAAATCTGCAGATCAGGAGCCTCAACGTCAGCTCAAGTCACTGTTTTTTTAATCTCACTTTTCATATTATTTAGCATCTTACAATGAGCAATTTAATTTTTTTCTATTGCATACATATTTATAGGCATATACAATTCTTCGGAGGTTTCAGAAATTAGAAACGTTAAATTAAACACGGTTTATGCAATGATATTCTGAAATTCTTATGAACTTCTTATTCATGCAACTTTTTAGATTTTAAAAAAAAAACTTGTATTAAAATAAATTCTTCATTTATGTCAATAGAATACAAAAATAATTTATTTTGCTAATAAATTATTCGAACAAAATAGTGCGAGTTACTTTTATTATTTTTATCTTCTTTGAAATATCGTTGCTAGGCAACTGATAAATTAAAGAGCAAAGTAATAAGAAATGCATTTTAAAATTTGTAAAAAACATAAAAATAAAAGTTTTATATTTCCGGAACAGATGCAAAAAAATTTCCTATCATTTAAACAATTAATATCTCAATTCTAATAAATGTATCGGCAATTTTTCAAAATTATTGGATATATTTAAAACCCCCATATCAAAAATCAACATCCATAATTTTACGTTGAAATCCATTATTCAAACATGCGATTTCCATTTCAGTTAAAAATGAAATTTGAAAATCGTCTGCAGTCCCATAGGAAAGCATTATGACCTAAAAAGAAATGTTCTATATTTTTCGAACGAATGAACCCAATGTAACTAAAAACTATACAGCTAATTCCGGGTACTTCACTAACATACCTACCAAAAATCAACCTAATCGGATCATTTTTACGGCAGCTATCGCGAAACAGACAGACAAACAGACGGAAACCAAAAACTTTTCGGGTCTCAACAGTAAGCCTTCACTGACGTTTCGGCAACTAGTAAATCTTCAGATCAGGAGCCTCAACGTCAGCTCTGAAAGACAATGTTTTTTTTTTATCTCACTTTTCATAATATTTAACATCTTACAATCCACAAATTAAATTTTTAAAATTACTACATAGTACATATTTATACGCTTTTAAAATAATTTGAAGGTTTCAGAAATTAGAAACGTTTAATTAAACACGGTTTATGCAATAATATTCTGACATTCTTATGAACTTCTTATTCTATGTTTTAGATTAAAAAAGTACATTTCTTCAGGGGGGCAGAGCCCCCCTGAACCCCCTTCCCCTAATCTTAACAAATTTATATTCTTGATTTACTATTGATTGTATGAATGATTCTAGTATATCTTGGATTTCGTTCTACACAGTGGTTTTATTAGAATAAGCAAAAATTTCGAAAATAATTTCATGTTATCCTTATGCCTAAATAGCAATATTTACCTACCTGCCAACCACGAAACACTCGCATCTGATAAATAGGTTGAATAATATCTCGTGTACAAAAGCAGCTTATGGAAATGTAAACTGAATCTTTTCATTTATATCTATTTCAGAAATTTTGTGCTATTGCAACTTTTGTTTCGGAAAACAGTTTTGATGGTCATTCTATAATATTTCTTTTACCTAAGTACATCCTGATCTAACTCGATGGCAATAGCATACTAAAATCTCCCCAAAATAGGCTTATTTAGAAACTTTTAAACTTATTGGGTAATCATTCATAATCGTGCCCACTGCCAATTCACTAAATAGCAACCGTGGTTTGGTGCTATAAAGTATTTTTTGTGATAACTTTGTATGATCTCAGTTTCCAGTAATAGTGATATTTCAGGCTGTATGGATGCGTTTTACTAAGCTAATTTCTTTAGATTAACCCTCTTGTTGATCGAGATATTATATCCTATTTTAAAAGTAATACTAATTTTGAACCATGAAAAATCCATATCTCTTCCAGAAAATGAATATCTCATGTAAAAATGTTTCGGTTATCATTCTATAATAGTTAAAAGGTAACTTGTTTCAAAATAAATTCTCATTTATTTCAATAAAATATTAAAATCACTCAAAACTATTTTATTTTGCGAATAAAATATTGCAGCAAAATAGTTTGAGTTATTTGAATTTTATTATTTTGATATTCTTTAAAATGTAGTTGCTAGGTTACACTCTAAAATTGGAAGGAGTGAGAAGTTGACTCTTTGGAAGAGTGAGAGGCATTTTCACTCTTTAAGGAGTGAATTTTATAAATATGCACTCTTTAAAGAGTGGAACTTTCCACTCTCTAGAAAAGAGTGAAATATCTCACTCCGTTGTCGAGAGTGACTGTTCACTCTGTTGACAAGAGTGAGATATTTCACTCCGTTGAAGAGTGAGGAAAAACAGTTTTTTCCAATAAAATCACAAGATGGCGCCAGCTGACGGATGAGAATCCGAGTAATCTCCGTTATCGAAACGAAACACCTAAAATGAAATCCTTTATATATAGTAGCACGATTTTAAAAAAAAACTGAAAAAGACATTGAAATAATAAATGAATCGATAGAATTATGGACAGGAAATATATTTTATGCTTTACAAATTGCAGGATTTGCCAATGCTAAGAAAAGTGCAGGGAAAATAAATATTTGAAGTAAATTTATGCTTAGCTGCAACACAATTTTGCTTCTATTTTATAAACAGAAATTTAATAGCTCTGAATGCTAATTATTTTCCTCTTCATTTAAATAACCTATTCTACATATTTTATATCATTTCTAACCTCTTTATGAATATAAACAAAATATAACTATACAGATTAAATTTTCTGTTATTTTTAGCACGTTTGAAATTAAACATAAGAGAAATGAAAAACGTTGCATTTAATCACTGATTTTATAACATTTATTATAGAAAAAAAAAAGAGTATAAATGTGTCGGAAATAATCTTAGGAAAAATTTAACAGCTATAATTTAAGAAAAAAGAAAACGTTTTTTACCCTGACTAAAATTTCTCCTCTAAAAATTAGTTTTGAAAAGTAAATTTGGGGGCCCCTTTGTATTTCAGTGAGTAAACTTCGGCTTCACGGGCCTATTTGGTAAACAGGCCCTGGGCCTCGGACAATCTTAATCGGGCTCTAATTATGAAAACATTATTAGCAAGAAAACTAGTCGTTGGGGGCCACCGTAATACTTACCCATCATGGATATGCATAATGTAAAATATTAAAATAGAAATGTGTAAACTACTTATAAAATGCATTGCAATTCAAATAAAATCGTGGCTTGATGACGTCACAAACTTTAAAGGCTCGATTACTGAATTGCTTGAAAGAGGTTTTTCCTTATAACTCCAAAAATAATAATCCTATTAACTAGCGGTTTATTGCATCTGATTAAGCGTCAAATTTCCAATTAAAATATATCTTTGAAGTGAAATTTGGATGAAATACAGGGTCATGAAAAATCGAAGAGTGTGGAAAATAGGATTCCAAATATCTCGGCAACTAATTATCCGATCGACTTCATGCTTTATTCAAAATTTATGTTTTTTTATTGTCTTTTATATTCATTTCTTAAAATAAACAATTTCGAAAATTTTTATATACCTTTCATCAGAACGAATATTTCGAGAGTCCGAAAAAAATTGTTCCGGTTAATCGAGGTTATTGAAATGAAATAGGCTTCTTCCCATTATTACATACTAAGTACATACCAAATTGCAAGTCTCTATCTCAATTTTTTCGGGAGATAGAGCGTTTACAGACACACACACACACAGACACACAGACGGACGGCAAAATTTTTTTTCTAAAAATATGTTTTTCGGAATCTCCAGTGTCTGAAACGTGTAAATCCGTCAAAATTTTTTTTTCGATTTTCAAAACGATTACAAGACTTACCCTATACTACATATGATGGGTAAGTAAAATTTTTTTCGATTTTCAAAACGATTACAAGACTTACCCTATACTACGTATGATGGGTAAGTAAAAATGAATGAATAAATAAATAACTGCTTTGTTGTAACGGAATTTTTGTCATAGCGGAAATGTACAGACGGGTGTTCGCACATTTTTTAGACGATTTCGGCGTTGTTGTTTTTAACGTTTAAAATATGAATATTGCTTTCTGAAATAATCTGTATGATAATCTTGTTTCTTGATTCTAATTCTGCACAGAGCCGTCCTTAGGGGTGTGCGACAGGTGCGGCCGCACAGGGCCTCGCGCCTAAAGAGGCCTCGCACCTGGACGCAAAATATTTTTTCTTTAATAAAAGGTAGAAGGTATAATAGAAAATCTTTAATATAAATTTATGATTTTAGTTAAGAAAAGATAGTGATCTTGACATAAAATATAGCCTCTGTTGGAAGAGGGACTTTCACCATCAATTTGCCACCATTACTTTTGAAATTGGTTTAGTAGTTCCAGAAATTATCCCTACAAACACACAAACAAACGCTACTTCTTTATAGTAGCTAGGGGATCGAACCCGGGCTCCCCGGGTTACAGTACATAGGTAAAAACCATTCTTTTTTTATTGATAGTATAGATAAGATTATGTTAAGAATCTGGAAGAAAAGGGCCTCACAAAATCCTTGCACCGGGCCTCGCTTTAAGTCGTCCTCGCTAAGGACGGCTCTGATTCTGCATAATGCTTTCGATGGATATCGATGGATGTTTTCGATGTAAGATAAATTTGCGATAGTTATAAATCCTTACTTGAAACTTCGTTTTCCGCCTTGAAATGGGCTCTTTTTTTCCCTGTTTTTTTTTTTTTTTTTTCATCTGATATCTTTTTACTATGTATATGTACTGATTTTTGGAATAGCACTTTCCAATCAATTGTTATGTTTATTTCGCACTAAAAAGTTTTTATATTATGCGCTTTCCAATCATTTTAGACTGTGGAATTAGCATACTTCTGTTCGGAAGAAGAAAAAAAAAAAAACGCAAACGCATCTTCCCATTCACAGCTTTTTTAGCATGCGCAATCTTGAAATAAGAATAAATTTGAAATTATCAGACGATAATATAAATTACACATAATAAGTTGTTGTCAGAATTTTTTCCTCTAAAAGAATTCCATCTTTTTAAATAATTTATCAAATTTGTCTAAAAAATGTGCGAACAGTCTCTGTATTATATGATACAAAAAGAAGGTTTCAGTTTCTTATTTACACAGTTGAGAAACACCGTAAATATTTATGATTTCTACACAAATTTAATAAGTGTGTTCGAATATCACAAAAGAAACAAAGCTAAAATAATGTAATAAGAGCTTTTTAAATTGTAAGCGGCTGTAGCAAGCTGTAGGTACCAGTTCTCGTCCGAGCGCAGAAGTCAAGCAGCAGCGAGCTCGGTTACTACTTGGGAGGGTGACCGCCTACGAACAAGCGTGTGGTAAAAATGAGTTTCTCTTTTTTATTCAAGAATTTTAGTCACTCCTGAAAGAGTGACTGTTCACTCCTATCACGGGTGAAAAAACTCACTCCTGAAAGAGTGAGTATTCACTCTTTCAGGGAGTCAAGAATTTCACTTTTTCCTAGAGTGAATAGTCACTCTAAAGAGGTTGGGCAAATTTTGACTCTGCGATAGAGTGAATATCCACTCCTCCAGAGTGAATAGTCACTCTTTCTTATTTAGAGTGTACGATTAAATTAAAGAGGAAAATAAAAATAAAAACATTTTAAAATTTGCAAAAAATGATAGAATAAAATGTATTATATTATTAGAACAGATGTATAAAATTACACCAAACATTGTACACCTAATTTAAAAAATCTGACGAATGTATTAACAAAATTTCAAATTAATTTGAATAATTTAAGACCTGACTTGAAAAATTTTAGCCTTCATAACTTACACATTAAATACATTAATCAAATGCGCCATTTTATTTCAATGGATGAAAATTTTCAAAATCGTCTGAATTCTCATAGGAAAGCATTATGACCTAAAAAGAAATGTTTTATATTTTCCGAACGAATGAACCAAACGTAACTAAAAACTATACAGCTAATTCCGGATACCTCACCAACATACCTACCAAAAATCAAACTAATCGGATCATTTCTGCGGCAGTTATCGCGGAACAGACAGACAGACAGACAGAAACCAAAAACTTTTCGGGTCTCCACAGTAAGCCTCAACTGACGTTTCGGCAATTATTAAGAACTATACATTTTTCCAGTTAATATAATTTACGTATATCTAACAAAGGAAGATTCCCAACTTGAAAATTTGGAAAATTATGAAACTTGGGGATATTTGCGACTCACAAAAGGAATGAAATATGTTTATTTATTTATTTATTTATTTACTTTAAGGTAAATGTGGGGTAAATTTTCCCCAGAATATAAATAAAAAGAAACTTTATAATAAAAGTTACCTATTTTTTTCTATGAAATTCTAACAAAATATCAAATGCAAATATTCGGACATTTAAAAAAATAATAATAACTAACAAAAAATGATAAAATATATTTTGTAAAAATATCCGGAATTTTTTTTATATAACTTTTTTACTTTTTTAAAATGTTATTAACACTTTATATTACTTACCCATCATACGTAGTATAGGGTAAGTCTTGTAATCGTTTTGAAAATCGAAAATTTTTTTTTGACGGATTTACACGTTTCAGACACTGGAGATTCCGAAAAACATATTTTTAGAAAAAAAATTTTGCCGTCCGTCTGTGTGTCTGTGTGTCTGTGTGTGTGTGTGTCTGTAAACGCTCTAGCTCCCGAAAAAATTGAGATAGAGACTTGCAATTTGGTATGTACTTAGTATGTAATAATGGGAAGAAGCCTATTTCATTTCAATAACCTCGATTAACCGGAACAATTTTTTTCGGACTCTCGAAATATTCGTTGTGATGAAAGGTATATAAAAATTTTCGAAATTGTTTATTTTAAGAAATGAATATAAAAGACAATAAAAAAACATAAATTTTGAATAAAGCATGAAGTCGATCGGATAATTAGTTGCCGAGATATTTGGAATCCTATTTTCCACACTCTTCGATTTTTCATGACCCTGTATTTCATCCAAATTTCACTTCAAAGATATATTTTAATTGGAAATTTGAGGCTTAATCAGATGCAATAAACCGCTAGTTAATAGGATTATTATTTTTGGAGTTATAAGGAAAAACCTTTTTCAAGCAATTCAGTAATCGAGCCTTTAAAGTTTGTGACGTCATCAAGCCACGATTTTATTTGAATTGCAATGCATTTTATAAGTAGTTTACACATTTTTATTTTAATATTTTACATTATGCATATCCATGATGGGTAAGTATTACGGTGGCCCCCAACGACTAGTTTTCTTAGCATTCGAAAAAACTAATAAAAAGAAGTAACTTTTATCTAAACTTTTTCTCTATCTTATACCATTGATGACTTATAAAATAAAATCGAAAATTATTCCGGGGGGGGGGGGGGGTTACCCTCTTAAACAGGGCTTAATTTCTAAGAAAAAAATACCGGAGCCCTAATATTCTGCAGTACTAACACACGTAGCGTAACCCCCCCCCCCCTTCCGCCGGCACTCCAATCTGCATATTTATATTTCATACATTATTTTCAAACTTTAAAGCATTGGTTTTTTTATTTAGCAAAATAAAAATTTTAAATACGTCTATCTGCGTATACTTAGCTATCAACTATTCCACTTTTTAGTTATGACTACTTCCAATTAGAAACCTTTGTCTAGTCTAAATGTTAATTAATCGCAGAATTCTGCAATTAAATAAGCTCAGGCTTATGTTTAGGAAATAGTGTTAACACAAAAAATGAATAGTTCGCAGCTATGCAGAATAGAAAAATACTATTTCTGTTTACTCTTTATTCTTATCAAAGTAGAATTAAAATGATTTGAAATGGAAATAAATAAAATTTTGAATTTAAGACGGATTGAGCTCGAGCCTGTCCAAACCCGAAGACTGATATAAAAATCGAGCCTGTTTCATCTTCATCTCTTACGTGAGCGACACGTTACGTCACTTATAAGTGTTTTGATACAAAAGAAGACAAAATATTGAAGATGGGAGGGAACGGAAAGGATAATTTAGGGTTCGTTTTTTGGAAGCTTTATTGCACTGGGCTCCGGTGAATTCTGGCCAATATTTAAATACTTACTAAAGACAGAGAAGTACCGGAGCTGAGCTCCGGTGCAAATTAAGCACTGCTCTTAAAGTAAATTCAAGTAACAGAAAAAACAAATTCCAGATTACAAACCTCCATGAGCCCTACATATCGTCAACGTTTCATAATTTTATGAAATTCTGGCTTGGGGACCTTTGTACATATATAACGATATCAACATTTTGGTAATTTTGGACCTCCTCCCCCCTCCCCCTTACGATATCATACGCGCTATCATTCCTCGAACATTCATTATCCCCCCCCCCACCTTTAATGATATCGTTATCAATTTAATTATTTTTATTTTTACAATTTTTTTTCTTTTTTTTTGCGTTTGCAGGGTTATACATTTATTATTCACATAGTTTACGGATTCAAATG
Organism: Maratus michaelseni; assembly: GCA_963931845.1. Lineage (NCBI taxonomy): Eukaryota > Metazoa > Arthropoda > Arachnida > Araneae > Salticidae > Maratus > Maratus michaelseni. The sequence continues at coordinate 259,219,959 of OZ007589.1, read as the reverse complement.
AAGAGAAGAAGTCAATAAAATATCACTATTATACATATGAAATAATTTTATATTAAATGCATCTAAAAGAGATAGTTACTATTTAAAAGTATTTAATAATAGCTTATTTTCACATAATTAATGCATTCAACAGTAATGTTATGTTGTCTTTTTGCATATGCCCCCAACACGGGGAGGGTGACAGCAGAACGTATCAACAAAACAAGTGCACAAAATTATTTTTCTTTCTTTACTAAACTAGTAAACACAAGTATCATTTCAAACATATTTCGCACCTGGTTTCTCCAACTGCGAATTATATGCGCATGACCAGGGCTTGACAAATACGGTCGCCACTGGCTACCAAGTTTTTTGATCTGGCGACCAAGTTATTTAATCTTTCGGGGTAATTTCTGTAAAAAACTTGACATAAAGAAATGATCACAAATGGCATTTTTTCTCTCCCCCACCCCTACTCGTGCGCGGCTAGCAGTGATCCTCCTCTTTTCTCGTACTTTTAATAGAAGAGCTAAATTTAAAATGCATTTTCCAACTCATACGCAGAAAACACTATTCTTTTCAGCTATAGCCAGCTAGTATATGTCACGTGATTAGAATGTGGGGGGAGAAAAGATATTTCAAATTAACAGTAAGAAATAGTAGTGTCAATCCAGCCTCTGTGGCATCTAAAATTGGGTACAATGCTAAAAAATGCTCAAGTTTTATTGTAAGTTTCAAATCTGATTTTTGTGTTTACATAAGTTGTCGACATAATATAAGGGATTATAATTTTTATAAGTTTCATTAGAAAACATAGTTTATATTATCTTTCTAAATTAGGTACTATTCTAAACTAGGTAACTAATTATTCTAAACTATGTTTGTAATTATTTTTTCTCAATTATTCATAAAAAACTGTTGTGTGTTTTTTTTTTTTTTTTTTTTTTTTAAATCAATGACGGAGAGGAGGATGAGGGATAAATATTTTTTTACTGGCGACTAAAATTTTTTTCTGGCTACCAGACATTATCAAATTCGTAAAGCCCTGCGCATGACAGAAGAACAGTAATACCGAAAGTTGGGGTGTTCCATATTTTGAAATGAGATGATTTCATAATCATTTAAAGGCTTTAATAATGACTTTTTATTTTCATTAAAAAATAAAAAATATATATATAACAGATTATTTTGATGTAAAGAAAAAGTTGCAAAAGAAATTTTTTTGGGGGTTGGATCAAAAATGATAACGATATCAAAAGACACCCCTCCTTCCTCCCCCTAGAGATATCTTATAACATCAAGTGCCAGACCACCCCCACCCCCCAAAATGATAACGTTATATATGCACAGCCCCTTTCCTTGCAAGTATTCTAAGTATTGTACATAAGCATTCTATTTTTTTTTTTTCTCTGTTTGAGTTTTACAATTTATTTATTCAAATTATGTTATATGCAAATAAGCATAATAATAATACCTATAAATTGTTAATATTTAATTCAATTTATAACATGAAAAAAAATTAAGATTCGAAATCTCAGCGAAAAATAATAACACTCAAAACATAAGAGTGACATAAAAAACACCTAATTTTTTTAAAAGTTTAATACAAAGTGTACAAAATATACAAGTGATTTTAATAAATGATAATGGCCTTAAAAATTTCAGGATTTTTCTAGTTTTAGCAATATAAATATTTCTATCGTATCAGGTAACAAGGACTTTTCAAAATATCTGAAATTTCAATGTCAGAACCAGTAGATAAAAGTATTTCTAAGATACAAAAATTGTATTGCAAAATTCTTATTACATCATTATTATAGCTGAGAAATACAAATTAATTATATATTTTTTAAATTATTTTATAGACAATTTTAGTAAAATACAAAAAATTTAATTTCTTTCAGTTAATGTTTAAATTATTTTTTTTTAAATTCCGGAAATATATTTTACTTTTAACTTTTATTTTTCAAATGCATTTAAAATTCGAGTTTAGATTTATTCAATAATATTGGCAATTATTAATTACTACATGAACAATAATATACAAATATCTCTACATAATTCCCTCCCCCCCCCCCCCACAAAAAAAAAATAATAATAATAATAAATAAACTCAAAGTTTATATGATGTGTGCAGGAATTACAGCAAATGTGCAAAGAAATGTTAAGCACTTAAAAAATCAATACACTCTTTAATAATGTTGGCAGTTATTTTTTACTATACCTAAATGTAAACATAAATCGTTACGTAAATCTAGTTTTAAAATAACTCAAAATTTATATGATGTGAGCAGAAATTGATGCAAATTTGCAAAAAACATTTAAGGACTTAAAAAAACTAATCATAAATATAATTTCTTGATGTCACAAATCACTTTAACGTTTAACATTATACACTACTCTGAATATATGTACAATAATGTAAATCAGTTATTACATGAAAAGAAAATGCGAAGCAATTATTTATGTAAATAGAATAATGCAAGACTTTCAATAACATTTTAAAAGAAAAACGAAGAATGACCATATTGAGTTATACTTGTACCACAATAAACATTGTAATTTTTTTTAAGTTCTGCTTTCGTATTGGAGTTATTTGGGAATTTTAATATTTGCATCATAAAGCACTGTAACCAAAGTATTGTAATACTCGGAATCACAGTTTTGAAGAATATCATATATATCACCATAATCAAGTGATTTATTTACGAATTTCTCAAAATCATCAGGCAAAAATTTTCTCATTTCAGATGTGTATACAGTTTCAAAATTGTAACCAGGTGGTATGGGAAACATACTATGACATTTATCGTAACATTCATTAGCTGCTAATCGGAGTACCTTACTAAATGCTTTATTACCTCTGATAAATGATATAGTGTGAACCAAATGTGGAACATAGAGCAGACAAGTTGGTCTTACAGGAGCAAGGAGAAATTTCCTGAGATAGCATACTATTTTTTTCTCTCTAATTTTATCTTTACCATGGCGTAATTCTTTCAAAATCTTTGAACATAATTCTGTAATGTAAAATGCCATATTTATATCTTTGTTCTTTTTTATCATGACATCCTCCTTCTTATCATTTTCAGATAAGTTTGATTTTGTTTCTATTGATTTTAAAATTTCAGCATATTCACCATTCTCTTTCATATAAGCAAATCGTCTTTTATTTCTCTCTTCAGCTAAATCATAATGCTTAGTGAATGGTTTCTCATCGTTCTGAAATACACGTTTGCCCACCAGTGGTATCGTTACATTAGAATAATCAGAGAAGGCTTCATATTCCATATCAATGCGTAACACTCCATTCTCTTTATTTGCTTTTTCCTTAGACGAAATCTCGTTTGTACCTGGATTTTTACCTGTTTCTTTAACATCAAGTGAGACTTTTTCTTCTGATGCAGAATTCTCAGTTTGTTTCCATTTCGTACTTCTTAAAACATGGCACTTACTCTTAGGGTCTTCTTTTCGTTTTTCAAATTCTTGATTAGTTTGATTTCCTTTAAACTTATCCATTACTTTACATTCAAAATAAATTTAGCTCGTATGAATAAACTGTATTACTCAAATTTAAATTTTTAATCCAAAACTTATTCTCTTCCATTAAAAAAATCTAAGAAAAATTTTAAAGAATAAATAGATCACAGGCATAGAATTTTCAAAGATTCCAAACTAATGCAGAATAAACAACTGCTCTATTAAAGCTTAAGTTGAAGTTCTTAAACGGAAGAAAAATCGTCTGACGATATTTTTTTTCTTAAATAAACGAAAAAACAGATATTTTATCTAATTTTGAAACTAGTGTTAATATTAAAAAACAGTTATGGATAAGATATAGATTAGGTCTAAACTTTTTACCGATACCAATCTACCTTTTTATCTGTACCAAAGGCTTTTTTCGACAAGTAAATTAACGTATTAATAAAAGAAAAAACTAATAAAATATTTTGCATTTTCCGATCATATGTTTTTAATTAATAATGGTTACATTTACTTCAAAAATTATTTTGCTTGACGACTTAAATTTAATCGTCTGTCTTAACGATCATAATTTAATCATTCAAAATGCTGACGCCTTTAAATTATTTTCCAATACTAAATCGTTTGAGAGCAATAATAAACGTTTTAGATGAAGGGTGAAATGGGGCAAGTGGACACTTTTTTTTGTAGTATTTGCGTTGCGATAATCTCTCTCATCGTCGCATCTTGCAGATTTCGCCATAAATCAAATTGAATAAACACCAAACTAACAAAGTTGCTTTTCATATGGTATGAAGTTCCAATTAACACTTTTTATAGTGATCGTCGGATTAATGATTTACGCTTGCATTTACATTTCACGTATATTTTTTAATTAGTGCACAGAGAGACTGTCAAAATCTGTTTTTACTTACCCATCATACGTAGTATAGGGTAAGTCTTGTAATCGTTTTGAAAATCGAAAAATTTTTTTTTGACGGATTTACACGTTTCAGACACTGGAGATTCCAAAAAACATATTTTTAGAAAAAAAATTTTGCCGTCCGTCTGTGTGTCTGTGTCTGTGTGTCTGTAAACGCTCTATCTCCCGAAAAAATTGAGATAGACACTTGCAATTTGGTATGTACTTAGTATGTAATAATGGGAAGAAGCCTATTTCATTTCAATAACCTCGATTAACCGGATCTATTTTTTTCGGACTCTCGAAATATTCGTTCTGATAAAAGGTATATAAAAATTTTCGAAATTGTTTATTTTAAGAAATGAATATAAAAGACAATAAAAAAACATAAATTTTGCATAAAGCATGAAGTCGATCGGATAATTAGTTGCTGAGATATTTGTAATCCTATTTTCCACACTCTTCGATTTTTCATGACCCTGTATTTCATCCAAATTTCACTTCAAAGATATATTTTAATTGGAAATTTGACGCTTAATCAGATGCAATAAACCGCTAGTTAATAGGATTATTATTTTTGGAGTTATAAGGAAAAACCTCTTTCAAGCAATTCAGCAATCGAGCCTAAGGCTCCTATAATAGGAGCTGACGCATATCCATTTTGTTTCGCATTATTCGGGTCTCAGTTCAGCATCTCAATCTACCGCTGCCGGAGCTGGGGTTGCCTAAGGCCTCGTTCCTCCACCTTCTGAAAGAGGCTGGATGTTAAATGGCGGAAAATTAGCTTGGTTTTTCGACTTTGAGACACATATCTGCGAGGATGCGTCAGCCTGTATTATAGGAGCTCTAATCGAGCCTATAAAGTTATGACGTCATCAAGCCACGATTTTATTTGAATTGCTATGCATTTTATAAGTAGTTTACACATTTTTGTTTTAATATTTTACATTATGCATATCCATGATGGGTAAGTATTACGGTGGCCCCAACGACTAGTTTTTTTTTTTTTTCAGACTTTTTCAAACCTGCGCCCCCACCACTTTGAGGAAAAGGCGGCGCTCGGCGGAATTGAAGGTCCCTTTACGTCAGTCACCGGCCAGAACAGTAGTAGGCCCGATCACGGAATTAGGATCGGGGAAAAATTAAAAGCTGAATTCAATAAGTATAAGACCTTGATCAGCGGGTTAGGAGGGGCAGAGCGTTTAATACATCGGACGACTCCAGCGGCTTCAAAATCCTAGCTCTAAACGCTTCCGGTTATAGTGATCGCAACGATGAATCTACAGCTTTGTAAATTACTATTTAATCAATTGTGCCTTGATAATTATAATTTAATTACTAATATACAGGAAGGCGCAAGAAAAACCGGTCCGCATGGCATTCAGCACCTTCTGTAAACAGATGTATGACGATCATATTTCAGTAAACAGTATATATAGATCTTTGCATTTCTTTGAATGATTTGCTTTCAAATATATCAGAATTGTTTACATAAATGTATGTTTATAAATGCCCACTCACGATGTTCATACAGACGAGTTTTTCGTTCGTCACTCGTATGTGATATTATATAAACTACGATGGTTAGAAGTCGACTCCGGGAATATCTCGAGTTTAGATCCTTTCACAGAGCGAGAGTACAAGGCGTATAGTTGCATTGGCCCTTAAGTTGAAAAGGACCCGTGTCGGGACAATTTCATTCTAAGTATATCATATAAAGGGTACACAGGGGCACCATAAACGTAATTTGTAGGGAGTTCATCCCTTATCTGTACCGCGTCCCACAATTTCTGTACACGTTCCTGAATCATTTCCGCAAAAATTGAAACCGAAGTGGCGCTATGGTTTAAACTGCGAAAACGATAATAAATTTCTATCTATACATATAACAATGCGGTGTCTGTCTGGGATTTTCAGAAAAACACCTGTTTCTAAATTCCTTCGACTGTCTATTTAGACGTTGTATAGTCAAAAATAACATTTATTTTTTGTTTGTTTGTTTGTCAGGAGTAGGCTCACGTCTGTTTGTTTGTCAGGAGTAGGCTCAGAAACGGTTTCATAACAAACACTAAACTTTTCAGGGGCTGATAGAGAATGTTTCTGGCTACAACCTGCAGTGTGCCGCATTCCGATATATAAAACAGTTTTTGAGAAACAGGGAAAAACAAAAAAATCCAATCAATCAATCATTCTTTCAATACTCAAAAACTCAAGAAATAATTGATCAATTTTAAGAAATCGTGTGGCGATTGAAAGGTCTAATTAAGATTTATAAATGATAATAATTACGTTTTTAGCTTATGACTTAGTCATTTTTATTTAAAAACTAGATTGGTCGTTATAAGGTACCAATAATCCATAATCGGATCCAATTCCAAGGCTTGCATCATTTATAAGTAAAGAAATTATCACATAGGATACCATTATATGCGTGTCTCATAAAAAACACATCTGGCTGCAACAATGCATTTAATTTTATCTCTGAACCACGCTTTATAAAATATGCCAATTGGCTGTGGACCCAATTACGGAAGATCTATGAATGATAATAGTTTTAAGTCAATCCGATTTTTAGCTTACAAAGAATTCGTTTTAATTTATAACTGAATTAGTAAGCATAAATAACTAGTATTTAATTATCGTGTCCAAAGTCCAGTTGACATCAATAAGCAAGGAAATAATCGCCTAGTATGCCATGAAATGTTTGCCTCATAAAAAAACACAAAGCTGGTTTCAACAATATACGCATATAATTTTGCGCCAAAACACTCTCTCCAAAATATGGCAATTAGTAGCGGACACGATTATCGAAGATCTGTAAACGGTAATAATTTTATATCAATCCGACTTATAGCTTACAACTTATTCATTGTGTGTTTAAAATGAGACAATAAATATAAAAAGCTAATATTTCGAAATCGTATACAGAGCCAAAATTAGCGTCAATGATAAGCAAGGGAACTGATATGAAAATGAGTTATGTATAGTAAACACAACTCATTAAATTCCAGGACAAAACATCATATTTAAAGACATTTTAGGTTAGGGGAAAAAAAAAAAAAAAAAAAAAAAAACAGGAATTTCAAAACCGCCTTTTACTTTAAAATTATGATGTGTATGTGTGGTTGAGGGGTGGGGTGAATCAAACTTCAAAAAATCGCACTTTAGTCAGACTTCAGAATAATAAATGTATTAGTACTTCTTTTCGCTTAGTGACCGAAATCAAGTTGCGTTGTATGTTTTTCTGGAATATTTTCAAAAAGAAGCATTTGTACTTTAAAAGGTCTTTCGATGTTTTGAGGGAAAATATTTACATATCTAGTTTTAAAATTAAAATATGTAAGTCATAAGCTTAAAATGTGATTATCATCATATTTATAAATCTTTTCAATCCTTTTAAAACCTTTCAATCGCCATAAGAGTCCTTAAAATTGATCAATTACTTCAAGAGTTTTTGAGTATTGGTTGATTCTCCCGGTTTTTGCCTGTTTTCTCAAAAACTTTTTTCGTTATCGGAATGCGACAAACTGCAGATTGTATAGCCGAAAATTATCATTTATAAATCTTAGACCTTTCAATCGTCGAAAGATTCCTTTTGATCAATTAATTCTTGAGTTTTAGAGTATTAAAAGATTGATTGCTTTCTCAAAAACTATTTTAGATATCGGAATGTGACAAACTGCAGCTTGTAGCCAGAAACATTCGCTATCTGATCCTGATAAGTTTAAAAGTTTAGTGTTTATTATGCAACCGTTCCTGAACCTATTCCAAACATACCAAAAAAAAAAAAAAAAAACTTAATGTTATTTTTGATTATACGTCGTCTAAATAGAATTTAGAAATATGCGCTTTCTGAAAATCACAACAGACGCTTTTATTTTGTATATTAGTATACGTAAATAATCGAAAATTGTATAAGTCGCGCGGAAGCTATACTTTTTATGTTCATTCGACTATTTCGATGACGTAAAGTCAAAAACAATATTTCAAAAATATTTTGTCTGGTCTATCCGGAATAGGGCAGTTGCAATAGACATCATGATGGAGGTCACACACTACAACTAGGCAGTTCTGATTGGTTCAACTACCCTGACCTCCAATTGAAGTACAATAGTTGATCAGCTGATTGCAATTTCCCTATAGGCTCAGAAACGGTTACATAGCTAAGAATAAACTTATTACGGACAAATAGAGAATGTTTCTGGCTTACAATCTGCAGTTTGTCGCATTCCGATATCTAAAATAGTTTTTGAGGAAACATTTTTTTTTTTTTATTAAATCAATCATCAATTTCTATCAATACTCAAAATTCGTGAACTAATTAATCTATTTTAATTCATTCTTACGGCCAGCGATTAAAATGTCTAATCAAGATTAATAAATTACAATAATTACATGTCGGTCCTATTTTTAACTTATACCATACATTTTAATTAAAAAACTGAATTGATTAAGTATAAGTATAGTCCTAATTTCTAATATCCAGTGTAAAATTTATTTTCGTTTTGAATATTATTTGCTGCAGAAAAGCTTATTTTTCGTAAAAGTAATACTGAAAGCGGATGATATTTTTTTAATAATAATTGTAAATTTGCAATTGAGGAAAAAACAACAGATTATAACGCGTTTTTTATTTATTTTTATTTTTATTTGCAGTTCTCTGACATTTCTTATTAAAACTATTCAGTTATCGAAACGAATTTGGAAGGAAATGCAAATTTATGACACTAAACTTCATTGCATAGCAAACTGTAGCACTTGCAATGTTGCATTTTAAAATACCTTTGTTAGTTCGTAGAATCTTGGTATAACTTTAATGTAAATTTTTGCGGCGCACCATTATAACGTGGCACACAGATTGAAAACCACGGATTAAGAGTGTCATTATAAAAAATAAGTATCATGCGCACATGGCATACATTCAGATTGGAAGATATAAAAGCAAACTTCCCAGGATTTTATCCAAAATATTTTCGACCAATCAAGTTTTTGTTTGCCCATATGTCGCCATTTTTTTTAATAAAGGCACTTTATTATAATTTCATAAAAAATCACTTAATTTGCAAAAGGTAAATTTCGTAATTTTCAGTTGAACTAAATTTGAAATACAATTTATTACTTAAAATAAGAAGTTTAAAAAAAATTAATATTATAAAGATATTTTAAATGTAGAAGAAAATTAGATTTATTTTTTCCCCAACAAAAATCAAAAAGAGGCCATACGATACAACACAACGAGTTTTCTATGCAGCTAAATAAAAATTATTCATTTTGTTCCGTAACTATTTTGTATTATATATAGTATATATATATATATATAAGAGAGAGAGAGATGACGATAGAGAGAAGAATAATCAATGTTATTCACTGATAAAAATCATAAAAAAGGAGGGGGGGGGGGACCTACCTCTATGTAATGAAACAAACGCAAAATGATATAAAACTCCATGACATAGCGATATTAGTTGCCTAGGAGAACATAAATTTAATTTTCCAGCTTGCGTTCCCAGGAGTCATTCCATAAATTGAGTTACTAGAACTGAGATGAACATAAAACGTGAAATTCTATTCTTTAGAACATTGTATTTCCGCTTTTATATTTAAAACGTGACAATGCAGTCAAAATTATTTCGGACTGTCTTAACTTCCATTTTGTCAAAACAAATAAGTTAATCTGCGATATTATAGAAAATGTGGCATCTGCAAAAGGAATATTTGTATGCGTGAAAAGAATCTTATATTTCAAAGTGAATTTAAGGTAAAAGAAAACGAAAAATTCGTCTACATGTATTTTTTTTTTTAATTCGTATATATTGTTTTTCGGAATATTCCAATTTTGTTTTAGATTTTTTTTTTTTTTTAATATTGTGCTTTAATTTTGAAATGAATTTATTAACCAAATTAACAGTTTTATCACGGGGTTGAATGCTAATTAAGACGGTTTTAAAAAAAATGAAAAAAATCCCCCCTCCCCCCCCCTTAACAACGCGAAACTTTGACACATTGTTGGACTCATTTTTAAACATGAAAGCATTATATTTGCGAGCATGATTATTGGAATACTTTGTCATTGAAGGTTTTTTTTCACTTTCCGATAAATGAATTACAACGTTGCGATTGTTGTCTCAAACGGCAATTTTTTTTTTTTACATTTCTCGCTGTCGCATTCGGAAATTCGGTTCAAACATCCACTTTGACAGCATTTTCTGAAAAATCTTAGGCCTTTACCAAAAAAACGAAAAAAAAACAGTTAGATTACATAATTTCTTAATAGGAGCACTTGCCAATTTGATACGTTTGCGAGCAAAAAGGGATTTAAAAAGGTGTCAGAGAGTAGCCAGTTTGAATTTGAGGCTTTAAGTCAGATCTGAAACTCCCCTCTCTAATGTTAATCCTGTGAGCTTGGAAAGTATAGATATTTTTCACATTTCCCATCAGAAAATTATTTTTTGTTAACTTCGTTTTTCTGCATACTCGTCTTAGGTTTTTTTTTTTTTTCCCCACTTGCATTTTGCCTGGCAAATATATACTCAATTTTAAATTTCAAGTGTTAAAATCTCAGTGAAGATGTCGAGTTGCGAGTAAGATCTTAACACTCCTAAGAATGCTGCCCTGCTGTTGGCGCCGCGTCGATGCCACAGACTGGCACGTAAAATCAGTGGTGTGGAATGTTCTCTCGCTGGGAGACAGCCACTGAGCCGGGAGTGTACCCCCTCCTTTCCAGTTGGAAACAAAATTGTAAGGGACATGTTTAAGTCCACTCTCTCTTAAGGCTCAAGTGCCCCTCTCCTAGGAAAGTGCCATGATACTTTTCCCACATGCGATAACAACTTGAAATATAAAATTAAATATATTTTTTAGAAATACTTTGCCAAACAAAAAGCAAAGAAGCATCCCTTAATTAGAGTATACAGGAAAAAGAAATTAAAAGTTTTAATTTTCAAATCACAAATTTGAAAAATACGAATGCATTCGAAGCCCATACGATAAAAATTGGAGAGGGGAAATTTGTGGTCTGACTGATAACGAGCATTACTATTCAGAGAAAAATTTTCAGGGGATGCTGAGCCCCCCCCCCCCCCCCCCCCCAAAAAAAAAAAAAAAAAAATAGAGAACAAGATATTAGAAAGAAAATATTTGAAAATTTAGTGTCTGAAAAGGAAGATTCCACACATTTTTTTATCATGAACAGAGTTACTCATTTGGAGTACCTCTTACATTTTTCTTCTAATTATTCTGGAGAATTAGCTTTTAGCACATGACAAGTTCTCAAATACCAATCCTTACGCAACCTGATTAGTCATATTCAAATTTTCCTAAATTTAGAACATAACTGATTTTGAGACGAAAATTCCCAATATCGTCATAACTTTAGTTACAGGCCAATGAGCAATGCCAGTGTGATAATCACTAATAGCAACTAGCAGAATCTAGGTTTTAATTTAGAAAAATCATTTTCTGCATTGTTTGAATCTATTAGCAACCTTTCCTGTAGCCAGGCATAAAATGTGGAAATAGGAAAAAACTGGATTATTTTTTAATCTATATACAATGGCGCTAAATCTTACAATTTAGACACATTTTTAGTTATTTATACAATAAAATGAAACATAACTGTATGTATGATTATTTTCTTTTCGTATCTTCGAAAGTATTAAAAACAAATTTAAACTAACGATAAAGGTATAGGTTCATTTAATCAAAAAAGAAAATTGAAGACAGTTTTTGCTAAAGATGTAAATCCAAATAATATCTGATGAAGTTCAGTAACTAATTTTTCAAAACAAATATTATTCTGGATGGTTTGACTTTTTAATATTTTCCCTCTTCTTCTAAGAGAGAAAAAATATATCCATGCTAAATATATGCATATCAAATTGATATTTGCTCCAGAAATAAATCTCCAAAAATGCATCACTGAAATTATCCAAAAGTGTTTAAGGATGCACCGAATATTCGGTATCTATTCGGTATTCGTCCATATTACCGAATATTCGGTTAGACCGAATATCAAACTATTCGGCCTACTGAATACTTAAAAAAACTTTCTTTTAAATATTTTTAAAAACCCACAATTTCTACTTTTAACTGCCAATTAATAAAGATATTCAAAATAATTAAAAACAGAATCATATTTAAATGAAAGAGAATGCTTTTACATTATTTATTTGCTGTTTGAAAACTGTCACTTATGAAAATTAACCATTAATAATGACCTTCATAGGAATTAATACTGTACAAATAAATGAAGTTCCTGAAAACCAGTCTACTAGTAAATAATTTTAATTTTCGCCAACATCATGTTTCTAAACAAAATGGAAAAAAAACTTTCACAGGTGATAATAGACATCAAGACAGACAATAAATTTTTGTCCAGGAAACCAGAATCGCAACATGCTTATTCAATAAAAAATAAAGTGCATCTCACTCCAGGACAAATTTGAATTTTCGTTTATTACTTTAATAATATTGAAGATATTGTAAACTATATTTTCAACATAGTTACTTTGATTTCTGTGAATCATGAGAAGTGCTGGAAATTGCCACCATTCATATCTAAACAACACTGAGTTAGATATTCCTTTATTCAGAGTGCAGCAGACAGAACGAAAATTCAGTTTCAGCTTATGGTAACACACCTCGTGTTTTTGATTGAATGTATTTATTTTTGATGAAATAAGTGGATTGAGATGTTTCTTCCTCAAAAAATGTTTGCCTTGACCACATTATCTACGCAGAAAGCTTGTTCCAAGATGTATGAACACCCTGTATGTTTACAACCTTTGAATATGATCGCCCATTCCAGACACCTGCTCTCTGGTTCATTTAAAAACTTCCTTGCCAACTCAAAAGGAGCAGAAAAATTATTCTTGTTGGTTTGCCACCATTTTTATATATTGCATTGTTTTATTTAGTCCCTTCTTGACAAACACTATATTACTGTAAAATGTTTCTTATAATTCATTCAATTTTTTTTTTTTTTTTTTTTGAAAGTATTTGTTTAAGAATATAAGAACATTTTATAACTTTATTTTAATTCACAGAAGAAATTACGAAGTTTAAAGCTTTATTAATTAAAAAAGTTTTAAAAGACAATCTTCTTTTTAAATTATAACTCAAAGCACAGATTTTTTTTTATTTTGTAAATGTTTCCAGTAAAAAGGTCTAGTTTATAAAATGGTAGTATCTATGTTAAATATTATGTAAAATTGTTTTAGAATTTAACTTTTAAATTCTGAAATATAAAAATATTCAGCCAGCCGAATATTCGGTAGTCGGCTTCACTGTTACTATTCGGCTAGCCGAATATTCCGTATTCGGTTTAAATGTGGGCCGAATATTCGGTATTCGGCCAGAATCACTATTCGGTGCATCTCTAAAAGTGTTGTGTAAATAAGGACAAAAAAAATTTTTTTTTTTTCTATTCCAAAAAGAACCTTCTGGAAATTTCCTTTCCCTTTTAAAGTCTAATAAAATTTCACTCTCAAAGACATTTTAAACTTCATTTGCTTATTTTTTAGATGCTTATAACTTAAGCTCAACTTTCATTTGCTGGCTCTTTTGCACAGCAATTCAAATAACAAACTCCAAGGACTTAAGTGGACGTAATGTCTGATTATTAAATTCCCCCCCCCCCCCACACCTAATATGGTACAATATTTTCTTTGCATTTTTGCATTAATTTAGTGAATGTCCAAAAGTGCTTTAAAAATGGGGGAATTCCTCCTTTTGAAAAAACTCTTTCATGCCTGTGTAGCATCAAAATCATCAGTTCAAGTTATTGTGGCAGGAATACACACAACTTTCTGAATTTCATATATTTATCTTTTATAGATCCTTAGAAATACAATTTTAAAAAATCGCCACTTCTATCAGTCGCACACAAACAGATTAATCAAGGTATGCCATTAAAACATATAAGTTAATAAAAAATTAACATTTGAGGTGAAAATTTGCTTAGATGACAAGGCAATAAAATTATTATTACATAGGCATCCAAATTCCACACATTTATCTTGTAGAGATTCTGATATAAAATTTCGAAAATAGTTGATTTTCAAATTTTTAGAAGAAATTTTGGTGATATATCATTGCACATCATTATAAATTTCACACATTTTTCTTGTGTAGATATTATACACTGTAGAATTTAAAAAAGTCCTTCCGGCCTGTACCGGAAGGAAAAGGTAGCTTTCCTATATCTTCGTTTTAAAATTTTAGCTAATGTTACACGAAAACAGCAAGTTAAAATGCAAAGAAACGGTTACAAAAGATTCGTTAATACTGAATTTGAATAACAAATTCGCCAAATTATTGAGCAATAACCAAATTGGCTTCATTTATGAAGACTTATTTTGGTCGCCAAACGTCGCCAATTTTGGCGAGAATTTGGCGCTAACGGTTATGAATATATAGTTTTATGCGTATGATTGGGAAAATTATTACAATGAAAGAAAATAATTTGCGAGTAGTAATGTGCTGTTTTGTTTCAAAATGTCAGCCACCCTAGAATTTAAAACTGCTCTATCTCAGCCATTTTTTAAGATAGAGGTAAACCAAAAAATACACTGGAATCCTTGTATCAAGGCCTAACACGTAATTAAAAAATAAATTTGAATTTTTAACTTTTTTGTATATTTATTTTAGTTTTAAATTTTTAAATGGCCGCCATCTTGAAACAAAATGGCGGACCAAGCTGGCCAACGAACTCGGTCGAGACATTGGTGAGCTTAATACACACAATTGGTTTCATCGAAATTGATTTATAAATACGAGCGTTATCGTATGACATAGGTCAGATATATATATATATATATATATATAAATCAACATTTGAACGGAGGGTGGTTTTGGGGTCTGGGAGTCATGATCGGTGAAAATATATCGAAATTTTCCGGAACTGCTTTCCTCCGAACGGCTGCAATAGGTAGCTTTATACTCTTTTGTATTGAAAGCTATACCTAATATATTGATTTCCATTCTCAGTCGTTCATCAATTACATCTGTAGCCAAAATCTATAAACTACTACTTGAATACACTTGGGAATTTGAAATCCAATACACAGTTTTGTATATAACCAAAGAAAGAAAAAAAATCCATAGAATTTTTATTAGATCATTTCAAAATTTCAAAGTGAATTCCTGTTCATACTATTATTAACTTCTAGATAACTTAGTTTTTCCAAACAATATCTGAGGATGTTTAATCACACAAGGCAAAGCAGACTGTAATTTTCGCACACAAAATATTTGCCTGCTACAGGACTGCACAACTTAATCACTGAGTCACACAAGTTCAACTGACCCAAAAAAAAGGTGAAACTTATATTCCATATACAAAAGGAAAAGGGTTATAATTTTCAATTTCATTTAAAACATTTTAAGATAAATGCTATTAAATCATTCAACAATATTAATTTCCTTGAAACTTTGTAGATAATTCAGATTTTGATTTATAATTTTACTAATGCAATAAGGAAATTATTACATTTTGCAGCATTCCAAATTTCTGAGATATACTTTTAAAAAATTGAGAAAAACAGAATTGCAAAAACGCTAGCACTCATTCATTGACAGTTATTTTTAACTCGCCTATAAAAGAAGACTTTCACCTGAAATTTTATTGATGTGATAATATTGTCATTATTGCACAAGATCCCTAATTTCATTTATCTTCGACAGGAATTAAGATATAGAATTTCAAAAATCATTATAATTCCAGTACTCACTGATTGATGAAAGATTCTGTAAAACTTATATACTGTTTTTTATATACACCTATAAAGGTCATATTCGCTAGATAGTGTTTTGTAAGTATTACTTACTTGTTTAATTAGTAAACAAAGGGAGAAATTCTAAATCAAACAAATATTTATTACTTGATTTTTAAAATTAATTCCAACTCAAGCCATGTTTTTTATTATTTTTATTTTTTTAATGGCTGTAGCACATGAAAATCTTTTGCCAAACACAACATCATAGTCAACAAAAGTTGCTTGACCTTGCTGAAAGAGAAAATTTTGCTGCATATTCTGGCATAACCAACTATTCTGAGAACATTCATTCTCCCTAACCTAGGGGTGCAGTGATTCAGCGCCCAATCAATGAACCTAGGAAGCTAGGATTTCAGAAACTAAACACCCCAAAGATATGCGAACTTATCAGGCCCATTCAATACACAATAGATAACCCTATAAAAAGTTTGAAGAACCTGTTTATACAACACACAACAAGCTGAGTGAATGTGTTTTGTAAAATGTTTGTTGTTTATCTTCTGTTGTCTGATATGGGCATAATTGAAAGAGTAATTGTTATTGAGATTTTCAGCTGAAATTTTACTGATGTAATAAGATTATTTTTATACAGAATCTTAAAATTTCATACATTTATTTTGCATGCATCTGAAATATATATTTCAAAATTCATACTTTTTGGCATTCAGACTAACAAAGGGACACTGGCTATGTAATGCAACTCAGAAGATAAATCAGATTTTGAGTTGAAAGTTTACTTATGTAATAAAAGACTAAATAAAATCAGTTATTATTAAACAGCATCCTCAATTTTGGAGATAATGTTATAGTATTTCAAACATCACTGATTTCAGTAGTAGTAAATGTTTTATCAAAAAATCTGTTATCAAAATCTATATACTACTTTGGTGCAATAGAAACTTACATATTTGATAAACACCGAGTATTTTGCAAGTAAAAAAAAATAGAGAATAATAATAAATAATTTAAAATTACAACTTTTTTTGATTTATTGCTCCAAAGCATAAGCAAGAAAGCAAGTTTTAATGCAGGGCAAGAGAAAATACCCACAGAGCCAAGCACTGAATTCCAATCAAAAACACACATACTGTCTTACCGTAAGGAGAAAAACTCTGAGAAAATTCTCTCTCTCTGTGGTCACTATAGAAACGGACTCGTCCCCTTAATTTTCGGGTGGTCAGGAGTATTGTTGGCTTTGTTTGTAGCTTTAGGCGCGAAAAAGGGGAGAGGAGAAGGTAGCACTAGCAGTCTGCTTTGAGCTTTTGCCATTGACAGACGGGTTTTTTTTCTGTTCTCTTCTGATTATTGCGCGTTTGCTGTTATATATTTTATTGCTTATTAAACCTTTAATCATTGATTTTGGTCTGTGATTAAATACTACCGGCAGATATTCGTATTCTAAAATGACATCCACATTTAAAAAAGGAAAAACATTGCATTCTCAAGCGCGTGAAATAATAAATAACGTGTCTAATTTCTTTAAGGCAGAGGCTGCTGCAAAATCTTTGAAAATACCAATTTCCCAAGCTACTAAAAGAACAGCTGAAGCAACAAAAGTGTCAGAATCAACGGTGAAAAAAATTAAACGTGAAGTTATCAAATTGGAGCAGAGTAATGAGAAAATTTTGTCTACTCCAGGAAAACACCGCAAAAGACCAGAAATCCGCAATTGCTAATTGATGATTTCAATAAATGTGTTATCCGACAAATTATTCAAGACTTTTATGTTGATAAAAAGAAAGTCCCCTCTATTTCAAAATTATTGCCAATATTGAGAGAAAGAGTTGATTTCAAATGGCAGAGAGAATCTCTGAGAAAAATTTTGCATTTGATGAATTTCCGTTGGAAAAAAAGCAGCAGTCGCAGAAAAATTCTGATGGAAAGGCCTGACATTGTATTTTGGCGAAATCGGTATCTGCGGGAAATGAAAAAACATAGAAATGATAACCGATGCATTGTTTACATTGATGAAACTTGGATCGATAGTAATTTAACTTTTGGAAAATGTTGGCAAGACGAAAAAATTACAGGTATCCAAGTGGACACAAACTCTAAAAATCGCCTTATAGTGGTGCATGCCGGTTCCTCTAGTGGGTTTATTTCTGGAGCTGAACTTGTTTATAAAGCCTCTACAAATGTTGGAGATTATCATGGACAGATGAACTTCAATAATTTTCAAAAATGGATTTTAGAAAAATTGATACCGAATTTGCAGCCGAAAAGCATAATTTGTAAGGATAATGCTCCATATCATATGAAAAAAGTCGATCCCATTCCCACAAAATATTCCTCAAAAACTGTAATGCTTGACTGGTTAATGCTGAAAGGGATAGCACATGATCCAAACATGCGAAAAGCCGAATTATTTGAAATAATAACTAAAAATGCCCCTAAGTCTATCGAATACAAAATAGACACTTTATTAAGAGATGAAGGGCATGAAGTTCTCAGATTACCACCATATCATTGCCACCTTAATGCAATTGAATATGTTTGGTCATCTGTTAAAAATTACATAAGACATAACAACATAACCGGCGATTTAAGTTTGGTAAACTTGCAGTCATTACTTAACGAGGCATTCTCAAAAAATTCTGCAAGTGAGTGGGCAAACATATTGAGAAGATCGAAAATGAGTATTGGGAAAATGACGGACTTATAGAAGATCTCGTGGATAAGATAATTATTGAGGTGGATGATAACGAATCTCATACTGACCACTGATGAAACATCAAATGATGATAGTGAAAGTGATTTCGATGACATCTGGTCTTTAGATTAGTCGAATTCATTTTCATAAAGAAACAAACAAAACAGTCCTTTTGAGGACTACAAAATGGTCCCTTTAAGGACTAAGCTCTTCCCAGGGCTAAAATATGAAAAATAAGAATTACATTAACACACATAATCCACTCGGTAACTTTTATACATACATAGCTTATTTATTCTATAAAATAAATAAGCTTTTTTTTCCTTTTTTTTGCATTGTTAAGCTTTCACCAGGGCTTAATTTTTAACAAAAAAAAGTACCGGAGCCCTAATATTCTGCAGTACTAATAACCGTAGCGTGCCCCCCCCCCTTCCACCGTCACTCCAATCTGCATATTTATATTCCATACATTATGCGTATTTGCAAAATTTAAAGCAATTTTTTTTTCAAGCAAAATAAAAATTTTAAATATATTTATCGCTTGCACCGGGCTCCAGAACCCAGTATTTATGGGCTCCGATGAATTCCGACCAATATTTAAATATTTACTAAAAGTAGAAAAGTACCGGAGCCGGGCTCCGGCGCAATTTAAGCCCTGGCTATCACTACACTTTTATTTACAGTTTCCCTTATGTGATTTCAAAAGGGTGCTGCACCCTGCTTGCCATTATGATTAAAAAAATACCACCCTTCTTGCCTCTCAATCAAAAAAACGACACCCTTACTGTCGTTTGGAATCTAGGGAAAACTGTGCTTCATTAAAAAGAAAATTAATTCCTACAATAAAAACTAATAAAATATAAAACATTTTTTTTTCCTCATATACTGCATAAAACGAAAACGTATAAAACGACAGAAATACCCCGGTTACGATTTTGAGTACGTTCATTTGATTAAATTCTTAGTTTTCCGCACAAGCACGGTAAACATTCCCGGAGTTTTTTCTGCTCAAAATAAAATATGATTTTGAATCGAATAGCGTTTTTCAATTTTCGATAAATGTATTAAATATCGAGTTATAAATAATTGTTATCTCATGACAACTTTTTGGGATTATTGCATACAGAAATTCGGTTCAAAACGTCAATTTTGATAGCATTTTCTGAAAGATCGTATGCCTTTGTCAGAAAATGAAAAGTGCTATTTGATTCTATAGCTTCTTAATATGGAAACTTGAAAGTGTCATGCATTTGCGAAAAAAAAATAGGCATGGATCAGAAAGTAACTACGTAGAGCCTGAGCACAGTCTTAAAGCATCATAGTATTATCGTATAATCATAAAGCATAATGTATCTTAAATTATAATCGATTGATGTCTCATCACCACCTTTCTCAAGCTGTCGAGTTGAAGTGATTTGGAATCGAAATGAGTTTTTCATTTTTTGAAATAAATAAATTACTTATCGCGTTAAAAGCGATTCCTGTCACGTGACGATACGTTTTTACCTTTTCTCGTGCTGCCGTATCTTAAATTCGATTCAAAACGTCGACTTTCACAGCATTTTCTGGAAGAACTCCTGCCTTTATCAAAAAATTAAAAAGCGTCTTTCGATTACCTAGTTTCTAAATAACATCATCTGCCAATTTCATGCGTTTCCGAACAAAAATGAATTAAAAAATATGTCAGAAAGTAGCTCTTTTGGATTTGAGAACAATCTTAATGCCTATAAAAAACATATTATAAAGATTTGATTTAAAATGTGATAGTTTTTGCCAATACATTTCTCTATTTATTATATTATTAAATTCTACTGTATTCGCGTTGTCGAACAGAAGGCATAGTAAAAATTGAGAGTGTCAAACGAATGCTAATTGTGCCAAGTTTGCAACCTGCTGTTATCTCTCACACCTCTCCCACTTGGTATGTTCTGAGGGAGCAACCCTGCTCAGAGTTTTTCTCCTTACGGTAAGACAGTACACGAAATAGGGCTAAGTTATCTTTAAAATATTGCTCGACGAAAAATAATAATATTAGTTTTTTTTTAGTCGATCAAATGAGAATCCTGAAACTTCTCTTATGAAGATGTAAGTCTGTTGAACTGCACTGTGTCAGACAATTAGGAAGACACCGGACAACATCCTTTTAATACATAATTACCAATAAATATATACTAGAATTTATTTTAAAAGTTAAACATGTATTCCTAATATGACAGCCAATAAATCCATCAACAGGAGAGGGAGAGAAGATAAACTTTATCAAGGCTTGATTATTCAATTTTTTTCTAGGAGAGAAGTCTCCCTATCAAGATAGTGAAGAATAAAATAGTTTGAGAGGGAGAAATACACATACATTTAGCCCCACATTTATTTAAAAATAAGTTTAAGTCAGATTTAAGATTTACAATAAAAATTTCGAGATGCTGGCCAAGGAAAATGCCTTAAACCTCAATCCTCAAATGGCTGCCTGTCTCTCTTTTCACTGGCAAGAAAAACGGGAAAGATTTATTTATACAAAAACCAGTTGGTGTATTGAATTAGACATTTTTCACAGGGGAATTTCTCCAGCTATTTGGACAGGAGTGGGAGGGGGTATTTTGATGCTCGGGTATGTATTATTGACTAGTTGGGACAGTAAATCTTGGGATCTGCAAAAGACTTAGAAGTCTACAAAAAGAGTAAAATTTAGCGAGTTGAACACAAGGCTAATTTTTACCAAGCACAGCTCAATCTCCCCAGCTGGGTTATTTTTTGTTTGCAAAACTGAATTTTTATGTTTCACTGTATGACAGCTATACTGAAGTTAAAAATGCATAGTACAGATACAACATAATTTTCTTTCATGTTTAAACTGTCCACTGAAGGAAAATAGGGTAAATGAATATTTATTTATTTAGTTATAATAAACTTCTTAACAAACTTCTGACAGGCTGAAACAGATGCTTTGTTAGAAATTTTCACAAGGTATGTTTTTTTTTTTTATTCTTGAAGCACCAGCGTTGGGAAATTACATAACTAAAACCGTAAAATCACTTTTGTATGTTTTCTCATATGACAACCATACCTCAAGTTAAAGTATGTTATACACATTCAACAAACCTTTCTTTTGCATTTAAAGTGCCCCCTGAGAGGAAATATGATAACCGAATATTAAGAAAATAGATTTATGTTTCCCTCTTTTAATTAAGTTTTTAGAAAAAGCTCCTGCCTCGATTGAACATTTTGGTCGACATTTGACCTATCTGCCAAACACTACACCTTTTTTGTGACTTTCATGAATTTTCCAGATCAAAAATAATATATAGGAATTTGCATTTATTCATTATAACATGCCTTTGCTGAGTTACTATTATAGATTTAAGGAGGGGGGGGGGGGGAGCGTTTTTAACCCTGTATTAGTCAAATGTGTATTTCTGTGGCATAGGCTGCCATTTTCTCAAGTTTTGAATGATATTATAGTCAGTTTGAGAGCAACTGCCACAGGTGAAAACTTGATATCGATGGCAGAAAGGTAAAGGGAGCCTCAGGTTATGAATCTACTTGGTCTAATACTTACAAAAAGAAAATTGCAACTTGTATCACAGTGATACAGATGCAACTAACACATGGGACAAATATCATTAATTCCATTCTTACTTGAATAATTAATTTCCTAAGTGTCACTTAAAAAAAATAATAATAATATTAATCAATATCTAATTTAAATATGAGTCTATTTCTTAATTACTCTAATGAGTTTATTGACAGTTATATAATAACAAAAGCAGTTACATAATATCAAAATATTTTTTTAAAGCTTTTTAACGCATTTGATTTGACCGACTATTCTGATATCCGGCCAAATATTTTTATATTTGATAATACTGAATATTCAGTACATCCCAAAATTGCACACTGTAACTATTTCAACATAAATCTATTTCTACAAGCTGCTAATATGCATATACTGAATTTCAACACATTCTTGTAGTTAAATTTTAAAAAGTCACCAGCACTAGAGTGAGACCATACAATCATTAAAAAAAAAAAAAAAAAAAAGAAATTTAGAAAAATTACTAATAACTGTAACAGTGGTTTCAAATATTTAGTGGAATATTTAAACAATTTATTTAATCCTTTTCTAACATTAATAATGTTTCTCACTGAAAAGAATTATGAAAACTTTTCTTAAATCTAAACTTTGAAGTAATGGATTTAACTATGAAGACATTCCCTGCATACACAAACTCAAATTGGCTCAATTTCAAGTATTAAAGATCTCCAGAACTTATTCACAAAATATTTGTAAAAATGTACATAGAGGCTAATTAGAGGGTCTAGATTTGTAGTCTGACACTAAAATTAGGTGTCAGTATTGAAGATTTTAAAGTTTAGTTCCTATTTTAATATTTATTGAGAAATCTATACAATTGAATTTAAATAGATTTAAGTATACTAAATCTATTTAAATATGTGGATTTTTAAAAAGACTATTCAAATTAACTGGTACTTTTAACTTTTCTCGGTGATAATTTGGTGATAAACTAGCATACTTTTTTATTTTAAACAACTTTAAAAACTTTATGAATAATCTATAGAAGGGCTGTCTAAGGTGGCGCCTTGCCGCCCTTTTCAAATGTTTCCTTTTATTTAATTTTTCTTCTTGTTTGTTACTTTTTTTCTTTATTTTTTACTAACATGCAATGGGTATCTTTTCTCTTTCAAAGTTCTAGATAAAAAGGGAAAAAATTCGAAATAAAAAATAAAAGCACATTGTAACCAGTAATAATTTTTTAAAATGCGATAATCAGTGAATAATAGTAGTAAGATTTGGAAAGATTAAAAGACATCCAGTCTACTACTGGCGCTGAGGATATTAATTTAAAAAGTGATAATGATGTAAATACGTGGTCACATGTTAGTTCAAAATGATTGTTAAAAAATAAAAAATATTAATCAAATGGAAGATTATTCCATGCAGCTAAATTCCATATTTGTTTTCATCAGAACAATCTTTTTTGTTGGAAATGAAAATTTTCTGATTCGTTTTTCGTTTAATCTGTAACTTAATTCAAATTAGCTGACATTTTTGTGTTTGATACTTTTTGTGAAAGAGGCTGCGATTTATTTCCTTATGTGAATTATTCTAAAATAATGGCAAAACGACAAAGGACATATTTTTAATAATGACTGGGGGAGCAAATATTTTTTTGTCGAATGTAAAGGTAATCTTGTGTGTTTAATTAGTAACAATGGTGTTTCCATTCCTAAAAAAAGCAATATTGAACATCATTATAGTACAATGCATTCAAATTTTCACTTAGATTTTCCCCTGAATTCAGAAGTAAGAGGAAAAAAATTACAAAAGTTAAAATCCCTTTTAGCTGGTCAGCAAAAATGTTTCTACAAAACTATGATTCAATCAACAAATGTCACTGTTGCATCATTTAAAATCGCCCATTTACTAGCTAAGAAGAAAAAAGCTTTTAGTGATGGGGAAATCGTAAAAGAGGCAATGTTTTGTGTAGTTGAATCTCTCTTTGATGAAATGAAAAATAAATCTGAAATAATCTCATCCACAGAAAAACTTCAACTTTCACATCAAACGGTAGGCAAGAGAGTTGAAAAGATTTCTCGTGATTTGGAATCTCAAGCACAATCTGACCTGCAAAAATGTGAACGATATTCATTGCAACTGCACGAAAGCACAGATTTATCTGACATTGCGCAGCTAGCTATCTTTGTACGAATGGTATTTTCTGATTTCAGCATAAAAGAAGAGTTCATGTGAATACTCCAGCTTCATGGGCATACAACAGGAGAAGATATTTTTGATGTTTTTAAAAGTTTTATAAAAGAAATAGGCATGCCT
This sequence comes from Maratus michaelseni, assembly GCA_963931845.1. Taxonomy (NCBI): domain Eukaryota; kingdom Metazoa; phylum Arthropoda; class Arachnida; order Araneae; family Salticidae; genus Maratus; species Maratus michaelseni. Next base: position 259,195,321 of record OZ007589.1, on the reverse strand, counting down.
AGGGATAAACTAGCATCTATCACAACGAATGGAGTTAAAGCGATGGTCGGAAAAAATAACGGGTTTCTCACGCTCTGCGACAAATATGAAACATTTCCAGATTTTCTGACTTATCATTGCATTATCCATCAAGAGGCTTTGTGCGGAAAAGTACTCAAATTTGAACATGTTATGAATGTTGTCGAAAAATCATACATTTCATCAGACGGTCTTCCACTTGCCATCGCTTGTTTAAGGTCATATTGCAAGACGCAGAATCTGACCAACAAGATGTATTACTATAAACTGAAGTAAGATGGTTAAGTAGAGAGAAAATTTATAAAGCACAATGTAAACACATTGATAAGTTACGTTACTATCGAGGTGCAATAAATCGAAATACAGCTTCAAAACATTAAAACTGTAACATGTTAAAATTTCATGAGCTTTCGGCTAAACATTAGCCTTCCTCAGATGAACAACAAGCAATCGAGGAGACGCCGCTCCGAAATGGCGCGTTTTGGACAGGCTGGGAATGAGCGAAACCAAACAGACATAAAATGAAGGGGTGACTGAAGTCCGGATGATACCATTACAAGCTGGGTGGGGGGGGGGGGGGTCAGGAGAAACCGAAAACCCCAGTGATACCTAGTATATTGTACCATAAACGAGGGATCTGATAAGATAATACATCATTACATGCATTATCACCTCTTTTCAAAATCTCTAGGGACTCTCTGATTATGCAACTATTATACTGTGAACCTCGTGAAATTATTTTAGCTTTACTGAAAAATACATCAATATCTTTGGCCTGATTTAATCTGGATAAGGCAGTGGATAATTTACCTTTTTTCATATCAGCTGTATGCTCTTTAATCCTTTCTTTTAATTTGCGAGTTGTCATGCCTATATATGAATATATTTTAGAACTGCCATTAACTTTAAAAGGAATAATATAAATGCCAGACTTATCTCGGTTATCAATAGGGTCAATCATTCTATGTACCAAATATTTAAGCTTGGTTGGGGGTTTAGCGATAAGAGTTACATTATATTTCTTTAATGCGTATTTAATGCGGGATATAATCTATACTGTAGAATTTTGAAGATTGCATATCTTTTTTAACTATCGTAGCTTGTTTATTTCTGTACTCATAAATTAACTTATTAATAAATTTGTTTGAAAAACCATTTTCATATGCAATCACTTTAATTTTGTTCAACTCCTCATTTAAATAACATTCTGAACTAACCTCAAACGCCCTTTTGATATAAAACCGATATGCTGCTGCTTTGTAATTAAACGGAACATTACTATTGTATGATATTGTGTTATTGGATCTGCAAGGTTTTCTATAAACTTTCCTATCAATGCTACGTGTTGAAATATTTTTAATAAGTTCTATATCTAAAAATGGTAATGAAATATTTTCTTCAATTTCACAAGTAAATTGTATATTTCTATCTATACTGTTAGCATGCGCCAGAAAATCATTTAATGCAGAGATACCGTGATTCCATATGAGCAGTATGTCATCGACATATCTAGCCCATAATGCAGGTTTAAAGGGGGATGTAGAAATTATACGTTTTTCCAGAGGTCGTAATTTTAATTCTGCCAGTAATCCAGAGAAAAGCTTGAATTGTGGATTTCAAAAATGAGACAAGGATCGCTTTCTCATTTTCCAAATTGAATGTCAGTGGCTGTTAAACACAATTCTGAAGGAATAAATTTTGAATGATTTGTCGATAACCTCGAGACACTTCTTGACGATTTTAATGGGCAATTTGTTGAATTTTCAGCGATTGAAACTGATGCAGTGTTTTTAGCAAACTCTTTTGCTAAAATCGACGTTACCAAAATTGCGGGATCAATTAATTGCCTTTAACTTCAAAATTGACCAAGTGGAAGATCTTGAATTAGAAATTATAACTCTTCAAAATGACTTAATTTTGAAATCACATTTCAAAGATAAAGAATTTTGGAATTTGGTAGATAAAGAAAAATACCCTTCACTTCGTAATGTTGCCCTGAAACTTCACTCGTGCTTTGGCTTGACTTACCTATGTGAATCTCTTTTCTCTACAATGAAAATTGTAAAATCCAAGAATCGATCATCGCTGAGTGATACGCAACTAGAAAACATTTTATGTGCAGCATGTTTGAACTACATTCCAAATTTTTCTGCTTTAGCACAGGAAAGTCAGTGTCAAATTTCTCATCAATAGGTAAGAATAAAGACAAATTTAAAAATTATTTTCTTTAAAACAATGTTTGTATGTTCTTTTTTCTACTTGAAGCATAAAAATGTTTTGTCCATTTCCCTGAAATAATTTTTTTTTATATAGGCGTTCTCAGAGTTATATAATGTACATTTAATGATAATGCTCCTTCATTGTACGGGACTTATGGTTACCACAATGACTATAAAATATATATATGTCATGTAGACGTGAGTGTATCGCTACTATAGTGAGATAACAAATAAGTATGCAACTGCCCACTCATTTGAATAATGGCGGCCTTCATTGCTTGTCACCAGCTGAGATGCGCCCCTGCTTACTAAAAGGTTGGACAGGCCTGATCGATAGGAAGTATTAAATGCTTATTTTGTTTCCATGCACAGAAAAATAGGCTAGAATAAATATTTACACTAAGTTTTCAAAATAAAGATAAATAAAGGAATGAAGACACAAATGAAAAGCATAAATCAATATTTTGTCTCTGAACATCAATATTTACTATTTTTACAACATTGAAAATAATCTGTATTTTATAAATACTGAACTTCTATAACCCTCTGAACATTTGAGGGTTCTCTGACATTTTTATAAAAATGATTATCAAACTTTAGTTAAATTGTATTTCTTTTTGTGGTTTGATGTTTAAAATAACTTTCATTTTCCTTCTTCCTCTATATTTTTTAAAACAGAAACATAAGTCTGTTAAAAAATATTTTGGTCTACAGGTAGATCAAGTTGTTTTCGAGAAACAGAAAATTGCAGGAAGACTGCTTAGAGGATTAAATAAAATATCTGCAGATTACAAAAAGAATTGTGAGGAATTATATACTTTATATATAAATTTAAAAAGTTACACACAGACATAATATATATATTTTTTTAATTTGCTAACTATTTACAACTTTTTAAGCAAATTTTGTTGGTTTAGTTTGCATCACAGAACAGAATTTTATTTGTTTATTTTTTTTAATTTCATTTTATTGAATCAAATTTTGATATGTAATTATATAATGATACAATTTATTACAATATAATATATGAGAACATATGTTATAAAAATAATATTGACAATTTTTTTCTTCTTTTCATTACGAGTTTCCTCAGATAATGAGCATATAATTTTGAAATGTAAAATTATTCTAAGTACTTTACTGTAACATGGAATTTAAGAATGGTAAAATAAATGTAAATACAAAAATATACAAATTTAAAATAACTTTTATTTTCTTATAACATATGCTAAGATGTAACAACAATATAGGCAACATGGTCAGTGCAATACAGCTTAAACAACAATTTGTCTAATAAACAGCACCTGCAAGAGAAAAACACTGTTTAATATCATACAATTGTGTCTGCATCATTAACATGGAATATAATTAAAAACCTCATTATTACTTTTTTAGCATCAATATAGCTTTTAAAATATGCAAGTGTTGTATAGTTTTCACCAAATACACTACACACGTAAAGGGCAAAACTGTGAAATGTTGTTAGTAGCAAATGGCCAGTAGTAGCTATTTCATTAGCGGCCACTTTTTTAAATGAGTATTCATTTCAATAAACTTTTGTTAAAATATCCATTAGTATTAATCTAAAATTAAATAGCCCAAATAAATAAGTTGATATTAATAGTCAAGAGTGAAATCATTGATAGGAAAAATCACATAGGACATCCATGAAAATTTTACCCTCTCCTAGTCAGTGTTTGGTGATAGCTATCAATGTATATATCTAATATTTATTTCCAAAATATCATGTTTGATGTTTTTATATATTTGATATTTATTTTCAAAGTAATGTGCCATGATATTTTCAGTCAAAACAAGTGTAAATGATTTTTTCAACTGTTATTGACTGTGTCGTTCTGAAAACAAAGAAAATTTTCCTCTGGTACTGACTTTTTTAATCAAAAGAGGAAAAATATCTTTGTCATGCTTTATGTTTGAAGCTGAATTTTTAAATGTAGAACAAAGTTCAATTTCATGTGGGACAATATTAACTTCAACCATTGAAAGATAAACTGTCTAATTTAGATAACCAGTTATTTACAGTTTCATTAAAAAGAATATTTTCTGATTTTGGTTTAGTTCAGTTTAAACTGCAGAACAGGTAAAGTAATTAAAAAGCAGACAAGCTTACATTTATGTTCATATTTTTCAATTAAATATATATATATATATATATATATATATTTTCTTGTACAGGGTGTCTATTCCAGTTCAGTAACGAATTTCCGTGACATTTCCAGGTTTTCCATACCAATAAAAAAAATTTCCAGGTATCAAGATTGTGGTGATACACACAAAAAATCTTAAATTGTGAATTTGAGAGTGGAACTTTCAAAACTGATTCTGAAGCACAAATTACTGATTTGTTACATAATTTTTTGCAAAATTTACAATTTGTTGAACACTTTACACGCTAAACATTTTGCAGATACACACTGTTAGCATCAGGTTCTATCCATTTTGTCAAATCAGGATGAAATTCTTTATCACATCAGTCATAGTTAAATACAGATTGCTTTGACATATTTTAATACAAATAATAAATATTCAATTAATTAAGCTAACAAAACCCCAATCCTACAACATTCAGTCAAAAGTTTCGGTGAAGCTGGGACAGAAATTCTTTGAGTTACAAAGACGGACTGAAAAGGTGTAGTCAAAATGATTTGCATGAGAGGTGAAATACTCTTTACAGTACTTATAAAGAGCAAAGTTTGAATTTAATGGCACTGCAATTTCAAATCTTTAGTTTTATAAGAAACGTTTTCCTATTTTTTTCTTAGAAGTTTCAAAACTTTCTAACTTTTTCTCAGAATTTTCAAATTTTCCTGACTTTTCCTCAGAAATAGTAAATTTCCCTGACATTCCCCTGACTTTTCCAGTCCATATAAATTTCCCTGACTTTTCCAGTCCATATAAATTTCCCTGACTTTTCCAGGAAATCCAGATGGCTAAACACCCTGTTATATGAAACATAATTTTCTTGATACTTGATACTGCAACCTATAGTTTGTTTTTTTGATGAGTGAAAAAAAAAAGTTTAACTTTGCAGAAAATTGTTTCAGTTTTCGATTTGTTGATCTTCGGTTTTGATGCAAGTAAAAAGGAAAGAAAGAAAAAAGATATTTAGACTATTGTATTGTTAAGGTAACATGTTAAGTGTAATATCTAATATGTTTTAGTTTCTAATTTGTATTAAGTCTTGAAAATATTTTTAATCAGCAATAAGTTGGCTATTTTGAAAACATCGGGTACATATATAAAAAATACTATCAAAATATCAGGATGTTTTAACACCATGCTCCTAGTCAGCAGTACAATGGTAATAGATCAGCAAAGAAAATTGTTCACAGATTTTTCGGTATTCAAGAGACAGAAGAGTGAATTGATTGCAAATCTTTTGAGAAACAATATGAGGAGGAGTAGCAGCTTTGGAGCATATGGGGTGCATTTTAGGGAAATTTTCAAATAAGAAAGATGCTTGTTAGCAGATAAGTTTTAAATAGCCTCTTTTTTCATTTAGTAGCCTTGTGGCCAGTGACTGCCACTAATTTTGCCCTTTAACTATAAGTCATGATAAGTTAATATTATAACAAATTATTTCCTAGACAATGAAAATCCACGAAAAGTATATTTACCTGTCTCCAAGATGAAGTTTTTTTGGCCTGAAATTAAGGTTTAAAAAAATTATAATAATTTCATAAGCATTGTATATGAATAACTTCCTAAGGTTTTTCATGCATTTTTATTAATGATTGTTCACTAAATCTGTAGCTACAAACAAAGCATTAATTGGAAAAAAAATAAATGTAAAAAGGTTAACCACTCACGTACATAGAAACTAGTTATAAATCCAACATGTGAACTTTTTACACTAATGCGGCAGGATTCTCAATTTAAAAAGATTCAATTTATGAGACTTTTTAATTTTCTTTCCCTTAAACTTTATTTTAAATTAAAATAGCACATTAATATACTAATGTAAATGTGTTAATATACAGAAAATAATTCATTTGTCATTGTAAAGAACTTGAAAATAAAAATATAAATCATTTTAGCTAATCCTGATGCAAAATATTTTTGGTTATTGGGTACTTTTACGTTAAAATATTTACAAACTAGACTGAATAGTTTGAAAAAAACTATAACTTTAAAATAAAAGAAAGAAAGAAAAAAGATTATTGAAAAATAATTAAATAAGAAAGCTGAAAGACATTTCACAATGTTGAAAAATTACTGTATTAAATTAGCTTCAAAAATCAAAAGAAAAGGTGCTTGAAAAACATTTTCCTGATTAATGGAAACTTGCCATACTAAACAGAAAAATAGAAAACACTTGTTAAAATATAGTGATACCTTGGCTAACAAAGATAACTTGCACTGGAATCTAATTTGTTAGTCAAAATCTTTGTTCATTGAAAAATGCCTCATAGCTGAAAATGCAATTGTATTTTTCTTGTGTATGAATTATTTTTAAACAAAATAAAAATATATTTTGAACTTGAACTAGATTTTAAAAGATTTACATTTATTAAAAAAAAAAAAAACCTCATATAAAGTGCACATGCTTTGATAATTTAACATTTGAATGTATCAACACAAAATAGAATAGAAAAAACAATTTCTGTTCATGTTGTTACTTAGATCTAAGAGCAGAAATTCTTTGAGAAAATATTTTTCCATGCAGAACAGACATAAATTAGTCGAAGCCGAATTTTACAACTGAACTTAAAAGGTCCACTTTCTATTGCTGCACTTCACAAGCGCTATTGAACTACTTATAAAGGTTTACATATAATAGAAGAGTAAAAACAAAATATGCACAGTTCTCTGAAGTAGTTTCACATTTTGTACAATCACATATAACAGGGACGGCAAACCATTTCATATCCGTGAGCTGAATTTTTTCAAAAAATATTTTCCGTGACCATAACATGTGTCAACAGCTAAAATAATTTTGTGGATCAAAATTAATGAATCAAAAATAAGGTAACTGGGGGTAGTACAGCCATTCTTGTTTCAAACTAAAGCTGTGATGGTTGTGATAAAGTTAAAAAAAATTAAATACACACTTATTATAGTGCTACCTTGCAACTATACTTTTGTAAAGTTTTTTTCCCCCCTTTTGATTTTCACTTTCAAATTTAAAATTTTGGAAAACATCTTTATATAGTACTGTTTGTCGACCACAAGAATAGCTCCCGCCAAAAAGTCTAGTTAGTGGCGGTCGCTATAGTAACAAGACCTATCCATTTCGAATGGGGAATACGCACGTTAGGAATTGGCGGAATAAAAGGTTACCCTACGTCATTCTTCTTCTCGGATCAGCAGTTGCACGCGTTATCTTATTTTTAATTTAATTTTGCTTTTTAAATTATTTGTTCCCATTTGTTTAAATAATTTTGCTAATTTGTTAAAGTGGAAAGATGCTCTTTCAGCTTAGGAAAGGTGAAGTCTTGAAATCGCAAGCACATAAAATCGTACATAATGTTGCAGAATTTTGTTCCAGCGAAGCTTCATCTAAAGCTGTATTAATTCCTCTCCTGAACAAGTGGAGTTTCTGAAGCTACAATAAAAAAAATAAGAAATTAAGTTTCTCCATTGAGCTCATCGACAGTTTTAAAATCACCTGGTAAACATCGTAAAAGACATAGTGAAAAAAAACTGAGAAATAGACGACTTTGACAAATGCGTTATAAGTCAAACGATTCAAGACTTTTATATAAGAGAAAGAAAAGTACTATTTCTCAGAAAATTATTACCCGTGTTGAAAGAAAAAATTGGATTTTCGTGGAAAAGAGACACATTGTTCAAAGTCTTACATTCAATGAATTTTCGATAGAAAAAGTGCATGAATAAAAGAAAAGTTCTCATGGAAAGACCAGATATTGTTTTTTGGAGACACAAATATTTGAGAGAAAACTTATCTCTGAGGTTACTTCGGCAGAATGGGCAGCACATTGAAAACACGTGGAAATCGTTGAAAATAATTACTGGGAAAAAGATGGACTGTTAAAGAATTTATTGGACGAACTGTCATTTAACATTAATACCGGCGATTCTGATTCAGAAGAAACCGAGACTTCTGAGAGTGATTTAGAGGACTTTCACATGCTTGAATAAAATTCTAAAAGTTTAGAAGGTATTATTATTATTTATATTTCTAATGATAAAAAAATTTATCCATCCTTGCAAATTGTTTGAAAATACATGCTGAAATTTATAATAATCACTGAAGTTCGGTCATTGTATTAATAATTTAAAGTCATTGATAATTACTAATGGCTATGAAAATATTAATTTTGAAACAATTAAGTTAATTTAATTTAATTTTTAATGTAATAAATTTCATGATTAATTCATAGTGATTCATATTTTATTTTCATTTGTAAAATCTAAATATTATCATATAAATAATATATGAAATAGTTTTCTCTCACTCGATGAATCGATTAAAATAATTACAAAAAAAAGTAATAATAATAAAAAATCACCAAGACCCCCTCAAGGCGCTGAGTAAACCAATGTGAATGCCTATCTTCTCGCTTTCCCTGTCGAAAATGGAGCGAGTCTTGTTTCCACGGCAACAGAAAGGCCCAGACTTCTTGGCGAGAGCTATTCTTGTGATCGACAAACAGTATCTACTCATTTAAGTAACATGGCCAGTGATGATAATTCGGCCACTTTCTTATTATTTTCATTAGATCCATTTCTACCAAGCATTCTTCGCCTAAGCAAAGAGGGCAATGCAAAAAAAGACAACTTTATTTCTATTTGAAATGAATCAAATGCAAATAAAATAATTCAAAAAAGCAAATTAAACATTCCAAAATTTTGACAAAAATTGAACCGGTCAGAAATTATTGAAAGCACCTCTGAATTCCTAATAAAAGTGACATAAAATTCTAATGGCTGCTCAAAATTCGGAATCTTGGTATGTAAAACTCTGTTTTGTCATATAATGAACAGAGGAAAGTATATTCAACTAGGTAAATTATATCCAATGGTTGGAGTATCATAGTTGAGATTTTTTCCAACAGAGAGTACTGGTCCCGGCATATTTTCTCTCTGTTGGTAAAAATCTCAACTATGATACTCCAAGAATTGGATATAATTTTGTTTTGTTTTTTTCGAAGTGGACATTTTTCTCTACAGCTAGATTTCTAAAAGCTTGCGATTCTTGCACAAACCATAAATGATTTGGAAAAAAAAAAAAAACAGCATATATCATTGAATAACAATTAAAAAACCTAATAAATTCAGTGAATTACAATTTTTCAATTCAGTAACTGCACAAAAAGATACAAGCCTCAAAGTGTAAAGGACAAAATTTCTTGTTTTTACCACTATTTCAAAACAATTACCTTCATGATATATTTCTATTGCATATGTTAAAGAAATTTACCCTTAAGATTAATGATTGGGGATACTGGTAGGAAGAGTAAAATTGCTCCTGTATGCTTCAAGCCTTAAAGGTAATCATACCAGATCAAAATAAAGACTGTTTTTTAAACAAAGCAAACCCTTCCACGAGAAAGGTTATTCAACAAATCCTGCTTGGATTGCAGATGTAGTTTCTTCTTAGGTAGTGGAACCATTTGTTGGTAAATGTTGAACTTTAATGGTGAAACTGCCAAGGAGCCATAATTAGCAGAACTAGTCATATTACCCTCAGTCACCTTACATGCATATTTGTTTATAAGGATTAAAAAATATGTTCAGCATGTATGTATTGCACTGTAATAATTATAGTAAAAATTATATTTTAGAAAGTAATAAAAAACAGTAAATGCTATTTCTGTTTTTTGCATCTTGCATGTCAAATAATTAATATTGGGTTCATACCTATATACTTCTAATGAAATGCAAACTGAATTGGAGTCATCTTCCAAGTGGCTTCTATTTCAGTTTTTCATATCATTCATTTCAGAAAATAATGACTAGCAGGCATAAGCAGAGGGAAAAAATGTCAACATGGCATCATTAAGTTACCATAATTTCATCATTGGCATTCTTGCTTTATATTGCCTGATAATCCTTATTTTCGATATTTTCCTAATCTCAATTCAATCATTTGTATGGGTTTAATCAATTGTTGAGCCCATGTTAAAATAGATTGGAATTCATTAGGTTGTATTTGAATTATTATAGTTTAATAATAATAACAAAATTAGACAAGCTCATCGTGTTTTGTGTAATTTCATTCTATTTCGAATTAAAGCTCAATCAGCGCTGTGCTAAAAATATTCTATTGTGTGCCATAAGTTTGCCATCCCTGTCATATAAGTTCATTATGTATGAGAGGGATAACATGCAAATAAATCCATTAAAACATTTGTTATGAAAATCAAAAAGCTTTGCTATCCGAAACATTTGTTAACAGTTGGCAGAGGCATTCATTAGCTGTGGTATCAACATATGCAGGTAAATGGGATAAAACAACTTATACAAAGAGATTATAACAACACTGGCTTACAACCTATGACATGCACTGTACTGTTAATGATTTAAAATTGTTGCATGCTATAATACCTTACCAAATAGAGATAAGTTCTTAAGCTACAAACATATTTTAAAATTAAAAGTTAAAAGTTAAAAACTTATTTACATTACAATAGAACATTGTTTATGCTTTTTAGGTGCGTTCGTAATTATATAAATACGTAGCACCTATAGTCGTCGTTTGGTCCGTCCGTCTGTCTGTCCGTCCGTCTGTCTGTCTGTCCGCATATAACAACGCAAAAACTACCCAACCAAATGGTTTGCAATTTAAAATATATTATCTTTGCAGAATTTTGTCGAGACATTTCAAATTTTATTAAAATCGAATCAAAACTTTAGGAGATATTAATAAAAATATTTATTAAGAAATTTGAATTTTTTTTTTTTAAATCGGTGCTTTTTTGTTATAGGAGCTTCCGAGGTTGAATCTTCAAGCGACCGAGATGCTTATTTTATGACAGAAATTAATCTGCAGACGATAAAATTCATTTCACAGAATTAAAAATCATCAAGATCTGAATATTTATATAACTAGCTGATACATATATATCTGAATATTTATATAACTAGTTAAGATATTTGTATGAACAGTGTCATAAAATATATATTTAACTAGCTGTTTAACCCGTTCTACGCACGGGAGATCATGAATTTAATTCTAAAACGTGCGTACGAACGCACCTCGTTTGTAACGTTTGACGTACAATTTCCAACTTGTTTCATTTGTGTGAGCTTTACATTTATATTGTTTCACTGTAGTCTTATATTGTCAATGTGGTTTAATCCTATTTATTTTTACAGTAAAGTATATCTTATCTAGTGTATAATTTATTCCATTTAACACTTCTTTCTTTAGAATTAGATAACTAAATAATTTGCCTTTTATTTTTTCCTCATTAAAAGTATCAGTTGCACAAAAATTGTACAGTGATAGTTTAGTTATTGAATAAAATAATATATGAAAGCTTCAAAATGTCAGAAAAATAGATAAATAGGACCATGCATTTTCTGTTCTATACAGCAGCTCTGTTCACTGTGAACAAATTTGTAATCATTTTCTGTTAAATTACTAATTTAATCCCTCAAAACTTTTTATTTTACTCTTAAAAAAAAACACTTAGTAAAATTTGTTACTTAAACAGAATTGTAAAATTAAGGGGATGATAGACGTTCAAATTAAGAATAAGCTCAAAGTAAACATTATATAAAACCTTTGAAGAGAATTTGTTGGACAGATTTCAAACAGTAAATTTTTTATTTAATTTTTAAAAAAAGGCATCCAACAGTTGACACTTTTTCTCTATAATTATTCTTCCTAAAATGTTGCATCCAACAGTTGACACTTTTTCTCTATAATTATTCTTCCTAAAATGTTGCAACACTCAGACAGTAAATTAGCAAGTAAAAATGTATTTAGATAATGTGTTATTATTCATTTATTACAATCTTTTCCTTAGAACAACTACGATTACATTAAATGGCAACAATTCTATTTGCAATTTCCGTGTTAAATGTTATTAAACAATTCAAAACAAATTAAAATACATAGCAACTCAGATTGTTTTATACTTTTTTTTTAAAAACTTTTAAACATGACATATTTTATTCAATTCTATCAAAGAACAAGCTTTTCAAAATTCAGTCAATCATTCAGGCAATATTTACAGAGAGAAAAAACTGAAAATATGAATAAGTAAAATAGTAACAAGCAAATTTTCATGATCAAATGCAAAAATTTTACAACCAGTCTCAATTAATGCTTTCTATTAGAAAATTATAATTAATAAATTAATATCATCCTAGACACTGAACAGAGAGCAAAAAGAAAAAGAACACCTCCCCCCTACATTTAAATCTCCAAATTGTCTTCTTTCAATTTATGTTATAAAAATAAGCTTAGGAGATAGTCTTCATAGTGAAACTGTATGAAACTCTAATATTTACAATACGAACATCTAATTTTGATGTCATATTTGGGTTTGTTGGTAAATTTTACCTTAGAATAACACACAGCAAGTCATTTGGTGAAGTAGTTTAGGAATTAGGAAGGTTTAAAGTTTGGAACTGCTAACATTAAATTCATTAGTAATTTCAAAACGGAAAGTTTTTTAAACATAATAATTCAAAAACTACTCAATGGAACGAGCTATAATTTTTAATCATACACATATTTGAAGCTTCTAACAATCGATTTCTATTAAAAAATTTACAGATTAAATGGCATTCATAATTGTTTCAAAAATTTTTGAAAAAAAAAAAAAAAAAAAAAAAATTTGGAAATAAATTTTTGAAAAAAAAAAAAAAAAAAACACAAATTGTAACTTATGAATTTTTAACAGAAATTGATTTCTAGAAGCTTCAAATATGCAAATCGAAAATTACATCTCATTATGCTAAGTATTTTTTGAGTTATGTTCAGAAAACTTCCTGCATTGCAATCGGTTTTGCAACGACTACAAATGAATTTAGCATTAGGAGTACCAAAATTTAAACCCTCATAATTCCTAAACTACTTGACCGAATGACTTCTTATTTCACAGGCTTGAAGTAAAACTTACCAAAAAAGTTCAATAAGATGTCAAAATTAGGTTGTCATATAGAAAATTTTGTTTGGTACAATTTCACTATGAAGACACTTAAACTTATTTTTATATTTGTATCATAAATTGAAAGAAAACATTATTTCCAGTTGAATGGCTATTTCTGTTATTTACTCTGACAATCTAGAGATTAAAATGTATGGAGTGGTTTTTTTTTTGGACCGATTGTACATTAATAATATCTAATTTTTCTATACAACACACACCAGCAATAAAAACTTTAAAACAGAGAAAAGAAACTTTTTCCTTGTAATAAAGCAGATGGCAGCTTTCCATATGTTTATAAACCAAGGGCTTAACAACTTTAATGATTATAAAGGGAGCCAGAGAACGACAAAATTGTTGGAGCACAAAAACTTACACAAATGTTCTTAGTATTGCATTAAAAAAAAAAAAAAATTTAAAAGTAGACATGGACATAAAATACTTTTTCTAAAAAATGTTTTGAGAAAAATATGTACTAGATCCAAAATTTCTGGATATTTTGAAAAAGGAAAAAAGTTTTTTTTTTTTTCTTTTGGAAAAATTGGAAAATTTGCACAAAATGATCTCTTATAAATAAAAGCGTTTCTTGTAATTAAAAAAAAAAGAAACATAAAATAAACAGTTTAGATTAGAAACATAAAATAAATATTTCTTAGGATTATGAACACTAAAATATTTCACTTTACATGAATATTTAAAATAATAAATGAATAAATAAAATTAATGGTATTTACTTTTTTAAATTTAGTCTTTCAGATTGTGTACAGCAGTTTTTCTTGCTTTATTTTTTTCTATTTTATTTTTATATATATTATTCAAATGTTAAAATAATCATTTCAGTAGCATTTTTAGTTTAATTGAGCTTAAAAGAAATTAAAAATTTAACGGGGGAAAAAAACACTTATAGCACACTGCTATCATTACAGTTTGAAACAAAATTTGAACTGTATTGTACATCTCATGTACAAAGTACAGTAAAATCTCCATAATGGTCAATCCTAAATAGCTGAAAGCTCTACTCAGAGAACACCTACATATTTGTATATTTTTACCTTTGAACGGCAGACACCTCCGAATAGCAAATAAATTTCATGGTCCTGAGCTATTTAGTATTAAAGAGATTTTACTGTATTTCTTTTTAATTAGAATATAAGTGCTGCCAAGCAACATCTTCTTGATATTTATTTATTTATATTAAAAACAAGTAATATAAAAACAATTTTTTAAGTCAATTCCTACTTTTTAATCATAAATATATAAAATAAACCTGTGCAGCATTAATGTCCCACGCTATCTTTATTGAACATTATTTTATAATCATCGTTGCGGTATTTTATTTTTTGTTGGCATCACAAATTTGAGATAAATCTTTCATTTCATTTATGAAACAATGGGAGAAGTTTTTTTCTCCCATGTAAAAATTAAAATTAATTAATTAAATTTACTGAATGAATTAATATTTGAAAAAACTGTATTAAATTCAATTGTCATCCAGTACAAGTTTAAAAAAAATTATTTGAACTTGAATGGATCAATAGAAAATATTTTATTAACGATTGAAAATTCCAACAAGATATATATATAGAGAGAGTGTGAGCTAATAGTATGAATTTAATAATAGGTCTAACGGATCTGTACTTAAGGTAAAGGCAGACAAAAAGACTAAAAATAATTCCAGCTGCATTTTATTTATTTATTTTTTTTTTTTTAAGAATTCTAGACTTTATTTTTATCTATTTCTGGAGATTACTATACATAGAACAGAACAACAAAAATAAATGAAATTTTCAAATGATACCAAGTTATATTAAGTTATCAACCTTATCATTTTCATTAATTGGATTATTAATAAAATTTTGCATATGAATTTTCATTTTAAATGAGCAGTAGTAGTACTAGTTACCTTACAGATAAGGTTAATATTTTGAAATGGGAGATGGAATGTTTTCATGAAGATGAGAAAATGTGAAGAAAAAACACCAGAATGAACTATTATAAAAATTTAAATATAATAAAATATTTCAAAAATGAAATTTAAATTTTCCAATTTTTCCAAGTGAACAAAGGAAAAAAAAACTCGTTTTTTCCTCAAAATTTCTGCAACTTTTCCTGAGCATTCCAATCGTTAACAAAAACAGAAAATCACATACACATACCTACAAAAGAATTTTCACTATGAAATTTGGTTTTTCAAAATTAATTAATTGTTTTGATTAATTGATTTATCGATTTAGTTCAACTACAGAATATGATTTTTTGGTTCACTAATACGTCACATGAAAAGAGCTTATACTAACAAATCATTTTGCTTTGTACATAACAAAAAACGCTGAAAAATAACCTAATATCAGAAAAGGCGAATTTGTGTCTTTTATTTATAAGCAAGTTAGTAAACAATATTAATGAATTAAAAGTTACTATAATATGGAAAAATAAAAAGAAAGCAAAAGCAAATTATGATACAATCCAAATTTTCAGCTTATGATCTTAAAAAGATGTATGTCGTATGTGCATACATAAATTTAAAAATAACATATAATAAAATATATTGACAAAATAAAATAATTAATTGGAAATGATAGCAGCAAATTATATGAAATAAAATAATAATACTGATTTCTCTTACAATGGCACATAAATATAACAAATATATTCAATATAAAAATGAAATTTTAGAGAAAGCACAGAGCAGAAAATGCAGCAGTAATCTTGGTTATTTAGTAGAAAAATGATGATTTAGTAACTAGAAACATGAGAATAGGCAAAATTTAAATAGTTCACTAAGAAATATGCCATATTTAACTTCAAAGTAAACATTTTTCATAAAAATAAATAAATATATTGGAGAACCATTCATATGTTCCTCCTTTAGCAAATGACTACAGTTAAATTCTAACTTGAAATTCTTTCTTTTTATTTTTACCCTGTACTTACTTTAACATGTTATATAAATTAACCATAAGTTTTAACACATGGCAAAGTATCATTGAAAGAATTTACATTAACTATTCAGAATAACAATGTTAAAAGTTTATTTCTTTCTCGATTTCTTAATTTAAGCCTTATAAACGTCTATCTTTCAGTTTTAATAAAATGTCATATGTCTTTAATAATTGGGTTTCATTCAGTTTTAATAGTCTTAATTTCATAGGGTTTATGGCATTGCTTCTCCCACTTAATTGATGTTCAAAAAAAAAAAAAAAAAAAAAATTAGAAAATTTGGAAAATTTTATTGGATGGGAGGTGACATTATCACTAACAAAATTATCTTGTGCACAATTTCCAAATTTTGAGTGTGAATCCCACTATCTTGCCTTGAATTCAGGCCCCATGTATATATATAAATATATTATATAAAATTTAAATGTCCGCGCTTCATTTAATTTATTCCATAAAAATTTTCACTTCTAAATTTATTTTACAACCCTAATTATTTAATTATTTCCTACCTTAAATAATATTCCTTTTATTTATCTAAATCTCTATTTAAAAATGTGTAAATTAATATTTTATTACCCTTCAAAATATCCTAAAAAACACATTATTTCTTCAAAAATCTTTTTATTTCTCAATTCTTAAATGCCGATATTTTACTTTATTTTTGTTATGCATCTTTATAAATCCTTGGCTTAAAGCTTTTCTTTAAATATAAGTAAAGGTATTTAGTTTTACATTGATGCATTTCAGTTTTTCAACATCTCTTGAATAAACATACTCACGTATCTGAAACGGCCAGCGCTAATGTTTTCATTCACGATCTTCCAGTTCAAAATACGTTACTCAGTAACAGTAAGTAACCTGTGATTTTAGGATCACGCTAATCACCGTAGTCTGCTATTCGCGACTTGCGAGTATTCGTAGCCAATGGCGTTTCAGATGCGAATTTGTGTACCTCTAAATGGCAACATGTTTATGCAAAACATTCGCCGATGGTGTGTTTAAAAGGCTGGACTTTCCTGGATGCTTTGCCTTCACTTTTCCTTCCTCCAGCTTGTAATGCTGGTTGTAATATAAAATGTAGCTGCATATTATTTTTCTTCAGTTCGTTTATTTAACAGCGAAGTTATGCTGTCTTATTGTATGTCATCATATTCATAATAAACTACTATGATTTTAAAGGAGCTGTTACTTTTAAGTCTTCCACATGTCACATGAAACACAGTTTTTTATTGGTACGGCCAACAAGTGGTAGCAGAGCGTGGTTGTGATTTTTTAAAGCAGTTTAAAGTTTGTTTTTGTGGAAGTGAAGACGTCGTCGCCGATGTGTTTCTCGAAGTCGCTGCGATGTTGTTTTTCTGCTGACGTGTCGCCGATGTTTACAGCTGATGTTTTTTTCCCTGGAGTGCGCTTTTAAAGAGACTTTTGGTTTTTTTCATGTGTATTAAAGTGTTTTTCCTACTTATTTGACGGAGGCCGTATAGAAAATGGAGTTTCAGAATGTTGCTCTTTTGACCTCGTCAAACTGGGAGACGTGGAAGATAGAAGTAAAAGTTCTGCTAATGCATTATGGTGCTTGGGAATATATCGAGAACGTCAAGAGTGAAAGCGGTGAGACATCGGAAAAAACAGTTCCTGTGACAGACAAGCTGACATGGAGAGAACAGAGTGAGGTGAATTTAAGAAAAGCCCGGTCCTATACCATTATCTACCAGACCTTGTCATCTGAGTTTAAGCCATTAATTTCGCATACAACGAATGGAGCTGAAGCCTGGAAGATCCTTAAAGAGCATTTTGAACCTACCACAAGAGCTCGTGTTATACAACTGCTAGATGATTTTTTTGGTGTCCGTTATTTTCCTGGAGAAAATTTGGGACTTTTTTTGTGTCGTGTCAAGCAAGCAGCAGAGCGTCTGCGTGATGTAGGACATACCCTTCAGCCCTTGTATATGGGTTACCAGATGATTAGAAGTTTGCCCGAGGAGTTCCAGTCTACAGTCCAAGCGATTTACAGGTGGCCAGATGCAGAGTTTGTACCGGACAAGATTGAGGCTGAATTGCTACTGGAGGAGAATAGATTGAAACTGGCCAAAAAGGACATTTCTAGTTCTAGTGTTGCTTTTTCTGGAGAAGTGGTAAAGTGTAAAACAGGTAAATTTAAGAATTATAATGTTAATCAAAGTAAATTAATAGGTCCTTGTTTTCTTTGTAAATCTTATGGTCATTTAATTGCTAACTGTAAATTGAAAAATCAATCTAAAAATTTTCAGTCTAAAAATTTTCAAACAAAGAAATATCAGTTAAATAGTAAATTTAAAGAATCTAGTAACGCAGAGTTAAAATGTAATGTTAAGTGTAGTAATGAAAAAAACAATAGTAATGTTAAGTGTAGTAATGAAAAAAACAATAGTAATGTTAAATGTAGTAATGAGAAAAGTAATAGTAATGTAAAATGTACCTTCTCTGAACATGAGACTAGCTTAATTGAAGTAGCTCAAAGTAATTTTAAAAGTAATTTTCTTGAGGCAAATTCATCGGATTTTGGCCAAAATAGTAGCTGGGTGTTTGATACAGCTGCTACTGCTCATTTTTGTAATAACAAAAATCTTTTTTTGAATTATGAGTCAGTTTCAAATATGCAGATGTCACTTGCTGTTGGAGAAAAAGAAAGTCCTGTTCAGGGAAAGGGTACAATACATTTTTTTATTAAATGTAAAGATGGAAGTTTCAATCAAATAATTCTTAAAGATGTTTTGTATAATCCTCATTTACGTAGAAATCTCTTGTCTGGTAGTAAACTTGAAAAACTAGGCATAAATTTTGTTGGCAGTAAAGGCAAACTAATTGTGTATGACAAGGACTGGCAATGGTTATTTTATGCAGTAAGGAAAAATGATTTGTATTTTGTTAAACCTTTCAGTTATAAAACTTGTAAAGGAGAAAGCAACTCGGTTGACATTTCAGCTAACCAAATTGAAAATTTAAATTTGAGTAACTTGTGGCATGAGAGATTTTGTCACGTAAATAGTGAATATTTGGTTAATACTAGTAAAAATGAAAGTGTTAGAGGTTTGCCAGAGCTGTCAAAGTTAACCGAGGATTGCATCTCCTGTAAACTTGCAAAATCGAAGAGAGTGCCATTTAAATCAATAGGGAATGTTAGATCAAAAACTGCTCTAGAACTTTTACACATGGATTTGTGCGGCCCTTTACCTGTAGCATCACATGGAGGGAATAGATACTTTTTCACCATCATTGATGATTTTTCTCGTAATGTTGCAGTATATACCATCAGAAATAAATCAGACGTTTTTCAGACATTCTTAAAATTTCAGAATAGGGCTGAAAGGTATTTAAGTAAGAAAGTAATTTCTACTAGAACTGATGGGGGTTTAGAATTCTGCAACAACGAATTTGAAAAATTTTTAGAGAAGCAGGGAATTTTACATGAGAAAACGAACCCGTACAGTCCAGAAATGAACGGTGTCGCGGAGCGTTTTAATTTAACTGCTCTTGATGGTGTTAAAGCTCTCCTTAATTCAAGTGGCTTATCACAAAAATTTTGGGCTGAGGCCTTGATGTGTTTTTCTTACACCTGGAATAGGATCTGTCGCAAACAAAAAAGAACCCCTTTTGAGATGTACTCTGGTATAAAACCTTCAGTTTCTCATTTAAAAACATTTGGCTGTTTAGCTTATGTTGGAGTGCCCAAACAAGTCCGAAGGAAGCTTGATATGCGAGCTAAACTAGGGATTATGTGCGGGTATGCTCAGGCAACTAAAAGCTACAGAATTTGGTTAATAGATGAACAGAAAATTGTAGAAACCATTAATGTTCGTTTTGATGAAACTAAAAGGGGGGTAGATATAGCTTCAAAAATTAAAGAACCTAAATTAAATTTTTCACTTTTTGATTTCCCAGAGGACGGAAATATTTTTGATGTAGAACCAGAGATTACATCTGAATTGGGAGGGGCATCAGATTCTAACCAAAGTTTAGAACAGAGTAGTTTAAAGACTTGTGCAACTATTCCTTGGATACGTAAAGCAGTACCTCGAAAAATTGGAAATAAAACAGACATTTACTATGGCATCGAAGGAACCAATACTAGAATAAGATCTTTTAATGAATTGTTAGAATATTGTAAATTAAATAAAATAGAATGTGATAAAAACCTTTTTGACTTCAGCAGTAAAAATAAAGAATCCGGTAAAATTTCTAATTTTTTAAAAATAGATGAAGCAAACTTGACCGAGGTTAAAATCCCCAAAACTTACAATCAAGCCATAAAAACCCCAGAAGCATCTAGTTGGAGGGACGCAATGAACCAGGAAATGAATGTTATGTATGAACGTAACGTATGGGATCTTGTGATACCTCCAAAGGATACAAAAATACTTGATAATCGTTGGGTGTATACCTTAAAAAGAAATGAAAATGGTGAAATTGTAAGGTATAAGGCTAGGTTAGTTGCAAAGGGGTTTAATCAGGTTAAAGGAGAAAGTTACGATGAAGTTTTCAGTCCAGTTGTTAGTTTTTCAATAATTCGGTTGTTCTTTGCCATATTTTCATGTCTGTTGAAATGGGTTAATGTCCAGGTAGATGTCAACAATGCATATCTTTATGCTGGTCTTGATGAAACTATATACATGCACCAACCTGAGGGTTTTGAAAAAGAAAAAAATAAAGTTTGTAAGTTAAATAAAGCCATTTATGGTCTGCATCAAAGTGGCAGACAGTGGTTTTTTGAAATGGATGATGCTTTATCCAAATTAAATTTTTGCAAACTAGATTGGTGCAATTGTGTATATATGTTTCAAGACAGATTGGTTCTTTTGCTTTATGTTGATGACATTGTTCTTTTTGGCAAAACTAAAGATGATTTGAATTTTGGGATAGATTTGCTGCAAAAACATTTTAACTTAAAAATTTTGGGTGCAACCAGAAAGCTATTAGGCATAGAGTTTGAAGAGGTTGGAAATAGACTTTACATACACCAAACAGCTTATATTGAGAAAGTTTGTGAAATGTATTCAAACTTTAAATTTCCAATTAGCTCTTTACCTATTCCTAAGGGTTTAGTGTTGTCAAAGCAAGATTCCCCTTCCACTAAGGAAGAATTTGATAAAATGTCTAGTTTTCCTTATAGAAATCTTATAGGATGTTTATCTTATATAGCGGGAAGGACCAGACCTGATATTATGTATGCAGTAAATTTATTATCTCAATTTCAAACCAATCCTGGCATTGCTCATTGGAATTGTTTATTAAAATTGTTAGGTTATTTAAAATATACTAAAAATTTCAAACTTGAGTTATCTAGAGTTAATGATTTAAATCTCTCATGTTATTCAGATTCAGATTTTGCAGCAAACAGAGACGATCGTGTTTCCATAGGTGGATATATTTTGTTTTTGGATGAAACTCTTATTTCATGGAAGACATTTAAACAACAATGTGTAAGTCTTTCAACCATGGAGGCCGAATATGTTAGTTTAACTGAAGCTGCTAAGGAATTAATCTGGATAAAAAATGTCTTACAAAATAAAATACTTAACTTAAATTTGAGAGATTGCACTTTATTCTGTGATAACCAAGCCGCCATAGCCTTTTCTAATTCCCCTTTTGAAAACCAGAAAACAAAACATATTCATATAAAGTATCATTTTTTAAGAAATCTAGTTTTTGATAAAATGTTTAAACTTAAATATATTCCTAGTAAACTTAATCTTGCAGATAGCTTTACTAAGCCACAAGTGAAAGAGCAGCTGTTGAATTTTTGTAAAAGAATTTTTGATATTTAAATCTTTATGTGGGGGGTTATAATTTTTCTTACAATGTTGTTCACTCTGGTCAGTGTCCTGCCAATAAAGTCTTATGTGACCTGACATTGATCAGATTGTTAGTTTTTGAATTTTTCAAGTGTAATTTTTTTTGTAGATTTTTTGAACTTTTTCATGTTTATGCAAATTTTTCATGCTTTTGTAATATTCTAGAGATGATGAAAAAGGAGGCCGATTGTTATGCATCTTTATAAATCCTTGGCTTAAAGCTTTTCTTTAAATATAAGTAAAGGTATTTAGTTTTACATTGATGCATTTCAGTTTTTCAACATCTCTTGAATAAACATACTCACGTATCTGAAACGGCCAGCGCTAATGTTTTCATTCACGATCTTCCAGTTCAAAATACGTTACTCAGTAACAGTAAGTAACCTGTGATTTTAGGATCACGCTAATCACCGTAGTCTGCTATTCGCGACTTGCGAGTATTCGTAGCCAATGGCGTTTCAGATGCGAATTTGTGTACCTCTAAATGGCAACATGTTTATGCAAAACATTCGCCGATGGTGTGTTTAAAAGGCTGGACTTTCCTGGATGCTTTGCCTTCACTTTTCCTTCCTCCAGCTTGTAATGCTGGTTGTAATATAAAATGTAGCTGCATATTATTTTTCTTCAGTTCGTTTATTTAACAGCGAAGTTATGCTGTCTTATTGTATGTCATCATATTCATAATAAACTACTATGATTTTAAAGGAGCTGTTACTTTTAAGTCTTCCACATGTCACATGAAACACAGTTTTTTATTGGTACGGCCAACAATTTTGAATTATCATGTTGTACCATTTCTCTCCTTTATTTTGTTCTAAAAAGCTATTCCTATGCTTTTTACTGGGAATTTAATCACTCCAATTTTCTGTCGAGATTAAAATAGAGTCTTGATCTATTTCGCCACCCTCATTGGCTGCCTCTTTGTCGTACTGCTGTAGAAACACTTGCACCATTCTGATATTTAACCGAGAAGCACGAGTCTCAGCTCATATTTTGTGTTTTCAGTTGCCTACAAAAAACCTGCTGGTGTGAAGCGATACGACTGTATATATCGAATGTACAATATTACTTATCTAAGTAAAACAATGTAGTTGATAGATTAAATCTGTGTTTTTCTCAAGTGGCGGATGCTTTATTTTGTAAGATATTCAAGCTCCATAATAAGCGATGTTATCTAGTGTCAAGTAGTTGTTTATATTTTGAGTCAGGAAACAGAAACTCCAATGCATCGAGCACCAGTGCATACAGTTCAATACTTATGACTGTTAACCTACTGTCATAATATAGTAATATGAATTATCAACAAGTCAAGAATTCTGTATTTATATTTATATCATTATATATGTTTTTTTTTTTTTTTTTTTTTTTTTTTTTTTTTTTTTTTTTTTTTTGGGGGGGGGGGGGGGGGGGGTCAATTCATTTGATTAAAGTATTTCTTCTTTTATATAACAGAATAAATTTATTTTTTATGCACATTTATTCACCTGAGAATTTCAATCCTTTTAGACTAAGAATTTACCCCCCTCCCCTATATAGTTCATTGTGGTTTCTCTAATACTTCTTCTTTATTATAATATACAAAATATACATTTACTGAAAAACCATGAAGATATACTTATCAAGCAGTGATGCCAGGGATGCGCTATAGTGCTTAATTTAAGCAAAAGAATGGAGAAGGGATACATAAAAAAAATTGTGATGGCTCATGTATGATAGTAGGATTAGGATGCATAATTTTTACCTTGAAAGAATGCAAAAGAGGCATATTTATCTTTATATACATTGAATCTGACTTATTTCTAAAAGGAAGACCCACTTTTGTAAAAAAGGACTCAGTGTTTTGGAAGTGCCTCCTAGAAACCCATGATAGCCTAGCAAAATCACTGTCAAGATTTGCTTTAGAAGATATTGCATTGAATAAAGGTGGAATTATTTATATTTATTCTTATTTTGAAATACAGTAGACTTCTTCAAATCCACACATCATTTCCAATGTAAACAATGAAACTTACAGTTAAGATGTAGGGGTAAAATTCAAGCTTTTTTTAATTTTTATACCATTCTGTACACATTTTAATATGTAATTCTGGTTAATATGATTCAACTCATGTTTTCTCATAAAGGAAGTATAAATTTAATTTTTGAAAAAAATTCAAGATAGTTTGTGATATTTTTACCAAATAATTTTCGTATTAATCAAGCTTTTTTGGTTATTAAAGTATCAGTTTTTCCCAGAGAGTTTCAGAAGGGTGCTGCACCCTGCCTGCCCTTTGGTTTACAAAATAACACCCTTCTTGCCCCCAGTAAAAAAACTGCCCTTTCCCCTTTTTGCATTAAAAAATTTGCTTTCATAATAAAAATTGACACAATGCTGTCTTGAAAAGAGTGCCCTGACTTTTGATATCAAAAGTGGCTTTAAAAACCAAAAGAATAAATTATTTAAGAATTTAAAGTGCCTTTAAGAATCCGAAAAGTGCCTTTAAGAATCCAAAAAGTGCCCTCAAGAATCCAAAAAGTGCCCTTTTCTCACCAGCAGCAAACTGCCTTGTTTTAAACATGGGGGAAACTCTCAAGTATGGCTAAACATGAAATAAAACTTTGTTATTTTAAGATTTTGATGGGAATTATTAGTGTACATTTATAAGACGAGTTTCACTGAATAATTCAAGAAAAAATTATCTCATCATCATTATGCATATTTAGTTATGCAATATTAATTATTTACTTGACCTTTATTTTTAATATTTTTAATGTTTTTTAAATTTTCTTAATTTTTATTATTTTACTTGATTTTTTAATTTAAGTATTCATTATAATTTCGAGTGCATTATTAAATTCAAATTATTGATTAAAGAAATGTAAACAAAACAGTGACCCGGAATCTGGAAAATTCTAAAATCTGCACAACCTCTGGTTTTAAGCTAAGTATATTAAAATGTTATTATTATTACATATTGACCTCTTATCATGTATTGGTCTGAAGAAGAAAATAATTTTTAGTTACATGTTTTTCAGAGTCGGCCCCTTGAAAAACATATAAATGGTGTTCCATTGTAATAAATAATAAAATTGAATGCCAGAAAATGTTTATGTAATTTAATCAACATCTCTTTTTTTTTTTCGAATATTTTTACATACATATTGTTGCATCAGAATAACAAGATTCTTTTTCCCAGTCTTTTTATATACATACTGTTGCATGGGAATGACAAGATAAAACTGACAAAATTGGCTTTTTAAAAGGAGAACATTTTATCTACTGAATTTCTTAAGTATTATCAACAATTTCAATTCACATACAACATATTCTAGTGATCATAAAAAAAGAAAGAAAGGTCAAAGTTGCCATAACTTTGTCATTCCAAGACAGTAATATATTAAACTATTTAAAAAAAGAAAGAAAAATCCTTATTAGGATTTATTTGAACTAAACAAATTTTGTGTAAATAATTTAAATTTCAAATAAACAATATGTTGTTTAGCCTAATGCTTAAATATTTCAAGTATACAATGAGATACATACCTTTTATAAAGCTTTTATTTGCTATATACAACTGGCAAAGACGACAGAGACTGGGTCGAAGTTTGACTATCTATGGAACTAGAATGTGGTAATAATGAAGAACTATGTTCTTGCTTATAGTTCTGATGAGTAATCTTATGATTTAAACTCAATGTATATTTGAAAAATTCATACACAGACCAGGCTATTCCTGTAGCCGGAATTTGATATAAAACACGAGCTTGTAATCCACGAAAGTAACCTTTGATACCACTAAATTTGTAAACAGTCACAAAAGCATCCTTCAGACCATTAATGTGATTTTGTTTCATTAAGTGAAGAGCCTGCTGTTCTTGTGTATTTAATAATGTCTTACAGACATCAAGAGGAGTAGTAATAGCAGCAGCAAATGCACCCGATATGGCTCCAGATATCATATGAGCAAGTGGGTTGTAAGTCCTTTCATGATTAGTTAATTCTTGACAATATTCATATGTCATAAAATGAATACTTTGGAAGGGAACATTCATTAATAGTTGAGTAGTATAACTACGATAAAAAGCACAAGCTCCTTCTTTCTTCAAAACTTTGCAGAAACAGTCCGAGCAGGTTCTGTAAGGACTATTGTAGACTTGCATTCGCTGCTTTACAACTACAACATAAATATATATATATATATGTATTAATACTGTTTATAACTATCAATCAGAACTAAAAATTCCACTTTATTATTTTCAGAGAAAAAAAATCTGTAGTTTTAAATATAATATATATAACTATAGTTATCTACATAAATACTTGTGCAATTGCCTTTAATATGGCAACTATATAACATTATGTATGCAGTTACAAAGAAATGAATAACACGTAAGCACCAAATTTATTGATATCTGACTAGAGAAAAACATGGACATAAATAACATTGTAATTTATGAAACTTTAATAGATATGGATAAAAATATCACATATCAATAATACCAACAAAACATATAACCTAGCATGTGAAAACTGACAAATTGAGAAATTTTTTGTATATGAAAACATATGTTTTAAATTAGTATAAGACAGTATACAGCTATTAAATTCATCCTTTTTTATAAAAAAATTATAAATAGTTTTGTTTTAGAAAAAAGTTTCTGTTCACTCAATTTTCAAATAAATTTTCAGATTGACTATTTCTTCCTTCCTTTCCTTTTTTCTTTGGTACTTGTTTCCATTGATTGTTTTCAGTGAAAAAAATCTTTTTCCAAACAATGCAATTTAATGCAAAAAATGGATAAGTGTCACTATGTAACCTCACATTCATTTTATGCCATTGCATAAATAACATGCGAGAAAATAAACTAGAAAAAAAAAAAGACTAAATGTCAGTCTTTAGTCCAGTGATTTTCAATCAGTATGTGGGAAAAATTTTAGTCTTCTACCAAAATTGTATGAAATAACACTTTTAAAAAAATATATATTATAACACTCTAAATTATGCAGTTTACTTTGTGATGAAATTTACAGAAATAAAGTTGCATTTCTTGAGGCATATATCAGTGTTAGAACAGTATAATAAGTAATTAAAAGGTTAAATTTCTCAGTAAGGTTAAAATAATTAATTCTCACATCTAAAGTTTAAAAAAATATTGCAGTAGAAAAAGCAGGTTGAAGTAAAAATATTTGAACAACTGAAAAGATATAAACTCATTAAAACTCTTACTGGATAAATTTTACTAACTTTAGATTTATGGTACAAAAATTTTGGAAGAATTATATTCAGGGTCGGACTGGGCAATTAGAAAGGGTGCAGATCTTGGATTTTCAGAGGGCTCAAATATTTTTTATGTATTCCAAGTTAATTTACTTGTTTATGGTTAAGTACATAAATCATAGTATGTAGAAGCCCAGATGTAGAAGTCCTATCCACAATTAATAATAACTTGTATTTTTCTAATGTAGCTTTATTGAATATTAAGCCATATTTTATTACAATTATAGAAGAATAGTCTACAATTATATCTCTAATATCAATTTTATCTTGTAAGTTGTAAAATGAACATGTATACTCATTAATGTTTAAATACATACCATATATACTCGCGTATAAGCCGAGAAATTTGAAACATTTGAGGAGAAAAGTTGTAAGCTATACAGCTTTCTGACTGGCATAGCAGCACATGGGGGGGGGGTTCTTTCAAGTTAAAAGTCGTGAAGTATGCTGAAGAGTATAACAACTGTGCCACAGCTAGACAGTTTGGAATACATGAAAAACAAGTGAGAGAATGGCAGAAAAATAAACTGACTTTAAATGCTATGCCAAAAACCAAAAAAGCATTAAGAACAGGAATAGCTGCATTTCCTGAAATGGAGAAAGAATTAAATCAATGGATTATGCAATGTTGCGAAAATGGTTGTGTAATCACGCGAATTGGAATACGATTACAAGCATTAAAAATGTCTAAGGATAAGAAATTCAAGGATAAGAAGCCAGAAATTTTTTTTGCATCAGCTGGATGATGTTCATGATTTATGAATCGTTATGGATTTTGCCTTAGTCAAAGAGCTAAAATCGCCCAAAAGCTACCAAAACAGCTCGAAGAAAAAGTTGAATCTTTTCAAAGGTTTATCATTGGTCTTCGAAAAAAGAAAAATTTTGATTTATCACAAATAGGAAACATGGACGAAACACATGTTACTTTTGATTTACCCAGCAATAAAACTGTAGACCCAATTGGCAAAAAATCTGTGTTGATCAAAACTACAGGTCACGAGAAAGTTCGTTTCACTGTTGTTTTATCTTGCTTAGCAGATGGCTCCAAATTGCCCCCAGTAATGATATTTAAGAGAAAGAAAATTCCATCTAAATTTCCGACTGGAGTAATTATCAGGGCACAAAAAAATGGATGGATGCATGAAATAGGAACCATTGATTGGCTGGAAAATGTGTGGGGCAAAAGACCCGGAGCAGTATTTAAGAAACCATCGATGCTTGTATGGGATACATTTAGCGTTCATACAACCGACAAAGTGAAAGAAAGTTAAAAAACTAAATTCATCGATGGTTGTTATAACAGGTAGACTCACATCACTGTTGCAACCACTTGATGTTTGCATCAACAAACCATTTAAAGATAGATTACGAAAATTTTGGATTGAGTGGATGTGTTCGCCAGATGTGCAGAGAACAAAGGGTGGCAATTTAAAAAAGGCGGAAATCTATGTTATTGCCTTTTGGGTCAAAGAGGCGTGGATGTCAATTCCAAGTGATATGATTGTTAAATCATTTTAAAAGTGCTGTATTAGTAATGTGATGGATGGCACTGAGGACTATATCATCTACGAATATGATGATGAAAATTCATCAGAACCTGAGTCAGATTTTTATGACGAAGAAGCAACAGAACGGGAATTCATCGAACTTTTTGGTAATTCAGATATTGATTCCGAATCTGAGTGAACCATTTGATGTTGATGCTTCTTAATTTTTTAGGTAATTAATTTTGCTTGTTTAGTATTTTAATAAAAATGTAATTTTTGTCCGAAAAAAATTTGGAATTTTTTTTGTTTTTGGAATTTTTTAGGGTCGGCTTACATGCGGGTCAAGAATTTTACCAATATTTTGTACTTCAAAATAGGGGGGTCGGCTTATACGTGAACGGGCTTATAAGTATAATATATAAGTAGTTTACAGTAAACTAATTTATGTACTAAATAAAAATATTTTAATTTATATTGCTTTGAATAAACTTGAGATACTAATTTCCAATCTATTTTAAATTTAAAAATAAGTTAACAGCAAAGTTATACACAACATGCTTATGTAGCTAACTACATAATTCTCATTAAGCGTAGGTACTTGTGTAGCTAACTACATAAGTACCTTTTTTAAAAATTATTTGTCTAGAATTAAGATCTGACAGTAATAAAATAGGTATGTTTATACACTAAATAATAACCCACAACATGATATACATTACACATGCACAACCTGTGGCCCACGGACCAAAAGTCGCCAACATCTTCAAAAATTCGAGAAAATGTGTATTTCGTCAATTAGTCTGAAAAAATTGCAAATTTCGTCATTCGGGAGCATAAAAATCATGAATCTCCATCATTGGAGAGCGTAAAAATAATGATTTTCCGTCATTCGGAATCGAAAAAAATCACGAATTTCCCTCATTCGGAACTATAAAAATCATGAATTTCAGTAATTTGAGAGCGGAAAAATCATAAAATTCGGCGATGTGGAAAAATCCTGAATTTCTTCGATCCGGACACGAAAAAATCATGAATTTCATCGATCGAACACGGGAAAATCATAAATTTTGGCAATCAGACGCGAAAAAAATAATGAATTTTGGTGATCAGACGAGGAAAAATCATGAATTTCGGTGATCGGGCACGTAGAAATCATGAATTTTGGCGATCAGGCACGTAGAAATCATGAATTTCCTCGATAGGACGAGGAAAAATCAGAAATTTCGGCGATCGGGTGTGAAAAAAAATCCTGAATTTCGTATATCAAACGTGGAAAATTCTTGAATTTCGTTGATCGGACGCAGAAAATTCCTGAATTTCATCGATCGGACACAGAAAAATCATAAATTTCATCGATCAGACGCGAAAAAAATCACAAATTTTGCCGCTCGGACGCAAAAAGTAATCATAAATTTCGGCAATCCGGTGCGGAAAAAATCATGAATTTCGGCGATCAGACATGAAAAAATAAAGAATTTCCACGATCAGGCGCTGAAAAATCATAAATTTCTTCGAACGGGCACGAAAAAAATCATGAATTACATCAATCGGGCACGAAAAAGTTAGGAATTTTGGTTGAAAGAGAGCATAAAAATCGCGAATTTAAGGGAAAAAGGGAAATCGGAAAATCCTGCATTTGGCCGGTTCT
This sequence comes from Maratus michaelseni, assembly GCA_963931845.1. Classification (NCBI taxonomy): domain Eukaryota; kingdom Metazoa; phylum Arthropoda; class Arachnida; order Araneae; family Salticidae; genus Maratus; species Maratus michaelseni. Next base: position 259,164,836 of record OZ007589.1, on the reverse strand, counting down.
TTCCATATTTTTAATCGCCAGTTTTTTAAGTTTAATCGCCGAGTGGCGACTGGCGAGTACTTATTTTCACCTTTATTCTAAACCTGATTGAAAACTGCTGTTTTAAGACAGCAAGAATACAAAAATTGAGGAAATGCAGAAAAAAAAAAAATTAAATTTTTTCTATTCATCCAAAAATAAATTGAGTTGAACAGAGCAATTAAATACTTATGCTCAAGAATCTTATTGTTGAGCATAATTCATGTCATATCAATTAGAAATATAGAGAGATGCTTATATAAAGTTTGCTCAGTCTTATGAATATTAATGCTTTCTGTACATAGTCATTACCTTTCAGAGCTTTTACCAGTCCTTTAGATTTTTTTTTTTTGGGGGGGGGGGCATTATGATAATTCTTGCTCTTACAAACTAAGAGAAAACTTAAATCTAAAATTACCAATTAATGATACGTAATTATTGTCCCATTAACAATGGGGTCATTCCATGTCAATTCAACCACACCAGTACACCCATGGTCACCAATTTTGATGAAACTTGGTGTATTCAATAAACATATGGTATCAAATAACCCCCTAATTTTTTTTATCTCTGGCTTCAATACTTTTTTATTTACAGCTATTCAAAGTTTCTTCAAATTCACTTTTTTTTGCATATATCCGAGAAGCGCTAAACAAACTACACTTGGTTGTAAAAAAAATTCTATTTGGTTCCCAAACCTTTCAATTGTTTTCAAAATTTATTTGCTTACCAACAAAAATATGATAAACACATAAAAAAATACTAGAGGGCTGTAAATATTTATTTTGGTTTCCTAAAAAATAATAAATTATTAATTTAAATTTTTGTTAGAAAAAACATGATTTTCTAAAAATGCAATATCAGGGAGAGGGACAGGTATAATCTTGACGCATTTTTTTTAAAAATGAGCCTAATATATGTTCTATCTTATTCTGGAATAAAATTGGTGATTTTTTAATTCCTTCTGAAGAAAAAAAAAAAATCACCCAATGCCATCAATAAAATGGCAACATCATGAAAACTTCAATACCACATTTCTGTTAATTTTTAAGAAAGTTATGTTATATAATGTAATTAAGCTAAAAACATTACTTAAATATGTTATTTAAAATTGTATTAATTTTTTTTTTTTTTTTTTTTTTTTTTTTTTTTTTTTATAATTTTTTGATGAAAGAGGAATTTAAACTTGCATTCACAAAACAATAATTAAACATGCTCTGCTTGATTTTTTTTTTCATCACTTGGCTTTGCAAATGACAAAATTAAATTTTCAAGCAAAATATAAATAATAATATTTAGGTGTGATCTAATTAATTATCAAATGTGATTATATGGGTCTTTAGAACACATATTAGTATTTATGCTAATTAATTACAAAATTAGGGTTTTTAACTAAGAATAATTCCTATAAAATTAAAAACTAAATTAAATATATTTAAAAAAGTAACTGTTTATGAACAAATTAATTTGTTTAACTATACAGTTAAAATCATTACTGTTTAAAATGGATTAATTCTGTATATTCTGATATAAAAAGTGAATCTTCAATATGTTTGTAAATGTAAACTGGCCCAGTTTATCTTCCCTTTATGCTTAGTTGCTTCCTGTTTATATTACAAGGCAGATGTTTGGATTAACCAGAAAGCTGGTGCAATCATTCAAAGTATTGTGCAGCATCAATTTTAGGTAGATTTCGTAAGAAATACTACCTATTATATTCTCCCCTAAGTTAGAATTTTTGAAAATTTTTTGCAGATCTACGCCGATCATGACTCCCAGAACCCAAAACCACACCCAGTTCAAAACTTTATCTATCTATCTATGTCACTTTTTTATGGACACAATAACTCGAAAAATTTTGCATAAATATCTTCCAAACTAATACATAAAATCAAGGGGCATAAAATCTCGGTCAAGTTTGTTAATTGGCAAAATCGAACCAGGGAAAAAACCTCATAATTTCTTAATTATGATACACATCGAATTCGTTTAAAGTTATTATTACTTCTAAAAATAGGGCCGAAAATTTATGTAGGACAGATTTTTGATATAATTAAAAATGGCCCCAAAGGGGGGGGGGGGGAAGGGGGGTTTTAGAAGAAAAATATTCATAACTTCGTCAATTCAAGATACCAAATCTGCTTAAATTTATTACAAATCCTCTTAATATTATCTAAAACTTTTATATTGACAAGTTTTTTATAGGACCACCCCTTATAGCAAAAAAAAAAATTAAAAAAAAAAATCCATGCCGGCTCTGCCTGCAAACAAGTTAGGTTTCGAAGTTGGCAATTCCAATCACCGCATCATGGCAAAAAAGTAATTTCTTCCGCAATTCCCAACAAACAGACGCCCCACGGTCTGTGTCTTCGAAATCTACCTGTGCCTGTAGGTCGAGTCATCAGGGATTTTTTAAATTTTAAATTTTTTTTTTTTTATTGGTGGTTTATGAAAATACTCACAATAAGCTTTAAATAAGAGCATCTGATTCTGTCCTTTCTCAAATTCTGCTTTGCTTGCAGAGAACATTTGAGATTTTTTTTTTTTTTTTTTTTTTTTTTTTAATCTTTTGTTCAGTTAGTGTTAGTTTCCTGAATTAGATATATGCTTTAAAAATCTTCAGTGGATTAACTGTATTTATATATATATATATATATATATATATATATATATATATATATATATATATATATAACTGTGACTTTTTATGAAAAAGTTTTTCTTTTTTGGAACGCTGGCGGCTAGTCAAACATTTGAATGACAAGCACTTCTTAGTCGCTGATTTTTTTAATAAAGCTGAACTCTACTGGGCCGCATTTTCAGCAACATAATGATCTTTTATTTAAGGGACTTAAAGTTAAGCCAGGAGAAAAATTATGCTGTCAATGTAGGACAATGCTTTTGTTCAAAAGTACATTTCAGAATGAAAAATGTCTGTACAACAACAGATACAAATTCTGACAGCCCATATGAAGTTGAAGACATAGATTAAACTCCCATTGCAAGCAGCAGCAAAGAAGATGACATACAAAAACTAAATTCATATTTTGCAGATGTAGATTGTTCTCCATTAAATTTACATGCTCTTGCAGAAAAAAGTAAGACCATATGACAAAATGAAATTGCATTCATTTGAAAAAAAAAAAAGGCTAAAAGTAAAAAATTGAAGAAATTCTTGATATCAAAATTCCAGAAGTAGATTCAATGGCAGAGGACCTTGTTGCACAGAAGGCAGAAGACATGGATAAATTAGCAAATACCATAAAAAACAAACTAACATTTGAAAAATTTAATAAAAAACAAATTCAGTTGTTAAGGATTCCAGCATCACCATCATAGACATAAAAAAAAAGGTCGAAAAAAGACATAAAGGTCAGAAACTTGTCAAAGAGAAAGGAATATTAGCTGAACCAGAACCCAAAAGAGAAAAACACCTGAGACCCGATGTCCTTGACATTGTGATGTATTCTTGCTTGTGTATGGTGCATGTAAGCCTGTGTTTATATTCAGATTTAATTGAAAGTAAAATGCTTAACTTTCTCATTGTTGAATAATTCTATAATAACATTTAAACTGTATTGATTGCAAGGAAGAATAATATTAATCATTAGCAAAGTCTTTCTAACACACACGATACATAACAATTAAGAAAAATACAACTACTGAGAACATGTCATTTTAAGTTCTATAAATAAATAAAAAATACATTTATAAAATAAATTACTAAGAAAAATGAATATTTAATTTAAATAGATGTTTAATTATTAAACTACATTCCAAAATTACATTACAGTTATGTGAAATTAAAATTACATTCATGATGTTGCCATTTTATTGATGGCATTGGGCGATTTTCTTTTTTTTTTTTTTCAGAAGGAATTAAAAAACCACTAATTTTATTCCAGAATAAGATAGAATATACATTTAGGCTCATTTTTAAAAAAAATGTTCTAAGATTATGCCTGTTCCTCTCCCTGATATTGCATTTTTAGAAAATCATGTTTTTTCTAACAAAAATAAAAATTAATAATAAATTATTTTTTAGGGGACCAAAATAAATATTTACAGCTCTCTAGTATTTTTTTCTGTGTTTATCATACTTTTGTTGGTAAGTAAATAAATTTTGAAAACAATTGAAAAGTTTGGGAACCAAATAGAATTTTTTTTTACAACTAAGTGCAGCTTTTGTAGCACTTCTCGGATATATGCAAAAGGTGAATTTGAAGAAATTTTGAATGGCTGTAAATAAAAAAGTATTGAAGTCAGTGATTAAAAAAATTAGGGGGTTATTTAATACCATATGTTTATTGAATATACAAAGTTTCATCAAAATCGGAGACCATGGGTGTACAAATCCCATTTTGTGGTTGAATTGACATGGAATGACCCAATTGCATGAAAATTAAAAATTAACTTTTGTACATTTTCCTTCTTTTTTTGGCTTTTTGGCTAAAATCTTACTGATATATTTTCACATAATTTGAAATACTTTTGATAAATGCGAAAACTTGCACAGTTTAAACCCTGTTACTTTCCTTTTCTGACAAGTTTCTTCACAATTTTGACAAGTTTTGATTCCATGCCTTGAAGTAAAAGTATTAAATCAGCCCTACAAAATGATAATAAAAAGGGTGTCCAATGGGTTGAATTTTATGATGAAATCAATTAGATAAAAATAATTCTGAGCTTCTAATAAGGTATGTCAATTAAGTCTGGTTAAGGATGGATTATTCAGAGCTGGTGGGAGAATAAACATGCCCAAAGGTGTCAAACATCCCATTCTTCTTTCTAATATTCAAATTGTGACAGACTTAAAAGTAAGACTCATTTAAAACACTACCAGTCAGGATTGCAGTTAACACATTCAGCCCTTCATTGGAATTACTAGATTACTGATGAGCATATCAGAATTTGTTGGATAATAAGAAGATGCATAATTCGCATCCTTTATAGTGCAGAACTGACTTACCAATTTACATGTGATTTATCTCATTCTCTCCGTGGTTTTCTCATAAACAGAGACGGATCTAGACTAAATTTTAGCTGGGACAAGCTTATAGATTTGTAGCCCCCCCCCCCCCGCTCCCAAGACTATAAGAATAAAATCTGCGTAAACAATTGCTTAAGAAAGTAATATTAATACTCAATACTCAAAATCTGTATTTTTACTATGCATTTTTTCTATATAAAAAGTACAGTATTACACAATACAAAAATTACAGAAAATATACTTAATATCTATAATACTTAATCTTTAATATCTATAATACCTATTAAAGATTTACTTTGCAAGCTTTCTTTGATGCAAAAGTTTTTATGTCGTCGTCATAAGGTAATTTGCAAACTATATATGGGAGTTTCTTTTTTCATTTTGTATGTTACAAAATTTCTCAAAAATATACACAATATTCTTATTTATACAAACAATGTTCTATATATAAATATAAATACATTAGTTAGAAACAGTAACTTTATCTATGTATAACAATGGTGGATTCAAAGGGGCGGCGATGTGGCAATCGCCCCACCCTTGGGCGCTGATAAAAGGTCTCCAAGTCAACATGTGCAAGTTTGTTTCAAAGTCTTAAAACAGAACTGCGGTAATGGGTCATTGATGAGAATCATTACCAAATAAATACACGTCGATTCGTATCAGGAAACTCTTTATGAAACAAGTATAAATTAAATATATGTTTCCCAGGATCAGCTAGGTGAGGAGGCCTACCCAACAGCTAAAGTTTAATACGCCCCAACCATGTATGCTTTACAAAAATTAATTCAATATGCAAGTTAAATGGTTTTAAATAAAAATTCTGATATAAAATATTTTTATAAAACTTTAGTAAAATTTCCTGTGGTTCTAATAATAATCTTTAAATGCTAAAATGGATACTTTGGTCTTTCTCATTGTTTACGGCATAAACAATTCTAAAATTTGACTAATACTATAAAAGTTTAAAAATAAATATTTAATATACAAAAATCTGAAAACACGCACCAAATATTCTGTTACAACTTTCACGGTTATATAACGAATGAAAATTAGAGTGATGACCATGAATGTGACTGCCAGAAAATACCTCTTAAAAGGGTAATAATATTCAGTTTTTCTTTCAGCTATAGTTGGTTGCTGAGTAAATGCTTCATTAATAAGTTTCAAAATATTTGTTATTGAGCTACATTAGAAATAAAGAAGCAAGAATTTTTTTTAAGCAGGAAACATTTTTTCAAATAACTATAACTTTTTAAAAATTATAGTAGAATTGTTATAAACTTTATTTGTGATAAAGTTTGGCACGTAAAGAGGCACGTAAAAAGAAACAGGAGATTTGAAGCGAAAATATAAGCATAGCAAGAAATGTAAACAAGACGATCTTGATTAAAAGTAACGTTTAAATTTATTGCTATGTTAACCTACGCCGCCGTTTAAATTTAATTAATGTACTTTTTTGCTTCAAAATTAGTACAGGTGGATTGACTGTGAAGCACAACTTAAGTTAACATATTTTATTAGATAAACATTTCTAATGAAAGATTTTATTGATGTTTAAAAAGTATAGGTGTGATATTTTGGAAATCAAAATTTAAAAGGCTTATAACAACTGATATACATAAATAAAAACATTAAACTGATTCCCATGGATAGAAAAGCTTTTTAAATACATAAATAAAATGGCTTTAAAGGGTCAGAACGTGTTGAATTCTCAAAAGAGTATAAGTTTCGTTTTCATTTTTTAGACAAAAATGTCTGTTAATTACAAGAATAATTAAATTTAGAAGAAATTAATAAGAAATCTTTTTATAATTCTTTTCTTACACATCAACTCCAGTTACTGCGTAGAAAAGGAGATTTTTGGAACAGAAATAATACATCAAATTATTATATGGTGTAGCACGTATAAAATAAACAAGTAACTTGGTTGCTTAACTTCATGAATATCGTCGGCTTAAGCCATACTATTCTTCATTTTAAGGTAGATTTCGTAAGAAATACTACCTATTACATTCTCACCTAAGTTGGAAATTTTGAAAAATTTTTGCAGATCTACGCCGATCATGACTCCCAGAACCCAAAACCACCCCCAGTTCAAAACTTTATCTATCTATCTATCTATCTATCTATCTATGTCACTTTTTTCTGACCACGATAACTGGAAAAATTCTGCATTAATCTTTTACAAACTAATACATAAAATCAAGGGGCATAAAATCTCGGTCAAGTTCGTTAATGGGCAAAATCGAACCAAGGGGGGGAGGGTGGGGGGCTTTTTGTGAAAACAGAAAAAAAACCCATAATTTCTTAATTATGATACATATCGAATCCGTTTAAAGTTATTATTACTTCTAGGGGAAGGGTCGAAAATGTATGTATGACAGACTTTTGATATAATTAAAAATGGCCCCAAGGGGAGGAAAAAAGGGGGGTTTTAGAAGAAAAAAAATCATAGCTTCGTCAATTCACAAGATATCAAATTCGCGTAAATTTATTATTAATCCTCTTAATATTATCTAAAACTTTTATATTGACAAGTTTTTTATAGGACCAACCGTTATAGCAAAAAAAAAATTAAAAACAAAAAAAAATCCCTGCCGGCTCCGCCTGCAAACAAGTTATTTTTCGAAGTAGGCGGTTCCAACTCCCGCATATTTTCGAAACTGATACATAAAATCAAGGGGCATACAGTCTCGGTCAAGTTCGTTAATGGACAAAATCGAACCAAGGGGGGGGGGGGGGGGGGGGGGGCTTTTTGTGAAAACAGAAAAAAACTCATAATTTCTTACTTATGATACGTATCGAATCCGTTTGAAGTTATTATTACTTCTAGGAAAAGGGCCGAAAATTTATGTATGACTGATTTTTGATATAATTAAAAATTGCCTTAAGGGAGGAGGGGGAAGGGGGTTTAGAAGAAAAAAAATTCATAACTTCGCCAATTCTCAAGATTTCAAATCCGCTTAAATTTATTATTAATCCTCTTAATATTATTTAAAACTGTTATATTGACAAGTTTTTTATAGGACCAACCGTTATAGCAAAAAAAAAAAAAAATTAAAAACAAAAAAATCCCTGCCGATTCCGCCTGCAAACAAGTTAGGTTTCGAAGTAGGCGGTTCCAAATGCCGCATCATCGTAAAAAGGTCATTTCTTCCGCAATTCCCGACAAACAGGCGCCCCACGGTCTGCGTCTTCGAAATCTACCTGTGCCTGTAGGCCGAGCCGTCAGGGATTTTTTTTAGAATAGGCACGTGTCCTTCATACTGACCCTCAGTGGTTTCTCTGGAAATCGTAGATATCTCTTTTTTTCCACTTCACTTCTGTTTGTGAGTGGGGTTGAGAGATAGTGTTGAAACAACCTCAAATATAGTGGGAAAAAAGGTAACCTACTGGGGAATTTAGAAACCGTTACAATAGAAAATCCCTCCCATGCTGTGAAGGTCAATGAAGATCATACGCCAGTGTTGGTGAAAAGTACTATAGATGATAGCTGTGAAGCCTCCTCTATTCTTATTTTTTTAGCCAACTTTCTGTAATAATCACCTGAATGTCTTTTAGACATAACCGAAATAAAATACTGCACACGCTGTAAAACAACATAATAGGGCGTTGGAAAAAAAAGATGAAACAAATTCTTTGAATTTTTAATAAATAAAAATTTCTTAAAAATACTGGTGGCAATGTAATATTTTATATAATGTAATACAAATTAATTTATTTTTTATTTCGGATCCTTATGCAACGAAAGTAAACCGCCGTCGAACAAAATAAAATTGAATATCTTTTCATGTGAATTGTGAATTTTTAATTTTCCTTTATTCTTAATCTTTTATGATACCTCATTTTTGCGCCCCTCCAAGCCTTACACCCGGGGCAGCTGCCCCGGCTAACCCCCCCACCCCCACCCTAGATCCGTCACTGCTCATAAAATACTTGGTAGCAAACGATATGATTATATAGAAGAAAATTTTAAGATGGCCACAACATAAGGTAAAGCACCCAGTAGTTGACACTGGACCAATACTTGACACTTTTTTAGAAACAGTAGTGTAACAAGAAAACGTCACAGGTAGGAACATGAGACACACAGAATTTTTAAAATCTATCACCTTGCGGCAAAACTGAGAACTAAAACTATAAACAGTCGAGCCCAATTCCAATATGGCGGAAGACAACAAAGAAGCATGTGTGCAAAGTTGAATTTTTCGAATTTATCTTAAGAAAAATGATAAGGATTGCACATTACAGTAAGTATTAAAACCCATAATTTATCTTAATTTCTGGTTATGTTTTGATTGATATTGATTGTTTCGATGTCCAAGAATTGTATTGGAATAAAATTGATGCATTTTGTGCAAAATAGTGGGAGTGAGTGTGAGTGTCAACTATTGAATATGAAAAGAAACAGATTTTCAAAAGTTGACACCCAGTGTCAACTACTCGCTCATGTTGGGGTTTTGTTAATCTAATTCAGTGCAATGAAAATAAGCTGGAATCTACCAGATAAATTCATGACTGACCTTTGAAAAACTAAAAATGCATTTAAACCAATAGATGACACAGGTTGTCAATTATTGAAATTAGGGAGTGTCAACTATTAAAATTAATTATTTATTTTTTTATTTTGCTAATTAACAGTTCTTATCATTATGTCTTCATATGGGCCAATTAATATAGTAATATAATAATAAAGAGTATTTATTATTATTAATTTAGGCCCCGCCGCAGTCAGTGTCAAAGTTCATGAAGGTGTCAACTACTAAACTCTCACGTTCACGATGGTGTCAACTTCTGGGCAAAAATCATGTTTTCATATCCCCTAGTAATTTTTACAAAATGTATTCATTTCGGGACATTAAACGTTATGATTTTATGGAAAAATGTTCAAACCCCCTAGTAATGATCAAACTGTTTCCCTTAATTGAAAACTGCACGAACCAAAGGCGACGAACGCCAAAAAATTCCTTACGGTGTCAACTACTGGGTACTTTACCTTACTAGTTTGAAATGGACAGCAAAATTAACTTTTGTTTCAGAAAAATTGTAAACCTAATTGTATATTTTGTGTATGAAATATGTGGTGATGAGTTTCTTATATCAACAAAATTTTAAGTTTTAAAATCTCTTGCATTCGATATTATATTAGGATACGATGCGATTACCAATTTAAATTTGGCAGTAAACGAAGATGGGATTAAAATCATTGGCAAGCGCAACAATTTTCAAGTAGTTTACCTTAAAGTTGTGAAGAATTCCGTTAAAAAATTAAATTATGCTGCCACTCCAGATAATAAACCGAAAGTATAAAAAGCAAATAGTTCATGTAAACAAAACACAAATGTTAGAATTATACATATAAATATATCAAAAAATAATTTTACACTCAATTTAGTACGTGTGGTGAAAACTGATAAAATTCATTCAACTAACAAGACCAAATCAAAAGATGAAAATGAAATAATAAGAAACGGAAAATATTATAATTCAACGAACATGAGAAAAGAAATAAAAGGAAATAATATAGAAAAGAAAAATGAAAATAAAGAAATATTTCATGGAAATTTTATGAAATGTGGTTGCCAATATGGAAATGAAGTGAAATCATTGTATACAAAAGAAAAGTTCGTTGATAAATATCACAGATACCGCAAACAGTACGGGCAGTATGAAGATGGAAAATAGCATAATATGAATACCGTAAACAAGACAGGTATCAAAGAAGTAATTATTTTTGGTGTGATAGGAAGCACAAACCCTATTTTTTATATAAATTTGATTATAAAAGATATGAAACCACACCCCATGGAAGAAATTATGAATGTATTGAGAACAATGCTAAATGTAACTATGTGTCGTCTGTTATTTTCAATGGTTATAAGCAAAGAAGCAATTATGAAATTTGTTATTGTTCGTGTAGTGCAAATGGCAAAGTATGTATGAAGAAGTATGCTGAGTTTAAATTTAGTTATTTTTGTTTTGTTTTGTAGTGTCCTCCTAAGTTCATACTGTAGTCTTCAAATTACATGATAAGAAGTATTGAACTGGCAAGGTTGCCAAAACGTCAGGATGACTGAAAATGTGGGAAAAATGAGAAGTAACAGCATCAATGATACGAACTCAATGAATTAATAATATCCATGTGCAGCGATAAAGATGAGGAGTTCATGCAATGCCAAAAGAAAAGCACGCGAGCACAAGCGAGTGTTCTATAGTTTTGAGAACCACAGTTGTTGTTGATTGGTTTTTCTACACAAGGCTTAAAGAAGCTTGCGAAGTATGTGTTTATTGAGTGGGCAAAAAGACATTAATGTTATTTGATAATAATCTATATGCTGAATCCCTATATGTATATTTTGCTATTAAAACTTGTTATTTATTTTTGTATTTGAAGAATCTGTTTTGTTGTGAAACTTTTATTACTCATTGTAATCCTACTTCTGACACCTTAATCTCACATACATATACTGTGAATATTTTTCCCTGTGGGAATAATTAATGAGAATTAAAACCTACCTTTTCCCATTAAATGTTACTATCATTTTGGATTTGTTACAAAAACCCTTTTACCATGGCATTTCTTGAGTAAGGGCAAGAAAGAAATTTAATTGAATTGGCAATAAAACTGGGTATAGAAGACAGTCAGTGAATAGGGTGATAGAAATTAAGAAAATAATTATTGAAAATAAATATTACAGCGAAGATGATGCCAAAGTGTCTCTCTGGACAGAATTATAGAAGAACGAATTTGGCATGAAACGAAAGAAGAACAAAAAATTCAGAGAGGGAAGAGAAGGACAAATCCAGAAAGAAGAAAAGAGATCACAAGCTTAAAATGAAACATTTGGAATTAAGAGGAAGTAATTTTGGTTTGGTTCAAGCAGTTGAAAGTTTGAGTGAAATGAGATTCAGAATGCAACTGATGTAGCTAACCCTGAAATACAATGAAAAGATAGATGAAATGTGATTATATTTAGTGAATTTTGAGCATTGTACGGTGATGGCATGTGTACCTAAAGCAGAATGGGTAGCTTATTTGCTGAAGTAATTGCTAACAGATATGGCTAATAATATAATTCGAGAGTCTCCTGAGAAAGCAAATAACCATGATTTTGCTAAGGAAATGTTTTTAAAAGCTACAAATTAAATTTCAAAAAGTTGAGACAATTATTTTTTCAACATCAGAAGGGTCCAGAAGTGTCTTGAAGGAGCTACACTCTTGCATTGAATAATTATTTCAATGAATGGATCAATGAACTGGAAGTGAAGAATTTCGACATTAAAATTATTAGTGGTGGACCAACTTAAATGCAGAATACCAAACGACAAGAAGGAGCACTTTTTGGACCAATGGAATAAAATGATCAACCCTCTAGAAGTTGCAGGAAAAGTTGATGAATATGAAAGAGATAGGTTGCAGAATGTTCCTTGATGGAAATTAGAAGAGAGAAATAAGTACAAATCTAAGGAAAAGTTAAAAAAATACCAGAAACCATCAGTTTGTGTGTACAACTAAATATGAAGGAAATGACAAACAATTTGACAAAATGAAATGCTGGTGCTTAATCAAAATCACAAGGGTTACAGAGTGTTTAAGCATATATCTTTCATATGCAGAGATGCAATTCATTTTGTACGGGCTTGTCCCAAGAATAGTAGCACAAAACAGAGCTGAATTTGGTTGCTACAGAAGAAACTTTAGAAGGTAAGTGTCAGCATTGTCTCCGATTAAAGCAAATTCAGTGAAGTGCAATGAACAGAAACGACTAGAACTAAGGAATACCAATACTTCACTCAAAACAAAACTAGAAGTTCCTGAAGCTTCAATAACTGCTTCTCATCAAACTAAATCTAAAACAAAAGATGAAATTGAAAATCTAAAAACAGTTCACCAAAAAGAAATGAATATCTGAATGGCTCTTGAAAAATCTTGAAAAGCATAAATCTGATGCTAATGAGGCTAAAGAAACATTAAAATCTGTTAATTAAGTCCTTGCAAATTCACAAGAAGTCATTGAAAAACAGAAAAAATAAATAAATTCAACAGAGGAAGAATACATGTTACTGAAAGAAGAATTATCACAAGTGCAGTCTGTGAAGAAAGACATGGAAGCAAAACTGCAATCTGTAACAGAAAGCCTTGAACTTGAGAAATAGAAGGGATCTGATTTTGCTAATGAATTAGACAAAGCCAAAGAACAAGCTGGAAAGTTTGATTCATTACAAACAGATTACTTGGCCTGCGAGAAAGAAATGGCTAACCTAGATTTAGAAGATAAACTTTTGCTTGCTTATAAAAAATCTGAATGTGAGATAAGAAGAGAGTAATCCAAGAGCAAGTGCAGAAAGTTAGAAGAAGCTTTCAGGATCATCAATTCTCAAAAAGATGAAATGGAAAAACTGAGATATGAGAACAGAAAATGTTATGAATTAGTTGAGCTTGTAAATGTGAAGAAAAATTGAGAAAAAGAATGACAATATTTTTTCTGAAATTGAATCTGAAATGAAGTTTAAAGAACAAAATTCATTAGAAAGTGAGTGCAAAAGATTCAAAGATGCTGTTCAGTTATTCCCATCAATTTACAAAAGGATGAAATAGAAAAATTAAGATGCAAGAACAGAAAGTGTAATGATGAATTAGCCGAGCTTAAAAAATTGAACAATCATCTTCAAAACAAATTCGATGCTAACATTTCTCAAAATGATAATGTCCCAGACAATAAAATCGTTAAGATTTAGTTTTGTACTCGAACAGAAAAACTTCACAATATCTGATAATGACGTTTTCAGTTGTTCATTCTAAGCTATCTCTAACATTATTAAAGTATTGGAGATCCAACAGGACAGAAAAAAAGTCATTTTAACCGATACTTTGCTACATCCAATCTCGCAGTAAGTGGGCTCTCGACTGTATATACATTTTTTTAAGTGCTTAAAAGTTTGGGCTAGTGAACTGGCTCCTCCCTTTAATAATGTGGTTGTGAAATATAACTGTATTTTATTTTAGTAGCATAGTCTCTAAGGAGAACTATGTGCTCTTTAAGACACTTAAGAGGCTACTTCACTCAAGCGAAAACACCCATTTGCTAATGTTAATCCTATGGGAGAAAGTTTTAAGAATATCTCGTTTGCATTTATTTTAAATGATTTTATTGGATTTGACAGCTGAGGTCGATCTCTATGCAGTAGGGTGGATCGAAAAATCGAAATATGGATAATCGAATCGGCGCGGGGTACAAAAGTTGCCTTTTATGTATATTAGTTTACATCTGTTTTTTTATTTAAATCCATTCAAATCTTCCGGTGCCCCAAGCGCCCCAAATATAGTTAAAAAATGAAATTTTTATGAAAATTTATCATTTTTATAATGTGTGTTATTTTTTTAAATTACTTTTGGCGCGGGGTGCAAAAGTTGTCTTTTATACATATTAGTTTACATGTTTTTTTTAATTGAAATCCATTCATATCTTCCGGTGCCCCAAGCGCCCCCCAAAAATAGTTAAAAATTGAAAGTTTTATGAAAATTTATAATTATTTTGGTTTCTTTAATTCTTTCTTTAATTCTTTTATTACTTTTAGAGCGGGGTGTGAAAATTGTGTTTTAAGCATACTAGCAAACATGCAAAACATTTTTAACTTCGATAAATGTCTTCCGAGTGTCCCAAGACACTTAAATATTTGCCAAAAATCGATTTTTATGCAAATTTTGAACTTAAAATTATAAGTAAAAATAAGAGTTAAATAATCATTTGTATAGCGTAATTGTTTGTTACAGGGGATGACAAATCGTTTATTATTTATATTAAATGTTATATTAAATGTTGTAAATGTTAAATTTATTAATATTATTTTTTTATACTACATTGTTATATACGAAATTTTGAATAGAGCAGCTGCTTCAATTTGCCAGTGCTGTTTACAAGATATTGGAATTGTACACAGAAAAGGGACTTCGAATTCAGTAGATCGCAACAAAATTCGTCGATAGCGTACAAAGGTGCGAAATTTTGTTGCAGAGATTAGCAATTTAGCCGTGTCTCGGTCTATTTAACCGGATTATTTTCCGATAGGGGAAAAAGACAATATAAAAATGCTAATGAAGAAGAGAAAATGTACTACACAAAGATCACAAAGGAGGAACATTATACTCTTGTCAAGGAACCTGGACTCTCTGCATATTGGACACGTTACATTTGCAACAGGAGAAGCTAATGGCCTTTACGACATTTACTACATTCTTTTGATGTGCCACAATTTTGCGTGTCTTTTGTGGGCCAAATGGTACAGCAATCAAAATCTGCGAGCAGCTACCTGTAGCTTTCTTTTCTTCAATAAGTGTAGAGAATATGCCATATAACATAGGTAGAATGGTTCTCAGCCATGATCAGCAATATTTATATGACATTTGAGTAGAAATATCACGTGGTGAAAGTGGTTTTGACCTGGCATTTAAAAACTGTTCCAGTTGTTTACTCAAGATGGCTAACGACTGCAGATAAAACGTTAAGGTTGTAGGAGGTCACAGAAAATATATTTGAGAATTTCATTGTTCTTACAACATATTATATGTAAGTATGGACCTATATGGTTCCATATCAAAACAAAGTACTCCCCATAACAGAAGGACAGCGGTATATTTGGAAACTTATCACATTTTCTAGATATTTAAAACCCAATCTAAAAAAGTTTGTAGACGCTGTTGTTCAACTAGATAGCTTCTTTTGTCATCCTGAAAGTTTGTTATTATCTATGCTCTGAGATAATACAGAACCTATAAGGTCTTTAGCAATACGAAAGCTATTTTGTGCTAGAAATGAAAATAGAGGATCACCAGAAGTAAGAATTTTTCAAGTACCAAAAATACACTTCTAAGCAAAGTATTAGTGAGAACTTATTGCCTGACAATGGGTTGGACGTTTTAAACCACCTCTTTTGATGAATGTGCCTTACGAATAAATTTAGGCCATGGTAAATGTAGGAAAAACAGAGGAACGATCAAAATATCAATGCCGTACACAAGATGATAAAAGATGCATTCGCCTAGTGCCTGAGGCATGAGAAAGTGTATCTGGAAAAGAAAAGTCTCGGTTTCATATTGAATAGAATAAAATCAAGACGTCATATCAAACATTTTAATCCCAAAAAGGATTACAAACTTTGGAAATATGTAAATCTCCAAATTAAGAGAAGAAAACCATTTGCTACATAAGTTCAAGTTTTATCATTTTTATGATTTAGTGCTTTGATTTTTAAATTTATACTTCATGTATTAATATAAAATTATTATTATTTATAAGTTTATTCTTTAATAATTAAACACTTTGCCAAATTTGTAAACAATTTTCGTAAATTAAAAATTTTTAATATATTTTCTTAAAAATTTTAATATTTAACTATACTTGGGGCACCGGCAGATTTGATTGGATTCCGATAAAAAAAAAAAAAAAAATGTAAACTACAGAGTTATATAATGCACCCAATACACAACTTTCTCACACAACGCTAAATTTAATTTAAAAAAAATTATAAAACAAAAAAATTATAAATTTTCATAAAACCTTCAATTTTTAACTATTTTTGGGACACTTGGGGCACCTGAAGATATGAATGGATTTCGATTAAAAAAAAAACATGCAAACCAATACAAATAAAAGACAACTTTCACACTCCGCGCCAAAAGTAATTTAAAACAAATAAAAAAACAAAAAAAATTATAAGTTTTCACAGAAATTTCAAATTTTAACTATTTTTGGGGCGCTTGGGGCACCGGAAGATATGAATGGATTTCAATAAAAAAAAGCGTGTAAACTAATATGCACAAAAGGCAACTTTTGCATACCGCGCCAAAATTAATTTCGAAAAAAAAAAAAATTCGTATACTTTTTGATCCACCCTACTATGCAGGCCATTTTTTACTTTTTCGATTTTGTTTACAAGTTTTTTTTATTAAAAAACTTTCACTTTCGAAGCCAGTTTCTAAAGTGAAAGCATCCTCATTAAAAAAAAATTGCAACCAAAATAGAAAAAGTAAAAACGGCCTATGTAGAGATTTACCTCAGCAATCAAATGCAAAAACAATCATTTAAAAAACTTTCTCCAACAGGATTAACATTAGCAAGCGGATGTTTTCGGGTGAGTGAAATAGCCCTTTAAAGAGGGACGTGTAACAATTGTATTAATTTCAATGTAGCAGAGTGCGGGGTATTGGCGACCACCAAGCAGCAAACTTTTGCCAACGCAGAACTAATGCGGGAGAAAGAAGTGAGTTGACAAGAGGGTCACAGAGGGGAAGTGTGTACAAAGTGTGTCGCCTGTGTCACCACTAATATTTAAAAGAGTATTTTAATTTTATTGTGAGAGTTAATATTCAGTTAATATCTTCTTTTATTCAGATTCTTCTTTTATTTAGATTAATATTCAGTGATATCTTCTTTTATTTGTTATGTGTTCCTTGTACTAAACTTGGTTCATCTTAGAAATCAAGTGTGTTCTTCTATTAGTCAATGTGCCATACACTAACAGGGTCATTTCCACGTCAAATCAACCAAAAATTTTTAATATTCAACCTGACCATTTCAGATTTTAATGAAACCTCCAGGAATCATTCTCCCTGATGACACAAATGAGAATATACTTTTATAATTTTTTTATCTCAGTAAATTTTCATACAATTAATTTTTTAATTTTAAAAAATCATCATTTTTTGGCTTGTATAAATGTTTTCAATTTTGAATTTCTCAAGTTCTATCAGGCGTAGAGAGTTGTTTGACCCCTCATTTTAAAGAAAATTTCATAAGGTTTCATTCGATATGCAAGTTGATTATGCTTGGTTTAAAATAAGTTAATTTAATTTTAAAAAATTTAAGTGTTTTTTTTTTTTTTTTTTTTTTTTTTGAAAAAATATGTTTTTTGTAATATTATAATCTTTAAATTATGATAGTTTTAGAGTGGAATCTCAATGGGACCAGCAGTTATAAAAAAAAAAAATAATAATGTTAAAATGAATAAAACAATGCTACCTTTAACACAATCATAAAGTTGGTAAGGTGCCAACTTTAAATACCAGCTGGCTGTAGCCCCAACTGGTGTTTAACATTAGTTTTTTTTTTTTAACATAACTGCTGATCCCATTGAGATCCCACTCTAAAACTTTCCGAATTTTAAAGTTTATAATATTACAAAAAACATTTTTTTCAAAATTTAAAAAAAACTTTTAAATTTTTTTAAATAAAATTAACTTTTTTTAAACCAAGCATAGTCAACTTGCATATCAAATTAAACCTTATGAAATTCTCTTTAAAATGAGGGGTCAAACAACTCCCTGTGCCTGATAGAACTTGAGAAATTCAAAATTGAAAACATTTATACAAGCCAAAAAATGATGATTTTTCGAAATTAAAAAAATTAATTGTATGGAAATTTACTGAGATAAAAAAATAATAAAAGTATATTCTCATTTATATCATCAGGGAGAATGATTCCTGTAAGTTTCATCAAAATCTAAAATGGTCAGGTTGAGTCACTGGTTGATTTGACATGGAATGACCCAACAGGCAACAGTATTCATTGTGAATTCAAAAAGTGAAAAAACTATTACTGGTATCCTACGTTAAAATTTACAGAAAAAGCCAAATATGATATCAAAATTAGGTGTTCACATGGAAAATTTTATAGTTTGGTACAACTGCAGTATGAAGACGACCCCCAAAGCTTACTTTTTAACATAAATGTAAAGAAGATTTAATATCCAGTCAAGTGGCTATTTCTGTTTGTTTCTCGGACAATTTGGTGAATAAAATGTATGTGGTATTCTCTTTTTTACTTTCTTCTATCTATACAAGAAGAAAGCACGGTATTCATGAAAAATTTAGACTTCTGGTTTTCAATGGAGATTTAATAATGTCCTGAACACAATATGACTATATACTGTTTTTAGAAAATGTTTGCCTGAGAGTTTGTGTATGACACAAATTTTGTGGGTGTTCTAACTCACGAAGACTACCGCATAGAATAGGATGAAATTTCATATGAAGTTCTATTCTTATGTGAGCGGGTCCCGATTAGTTTTGGGGAAAATTTTTCCAAGAGGAATAATTCTCATAAGAATATAGGAATAGGCTGTCATTCAATTTTGGTTGTGGTTATTGAAAATGAGGGGGGGGGGGGGGGGGGTGCAAATTTTGATGATTTGTTTGAAAATATAGAAGTCAGTTTTGTGATGGCCACAACATACTAGTTTCTTGCAAGGAGAGGGCCAAGCCTGGTAATCACAGATTTTGATTATTTTTATATATGTTGTAGGGTAGAAGCCCCTTAGTCTCAGGTTCAACAGATTTTATACAACGCCCCTTAGTTCTCGAGAAATAGGGGGTCTGATATTATAACACAACAAAAATACTTACTTTGTAAAGAAATTACTGTGTTGGTAGTAGCTCAGTTGTTATGGTGTCTGCTCGTTAATCTGCAGTCCCGAGTTTGAGACTGGAACGTGCTACGTTTGTTTTTCTCATTTTTTGTTTCATAAATATAATTGAAATTAAAATTTAATAATCGCAATTAAAAATTATAATATTGTACATTAAGTATAATGTTAACATATTTTTTATTTTTTATTTGTAACTAAAACGTGGTATAAAACATCATTAAACGGTTAATTTTTCCTTTAAATCACTTATAAAATGTATTTCATATATGCTTTATCGATGCAATGATATTGAACAATTGTGTCAATTTGTGATTTTAAAGAAACATCATTTATATATTGCCTTAACAAGGGAAGCCAATGCGATGATAATACTACTGTTTTTAAAATAAAAAGCATAATTATATTAAAAATTAGCATAAGAATTAAATTACAACATATTTTTTGCATATTAAAGATTGTAAGTTATATGATGTTATTAATAAAATAAGGTATGACTTTGTAACGATTTTGGAATTTTTACTAGTTAATAATACATCCATTTTTTTTTTTTTAATCTCTTTAAATGATGAAAAATGTTTAATAATGATTAAAAATCAAAAATGCTAAATTTAAATATGTTAACATTATAATTTATGTATTGTGTTAAAATTTTTAATTGTGAGATTATGAAATTATAATTACAACTATATTTATAAAACAAAAAAGGAGAAAAACAAACATAGCGCATTCCAGTTTCGAACTTGCGCCCACAAATTAATGAGCAAACACCATAACAACTAAGCTACAACCAACCCGGTAGTTTAATTACAAAGTAACTATTTAAGTTGTCTTATAATATTAGACCCCCTATTTCTTGAGAACTAAGGGGCATTGTATAAAATCCGGCGAACCTGAGACTAAGGGGCTTCTATACTAAACATATATAAAAATAATCAAAATCTGTAATTACTAAGCTTGGCCCTCTCGTTGTTAGAGAGAACTAATTGTATTATATTTCTGATTTTTAACTAATTATATTTTAAGCTTCTTTAATTCTTTACAACGAATTTCTAAACTTAGTTTGTAGCTATTTTACTGATCTTGCATACTTATATTACATATCCTTTCATTTTCAGATTTCTATTCAGTTTCTTATTATGTCTTTTCATATGACTTATATCATTTATATTTTCAATGTTCAAAGAGGAATGACTTTTTAATGAATACTTATTAACACTGAATTCATGCTCACACTTTGTGTTACTGTGCGCTAATAATAATAATGATTTATTAAGTTTGGAAAACTATCTAAATTTAAGGTTGCCTAATGAATCTTTAATATAAATATTCTTGTACTAGTAATGTTTCACTCTAACAGATTGAAAAACAGGTTTGTTCTCTGAGCAGTCATCCTCTTTGGATTCAGGTGACACATAATAAATACAGTGAAACTTTAAATTATCTGAAATGGTCCAACTCTCCCTCCACTCCCACCCCTTGCCAAGCTAAAAAAATGTGCAGTTATTGAGGTTGTATGAATCTATCAAAACCAAAATCAGTTTTAGTGTTTTTTATCTTAATCAGAATACACTGCTTTGTTGAATCAAATTCTGTTCAACAAACATGATTCATTAAAAGAGCAGTTATTGTATTTAAAATTGAAGAAAACACATAACAGATGTCTGTGAAAACTGGTCACTTGTTTCAAAAAAGGGAAATTATCTGGACTGTGCGAAGGTACTATGGACACAATCTGGATAATTGAGATATTTAATAAAAGGTTTACATTGTGAAGTAAGAATTTGTCTAAAATCACTTTTGTTTAATAAAAAAATAAGCCTAATATAGGTTGTATATAGGATCACTTTTACCACAAAGAAAAAGGGAAAAAGTATATATATAGAACAGCAACAAAAGCAACCTTCAAACTATTTACTGATGTGAGAAGGAGAACAATGATATTTCTAAACAAGCAGTGGAACAAATCGACTGCTGTCAAAAACTCCTATCATAAATGTAAAATATTCACACTACCTGCTTTCACTTATAAACCCAATTACAAATTCTAAAATACAGTGTAATCGAAAAAGGTGTCCCTGATTTCAAATTAAAATAACTAAGGCCAGGGTTTGAAATTCAATTTTTCCAAGGAAGGGAGTCTCCCTCCCAACATTTTTAAAGGGAGAAAAGGAAAAAAAATCTTTAAACCCCACTATTATTTTACGTCGTGCTATTTAAAGAATTACATTAATACGGACATGACAAAATACCACTGAAAAAAATTTTAGTCAACTCAGAATAATTATGTAAAATGTTAAATAAACTTTTTAACAAAAATAGAACAGACTTCAAAAACTACTACAAAACGAAAAATAATTTTTTTAACCAAAAATAGAACAGACTTCAAAAAGTACTACAAAGTAAAAAATAATTTTTTTTAGGTAATAGTTAATAAGAAATTAAATTAAGAGCATTGTATTTGCCATGCATATTATTATATTTATGTACATTAATTTGATTTTTTGGAGTCTGTGCCAACCAAGCCAAGTTAAAGCCATGTTACATTTTTAAACATTTCATCTGATGTTATAAATGTGTATTTTCAAATGAGATTAGCAACTATATGTCGACAAACATTGCTTTGGAAACTAGTTAATCATTTAAATCATTGTATTTTCTACCATTTGATGAGATATATGGTTTTTTTTTTATTGTCTCGTATTTATTTAGATCTAATTTATACACGTGTTACGATTTATATTGGATATTTTGTTTTGAATTTTGTACTTGGCTTGGCTGGCACCGAATCCAAAAAATCAAATTAATGTACATAAATATAATAATATGCATGGTAAATACAATGCTCTTAATTTAATTTCCTATTATTAATTTAATTTCCTAAATTATCTAAAAAAAATTATTTTTTACTTTGTAGTAGTTTTTGAAGTCTGTTCTATTTTTGGTTAAAAAAATTATTTTTCGCTTTTTAGTAGTTTTTGATGTTGGTTCTATTTTTGGTTAAAAAGTTTATTTTTTGCTTTTTAGTAGTTTTTTAAGTCAGTTCAATTTTTGGTTAAAAAGTTTATTTTTCGCTTTTTAGTAGTTTTTTAACTCTGTTCTTTTTTTGGTTAAAAAGTTTATTTATTTATTACTTTAGTGATATCCATATTTACATTAAACCATATTATTGCTAATATCTTTTTTATTTCACGCTAACCTTGGCAGTCGACTCGATTATCGAAGATTAGAAAATTTATCATTATTCTCATCTAATGTCTTTAAAGCCTTTAATCATATCTATATTTACATTAAACCATACTGTTGCTAATATATTTTTTATTTCCCGCTAACCTTGGCAGTAGACTCGATTACAGAAGATTAGAAAATTTATCATTATTCTCATCTAATGTCTTTAAAGCCTTTAATCATATGATATCTATATTTATATTAAACCATATTGTTGCTAATATATTTTTTATTTCACGCTTACCTTGGCAGTAGACTTGATTACGGAAGATTAGAAATTTTATCATTATTTTCACCTAATCGTCTTGGATAATGTGTCATAATCGGGTTTTGATAACTGCATAACTCACTGATTTCAGTGCTTATGCTTAATGTGTACTGATTTTTATGATCCATACAAGGTAAACACTACGCCAACAATGTCACCTATAATACTATTCGGAGTAACCCTTTCTTTCTTTCTATATTGTCACTCTATAGTTAATATTATGTAGTAGAAATATTAAAAGACAATTACAGAAGCATTTATATACAACTGTATTGTATAATATTATATAGATAATTGGATATTTTAAAGGCAGTTTCCAACTAGTGCGCCATAGGTGATAAATTGTCAAATATTTTCTGTAACTCGTACATTTGTATGGGAGTTGGAGCAACAATGTATTTAATTATGTGCCAATAAACGCTCGTCAAAATATGCCAAACCGCTATGAAACTGCAACAATGGAACTTTTAAAAGATTCAAAAGTAGATTTGTTGTGGCATAATTTATAGTTTTTATCCGTACGTTGTATTATATTTATCCAATTCACAATTTTATGTAATTTTGCTTTTCAAATTTGGCAACACTTAAAAGTTTTAGTTTTTGTTTGGATCTTAAAAAGTTTGTTCTATGAAAATAAATCCGATAAGTTAAAGCTGATTTAAATATGTCAGTCTTTTTATTATTTGCAACCTGAAAGTTGTCTGCCCAACAACTGGTGACCCGGACGTAATAACTCTTGATAATATCCGATTGGCTTAAAATCTTGTATATACGTTCATTGTAATAAGGTGCTTCCTTGATTAGTTTTGGGGGGTTCATTGGTTAAGTATAAAGGGGGGGGGGAAACAGTGGCTAACTCCCTCCTTTAATTTATTCATGCAGAATTATAATCCGATAACTTAAAGCCAGGGATAAGATTGCTAAAAAAGCAAAAAAGCCGAAAACTGCACGAACGACATTTCAGCAATAAGTTATAAATTTCAAGCGCAACAACAAATATTATAATTGGCATTAATATATATATTACATACAATATATATATATATATATAATCAATTTAGCTTTGAGTAAATTAAAAAGAAATTATTTGCTGACTCTCATAAAAAGTCAATTTTTCAAGATACAGCACATTAATAAAACCTTTCATTGGCTTTAACATTTTTTAATTGAAATTTTGAAAATAGTAAGACAGTTTTCTTGAAACAGCAAATCAAGTATATGCTAATAATTGCAACCACCTTAAATAAATGATAGACCAGAGTTCCCACTCTTTTTTTAAATAAAAAATAAGTTTTTAAGGAATTAAATAGATTTTCTAAGAACATTATCAGTGGCACCAACTAATCAGTGCATGGTTATTTTAGATTCCAGGACATTTTTACCAGTCAGCTTGAAGCCAGTTTTGGGAGTTTTTGCATAATTTTTTATAATTTAATTTGTTTTGGAATTTTGTGGCGAATTTTCTATAGTACTAAAAGAAATCTGGTACCAATCTTTTAATCCAATGCTGTAAATTTTGAAGAAATTCGTGCTTTTTCAGCAATTTTTTGAAAAAATTTGAGTTTTTTCAGCATTTTGATGAAATTTACGTTTTTTTCTGTGATCTTTTGTCCAATTTTGCAATTTTTCGCTATCTTTTGCCGAATTTCGTGTTTTCTCAGTGATGTTTTTGAAGAAATTCGCGTTTTACATTCAATCTTTTAACGAAATTCGTGTTATTTTTGCAATCTTTTGACAAAATTCGTGTTATTTTTGCAATCTTTTGACGAAATTTGCGTTATTTTCGCGATCTTTTGATGAAATTAGTGTTATTTTCAAGATCTTTTGATGAAATTAGTGTTTTTTCCACAATCTTTTATGAAATCAACATTTTTTCACAATATTTTGACGAAATTAGTGGTTTTTTTTTTTTTTTTCGAGATATTTCGGCGAATTTTGCATTTTTTTGGGGAAATTTCACATTTTTCACACAATATTTTTTGTCGAAATTTGCATTTTTGGGGGCAAAATTCACATTTTTTCCGTAATCTTTTGACGAAATTCGCGATCTTTAGGTGAATTTCGCATTTTTTCTGCAATCTCTTGGTGAATTTCGCATTTTTCACACAATCCTTTGACAAAATACGCGTTTTTTCTGCGATCCTTTGATGAAATTTGTGTTCTTTCGCAATCTTTAGGCGAATTTCGAGTTTTCCGGAAAATGGTAAAAAGGCAGAAAATGACAAAAAAGCAGAAAATGACAAAAAAGCAGAAAACTGCAGATCCGCAGAAGAATCTCATGCCTGCTTAAAGCTGATTTAAATATGTCAGTTTTTTTATTTCCAAATTCACGTAATAGAATAATTTAGGATATTAAATGAAAGTCGTCTGCCCAACAAATTAACTATTTTTAATATGTTTATTTTATTTTTTTCGTTTTTGTTGAATTTCTGAAAAAGTACTGAACCAACTTTCATAAAATTTAAATGGAACCAATTCGAGAATATTCTCTTTCGAATAAAAAAAGAATCACATAAATAGGACACATAGTTCCAGAGTAATCGGCGAGCATACATGAAAAGAAAAAAAAATACATACACGTCGAATTGACAACCTCCTGCGTTTTTGAGTCGGTTAAAAAGAAGAAAGAAACTTTATATATGCAATGTCTACTTTTCAACTTCCACCAAATATTATGGGACTTTAATATTTAGGTTGTTAAATGAATTTCTGAATTTAGATTTTATTTGATTTAATGTGCTTTTACTCCTTCACAAGAATTAAAAGGGTTTACTCCTTTACCTCAAGGAGTAAAAGTGTTAACTCCTCACATTTTTTACTCCTTCAAGGTACATTTTTACTCTCGCACAAAGAACCCCTGGTATTTTCTTTAATTGAACTAGGTTATATGCATTGAAACTTCAAACCCACGTCCAAAGCTTCAAAGGGAAACCTTCGATTCATTTCTTCTATTACATAAGAAATGTAAGTTGGCTTTAAATTCTCAAGTCCTAATTTCTGTGAATTGCAAGGATCAACTAGTATGTTGTTTCTAAAAAGTTTTCTTGGAGTTCGGAATTTTTTTTCTTCATGTACACCATAAGATCTTTACTTCTAATCTCATTTTTGTTTAGTGCTGACTCTAGGCCAATTTGACAGGGTGCAGCGACTGGAACCCTTACTGCCCTTTTTGGTTCTTTTCCCTTTTCTGTCGCAGAAAAAAAATCTTTAAATACATCTATCGGTCATAAGAAAAAGTTGTGAATTTAGTCAATTGGTTGAGGTTATAAAATCATGAAATTCGTCGTACACATGAACATAGATATAGATAAGAACTTCTAACGAAATAGTGTTAATAACGATTTACAACTTTAGAACTAAATTGTAACCTTTTTACAACTTTGCTAAGCTAGCGCCACTTACAAACAACAATATGGATACATACCACACAATAAATCTATGATACCTACTAGATGATGGCTGTCAAGCAGACGATTTGAAGAAGCAGGCGAAATAATATAACTGTCCTACATTGTATTTGCAACATTTTTCGAGGAACGATTTTCTTCTTTGAAAGGCTATTTCAGTAAAAGTCCTTATCTATTTCTATGTTCATGGTTGTACGGTAGAAAAAAATCGCTAAATTCGCCGATCAATCACGTGAAAAAAAGGCGAAGTTTGCCAATCAGTCACAAGAAAATAACGTGAAATTTATCAATCATTCGCGAAAAAATCGTGAAATTTTTCATTTATGCCCCCCACCCCACATCTCCAAAAAATAGTGAATTTCGTTGATTTGTCACCAAAAGAATCCTTATAATTCATCAATCACTTATGAAAAAATTCACGAAGCTCATCAATCTTTCACCAGTATCACAAAGTTCGTCAGTCGGCTGCGGGGGAAAAAAAATGCGAAATTTGTTAGTCAGGCGCAATAAAAAAAAATTGCGAATTTCGTCAATCTGTCGCAAAAAAAAAAAAAAAAACTCCATCACATTCGCCGATCTGTCGCGGAAAATACCGCAAAATTTGGTAATCGGTCGCAGAAAAATATTACGAAATTAGTCAGTCGGTCGCAGAAAAATATTACGAAATTCGTCAGTCTGTCACAGAAAACCTGCACAATTTTTTCAGTCTGACGCACAGTAAAAATTGTGAATTTCATCAATCTGCTGCATAAAGAAACCGTGATATTCGCTAATTGTTTGTGGAAAATATCAAGAAATTTGTCAATCGGTTGCAGAGAAAATGCGATATTCATTGATCGGTTGCAGAGAAAACACGATACTCATCAATAAGTTGCGTGAAAAAATCACAAAATTCATCGATCGGTTGCAGGAAAATTAAATAACGCAAATTTCTCCGGAAAATGGTGGCGGGAGGCTCCCGCACACAATATTTTTTTGGGTGGGGTTTCAAAATTTTCGGTGCGAATCCCGTCATCTCGCCCTGAAGGCCTTAATAAAGATAAACTATTTACTTTTACACTGTTATATTTGAAAAATCTGGCAGTTTTTTTTACATTACTTAGAAAACTTCAATATGAGCTTCTTGCTAGGCAAACATCTAAGCAGTAGCCGATCTCCTTCCAGGTGCGCTCAATCATGTCAGGGGTTACAGTCGCTATTGCTGCATACATTCTCTCCTGTAATTGCTACAGATCCTGAATTTTTTCAGCATAAGCAATGTTTTTGAAATGTTTTGACCATGATTGCTGTGAACTGACTGATGAGTGAAAGGGCATCATGTCACAAAGTACTATCTGCGCATGCGTGCAGTCACGTCAATGCAATCACCATAACCAAAACTCCTTCAGATGTTCTACAATTTCATATTGGTTTCGTACCGATTGATTGCATATTTCTCATGCAATTTTTTTTTTAAATTAAGGACACCTGTTTTGATCACCCTGTATAACAGAATTTTTCGTATCTTCATAGAATATAATAGAAAAATAAGATATTTCTGAAATTGGTGAAAAAACAGCTTACAATTACACAGTTATAGACTTTGAAAATTGCAATTAAGAGTATATTTTACTAGAAATAAATTTTTAAATACGAATTTCAAGAAAATTATGTTTTTGCAAACGAATACATCCAACAAACCATTTGAAACTCAATAAAATGTCTATATCTATATATTTTTAATGCATTTTGTTATATCCCGATATCAATCCAGATAACTGGAGTTGGATAATTAGAGATTACTGTATTATCGTAGCAAAAATATAACTTGGGTCAGCTCAACATGCATCCGAACCTAAAGAGATTCATATGATACATAATTCGTATATTTTCTTTCTTTTCTGTTTTTTCATTTTACAGCACAAAACTTCTATTTTTGTAGCAGATTTCAGAGATTTTGCCATTTTTGTAGCATAATGTAGTAGGAAATTAAAATTATAGCAGTTTGGAGCAAATTTTCCACCCCTGCTTACTTCTCTGTAAGAGTTTAGCCAGGCCCTTGATGACAAGAAAACAGAGATATTGTCCTTTAAAATAACCACATGAATGTTAAAGCTTATCAAAATATGCTTAATGGCTACTTGTTACCAGTTTCTGAAGAAATTAGAGGTCTATATGTATCAACAGCACAATGACGAATTCACAATTTCACTTTTGATGTTATTCTATCCAATGATCTATCGGCACATTACTGATTGGCCTGCTGAAGTCCTGTTTTAAACCATCATAGAAAATCGCTGGCAATAAAATTCCACAAATAAATTAAAACAAGTAATTTGGTGTGATTGGCATGTTAGCGGGTTGCATAATTTTTCAGAAATTCATCAATTCAATGCCAAAAGAAGTTTATGAATTGATTCTGAAGAAAAGAGGAAAAATGTCCTATAATTTTTTTTTATAATTATATTTCTTTAGGTAGACCTAGACCTATCCTTTTTGAACTATCCATTTTTCATAAATTGTAGTCATTTTTGCAAATATATTTGCTATAGACGGCTTGCATTGACGTCACATTGCTATTAGCAACGACCGATACTACTGCATCTGGAGCACACACAAAATGTCAGAACTCCCTGTTTGCTGTCAAAAGCACGTGTTATCTATCTGTTTAATTTAGATCTTTCTTATTTTTATTATTATAGTGCAAATAAGTCTATACATCAAATGCAGAGCACCACATTCGCCTTATATTTGGGCGCCATTTGAAGCGATGCCGCACATGTGACGTCATGTGCAAGCAGTCTATAATATTTTGCTTGGAATAATCTGCTGTTAAGAGTTTTATAGCTTGTACAAAATATTATTTAAGATTTAAAAAGTAATAATTCAATAGAAATCTTAAAATTTTGGTGTGGACCTATCATTTTGCAATGAACTGTATTTAATCAAGTTTTTTTTTAATTCTACCTTGTTATAGGTAATATTGAATCAACTAAATACTGTGTGCTTATAGACTTCATTTTTCATTAATTATTACCAATTTGTTGAGTTTCAAGTTAATAAAAATACTGAGATATGGATTTTCTATTTCATAATGCAATGTTAATTTATGTCCTAAAAGCCAATGTGCCCTAGTATGTTAAATTTTTAGATGGGTGCCATGCTGCTAATTAATACTCATCATATTGTTATTATCTAGTCTGTTTTGTGTTGTACACAATCTGTTAAATGTTATTTCCTTCTGATTTACTGAAAATATGAGTTTTCCAAACAAATTTGCTTAATAAATGATTATCAACACAAATTAGGTTTTCTTAGTCTTTTGGACAGGTAAAAATCCTGTAAAAGATCCAGGAAGAAAAAAAAGAAAAGAAAAAATAAAGGTGAAAAGAAAATGGTATAAACATACAATCAATTTTAGGCTTTTAAAAATAAATATTTGCATAATAAAACATATCAATACAAAATAATATAGTTTGCTGTTGTCATTAACCCAACACAGAATACATAAAAAAGTTATGTAGTGTATAATTTATAAAACAAATAAAACACAGTATTAATTAAATAACAGGAAAAAACATGCTATTATTAAGGTTAATATACAAGAAATTTCTCATAGTTCAACAAAAGTAAAATAATAAAAATTTTTGGAAATAAATCATAAAAATAATTGTATAAAAAACTGAGTCATGTTAAAAATCAACATACTCAAAGATAACAAAGACAACTTCATATCAATAACCTACTTTCAACAAAAAATACAAATAGGAGACATGATAACAAAGTGATAAGAAACATACAATAACATTGAAATAAAACAAAATTCTGAAACTAAAGCACAACACAAAATTTTAAAAACTAGTCATGCAATAATTAAAACCAATAATAAATAAATAAATAGATACTTTTCAATTCAATTAAATTGTATTTTTTTAAATAAACTAAAATTAACTTAAAAAATCTACACACAAATATAAAATATTTGTATAGAAACATGTCAAATTAATGTTTTAAATTTATTATACTGACATGAAAATACAAATAATCATGCTGTATTTAAATTCACTTTTTTCTAAGACAATAATATTTAATGGAACCTTTATTATCTTTTAACATACCCACCCTTTTTTAAGGTATATTTAATATAAAACAGTTTTAATCACTCAATCTTTCAGTTTTTTAACATAAAAACAACGTAGAATTTCAACAACATAGTTTCTATGTATTTTTAAGAGGATTTTTTATATATATAAAATATAAAAATGTACAAAAATATTGAAAATAGTGATCTATTTCTATTACTGTATAATAATAAATAAATAAAAAAAAATTATGTAGCTTACCATCAGCAGGATTCATGATAGCATCATGGAGTAATGTAGACATAGCTCCAGCAAGACCTGTAGAAAAATACAGGGGACTTAATTTTCAAATTCCAAAATGTAATGAACTATTCAAATAACCAAAATCAAGTATTTCAAATCATAACATGAAGAACAAGAAAAAGTTTTCATATTCAAATCATTCTTATTTTTATAGACTTTCGTAATGAAGAAAAACTAAAACCTCTATGTTTCATAACAGTACAGTAGACTCTCTCAAATCCGCACAGCTTGGGACCAGAGGTTATGCGGATTTTAGAATTTTGCGGATTTCTGGTCACTGTTTTGTTTACATTTTTTAAGCAGTAATTTGAATGTAATAATGCACTCAAAATTATCATAAATGCTTACAATAAAGTAAAATATTAAAATAACTATGAGAAATAATGTAAAGGTTACATTAATAATTAATAATACATGACTAAATATGCATAATAATGATGAGATAATTTTTTCTTGAATTATTCAATGAAACTCGCCGCATAAAGGTACACTAGTAATTTACATCAAAACTATAAAATTACAAAATTTTATATGATGTTTGACCAGATTTAATAAACAAAAAATCTTGATTAATACATAAATGTATTTGATAAAAAGATCAATCACCACTGATATCAGTGTTATCTTGAAAAAAATTTCAGAGATAAATTTATACTTCCTTTATGAAAAAGCAAGAGTTAAATGATATTAACCAGAATTACATAATAAAATGAGTACAGAATGATATAAAAATAAAAAAGCTTGAATTTCCTTCCTATACTAAAAATATCAACGTTTGACACACAATAACATCGTGTAATAAACAGACGCACGTTTCATGAGTATCCTGGACTCATTTCCTCAGTGTAAATAAACTTAAACCCTATTGTATCCCCCCAAAGACATGAAAATGAATCTAAAAACCCAAATGAAAAACAACAACACACCGAGAAACTCCTCCAATCTGATTAAGTCGGTTGGTTGGTTGTAGAGGATTCACTATGACAAAGTAACTCAACCCAGAAAGGTGAGATGTACGGTACACTTGAAAAATCATTAACTAGGGAGTTACCAAATTTATGAATATAAACTGCCTCAAAGAAGTCTAAATCTAATGGAGTGTTACATTTCTTAATAATAGTGGCTGAGTCGAAGTTAAAATTATGTCCCTCACTCCAACAGTGACAGGCAATAGAGGACTTTTGTAATTCTTTTTTCTTAATGTAATTTCTGTGTTCATTGAGTCTGAAACGGAGTTGTCGTTTAGTCTGTCCTATATAGGACAAACCACATTGACATTGGATATTGTAAATGCCCCAAAAGTTTTGATGTGAAATTTTATCCTTTAACTGTGAAAAATTTAGTTTATTAACTGGCTTAAAAACAACCTTAAAATCATATTGCCTTAAAATATTAGCTATTTTATAGCTAATGCTATTGTGAAATGGTAAAATAATGAGGTTAGAAAAAGATTCTGGGACATCAGAAGGAACAAGATTACTATTTTTATTTAGACAACGAAAAATTAAACGGTTGATATAAGTCAAACTAAAACCACGATTAATAGCAACAGATCTAATATAATTCAATTCTGTACCAAGGGAAACATTATCAGAACAAATGGAAATTGCTCTATTAATAAAGAAATGAAAAGCCGAGGCTTTCTGAGAAGGGGGGTGACACGAATTAAAATGAGGGGGGAGTGAGACTGCAAAAGGTTTCCGGTATACACAGGTATCAAATGTATTAGGCTGACGTGTGATCTACAACCAACCAACCGACTTAATCAGATTGGAGGAGTTTCTCGGTGTGTTGTTGTTTTTCATTTGGGTTTTTAGATTCATTTTCATGTCTTTGGGGGATACAATAGGGTTTAAGTTTATTTACACTGAGGAAATGAGTCCAGGATACTCATGAAACGTGCGTCTGTTTATTACACGATGTTATTGTGTGTCAAACGTTGATATTTTTAGTATATTTATCCACACAAGATTTCCTTCCTATATCTTAACTGTAAGTTTCACTGTTTACATCTGAAACAGTGCGCAGATTTTAGAGTTGCGGATTTGAGAGTCTACTGTACTCTGATTTTCATTCATTACACAACAAAGATTATGATAATTTGTACAAAGATAAAAGGATACTTTTCCAATATAAGAGACTTGGCGAGATGGAGAAAATGGACTTGGTGAGAGAAGGAAATGTTTCATGCATTTTTCTGGCAACCCATTCACTGTTTCATACATACACAAGCAATTTTTTCAGTATTTATACAATTTATTTAATATATAAACAAGTCATTTATCTATTTTTATATACAAACAGAAGTAAATTGTATATGAAAAACAATAATGTATATAAATAAAATATTTATATATACATATCTATGTATCTAGTTATATCAGGGATGATTGTGACTGAAAGTGAAAAACCCTGAAAATTATTGATACAAAATGAAAAACCCAGAAAATTATCGATGAAAAATATCAATAACAGTTTACCTCACAACTGATACTGTAACTGCATGACAAACAAACAACATAAGAATAGCATAATTTCTGTTATTGTTTGAAATGTACAATTCTAGAAAAACATAATTTGATAAACTTACATTAATTTCATTGAAAGCTGAATGGCTTCATCAAATGGAGAATACAATTTGTCGTGCTAAATATGGAGAGTTCAAATTAGGGATTGACCGAATACCGAATAGTCGATTCCCTATTCGGCACATAAACCAAATATTCGGTTTTGGCTGAATACTTTTAAGTATTTTTCAGATAATTTATGAAAAATAATAGGTAAAGTATTATTAGTTGTAAAAATACACGATGACCAATGCTCATTTAATGTTATTTTAATATGCTTCAGTTATAAGTGATAATCTATAAAAGTGATACATTATTATTTTTAATCTAAATTTAATATGGGCAAATTATGGTGTAAAAATAAGAGTTTTTCGGCATTATCTGGTTGTAGTCTGTTTCTTTTCTGTTCATAAATCTGTCCAGCTTCAAAAAAATAAACGTTCACTGGAAACACTGCTGGCAGATGCAGATAAGTATTTTCTAACTAACTTTGATAGTGTTAGATACCCAGTGGCAGAAAGTTTTGTAGCTGTCTGCGACAAGCTTTTAAAATTTCATAATCTGTCTGCAAATTTTGCGTGTAATTTTAATGAATGAATAATACACTAAACTAGGAATTTTTCATCATTTTATTTAAAATAGGTTAAGCTTGATGCATTCTCTTTAATTTTGCTTATAACTTTTGATGTTACATATCGTTTCATCATCTCACTTCTTGTGGGATTTCTAAAATAGGAAGGATAAGCTTAGGGGGGGGGGGGAGAGAAATTTCCCTCCCTTGATGTAGCTACAGAAATTCCTTATGGAGAAAAATGTCTTAATTAAAGTCCTGCATCAGCTGCAGAACGGGTTAACACTGTTTTCAGTTCGAGCTGAGTTTAGATTCCTGCAGGTTGGATTCGGGTTAAACCAATTTTTTAAAAGATAGTTCTGTATATTGTTTCAGATTAAAAAATTTATGTATTAAACATAGATGTTTGTCTGTGTGTGATGTTTTTTGAAGAGACCGCTAAGTGCAGAGCTGCAAGATTTGGCAGGAAGAGTCTGAAGTGTTGTTTTGTCTGAAGTTATGCATCTCAAAACCCACTTTTGAACTAGTTTTCTTAATTTTTGTTTTTTTTTTCTTTTTGCAGCAAATTTTCTACATTAGTAAAAGGAATCCGGAATTCCTCCATCTATTTCTGAAATTTTTAATGCAATCTTTTGCATTTTTTCTCGTTTTGAGACATTAGTAAAAGGAACAGGGTTTCAATATTTTAGCAGTCTTTTTATGCAGTAAATTTTGATGATACTCACGATTATTTTTTTCCAAAATCGTTTGATGAAAATCACATTTTTTTTTTGTTTACTGCTATCCTTTACAGAAATTCATGCGTTTTTACCACGATCTTTTGTCGAAAATCATGTGTTTTTACTACAATCTTTTGCCGGAAAGCGCGTGTTTTTACCACGATCTTTTGAAGAAAATCGCGTGTTTTTACCGCGATCTTTTGACGAAATTGGCATGTTTTTACCGCGATCTTTTGACGAAATCCACGTGTTTTAACCGCGATCCTTTGCTGAAATTCACATGTTTTTATCACGATATTTTCCCGAAAATCACATGTTTTTACCACGATCTTTTGACGAAAATTGCGTGTTTTTATTGCGATCAATTCACGAAAATCGCGTGTTTTTACCACGATCCTTTGACGAAATTCGCGTGTTTTTACCGCGATCTTTTGACGAAATCCGCGTGTTTTTACCGCTATCTTTTGACGAAATTCGAGTGTTTTTACCGCGATCTTTTGACGAAATCCGCGGGTTTTAATCGCTATCCTTTGTCAAAATCCACGTGTTTTTATCGCAATCCTTTGCCGAAATTCATGTGTTTTTAACACGATCCTCTGCCGAAATTCGCGTGTTTTTACCGCGATCTTTTGACGGAATTAGCGTGTTTTTTACCGCGATCTCTTGACGAAATCCGCGTGTTTTTACCGCGATTCTTTGTCGAAATCCACGTGTTTTTACCACGATCCTTTGCCGAAATTCAGTCGAAATTCGCGTGTTATTACCGCGATCTTCTGACGAAATTCTGCGTTTTTTTCGCGATCATTTGCCGAAATTCACAAGTTGCGCACAGTTTTTTAAATTTATTTCATTAGTGCAGACAAAAATTGTCCGCAAGAGGTTTTCTTTGTCCGCGACTACGTCGCCGTGTCGCTGTGTTTCTGCCACTGGGGTTAGATACTTATGTTTTTTTTTTTTTCCCCTACCAAATTAACGGATTGTCTTTCTTATAATTGGTAATGCAATGTATGAAGTCAATTCTTCTGAAGCCTTAACATCTGATGTGAGGCTATCATTTTCAGTAGAAGGATTTTCACTTTCTGTTTTTTCACCTGTAGCAATTTCAACAAAGCATTCCTAAAATGATGAATGCACAGTTTGTGAGAGGGAATCCTTTTTATCGAAACTTTGTGGTTGATTTGGTTCAGTAATTTCAGAGGGCTTATTTATTATTTGTTGCATTTTACTTTTAAGTACATTTTTTTACTTTATTGGTGGTTGCTTCATCTTTAAAAAAGGCTGTTTTGAATCTGGTATCTAAAATAGTGGCTAAAAAATAAAACTCATCATCATAAATTTCTGAAAAACGTTCTGTGAGTCCTGGCTACTGTAGGTAATTGAGATAAGCTCACACAATGGCTGTGTGCTTACTTCCGTTTTGAATGGTACATGATCACGTGAAGCAGTAGTATTTAGTAAGATGATCAAATCATTCATAATTGATTAACTATTTAAATTCGTCATTTCTTTGGCAATTTATGTTTAATTATGGCCTCAAAAAAGAAATATGCTTCGTTTGATCAAATAATCCTTATCCTTGTAACGATTGTAACAATAGTCTGTAAAATTTAATATTTTCATAATTTATTTTGGGTATTGACTAGTGATAAAATAATAAATAAGTGATGGATTAATGAATTTGTCACTGAAAAGAAGTCATTAATTTTTTTTTTATGTAAATAGATTTAAGAAAAAAAATGTAACTGAATTAAATTAAATTTTATTAAAAAAAGGTAATATATGCAAAAATATTTATTAAAAAATTTTAAGTATTCGGTTGCCGAATACCAAATATTCAGTGTACACCTTGACTGAATATTCAGTATTCGGCGAAATTCCTGATTCGGTCAATCACTAGTTCAAATTCTATAAGCAGTAAGGAAATTTATTCCAAGTATTCGTGAAAAAAGCACAAAATTATGTGCAAAGGGCTCCTACTAAATTTAATGCAATTTTATGACACCTAGCTACTTGAAAATAGTAAATAAAATAAAATAAATAAAAACCAAAACTAATTAATTTTACTTCTCAGTGGCTAAATATTAGAAAAAAATCCAATTTTTTTTTTTTTTTTTAAATATTTAAATTAAATACAGCAGCAAAAAAAGAAAAAAAAATCAGAAGAATCAATCTGTCAGGAGGGGGTACAAAATAAAACGTAGCGTAAAAAAGTTTCTTTTACCAAGGCCCTATTTAAAGAAAACAAATTAGTCTTGCTCATTATAGGAATAGCATTTGAAATTACAAGTCATGAAATCAAATCAAATAATGTTTTATTATATGCAAATTTAATAAAAATAAATTGTTTATAACAGTTGAATTTGTTATGCAATGATATCTTTTGGCCTTGTGTAGATTTTACACATATAAAATTCACAGACATCTCATTTCTATCCTAGCACTGACATAAAATCCTAGAATATGATAACAACAGGAGCGACACTTTTTAGTTTCAGTTTCATTTGATTATTTTTCATTTTTTTGCGAGAATGAAATCGAAGTTGCCAAGGAAGCGAATACCACCAAAACAGACAGCCTTTAAAGCGCCAAATCTGTGGTGATGTTGGATTCAACTTTTCAAAAGGGATAACAAAAGAGTCTCCACTTTAATAGTAACCATTACTATGAGGGTGGCCCTTACTGCTCCTTTTGACGCACCCTTTCAGTTATTTTCCTTCCAAAATATGTCAACTGGCTGTAGTAAAAAAATTGTGAGTTTCATCAATCGGCACAGGGATAAAAATAACAAAATTCGTTGATTGGCCGAGATGGGGAGTATGTGAAATTTGTCAGTTGGTCATGGGAGGAAAAATAAATAAATTTGTTGATTGCATACAAAAAAATAAAAATTGTGAAATTCATTGATCGATTGTCGTGAAAAAAAAAATCAAAATTTGTCCATCTCTCGCGATTTTTTTCAATTGGGTATGGGATTGTCAATCTGTCACAAGATGAAACCATAAAATTCACCAATCGGTCGCAAAGAATAATACAAAATTTGATAATCGGTCATGAGGAAAAAAAAAATCACAAAATTTGTCAGTCAATCACAGGAAAAAAATCGTAAATGTAGTCATACAGTCATCGGAAAATGTAGCAAAATTTATCAATTGGTTATATAAAAAAAATGGAAAATTCATCAATTAGTTACATGAAAAAAAAATAAAGAAATTCGTCCAGCCGTTGCATAAAAAAAAAAACCATCCTGCGAGTTTTGCCAGTAAGTCATGGGGACAAATTTTGCTATTTTTATCCCTCAGCCGATTGATGACTCACAATTTTTCCCTGCAGTCAATTGATTGACGTATTTTGAGAGTTTTGCCAGTAAGTCATGGGGACAAATCTGAAGTCTTGCCGTCTTACCAATTGGTTGTGTGAGAAAAAAAAAAATATAGAGAAATTCGTCAATCGGTCACGGGAAAATATCCTGAAATTTGTTGATTGGTTGAGGCAGTTTCCTCCAGACGGTTTCAGAAGGGTGCTGCACCCTGCTTGCCCTTTGGTTTACAAGATAGCACCCTTCTTGCCTCCCCCCCCCCCCACCCAAGATAATTAGCAACCTTCTTGCACTTCACTTCAGTAAAAAAAAGTGCCCTTTCTCTTTTTTGCATTAAAAATTTGCTTTCATAGTAAAAATTGACTCAATGTTGTCTTGAAAAGAGTGCCCTGACTTTTAAATATCAAAAGTGCCTTTAAAAACCAAAAGAATACCTTTAACAATTAAAAAAAAGAGCCCTTTTCTTACCGGCAGCACCTGCCCTTTTTTAAACCTGGGGGAAACTCTGGTTGAGGGAACATACTGTGAAATTTGCCTATCGTTCAGGGAAAATATCACAAAATTCTACTGATAAAAGAGAACTCTAAACAAACCAGTTCAAAATATGTTTATGAACAGAACATAAGAGTGCCCTTTTTCTTTATTAAATTCCCACCCGGCGGCCCTTTTGTTCTAGAGTCAACACTAATTTACACCATTTAATACATACATTGAGAAGCAATTTGTTTAATCTGGACATAAATAAGACATATAAGATTTGAAATGTTTTTTTTTTTTTGGTTGACATTTCATTTTCATGATTATTAATAGTATTTGGCGCGAAATCATACTTTCTTAAGATTGAATTATGCCAAGGTCCCTCCATAACAAAGTAACAAATTTTTTTTAACAGTAGAAACTGATATAATCACTTTCTGTAAAATGTGTTATCATTTATTTGCATCCTACAACAGTTCTTAAATCAAATTTTCAGGGATTGGATGAACATTAGCAGGCAGGAAACAGAGCCCCCTAGTATTTTCTAAAAGTTCATGCACCCTATAAAATAAAAATCCAAAATTTGAAGTCAAATTAGAATTTTCTGATATTTTTATGCATGCCAATTTAATCCCAGCATAATGCAGAAACAGTTCAAACAAACAAAATAACAAAAGTATTAATAAAATAAAACATAAATAAAACAAACTTATTATTAAATTATCTAAAAGATACAACAAATTATGCATATGCATGCAAGAAAAGAAAGTAAATAAAAATAAAAATGACACTAAATAGTTTGTACTACATACAGTACAATATCGTAAATTGGGGGTTACTTAGACACAAAACATAATAAATGTTTTAAAAATGAGTCTTGTATCTACGGTGGTGTAAATATTGACGTGATTCCCCAGTATTCTACAGGTAACAGCACTAATTAGTACAGTCCTGGGTGTATACCCAGGACTGATTTAAAACATTTTTCATTGGGGTCAAAGATGCTCTGGAGTAACCACAAGTTATAATGTACTTAATGCTTGTATATACCACAAGCTCCAAGTAACCACAAGTTATAATGTATCATGCATGAATGCATTTCAAATTAGTAAAAGAGAAGTGTATAATATGCAGCACAGGATACACAGTATCATTTTTTAAGGCTTCCTTCATCGAATAGAATTTTAATTGATGAAGGATAGATTTATTTTTCCTCCCTTTTAATACTCGTTCACAAGTGAAGTGGATATTTGAATGCATTTTCAAGATAAATAATAATAAAATCTGTTTTATTTGTACAGAATCTTTGTCCAAAGGCATTCTCAAATTTTTATAACACCATATTTAATCATGGCATAATTCAAACATTTAAAAAATTCCATAAAAAGAAAAAATATATAAAAATGTAAAAAAAGACAGCAAATAAATATAACAAGTAAAAGCAACAATGCAACTAAAAGATAACAATGCAGGGGTCGATCCAGGCAAAATTTGGGGCCTATTTAGGGCCCCTTCACAAAAATCAATTTAATAAAATAGGCCCCTTCACAAAAATCAATTTGATAAAATGGGCCCCTTCACAAAATTCCTTTTACTAAAATAGGCCCTTTCACAAACAAGTTCACCAGAGAGGAAACTTCAGCAAAAGGATTTAAAAAAAGTTTTTGTTTATAAATGCTTGGTTCGAATTTGATTAACACGTTTTCAACTTTCGTTACAAAATGTTATTTTTCACAAAAATATAATTAATTTCACAAAAATAACCTTTACTTTTCACAAAATGGGCCCCAAGAAAAAAACCCTGCATCGACCCCTGCAATGTAAAAAAAATAAATGACAAAAAAAAAACAACAATTGTATAACATGCAACACAGAACACACAGTACCATTTTTGAACGTTTACTTTATACAATACAGGGCTGCCACTACCGAATGATACTGAAAATATCAATAATAAACAATTTTTAATTATTTTTTTTGGCGATCAATTGTTGAAACCTGCAATTATTTTTTTTCTGTAACCAATTTGCAATTTTTTTCGTTCAACAAATGATGAATTCTTATTGCAGGATTCCTCAAATGTAGGGAAAAAATCGCAGCTTTCACGAAAATTAAAATACATTCACGGTTTCAACAATTGATCGCCAAAAAAAAATAATTAAAAATTGTTTATTGGCCATGTGAAGAAAAATCGTGACTTTCGTCAAACTGTTGCGGACAAAAAAAACGTGAATTTCGTCAGAAGATTGTGAAAAGAGAATCACGAATTTAGATATGTGATTGTGGGAAAAAATGCTGAATTTCCTCGCAAATTTTTACAAAAAGCTGCGAAAAAAATCAATTTTCTCAATCGATTGTAGAAAACATTTGCAAAATTTAGCAAAAAATCATGAAAAAAAAAAAAACGTGAATTCCATAAAACGATTGCCAGGAAAAAAATAAAATAAAAAATCAAAGTTTGCAATCAATCTCGGGAAAAATCGCAAAATCTCCTCCAATGATCATATAAAAATATTGTGAATTTCGTCAAAGATTGCAGAAAGAAATAGCTAATTTCATCAATCTATCAAGGAAGAAAAAATCGCCAATTTTACTGATTCGTCATGGAAAAAAATTGCTAATCTCCTCAAACGACCGTGGAAAAAAAAATCTCGAATTTTATGAAAAGTCGTGGAAACAAGTGGCGATTTTTGTCATTTGGTCGGGGGAA
This sequence comes from Maratus michaelseni, assembly GCA_963931845.1. Lineage (NCBI taxonomy): Eukaryota > Metazoa > Arthropoda > Arachnida > Araneae > Salticidae > Maratus > Maratus michaelseni. The sequence continues at coordinate 259,123,776 of OZ007589.1, read as the reverse complement.
ATATATATTATTATATCCATTGACAAAATATCACTGAACGCTGTAGATGCATCAATATAATACATGCATAAAATGCAAAAGCAAGTAAACAGTTAATTAGTAAAATCACTTTTAATAAAACTTCATCCAGCTTTTAGTAAACAGCTTAAGTAATGCATTACTCAGGGCTGGCAAGTTTCTGCCGGGGTGGTTAAAACCACTGGTATATAACCGGTTAAAACCGGCATGGCAGAAACTAGTTTCTGCCAGTAACGCGCGTATTCAGACCAAACGCTCGTAAAGTTGCGGGAGCCGATCCGCAAAAGGGGGGGGTTTACGAGAGAAGAGGGAAAAGCACTGGTGGACGCGATTCCAGTCAAACATTCTCCCTTCTCCGTAACTGCTGACGTCACATAAGATTTGTAGATAAGAGAATCGAGTTTTAATCGAAGATCAGTCTGTATTAACCAATGAGAATGCATCTACAGCTTTTAAAGGGACAGAAATGGATGTTTTGAATAATTTTTGCAATATATATATATATTTTTTTTCATATATTCAGTTCTGTCTTAACGGTGGGTGATTGGGCCCGTGTCCAGGGCTCGCACTCAATAAGTCGCTTTGAATTAGCTGACTCTTGAATAATATTTCATTGTATGCTTTTAAATTGAAAAAATAATAATAAATAAATAAATAAATAAATAAAATACAATTTAAGGAGAACTGTAACAACAAGCTCATATATATATGTTACTCCCCCCCCCCCCAACCTTGAGGTTATTTTCGTGAACATATCCCGTATTTTCCTATCAATTAAAAATTTATTAATTAAATATTATCTATCAAAGGTTAACCCTTTGCGTATAAGTCAACAATACCTTAGTTTTAAAGTGTCTGGTTTTCCATTATGGTATATTTTCACACAATATTATATTTTTAAAAAAGTGAAAATTGATTAATACATTGGGACTTCCAAAAAAGCAATCGGACACAGGGCCCTAAAATGCCTTAAAGCTGTTCTCAAATCCAAAGGAGCTACTTTTTGACACATTTTTTTAATTCATTTTTGTTCAGAAAAGCATGAAATTGGCAGATGCTCTTATTCAGAAACCATGAAATCGAATAGCGTTTTCCATTTTTTGATAAAGGCAAAAGATGTTTCAGAAAATACTATCAAATTTGGTGTTCTGAACCGAAATTCCGGTGCAACAGCGCCAGAAAACAGAAAAAAAACGGCTGTGACAACTATAACTTTTAACTCGATAAGTAATTTATTTATCTAAAAAATGGAAAACTCATTTCGATTCCAAATCGCTCCAACAGTCAGGCTGCTAATTTTATACCTTCTTATTTCAAAACGAGTCAGAAAATTTCGCATTGTGGGGCAGGTCATTTGAGAACCACTTTAAAACGGTTCTGGATGCAGGATACATAAATATAACAATATATATATATATAATTTTTGTATTATTTTTTCCTTTGATTTTTATACACGTTTAATTTCATTTTAACTATATAATTCGGTAATTTTTTGTACGAATTTGAAAGTTAATTTTTGATTCAAAGAGGTATTTTATATAAATATATATATATTTCTGCCCTGCTATTGGGGGGGGGGGGGGGGGTTAAGGGTTCAAAACTTCTATATCCAGAGTACTTACAAATTGAGATACATATGAAAAAACTGTGCAAAGATAAATACCTGATCTGCAAAAACCAATGCACAAATATACACAGAAATTTTATCTTGCACTTGTTTCAAGGCTTCATAATAGGAGCTTCTTCTTCAGTGCCAAACGAATGATAGAGAAATGAGTAATAATAGCAGCAGAATGTGTTATTATTACCCTGTTTTTCTCACTTGTTAACTTTTACATATTTATGTTTAGATATTTGTGTTGGGGGGGGGAGGGGGGATTTTTGATAATATAGTAGAATATTGAAACTGATATTTTTATTTATATTAAACAATTTTATTTTATATCATTTATATTGATTTTATTCAAATGAAAGGGTACATTTTGAAAAAAGGTCTGTTCTTTTGTGCCATTTTGGCATAATGTGAAGATTTGTTAAACATTAAATTTCATGATAATATATTTATCAATGTCTTTTAATTGGTATCTTTTTCAATGTATTTATTTGGCTTGAAAAGTTCAGAATTTAAACAAACTGTATATGCTATTGAAAATAGGAAAACATTTTACAAACTCTTTTTTTTTTTTTTTTTTTAATTACATATAACTACTATGTAAGAATCAATGCAATACCTCACCAATATTTCATTTGCACTGTTGAAATTTATACAAAGTTAAAAGTTGATAATCTCGTGTGCAAATTAATATATTTGAGAAATTTATTATACAGGCGTTAAAAAAAAAAAAAAAAATTAATAAAAAATAAACATTGTTAAATTATAACTTCCAGGCATAAATTATAATTTAAAAAAATTTTCAGCTTAAAAATAATACACTTTTGTTATCTGCAAACTCATTAATAGTTATTATCATCATTACTATTATTATTAATTTGAGTTAGGTGTAGTGCAGAGAGATTCATTAATTATTATTTTTTTTAAAGCTGAAGAAATAATCTTAAATGTGAATTAATTACTTTCACATAACTCAATACTCAATCATACATTCTTACATACTCTCAATCAGCCACAATGTAAAATGTTTTGAATGTGTTATTATTATTATTAACATGTTGTATTATACTGGGAACTCACAAAACATTTTTTAAGATAAGGCATGTTTATAATTCTCAAAATTATAGTTTCAAGAATTATGATTTATTCATTTTGTTAATAATTTATACTATGTAATGAGAGCTATTTTTAGTTTTTCATTTTATGATTAGAGACAAGCTCTAAAAAAAAAGAAAATATCGAAAATAAGCAGTATTTAATTAACAAAAGTATCCTTACAAATTTATATTTTGTCAAGTTTATATTAATTTTTATGTGTGAATTTAAAAATTGCTTCTAAATTAACATCAAATACTGAACAAATTAATTCGCTGCATGTTAATAAAATCAACAATTGATAAAACTTGGAAATTATATAGTTGCTTACAAACAATTTGTTTACTTCAGAAAAATAAGAAATTTAAATTATTTTCTTAAATTCAACAATTAATGTGTCAACCTTTTATTATTATGCATCATCAAATCTAATTCTTGCTGATTCGTAACGAAAATTGACAAAAATCTTATTAAATTATTAGAAACTGTAGTAATTTTATAAAGGTAAACACTTATTTTTCAATGGACGCGCAGCACTTCACACGAGAAACTCTGTCGAGAAAGTCTACACTGTCAACACCAAGATTCTAATAACATGTCTTATCTTAATAATGACTCTTATGAAGGTTTTATAAGAGTTCTAGAAATAGCGTTAAGCTATAATATTCATCACTATAATATTCATCATAATACAACATATAAGATAACATAATAACACTTAAAAACATTTCACATACCTGTATTTTAAAGAATATCCCCTAGCTATTTGTGTTCTTTCTAAAACTATTTATGAGTAATTCATAAAGTGTAATACTTATTAGCCGTAAACGGCATTATTTAGTATAAACAAAACTGGAATAGCAAGCCTAACATGGTTTTCTATCGCTTCGCTATATTGGCGGCCATATTTGATTTTCCTCTTACGAACGACTTACGGCTACTTCGGACCGTCCGCAAATACTGACCACGTGACGTTCTCATTTGCGAGCGCTCTACGAGAGAGAAACCTTCCGCATGTTTGGTCTGACTCGCGAATCTAGCCGTCATTCGTAAATTTGCGGACGAAAGGGAGTTGTGAGCGATAAGCGTTTGGTTTGAATACGCGCATAAGTGGCAAAAACTGGCAGAAACTAAGAAATAATAACAAGAAGAAATTTAACTGCAATGATTCATAATTCACACATGTATTTGATATGTAAACAATTAAATTAAAAATTAAAACTAAAGATTATGAATGTTATTCAAAGTAGCAAAAAGCTTCAAAATGATCATATAAATAAACTTTGTTTATATAAAATACTAATTTTCTTTTACTTGAAAAACAGAAATTTTCATAATGGTAAATCTAATGCTGTACAAGTTTAACTATTAATATTATTATTTACAGTTGAATTTCTATTTAAAAGTAAAAAAATAAAGAAATTTACAAAAAAAATTACGATATTTTAACATATCACTGTTCAGAGAATTTTTAAATAAATAATATAATGCAATAACTTAATGATTATCTACTATATGGAATATGGTTATATATATATAAGGTTGGAAAGTTTTCAACTAACAGTCTTACATTTAAAAAAAGAAGTCAGATTTGTTCCTTTGAATACTGTATTTAAATGAAATGTTTTTAATCCCATGGAATTACAAGATCCACATATAACTACAGCTCCAAGTTAAAAAATTAGAATAATAGAAAAAAAGGAATTGTGATAAAGGTTTTTTATGTATTGCTTATACAAGAAGTAATACAGGATAAAACTTAATATTGCAAGAATCGACATAGTTTGTAGAATCTTTTAGCACTAAAATTAAAGGAAATAATGCAGGTATATACAAATAATAAAGCCAGGGAAGCACGTTCATTTAACGTTGGCTAAGCCAGTTCTTGCTGGACACTAACTTGTGTGAAGTTGCTAAATCATGTTGGAAAATAAAATTGTCACCACACAGATCTTCCAACGATGGTATCATGAAATGCTAAAGGATTTCCTGATATATCTCAGAATTAATCGTTTCGTTAACCCTTTCGCGACGAGCGTCCTTTACAGAATTTTTAATCTTTTACCACCGGAATTACCACCAATTGAATCGCAGAAGTGCTATCATTAAATAAGGCAAAGCTTACAATAAAAAGTAACTGGTGGGAAGAATCCAGGATTCTGAGCATCTTATGCATCACATATACGTGTCACACGTCCCCACGAAGTTAATGATACATAGCCTTCCAGTACCATCTACAGTCATGCAAGCCCATGCCATTACACTGGCTGTAAATTTCACTGATTGTTTCATGCAGTTCTTCTCATATGCTTCTTGATTCATTCGCCATACACAAACACAAAGTCCACAATATATTACGTAAAACACACTCTCATCACTAAACAATATCGTTTTTCGATAAAGCTTTTTTTTTTGCACAACTTTACACTCTCCCTTTTCTGTTTAATAGTCATGAATGAGGGCTTTATCTAGTGTTCACTCTAGAAAAGAAAAGGGCAGGGTGCTAGTCACAAAAAGGGCACTATTGAAGCAGAAAAAGGACACTAGTTTCAGCGAAAAAGGGCTTTGTTTCATAAAAAAAGTATACTTATTCGGAACCAATATAAGAAACTCATTATTGTTCATCATATACTCCTTAATGTTTGTACACACATTTAGTAACATAAATTATAGAAATACATTTTTATTAAATTGATATTTTAAGGTTCTAGTAAGTAATTAGGTTAACATATGTGGATATAAAATTATTAGCCGCCTCTAAACTATGAATTTTAAGGGGGAAGCAGAAATTTTGAACTTAAGATGACAAATTTAGTTACCTTACTAAAGATTTAAAAATAGGACAAAAAAATTTAAATAAAAGAGTTTTAACTTTAAATTTCGTGTGCTGGGAAAGAAGGGGTGGGCATAAATTTTGGGTGAGGGTGTGGAAAATTACTGGATCGATTATTTGCTATAATAAAGTGACAGAGCAGGGGAAAAAAAAAAAAAAAAAAAGATAAGGCTTTTAAGCTTGATGAGCTGGGAGAGCAAAAGATGAGTTTTTTTTTCCCCAGGGTGTTAAGGGAGGGGGGAGGGTTGCGTCCCTTTGACGAAATTTGCGTTTTATCGCGATCTTTTGACGAAATTTGCAGTTATTTTGAGATCTGTTGATAAATTTTGCGATTTTTGTCGCTATTTTTTTTTTGACGAAATTTGCCGTTTTTCGCGATCTGTTGACAAAATTTGCCGTTTTTTCGCGATCTTTTGACGAAATTTGCTGCTTTTCGCAATGTTTTTGACGAAATTTGCCGTTTTTACACGATTCTCTGACAAAAGTCACGCTTTTCCCGCAATCTGTTGATAAAATTTGTCGTTTTTTCACGATCTTTTGACGAAATTTACCGTCTTTTGCAATGTTTTTGACGAAATTTGCCATTTTTTCGAGATATTATGATGAAATTTGCCGTTTTTCCGCAATGCTTTTGACAAAATTTGCCGTTTTCTCGCGATCTTTTGACAAAATTTGTCGTTTTTCGCAATGTTTTTGACGAAATTTGCCGTTTTTACGCGATTCTCTGACGAAATTCACGTTTTTCCCGCAATCTGTTCACAAAATTTGTCGTTTTTTCGCGATCTTTTGATGAAATTTGCCGTTTTTTGCAATGTTTTTTACGAAATTTGCCGTTTTTTCAAGATCTTTTGATGAAATTTGCCGTTTTTCCGCAATGCTTTTGACGAAATTTGCCGTTTTCGCGCGATCTTTTGACGAAATTTGTCGTTTTTCGCAATGTTTTTGACGAAATTTGGCGTTTTTACGCGATTCTCTGACAAAATTCACGTTTTTCCCGCAATCTGTTGACAAAACTTGTCGTTTTTTCGCGATCTTTTGACGAAATTTGCCGTTTTTTGCAATGTTTTTGACGAAATTTGCTGTTTTTTCAAGATATTTTGACGAAATTTGCCATTTTTCCGCAATGCTTTTGACGAAATTTACCGTTTTCTCGCGATCTTTTGATGAAATTTGTCGTTTTTCGCAATGTTTTTGACGAAATTTGGCGTTTTTACGCGATTCTCTGACGAAATTCACGTTTTTCCCGCGATCTGTTGACAAAATTTGTCGTTTTTTCGCGATCTTTTGACGAAATTTGCCGTTTTTCGAGATATTTTGACGATTGCCGTTTTTCGCAATGCTTTTGACGAAATTTGCCATTTTCTCGCGATCTTTTGACGAAATTTGCCATTTTCTCGCGATCTTTTGATGAAATTTGCCGTTTTTTCGCAATGCTTTTGACGAAATTTGCCGTTTTCTCGCAATCTTTTGATGAAATTTGTCGTTTTCCGCAATGTTTTTGACGTAATTTGCCGTTTTTACGCGATTATCTGACGAAAGTCACGTTTTTCCCGCGACCTGTTGACAAAATTTGTCGTTTTTTTCGCGATCTTTTGACGAAATTTTCCTTTTTTTTTGAGATATTTTGACGAAATTTGTCGTTTTTCTCAATGTTTTTGACGAAATTTGCCGTTTTTCGAGATTTTCTAACGAAAGTCACGTTTTTCCCGCGATTTGTTGACAAAATTTACCGTTTTTTCACGATCTTTTGACGAAATTTACCGCTTTTCGCAATGTTTTTGACGAAATTTGCCGTTTTGTCGCGATTCTCTGACGAAAGTCATGTTTTTCCCGCGATTTGTTGACAAAATTTACAGTTTTTCGAGATCTTTTGACGCAAATTGCCGTTTTTGGAGGGCGCATTTTGCCGATTTAAAAAAGGACAGGGCGCATTTTGCCGATTTTTAAAAGGGCAGGGCGCTGCGCCCTTCAAAAACAGCCTAGCGGGAACACTACTTTATCTTTGGTACACGAGATTGAAATCCAAGTTTATGGAGACGTCTTAGTGTTGTAGATTTACTCACATCAACACCGTGTTCTTTCCTCTTTTGATGCAAATATCTCACAATTCCAAAACAATTTTTTCAGCAATACTCTTTAGCTTTCCATCATCTCTCTGAGTAATTTTTGGCTTTCGGCCACTATTCAAATGCTTGTTTTCAAAATGTCCATCGTTAAAATACTGCTTTATTGCTCTACTAACACTTGGTTGAGAACATTTTAAGTAACAGGCGATATATTGCTGATTACGACCTTCTTTATGCAAATCAATAATACGATGCTTTGTAAACTCTTTTATGTCGGACGAATGGTCTATGTTTTACGCAAAATGAAAACAATGATGATGCAAAGCGTTTTTACAACTTAAGAAGAAGTCCCGCAGAAGATAATTTTATGCCACCTTCTAAACCAATCAGGAAAATTCATTTCATAAGTATTCTAATTTTTTGAACCACCTGTTTTAGTATTCTAATATTTTGAATAATGAAAATAATTTTATAAAAATAAAATATTCACTCAAAATTTAATATTTTACAGTTTTAATTTTCTTTAATAACATGCAAATGTATTAAAACATCCATCGCTGTTCTTTTTTAAATTGTACTACAGTGAAATAAAGCTAAATGCAATTCCAAATATAAATGGAATTAATTACTCTAATTTTTTGATTTGGAGCTGTATAATATTTCTATGAGAAAGATTTTTTACAGTTATTATTAAATTATTATGTTAAATTACAGAAAGTATTTTGAGTAAGTGTTGATTATTTTTCTTTTCAGTCTTTAATTTAAAATAAGTATTGGATACAGTTTTCTAGTTTGAATTTTAAACTGAGATTTTAAATATTCTAATAATTGTTTGTATATAAAATTACACAACCATAATATAACAAAAATTTTATCTGTTACATTACTCATTTTTCTAATAGAAATTTATTTATTTTAAATTAAAACTATCCATAGTATTTCATTTGTTATTTATCCTGAATAATATGTACTTAAGGAATTTAATACTGCTAAAAAAGTCTCAGATTATGTAACGAAATGTGTTTATGCCAGTTGTTGCCAGTTTCTGCTGGTTAAAACCGGTTATAACCACTTTCTGCCAATGGCATGGCAGAAACCACTTTCTGCTGGCAAAAACCCAGCCCTGGCATTACTTCACAGCAATACAAAAAACTGATTACAGCCCACTCATTAAATGTCAAAAAGTAAACACATCAAGAACAGCTGTACAGAAAATATATAAAACAGTAATGTACCATAGTGCATACAATTCAATAACTGCACAAATAAAAACTTACAATAAAAATTGTGATTGTAAAACCTTTTACAATATATTTTGTTTTTGTTTATTTAAAATCTAATTTATATCATTTCTATAAGTCACCTAAAAGAAGTGTGTATCATAAGTTTGAGCATCATTCGAGGACATTTTACATCCCAAAACTTTTGTTTTAGCAGCATTCGTAGCTTAGTTATGTGGTATTTTGTTATAAGAGGTTTCAATTTGACAGTTTGTGTACAACCCCTCATGCAAACATTCTCGACTTTCTGTAAGTGCTGTTCGTTTGAGCTTGTAATATTAATTTGTAATATAATTTAGTAATATTAATTTAGCTTGTAATAAATATTAAAATTTAAATACATTTAGCTGTTCAGCTAAATGTATTTAAATTTTAATATTTATGACAAACTTTTTTTTTTTTCACAGGATAGCTGGTAAAAATGTAGTTAAAGCTAAGACATTATTTTTTTGTAAAATAAACATATTATCCACAAAGAAATTACCTATCCATGAACGATTATTTATCAAAAATGTGATTATATTTATAATACTGAGATATGAGGACTTTGTAGTTTTACAAGATACACAATTATGCCAGCTGCCATAATAGATAAGAAATCTGTACTTACCATGAGCTAAAGGATTTCCATGCTCTGTACCACTAATAAGGCGCTTCATCTTTTCATAACATGAAAAATATAATGCATGGGCAGGTCCAGCACCCACAGCTACAGCAGACATTCCACGAACTGGTCGAAACACACCTTCATGGCGAACCATTTTAGATAAAGCTTCAGATATATTTCGGTATCGTGCCATAGGATTTGGCTTCAAGCTCTGCATGCGTGTCTAGAACAAAGGAAAAAAACATAAAAAATACAAATAATAACAACACTTGAAATATGGAAATAAATGAAATAAAAGTCAATAATAATTAGGCTAATTTTGGCATTTCTGAATTAATATTAAATTGTTAATAGCATAATTTCTGGAAGAAACGCTGAGGTGTTTATGTATTTTTGATTAAAATTTCAAGTGATGCAATGTGTTCTACCGATGCAATGCCTGCACACAATTTAAATTTTTTTTGAAGAACCAAGAAATGATCAGAATTACTTTGTTCACTTCAAAGTTTCAGACACCAAAAACATTTTTGGATTAGAGTGATTTACAAATGTGCATATTTAGGCAAAAATGCCCCTTCACGCCCCTCTCAAAATTTTGAAAACAAGAATTTTTATCATTTGCCTCACTTTGATCCTAATAAAAATCATTTGTACATGCCCGGAAAAAAATATTTTTTGGTACACTCCAGCTGCAGCAGGGCTTACATTTTTTCTATATACTAGAGCCAGGCTGGATCTGGATTTAATGCATCTTCTTGTGCCTTGTCAGGTTGGCTTTTTTTTTTTAAGTCATAGTAATATTGTAAATTTAACAGAACCTTTGGGAATTTACTTTGGTTTAATAAATTAGACACATTTTTTTTTAATCTACTTTTTATCATTACAGAGCTTCAAAATTATAATATTTTAACCTTCCCTCTTTTTTTTTTTTTTTTTTTTTTACTCTAAACAACATTTGGAAACCTACAATTTTTGGTAGCCATTCATTGCTTAACATGGAAAAAAATCATACAAATCAGATTTAAATTATTTAAAAAAATTAGATTTTAACCAAACAAATCAGATCTTTTATTTTAATTAATTTAATGTGAGAAAAAGATCAGGCCAGCTGAAAGTGAAAAAGATTGTCAGAATGACATCAACCTGAATTTTTTTTTTAAATGGGAAGGGGAGGCTTCATGGGGGGCATTACTTCTATGACAATAAAAACATCCCCTCTCCCTTCTTAGAACAAAACATCACTTTTAAAGTTTTCATCAGGTAAGTGAGTTTTTTTTTTTTTTTTTTTTTTTTTTTTTTTGGTATTTTGTATAAAATACATGCTGACTGTTAAAATCCATATTTTTCAAAATTTGTCAATTTATGTTGTAAAAACATATTTTTGCTTTATTTTGATTGTTGCCATCTTTAATTTCACATTCTTGCCTACAGTTCATTTTTTCTAAATAGGTGCTTAACCTTGAGAGCCACCTTGACCGGTTGACATGTAAATCGCATATAGTACCATCTTATCTAACTAAAAGGAGAATATAGAACCTATTACAATAGGAACACCCTTTCAAGTCGTGAAGGTCAATGAATGTCACGCACCTCTCTTCATGAAAAACACTATAGTTTGTCCTGGAGGATTTCAACTCCAAGACACAAGACACAAAAGCATGTCAAGTTGGCAAATTTTGAAAATCCCACCAAGCAGTGGAGGATTCCCTAATCACACCTAAAAAGGGGAACAGTACATAAAAGATAAAAATGGTCTTTTCAACACTTATAGCACTTAAAAATAAACCAATTTCAAGGCTTAGATATATCTTACGCCCTCAAAACATTTTTTTTTTTTTTTTGCAATTTTGGACAATTTTAGCAGGGTTTTCTGACGATGTGTGTGGCAATGTGGCTCGTCGACTTCTGCATTCTGGCAACCCTAAATTATTCTACGGTCGTAACTTTTTTTTTTTTTTTTTTTTTTCCATTTTCAGTTTATTTTCAGACATTGTGGTGTGTGCACTACACATATTTATTTCCTATTTTTGGACTACACATGGAAATCAGGTTCTATCTTTCTGTTTTTTTATTATTTTGATTATTTTTTTTATTGATGATAATGGCTTTTGTTGTTAGTTTACTTGTGAGAGATGTATTTAAATATATGGAAATTTTTAAAGCTAAAGGCAGTATGTTTCACACAATAGGCCTATTTTTGGAGTAGATGAAATGGTTTTTTTTTTTTTTTTTTTTTTGAGAAAAGTAGGTTTAATTCTGCTGTTGTGTGAAAAAAGTGTTAATTAGTGTGACTTTTTAATAGGTATATATGCAGCTATGCCGGGGATCCACTGTTAAAAAAACTAGCTGATTTTTGTAATTTATGTATCGATGTTTGTTTTTTCAATTTACGGATAGGAATTTCTGATTTTGAAAGTCGCATATTTTGGGTTTGCTTATTACGACCTGTGCTACGTTTGCTTATTTGTTTAATGTAATTGTTATGTTTTTTATTTTTTCAGAAAAGCTGGTTTAATTCTGCTGTTGTGTGAAAAAAAGTGTTAATTTGTGTGATTTTTTTAATAGGTATATGCAGACTTGTATAAAAACAAAAACTTTCTGCGCACTTAAATATTGAGTCAAAAACTTTCTGCAAATTAATTTAATGTTTAATAAAATTACGTGTTATATTATTTGGACGATATAAATTAAAATCAGTAGTTTAGAATAATTACCATTTAAAATTAATTAATATTAATTAAAGAATTATTATTTTGGTTAAAAATAATAATAAAACTAAAAATCCATGATAGGAAGAGCTGAATTCTTATCAATTAAATTTTTTCAATGCATTTAGAAACAACCCAATCCTTAATATTTTGACCTCTTCGCAAGCGTCTGTAATGTCACAACAATGTTTTGCATCTTTAAAATTTTGAATTGTGCGCAAACAGTAAATAAATCGTACATAAATTGGGGAATATTTTTAATTTTTTGGCCCAGTGACAGAACTATCTTCAAGTGTCTGCAACGCTAATAATGTTTTCAAAAATAGTCTGCAATACGCAATATATCATACAAAATTCGCGTATTTTCCGCGATCCTCCGACGAAATTTGCCGTTTTTTTAGATACTTCGACAAAATTTTCCGTTTTTTCGAGATCATTCGATGAAATTTACCGTTTTTTGAGATACTTCGACGAAATTTGCCGTTTTTTCGAGTTCCTTCGACGAAATTTACCGTTTTTTCGAGATACTTTGACGAAATTTGCCGTTTTTTCGAGATCATTCAACGAAATTTACCATTTTTTCGAGTTTCTTCGACGAAATTTACCGTTTTTTCGAGTTCCTTGGACGAAATTTGCTGTTTTTTCGTGATCTTTCGACGAAATTAACAGTCTTTTCCACGATCCTTTGACGAAGTTGGCGTTTTCTCCGTAGCCCTTCGGCAAAATAGGCATTTTTCTGCGATCTTTCAACGAAACTAAAGTTTTTTTTACGGCCTTTTGACGAAATTCACGGCCTTTTGACTAAATTTGCGTTTTTTTCGCGATCTGCTAACGAAATTTGCGTTTTTTTCGCGATCTGTTAACGAAATTAGCCATTTTTCGCGATCTTTAAATAAATTTCGCGTTTTTTCCGCGATTCTTCGACGAAATTCGCCTTTTTTTCGCGATCCTTCGACGAAGTTTGCCGTTTTTTCGCATAATTTACGCACTATAGCGCTGAATGTTTTCTGTCTGCAGGAGGCCTAAAAAGTCTGCGACGCCCGTCGCAGCGTCGCGTACATTCTGCCACAGGGTTTTTTAATATTTAAAAAAAAAAAAAAAAAAAAAAAAAAATTCCCCTAAAAATATTTTCTGCAAAGTTCCGAATTTTGCAGAAAATTTTCCGCGCACGGCGTGCGCCTATATTATACAACTCTGGGTATATGTTTTAAAAATGAATCTTTGCATTTTTTTTAATATCAGTATATTTACGTTTTTACTGTTACTTTTTGCGTAATTTGAATGCCTACTTTCCTACTTATGATAAAAATTTAATGATTTGCTTCCTTTTTTTTTTCATTATGTTTAATCTCTAAAAAATTTTTCATTTTTAAATATATAGAGATTAAATATCATAATAATAAAAAAGCAATTCAAGCAAAATCATGAAATTTTTAATCAATGACAACTTGGCGACAAATACTTGTTGGCCATACAAACTTGTCCGCCAAACAAAATGGCAGACTGAGGGCGAATGATGCATCTGTTCCAATTTCAATATGATTCACATTATTGAAAAAACACAAAATTTATTTTTTTGTCTAACACACAAAAAATTTGATTTTGTTAGCACATCAGAACCAAAGTATACATTTACATTCAATTTATGGTAAGTTATTAAAAGTTTTGCTTTATATCTTATTGTTTAAATGAATGTCTATAAGTCAGCAGCCTCACTGACAGCACGTTACTGTTTGAATAAGAGTTTTTGCGTTTCTGATTAAAGGTTAAGAAAAAGAAGGATAATATTCATTTCTAATAAGTTGATAAATGCTATCAAGAAAAAAAAAAATTATATACTGTAACATATTACACAGTGAATTGTCATATTTGCTAAAATAAATTAATTACATTACATGAAGCTAGAAATAATATAATAAAAATAAAATAGAAAGCTATTGAAGTATGGAATAAAGTAATCAAAAACTTTAAACAAATGTACCATTTTAATTATTCACTATCATTCTTTTATTTTTTTTAGCCTTATATTAAAAATCCAATTATCTATAAACTATTGATTAACCTAATAAAAAAAACTGTAAACAAACGTCATTTAAATTCCATATTAACTATCAGTCGTCAAATTTCGTCAGTCTCATATTAAAATTTTAAGTTTAAAAAAAATAATTACCTCAAAAGTAAAAAGAATCAGTTACATTAAACTAATAATTATTCTTTTCTTTTTTTTTTTTTCCGGTGAGTATTACATAATCTTTTGTAGGGCCAAGAATCAGAATACACATGACCCCAATATAAATAAACAAAACACTGATTACATTTTAATAGATTCTGAATGAATTATGGATCAAGAAAAACAACTGAAACAACTATCTAAGAAAATATACTTCGTTTAAAGTATGATCAACATTGCGAAGACTGCAGACAGACAGGGAGGACAGGTAGTATAATACTAGAAATTGTCAAGCTCGCGCATAAGAAATATCGATAATATTACAAAGTATCAGTAGATTATCTTCTTACCTTAACAGAATCTAATGGATACATTATACAATGTTCCATTATTCCTGCGAAAGCACCAGCAACCATGTGAGTATAAACAGATGAAGTTGGTAAGGTTTCGTAATCATCGAACTCCATTATTACAGAAAAGTATGGATGTATATGGAATGTAAGTAACCGGATAATCGTAAAATATTCATAATTCTTCTGCACACCATTTGTTTACCAACATTTCTACGTCAAATTTTATAAAAACGTTTTGCAATACGGTATCCATTGGTAGGAGAAACCACGATGCCAATATTGATTGCAATTACGCAACAAAACACAAAATGTCACAGTTACAGTTAAAGAAATTACATCATCCAGGAAATAGAAAACACAGAACTTTTTGAGTTTACTTCCTTAATTATTTTTACATGCATAATGTACTCTCCCAATTTTGAAAGTGAGATTGACCGCGACCTACGTTTTACACGGTCGGTGCATGACGTTTAAAACGTCACATGCAGTGGATCATTTTTGCACGGCGATTGGTGCAAGCCGGCGCCCCCCGTTTTGCACCAATCGCCATATAAAAATGATCCACTCCTTGTGACGTTTTAAACGTGATGCACCGGCCGTGTATAACGTAGGTCGCGGATTGACCGCGAACGACGAAATACACGGCCAGTTCATGACTTTTAAAACGTCACACGGTGTGGATCATCTTTACACGGCGATTGGCACAAAAAGATGGGCCAATGTGTAAGATCGTGACCTGCGTTATATCGCGACTAACGTTATACACGGCCGGTGCATGACGTTTAAAACGTCACATGCAGTGGATCATTTTTGCACGGCGATTGGTGCAAGCCCCCCGTGCAAGATTGGCGCGCCCCCGTTTTGCACCAATCGCCGTATGAAAATGATCCACTCCTTGCGACGTTTTAAACGTCATGCACCAGCCGTGTATAGGGAAGTTGCAATCAGCTGATCAACCATTGTATTCACTTGGAGGTAAGGGTAATTCCACCAATCAGAACTGCCTATTTGTACTGTTTACCTCCAAGGTGACGTCAATTGCAACTGCCCTATAACGTAGGTCGCGGTTTATCTTCCGTAAAGTAGATGCTTCTGATTGGTGATTATTGGTTGTGTTCGCGATTTCTCCTCAAGGAGCTCGAGTTACTCACTAGCTCCTCAAAAAAATTCATAAAAAAAACGTTTAAGACGTCTTCTTAATCATCTTTGGTTCATAACTTTTCCTGAGTTGTTGAGAAGATAAACAAGCTGTTCATAACTAGGGTGCCTTTATAAGAGAGTGGCAACTGGCAGACTCACCAAGATGCTTGACGATTCGTTTTTTTTCCACAATCGTCTTGACCAATCAAATTTTATTTCTCTTATGTTGATATTCTCATATAGAGGCACCCTAAATGACACTGGTGACTAATCTTTTATTATTCTAAATAAAAAGCACGGGAGGAACAGCATTTTTTATAACTACTCTTCGAGGAGAACATCCATTATTCGATCTCTTCGAAATTTTTCCCTGGAGAGATTGAGTTAAAAGGAATCATGAGAAAAAAAATCTCTGACAGCTCGGCCTACAGGCACAGGTAGATTTTGAAGACGCAGAACGTGGGGCGCCTGTTTATTGGGAATTGCGGAAGAAATGACCTTTTTGCCATAATGCAGCAGTTGAGACCGCCCACTCCGAAATCTAACTTGTTTGCAAGCGAAGCCGGCAGGGATTTTTTTATTTATTTAATTATGTATTTATTTTTTGCTATAAGGGTTGGTCCTATAAAAAACTTGTCAATATAAAAGTTTTAGTTAATATTAAGTGGATTTATAATAAATTTAAGCGGATGGGATATCTTGTGATTGGACGAAGTTATGAATTTTGTTCTTCTAAAACCCCCCTTTCCCGCCTTGAGGCCATTTTTAATGATATCAAAAATCTGTCCTACATAAATTTTCAGCCCTTTTCCCAGAAGTAATAATAACTTTAAACGGATTCGATACGTATCCTAATTAAGAAATTATGGGTTTTTTTCTGTTTTCCCAAAAAGCCCCCCCCCCTGGTCGAACCAGTGGGGGGGGGTAAATCCAGTGTACTGATAACGTGTAAAAAGACTGTGTTAAAATATCGACGTTTAGTTACTTTTTAACAGACTTAAAAAAAGGAGGAGGTTATCAATTCGACCCGTATGTATGTATGATGTTGTTCACGCATAACTCTCGTAAATGTGCATCGATTTTGATAATTTTTATTTTGTTTGAAAGAGTAAGGATCCAAGGTGGTCCCTTTTCAATTTCGTCAAAATCTGATCATTAGAATAAATTATTTTATTCAAATTTCCATTATTTTGATAATTTAATTTATATTTCAAAAAGTCCATTATTTGAATTGTTGCCAATTTGTAAAATAGCGCACATAATAATATTCCCTTTCAATTAAAAAATGTAGTATTTACACGTGACTATTGAAAACAGAAATAAAACTTTAAAATAATAATTAAATGATCACGTGTTAAAAGCAGTAAATGTAGAAAATTACGTAATTAAAAATACTAGGGCATATCCAACCCGGGCTTCCCGGGATAGAGAATATATGCGAAAACCATTTTTTATTTTGTGTTTTTAATAAGTGTTCTAATATAGTCTAAATAGTGTTTCTAATAGATTTTTTACATTTAATAATTTTTGTTAGATTTCCCGTTAACAACACCAAAGAAATCGTTAAAAATTTTTGTTATCTGTAGAAGTTTTTTTTTAAATTCTGATAATTTCAGCAGTTTTTAGCGTTTGTTTCAATTACATGTCTGTTAAATCTGTGTTTTATTTATACTATTTTATTGATTCCTTAATGAAGTTTTAATTTCGTTATTGAATATTAGTTAGAAACAAATACCGAACTTTTTATATTGTTTAAAGTGCAAACAGATTAATATTTTGTAATCGTCTACAAGCGATATAGATTTTTTTTAATTCATGCTTGAAATTTAATTTAAATGCCATAATAAATCAGTCAATTAAGATACAGTTTTCAAACAGATTGCATTTGAAAGTAGATTTTTTTTCCAATATAACGGTGTAAAAATGAAAAATGTGCGATGTTTATAAATTTAAAAAATGCAATAGTAAAAATCGTAAAACCGAAATTTCATCGTCAACTGTTGCCATTCGCAAAATGACGTCAGCGTTACGCACGGACACGTTTGTCCTTTATAATATAGATAGATACTTGCGCGTGAATATTAAAAAAGAGAAATAATTAAAACTAGATTGAACCCGTCAAAATATGACGGGAAAAAAAAATACTATAACAATATCAGTAAAATAAGCTTCTTTATTATTTAAAAAGGGGTGCCTATGAAACAGCCTTTCAAATATTTTATTTTTAAAGTTTTTTTCTCTCAGCCAAATACAGTACTATTTCTGATGCAAACTCCCAGCAAACAATCCATAAAAAACTGTGTAATGCAAATTAGTTTGACATTGTCGCCATACTCCCCATGGCAAGAAAAAAATTTCATGGACCTATGAAGTATATACAAATAGTATATCCCTACGGTCATATCATATTCAGTAAATAAAAGAACATAGTAAATAAAGAACACATCTCCCCCCCCCTCCTGTAATAATGCAACCGAATGAGCTCCTATGCGCATGTGCATTGCATCTGCCCAAACGCACCGTCGAAATTTGACCTTAAAAAAGTTTTAAAATGTATAAATTAAAAATGTTTTAAAATGTCCTCTTTAATCATTGTTCGTTTCAAATCCATATCTACTAAAACGCATCCCTTGTTTTAAGCTAATCAGTTTTTACATAAAGATGAACAATTTTTTTACAGTAATAAATCAATCGGCCGATGAGGGAGATTTTTAATGTTTTCAAGTGTGATTTATTTGTATTTTTTCTTCGGTTCCTTTACATAATCAGGATGATTATCCCTTTTCCATCACAGTCGAGGATATTTTTCCTCTTACACAGTTGGCAAATGTAATAAAATATAAAAATACAATTCCTAGCATATTCTGATATCTGATGGAACATACACATCAACGAATTCAATATATCAATTTTATGTTCATAAACTAAAAATAGTTTGTTTTTTTGGCAGATTTTTGTTTAGCGCTAAAATGCTCTATCTTATGGATAATCTGATCTTATGACTGATCACTGATTTTTTTATTATTATTATTCACTTTTTATGATGGTTTGGAAATTCTATTTTCAATTGTGGCAACTTTCCCAGGGCTATTTTACATTACTGAAGCAAACTGGTGGTCATTGATAAGATAGAATTGAAAAACTTTTCATGCTTGAAAATTATTTAAAAAATCGTTAAATTAAGCGGCAGTTTTCAAATAAATTTCAATCGAAATCTAATTTTTTTTCTAATTGATGATGTAAGAATTGAAATTGTAAAATGTAGTAAAAAATAGAAATTTGGAGTATTTCGAAGTCATGTAACCGCGATAAAAGCTAAAGCGATAGCGCCGTTTGTTGTCACAACCGTTGTACATTTCTAAAAATTGCCACTGTATTTTGGCTGGCGTCCAATAGTTGAAAACCGTTTTTTTTACATCGAAAGAGAAATTCACAGGGAAAGAAATATGCGCTAATAAAAAACTGTTAAATGAACTTATAATAAAATTACCAAAATAAGTCCTATGAAATATTAGTCTTACATTGTTTATTCTAGCTGAAAATACAATCATTATTTCAATTTTTTTTTTCTACCATAACACTATTTTTAATCATTTTAAATTTCCTGAAATCCTTTACTTTCGTGAGTTTGTTTATTAAAAAAAGAAATCTTCTAACCTATCATTAAAAAAAAAGTAATTGGTAACATGTAATCAAGGTATGCAATCAAGATGAAGAAATCAATGACGGCTCCAATTCTAATCTTTATAATTATGAGTGGAAAAATCAGTTAAAATTAAGCCATGTTGACACAATCATAACCAATACATTTTTCTCTTCCGTTTTATCAATGTTAAAATGCATTTCGAGGTAAGCATAACGTGATTTTTACCGGCGCAAACTTTTCACACGTACTTTAACGCTTAAACACCATGCATACAAATAAAAATATATTTTGCATTTAATTGGAATGAAAAAATAGCATCAACAAAGTTATAATGCATAATGGTAAAATAAACCCAATGGACAATATTCCCGTGACGTAATAATAAATATGAAGTTTTATTCGCTTTGGAAACACGCGGATAAATATTTTTAGGGAATTATTAGGGAATATATTTAACTTGCAAATTAAAAAATTCGGCCTAAAAGCCGCGAGCTTTTAATATTCATTATTTCTCTTAATATCCTCGCAACCACTGAGTTCAGAGAGTAAACTCTATGCCTTGCAACAGTGGACGTTTTCCGCTTATGACGTCATTAGCAGAAGTAAAAGTTTAATTGAAAATTACGGCTAATTAATTAAATTTTCGAACAAACAAATGTACGATAACAAATCTGTGACCAAATATCTTTCATTTAAAAAAAGAATGGTGTAATTTGATGTAGTAGTTTGTTCTCACGGATTGTCGAAACAAAACGCTTAGCGTTTTAAATATATAGATATTACATTTTCAAAGCATTAAATGGGGAAACTTATGTCATATTTAAAATGCTCAAATAACAATATTTCCATTCATTCACAGATTCATTCACAGTTCTCGTCACTATTGAATTTGAATCACAATTTCTCGAAATATGCTAGCTATTAGCCAAATTGGCTTCTTTATGGCAACTTATTTTTGTCGCCAAATACTGCCTAGCTTGGCGAGAATTTGACACTGGAAAATATGAATATATTCACTTGAATATACACACACTTGACTATATAGTTTTATGCATATAAGAGTTGGAATGTTGGAATGCCGCATTGTTGTAACTACAACGAAATAAAATTTGCGAGAAAGCATGAACAAAAATTGTCCCGGAATCCTTGGATTTGGATCAAGGCTGAACATTTAATTGACAAAACTTTTAGGATTTCTTATATTTCTAACGACTTAATTGTACTTACATCTTTTTGGATATGAAATCAGTAAGTGGCTATCATAGTGCCTCCTTCTTGCCGAATATCGACAAATTTAACTGGGACCTGCAGGCCATAGGAAACACATATAAAAAAAATTTGGTTCAATACTGTGGATAACTTCATACACTTTTCGATGATACAATAATTAAAATGGAACAAAAATCGCTTTCACAGCGCCCGCGTCCGGCAAAATATCCCCGAATTCAAGTGGGGTCTGCTGGCCACAGCCAAAAACCTATAAAGGAAATTTGGTTCAATTCTAGGTTGCTTCATAACTTCACATTCTTTTCGATGATACAAATTCTCCAACAGTGGCTGAGAGGATCTGCTTTCAAAGTTGGTAGAAGGGAGGTGCTGGGTTCAAACCCCTGTCGTGCTCGTCGACTTAACCGTGGCACCGACTTCAAAAAGTAATTGACTGCTTTTCATATGTATATATTGGTAAACGAAATCATAAGTCTGTAAATTGTCATTAGAGAATTTTAAAGAATTATTTAATACTTTTTAGTGCTTATTTTAAAGTCGGTTAATATTTTTTTTTTGTAAAAGTTTATAGTGTAGAAAAAAAGACTGTCTCCGCGAGGCTCGAAGTGACCTGCAATCGCAATTTTTTATGAAAGAAAGGGTTAATATTCACATTTTTGAAAACGAATTGCACGGTCGTAGAGAAGAAGGTGTTCGCTTTAAGGGGATGTTCTACTTCTTTGGCCTAAAATTCACATGATTTTTACTTTTTTTTTCAGTTACAAAGAAAAGAGATATAACCTTCCAACTTTTTGCATTATATTTATTGACATTCCACTTACATATTTAAATTTTTGAGACGAGGTGCAGGTGCGCGTTGGGTGTCCATTTTTCGCCGATCACAGGCATCGGAAACAAATTAGGTCGCCAAATTATGAAAGGGCATTACATTCCTTTGAGCTTATACCAACATTTAGTTTAAAAAGTTTGATTTTTGGCAAAATGGCGGTAATTTGGACAAAAAAGCTGAATTCTTTCGCCTTTTCCTTTTTTAACCTTTTGTAAGCAGCTCTAAACAATAATTAATCAATGAAAATCAATGAAATTTTCTGTGGTATAAGCTCCAGCAAAAACAATTAACTTTCTTTTAAATAAAAAATGAATGAGGTCAGACGAATATTTCTCTAAACAAATGGTCGCACAATTTGAAGAACATGGTGTCGAGAAAAATAAGTTTAAAGTTTTACAAAATACGTTACGGTCAACGAGCAAAAAATTGTAATTAATTGGAATATTGCGAAACCGCTTTAGGACAACAATCTACAAATTAAAGGGCTGCCAAAAATGCAAAAAGATCGAAAATTTTGACCTAAAGAAGTAGAACCTCCCCTTATTTTTCGTTAAACCGTACCTTTAAAATTGAACCCGATACGAAGTTCGACAAAAGGGAGAAAAAAAAAAACATGGCGAAAAAAACTTTTTTGAAAGGGTTAATAATCAGGGTGGCTAGTGGTCAGGTAAAAATAGAGTAAAAAAATGATAATTACCAGTATATTCTTATAGAAAAATTAAAATTGATTATTTGATGGAATAATCAACATAAATTTTTCTATAAGAATATACTGGTGTTTATCACTGTTTTTGACTGTATTTTTCCCTGACCACTAGCCGCCCTGATAATGCTTTTTTCTTCGGATGAATTGCGGCGTTTTAAACGTAAAAGTACGAAATTTAAGAATATGTATTTCGTTTTTTCTTATTTCTAACGGTTTTGCCGATGTGCGCTTCGAAAAAGCTTTGAAATGAAAAGCAACTCTCGTACTTCTGGTTCTTCCTGCTTTTGCTCTTCTTAAACGGGGTTTAAGAAAAAGAAAACGGCAAAATCTAACTTTTTTTGAAAGGGTTAATATTAATATGTTTTTGAACGGACTGTGGCGTTTTAAATTAAAAAATACGTCTTCTGTTTGTCAGTATTTTCAACGGTTCACCCAATGTGCGTTTAGAAAAACTGTGGAAAAAAAAAGTCGATATCGCACTTTTCTATCTTCTGCTTTGTTGGCTTCGGAAAACTCAGAACTGAGCAAGAGCGGGAAGCCAATTTTCAAAATGCTTTTTGATGTGTTTTTAAATAATATCTCAGCGAATTATAAAAAAAAAATCTGAGCCTCAGGACCTGCCTTGAACTATCTTCATGCAAATTTTTAGACATCTACGCACAATAGGTTTTTGTAACCATCCCCACCCCCTACCCTCACACACAGACAGACAGACAACTTCTTTCTTTTGTTAATATAAATTGTTTATTTGTTATTATTTCTATTTAGTACGTTAAATATCTGGTTGTTAAAATACTTGAACTTTCAAACAAAGACAAGGTTTTAAATCAAAATAA
This sequence comes from Maratus michaelseni, assembly GCA_963931845.1. Taxonomy (NCBI): domain Eukaryota; kingdom Metazoa; phylum Arthropoda; class Arachnida; order Araneae; family Salticidae; genus Maratus; species Maratus michaelseni. The sequence continues at coordinate 259,100,650 of OZ007589.1, read as the reverse complement.
GAATAAATAATTTTAAAATTTCAAAGCAAAATTGTGCTGAACTTTTTCGAGTGACAAGAGGGCGCACCAAGTTTGCTTGCTCCAGGGCGCTGAATATCTAGCTACGCCACTGATTGTAGGGATTATCATTACAGATTATTTATGGAAAGTTGGTTTACAGGGGTACCCGAACCACCTTGAATGAATCAGGTTCAATTACAATAGAATATTCACTGTTTCAAAAGTAATAACCTTAACTTTAACTGAATCCATTTTGTTCGATGTTTTGTTAGGTAAGCTGATGTTAGTACTGATGAGGCTATGCGATGTCATGGCGAAATGTCTACTTTATTTAATTTTCTAAACGTGTTTATGTATTTATTTTAATTTAAATCTTTTTAATGTACCGAGAAGTCTGTCTAATGTATCATAGTTAATTTTATATATAGATTTAATTCAGACGTTAAAATGTATGTATATCTTTAAAAAATATACCTACCCATTCGTGTTAATAATTCTAATAATCATACTGATAAACGTAAATTCGAGAATTTGCTCTCCATTTCTGAAAAAAGTAAATCTAGGAAAAAATCTACAATGTAAAAATATCCATAAAAATGCGAAAAATTTTGCGGAATAGTTTCATATTTTGGAAAAACAGTACAATTTCCGTAATCAACTTTAAGAGAATACAAATCCGTAAATATGCAGAAAGTTTTCCGTAATTTTAATGGGAAATTTCTGTATTTCTTTTAAAACTGTACAATGTCCATATTTTTTTAAAACAGTGCAATTTTTGTAAATGATGTTTAAAGATTTGCGTACAAAAATCGTTTCGTTTGGAATGCGATTGTTCTATATACTAGAGCTCCTCATGGATCCAGGCCTAGTCCGGCACGACCTGCGTGTCCATTTTAATCGGAGCCGTGTCTGGACGGTAAATTTTGTGAAAATAATATTGATGTTTATATTTTTTAATGAAATCTTTAGAAATTTATTTTAATTTTATAAATTACAGAAAAATATTTTTATAAATCTACTTTTTTTTCATTATAGCTTCAAAATTATTATTTTTTTCACTGACTTTTTAAAATTTTAACTTTTTTAACGTGAAGCAATATTAGGTTATTTAAGGTTTCATAAAATAATATCGCTGCAAATTATCGGTAAATAAATTGGTATTAAACTAAACTGATTTGGCTTATAAATTTATGAATAAAACTAAAATTTATAACAACATTAAAGACGTGAGTATAAAACATCACAAATTTACTGAATGGTATATACAAATGTCAAATTTAAAATTTATATATACATTAAAATTAAAAATATCGACGTTTCGACCAACTTCTATGGTCATCCTCAGGAAATATTTGTTACATTGCTTCTAAAGTTTTAAAGGCGAAAAACAATCCGTTCGTTGCCACATTATTATTGCCGTCCACAAATTAAAAAATTAACTAGGTTAACCATCAACCATCGTACGAACCAACTACAAGTAGAAACGATGCAGAAGCACCTCCTAACGGACAAAAATCTAACAGCTGTAAATGTACAGGGTGATTAGAAAATGAGTATACATTTGAAAAATTAATAATTCACGAAAAAATGTAGGTACAGCGGTAAAAATTGACACACATGCTTGGAATGACATGGGGTTTTACTGTAACCGCACAAAAAAGGTTAAAAATAAAAAAAGGCCGACAGATGGCACTGAACAGCAAAACGTCAGTGACTCTGCCTGAGAATCGTATATAAAAAGAGCTGTAATGAGAGAGAGAATCAGATGCACCAGCAATCGCAGCATGTTGACTTTACCAGAAAAGGAAATTTAGTGAAGCTCTACTATCAAAATGGGGAATCTGCCGCGATCGACCGACATCAATAGACATGCTAAAAGACAACATCCAACGCTAATATCTCAACATAACTACAGATATGCTGCACAGTGCTGTGCACAACATTGTCCCTCGGCTACAGCTATTGTTGCGGGATGACGGTGGACATGTTGAGCATTCGTTCTGAAGAACATCGTCTTTGTATTGTCATAATTTGTTATGATAATTATTGATTTTCTTATCACACGAAGCGCCATCTGTCGGCCATTTTATGAACTGTTTTGTGGATACAATAAAACCCCATGTCATTCCAAGCATGCGTGTCCATTTTTACCTCTCTACCTACATTATTTCGTGAATTATTAATTTTTCAAATGTATACTCATTTTCTGATCAACCTGTATTACCGATGAAGAATGGCCAGGCACCCTCTGTCGGATAAACAACTTCAAAACCAAAAATATAGCAAGTAGAGGGGATAACTATCCAATTGCAAATACTTGGCACGGACCCCATCAAAATAACTGAAATGGCGAGTTTATCTGGAATTATAAGAATAAAATTGTGCATTTTTAAACCATAACATCAAAGGATAAATAAAAGCGTAATTGACTATTTCAAGATGCTCATCCAAAGTTTAGGGATATTAAATGAAATGCTATCATTACAAACCTCATTACTCCTAATCATAATTTCAATGGACTCCTTTCGCAGACCCTCAAAGACGTTATTACATGGAATTTTAATTTTAGCATTATCAAAATCAATGCGGCTGTCAAATGCACAATTTTATTCTTATAATTCAAGATAAACTCGCCATTTCAGTTATTTTGATGGGGTCCATGCCAAGTATTTGCAATTTTGGATAGTTATCCCGTGACCTACGTTATACACGGCCGATGCATGACGTTTAAAACGTCACATGCAGTGGATCATTTTTACACAGCGATTGGTGCAAAACGGTGGGTGCGCCGCTTTGCACCAATCACCGGGTAAAAATGATCCACTCCATGTGACGTTTTAAACGTCATGCACCGGCCGTGTATAACGTAGGTCGCGGTTATCCCCAATACTTGCTATATTTTTGGTTTTGAAGTTGTTTATCCGACAGTGGGTGCCTGACCATTCTTCATCGGTAATACATTTACAGCTGTTAGATTTTTGTCCGTTAGGAGGTGCTTCTGCATCGTTTCTACTTGTGGTTGGTTGATATGATGATTAATGGTTAACCTAGTTAATTTTTTTAATTTTTGGACGGCAATAATAATGTGGCAACGGACGGATTGTTTTTCGCCTTTAAAACTTTAGAAGCAATGTAACAATATGGATCATGCCAGCTGTATAGAAATAAAAAGCTGCTCATGAGGCCTTTGGGCCAAACCAACGCCCCCTAGATAAGGGAGAAAGCCTAGACACGTAATTATGACGTCATCCAAAGCAAGGAATTCTGACAACATATGAGGGATCAGCCAAATCAAAATATAGTTACATATTTTTTCACTTCTGATGAAATTAATTTAATTAAATTACTTTATTATACATACATTATTTAATTCAATTATTTGTTTATTAAATATATATATATATATTTTACATATTTACATGGAAGTTTAATCAAAGTTATAACTATTAGAAGGTTAAATTAATTATTATTGGGAGTACAATTCACAGATGAAAACAAATACAAACATATTAAAAGACTGAAATAAGTAAATACGTAAACGGTAACAAAATATGGAAGTAAAAAAAATAAAAGTTAAAAAAAAAAAAAAAAAAAAAACTACCTACATATTTTTAATTAAAAGAATGAACGAAAACAGATTATAAATTATTGACTTTTGCTTATTTTAAATGCGCTGTAGAATGTACACAAATACATATATGAACATAAGTTTGCCTTTGTTTTATATTTTTAAATTAAATATTTGTTGTTTGAAAGTAAGAAAAGTGCATTAAAATTTGCGAAAACGAAACAATTTCATGGTCCCGACAATTCAGTAACTATTCCTGCTAAGAAAGAAAGCGTATGAAACGGAAAACTTCCCCAATTTCTTGTAATTCCGTTTTAGCAGGTATTAACTGTTTATACTTTTCACAACAACTGTGTACACAGGTTTAAAAGTTGGATAAAAACACATTAAATTCAATATATTAAGATCTGTCTGTATATAAAATATCCAGTATAGGTTTTGAATGAATAAACTTCCAATGTTTGATAATTCAAAACTTTCTTCCATATTATTATTTAAAACATTTATCTTATATAATTTAAACGGTGAAATTTACATTTTAAAACACTTTTAATTTACTTTAATTTTAAAACACTTTTAATTTACTTTAAAACCATTTAAAAGGAGAAATTTTGTGATATTATTGAAGTGAAAACTTCTTTAGGCGCGTTGGGCCTTTTTTGAGATGGGAAAAAACCATTGAATTCGCGACACTGTTACCGTTACTGTTACCGACACCGGTACTTTTCGGTTAGCCGGGCGCCAGTAATATATATACATGTATATATACACGCACACATATATCTACACATATCTACAGATACATATATATAAATACACATATACAGGGTGTAACTGAAATGCTTCAACAAACTTTGAGGGATGATAGTACTCATGAAGATGAACAAAAAATGCAATAGAACACGGGGTCGCAAATGACATTTAACCCTTACACTGTCCCAGTGGTATGTCTAAAAAACCACTTAATTTTAATTCCAAAACGCCACAATGGCACCAGAATTTTGCTAAAATCTGTTCCATTTAATATTTATGTGAAATATAGCCTTTTTCTTATTTACAAACAATTTTTTTTTGTAAATTCCGGTGCCAGTCCATTTTCAGACGCATTTTCTCTATTTTTATCCTTTAAGCCTTTTAGGGGGAAACTACTTTTAGTACTAAAATGTTGAAATAAATGACTGGCACCGGAATTTATAAAAAAATTTGTTTGTAAATAAGAAAAAGGCTATATTTCACATACATATTAAATGGAAAAGATTTTAGCAAAATTCTGGTGCCATTATGGCGTTTTGGAATTAAAATTAAGCGCTTTAATAAACATACCACTGCCCCTGAAGGGGTTAAACGTCATTTGCGACCCCATGTTCCATTGCATTTTTTGTTCGTCTTCATGAGTACTATCATCCCTCAAAGTTTGTTGAAGCATTTCAGTTACACCCTGTATATGCATATATGGATGTATATATATACAAATTTATGTATATACATATGTATTTATATATGTACATATATCACTGGCGCCCAGCTAACCGAAAAGTACCCCGACACATCTGTATATTTGGCGACGATTCTGCAATAGCTGGTTCAGGTAAGCAACCATAGATTTGCTTAAATTAATATCTCACTTTGACAGCAAAAGTGATATTAGTCTCTATTTAGCATTATTTGAAAGACAAATTTCTCGAATGAATATAATAAAAGAAAATTGGGTCACACATTTGTTAAGTTTAATTCCGTTAGAAATCGCCAATATTATAGTTAGAGAGCCAGAAACATTGGCGAACAATTACGATTATGTAAACGATTTACTTCTTAAATGCTTCAAAATGACGCCAGAAGAATTTAGGCAGAAATTAATGTCACATAAAAAAGAATCTTCAGCCACTTGGCACGATTTAGCATTTGAATTAAGAAATCATTTGGAAGAATGGATTAGCGGTCTTAAAGTATCTGATTTTGAATCCTTAAAAGAATTAATAGTAGTAGATCAAATTAAGAAAAGGTCACCTATATAAATGAAAGAACATTTTATTGATGATCTTCCAAAAATTAAAAATGTAGACGTATTAGTAAGTTCTCAAATTAGGTGTGTTTTAGATAGATGTAACTCTCAAGGCCACATAGCGTCTCAGTGTAATAATAGCAATAACGGTCAAACTAATGAGTTCGGTCAAGACTCTACCGAAAACTATCGAAATTATAATCGCCAAAATCACAATCCTAATGCCGATGTACAGGAAAAAGCTAACATTGCTACAATTCGAATCAGAAATAAGTCTAAACCTAATGGAATGGGTAAAATAATTAATATCAAAGGCAAAGAAGCAAATATATTGTTTGATACAGACAGCTATATTTCTTTATTCAGGTACGAATGTTATGTCATATTGGGTCGCCAAATTTGTCTTCTGTTGATATCTTATTAACTGACACTGGCGGAGAAACTTTAAATCTAATTGGATATTTTGTGTATGAAATACGTGTCGATGGGTTTCTTATATCAACGAAATTCTATGTTTCAAAATCTCTCGCATACGATATTGTAATAGGGCAAGACGTGATCAGCAAACTAAAGTTGGCGATAGATGAAGAGGGAATTAAAATTGTTGGCGAGCGCAATACTTTTCAAGTAGGTTGCCTTAAAGTTGTAAATAATTCCGATAAAAAATTAAATTATGTTGCCAATTCATAAAATGAAGCGAAAGTATCAAAAGGAAATAGTTCACGTGCAGAAAACGAAATGATTGGTATTATGAATAAAAATAATTCAGAAAATTATTTCAAGATAAATTTAGCACGCGCGGTGAAAACAGATAAAAGTGACTCAACTCGCGAGACCAAATCAAAAGATGAAAATGAAATAACAAAACACGGAAAATATTATAATTTAACGAGCTCGAGAAAAAAAAATAGACTGAAGTAATATAAAAAGAAAAAATGAAAATAATGAAATATTTCAATTTATAATATAATATTATAATGTACAATAGCGCATTAAATGAAAATTGTAATATAATTTTTGTGGTAAAAGTTTATAATAATGAATAAAAAAAACACTTCATTTAAAAGTATTTCCTGCACAATAAAGTGCCATTGTTTTTTACTAAAACACAATAGTATTACGCAAACCTTATCGTGAAATGTCATAAATGAAATTACTTATGTAAAACACTTTTAATTTATGTTTAAACCAGTTAAGGAACAAATTCTGTAGTTTATATTAAATTAAAAAAAAGTGTAATCACTTGACATAATTTGTTTAAAAAAAATATTTCCTTTTTTTATATAGTGATTTATTAAAATAATATAAACTACAGAATTTTTAAACACATTTTAACAATCATTGGTTTTAATATTTCTTCAATTTTCTTATATTTTATGCAGAAAAAAAAAAAAAAAACTAAAGTAATATTTAGTGTAATAACACTTGTATCTTTGTCACGTCTGTTGTTCATATTTTGATTGTTAAAATACTATACATAATTTTTTGAAATCAAATGCTTAAGAAATGTAATGAGTTTCTAAGTAATTAAAAAAATGTTAGTTCATTATAATTACACAAACTTGCCTTGCTCCTCCTATCTGATAAAAAATTCAATAAATAAAAATACTTGAAAAAAAAAAAAAAAAAAAAAAAAAAAAAAAAAAAAAAAAAAAAGAACATGACATGTATCTCTAGCTAAAAATACGTTTATGAAATAAGAACAAGAATGTAGAACAACATTTAGTTTTTATTAATGAGTAACAAATATTACGATCAACAGAAACATTGCGAAGCTCAACTGTTATATATCAAAGCTAATTTTCAGTCCGAATTCAAATATATTTTGGTGCATAATTGGTATACATTGTTTTTAACTTAGTTCCAAACGGATTTATATTTGTGTACCGAATCCATAATAGTATTAAAAAAAGTGGCTTACCTTTCCAAATAGGTGATTCAAAACAATTTTTAAATATTGAAGTTCACTAATAATTCATGGTCACTTTCTACAGATGCTACAGAAAAACTACATTATGCTTTAATTTATGCTGTAACCCTATATTTAACATGTTGCACTCGAATTATTTTTAAAAGTTTTGTATATGTAGAAAAAAATAGTTTCCACGTGCAGCATCATTCCATGCATAGCTATAGCCGTTGATTATTATTTGTCCGTGAGATATTTTTTGCCGATAATACCAGGCCAGAATTTTTGCAGGTTTCGATAATTTTCTTGACACAATGGGATTTAGCAAGAGTAGTGCATATTTGATGTACAAATATTTCATATTCAAACAAGATAAACATCAGTAATAATTAATAATTACATCAACTAACGAAACCAAAATATACACGCTCTTCGAACTTCACCGTTTGTTTTACCTGCTTCTTGTGACGTAACGTGATGTCAAAACAAAGCGTGTCCGGGCTTTCTCCATTATCTAGGGCGTGTTGGCCAAACCAACCAACAATGTAACAAATATTTCCTCAGGATGACCATACAAGTTGGTCGAAATGCCGATATTTTTAATTTTAATGTATGTATAAATTTTAAATTTGACATTTGTATACACCATTCAGTAAATTTGTGATGTTTTATACTCACGTCTTTAATGTTGTAATGTTTCATGGTGTAATCGTCCAGCATTTATATTAAAATTTATTATTTTATAAACTATAATTTTACTCAGTTTATAATTTTTTCTTTAAATTTATAAAAATAATTAATAATTTTTTCTTTACTTTTATAAAAATAAAGTTTATAATTTATTTCTTTAGCTTATAATTTTATAAATTAAACTAAATTAAGTTACATAATCACATAATAAGATCACTAATTATAATTAAAATATTGATAAAATGCTTAAGTGATACAAAGATGAACACAAAAGGCTTATGAAAACCTTTTAATGATCGAAATATGTTTAAACGCTCATATACGGCGCCATTTTCAAGATATATAACGATAAACAAAAATATTCTCGCAAATTTTTGAAAATAAACTTGAAAACATAAATCACGAGATCAAAACCCCGATGCTTGAAATAGTCAACTATAAACGTGGAAATTAATATTTCCTTATTGCTTTTTTAAAACTGAAAAGTACCTCGTGCCAAATTTTAGGTAATTCAAATGAGGCGGATTCATTGCAAATGTTCATGTTACGCATATAGATTTCTATTGATTCACGGAAAAGAGATGGGAAATAAACCCTTGATGGATAAATTATTTTACTATTTTTAAAATCAATTTTTAAAGTCTCGGTTATAAGTAAGTCTTGCCAGTGCTGTAGTACTTCTGTCATATTTGATATCTGCCATATGCTCTTTTAATCTTGTTTTAAACTTTCTAGTGGTCATTCCTATATAATATTGTAATGTTCCATCTGCTCTGGTGAATGGGATTTCATAAACACCTGATAGTTGATATGGCTCTATTGGGTCTATTTTCTTACAAACTACGCTTTTTAATTTTATGGATGGTTTTGCGATAAGACATATATTAAATATGCTAAGTTTATATTTCAATTTTTCAAAGAATCCAGGGAAATATTGTAAAGTAGATAACTTTGAATTTTGTTTATTGAAGTTTTTCTTCTCTTTCTTCTCCATGCTCGTAATTACTTTATTAATAAAGTAATAAAGTAACGACCACGTGTTTTTTTTCTTTGAAAGTGCGAGCTAATAGGTAGCCAAATTAGACATTACATTATTTGTAATTTCCAAATCGATGTAATTAGGTTTAAATTTTATATTTACTCCCCCCCCCCAAAAAAAAATAAAAAAAATAATAATAAATAAATAAATAAATAAATAAAAAATAAAAATAAAATAAAATAAAAATAAATAAATAAAATAAAAATAAATAAATAAAATAAAAATAAAAATAAAAATAAATAAATAAATAAGAAATCGGATACGAATACGAAGAATACGTATTTCGGTAATTCCGTATTCGCCGTATGCCAACGGATTGATGCCAACTGTCCAACAAAGAAATCGTTAAAAATATAATGTCATGTATGTATTCATTATATGTATGTATCTATGTATTAATGAGTACGCATGTTTGTATGTTTGTATAGGGAAATTCGGTAATCGGTCTCGCAAACTGGTATATTTTAGTGAGCAACTGGGAGGAGATTAATTTTGCAAGCGACGACAGACAATCTAATTACGTACTAATACATACGTACTAATAAGTTTATATATACAAGTACTAATCATACGTACGCCCCCTGGTGGTGGAAGGTGGAACTAAAAGATGTTTTAATCATTCGAGGTTCGTTTGGAAAAATCGACCAGCGAAGCGGGCGTAGCCTGCTAATATAAATTAAAAATGTACCAAATGAAACTATGAAACTAGTGCAAAAATATAAACGAAATAAAGCAAAGCAACTTAAAACCTGTTTTAAAATAGTAAAAGAAGCTTTTTACTTTAATTTAACGATACACTGTAATTTGTTTATTTTTCTTTCGTAAACATATGGTAGGCCTTGGCGATAAAATCAGATGCCAAATTACGTAATTTCGATTCGTCAATGAAAATAATACAAGAATAGAAAAGAACATATCACGTGATTATCATGTTGGATCCATTTTAGGGTTACCAAATCTCTCTCCACTCCTATCTATCCTCTATGCCGATGAAATTACCTATGTTAAGAATATGTTTTCTGAAGGTAAGTCTTTGATCAAGGACAACCCCCAGCCCTCAGGTATTTGGTGTCATTTTCTAAGGGTGGGTAGCGTTTTTAAGGGTTAGTTTATAGGAAAAAAAAACAATTGATAATGACACATAAAAACAAGAAATATCTCATTAAATATTTTTTTCTGGTTCAAATTATGTTTATTTGACTTAGGAAAAAACAGAAGGCTATAGACACAAGTTTGGTATCTGAACAATGGAGGATATTCCATCTACGTCACGATCACGTGGTCAATGCAAAGAACTAGCGTAAAGAAGGGAAGGCTCCGTAGACGTAATGTAAATTCCCGCTAGCCAGCGAAACAGTTTATGGGGAAAAGCAGTAGTAACTTCCCTTCTTATCACTCAGAAGTTCTTTGGGTAAATATTACTGTTAAAATGTGACTTTATTCAGCCTGGAACCCATATTTGTAATATCGTACCTTTGTATTGAAAAATTTTATAACTTTAACTTAGTCTGGCCTTACTATATTAGCAAAAATAGGAATAAAAATTATCTTATTTTCGATCGCTTGGTTGCCGTTGACATGTAGATGCTTTTATGTGAATTCAAAATCTAGTTACTGAAATATTTTCTACACGATACCGATGATTGATTTGATTTCTTAGATGATTTCGAGATTTGTAACAATGAGACTGTTCTGTTAATTAATCCTTCATACGATCTTAAAAATGACAATTTTTAGACATATGCAATAATTGGACATATCGCCTAAGGCAGAGTTTACTACAGGAAAAGCGCAACAAGGGAAATTTCACTGGAAAGTCGCGGTAATGGAACCACGCACTTTACAAAAGAACAGTGAGGTTTAGACTGCTTAACCACGGAAGCTCTCTAACGATGATTTTTCGAAAGAGAGGATTCTAAATATGTTCGATGAAAATATTGTTGCAACATGCGAACTTATCATTTGAGAGTCATTACGAAGTTATTGAAATATCAGCTGAAAAAGCTAGTCAACTGGAATATACGTCTCAAGGTTTAAACAAGTTTTGGCTTGCATGAAGTGAATACGGAAGGCTAGTGACAAATGTTTTGAAAACATTGAATTAATTTGACGCTTCTTATACCGCTTTTTATATTATCTCTGCCACTAATATTTTCATGCATATTGGCATTGAAAAGAAAATACTAGAAGTAGTATATTATAATTTAACAGTAACGTATTACTATGTGTTTCTAATATACATACGTAAAAAGTTTTCAGAGAATTCTTTTATACTTAAGTAGTGACCAGTTAAAATAGACACAATATAGCAGAATGCTATATTTGTTGATAGCCTTTTTATATAGAAACAAGCGGCCCGTCCGGCTTTGCACGCGTAGACAATGTGTTGAATACAATGTAGGGTACAGAAGTGTAGGTACTTTAAAAAAGTTGTTCTAAATTGAGTGAAATTGAAAAAAGTGAGAGTGAGACAAAATTGCAGTACTTAGAAATTTTGAAATTTAAAAGCTTGTAAAAATGTGATAAATAAATTTTTCCGTTTATGTACATGTTGAAACTAATAAATAATATACGGCCCATGGAAGGACACAGCAAGTATATGTGTTAATGTAGAATGTGTTTTCCTGAATTTCACGCTCCTACATAAATCTCCTGATGAAATATGGCGAAATGAACGAAAAATTTTGAATACCCCTTTAACCACCTTCAAGGGGAAATTTCCAAAATCGCCGAAATACGTGTTTAACCAATTTTTTAGTAGATTTGTTTTATTAATTTCGCCTTCCTACATAAAAGCTGAGATATGGCGAAATGACCTAAAAAATTCGACCCCCCCCCCTTTAACCACCTTCTGGGGGGAAATTCAAAAATTGTTGAAATACGTGTTTTATTCATTTTTTAGTAGATTTGATTTCCTGATGTTCGCGTTCCTAACTAAAACTGCAGCTGAGATATGACGAAATGCTCTAAAACATTCGACCCCCTTGTAACCCTCTTTGGGGGGAAATTTCTAAAATCGCTGAAATACGTGTTTAACCAATTTTTTAGTAGATTTGTTTTCCTTAATTTCGCGCTCCTCCCTGTAACTGCTGCTGAGATATGGCGAAATGACCTAAAACATTCGACCCCACTTTAACCCCCTCCGGGAGGGGAATTTCTAAAATCGTTTAAATACATGTTTAATAATTTTTTTAGTAGATTTTTTTCCTGTTTTTTCCGCTCCTACCTATAACTGCTGCTGAGATATTGCGAAATGACCTAAAACATTTGAACCCCATTTAACCCTTTCGGAGGGGGAATTTCGAAAATCGCTGAAATAGGTGTTTAATCATTTGTTTAGTAGATTTGTTTTCCTGAATTTCGCACACCTACATTAAACAGCTGCTGAGATATGGCGAAATGTCCTAAAATTTTCGAAACCACCCCCTTTAAAACCCTTCGGGGTGAATTTCTAAAAAACACAGAAATGCGTGTTTATCCATTTTTTAGTAGATGTGTTTTCCTGAATGTCACGCTCCTACCTAAATCTGCTGCTGAGATATGGCGAAATGACACAAAACTTTTGACTACCCCTTCAACCACCTTCTGGGGGGAGTTTCCAAAATCGCCGAAATACGTGTTTAACCAATTTTTTAGTAGATTTATTTTAATTAATTTCGCTCTTCTACATAAAAGCTGAGATATGGCGAAATGACCTAAAAAATTCGACCCCCTCCCCCATTTAACCACCTTCTGGGGAAAATTTCTAAAATCGCTGAAATACGTGTTTAACCAATTTTTTAGTAGATTTATTTACCCCTTTATTAATTTCGCGCTCCTACATAAAACTGCTGCTGAGATATGGCGAAATGACCTAAAACATTCGACCACCCCCTTTAACCCCCTTCTGGGGGGGATTTCTAAAATTGCTGAAATACATGTTTCATCATTTTTTAGTAGATTTGTTTTTCTGATTTTTGCACTCCTACCTATAACTGCTGCTGAGATATGGCGAAATGATATAAAACATTCGACTACCCCCCTTTAACCCCTCGGGTGGGGAATTTCTAAAATCGTTTAGCTATAACTGCAGCTGAGATATGGCGAAATGACCTAAAACGTTCGACTACCCCACTTCAACCCCTCGGGTGGGGAATTTCTAAAATCGTTGAATTATATATTTAATCATTTTTTTGTAGATTTGTTTCCCTGATTTACGCGCTCCTACCTATAACTGCAGCTGAGATATAGCGAAATGACCTAAGACATTCGACCACTCCCCTTTAACCCCCTTTAGGGGGGATTTTCTAAAATCGCTGAAATAGGTGTTTAATCATTTTTTTAGTAGATTTGTTTTCCTGATTTTTGCGCTCCTACCTATAACTGCTGCTGATATATGGCGAAATGAACTAAAACATTCGACGACCCCCTTTAACTCTTTTTCGGGTTGGAATATCTAAAATCACTGAAATACATGTTTAATCATTTTTTCAGTAGATTTGTTTTCCTACTTTTCTCGCTCCTACCTATAACAGCTGCTGAGATATGGCGAAATGACCTAAAACATTCGACCACCCCCTTTAACCCCCTCCGGGAGGGGAATTTCTAAGATCGCTGAAATAGGTGTTTAATAATTTTTTTTAGTAGATTTGTTTTCCTGATTTTCGCGCTGTACCTATAACTGCTGCTGAGATATGGCGAAATGACCTAAAACATTTGACCACCCCCCTTTAACCCCCTTCTAGGGGGAATTTCTAAAATCACTGAAATAGGTGTTTAAACATTTTTAGTAGCTTTGTTTTCCTGATTTTCGCGCCCCTACCTATAACTGCTGCTGAGATATGGCGAAATGACCTAAAACATTCGACCACCCCCCTTTAACCCCATTCTGGGGGGAATTTCTAAAATCGCTGAAATAGGTGTTTAATCATTTTTAGTAGCTTTGTTTTCCTGATTTTCGCGCTCCTACCTATAACTGCTGCTGAGATACGGCGAAATGACCTAAAACATTCGACCACCCACTTTAACCCTCTTCTGGGGGGAATTTCTAAAATCGCTGAAATAGGTGTTTAATCATTTTTTAGTAGATTTGTTTTCTGGGATTTCAAGATCCTACCTATAACTGCTGCTGAGATATGGCAAAATGACCTAAAACATTCGACCACCCCCCTTTAACCCTCTTCTGGGGGGAATTTCTAAAATCGCTAAAATAGGTGTTTAATCATTTTTTTAGTAGATTTGTTTTCTGGAATTTCAAGCCCCTACCTATAACTGCTGCTGAGATATGGCGAAATGACCTAAAACATTTGACCACCCCCCTTGAACCCTCTTCTGGGGGAATTTCTAAAATCACTGAAATAGGTGCTTAGTTATTTTTAGTAGCTTTGTTTTCCTGATTTTCGCGCCCCTACCTATAACTGCTGCTGAGATGTGGCGAAAGGACCTAAAACATTCGACCACCCCCCTTTAACCCCCTTCTGAGGGGAGTTTCTAAAATCGCTGAAATAGGTGTTTAATCATTTTTTAGTAGCTTTGTTTTCCTGATTTTCGCGCTCCTACCTATAACTGCTGCTGAGATATGGCGAAATGACCTATAACATTCGGCCAAACACCCTTTAACCCCCTTCTGGGGGGAATTTCTAAAATCGCTGAAATAGGTGTTTAATCATTTTTTTAGTAGATTTATTTTCTGGAATTTCAAGCTCCTACCTATAACTGCTGCTGAGATATGGCAAAATGACGTAAAACATTCGAACCCCCCTTTAACCTCCTTTGGGGGGGAATTTTCAAAAGTCTCTTCTTATTGCTTGCCTAGGCCATAACAGCAATCTACAGTCCAAATTTCGTGACCCTGACTTTAGCAGTTTCGGCTGGGCGTTGATGAGTCAGTCAGTCAGTCACCGTTTCCTCTGTATTATAGCTAGCGGCCTGTCCCGGATTTGCACGGGTAGACAATGTAATTTTTTTAGTACATTTGTTTTCCTGAATTTCGCGTTCCTACCAAAAACTGTTGCTGAGACATGGCGAAATGACTAAAACTTTCGAATCCCCCTTTAACCAGCTTGGGGGGGGGGATTTCTAAATTCACTGAAATAAGTGTTTAATCATTTGTTTAGTAGATTTGTTTTCCTGAATTTCGCACACCTACATTAAACAGCTGCTGAGATATGGCGAAATGTCCTAAAATTTTCGAAACCACCCCCTTTAAAACCCTTCGCAGTGAATTTCTAAAAACACAGAAATGCGTGTTTATCCATTTTTTAGTAGATGCGTTTTCCTGAATGTCACGCTCCTACCTAAATCTGCTGCTGAGATATGGCGAAATGACACAAAACTTTTGAATACCCCTTTAACCACATTCTGGGGGAATTTCCAAAATCGCGGAAATACGTGTTTAACCAATTTTTTAGTAGATTTATTTTAATTAATTTCGCTCTTCTACATAAAAGCTGAGATATGGCGAAATGACCTAAAAAATTCGACCCCCATCCCCATTTAATCACCTTCTGGGGAAAATTTCTAAAATCGCTGAAATACGTGTTTAACCAATTTTTTAGTAGATTTATTTTCCTTAAATTCGCGCTGCTACATAAAACTGCTGCTGAGATATGGCGAAATGACCTAAAACGTTCGACCACCCCCTTTAACCCCCTTCTGGGGGGATTTCTAAAATTGCTGAAATACATGTTTAATCATTTTTTAGTAGATTTGTTTTTCTGATTTTTGCACTCCTACCTATAACTGTTGCTGAGATATGGTGAAATGATATAAAACATTCGACTACCCCCCTTCAACCCCTCGGGTGGGGAATTTCTAAAATCGTTTAGCTATAACTGCAGCTGAGATATAGCGAAATGACCTAAAACATTCGACCACCCCCCTTTAACCCCCTTCTGGGGGGATTTTCTAAAATCGCTGAAATAGGTGTTTAATCATTTTTTTAGTAGATTTGTTTTCCGGATTTTTGCGCTCCTACCTATAACTGCTGCTGATATATGGCGAAATAAACTAAAACATTCGACGACTCCATTTAACCCTTTTTCGGGTTGGAATAGCTAAAATCGCTGAAATACATGTTTAATCATTTTTTTAGTAGATTTGAATTCCTACTTTTCGCGCTCTTACCTATAACTGCTGCTGAGATATCGCGAAATGACCTAAAACATTCGACCACCCCCCTTTAACCCCCTCCGGGAGAGGAATTTCTAAGATCGCTGAAATAGGTGTTTAATAATTTTTTTTAGTAGATTTGTTTTCCTGATTTTCGCGCTGTACCTATAACTGCTGCTGAGATATGGCGAAATGATCTAAAACATTTGACCAACCCCCTTTAACCCCCTTCTAGGGGGAATTTCTAAAATCATTGAAATAGGTGTTTAAACATTTTTAGTAGCTCTGTTTTCCTGATTTTCGCGCCCCTACCTATAACTGCTGCTGAGATATGGCGAAAGGACCTAAAACATTCGACCACCCCCCTTTAACCCTCTTCTGGGGGGAATTTCTAAAATCGCTTAAATAGGTGTTTAATAATTTTTGTAGTAGATTTGTTTTCTGGAATTTCAAACTCCTACCTATAACTGCTGCTGAGATATGGCGAAATGACCTAAAAGATACGACCACCCCCCTTTAACCCCATTCAGGGGGGAATTTCTAAAATCGCTGAAATAGGTGTTTAATCAATTTTTTAGTAGATTTGTTTTCTGGAATTTCAAGCTCCTACCTATAACTGCTGCTGAGATATGGCGAAATGACCTAAAACATTTGACCACCCCCCTTGAACCCCTTCTGGGGGAATTTCTAAAATCACTGAAATAGGTGTTTAATCATATTTAGTAGCTTTGTTTTCCTGATTTTCGCGCTCCTACCTATAACTGCTGCTGAGATATGACGAAATGACCTAAAACATTCGACCACCCCCTTTAACCACCTTCTGGGGGGAATTTCTAAAATCGCTGAAATAGGTGTTTAATCATTTTTTTAGTAGATTTGTTTTCTGGAATTTCAAGCTCCTACCTATAACTGCTGCTGAGATATGGCAAAATGACCTAAGACATTCGACCACCCCCCTTTAATCCCATTCTGGGGGGAATTTCTAAAATCGCTGAAATAGGTGTTTAATCAATTTTTTAGTGGATTTGTTTTCTGGAATTTCAAGCTCCTACCTATAACTGCTGCTGAGATATAGCAAAATGACCTAAAACATTCGAACCCCCCTTTAACCCCCTTCGGGGGAGGGGGGTATTTTCAAAAATCCCTTCTTATTGCTTGCCTAGGCCATAACCGAAATCTACAGTCCAAATTGCGTGATCTGACTAGTAGTTTCGACTGGGCGTTGATGAGTCAGTCAGTCAGTCAGTCACCGTTTCCTCTTTATATAATAGTATAGATAGTATAGATATACAGGAGATTAAAATAATATTTGGAAATCATACAGTAAATACTAAAACGGAATCCTAAGAAACCGAAAAAATCAGTTTCAGACAGGTTTTCGTCTAAACAGGTACATCGTGTATTGTAATTGTGTTGTATTCCTTTCGTCAGAACTTTAAAATCTTTACGTTTAAGGTAGGATTCAAATGTATACAGGTTTCGTGTTTACAGGTTTTACTGTATATATTGGCTTAAGGCTTTTAGGGACAAGTAATTGTGTTTGTGTAATGTTGAATTCACACAAGAATTTTTGATTTCTTTTTTTTTAAATAAGACAATACAATTTTACAAATCTTTTTCACCAAAATTATAAAAGTAAAACTTCGTTAAAAAATTCTGGTGCAAATCTTGATTAAAATTAAGTGGAATAAAAAATATTCCACGCTCTTTAAGGGGTTAAAGATATATAATTCATTTTTTTATAATGATAGAAATTAATTCATATCAATAATTATTTAAATACTTTGTTTCTTCAAAAAATAAGAAAGTTTAATAGAAGGGGGAGAAACAAGTTGAAAATTCTTAGTATTTTAGAGCAATCTCATAAATTAACAAGTTTAGAAGCCTTAACATTCGATATAAATTACTTTTATTTGGATTCTTTGAATTTATCTTAGATAGTAAATAAGTCTGCAACGGCAGGCGTACTTTTCTTGAAAAGAAAAAAAAAGGGCAATAAGCAGACGATCTTGTCTGAGAACGGACATAGAATCATATGCTTTATTTGGGAGAGAATTAAAAATTCTTTAATAATAAACGAGACCATTTATTAATTAAATTAGGATTCTAAACTGAAATTTACAGGCCACAATTTTCAACAAAGTAAATGAAAAGTATTCTGCAACACCTTCTATAAATACGATACTTTGCTTCTTTTTAATTTAAGATGCATGTTGTTTAAAACTCCTTTTCAGTTTGCTTACAAATATAAATTCTCCCAATAATATGTGGTTTACTAATAAGAAAATTTTCTATGCGTTAAAATTTTGTTTTCATTTTTAGCTGCGTTCGTAATTATATAAGTATGTAGAACCTGTAGTCGTCGTCTGGTCCGTCCGTCGGCATATACAGCGCAAAAACTACCCAACCGAATAGTTTAAAATTTAATATACAGTGTCTCACAAAAGTGATGGGACACTTGTGCTTTATAAAAAGAAACTGCAATAAAATAAATAAACAAACATGTGCAAAAATTTTTTGGGTGTGTTTCATATTTAAAGTTAGTAACAATTATTACATAACATACATTTTGTCAAAATATTAAAATATTAATTTAGTAAAAATACAATTGTTCAGAACGGAGCAAAAAATGGCTCACATAAGTGATGGGACACTTACTTTTCCATCAAATATTTATCCAAAAATTTTACTTTTTAAAAGGTTTTAATATTTTGTTGCATTTCCTTTTACTTTTAAAACATTATTTAATCTTTTTGGGATGGATTCGACTAATTTTTTTGTGATTTCTGGAGTGATTTTACCCCATTCTTCTTGAAGCACCGATTTTAGTTGTTGTTTTGAAGAAATGGTGTGTTTGCGAATTCTTGAATCCAATTCTTGCCAAATATTCTCTATGGGATTTAAGTCTGGAGATTGTGGTGGTGTTTTTATTATTTCAGGACAGTTATATAGCAGCCAGAGTCTAACGTTCAGAGCAGTGTGCTTGGGGTCATTGTCCTGGTAGAATTTAAAATCGTTATGAAGGTTCAATTTTCGTGCTGAAGATTTCAAATTTTGCTTTAAAATATCAATATACTTGTACTGATCCATTATACTGTCAATAAAAACAAGATTACCAACTCCTGCGGACGACATACACCCCCATACCATAACTCCTCCTCCACCATGTTTTACTGTTGGTACCAAGTTCTGTTTGCGAAATTCTTCCCTGGGTTTTCTCCACACCAAGATTCTACCGTCAGAACCAAATATATTAAATTTACTCTCATCAGCAAATATAACTTTATTCCAGTAATCAGAATTCTTATTTATGTTGGATTTTGCGAAAGCTAGTCTGAGTTTTCTATTCTTTTCACTTACGAAGAATTTTTTCCTGGCTACTCTACCGTGATATCCAGCAGATCGAATTACCCTTCTAATAGTCTCAGGATTAACAATTATTCCATATAATGCTTGTAAATCAGCAGCAACTTTTGAAGCACTATTTCTTGGATTTTTTTTAATATTTCGAACGATAATTCGCTTTATTCCATTGGATAGCTTTGATGGTCGGCCAGGTCTTCTTTTATCCTGAATCATATGATTCTTTTTATATCGTTTAATGATATTGAAAACTGTTGAACGACTCAAGTTAACTGTTTCAGCAGTTTTTCTAATAGATTTTCCACGTTCAATATGCAAATTAATAACTAATTTTCGAATTTCAGGCGAAGTTTCTTTTCGTTTAGCATTCATGGCTACACAGAGCTAAAAAACACAAAAATTCCAAAACAAACTGGAGAGAAATACTGCAGACGATTTTATAAATTATTGCCAATTGCTTTTAAGTAAAAATAAAACCCCCAAAAATATTTTTATTGCTTATTTCAGACGATTTTTGTTGCATATATAATGGTGTCCCATCACTTATGTGAGCTATTTTTTGCTCCGTTCTAAACATTTGTATTTTTATTAAATTAATATTTTAATATTTTGACAAAATGTATGTTATGTAATAATCTTTACTAAATTTAAGTATGAAACACACCCACAAAAAAATGTGTACATGTTTTTTTTAATTTATTTGATTAGTTTCCTTTTGTAAAGCACAAGTGTCCCATCACTTATGTGAGACACTGTATATATAATCGTTGCAGAATTCTGTGGAGTCATTTCAAATTTTATGAAAATCTAATAAAAACTTAAAAAGATATTAATAAAAGTTTTCTTTATTCTATTAAATTCTATCACTATGTAATCTATATAGTAAAAGCGCAAGGTCATGTGACTGAGGAAAACAAATACGGGCTAACAACATTTTTTTTCCATATGCCAAGCAGCCATTTATATTCAAAATTATTTTTTCGAATAAAATTGCATAAAAGTTACATTTTTAGAAAGATCGTTGAAAAAAAATGTTTGCTTGAGAGATGAGTAACATTAAAAAAATGTATAGATTCTGAGATAACTTCAGTGAAAATTAGGTTAACAGCCGAATATCGCAATCCATTAAAGTAAATAAACAAAAGATCCATTCATCGTGAGTTATAGAAATATTACAAAAATATTTTTGATGATGTAATCTATAATTTTGCCAACACGGTAGTGAAAACTGAAAAAACAAAAAAAAGTATCATGCATTTGCATTACTGCTAGAATTTCTATGATAGTGACTTCCCCCGGTGTTTCTTTCAATATAAGAAAAAAAGGGGGCTATTTATACATTTATTATTACCTATTTATAATTAGTACTATTTTAATCGCATTAAGCATAATAATACTTGTTTTTTGTACTGGTATATTCATAAACAGTATATTAGTCACAGAGTAACAAAGCATTTTCGAGTATAACTTTGAGAAATAGGGGAGGAGGGTGCACTGTCTCCCGGAGATTCCTTGAGTTAAAGCCGGGTCCTGAATACAACTCTTTATTTAAAGATATCAAGAGAAAAAAAAAAAGAATTTTTTTGATGTAATTCTTTGCCAACATAATGGTGAAAACTGAAAAAAAAAGTCCTTCCGGCCTGTACCGGGAGGAAAATGTAGCTTTCCTATACCTTCGTTTTAAAATTTTAGCTCATGTTACACGAAAACAGCACGTTAAAATGCAAAGAAACGTTTACAAAAGATTCGTTAATACTGAATTTGAATAAGAATTTCGCCAAATTATTGAGCAATTGCCAAATTGGCTTCATTTATAAAGACTTATTTTGGTCGCCAAATTTGGCGATATTTCGCCAAATGTCACAAATTTTGCCAATTTTGTCGCCAACGTCGCCAATTTTGGCGCTAACGGATATGAATATATAGTTTTATGCGTATGATTGGGAAAATTATTACAACAATGAAAGAAAATAATTTGTGAGAAATCGCGTTAATGTGCTGTTTTGTTTCAAAATGTCAGCCACGCTAGAACTTCAAACTGCTCTATCTCAGCCATTTTTTAAGATAGAGGTAAACCAAAAAATGCTCTGGAATCCTTGTATCAAGGCCTAACACGTAATTAAAAAATAAATTTAAATTTTTAATTTTTTTGTATATTTATTTTAGTTTTAAATTTTTAAATGGCCGCCATCTTGAAACAAAATGGCGGACCAAGCTGGCCAACGAACTCGGTCGAGACATTGGTGACCTTAATACACACAATTAGTTTCATCAAAATCGATTTATAAATACGAGCGTTATCGTATGACATAGGTCAGATATATATATATATATATTATTTATACATTTATATATATATTATATATTATATATATATATATATATATATATAGATATATATTATTTATACATTTATATATATACTAGCAAGCTACGCCCGCTACGCTGGTCAATTTCTCTTAACGAACCTTTAATCAAACAAAATATTCACATTTCATAATTCACTTTTATATTTTAACAGAATAATAAGGATACTATAATTTGTGACTCGTGCTATAGTCAATATACACGTCAGGACACGTCGCCCTTATCATTATCTTTTTACGCGTGAAGGTTTCGCTATGGTACTCTATTGTGAAATTTGGTAATTTTAGAAATTCAATAGTTGAAAAATCGCAGAATCATTAGATCATTTTTCTTTAGAAATTGTTCTTAGAGCGCATTTAGATCTTATAAATAACAATCATGCCGAACTTGAAGTTTCTAGCTCCTTCAGCATCGCAAAAATCGCAATTTTAGAACGTTTTTCGCTTCTGCACCCCCCTCGGGGTAGTGGCACCGACATAAAATATAGCCTATGTTGGAGCAGGGATTGTCACCATCCATTTGCCACCATCACTTTTGAAATCGCTTTAGTAGTTCCAGACATTCCATACAAATTGTAATTTAGAATGTTTTTAGAAAATTTTTTGCTTATTTCAGCCTTTTAAATTTCGAATTTTTTTAGATTTTGTTCTTATAGAGCATTTAAATCTTGTAGGTAACGACCATACAAAATGTCAAGTTCCTAACTCCTTCATTATTGAAAATATCATAATTTTGGAACGTTTTTCGCTCCTGCACCCTCTGCGGGCAGTGGCACCGATAAAAAATTTAGCATATGTTGGAGCAAGGACTGTCACCATCCATTTGCCACCATCACTTTTGAAATCGGTTCTGTAGTTTCAGAGATTCCATAGAAATTGTAATTTAGAATGTTTTTAGAACGCTTCTTCCTCATCTCACCCTTTTAAATTGCGAATGTTTTTATAATTTGTTCTTAGAGAGCATTTACATCTTATAAGTAACTACCATACCAAATTTGATACTTCTATCTCCTTCAGTACACAAAAAATCGAAATTTTAGAACGTTTTTCGCTCTTGCACCCCCCCCTGGGGGTGGTGGCACCGACATAAAATACAGCCTATGTTGGAGCAGGGATTGTCACCATTAATTTCCCACCATCACTTTTAAAATCGCTTCAGTGGTTCCAGAGATTACCCCCTACAAACAAACAAACAATCTTTACTACTTTATATATTAGTATAGATAAGGGGGAATTAGCCCCTTGTTCCCCCCCTTTATACTTAACCAATCAATCCCGAAAACTAATCAGAGATGCGCCTTAACACAGTGAACCTATAAATAAAATTTGAAGGAAATGGGATAATTCTGCATGAAAAACCCATTTACATAAATTAAGGGGGGTATTAGCCCCCCGTTCCCCCCCTTTATACTTGATAAATCAATCCCGAAAACTAATCAGGGAAGCGTCTTAACCCAATGAATCTATAAACAAATTTTGAAGCAAATAGAATAATTCTGCATGAAAAACCCATTTATATAAATTAAGGGGGAATTAGCCCCCCCGATCCCCCCCTTTATACTTAACTAATCAATCCCGAAAACTAATCAGGGAAGCGCCTTAACTCAGTGAACCTATAAACAAAATTTGAAGGAAAACGGAATAATTCTGCATGAAAAACCCATTTATATAAATTAAGGGGGGGAATTAGCCCCCCGATCCCCCCCCTTTATATTAACTAATCAATCCCGAAAACTAATCAGGGAAGCGCCTTAACACAGTGAACCTATAAACAAAATTTGAAGGAAAACGGAATAATTCTGCATGAAAAACCCATTTATATTTATTAAGGGGGGGGGGAATTAGCCCCTTGTTCCCCCCCTTTATACTTAACCAATCAATCCCGAAAAGTAATCAGGGAAGCGTCTTAACCCAATGAACCTATAAACAAAATTTGAAGGAAAACGGAATAATTCTGCATGAAAAACCCATTTATATAAATTAAGGGGGGGATTAGCCCCCCCCGATCCCCCCCCCCCCTTTATACTTAACTAATCAATCCCGAAAACTAATCAGGGAAGCGCCTTAACACAGTGAACCTACAAACAAAATTTGAAGGAAAACGGATATTTCTATGAAGAGTTATCGCATTACGTACGTACATACATACATACAGAACCGGCTGCCAAGCTCTCAGGGCTTGACAGCCAGTGTGATAACTGAAAAATCGCAATTTTAGAACGTTTTTTGCTCCTGCACCCTCTGGGGTTAGTGGCACCGACATAAAATATAGCCTATGTTGGAGCAGGGGTTGTCACCATCAATTTGCCACCATCACTTTTGAAATCGGTTCGGTAGTTCCAGAGATTACCCCCTACAAACAAACAAACAAGATTTACTCCTTTATAATATTAGTATAGATTATATATTATATACATTTATATTATACATTTATATATATATATATATATATATAAATCAACATTTGAACGGAGGGTGGTTTTGGGGTCTGGGGGTCATGATCGGTGAAAATATATCGAAATTTTCCGGAACTGCTTTCCTCCGAACGGCTGCAATAGGTAGCTTTATACTTTTTTGTATTGAAAGCTACCTAAAAAAACCCTAAACATAAACACACATTATGCATTTGCATTAATTGTTGCTAGAATCTCTATGATAGTGACTTGTACCTCAGTTTTTTTTTTTCAATTTAAGAAAAAAGGGATATTCTTACATTTATTCATACCTGTATATATAATCTACAAAAACAACTTTTCAAAAGTAAAAAAAGCCAAGCGTAAAAAAAAAGTTGTGGCTAAAAAGTGGTGTGATATCAAATTTCCAAGCTATTATATTACTTATCTAACTTTTTTCCATTAAATAAGTTATCATATATATAAGTCGAGTGCCTACGTATATGTTAATAGAAATCGTTTTCTCCTGTACTAAATACATCCTAACGAGTTTCTGAAAATTCAATTTTTTTCAAATTATGCATGATGGGCTTGGCGGCCATCTTTGCATATTATTCACAAAATTCTAAGCACCCAAATCCTTAGTTAAAATCCGAAGTTCAAAATTGTTATTTAAGCAAATATTTTAAGCTCTTCATTTATAGATTTGTATGCTCTGAAAATTGTTTCTTGAGACAATGATGGCTTATCTTAAAGATTCATCTTATGATTTATTTTTTAGAGTAATTAATAATTTTAAACTAGTAAAAATCAATTTATCAAAATATCAGTCTTATCTAATTTATCTGTTCGTAGTTAAAATCTGAAGTTCGAAATTGTTATAAACATATTACATTGCAAACATATTAGGCTTTTACTTTAGAAATTTGGGTGCTTAGAAATATGGAAAGATGGCCGCCAAGCCTATCATGCATAATTTGAAAAAAATTGAATTTTCAGAAACTCGTTAGGATGTATTTAGTACAGGAGAAAACGATTTCTATTAACATATACGTAGGCACTCGACTTATATATATGATAACTTATTTAATGGAAAAAAGTTAAATAAGTAATATAATAGCTTGGAAATTTGATATCACACCACTTTTTAGCCACAATTTTTTTTTTTTTTTTTTTTTTTTTTTTTTACTTTTGAAAATTTGTTTTTGTAGATATCATTTCTTTTTTTAAAAATAGATTAAACATAATTTAAATAATCTAGAAATGAGAAATAATTTATAATTACATTTTATTTTCAGTCATTGTTTAAAGGGTTAACTAGAAATACCAGTAGTTTTTTTCAATTAAACTAATTACACTCTTAAAAACAACATACTAAATGTGGCTTGTTATAATACTAGTTATCCTCCGTTAAAAAATATCACTGACTTATCCATGAAATGAATAAAAATGGAATACGTACATAGCGTCTCAGCGCTGCATTTGAAATCAAACGTGATATCACGCTCTTTTATTATTAGTAGTAGATGGCTTCGCCCGCTAGCGGGTCCCTAATTTACACCGGGCCCTTGAATCTTGTAAAATCTCGAATAAGATAAACCTGGAACCGAACGAACCTCCGACCTGGTTCCCCGCTGCCTTCGGCACGGGATAATCCCTTAATTTGCACATCGAATAGTATAAACCTCTAACCAAACGAACCTCTGACACGGGTCCCCGTTGCCTTCTGCACCGTATAGCAGTCGTGCTGCGCACGCTCAAGTACCATCTTCCACCACCAGGTAGCGCAATCTGTTCTATATGAACCTCGGGCACTGAAATCGTTAAGGCTATAGATATCGAGTCGAATGAGCTATACCCCGTCGTGATCCAGCCCATAGAACCAGAGATAGGAAAGTGCCCCCTGGTGGTGAAAAACGAACTAAAATCGGAAAGATCTATCGATGTCGAGTCGAATGAGCCATACCCCGTCGTGATTCGACCCATAGAAACAGAGATAGGAAAGCACCCCCTGGTGGTGAAAGCTAATCGCTTTTGGGAGGCAAAGGGGGGGATGAATACCGGAGATGCATAATAGGATTAAGCGGTCACAGACCTTTCCAACGATGTATCACATGAGGGGTATGTGCAAAATTTAGAAAATACCCCCCCCCCCTTCATAATATGATTAAGCGTTCACAGAACTTTCCAACGATATATCACATGGGATGTGTCGGCAAAATTTAGAAAAGTGCCCCCTTTAGGGGGGGTGAAAGTGGGAGGATGGACCCCGAAGATACATAATATGAATAAGCGGTCACAGGCCTTTCGATATAAAACTATCCTACGCCGTCAGGCATCACATGAGTAGTGTCGGGGGCGCAAAATGTGGGGTGACACCTGTGGTGCATAACATGAATAAGTGATCACAACCCTTTGTAACGATATGTGACATGACGGATATCGTTAAAATTTAGAAAAGTGTCCCGCCCATGTGTAGGCAAAACGCGCTCCGCACCTCCCTATAATTTATGACGCCGCTTTATTTTTTTAATTTATGTTATGTGTTATAAAATATCGTAAAGTTTCCAACAGATAGCCTTATTATACTTCCTAATTTTGATCACGCTTCTCTCCATCCCCTCCCCGAAATGTTACGCGCTATTCTTTTTTATAAATTTTTTATCATGTGATATAAACTATCTTAAAGTTTAAAACAGATCGCATTGGAATTTAATATATTTCCTGAAATTACTATTATATAGAATAATATAGAAATAAACCCTCCTTTAGCTTGTAATTAAAATATATGAACAATTTTTAGAATTTTTGAAAGCTGATTTTTATTTATTTATTTATTTATTTATCTATTTATTTATTTTTTGTTTATTTATTTATTTATCTATTTATTTATATTTTGTTTATTTATTTATTATTATTATTTTTTTTTGCGTTGCTCTGTGCATGTTTGGAATTTCTTAGCAATTTTTTAGATTTACATTATTTTATTCAATTAAACATTGTACTGTTACAATAAATTTAAATGGAAACTTCACTTCTAAAACAAAAATAATTTAACAACTAGATTTCATTTATTTATAGGAAAATGACGTGAAAGGTATTCCTGCGAACGAAATGCCTGTCCTTTACCATGTTTTTTTTTTTTTTTTTTTTTTTTTTTTTTAGAAATAAATGAATCATTCATTTCAAAATTTTTGTTTACGTTTGGAAAAAATTTTAAATGCCGATAACCCTTAATGTATACATTTTAGAAGGTACATCTTCCTTCAAAAACTAATTTATTTTTAAAGATCTTTCTAAAAACGTAAATTATATATTTAAAATATTTTTTAAAGCATAAACACTACGTCTGATTACTTTATATTACAATATTATAAGAACACGCGTTTTATCAGACAATTAAATACACTAAACAAACATGAGTGAAAAATTGACCTGGGCCAGGACTCGAACCTGGGACCTTCTGCGTACCGCGCTGACGCTCTGCGACTGAGCTACCCAGATCGATGTCTTGGACCGCAATTTCTCATACTTATTCATGTTGGAAACAGAATAAGTATGACTGCCACAGTTTGCAGTCATATTTAATTGTCTGATAAAATGTGTGTTCTTATAATTATGAAGTTTTATTATTTTTTAAAAAATATCTTCAGAAGAAAATGGCTGACTTGCAGATGAAATTTGATGTGGTTATAATCTGTAACTGATTTGTACTATTATAACACAGATGGTACGTGGTCGTTGGCGGGTTTTATCTTTGTTTTGGCATAATTTTTTAATCGCCAAGTTAATTAACAGTTTTTTGCTAATTAAGGATAGAAAATAATTTTTTTACACTGGATTTTATAAAAGCACATAGATTACGTAATTACTTGTCCAAAAATGCAATCCTTTTTTTATTCTGCCGAATATTAAGGTCTGTAGGTTGTTTGAAAAAAAAAAAAGTTTGACGAAGAAAAATAGTGATCATTTTAAGTAACTCGACGTTTTTAAAAAAAATCTATATCTCTGTTTATAAATCACTTATGAAGATGAGTTTGGTCTTAAATTGAAGAAATTCTTCATTAGATTCTTCTAGTTTCCGTTTTTTTTCTGCGACGCTTGGTTTATTTGATATCTGATATTTTAATCTGGCATGTTTTGTCGATTTAACATTGCAAAGTTGCTTTCTGTAAGCAGTGACGGATCTAAGGGGGGGTTAGCCGGGGCAGCTGCCCCGGGTGCAAGACTTGGAAGGGCGCAAAAATGAGGAATCATAAAAGACTAAGAATAACAGAAAATCATAAATTCACATGAAAAGATATTCCATTTTATTTTGTTCAACGGCGGTTTACTTTCGTTGCATAAGGATCAGAAATAAAAAAGTAAATTAATTTGTATTACATTATATAAAATATCACATTGCCACCAGTATTTTTAAGAAATTTTTATTTATTAAAAATTCAAGGATTTTGCGTTAACGCTTTTCAGACATCGTTCTATGTTGTTTTACAGCGTGCGCAGTATTTTATTTGCTTATGTCTAAAAGACATTCGGGTGATTATTACAGAAAGAAGACTAACAAAAGAGAAGAGGAGACTTCACAGCTATAATTTAGTATGTCCTCATGACTTAAGCCGAGCGATATTCATGAAGGTAAGCTAGAGGTCTGCACGGTCTCGGGCCGATTTTTATTTAGGAAGCTCGGGCCGGGCCTAGCCTAGTCTTCACTCTTTCCGGGCAGGGTTCGGGTTTTACTTTATTTTGAAAACTCAGGACAGGCCAGGCTTGGTTTACAATACTTCAGGGCCAGGCCTGATCTTTACTTCTTCCGGGCCGGACCGGACCGGACTTGAGCCTTTCTTAATTCTGCATATTCGGACCCGGTCGAGCCTAGTGTTTACTCTTTCCGGTCTTTACTTTTTTCTGCAGACTCGGTTTGGTTGGGCTAGACTTCGTTTTTCTGGGCCGAACCTAGCCTAAACTTCATTCTTCTTAGAGTGCAAAGGGCCGAAATTTCCACTTACGATCCAAGTCGTATGAAGATCATTATTGGCCGGACTTGATCCATGCAAAAATCAGTAAAATGTGTCCCGAGTCCTGACGCAACAATCAAGGGCGTATTCAGCACTCCATTAAACGGGAAGACATGGCTCCTTTTTTTGAGTGTGGGGGGGGGGTGTCACATATCTTAATAAGTAACTTTTATATTAAAGGCTGTTGCCATATCCAAAATGGCTACTTTTCCGAAACTTTTAGAAAGTCATTTCCATTCGTAAATACAAAAATATTGTATTAATATTTGTAAAAATATAAATTTTACACATTTTCTTATAAAGGCAAAGAATCATCCAGAAAATGAGCATTTTAAGCCAATTTTTAAGACTTGGCAGTTACAGAAATGCCTCATGATGAAGCAATTGGCTGCTGTGGCCTGAAATTCAGCTTAAAACACCTATTTTACGGAGATTTCCCCGAAGGTTTCTTTGCCTTTGTCGAAAAATGGAAAATGCTATTCAATCATATTTGTTCTAAATAAGTGCACTTGCAATTGTCTTGCATCTGAGATTAAAATTGACTTCATGGATCTTTCAGAAATTACCTAATTTGGATTTAAGTAGAGCTTCAGACAGTCAAAAAGATTCTCTTTGTTGATCAAGGGGAAAATTTAAAAGAATTTAATATATATTTTAAAAATATTCTTTTGAAATTTTCTTCGTTCAGGGGGCCCATTATGAACCACATGACCTCTTCCTTGGATCAGCCGTTGGCAACAATCTTTGTAAAAAGTACAGATAATTTTATTCGTAGAATAATGATCATCTGAAACTAATTTTCCACCCTTTATGACCCAAAATATGAATTCATGAAAATTTCATCTTCTAAAGTATTTTTCGTGAATTTTTGAAACCACGTTAGAGGATTTACATAATCATTTAATAAATTTTAGAAGGATTTTGCCAATTAAAATTAATAAAACATACTTTTAACTTTTATACCGGCCCGGGCTGGGCTCGGGCCGAATTTTCAGATTTTATACCGGGCCAGGTCGGGCCAATCACTTGTTTTACACGGGCCGGGCTCGGGCCGAAATCTTAACTTTTATACCGCGCCGGGCCAATCACTTTTTTTGCATTGGCCGGGCCAATAATTTTTTTGTACGGATCAGGCCGGGCTCGGGACTGGAAATTCCGGTCCGTGCAGATCTCTGAGGTAAGCAACCAAGTTACTTGTTTTTTTTATACGTGCTACACCATATAATAATTTATACGTATTATTTCTGTTCTAAAAATCTCCTTTTCTATGCAATAACTGAGTTGATATGTAAGAAAAGAATTATAAGTCGATTTTTTATTAATTTCTTCTAAATTTTGAAATTCTTGTAATTAACAGACATTTTTGTCTAAAAAATGAAAACGAAACTTATACTCTGTTGAGAATTCTACGTGTTCTGGCCCTTTAAAGGCATTTTATTTATGTAGTTAAAAAGGTTTTCTATCCATGGGAATCAGTTTTATGTCTTTATTTATGTATATCAGTTGTTAATAAGCCTTTTAAATTTTGATTTCCAAAATATCGCACCTATACTTTTAAAAATTAATTAAATCTTTCATTAGAAATGTTTATCTAATAAAATATGTTAACTTAAGTTGTACTTCACAGTCACCCCACTTGTACTAATTTTGAAGCAAAAAAGTACATTAATTAAATTTAAACAGTATAGGTTAACTAACACTAAATTAAAAGGTTACTTTTAATCGAGATCGTCATGATTGTTTACATTTCTTGCTATGCTTATATTTTCGCTTCAAATCTCCTGTTTCTTTTTATGTACAATAACGAATAAAGTTTATAACAGTTCTACTATAATTTTTAAAAAGTTATAGTTATTTGAAAAAATGTTTCCTGCTTAAAAAACGTGCTTGCTTCTTTATTTCTAATGTAGTTCAATAACAAATATTTTTAAACTTATTAACCCATTCGGGACCATGGTCGCATATATGCAACCTCAAAAAAAGCATACAGAATTTGTTTTAGGCACCAGTAAAAAATAAAAGTAATATTTGCTTTCTTTAATTAAAGCATTTTTGTGATAGTTTAAGTAAAAGTAGCTTTTTAAAAAAAAGTGGTGCCAACAGAATAAAATTTGTGTAAAAGCCGTTGGTTCCGAAGGGGTTAATGGAGCATTTAATCAGCAACCAGCTGACAAAAAACTGAATATTATTACCCTTTTAAGAGGTAATCTTTGGCAGTTAGACTCATGGTCATCACTCTAATTTTAATTCGTTATATAACCGTGAAAGTTGTAACAGAATATTTGGTGCGTGTTTTCTGATTTTTGTATATTAAATATTTATTTTTAAACTTTTGTAGTATTAGTCAAATTTTAGAATTCTTTATGCCGTAATAAATGAGAAAGACTAAAGTATCCGTTTTAGCATTTAAAGATTATTATTAGAACCGCGGGAAATTTTACTAAAGTTTTATAAAAATATTTTATATCAGAATTTTTATTTAAAACCATTTAACTTGCATATTGAATTTATTTTTGTAAAGCATACATGGTTGGGGCTTATTAAACTTTAGCTCTTGGGTAGGCCTTCTCATCTAGCTGAACCTAGGAAACATACATTTAACTTATACTTATTTTATATAACGTTTCCTGATAAGAATCGACGTATATTTATTTGGTAATGATTTTCATCAATGACCAATTACCGCAATTCTGTTTTAAGACTTTAAAACAAGCCTGCACTGCACATGTTGACTTGGAGACCTTTTTTCAGCGCCCAAGGATGGGGCGATCGCCACATCGCCGCTCCTTTGAATCCACCATTGTTATACATAGATAAAGTTACTGTTTCTAACTGATGTATTTATATTTATAGTACATTGTTTGTATAAATAAGAATATTGTGTATATTTTTGAGAAATTTTGTAACATATAAAATAAAAAAAGAAACTCCCGTACACAGAGTTTGACAAATCCAAGTGACTTGAATTCAAAAGTCTCACTTTACATAGTTCATTAAAGGAATTAAAAGAAAAATGAAGGGGAAAAAAGTATTTTTAATTAAAAGCGATGAATGAGTTGAAATGTTTAAAAGCCTTGGGAGTAGGGGGGGGGGCGCAAATCTACAAGCTTGCCCCGGCTAAATTTTAGTCTAGATCCGTCTCTGTCTGTAAGTAAGCAGTAGCGCTCTTTAATCCAGTTCTTGGCGTTGTTTGTGTGGCTTTTTTTTAAGCTTGGCTTGGCAGAGCGACCGCCCTGCTTTATCAGTATTAATCAGATAGCAACAAAGCTGATATCTTTTTAATATTCGATTTGGATATATTAAGATGAAAATATCTGGGATATTGAATATAAAGTACCACCTTAAATGTTAATTTTAAAACAATTTATGGCATAAAATGAAATAATGTTTCAAATACAGCTCATCATTCACATTCTCTGGAAATAGGATACACTGTTCATCATTAAAAATCTGCACAGTACTTCCGAATTGATCGAAGTTCGAGCAACAGAGATTATGTCATAGCTCCAGAAAATAGCAAACTTTCATGCTTCTAACTATAACGCGTCTATGGAAATTATTTTATTCTAATGTACCCATAGCATAAAGCTTTAAATTATTCATGTATATTTCGGAAACGATTGTACCGTACTCAGATGTAAATACGTATCAGAATCTTAATGCGATATTAAAAATATGCAGCACATCCAACTACGGTGTACCGTTATTTTATGTAGTTTCTTTTTAGATGCCGTTTCTAAACTTTTATAAGATACAAATTTATTCAACATTTAGGTGTAGTATTCTAGTCACGTTTCGCAACACACTTCCTTCTAAACGTCATTTTGCATCAAATTAGAATCTGAAACTCACGATAAGTTCTACCTCAGCACATCTGAGCTTTATTTAACAGGCTTGAGTGTAACGAGAATATAGCGGAAGTAGAGAAATCTTGATAATGATTAGAATGTGAAAGGGCATTTTATTTCTTTTAGAGAAAAGAAAAAAATAACAAGTTTTCTGCATGCGGAAGTTTTGGAAATAAATTGTTGATGGACTTCTTATGAATCAGGAATGAGTTTAAATAAATCATGGAAATATAAAATACTTTTTTTTTTTTAAATGCACTTTTAATCAGCTAAAATGTTTTGACATTAAGAATAATAATAAAAAAAAGAATTCAATAAAAAGAATTCAAAATTATTCGACTGTGTCATTAATTAGAAATTGTAAGTAATTTTGTCTAACAAAATATGCAGATAGAATGAATATAGTTTATTAAACAAACATCAAAGTAAAAACAATATATATACTTTCTAAAATAATAATGACAATGTTGTCATTTCGAATAGTTTTTAAAACAGTAATTTACGTAGAAATACATATATGATACGCTGCAAAAAAAAAATTTTTGATTTTACGGTATAATACTAGCATCCGATATATTTAAATATGTTTGAAATAGTGAAACATTCTTAAAATAAACCGCAAACGATTTTTCACTATAGACCGTAATGTAACGGAATTCTTTTGAGTGTTCCTGTTAAAAAAGCTATAAGTGCTATGCACGCCATATTCTATACTAAGCCTCTTGTAGTGCACCTCAGTGCTATATATCAATTTAAAATGTTTGAAATAGTGTAACATCATAAAAATGAATAGAAAATGGTTTTCCCCCATAAACAGTAATGTAAAGGAATTCTTTGAGTGTCCCTGTAAAGGAACTATAAGTGCTACACACTTCATTTTCAATATCGAACATGCTATAGTAAACCTCATTAACATATATCAATTGCATAGCAATCCGAGTATATTTAGGTGAGTTAGAGCACGGACAGACAGACAGACAAACCGACAAATCGAATTTATAAACACTTTTAAAATATGCTGGGAAGTGTTAAAACGAATTTATATATGGCACTACAAAGGATGTGAATTTCTTTTCACTTTGCTAAACAGCGTACAACCAACAGAGTGAAAAATGTGTCCAGACCAGAGATCGAACCCAGATACCTTGGTATAGCGCACCAAGTGCTTTACCAATTAAGCCAACCGACGACATCCAGTCTGACATTTTCACAAAAGACATTGGCAATGCTGCAACTCCGCAGCACAAGATGGAATGTCAACAGGAGCACACTATTCAGTGGCGTATATGAGACGAATAAGTTCCCAGCATCAGATAATATATTCGAAATTTCCAATTAAATTTTCAGCAGGACTGAAACTACGCCATAAATCTTTAAATGGCACTACAAAGGATGTGAATTTCTTTCATTTTGCTAAACAGCGTACAACCAACAGAGTGAAAAATGTGTCCTGGTCAAATGACACATTTTTCACTCTGTTGGTTGTACGCTGTTTAGCAAAGTGAAAAGAAATTCACATTCTTTGTACTGCTATTTAAAGATTTATGGCGTAGTTTCAGTCCTGCTGAAAATTTAATTGGAAATTTTTAATTTATATAGTTTCAAACACGGATCACCATTCTCATTCACCGAAAATAGGATATGGTGTTCATGACTAAAACTCTGCACAAAATTTATGCATTGACTGATGTTCGAGCAACACAAATTATGCCATTCCCGGAAAATAGAAAATTTTTATTCTTCTAACTATAATTTGTCTAAGGGAATTTTTTTGCTGCAATGTACACAAAATATAAAACTTCAAATTATTTATGTATATTTTGGGAAATATTGTACCGTATTCAAACATAAATAGAGGGTTTCGCAACGTTCTATATTTCTTATGTATTTTCTACCACTACTTATAGACTGTAATATTTATGGTACATTCCTAGTACACAGGTTGAAGAAATATATGTTGAAGATTATAGCTTAAAAATTGTGGTAGCAAATATAAAATAAATATAAGACCCTGCGACCCATGTAAATACTTATCTGAATCTTAATGTCATATCAGTAAAATATGCAGCATATACAAGTACGGTGTAGCGTTATTTTAATACGAGTTCTTTTAGATATCGTTCATAAATATTCATTAGATACAAATTTATTCAGCATTTAGGTATAGTATTCTAGTTACATTTCCCAACACACTTCCTTTTAATTTTATTTTGCATCAAATTAGAACCTGGAACCTCAGCACATTTGAGCTTTATTTAAACCCTTCAAGGGCGGTGGTGCATTTTTGGACCACTTAATTTTAATCCCTAAATGCTACATTGGCACCAGAATTTTGGAATGAAAAATTCATTTTTATCAGTACATCAAGAATGATGCAATTGGGGAAGTACTGTTTCCGAGATCAGTTTTGAACGTTCATTATTGAAAGAAACTTGATATTATTTGGCAAACAGCATTGGGCGGCTCTGATAAGGGTAGAGACACTTTCGATGTGATTAACAAAGTTTCACGTAGTTTTATATGTACTTCACAGGTTATTCAATACCACATCAGTGGGCACGAGAGTTTCCCGGTGTATCTGCATAGAATTGGTAAAAGAAAAAAGTGAGTTATGCGACTGTGGCAATAGAGGTTCAGTATTTCATTATATCTTCGAACGTTGACCTCTTATGGCCCATTACTTTATATTTGACAGGAAAAAAGACGGTAAGGTTGAATCTTCGGAGGGTTTTATTTTCGGAAAAAAACTACAGATCACTCTGTGAAAATTACAATATACTTAATAAGTTGTACTCCTTCATCCATTATAAATTTTAGCTCTTTTGTTAGAAAGTGTTTTGAGATTACAATGTATTGCCAAGAGAAATCAAAATATTGATATTTCTGAACGTCTTTCTGCTTTTGATTTCTACAGTTTACAAGTGTCACATTAGCAGAGTTCAGCTTACTTTCTTTAAGTTTGTTTTATCGGTGGGAATCAACATCATGATGCCTGCAATTTTTTTTCCTTTAGTCGTCCTACAGTAAATGAATTTCTTCTCTATTAGTTTGATACATCTAAATGTTTGCTCATTTGTGTGCTCTACATTCGGTCTGACAGTCTGGTTTGCTGATTTATATTGCGTCTTTACAGTGTCGTGGTCGTATTTGTGTTCACAGAGCAAAATAGCAGCAATTTAGTCCGCTGTAATGTAACATCAAGTGATGTTGTGGTGCTACAGTGTGAAGATGTCAAAAATGTGTCTGATGTTTTCTGGTGTCTCGTGACATCAATATTGCTTGACTGTAACCAAACGCTTTTTAAACTTTAAAAACACTTGAACAATATGACTTTTGACCACTGTTAAGACATTGATATGACTATTGATCATTCTTGGTACCATATGAGTTTAAACTGTCATAAGATTTTAATTAATATAAGACTGATGGACATTTAACAGATCAATTTTGACTAATTGATTTAGATTTGATTGACTTTTGATTCCTGAATCAATGAAATTTTGGCACAGAATGTGGTTGTGTCTGTTTTATTATTTTGTTTTATTTGTACGCCAAGCTGCTGCGGAAATGTATTGTATTTTTTGTATATTTATTATTGTAGTTTTGGGAGGGGTTTACTCTCTGTTATTGTTTATTTTAAGTATACACCCGATTTTTGGGTCGTCTTGTGGCTGTGACTTCGCTGAGTGGCAGAGGGAAGCTTTCCGCCGGAAGATGTAGCCGTAAGCCTACGAATTGGCTGGGTGTTCCAAGTACATCAAGAAAATATTTTACTTATTTTCGAATAAATTTATTTCTAAATTCTGGTGTCAATCAATCATTTCAACATTTTACGAACAGAAGTACCTTGCTCCTGAAAGGGTTAAGAGATCCGAGGGCTAGAACTCGGGCTCGGGATGAATTTTTGTACCAGTCTTTGGGCTCAAGCTCAAAGTGAAAATTTGAATCATGTACACATTGAAAATAAGAAAGAAAATCTTGTGTCATGGATATATTATGAAATACTTTCCGTCATATTCAGAATACTGTAACAAAACTTCCCCGTTTAATAATGTGAAAAATGATATCTAAGTAAACAATTTGGAAAACGCTAAATACACTTAAAAAACCAATATCAGCAATTACTGCCCACCAGTCGGCAAAATATTAAAATTCTTTTGTGAAGCCCTGCCTATGAGCTATATATTTGTATATTTACTGGCACTATGCAAACATTTAGTTCAGTTAGGAAACACATAACACAGTTGTAAAGTCTCCTTCAGTGATTTCCGTTACTAAGCGGAAATGTACTCGAATTATTTTTTCAAGCATTGTATTATGATCTATAGAATTTATACACACCAAGTAATATGCCAAAATTAGTTAAATTTAAAAACGCGTACAACAATTGAAAATGCAGTTCCAGCAGTTATTGCTCATAGACAGTAATGTAACAGAATTATTTTGTGTGTCCCTGTAAATAAACGATAAAATGCTATGTACACTATATTCCACAGCATGTTTTCTATAGTGCACCTCAGTGATGTAGATCAATTTCTATATGTTTGAAATAGAGTACCATTATTAAAGTACACCGAAAGCGATTTTTCCCCATAGACCATAACGTAACGTAATTATTTTGAGTATCCCAGTAAACGAACTATAAATGCTACGCACATCATTTTCAATACCGAATATGCCATAGTAACCCTCAATAACATATATTAATTACACAACAATCAGTGTATATTTACACGAGTTACAGCGCGGACAGACAAACAGAGAGACGGTTAGACAAACGCAATTCATAAACACTTTAAAATATATTAAAAAGTGTTAAAAAAGAAAATAAACCCGTGCTATTTGATAAACAAGAATATATTTTCTTATACATTAAGTTTCTTCAAGTATTTTACAATCCTTTAAAAACAGTTTGAAAGATAATTAGTTTATTATTGATGAGATATGAAGAGAAATATTCTATCTGATACTGAAACCTTGGAACGGCAAGTGTTACTAATAGTCAGTGTCTATCTTCGCTTACTGTTTGAAGTACTTTTCCAGATTTATTGGAAAACAGAACTCATGTCTTTCTGCCATAGTTGTGCAATGATATTTTAAAAGAATAAGATTTGTGATTTGTGCAGATTTCTGCCAGTGGTTAGATATAAATAACACATTTGCTATTTTAAACAGATTTTCAAGGACATGAAAATCACGAAACGTTGTCATGGCGGAGTATTTTAGGATTAATACTTATTTTTTAATAAGAAGCGACTTTCAAATGAGAAAATTAATCTTGAAACAATTTTAAAATGTTATTAACAATTTTCCTCTGCGTATTTTTAATATCGGGTTCGGTCGAGCGCGGGCTCTGATGGCACAAACTTTTTCGTGCTCGGTTTATAATAAATAAATATAAAATATAATAATATAATAAATATAAAATAATAATATAATAAATAATATAATAAAATATAATAAATATAAAATATAATAATATAAAATAAATAACACTATCAAAAGACAACCCCCGTCCCCCTAAAGCAGGAGTATCAAACTGTGGCCCATCGGATACCACTAAAATTTTACAGTAAATTTTTGCTTATCTAATCATCGAATTTCTGCGATTTAAGAAGTCGACTATTTCTTTTAAAATTTAGTGGTATCAGGCGTGCCACAGTTTGACACCCCTGCCCCTAAAGTGATAACGTTATGTATGCACAACCCCTATAAGCGAAAGAGACCGATCTTGATAATGATCAGAATATGAAAGGGCATTTTATTTCTTTAATTAAAAAAATTAAACAAAGTTTGCAGCATGCACATTTAAAAAAATAAATTGTTGATGGAATTAAGAGTATCATTTCGAATTTCTCCCAAAACAAGAACTTAACGCATTGCCTACCGGCAGCATTTGTTGAAACACATTGTTGAGCGGTCACGAGTTAACCAGTGTTTGTTTTACCAAGCATCATTGACTAAAAGCGTGGCTTTTACCTTACACAAAATGCATTTATATTATGTTGTCCATATTGCTACTTACCCATCATACGTACTATAGGGTAAGTCTTGTAATCGTTTTAAAAATCGATTTTTTTTGACGGATTTACACGTTTCAGACACTGGAGATTCCGAAAAACATATTTTTAGAAACAAAAAAGTTTACCGTCCGTCTGTCTGTGTGTCTCTGAACGCTCTATCTCCCGAACAAATTGAGATAGAGACTTGAAATTTGGTATGTAATAATGGGAAGAAGCTTATTGAATGTCAGTTTCCTCGATTATCTGGAACTTTTTTTTTTGGACTCTCGAAATATTTGTTCTGATAAAAAAAAAACATCGTTGCCTTATCGTTGCTTATCGTTGCCACAGATTAATCTCGGAAAGTAAAACATTTGAAGTTACTGAAAAAAAATTATAGCTCGAAAAGTATTTGTCAGAAAATTGTTAGACAAACTGTGTTAGAAAGGTAAAAAATTGTATTTTTCTTGATATAAATTTCAAATCCGATTATGCCGTTTCTCAAATATAGAATTTCAAAAATTACCAAACTTCACAATGAAGTACCATAGCGAAACCTTCACATGTAAAAATATAATGATAACAGCAATGTGTCCTGACGTGTATTACTGGCTACAGCACGAGTCACAAATAATAGTAGCCTTATTATTCTGTTAAAATATAAAAGAGAATTATGATGTCACGAGTGCATGATTTTTATTTAATTCTCCACAAATACTAGGTGCGCCATTTTTTTTAGTATATATATATTAAATGTAAAAAATCTGTTAGAATTTTAAATACAATTAATAGTTTTCAGCGATATTATGTAACCCGGGAAGCTCGGGTTTGATCCCCTAGTTTAATATAAAATGTGTTAGAATTTAAAATAATATGGGCAATCAGATATAAATAAATTTTCTGTAAGATGTCGCGCCCGTATTTAATGATGTTTGGTTAAATAAAAACGAGAATTCTAGGTCCCGGTCGGCAATGTTAAGTACAAGTACATGATATGACAGAAACTATGTAGTTAATTCATCATACATAACACCAGTGAATGGAAAAAAATCAGGCCATGTTATCTAAAGTCTATTTTGAACACCTGTGGTATACACTATATTGCCAAAGGTGACCGGTCACTTGCGATTTTAGACGTTTTGTTAACTATCTAGAAAAATACATGAGGAATTAACCTGAAACTGCAGGTGTGTAAACAGTATAGTATAGGTTAGATATTTCCGCGAAGATTTTTTTCCGAAACTTCATAGGGGACTGTCAAAAAATTGAAAAAGAACGAATAACTTTTGGATTATCTTGTAAAAACTAATGCAGCAAAAGCGTTCAAACTCGAGATTATTAATAAGTGGCTTATTGTAGTATACTGTTTTCATTTTTATGAGGATAGCATGTATAATCGAAGAGAAATTAAGGTTTTTATAAAAACAATCCCAAATTTCGCCAAGAATGTTTGCTTATAATTTGTAGAGTTCTTAATATAAAAAAAAGTTATTTTGAGAAAATATGTCAAACAACATTGTTCATAATACTCTGCAATCGGAATTAAAAAATAATAAAAATTGGATGAAAAATGAGCCGGTTTACTAAAAAATGTTTCATTGCGCATGCGCGAATGCAATCAGAATGTAATGCGCATAATGTATTAGCTAAGTATATAGAGCAACTTTT
Source organism: Maratus michaelseni (assembly GCA_963931845.1). Lineage (NCBI taxonomy): Eukaryota > Metazoa > Arthropoda > Arachnida > Araneae > Salticidae > Maratus > Maratus michaelseni. The sequence goes on along the minus strand of OZ007589.1, from coordinate 259,059,698 downwards.
GTGAAACTTTCAAAATCATAGCTTGAAAATTCTGAAAATTATCGTCGATAGAATAAGCTTGAAATCCGTTGTTCCCAAAAGGAAGCAAAAAGATGAGGGGTTGTATGCAAATATAGTAGTACGTGCAATATTGTGTACGCTATCTTGGCACTAATCAACAGATATTTGATACAACCCCTCATCTTTTTGCTTCCTTTTGGGAACAACAGATTTTGAGCTTATTCTATCGACGATAATATTCAGAATTTTCAAGCTATGATTTTGAGACATTCACAAAAGTTGCTCTATATACTTAGCTAATACATTATGCATATTATATTTTGATTGCATTCGCGCATGCGCAGTGAAAAATATTTTAGTAAACCTGCTCATTTTTTATCCAATTTTTATTATTTTTTAATTCCGATTGCAGAGTATTATGTACAATGTTGTTGACATATTTTCGCAAAATAACTTTTTTTATATTAAGAACTCTGCAAATTATAAGCAAAAAACTTGGTGAAATTTGGGACTGTTTTTATAAAAACCTTAATTTCTCTTCGAGTATACATGCTATCCTCATAAAAATGAACACAGTATATTACAATAAGCCACTTATTAATAATCTCGAATTTGAACGCTTTTGTTGCATTAGTTTTTACAGGGTAATCCAAAAGATATTCGTTCTTTTTCCATTTGTTGAAAGTCCCCTATGGGGTTTCGGGAAAAAATCTTCGCGGAAATATATAACCTATACTATACTGTTTACACACCTGCAGTTTCAGGTTAATTCCTCATGTATTTTTCTAGATAGTTAACAAAACGTCTAAAATCGCAAGTGACCGGTCACATTTGGCAATATAGTGTATAAAACCTTCACATACCCAGCATTATTTGAAAGCTTTTCGCTTTCGAAAACAAAAAATTAGAAAATTTAAAAGCCACAGCAAAATTGAGCTTTTTGTTGTAATCAATTTATAAGTATGCCAATGAAAATACACGAAAAATTAAATAGAAAATAATTAGCCCCATCCAGCGCTAATTTAAAAGTAATTTTTGACATAAATATAAAATGTTATTGTTTCAAAAACGCTCACCGGATACATTAAATTAAGTTCATAACTCAAAATCTACGCAGAATTTTCCGATTGATCGATGTTCGAGTCACGCAGATTACGCTATGACAGAGAAATTTGCAAGTTTCTGTTCGTAACTATAACATATCTAACAAAATTATTTTATTCTAATGTGCCCAAAGTATAAAACTAAATTATTCATGTATATTTAAAAAAAAAAACCGTAAGTACGCATCAGAATATTAATGTTATATCATTACAATATATACCGCATCCATATACAGTGTACCATTATTTTATATGTGTTCTTTTAGATACCATTTCTAAATCTTTACTAGATACAAACTTATTCAGCATTTAGACATGGTATTCTAGTCACGTTTTCCAACACACTTCCTTGTAAACGTCATTTTGCCTCAAATTAGAATGCGAAATTCACGATAAATTCTACCTCAGCACATTTAAACTTTATTTAAGAGATTTGAGTGCAAGGAGAATTTAGAGGGAGGAAATAAACCTTGATAATGATTAGAATGTGAAGGACATTTTATTCCTTTCAGGGGAAAAAATAAACAAGTTTGCTGCATCGAAAAGTTTTGAAAATAAATTGTTATCGACTTCTTAGGATTAAGTTCCATAGTTTTATTTAAAAAAAACATACAAAAATTAAAATCTTTACACTTTATTATTTTAACATAATCATACGCAGTGATAAAGAAATCATACGAGTTGTAGTTTTTCCAACCGAGTGAAACTAGTCGTTGGCGGCCACCGTAATACGTATCCATCATGGATATGCATAATATAAAATATGAAAATAAAACATGTGTAAACTATTTATAAAATGCATTACAATTCGAATAAAATCCTGGCTTGATGACGTCATAAACTTTAAATGCTCTATTACTGAATTGCGTAAAAGAAACATCCTTATAACTACAAAATTGATAATCATATTAACTAACGGTTTACTGCGTCGGATTAAGCGTCTCATTTCCAATTAAAATATATATCTTTGAATTGAAATTTGAATGAAATACAGGGTCATGAAAAATCGAAGAGTGTGGGAAATAGGATTACAAATATCTCGGCAACTAATTATCCGATCGACTTCATTCTTTTTGCAAAATTTGTTTTTTTATTGTATTTTATATTCACTTCTTAAAATAAACAATTTCAAATTTTTTTATCAGAAGGAATCTTTTGAGAGTCCGAAAAACATAGTTCCGGAAAATCGAGGTTACTGAAATTCAATAAGCTTCTTCCTATTATTACATACTAAGTACATACCAAATTTCAAGTCTCCATCTCAATTTGTTCGGGAGATAGAGCGTTTACAGGCAGACACACAGACAGACGGACGGCAAATTTTTTTTTCTAAAAATATGTTTTTTTGGCTTAAACTGACAACTCTCTACGAATCAAGGTATCCTGGATGAATTCGGCCGACACTATCCACCCAGCTAAAACATGGCAATGGCATATGGTCTGTTATCTGAAATAGCTCAACAGAATAAACTGCAAGTAAATGATCTCCAATAGGTTTATTAGGTTGTCTGAGTGAATTGTATCCGTTAGATTTGACCATGGTAACTTAGTTGGTAAAGTGTTGATCCTTAAGTCAAGGTCCTGGGTTTGAATCCCTGCCTTGACATTTTTAAACTCAGTTGGAAAAATTATAACTCGTATAATTTACCAATCAGTATAAGTGTGTTAAAATAATAAAGTGTAATTAAGTATCCAACACTTATCGGAGTTTCTTTATCTGAGGTTTATTCCGTTGAGTTGTTTCGGATAACACATCATATGTCATTGCCAAAAGGTTGTCTGAGTAAATTGTGTCTGCATGATTTGTCTAGAATAGGTCAGTTGGTAGTTTAATCTATTGTCCTAGGTTCGAAAATCGGCCTGGGAACTTTTTCACTCTGATGGAAAAAATTACAACAAGTATAAAAAGCTTTATTTATTAAAGTGCTAAAATGGTTGATAACAATAAAAGAAAGATGTTTTGTCTGTGTGTGTCTGCGTGTCTCTTTGCTGGTTATGACTAGGGAAATCTATTGCACGAAGAGGTTGCAAATCGGGATAAGGGTAGATGAAGACAGTTCCGAATGCACCTGAGAGTCAGATTTTTCATTTTTTAAATAATTAACAACAACAACAAAAATAAATTAAAACAAGTGAGAAAATGTGATCGAAGATCGCACAAAGGGTTTCGTTTAATATTCCTTTCAAAACACTTTATCTTTTATTTAATAAATCCAAGTAAATTTCATTACAAAAAAAAAAGTCATGTTTTTTATAAAGTAAAAATTTACCGGTCTATTTTTCTCGTTTTTTCGAATATCTGAACCGGCCGATAGCGGGTTTAGCCCGCTATTATACTCTGCCATAATAATATCTGTCATGTGCGATAATATGCACTAAATGCGATATTAAAAAAATCAATTTCAAAATTAAACATGTTGTATAGAGACCTTCAAAATGTTAAAATATGCCAATATTTCTATAATCGGGTTTTTATCATGATTCAATACGTTCCTCAAACTCATATATTTACTATTCTCTATTACTCATATTGATACTCTCTTTGTATTATTCTCAAACATTTGAAAAACCCGTTAAACTTCCAATATGACGTCAGATTAATTTTCTTTTTAATTCTCTAATGACGTCATATTTAGCTGCTTTCTGTATTTACACATACTCATACTCCTTGTATTATTGAGAAATGTTTGAAAATTTCCGTTTTATTACCAATATGACGTCATATTAATCTTTTTTTCAATTGGTGAAACTTTTTATTTCATTTTCATTTTCTCACTTGGAAATCTTTCAATAGAAAATTAATTATTGTAGAAAGAATTTTATTGTGAATTTTTAATTGTTGGCAACTGCCGTAACGAAAAATGTTTAAATTTAATAGGAAAAGGCTGTTATAATTTTGGTTTTTTATCTCTCTATATTAAAATAATATGATTTTTTCAATTTTTAATATTTTGAGCTTCATAGTAGGTATTCAGGTATAAGTACACAAATTTTCATGCCTGTAAGTTATATAGTTTCTGAGAACCGGCTCTGCGACAGACAGACAACGAAGCGGGAGTAATAGGGTTTCGTGAGATGAACGAAACCCTAAAGAAAATTATTTTGGTACCTGATTAAGAACAGGTGAAAATTTTTTGCACACTATGATCTGTATAGTAATAATACAATATAAAAGTAGAATTTATGGATTTTCATCTTCATCGTTTTTAAGTAGCCATTTTTCTTTCCCATCATAGTTCATTTCTCTGCTAGCGAGCTAACCCTTTCCTATAATCCCCAATTGACCACCAATCTGATTTTATATTTAACCTTTTCACAGGATAAGTAACACAGGCCTACAAAATTTAACTTTTTGTCTGGCGTTTCCATGAATTTATGTAAATTGTAAGAAATCTGCTATGCTTATTTCAAAAATAATATTCATTTTTATGTATCACGTCAGGTTTTTTTACAATTAAGAAACTAAGAATTTGGAATTTGAGAATATACAATCCACACAGAATTCATTAAAAAAATGTACAAAAAAATCAGATAAATAAATAAAATCATATATACATACATAAATGTGTGTGCACGTTTTATAAGAAATTATATTCTAGTATATTACAGTAAAATTATTCTTTTCTTTATCATCAAAAGAACGCTTGTGTCCTTTGGATTTTGAAGCTAGTTTAGTGTCTCTTTTTAGCCCCCAGCAGTAATCTGCCAACATATTAACATTCCAGTGTCCTTGATAGCGTTTTCCCATGTATGTCCTGGTGAAATCTCTCACCTTGTTCTTCACTCATTTCACCAAGATTTTCAGGAAAATATTCAAGATGGGGTGCAGAAAATGCATTTTAAAACTTATGTTACAACCTAGTTTTTGAAAGTTTTGAAGCATTCTTTCAACAATCGTTGCGTAGTTAGGATCTTTGTTATTTCCTAAAAATATCTGAGTAAATTCTTTGAAACTAATCCATGCATCTTTCTTGACTGATTTAATTTTTTCCTCAAATTTTTCTTCCTTTATTAACCGTCTTATATCTGGGCCAACGAACACATCTTCTTTGATTTTACTTTCCGATAAATGTGGAAAAACTTCCTTTTATATATCGAAAACTATCCCCTGTTTTATCTAAAGCTTTTGCGAATTGTTTCATTAAACCTAATTTAATGTGCAGGGGAGGCAAGAGGACTTCTTTTGGATCAACTAAGTTCTGCCGAATCACATTTTTTGATCCTGAATTTATACAACTTCTTGATGCCATATTGCTATGAATGAGTATGCTATGCTTGAATAAGTGACAAAGCAAACGTAAGATATCAATAAAGGAACAAAATAAACGTATGTTCTCATTACAAATGCGCGGGAGAAAATTGCACCTTCTCAGGCAAATATCAACACATAAAGTGATGCCATCTATATTTATATTTCGCATCCTTTAGTGCAGTATTGTAATTTAACATTTATTAATGTCATTTTACTAAGAAATTAATTTTTTTTATTAAGAATGTATTTTATTTAATAAATATTACACATTAATTTTATTAAGAGGCACCCCCTTCTTTTTTGTTTTGTGAAAAAACTGTGGGTGATAGCAAAAAACTAATGTCATATTTGTGATCAGCGTGACTGATTTACTAAGAAAAAAGTGCTATTCTAAAAACCCCAGATTTGTGTTGACCTGTGTAATTCTTTTGCTAAAATGATTGACTACCATTAGAATTTATGGATAAATTGTTTTGAAAATAAATAAATGCTTTTCTATACGTGCATTACAAAGGCAACTTTTTTAAAAAACATTCTGGTACAATATCAGCAGTTGGGAATTAAAATTTAGTGGAAAGTATACTTTCCATCGGCCTTTGAAAGATTAAAATGTATATGTCATGATCTAAGTTTATATACTGTGTGTATGATCCGCGCCAGAGCCATAAGAGAATTATTATTTACAAATTTCTTTTACCATTTTCATTATCATTTTCTTGCCATTTACAAATTTATTACCGTTGGTAGTACCTCATTTATATATTTTAAATATTTTGAGATTAGATGTGTGCAAGATAGTCAGTGTTAGGTATATAAACTACCTTTAAGTAGTTTCATGTGTAAAAGTTTCTTCATTTGACATATTGTGGATAAATAAAAGATTGTTCCAAAAAATAGTGGAAATAATTGTGTAATATTCTAAAATACAATTATAACCAGAAACATGATAAAGAATTTTAGACATAAAAACAGTATACAAATAATTTGAAATATTTTCTAAATAATTATTCCGGCTGTAACTGGATTTTGAACTTTTGAAAGGAACTTTTTGAAAATTGAAATAATATATATATTTTTAAATTTTGTTTTTTAAGAGGACATGGTAACTCTTTGAACTATTTTGTTTTTATTTGAGTATTTTATAATACTTTTTTGAGCTATTATTAAATGGTAAACGGATTTAATTAAAAAAAATGCATTTCTTATGTAAAAAAAAATAATTAAGACAGTTGCAATACCATACTTCTTCTACATTTCGGAACCTTTTGCAACCTTTTCTTTTATACTCTTTCGTGCTTTAAGACAAGATTTACGAAATGTTAATTATTTTAAGACGAATAAAAATGGCATGACAAATGTAAAGATAGAGCAAAAAAGATTATTCTTCTTAACATTTTTATTTTTAAAAAATAAACTATCTATAATATTTCAAATTGGGTCTTTAGTTTTAGAAAACATCATAAGGTGTGTCAATAAAAAATGTTGAATAAACTGAAAAATATATGTTGAAACTTTTGCATTTTGAAAATACTGATATATTGAAAATATAGAAACTGAGAAAAATGATTTTAAACCTTGAAGCTCTGAATCATTTAAAAATAAATGGATGCAGCAAAAGTCCTTTTTCACATATATATAATTGTCGGATATTTACGTAACTTCACCAGAACATTCTAGAATATTCTAATTTCTTCTTCAGCCTGAGCATTCGCCCTGTGCGTGTGGCACATCTCATATAGAGGGACTGTAGTGTTATTTGTTGCTCACATTTTCAATTTAAGACTTGGTTTGTTACGGCATCGAACAAATTAGTATTATCTATAGAGCAAGAATTAATCTCAAACTCGGTTGAAAAAAAAATGGATTTGATCCACTTTTGTTCTGAAAGCATATATTTTATTTTAAACGAAGTGAAGTAAGCTAAAAGAATTAAAAGAAAACAAACAGTTCAGAATAGACGGCCGAAATGCTAATATATTCTTAACATAGGAGTAAAAGAAAAGCTTGTAGCATCATTATCTGAAAAAACAAAAACAAAAAAAACAAAACCCGCAGACACACTTTACTACTGTTTGTCCACCACAAGAATAGCTCCCGCCATAAAGTCTGGTTAGTGGCGGTCGCTATAGTAACAAGACCTGTCCATTTCGAATGGGGAATACGCATGTGAGGAATTGGCGGAATAAAAGGTTAGATCACGTCATTCTTCTTCTCGGATCTACAGCTGTTGCGTTATCTTATTTTTAATTTAATTTTGCTTTCGCTTTTAAAATTATTTGTTCCCATTTGTTTAAATAATTTTGCTAATGTGTTAAACTGGAAAGATGCCTTTTCAGTTTAGAAAAGGTGAAGTCTTGAAATCGCGAGCACGTAAAATCATATATAATGTTGCGGAATTTTGTTCCAGTGAAGCTTCGTCTAAAGATGTTTTAATTCCGCTCCCACAAGCTCTGAAACGGGCTTCCCGAGCAAGTGGAGTTTCTGAAGCTACAATAATAATAAAAAAAAGAAATGAAGTTTCTGCATTGGGTTCATCGACAGATTTAAAATCACCTGGTAAACATCGTAAAAGACCTAGTGAGCGAAACTGCTAAATAGATGACTTTGACAAGTGCGTTATACGTCAAACGATTCAAGACTTTTATATAAGAGAAATAAAAGTACCATCTCTCAGAAAATTATTACCCGTGTTGAAAGAAAAAATTGGATTTTCGTGGAAAAGAGACACATTGTCTCTTAACACTGTCACTTAACACACTGTTATTTAACATTAATCCCGACGACTCTGATTCAGAAGAAACCGAGACTGCTGAGAGTGATTCAGAGAACTTTCACATGCTTGAATAAAATTCTAAAAGTTTAGAAGGTATTATTATTTTTTATATTTTTAATGATAAAAAAAATTTCCGTCCTTGCAAATAGTTTGAAAATACATACTGAAATCTATAATAATGACTGAAGTTTGGTCATTGTATTAATAATTTAAAGTCATTGATAATTATTAATGGTTATGAAAATATTAATTTTGAAACAATTATTTAAGTTAATTTCATTTCATTTTTACTGTAATAAATTTCATGATTAATTCATATCGATTCATATTTTATTTTCATTTGTAAAATCTAAATATTATCATATAAATAATATAGAAACAGTTTTCTTTCACTCGGTGAATCGATTAAAATAATTACAAAAAAAAGGAAAAGAGTAATAATAATAAAAGCGCTCAGTAAACCAATGTGAATGCCTATCTTCTGGTTTCCTCTGTCGAAAATGGAGCGAGTCTTGTTTCCACGGCAACAGACAGGCACAGACTTCTTGGCGAGAGCTATTCTTGTGATCGACAAACAGTATGTTATTTTTGATGATATGTTCAATATCATACACTTGGCTCATATCGCTGTTGGTCATGGTAGAAGGATTTTGTAAATAATAATAAGATTAAATAACTGAATCATAAGTACAAGTACGTGATTGTAGAGTCTATCGTTACGTATTTGAGGCCATGTGAACACTGGCAGAAAAAAACAAAACCTCTCAAAAGGTAATTGTAGTCAAGTGAAATGTAGTCAGAACATACAGTGAAATCAATTTTCGATGCTACGTCGACATGATAGAAATGCAGTTAAATTGTGATATTAAATTTATTTTAGTATATCAAGGTAATTTAGCAAAATTCATCCTTCTTTAATCTCTGCACATTAAAACAGATGATGAAATAGCACATTATTTTCTGTGATATTTTCACAATTTATTTGGGGACGCCAAACATCCTTCACTCGAACAGCAGCAGGGAGTTTTACAACAAAATCATAAAGAGTTTATGCGAAATGTGGTGATATGAAAATAATTCACAGTAAACCAAGATATAACGAGTTACAAAGTTCAGTCGAGCAATCGAACATACACTTTAAGAAAATGTCAGCAACATGATTGAAAACAAATAACACAACAGAGAGCCGGAATGATTAAAATTTGTACAAGCAACGAAAAACAAAGCATATCATGAGAGAAATATTGACTTTAAAAAGCTATGTTTGGTGATCCTATGAAACCGAGAATTGTTAACTCTGTATTGGCACGAAATTTATCGGTTAACTTGAACATCGAGGAGGACTTAGAAAATAAATTATAAGTACAGTCGAACCTCGTTAACACGAAATTGAAGGGACTGCGAATTTTTTTGGTGTTATCCGAAATTTCGTGTTAACCGTCATAATAGTGGGGCCATCTATGTTAGATATAAAAACTAAGTAAATTAACTTACAAATATATCCCTGCTCATAAAATCACAAATTAATAAGAAATAGAGAATTTCATTAACAAATTTATCACAATTTTTTAGGAAATAATACATTTATTTACTTGCTAATCATTTTTTTAAAGTCTGTTATTAGATTTTGCTTCAATTTTTGTAGTTACTTTAGGAACTTATGGACCTCATCTAATTTGTTCAAAGTCCGGGAAGCATCTTCTTGTTCCATAAGGAAACGTTGTACAGTTTTCAATGCTGCGGTAGATTCATTTAATAACACTAAACTTTTCCGTTCGGTGTCAATTTCTTCATCCTCGTCCAACACTTCAATGTTGTCATCTTTTATTTTTCGCCAATTATTTATTCGTCTGTCGTTACATCCGAAGTCCGCACATCTTCATCTATGCAAAAGTACTTGGAAAAAACAATGTCTAAGAAAGAATTTCCCGTTTTTTGGCTACATATCTTTTTGTAGACAATTCTATGACACTCTTTAAATCTTGTCAGTCATCCGTTAGAACATATGAAATCGGCTCTCACCGAGAGCAACAGCACAACCTTTGCTTTCTCTTGCAAAACTGCAAAAGTTAAAATTAAAACAATATTCTGGTTTCTTGCCTCTTTTATCCACCACAAGAGAGCAATTTCAGTTTATTCATTCATTCTTCTACTCATTCATTTTCATACTGGTTTGAATTGACTCACAGCATAAGCCGCTTCAATCTTTTTACGACTCTTTAAAATTGTAGAGAGGACCAATTATAGAAGAATTGCAGGTATCCCATACTTAGCTGCATTTTCTGATTTTTTCAGCACTTTATCGCTAACTTCGTTTAAAATTTTTTGCTTGGTTTCTAAAGATTACAGCTTGTTGTTTTCGACTTATCTTTCACAGAGCAACTGCGAGCAGAGTTTCAATTATGTTAGTTAGGTAGTGAAGTAAGGATTGACACTTCTTTCCCTCACACATAGGGGAATTCGGAAACCAGGTTTATGTCACTGTCAATGCAGTCAACCGGGTAATGGAACAATCACTTTCAAAAAAAGAAGTTCCTTCACCCAAACTTTCATTGCGATTGATCTATAGCTCATATGGTTAATGTGGGAACATTTGCGCACATCAGAGATCAGAGAAAAGCAGGCATTAGTCAGGAATTTAGCATTTCACCATTTTCTGAAATCAGTTTCCAGTGTATATCTTTTTCAAACCATTGGAAAATTCTATTTTTAATAAGAGTATGTGACATGTAAGTTTGAAATATCGGAAACATTGCGTAAGGATTTTTTTTTTTTTTTTTTTTTTTTTTTTTTTTTACTTTGGAGCAAAAAAAAAATTTCGCCTTAAGCGGGATTTTCCGAAATTCCATTTCGTGTTAAACGAATTAATTAACATTGATTTTCAGACTCATCTAACGGGATCTCAGTATTATTTCGTGTTAAGCGAAATTTCGCGTTAAGCGATTTCGTTTTAACGAGGTTCGACTGTATTAATAAGGAATGCACGTGTCATATGGAAGATCAAGGCACGGACCTTAGCCAAATTTTTTATTTATAATGTCAATGTAATAATAATAATGCAAATGAAACAGAAGCATACGTAACGGCAGATGTGGATATACCTCAGTTCAGAATGAAAGAATAATCAGAATTTCACACTGAAACCTCTGACGAGACAACTGTGCCTTTGCAAAAGGCCCAGGAAGTAAAAATGTTTCAAGATACTTCCAGAAAAAGACTTTAGGACAAACCAAGGTAATGAAGGTAGCATCCTCTGAAAACTTCCATAAACCTACTCTCGGACAAAATATCAAGATAAAAGTACGTCATATTAATCGAGCGAAAATGGATTCAAAATCATTAATAATTTCATTTTTATCACAGATATTAAAGACAAAAAATTTTATGAATTTAGTACGAAATTGAATAAATTAAAATCGTTGTAAATATGAAATCAATTTGTGCTTATGCAAATACATTTTTTTTTAAACACCGAAGAATTTGTAACAGAGGAAATAATCGTATATGTGAAGTGATAAATAAGCTTTCTTTACTTGATGGAGAAGGACTCAGAAAATGCTACCGTTCAAATAGGTAAACAACGAAAATTTGTTTGTGTAAATCTTCCAATGTACTACTCTATAATTCAAAATACGACATTCAACCTTGTTGTAACAAGTGAGTTTTATTATGATTTGATGATATTGGAAAAAGAAAAAAAACTGAATAACAGGTCCAGTTTATTTTTAAAATATTTTCAGTTACTTAAATACAATAAATATAATGAAATTAAAATTAATGTTGTTCTAGGCTTCGTTTAAACGTACGTAATACGAAAAAATATTTAACTTTAAAAAATAAAATATAGGGTTTATTCTGACAAAATACTGTTTTAATTTCCTATTTCACTCACATAGTCTTCTAATAAATTAATATAATTAAATGTTTAGCTGTGTATACCAGATATCATTGTAAGAGATATAGATGTGCCAGTGTCAACCACGCATTCTTCCATGCATATACTCTATGTCAAGTTCATCACTCATTTACCAATTGGTGTCGATTAATGTCATCATTTACCGAAATGGTTGGGTAAATGCCCGAAATGAAAGGTTTTAGAAAGCGTTTTCCGAACTTTTACCAACTAGAATTTACTAGACTTCGGGATTTTACATTAACCTGTTAACCGGGGAATAAAATTTTATTCAACTGATATGCCTGATTACCAACGGCCACACTTCCGTCAATAATAATAAAAAAAATCCTTATTCATGGTAGTAATTTTGCATGAATAGGATGTTTTAATAAGATGAAAATTTCTATTAAAATTTTACTGGTGGTAGTAATGCGTTCAAAATATTACAATAGTAGTTCGTGTACTACGAAATATTTCGTCATACTCAGTTAACAGGTTAACATATAGGCATCATCATTATTCTTCATTCGGTAAAAATTCTAAAACACATATTTAACGGAAAAATTAATGAATTATAATATTAATAATAAAAATAAAATAATCCCACATGTAATATAATTTTTTTTTAAATTTATATTTTAAAAATTTTTTGGTAACAGTTTGATTTAAAATTTGTCATAATGAATGAGCATTACGGCCGGATTTTAGCCACTTGAGTGGTCTTGACTGCCTCTTATATCACCTGTCCAATTAATCGAATTGGGCTCGGTTACAAAAGTTTCGAATAATCGCCGCTTTGCCATACTTATAAAAATACGAGAAACTGATTGAGGAAAATACTGATTTTGACAGCACCATTGTCTGGATCCTGGAGCAGTCGCTCCACTTGCCCAATAATAACTCAGGCACTGCAGACTGGTTTTATTAATCAGTAGTGTAAATCAGTTTATCTAATAGAAAATTCTTTAAAAATTAAGTCATAACTTTATAAAATATTTCAGTTTTATGAATGAAAGCGCACGTTTGTTTGCAGAACATGAGGTCATTTTCATCATCGGAAATATCTCACCTTTGTAAAATTAAGAACTAACTTTTTATTTATATTTACATTACTGTTTATTTCAGTGCATAGCATTCTGTAAAGCGTTCAAAAAGGTGTGTGGGGACACTCCCGATTTTTTATTTTTGCCTTCCTCTTGTTTTCGGTAAAATTATTTAATTTTTTTAAACTTAATAATTAACTAGCTGACCTGCCCGGAGTTGCCTGGGCCCGTGATAATATATTTTAAAAAATCAAGCTATTAATATTTTATATCTTTAACCCGATTTTGTATGAAATTATATTTAAAAATGAAAAGTTCGCGAAAAAATATTGATGTTTAGTGATAAAAGCATTAACTTTCTTGTTCTTTTTGTCCGCGCTCTTTGAAATCTTTATTGGTTATAAATAAAACGGTTTTACAGCCCGTGTATAAAAATTTCGGGAAAAAATATTGTTATCTAGTTGTAAAATAAATGTTTTCTTCTCGCTTTTTTGTTTGTTTTCGCGTCGGTTGCTTTAACATAGCAATAAAAAAATAGTTCGCATCTTCCGAAATCTTTGAAATTTCAATCGATTTTAAATATAACTGTATCCAAGCTCTCTTTAAAAATAGTAGTAGTACAGTAGAGATAGTAGTTTAGTAGAGACAAAATTAGTTCTAAAAAAAAAAAAAAAGTTTTCAACGCAAAAACACGTTTTTCGTTTCTGAGGGTCAAAAAGTCTAAAGCCTTAAAAAAAAAAGTTGAAGCAAAAGTTGAAGAAAAGTGAAACAGAAACGATTTTTATGTGGAATAGAGAGTGTGAATTTGACAGAATGCTCCTTTCAGTTTAAATATATCGATACCAGTGGATCCGTTATCTAATATTTTTTAGATGCAAGTTAAACTTCTAAAGAAAAATTAAGTATAAAAATATCTGCAAACAACATCAGTCCAAGACCCCCTTATCATAGGTAAACATGATAAGGGGGTCTTGCATTAGTCAAACCTGATTATCATTTCATTTATTCTATCAAAGTCACAGTAAAAACTGATGGAAAATAGCAAAAGGCACGCGCTAGAAAAAAATAACAATCGTATTTTAACTGCATTTGAGAATGACGTTATCCGTTTCTGGGTAAAACACGGGACAAAGAAAAATAAATTGAATACATATAAAATAAAATTTTAACTAATATAACAAAGCATACGTTTGAGGCTACACATGCAATACAACTGCTTCGATCGATAACTGGCGTCTTTTTCTTCTATGCATTTGAATTTGAATTTTGCTTTTTAATCATAAATATAAAATGAACTCGTGTTACAACAATGTTCCACTTTATCTTTTTTGTACTATTTATTTTTATAATCACTGTTGAGCATGATATAATGTCGTATTTTGATTTTGTTGCAACACTGATTTGAGAAAAACCTTTCATTTCATTTATGAAAACAATGCTGATTTAATTTTTAATTAACTGCAATTTTTAATTAAAAAAATATTTTAACGAAATGTGAGTGTGCTCAGAAGCCAGTTTTTAGCTTTTACCCTTTAGTTAGAACCTTTTCGACTGATACCTCGTTGATTGTTGGGCGTTTTGTAAATACATGTTTGTAAATGCATAAAAAAGGATGTTGACAACATAAATAATATATAGATGTCTACTCCCCTGAAAGGCAAATACTATTGAAAGATATTAGAAATATTTACATCTAAATCTCTTTCTTGATCTATCTTTGTTTAATATCTACGAAATAAAAATTTTCATTGTGAAGGGAATTTATTTAATGATCTTTGCCCAAATTTATCAGTTATTCTTTTTAAATATTATCTGTATAAGCATAATGTAATGACATAGAATATCCATAGAGTCTTTCTAAATGAACAATCGATACAGTGTACTAATTTCCATTTTTAACACTTTCCAACCTAGTTGAAAAGTGTTTATGACTTCGGTTTGTCTGGCCGTATGGCCGTCTGCCGTCTGGCCGTCTGTCCGTGCTCTAACTCCCGTAAACATGCTCGGATTACTCTGCAATTTTTATATGTTATTGTCGTTATCTATAGCATGTTCCCTATTTTAACGGAAGTGTGTAGCACTAATAGTTTTTTTACAGGGACACTCAAAAGAATTCCGTTACATTGCAGTCTATGGGGAAAAATCATTTGCGGTTTATTTAAATAATGTTTCACTATTTTAAACGCATTGAAATTTATATATATCACTAAGGTACATTAGAAGAAGCTTAATATGGAATAGGGTGTGCATAGCACTTATAGTTACTTTACAGGGACAGTCAAAAGAATTCGGTTACGTTACGTCTATGGAGAAAAATCGTCTGCGGTTTATTTAAATAATGTTTCACTATTTTAAACACATTGAAATTTATATATATCAATAAGGTGCGTTACAAGAGGCTTACAACAGAATATTGCGTGTATAGCAGTCATCGTTCATTTACAGGGACACACAAAAGAATTCTCTACCGTCTGTTAACAATAATTCCTGGAAGTGCGTTTTAACTTACTGAACGCGATTTTAATTTTAACTTGCTTTTTGTCTATTACGTGGTGTGTATAAATTCTGTAGATCCTATACAGGGAAGCACAAAAATTCGCGGACACATTTCCGTTTATTGACAGAAACTCCAGACGGAGAATTTTAAACTGTGCTGCGCGTTTCCTAACTGAAATAAAATTTAGCATCCTATGTAGTATATATACAAATCTATAGATCCTATACAGGGCTGAATAAAAGTATTCGGATATTTTTCTGAATACTGAATATGTTGGAAATGTATGTTGGAAATTCCTGAAATTATGTTTTTAAATATGTTATGCGTTTTCCAACTTGTTTACTTAGATGTTATCTTTTAGCTTATTAAACGGTATGATTTGTAAAATTATTTTGGAAGCGTTGGAAAGTGTTACATAATCTATGCTTGACGCATGATTTTTCGTTCTTGTTAAACAGAAAGTGGGCAGAATCAGTTAGTATGATTCTCTTTCCTTGATGGATAATTTTTTGACAGAAAATCTCTAAATTTTCTTCGGTTATTTATTCCAATTAAGCAGCATGTTCTATTATTATACAAAGAAAATAATAATATTTTGACAAATTTGTTCTATTTGAAGTTTTGTCCCGACTGAACGTCTGCTTCAATTAAAAAAAATCTGTAAAATATAAAAAATCTTTTTTTTTTTTTTTTTTTTTTTACCCGCATTGTAACGTTTTTTGGAAAAAAAATATAAACAAAACAAAACCAAAAACCCGTATTGAATGTTTGAAATGTAACAAATCTTTTGTTAGTATGGATTTTAAATGTCTATGGAGCAGTTAATTCAGAGAAATGTGTCAGTGAAAATGCAGAATTAAATATAATCCAATTAACATTTTTAATGAAATAATATCAATTGTAATAATCTGAAGTAATAATAATTGTAATAATTTGAAGTGTATTTAAAGTATCTAACGCAATCTAATGTTTTAATGTAATATGTTTAATTTATCTAACAATGCATTTATAAATGTATACAGAAATACAAGCAATACGCCGACAAATTCTGTTTGTTTTTCATTGTTTCACGGAGATTTAGTTAAAAAAAAATATATATAACAGATATTTCGAAAATTACATTTGTTACCACTTTCATCATAAAATAAAATGTAATATTTTCACAAGTTTCCATAGTTTTAAATATACATACAGTTTTAAGATCAATAGTACATCTGAAGATACATGGTATTCAAAGCACACATCAGTACATATCCGTCATATCCGTTTTCAACGGTGTTGGATCATATATGATTCAAAAAACTTTTATAGAATTTCCCGTTTTATTCAATAAAAATTTCAAATGCTCGTGAAGAATAGAGATAAGCGATGTTTAAGAAAGAAAAAATAAATGTATTTTTCGTGTTTAGAGCGCAAACATTTTAGTCTTTTACCTTATAGAATTTGAAGGATGGCGTGACTGGATTTTATTCAGTCACATTTTTAAATATGTTTCTTTAGTATATTTAATCAATTTAATAATTAGTTATAATAACAATTCTGAAAAAATGTTTTTATATCAGTGTTGTTTAAGTGTAAAATGAATTTTATATTTAAGTACATTATTGAATAACCAGTGGGCCCGTGCGATGATTTCGCACTACAATCTAATGTTTTTTATCAGTATGTAATATTTATTAGATGCAGGTTTAAACTTCTAAAGAAAATGTGAGGATAAAAATATCTGTAAACAACATTTAGTTTTTAGTCAAGCCAGAATATCATCTAATTTATTCCGTCAAAGTTAGAGTAAAAACGGATCCAAGATTGTAAAAGGCACGCGCGAGAAAAGAAAAATAACAATCGTATTCTAACTGCATTAGAGGATGACGTCATCCGCTTCGGGACAAACATGGGACATAGAAATATAAATCTAAACGTTTCAATTTAAACTTCGCTTTTCAATCATAAATATAAAATAAACTCATGCGGTGCTTTTTTTAATCATTGCTGAGCATCATATAATGTGGTATTTTATTTTTGTGGCAACAGTAATTTAAGAAAAACCTTTCATTTCTTTCATGAAATCAATGCCGATTTAATTTTTAATTATCAGCAAATTTTAATCAAAAAACATGTTTTAGGAAAATGTAAGTGTACTATGTCAAAAGCTTGTTCAAAATCCTTTCATAGGGTATCTCATTCGTCGTTCTACGTTTCGTATTTTCTTAGAAAAAGGGATGATGACAGGAGAAATAATATATACAATTCGACAGTTTTTCAAGCCATAACTAAAAGCTCCTGCTTTTTAGTGTAATAGTCAGTAGCTTTTAGCCAACATAATCTACCATAAAAGATTTTACGTCCAATCTCTCGTTCAAGTGGGTGAGATGCAGTAATCTTTTCTCTCAGCGGTTCCCAAACTTTATTGTTACGTGACTCAACTTAAAGTTTAATTTTTTTTCGTGATCCACCAAAGATTTAGGATATAGAAACTTTTATATAATCTATCCTACGGAAGAAGCGAACTTTTGTAGAAAGCACATACGCGAAAATAATAATTGGTAATCCTGATGTGAAAGTGGGATAATAATGCAACAAAATATTTTATTAATGAAAAATATGTTTATTTATGAATGTATTATAACATATTTAAAATTCATTTTTATGATACTGTTTTGAACAGTATCTATATGAGGACACTATTTGAAAGAATGACACTGAGGACACTGAAATAATCCATATGAGGATACTGTCTGAAAGAATGACACTGAGGACACTGAAATAATCCATATGAGGATACTGTCTGAAAGAATGACACTGAGGACACTGAAATAATCCATATGAGGATACTGTCTGAAAGAATAACACTGAGGACACTAAAAGAATCTATATGAGGACACTGTCTTTCCACATTTCCAAAGAGCTATTTATCTATTAAAGTTGTTACGATTGAAAATTACCCTTTGAAATTGTAAGATATTGTGTTCGTTCTATTTTGAATGTTTAATTTATTTAATTTTTGATAAAATTAATATTGTATTTTTGAAAACATGACACACGACCTAATTCTGCGAACAACTAAATCATCGCCGGCGATCTATAGATTGGGAGACTTCCCGTTCTACGCTATAAAAATTAAAGATATTCTGGTGTGAAGTTTCATGAATGTCTTACGTATTTATTCAAGTTAAACTTCAGTATAATTTGTAGAAGAAAAATATTTCATTAAAACATAGAGTTAAATTAAAGTTAAAAATTAGAAATATAATGTACTATAAAAGAATCAAAGGATAGTTTTTCTCGAAAAAAAAAATATTTCTTTGAAGATTGTGTTAATGAAAGACTTGTGTGTATAGAAAGGCTGCAATATGTAAGTGTATTCTTTGACTAATCGGTAAAAATGTAAAATCTTGAAAGAAATAGTATTTTTAGAAATTTAATTTTAAGACTTATTGCCAACGTATTAAATTTATTAAAAATGTTGCAGTTAGGACCATCAGCATTTTTAGCAATTAAACTTAAAAGTTTAACAGTAACATTTTAAAGAAAGATTACGTTTATAGCTTTGCGAATTTTAAAATTATTTGTTATTTTTAAATGCATTTTATTCTGCAGAACTTCCATTAAAGTAATGTAATAAGAAAATCTCTGAAACTATTAACACGTCGAATACTTATTTTTTTTAGAAACACATATATCTTGAACGAAGGTGATCTCAAGAAACGTGAATTGCTTCTTTATGCATATTTTCAGTTTATCAACATTTTGCTTCTTTGATGAATAAACTTTGACAAATCAACCCCTTCTACCCTCCCACCTAAAACAAAGAGATGTAATATCCAAAAATCTCAGAGATCATCTAGTTAAATCTGTTTGTCTATTCTAATCTCCGAAAAATAGAATTAAATAGAATTAATAGAAAAAAAAAAAACAAGAACTACAGATTAAGCATGTACAGTTGTAGTGGATTCCTCATAAAGGCAGCCCTTTGTTTTGATTGAGATCGTATTGTGAAAATAACATCTGTGTGCGTGCAGCGACATCTATACTCTCTTTTACTTTAATTTTCGACGAATACATGTGTCCAACAGAATTTGTGTGTTTTCTGCAAATTTTGGCTTCTCTGATCAGTTGGCAATGTATTTAAGCAAGTGAAAATGTGTGTGTCGTTGGATTTGGTCGCATCTCACGCTAAGGGGAAGCCTAGACTGCTTTTGATACCAGAATGAAGTGAATGCCGGTTCTGATGTTTGCTTAGATCTGGAGTTGATAAGATAAGTTAAGTTGTTAAGTTCAATAAAGTTATTTTTGTGGTCACGGCTAGTTTATTTAGTTAGTTTGACAGCTCGTACAGGAAGCTTTGGAAGGCGGAGCATAGATACGGAAAGAGTTTTGAAGTAATAAAGCCAGTCCTCATCTGTATGTAAATTAAAGCTTCATTTAATCGACTTATTCAAGTGATATTTATATATTATAGTTTAGTTCTTGCATCGCTTAAGTGGGATTATTCAGCTATCAGTGTTTAATAAGAGTTCAAATATTAGTAAAGGAGACTCACCCACCATCCTGTTCTTGAGGCTTTAAATAACAGTTGATTTTAACTTACTTCTTGTCTTATCGCTGTGCTAGCCAGAGCACACTATGCACACAGTCATACGAAAAAAAAAACTGCATACATTTTAACTGTCAAAAAGAAAAGCAAAAATATCCATTCAATTAGAAATTATGTTTCTTTAAATTTATGTTAAAAAATAAGCTTAGAGTATACACACTAAGCTTATTTTTTTACGTTGTTTCCACTTTGAAATTGTAACAAACTTTGAAAATTTCCATTACGAACACCCAACTTTGACATCATATTTGGATTCTTTGGTCAGGGCCTGATCAACTTTATGTAGGACATGAGGCACACACGAGATATCGGGGCCTCCTTTCTAAAAAAAATGCATTATAAACATGACAAACAGTGCAGTTTAAAATTTAATCGACAGCTGTATGAAAAAACAATATTATATAGACACATGTAAAAATGCATTATTTATATAATGTATGTATATTTTTAAAAATTTTCTGCACAATATGCTATTTACTGTAAATTTCTAAACCTAAGGGATTGAATGAAATATATTTGATTTAATATCCGATTTCGAAGTTTACATTATATTTCATTGTTGTTAGTGAAGAACACTGAGATGCTTTAGTTTACACGAATTTGAAACATTTCATTTTATCTATGAACTATAAATGGAAATTTCACTAATTTGTATCTTCAGAAAGGGGGATGGAATACATTTTGGGGCTCACCAAAAATGTGGGCCCGTGCACATGCCCCGAGTGTCCCTGTGGTAATCAGCGCCTTGTCTTCGGTAACTTTTATTTTCGGATACCAAACGCAAAGTCATGTGGTGAAATAGTTTAGGAATTAGTTAGGAATGTAAAGTTTGATACTTTTAATGAACTTTCTTTTCAACAGGGAAATTTTGTGTAATACAAGACAAATCGGGTAATAAGAGAAGAAAAAAAAATCATATATACATTTTTTAAATAAGGAAAGGAACTTTCAAAAAGTACATCACATTGTATGACTTTGATGAAGTTTTAAACTATTTTTTCAAAAATGTAAAGATAATTTTTGGTGCTTAAAAAGTTCTTCAATTTTTCGGAATTCTTCTGTCTTTTATTTCCCCTTGTGGGGCAGTAAGAGACTAGTCTTCTAACAATCATGTAAAGGCTATGTTAAACTGAATGGGGCTTAACTCCAAAAACATTTAAAAATCTCCTTCAACACAGCTTGTCTGATTAAATTTTTCTTTTGTATAGAAAACTAAAAAATAAATTTCGTGAATTATACAACAATGTCTTTTTAATTTGTACTACAATTTAATGTACAGCTATAGATATATGATTGACGCAAAATATAAATGTATATATGCTAAGCATAGATTAAAATAAAGGACTAAATCTGAAACATTATATAGAAAATTTTTACCCCTGTCTTTTATTACTACAAAATGCCCCATATGCTTTTTTTTCTCAATTTTATTGTACAATAGTCTTGGATCATTATGAGCAATTCAAAGCGAAGGTAGACTACGGAGCGAAAATAAGAATGTTTTTGCTAAATATTATGAAAAATCTATTTTTACTTTCTTCTATCTATATTAGAAGAAAGTATTGCAATAATTTTTTTTTCAACTTCCGGTTTTCGACGGATTTACACGTTTTAAGGGTCAGAGATTACGAAAAACATGCTTTTATAAGATGTCTGTGTGTCCATTTTCATTGTATAATCGGAAAGTGTATGAAGTTATGCATAGAATTGAACAAAATTTCATTTATATGTTTTTGGCAGTGGCCAGCAGGTCCCACTTGAATTTGGTGATATTCCGCCGGAAGGAGGCACGGTGATAGTGATGTTTGTTCCATTATCATTATTGTATTATGGAAAATGTATGATGTTATCCATAGAATTGAACGAAATTTCATTTATATGCTTTTGGCTATGGCCAGCAGCTCCCAGTTGAATTTGGGGATATTCCGCTGGAAGGGGGCGATGTGATAGCGATTTCTGTGCGATTTTCTAGATTTTTCGTAGTTATGTTGTACATCGGCTGCTCATGAAGAGAAGGGTGCTTTTCATACAGGTAACCTGGCGATTCGAAAGCAGCTGACGTACAGAAGAATGATAAAAATATCGATTTTATTGACGCTGTGATAGTGAATTTTGAAATATTAACATGTATGAAATGAAGACAATTTTGGGACTGGTACATCCGATTAGTTTAAAAGCAGCAATAAACATACTTTGTGTCACACCCCGCCAAATACACACACACGCACAAATCAAATCGAAACAAAACAAAAACAACAACAATAACTAGTCGGATGTGTCACTCCCAAAACTTTCTTCTATCTCACACAGGTTTCGCATACACTAAAAAGAATCAGCACCAATTTATATCAAGGTCTGACTGAAACTCAAGTTTTATTAAATTCCGCGCATTATTTCTTGAGCTATGACTATCGCTAAAATCGTGTAAATCCTGCAAAATGCTGCATAGCAGCGTCACCTGCTGGGCGATTTTTACGAAAAACTAATCAGCACCAATTTATATCAGAGACTAACTGAATATGAAGTTTCATTAAATTCCGAGCATTAGTTCTTGAGATAGAGCTACTGCGGAAATCGCGAAAAATGCTGCATAGCAGCGCCACCTGCTGGGCGATTTTTACCAAAGACTAATCAGCACCAATTTACATCAGGGACTAACTGAATATAAAGTTTTATTAAATTCCGAGCATTAGTTCTTGAGATAGAGCGCCCACAAAATTTGTGTCACATACATACAGACAGACAGACTCACAGATTCACAGACACACATTTTCTAAAAACATCAAATCGTGTTCAGGACCTTCTAAAACGTATAAATCCGTCGAAAACCGGAAGTCGAAAATTTTCATGAATCCAATACTTTCTTCTTTTAAAGATAGAAGAAAGTAAAAAACTATGAAAATTAGAAGAAAAGAAATTCCAAAAGACGTATTTATTTACTCAAAACTACAATCGACGCGACGTTCGAATTGTCCGCCTGTAACTTCTACACAGGCATGTTCTTTAACGCTTTAAGCAATAAAATATTCTAAATGTTATTTAAAAATAAAAAGCGTGAAAGTATGCATGATTAAATTTTTAGGTGTATTTTATATGAACAAAATACCTGATAATAAAATCGTAATAACTTAACTTAATTTTATTTTTATTAAGATACAATTAAAACTTTTTTCTATTAATATGTTATCGAGAAGAAATGATGTAGCAAATATATTTCTTCAGCGGTGAAAGCCACTAAATGGATAGATACTGTTTAAACTTAAAATTCTTTCACGATGAAAGAAATTATTTGTTAATTAAATTAGACATTCTAAGTAGGAATTTAAGTAAAGTATTACTTAAATTCTTCTCTTCCAGATACAGCATTGTAGGCAATATTTTAAGAAGAATTATCTTTTAATTTAAGGCGTGCGTGTCCGTTGTTTGACCTTAAGGGGACCTTAAAGGTTTGAAATGGCGAAAATTGATTGAAGTTTGATTGCGAATTAAGGAAGCCTGTGATTAATTTATACTATTATTTCTTTTTGCATTTATTTATGTTTTATAGAAATAAAAAATACCAGTGAGGATTTCGCACTGCAATCTAACATTTTTTAGCAATATCTAATACTTTTTAGATGCAGGCTTAAACTTCTAAAGGAAAATTAAGCATAAAAATATCTGCGAACAACATTAGTTAAGCCAGAATATCACCTCACTTATTCCATTACAGTAAAAATTGATCGAAGACAGCAAAACCCACGTGCGCGAAAAAAAGCAACAATCGTATTTTAACTACATTAGAAGTTAACATCATCCGCTTCGGAAAAAACATGGAACAAAGAATAATATATTAAATACATATAAAACACAATTTAATCTTATATAATAAAGTATACATTTTAGACTACAAGTGATGCTTCGATCGATCGGTGGTGTCTTTTTATTGTAAACATTTGAATTTAAATTTTGCTTTTTAATTATAAATATAAAATAAACAAGTGTGGAGACGACCTACTTTCTCTATTTTGTTCTATTTAATTTTTATAACCATTGTTAAGTACGATATATTGCGACATTTTATTTTTGTGGAAACATTGATTTGAGAAAAATCTTTCATTTCATTTCTGAAAACAATGGCGATTTAATTTTTAATTAACGGACATTTTTAATCAAAAAAGTCCTTCCGGTCTGTACCGGGAGGAAAAGGTAGCTTTCCTATATCTTCGTTTTAAAATTTTAGCTAATGTTACACGAAAACAGAAAACTAAAATGCAAAGAAAACGTGTACAAAAGATTCGTTAATACTGAATTAGAATAAGAAATTTGCCAAATTATTGAGCTATAGCCAAATTGGCTTCATTTATGAAGACTTATTTTGGTCGCCAAACTTGGCGATATTTCGCCAAATGTCACCAAGTTTGGCGAGAATTTGGCGCTAATGGATATGAATATATAGTTTTATGCGTATGATTGGGAAAATGATTACAACAATGAAAATTTTTGTAATGTGCTGCCTTGTTTCAAAATGTCAGCCACCCTAGAATTTCAAACTGCTCTATCTCAGCCATTTTTTAAGCTAGAGGTAAAACAAAAAATGCTCTGGAATTCTTGTATGAAGGTCTAACACTTAATTAAAAAATAAATTTGAATTTTTAACTTCTTTGTATATTTATTTTAGTTTTAAATCTTTAAGTGGCCGCCATCTTGAAACAAGATGGCGGACCAAGCTGGTCAATGAACTCGATCGAGACATTGGTGAGCTTAATACACACAATTAGTTTCATCAAAATTGATTTATAAATACGAGCGTTATCGTATGACATAGGTCAGATATATATATATATATATATATATATATATATATATATATATATAAATGAACGGAGTGTGATTTTGGGGTCTGGGGGTCATGATCGGTGAAAATATATCGAAATTTTCTGGAACTGCTTTCCTCCGAACGGCTGCAATAGGTAGCTTTATACTTCTTTTTATTGAAAGCTACCTAAAACATGTTTTAACAAAATGTGAGTGTACTATGTCAGAAGCCGCTTCAAAACGAATGATACCTCAAATCGTTGTTGTGCGTTTCGTACCTTCACAGAAAAAGGGATATTGACAACAGAAATAATATACATGATGATAAATTAATTTTTTCGACTTTTCGAACCTTTCTGCTCCCCTTAAACGTGTTCATAAATTTGTCCTACAACATACGCTTCCTTTGTGAATGAGTTTTCCTTTTCTAACTGTAAAACTTATTTTTAACACTTTACAACATAATTGAAAAGTGTTTATGAATTCGGTTTTTCCGTCTGCCTGTGCTCTAACTCCCGTAAATATACTCGGATTGCCATGCAATTGATATACGTTATTGAGGTTTACTTTGGCATGTTATGTATTAAAAATGAAGTGAGTAGCATTTATAGTTCACTCACAGGGTCACTCAAAAGAATCCCGTTACATTACAGTCTATGGGGTGTAGTTTAATAGTATTACACACTATCAAACATATTGAAATTGATATATATCACAGAGGTGCACTTCAAGAGGCTTACTATAGAATAGGGTGTGCATAGCACTTATAGTTCCTTTACAAGGCTACTCAAAATAATTCGATTATAGTACTTTCTACTTACAATAATTGCTGGAAGTATGTTTTAAGTTGTGGTACGCTTTTTAAAATTAAACTAATTTGAGTCACTAATTTGAATTACTTGGTGTTCTATAAATGATATACCAGGCTGCACAAAAGAACTCGGATACTTTCCCGAGTGTAGATGGTAATTGCAGAAATTGGGTTTTAACATGTGTTATGCGTTTTCCAATTTGTTTACTTAGATATTATACACCTTTTTACACAGCGAAGTTTTTTTAAAAGTAATCTGGAAGTACTGGAATGTGTTTAATTATCAATGTTGACGCATAATTTATCGTTCTTGTTTTTATGTTAAATTTTGGTTTTTATCTTAAAGAATGTTCAAATATAAATATAAATATACAAAATATTACTTTGTTTCATGCGTCATTCTATTGTTTCTAGAATTTTAATATAATCTTCTGCCAGAAAAAGATTTAGTCCTTATTTAAGTAATCGATTCAAGTCACGCTTCAATACACTTGAGACTTAAATGCAGATTTTCAAGGAGTTTGATTTCCCAGGTCTTCACTTGCTGTTTTTATGGGGAATTTTGATTATCCTCTTTAATAAAAAGCTATGCGTTGCTGACGACTGGGATTTTCGATAATCGTTGCCACAGATTAATCTCGGAAAATGAAATATTTGAATTTGCTGAAAAAATTAATAGCTCGAAAAGTATTTGTCAGAAAATTGTTAGACAAACTTCGTTAGAAAGGTAAAAAATTGTATTTTTCTTGATATAAATTTCAAATCTAATGATTATGCCGTTTTTCAAACATTGAATTTCAAAAATTACCAAATTTCACAATGGAGTACCATAGCGAAATCTTCACGCGTAAAAAGATAATGATAACAGCCATGTGTTCTGACTGACGTATACTGGCTATAGAACGAGTCACAAATTATAGTAGCCTTACTATTGTTAAAATATAAAAGTGAATTATGATGCCACGAGTGCATGATTTATATTTAATTTTAATATAATATAGTATAATAATATTATCTTAGAAACAAGGTTTTGGAATTTTTTTTTCGAATGGGACTAATAAATTGGCCAATACTGCATATTATTTTGAGTTTAAAAGAGGAAAGGTGGGGGAGCGCTTTATATTATTTAGATTTCCTCAGGAACTTTTGGTCAGAATTGAAAGTTTAATATATCAAAAAGTCACAAATTAAATCGACATTAAATCGGCAATAACTATAACGACTGTCCTTCAGTTCGTTTCGATACATTTTTATTTAAAACTGTAAAATCATTCAACATTGATTTTAGGTATTTTTAAGGTTATTATCACGTGTCCGGGCATGGCCGGGCATATCAGCTAGTATTTAATAAATCCTGGTCTGATACTAAAGGCGATATTAAGGGCTCCTAAGGTGAGCGGTTTACTACAAAATATTTTATTTGAAGCAGTCACTTCAAAAACTATTTAAATTACATATTCAAAATTTTTCCGGAATCGACAAAAAACGTGTTACATAAAAAATACTTGATTTTTGAAGATTTTGTTTGTATTTCAATGAAATGGTTATCAGTTGTTTATTTTATGGTAATTAAAATGACGTAAGCGAATCTTTATTAAAAAATACGTAGGAACTAAATGACACTACAATACCAAGTTAACGATTAATCATATTTTTTTATCAGAAATATAACAAGTTGGAAATTGTACGTTAAACGTGACAAATGAGGTGCGTTCTTTTTATAACTAGTTTCACAATGTAAAAAAATCATCGTTATTATTTCAGTGAAATGAATTATATCGTCTGCTATGAGCGAAATGAGTCTGCCTTTTTTTCTTATTGCGTAAGTCACGTTTAGAAATGCGATTTTCTTTTCTACACCAGACAGCGCTGCAAAATTCACCATGGAAATCTTGCTTTGCGAATGATTACCTCCATGGTCTAATATTTTTATGACTCATAATGAAAGAATTTCCTGTGTTTATTTACTTTAATGGATTGAGATATTCGGCTGTTAACCTAATTTCCACTGATGTTATCTCAGAATCTATACATTTTTGAATGTAACTCATCTCTCAAGCAAACAATTTTTTTGTACAATCTTTGTAAAAATGTAACTTTTATGCAATTTTTTTCGAAAAATTTATTTTGATTAAAAATGGCCACATGGCATATGAAAAAAGAAGTGGTTTGTCCGTATTTGTTTTCCTCAGTCACATGACTTGCGCTTTTATTACATAGATTACGTATTATAGGATTAAATGTAATGAAGAAAACTTTTATCAATATCTTTTTAAGTTTTGCTTCGATTTTCGTAAAATTTGAAATGACTCGAAAAAAATCTGCAACGATAATATATATTAAATTTCAAACCACACATAACATTCGAATAACGCTAGAAAGTGTTTCATAAACTATACCGCGACGCATTATTTTCCCTTCTTCTATGTTTATTTATTTATTTATTGTTACTTTCTATAGATCCTATTTTATATTTAAGTTAAAATTCTTCATTCATTCATATCCTTTTTGTGGTCACTCTGTATTTTTGAAGTGTGTATTGTTAGCCTAAATTATATCGAAGGGGTGGGGTAACACATTAATGCAGTATAATTTATATGTATTATAGGGGACTCTGTATTTTTATTATAATCTCTATTTTAGAAAAACTTGTATCGAATTAGATTCATTAACATATTTAATTAAAACTCAACATTAACCTATCTCTTTCTCGAAAAATTTTTAAGTCCAATCATTAACATATCTCTTAATTAGTATTTTAATTTATTTCTTAGTTATTATTTTTTATAATTGATATTTTTCATTAAATACTCAATGAAGCATTTTAAAATTTAATAGATTTTAGTATGTATATATATATAACAAGGTGAGTAGCACCTATACAGGACTACACGGAAAGAATTCGCATACGTTAACGGTTTTAAGTAGCTAATTTCATGCATTTGCGAACAAAAATAACTTTAAAAAAATGTGTCAGAAACCAGCCTGTTTGGATTTGAGAACAGCCTTAAGAGCCTACGCTAGTCACGGGAAGAAACGCTCAAGCTAATGTTAAGTCTATGGGAAGGTTCTAGCGCGATTTCTCCCTCGCATTTTAATATTTTTAAATGCTTTTTTTACATAGGATAGCTGAGGTGAATCTCCAACGTTTTACCTTTTCTATTTTTCTTGCAGTTTTTTATAAGCGGGTATTTTCAATTTTGGAACCGGTTGGAACCGGTTCTGAAAGTGAAAGTACCTTTATATAAAATAACTGGAACCAAAATCGAAAAAGTAAAAACTAACAACGTTGGAAATTGACCTCAGCTATCCTATGCAAAAAAAAAGCATTTGAAAA
Source organism: Maratus michaelseni (assembly GCA_963931845.1). Taxonomy (NCBI): domain Eukaryota; kingdom Metazoa; phylum Arthropoda; class Arachnida; order Araneae; family Salticidae; genus Maratus; species Maratus michaelseni. The sequence continues at coordinate 259,030,596 of OZ007589.1, read as the reverse complement.
TATTAAAATGCGAGCGAGAAATCGCTCAAGAACCTTCCCATAGACTTAACATTAGCTTGAGCGTTTTTTCGCATGACTGATGTAGGCTTTTAATACACACATTTGAAATTCACTATTGCGAAGAGCGTCTGAGTCACAGTGAGTCATACGTGACAAAGGCGACAAGTAGCAAGGCTTAAAATCATTATTTAGTCTCTTCTGGTAAAACATGTGTGTTAAATAAATAAGTGAATCTTATTCGTAAAACAGTTTTCTTAAACCATTTAGAAATTTGTTATTTTTATTTATTATTATTGTTATTTAATTATTATCATTATTATTTAATAATAATAATTATTATTTGAAACAGTGTTCATTCTTTCAGTATGTGATAGAAAAAAAATGTCCGCGAATGTATTTATTTTATCTCTAACTAAATATCATTTCATTCGAAGGATCCCTGTAACTTTTAACTATTTTAATTTTTGTTTATGCACGCTATACTAAAAAAAAAAATGCATTATGTAGAACCTATATTATATTTCAATCCATTTAAGAATCCTATATGTTACGGCTATCAGTAAGGTAGAGCATTTTCGTGAATCCATTGGTTTTTTTTGTGAAATGGCTCAATGCAAATTACTTCAAGATATGAATCTCATGCGTTAGAAAATATAGATTCGAACCATTCCTCCATACTTCTACAGAGAAGAACATCGGGGGGAAATTTCTTAAGTCCCCTTATTATTTCTTAATTACCATTTTATTTAAATTTAAAACCACCATTCACCTTTAAAATTCTAATTGTGTACTCTAATAAAAAAAAAAAATCAAACTCCCTTCATTAATACTTTTAATGACTATATTTTTAATGACTATTTTTAATTAATTAATTATTTTTTTATAAATGATATTTTTAAATACTATTTTTCATTCACCTCTTACATGGAGTTCAAACCGCATACTCTTGTTCGAAAAAAAAAATATCGCGAAAATTCTTAAGTTCGATCATTAACATATCTCTTAATTAATATTTATAATTAATTTATTATTTTTAATTAATATTTCTAATGACTATTTTTAATCACAAACCACACTTTGAAAAAGTATTTCCCGTCAAAATACCCCAACATACTATAGTTCAAAACAGCATACTCTTATTCGATAAAAAAAATCTTATCTTGCCAAAAAATTTATCTCCTCTAAATTTTTATCTCCTCTACATTTTTACCCCCTCGCAATTTTACCCTCCTCTTAGAGTATAAACTCTCGGGAGGAGGAGGAGCAGCTGCTCTACTCCGTGCTCCTCCTTGCTCCTCCACCTGAGGTTGAATTGGTATTTTTTTCCCAGAAAAAAATTACTCTAAAAAATAATTTCTAAGTCCCCCAATTAAAATTAAAGGGTATAGCCAGGTTTCCTATTAAAATATGCCTTTGAGTCAACCAGATCGAGTCCTACATGAATCGATAGCCCTTCAATAGAAATGCGTTTTCGCCAAGTTTGAAGCATATATCTCAAACCCATGAGTAGTTATGACTCTTTACGTGCGTTTTGGAAAAAAGTGCATTGTGAAAAAAGTAGTGATCGAATTTTCCCGAAAAAAATCAGGGATGTGTAATATTAAAATACAAATAGTGGATATTATTTTCGGATTATTTTCTGTAAAATAACCAGTTTTATAAAAAATTTCTTGTTTTTAATTTAACTTTTTAATTAAGAATATATCGAAATTTTTCAGTGACCACCTTCATGATTTTACCAAAAATATTACGTGGTATAATGTATATTTAGTGTGAGTTTCAACTCTCTACGCTGGGTGGATCATAGAAAACAATTAAAAATATTTACCATGGGTGGGGGGAGTTGCAAGTTGCATGTGCTATTACAAGTTCATGCACAGTTCTATGTACAGCTTACGCATGTAGCTATGCTGTTGGTGGCAATCATCTGAAGGAAAGCATTTTGTTTTGTTAGTTGACAGTTGACTGATTTTGTTTTTAGTTTTCTGAGCAGTTTTACTTAACACATTGCTTTTCGTCTTTTAAATATGAAGCCCCGCCTATGGGCGTTACATTTGCTTTTTCCATTATTTAACAAAATTTTTTATCACCATGTGTTTCTATTATAAAAAGATGTATGTAATAGTGGTATTGTTTCTAATGGAACTATTAATATGCATAATACTCTAATTGTAAAAATACGAATTTTGTGTATTTTCTTTGAGAAATAATGTAACATATAAAACACAAAAGCACCGCCTATGGGCTGAATTACAGATCTCCAAAAGACGTGAATTCATGTCTCCCTTTCAGAGCCGGATTAACAACGGTATAATCTTCTACCAGTAAAAATTAAGAGAAATTTCGTTTTTATTCAAGACAGTAAATTTTTTTGTAACTAGAGCCTTTAAATTAGGCAAAAATGTCTACTGAAATTTACTGGTGGAAGTTTTCCCCGATTGTGTTTTCCTCAGTATGTTAACACTGTTTTCGATTAATCAACAACAGTCAAACTGAGCCGAAAACTATTTAAAAAATCCGTCAACTGTCAAATAACAAAACACAATTGTATCCTTCAAATAATTGCCACCAACAACATAACTACGTACGTAAACTGTACGTAGAACTGTGTATGGACTTGTAATAACACAGGCAATTTGCAACTCCCCCATCCCTGGAACACATTTCTAATTATTTTTCTATGATGCAATAATCTTAGAGAGTTGAAACTCACACCAAATATACATCATACATCATAGTATTTTTGGTAATAAAAACATGAAGGTGGTCACTGAAAAATTTCGATATATTCTTAATTAAAAAGTTCAATTAAAAACAAGAAAAAATTTATAAAACTGTCTATTTTGCAGAAAATAATCTGAAAATAATATCCACTATTTGTATTTTAATATTACACATCCTTGATTTTTTTCGGGAAAATTCGATCACTACTTTTTTCATAATGCACCTTTTTCCAAAACGCACAATAAGAGTCATAACTGCCCACGGGTTTGAGATATATGCTTCAAACTTGGCAAAAACACATCTGTATTGAAGGGCTACCGATTCGGTGCTGGTCCCACAAGGCAACTAAGAAGGAGATAAAAAAGGGGAAAATAGGGAAAAATACTTAAGATACAGATGACATTCTGAAAGACATCCATTTTGTTGCTTTGGGGTTAGGATGAGCTAAGGCTCGATGAGCTGGGTTTTAGCCCCCCCGTGGTGTCGGAAAGGACATAAATAGGCAGCTGAGATCTGTTTGTGATAAGGGATGGGGGGTGGGTTCGAATCAGGTGGTAATTGAACAAAGAGATTTTCTCCTTTATTCGTTATAAGAAAAACTTTTATAATTCGTAATGTTGCTATAGGAATTATAAAATTTTGTCGTGTGATACACAAGTAGGATCGTAAAGAGTTTTCCTGAGTATGAGTATTGTATTTTTTTAAGTATGTTAGAAATGCAATGCAGTAAGTTATTTCATAGACTCGTGAAAAGATGAATAATCAGGGCCGTACCGAAAGACCGCGGGCCCCGGTAATAGTTCCAATGCGGGACTCCACCATAAGCCTTATAAAATAAAACCTGCTTAGACGAAAACGTACGGGAAATTCCGTTTTAAATAGGTTTTTTTCGTATTAAAAGGTGTAAATGCATGTTTTTTTTTTTCTCCGTTTACAGAAGAATACCGTTACAAACAGCCTTTACTGTATTAGATAATAAATATATTGGATAGTACTTTTTTGGAAAATCTATATAGTATTTTCTAACAATTATATTATTTTTCTTTTACAGTATTTTACAGCAGTATTACAGTTTATGATGCATTGATAACACCTTTTCATATAAGGATTTTAAATAGAAATTTAAAATATTGAAAATATAATTAAATTTTAATGCAATTCATCACTTCAGATGCCGATTGCCTGACGCTATTGCAACTTTTGTTATTGTGTTTTAAAATTTAGAAAATATTTGTTCTATAAAACATAAATAAATAAATGTCTGCATCTTGGCTATGTGCGTTCTGCTAATTTTTAATAAAAGTTGGATTTTGTTTTGAACGTAAAATGCCTCCAGTCTCCTCCTAGCCAGTTCATAAAGACGTTCAAGCAACTTCTGACTTTTGAATTTTATTATTTATTAGTTATTTTAATTAATTTTTTTGTGTAAAATATACCAGTGTAGTTTTTCTGACATTTATTTAAAAACCAGTACCGAAGCCGGCCACCCTAGGAGACCCGGGCCCTGGTAACTTGTACCGACTCTACCCCCTCTTTACGGGTCTCTGAATAATATATACTTGAGAACACCTAATGAAAGGAAATTGATTAATTGTGATGCATCGCACTACACGTTACATATGAAATAAACTATAAATATACTTGAAATATTTCAAAATAATACTTTTTGATGGTAGTTAGTCTAAGACCAAAACGCTATATTCAGGTCAAAAGCCAACCGAGTCTCGTAATCACTCTTTTTGGACCGGACCAAGGCTTGGGCTTTACTTTTTTCTGCAGACTCGGACCGAGCCGGATCAGACTTCTTTATTTCCAGACAGAGCCGGACCTTGACGTTGACATTCTTAATAGAACTAAAGATCTGTACGAGAAGTCCGGCCTGAACCGTATTTTTTTTTTTAACCCGGTCCGTTATAAAAGTTAAAAACTCGGCCCGGCTCGTACAAAAATTATATTGGCCCGTCCCGGTATAAAAGTTAAAAACTCTGCCCGGCTCGTACGAAATTTTATCGGCCCGTCCCGGTATAAAAGTTAAAACCTTGACTCGAGCCCGATCCAGCCCTTACAAAAATTTTATTGGCCTGGCTCTGCCCGGTTTAAAAGCAAAAACATCGGCCCGGCCAGTACAAAAATTTCTTTTGCTCGGCCCAGTATAAAAGCTAAAAGATCAGTCCGGCCCGTGCAATTTTTTTTTTGTCCCGGTCAAGTACAAAAGCAAAAAGTTCGGCCCGAGACCGGCACGGCCCGTTCAAAATTTTTTTGGCCCGGGCCGACTGAATTTATACAAAACATGCCAATATTTCTGAAGGAATATTATTATAAAATTAAAATGATTCAAAAAGCACACATAGATTTTATTTTCACATCATGTTCAAAATGAATGGAATGTAAAATATCAACAACATTAATAACACAATTACATACTTAAACACGGATTAAAAAAATTTATTTGGACAATTGCATGAAAATGAAGGTTCAGTAATAGAAGAAAAATCAGCAAAGAAGGAATTTCCGTTATAAGCAGGTTCCATTCTTAGCACGTATATTGTCTGTGGTATATGTATTATGATCTTCTTGCACAGATCAAGACAGTTCTCCGTTTAAGACAGGTTCATTTTGACACGTTTAATTGCAGTTTTTTTTGTGTGTGTGTCTAGAAATGTATGCACTATTCTTTAAAAGGAATTTTAATTGTAGAATAAAGGACATTTAAAAATTTATTCTTTTTTTTTTTTTTTTTTAAATTGTTGTACCGGGTTTTATTTAACGGATTTTTGCACTGGTCTGAAAATATCGGCGCTTGCATACGTCCACGAAGAATGAAGTCCAGGCCCAGATCCACCAGTGGCTGAGAGGTTCTGCTCTCGAAGCTGGTAGACGGGAGGTGCTGGGTTCGATCCCAATCGCGCCCGTCGGCCTAATCGTTCGGAGTTTTCGTGGTTTTCTTCGAACCGTGGATTTATCCATGCGTAAATACGGGTTAGGTTCCCTTAGAAAGACCCCCACGAAGGGCACTCCCCCCGGGCCTATATCCCAAGTGCAGATAATTGGCCGTCAATAATCAACCCAACCCAACCCAGGCCCAGATTGGCCCGGTGAAAATAAATCCGGCCCTACAAGAGTCTTCAGAATATAGTTAACCCGTGCCCGGCACGAACTTGCAGAAAAATATTAAGCCCGGCTCGGAAAGAGTGAAGACCAGGCCCGAATCTCGTGAATAAGAGTTGGCCCGAGCCCTGCCTGCGAGCCGGGTTTCAGACCAGGCCCGGGCCTGAAGACCTCCAAGATGCACCAGCTGAAGTAAAAACGTATCTATAATTATCTAAACTTATCTTTAAAAGTCTATAACATTTTTTTTCTCTCATATTGGATTCTGTATAAGAAGATTTTTCTTTATAGCATTTTTCAAGTATGTAAATCTCCAAGTCATGGAATATGGATTACTCATAACTCAAATATTTGCATACAAATAGAGATTCATAAAAAATAAATATAGTTTACTTGGACACAGGCAGAAAAAATATCTCTGGAGGGCAGTATTTTGGAACAGATGTACCTGCTCTCACCCAGAAAAAGGAATTGATTAAAACAACAAAACATGTTTTGTTGAGCACATTTTGGTTGTTTTAGCAAAATTTTTAGTTGAAGTAAAAAAATTGGTTTTGTCGCTTGGACAAAAAAAATATTGTTAACACTCTTACAAAATGTTAACAAAATTTCATCAATTTTACTTAAATTAACAATTTTTTTATTTTTATTTTACAATAATTTTGTAATTCTAGCAAAATTTTGTTGTGTTTTGCAAAATTTAAATTGTTGTGTAGTAGCCACAACTCTCTCACGTAACTACATTTATTTGAGTTATATAGTTATATAATTAAAGGATTAACATAATTTTTGGATAATTAAAACTTTTTTTCATTGGGACGGACCAATGTAGTTTTAAAAATCCCCCTGTCCCATTTATTACTTTCTTCTATCTTTACAAGAAGAAAGTATTGGAATCATGAAAATTTTCGACTTCCGGTTTCCGACGGATTTTTAAGGTCCTGAACACGATTTGACTGTTTTTACAAAATGACTGTCAACGACTCTGTCTGTCTGTATGTGATAAAAATTTTGTGGGCGCTCTATCTCAAGAATTAATGCACGGAATTTAATAAAACTTTATATTCAGTTACTTCCTGATATAAGTTGATGCTGATTAGTTTTTGGTGTAAATCGCGCAACAGATGGCGCTGCTATGTTGCATTTTTTGCGATTTCTGAAAAAGCTCCATCTCATTTTCAGCAGTGAATTGCAATATTTACGCCTGTAATCTTTGAACGTAACTCGATTTATTTGACTTATATAGCTATATAGTTAAAGAATTAACATAATTTTTGTATAATTAAAACTTTTTTTCTTTGGGACGGACCAAGGTAGTTTTAAAAATCCCCCTGTCCCATTTATTACTTTCTTCTATCTTTACAAGAAGAAAGTACTCTGGTACTGGAAGAAAGTACACTGGTAAAATATAACAGTGAATTTTTATCCTACTTTTGCAGACGTAATTTACTGCTGAAAATGAATTAAAAATTAACTATGTGTTGCTTGTATTGTCGTCTTATGTTTGCCGCAGAAATTTGCGTGCTCCTGATGACATTTCCATCTTGTGCTGCGGTTGCAGCCGTTCCGACATATATAAGAGTGAGAAATGCCGAGCTCAGTTATCGTTCCTTGTAGCTCAGTGGTAGAGCCTCAGAGGGCTGTTCTGAGGACCCAGGATCGACTCCCGGCTTGGGTAATTTTCACTCTCTCGGTTTTCGCTTGAAAAAAAGCAGGATAAAAATTCACTTGTTATTATTCAAGGTTTACAGGCGCAATTCACTGCTGAAAATGAATTAAAAAATAGTTAAAATTGCATATTTAGATTGGTTCGTTTAACAAAAGGTTTTGTAGTATAAACAAAACAAGTTCGTAATATAACATATTTTATTATTTAAACAAACAAAATATATTTTGTTGAAAAAAGAAAATAGATTGTTAAAATAACACATAGCATATATCTATGTAACAAAAAGAATTTTGTTAATTCAAGTAAAATTGAACCATTTTACTTGAATTAACCAAACATTTTTTTGCTGACGATACAATTTTTTTTTTTTTTTTTTTTTTTTTTTTGGAATTGCAAAAAAAATCAACAATATTTTTGTTGTTGTTTCAAACAAAATTTTCATTGACCCATATTTAAACGAAAAGTTTTGTTGGGTCAAACAAAGTTTTGTTGATTCAACAAAACATTTTCTGGGTGCTTTTTTTTTTTTTTAAGAATATAAACATGAAAAATAGCTAAAATAAATATTTTTTGTCAGAACGCCTTGTACAAGAGAATTTTTAACCACATCATCGTAGAAATTTACTCGGGCCAATTAAGTTTTTGTACGGGCCAGGCTTGGGTCGAAATTTAGCATTTACACCGGGCCAATAATTTTTTATACGGGCTTGCCCAGGCTCGGGCCGAGCTTTTAGCTCTTATATCGAGTCAGACCAAAAACTTTTTGTACGGTTAGAGCCGGGCTCGCGCCGAATTTTTAACAAAGTTACCTAACCTCGGCCATAATTTTTTTTCTGCGGTCAGACTGGACCCAGACCTAGAAATTTCGGCCAGTGCAAACCTCTATATTTGGTTACGGACCTGTGCATACATTAGATAAAAAATTATAATATGACATTGCAATTAAAGCATTTTTGTGTCTTGCAAGTCAATGCACAATAATTAAAATTAAAATCAATGTATTTTGTATTTTAAATGTATTTTAAAAATACATGTATTTTGTATTTTGAAAATTGAAAAGTATTTTGTACTTTAGGTTCTGAAACCAATGTGTTTTGTATTTTGCATCGAAAATTGTTTTCCGATGTATTTTGCCCTTCTCTGAGTCTCATGCATTTACTGTGCAATGTGAAATTGTTAAGCTCTGCAGAAACACACGTCGGAAAAGTGTACACCCAGAGAAAAGTTTTGTTGAATCAACAAAAATTTGGTTGACCCAACAAAACTTTCCGTTTAAATATGGGTCAATGGAAAATTTGTTTGAATCAACAAGAGTAATATTGTTGATTTTTTTTGCAAATCCAACAAAAAATTTTGTATCGTCAGCAAAAAAAATGTTCTGTTAATTCAAGTAAAAATGTTTCCATTTTACTTGAATTAACAAAATTCTTTTGTTGAAAGTTTTCTCAAAATAAATATAATTATCTGTTACTTTAAGAGTTCTTTTCAGTTTCGGCAACAAAAACTTTTGTTTAAAGAACAATTATTTTGTGTAATTTTAAGAATTTTCTTTGTTTTAACAACAAAAGGTTTTTGTTACATGAACAATTTCAATATTTACTTTAAAATTATTTTTGTATTAGAACCAATCTAAACTTAACTATTTGTTTAGGTAAATTTTAATTCATTTTCAGCAGTGAATTACGCCTGTAATCCTTGAACAATAACAAGTGAATTTTTATCCTGCTTTTTTTTTTTTTTCAAGCGTAAACCTACAGATTGAACAATGCCCCAAGCTGGAAATCGAAACCGGGTTCTCAGAATAACGATGTCAGACTCTAACCACTGAGTCAAAAGGAACGATATCCAAACTCGAAATTTCTCACTCTTATATACGTCTTAAAGGCTGCAACCGCAGCACAAGATGGAAATGTCATCATGAGCACAGGGCCCACTTAACAGGTTGACGGACACTTGCGGCTATAGCCGTCAAGGCGAAGTTCACTATGTGGCTATGTGGCATGACGGCAATAGCCGTCTAAAACGAAACGGTCGTTTTTAAACACTTACGGCTATAGCAGCACAAATGTACATTTACCGGCGTACAAGTAGAAGCCCAGTGTCATGTTTTGGAAACAATTTTTTAGGTTGAAGTTCGTTTTCCACCTGTTATACGAGCTGCAACTTCAGTATGCACGTGCAGAGTGGCTAGTGGTCAAGGGAAAATACATTTAAAAAAATGATAATTACCAGTATATTCTTATAGAATAATTCAAATTCATTATTTGATCGAATAATCAAGATAAATTTTTCTATAAGAATATACTGGTGTTTATCACTTTTTTTTACTGTATTTTTCCTTGACCACTAGTCACCCTGACGTGGTTGTGAAGGAAGTAGTGCAACCTAACTAAAGGTGCTGAATTAATCAAAATTAAGTTTATTTAAGCAGAAAGAGTAAAACTATACTTCTAATATTCTAAAAATTACAAAAATATATAGTGTCAATTTTCGAACGTCACTTGTTCCTACTGTCCGTCAATGTGTTAAGACATAAAAGTAGGGAAAGCCCGACGTTACTCTGGGGCCCCCCTCTACCAATTGCTTTGTTATTTACTAAATCCATTTTTGGTATGGATAAAAGGGTTAAATATGAACTGTATGATGAGGGGTGAACCTAAGAACTCTAAGATGAGGTTAAATGGACAAGTTTATCATACTATAAGATGAATACGAAATTTATATATTAAGTTTGAATGACGCGAACATCTCAATGAGTATTACTAATTAAGCAAAACAATGGAAAATTATCAAATTCTACGGAAAAAAGCCGATTTCTTAAGAATTTTTTAAACTATAAGATAAGATAAGGTTATCATCTTATAAAAGGAAATTTAAACTTATATTTTAGTTTAAGAACAATCATCACATTAATGAGTACTAATAATTAGACAAAACAATACAAAATATCCTTTTTAAGGGGGAAAAAAAACCTATTTCTTAAGAATTTTTCAACTGTAAGATGAGGATATCAAACCATAAGCTGAAGATAAAATAAATATATTAATTTTGAATGATAAACAACTTAATGAGTTTAAATAATTAAACAAAACAATGCAAAATACCAATTCTAAGTAAAAAGTTGATTTTTATATTCTAAGATGATATAATCAAACTGTAAGAAGAAATGTAAACTTATATATTAAATTTGAATGACACACACCTTAATAAATATTAATAATTAAATAAAGAAAATTATCAATTTTCAAGAAAAAATATGATTTCTTAAGAATTGTCAACTATAAGATGAGAATATCAAGCTATAAGATGAAATTTAAACTTACATTTTAGTTTTTGAATGACGAACACCTTAATGAGTATTAAAAATTAAGCAAATTAAAATATCAATTTCCAAGAAAAAATGCTGACTTCAGAAGAGTTTTTCTACTGTAAGATGTCGTTATCAACTTATAAAAGGAAATTTTAACTTATATTTTAGTTTTTATATAACAGACACCTTAATGAGTAGTAATAATTAGGTAAAAACAGAGGAAAACGGCTGATTTCATAAGTATTAATGCTGTAGAATAAAATATCAAATATATTTTAGTTTTTAAATCCCAATATATATAGAAAATATTCAAAATTTGAATGATTTTTAACGAATTGATTGATTTTTCTATGCAATAATAGGATTTCCGTAATTTTATTATTTATATACTTGATTTAATTCTGTTTAGACTGGACATAACATACATTTTATAATATTTAAATCTGTATTAAGGGCTTACATGCAAAGTAAACGCACCTGTTTTTTCATTCCCAACACCAGCATCTATGAGGGCGGCAATAATTCACCCCACATTCTAGGAATAGTGGGGAATGACAAAGGCATTATGATGTCAGGGTTTTTCTCTGAAGAGATGTAAATATCATTCGTTATTAATGTTTACAAAAAATCCATGTTGGGAGATAGATATGTGCTATATTTTAATAAAGTTTACCCTCCTCCTTCTTCTTAATGAGTATTAATAATTGCACAAAACAAAAGTAGATATCGATTTTTAAGGAAAAAAGGTGAATTTCTAATAAAATTTACGCAAGTTTTCAATATGATTGTACACTAAGACATATGATTTTATCTGTTAAATGATCTTAATAGGGAGAAATAGTGAAAAGTATTTACTTTTCGATTACTTTTACGAGAACATTTAATAGCAATTATATAAACTCCTGTTTACATCACTAATTTACATATAAAAATAAGGATTTACATGATAAATAAATAATCTTAGCTTATACTTAGTAATTTTCATGCAATTTCAATGATTTCACCATGTTTTTTCATCAGTTTTATATATAATTAGTGATTTTCAATAGTTTCCATGATAAGACTAAAGCTTTTCTATCATAGAAATACCACAACTTTTAGTTATAACCTTCTTGAACTTTTATTTGAAATCATGTGAACTTATTGAACAATTAGCCTACTTCAAAGTTTGAATATTTTCGATGTATTACGATTCAAAAACTAAAATATAAGTTTATTTTTTTATCCTACAGGATTAATACCTAATATTATACTTATGAAATCAGCATTTTTCTTCTGTTTTTATCTAATTATTAATACTCATTAAGGTGTCTATTGTATAAAAACTAAAATATAAATTAAAATTTCCTCTTAAGTTGTAACGACATCTTACAATAGAAACACTCTTCTGAAATCAGCATTTGTTCTGAAAATTGATATTTTCATTTGCTTAATTATTAATACTCATTAAGGTGTTCGTCACTCAAAAACTAAAATGTAAGTTTAAATTTCATCTTATAGCTTTTTTATTCTCATCTCATAGTTCACAATTCTTAAGAAATCAGCTATCTTCTTGAAAATTTATATTTTCCCTTGTTTAATTATTAATATTTTTTAAGGTGTACGGCATTCAAAATTAATATATATGTTTAAATTTCTTCTTATATAGTTTGATAATCACATCTTAGAGTATAAAATTCATTTAAAATCAACTTTTTTCCGTAAAATTTGTATTTTGCATTGTTTTGTTTAATTATTAAAACTCATTAAGTCGTTCATAATTCAAAATTAATATATTTGTTTAATCTTCATCTTATGGTTTGATATCCTCATCTTATAGTTGAAAAATCCTAAAAAAATAAGGTTTTTTCCCCTTAAAATGGATATGATAGTTTTCATTGTTTCGTCTAATTAGTAATACTCATTAAGATGTTCGTCATTCAAAAATAATATATATGTCTAATCGTCAGCTTATGATTTGATATCCTCTTCTTATAGTTGAAAAATTCATTAAAAATCAGCTTTTTTCGGTAAAATTGATATTTTCCCATTGTTTCGCTTAATTAGTAATACTCGTTAAGGTGTTTTGTCCTTCAAATTAATATATATGTTTAATATTCATCTTATAGTATGATAATCTTGTCCATTTAACCTCATCTTAGAGTTCTTACGTTCACCCCTCAGCATACAGTTCATATTTAACCATTTTTCCGTTATGGGGCGCTCGAATCGGATTCGGAGGTGGGACGAGCGGAGGTTGGACGGCAGGCGGCATGGGAGGTGGCGGTGCTGCCTTCTAGAGGCGGGACGCTCCCTCGGTCCCGGCTCCTAAGCCCGAACTCTCGTTTTCCTACTACTAGTGTTGTTTCTCATTATTTATTTAGTTTTTTTCCGAGAAAATCGTGTTTATAAATATAATTTTAGTTGATTAGTAAATAACTAGTAAATAACATCAAAGACGTACTTTTATGAATTAAGGAAAGTAAGTATTTTCTTAAACGCAAATTATAGATAATTTTGTGAGTTTCTAAAAGGGAATATTTCGAGTATATCTTTGTTTGTTTGTTTAACAATATATATATATATATATATATATATATATATATATATATATATATATATATATATTGAACCACATACAACATTGTACTCTTTAACTCTTTCATTATTATTGGGAAATATTGTGTTATAATTCCGCATTTCTTTTATTTTTTTTTACCAAACATATTTACAATAATTCAAATTTTGGATTGTTAGAACATTTTACGCTACTCCTTGGAGTTCAGATTAAAAAGAGTCTAGTTAACCCCTTGGGGACGAGCGACACGTATACTTGACGCATAAGATGCTCAGAATCCTCGATTATTCCCACCAGTTATTTTTTATTGTAAGCTTTGCCTTGTGTAATCCTAGCATTTCTGCGATTCAATTAGCGAAAATTTCTGTTTTCAAAAACCGGTGGTAAAAGATTAAAAATTCTGTAAAGGACGCTCGTCGCGAAGGGGTTAACTGTAAATTGCTTATTTTTTAATTTTCTAAATTTGTCATAAGAAAAAAAATTAATTTCCCTTTTTAAAATATCTACAGAAATTAATTTAAAATTTTCTTAATAATTCCACATTTTCTTGTAATGTTAAATTTTTAATAAGATAGTAAATTTTACAAGAAATGCTCATTGTAAAAAATAAATTATTTTATTTTATTTTAAAAGTTTTTAAAAGCGAATATATAATTTTGGTTACGTCTGTCTGTAAATGGAATTTTTGTTCTTATTTCTCTAAATATATTTATGCCTCTATTTGGTAACATTTAAATATATCTAACGGTTATATAGAAATAAATACGTGCATGAAAATATAGATAAATTATGTATAGCTGCCAACATCCCTAATTCTTTCAAAGTAAAATAAACATGTTTTGAATTAGAAAATTTAAGTAATAAAAAAATAATAAGTGATTCGTGTTTGATTTCAATTATTGCGTAAAATGTCTGGTTCAAAATATGTTATTATTATTATTTATTTTAATATATCGGAAGGTAGATGTATGTACAATACAACTGCTTTTTCACTTTCCCGGAATTCACGTTTTCTCGTAATTTATACTTATTCTTTACCACTCTTCAAAATGTCTGAACATTGCCCGATTACGACAGAGGCTAACTTCCACCAGTATTTTAATAAAAGATTTTCGCCTCATTTAAACGCATTCTTCATAGAGGAATTCTTTCGCGTTAGAGCTTCTCCCTCGCGCCTCATTCGCTGGGCTGGAGCTCGCCTCTCACTCATTGGTTTGTGCGCACGTGATGTCGTATTTCTGTATCTCTACACTCAGTGAACAAAACTTGCTCGCATGCTTTGGAGTGCAGATTTTTGACGTGTTTGGAAGTTGGGTATCTGGTGTTGTAGTCTCGTAGAATTTTCATACAGCTCTTTAAGATCTATTAAACGAGGTAGTGAGCCATCGGTAAGCCTGAGAGCTATAAGTTTATACCTGTGGGAACTGTTACTGCATCGCTCTTATTCATAAATAAACGATTTGTCTGGAAATTGGCTGGTCTTTACTGGAGAAACTGTTCTGATGTTTTTTCATTACCGCTTCGTCATGATTATTGATATCGACTGCAACATTCTATATCTTTAACAAACTGCCATTTTCTCGTGGAATATTACATATCGTGGTATCTCATCTTCGTAAAAACGCCATATATATATATATATATATATATATATATATATATATATATATATATACATATACAAAGACGCACAAAGTAATCGGCAGTACCGCAGCAACTCTATTTCTTGCTGGTGCAAAAATGTTTTCTATCAATTACTCATGCAGCGATAGTGATAACTGATGATGTCCATGGAGCGCTTATTCGACTTAGCACCAGGTGTAGGAGTATCAATTTAACTTATGTTCTTACAATGATACTCCGGCAATGTAATTCGGTATACTCCGGCAATGTAATTCGGTTACATTATATAATCTGTGGGTGATAATTCTTTGAAATATATTTTAACAACGTTATACCACATCAAACATAATGACATTTATGTACATTATTGAGATGCTCCATAACATATTTACAATAGAAAATGATCTTAAACATCTCATAACGCTTATACATATTTTTTTAAAACACGTTATACCTTATGAATTGCGGTAGGTGATTGGTTAAAAGCCCTTTTAAGGTTGTTATCCAATTCAAACTGGCTGCTTTATGACACATTCCTCAATTCTTTTTTTTTCTAAACGCGTAAATTTGACTTAGTGTATTTACTTTTCTGAAACAATGAAATCGAAAATCAATTTCAATTTTAAGATACTGGTAAAGGATATTTTAGAAAATGTCATGAAAGTTGTCCTTTCAAACCAAAATTCCGAACTGGATAAATGTCGTCATGAGACAACAATAGTTTATAACTCAAGATGTAATACATGTGCCGAAAAATAAAAATGCTACTATACTTCAAATCAATTCAACAGTCACATCTGCCAATAGCATGATTTTACGTTTAAAAATGAGTACATAAGTGTGTCAGAAAATTTTGCATTCTAAACTTAGAAAAGCCGTTAGACTTAGAAAACTGTCTAATTTAGATATTCAACTATTTACAGCTTTATTAGAAAGAATCTTTCCTGATCTGGTAGTTGTTCTGTTTAATCTGCACAACAGTTTAGTGAATGAAAAAGCAGAAAAACTGACTTGTGTTCAAAATTTTCCAAAGAAAAAAAAATCAATTTTAAAATTTAGTTGTATAAAAGAAAAAATGTCTCGATACTTGATATTGAATTGTTTGTGTTTTGATGAATGTAAAAAGCAAATTGTTTCTGTTTGCAATTAATTTATCTTCAATTTTGTTATGTAAGTGAAAAAAGAAGGAAAAATACATGTAGAAAAATGTGTTATAAAGTTTTCATGTTAGGTACAATGTTTTAGTTTCTGATATATGATACACTGTAAAACATTTGTGTAAGTTTACCATGGTTTATCTGTGTAACATTACACAAATTCTGGAGTAACCCCTTCTGATTATTTAAAAACACACATCGCCGGTGAAACGTTTCACAGTGCTGTGTGAAGATACCGTTCTCCGGAATAACGGATGACGTAAATTCCAAACGCATGCGCAATGATAAATATTCTCACACGTGACAGGCGGGAAATGAAGAAACGAGGCAGAAACAAATGCGATAACGTGAAGGAAAGGACGCTGTTGCAAGTTACTAGTCGCCATTTCAGGAAGAAACTTAAATATTAAGTAAGTTGTCATTTTCTTAATATTTTTTATGCAAAATATAGAGTATTTTAAGGGCCTGATTAATGCACGGGCCTCGGCCCTGGGCCCACAAATTATGTGGCTGATTATTTTTTTTCCTTAATCAAATACTTTTCAAATAATATTGTTTATAATATATATATTGTTTTCAAATAATTTGTTATATCTCCCCCCCCCCCCCTGTGTGACGTCGGGCTTCCCCTATATGTAAGTCCTAAGCGGGCGGGCCCTTGATTACCAGACTTTTAGGGAAAACACAATTTTTATGATTTTGGATAAGGCGAGTTTTGAAAAAGACGTCTTTATTTATTCTGCAACATAAACTGTGGATCATAGATGTTTGTGAATTATACAAATGCTTATTTGAGAAAGTGGACGGTAATTCATTTTCTTGATTATTCTTGTAGGTTAATTTTTTTTTTGTAAACTTGAAACTTTCACCCAAACAACTTTGTCAACTCATCAAATAAACCTACTTTTTTTTTTTTTAAAGTGTCGCCGGGAATGGGGAGGTAGGGGGGGATGTTCCGAAGTTCCACTGTTTTTCAGGGAAAATCTTAATGAACATGCTAAGAGCTAGCTTCACTTAATAAATTTATATATTCTATATTTTCTTTCAAAATTTGGATGTGTTTGTTTTGGTAACTGAATTTTATATACTCACGGCCATTTACAAAATTTATTTTTAAAGTTTTAAGACCAATGTACATTATTATTATAAATAAAAATTTAATTGTAAATAACAGAAAAAATATGAATCGAACTTTAATTGTAAATAACAGAAAAATATCAAAATTCCAGTAATTGACACCCCACAAAAAAGAAAATAAATATAATTGTTTTTATGACTGTATTTAGTACCAGAATTTAATGAAAACATTCTAATAAAAAAAATAGTTATATTAAAGTAAATTTACCAATTATGATATCAATGATTATCACAATATCAGTATTTTAATTATTTTAGATAGATGTTTTAAAATACTAAATATCAGGGAATTACAGTTGTCAAATTGAGAGAGAGTGGGGGGGGGGGGGGGGTGATAACAAAAAAAATCTGAACAAAAAAAGTTTTGGAATAGTTTTACATAGATTCGTATAATTCCCACTATTTTTAACAGTTAAATTCCCCGAAACTACTTGATATATTATTTGTTGTAATTAGTATTACAAATATAAAAGAAATTTTTCTGCGGATTGAATTTTTTAAATAATAAGTAAAATAATTTTTAAAAAAATTGTAGAATTAACGTTCGAGGCCACTGATCTGCAGATTTACTAGTTTCATTGCTACTATAAATTTAATTAAAATTATTATTATTATTATTATTATTATTTTTTTTTTTTTTTTTTTTTGGTCGGAGGTGAATAAGCAAACATTTAAGACCTGTCCTGGCCACAGATTGTCATTATTTCTTATGGTCAGTGGTTGAGAAAAACTATTTTTTGTAGCAAACTATCACTACACATACCTTTCAGGTTAAGAGCTCTGAATCTTTCGCACTTCTGCAGATGTCTGTTTTTTTTTTTTTTTTTTTTTTTTTTTTTTTTTTTTTTTTTAAGAAAATCTACCCCCTCCCCTCCCCCCCCCCCCCCCCCCTTCAGCAGCACACAAAATTTAAATTTTTTATTGTAATAATCAGTCATCTAAAATCAGTGGTCGCCAACCTTTGGAATCTCACAGACCAGTAAATTTATAATTTTTAGTTCTGCGGATCACCATGATGATATTTTGTGGAACATAAAATAGTACTTGTGTACTATAACGGTCAGAGAACTGCCATTTTTTAAAGAAATAAAATGTATCTGTTTAATATCTAACAAAATTCTTATTTAATCGCAACATAAATCTTTAAAGGTTATTTAATTGTAATAAAATTTGTTTACTTGTTACAATTTAATTGAAGCTTATCTAAGTATTGCATATTTAGTGTAGGGGAGACCGGTACACACTAGACCTATGGACACAGTGGACTACCCCCTAATTATTTATTTATTAAAAAAAAATTTAAGCTTCTCTTCTATCCTAATAGACAACAGCACTGCACTGATTATTTATGGCCTTCAGAAAATATGTTTAGCTCAGATTGAAATATTTTATCCTGATGGGTTGTTCTGAGCTTCTAAAAATAAAATTTTTCATTATCATATTTTATTTTTTTAGTAATTAAAGGTTGTAGATAAATAAGGTAAAACAGCCTTTTTGCAAAGCTCAGATACTTCTTTTTTATTTAACTTTAAAGTTAATATGTTTAAAAGAAAGCTATAAACAAATATTAATATGATTATTTATTGAACTTCAATATGAGGCACAATGTACCACCCACTCCTGGGGCATAATGGTCCACAATCCACTCTGCTCCTGTAATGCAGAATGTTCAAAATATTTAATAATTGCTTATTTTCTATTAAGAAATATTGTTTTAAAGTAGTATTTAACTGTAAAATAAAGTAAACAAATAAAAATAACAATTTATTTAACATAGTAAGAAATATTTTGTTTTGTATTTACTGTCTTTGATAAATATAACTGTAGTCTAATTGGTGATAATTATATTCAAGTAAAATTCAATGCAAATGAGATGCAAATTGAATGGAAATCAGTTTATTTTCCCCGAAACTGTAGATGAATCTGCTGTTGATGTCAAGGATATTATAATGTTGCTCCCTCACCCAAAAGTATTTCAGGAAAATTCCATGCTCAATCTTACTCATAATCATAAGTATTTTGGAATTTCATTTGCAAATTTTAATGTGTGCTGATTTTTTTTGTACTTAAGTAATAACTTCAACTAAATTGCAATTGTTCCTGTATTAATCTGTTATTATTTTCAAAATATAATTATTCTTGTTTTTGTTTCAAAATGTTACTTGTAAATTTATATTATTATTATGTTATTTTGCGGGCAAAGGGGAAATAAAAAAGAATTAGATTAATGAAAAATAGATTTATATTGTATTTCAGATAATACCTAACAGCGGTCCACTGTGCCCCGGTGGGTGGGCGGTCCGCTTTATGGGTGCATATAAAAAAAAAAATTAAAAATGTATTGAAAACTACGTTTTGAGAAAATTATGCTGAATGTATAAAGGTTTAAAGAATATTCAAAAATATTTTCATGCAGATCAGTTTACCTGTTACAGAGAAGAAAAAAAATTAACTGAAAAAGTGGTCCACTGTGTACCAGTCTCCCCTAATATTTGCAGAGTTTCCCCCAGGTTTAAAAAAAGGCAGGGTGCTGCTGGTGAGAAAAGGGCACTATTTTATTCTTAAGGGCACTTTTTGGATTCTTAAAGGCACTTTTTTTTAATTGTTAAAAGGTATTATTTTGAACTAAAATAACTTCTTTAAAAACACCATAATTTTTTTTTTTTTTTTTTTTTTTTTTTTTTTTTTAAATGCGCTAGGCCTTTCGAAAGATCTAGTTCTTTCCAAGGAGGGTGCTAATTATTTTATGAGGGGCAAGAAGGGTGCTATTTTGTAAAGAAAAGGGCAGGCAGGGTGCAGCACCCTTCTGAAACTGTCTGGGAGAAACTCTGATATTTGCTCTAGTTTGTTTTCAAATAATCTGATTGGTTTTGGCTCGAATGATGTTGCTGAAAAACAGAAAGTGGTCAAGTTACTATTTTATTTGCTGTGACAAATAAAAAGTCTTGTTGCACAAATGTGTTTTTGAAAACTAAATTAAAATGTTCATTGCTTTTTTTCAGCAATGGGTGCTCATTTTTTATTTAGCATAATAAGAAACAAATAATATTTGGTAAACGTAATTATTATAGCCTGTTATTATTTAAAATTTCAAAACTAAACATATCTTAAGATTCATAAATATAAGAATTTCTTGGAATAATATATTTGTTTTAATATAATTAAAATAAAAAATCAAATATATATTCAAATGTAAACAATAAAATTGAAAGTAAAGATATTGAAACAAAAAAGGCAGCAAGAAACTTTTTTTAAACCATTTTTTACAGAAAGTTACTGCTATTTCTTTAAACATTAATTCAATGAAAATTTCAGTTTAATCCTTGCTTCTCCTGGAACCATAAATTAAACGATAATTAAATCAACAGTTTAAAAATATATATAGTACAGTAGATTCCCTCAAATCTGCATAACTTGAAACCAAAGATTGTGCAGATTTTAGAATTTTGCGGATTTCTGGTCACTGTTTTGTTTACATTTTTTAAACAGTCATTTGAATGTAATAATGCACTGTAAATTATAATGAATGCTTACAATAAAGTAAAATATTAAAATAATTAAGTAAAGTAAGAAAATTTAAAACATGATTAAAATTTTAAAGGTAAAGGTCAAGTACACAATAATACATAACTAAAAATAGGCATAATAACGATGAGATTTTTTTTCTTTTAATTATTCAATGAAACTTGCCTGATAAAGTTACACTAATAATTTACATAAAAATCATAAAATAAAAGTTTTATTTCATGCTTAGGCAAACTTAATATCCAAAAGTTCTCGATTAATACATTAATTTATTTGGTAAAAAGATCACAATCACCACTGAGAACAGCACTGTCTTGAATTTTTTTTTCAGAAATAAAGTTATACTTCCTTGATGAGAAAGCATGTTCAGCCAATTAATAAGAATTACATATTAAAATGTACATGGAATGATATAATCATTTAAAAAATCCTGAATTTTTTCCCTACATCTCAACTGTAAGTTTCATTGTTTTCATTTGTAATGATGTGCAGATTTTAGGGAGTCTACTGTATTCAATTTTATCGAAGCAGTCTTTCATTTCTGAACAAGGAATGTCATATTTTTCATTACTTGCTAGATACAATTTCCAAACAGAAATCTAAATTACTGAAATATACAACTAATACATCAATGTTTCATAAAATAAAAACTAATCATTGGTCAATGTGTATTTTGATTTGTGTATTTAAATGTAACACATATGCAAAAGAGAAATAATAACAAATAATTAACAATAATCTTCAAAATTGTATAATTTACATGACTTTTAATCCCAAACTTTGGAGATTAGAGGGAATGGAATTGATTTATATAAATAGACCCTTTCTAACTACTATTAAATACTTTAATTTTTAAAAATGAAAGTACATTGTGAAAATATTTGCATAATTTATTGTATAAAATTACCCTATATAAATAATATTCAGATTTTTATATTGTTTTAATGTTAGTCTCATTCTAAGTCTTTTTTTCTATGGAACAACATGTTGTAGCAAAACACTAGTTTGGATGCTTTCTGTTCTTCAAGTTTGTTTTGCAATTAGGAGTGGATAAATCCAAAATTGGAAAATATCGCACAATTGATGCTGAACTGCATGGACTGGAAACTGGAATGCAACTCCATGAGCTGTATAAATTAACTTGTTATATTGGTTTTTTAAGCTTTCCCACCTACCATTGCAGGTACAGCTTAATAGAATCCAAACAAAGAAAAAATGGTACTTTTCGGTTAGCCGGGTGCCAATGATTTATGTACATATATAAATAAATAAATATATATGTAAGTATATATATAATATATTTTCATACATATAAGTGTATATATATATATATATAAATAAATAAATATGTAAGTATATATATAATATATTTTCATACATATAAGTGTGTATATATATATATATATATATATATATATATATATATATATATATATATATATATATATATATATATATATATATATATGTGTGTGTGTGTATATACATATATTTTCGGTTAGCCGGGTGCCAATGATTTATGTACATATATAAATAAATAAATATATATGTAAGTATATATATAATATATTTTCATACATATAAGTGTATATATATATATATATATATAAATAAATAAATATGTAAGTATATATATAATATATTTTCATACATATAAGTGTGTATATATATATATATATATATGTGTGTGTATATATACATGTATATGTATGACTGGTGCCCGGCTAACCGAAAAGTACCGAAAAAAGGCTACCTGTTCTTTGCTTGCAAATGCACATTCTACAAACTAAGGATTAAGGCTAGGCTTACAGCTACAAACGTGAAATAACATGCTCAAAAAAGAAGGGGTGCAGGGACTTTTTTATAATTTATAAAAATAAAATTTAACATAAACATTGTTCTAAATGATTGAACTGAATTTAACATAATAAAATTGAAGATATTAGATATGTAAATATTGAAAATAACAAACCATCTTCTTTTAAGTTATTGATTTAAAGAATGTTTAATTATATTGGTTTCATATTATAATTCATTTAATTACTCAGAGAACATTTGTGTTGCATATGTACAAAAACAAACATTTAGAAATTAAAAATCTAGGTAACTTATGATCAGTCATTGAATAATGGCCACTTTAGCTTTACACAACCTCTTTTTTTTTTTATAAACATAAATTAGATAAGGGATTAGATTTTAACATAAATTAGATTGCGTTTTTTTCTGTGGCTTTATAGCTCAGCATGTGTCTTTACTATTTTAAAAACTAATGATAAATTATTTAATCTTTTTCAGCTGGATATAAGTTGCTTCATTCATGGAGAAGGAAATTCAAGAGGGACTGCATATTTAATTCTTTGCATAATCAAGAAACTGATGCAGCCAGAAAGAGCTACATGAAGTGCAATAACAATGGTATTTTTAAATTGATTTGCATATGTCTGTGTTAAATATTTGTTTAGCATTGTTATATGTGACATATTACATGTTGCTACATTGCATGACACTACCTTCATAATTCTAATTAGGCACTATAAATTACATAGACTGTGATTTAAATATATATATATATGCATATATATATATATATATATATGCATATATAAATAAATGTTTGAAGTGTGTTTTGATTTTTATAGTGCGAAATAATCTTACAAATTCAGATTTTCTTTCATATGTACTTTTGTCTGGCAAAATCAAAATAAGAATATTGTTTTTCTGATATTCCTCGCTATCATGATTGCTTAGCTTATACATTTTTTTTTTAAAACCGTATCTTGCCCAACTTTATCTTCTGACTGACTGTACATGATTTAAGATTTAATTAATATTCAAGTTTTGTTGTACATGTATTTATATTAAATAAATTACTTTACACTTTAAATTCCTGAGTTTTTTTTTTTTTTTAAACCCATTTAAACACTATTGTTTTTATGCGTTTGTTTTACAATTGTGGCCACTGGATTTTTTGGGTTTAGAAGCCAGTGACTCCTTCCAAATTTTGGAAACCCAAATTTGGGATGCACCTATAATGCCCAGCCAGTAGTGCTGCAATCGACAGAATATTTTCCAACTTCTCTTTTGTCCACTCAAAAATTCGAAATAGGTTGACAATAAGTAATGTTTCCGAACTTGTTTTTTGGTATGGAATGCTGAAAAAATAATTATTTTGTAATGATGATGATGGTGATGAAAGTGCCGCTTAATGTTGAATGTGTAATTTCTTATGTTATTAAAATATTTAATTTTTTAAAAGAAATTTAAGATTTCACTTATTTGAACACAATATATTAATACATGTACTCACTACTATTGCTTATATTTTGCATCTCTGAATTATTGCATTATGCTGATTGATAGGTTGATACATCTTATTTTAAAACTAGAAGTGTTTATAATTTCTGTAGATTTTGCAATATTGTTAATTTATTGCAGCATAAAAATCAGACTAACAATAGCTTTTTTTCAATTAATTTTTTTTTTTTTTTATGGTGAAATTAATAATTTCTCAGTTATTTAGAGTATATTAAGTTACCATCATAATGCATTGTACTACTATTCTGTGATTGTTAATTTAAGATAAGTAAAAGAAATAAAACATGCATTTATAATTTTTTTAATTTATGATTTTTTGCCAGGACGGTTTTTACCGCAGTTTTTTCCACCTGCAGCACAAACTTACCAACCCTGAACTAAATAATAAATAAAAAAAATTAAGTTTAAAGTAATCAAATTGTATTACAATAGCTTATAAATTATCAAATTTATAAAGATTAAATTAATGGTAAATAAAGTAACATACATATCCTAAAGAAAAACCTAGTATTGCAAAATTAAAATTGACTTTTCAACGTTTCTCGATTGTTACTTATTAAATTAGCTCACATGTTTATGTTAATGGAAGTTCATGGAAATTGGATACTTTTCTTAAAGGTTCAAATCAAGCTGTAATATGTATTTTCTAACAATAATACATCAAAAACAATATCAATACATTATTATATATTATTATTTTTAATAGTGGTGTACCGAGTAGTGCTTTGGCCGCGTACCGAGTGAATACCGAGTAATTGTGTTTCAGAAAGAATCACTGATTTCGAACATGAAGTGTGCTTAGTGGTAACACTTCTATGTGTGTGTGTGTGTGTTTATATATATATACCTATTTATAAACATGCATCTTGAGCATATAATTTAATCATATTTTATAAAATTAACTTCAATTTTTGAAATTTTATTTATTGTGGACCTTTTAAAGACAATTTTTGTATATTCAAAAATTTTAAAACAGTAACATTATTTAAAATTTATATATATAAAAAGAATTGATATATAAAAAGTTCAATTAACCAATATGAAATTAAAACTGATTATTCAACACAACTTTACCCATTTGTCATTTTGATACCTGAAATCTGTCTATCAAAAATGGTTTTTGCTTGCTGTAACAATACCTTTGAATAATGCAAAAGTTTCATATTTTTTAAAAGTAGCTTATTTTCTTTTGATTAAAAAAATTGGGTACTTTTGTGTAATAGCAGCCCCTGAGGATGAATCGCCAAGCGACCAAGATTTATCGCCAAATTATAAAGCATGTATGACATAATATGATATATTTTTACGTTAAATCATTACTTTTGTGATGTATATGGCCAAGTTATTAGTCATATATAACACATATATGATGTATACATATAACATGTGCATAAGTTGTATAGGATGTATATATATGGCATATAAAACGTAAATAATATGTATGTAATGACGTATAATGGGTGTTTGGAATAATATGTGTATATATGATGCATATATAAGCTTTTCGATGATCTTGGCGAAATCAGAGCTGAAACCTTGGCATAATTGTAATTGTGGAGGCCGCTATAACACGAAAACATCAAAAAAGGGGGCGGGGCTTTACAGTTTCTTTTCTTTTCTCTTTTGTGTGTGTTTGTAATGTACAGCTAAAATGCTATTTTATAAGTGCTCGCAGTGAACCCATTTTTTCTGAAGCACACTGCAAAAAAAAATTGTTGTTTTACAGTATAAAACTGGCATCCCAGCTAAGCAGTAATACGCTGCCGTGCAAGCAGTAATACACTATCGTGCATGCGCGGTAACGTATTACTACTTGCACGGCAGCGTATTACTGCTTATTTTACTGTTTAATACTGTTAATTTTATGGTATAATACTGGCAGCTGGGGTGCCAGTTTTAATACTGTAAAATCAACAATTATTTTTTGCAGTGCAGGCCAAATTTACATCAATAAAAGAAATGCCCTATCTCCTGAAAATGTAGAAAGATTGTAGTGTTTTTGTACCATAATTTGTCATACAGCAAATTTAATTACCGTATATACTCATGTATAAGTCGAAGAATTTTAGACAAAATTTGGGAGCTGAAAATGGCGGGTCGACTTATACACGAGTAAGTAGAAAAAAAAAAAAAATAGCGGAGTGAAATACCGGAGTCATATGTTTTTCGCAGATAGTTGGTGAATGTGCAAGTCTTTTAATTAATCACATATGGGTCTAGGTTGGAGAGACAGATAAAAGCAGACAATGGTGATTGATAAAAAAAAAAGCTCAACAATAATGCTTCTGTAATTGTTCTGCACTCATTTTCTCTTGGGATAGAATTCCCTTCAATACAGGGGCATTCCTTTCAACATTTTAATCACCTTTTCAAAAAGAGTTCAACTTGAGAATGCTACTAGATTTCTCTCCTAAAAGTCCTACAATACAAAGAAGTACTATATTTTAGCAGTTTAAGAAGTTGTTTACCTTGTAAATAAGGCTTGAATAGATTAAGAAGAAAAAAAAAGTAAGTAATCATTAAATTGATGTGAATAGCTTTCAAAATAGTTTAAGCTTCTTTAGTTATACATAATTATACAATTTTAAAATGTTGAATTAAAAAAAAAAAAAAAAAAAAAAAAAAAAGTCTGATTAGAAACGTAAAAAAAAAAAAAAAAAAATACTAATACTAATTTAATGAATGGTTTTTCTTTAAATCCTGGATTACAAATCATTTTTGAACATACTGCCAGAAATGTGATTCGACTTTTACACGAAAATTCAATTTTTTCCAAAATTTTGCGTAAGAATTGGGGGGGGGGGGGTCGACTTATACACGAGTATATACGGTATTATTTTTTTTAATTGCATTTATTGTATTTTCTGTTTCTGCACACTGCTTCTTTATCCAAAATCAGTCTTTTCCTACAGTTTTAAAAATGACTTTTTTCTTTTTTTTAAATATAAACTAAACTTTAATTTACATTAATTTTGCAGGGGGGGGGGGGGTTCTTACCTTTTGCTATGTTTTATAGATAAATTTTTATGTACCGAGTAAATAGTTTTATGAATTAGGGCATATATTATACATTTATATTCAAATACCTTTTTATAGATCACATATAAATTAATTTGTCTTCAAATATGCTTAAAAAATGAAATTCTTGCAACTACTCGGAATTGGCCGAGTACAGAGTATATACAGAGTACTCGGTACGGCTCTAATTTTTAACTCAAACTGATTGATAAAAATATTATATGAATTGACATTTTTCCAACTGAGTGAAAATACGTCCAGGCCGAGAGTCGAAATCAAGACCTTTGGATAAATTGTCTGTGTTGAGCTACCTGGGCCGATAGCCAGCAGACACATTTCACTTAGATAACCTGATTGGCGATTATGTTAGCATCCATTTTTAATTAAGTTCCATTACCTGTAGTTTATTCTGTTGAATTCAGAACAGATGTTATTGCCAACAGTTGTCTGTCCAGGTAGCTCAATAGGCAGAGCGTTGTCAATTTAAGTGAAAGGTTTCAAGTTTGACTCTCAACCTGAACACATTTTAGTCAGGAATTTACTCTAGTAATAGAATTTTTTTAAAAACAGGTATTAGAATTTGTGTGAATTTGTAGATATGATCAAGTATTAAATATTAATTATTTTCTTATAAATTTCTCCCTAGGGTGAATATACTACTTCTCAACAGAAGAGACCTGTTCCAAGTTTTTTGAAATGGCCGTCTGTTTTGACCAATTGTATATAATTTTTAATTAGACTGTGCAACTATTTTATTAGATTTTATATTGCATTTAAAATTTTATTGCATCTACAGTAAATTTAATAAATTATATTTTATTTATATGTCTTATATTTTTATTTTCCCATCTATTGTGTTTTATTTCTTTTAAAGTATTTAAGCTCTTAGGCATCAGTAATGACAATAATTTTTATGTTCTCTCTTTTGATATAATTTTTGAAGGATAAAAGAAAACATGGGACAAAATGGTAAAATAAACATTAAATGCTGGGAGTATATATATATATATATATATAAACTATTTGACATCCAGCACAAATTTATTAAATGTGACCACTGATACACCAATTCACTGTTATGTTTTATATCCCCCCCCCCACCCTTTTTTTTTAGATTAAATCAACCACAAATCATTTTTAATATGTTGATGAATTATTTTTATGCTTCTTAGCTTTAAAAATTATGTATAAAATAAACAAATCAAAACTTTGTAAGTTATCATTTGACGACGGGAGAAATAGTATTAAATACTGTAACCTTCTCTTCTGTCTAATGTGAAATTAATTAGGACTAAGAACATTTTCCGTCATATTATTTTACCTTCAGCAAAGTTTACTCTACGTCTATAAATTCACTGGGACTTGAAAATCTTTCTGCGGTAGACAGAGTTTACTGTAAATGTATAATTATAAAATGTATTTATTTACACGCCATATAATGAATATTTCCAACTGAAAGAGAGAGAGAGAGTTAATAAAATGAGGTATGAAAATTATTTAATTTAAGTAGATGGTTGATATAAAGGGATTTTTTATGATAGAAGAGTAAAAATAAGATGTTAAGATATAACCTCTTAAACTTATTTTTTGATTAAATCTTAAACTGGAAAACATTAATTTGTAATCTAAAAGAAAAAAAAGTTTTATAAATGTAAAGTTGTGAAAATAAATGTATATCATAAGATTTTTTACTTTTGTTATTTATATGTCTAATTTCTTTTATTCAAGCTGTTCCTCTTATTGTTATCCCATACCAAGTTCTTAAGCAGCTTTAAAAGTATATTTCTAATTGCAAAAATGTTTCAAAATGTTCTTTATCATATTAAAAACTTTACTTTTATTAAATACTTCTTTTTTTTTTTTTTAAACATTAAAAATTTAAATTTTTTGTGTGCTCCTTGCATTCTAGAGTTATATGTAGAAAATTTTCCTTCATTTCTTTACAAGTAAAAACAAAATTCTTTCCTTTACGGCAAAATCCTACTGACTTTTTCTATTCTTTTAATTTTCAGTATTTTTCTATACAAGAGTCTTTGTTTTTAGAACCTGTAAACACTGAATATTCATAAAATTCAAAGTATCCTAATTCTGTTAGTTTTGTCATAAAAGAAAAAAAAAATAATTAAGAGGGACACCCTGTATAAGTATTAATTTATTGACTTGGGTTATATTGGAAATGAGATGTACAATAAAAACATGTACCACCATCTTTAGAGGCACAGAATATATTTTTACATAAGAAGCACTATCATATAAATTGAAAGGCACAATGTGCCTCTTAATCTCAAAGGCAAATGTGTCTCTGAATATTCAGGGGCGCAAACATTCCAAATGTACCTTTTATATCAGAGACACAGTTTTAAGAGTATAATTTAGCTGTTAACAGCATTCCTACATTTGTGTGGCATAAAGCAAATTATGAGCACCATATTTGCTTTTATGCTTTTTGTTTTGAATATTGTCTGTACTGCGCCAAGAACTACAAGTCAAGAATATTAAGCAAGTGTTAATATTTTTTTTTTATCAAATTTTAAATCATCATGTAGTTTTTAAACCTTATGTGTTAATTGTATTATGTACTGTGGAGTTTAGCAGTTATTTACGATTTCATATTACTTTTTTTCATTGCCATTATCAAGTTAAATTTTTCTCCACTCCCTTTAAATAATTAAATATCAAATACAACATTTTATATTTATAAGTAACAGTTATAAAGCTGTGTTAATATTTGTTTGTCTTGAAAAATGTCTGATTAAGTGGCCCCAAATTTAATATTGTATGACCATTAAAACTTCCTAAGTTTAATTTAAGCATGATCACAAGTAAATTTAACAAAGTGGTGATCCATGGCAATCATATATATTATTTCTGTTGTCAACATCCCTTTTTCTATGAATTTACGAAGCGCAGAACAATGAATGAAGTATCATTCAAAAGGTTTTAAAAGCAGCTTCTGACATATACACTTACATTTTCCTAAAACATCTTTCTTGATTAAAAATTGCTGTTAATTAAAAATTAAATTGGCATTGTTTTCATAAATGAAACGATAGGTTTTCTTCAAATTGTCTTGCCACAAAAATTAAATTCCGGAGTATATCACACTCACAATGATTATCTTTTTTATACTATTTATATTTTTATAAAGTGTGACATCTCTGCACATGTTTATTTTATATTTATGATAAAAAAGCAAAATTCGAATTTCAATGTTTAGGAGAAAAAAATACCATAGATTGTCCATGTTGTACCTTTTTTAAGCGAATGATGTCATCTAATGCAGTTTACGATTATTTTGTTTTTCTCGCGCATGCTTTTTTGTAAGTTTGATGGAATGAGTTGATATTCTGGCTTGACTAATCTTATGGAATAGATATCGCAGACGCTCCAGGGTTGCTTAAAAATTTTTTGTGGTGCTATTTTGGGAAGAAAATCTCATTTTCGAATAATTGTTAGACGGCCTATAAAATTGTATTATAATTTTATTTTAAAACACGCACATTTAATTTTATTATTACACAGTTTTATTTAAAACACATTATTTTTAATACACGTGTATTTAATTTTATTTAGTAATTATTTTAAATTTATTTACATACACATTTCATTTTGTTATAAAATACCATGTTGTCATATGATGCAAAAGTCACCAGGTTACCACACCAAGCAAAAAATCACCATTTTGGTGCCAAAAAGAAACCCCGGTGCATCCGTGACATCTGTACCACTATGGTTTTGTTTCATTAGAAGTTTAAATCTATAAATAAAAAGTTTAGATTGCAGTGCAAAATTCTTGCATGAGTTCACTTTTTTTTTTTTTTTTTTTTTTTTTTTTTTTTTAAGCTATGCTAAATACACAATAGCTGAATATAAATGTTTAGACAATAAAATTTCCTAATGTACCTAATATATTTTACTGTATTTTTTTCATATTTTTTAAGAATAATTATTAAATTATTAAAATCTGTTTAAACAAAGATTTGAAGATTAAATGTAATAGTCAGCAAGAATAAAATATAATTACTTGAAAATAATATTTGAGTAAACGTGGGGTACTATAGTCTTTAAAAGATATAGTCTTTATCAACTCTATTCCATTTAAATGTGGGTTTATAAGCATTTTAAGCATCGACACAAGGCCTGAATATTATATTCATATATAAAATATCACAAAACTATGTACGTGATAAATAACAATTATGATTTCCCTATTCGACATAGTAGTCAAAGTAACCCCAATTGATCTTTCTAATGTTAAAAGCAAATCTATTGCTTGTGGTAAGAATAATATTCTATCAATATTCTAAGAAATTTAAAAAATGAGAGACAAAAATTAGTACAAATCTGTATCTTAATTTTCTTTTAATATGACAAATGAAAGAAATCATAAAAGCTGGTGTCATAACACATTTAATTTGGTAGTTTATCTCATAAGAAAGTCATAATTTTGTTTCAAATCAAGATCCCGAGAAGAAGGATTCTAAATATTGAGAAAATTCCAGAAGTTGCTGAGAAAATTATTCAGCTATTTATTATTGGAATCTCATCGAAATTGAGCTAATTGTCTTATATTTCAAATATGAATAATTTTTGGAGGTACGATTTTAACTTTAAAATTTTACTGTAATGTTTTAATAAAAGCAATAAGTTATGAAGCTGTACACTAATAAACATTTAAAATAAATTCATAAATACTGTATCCAGCATTTTGGATGATTGTGCAATGTTAAAAATAATAGGCACTAAATGTGTCAAGAAAGGTATTTAAATTTATCAAAATTGGATGTTGAATTCATCCTAAAACAGGTATTTAAAGGCGCCCAAATTGAGTATTCATGTGTTCTAAAATAGATATTTAAGATTGTGCAAAATAGGTGTTAGCATGGCCAAAATGGGTACTTAGTGGTATTCATATTGGGTGTATAACCAAATTGGATATTAAATACTGCCTAAAATGGATTCTCAGTATTCACTGAAACATTTGGTGTAACGTTACTCCATAAAACTGGAGGCAGCATTGCTGCCTCCAATCTTACGGTGGTATTTAACTGATATAACTGGTGTAACATTACACAGCTCTTGTGTAAGTTTACACCATAATATTGTGAAACATATCACAATTTCTGTGTAACGTTACACCACAATTGCGTGTAAGCTTTCACAGTAATTGTGTGTAAGGTTACACCACAATTGCGTGTAAGCTTTCACAGTAATTGTGTGTAAGGTTACACCACAATTACTGTGAAAGCATACACGCAATTGTGATGTAACCTTACACACAATTGTGGTGTAACCTTACACACAATTACTGTGAAAGCTTACACGCAATTGTGGTGTAACCTTACACACAATTACTGTGGAAGCTTACACGCAATTGTGGTGTAACCTTACACACAATTACTGTGAAAGCTTACACGCAATTATGGTGTAACCTTACGCGCAATTGTGGTGTAACCTTACACAGAAATTGTGATATGTTCCACAATATTATGGTGTAAACTTACACAATAGCTGTGTAATGTTACACCAGTTATATCAGTTAAATACCACCGTAAAACTGGAGGCAGCAATGCTGCCTCCAGTTTTATGGAGTAACGTTACACCAAATGTTTTACAGTGTAAGTTGAAAATATCTATAATCAGCAATAATTTAATTATTTTTAAAATATGGGATATATATATAATATCAGATTGTTTTGAAAATATCGTGATATTTACGAACCCTATGCATATGTGTATGCATAAACAAAGTAATTCAATGCAAAACTTTAAGAGAGATTTCCATTTACTGACAAAACACCGATAAATCATATATAATTGTCATTATCTGATATTGATTACTCACAAACTGTATTTAGATACAATATAATGACAAAATGGTTATCCAATCAGTAGATGGAAAAGTGTGTAGTGTATATAAATGCATTTTGCATTCACTGTCGTTGCAGAATGACAATTGTGTATGATTTATCGCTGTTGCGCCAGTAAATAGAAAAGTGCCAGATGGAAGACATTCTGTGAGTGCTTGTAACCAGTGTAACTCAGGCAATTGCCGGTTCCCAACGTAACTTTAAATCGAGGTGGGTTTTTTATTTATTTGAATTATTCTGCAAAAATTTTAAAGCGGTTTTGATTTTTTTTCTTTTTTAATGGTACTATCAAGTTGTTTGCCGTCAAGTTTGACGGGTTCCGTCTAGTCATATTTTAAAGATATTTTTCTGTAGTGAGATAGAAAATTTTGTTTTATTCAATGTTTCGAAAACAATTATGAGAACTTTAAAAAAAAAAAAAAAAAAAAAAAAAAAAAAGAGAGAGAGAGAGAGAGAGAGAGAGAGAGAGAGTCAATATTTTTTTCTTTCTTTTTCAAGGGGAATTAATTGTACGTGTACAAAAGGATGAAATGAAATTTTTGCGGGAAATATTATTTTGATGAGGTGATTAATTATAAAAATAATTAAAAATGTTATTTAAGAATAAGGATGGAGCTTAAGGCGAGATTATTTTTTTCAGCAGGAATATTTTTAGAATTGTTTGAAACACTATCGGAATGTTTTATGAAATAAAATATAATTTTTTAGGGGGGGGGGGGGTGGAGGGGGTTACCACCTAGTGCAAAAGCGACAGTCAGATTTTACGTTTAAATGTTTAAGAAGGTGAAGTAATTTTTTTTATGAAAGAGCTATTTTTCAGACGAAAAATTTCTTGCACTCCGTCGCGTTGGCATATTTTAAACTTAAGGCTGTTCTGTTACCTAAAGAAGCTACTTTCTGACGCAGTTTGGAATTAATTTTTGTTTGGAAACGGATTAAATTGGCAGGTCTTATTATTCGAAACTCTGTCATCGAAATGAGTTTTCCATTTTTTGGTAAAGGCAGATCTTTCAGTAAATACTGTCAAAGTCGGTGATTTCAGACAAACTTCCGAAACGGCAGCACGAGAAAAGGGAAAAACGTGTCGTCACGACCACGAGAACAGTATAGCTTATAACTCGATAGGTAATATTTATTTATCAAAAAATCTAAAACTGATTTCGATTTAAAACCACTTCCATAGTCAGGCCTGCCAATTTCTTAGCCAATGTCTTAGAGTTTGCTGTTTAATGTTTGATATTTTTGATTTTGATTTTGATTGATAGTTTAATGTTTGAGAATTTGCCAATGTCTTAGAGTTTAAAAAGGAGTCAAGAATATAGAATAGTGTCAAACAGTTTAGCGCTGTTGAACAAGTCATTTGAGAACCACCTTAAGGTTTTTCTCTAATTGACAAGCTCAACAACGCGAAACTTTCTGACACATTTTTTGACTCATTTTTAAACGCAAAGAAATAAAATTGACAGGCCTGACTATGGGTTTCTTCAAATATTCGTTAGAATTCTTTCATTATTACTACAATTATTAACTGAAACCAGTTTAAAATACACATTCTCTTTTTTTAAAAAAAAATAAAAATAAGTAAGTAAAATAGAAAGTTTCATTAGTAAAGTTTGTCTTGTCATTTACTATAATCCTTTTTCTTTTGTCGTTAATAATCAGGATGACACTGTATTTTGCAGAATATATACATGAATACTTTTACAATCTGAGTGAGTGTGTTAGGTCAGCATATAAAAAACGATGCATCTCATAAACTTTAATCGCCAAACTGTCGCAGATAAAAACGGAAATAGTCATTCAATGAGGAATTATGATTTCTTTCAATTGTTTTTATATATATATATATATATATATATATATATATAATCTTAGCGGGCCATTTTTGTAAAGAAATTGTACCAAATTAAAAAATTTTCGGCACGGATATCCTATTTTGACAGTATATTTGAATTTTTCGATACATTTTACCTTCGAATACAAAATGGAAAGTTAATCCTGAATTTTGAAGGTTTAAAGTTCGAAATTAGTAAGGGTAAATTTCTTTTTAATCGGTGCAAAACCTTATTGCAATGCAGAAAATTTTAAAGCATAACTAAAAATCTGTTTGTTGGAACGATCTGTAATTTTGGATTCCCTTATTTGAAGTTTCTTGAAATCTATTCCTGTTGAAAAATTCACAGGTTACAATTTCTTTCTTTCTTTTCCCTTTTTTTTTTTTTTTTTTTTTTTTTAATAATCCTTGAAAACATTATGAATTGTAATCTATGATTTTTTTAACAGAGCTCTAAAATCTAATCAATAGCTAACGAAAAACAAGCATCGCGCAAATTGATTTGGTGCATATGCTTGGTGTACAGCTTGTGTCCCGGAACTAGGAGCCAAACTTAGAATAAGATATTTATCCTTAGAACAATTATTGTATCAATAATTATCAAATATAGGTGTCTAAGATAGTGACAAATTTATTAGTAGTATTAGTATTATAGTATTTTAATAAAAGTATTTTTGGATGTCTACTGCATAATGTAATTATTTTATCATTGAAATATATTTTTTTGAATTAAGTACTAGTTTTGTCTGCTACCAGGGGTCAATGCAGGGTTTTTTTTTTCCTTCGGGCACATTTTGTGAAAAGTAAAGGTTATTAGAAATTTATTTTTTTGTGAAAAATAACATTTTGCAACAATAGTTTAAATTCAGTTACTCAAATTCGAACCAAGCATTTATTAACAAAATTTTTTTTAAAAATCTTTTTAACAAAGTTTTCCTCTTTGGTGAACTTGTTTGTTTACAAATTACACATTTTAAAACGTCACAAAATAATAAATAATTAATTAATAGTAAAAGTAGTAAGATTTTATGGAATAGAATTTCGTAAAAAGACCTATTTGAAAAAATGAATTTTGCGAAGGTGCCTGTTTTATTAAGTAGATGTTTGTGATGGGTCCCTCAATAGCACCCAAATTTCAACTGGCAAAATCTGCCAATCAAAATAAAATATTTAAATGCATGTATATATTATATCTATATATACTCATAGATTTTTTTTTTTTTTTTTAATATTAGCAAATTGTTTTGCATAGGATATATTTTGTAAATATTGAAGTGCTTCTTTAAGTAAAGCACTATATTAATTTTGATAATCAAATGCAGGCTTATAATAATATAGGAAATTTTATTTTTTTGTTTAATTATCTTTGAGCGAATAATAGTATAATTACACGAATTTAATCTTGTATGCTTAATTAATCTGTATTTAAGAATTTAAAATATACAAGCTTTAAAGAAATTATTTTTATTTTTATTAATTGCAGATATATTAGTTTTTAATTTAGGGAATGTTTTGGTTAATTAGAGTTACTCATGCATATTTATTATAGTTTGGTATTTATTATTCCTATGGTTCCATAAACTTTATGAACAACTGTATGTTATTTATGCTGTGCTTTTAACTGCAATAAAAAATAGTTAATATACTAAATTATATATATACATATATATGTTTCAGAATTCGTAAATTAATTTAAATCTATTTAAAAAGTACAGTATACTTTTAACAAGAAAATTGTACCAATTTTTTATGAAATCTTGCTTATTAAGAAAATTAATTTTTAATAATTTTATATATATATATATATATATATATATATATATATACCTAAATTGTTTTTTTAAACATTTTAGAATGCAAAATTAGTTGTCTAACATCGTCTCGAAAATATTGGAAATCCCACCACTATAACGATAAAAATAATGTTTTTGCTGCCTTTCTTGAAAATTGGAGGACCCTTCTTGTCTGATAATTAGGCAGGCCGTAAATCTTGATCCCCTTTGACCCTGAGAGGGGGGTGGGTGGAAGAAGAGATAGCATGAATGGATCCATATAACAAAGATGGAGAGTCCTTCCGGGTTGGTCTTTTAATCATTCTTACGAAGAGAGGTATAATAGGGAAAGAGTTGCCTTCTGGGCCATAAACCCAAAAAACAAACAAACAAACAAAAAAATTCATCCCACCTTGTGTTAAAGTACACCTATTTACACGAAAAAAAACCCCCGAAAATCCTCAATTAAAAAAAAATGAATTTCTAATTCTCCAAAATAAATCCGTTGAAACTCACATTGTACTCTAGTACACAATTCTCCGCGAAAAAAAAAAATTTTTTTTTGCTTCAAAAATTTCTAAGTTCCCCAATTAAAATTAAGAAATTAAAATTAATAAAAAAAATTCCAAAATATTCCCCTCCTCTTAGAGTATAAATTCTCGGAAGGAGGAGGAGAAGCAGCTGCTCTGCTTCTCATGCTCCTCCTTGCTCCTCGCTTCTGAGGCTCAATCGGCATTTTCCTTCTACTTTCGTTAATACGTTTTTCAGATTTCTTGCTAAATGTTTCGGGTAAAAGTTTATCATTGTTTTATATTCTTTAGTAGCAAGAAATGATTCTAAATTTAATAACAGTTATTAAATAAGACTGAAAAGTAAAAAAATAAATATATAAAATATAATTTTGTGTAATTTAAAGTGCATTAAAAAGTAAAAATTATTTTTTTCTCAGCCATAATAAGAAAAGTATTTCTGGCTATGGGATATGACTAAAAATAAAAGCTTGGGTCGCTCAGAAAAGATTAACCCTTCTTTGCATGAGTTTGTCTTTTACAATTGTGTTTTTTTATACATATATTAAATATTAGACACCAGAAATTTTAAGATAG
This sequence comes from Maratus michaelseni, assembly GCA_963931845.1. Taxonomy (NCBI): domain Eukaryota; kingdom Metazoa; phylum Arthropoda; class Arachnida; order Araneae; family Salticidae; genus Maratus; species Maratus michaelseni. The sequence goes on along the minus strand of OZ007589.1, from coordinate 258,992,871 downwards.
ATTTTTAATTTTGTTCAGCAATATAGTTCACGGGACATTTAGTGGATTAATATTTCTATATAAATATAGTGGAGGCGAAGAAGTTGATTTATTTATTAAAAGTTAAATAAAAAGTGATGGAAATTTACACAACTATGCAATTAAGGGTTAAACTGCACGATTAGTATATAGCTGACTTGGGTGACGCAAAGTTTTGTAAGAAGTTACTTGGTAACAAATTTTATCATGAATATGCCATGCTAATGTGGTTGTAACTTTTCTGTTCATTGATTTGTATTCATCATCTTCAATGATTTCTTGAGCACCCCAAGCTTTTATTTTTAGTCATATGTCATATCTAGAAATACTTTTCCTATTATGGCTGTGAAAAAAATATTTTTGACTTTTTAGTGCACTTTAAAGTAAATAAAATCATATATATATATTTTAAATATTTTTTATATATTAATTTTATAATCATCACACTAAAACACCTTTATGGGTGTTGAACCTGTGGCCCGCGGATCTCCAAGCTGCTACTATTTTATAATAGAAAAAGTTGCATTATTTAATGACAGAAAATCTGTGATTAAATAAATAAATAAAAAAACAAACAAACAAAGAAATTAAATAAAAATTTTGTGATAACAAATATACCAATCCATTTCATTTTCATACACATGTACAGGGTTATAAAAAGGTTGACGAAATTTCAAGAAATGTTAGTACACAGTTTGTATAGGAATTTAGGGTCATTTGTTTTCAGTGAAAAACACAGGGTATCATTCGAATCCGAATTCGGACTTTTGTTCATGATTTTGGCAGTAATAAAGATATTTTAGCAAATTTGAAACAGTAGCCACATTTTGGTGTGTGAAATATAAGGATATTGTGAGAAATGTTGGAAGTGGCTACCATCCTTTTCCAAATAGTGTTGAACTAGAAGTTCTATATTTCCGAATGTAATTGATACTTCATATGTTAGATTAATTTTAACACAATTATTCAAATTGGTAAGGAAATCATACGAGTTGTAATTTTCCAACTGGACGAAAAATGTCCGGGCCATTATTCGAACCTGGGATATATTGGCTGAAGCCGCCACGCTCTACCAACTGAGCCATCCCGGTCGAATCTGGAAGGCATAATTCATCCAGTTAACCTTATTGATCATAGCATCTGGTCTGATATTTTATATACTGGTCTGATATTTTATTATTTGATATATTCTGTTGAGCTGATTAAAATATCAGACCAGATGCTATGATCAATAAGGTTAACTGGATGAATTATGCCCTCCAGATTCGACCGGGATGGCTCAGTTGGTAGAGTGTGGCGGCTTCAGTCAAGATATCCCAGGTTCGAATCCTGGCCTGGACATTTTTCGTCCAGTTGGAAAATTACAACTCGTATGATACTTCATATGGTTTCATTTAAATGAAATTCTGTACACTTAACTTCTTTTAATGATATCATTGCATTTCAAATAAAGCAAGGTAAATTTTATTAATTTTAAAATCAATCTACTGATTGGTAAAGATATAAAACGAATTAATATTTTTAAATTAATGAAGTTTAAACATTTTACGACATTTTACACTTTATGACATACATGACATTTTAAAATTAATAAAGTGTATCTACATTGCAAAAAAAAAAAAAGTGTTAATTTTACAGTGTGTGTGTGTACATCGTTTAATGGAGTTACATTACCTCCGGTATATTCTGTTAAGCTGACTACATGACAGACACTATACTATTGCCAACATGTTGGAAATTGTACGTTAAACATGACAGATCAGGTGCGGTCGTTTCGTGCTATAGCTTGTTTTACAACTTAAAAAGTCATCGTTATTATTTCAGTTGTATAAATTATTTCGTCTGATATGAACGAAACGAGGATGCCTTTTTTTTAATTATTATTATGTATAACATGTTTACAGATGCGATGTTTGATACCAGACAGCGATGTAAATTCACCATGGAGATTTTGCTTTGCGAATAATTACCTCTATGGTTAATATTTCTATGACTCACGATGAATGAATATTTTGTTTATTTACTTTAATGGACTGAGATATTAGGCCTAATTTTAAGTGAAGTTATCTCAGAATCTATACATATTTTAATGTAACTCATCTTTCAAGCAAACAATTTTTTTGAACGTTCTTTCAAAACATGTAACTTTTATGCAATTTTATTTGAAAAAAATAATTTTGAATAAAATTGGCCGCTTGGTATATGGAAAAAGGAGTGGTTAGTCCGTATTTGTTTTCTTTAGTCACATGACTTGCGCTTTTATTGTGTAGATTACGTATGATAGGATTTAATAGAATAAAGCTTTTATTAATATCTTTTTAAGTTTTGATTCGATTTTCATAAAATTTGAAAGGACTCGACAAAATTCTGCAACGATTCTATATATTAAATTTCAAACTATTCGGTTGGATAGTTTTTGCGCTGTTATATGCGGACAGACGGATGGACAGACAGACAGATGGACGGACCAGACGACGACTATAAGATCTATGTATTTATATAATTACGAAGGCACCTAATAAGGTTGTTTCAGTGAAATGTGCTAGCCGGTTTTTGTTCCAGTTAGCTCATGGACAGAATGTTGGCAATTTAAACCAAAGGTCTTATTTCGGGCCTGAACACCTTTTCATTAAAAACAAAAAAAAGAAATACGTAAATCAAGGTAAGTCTGTTGAAATTTGCTTTCAAATATTTTTATTTTACTTAAATATTATTTTAGTTTCTACCATTCCTAAGGCAAATGAAAATAAACAGGGAAAGGCTTCATGGATCTTGTGCCAAGAAAAAACTGTAATTGAAACATCATATAGACTGATGATGCTCCGTAGGAGGGCGAAAGTACTTTGTATGAGAGTAATAAGTGGTGTATATTTTGTGTCTACATGGTTAAAATAATGAAATATAAGAGTTTTAAAAGGAAGAAAAGACAAGTAAAACGTGAAATGAAAATAGTGAAACAAAAGTTAAAGGAAATATATGCGGAAGAGCTGGGTATGGATTATACTTTTTTTAAAACATAGAACTTAACCATATGTGTTTTTTAAGATGGATAACTGACTATGTTTTTAATGCTACTTTTAATATATGCATGTTATTGATAATATAAATAAATGCATTTTAAAAAAGTGTAATAGTAATTAACAATAATAGTGCTATTAAAAAAAGACACACGTATATTACTACTGCTCTTGAAATAAATACATACTAATGCGTGAGGAATGGTAGAAACTAAAATAAGATACGGACATTATAAAAACAGGATTATCTGTTTTTAGACTGTTTGAATTTTTATTTTAGTTAAAGTTTTGAATGATAGTTATGCATGGATTACAGTGAGACACCCTGCATTTTTCAGTGAACTAATGGATTAACCCTTTAACGGATAAAGCACTTCAATTGCTAAAATGTTGAAATAAATGATTGACACCGGAAATTATGAACAAATTTATTTGTATATAAGAAAAAAGCGATATTTCACATACATAATAAATGGAAAATATTTCTATTAAAATTCTGCTGTCACTGTTGAATTTCGTAATTAAAATTTTGTGGTTTCGTAGGGAAACCAATGTCCGTTAAAGGGTTAACCCATTTATGCCTAGCGTCCCAAATTTGGGACGCTTTAGTAAAATGCGAAAAAGTGCATTTCATACCACTTTTTTTTTTTTTTCATAGAAATTTGTGTCTTATTTTATTGAGGACTAACTCCTCGATAAAATAATACACCAAATTTCTATTTTAAAAAAATGGTGGGAAATGCACTTTTTCCCATTTTACTAAAGCATCGACGCTAGGCATAAATGAGTGAAGACCGTGTTTTTTATAATTAAAAACAAGTTTCTTTTTGTGTGCACTTTTACTTCTTAATGGTTGTCCAATCTTTTCTCAATCATCCTGTATAAAACTATTCAAGAACATTTTTTAAGCAAGATTTAAATATAAATATACATCAGTGCGCAGTGCTGTATCTAAAAAAATCTAATATTGAATTGAACTGATTAACTATATTTTTTACAGTGTCTTTTAGAAAGCCTTTTGAAACTTCTGCTATACAAATTTATTCAGTTTTTAGATGCAATATTCTGGTCACGTTTAGGAGGAAATTTTCTTGTAGCCACCATTTTGCATGAAATTTGAATCTGAAACTCTTGCTAGATTCTACTGAAGCACATTTGAACTTTATTTAAGAGCGGATTTGTTTGGAAGAGGAGATAGATGGAGGAAAGATATCTTGGAAATGATTAAAATGTGTAGTGTATGTTATTCTGTTCAAGAAAGATACATAAAGAGGTTTACAACATGTAGCAGGTTGGATGAGGGGAAAATAATGTAGAGGAAAGATTTAAGACAGAAACTTTCAGTGTTTTTGCTTGAAGAATTTAGCATGACAAATAAATAGAAAGTGAATATGTTTGCATCTTTCAGTAGTTTTAGTTGAAGAATGAAGCAAGAAAAATAAATAGAAAATTAATATATTTTGTATCTTGTTTTAATACTGCTTCGAATCAATTCAAATTGAATTTTATAACTTAAAAATTTAAGAAAATGGTTAAAAAAAAAAACCCTTAAAAAAGTCTATTTATTAGGTGTATTGTTTAAATATGGTACATTTTTAGTTGAAAAGATTGATTATACTAAAAAATATAAATATTAAGACAATAAATAAGTTTGAACTGGAGATACTTTGAATGAACATAATTTACTATGAATGAAACAATTTACACGCAAGAGAAAATTCTCATTAAACACTTCAATTAATATAATGCAAATGCAATTCAACACACAAAAGTTTTGAACCAGTATGTCACTTCAATTACAATTGTTTACTGTTGATACGCGTCCTTTACTTGTAACGTTATATAAATGTAGACTAGATGATTATGATTGGAATTTTCATGTAGAAACCAAAAAATAAGAATTTAAATTCGTAAAATTCATGTTCATGTATTTTATAATTTGTTAACAGATTTTTTTTTTCTTTTTCTTTTACTTTAAATTTCCTTTTTCATTAAAAATCAAAAAATTGTAATTTTAGAAAAAAATAAAATAGTTGTAATTAATAATTTTGTTTCATTGAAGATTGACAGTTAAAACTGTTTAACGATTAACGTTTAAAAGCAGTAGTCGTCGATCTGGATGACTAATTAAAAAAAAATGTATCCCTTCTCTTAGTGTTACTTGGTTCTCTACCTTCCATCCTAAGTATAATAAGAACAATATAAAAATAGCGCACTATGCATAATTATATGTCTATTTGAAAGAAAAACGAACTAAAATCTGTCTTCATTTCCGCAAAAGAATAGAAAATTGCATCAATCAAATGGTCTTTGAATAATCGCAATTATTGCACGCTTGAGTTACCTGAACTAGGTTCACGTGACTCATTTAAGATGTCAAGTACAAAAAGTAAGCATTGAAAAGTAAGCTTGTGAATTTTTTCTCACATAGCAAACACTAATGCCAAATTTCTTAATTTATCAGCAACTTAATAATAAAATCCTTCCATCAACTCCATGTATTAAACTATGCCGTTTCCTGTGTGACACTTTTTTCAAACTGTTAAATCCACGTAAAGGAATTATTTACGCATTATAAATATTTTTTAACTATGCAAGTATGAGCGCTGCGTGCCCATGAAAACAAAAAAAATCACTGTATGAAGCAAACTCGCTGAGCAGCAATCTCTAAAATGCAAAAAACTCTAAAAGTATTCACATTTTGTAAATTGTAAATATTCTTTAAAATTATTTTTTCTATTTATAAATTAGTTATTTTTCTATTTATAAATTAGTTACTTTTCTTATAAATTAGTTACTTTTTTATTTATAAATCAGTTATTTTTCTATTTATAAATTATTTATAAGTTGGTTCCTAAATATTGAAATTATTTATTAACTTAAATATTGAAAAATATAAACTTTATGTTTTTTCATTCAAATTATTTTTTATAACTCAAATAAATATTGAAAAATAAACAGTTCCATCTTTTCAAACTTTCCGCGGCTTGGATTCGGACTCAAATCCACAAAACAGGAGAGAAATGACATACCACAGAGCTATACGCACTCATTTCAAAATAGCTTAGAACAAAATTTTAAACAAACTGCTATATCACGCGCGAAAGGGTATGCGCAGAGCCCTGATTCACGGGATCAGGATCAAAATTAAAAAAGTGTGAGCGCTAGACGCTTCTCATCTAATGAGTTATTTTTGTTTCTAAACATTTGGTTGGCACGTTTTTCCCGTGACTTTTTTTTTCTTTTTGGAAGTCAACAACGATGTTATTTAATTCTTCTTTTCGGGATTTTATGCGTTTACGGTCTTTGTTTTGGCTTTGTTTTTGAACACTATCATGGTGTCTTTGTATGCTTCCAGCACTGAAGTTAACCCTTAACTGCTTAGCTAGAATTTGTCGCGTAGCTACTGTAAACAGTCTCCGAGACTGTTTGATCAAAATATGAATAAATGGCTAAATTAACTTATAAGATACTGTTTCTGTACTAAACTTTATGTACAGGAATATTATAATTAAAATTCACCTATTCAGAAGTCTCTAGCGATAGTAATATGAGTCCAACCGAAACGAAATTTCACTGGTATCTACAGTAAAACTGAAAATTACAAGTTAAGCTATGAAAATTGAAAAAAGCTGCGGTCTATGAGACCTCCAACAATAGTTAAGGGTTAAAATTATTAATAATACTGTGATTTTTTCTCTCTCAATCGTATGTAAAGCCATGCAGATTTCGTGGCAACTATTTAAACTCTTGGTAATGAATGAGTGCCGTAACAATTTTTATACGAGGGAAAGTCATTAAGTAAGTCACAAAAGATAATTAAATAATAACTTACAACGATATTCACTTCAAAACTATTTTTATTTCTCAACATATTCTCCACCAATATTTATGCATTTATATCACCGTTTTATCAGTGCCCCAACACCAGCTACATAACATTCTTTGGGTTGCTGGCTCAGCCGCATTAGGACTGCAAGTTGAACACAGGAGACAATTCAAAAGTTTGGTTGGCAACTTCTTCAACATCCACCATACAGCTTAGATTTAGCCCTACGCGATTTTCATCTGTTTAGTCCACTAAAAAACCATCTTGGAAGCAAGATGAGGTTCACAGATGATGAAAAGGTTCAACTTGAAGTTCTAATGTGGCTGAAACAGCAACCCAAGGAATGTTATGCAGCTGGTGTTGGGACACTGATAAAACGGTGAAATAAGTACATAAATATTGGTGGAGAATATGTTGAGAAATAAAAATAGTTTTGAAGTGAATATCATTGTAAGTTATTATTTAATTATCTTTTGTGATTTACTTAATGACTTTTCCTCGTATAATTTCACAGTAATATATCCACATAAATTGTGAAAAAATCGTTCTTCTATCTTTGCAAGAAAAAACTATTGGATTCGTGAAAAATTTTGATTTCCGATTTTCGACGGATTTATACGTTTTAGAATGTCCTGAACACGATTGGACTGTTTTAGAAAATGTCTGTCTGTCTGTGTGTTTCTCTGACTTTGTGTGTGTCTGTCTGCGTGTTTGTCTATGTGTGTGTCTTTCTGTTTGTGATACAAATTTTGTGGGTGCTCTATCAAAATAACTAATGAACAGGATTTAATCAAACTTCATATTTAGTTAGACCTTGACATAAGTTGGTGCTGATTAGGTTTTGATGTAAAACTCCTAACAGGTGGTGCTGTTGTGCTGCATTTTCACGAAATCCGCGATAGCTGTATCTTAAGAACAATTGCGCGAAATTTCAGCAAACCTCATATTCTGTTAAACTTTGGCATAAATAGACAAGGATTGTGTTTTGGTGTAAATCGCCCAACAGGTGGCGTTTCGATGATCTGTTTGTCACGTTTTCCGTGATAACTATATCTCAAAAACGAATAGACTGAAATTTAATTTTTGTTGCAGGCGATTTGATTTGTATAAAAGAAAGTTTTGTGATGGCCAGGACATACTAGTTTTTATGATGGCTATATTCCAGTGATGATTATACTCTAGTGCAGTCAAAAGCAGAAATAAAATCAATTACAGAGTTAAAGGCCGATTAATTTTTAAAAACACATAAATTAAATTTTCTTATAAGAAATACCCTAAAAATTTCAAGCAAAAAATATCTGGGAGTGTTTGAATAAAACTGAGGTCAGGTGTTTTAATTTAAGTGCAAACATATATTGAAAACATCATTTAAAGTCATTATAAATGTTTCTTTAGAGGACAAATTTTATATTTTGCATTGAATTAATAAAATTAGATAATTTATTATAATTACATATTTTAAAATAAAATTTCATAGAAAAAACTTATTTTATTTAAAACACTACATTTATTATTATGAATCAAGTGAATGAAAACAGAACCATTGAAGAAATTTATTATTACGCTGACGAGTTTTAAAATTAAGTGCGCGCAGAGATATCGAAATTATCATGGGGACTTTTAATACTTGATGATGGAAAACTTAATCAGAAGCCAAATGTACCCCACCAAGTCTCTTGGAAATTGACTGGCGTTTCCGAATAAAAATAAAAAAATCTAAAACTTTAAACTTTTCCTAAGCGAGTTAATCTAAAAGCTAGCTTTTAGCGCAAGGAGGAAATTAAAACACGTTTGCAGGATTGAAAACTCAGCAAGATTATTTCATTAGTCTTCCAATTCCAGAAGGAGAATTATTTTGTAAAATTCTGTCAACGTGCCCCAGCATTTTATTAGAGAATTACATTTAAAGTTTCTTTCTCAGTTTTCATTAATCTTTTATATTAAGTTCTACGATATGCAAAATAAATATACATTTAGGGGATATGAATAAAGGGAAAAAAAGAAGATTTTACAAAATGAGAAACTCGGACGTAAAATTTTAATCAAGAGTTTTATAATAAACAAGAAAGAAAAATAATGCATCAAGCGTAGACTATGAAACACTTTCCCACATATTCGGAATACTGTAACATAACTTCACCTTTTAATAAAGTGAAAGATCAATAAGAAAAACATTTTTCATGAAAAATAACTTTAATCTATATTTTACTAAAATAGACGTAAGATAAAAATAAACGTACAGAATGTCTTAAAAACTTTATAACATAAGATTCTAGTAGTACATAACTTTCCTAGCGCTTTCGGCCCCAAACTAAGCCATTATCAAAGACCTTTAGAGCCGAAAGCGCTAGCAGAGTTATGTACTACTAAGATCTTATGTTTTAAAGTTTTTAAGACATTTTGTACATTTATTTTTATCTTACGTCTATTTTAGTAACATATAGATTAAATTCATTTTTCATGGAAAAATGTTTTTCTTATAGTTAATAAACAAAGACGAATTTTTCGTTTCAAATTTTCTTTTATTGTTAAAGTTATTTTGGTGAAAGATCAAAGTGAACAATTTTGAAAACGTATAAAACATTTGAAAACTCAGTTCTGGTAATTGCCATCTATACAGCCGGAAAATAATTCAAAATTCTTTTGTGAATCTCTGTATATAATCGATTGATTTATATATATTCTACATATTATGCAAAAATTTAGTTCCGTCAGGAAACTCTTAAAACTGTTGAAAATTCTCTTTCAGAATTTCCGTCAATGAACGGAAATGTGCTCGAATTCTTTTGTACAGCCCTGTATATGATCTGCGTAATTTAACCACTCACAGTACTATGCAAAAAATTAGTTACATTTAAAAATGCATAAAACAACTGAAAACGCACGTCCAGTAATTATCGCTCATAGATAGTACTGAAACTGAACTCTTTTGTGTGTCCCTGTTTATGAATAATAACTGCTATGCGCACCCTTTCCTACAGTAAGCATCTTGTAGTGTACCTCAGTCAGTGTAGTGTATATCAATTTCAATATCTGTGAAATAGTGTAACATCATTAAAATACTCTCATGTTTGTGAAAATTGCAACACCATGAAATAATTATCAGAAATTAATGAATTTATTCTACGTATTTCTGATAGTGGTACAAATAAACGATCAAATTTACAGGACAAAAAAACCCTCAAAAGAACGTCGGAAATTAGCACTTTGTGTGTTCGCCACTCTGAGCGATGAGAGCCTGTACACGTCGTGGCATTGAATCATACAGGTTCTGAATGTAATCCTGGGGAATGGCATTCCAGATGGCTTTGACATGAAGCCAAAGTTCAGTCATACTGTGTGTCCCAACAGCTGCACGAGCGAGTCGCCGACCAATGAAATTCCAGACATGCTCGATGGGAGACATATCCGGGGAATAAGCAGGCCATGGAAGAAGCGAAACCTGTTGTGCACTGAAGAAGGCTTGTGAAGTCTGAGAAACATGTGCATGTGCATTATCCTGCTAAAATACAGCATCCGGAATGTGTCGAAGAAGGAAGAGGACTTCTGGCTCCGCAATTTCCCTTATGTAGTGACCATTGTTGAGGTTACCCGCAATGTGCACTAGATGGGATCGACAATTATACCCATAGCTACCCACACTATGATGCCAGGCGTTTGTGTGGTATGACGCTGGATAACACACTGTGGGAGTAGACGATCACCTCTGTAACGTCTGACGCGTACTCTTCCATCATTGTACTGCAAATTGTAGCGAGAGTCATCGGAAAAAGCACCTTGTTGCCCCTGAACACGCTACGCACTGTGTTGCTGAGCCCATTGAAGTCGGAGGCGTCTGTGAGTCAGCAAGAGGGGAATCCTGCTTAGAGGAGCCCTTGCACGCAGTTCATGCTGCAGTAGACGGCGACGAACTGTGGAGCTAGACAAAAAAACACCTGTAGCTGTGCTCCAACGTTGTGTTAACACACGAGAGGACGCTGTACGGTCTGTTACAGCCATGCGGATGAGGTGTCTGTCGTCCGGAAACGTTGTGCTGTTGCGTACCCCACTGTCAGGTTTTCGCCTTGTTTGATTCTCCTCTGTCAATTTCTTCCTAACACGCATCACTGTTGTGGCATTACACTGCGTGCGGGCTGCGATTTCTCGATACGAAAATCCACCTTCTCGCATACCGACGATGCGGTCTCGTACGAACTCCGTTAGTTGTTGGTATGGCTTCTTCTGCTTTTGGCGAGGCATATGGACCACCAATGGAGCGTTTCTCGCAGACAGAGGAAGATAAACGGATTTCAACGCATCTTTACAGTTCTTTATATACCTGGAACAAGGATCCGGTTCTCGTTCCACGTATGCGCAATTGCTTTGTAATTCTAATCATTTTCATGTGTCACCTCACTTTACATTTCTTGCAAGTTTGTTTCAATTTGCATAATTCCTTATTGGTGTTGCAATTTTCACAAACATGAGTGTACATTGCAAACGACTCCCCCCCCCCCACAGATCATAATGTAACGGAAATCTTTTGAGTGTCTCTGTAAACGAACTATGAATGTTACAGACTTCATTTTCAATACCGAACATGCCATAGTAAATCTCCATGATTCCAGACATGCTCGACATACATATATCAATTACATGGCAGTCTGACTGTTAGTGAGTTAGAGCTTGGACAGACAGACACACAGGCAGACAAACCGAACTCACAAACAGTTTTCAACTATGTTGGAAAGTGTTAAAAAACATATATATTCATATTTTACCAATATTATAACGTAAAAATTCTCACGAATTTTATATAGATAATAAAATAAACATGAAAAGAATAACAATGTACATTTAGTAATAGAGTAACTACATTATTTTCGTTTGATGAAAAAGCACCATTTTCTAAAAATATGGAACATCAGATTATGGAGGACTGCTAGCTAGCGACAAAGTCCTCACTATGACTTTCATTTTTTCTAAAAGCTTTGTAGCATGTATCGTATATAAAGTATATTGTATTTATTGGAAATTGTTGTAACTATGTATGTTATGTATTATAAGATGTAAGTTATGTTGTATGCAATGCAAGATGTATGTTTGTTATAAGATGTACGTGTGAAGTTGTATGCAACAAGAATACAAGTATGGAAGATGTATGTGTGGAAGCATGGAGGGAATTGCATTAAGTATGGTGTATTACGGGCTGAGATAAAGCATCGAGGTAATTTAAAAAGTAAAAAAGTATTTATTAATCTTCGACACCCGGGCGCGTAAATAAAAACTGCCAATAATAATGCATATTTTTTTTTCTTTTGTACTTTTATTTTCTAATTAAACTTGATTAAGATGTTGAATGGTTTTTGGGGTACTTACTTGTTACAAGACTTGAAGTACGAGAGAAAACAGAGAAGTTGAATTTCGCGAGAAAAGTAAATATTTCAAAAGTAATGTCTGGCAATCTTTATTTACATTTTAAAAACATCAGATTGCTCTTACTTTTTCTACATTTACAAGAAGAAAGCATTCGATTTGGCAAAAATGTCAGCTTACGGATTTATACGTTTTAGAACTTTCTGAACACGATTTGACTGCTTTTAGAAAATGTCAGTCTCTGTGTCTCTCCGTATGTGACACAAATTTTGTGGGCACTCTATCTGAAGAACTAATGCACGGAATTTAATAAAATTTCAGATTCAGTTAGATCTTGGAATAAATTGGCAATGACTAGGTTTTGGTGTAAATCGCCCAATAGGTGGCGCTGTTATGCTGAATTTTTCATGACTTCCGAGATAGCTGTATCTGAAGCACTAATGCACGAAATTTTACTAAACTTCATATTTTGTTAAAAATTGACATAAATAAACGCTGTCTGGGTTTTGGTGTATGTCGCTCAACGGATGGCGCTGCTATGCTTCATTTTTCACGATTTTCGCTATAGCTATATTTATAGAACTAATGAACGGAGTTTCACCAAACTTCATATTTTGTTAGACCTTGACATAAATAGATCCTTATTAGTGTTGGGTGTATACCGCCAACAGGTGTTGTTGTTATGCATTGTTTTTCACGATTTCCGCGATAGCTATATCTCAAAAAGTCCTTCCGGCCTGTACCGGGAGGAAAAGGTATCTTTCCTATATCTTCGTTTTAAAATTTTAGCTAATGTTACACGAAAACAGCAAGCTAAAATGCAAAGAAAACGTTTACAAAAGATTCGTTAATACTGAATTAGAATAAGAAATTCGCCAAATTATTGAGCTATAGCCAAATTGGCTTCATTTATGAAGACTTATTTTGGTCGCCAAACTTGGCGATATTTCGCCAAATGTCACCAAGTTTCGCGAGAATTTTGCGCTAATGGATATGAATATATAGTTTTATGTGTATGATTGGGAAAATGAGTACAACAATGAAAATTTTTGTAATGTGCTGCCTTGTTTCAAAATGTCAGCCACCCTAGAATTTCAAACTGGTCTATCTGAGCCATTTTTTAAGATAGAGGTAAAACAAAAAATGCTCTGGAATTCTTGTATGAAGGTCTAACACTTAATTAAAAAATAAATTTGAATTTTTAACTTTTTTGTATATTTATTTTAGTTTTAAATCTTTAAGTGGCTGCCATCTTGAAACAAGATGGCGGACCAAGCTGGCCAACGAACTCGGTCGAGACATTGGTGAGCTTAATACACACAATTAGTTTCATCAAAATTGATTTATAAGTACGAGCGTTATCGTATGACATAGGTCAGATATATATATATAAATCAACACTTGAACGGAGTGTGGTTTTGGGGTCTGGGGGGCATGATCGGTGAATATATATCGAAATTTTCTGGAACTGCTTTCCTCCGAACGGCTGCAAGAGGTAGCTTTATACTTCTTTGTATTGAAAGCTACCTAAAACAAGTAGATGTTTTTTTTAAGTTTGGTTTCAGACGATTTGATTTAAATAGAAGAAAGTTTTGTGACGGCCACAACATACTAGTACCTTTATGAAATCATTATCAATGTACCAAACGCACAAACAATTTATTTTATATTTACACTATTGAATACATATATTGAGAAGAAATTTGTTTAATTTATATATAAATAAGCCATGAAGATTAGAAATGTGTTTCATTGGTTGCTGTTTCCCTTTTGGGTTTGTTTATAATATTTGGTGCAAAATCGTACTTTCTGTAGGCAAAATACTTTATAACAAAGAAATACCGTTTTTAACACTTTCCAACCTAATTGAAAAGTGTTTATGACTTCGGTTTGTCTGCCGTATGGCCGTCTGTCCGTGCTCTAACTCCTGTAAACATGCTCGGATTGCCCTGCAATTTTTATATGTTATTGTCGTTATCTATAGCATGTTTCCTATTTCAACAGAAGTGTTTAGCACTTATAGTTTTTTTACAGGGACACTCAAAAGAATTCCGTTACATTACGGTCTATGAAGAAAAATCATTTGCGGTTTATTTTAATGATGTTCCACAATTTCAAATACATTGTAATTGATATATATCACTAAGGTGCATTATAAGAAGCTTAACATGGAATAGGGTGTGCATAGCACTTATATTTACTTTACAGGGACAGTCAAAAGAATTCCGTTAATCGTTTGCGGTTTAATTAAATAATATTTCGCAATTTTAAACACATTGAAATTTATATATCTCACTAAAGTGCGTTACAAGAGGCTTGCTACAGAATATTGTGGGTATAGCAGTCATCGTTCATTTACAGGGACACACAAAAGAATTCGATACTGTCTGTTAACAATAATTCCTGGAAGTGCATTTTAAGTTGCTGAACGCGATTTTAAATTTAACTCACATTTTGTCTATTACTTGGTGTGTATAAATTCTGTATTTCATATACAGGACAGCACAAAAGTTCGCGATCACATTTCCGTTTATTGAAAGAAACTCCAGAAGGATAATTTTAAACTGTGCTGCGCGTTTCCTAACTAAACTAAAATTTAGCATCGTATGTAGTATATATACAAATCAATAGATCATATACAATACTGAATAAAAGTATTCGGATATTTTTCCGAATATTGTATATGTTGGAAATTCCTGAAATTACGTTTTTAAATATGTTATGCGTTTTCCAAATTGTTTACTTACATGTTATCTTTCAGCTTATTAAACGGTAATGATTTGTAAAATTATTCTGAAAGCGTTGGAAAGTGTTACATAATCTATGATTGACGCATGATTTTTCGTTCGTTTTTAAGATAGATTTAATTTTGTAACGTATATTAATTTTACTTGTCTGGTCTAATGCGACTTTGATTTTCATTCTTATTAGGTAGCTTTCAATACAAAAAAGTATAAAGCTACCTATTGCAGCCGTTCGGGGGAAAGCAGTTCCGGAAAATTTCGATATATTTTCACCGATCATGACCCCCAGACCCCAAAAGCACCCTCCGTTCAAATGTTGATTTATATATATATATATATATATATATATCTGATCTATGTCATACGATAACGCTCGTATTTATAAATCAATTTTGAAGAAACTAATTGTGTGTATTAAGCTAAACAATGTCTCGACCGAGTTCGTTGGCCAGCTTGGTCCGCCATTTTGTTTCACGATGGCGGCCATTTAAAAATTTAAAACTAAAATAAATATACAAAAAAATTAAAAATTCAAAGTTATTTTTTAATTACCTTTTAGGCCTTGATACAAGGATTCCAGAGCATTTTTTGGTTTACCTCTATCTTAAAAAATGGCTGAGATAGAGCAGTTTGAATTTCTAGGGTGGCTGACATTTTGAAACAAAACAGCACATTAACGCGATTACTCGCAAATTATTTTCTTTCATTGTTGTAATAATTTTCCCTATCATACGCATAAAACTATATATTCATATCCGTTAGCGCAAAAATTGGCGACATTTGGCGACTAAAATAAGTCTTCATAAATGAAGCCAATTTGGCTATTGCTCAATAATTTGGCGAATTTCTTATTCAAATTCAGTATTAACGATTCTTTTGTAAACGTTTCTTTGCATTTTAACTTGCATTTTTCGTGTAACATTAGCTAAAATTTTAAAACGAAGATATAGGAAAGCTACCTTTTCCTCCCGGTACAGGCCGGAAGGACTTTTTTATAACATTATTTTTTATTAACACTTTCCAACCTAGTTAAAAAGTGTTTAATTCTTCGGTTTGTCTGGCCGTCTGGCCGTCTGCCGTCTGCCGTCTGTCCGCGCTCTAACTCCTGTAAAAATTCTCGGATTGCCCTGCAAATTTTATATGTTTTTGTATTTATCTATAGCATGTTCCCTATTTCAACTGAAGTGTGTAGCACTTATAGATTTTTTACAGGGACACTCAAAAGAATTCCGTTACATTACGGTCTAGGGAAAAATTTTTTGCGGTTTATTTTAATGATATTACACAATTTCAAACAGATTGTAATTGATATATATCACTAAGGTGCATTACAAGAAGTTTAATATAGAATATGGTGTGCATAGCACTTATAGTTACTTTACAGGGACAGACAAAAGAATTCCGTTACATTACGTCTATGGAGAAAAATCGTTTGCGGTTTAATTAAATAATGTTTCACTATTTTAAACGCATTGAAATTTATATATATCATTAAGGTGCATTACAAGAAGTATACTACAGAATATTGTGTGTATAGCAGTCATCGTTCATTTACAGGGACACACAAAATAATTCTCTACTGTCTGGTAACAATAAATCCTGGAAGTGCGTTTTAAGTTGCTGAACGCGATTTTAAATTTAACTCACTTTTTGTCTATTACTTGGTCTGTATAAATTCTGTAGATCATATACAGGGCAGCACAAAAGTTCGCGAACACATTTCCGTTTATTGACAGAAACTCCAGAAGGAGAATTTTAAACTGTGCTACGCGTTTCCTAACTAAATTAAAATCTAGCATCCTATGTAGTATATATACACATCTTTAGATCCTATACAGGGCTAAATAAAACTATTCGGATATTTTTTCGAATATTGTATATGTTGGAAATTCCTGAAATTACGTTTTTAAATATGTTATGCGTTTTCCAAATTGTTTACTTAGATGTTATCTTTAAGCTTATTAAACAGTAATGATTTGTAAAATTATTTTGGAAGCGTTGGAAAGTGTTACATAATCTATGCTGGACGCATGATTTTTCGTTCTTGTTTTGTTTCATTCGGAATTGCAGTTATGCACGCACCAATCAACAGGGTGATTATAATTAAAGTCCCACTTTCAAAATGCTGTAAAAAAGGAACCACTTGTCAGAATGACTTCAAATTTGAAATGAATATACTGGAAGAAGTGATAAACGGTATGGCATAAGAAAAAACAGTACGGTCGGTTTACAGTGCAACGCATTACAAAGCCGTCGTCTTTTGAATAAAAATAACACTTGTAGCCGAATCCAGTTTTGTTTCGCTTTACAGCGCCATCTGTTGATACACTTTGGAACTTTTTCTTTCTTATGCCATACCATTTCCCCCTTCTTCCAGTATATTCAGTTCAAATTTGAAATCATTCTGACCAGTGGTTTCTTTTTTACATCATTTTGAAAATGTGACTTTAATTATAATCACCTTGTATATTAACAGAAGAAATAGTTGGTCTGTGTACAATGTTACGGTTTGACGGAAAACGCTGCCAGATTATTTAATTAGTCTTCTAATTCCAGAAGGAGACAGACTTATTTTGTAAAACTCTGTCTGTTTAAGGATTGGTTATAATATTTGGCGGGGAATAGCACTTTTTAAAGACAGAGTTATGCCAATGCCCTTATAACAAAGAAGTACCTGTTTTTGTTTCGTTCGAAATTGCAGTTATGCATACACCAATCTATATTAACAGAAGAAATAGTTGGTCTGTGTACAATGTCACGGTGTGGCGGAAAGCTCTGCCAGAAAATTTCATTAGTCTTCCAATTCCAGAAGGAGAATTATTTTGTAAAACACTGTTAACGTGCCGCAGAATTTTATTATAGAATTTCATTTTAATTCTTTCTTTCTCAGTTTTCATTAATCTTTTGTATTAAGTTCCACGTTAAGAAAAATAAATATATGCTTAGGGAATATGAATAAAGGAAAAAATAAGATTTCACGCTGTGAGTAATTCCGATGCAAAATTTTATATTAATCAAAATGTTGCATAATTTAAAAAAAATAGTGTACACTGAAAAAAAAATGGGTCGTTCTACTAAAAAATTTTTAGTTTTTCTCATTCATTTTTCCAATTACTATAATTTTTTTTGCATTCTTACTCAGTTACAAGAAAATCTGTAAGAATTACTCGAAAACAGCTAGCAACATTACTAGAAAACAGCTAGCAACGATTCCGGTTTTTAATATCGGTTTTAAAAAAATCTGTGGAATACAAATATACAAAAAAAAAATTTAGTAACCTCAGGATTTTTTTTAGAGTGTACCACTATTATAACTAGAAAAATCTTTCGTATTATATATTTACATATAATATTTTAGATAGACTAAAAACAATAACTTCAATTAGCAGTCGTTACTTTTTTTAAGTCTAGAGATAGCTAAATGTTTTATAAAAAAGTAATTTATTAGTTACAATGTATTTAGGAATTTATTTAGCTATTACATTAGAAATATATATCAAAAATATCATTAAAATTATATAATAAATTTATCGTTACAAATTTTTCTTGTCAAAAAGCTAAGCGCGGGGTACGGGAAATTTATTGCAGGCTTTTAAATAAAGGCGGGAGTAATTTATTTTCCTCGAAAGTAGCCTAAATTTTATTGTTTCATCATTTTAGTAATTAAGTCTCAAAATTTTCTAGTGCGTTCAAGTATGACTTTCAACAGCTTAATAAGGAGGAGAAAAATACTTTGCCATTTTATGACTACGTATATTTAGTGAAGACAGGAAATAATAAAGCCATTTTATCAAAAAATAAATATTTTTCAGCATGCTTTTGTTCAGCTATTTTTTATTCTGATATGATAATGCATTATGAAGATCGGCGCGGTGGCCGGGAGAAGTCTCTTTAAAATATTTTATGACCACTTTAAGATGACTTTTAAATTAACTTTTTCAAAAATAACTAACGGGAAATAAAAGAAAAAATAGTAGTTTGTGCTATTATTTGAGTTTATGAAGAAAATATAATTATCTTGAAAAACGAACCATAACATTTTATGTGTGTATTACTAAAATGAGAGTTTTGAGAATTATTCCTGCTTTTAATCTATTTAATATTATTTATATCTTTTGAGTAAGGAAACATAAATTTCACATGTTAAATTTTAAGTTCAACTTTAAAATTTTTCATGTATTTCACATTTATTCCCAAAATTTGCCGAAATCGGGCGCATATTCAACTAAACATTTGAAGGAAGATGAAGATGAGTAATTCATGCAACAAAATATTGACGCATTTTTACTATATATTAATTCTGTTAGGGCAAGAAAACTGTTTTTCGCAACCTGCTATAAGTGTAAAAGGTGACCGGGAGCAGTACCCTGATGGCGACTGGTTGTTCAGGCTTAACTTTCACGCCATTAACTTTAATGTTGAGGCAGAGGGCAGTGGGGGGGGGGGGGGTACACCTCTAATCCAAAGGGCAGACAGAATTGCATGACAAAAGCCATAAATTATTTCTTTAGGCTCTTCTTTTTCAAAGACTGATCGTTATAAGCTTTTTAATTACTTTTCAAAAGTTTCAAAACAAAGCGTACAAAATCAGCAATTCAATTACCTTCAGGGATGTGATAAATCTGATGCACCCTCCTTTACGACAGACACGAACTTTACTTCACTTTACTGCTTAGTGCCCGAGAAGGACTCCTAAGACTAGAAAACCAAGTCTATAGAGCGTAGATGTCTCTCTAGGTCCTCTTTATTGATGTACACAGACACGAGCTTGTCTGTGTCGGATGTCGCAGAACGATCTCATCAATCAACTCCACAAATAAATAACTTCCACCCCGTCACCCTCGATGTATCACGGTATAATTAGCCATCAGTTTCCAGCCTGTTGTTATAGTTGGGACAGTGAATTCGTGTCGGTATTCGAGCTTATTTGAATGTGATCGAGCGTACCTAGCAAGATTCTAAGTGGCCAGGAAGTCCCACAGATAACTGGATCCGAGGTATGGAGACTGGTCTCTGACAGGGAGGCTAATTGAATGCATTGGATTTTTGTCCATTTTTTACGGCATTGCAGTCCACACGAGGTAGCATTCCCTGTGCGTCAGGGAAAGGTTTCTTTGTACATCTGGAGTTTATCCACTAGAAACATCTCATGTAACATTTCTTTCTCTATTAACCATCTGTTGATGAGATGCTAATGAGTAACCAATATACAGATCATATTTCAAGCGGAAGGTACAGCAACGCCTTCTCGCGGGATTTGGAATGGGTGTTTGAGATCTCCATATATGTCCGGTTCTCGGAGTTTCATGGAAGTTAAACTATATACAGTGGAACTCCAGATATACGTTACCTGAGTTGTACGTTTCCCTCAGTTATACGTTTCAATTCAGTGGTCCCGGCCGCTTGCCATTAAAAATTAGCTGAGTTATACGTTTTAAGTTGTACATTTCCCTCAGTTATACGTTTGGTTTTTGCGTCCCCGGCCAAAATTTTGTCTCATTTATGCATTTTGTAACCGGAAACATTGAGGACGCGTCGGATAAGTATGATTTGAAAGATCTCACTCTAACTTCGGAGCTGTGACGTAGTAAAGCAGTTCCTCAGTAGTAAAAAGAGGTGGCTGCATTATTAGTAGAAATGTAAAGTTTGCTGTTCACTGTCGGCGCTTCCGAAAAGAAACAATCGAATATTAGTAATTAATTCTACAAGATTCAGTAAACTACTGAAATGTCTTTTGATAAATGATTTTCATTCCCAGCTGAACAAAGTGTTTAGGATATATTTAAAAAAATGGTTCCGGTAGACCATTAATTGAGTTGTACGTTTTACTGAGTTATACGTTTTGTTGTCCGGTCCCAAGCAAAACGTATAACTGGAGTTCCACTGTAACTGTTCAACCCTGCAGTGCTCCTCTCGGAATTCCAGTTACTTTGACCGGGCGTTATAAGTTCATGCTTTGATAGGAGGTTTATGTGGATGTGTGTGTGTGTGTGGGGGGGGGGGGGGGCTATGTCGCTTATGACTGTCTGTGGCCGTATGAGTTGCAGAAAATCTCGGAAGGTGTTGGTATCAGCTGGTTTTATCTTTCTGACGATTTTTTCCCCTTGAGTAAGGCGTAACAAGGAAAACTCTTCATTCAAACAGCGAAACAGTAAATTCTTTTTCTATTTCACATATTTGTAGTTTCGAATTGCTGAAAGTTGTAAATTAATGCTTAATTCCACGTGAGCCTGATATGGTTGCATTCCCCCACATTAAACAATGATTTGCGTGTATTTAATTAAATGATAACTTTTTGTGATATTCTAAATAATCTTTACAAGATTCAAATAAACCTATGTCTATGCCTCATAAATACAAATTATTTTGTTCAAACTTCTTTAGTCTGCCAATAATTTCCTTCTGTTAGAAACAACATAATTACAAAATTTGATTTACATGATGATATAATTTATATTTTGAACTACTTACTTAGAGATAAAAAAACAAGAACGAAAACTCATGCATTATGGCTTAGATTATGAAACAATTTCCAACATTATCGGAATACTGTTAAGAAAGTTCATTTTTGTTCAGACAATGAAATGAGATTTCTAATTAAGCAATTTAAAAATACATAACACATTAAAAATTCATTTTTAGCAATTGCTGTCCATAATGGTAATGTCTGCGAATCCTCTTGTGCAGTCCTATAAACAACCAGCAATACACTATAAATTAGTTAAGTTTTAAAATACATGTCACATCTGAAAACGTAAATCCAGCAGTTATGGCTCATATTCAGTCCTATAACCGAATTCTTTTGATTTTCTCTGTAAATAAACGATAAATTCTACGTTCCTATAATCTATAGGAAATATGTTGCAGCGCACCTCAGTAATGTATATTAATTTCATTATGTTTGAAGTAGTATGTATAACAGCATTAAAATACATTGAAAACGATTTTTCCTCAAAGATCTAATGGAATAATTTGTGCGTCCCTGTAAACGTACTATAATTGCTACTTACTTTATACTCTATAGAAAGTATGTTGCTATCCATCTTAGCAATGCATCTCAATTTCATGTTGTTTGAAATAGTATTACAACATTAAAATACACTGAAAATTAAGTTTTCTCCATTGACCGTAATGGAACGAAATAATTTCGAGTGCCCCTGTAAACGAATTAGAAATGCTACACACATAATTTTTAATACCAAACATGCCATGGTAAACTTCAATAACAATAACATATTTCAACTACATGGCAATCTGAGTATATTTACGCGAGTTAGAGCACGGTCAGACGATCAGACAAACCGAATTATAAATACTTTTCAACTATGTTGAAAATTGTTAAAAAAACCAAAGCTATTCACTTATTCTAGACGGTGATACGATTAAACACTCCGAAAGTGTGTTTATGAATGAAGGCATTAGGAAATGAAATGAAGGAACATAAATGTGTAACAACGATTACACGAGAAACATGCAATGATGCGCTGAGCAACAAGTGTCTTAAAAGTTATTTCCAAATATCTACTAATGGCACCATTCCCAATAGCAACACATCATTGGGTGAATATTGTTTGTATTGGATATATTTTGCGCAATATCGACATGAATTATGGATACAACATTGTGTGTTTACATTTTTAGGGTTTCGTTCATCTGACGAAACCCTATTACTCACGCTCCTTTGTCTGTTCGTCACAGAGCCGTTCTCAGAACCTGTATAACTTAAAGAGTTGAAACTTTGTGTATATATAACTGAATACCTGCTATGAAGCTCAAAATATTAAAATTTAAAAAAAATCGTATTATTTTAATAAATAGAGATAAAAAAACCAAAATTATCACAGCCTTTTCCTATTAAATTTAAACATTTTTCGTTATAGCAGTTGCCAACAATTAAAAATCCACAATAAAATTCTTTCTACAATAATTAATTTTCTATTGAAAGATTTCCACGTGAAAAATGAAAATGAAATAAAAAGTTTCACCAATTGAAAAAAAAATATTAATATGAAATAAAAATGATTGACGCATATTGGTAATAAAACGGAAATTTTCAAAGATTTTTCAATAATACAAGAAGTATGAGTATGTGTATGTACAGAAAGCAGATTAATATCACGTCATTAGAGAATTAAAAAGAAAATTAATCTGACGTCATATCGGAAGTTTAACGGATTTCTCAAATGTTTGAGAATAATACAAAGCGAGTATCAATAACCAGTAATACGCTGCCGCGCATGCGCGGTAGCGTATTACTGCTTATTTTACTGTTTATTACTGTTAATTACTGTTAATTTTACGGTATAATACTGGCAACTGAGATGCTAGAATGTACTGTAAAATCAACATTTTTTTTTTTTTTTTTTTTTTTTTTGCAGAGTGCACTCTCAAAAGAATTTTGTTACATTATGGTCGAATCGGAAAAATCGTTTGCAAGGTGCTTTAATTAAGTTAGTCTATTTTAGACTGAAATTGATATATATCACGAAGTACACTACAAGATGCTCAATGTAGAATATAGTGCATGACATTTATTGTTCATTTACAGGGACACACAAAAGTATTCGGTTACAGTACTGTCTATTTGTGATAATTGCTGGAAATGCGTTTTCAGATGTGATATGCGTTTTTAAATTTAACGAATATTTGGCATATTAATTGGTGCATATAATTTGTATAGATCATATGCAAGGCTGCACAAACGAATGCGAGTACATTTCCGTTTATTGACGGGAATTGTTTAAAGGAAATTTTCAACTGTATTATGCGTTTCCTTACTGAATTAAATTTTAACATACCATGGAGTACATATAGAAATCTTCAGATCACTCAATAATTAAGTTTTACAAAACCAATTGAATACTTTTTCAATTCTAGATGATAACTGCTGAAATTGGGTTTTGAAATTTGTTAGGCGATCTCCAAATGGTTTACTTCGATATTATATATTTCACCTAATTAAATGGGGAGGTTTTGTTACAGTGTTCTGAATGCGTTGGAAAATGTTTCATAATCCTTGCTTGACGCATGAATTTTCTTTCTTATTTTAATGTGCTAATGTTTGTCATGTTTAATCCTATGTGTATCTGGCCCGTCTTTGTTTCGTCATAGAGTTGACAAATTAATTAGTGAGTGTAATAAAATTGCGAAATTTATAATAAATTTTACTATTGTATAAGTTAAAAAATATGTAATGTATTCAAATACCATTTTATGTATTTATACTTTGCATAGATATTATTTAATGAAGTATTAAACAGATATGTCATAATATAGCCTAACGCTCAAAGGGTAATAAAATGAGATATATTAGTATTGGTAGATTTAATAATAATAATAATAATAATAATAATAATAATAATAATAATATAATAATAATAATAATAATAATAATAATAATAATAATATAGCAGTATAATAATAATAATATAGCAGTATAATAATAATAATAATATAATAATAATAATACGATAAAAATAATAAAGGTATCAACAGTAATAAAATGTTAAGCTATGAAGGCGTTTTTATTTTGTAATTTTAATAAGGGAAGCATTATGTTACGTACATAGATGAAAAGATAGAATTGCTTACAACAATTCAAAATTTATTGCAAGATCTACTTAGAACAGCCATTTTTAACAATCATTTTAAAACATGGAAGCAATTTTCTTCCAATTTTTAAAAGCTTTAAATGGAAAAAAAATATGTACTTGTAAATTATGATGCTTTTATCGATAATAAAGATGACTTTTAAGAGACAACTTATAATTCATTGAAAAAGTGAACATTATATGCAATAACTCATGGGCACAATAGTTAGAAACCTCTTAAGATTTAAGCTATATAGCTAAATAATAAAAATAATGTATTTTTTTACCTTATATTTATTTCTGCACCAGCAGTTGTTTATGTTAGAAATCACCTGAGCCTAAAAGTTGTTTCATTATGAAAGAAGGAAATAACAACGGATACCGAAAATTTATTGCGGACATTTAAAGAAAGGCCGCAATAATTCATTTCTCTCTGGAGTAACCTAAATTTTATTCTTTCATCATTTCGGTAATTAAGTCTCTAAATCACCCAGTTCACCCACTGTGACTCTCAACACTGTCGTCCAAAAAGGGAAAAAATTACTGGACCATTTTATTGTTACTTTTATTAAGATGGAGACAAGTGAAGTATAAATCTGCTGTTAAGAGAGGGTGATTTTTCAGTTCTGATATTGTTTAGCTATTTTTGCTGTGACGGTTTCTTAAAAAACATTGGAAAGAAAAAAAGGTATTTAATAAATATAGTTTGAAATTTAAAAGGAATTTATAAAGTATTTTATGACCAAGAAATGCAGTTATATTTCGATAGCGCTCTACTAAAAGAGCGATTCTTTTAGAAGCATACACACAAATGTTACAAATTATTTATTGAAAAAAGTAATTGCAATTGAAAATATGTTATATTGGGTTAAGGAATAATTCATGAGCGGTTTATTTAAAAATGTACGCTGATATAAATTGCATTTTTAAAAATGTTTTATGTTATTTCAAATATAATTTTCTGCTCTATGAGATAGTATGTTTTGATTTTTTTAATCTTATTGATTTTTGTATATTTTCAGATCGTGAAAATGGAAGATCAAGTGGACAAAACTGAGCATTTGTAACACATTTGCTTTTTTGCGTTTAATTGAGGTGTTAACCCTTTAATGGGCAAAGATCTGTTGCTAAAATGTTGAAATGGTTGAATGACACTAGGATTTATGAACATTAAGTTGGTAAAAAGTTTTCTTTGCGTACATTATAAAAGCAAAATTTCAAATAATATAATAAAATCGCCTGTTAACTTTAAATTAAAGTGTAATTAATGCTTAAAGTAATAAAAAAAAATAACACAAAAGGTTTAAAAGTACCTTTTATTATAGATTACATATGTTTCCTTCGCTCGAAAGGCGATATCTTCAGATCAAAATAATAAAATATTCTCGCAAAGTTTCTGAAAATGATAAACATGTTTATCATTTTAAAAAACTTCGCGAAAATATTTTATTTATCATTTTGATATGAAGATGTCGTCGTTTGAGCAAAGGAAACATATGTAATCTATATTAAAAGGTATTTTTAAACCTTTTGTGTTATTTTTAAAATCATTTTAAGCATTAATTACACTTTAATTTAAAGCAAAATTTCATTTAAAAATTTTAGTGCCATTGTTGCATTGGAGGATTAAAATTAAGTGAGATATATAATATCCCACTTCTCGTCAAGAGGTTAAGGCCGCCGAAGCTTCTCTTAAGATTTGTGGTGTGTATGAAGAAGAAGTACTGCCTCAAAGTACTGCTCGTCGTTGATTTTAGCACTTCAAAAATGGGAAGTTTGATCTCAAAGACGTATCACACAACCAGTGATCAGTCGACCAATTGAGTTCGATAAAAACAAATTGAATCACCTTCTTCACGAAAATCCAAATTTAACGACCAGAGAATTGGTGGAGCAGATGTATTCAAAATTGGGAAGAAAATGCACATTAATTATTCTTTAACCCAAAAAGACTGTGGTGTCCCACCTTCACTCAGTGGGCAAGATTCAAAATGGGAAGAAAATACACATGAATTATTCTTTAACCCAAAGAGACCGTGGTGTCTCATCTTCACTCAATGGGCAAGATTCAAAATTGGGAAGAAAATGCATATGAAATAGTCTTTAACCCAACAATAGAAGTGTGGTGTAATATAACCGTACAATACATGTAAATAACTAAATAATAAAAAATATCAAATTTTTTTGTCAATAAAGTGTCCATAGACAAACCATGCCAGTGACTATCTCAGTCCTAGTTTGTGGGTCATATTATTTTTCGTGGCCCTCGTAATAAACTTATAAGGATTATTCTTATTTTTTTTAATCATAATATGTTATTTATTTTTAATTTGGTGCTTTGTAAAGCTCATTTCATATTTAATTTCAAAATGTAATCTTGTTTGTTTATAGTTTCATTTGATAAATAACTACTCTCAGAAAAAATATAGTTATGTCCGTGGGCAGAATAACACATCTACATACAAAGTATCAAAGGAATTAGTTCAGCCATTTTTTCATATTACAAAAGAAAATACGCTTTTCTGTTTAGGTGTGGAAGAGGTAAAGAAAGATCTCTCACCAAGCTTTAAAAATCAATTACCGATAGGGGTAACGTTGCCGCTTTCTCCTTAGTATTGCATATTTATTTATAATGCTGCCAGTGTTGTTACTTCACATTATTGTACAAAACAAATGTTTATTGTTGAGTTGCTTGGTAATAGATTGCAAAAAATTTCTAGTTGAAAATTATTTAAAAACAAATAAACAAAACAATTAATTAATTCAATTACATTTTTCAAACGCATTTTATTTGATAGTACATTTTCTATTTTATCCGATGGAGTAACAATGTAAATTATGTTAAGTTTAAAAGTGAATTTACGTGTCGCATAATTAACTCCATTGTTATAACCATCATACAGTTCTAACTACATTATCGTCACCATCGCAATCACTACACGGAAAAAAAATAATAATGTTGAATTTTGCGTGACAGCGTATTACTGGTGTGAGGTTTTTCGTTTGTGTAGTTTATTTAATGGTAGCGAGTTAAATTAAACGAGACCTATTTTTGTTCTTAGAATAAGAGATGTTCTATTCAGCAACTGTCACAGGAAAATATTTAATATTTACAAATCAATATAAAGTGAGTCCTTGTCTTTTGTAGATCACATGCGACGCAACCGTTACTTTGAGATTAGAGAGTCTACCTTTTTCCCGCGCTGATGGCAGTCGGCTAAATGTTCGTTACATAGGCTAGATGCCTCTTTCGTTTTGCCTGCACTGATGGCAGTCTGCAAATGTTTAAAGTTCCGTAGGGTGACAGGGTGTCCCACTAGTTTTTGCTCACTCTGACGGTGATCAGAAAACTTCACACCCGGGACGTGATGTCCGGCAGATGATCAAATTTCTCTCCGCAAGGGATGATTCCCTCTTCCTCCCAGGTCAGAAGAATCTCCGACCTCAATCGCTGCTCTCCGAAATTCAACTCCTTCCCAAAACTCTCTTTTCCGGCTGCCCGCCGAAGGAGTGGGGGTGGGGGTTTGGGCGTTTACAGTTTTCTCGAAGCTCCAATAAAATCAGTTCGCCTTATCTGATTGGAAACCATGAGTTCGTACCTGGCGCCTTGTTGCCAATTTCTGTCTTCCGTAGAACTAAGGAACCCCCTATTTTACCTGTTTTTGGAGAAGAACCACATTAATCACCTCCCCGCCATAATGAATTTTCCCTGTCACCATCCCTTTGAGCAAGAGAGACACCGCGTCGGTCAGTCTCGACCGTGAGAAAAAAGACGTATTTCCTCAGCGTGAGAAAATAGTGTTCTAGTTGGAAAGCCTCATTCAATATTCACACATAATTTAATGAGGACTTTACACTGCTTATTTTACTATTTATAACTGTTAATTTTACAGTATAATATTGGCAGCTGGAGTGCTAGTATTATACCGAAAAATCAACATTTCTTTTAACCATTGGGAAAATGGTTGTTGTTTTCGGTCGAGAATGGACCTATTGATGCTCGCATTTTATTATTTTAACCATTTTTAACGAAATTCGGTAACTTTAGAAGAATTTTTCTTTGTATAGGCCATAGAAATGAAATGCATAAAATAGTTTAAAAAATGCTAAAGTTACAATAAGGATAGATGCAAACTATCAGATATGAAAAAAAAACCGAATTTAAAAATTAACGTTGTATGAGAAATCGTCTTATAAAGCAAAAAACGTGTTCTTCAACTTTAATTTCCTCAAAATACCTTTAGCTGAGACATCAATCTAAACAAGAGTTAAAGTTATTGTAGGAAGGACCCGATAAAATATTTTTGTTTCTGTTTTCATTAATATATTGTAAATTTGGTACTTTCGTGTTATAGCGGCCTTCAAGGATTAATCGCCAAGCAACCAAGATTTATCGCCAAATTATAAGGCATGTATGACATTATAATAATATATGACTTATATATAACATTTCTTGAGGTATGTGGCCACGTTATAGACACATATGATGCATATATATGACATGTGTATATGATGTATATACGACATATAAGACGCAATTAATATGTGTATAATGACGTATATGGCACATATAGGAGTGCTTGGATGATTTTGGCGAAATCATAACTGCAACCTTGGTATAATCATAATTGTGGGTGTATATATATATATATATATATATATATATATATTGCAGTGTATATGACGTCGGCGATACTCACGGACTCGTTTGTGCTTTATAATAACTCATAGTGTTATATGAAAGCAATTTTGATAAAGTAAAAAAAAAACAAAAAAAACTATGATCTTTAATAAGCAAACTGAAATTTAGCTGTTATTAAAGTGAAGCTTTTAATATTAATTCAAATACATTTCTACAAATGTAAAAAATAAAAATAAAAACCATTTATGCTATGAATGTCTAAAAAGATTGCCAATTGTAAATGAGCACGATTAATGCAATTGTAAGTAAATGAATATTTCATGAGGTCTGGAGGCAATAAGCTAATTTAAAATTTAAATCCTTTTTTATTGTTTTGAAATATATTCTCATCGGAATTATATGTCGAATGTAGTTTCACTATTTTGTTTCTTATGCATATCTATGCAAATTTAAAATGTTAAAGGACAAAACATATTTCCAGCTATTTGTTTTTATAACTGTAAATAGAGAATTTACAGAGCTATATTATAAAACAGAAAAATTACATTCTTAATTTACTTAGTTAAATATTTTTAAACGTGGGGGAGTTAATGAAGAATGCAGTGTTGATACTAAATGAAAGAAAAATAAAAACTGATTTAAATAATACATCAAATATCTGCAATTGTTAATACTTTGGTTTAGGACTCCGGTTCGTCTGGTCGTCTATCTATCTGTCTAGCTGTCTATCATTGCTTTAACTCTCGTAAATGTATTCAGATTGCCATGTATGATATATGCTATTGAGGTTTACTATAGCACATTCAATATTGAAAATGAAGTGTGTAGCATTTATAGTTAGTTTACAGGGACACTCAAAATAGTTCTATAGAGGAAAACCAGTTGCAGTGTAATTCAATCATGTTACACTATTTCAAACATAATGGAAATTATAGACACGAGCAGGGAAGACCGAGCTATACTCGGTCAAAATTAAATTTGAGATCAAATATCATGACCCATGACCAAAATGACCCACTAATTGAATTTTCTCAAACATGTGACTTAGCCCAACAGTCTTCTCGTGCTAGAAAACCATTGAATGCAGAATTTAGTGTAAATTGAGCCGCTTTTTAGATAATGACCCACAATGACCCAGAAATGACCCACAAATCGAATTTTCTCGAACATGTGACCTAGCCCAATGATTTTCGCGTGCCCGAAACTCGTAGGATACAAATTTTAATCAAAATCGTTAGAGCCGTTTTTTAGATAAAATTACTTTGACCCGCTTTGACCCAAAAATGACCCACTAATCGAAAGTTCTCGAACATGTGACCCAGCCCAATAGTCTTCTCGTCCCCGAAAATAGTCGGATACAAAATTTTGTCAAAATCGTTTGAACCGTTTTTTAGATACAATTAGTTTGACCATGACCCAAAATGACCCACTAATTGAATTTTCTTGAACATGTGACTTAGCCCAACAGTCCTACTCGAACCCGAAAACCATTGGATGCAAAATTTAGTGTAAATTGAGCCACTTTTTAGATCTTGACCCACAATGACCCAGAAATGACCCACTAATCGAATTTTCTCGGACATGTGACCTAGCCCAATTATTTTATCGTGCTCGAAACTCGTAGGACACAAAATTTAATCAAAATTGTTAGAGCCGTTTTTTAGATAAAATTAATTTGACCCGCTTTGACACAAAAATGACCCACTAATGGAAAGTTCTCGAACATGTGACCCAACCCAATAGTCTTCTCGTCCCCGAAAATAGTCGGATACAAAATTTCGTCAAAATCGTTTGAACCGTTTTTTAGAAACAATTAGCTTGACCATGACCCAAAATGACCCAAAATGACCCACTAATCGAATTTTCTCGAACATGTAACCTAGCCCAATGGTTTTCTGGTGCCCCAAAACGGTAGGATACGAAATTTCGTCAAAATCGTTAGAGCCGTTTTTAAGATAAAATTTGCATATATATATATATATATATATATATATATATATAACCGCACACAAGATTTGCTCGTATTAGAATATATGATGATTATTGAAGTGCGCTATAACATATGTTCTTTATAATATGGAGTGCATAGAATTTTTTAACCATTAACAATGTGACATAAGGAAATTCCATTTTATTACGGTCTTCAGAGGGAAATCGCTTACGGTCTGTTTTAATGATGTTACATATTTTCAAATATAATGAAATTGATATACATAAGATGCTTATGACTGAATATACAGTACATAACATTTATCATTCATTTACAAAGACATGCCAAAGAATTCGGTTAAAGTACAGTCTGTGAGCGATAATTAACAGAACTGCGTTTTCAGTTGCGGAATACGTTTTTAAGTTTAACTAAATTCCTGTATATTACGTAGTATATGTATAAATACTATAGATCAGGGGTTCTCAAAATTTCAGATCGACGTACAACTAAATATAAATTCATACTTCCGCTTACCACGAGGTAACAACTCAGCTAATATAGAAAAAGCAGTGACAACAAAACCTGTCTAAAACGGAATATTTACCGGTCTTTTGTGCTTCCGTTTTAACATATTTTACTGTATTTAAAAAAAAAATGCACGATTACATTATTAAATTGGTACTTAGACTGACAGCTTTATATTAACATTCAAATAAAAAGCAATATTATCATTACATTTTAATAATAGATACAATATAAAAATACAGTGTTTTGACAGAAAAAGAAACTGTAATACTTAATGACATGTTGGCGCACTCTGATTAATATATCTAGTAGGTTGATTGCACTAATTCCCCTGTATCACTAAAGAGAGCACTTTATCAAGCACAGCTTCCTCATGTCTGATTTACTTAGGTATCTTCTTCCCCCTTACCAAGTGTTGAAGTTTCGTTACACTAATCTGGAGGGGTTAGAAAGTGTTTCATAAACTATGCGTAGCGCATGGTTTTCCTCTCTTGTTTTACACGACTAAAGAGTTTCTTTATTGCGTGTTTAGTTTGTACAGTGCTGGAAAAAATAGTGATCACTCTTACTAACTTTGCTGCAAGTCATCGTATAGAAATATAACTGATACTAATGGATTAGTAATAACATATACTAAATCATGCTACACATAAATTTTGCTTAGAGTGTCGTCTACATATAGAAATTGTACCAAATTTTAAATATTTCAATACCAACACCTAATTTTTACATCATATTTGGATTCATAGGAAAATTCGTTTTTGTATACCAAACGGAAAGTCATTTGGTCAAATAGTTTAGAAATTATGAAAGTTTAAAGGTTGGAACAGCTATTGTTAACTTCATTTTTTATTGCAGCAAAACAGATTGTAATGAATAGTTTTAAGCACAAATCAATAACTATTTAGCGTAATGAGATGTAATTTTGAATTTGCATATTTGAAGTTTCTAGCTATCGATGTCTCTTAAAAAATTCATAAGGTACAGCTTATATTCTTTTCGAAAATTAATTTTGAAAATATATATTTTGAAACTATTTTTCCAAAAACCTATGAACTGTTTAACAGAAATCGATCAGTAGCTTTAAATATGTTAATACAAAATTATAGCTCATTCCACTAAATAGTGTTGATTTACTCAGCAATCTGCTAATATCCTTTCAGTAACTTGGTTACTATCACATAGAAATTACGAGATAAACTCCTGTTCTTTATTTATATACACAGTACTAGTTGATTTAACAGTTAATTAATTTTTTCGTTCGGTCTGAAGACTAAAATTTCAACACATTCATTAAAAAAGCCCAAATCTATGATTAGTAAAAAATTATTAAAAAATTTGGTTCAATTCTCTCCGTAACTTCATACACTTTTTGATGATACAATGAGGACAGACAAACATTTTGTAAAAACATGTTTTCTGAATCTCTGACCCCTTAAACGTGTAAATCCCTCGAAAAAAATTTCGATTACAACTCTTTCTTCTATTATAGATAGAAGGAGCCCGAGCCCAAACCTTCCCGCATTTTAGTGTCTTTAATTTAATAAATTTCCCCGGTTTCAATTTCCAAAATTTTTCTCTCTCTCTGTTCTTGGCTTCCGCAAGTATCTCGGTATAAGGGACGTAGTAAGGACCGCGCGAAATGCCGGCTTCGCGAATTCTGTGGCGTTTGGATGAATGGGCTCCGAATGAAAATGGCTGGGAGTGAGCCGTAACATGTCAACAATCTAATAAAAGTTATTTTACTGTATATTATGCTGTTAATTTACACCTTTTAGCATTTAAAACAAATATATTATTACAAGGTGTTATAATTTATTATATATATATATATATATATATATATATATATATATATATATATATATATATATATATATATATATATATATATATTAAACCAAATTGATTGAATTAGTGAGATCATCATTGCCTATATTACACTGAAAATCATCATCAGTAGCATTATCTTAATCAAAATCAGGTGAATTGTGAATTTTCAAACATCTTGTAAAAGAGGGTCAGAGATTTGTGGACCAGGTGGAAAAAGTAATATATCCGTAGAAGATATTGGTACACAAAGGATTTCTTGTTGTTAGACATATAACCACTAACATCACATGAGCAGAAAAGACGATCATCAGAACTGTACTTCATACCAATGGTATACCAAATCTGATTTTTACACTCTGTTATTTAACTCAACTTTGTTTTTATATGAAAAGATGGAATTTTTTAACCAATTTTTCACTCACTTTCTGATAAGTTAGAATTATAAAAAAATATTTTCACATATAATTATACAATTATACAATTATATCAATATTATAGATTTATACATTTATATAATTATATAATTATACAATTAATATTTTTAGAACTTTGTTATGAATTAATGCATTAATTTTAAGGCATTTTTTCGCTAACCCGCAAAAGGTGATAAATCTCCGAATATTCTTGAGGGTTACAATTGTATACTATTTACAACATCAATGTATTTAATTATGCGCCAAACCACGCTCGTCAAAATTAGCCAACTGGCTATGAAACTGTAACAACGAAATATTTGAAACATTAAAAAGTAAAAAATGTAAAAAATGTAAAAAAATAAAAAAATGTTATACATTTCTAAAAAAAAAAAAAAGCTTTAATTAATTACTAATCCTGAAACAATTAAGTAATGTTTAAATCGGTTATATAATCCTTTTTTTCCCGTTGCCAAAAAAGAAACAGAAGAAAAATTATATATTTAAAAAAATATATTCACTAACTCGTGCTTTCTACTATGCGTAGAAAAAGCAGTAAATTTTCCATAATCGTGTTCGGTATCCATGCTTAATTAACATATTGTACCACATTTTGTTTGGGAAAATTATGAATTGCAGTCATGAAATTATGCTTGATTTTCAAGATAAACATCAAATGCTTATAAACAAGTCTTGACAAATACGTTTTTTTTTAAAATCTGGTCACCAAGTTATTTAATCTGGATTTATTATTATTATTATTATTATTATTATTATTATTTGTACAATAATTAACCTAAGAAATGAACACAAACGGCATTTTTTCTCTTTTTCGGCATATTTAATTTGATAAATAAATGTTCAACAAATGCAGATTAAAAAAAAAAAGTTGATTTTACAGTATAATACTGGCATCCCAGCTGCTAGTATTATACCGTAAAATTAACAGTAATAAACAGTAAAATAAGCAGTAATACACTACCGCGCATGCGCGATAGTGTATAAAACAATTAAAATGTTTATAAAATGTATATAAATAATTTAATTCATAAAAAACTTTTTTGTTTTCTGAAAATCAGTGACAGCGGAGGAAGGGGGTGGGGGTTGGGGTGGGTAATATTTTTATTGGAGACTAGAAATTTTTGCAGGCTATCAGATTTCACCCAATTTGTAAAGCCCTGGTCATAAAAGAAAGTTAAAGAAAAAATATTTTTCAATTCATACGATAATATATGAGTAAAAAAAACTCTTTTATAGCATTGGAGGTTTATCTTAATATCCACGCATAAATTCATGACTGCAATTCATATTGTTGGAAATAAATTACGCTACAATACGTAAATTTAGCGTAGACCTGATTATTAAAAATTCAACGTTTTAATTTATGAGTAATAGAAACCGCGAACTAGCAAATTTTCTTTTAAAATTATATTTTTTGCTCTTTTTTTTAAGATATTGCAGCAAGAAAGTAAAAAAACATTATTTAAACATTAATTAACATTTAAGGTTTCTAAATTGTTTTCTCAACGTATAATCATAATTTAATTATTAATAAACCATTAAAGGATTTTTTAAAATAAATTACTCACTTTATTTTTTATTTATATTTTTTACATTTAGTGTTTAAATATTTCTTTGTGACAGTTTCATATCCATTTGGTATAATTTGGCAACAGTGGTTTGCCTCATAATTAACCCCATTGTTTTTAACACTTTCCAACCTACCAACAACACACACCAACCACAACACACCACAACACACACCAACCTAGTTGTATCCACAACACACACCAACCTAGTTGAAAAGTGTTTATGACTTCGGTTTGTCTGGCCGGATGGCTGTCTGTCCGTGCTCTAACTCCCGTAAATATGCTCGGATTGCTCTGCAATTTTTATATGTTATTGTCGTTATCTATAGCATGTTCCCTATTTCAATGGAAGTGTGTAGCACTTATAGTTTTTTTACAGGGACACTCAAAAGAATTCCGTTACATTGCGGTCTATGGGGAAAAATCATTTGCGGTTTATTTAAATAATGTTTCACTATTTTAATCGCATTGAAATTTATATATATTACTAAGGTGCATTAGAAGAAGCTTAATATGGAATAGGGTGTGCATAGCACTTATTGTTACTTTACAGGGACAGTCAAAAGAATTCCGTTACATTACGTCTATGGAGAAAAATCGTCTGCGGATTATTTAAATAATGTTTCACTATTACTTACCCATCATACGTAGTATAGGGTAAGTCTTGTAATCGTTTTGAAAATCGAAAAATTTTTTTTGACGGATTTACACGTTTCAGACACTGGAGATTCCGAAAAACATATTTTTAGAAAAAAAAGCCGTCCGTCTGTGTGTCTGTGTGTCTGTGTGTGTGTCTGTAAACGCTCTATCTCCCGAACAAATTGAGATAGAGACTTCCCATTTGGTATGTACTTAGTATGTAATAATGGGAAGAAGCCTATTTCATTTCAATAACCTCGATTAACCGGAACATTTTTTTTCGGACTCTCGAAATATTCGTTCTGATGAAAGGTATATAAAAATTTTCGAAATTGTTTATTTTAAGGAGTAAATATAAAAGACAATAAAAAAACATAAATTTTGCATAAAACATGAAGTCAATCGGATAATTAATTGCCGAGATATTTGTAATCCTATTTTCCATTCTCTTCGATTTTTCATGACCCTGTATTTCATCCAAATTTCACTTCAAATATATATTTTAATTGGAAATTTGACGCTTAATCAGATGCAAGAAACCGCTAGTTAATAGGAGTATTATTTTTGGAGTTATAAGGAAAAACCTCTTTCAAGCAATTCAGTAATCGAGCCTTTTTATGACGTCATCAAGCCACGATTTTATTTCAATATCAATGCATTTTATAAGTAGTTTACACATTTTTATTTTAATATTTTACATTATACATATACATGATGGGTAAGTATTACGGTAGCCCCCATCGACTAGTTTTAAACGCATTGAAATTTATATATATCACTAAGGTGCATGACAAGAGGCTTACTACAGAATATTGTGTGTATAGCAGTCATCGTTCATTTACAGGGACACACAAAAGAATTCTCTACTGTCTGTTAACAATAATTCCTGGAAGTGCGTTTTAAGTTACTGAACGCGATTTTAATTTTAACTCGCTTTTTGTCTATTACGTTGTGTGTATAAATTCTGTAGATCCTATACAGGGAAGCACAAAAGTTCGCGAACACATTTCCGTTTATTGACAGAAACTCCAGACGGAGAATTTTGAACTGTGCTACGCTTTTCCTAACTAAACTAAAATTTATCATCCTATGTAGTATATATACAAATCTATAGATCCTATACAGGACTGAATAAAAGTATTCGGATATTTTTCCGAATATTGTATATGTTATAAATTCCAGAAATTATGTTTTTAAATATGTTATGCGTTTTCCAAATTGTTTACTTAGATGTTATCTTTTAGCTTATTAAACGGTATGATTTGTAAAATTATTTTGGATGCGTTGGAAAGTGTTACATAATCTATGCTTGACGCATGATTTTTCGTTCTTGTTTTATAACTTGTAAAAAGTTGTAACCATGAAGATTAATTAGCGATTTATCAGTTGTGGCCGGATTACGTACAATTGCTTCAAAATTCATTTATTGATTTATAATTAAGTTCTAAACATATTAAAATGTATTGTCATCGAAAACACTTGTGTATATAATTTTAATAAGTCTAGCCTGTAACGAAGTCTGTGAAATATTGATTATAAAATTCCATCTTTACACACAACAAACAAATTAAATTAAATAAAAGAGTGTAAAAAAGCCGAATACTTTTCAGTCACGATTACATTTAATGGTCTTCTGTTTAGTACTTTAAAATTTGCAGTATTTTTTATGGTCTATTTACTGCTCTATATCACATTTTTCATCATGATTATATATTTATTCCAAGTACAAGTACTTGCATGTCGTTCCATCATTAAAGTGCACTCCCTTCTTTTGTGTTTATAAAAGAGCATTTGTTAAATATAAAAAATACGAAAGAGGAACATTTCAAGAGAAAGAGCTATCAACTAAACACACGAATCAAATGCAATATTATATAGAGAGAAATGTATGTGTATAGTGTATTTACTTGTCTTTACTACCTACATGTCTGGAATAATATATATCTTCGCATTGCATGAATAAATTTGTACGACAGTTTACAAAAGTACAATGAAAACTTTACTTACAAAAGTAATTTACAAATTTTCATTTACAAAACCTGATCCAGAATATTATGAATTAAATGAAACAAGCCGAAATAACTGCTTATTTCTATATGTATTGTGGAATTTAAATTCTATTTCTCGAAATGACTTTTGCGGAATTTGCATTTTTATCAAATTCTTAATATTTACAACTAACCTTGAGAATTTTGAAAGAGTTCTGAGGATATTAAACTTGCCGTACTCTAACTATTCAATATTTTGAAATAAATAAGATTTCCAACTTAAATTTTAGTTGCAAAATAATTTCCTTTACAACGAAATTTTAACCTAAATTTACATTGTATGTTCTTTCACGTAGATAAAATATGCAAATGATTTCGGCTTTGCCGTTAGCTTTCATAACAATTCTTGCAATGCGAAGAAAGTTTAATATTAGTTGAAATGAATTTCCGAATAAACTCTTTATAAATAAGTAATAGAAATAACCTTGAAATATTGATCGGTACATCATATACATGAGCAAGCACTGAATGATATTTTTACTGCATTCACAAACACATACCAAGTTTTTGCTTACTGGGAAATACAAATGAGTTATTCTCATTGCTTAGCTGAATACTTAGAAAAAAATAAAAGCAGTTAATGAAAATGGGATAAAATATATTTAGATTTAAAATTTATAAATTTTTTAAAATTTGAATCATACAAAATGTAAGCAATTACACAATGAATTATGAAGTTATTAAAAGTTATACATATGGGTGTATGGGTGCATACATGGTTATACATATGGGTGCATATATGGTTATACATATGGAGTGTGGGGGTGTATACATATGAGTTAAGCATACGTGTTTTCAGTAGGATTTTGTAAATAGGCTGCGTATAAATAGTATATTGTCGGGAATATTCATAAGATAAAAAAAAACCTTGACGGCTTGGACTACAGGCACAGTTAGATTTCAAAGACGCAGAACGTGGGGTACCTGTTTATTGGGAATTTCAGAAGAAATGACCTTTTTGCCATGATTCGGCAGTTGGGACCGCCCACTTCGAAATCTACCTGTGTCTGTAGGCGGAGCCGGCAGGGATTTTTTTTGTTTTTAATTGTTTTTTTGCTGTAAGGGTTGGTCCTATAAAAAACTTGTTAGCGTAAAAGTTGGAGATAATATTAAGAGGATTTATAATAAATGTAAGCGGATTTGATATCCTGTGAATTGACAAAGTTATCATAATTAAGAAGTTACGGGGTTTTTTCTGTTTTCACAAAATGGCCTCTTTATTTCCCTCCGCTTGGTTCGATTTTGGTTTGATCATTAACGAAAACTTGACCGAGATTTTATGCGCCTTGATTTTATATATCAATTTGAAGTGATTTGTGCAGAATTATTGAAGTTATCGTGTTTATAATAAAGTGATAGATAGATAGATAGATAGATTAAGTTTTGAACTGGGGGTGGTTTTGGGTTCTGGGAATCATGATCGGTGTAGATCTGCAAAAATTTTCCAGAAATTCCAACATAGGGGAAAATGTAATAGGTACCATTTCTTACGAAATCTACCTAAAAAACGCAATTTACTTTCTGGGGCCAGTTAACTGGTATTTCTTTTTATTAGATGAAGCAAACTGTGCCAACTCCATCAAAGATAGAAGAAAATGCGTCTTAAAAATATAGTACTTACATTTTTAACTCTTTCCAACATAATCGAAAAGTGGTTGTGACTTCGGTTTGTCTGTCCGTGCTCTAACTATCATAAATACGAGTGGTTTTCGAAAAGTAAAGATACAATGCCGCATATTCATTCAAAAAACTTTTAATTGATAAAATGTCCAATGCAAATTATTTAATAATATATTCCTTATTTTTTGACATAGTTGCCGTCATTGTCCAAGCATTTGTTAAATCTGCGTACAAGCTTTTGTATCCCACAGTCATAGAAGTTTACCACCTGTTGTCGAAACCAGATTTCAACTTCGATTTTGATCTCATCATAGTCGTGGGAGTTTTGCCCTGCAAGATGTTTCTCCAGTTAAAGGAATAAATGGTAGTCGCTGGGAGCATCAGAAATCACAAATCGCCTACCTGTTCTGGGTTCTTCATGAACATTGGTCCTACCTCCAGAGAAAGCACAGCGCCATTTCGTTACATTTTGTGGATTCATAATATTGCCACAGATGCAAACAAATTTCTTTGTGAATATCCGCTGGACGGTCACCTTTTGCATGAAGAAAACGTATGACGGTACCACGGAACGTACTTCACATTTGGCGGGATTCTGAATTGAATCAGCCGTTATAAACATGTGATACACGAAACTGACTCGCCGTACAAATAACGAATGACTGCGAGGGAAAGGTCAAATGTTCAAGGTTACAATATGTGTTGCCAACACGCCTATTAAAACTTTTTCTTTCCTGCTGTTTGAAGTATATCTTTGCTTTTCGAAAACACCTCGTATACTCTGATAGCCATGAAAATTTTATTGAAATTTACTATAGAATATTCGTTATTGAAAATGAAGTGTGTAGAATTTATAGTTCGTTTACAAGGACACGCACAAGAATTGCGTTGCATTATGGTATATGGCAACAAATCGTTTTCGGTATATATTATTGCTGTTACGAATTTCAAACTTTATTGGGATTGATATGCATCATTCAGGTAAATTACAACATACTTTTTAAAAATAATAGAACAAGCTGCATTTATAGTACATTTACTGGAATATACAAAATAATTCTATTACATTATGATCTATGGAGGAAAATCGTGTTTGGTGCTTTTTAATGATGTTATGGTACTTCAAACATAATGAAATTAAAAAGTATAACTGAACTGCACTACAACATACTTTCTATAGATTATGGAGTTCGTAGAATTTACAGTTTATTTACAGAGAGACACAAAAGAATTCGGTTATAGGACCGATTATGACCGATAATTGCTGGAAGTGCGTTTTTCGCTGTGGTCTACATTTTTAAAATAATCTAATTTTTAGTGTATTATGTAGTGTGTATAAATTCTATAGATAATATGCATGGCTCCACGAAAGAATTTGCACACTTTACAGGGTATGGACAGCAATTGCTGAAAATGGACTTTTACTGAGTAATGTGTTTTTTTAAATCTATATTTATTTTAAGCTTGCACTTAAACAGTAATATACTATTTTATTATGTTCATTCTTATTCTATGCATTCAAATATTATTAATGTGGTCATTTTTCAACCAGTACTCAAAGAGAAATTTATATCATATTAATACTAATTATAGGTCGTAATCACAGAGTTATATATTTATCATATTCTGTTCTGTTAGAATTTAAAACTGTAAAGAGTCATTTATTTAATTAGCGCTCAAAGAGAAATATTTATATCTATACTTAAATTAATTTTGTTTGCATCTTTGTACTCAAAGAGCTACATACTATTTTATATCTATACTGCTTGTATCGGAATTTCTAGTTGAGGTTCTGACCTATATAATAAGTTAAATAATAATTTAACATATACTTAAAATGTCCGTACTTCAAGAATTTATATATAGATAAAACATATTATTTTTACATAAAAAAATTAAGGGCATTCCATCTGTTTCTTCTGGAGATAAATGTTTATTCTGTTATGACTCGTTTAATCTTTTATTTTTCAAATATTTCCATCCAAAAGCTTAATTGTTATCTCAAATTCCATTGCTTATTTGTACTAAAAAATTATACTTAAATTTCATCTAAGATTAATGAAATGTCAAATCTCGGGCTTTTGCAAAGCCTAGAGGTATAATAATTTTAGCATGTCCGCATGAGAACTGCTTTGTCAAATATATATATATATATATATTAATAAACTTGCCAAGCAGGGCTTGCAGAGGCTAAAGCCATATGGTAGGCCTCCCTGCTTGGTTGAATCTGAATCTGAATCGTATGTGGATTTATAATTTCATTGTATGGAAGAATGAAGTTTCTTAATAATATTCTGTTAGTGTTGGAAAATGTTTCACGATCTATACCTGATGCATGATTTTTCATACTTGTTTATAGTGTGATTTGTTGTAAGCCATTTTACAGTTTATGTTTGCATATTACATTCGAACTACAACAACAAACTGAAAATACTTTGAACGAATGGAGGAACTTATCTATCGTTCATAATGCTTTTATAAATATTTTATAGGATTTGAAGCCAGTTGCGGACTAGATCTGAAAATGTTAGTTGCCAGGAGGCAAAGATGACCACCAGCAAAGATATCATTTAATTTATATATTGAATAAATGAAACTTAGCATCAGAGTCCATATTGCCTAATAGTAGAAGTAAATAAGATTTTTCCGAGGCAACTTATGGCCTTTCACCAAAATTTGGGAAGAATTTCGGTTTGGCCATAGAAATGAAGACCCGATTAGTTCCCCAAAAAATAAAGTTGTTTTACCCTGTTTTTGGGGAGGCAAAAGGATGAATTTTAAATCATTTGTGTGTGGGCGGGGGGAAGGGGATGTAACTCAACTTTTTTATGTAATTCAAGTGGGGTATTTTTTACCATTTATTTTAAATTTTGAATCGAATAACACCATCCGAAAGCGATACGACCATTTGTTACAATGTTACGACAGGTTTTATGAATAAAAAGACCAAAATTATAGTTTATGAGAGAGAAAATCTTTATTACACTTATTTTACGACCGCAACTTTGATGACCTTAAAAAATACTCAGATGACCCTGATTTTGATTATTGCTATTTTGAGGATATTCAATAAGTTTAAAATTATTCAATATGATATAAAGAACATGTTTTGAACGTAAAATAAGTGTAATGAAATTGTGCTCTCTCCTAAAGTATAATTTTGGACTTTTTATTCATAAAATCTGTCGTAACTTTGTGACAAGGGACTATATTTATTTGCGAATGGTGTAATTTGATTTAGAATTAAA
Source organism: Maratus michaelseni (assembly GCA_963931845.1). NCBI lineage: Eukaryota > Metazoa > Arthropoda > Arachnida > Araneae > Salticidae > Maratus > Maratus michaelseni. Next base: position 258,949,831 of record OZ007589.1, on the reverse strand, counting down.
TTATACAGGGTAAACAATACCCCAATTGACCTATTTAAAAAATGTTGAGTCCCCTCCCGAGTTAAAATGCCCACTTTTGGCCCCGAAACCATAGTAAAGCAACATTATTTTTTAGGGATTCATCGGATCTTCATTTCGAGTACCAAAACGAATTTCTTCCCGAATTTTCGTTACTGGTCCCCAGTTGTCGTCTATTGATAAATTTTTGACCTATTTTACCTGTACGACAATGTCTAATGAGGTCCAATTGCATGGGTGAGCTGACAACTTGACCAGTTTGACACCACTGTTTGAAGATATTACCAATTCTAAAGAAAGGGTAATGGAAGACGTTTCGAAATTACACAAATCTTTTAATGATCTGCTTACAGTCCGTTTGATAGTGAGTATGTAGGTTCATGTGTAGATCAATGTTTATTTTGTATAACTCTCATGATTCATTCAAATACAAACATATATACAATATCATTTATGGATTATTACGGTAGCTGTTCGCACATTTTTCAGACGAGTTTGATAAATGATTTAAAAAATGGAATTATTTTGGAGTAAAAAATTCTGGCAACAACTTAGTATTTGTAATTAATATTAGCGTCTGATACTTTCCAATTTATTCTTCTTTCAAGATGGGTCATGCAAAAACCTGTGAATCGGAGGATGCTTATTTTGTTGTTGTTGTTGTTGTTTTCCGATGAGAAATATTCTTATTCGAAAACTTAAAATGATTGTAAAGGGCATCATATAAAAATTTCTGAGTGCAAAATAAACTATTAATTAACTAACAAAATAATCACTATTCATCGGAAAGGGCTATACCAAAAAATCAGTATTTTTACGTAGTAGAAAGACTCCAAATGGAAAAAAAATATGAAAAAAAAAAATTCCATTTCAAGGCTAAAAACAAAATTTCATATAAGGATTTATGACTGTTTCACATTTCTCTTACAATGGGGAAATAAAAATAAGAAGATTGGACAAAAATGTTATAATCAATTCATCATACTATTGAGAGAATGTGTTACGTCCGATATTTACAGAAAAAAAAATCTATTTTTTTCTTATTTCAACGACTTTCAAAGAGTGAAACTGCACCAAGGCAAAGCCACTGCTCATACTTCAAAAACAACCGCTATATTCGTTGAAACATAAAAAAGTCCCTCAGGTAGTACATTTATACCTTTTAACATATTCGTAAGAGGACACCTGGCATTTCACTTGGTCACATTGTGCATTTAGTCTGGTGAAAAGAGCTCTTTCAAAGTGCAAAACTACTACGAATGATGGACTCTGGAAAGTTTTTAAAGAGGCATGGGAATCAATATCCCTGTAAATTTTACAAAACACCGTCTATCTTGAAAAACATGATGCAGAATTAGAATACAGAAACAATATTATCAGATGGATCATTTAAAAATATGATAGTTGCATTTTAAACAGAAAAAAAAATCCCGAAATCGTCTAAAAATTGTGCGAATAGCTTCTGTATTATCAGCGACATGAATATTTCTTAAAATGAAGAATGTCGTTCTGCATCGAAAAATAGTTGAGAGATAGATTTTCTTGTCGGCGCTTAATCCCCATTATTAAGATTTTGTCAAATTATATATGTTTTATAATACTGTGGAAGCTTATTGCAAATACTGTCTTATGATGCTTTAAATATAAAGCATCAAAATATTAAATTCTCTCGTATCATACTACTGCGAAAAGTTTATTCCTGAAACTATCATTCGTAATCTTCATAAATATTTTATGAAAATTTAAAACTATTTCCACTTTTGACGAGAAGATAACTAAATACTTGTTTGAATTACTAAAAGCTTTAAACTGCTAGCTTACGGTCTGTTTGAAGTTCTTTTGGAAATTCTTTGCTTAATCTGCCATGCGATCGAAGCTTATTTGTTGGATTAGGTATAATTCTCGTGGGTATATTCGAATTTTCGAATCTGATTTATAACAAATAGCGCTTGATTTCTTGAGAAATATTTTGTGATTTGTATAAAAACTATTTTATTATACATTGCAAGAATTTTAAAATTCTTTCCTGATAAAGAATTTATATTTATTTTTTTAATGATGTAGTTTAATTTAAGAAGATATTTTTTCGTTCGCTGTAAAATAATAATTTTTACTTACCCATTATACGTAATATAGGGTAAGTATTGTTTTGAAAATTGATTTTTTTGACGGATTTACACGTTTCAGACACTGGCGATTCCAAAAAACATATTTTTAGGAAAAAAAAATATTCGTCCGTCTGTCTGTGCGTCTGTGTGTCTGTAAATGCTCTATCTCCCGAACAAATTGAGATAGAGACTTAAAATTTGGTATGTACTTAGTATGTAATAATGGGAAGAAGCTTACTGAATTTCCGTAACCTCGATTATCCGGAACTATTTTTTTCGGTCTCTCGAAGTATTCGTTCTGATAAAAGGTATATAAAAAATGTCTTCCTATTTCAAAATTTTTTATTTTAAGGAGGGAATATAAAAGACAATAAAAAACATAAATTTTGCATAAAGAATGAAGTCCATCGTATAATTAGTTGCCGAGATATTTATAATAACATTTTCCACACTCTTCGATTTTTCATGACCCTGTATTTCATTCAAATTTCAAATCAAAGATATATTTTAATTGGAAATGAGACACTTAATCCGCCGCAGTAAGCCTTTAGTTAGTAGGATTATCATTTTTAGAGTTATAAGGTTGTTTCTTTTACGCAATTCAGTAATAGAGCATTTAAAGTTTATGACTTCATCAAGCCAGGTTTTTATTCGAATTGTAATGCATTTTATAAATAGTTTACACATGTTTTATTTTCATATTTTATATTCTGCATATCCATGATGGGTAAGTATTACGGTAGCCCCCAACGACTAGTCTTCCTATGTTAAAAGAAAAGGAGTTTGGATTGGAACTGGATGAACTCGAACTTTTGGATTGTAACAAGCACATCCAGATGTTAAGGAAATATATGACATAATTTTGCCATTTACATAACAGAAACATGCTACTAATCGTGTACTGCTCCCATTGTCTTTTGTTCATAATATCAGTCAAAATGGATACTTTCTCCTCATAATGATGCCGTCTTTTGGCTTATCCTGCCTTCCTTATATGATATGGTTCTTTGTCTGGTGTATGTTATGGATTGGTTAATATTCCAATATTTTATTTAATTTTTTATTTTCAAATGTTTATTTCATTGACATAAACCTTGAAATTCAATTTTTCCAAGTAGGGCAATCTCCTTTCCAAAATTTTTAAATGGGGGGGGGGGGGGAGTTGAAATGTTTGGGAGGAAGAAAAAAAATATCTTTAAACTCCACAATTATTTTACGTGCTATTTAAAGAATTACATTAATAAAGACATGACAAAATACCATTAAAAATATTTGAAGTCAACTCAGAATAATTATGTAAAATGTTTATTTTTATTATAAAAAAAGGAAGAAAGTTAAACTTTATATATGCAATGTCTATTTTTATACTTCCACCAAATATCATGGGCCCTTAATAATTAGGTTGTTAAATGAATTTCTGAATTTAGATTTTATTTGATTTAGGGTGCTAAAGTCTCTTTCACAAGGCACACTTTTACTCGTTCACCAGGATTAAAAGGGTTTACTCCTGTACCTCAAGAAGTAAAAGTGTTAACTCCTCAAACTTTTACTCCTTCACTCCTTCATTTCTACTCCTTCAATGGACATTTTTACTCTTTCACAAGGAACCTCTGGTATTTTCTTTGACTGAACTAGGTAATATGCATTGAAATTTCAAACCTATGTCCAAAGTTTGCAAGGGAAACAGTCGATTCATTTCTTGTATTACACAAGAAATGTAGGTTGGCTTTAAATTCTCAAGTCGTAATTCCTGTGAATTGCAAGGATCAACTAGGCTTCTGTTTCTAAAAAGTTTTCTTGGAGTTCGGAATTTTTTTCTTCATGTGCATTATAAGATCTTTGCAGTTCTTCTAATTTCATTTTTGTTTAGTGCTGACTCTAGGCCAATTTGACAGGGTGAAGCGACTGGTGGCTTTTGCTGCCCTTTTTGGTTCTTTTCCCTTTTCGGTCGCAGGAAAAAAATCTTTAAATACGTCTATCGGTCGTAGGAAAAAATTGCGAATTTAGTCAATTGGTTGAGGTTATAAAATCATGAAATTTGTCGTACGCATGAACATAGAAATAGATAAGGACTTCTAATGAAATAGTGTTAATATCGAACTGCGACTTTTGAACTAAATGGCAGCCGGTGTACAACTGTGCTAATGTAACGCCACGTACAAACAACAATACGGATACATACCATAGAATAAATCTATGATACCTACCAGACGATGGCTGTCAAGCAGACGATTTGAAGAAGCAGGAGAACTAATACAACTGTCCTACACAGACATTGTATTTGAAACATTTTTCGAGGAACGATTTTCTTTAAATAAGATCTTCTTCGAAAGGCTACTTCATTAGAAGTCCTTATCTATTTATATGTTAATGGTCGTACGGTAGAAAAAAATCGCTAAATTCGTTGATCAGTCGCGGGAAAAACCGGCGAAGTTTGCCAATTGGTCGCGAGAAAAAACCACGTTATTCGTCAATCGGTCGCGAGAAAAAGACGCGAAATTCGTAAGTCAGTCGCGGAAAAAATTGAGAAATTTTTCAGTGAACTGCGACGAAAAATATAGTGAATTTCGTCAATCTGCCGCCAGAAGAAACCGTGTAATTCGCCAATCGGTTATGGAAAAATTCGCGAAATTCGTCAGTCGGTCAAGGGGAAAAAATCGCGAAGTTCGTCGATCAATCGCGGGAAAATATTGCAAAATTCGTCAATCGCTCGCCAGAAAATATTGCGAAATTCGTCAATAAGTCACGGGTAAATATTGTGGAAATCGTCAGTCGGTCCCTGGAAAAAAAAATCTCGAAATTTGTCAGTCGGACACAGGGAAAAAAATTGCGAACTTCATCAATCTGCCGCAAGAAAAAACGTGACATTTGACAATCGGTCGCGGAAAATATCGCGAAATTTGTCAATCGGTCTCGAAAAAATATTGCGAAATTCGTCAGTTGGTTGCGGAAAAATATTGCGAAATTTGTCAGTCGGACTCGGAAAACCTGTCCAATTTTTTTAGCCAGACACAGAGAAAAAATCGTGGATATCGCCAATCTGTCGCAAGAAGAAACCGTGAAATTCGCCAATTATTTGTGGAAAATATCACGAAATTCGCCGAACTGTTTCGGAAAAACGCGAAATTCATTGGACGGTCGCAGATAAAACACGAAGTTCGTTGATCGGTCGCGGAAAAAACGCGAAATTTGTCGATCGGTTGCGGAATAAATCACGAAATTCATCGATCGGTTGCAGGAAAATTAAGTAACACATATTTCTCCGGAAAATGGTGAAATGTTGCTCCCACCCACGATATTTTTTTGGGCGGGATTTAAAAATTTTCGTGGCGAATCCCGCACCCCACCTTGAAACATTAGTAAAATTTATATTAATAACATTGACATGTAATAAAATTTAATGTAATTTATGATAATAGAATTAGAAAATGAAAGTAAAAAATCACAACAAATAAATAATTAAGGGGTAGGAGAGAACAAATAAATTATAATTTATTTTTTAAAAAGAGGTCTAAATAAAATTTCTATAACAATGCAGAATATATATATAAATTAATATTTAAATAGGGGAGGTTTTTTTAAAAATAAAAATGCATGCTTTAAACAGTTAAATAAGACAAAATATATTGATGTTTATTATTATAAGACGATGGATTAATTGAAGTGATATAAATTATGACATTGTCCCACACTATGCTAATAAGTTCATTAGAAATTATTATATCTTAGCGATTGAATAATAATTGAAAAAACAAATGAACCGATATTAAAATTGGGACAATACCATAATAATTCGTAATGAATAGATAAATAATTAAAGATTGTAGCAGTACCGATTGTTATATTTGGATATATGAAATAATTACTGAAGTATAAAATTATCAAATGAGATTATGAAAATTGCAGTGTCAGATGGTAAATCTTATAAAAATAGGTATCAAATAATTACAAAAGTAGAAATCAAAGAAGTTATTTTCGCAACCGTTGGTCCTTGATGCATACTTCCAATTACAAAAATGGTTTAAATAAGGTAAAGAATTACTTTTAACGTGATTTGGGTCAAGAAACCATTTATTAAAAAATTACGAAAGTTAAATTTTTATACGGTCCCCCGGTCCTATAAGTGATATTTAGTAAAAAATTACTGTGGCACTAGCAAGTATGACAAAAAAAGTCCCATTCATCTAACATTAAAATTGACCGAATAATAGCTGTTTAAAGTTGGAGTATATTTTTTGCTGCGAAATAGGGGTCATTCACAAATGTAGTAGAAATATAAATAATCGTCAGATATATCAAAAAAATAGTTGAGAGCAAAATTAACATTGCAATCTAATATAATTGTGAAATCTATAATCATTCTGACATATTAATGCAAAATATACAATTTGTACTGTACATATAAGAGGATAAAAATAACAGAATTTTTGTTAAATAAAATGATGAAAAACAACAGCCTCAATTCTTTACAAAATGATACAGCTTTTAAAATGCTGTTAGATTACACTGTCTTTCAAATTTTGGGTTGTGCCATGTTTTTTTATCTTTTGAAAATTGATTCTTATGGAATTTTTAGTGCCATATCTGAAAATGATCTTCATTTTAAACCATCCCGTTAGGATTTTTCTCAAATCGCAAATTTCAAAGTTAAAAAGCTCAAAGTTAAAATTGATCCCCTCCCTCCCCTCCCAACCTCATCGGACCCCTGAGCTGTTTAGCTGTAAGAAACCCAGTATAAGCCAAAAATTTGAATAAACTATTCAATTAAATAAAATTAAACTGAATAAAAAAGTCTTACATCTATTTTATAATATCAGATTTTTCGCTGTTTTTTAACCTTGAAATTTACGATTTGCGAAAAATCCTGATATGATGGTTAAAAGTGAAGGAATTTTTTTTTATTTAGCGTTAAAAAATACACAAAACGTAATTTTAAAATTTAAAAAATACAACCATCACAGGTTTATGTTATCTAATCTAAAACTCTTTCTTAAACTTGTTAACGATAATCTATCCGAATTTTTTTTTTGTGTTATCCTCTAATATAAGTATGTATAAGATAGTAAGCGTCGAAAATCATAATAATATTACATTGCCATCGGATTTAAGTCAGTATGTGAAATTTAACTTCGATCGGACATTTGAAAGTGAGTTAAACTTCGAGTATAAATTTTAAACTGGAAAGACGATCGTTGCAAGTTAAATAAAACCTTATGAAAATAACATAATTTTTGTTAAAAGAAATCATAGCGTTAAATTCTTTCAAAATAAAACGTATGTTAAAATACAATTATTTTAATTAATCTGAATCTTAACTAATAAAAATTAACTCAATCGTAATAGTTGTACGATTTATTTCAAAGTGCAGATACCTTGAAATAAGTTTAAGTACTTTATATACGACCCCTGAAATCAAGGCCGAAATCATCTCTTTTTAGATGCAAAAGAGTGGTATAAGTCATGCATTTCAAAGTTTCAGAACTCTGTCAATTTTAATGTTAGACGAATGGGACTTTGTCGTACTTGTTAGTGTCACAGTAAATTTTTACTAAATATCACTTATAGGACCGGGGGACCGTATACAAATTTAACTTTCGTATATTTTTAATAAATGTTTTTCTTGACCCAAATCACGTTAAAAGTAATTCTTTACCTTATTTAAACCATTTTTGTAATTAGAAGTATGCATTTAGGACCAACGGTTGTGAAAATAAAGGTCGGTCAGGTTATACGTGGACACGCTGTATATATATGTGTGTGTGTGTGTGTGTATTCCAACAGAAGACATTTTGGCATAGCTTGTCCCAAGTAAGATTACAGAGTTAAATAATTTTACTTATTTATTTACACTCGATAGTGTATTTATTATATTAAATTCTGACTGTCTGTTTGCATTTGACAATTACTCCTTCTAGAATATAGATCGCAGCGGGATGAAATTAACAGCAATTATCCGCATGAATCCGAGTATATCATTTAAGCTCTTAGAACTTTAAAATTTGAATTAGTTTCTGAGATATTATTATTTTTTGTATGTTTTAAAGAAGTGTCTTTAAAGATGACAGCTAAATTATTCTATTTTTGTGAAAAAAGGAAATAATGGAAAATCATCTGCTATCTGAAATGATAAACAAATATCTACATTTTTGTTTTGTTTGAATAAATCATAAATCAATTTAATGATTTTAGAATACATTCTCTTAAAAAGAATGTAATTTAAAGGATATTACCATGACTTACTTTCACATTTGCTAAAATAATTATCAAAACGCTGAAACATTTTTTTAAAATTATTGATCCGTACGAAATATTTTCCGCATTTGTTTAAAATGTAAGAAAATGGACTTTGATAGAATATGGAGTCTGAACAGGGCACATTCATACAACAGGGACACATTCTCCGATTAAAAGTTTTTGTCCAAACCATAGCTATTCCCTCTCACACTACAGAATTTAATGATACTCGCTAGGACGTTTTCACTTACAAGGAGAGGACCAATCTTGGTAATCACAGATTTTGATTATTTTTATATATGTTGCAGGGTAGAAGCCCCTTAGTCTCAAGTTCAACGGATTTTATACAACGCTCTTTAGTTCTCGAGAAATAGGGGTTCTAATATTATAATACAACTTAAATACCATAATTTCCGGCTTATAATCAGCGGATCAAACAATCATGTTTGATCCGGAAATTTTAATTTATAAAACGTAACTTACTAAATCGCTGTAAATATTTGACTTCAATTATCGAATAAAGTTTCTGGGTCGAAACATGATTGTTTGATCCGCGGATTATAGGCTGGAAATTACAGTATTTAAGTTTCGAATAAAAAATTTTATTCAATAATTGAAATCAAGTATTTACAGCGATTTAGTAAGTTACGTTTTATAAATTAAAATTTCCGGGTCGAAACATGATTGTTTGATTCGCGGATTATAGGCCTGAAATTACGCTATTTAAGTTCTGTTATTATATTAGACCCTCTATTTATCGAGAACTAAGGAGCGTTGTATTTTAATATTTTAATGCCTGAGGAAGACCACTCGGCTGAGGGCGAACCCAGCCGTTGAGCGTTTAATGTCTTCCCCGGCTAGCTCCCCGGCACGCAGGGATTAATTGTGGCAGTACAAGCTTCGCCAATGGCTGGTCCTGCCGGGCAAAGCCCCACGCGACAGGTGGCAGGAACTAAAGACATACAAAAAAAAAAAAAAAAAAATTATAATTTAATACAGGGTCTGTCGCTGGAACCAGCGTTCCTACGCGACAAGGAGCGACAGACAGGGTAGACGAGGTCCACAGGTGCGCCTGCACCAGTTGTACAGTCCGCTAATAGAAAGGTGCAGTTCTTAGGTAAGACTGTACCAATTGTACAGTTCGTAAATGACGGCACTTGAGATGTGGACGTGCCAGTGTGAGATTCCCACGCGACAAGGAGCGCCACACAATTGTGCTGGAACCCTCACACTGGATGGAGGCTGGATGCACTTCGTGTTAGATGTAACGATACGTTGCTTGCTGACCAAACTTGCGGTTCCCGATAAAAATAAATTAATTAATGGGGACTCAGCCCCTGCTAGGAAGAGAACATTACTTGCGGATGAGAGAAACAACTAAGCTGCAAAACAGCTAAGTGGAGAAAGCTAAGCAGATAAAAAATGATAGAATGATTACGTTAAGGACTAAAATAAGCGAGTTATTATTATTAATTTATTTATGGAGAAGGAGCGTTGTATAAAATTCGTTGAATCTGAGACTAAGCAGCGTTCAACACCTTACAACATATATAAAAATAATCAAAATCTGTGATTACCAAGATTGGCCCTCTCCTTTTTAGACAAGTTAAACAAGTAAACAAACGTTAGCTTGGCAATAATGATAATCTCTCGAAATTTTTATCCGTAATCCTCTGGAGCAATGGAATTTTATTGTTTGTATGTCGCCATTTTCTGTAAAAAGCATTCTACTGTAAATGCATCAAAATCACACAGCTTTCAAAATGTAATTTTCGTAATTCTCAGTTCATTAACATTGTAAAAATAATTTCTTGTTTATAATAAAAGTTTTGATAAAATTAGTATTATAAATCTTTTCAAAATGTAGATTAAATTAAATTCCCCCCCCACCTAAAAAAAATCGAAAGATCTCATGCCATGCAAATGCACCATATCTGGTCGCTACACCAGCTGGTTTATTATGCAATACTTTTAATGAATTTCTGTTAACACTTTTCGAATGTAAAGTGAATAGTTTTAACATCGAAATTTACAAGGAAATGTAAAACATTTAACAAATAGTGGCAAAAAAAGTAACAAACTTTACAAATATGCATCATACTTTAAAATATGATTTTAAAAATAAACTTTTTATTTATCAACCGTTTTAATTACTTTAACGGAACTTATTTTGATGCATATATAAAATAAAACCAATAGCATTAGCATACTGTTCAATAAATATAGAAAAATTAGTACTATTTTCCAGTTTTAGAATGAAAGCATTTTAAAGTTCCAAGAAAGTTATTTCCTTCTTCATGAAGATATCTGAAATGTACTTTGAAATAAATTTAAATCCTTCTTCATTAATTCTTGAATTTTTCAGGCAAAAATGCAAATCTAAATTAGTTAAGCTGCAACGGAACGTGAACTTATTATCACAATTATTTAAATATTCAATCATATCTACCTAGGAGAAATCTAAACCACCTAAATCTTGTACTAGATACGTGCATAGAAGGAAAGAATTTCAATGTGACGTTCTAAGTTTCCTTTATTATTTTATGCAAATGAAAAATTATTTCCAATACGAAAAATCATCTTTAAGGAGTAAACATTAGAATTACAAAATTCTTTTATGTTAATTTTATCTCAGTTTACTATTCCTCGCTAGTTTCTTTGCTTAATGGTTTACTATAGATACAAGTTTATATATTGGATTAGGAAAAATTCATCTCAATCATAATTAACTCACACTTGCAGTACATGTTCTATTTATTCCATAGTATATACAAATCTTATGCTATAAAATTCAATCATAATTATGAAATAATATTTTATCTAATAACTTTTATTACCATATAAAGCAATAGAAAATTTTATTACATATAGCAAAACATTTAAAATAAGAAATCAATAGCCACTTTACTAAAAAATTTTATAAAAGTGTTTATAAAATTCCTGATGAGATTAATGTTGAGTTATCAGATTACCAGGCCTCTGACCTCTCCAGGGAAAACGCCCCCCCCCCCAAATATACTTTGATTATTGATGATGAAATTTGAGTTGTTTCTCTCTCTTAAATTTAATTTATTACATATTCTATATTTTGTTAATGTCTTTAATTTTCTGTTACTTTTCGTTTCTCTTTTTTTGTACTTTTGTATAATTTTTCATATTAAATTATATGCACAGGAACTAAAGGAATATACATACATATATTTTGTTTCTGTACTTTAAATGTAAGCACAATTTATTTATTTAGCTCGCCTAATTATTCTGTATTTTTTTAATATTTTTAAATATTTTAAATTTAATTTAATTGCCAAGTAGTTTTATACTGCAGTTAAACTTTATTTTTCAATGGTTCCCTAATGTTTCAGCAAGTTGCTTACATATCACCTGGATGTAAAATTGTACCCCAACTATGAAGTTCATTAAAGAACTTACATTGTTCCATTGTTGTAAATTATAACTTTTTTTTTCTATTTATATCTATACTGTTACTTCTAACTAAAGAAAATTGTATGGCTATCACTGGAAAGTGCCTTGCATCCCTGGGTTTTAAATCTTTCATCTCCACTATTCTGATCAATTGAACATTTTAACATTTTACTTTATTTACTTTTTTAATGTAATTACTTTATTTATTTTTTGTAATTAATTATATTTCTCATTTTTAATGCTATCCAAACACCTTTTTATCTTTATACTTATAATTACTATTAAGTAATTTAGACTATAATTAGACACCTTCTCTCTTATGTCTCCGTAAGTTTTAGAAACATAGTTACTCCTAGATTATTACTCTTAATAAAATTGGTGTCAACTAGGAAGCCCATGAAAGACCTATACTGTTGTACTGTTTAGCCTCTTAGAATATAATTTTTTCTGTTTGTAGAAAAGCTGTTCGAATGGTTAGCTTAAAAATAAAATTAAAGTTGAAAAAATATGTTTAACTTACATTTGAAAATCAATGCATTTGAAAAGTTTTGAAACATTTTTAGAAAATTTTTAGAAAATTTCATGAAATGCAACATATGAACTTACATTTACATACATTTGTGGGAGTGGAACGATAGTAAAAGTGTGCTAAAGTTCGTACAAAAAAAAGTATTTATATATCCGAATTTAAAAAATTAAACTTGAAAATTTATAAAGTACTATTTCGTTCGTTCAATTTTTGGAACTTTACATTTCTTATCGGTATATAGAGTATAATTGCTTTGCCGAAGAAATGAAATTTTAATTACGAAAAAAACAAAAAAACATTTACATTTAAGATTCGTGGGTGGCGAGCATTCTTCAGCACCCGTCCAGTATTGGACATGGCTTTGCTAGTCAGAAATCCGGACGCTGCTGCGGGACTCCATCACCCACAGTAAGAGACCCACTCGATAGTACGAGAGAGGCCGGATCATGTCCGGTTCACGGGAGAGAGTCCATGACATCATCGTCTGACATAGGGGTAAGAATATCTGCCTTACTTCTGATATAGCTGTCTTACTTCAGTAGGTTTATATTAAAGGGACCAGGGACCAAGAACTAATCAAAGGGTCCTCGCGATATTTGCTTTACCCCCAGTCAAAATCGAGGAGCACCTATAAAGGTTACCCCTGGACTTCCTTTCAGGTGACGGATAAACACAACAAATAAAAGGTTAATAACACTTAACTACGATAGACACAAAAAATAGGAAAGTTAGTCCCCGACCACCGTCACGACCCAAGGTGACATGGCTTGGCAAAAAAAAAAAAAAAAAAAAAAAAAAAAAAAACTGAATAAGTTTAATATTATTACACTAAACTTGTATTTTATTATAGTTATCATTTTATCATATGTATTTTATCATGCCTGTAATATAAGATTGGAGTTTTCAGTTGACCTATATACAAAATTAACATACATTCAACGTGCGTACAATTCTACCACAATTCATGAATAGAATATTTTTGCTTTATTTATTTCCAGAAAAATATTACAAAATCTTCAATTTAAATATTAAATAGAAAATTTCTAATTTGAAATAGTGATGCCACATTCCTTGGAATTTTTAAGGTGTGTACACACATTGTACACTATTTTCGTTTATATTTTAAAAGGAGTAATGATGGAATGATGATGTGGTATTAAATAACAATATTTCTTTTAATTGGACTGAAGTTTTCCTGATATAATATAAATATTCACATATTTAGCTAACAGATATACTTACGCGGAAACTTTAATGTTCAAGCAAACATGTTGAATGAGAAATTCTTATAATTTAATTTTTTACTTATCCTATAAAACATGAAAACAGGTGCGTAAGTGCGATCGAGGATCGCACAAAGGGTTTTGTTTAATATTCCTTTCAAAACACTTTATCATTTCTTTAATAAATCCAAATAAATTTCATTAAAAAAAAAAAAAAAAAAAAAAAAAAAAAGGTTTTTTTTTTTTTTTTTTTTTTAATATAAAGTAAAAATTTGCCGGTCTATTTTTCTCGTTTTTCCGAAAATCTGAACCGATCCGATACTCTATCATAATAATATCTGTCATGTGGACTAAATGCGATATAAAAAAAATCAATTTCAAAATAAACATGTTGTATAGAGACCTTCAAAATGTTAGACGTCAGATTAATTTTCTTTTGAATTCTCTAATGACGTCATATTAATCTGCTTTCTGTATTTACACATACTCATACTCCTTCTATTATTGAAAAATGTTTGAAAATTTCTGTTTTATTATCAATCTGACGTCATATTAATCAATTTTTCAATTGGTGAAACTTTTTATTTCATTTTCAATTTTCACGTGGAAATCTTTCAATAGAAAATTAATTATTCTAGAAAGTATTGTGAATTTTTAATTGTTGGCAACTGCTATAACGAAAAATGTTTAAATTTAATAGGAAAAGGCTGTTAGATTTTTGGTTTTTTATCTCTCTATATTAAAATAATACGATGTATTAAAATTTTATGATTGTGAGCTTCATACTAGGTATTCAGCATTTCATGTGTATAAGTTATATAGTTTCTGAGAACCGGCTCTGTGACAGACGGACAACGAAGCGGGAGTAATAGGGTTTCGTGAGATGAACGAATCCTTAAAAAAGTTAAATGATATTATTTTTTAATATTTTAAAATTAAAATATCAATTTCCCAGTTTCAACATTATTTAAAGTGATCCATTTTATTCTTTAACACATAATTAATCGGGTAAAATTAAGGGAAATCCATTTATTGCATTAATTGGATTCCTCTTTTCTTTTAAAACATATAGTAAGAATTTTTGTAATTATTTAAATGTTAACAATCAAATTAAAATGTTTACTAGAGATAACTTGTTATAAAACAGCAAACCTTCATTAATCTAGATCCCATTAGGCCTAATTTCGCTCAATCCAGACACCCTTTTTTATAGTAACCAATATGTAGTGAAATCAAATACGTCAAAGACAACAAAATCGAAACATATCTGAATATTACAAATTTAAGATTATACAAATTTTATAATCTTTAATTTTAAATCCTCTCACCTTTCGCCTTATATGTGATGTATGGTATTTATTTATTTATTTATTTGTACTTTTATTTATGATAGATACAGATTTTTTTTTAATTTATTGTCAGTTTCTTTATATAGCTTAAATGTGCCAGTAACGAACCCAAAAACAGAATGGTCATTAAAAAAAAAATTCACACTTTAATGATGATACGAGCTAAGATTACTGACTTTTATTTTATTCTCTGATTATCTGAACTTGACATTATTACAGGGTATAAGTATCTACAGTATACAATTTTTAATTTAGTATATCTGTATCTTAAGTTAAAATATTTTGTGTGATTCATTATTTTCCTTTATCTTTAAATACAAACGTTTATTTTTCTAGAGTGTCCATTACTAAAAATTTCATGGCTATCACTGCATTTTAGAATATTTTGATGTATTTTTCTTCCTACAATTCAATTAATTTTTTTATTCGTAATGTGATATATGACTGCAAAATTAGTTAAATTGTGTTGATAGGATAATGTAACAAATACAAGTTGGAAAATGATGGTTAAATCTATTAATTTATATTTTGTTTTTAAAGACAATTACTTAACGAAAACATAACTGGCACATTCAACATAGTTTAGTAAGCTATGAAAAACGGCGGTAGTGCGAAAAACAAACAAAACTAACTAGTGTCAATGAAAATCTTCCATTTTTACTTTCTTCTATCTATAATAAAAGAAAGTATTGTAATCGAAATTTTTTTCGACTTCCGGTTTTCGACGGATTTACACGTTTTAGGGATCACAGATTCCGAAAAACATGTTTTTACAAAATGTCTGTCCGTCCGTCTGTCTGTCCTCATTTGTATCATCGAAAAGTGTATGAAGTTATGCTTTAAATTGAACCAAATTTTTTTTCTATATTTTTGGCTATGGCCAGCAGGTCCAACTGGATTTTGGGAATATTTCGACGAAAGGGAGCGCTGTGATCGCGATTTTTGTTCCATTTTCATCACGGAAAAGTGTATGAAGTTATGCAGATAATTGAACCAAATTTTTTGTACGTATTTTTGTCTATAGCCTGCAGGTTCCAGTTGAATTTGGGGATACTACGCCTAGACGGTGCGCTGTGATATTCATTTAAAGATTTCAAATTCAAAAAGATGTACAAAAAAAATTAGAAATCATAAACATTTTTTTGTTAAATGTTCGGCCTTGATCCAAGCATTCCAGAGAATTTTTTTATTTTGCCTCTATCTTAAAAAATGGCTCAAATATAGCATTTTGAAATTATAGGGTGGCTGACATTTTGAAACAGAACAGCAGGGTTCTTCCATAAACGGGTTTAATTTATGAGTTTTAGTGAACATGGTTTCGACAAATTTTCTTTCATTGTTGTAACTATCGTTTCAAAACTTACATGCTTAACACTATATATTTACATTCACCAACGTCAAATTCTCGCCAAGCTTGGCGACAATTGGCGAAACATATACGTTGCCATATATGAAGCCAACTTGGCTATGTCTGTCTAATTTGGCGATATTCTCATTCAAATTCAATAATGATGAGAACTGTGAATGATTCTTCTATAATCGGTTTTCGCGCATTTTAGCTTCGAGTATTTTATGTAGTATTCGCTAAAATCTCAAAACCAAGCAATGGGGAGGCTATCTTTTTCCTGTCGGTACAGTCCAGAAGGACTTTTCGTAGTTTAGTATAATACATCGGCTGTTCGCATCCAGGTAACCCGATGTTTGGCAAGCAGCTGACGTACAACAGAATGACGAAAAATATTATTTTTTTTTGGAGGTGTGATAGCGAATTTTGAAGCATTAACATGTATGAGATAGAAGAAAGTTTTGGGATTGGCATATTCGATTAGTTTGTGAGATAAATTTGGTAAAACTGTTTCTGAATA
This sequence comes from Maratus michaelseni, assembly GCA_963931845.1. Classification (NCBI taxonomy): domain Eukaryota; kingdom Metazoa; phylum Arthropoda; class Arachnida; order Araneae; family Salticidae; genus Maratus; species Maratus michaelseni. The sequence continues at coordinate 258,933,082 of OZ007589.1, read as the reverse complement.
ATAATTTTCGGCTTATAAATTTCTGAGATTAATTACGGAAAAAAACCTAAAATTCAGAACATGGTGGCATAAAAAAATAACTATCGTACATCGCGTATAAGCGAGAAGTCACTGTATTAGCAGCACAACCTTTTACTAAAAGTTATGTACCAAATTACCTTCATTAATGTTTAGACGTTGAAAATTTAAATTATAACAATGATTTAAATATTCCATCGAAGATAAATCTATTTAAATCTCACACTTCGTAACGGGAAAAAGGAAAGTATTTGAATTTAACTTTCGTAATCTCTTTAATTATTTTATGCAAATCAAAAGGTATTCCCAATTCTAATGAGCAGAATTACGCAGCAAGCGTTAGAATTACGAAATAATTTAAAATGACATCCCTTCTTTGTTTGACATTCCTCTGAAAATTCGTTACTGACTAAACTACATGAGACTTAATTTGATGTATTAAATAAAGCCTTATGCATCACATTTGTTTTATATTTACAGTGCTCACAGACTATATTTCTTCGAGTTCATTTCGAAATAATTTAAAAATTTGATTTTATCAAATGCAAAAAATAAAGTTACAAACATTTTTAAGAGTGAAACGAAGATTTTTTTTTTCTGAGATTTGCGTAAAGATGTTTGTATATATGGTAATGTGTATTTTCTTTACAAATTTTGAACATGAAAATATATCAAATTTAATATTTTGTTAAATAAAAATAAATGGCCCAGAAATGTTTCACTATTATAAAAGAGTAGAGAACGTTTAATCTTTAACTAATATGTTTTTCTTTTAAATATACAAAAATAAATACTTTGAAATTACTAAGTATTTATCATGCCTTTCTTGTAATACATAAATGGTTAAAAGAAAAAGAAAACCTCTAAAAAATATCCAAGGGATTTTATTTAGCGAATTTGCTTAAGAAAGCGATAAAGAGTTTCGAAATCATATGTAAAACAGCTGACATTGATGTACCTTTTTCTGGAGAACGACTGAAGCGATTTCAATGCTTTTTTATCAATAGTTTTAGTAGTAGCCGCCGGAACATTCTGAAACATCGGAAAGATACACCATGCATTTTATTTATCTAATATTTTATATATCGATGAGATGACATTAAGTGCTCCGCCTTGAAATCACATTTCAAAGGTGCTTCGTGACTGAAAAAGTTCGAGAATTCTGAACTAACTGAATAAAATAGTAGGCTATGCATTGCATATTAATAAGACTATTTTAGCTCCTCCTACCTCCAGTCGCCCAAGCTTTGCACGCATAAAACTAACTTAACAAAACTTGTCCTTATGCAAATTCAAAATGTTTCGTTAATTAATTTTAAAATTACGTTTTTCTAATGGCGGGGAGGGGGGGGGGGGTTGATCACTGAATTGGTGAGTTGAACGGAAATGACACGGAACGCTAAGAGATAACTTGCAGACATAATTTGAAGTGATTATTTATGGTATATGAAATTTTCTGCTGTATTCGTGAGAGCTTTTTAAGGATACATTTTTTAAAATAGGAGGGAATTCTGATACATCCTGTATTTCTAAAGAGTTAAATTTAAGATTTATTAATATGTACTCCGAAAACTTAAATGAAATATATACCATAACAAAAAATGGACGAATATTACGTTACAAAATTTCGCTTCAAAAATTTTAGTCAGTGATCATATTAATAACAAAATTATGACATTTTCAAATTTATAAATGCCTTTTTTAAAAAGTATTTGTGGCAAAAGTTTATTTCTAAAAGAAAATTTATTACTACGCGAACCGAGCTTTTAGAGTTTTTAAGCAGAAAAATATAGCATCCGATATATTGAACATATATAATAGTATATTGTAGGCAGTAACAGAAAGATCTTATTCGTTTTTTCTTATACCTTTCTTAAATTATAGTCTTTCGTCTTTCTAATGATTAAATCCTTAAATTAAGCAGTTCAGTTAGATGTAACTTTCAACAACACCATAAAGAAGTCTGTGGAAAATTATTCGACCAGATATTTACTTCGTATTTTTAGGTAATGGCAGTTATGAGGCTATTTTGTTAATAAAGGGCTATTTTTCATCAAAGTATTGTTCAAGCAATTTTTTTCTTTCTTTTTTTTCTTTTTTCTTTTTTTTTCTACTTAAAGATTAATGATTAAAAACTTAAATGTAGTTTATAGAATAAAAAAGGAGTTATTTAAAACAAAATTTTTTCGTTACAATATTCATTAAAATTTATACAGTTTGCCGATTCCATTTCTGACAAATACTAGATTCAAAGGAATTGTCATCTTTTAAGAAATAACACAATTTTTACGTCATAAAATTTAAAACTTTTTCGGAAATTTATTTAAAGAAATACAAAAGCACTTATAAAAATCCATTTACACTAAATTATTATATAAATATTAAAGTAGAAACTGTATTTTGTATAAATTGGTATATTAACATATGACTGATTGATAGTTGATGGGCGAGAGCGCTTCGGAAACAAAGGGTCAAGCGGCGAAAACTCATAGTAGATTAATCTAGAACAATGACACATACATTAGTTTTTTAGTTCAAAAGCTAGTGAAACACGTAGCCTTTTTAAAATATATGCTCTAAGACCTCGCCAATTCAAAATGTCGGATAATACGAATCGAAAAAAATTTGAATTAAAAAAATTGAGCCTTAAAAAGATACAAACTTTAACAAGTTTCAGTAAAGTAATACAAAATGTACATAATTATATAGCTACGTACAAATAAAATACGGTACTAGTACAATCAATTGCTTACTGGTATACATAAAATGACATTCACACATTCAGGAATGGGGGGGGGGGATTGACGTAAAAGCAATAAATGTATAAATTTGTAGTGTATCCATTACTAGAATACGCTATACCAGTAAAACAATACGACTGTCTGAAGTACTGTATTTATTACGTAGTTAATTATTATGTATTATGTAGTTTAATAATAATAATTTTTAGTATAAATTACTATAATATCGGGTTGTTTGGAAATTTCCTTCCGTTTGGGAAAACCAATTCGTACCGTAAAATTCTACCCGTCAATTATTATACATTAGATATCGGAATTGATGTCTAGTAAATTAAATGATAGAATTTTCCGGTAGAAACCAACTTTCCCAAACGGAAAGAACTTTCCGGACAACTCAATAGTTTATTGTTCGAATAATTCGAAAAAGCAGCGAATCCGAACAGACTTTAGTTCCAATTAGTTCGGATTGGCGAGGTTTTAGTGTATATGCATATTTAGTGAAATGGAATCCATTCAAAGTAAAATGTAAATGTAAATCGACTGTTTGAAAAATGGCGGAGGCAGAATGTCCGCCGATTTTGAAAATGCTGTGCTCTCAACAGAATGAAAGAAAAAAATGCGCTTAAGAGCCTACACTAGTCACGAGAAAACACTCGCAAGCTAATGTTAAATCTATGGGAGCGTTTTTTTAAATTTAAAAGCATTTTAATATTTAAAAATGCTTTTTAGGGTTCCATACTTAAAAAGTAAAAACGGAACCATTATAAGATCACTCCTGTGTCTGTCTGTCAGAGCCCCTTTTCTCGTAAACAATGGGACGTGGAAAGTTCAAACTTGGAAAAGTTATAAAGCTTTTTTACGAACATATTTTCAGATTACTAGCCATTCACAAATATGTTTAGGAAAAATTTAGCGGATAATTAAGTTACTTGAAAAAAAAAGTTTTCTTTCTGTATATCGTGTGAAAGATCTCGTAATACCAAATTCAAAAACATATTTATTTTAATTTTAGGTATTATATTTTCAGCGTTATCGTCGAAAAGGCGCTTCAAAAATATGCCCCCTAAAATTAAATCTGAAAAACTATCCCATTTTTTTTTAAATGTCCTATTTAATTTAATTACAGTTCTAGCGATGTATTTTATTAATTCCTAAATTTACCTTACCAATTTAAAAAAAAATTACTTTATTAACTCAGTATTTTCTAGTTCATAATTTTAAAAATGCATATAGAGCAAATAATTTGTAGTTTAAAATTTCGGATATTGTCTCATATTTGTATAAAATTTTTCCTGTATGATATCGCTAACTAATTTTCAAAATATCATATGATATTGCACTGCAGTCGGCAAGAGATTACCAAGTGAGCAAATGATCGAAAACTAATCGGCAAAAACTTCAAAATTGATTCAATAGCAGTCGGGATGCAACTGTCGAGAGGGCGATATCCGGCTGCACAAAAAGCCTTATTTGCCAATCCCAGAGAGTGAGGTCGACTGGACGAAAAAGTGGTCAGGTTAGGACATTTGGCCGAAGTTCGGCGTAGAATTATTTGCTGTTTGGGATATTACTTCAGTTATTATGTTAAATAATAAGTGCTTAACATAAATGTTATTTTTTTAAATCTCTCTCAAACATTGCTGAAGCTTTCGCGTCATATTTTTCTCTGTTAACCCTTTGATTACGGGGGTGGAAGATATGTCGTCTCAGCAACTATTTCTTTATTTTATCCGCACTACTTTTTCAAAAATAATCTCTGCTATACACTTATATTAGCATACTTTCAAAAGATATTTACCACGATGATTTTTTTTTTTAAACTGTGGTACGTGTGAATATAAAACTAGTCACCAGTCTTAATGAAGCGGTCAAACCATAATCATCAAAATATCCAAAAAAAATACCTAAAATAATTACAAAAACATCGTGAAGGCATCAATAATAAAAAAAAAAAAATACGTGTATATAAAAATTGGAGTCAGAGTGGACTGATAACTTGGTCTATTCTGGCTTCAAGCTCTTGATTAGCGATTTAGCAAAACTTTGAAATAGAGTTGTGATCTTAAAGTTCAAAAGATATTAAGCGTGGGTACTCCTTTACTCAGAATTTTAAGCTCTACAGCATTTGTATAAATAATGTTTTTGATAGAGTTGATTGCTTTGAGATATTGTTATGGTAATTAAAAAAAAACGTGTTTTTCTACTATAAATCTGTTCATATCAGGTAAAGCTCACCTAGTACGAGGGGGGTAACCTAGTATGTTGATTAACGACCTAAATTAAAGGGTTTAAAATAATTTCCAGCTTTCCCCTAATTAATTCCGAATTCGGCCTTTTTTTAATTCCTAACCCATTGGTCACAGAACAATAAATTTTTCTTTTCGCTTCGAAATTTTGAGCAGTATGTGCTACCATCTAGCAGATGTTTCTTTTCAAAGTGTTACCGTGCTTAACTAAAGATTCTACGAAAATGAAAGGAATGTACTTAAGTCTTTAAATACTTTTTAAAAATAAGTAATGAAATTAACATATAATAATGTATTTCCAATGCATTTTTCACAAAAGAAATTTGCCTATACACTTTAAATTGCTAACTGCTATTTTTTTGTTGTTCAAAATTCCTGTATCTAACATACAATCTTGATACATACTATAACAAACCAGGTTATCTGTTTTGGAATATTGGTTTAAGGCGGTATTCACAAAAAAATTTTTCCACGCTCAACAACTCAAAATTTTCTGACACATTTTCAGACTCATTTTTAAAAGTAAAAACATGAAACTTGGCGGCGTGATTTTTGAAGAGATTTATAAGCAACCTGTGTTTTTATTTTTTGTTCAACTAATTAGAAATGGATTTACAAACAATTATTTTCACAGTACGATCATTTTTTTCCAGCACTATTGCTTCGGGAAATTCGGTTCAAAATGTCCCCTTTGACAACATTTTTAAAAATATATTCTACCTTTATCAAAAAATCGACCAATATGGACATTATGCAGTTTCGGAATAAGAGAACATGCCAATTGGATACATTTGAGAGCAAAAATGAATTTAAAAATGAGTCAGAAAATAAGCAGTTTGGATTTGAGTACACCCTTAATAAGATCCTCAATTAATAATAAAGTCTACTAACAAGATACTTTTTTGTTTTTATTTAAATAACTATCTGTGAGATTCATGAAGTGTTTTAATGAAGTAATTTTAAATAATAAAATATAATAAAAATGGAAAAAAAAAATATTTTTAAAATTTTAACGCATAAACCATTATTATTTTTTAAAAATTCTTTTAAAAATAGCTTTAAACTTTTAAAATTTTCCGTTAATTAAATTTGGTTTCAAATATTTATTGAATTCATGATACATAAAATTTCGAAATAACATAAATATTGAAAAATAATTTTTGAAGTCCTTCGCCCCATTAGATACTTTATTTTTCCTGTTTAATAAGTGCTAATAAGTGATTCATGATATCTAGAAAAAAAAAGAACATTTAAAAAGTTATAGAAATATTAAAAAAATCAATACTGCATTACTATTCTCGGCATATATATTTCCTAAAATGAACAACCTTCCTCTGTATTGAAAAAAGTATCGAAAGACATTCTTTTCGGCTTATTTTAATCCTTGTTCTTAAAATTCAGTCAAATTATACATTTAATATAACTTGTTGTGAGCTTACGGCTAATGCTTACTTATTACCTCCTATGTAAAGCAGCAAATAATAAAAATAATTTTCCAGTATTTCATCTCTGCAGAAAATTTCCCCCTGAATCTATCGTGTAATCTTCATAAATATTTTATGTAAATTTAAACTCATTTCCAATTCGAATAAGAAGGTAAATAAATTCTTGTAAAAATTACAAAAAAAAAAAAAAAGACTTAAACTGCCAGCTTACGTTGCTTTCGAATTTTTTTCGAAAGTCTTTGCTTAATCTGCTGTTCGATCGAATCTTATTTTGTTGTATTAAATATAATTTTCCTGAGTCATATTCAAATTTTATTCTTAATAAATACTGCACGATTTCTTAAAAGTTTTTTTTTTTTTTTTTTTTTTTTTTTTTTTGTGATTTGAATATATATATATATAAATCTTTGTTAAATAGATTGCGTGAATTTTGTTTTCCGGATAAATAACACATACTTATATTTGAATGACGCAATTTAGTTTAAGAAACGACCTTTTAAAAATTTCGCTCTATTGTGAGAATTTTTCTCAAAAAAAAAAAAAAAATGAAGTAATTTTAGAATAATATATTTTAATTTACGGATATTTGTTTTCTCCGGGATTTTGTTAGAATTATCTCAATCATTAAAATAAAAAGAATCAGTCAAGTGCGAGTTTTATTCGCTTACAAAGTGTTCCGTACAATAAATTTAACGTTGACTATTTATCGCTGTGATTTGCCTTGCCTAAAACAAAGACCTTATACAATGTTTAATCTTGGTATTGCGCCAAGTGCGCTTGCAGGAGGTCGCAAATTGGTCCGTACCGCGTTTTCTAGATAGAATTTTAATTAATATATCGGCTAATTACCAACAATTCTTTTTCGGAAATTATTATTAACAATCCTTGGACGTATCCCTGTCGATAGGTACCTTCAGCGCCTGGAAAGTAAGGTTTGTGTGTAACGGAAAAAATACGATTTTCTAAAAAACGATGTGACCTAGGATAGTCGCTGTAGTTTTCCCGCAAGATTTAAATAAACTCCTACTATCCCTACTTTTTTACTAATTTTAGTTTCGGTAGATTTGGAAATAATGGGGGTCGGGGGGGGGGGGGCATATTTTCGCAGTACATTTTTGACGATATTTCTGGAAATATAATACTTAAAATTAAAACAAATATATTTTTGAGTTCGGTGTTACGAGATCATCCGTACGGTACCACACGATATATATATATATTGAATAAATAATACTTCATTTGTTAGGACTATTTTTTATAATGTGTAATTTGACAGTGCTACATGGGGTAATAATTTCATTGCATATGGTCTGTTGCTTCTGTTTCAATGGTTAATTTTTGCAATAAGTTTATATATATATATATATATCAAATCTAATCTCTAAGTTCTAATATCATTCTACTTTAATCTACAAAGAGATAAATAATGATATTGTGTAAACAGAATACCACATATCTAATAATTAACATGTGCAATCATAAATTTACCATAGCATGTGCTTCAATGGTAATTGGCCAAATTTACTCATACCAGAATAATATTTAAAAAAGAAAGAGAGAGAAAGGGAAAAAAAAATTATAGATTGGAGTTGCTATTAAGTAAACACAAATGGATTAATAAATCAAATATGAACATTATACAATGGAAAACTGGACCACAAGAGAACAAACAAGAATTGGATATGAAAAAACACATGTAGATGTACTCGTCAGCTTGGTTGCACCCACATGTGTTTTAAAAATAATTCAGTATTTCATAATTCTACTGGCATGATGCTAAGAACAATAGAATCAACCAAGTATACTGAATTATTAAAAGATAACAACTGGAAAAAATAAGATTGGAAATATTTAAATTGGAAATAAAAAACCATTAAGAATATATAATTCACTTACATCGATTATCCTAAAAACATTATAAATCACCTCACTAAATTACCACTAGATATCATTTTTGAAATAATATTGGAAATTAGAAACTTTAAATTGTAGATAAAATATTTTTACTAGATAGATAGATAGATTGATATATATACATATAGATATAGATATATATTTTATTAGCCCCCTAATTTTTTCCTGAAAATATTTGTAAATGGCTAATAATCTATAAATATGTGTGGGTTAATAGCCTTTATAACTCTGCAATGTTTGAACTTTCCACGATCAATAGTTTTCGAGAAAGACGGCTGTGGCAGACACACTTGTGATCTTATAATGGATCCGTTTTTACTTTTTAAGTAGGGAACCCTAAAAAAAAAGAACGATGTATACATCCATTTATCACAATCAGCGTAAAACCAATATTAGATTTCAACGTTTCATGCGGCGGGAATTTTTCAATTTTGTTTCCTATGGCGCCTTCTTTATTTTAATTTTTCCTTCGATTATTTCCAATGCGCGATTTTTACGAACACTTTTCTAAATTTAACCTTTAAATAATGTTTTTAATAATTTTTGGAAACCGAAGTTTAGCAAACGAAAGTGTAATTAAAATGTATTTTGTAATTAAGATTTGCAACAGAATGACACATCAATACGAGCAAAAGAGATAAGATAATTCAAGAAAATCCTATTTGTTTAGGATGTCATAATGTGATATTTACCTGAAGTAGTACATTTATGTACTAGTTGAATTTTAGTTGCAATTAGAATAATAATGATTAACTTAACTAATTATTGATTAAATGATTAACTTAACTGATTTAAGAAACTAATTTTATACTCGAAGGTTAATAGTTGCGGTGGTTTTGCAAAGTAATCAGTACGAAATAGTTTATGCATTGAAGTATAGGTATTGCACAGTAATTCCTGCCTCAAATAATTTATTTTATTCTTCAACTGAATTCGAATAACGAAGATAAAAACATCTACCTGAATCTGCTGTATTGCAAATGTTCCTTTTCTACAAGTCTTTTTTATAGACTTGAATCCCGAAATCACAGAATCCCGAAAACACGAATTTCCACGACATAGGTGAAAATTGTACGTATTTTCCCAAGGTTTATCAACTATGTAGAGTTATTCTAAGTCTCACAGCATAAGAAACCATATATGTTTTTTTCTTACATATCGTCGAACTTCGTTTTTAGAAGGAAATATATCGGAAAAGTAGGAAAAACAGATGAAAGACAAAAATGAGTAACTGATGAAAAAAATTTGTTATGTAAGTCCAATTTTTATTTTCTTCTATCTTTACAAGAAGAAAGTATTGGATTCACGAAAACTTTCGACGGATTTATACGTTTTAGAAGGTCCTGAACACTTTTTCACTGTTTTTAGAAAATGTCTATCTGTGACTCTGTCTGTCTGTGTGTCTGTCTGTATGTGACAAAAAATTATGGGCGCTCTATCTCAAGAGCTAATGCACGAAATTTAATAAAACTTTATAATATTCAGTTAGACCTTGATATACATTGGCGCTGATTAGTTTTTGATGCAAATCGCTCAACAGGTGGCGCTGCTATGATGATTTTACGATTTTCATTATAGCTATATCTCAAGAACTACTACACATAATCTCATAAAATTTCAGATTCTGTTAGACCATGACATAAATAGACGCTGATTACGTTTTGCAGTAAATAGTCCAACAGATGGCGCTGCTACTATACTTTTTCACGATTTTCACGTTAGCTATAGCTCAAGAACTAAAGCACAAAATTTTATCAAACTTAAGATTCTGTTAGACCTTGACATAAATAGATACTGATTATGTTTTGGTGTAACCAGCCCAACAGGTGGCGCTGCTATGCTACTTTTTTCATGATTTTCACGATAGCTATATCTCAAGAACTAATGCATAGAATTTCATCAAACTTCAAATTCTTCACTGTCAAATTAGGCGTTGACATAAATTGTTGTTTATTAGGTTTTGGTCTAAACCTCCCAATAGATGGCGATGCTATGCTGAATTTTTCATGATTTACGCGATTTTAGCGATAGTCATACCTCAAGAACTAATGCACGGAATTTAATAAAACTTTAGATTCAGTTAGACCTTGATATAAATTGGTGCTGATTTTTTTATGTATGTGAAACCTGTATGAGATAGAAGAAAGTTTTGGGATTGGCACATTTTACTATTTATATTGTTGTAAATCATTTTTTTCTTCTTATGAGCAATAATTTGCTATATCCAGCAAAATCTTGGTACATTTCTCTTCTACAGGTAATTGAGAAGTGAGAAACCTTGGGATTACCTGCCCCCTGGTGCAACTTTGGAAGTTAGAGATGTTTGATTGAATGAAAGTGCACGTAAAAAAAAAACATGCTTCTGCACCAAACTCATAAAAAAAACCTCTTAAAATTTGAATAAAACTCGAAAACAGCATTAGAGTTGTAATATTTTATTACATTCCTCTTCTGTAGGCATCCATTAGGTGTAGGCATATTCTGCAGGTGACCAATCGGTTCTACGTAAAAACATCATAACCAAGAATTTGAAACTTACATTTGGACCTTCGCACATTATATGCGGTCAATGTCTGAAAAAAAAATCACTTCCTTACAGTGTGCGTTAGCGGCTGCAACAAGCAGCACAGGCATTTCTATGAAACGACACACGCTTTCAAAAAGGATACACAATTTCTTACACATTCTTGTGTAAGACATTTTTGGGCCATAAAAATGTAGTTTTCTAAGGTAAAAAGTAAAAAAAGGAGAGCTTTCAAAAAAGTAAAATTGAATGTCATAAGCTTTTTCTTTAGACCAGAAATTTCGCGAAAATTTTAAAGTTTTGTGCGAATTACGGTCTATTTTCTCGCGACAAATGTTCAACCATATGTATAAATTACATTAATCATATTATGATTTACCTAATTTCTCATTAATATTATTTACAATAATGAATATGATCTTTTGTATCAATTTGGAAAATCATTTTATACAATGGTTTTCAATAAGCGTGAAATAAAAAATAATCAGCTTTGTATTTAATGTAAATATATAATAAAACTAGTCGGTCTTCGCCCGTCTAGCCGGTCGTTTTCGAGTGGGGTCCAGACACATAGTGCAACGTACCACTCTGACTTTGCTTGGGGCCCAGAAAGTGAATTTTACATGCAACCAGAGAAATGTAAATAAAATACTTTAAATTAAAAGTATACGGGAATAACTAATAAGAATATAATAAAAGCACTTACATAAAGATTTCGCGACATAAATATTTTTTTTATGAGCCCCCTGACAAAATACTACTGGGCCCTACCCGTGATTATCTAGAGGTGGCGCCCAAGTAGTACTTTGTATCTGGGCCCCACTTGGAAGCGACTGGCTAGTATATAATAAAAAATCAGCAATAGTTCTCTTTTCTGTCAAATCTTCCATAGTCGGGTTCACAGCCGATGTTTCCCACGAACTCGCTAGCTCTAAAATCGCTGAAATATGTGATTAACTACTTTTTTTGCAGATTTGTAAAGTTGCAGAGTTCCACATTCTTACTTAAAACTGCTGCTGAGATATGGCACAATTACCTAAAACTTTCGACACACAGTGTGAACCCCTCGATGGATTGCCATCTAAAATTGCTTAAATACATATTTAACTATTTTCTAGTGCATTTGTTATCCTAAATTTAACGCTCCTACCTAGTACTGAGATATCGCAAAATAACATAAAAAATTTGACCCACATTTAACCGTCTTTAGGGGCTGAATTTCTAAAATCGCGGAAATATATCTTTAACTATTTTTTAGTAGATTTGTTATTCTGAATCTGTGATTTCAAGCTCATAACTAAAAATGCTGCTGAGATATGGCAAACATTCGAAATGACCTAAAATTTTCGACTCCTATTTAGCCCCCTTATTGGGTGAATTTCTAAAATCGCTGAAATATGTGTTCAATTATTTTTTTAGGAGATTTGTTATCCTGAATTTCACGTTCCTATCTAAAACTGCTACTGAGATATGGCGAAAACGCGAAATGACTAAAAACTTTCGACCCCCATTTAACCCCCTTAGTAGTAAAATTTTTAAAATCGCTGAAATATATGTTTAACTAACTTTTAGTACATTTGTTATCTTGAATTTCACGCTTTTAACTAAAACTGTTATTGAAATATGGTGAAAAGGCAAAATGACTTAAAACTTTAGACCACCCATTTACCCCCTTAGTGGTTGAATTTCTAAAATCGCCTAAAATACATGTTTAACTATTCTTTAGTAGATTTGTTATCAAGAAATTCACGCTCCTAACTATAACTTCTACTGAGATATGGCAAAATGGCGTAAAACATTCGATCCCCATTTAACCCCCTTAGTGTCTGAATTTCTAAAATCGCTGAAATACGTGTTTAACTATATTTTTTGTTGATTTGTTATCCTGAGTTTCATGATTCTACCTATAATTTCTACTGAGATATGGCAAAATGACCTAAAATATTTGACCTCCTATTTAACGCCCGTTAGTTGCTGAATTTCTAAAATTGCTGAAATATATGATTATCTATATTTTTTGTAGATTTGTTATCCTGAATTCCGAGCTCCTAACTAAAAATGCTGCTAAGATATAGCGAACAGGCAAAATGACCTAAAACTTTCGACCCCCCATTTAACCCCCTTAATGAATGAATTTCTAAAATCGCTTAAATATGTGTTTAATTGTTTTTTTTAGTAGATTTGTTAGCCTGAATTTCACGTTCCTATCTAAAACTGCTGCTGAGATATGGCAAAAACGCGAAATGACTAAAAACTTTCGACCCTCATATAACCCCTGTAACGTATTCACTAGGTTTCAGCAAAGATAAGGAAGGCTGTCCGAGGTTAAAGACCCCTCGTTTCCTGCCACCCCCGCGAGGTGTGAGGGGGCTGGGAGAACGAGCAGAGAGTCGATGGTCAGTTGTTGTTTTGGAGAGAGAGAGAGAAGGTCTCTCTAAAAAAAGATTCTCACCCTGAGAATCGTCGTCAGCGAAGTGAAATCGCTGTGAGGTTTGAAGCTCTACTGATTGGCGAGTAAGAGCGGATTGAAAGGAACCCTTTGTTCCTTAGTAATTGAGAGCCTTTTTTATAAGTCTAAGACTGTACCTATTTTTGAGACCTCGAGGAGAGGTTGTTCTGATCAAGCTGTTTTCAAGAGGACTTCCGAATTAGTTCCTGCTGCCACTTTCTTTTAGTATCTGTCCGTATCACGAACTCTAATTTACATTAATTCAATTATTATCCTGTGCACTACACTATTTATCCTCACATGTTTATTTGTGAATAAAATATAATTTGCATAGGCTAAATAATCTGTGCTTTATTTCGGCAAGTTAACCAGTACAGCTACCACATAACATCTACTATCCAGCCGAATTGGCACAGAAATGGTGGCAGCGGTGGGATAAATGTACGAGTAATGACAGAGACTGAAGGAAATAGCAGAGGAGCCTAACGGAAGAGTGGAACCAGGAGCAGTCTACACCCGCCGCACCTTTCAGGGCAGGGCATCAGAGCCAGAGGCCGCATCTAGTACAGTGATTCAGAGCCAGAGGCCGCATCCAGTAAAGTGACTCAGAGCCAGAGGCCGCATCCAGTAAAGTGAATCAGAGCCAGGAGAGCCGCCGAATACAGCATCTATGAAACAGCATCAGCTAATCAAGTACTGAACCACAGCTGCTCCCCAAATGCAATAATAAAATAACGGCAGAGCATCAGAGCCAGAGTCTGCACCCAGTAAATTGAAGCAGGACGAGAATAGCCGCCGAATACATCATCTATGACTCAGCACCCGCTATTCCAGGATTGGACCACCGGAGTACAGCTGCACCCCAGGTAAGCACTGTTTCAATATTTTACAGTAGGGGCTGAGGTGTGTAACAAAGTCTTAAAAGTGTTTAAAAAAATTAGTCTGTTATTACTGTTAGTATAATATGATTTTTTTTTGTGTTGATTGCGTGAAATTTCTGTAAAATTCAGCGAATTTTTAAAGTAATGAAAGAATTAAACTAAAATCATTCAGGTAGATGAAATTAAATGTGTTTAAAGTTAATATCGTTTTTTTTTTGCATAGATGAAATGATAAAGAAAACTTTAAAATATAAATTTGAGTTTGAAAAGAAAAATAAGAGCAGAGAAAATCTTTTGTTAAGATTTGTTTGTTATTGAAATTGCTAGGTAAACCAAGCACTGTTAATTGTTTTTTTTAGGGAATTCATGAATGAATTATTATTTATGAGCTAGATGCAGAGTTGTAATAATAATAATAAAAAAATTAATTAAGAAATACAGAATTTGTTACGTGTGGAATTTGGTTTTCCGGGAAGACAAATATGTCTGGAAGATAGTGATAGGAGTCTCAAATTTATGAATTGTTGCACATTGTATATTTTTATGTCGCGGTTAATATTTTGTTTTTATGTGTAATTTGCATGCCTATAGTGGGAGGAATATTATTGTTATCTATGTTAAGGGAAGTGTAGGATTTTGTAGAAAAATTGAAAATAGTAAAAATGGCAGGGATTGCCGGATGTCGGAAATGCGATTTGGCCACGTTGGCTGTAGAATTCGAGGTAGAAGTGTTACCAAATGACACTGTTCCGAAAATAATAAAAAAAATCACGGAGACGTCCGAGTATGATGAAACGCTGGCGATAGCTCAATTAAAATTAATTGAACGTGACCGAAAAGAAAAAAGTGATCAAGAACACGAATTAGCCAAAATAAGAGCTGAACATGAGATTGATTCGTTATTGACGTCCAGTCAAGGGGAAAGAGAACAAAAAGTTTTGTTAAAAAACGTACTCCCTAAATTTGAATCTGGCAAATCAGAAATATCGTTATACCTTAACTTATTTGAAAGGCAGGCGACTAAGGCCCAGATTGACGAATCGCAGTGGGTGACAAATTTATTAGGACTACTACCGTTTGAATTAGCAGAAATTATTCTGAGAGAGCCGTTAGATCTAAGCGATGATTATGAATATATTAAGAACAAACTGCTAGAAAGATTCAAAATTTCGGCGGAAGATTTCCGGATCAAGTTCGTGAACACAAATCGCCCCAAAGGTAAATTATGGAAAGACTACGCGTACGAGATAACCAACTATTTCGATCAGTGGTTGAGTGGTATTCAGGTCACCGATTTTAAACAATTAAGAGACCTCATTATCACTCACCAATTGAAAAGAACAGTACCGCCAGATGTTAAAAATCATTTTATTGATTCGTGGAGCAACATAATCACGCCGGCAGAGTTAACCAAAAGGTTGGACAGTTATGAGTCGGTACGTAAATCGGTGAAACGACCGCCCCCCACCCCCTCTGTTAGAAATCCAGTAAATGAGAAAAGGGTAGAGAGGAGTATAGTTGTAGAAAATCAGAATACCGAACTACGGAGGCCAGAAGCAAAAAGAGATTGGCGCGAAAAGAATGACCAGCATTCCAGAGACGAAATTTTTGATAAAAGAAGGGATAGAGCCTGTTATCGATGTGGAAGTTTTTCCCACCTACGCTACAACTGCCCAGAAATAAAGAAAGTTAATGAAAAACCCGAGAGCGTAAATCAGTTAGCAAGTTTCCCCGAATTAGAAAGAACTAATGAGAAATTCGAAAGCGTGAACCTGCTACTAAATTTAGAAGAGGCCGACGAAAGCCTCACGCCTTATTTGAGCCGAGGATTTGTAAACGAGAAAGAGATGATTTGCTTTAGAGATAGTGGAAGCACCTTGGACCTTTTAAGTGCAAAATATGTAAATAATGATCAGTATACCGGAGAATTTGTTTATGTGAGGTCACCGTTAGAAAATGCCTTGCAGCGCATACCCCTCGCACGAATAAATTTGAAAACACAACACGGGACAACTGTCACGACCCGTGCCGGAACTGTAGATGAAAACGTGGAGATGGATTATTATTTACTCGGAAATAAGACCTAAATATTAATTGATCAAGTCAATTCAAAACCCAAACTGATAAGCTCCGCGTTAACCCGAACTAGGGAGCGGCCCATAACGAACGTACATATCGAAACTAAAACTCCCTCCGCACAATCCTGTATTGCGGAAAAAGAAAGAAAACTCTTTAGTGAACAGGTCAAAGAATTTGTGAAAAGTCCCACGTCCACAGTTGGTCCGGACGCTGATAACAATAAGTGTCATTTTTCCCATGTTGAGGGAAACCCTGAACCGATTGTTCTCCCGAAATGCGAGACAAATGTTAAGATTTCAAAAAAATGTTGGATAAGAGATAGTTTAGATAGGAAAACTATGAAATCGAAAGTACGCGATTTCGTTAAGTTAAAAAAACGCATGTGGGTGGAGATATTAAATTGCAAATCGCGCCACAGGCAGATTCATCAGAGAATCGAAAAAGATAATGCGGATGGCCAGAATAAATTATCAGGTCGTTCCGATCCTAATGTTAGAAGGGGGAAGAAGACTGGAATTGTCCCACGGTTCGACAATACCGAAGATAAAGAAAGGGATCAGAATAATGATAGCCTACTCCCTGAGTTCCCGAGCAAAACGAAACTTGATCCCGAAATAGAAAAAATATGTGAGGAGACTATTTTCCCTTCTTGTCCTGGAGCCAAAAAAATAGTGAAGAACCCACCAGAGTTAATTAAGTGCGCTGAGAAGAAACCCGCGTTAACAGCTAAGAGCACGGAAATGTCTCATTATTCGAGGGGGAATAAAGCGCAACTGGACAAAACGAATTCAAAACCACCTCAGGTCAACACCGGCTTGACCCCCCGACAGAACTCGAGCGGGCACAGCTCCGGAAACGAAGTTATCTATTTACGAGAGAGCGGGGGAAAGTTAGCACAAAAAGATAGGGTGATTTATGGAAAGCCCAGGCGTGAATCTGATATAGGAAGGAGGGTAAAACGCGACAGAAAGGAGAGTAAAGCGATCTTCACAAAAACTGGAAGGCGATCCTCTATTGATTATTTTCCCAAGAGTGAAAGTGAATTCGGTCCAATTAAGCAGTTGTCTGATAGTTCTAGAGAAAATTTACCAGTTGTCAGGAAATCAGTAAATTCGCTAGATGACAGGCAATCTTTCGGTTACAAACCTGGGAAAACTGAATTCCATCACTGCCGCATATCGGCATTGGGTATAGAAAAATAAGGATAAAGTAGATAATGATGTGTATATAGATATATTTTTTTTCGTTCTTTTATTTTTGTAACAGTATTTTTAAATGTGTAAAATGTATAGTGTCATTATGATGTGCTGTTTAAGTGTTAAAATGTAATTAATGACAGACAAGGATGGTGGTAAGCCCCTATTGTAAGTTTGGAATAAGTGCTGGGAATTTGCAGTTAGATTTTTCTTCAGAAATAAAAATCTGACAGAACCAGAGGGGTGATGCTGTAACGTATTCACTAGGTTTCAGCAAAGAGAAGGAAGGCTGTCCGAGGTTAAAGACCCCTCGTTTCCTGCCACCCCCGCGAGGTGTGAGGGGGCTGGGAGAACGAGCAGAGAGTCGATGGTCAGTTGTTGTTTTGGAGAGAGAGAGAGAGAAGGTCTCTCTAGAAAAGATTCTCACCCTGAGAATCGTCGTCAGCGAAGTGAAATCGCTGTGAGATTTGAAGCTCTACTGATTGGCGAGTAAGAGCGGATTGAAAGGAACCCTTTGTTCCTTAGTAATTGAGAGCCTTTTTTATAAGTCTAAGACTGTACCTATTTTTGAGACCTCGAGGAGAGGTTGTTCTGATCAAACTGTTTTCAAGAGGACTTCCGAATTAGTTCCTGCTGCCACCTTCTTTTAGTATCTGTCCGTATCACGAACTCTAATTTCCATTACTTCAATTATTATCCTGTGCACTACACTATTTATCCTCACATGTTTATTTGTGAATAAAATATAATTTGCATAGGCTAAATAATCTGTGCTTTATTTCGGCAAGTTAACCAGTACAGCTACCACATAACATCTACTATCCAGCCGAATTGGCACACCCCCTTAGTGGTTGAATTTTTAAATCGCTGAAATATGTGTTTAACTAACTTTTAGTACATTTTTTATCTTGAATTTCACGCTTTTAACTAAAACTGTTGTTGAGATATGGCAAAAAGGCAAAATCATATAAAACTTTAGACCCCCCCATTTAAACCCCTTAGTGGTTGAATTTCTAAAAACGCTGAAATACGTGTTTAATTATTTTTCTAGTAGATTTGTTATTTTGAACTTCACGCTCTTACCTAAAACTGCTGATGAGATATGGTGAAAATGTGAAATCACCGAAAATTTTTGACCCCCCCCCCCATTTAACCCAATTAGTCGTTGAATTTTTAAAATCGCCTGAAATACATGTTTAACTATTCTTTAGTAGAATTGTTATCCCAAATTTCAAGCTCCTATTTAAAACTCCTGCTGAGATATGTCGAAAAGACGAAATTATCTAAAACTTTCGACCCCCTATTCTACCCCCTTATGCTGTGAATTTTCAAAAATCCTTTCTTAGTACGCGCCTACATTGTATAAAGAACACGTCTTCCATATTTCGTTGTTCTAGGAGAAACGGTTGAGGCTCGGCGTTGATTATGAGAAAATCAAGCTACTCTTTTATAAGTATAGATACTGTTGACACATTCAAGTATTTAAATCATTAAAAACATAAAAAGAACATCTTAAGAATCCTCTATAATTTTCATAGACGTCAGTCAAATTTATTTTCTTCATTCTTTGAATTTATTTAATTTTTGAAATATCTTGATAAGTATATCTTTATTTGTAATGAGCAGGGCTTGACAAATGCAGTCGCCAAATTGTCAGTGGCAACCAAGTCATTTTATTCGGCTTTTTTTTTTTGGTACAAAAAATTGACGTAAGAAATGAGCACAAACGGCATTTTTTCTCTCCTGCAAAAAAAAAAAAAAAAAAAAAAAAAGAAAAAGAAAACAGAATGAAAGAAAAAATTTGTTTTCCAGTTTCACTATTTCATTGCGTTATCAGATGTACAGGGTGATTTTTTTTAAAGTTGTGAAAGTAAAACCCTATAACGAAAGAACCACTGATCCAAATGACCGGAAATTTCACCAGTATGCTCCCAAAGCAATGGGAATTTTTTTGGCATGGTTAAAAAAAAACTTAAAATCTCACCGACAGATGGCGCTGTATATGCAGTAAAGTCGGGAGAGGAGCTTGTGCAAGACACACGCACAGTGGATACTCATACAGAATGCAGTAATTGGGAAAAGGAACTGCAAACAACTGCAGAAACAGAACGAAATAAAAATATGGAGTAAAACATTCGTACAGAACTGCGCAACTAACCCATACGATTTTCAGTGTGCTGTCCAATGTTTTCAGCTACCAGTTGAAAACGTGAAACCGCATGTTCCACAACAGACTGAAGAGTATCCACTGCGCGTGTGTCTTGCACAAGCTCCTCTCCTGACTTTACTGCATATACAGCGCCATCTGTCGGTGAGATTTTAAGTTTTTTTTTAACCATGCCAAAAAAATTCCCATTGCTTTGGGAGCATACTGGTGAAATTTCCGGTCATTTGGATCAGTGGTTCTTTCGTTATAGGGTTTTACTTTCACAACTTTAAAAAAAATCACCCTGTACATTTTGTACCACTCAACTATTCGGGAATCTGTTTTCGGCCATCAGCATTTCCCGAACATGCTGATTTATTCAATCTTTACAATATTTCTCTTAATTGTTTTTTCAGAAATATAAAATTTTGATAAATTTCTTTAGAAAACTTAGTTTACATTGTCTTTTAAAATTATGTACTATTCTAAACTATGCAACTAATAATTATAAACTATTCTTGTTAGTATTTCTTCTCAATTAATTCATAAAAAAAACTTTTGTGTTTTTAGAAAATCAGTGACGGGGAGAGGGATAAATATTTTTTACTGGCGATTAGAATTTTTTGCTTGTTACTTGATTTAATCTAATTTGTAAAGCCCTGGTGTATGGAAAAATAACCCATCATGTATGGAAAAATAACCCATCATGAAAACATCAATTAGACAAGAGAGATTGAAATCTGAAGACACGGCAGTGCCTCTGCCAAGTCGAGAAAGCACAGCCGTAAGCATCCTTTTCTGGAAGCAACTCAGGGCACTTTTGACCCCCTCCCCATATCTTGGCGCTGGTGTATCCCTAAAACCTGAAACCTCGTTTATATAGAGTATATGGCAAATAGGACCAAAATTTAAAATTTCTCGTTTCTGTCGTTTCTAGTGCAGACGATATATGAACTCAAAGTTTCGATTTTTTGTCACTCACTCACTCACTCTCGCGTCATCAAAAAGATCAGGAAGATCCCGAAGCCCTAGAAACTTTAAATTTGGAATGAAGGTAGTGATTAGGATACAAAGAAAGAAAAAAATTATAAAATCCAGAAAATTTGAAAAAAAAAAAAAAACATTCGAAAATTCAACAAATTTCAACAAAATTGAAAATTGAAAATAATAGATCTTGTAGTCTTAGATGCTTAAAATTTGGTGTGAAGGTAGTGTTTAAAAAACAGAAAAAGAAAACATCAAAAACACAATAAAAATCGAAAAAAAAATAAAAAAAATTGAAAAAATCGAAAAAAAAATCGAAAAATTGAAAATAATCCGATTTTTAATCGAAATTTTAATTTTGGCTTTCTTTTTATCGTAAACAGTACTTTTGTGCTAAATATCAAGTATCTAGTGCTGCGAGTAA
Source organism: Maratus michaelseni (assembly GCA_963931845.1). Taxonomy (NCBI): domain Eukaryota; kingdom Metazoa; phylum Arthropoda; class Arachnida; order Araneae; family Salticidae; genus Maratus; species Maratus michaelseni. The sequence goes on along the minus strand of OZ007589.1, from coordinate 258,912,035 downwards.
TGAAGCTCCTTTCCTGGAAGCAATTGAGAGTACTTTTGACTCCCCACTCCCATAACTTAGTGCTTGCCTAGGAACCTGAAACTTCTTTTTATCTACAGGACTTTGCAAACGAAACTAAAGCTTAAAATTTTTGGTACCTGCAAATAATAGGGACAGAGTCTGACTTAGTGAAAATCAGTGGATGAGCTCTAAAAAGAGCCCAAAATCAAGAAAAGTAGGATTACTTACAAAAAGAAGTGAAATCCCATCAAAAACGTCACCTGTAAAAAATGCAGCCAAGTCTCGTGACTCTTTTACCGTAAAAAGTTCTGAGATCGTGTAAAGCCAAGTTTAGCTATCTTATTAACTCTGAAATTTTCATTCACAAATCACTCCTAGTCTCTACATCTTTAGTTAATTATTATTTTGTGACTTGGCAATTACGTAGCACGAGAATGTGATGTATATAATTAGTCTTAATCAAATAATACCATAACATATTAAGGTGTAATAAATTCCCTGTGCGTATATAATTTACCCAAATTATCCCATCCCATTCCATAACATAGTAAGGTGTAATAACTTCCCTGTGCTGCGTAATTGACAAGTCACAAAATAATAATTAACTAAAGATGTGGAGACTAGGAGTGATTTGTGAATGAAAATTTCAGCGTTAATAAGAGAGCTAAACTTGGCTTTACACGATCTCAGAACTTTTTACGGTAAAAGAGTCACGAGACTTGGCCGCATTTTTTACAGGTGAGGTTTTTGATGGGATATTTTTTAACGAGAGAGATGAAAATTTCATTGTTTTCAAATCGACTTTCAACGAATGACGTTATACGAGTGCAATTCATTTGTATCTCTTTTTTCTGTCTATCTGAACGCATAATTCCTGAACGGATAATCCAGTTGTCATACTAATATCATTAGGATCTAAAAATTATATGTTTGTATCATGTATTTTTTGACGTTATAAGCTTTAATTATTGATAAAAAATGACCAATCGTCATGTAAATTTTAATTTCGGTGTTAAGGTACATTTTTCTTAAGTTACTTTATATTTTTCATAAAGTCGTCGTATCATGTATAGTTTTTTAAGGGAGCTCTCTAGACGTTGAATATATCATTTCTACTACGAGTCAAAATAAGCGATATTCATCACAATGAGATTTGAAATAAGTGTCGACTACTGTCTTGAGTCAGATCTGGTAACCCGACTTTACCCGAACTCAACCCGTTCTACGATTTGTGTCGGGATGGGTTAGCAATAATTTTTTTGTGAGTCGGCTTGACTCTCACTGTTTCGGGTTGGAGTCGATTTCGTGTTGGGTTCTGATCGAGGTCTGTGTTACGCGACGGCTGTGTATTAATTCTAATTTTAATATTTTAAATATCTTTAATTTAAATCTGTTGCAATTTAAATATTTTAAACTTAATATTTTACTAAGTCCTAAAATTAAATCATTTTAAATTATCTATTTCCAATATTATTCTTCTATTTTTCATTAAAAGATAGTCCTTTCTTAAATATTATTACATTCAAAAAATACTCTGCATCTTCATTTCTCAATGATTTTATCTAACGTTCCCGTCTGGTCTGAAAAGGAAACATCCCCTGTTTTCGCCTCTTTGAAATTCCTTTCATTGCAGCGTGTCTGCGCGCGAAATTCTAAAAGATAGTCATGTTTTAGCATTATGGGCAAATCCATCCACCTCATTGGTCATTTAGTCGTGTCCTTTTCAGAGAGTAATCCCTTGGCGGTAGGGAAAACGTCGCCAACTCACTTGTCTATTTCTATGGTTAGAAAAACGAAGAGGAAAAAATTAAGTTGGTAATTTTGAAGCGAATGTTATATTCAGCTTTCATTTAAAATAAACCATTGTAAATAAATTAATGTTTAATGACATTTTATAAAACGAGAGTGGACCGGTTTAGATTTTAAGCTGTATAAAGATTTTAAAATGATATGACAGATACTTTTTCAGAAAATGGAAATTAAAAAAGAAATTTTGCTTTTTTAATAAAAAGAATATGAAAATTCCCACATTGCTCTAAAAAATTTAATAACCATCGTTAGAAAAACATTTTTCTATAGCTTAAGATAGTATAAAAAACATTAAAAAATATATATAAGCTCTTATTAAATAAATATAAGCGTCAGTACTGAACATTTTAAAAAAATTCTGTCCAAAAGAAATTAACTAAAAAACCGCTGTAAGTTTTTAAATAAATTTTAAACATAAAGAATAAACATTACAAAAAATATTATATAAAAACTTTTGTATATCTAAGTTGATTTTTTTTCTTATTTATGCTATGCTGTCCTTTTAAAATAAAAGTTTAATATTATGTAATATATATATATATATATATATATATATATATATATATATATATATATATATATATATAATTATAATATCTATGAATTTCAAAAAACATATCAAGTTCTATTATCATTCTACTTAAATCTCCAAAGAGATAATTAATGATATTGTGTATACAGAATACCACATAGCTAATAATTAACATGTGCAAACATAATATTACCATAGCTTGTGCTTCAATGGTAATTGGCCAAATTTTACTCATACCTAAAGAATATTGAAAAAAGAAAAAAGAAATAGAGAGAAAGGGGGAAAAAAATATAAATTGGAGTTGCAATTAAGTAAATACAAATGGATTAATAAATTAAATATGAACCATATACAATGGAAAATTGGACCACATGAGAATTAAATATGAATTGGATATGAAAAAACACATGCACATGTACTCATCAGCCTAGATGCACCCACATGTGTTTTAAATAATAATTCAGTGTTTCATAATTCTACTGGCATAATGCTAAGATCAGTAGAATCATCCAGGTACACTGAATTATTACCAGACAACAATTGGAAATATTAAAATTTGGAAATATTTAAATAGGAAATAAAAAACCATTAAGAATATACAATATATTTCCCTCACATCGATTATCCCAAAAACTGTATTTAACACCTCACGAAATTACCACGAGATAACAGTTCTGAAATAATAAAATTGGAAATATGAACGCGTAAAGTGTAGATAAAATATTACTCACAATAATTATACAGAATCCTTAAAATGTCACAACTTCTGCATAATATTCACATCCACATGGCAATGCATCATACATGTTGACTAAGTCGAGTTGAGAGAAATGATTTGAAAGACAAGTTGAGAGCACACTTTTTTTAAAACACAACCCCATCGATGACACCCAAACACAAAATGATTCAAAAACACACAAAATAATTCTGGTTTTAATACACTTATAACAAAATTATATCCGTGAATATATATTACTCCATCCAATTTTAATTCCTGAAAGTAAAATTAATATACAATCAATAGCACCCTCTATAGTTAAATTAAATATAATATTATCAATATTATCAACAACTACCTGAAAGGTAAAGTGTCGCCATCTATTGGTATTATAATAATTCCTAATTAATATTTAGTTAGATATCCACTTTATTAGTTACATACTCGCTTCATTAGATTTAATTATATAAATAAACTTTAAAAAACAATACTAACTTGTAGTTTTACTTTAAATTCAAATAAAATATAATACTACTATATGAATAAATCTACACAGAATTAATTCAACTTGCACAGCATTTCAGATATTCTTAACAAGAATATATTATGTAAAAGAGATTATTTTAATTCAAATTGTTTTTGCTGCCAGCTGTGTTAATCCACTGATATTATAGACATATTATTAAATAATTAATGTTTTATTTTTACTACTACTTAAATATATATTAGACTTGTTATTAAATAATTAATGTTTAATTTATACTACATTGTAAATATATTTTATATTTCATAGATTAATTTAAATATCTAATTAATTCATAAACAATTCAAAATATCTCAAAATTTATAAAATTGATAATTAATAGTATTACTACTGTTTTTCAATCAAATTAATGCAATGCAGTAATTAAAATACTTGTTAAATTTAATTATTCATAGACAAAAATAAAAACTATATATATTTATATTTATATATATTGCAAATAGATATGTTTAGGAGTTATAATCACCAATGTTATCCATGTATAATTTAATTTGTTATTGTATAAGTTAATTTATAAATGTATGAAAACTGCACATCAATAACACCTTAAACAGAGGTGATCGGCAACGCACAATCACAACTATACAAAGTGTATATAATGTTCAATCAAATATTAAATTTCCTAATATGTTATAATTGTAATTTTCTATATAAAGTGTATATAATGTTCAAAAAAATATTAAATATTAAATTTCCTAATATGTTATAATTGTAATAATGTATGTTATAATTATTATTTTCTATATCTTTTGTTATATGTTATCGCACACTAAAACAATAATTTATTACATACCATGTTTATATTTAAATTATATAATAAATGTTATTTAAAAGAGTTGATGATTGAATTTATCATAAAAATTGGATAACCATATATTTTTGCTTGATCTCGAATATATCTAATATTTTTGTTTTTATTTATATATATTATCTCTTTGGAGATTTAAGTAGAATGATAATAGAACTTGATATGTTTTTTGAAATTCATAGGTATTATAATTATATATATATATATATATATATATATATATATATTTGTGTATATGATGTATATACGACATATAAGACGTAAATAATATGTGTATAATGACGTATATGGCACATATAGGAGTGTTTGGAATATATATATGCGTATATAGGATGCATATATAAACTTTGCGATGATCTTGACGGAATCATAACTGCAATATATATATATATATAAATTAATTCAATTTAGTATTTATACAGGTGTAATCCATTAAAGCCTTATACTAATGTTTACTTATCTACTTCAAATAAATAATGCTCTAAGCCATCTCATAACATCGCAAATTTTCTTATTATTAATCTGATGGTATTTTACATACGCGTACAGTTTTGAAAATTATTGGTGGGGCTCACTCTTTTTTACACAAGTAAGTGTTTATGAGTGTAAAAAGATCGATTGACAATTTAATGTTGCCTTTTGAAAAAATTTTAAACTCCCTTTTAAAGAAATTAAACATAATCGTATATTGATAAATAATCAGAAGTTAAATAAAACATTAAGACAATATAAAAAATCGAATGTACAGACCCATTTATAAAATGATACTCGCTGATGTTAGCGAACCGTTTATAATAAAATGACAATAAAATTTGACTTTTTATAACTTTTTTTTTCTTTTTGCGGAATATGGATTTTTTTTTGTTATATAAAAAATTCAAACGTTGAGCATTTTAAATTTAAAAAATAGAGTGAAAAAATTTTCCTAATGCCGTTTATCCTTATAACAAAAGAAAAATAGGAAAAATGGAACATTTAAAAATTCTATAAAATACTAGAAAGTTAAAAAAGAAAAAAAAACTAATGGCTAGGCTTACAGGCACAGTTAGATTTTGAAGACGCAGAGCATCGGGTGCCTGTTTATTGATAATTGCAGAAAAAAATTACTTTTTTGCCATGATGTGGCAGTTGGAACCGCCCAGTTTGAAACCTACATGTGTTTATAGGCGGAGCCAGCGGGGATTTTTTTTGTAAGGGTTGGTTCTATAAAAAACTTGTCAATATAAAAGCTGTAGATAATATTAAAAGGATTTTTAATAAATTTAATCGGATTTGATATCTTTTGAATTGATGAAGTTATGAATTTTTTTCTTCTAAAACCCCTATCCTCCCCCCTGGGGACAATTTTAATGAAATCAAAAAACTGACATACATAAATATTTGGCCCTTTTCCTAGAAGTAATAATAACTTTAAATGGATTGAATATGTATAAAAATTAAGAAGTTATGGTTTTTTTTCCGTTTTTACAAAAAGCCCCCTCATTAGCCCCCCCCCTCCCCGGTTCGATTTTGCCCATTAACGAACTTGACCGAAATTTTATGTATGAGTTTGGTAAAGATTTGTGCAGAATTATTGAAGTTATCGTGTCCATAAAAAAGTGATATATATATATATATATACATATATAATGTTTTAAACTGGGGTTGGTTTTGGGTTCTAGGAGTCATGATCGCAGTAGATCAATAAATAATAGTTTAAAAATTAATTAAATTATTATATCTTTTGAAAACAATTTAAAAATCCTGAATACATAATTTAAGTAATCCTTTTTCTCTTTCCTGTTACCATATGTTAAAACACAAAACAGAGCAAAAATTATAATTCTTAATAAATTCATTAGTTCGCGCTTTCTACCAAGCATAAATCAAAGCGGTGAATTTTCCATAATTGCGGCCCACACCAAATTAATATAGGTTCTTATATAGGTTTTAGCTATAATGCCTTTCTTTAAAATAAAAGTACATGATAATTAATTCATTTCCGAATTAATTTGGGAGAGGGACGCTCTTCCCTTCCGAATTTTTATCCAAACTTGATAAAATTAGGTAATTTTAAAAACATTATTGATGATTTTTTCTTAGAGAATTTTTCTTTTACCGTTTTTCTGATGTTGGGGATAGATAATTTTCATTCCCCCCCCCCCCTTAATATATTTTTATACTATCTCCAAAGTCCAGAAAAAGTCATTTCTGATGATAGTTATTAACTTTTTCTAGGTTAATTAGGTTAACTTCTATGTTGCCTTATATTAGGTTAATTTCTATGAAAAAAACAGAAGCATTATTTAATATTCAATTTATTAAAATAAAATAATGTATTAAAAATTCAATTCATTTTATAAAATTTCCTGTTTTATTTGATCGAAATGCACAGTATTAAAAATAAAAAAACACAGCTTTTTAAATAATTTACAATTGTTTGCTGTAGGGGTGATAATAATCAACAGTATGAAAAACGGCCATACTAATTAACATTTATTATTAGTCATGTTTTTTTTTTTAAATATTTACATTTAAGAGAGGAAAATCGGATACTAGTTTGGATGTAGCATTCAAACATTTAAATTTTTTTAACAACATCTACACTACATCAAGGACTGTCATTAAAACGAAACTGAAACCATATTTGTAAACTGTTCAATTTTCGAAAATTTCCAAGACATTATCGGAGTGCGCCAAATCTAAAACGCCAAGCATCACCCACGTCATTGACACGTGACTGATGACAGCGAATGAGAACGCAGTTCAAGCCAATAATGCTAAAACGTGACTATCTTTTAGAATCTCGCTGTCTGCGCGGTTGCTGAGGTCATTGACTTTAAGGTTCACTTTCTCAGAAATGCAGGTTACCCCGATCGCTAATACTTCTTTTTTGATTGGAGGAACTCTAAAATCTCAGCGGTTGTTACAGTTTAACTGGCCCTTAACGGCTCGAATTTCGCGCAGTTTCTTTCTATTTGGAGTAGCGTCTAGCGTCATCTCTCTCTCTTACTAGAAGATCTTCATGGAGTAAAGACGAGTATTTTGAGCGTCTAAGATATCTTGGGCCGGTCGTTCGAACTAAACGGGTTCGGCGACCGGTATCTTTTAATATTCCTAAGTAATATTTCCTTTAATATTCAAATCTAAAATATCAAATTATTATTAAAATATAATGCTCCTATGGAATATGTCACAATAATACGAAATAGTTGATGGAGATTCTAGATGAATGCTGAAGGTTTCTGATGAATGTCACGAGGATCTGTTCGCTGAACTTGGGGAAAATTACAAGTGTGTATTCTATCCCAGGTTTCTTGCTACTTGTTCCCTTCAACTACCTACTTGAGTAGAATGAAAGTTCTTCTAGCGGCGGTAAGATGTCTTATACATTTATATCGTTGATGTTCTCAAATATCTTACAAATATGCTATTATCCAAGCAGTGAATATCTCAACGGTTAAGTGAACACCTCATTTTGAAGTTCTTATAATTGAAATTGTGCAATTTATAATGACTTTGGCTAATTATCTAAAATTATTTCCGATGTTGAGAACATTTAGAGTTTTGATAAGCTCGTCATTTAAAATCATGCAATGTATAAGTCACAAGATCTCTATTTATGAACGTTCCAATTTCGTGATCCTTTAGTATCATCTTATTTTTACAGTACATCTGTAGTATCATGAATTGATAGTATTCATACGATACGAATGTCATCATACTCCCATTTATATTCATTCATGTTTAATTTTTCTATGATAATATTTTACAAAGTTAAAGGCAATATAATATAACCTTTCGAATGATTTTCTATATAATGTATGTAAGGGGGTCTGCGCAGTACTTTCCAATTATTTTATAATTTCTTATAATAAAGAATTTTAGTTAATATTTAATTTGTTTGATTGTTTATTTCTTTAACAAGTACATGAAAAGAATATTTTCGATTCAAGTTCTCGTTATGTTATGTACGTATTATGTATATAGATTCTATGTTCAGGTAAGATATTCTTGTTGTTATTTCACCCTGATTCCATATTTATCATTTATCAATATTTTAAAATTTCTTACTTTCAGCACTACCACTATACTTATGATAATTTAGATCACTGGCTCATCTTCAAAATTCAAGTTCTTCTCCTTTTAGTAATATTCAAAATTTATATATTCCCCCTTCTCTTTTGCTTTACATCATTTTTAATTATCCTTTCATTATTCTCAAAATTAATTTATTTTAAATTAACCCCTTTGCCCATTTCTCTTCGTTACAGTCTGGTAACCCATTTTTTCAAAAGACTATCCACAACAATGCTTAAGATGAAGAAACTATATATTTGAATATAAATGAGTATATAAATATTCAGTTTCCTACATAAAATACTAGCAGGTTACGCCCGCATGCCTGTCGGTTTTACCGTACGAGACTTGAATGAAACGAAATATATCGGTGAATTTGACATTTTAAAGCAATATGGATTCTTGCATGGAATGTCATACAGCATTGTTGAAAAAGATTCGAACGCCATTGCGCTATTATATTTTTTAAATGTGTTGCACAAAATTCGGGATATTCTCTTTCAGTTGATATTTACAGAAGGATTTGGTATGGAAGTGAGGCCGTTATGACACAGGAATTAAAATGTTCTCTAGTCGCCGCGCTACTAAAAATGGACAGTATTACGATGATTGCAAAGACTGACCATTACACCTAAACATTGTTCGGAATATTTATTCGGGTTGGATAGTTCTTGAACTCTGGACCTCTTAGTTTGGCGCTAAGTGTAGTTCTGGTTGTTTACTGCAAACGCACTCTATTTTCCATTTTATCTCGTAAGCGCTCTTATGGCAATTCTACAACGGTTTTCCATATTTAGATTTGAACAGAGTCAAAAATGTAATACATTATTTTTCCATAAAGAACAGTGCTTAACTAAAAAAAGTGAAACATAAAAAAGAGATTTTAAAACTGAATTATTTAAATAAAATCAAAATGACATCATTTTCAATTCTTTTCATAGAGCAGTTACAATCAGGTGATCGTTAACCTGATAAGAGCCTTAACGACTGATTCTAGTAGAAAAATAAACCTCTAGTTTGCATCCAGTAAAATCTTCCTGATTTTCCATAATCGGGTCCATTGCCAGGTTTGGCTTCAAACATGAGTAGTGATTCCAAAAATATGGTTACAAATGTATCAGATTTACAAAACGGAGTTAATTACGTGCCAAACTACGTTTCATGAAATAATGTCACATTGCCGTGGACTGAATTATAGATCTTTCTCCAACAAAACTATGTACCGTATATAGAATTGGAATAGCTAAAGAGTTAGCTATGCAAAACGTTTAGTAATAATCTTCTTGGTGAATACGTGAACTGAAAATTTTATTTGCATTTTTCTAATGAACATAATAATATTCAAAATAAATAGGCTTGTAATTTCCTTTTTATTCAATATTAAATTAGTCTTCACTCTGTTGTCTAAGTAGCTACAATAATAAAAATCATCTTTAATTTGTTACTTAGTTTAGCTGCAAGGGTTGAGACGTCACGTTTTCCACGTGGAAATCCTATTCTTGATAAAACTTATTTGAAAAGGCAACAGAAAGAAACAGTTTCTAAAAACATTCTAACTGTAAATTGCTTTAATTTAATGTCTGTTATATTCATAATTAATTTTAAATTTACAAACGCAAGTGTATGCTTGCTTGTGTGCTTAAATTAGATTATTTTTTTAAATACTTTAATACATAATAAGTGCATTTTAGGATTGATATTTAAAGTTAAGTGGAAAATATTTGATAAACAGTTTTAAAATGGGCATCATATTAACAAAACAGTTATTTAGAAATCAGATTTTATTTGTGATGCATATTTTTAGCTGCATATATATGCAAAACTAAAAACAGTAATATTAGTACATTTACAATAAATATATAAATAAATACTTTTCCAGCTACGGAAAGAAAGTTAAAGTTTCAAGAAAGTTGCTTCTTTTTTATTAATACATCTCTTTTATGAATATATTTTCTTTTTCAGAAAAGAAATCTTTCGTTATATTTCTCGATTTCTTCAACGAAATGGAAATATAGAACTAATTAAGCTCTAGTGAAATACGAACTTATTATTAAGATTATTTAAATATTCAGTCATATCTACCCATTGGAAATCTAAAAGAACTAAATCTCCTATACTAGATATGATCAGATAAAAAGAAGACTAAATAGGACTTTCGAAGTCTCGTTAATCATTTTATGTAAATGAAAAATTATGTTCAAAACCAAAGAGCACATTTACGGAAGAAAACTGGAAAATTTAATGTTCGTTTGCTACTACTCAGAAAATCCTTCGCTTCATACTTATTTATTCGATGTAGTTTATGAATTAAATTAAGATTAATTCGTGTGTGTCTTAACTCACTTTTACACATTCTTCGATAGCATTTGAAACATATTTTAAACCTTTTGCTGAATGATAGAAATGATTTTCTCCTTCCACGATTTCGTTAAAATGAAGTGAAAAAAATTACTATGTTTACAAAGAATAAAGTGAAATAGTTAGGGTTTTTATCATTAAAAGAAAAAAATAATTTAAATATGTAAAATTCTAATTTTTTTTCTATAAATATAGAAAAAGTATCGGTGCTTCACAGCTTCTTCTCAACACTACATTTAATTTGATCAGGGATTCTTCAGGGTTCTGTTTTAGTGCCTAACCTGTTTAACAAATATTTTAACGATATCCACGTACACAATTTAATTGCTCTAAATGCAGACAACCTACTCTTTTGCACATTACCAATATTATTTATACAAGTATCTCCAAAACCAGATTGATGTTTTCATGAACTGCTGCATCCTATGGCGTGTTAAACTTAATGCAAATAAAACTGATGCAGTTTACTTCCCTAAAAAAATAATCTATCCTAACCAGATAACAATTAATAATGTTACCATTCCCTGAACTAACGATACTAAATACCTGGGGGTCATGTTCGACAGAAGACTTATTTGGAATAAACATATCGTTAAAGTAAGGGTAATGTCGGTTGCATTTCCAAATCTGTGTGTCCCTTCCTCAGTAATGATATTCTGTCCATCAAATATAAACTCCGTATTTACATATCATGTATTCGATTTGTTCTTATTTATGCTGGTCCGATATGGGCATTTGATAGTAAAACCTTGAGTTCTTTACAGAATGCATTATTAAAAAAATTACTTAAAATTAGAAATGGTAATAAATTATTAAGAAATACTACTATTCCTAGAGATCTTCGTACCACCTACCTCCCTAGAAAAGAATTAATTATCTTACTGCAATTTTTTATAAAAACGATATAAAATTTCTTATGAGATTAACAGAAAACGTGGCCTCAGACGCCTCTTATCGAAAATGTCCTAGATATATTTTGACTATAGATGTTGAAACCGGAGTTGCTTTTCTCATAAAATTAAACTTAATTTTTTAGTTAATCTTAATTTTTAAATTTCTTTCACTTTCTTTTTCTTTTATTTTTTTTTTGTAAATTTGTATAGTTATGAATAACAAAAAATAAAATAAAAAGTCTATAACAGTAAAAGAGAAAGTATGGATTTTGTAAAGTGCTCTTTTATTGAAGGGTTAGGCAAGACGGTGACTGTTGGCTACCTAGGAACTAAGCATAGGAACTATGAACTACAACTTAGGAACAAAGTAAGCCTAAGTTCTTGAGCTTAGGAATTAATGGAATATATATATATATATATTTATATATATTTATTTATCTATTTCTTGTACTTTAAATTTAATTTATATTTTTAATTTGTTTAATCATTTTGTAGTTAACTTAAATTATTCTATATGTTAATGTATTCTATATTTTAAATTTTAAATTAAATTAATTTTCATGTACGAGTTGTGATTTTTTAACTGAATGAGAAAGTGTCCAGGCCAGGGACCTCAAACCAGGGTTTAAAACCAGGGACCTTTTGGCGTAAGCTGCCAATGCTCTGCCAGTTGAGCTATCCTGGACAAAGCTGGCGGACACAATTCACCCAGAGAACCTTGCTGATAATGACATATAATCTGATATCTGAATCAGCTGAACAGAATAAATCGCAGGTAATGGAACTTCAAGAAAACGTTGGATATGTATTTACACTGTATTAATTTTAATACAATTATTTTAATTGGTAAATAAATCCCACAAGTTGTCATTTTCCAACTGAGTGAAAAAGTGTCCAGGCCAGTATTCGAATAGAGACCTTTTGGCGTTATAACTTGTTCGCATTATCTTCGATTTATTCTGTTGAGCTGATTAAAATATCAAACCAGATGCCATTATCAACAAGATTCTCTGTGTAAATTGTGTCCGCCAGATTTATCCAAGATAGCTCAGTTGGTAGCTTGCGCCAAAAGGTCCCTGGTTCGAATCCGGGCCTGGACACTTTTCCACTCAGTTGGAAAATTACAACTCGTGTGATTTATTTACCAATTAGAATAATTGTATTAAAAATTATTATAGTGTAATTTTCATGTAGTTTTATAACTTAATTTTTCAAGGTTTGCCTAATGTCTCGGCAAGTCGTTCACATATCAACTAAATGTAAAGTTTCCCCCCAACTGGGAAGGCCACAAAATAGCTTATATTGTTCTACTGTTCTATTGGTATTTCACAATTTTCAAGAAACTTTTTAAATCGCAAGAAAGTTTTCCTTTTTTTTTGGATAATGCATCCTTAAATGTCTTTTCACAAAACTCTAATCTTTTAATTTTTATTTTTTCATTATTTGCGCGCTAAGACGAATTTAAAATTGATTAAAATTTGAGAAAATGCACTTATAATAGTTAAATATTCCATCAAACGCACCGAATAGATATCTGTCTAAATCACATATTTTGTACTGAGATAAGGAAGGTATTTAAATCAGACTTTAGTAATCTCTTTAATTACTTTATGCAAATCTAGAGTAATTTTCAATTCAAATGAGCAAAATTATGCAGTAAGAGTTAGAACTACGAAATTCTTTAAGATGTTATCGTCGCATTCGCTTAATGTTTTACTGAAAATTTTATCATTTAATATTCAACTACATGAGAGTTAATTCAATACATTAAGTTAAATTTTTAAGCGTCATGTTTCTTTTAATTTACAGTATTTGCTGTCGGATATATTTATTGCTATTCATTTAAACTATATTTATCGATGTTTTATTTTCAGAAATGAAGACTAACGTGTTTTTACCCCCAAAAAGATCTGCATTATTTTTTAAGATGCTTGTAATAAAGACCCTACAACATTTGAAAAATTATTAATTTTCGAGATATCCTGACTTTAAAAAATACACCGAATCATAGTTCGGCATTTAAACAATATATAATATTTTAAAGAAATGATTATAAAATCTTATTGAAGGTTTTTATAGAAAACAATACATGAATACAATGCGAAAACTTCCCACCTTACTTCTCCTTTTTGTTTAACCCTTTCAGGGGCAAAGTACTTTCAGTACTAAAAGGTTGAAATAAATGACTGGCACTGGAATTTACAAAAAATTAAATTGGAAATAAGAAAAGAGGCTATATTTCACATGCTTATTAAATGGAAAAGACTTTAGCAACATTCTGGTGTCATTGTGGCGTTTGGGAATTAAAATTAAGTGGTTTCATAAACATACCACTGTCCCTGAAAGGGTTAAATTTTATGAATGCAAATGCACACTTTTAATTAACTGTTATTTTTTGACTATGAATGTACAGATAAACATAGATTCGTGTGCATGAATTTATAAATATATAAATAGATTGTTTTAAATGAATAAGTAGATGTTGTTGTGTACGAAACAATAAGACATCTCCCAAAAATGCGCATTAATGCGATTTTCTTTTTCTTTTCTAAAGCAAAAATTAATATAATAGCCGATCTATTTTTTTTAGGGAAAACAGTATAGAATTCCAAGAGTTTTGAGAGTTTTACTAGGGATTTGCATCATTATTGCGAAGAAATAACATTAAACAAAGTTTTTTCTCCCAGACGTTGTTGATATTTTGCACAAATTTTAATCCTAAAATTCACGATATTTTTAGTGTGTTCAGAATGATTTGAAATATTTTAGCGCATTATCTTGCATCCATAAATTGTTCAAAATGGAATTTCACACATGTATTTGTCCATGCGTAAGTGACAATGATTGTAAAGTACCCCTACAAATGCTCAGTGTGAGCAATTTTCGCTATTTGACTCAGGTCAAATCTACCTAGATCAATTGCATCAATTTTCTCGCGAACGGTTTGCACCGCACTGCTAATGCGGTCTTACAGTTAGTTCATGCACATTTTGAAAAAGGCGTGGTTTGTAGGCAATGTCCTTTATATATTCCAAACAGAAAAATTAAATCACACGATATGAGATTTGGTGGCCTCATCTTAAACCATAACAAGAACGAAAAATCATGCGTCAAGCATAGATTATGTAGCACTTTCCAACGCTTCCAAAATAATTTTACAAAACATACCGTTTAATAAGCTAAAAGATAACATCTAAGTAAACAATTGGGAAAACGCATAACATATTTAAAAACATAATTTCAGGAATTTCCAACAGATACAATATTCGAAAAAATATCCGAATACTTTTATTCAGCCCTGTATATGATCTATAGATTTGTATATGCTAGGATGCTAAATTTTAGTTTAGTTAGGAAACGCGTAGCACAGTTTAAAATTATCTTTCTGGAGTTTCTGTCAATAAACGGAAATGTGTTCGCGAACTTTTGTGCTGCCCTGTATAGGATCTACAGAATTTATACACACCACGTAATAGACAAAAAGCGAGTTAAAATTAAAATCGCGTTTAGTAACTTAAAACGCACTTCCAGGAATTAGTGTTAACAGACAGTAGAGAATTCTTTTGTGTGTCCCTGTAAATGAAAGATGACTGCTATACACACACTATTCTGTAGTAAGCCTCTTGTAATGGACCTTAGATATATATATATATAAATTTCAATGCGTTTAAAATAGTGAAACATTATTTAAATAAACCGCAGACGATTTTTCTCCATAGACGTCATGTAACGGAATTCTTTTGACTGTCCCTGTAAAGTAACTATAAGTGCTATGCACACCCTATTCCATATTAAGCTTCTTCTAATGCACCTTAGTGATATATATAAATTTCAATGCATTTAAAATAGTGAAACATTATTTAAATAAACCGCAAATGATTTTTCCCCATAGACCGCAATGTAACGGAATTCTTTTGAGTGTCCCTGTAATAAAACTATAAGTGCTACACACTTCCGTTGAAATAGGGAATATGCTATAGATAACGACAATAACATATAAAAATTGCAGAGCAATCCGAGCATATTTACGGGAGTTAGAGCACGGCCAGACGGCCAGACGGCAGACGGCCAGACGGCCAGACGGCAGACAGCAGACGGCAGACAGAAGACGGCCATACGGCCAGACAAACCGAAGTCATAAGCACTTTTCAACTAGGTTGGAAAGTGCTAAAAACATGTTGAAACTAATCTGGATAGACTTGACGTATGCAAAATTAGCGGAGGGTGTTCCAATGGCGGATCCAAGGGGAGGAAGGAGGGAAATTGGGGCGATCACCTCTCCTCTTTGGGCGATGGTAAAGGGTATCCAAGTCGACATATCTCAGCCAGTTATAATGTTTTCGAATCTCTTAAGTGCTTAACGAATACATTCGACTTCCTTATTTATTCTTCATTGCATAAAAATTCTCAAAATACAATTATTAACAGGAAAATTATATATACGCATTACAATGAAATGTAAAATTTATTACAAAATACTTTTTAAAACATTTTTTCTGGTTGCAGAATAAATAAAAATTGGCTGCTGTGAATAAATCCGAAGGACAAAAATTAACTCTTAAGAGCGTAAGAATCCAGTTTTCCGCCAACTATCCATAGCTACTAAATAAAGGTTTCTTTAATAAGTTTCAAAGTATTTTTTATCGATCTACTATATAAATAAAGACATAAACAGATTTATAGCAGTAAAACTTTTCTAAATACTGGTGGCAATAATCCTGGACACATAAAATGCACTGTCTTCAGACCAGATATAGACGACAATAACGAGTGTTTGCAATGCATTTCATCCGTAAATGGAGAATGAAACGCTAAATTTAATAAATAAAAAGAAGAAATTGGATTATTTTCTCTTTTTGATAAACTCTGGAACACCCACAACATTTTCTAACACAGGAATAGCCTCAAACAACTAGTGGAAAGGCTTTTTATAAGGTTATATAAAGATTATATAAGTTTATTATATATTATTATAAGATTATATAAGGCTTATATAAAGGTGGAAAGGCTTATTATATTGGAATATTTGGTCTAATTGGCTGTTCTATTGGTTGTAAAAATAAAACAATGTTAATTACATATATCTGATTTTTAGATTGGTCGTTACAATGTGAAGTCGTTATAATGGTCATTGTACTGAACGTCTACTGTAAATGCATAGTAAATCAATTGGGAATGCATTTTTACGAAGAAACTCTCAAGTTTGTAATATCACCCCTCCCCTTGAAGACTCTTTAGATCTAGATCCACTCTTGAGGTGTTCAAATTGAGGATTTCTGAGTTAACCTTACAATAGTCATTTTCATTTAGTTTTGGAATGTTAGATTACAGATCTGTGAAATTTTACTTTATTTGTGCAATTTATGAATAAAATACAGTGAGTTGAAATTGTTCACACCATTTTGAAACAGGCTGTATGGAATAAAAGTTGCGTAGAGAATGCTTGGCTTTTCGTTATTATTTTTCTTTTTAATATACCGGGAACGAATGAGTGAAAAACTCGGAAAAAAAAAATCTTATGATTTTTTTACTAATCAGTATCGTGCGTATTCATTGGTTATTGGAGTTCCGTTACCTGCGGTTTGTTCTTTTGAACTGTTTCAAACAACAGACCAGATGTCATTGCCAAAATGTTGTCTGAATGAAATGTGTCTTCCGGATCTAATTAGGATAGCTTAGTTGTAAGAATGTTAGCAGCTTAAGGCTAACCTGCGTTCGAATCCGGCCCTGACACTTTTTCACTCAGTTCGGAAAATGAAAAAACTCCCATCATATCTTTACCAATCAATATGGTTGGTTTAAATAATTAAGTGTAATAAAATGATTTAAAATTAGCATTATTTTTTGCAAATATTTCAGTTGTAAAGGCAGTAGTTTTGCAGTATTGGTATTTCATTGGAAGTATTTCCGATAAATGCAACGTTGACGCAATATTTGGCCTCAATGTAGCCAATTTTGGTTTGCAACTACGTTGTTAGAAAATTTCACTGTTATTATTAAATACTAAATTAGTAGGGCACTCCGTGGTAGAGTGGTTAAGGCACCATTCCGCTAATCGCTTGAGAGCGTAGAAGAAGGCGGCGGGTTCGACTCCAGTTAACTCCTCTGTACACTCTTTGTGGAGTTCCTGGCTGTAATTCTTCAGTGATATTATTTCCTTGTGTCTATCCCGTCCTCACCAAGAAGATTTATGTAATTGTCGAAATCTTGTATCTGTTTCTGTGAATAAAAATATGTGGATCATTCGAGACAACAGTCTGTGTAGCTAAAGGTCTCAAAGCAACACTCCTTCAAATGTTACTAAATCAGTAAAAAATATACTGCATCTACAACGAATAACTTCATAAAAAATATAATAGCGGTTTTTATATATTTCTAAACGGAAATTTTTTACTATATGCGTTTAAAGCTTACTTGTCAAAGAAAATAAGAAATCCACAACCTGGAGAGAGAAAGTTTATTGTAAGCAGTAATAGAAATAACTAATATTTTTTTTTCACGCAAAGGTTACTTAAATTTTATTTCTTCATCATATTGGCGAACCATCATAAAGAAAAGTGAGAAAAACTACCAGACTATTTAATTGTTTTACATATTGAAACGATGACAGTGAGTTATAAAATTATTTTGTTAAAAAACGACTATTTTTTCATCGCACTTTGTACAATTATGTTTCTGAAAACGCTGTTTAAAGATTAGCGATCAGAGGTAATTTATAGAATTAAAAAAGAATTTTACAACTCATACTTTTTCTTCATATTTTTCGGCTGATCTTAATCTGTTCACTGACTGTTATAGGATTTATACATTAAGTGTCGAATATGATATTTTGTGAAACATATTTTTAGTAAATGATTTCATATTATTTTCTTGGTATTAGTTTGCTCGAAAACGTACATACATAAACATACATTCAAACAGGTTTTAAGTTTGATTACAAATCCCTTTTCTAAGTATTTCCGCACAACTTTATTGGGTTAATGATACCATATGCTCATTATTGCAGAGAATTTAAACGATTTTGATAAGATTCTAATGATATATCTACCCATTCAGTTTTAAGTTCATCCACTTTATTATTTTCACGCCTAAGTATATATACAGGGTGCCTAGGAAAGTCACTTTATCCTGAAATCACTCTTCTACGTATAAAGTTTGAATTGTGGAACAAGTGTCTACCTGTAGTAAAACGACTATGTGTTATCATATAAGAGTGGTTGCAGTGCTCCTGTGGCTTAGTTTGTAAGTTATAGACCCCATCCCGAAAATTATGCTATATAATATAGCGAAAACAAATTAATTACAAAAAAGTAAGGCATGCTCAATATGAAACGACGTCTTACATGTAAAATAACTTTATCATAAGCTCAGAAATTTTGATTGTTCGATAACCAATCACCGGCTTTAATACTTTACTAATCCCTTGCAGAAGTGTGCAATTATAAGGTAGACGTATATTTACTAATGTAAACAAAGTATAATTTATTTTAATAAGTAAATCAACTTGACTATGTTCAACGTGTTCATCATTATCAGCAATGCAAGTGTATGCATGCGCGTGTATGTGTTTGCTATCAATGCTGGAAATATTGAACATTTTCTTATTGAAATAAATTGTATCTTGCTTATATGTGTTAGTTTTATTTGTAAATATGCATATGTTTTATAATGCAACACTTCTACAAGCGGTTTGTGATATATTTAAGTCGGGGTTTGGTTATACAAAAGTTTACATTTTAGAGTTTCTAATAAAGTTATTTTTACATATAAGACTAAATCGAGAAATTTTTTTCGAGAACTGACTATAATTTTGTAATTGACTTTTCTTTGCTATCTCCCTTGTTTTCAAGATAGTGCTGATAACTTCCAAATTTCGCGACAAGGGGCGTTGTTTGCACCCTCAAATGATATTGTATAGTCGTTTTATATTTAAAATAGGTGGATTTAACTTTGTGCCGTTATATTAAAATTAAATGAACAACGTAAAATAGCACAAATAAAAATATATAAAATGGCAAACAGCTGTTCCGGAGCCCTTAAAGCTCCATCAACAGTGCCAAATTTAAAAGATTCAAAACCGATTCAAAAGTTTAAGCTATGTAAATATGCTTTCATCTCCCACATGCGCCCAAGATTCATCTTGGGTGCGTGCCGGAGGCGCAAGCATATTTACATGGCTTAAACATTTGAATCGGTTTTTAATCTTTTAAATTTGGCTCTGATGATAGAGTTTTAGGTGCTCCGAAACAGCTGTTTGCCATTTTATATATTTTTATTTGTGCTATTTTACGTTGTTCATTTATCTTTAATTTTTAATAGTCGTTTTATAGCTTCAATATAAAATTTACAGTTGTTAAACAATTCTAGCTTTATCCGTCCCAGCGTTATTTCAGGATAAAGGGACTTTCCTATGCACCCAAGTATATCTTCCTAGCTATTTTTTGACATGTGATTTGCAAATGTGTTAAATAAGGAAAAGACTGTGGTAATTCATAAATGAAGTGTCATTGTCAATACGCTATTTCAAAGTTGAACTTTCAAAGTGAAATTTACATCGTCTTAAATAAACTCAAGATAAAAATCGTTTAGCCTTTCTAAAATAGACAAGTATATCTTGAATTTTTCGTATCATCTTTCTACTGTAAAAAGCTATCACGTGAATTGCATCCTGTTCAAGCAGTTATATCACCATTACAGTGTTCACTTTTGGAAAAGTTAGTTCCGTCTTTTCAAGGCCTGTCCGTATAGTAAATTGTGCATATATAACATCTAGAACAGCACTTTCCAATATTCTTTTCTATCACGTACTGCTTGCCCAGGTTTTTCTTAAATGAGTACCACCTCTCCTCTCATTAACTTTTAATGTGTCCATATTTAAGAATTTTGAAAACTAGCAAACATTAAAACAAACTTTTTAACACTGAAACTACACAAACACTAGAATGGAGATGCCGTATTGGCCGTTTCTTCTTTTTGCCCAGAGTTAAGTATTTCAGCCATTTCCCATTGAAGGGATGCTCAAATAGACACAAAAGCGAGAGAGCGAAAGATCCGAATTCACTCTACTGTACGATTTTTCCCTACTTTCCCCTACCCTTCTTTCATTTAGACTTCAAAATGAGTTACTATATATTTATTTCGTAAAGTTCTAAATTTGTCTCATAAATTGATTTCTTGTTATCAGTTATGCTTTTTATTAACGAAAGTACACAATAGATTAAAAAAAAAAGCGTTTAAATATTTTATTTATAAACTGACAAATAGAAATGTAATTTTAGTAACGGTGTTTTTCTATATTTCGATTATTCGTCTATTTCAATTATCCGCTACACCTCCGGTTCCGTGAGTGACGGATAATAGGAAGTTTATTGTATTGGTTTAATACGAAGAACAGGTAAGAAAAACATATTATCGTAAGAGTCTTAAAATAATCACAAGAATCCAATGCAATATAAGTATTTATTTTCACTTCTCTAGCTGTATGTCTGAAAAAAAATTGTAGTATGAATAAATTTGAACCAAATAAATGTTACAAAAGGAGATTTAAAAGTTCACTTAAGAAATATTATTTACAAAACCTCAGTTAAAAAAAAACCCGACTTTAAAATGAAACTTTTTTTTTTGCATATAAATATATACTCTGGAATTTAAATTATGTTACTTGAAAAGATTTCTGTGGAATTTGCATTTTTATCAAATTCTTAATATTTCCCGTTAATCTTCAGAATGTCGGAAAAAGTTCTGAGGATATTTAACTTGCTGTACTCAAATATTCAATATTTTAAAATAAATAAAGTTGCCAGCTTAAATTTTAGTCGCAAAACAATTTCCTTTACAATGAAATTTTAATCTAAAATTACATTCTATGTTATCTGACATAGATAAAATATGCAAATGATTTTATATTTATTTTTTCAGTTTGTTCTCTGTGAGCATTTTTATAACTCTTCAGGCAATATGAAAAAAGTTTAATCTAAAGTCGAAATAAACTTTTGCATAAATTTGCTATAAATAAGAAAATAAATTGATATAAGGTTGAAATATTGATCGACAAAGAATATATATGAGTATGTTTTATTTTCTACAACATTCCTGCACGTTTCAATATTTGTTTGGAGTGAAATATATACAAGTAGGTTTATTTTTTTAGGTTTCCGTACTTATAAAGTAAATACAGAACTAATATAAAATCACTCGTGTGTCTGTTTGTCTGTCTGCCACAGCCGTTTTTCTCGTAAAATATGGAACGTGGGAAGTTCAAACTTGAGAGAGTTATAAAGGCTATTGACCGCCATATTTATAAATTATTAGCCAATCACAAATATTTTTAGGAAAAAATTAGGAGGCTAATTAAATTACTTGAAAAAAAATTCTTTTTGTATATCGTGTATATTTACGATACCACGTATCATGTGATACATACTGGTATCATGTGAAAGATCACGTTACACCGAGCTCAAAAATAAAGTGGTGGCCAAAAGTGTGGACATTTTTGAAAGTTTCATGTTTTTCAACTTTGTGTGCTTGTAGAATATATTAATTTTCACTTAAATACAAACGTTTATATATCAAATTGAAGGTAATTTAATGTAGAATTTAATAATAAAAACAGTATTACAATATCTGTATTACAAAGAAAGTTATGCTACTAATAGTAAGATCTATCTTAGATTTGCATTTTTTTAAAGTGATACTCACACAATCAATACTTAGTAGGATAATCCTTATTAGCTCACACTCTCTCTATATATATCTTGTTGGAATTTTCAATCGTTAATAAAATATTTTCTATTCATCTATTCAAGTTCAAATAAATTTTTTAAAACTTGTACTGGATGACAATTGATGTTAATACAGTTTTTCAAATAATAATTCATTAATTAAATTTAATTAATTAATTTTAATTTTATATTTCATTTCTGTTCAAAAGTATAGACTCACTCCATATTTATAGTCTCACTTTCACACGTAAAAAGATAATGGGGCTGTTCACGGAAGAAGATCAGGCGGCTCGCGGGTGAAGGAGACTATAAATGTGGAGTGAGTCTATACTTTTGAACAGAAATGAAGCATAAAACTAAAATTTAATAATAAAATTTAATTAATTAATTAATATTTGAAAAAACTATTATCGCTAACTGTAACATTGCTATGGCACTTTATTGTGAAGTTTGGTAATTTTTGAAATTCAATATTTGAAAAACGGCATAATAATTAGATTTTAAAATTTATATCAAGAAAAATACAATTTTTTTACCTTTCTAACGCAGTTTGTCTAACAATTTTGTGAGAAATACTTTTCGAGCTATTAATTTTTGGTATTTTAGCTATTTATTTTTTATTTAATTTTTAATACATTTCAAAAATTTCTCTTATGTACGATATTTAGCAGGATATAAATTTAGGAATAAATACCGTCAGTGGCGAAGCGTGTAGATCGCTGGAAAAAAAAATTCTATTTGACCTAAGTAGGAATTGACTTTAAAAAAAAGTTTTTATATTACTTGTTTTCTAAGACAGCTTCACAGCGTCTTTTCATCGAGTGAACGAGTGTTTGGAGTTCATCTTTCGTAATCACATGGTGCCAAGAATCAGTTATAGCTTCAATAAGTTGTCTTTTATTGGATGGACGTTTTTTTCGTAAAAGAATTTTCAAACGTCGCCACAAATTTTCAATTGGATTGAGATCAGGGCTGTTTCCTGTCCATGGTAATATATCTGTGTAACATATTATTTAGAATCCGGGATGGAAACTATTTTAGTTACAAATTAAAACTTGATAACTTCTTCATTGACTAATAAATTTAATATTTACAACGTATTTACATGTTACTATTTACAAAATAACTCAGTTAATTTAACATTGCGGCTTAGCTCAGATGCCTTGTCGGCAACAAACTCTGTAAACATTCTTCTCTTCTGGTAAAGTCTAATTTACTCAGCTTGTCAGTTCTTTTGAAAGAAAAAAAAAGAAAAGGAGAGAAAATATGATGGAGTGCGTATAGTTCGAGCGTTACACTCTTCCCCTCACACTGCATTACTGGTCCCTCAGATGCAGTGTGCATTTCCTGGGTGGATTCCTTCGGGATGCTTTCTGGTGACTAAATACCTCTAGTGTTCTCGTGTTTTTTGAACCTTTCGTAAATATTTGCTGGCTGGGCGTCTGACGTTTCCCGGGTCTGCCTCTTGGACGAATGAAGCCTTTAGAACATACACCATCATCTTGCTTGTAAGGACACAAAGCTGATATATGATAATTTCCTAAGGGAGAAAAAGGGTTTTCTTTAATAGCAATGGTATATGAAGTAGGAGATCTTTGTTTTAAAATAACATAGGAGCCATCGCGACGGGGCATGAATTTAGTTGTTTTGTTATTTTTCCTTTGGCTAATGGGATGCAAAGTAACCCAAACATGATCGATCGCCTGGTTTATATTGTTCAGAAGCATTTAAATGTTTGTCGGCATAATATTTATGCTTATCTTGGCTTTGTTCTATGCGATCTCTTATCTGCATAGTAACTTTAGCAAAGTTTTTTAAATAAGGGGTTATTTCCTTTTTTGCAGGTGACATGCGGTAAGGGGGTACTGCTACAGGAGGATGTGATCCAGTATCAATATAATGTTTAGCTTTAGGTGTAGCTTCTTCCCCTTGTTGGAAGCTACTTGTAAATTTTCCAAGCAGTTCATTCAACCTAACTCGTTGCTCTGAAGTGAGATGTCTACTTTCATCTTCTCTAAGAAGAACAGTGTCTAATTCAACGGTTTTTATTGCTAATTCACTGGGAGGTCTATATGTATATTCGGCCAACCTATAATTCCACCTGCATCTATCAGCAAAGAACCATTCTTGATTTACTACAGCCAAAACAACTTTTGCTTTGCGTAAAAAATCGATTCCAAAAATTGTACGATTATTTTTGGCATTCGGCAGAGCATAAAGTGTTGTTTTAACATCGCGACCTTCAATTTTAACATGAACTTCTGCTTTATAAACTTCGGTAGTGTTTTGTAGCCCATCCGCTAAGACTACGATCATTTGAGTTTTTTCAAACTTCACACCTTGGTCTTTTAATAAAGAATACAAAACTTCACCCGCAACGCAATGTGTTGCGCCAGTGTCAGCACAAGGTGTGCCAGAGAGACCATTTATACTTATTTTTACCAATGATGCTGGTGATGTTTGCATATTACATGTACGAAATTCTAGAGATTGAAAGTGCGCAGATACATTTTTCGGAGAACAAGTTGGACACTTGGATTTAATAACTCCCTGGTTTCCACATCCATAGCAACTTAACATTGGCCGATTTAAATTTGAAGGATAATTAATTTTATTTCTCTTGGACTCATTTTTATTGCCAAATTTACCAAACTCATTTCTTTTAAAATCTAAAGGCGTTTTTTCAAAGCGATTAGAATTCCCGACCTCTCTGATTTTATTTGATCTCTTTATTTCTACTTTATGTG
Organism: Maratus michaelseni; assembly: GCA_963931845.1. Taxonomy (NCBI): domain Eukaryota; kingdom Metazoa; phylum Arthropoda; class Arachnida; order Araneae; family Salticidae; genus Maratus; species Maratus michaelseni. The sequence goes on along the minus strand of OZ007589.1, from coordinate 258,886,846 downwards.
ACCTCAAATTATCATATAAATCTAACTTTTCAGCTAATTCAACAGGATCTGTTAAATTCTCCCATTGCTCTAAATAATGTTCTTTGCAATCAGGGGAAACCCTTTTCTTTAATTGATCAGCAATAATTAATTCCGATAGTTTTTCAAAGGAATTTATATTTAATTCGGATAGCCATCCCTCAAAATAGCTTTTAATTTCAAAGTAATATTCTTTCCACCTAATATCGGTTCGCTTTGCATATCGATTAAATAAAACTCTAAACCTTTCAGCAGTTAACTTGAACCTCTGCAACAATATATCTTTAATATAAGAATAATCCTCACATTTTTCTTCCGGTTCACGCGCTATTCATTTACCGATTTCATTTGGAAGGACTCCAATTAAATACGTAATCCACAGATCTTTAGAAACCTTTAAAAGTTTCATTTGCCTCTCAAAATTTATTAAAAATAAATTCATATCATCCTTTTCAGGATTGAAATTGGGTAAAACCTTTTTCAAGTCAACGCGGATTGAAGAAGTTTCTAGAGGGTTGCTTCTATTTGCAACAACATCTCTTGTTCCTGCTTCTAACCTCAGCTTCTGTAGCTCAAATTCTCTTTCTTCGGCTAAACGCGTCTCTCCTTTAAGAGTCTTTCTTTCTTCTATGATGTTTTAAAAAATTCTCTTCACAAAATCTATGGTATCTTTAAATGCCTCACTACTTACAATTTTATCACGTAATTCGAGGACTTTATCATCGCTACTTATTTGTACTTTTAACTCTGAAGCCAAAGTGATTAAATCAATTCTCTTACCCTTAGAAAGAAACGCCATCATTTGAATTAATTATGTTTTAGCTAACTTCAAACTTAATTTGTGTTACGAATAACTCTTAGCAAAATAATTTACTTTTATGTAATTTTTCATAACATATATGGAGCATAAATAACATACAACATCTTTCAAAACACAATATAATGACACCAACTATTTGCTTTTTTTTAACACTTTCCAACCTAGTTGAAAAGTGTTTATGACTTCGGTTTGTCTGCCGTATGGCCGTCTGCCGTCTGCCGTCTGTCCATGCTCTAACTCCCAAAATATGCTCGGATTGCCTTGCAATTTTTATATGTTATTGTTGTCATCTATAGCATTTTCCCTATTTCAACTGAAGTGTGTAGCACTTATAGTTTTTTTACAGGGACACTCAAAAGAATTCCGTTACATTACGGTCTATGGGGGAAAATCATTTGCGGTTTATTTTAATGATGTTACACAATTCCAAACACATTGTAATTGATATATATCACTAAGGTGCATTACAAGAAGTTTAATACGGAATAGGGTTTGCATAGCACTTATAGTTACTTTACAGGGACAGTCAAAAGAATTCCGTTACTTTATGTCTATGGAGAAAAATCGTTTGCGGTTTAATTAAATAATGTTTCACTATTTTAAACGTATTGAAATTTATATATATCACTAAGGTGCATTACAAGATGCTTACTACAGAATATTGTGTGTATAGCAGTCATCGTTCATTTACAGGGACACACAAAAGAATTATCTACTGTCTGTTAACAGTAATTCCTGGAAGTGCGTTTTAAGTTGCTGAACGCGACTTAAAATTTAATTTAATTTTTGTTTATTACTTGGTGTGTATAAATTCTGTAGATCCTATACAGGGCAGCACAAAAGTTCGCGAACACATTTCCGTTTATTGACAGAAACTCCAGAAGGAGAATTTTAAACTGTGCTACGCGTTTCCTAACTAAACTAAAATGTAGCATCCTATGTAGTATATATACAAATCTATAGATAATATACAGGGATATACTGAATTAAAAGTATTCGGATATTTTTCCGAATATTGTATAGGTTGGAAATTCCTGAAATTACGTTTTTAAATATGTTATGCGCTTTCCAAATTGTTTACTTAGATGTAATCTTTCAGCTTATTAAACGGTAATGATTTGTAAAATTATTTTGGAAGCGTTGGAAAGTGTTACATAATCTATGCTTGACGCATGATTTTTCGCTCTTCTTTTTTTCCTACATAATAATATCAAACATTATTTGCAAATAATTTAAATCAATTCTTTATATAATAAATAAAATAATGCCAAGCACTCATTTGTAATAATAACTTCAATAATAATATAGCTCAGTGCAACTATATAAATGTATAAAATAAAGCAAACGAGTTTTATTTTTCAATAATAATTATTAGATATATTTCTCTTACGAATATCTTCATTTAATTCAGATACTAAAATACTTGAAGCTGCAGACGATTTTTCGTATTTCAATTCCACGGAAGATGTCATTCAGGTTGAATAGAATAATTCCAAAATATTTCGATTCTGGACGAATTAAATACAATTTTCAAAAACCCTCAGATTACGGATGAATCAAAAGAAATACCTTTTGTACTTTAGTATCTAAATTTTCTTATTAAAACAGTTTAACACAATTTAAAAATAATACTTATCTTCATATCTTGCTTCTATTCGGGCCCGACGTTGGGGAGCCACTTTTGTGTAACATATTATTTAGAATCCGGGGTGGAAACTATTTTAGTTACAAATTAAAACTTGATAACTTCTTCATTGACTAATAAATTTAATATTTACAACGTATTTACATGTTACTATTTACAAAATAACTCAGTTAATTTAACATTACGGCTTAGCTCAGTTGCCTTGTCGGCAACAAACTCTGTAAACATTCTTCTCTTCTGGTAAAGTCTAATTTACTCAGCTTGTCAGTTCTTTTGAAAGAAAAAAAAGAAAAGGAGAGAAAATATGATGGAGAGCGTATAGTTCGAGCGTTACATCTATGCCTTTATTTTAAACCATGCTTTGCATACTTTTGCTGTGTGGCATGGAGCTGAATCCTGCTGAAAAATAGATGGTGCGTTGTTGGGGAAGAGATCCCTGATGGAAGGTATCAAGTTTGGTTCCAGGACAGTTTCGATGTATTTTTTGGCATTCAGGATGCCATCAATCACTTGAATTCGGCCCACACCCTCAGCAGACATACATGCCCAAATCATGACATTTGTTGGGTTTTTTGTAGTTGCTTCAATGCAATCAGGATGAAGTGCTTCTCCTACTCTACGTCTCACATATTTTCTATCATCACTACCAAAGAGCGATATTTTACTTTCATCGCTCCAGATTACTTGCTTCCATTGATTTTCTGACCATTTAATGTGTTCTTTTGCCCACTTAACTCGTTTTTCGCGTTGCTTTTGATTTAAATATGGTTTTTTCCTTGGAATTCTAGCTTGTAGACCAAATCCTGATAACCTTCTTCTTATTGTTCTTGACCTTACTGCAATACCCGCTGCATTCATTTCACATCTAATGGCATCTGATGAAAATTTTCTATCTTGAAGGCATAGCCGTTTAATTTTTCTATCGGCAGTAGCACTTGTGCATTTTTTTCGGCCTGATTTGGCCTTATTTTCTACTGATTTCGTTTTTTCATAACGTAAATAGAACTTTCGTACACCAGAACAAGTCACTGAACCATCAACTTGTCTTGCAATTTCACCATAATAGAGGCCATTTTCTCTCAATATGACAATTCGGCTTCTTTTTGTAGATGTCCTATTAGTTCTTCTTGTTGATGACATTGTTTAAAATTAGTTTAAATAAAAAAAGGACTTTAAATCTTCAAAAACAGCAATACTCTATTTAATTGTACTAGTATGCATCATTCCGCAAAATATTTCCACAACATTAACTCTTTTACCATCCAAGTAACATAAACTATAGTTACAGACATTTGATTGGTCCTCAGAACAGTGTTTGTGATTGGCTAGTACGGTTTTATTACAAAACACGTCCTTATTCAAAACGATTTGTGTTTGTTTATTCTACTAAAATGAGCATAACTTTTTTTTTGTAATACAGATATTGTAATATTGTTTTTATTAATAAATTCTACATTAAATTACCTTCAATTTTATATATAAACGTTTGTATTTAAGTGAAAATTGATATATTCTATAAGCATAGAAAGTTGAAAAACATAAAACTTTCAAAAAATGTTCAAACTTTTGGGCCACCACTGTATATTTGTTTTACTTTTAGGTATTATATTTTCAGAGATATCGTCGAAAATGCATTGCAAAAATATGTCGCCATCTCCTCTATTTCCGAATCTACTGAAACTAAAATTATGAAAAAATTAGTGATTGTACGACTTAAATTAAACCTTGCAGAAAAAACCACAGCTATTATACTAGGTCAAATAGTTTTTGAGAAAATCGCATTTTTCAGCTACAGATAAACTTTATTTTGCGGGAGTACAACGGGGGAGTTGAGTGGCACTGAAGGTACCTATCGACTCAGAATCATCTAAGGATTGTTGATAATGGTTTTCGAATAAAATTGTCGGTAATTAGCCAAGAACTAAGTTTTTTGAAAATACTTTTTAGTATATTGTGTGTGGTATTGTTCGAAAGATCTCGTTTCACCGAACACAAAAAATATTTATTTTAATTTTAGGTATTATATTTTCAGAGATATCGACGGGAATGTACTGTAAAAATATATTCTTTCCCTCCTATTTCAAAACACCTATTTCAACTTAATAAACAGAAATAAAATTATGAAAAATTTAGGGGCAGTAGGAGTTTATTCAAACCTTGCAGGAAAATTATAGCGATTATCCTAGGTTATACAATTTTTGAGAAAATTGCATTTCACCGTTACACACAAACTTTATTTTACGGACGCTCATCGGGGGAGTTGGCGGGTGCTCGAGGTACCTGTCGACGAGGAATCATTCAAGGATTGTTTATAATGATTTTTTTTTAAATTGTCGGTAATTAGCTATTTGTACTATTACAGTTTGTAATTAATACATTTAATGTACGGAACCCTTTGGGTGCGAATAGTACACGCTCTTGAGCGATTTATTTTTAATACTGAAAAATATAAATCAGTTAATTAAGCTAGTATGGAATGGATGTAAATCTAAAAGTTTTAGAACTGAAATTCTTGCAAAATGCATAACCCCCTTGAAGGATGGTGGGATATATTTTATACCACATAATTTTAAACTGATTTTCCTATTTCTCGAAATTCAATAATCTTATTTTTAAACAATTTTGAAATATTCTTAGTATTTTCTAAAAATTTCCACACCGATGATTTTCGTAATAATGTCTGGAAATATATAAAATGAAATACATTTAATTTTGAAAAATGTTTTATCAAAGTAATAATTTATATCTGAAAACGCTAATACTATCAAATAATAAGATCGCATTATGAAATTTGCTGTGACGCTAAAGTTTGCCCAGGTGCTTTGCAATTTCAAATGAAAACTCCAAATACTTTGTCTATTGATAGTCTTTTAATAAACCATATTCATAATTTGTTGATTTAAAATGAAAATTTTATAACTTTGTATAATAGTTCGAAATTATCAGTTAAAACTTTATGATGGAAAGCCGTTAAATATCTGTAATAAGAAGGTAGATCTGTTTATCTTCACTATCCATATTTCCAAGATATTTTCTAGATTGACGATGATTAAGCATGTGCGTAAGAATATAATATAAATTTATAAGCGCTATAAGTTTTTAAGTACATATCCGACTTTTCTAATTCTATCCGCTGTCTATAAATCTTTCTAGCAGTGGTACTTATGCTTAAAGTATTTCCAAATTTCTTTGCTCAAGACATCTTTTCTTCAATTTCGCAGTGAAGGAACTTTGATTCTCTTTTGAGAATTATCAGTTTCAATTCTGACATTTAATCTTTCTGATGTTTAGCCAAATTTTAGTGAGTTTTCATTATACTTTGTGCTGCGGCACCTCTTAATGTTAATTTTCTTTTTAAACTCCAACAGTATCTAGATATCAGACATAAAATTTCAGTTTTCCTTTGAATAAAATTGTATTGTAATTCACCTTTAAAAAAAACGCGATGTTCATCTTCAATTTATCATATTTATTCATAGAGGTAAAGAGCTTTAGCAATTTTTTTATATATAAATCCTGAGATGTATGAGAGTATGTCAATAAAATTTGTGTATATAAATAAAAAAAGAAAAAAAAGAAAGAAAGATCATGTAGGATTCATTAACAATGACACAATTACTAACCTAAGTAATGAAAATAAATAAAGAGTTTAAATCCAAAATCCTTATGTTCGACCAGTGCAGAACCTGGATGACATAATCGGGATTTTGTGTCAAGCACAAAAGTGATAATTAATGTGACTTTCAAAGCGACTCATTTAAAGCTATTTAATTATTTATTTTGATTTTTTTAAATTTTAACTATTCTTAATTAGTTCCGAATTTGATTAGTTTTACAATACATATCTTAGTGCTTAATAAATACTGCATAATATTTTCTGAAGTAAAATCGAAAAGATTAGTAAATAAAGTATTAGTTTTCACATAAAATAAATAAAAAATATAAATAAAATAATGTACAAATTTTGTGAATTCACATTTAATTGTTAATTCATGTTTAAAGCAATACATTAAATACATAAAAGCAATGTGATCAAGGAGGGCGGGAGGGTCAGGGGAAAGCAATTGCATATCTTCAAATTTTCAAATTTAATTAACTAAATTTCTTTTTTTATTCTCATGATTTTTAAAAATACTACGTTTTATTGTCGGAGCAAAGCTCCGGCTTCCCGTGAAAAATTACACTTTTGTGTACACGATAGCGGCCAAAATATTTGTCGCATTGACACCAAAATTGGACTGAATGTCGGTAGTACCAAAAGCTCGCCGGGGATTGAAAATCAGAAATATTCGTCAACTCTAACGCCCGGAAACGTCTGCTCTAGAATTTTCCGTTTTCCCATAGAGATAGCATTGCGATTGTTTGAATTATTAATAAAACATTAGCTCCATTGTTGTAATTTACGCATTTTAACCTCATCGTTATGACGTCAGTGTTACTGACACACACATAATGTGATTTGTAATATAGCTTGACTTTTAAAAGTTTTACTTCTTGCGTACGTAACGACAACAAGTTTTTTTTTTTTTTTTAATGCGAACTGTTGGGCAGACCAAATTCAATCTTACACTTTTTGTAACTTCCAAACCAACGTAATTTGGTCTGAATTTTACGTTTAAAAAAAAGAAAAGAAATCACATATGAATGTGGATACTTCAGTATTCTCTGCATGCCAACAGATAATAACAAAATAAATCGAGAACATTATAATGTCATATATGTATGTACTAGAATCCATCAGGACAAAATGTCGGTATGTTTGTATTTACATGTACGTATATAGGAAAATTTTTGAAATCGGGATCGCAAATAATTGGCGTATCTTAGTGAATGTGGCGAAAAATTAATTTAATTGTGTTAACCTGTTTTTATTTTCCTTTCTGTACACATACTGCGTAAGAAACATATTGTAAACATTAAACCCGATTATGCAAATATTGGCATATTTTAACATTTTGAGGTTCTCTGACATAAATACATAGCTCATTCTTACTGAAGAACTGAAATAAACACTTCAGATTTTTTAAAAAGAAAATTTGAAGAATTTATATTGTTGCCATTTTTTATCATGAAAAACTTATTTAAAAAATAACAATATATTCGGAAACAACCTTTCAGCAAAAGGTCTTCTCTTTCTCAACCCAGACCACAAATTATTTACTAAGTAAGTAGCTAATGTGTCGTCCTGATTAAATGAAAGAGGAATGACAATTTTGTAAATTAAAATAGTTGAAAAATGGTGCAGATTTATACATTAAAATACAAGTTAATGACGTAATTTTAAGCAGTGGATGTATTTTACTTTTCTGAAAAAAGGACCCCATAAATTGTAATCTGAAAACACGTACAATGAAGTTTAAATCGTATTAAGTACATGAATTTAGTTTTTTTTAATCGAACTCAGCTATCGGTGTAATTCAACTTCCTATACCCCGTGTTTCCATACCAAAACATATTTTTTTCTTTTCAGGCTTATTGTATAAACGAAGTATGAGATGAGGGTAAATCTGCTCATTTTGATATAGTCCAGCCAATACAGGATTTAAAAAAAATATTAAGAAAAATTTTATATATGAGCGTATTATATGTTTACACAGATGTCATATACGCACCACGTTGGCGCGATTTTTTCCCCCGCCAATTTGGCGAAAATTTTGTTTTTGAATATTAGCTACAAATAGCATGCAATAACAGCACGTGATTTTTTATTTCAATATTAAAATAAAATAACGTAATAAATGAAATAGCTTCTATTATTTTAAAAAAGGAAATAAAATAAATAAATGATAGTTATGTGATATAAATAAATATTTATATACATAATTAAAATAATTTACAGAATTAAAAAAACAAAACAAAAAAACAAAAAAAAAAAAAAAAAAAACAATTTATTTTTTTCACCGCATTGGCGGGTGAAAAAATCGCACCAACGTGGTGCGTATATGATATCTGTGCCATATGTTTTTGTTATATAGAATTTGCAAGAATCCCAGTTAAGAGAAAGCAATCAGCTGAAATGAGATGAATTGCACATCGTAATTTCTAAATTACTGTGAAGAACAACAGCTTACAGTGCATCAAAATTACGATACTTCTGAGATCAGATTTACAGATGAGCATAAAAAAATACATCACTTATGCACGCAACAGTTTTCGTCTTTGCAATCAAGATTTATAAATTGCCCTAAGCTTACTTTTGTTATTGGGAAAGCCGGAGCTGCAAAAAGTGCGGTAATAAATGAAATTCGTAAAAGAGTTACCGAGCAGTTAGGCGCTATTATGGTTTTGGCTCCAGCTCCAACAGGTGCTGCTGGAATTAATGTCGAGGGCAAAACAATTCACTCTGCAATAAAAGTACCAACATGTTTTAAATCGTTCGCTGATTTGGGAAGTGAAGCAGCAAGAAATCTACAGCTCAGCATGAATTCAGTTTCATTTCTCATTATTGACGAATTTTTATTGATCGGATGCCGTCTGATGGCTGCACTTGAGCAAAGATGCCGCCAAGGGAATCTAGACAGCAGTGAATCTTTCGTAGCCTTATTTGTTTACCTCACTGGAGATATTAGGCTGCTACAGCCTGTAAAAGACACACCTCTATATAGGTGACATTCTACAAAAGACATTCTAGCTTTGCGCGGATAAACAGTGCTTCAGACGTTTGAAAAATATTTCACCTTAACAAAGTCAATGAGTCAAAGCGACGATCAGTATAGACAGTTTAAAGAGACTCTTGATTCGCTTTCCGTAGGCGAAGTTACAGTCGACTAATACGCATCCCTTATGTAACGACGTAAAGCTATTCTGCCTCCGCCTGAACTTGAAAGATTTCAAGATGCCATACGCCTTTTTCCCACGAACAAGCAAGCTGAAGAACATAATCAAGAAGTACTTCGTAAATCAAAATGTCCAGTGGCAAGAATATTAGCAGACCACAATAATCAAATAGCAAGATGGAGTGGTGATGAGCATCTGGACTTCAGGCTGAACTTTTCTTAGCAATAAGGAAAGGGCAGATGGCGTCACTGTTGGTTTAATTTTTGTTGTTTCTGTTGGTTCGCAAGAAAAACCTGTTCGTTCTTTATGACTCCTACTGTACACATGAGTTGGGGCTGTTTGATTGGTCTACGTTAAACTGCTCTATGATATGATTGGCCTACATCGCCATAACGATTCCTGCAATGATCGCTACAACAAAAATTTAGTGGTAAATTGGTTGATGGAACTGTTTGTTTGCAAACATGCCCTTTCCTTATTGAATGCAGAGTTATGTTGTATACCAATCTGTGGACAGAGGGAGGCTTGGTCAACGGTGCACTTGATACGGTAAAATATATTTTCTACAGACCAGGACTACGGCCTCCAGGCTTGCCACAGGCAATTAAGGTTCATTTTGATGATTATCGTGGACCATTTCTCACTGAAAGACTTTTTCCTGTCAGACTTATTATAATGTCTTGGAAAAAAACAACGTCTCATTTTCCCGTACTCAGTTGCCTTTAACAGTTTCATACACTGTCACCATACACAAATCCCAGGGTTTTACTTTGTCAAAAATGGCTGTGGCCATTGGTCGAAAGGAGTTGTCACTTGGAGCAACTTATGTCGCGTTTAGTAGAGTTCGTCGTTTGGAGGATGTTCTCATTGAAGTGCCTTTCGCAAAGGATAGACTAGACCAAATTAGAAGAATGGGGGCACTGCTGATAGATTAGCATTTGAGCAGTATCTGAAGCAACTGTCGACCGAATAAGCTCTTGAAGATTCAACAGCTGTTATTGTAATTTTTCTTTTATAATATTAAACAGTAAATATAAAAATAAAATATTTATATATTTTTAATGTTAACCTTTATGTTTATCCCACTCAAAGCTCCGACATTTCGGCCTGACGGATTCTAGTTCATCTCAAATGGTTTAAAATAATTTAACAGTAAGACAAAAAGAAACTAAGGACTTTTCGTAAGGGCTGGAGAGTGGGGCGGAGCTTCCCTTTATTCCCCTGTAGACTACAATTTTTTTCTTCTATTCTTATTTTTATGTTCATGTATAAAAATTTACGGGAGTTTCAGGCAGGGGTAGGGTCCGCTCCCTTGGTAAAAGAAATAAACTGTTTAAATTCTCCATTTTGAGGAAAAAAAAAAAAAAAAAAAAAAAAAAAAGAAAATTCGACAGAAACTTATTTTTTTGATTTTTAATATCTTATTTGCTATGTTTTTGCCATTGTTTTTTTTTTTTTTTTTTTGATCCATTTAAAATTGATTTGTCCGCGGAGTTCTGTCAATAAATTCTTAGTTTAGTTTATTTAATGTTTATTTCCATTAAAATATTCTGAAAAAGAAATATATTTCCCAGACACCCGACTATAGGGATATTTGTTCCAAAATCATGCCCCCCCCCCCCACTCCTGGATTTTGTTCTGAAGGCGTCACGAATATGATGAACTACGTACGATCAGTACACTACATTCTATCATCATCTACTTAAAATTTCTTATTGATGTAGTTTTTGCTCTGTTAAAATAAAAGGCGCATTTTTTTCAAGTACTCGGTAAAATGAAATAAAATTTTCATAGTGATTTTTAAAAAACATTATTGCTAGCGGTAATTCAAATGTGTTACGGTTAAAAAGATTATGAAACGAATGAATATTTTACGAGGTCTAGAGGCAATAAAAATAATTTAAAATTTAAATCTTAGTTCTTTGATTTGAAACATATGTCCCACTGAAATTTCATGCCAATAATATTTAGTTTTAGTATTATCTTAATATCGCCTTTCTGCGTGTATTTAATATGTCAAAAGACATATGCGAATGTAATATCTTTTTTTTTCTACTGAAGACATTCAATACTAGAAAGTAGCTTTTCTGTAATTTATTAATTTAAACATTTCTTTCTTCACACGACGAAGTTAATCGAAATACAATGAATTATTCATGGCGATTGTCTGGAAAAGAAAATAATGGATTTTAAAAATGTTTTTCAATTTATATTTTATTTATCTTAAATGCTTCAAGTTCTTTAAAAATATTTTCGTATTTTTTGAATAAAATAAGTGCATTTTAATATTATTGTTATTATTATATACCACTTAATATTTGTACATTTCCTCTTTTACCTGTGGACGCATTTTAACAATATGTTTCAATGTTGTCTTCTGATTTTTTTTTGTGTGTGTTTGTCTCCTGTCATACTATTTTTTTCCTTCTAGAAGCGCTTTAATTAAGAACGTTTTCACGATGTTATACAGATGGTTTTTGTTTATACACATTAAAACTGCAGCTATAACCTGAATGTATATTTCATAGGACCATTTCAGGATATATTAGGAGGTACAACTTACTAAAGAAAATGTAATGGAAGTAGGTATGTCGTACCTTATATCATTCACACAAGATAAAATATAAATAAAAAATAACATAAATAAAATAAGATTCCGAGCATATTCCTATGCAATGTATCTTTTAATCATTTTAACTAACGTGATATTAATTTTATGTTCAACATAAAATTAAAATGTGTCTTTTCGTTGTCAGATTTCAGTTTAGCCCCAAAGTGTGGTACTTCATTTTTAATCTGATGATTAATCCGCTTTATTTTTCTTTTGAATTTACTCTGGGGAATCTGTTTCAAATGTAACAACTTTGTTCAATATTGAGATAGATTAAAAAAAAGAATCATACTTGAAAATTATTTAAAAAGTCACTTAATTGAGCTACAGTTTTCAAATAAATTTTATTCTAAAGTACATTTTTTTCTTTATTCGAGATACAAAAATTTAAATTATGCGATGTTTAGAAGTTGTGTAGGAGTAAAGTCGTTGTCACAATGGTTATACCTTTCTAAAACTAGTTAACCTTGTTTGGCAGATTTCCAATAGTGGAATTTTGGAGACGACAGAATAGTTCGTTCCCGTGAAAAATTACACTTTTGTGTACACGATAGCGGCCAAAATATTTGTCGCATTGACACCAAAATTGGACTGAATGTCGGTAGTACCAAAAGCTCGCCGGGGATTGAAAATCAGAAATATTCGTCAACTCTAACGCCCGGAAACGTCTGCTCTAGAATTTTCCGTTTTCCCATAGAGATAGCATTGCGATTGTTTGAATTATTAATAAAACATTAGCTCCATTGTTGTAATTTACGCATTTTAACCTCATCGTTATGACGTCAGTGTTACTGACACACACATAATGTGATTTGTAATATAGCTTGACTTTTAAAAGTTTTACTTCTTGCGTACGTAACGACAACAAGTTTTTTTTTTTTTTTTAATGCGAACTGTTGGGCAGACCAAATTCAATCTTACACTTTTTGTAACTTCCAAACCAACGTAATTTGGTCTGAATTTTACGTTTAAAAAAAAGAAAAGAAATCACATATGAATGTGGATACTTCAGTATTCTCTGCATGCCAACAGATAATAACAAAATAAATCGAGAACATTATAATGTCATATATGTATGTACTAGAATCCATCAGGACAAAATGTCGGTATGTTTGTATTTACATGTACGTATATAGGAAAATTTTTGTAATCGGGATCGCAAATAATTGGCGTATCTTAGTGAATGTGGCGAAAAATTAATTTAATTGTGTTAACCTGTTTTTATTTTCCTTTCTGTACACATACTGCGTAAGAAACATATTGTAAACATTAAACCCGATTATGCAAATATTGGCATATTTTAACATTTTGAGGTTCTCTGACATAAATACATAGCTCATTCTTACTGAAGAACTGAAATAAACACTTCAGATTTTTTAAAAAGAAAATTTGAAGAATTTATATTGTTGCCATTTTTTATCATGAAAAACTTATTTAAAAAATAACAATATATTCGGAAACAACCTTTCAGCAAAAGGTCTTCTCTTTCTCAACCCAGACCACAAATTATTTACTAAGTAAGTAGCTAATGTGTCGTCCTGATTAAATGAAAGAGGAATGACAATTTTGTAAATTAAAATAGTTGAAAAATGGTGCAGATTTATACATTAAAATACAAGTTAATGACGTAATTTTAAGCAGTGGATGTATTTTACTTTTCTGAAAAAAGGACCCCATAAATTGTAATCTGAAAACACGTACAATGAAGTTTAAATCGTATTAAGTACATGAATTTAGTTTTTTTTAATCGAACTCAGCTATCGGTGTAATTCAACTTCCTATACCCCGTGTTTCCATACCAAAACATATTTTTTTCTTTTCAGGCTTATTGTATAAACGAAGTATGAGATGAGGGTAAATCTGCTCATTTTGATATAGTCCAGCCAATACAGGATTTAAAAAAAATATTAAGAAAAATTTTATATATGAGCGTATTATATGTTTACACAGATGTCATATACGCACCACGTTGGCGCGATTTTTTCCCCCGCCAATTTGGCGAAAATTTTGTTTTTGAATATTAGCTACAAATAGCATGCAATAACAGCACGTGATTTTTTATTTCAATATTAAAATAAAATAACGTAATAAATGAAATAGCTTCTATTATTTAAAAAAAGGAAATAAAATAAATAAATGATAGTTATGTGATATAAATAAATATTTATATACATAATTAAAATAATTTACAGAATTAAAAAAACAAAACAAAAAAACAAACAAAAAAAAAAAAAACAATTTATTTTTTTCACCGCATTGGCGGGTGAAAAAATCGCACCAACGTGGTGCGTATATGATATCTGTGCCATATGTTTTTGTTATATAGAATTTGCAAGAATCCCAGTTAAGAGAAAGCAATCAGCTGAAATGAGATGAATTGCACATCGTAATTTCTAAATTACTGTGAAGAACAACAGCTTACAGTGCATCAAAATTACGATACTTCTGAGATCAGATTTACAGATGAGCATAAAAAAATACATCACTTATGCACGCAACAGTTTTCGTCTTTGCAATCAAGATTTATAAATTGCCCTAAGCTTACTTTTGTTATTGGGAAAGCCGGAGCTGCAAAAAGTGCGGTAATAAATGAAATTCGTAAAAGAGTTACCGAGCAGTTAGGCGCTATTATGGTTTTGGCTCCAGCTCCAACAGGTGCTGCTGGAATTAATGTCGAGGGCAAAACAATTCACTCTGCAATAAAAGTACCAACATGTTTTAAATCGTTCGCTGATTTGGGAAGTGAAGCAGCAAGAAATCTACAGCTCAGCATGAATTCAGTTTCATTTCTCATTATTGACGAATTTTTATTGATCGGATGCCGTCTGATGGCTGCACTTGAGCAAAGATGCCGCCAAGGGAATCTAGACAGCAGTGAATCTTTCGTAGCCTTATTTGTTTACCTCACTGCAGATATTAGGCTGCTACAGCCTGTAAAAGACACACCTCTATATAGGTGACATTCTACAAAAGACATTCTAGCTTTGCGCGGATAAACAGTGCTTCAGACGTTTGAAAAATATTTCACCTTAACAAAGTCAATGAGTCAAAGCGACGATCAGTATAGACAGTTTAAAGAGACTCTTGATTCGCTTTCCGTAGGCGAAGTTACAGTCGACTAATACGCATCCCTTATGTAACGACGTAAAGCTATTCTGCCTCCGCCTGAACTTGAAAGATTTCAAGATGCCATACGCCTTTTTCCCACGAACAAGCAAGCTGAAGAACATAATCAAGAAGTACTTCGTAAATCAAAATGTCCAGTGGCAAGAATATTAGCAGACCACAATAATCAAATAGCAAGATGGAGTGGTGATGAGCATCTGGACTTCAGGCTGAACTTTTCTTAGCAATAAGGAAAGGGCAGATGGCGTCACTGTTGGTTTAATTTTTGTTGTTTCTGTTGGTTCGCAAGAAAAACCTGTTCGTTCTTTATGACTCCTACTGTACACATGAGTTGGGGCTGTTTGATTGGTCTACGTTAAACTGCTCTATGATATGATTGGCCTACATCGCCATAACGATTCCTGCAATGATCGCTACAACAAAAATTTAGTGGTAAATTGGTTGATGGAACTGTTTGTTTGCAAACATGCCCTTTCCTTATTGAATGCAGAGTTATGTTGTATACCAATCTGTGGACAGAGGGAGGCTTGGTCAACGGTGCACTTGATACGGTAAAATATATTTTCTACAGACCAGGACTACGGCCTCCAGGCTTGCCACAGGCAATTAAGGTTCATTTTGATGATTATCGTGGACCATTTCTCACTGAAAGACTTTTTCCTGTCAGACTTATTATAATGTCTTGGAAAAAAACAACGTCTCATTTTCCCGTACTCAGTTGCCTTTAACAGTTTCATACACTGTCACCATACACAAATCCCAGGGTTTTACTTTGTCAAAAATGGCTGTGGCCATTGGTCGAAAGGAGTTGTCACTTGGAGCAACTTATGTCGCGTTTAGTAGAGTTCGTCGTTTGGAGGATGTTCTCATTGAAGTGCCTTTCGCAAAGGATAGACTAGACCAAATTAGAAGAATGGGGGCACTGCTGATAGATTAGCATTTGAGCAGTATCTGAAGCAACTGTCGACCGAATAAGCTCTTGAAGATTCAACAGCTGTTATTGTAATTTTTCTTTTATAATATTAAACAGTAAATATAAAAATAAAATATTTATATATTTTTAATGTTAACCTTTATGTTTATCCCACTCAAAGCTCCGACATTTCGGCCTGACGGATTCTAGTTCATCTCAAATGGTTTAAAATAATTTAACAGTAAGACAAAAAGAAACTAAGGACTTTTCGTAAGGGCTGGAGAGTGGGGCGGAGCTTCCCTTTATTCCCCTGTAGACTACAATTTTTTTCTTCTATTCTTATTTTTATGTTCATGTATAAAAATTTACGGGAGTTTCAGGCAGGGGTAGGGTCCGCTCCCTTGGTAAAAGAAATAAACTGTTTAAATTCTCCATTTTGAGGAAAAAAAAAAAAAAAAAAAAAAAAAAGAAAATTCGACAGAAACTTATTTTTTTGATTTTTAATATCTTATTTGCTATGTTTTTGCCATTGTTTTTTTTTTTTTATTTTGATCCATTTAAAATTGATTTGTCCGCGGAGTTCTGTCAATAAATTCTTAGTTTAGTTTATTTAATGTTTATTTCCATTAAAATATTCTGAAAAAGAAATATATTTCCCAGACACCCGACTATAGGGATATTTGTTCCAAAATCATGCCCCCCCCCCACTCCTGGATTTTGTTCTGAAGGCGTCACGAATATGATGAACTACGTACGATCAGTACACTACATTCTGTCATCAGCTACTTAAAATTTCTTATTGATGTAGTTTTTGCTCTGTTAAAATAAAAGGCGCATTTTTTTCAAGTACTCGGTAAAATGAAATAAAATTTTCATAGTGATTTTTAAAAAACATTATTGCTAGCGGTAATTCAAATGTGTTACGGTTAAAAAGATTATGAAACGAATGAATATTTTACGAGGTCTAGAGGCAATAAAAATAATTTAAAATTTAAATCTTAGTTCTTTGATTTGAAACATATGTCCCACTGAAATTTCATGCCAATAATATTTAGTTTTAGTATTATCTTAATATCGCCTTTCTGCGTGTATTTAATATGTCAAAAGACATATGCGAATGTAATATCTTTTTTTTTCTACTGAAGACATTCAATACTAGAAAGTAGCTTTTCTGTAATTTATTAATTTAAACATTTCTTTCTTCACACGACGAAGTTAATCGAAATACAATGAATTATTCATGGCGATTGTCTGGAAAAGAAAATAATGGATTTTAAAAATGTTTTTCAATTTATATTTTATTTATCTTAAATGCTTCAAGTTCTTTAAAAATATTTTCGTATTTTTTTGAATAAAATAAGTGCATTTTAATATTATTGTTATTATTATATACCACTTAATATTTGTACATTTCCTCTTTTACCTGTGGACGCATTTTAACAATATGTTTCAATGTTGTCTTCTGATTTTTTTTTGTGTGTGTTTGTCTCCTGTCATACTATTTTTTTCCTTCTAGAAGCGCTTTAATTAAGAACGTTTTCACGATGTTATACAGATGGTTTTTGTTTATACACATTAAAACTGCAGCTATAACCTGAATGTATATTTCATAGGACCATTTCAGGATATATTAGGAGGTACAACTTACTAAAGAAAATGTAATGGAAGTAGGTATGTCGTACCTTATATCATTCACACAAGATAAAATATAAATAAAAAATAACATAAATAAAATAAGATTCCGAGCATATTCCTATGCAATGTATCTTTTAATCATTTTAACTAACGTGATATTAATTTTATGTTCAACATAAAATTAAAATGTGTCTTTTCGTTGTCAGATTTCAGTTTAGCCCCAAAGTGTGGTACTTCATTTTTAATCTGATGATTAATCCGCTTTATTTTTCTTTTGAATTTACTCTGGGGAATCTGTTTCAAATGTAACAACTTTGTTCAATATTGAGATAGATTAAAAAAAAGAATCATACTTGAAAATTATTTAAAAAGTCACTTAATTGAGCTACAGTTTTCAAATAAATTTTATTCTAAAGTACATTTTTTTCTTTATTCGAGATACAAAAATTTAAATTATGCGATGTTTAGAAGTTGTGTAGGAGTAAAGTCGTTGTCACAATGGTTATACCTTTCTAAAACTAGTTAACCTTGTTTGGCAGACTTCCAATAGTGGAATTTTGGAGACGACAGAATAGTTCGTTGAAAGAAATAGGATTTTGTCGCTAAAAGAAATTCAGTGTTGCCAGATGGTCGAAAGTGAATTTCTCCAAAATTTTTGAATATTTCCCCAAATCAGTGATTTTTTCGAAAAAAGTTTTTACTAAAAAATGTAAATTTTCAATTTTCATTTTATTTGTTTTATTTGTTTATTTCCAATTTGTTTTGATGAAACTTTATTATTATCACTATAAAAAATATTTAACTAATTTCAGTTCAAAAAATTTCCCCAAATCAAACCTTTTTTTTGAAAGAATTCCCCATTTACAAAAAATAAACATTTAAAATTATATTTAATTGATTATCGTAAAATCTTCCATCTACGCAATCTACTGAGCATTGTTTCTGAATCTTTAGCAATTTAAGATTGAAAGCGGAAAGTCGTCCAGTCGTATGTTTATTTATGTTTACCAGATATTTAAATCAAAATCTTATCTACTTCCGTTACAATTTGTTTTGATGAAAATACAAGAAAAAATATGATATTCAAAATGACATTTAGTTTAGGATAAAAAACAACAATGCTATGAGATTTTAATTATTCAGAATTTCGCTTATTATATTTGTTTATTGGTACATTGAAAAGTTAAGAAAAATTGAAACTTTAAAAAAAAGAAAAAAAATCTGAGATAAAATGTAATAATAGAACTTCCGTTGTCACAGCGTTAAAGATGTACACAAATGGTTGAAAATGATGCAAAGAAACGTGTAAACTGTAATGTTATAAACGACGAACACGACCACGAGAATAATGATTGATATTTCTGATTTCCGAATTTTATTTCCGTCATGAAGATAGAAAGTAGATACTCTTATCTTCACGATTTTCATTTTCCGAATCAACATTGAGTTCGAGACAGATCCAGTTTTGCCAAATGACTAAAAGTAAATTTTACGTGAAATGATGAAAAAAATGCCTCAAGTTTTCTTCCAAAAATGTTGATAGTCCCCAAAATTTTCCCCATAAATTACTTGTCCCCAAAAAATCTCCAAAAGTTTCAAAATCCCCCAATATGGGAACAAAATCACTAATCTGGCAACACTGAAGAGATTATCAAATTTATTAAATAGTGTTGCAACGTTCATATCTTCGAAACCCTGGAAACTGTCTTCACACCTTGGAGGACGGTGGTCTAGTTTTGGACCACTTAATTTTAATCCCTAAATGCCACATTGGTACCAGAATTTGGAATGAAAATTTTCCTTTTATTAAGTACGTAAAGAAAAGTTTTTACTTATTTTCAAATAAATTTGTTTGTGAATTCTGGTGTTATTCAATCATTTCAGCATCTTACTAATAGAGGTAGGTTTCAATAATAGAGGTCATTTTGAGGTCGATCTCTAACGTTGTTACTTTTTACTTTTCAATTTTGGTTCCAGTTTTTTTATATAAGGGTACTTTCACTTTCAAAATTGAAAATGTCCGCTTAAAAAAAAAACTGTAACCAAAATTAAAAAAAGTAAAAACTAACAACGTTAGAGAATTCCTTATCCCTACATTAACCTCAGCTATCCTATGCAAAAAAATCATTTAAAAATATTAAAATGCGAGCGAGAAATCCGCCAAGAATCTTCCCATAGACTTAACGTTAGCTTGAGCGTTTCTTCGCGTGACTAGCGTAGGCTCTTAATGAGTATGATACGAATTATGTCGAAAGAAACACACTTCTATAACTAATAATATTCAAAATTATACGAAAAAAAAATCATTGGCATTCTTTCACGTACTGGAAATAAAATAGCAAAAGATATTTAATTTAAAACAATATTTAGTTTACGTGCAATTTTACAAAGTCCGAAATTTAAGCTACCTATCTGTGGCTGTGACTCTGAGGCCGGTAGATTTGCAGAATAACAAAACAGAATCTCCTATTTTGGAATGCTGCCTCCAGGATTTAATTACTAGTGGAATATACATTTATAGAATATACATTTATATAGAATGTGCATTTATTAGAAATTTTTAAATCGGGAAAATTCAAATTGATTAAAAAAAAAGGTTATTTGAAAGCATTTTCATTTTTTCGATGGAAAAAAAAGACCAGAAAAGTATTAAATTTGATTATTATTTATAAAAAAATAATGTTATTTAAAAAAATAAATGATTCAAATGTATAAATAAATGAAATAAAAGTAAATGAAATTGCTATTTAAGTTTATTTTAAGATTAAAATCTACATTTTATTTTGGAATTCCTTTACGCATGAGTCGTACGTGTTTTCAATAAAGAAAAATAAGAAAAATACATATAATTTGCAACTATTTTGTGTGAAATTGAAGAAAAGTAAAAGAAAATTTTAGACGCAACTAATTTAATCCAAGAGTAAAAACAAGAGCAGTAATTTTCATCTTTCTCAAGGGGAACATAAGATTTACACATTCGTTATTGATGTTTGGAAATATAGACAAATCAAAATCATAAACTTTTTTTTATCTGTCCATGAAAAGTTTGAAAATCAAAATCACCCTGAACACTCAAAATTTATTACTAGAAGTCAAAACAAGAGCAATAATAATTCATATCTCTCAAGGGTAACTGAAATGTTACTCCTTCATTATTTCGGTGATTAAACCGCTAAATTTCCCATGTTCGTTCAATTGTAACTTTCAACATATTTAGAAAGAAGGCGAGGAAAAATTACTAGACCGTTTAATTACTTCGTATATTAAAGTTATGGCAGTAAGTTGTGAAATCCTTTTGATAAATTTAGTTATATTTCATCACGTCCCAATAATTTTTATTTTGGTGTATTGACGTATTTTAAAAGATGAATGGACTGTGACGCATAGTTTATGGAGCTGAAAGAGGCATTCAAAAAATTTTTTATGCAAAAATGAAAGTTAGTGAAATATTATGAGAGTTTTTGGAAATTCTCATTATACAAAGAATGTTTACTTATTGTATGTGTAGCATGTATACTATGCATAAATAGGTATGCTTTTAACGGATTTGGACAACATTAATATAAAGTGCGTTGCGAAAAAAACTAAAATTGTAAGCTTATTTTTTTTTTTGGAATTTAATAATTTATAAACATAGAAAACGTAGAATGTTTTCTATATCTTTTTAGTATTTGTTTTTTGCATATTTGATTTAATTTTTGATAACTATAAAATTTAAGAATAGGAAGATCGAAATTAAATAGGAACTCGTTCTTAACGCATTTGTTGAAAATTCACTGACGTTAAAACTAAATTTTACGCGTTTACTATACTTTCCCATGAGCAATTTCGATTTTTGAAAAATAAAGTTCCCATTTCGACCTGTATGTTAGAAAATAGTGCTAAGTTGCAAGAAATTTGCATAATACAGAATTCAGCTGCAATACTTTTGAACACTTAAAGCGTTATGAAATAGTTTTTCATCAAATGGCGATTTTAGCAATCACAAAACTCACTCTATCAGATCAGGCATTACAGCAACAAAGCTTTTGCCTCACCCAAGGTTTAGCAACAGGTGAAAGGTTTACTTCATTCTTCGAAGAGTCCATCCGACAATTAAAGTCTACCACAAATGATTTTAGGTTTTGAAGAGACAAGAACATTTGTTCTTGAACCTGGACGAAGCCGTAAACCAACTGCAATGGCAAAACAGAAATTGCAACTGTAATAAAGTAAGCAATAAAAGATGTATATGTTAGCAGTAGTGCGTCTGCGATATCATGAAATTTGTATGTTCCATTGTATGGGCTTTGGATGAATTTCTGGCGGTCATCAACAGTTAAAATCTGTGTATGAAAATATAAACTTCAACGACTTTTATTTAAAAGATAAGTTTCAGACGTCCAGAAATAGAAATTTCTCTAGCTTTATCTCATACTGCTAAGGAAAAACATTTCTTAAATACACCATAAAAAATAAGTTAACGCGAGGTGTTTCAAAAGAATTAATCTTTCTCCATCGGACGCAAAAGAAGATCTTAGACAACTGTAAAAGCACATTCTAAACACAACAAATAAAATTTGAGTCGTTTAATTGACAAAACAATAGGATGAGATAGTAGTTATGATCATTTTATGCATAACAGTGCAAACGTAATCTACTGTCTGCAAAATATTTTTCAAATTACTGTGCACGATATTAGGAGAAATATAGTTTTGAGAAAAGCGCATGCGAAGTTAAATATTAATTGGAGTCAGGGTTAAAGTGTACATTTTCAATTTCAAATCAACGCGTTTCTGATTAAGATATTTTCATGTGTTTTATTTTGTTCTATTCAAAATTTTATAGCTTTCTTAAAAAAATGAAAAAAACAAAATATCAATTTTTTTGAAAATTTAAAATTGAGGAGTCCTTTTAAGTTAGCTACGGTAACGTTCTCGTGTATTTGTCACTACTTTGTCTATTTACAGTTCCTTGGTACTTCTGTAATTTAGGTATTTACTGGGAAATTAAAATAGAGTCAAACCTTGATATTTTGTAATATTAAAGAAACAAAGTATCTCGATATACGAAATATTTGAGCTACAGGTGGAAATAAAATGTATTTATTTTACAGCCTTGGAAATAGCAAAAGTAATTAAACATTTTAAAAGTCCAGCCATAAAAATTTGCAACTTACAAGTTCAACTGTATTAACGCTTTATTATTATCATTTATTTGGTTGTCTGTCTATTGTTTAAATTTATATTTTGATATTTTAATTTGCTGTTGTAAAATGAAAATGTAAAATAAACTCTTAAAATACAGGGTATTTATAAACTGCTCAAAATAAGAAGAGATAATACCTATTAAAATAATGATAATATTTAATATAGTTTTGAAGATAATAACATTTTGAAAATATAAGTTTTGCATACGAAAGTTACAGCCACAATTCATTTTCCTAAAAGTATAATGTGTTCATTTCCAAGCTGAATTTGAAGTTCCAAATGACAAAAGTGAAGACATTTTACCGAAATGTTAGAAGACTAACTAACTTCATTTTATGTGAATTGTGATGCCAATACGAGAAGTCTTGTAAATGCCCACCATTGCTGTCTGAACAACACTGAACTAGATTTTCTATAATTCAGAATGTAGCTGATCATACTTACGTTTCCAAATTATAATGCAGTTTTACCACTTCTCGTGTTTGCATTTTGTTCCATACAAAGTAAAGTTAGCCTTTTGAAAATTTCGGCTGCACAAAAGAATTAGAGTACTTTTCCGACTATGCCGGTAATTGCTGAAATCTGAGTTTCAAATGTGTTATGAATTTTCTAAAATGTTTCTAAAATTTACTTAGGTATCTTATTTACGTTATTAAACAGAGAAGTTTTGTTAAAATATTCAGGCAGTACTGGAAAGTGTTTCATAATCTATGCTTGCTAATTTTTCTTTTTTGTTAAAATCGTGTATGGAAATCGAGGTTGTGCTAGGAATGAGACACGTTGCATTTCTGACTGATTTTGATCTAGTTTCCTTTGCAAAAATTATTCACCGGGACGGGTATTACCGCCTCTGTTATCTTGTAAAAACAGTTTATGAACACCCTGTATATAACGGACTTATATTAAGATTATATAAATAAAAATCGACACTGATTATTTATCAAATTGTATTTAAAATTTCCTCATATTAGTTTTATTTTTATAAACAAAATCCTTCTAGTAACCGATATATGAATAATTTTCTACGTGTGTTTGTGATTTTTAAGCGTGCTCTATAAGCAGTGTGCGATTTACTGTTCTTTTCTCTTCATTTACAAGTAAAATTAGGTATTTGTTTTATTCTTTGTAAAATATTGACCATTCCAGTATAGCAAAATTTTACAACTGACTTCTGATGATTTGAAAATAAATATTGAAATTTGATAAAAATGTAAATTTTCTCGAGTTAGTTTGAAACGCAAAGAACGGTTAGAAAGAATATGCACATATACCGATTTTCATTAAAATATTAAGTATTCATGAACTGTTCTGTAAATAACTTTCAGACTACTGCTAAGCAATATTTCGAGAGGCACAAATTTATTCATGATACAGTAAGTTTTAGTATTCCATTCGCGTAAGTTAACATATTCGAAATGTAAATTACGTTTCCCATCAAATTAGATTTATATTTTTACTCAGTAGCTTTCGCTAGTAAAATGTTTATCTTATCTATTCTTTGAAAATTTAAAAACTACATACTTGCACATATTCAGAAGTAGGGTCATTTAGAGATCAATATTCTACCCATATATTACATTGCAGAAAAAAATTAAGTGTGACAAATATATATCTTACATTATCTTATACTTGTACCATGAAATAGTTTTTTTTTAAAAGAGAAATTGCCTTATCACGTAATAAATAGTACTTTTTTTAGTAAAGAGATTCTGATTTTTTCTTTCGTTTAGGAAGTCACAACATTTAAAAGAAGCTAAAATAAATGTCGTATTTACGCAAATACTTTCATAATTAACAATATCTCACATTCTAGAATTAAACAGTGCTTTTTTTTATTTCAAAATATATCTAGTAATTGCATTTATTTTTGAATATATCGATACGGAGCTGGTACAAACGAAAATCTCTCTGTACTTACCGGTACTAACAATGTACAAACGATATATGCATGCGAAAATTCCAGGTCCGCGGTGGAGTGGGTCAATGAAATCTTCCTTACGCTTATAAATTTGAATAACTCGGTAACGGAGCCGGTACAAACGAAAGTCTCTCGGTACTTACCGGTACTAACGTAGTACACTCGACTGACAAATTTTCGTCCAAATCGGAAACACTTAATTTTTTACTAGAGGAAATCCCCTTTTCAAAGGCCCCTTCACCTTGAATTTAGAATAACTCGGCACCGGAGCCGATACAAACGAACATTTCTAGGTACTTACCGGTGCTAACGTAGTATAAACGATTGGTGTATGTGAAATTTCGGGGTCCGGGGATGGATGGGCCAGTGAAATGTAAAATGCACGCGTTTATGTAAATGGTTTAAGGCATTTCAATTAGTAGAATATTTTAAATACAAGATATTGAACCAAAACAGATTGAAATATAATTTTGTTTTTCAATTTCTGTTTTAAAATATATTAGCATCTAAATGATGATCTGTTGACCTTTGGTATTACATATATTCTACACGATGAAGCTATATTCCATAAGATAAACACATCTGTACATGTACAGTGAATGTTCGGTTCTCGAACATTATTCATTCGAAAAAAGCTCAAAAAGTGAATTATTTCAGAACCGAATGAAAGTTTCCAATAAGGAATAATGAAAATACGGTTAAGCGATTTCCACCTCCAAAATTACTCTTTATTTTTACCTGTTTAAAACAATACACCGTAGAGTGCTGTGCGCTAAATTATAAAATTATCAGTACATCGGACCATTACATACATAATTAATACCTTTATTGACGAGCCTTTGAGATTGAGGAAGTGGAGGAATAAGATTCATATCCTTTTTTGTTTGACAACTAGAATCACTAATCTAATTCACTGCTTATGAATATGAAAACAATATGTAATTCGCTACCTGCATTATCATTAAATCATATATGTGTATACTCCGTACCTATGAAAACCAATAAAACAGAAAAGAAAAGAAAAAGAAAAAACGCGCCTTCGAAAAAAAAATCAATTCAGTTATTTTTGCCACTTTTGAGCCGATTATGTTTTTCATTGATATCCTCATTGGTCGAGAGCTAAAATTTTGTTTGAAAACCGAATGAAATTTCGGCTGACTTTTTTGTTCGAGAACAGAATTATTCGATCACAGAGATTCAACTATTCCAAAAGCCCCATTTGATGTCGGTGATAATCGATTAAAAATATTCTTTGTACGATACACTTAATTATTTCGAGAATATTACCAAGAGAACAGAAATTCGCAGAAGCCGATATACATAGAATGACACAAAAGAAATTTTAGGAACAAATATTCGAAAGCAGAGGCCAGAAAAAACAGTTTTATAGCTGATTCTCAGCTGATTTTTTGCATAAGAAATGGACTAAGAAATGGGCAAACAAAGCCAACCCGTCTACCTATACGCATCTATATATACACACACACACATATACAGAAATGGGCAAATAAAGCCAACCCGTCTGCATATATGCATCTATATACACACATACACATATATATGAGAATGAAAGATAACAATGAGACCTAACAGCAACAATTTTACGAGCTCAATGAAATAATACTAACCATGAGCTGCAATAACGACAAGCACGAATATGAAGTCACGATATACAAGAATGAAAGCGTGCAAGCATGAACGAGAGTTCCATAGATTTAAGCCAAAGCAGTTGGTGGGTTTTTGACGCAATGCTTGGAGAAGCTTGAAAAGTACGTATTTATTGAAATACGGAAAGTTGTTATTGCTCATTAATAGTAATTTAGTTATATGTTCAATCTTCAGATGTGTATTTTGTTTTTCTATTAAACCTTGTTACTTATACTGTATTTGAAGAATTTCTATTGTGTTGAAACTACATGTTACTCATCATAATCCCAAACATACACACACACACATATATATATATACATAACATATTCATACATATTAATTCCATAAGCCTTGAAAAAAAAATCAGGATTCACTGAAAGCTTAATAAATAAATATGTATTTAATTTGTTGATTACTTCACAATTTAATATTTTTGAGAATTTCCTTCATTAAAAAATTAAAGTGGCAGTGACTTTAAAGCGCAGACGCTAACAAACAAAACACCATTTAATTTAAAAAATAAAATAAAATTTTAATTCATAGAAAATACAGGTGATTGTAAATTTTAAAATTGTGATCTTCTGTATGGTTTGACATTAAACAATAAGTTTTTAACTAAACCAAGCAATATACTTAAAAGTTTAATAAAATATTTTGTCACCAGTATTTTGTTTTCCATTTTTATTTTGAGATAATTATACTGTTTAAACAGAAATTTTTATTTCCATAACTACAATTGCGTAAAAATATGTTAAAGCATTCAAATTCAAGCATTTCCATCAGAATATTCCATATATACAAACTAATTATTTACGTACTAAAAGAGGTTTAAAACATTACATTTATGACTAGACAATGTAATCCGATCAGCTCCAACAAATATTATCCAAGGATCTTTGCAGTTTCGGACATAATTACAGAGTGATTATAATAAAACTTAGTCGATATATGAGCCCTTAAAGATGTTACTATTCAAATTAACAGAATGCCATTTGGGATATGCATATTTTTAGGTATGGGCTCGAAAAAGACGCACAGAAAAAACTACTGAGCTCAAACAATTAAGTTTACATTGACAGAATTTTGGAAATATTAAATGGCAAAAACCACCTTTTTCATTGCAAAATGATCTTCAGAATGAAAAACTATAAGTGGCATTGAAACGGCACCTGTAGCATTTGAAACTGCACTTTAAAAGAATACCATTCTACCATTCTACCATTCATTTCAAAGAATAAGCTCTACATGTGCTGAAAGTACACTTTGGTGGCATTGACATCTATTATCTATTCACATTTCCGTGACCATAATGACAATAAATGACCATATCTGAATTGGTCTCTTGGGGCATTTAAACATCAAGTTATGCACATCGACTCCGCTAAGTACGTATAACATGAAAAGCACCATTAAACGTCAGATTCTGCATTGTATTCATGACATGATTCATTGTTACTCACAACCTCCTGAATGCGATGTGTCACCGTCTGTGAAGGTAAGCAATTCAGAGATTTTTAATCCGAATAAAATTATTTGTTTCTTGTCCTCTGTGTCTGCTCATTTGTTGTTATCGCTCCTTTTCCTTGCGTTTGTTTTTAGTTGCCGCTTCTAATGCTACAGTAATGTTTCAACGACATTATAATTGTTTGCTGTGAAGATTATTTTGAGATGTGAAAAAATGTGTTGTCATTTGATATTTTCGAAATATTGTCATTGTAACTTTGTTCGAGCTCGATTGTTGTTCAGCTCAATCTCGAGACCATGCTTTAAAATATCCACATCCCAAATGACATTCTATGTGTTGTAAAACTGAAAAATCTTTTTTGTTACTTTTAAACAAAAAACAGTAATTAATCCCCTTTAAATCTGTCATTTGTACACTGAAAAAAAAAAAGTCTTTATTTTACAGTATAATACTGGCAGATGGGATTGCGTGCCAGCGTACTACTGCTTATTTTACTGTTTATTACTGTTAATTTTACGGTAAATACTGGCAGCAGGGATGTCAGTATTATACTGTAAAATCAACACTTTTTTGGCAGGAAATTTTATAAATAATATAATAAATACTCCTAAATAAATTATTTTAAATGAAATGGTGCTGATATATATATTTAGCCAAAAAATTCGATTTGTTTGGACTTAATTCAATAAAGTATTTTTTATTTACTTTTCACAAACATTTCAAATACCTAGCGCAATAATTAGAATAACATTTATGCTTAACATGAAATTTCTGTATCAAGCTAAAGTAGAAAATTAGATTAAAGAAGAGTTCTTTCTCAGAATTTACAATGGATTATTTCAAGTTTAGAACAAAATCTTTTTCTTAAGAAGCTTTCTAAAACTCAAGTAATTAAAATTCTGGCGTTGAAGGAGTATAATATCTAGCGTATACTGAATTATTTATAAAAATACAAATTCTAAAGAAACAGGATCTTTACTGAATCGAGTTTGAATTTTCTGATTAACTAACAAAGTAGACGAGAAAGTATTGTCTTGCATATTCATTATTATTAACTTTTCTTATGCTATGTGATATGCGAAAACATATTGATAAGGATCTTGAAGAAAAATACATTAAAAGTTTCAAACAGAACTGCAAAACTTTATTTTCATCGATAATTTTATATTTAAATATAAAATTGTTAGTTTATAAAAATTGACTTGAAACAGTTGTGCTTTTATGAGAGATACTTTGTTTCGCACAAAATATTAATAAGCAATTTGTATTCGTAAATTATTGTTCTTTAACGTTTCAAATATCAAAACGATTTCTTCAAAATACAGTTTAGATTACCTTTTCATCTAAAAAATATCCCTTAATATATTTCTTTCTCCATTTTATTTTGGTAATTTGAACACATGTTTCATGGCATTTTTATTATGGTGTTAATATGTAAAGGAATTGAATTTGTTTTGAACAAGTTATTAGAGTTTCTTCAACTTTGCTTTTTGTTCCCTTCTAAGCGGTTATTGACATTTATTAATAAGTTATATGTTAAAAAAAGTAAATAAAAGTTCTATGAAATCGTGTTACATTAAAAAAATATTGAAAGACTACTTTATATTTTTGTCAGATTTTCTCTTTTTCTAAATGTGCAATTTGTTAAGCAAGGAAGAAAATTTTTGTAAAGTGCTAAACAATGTTGGCTTTTATGCTGTTAAGTGTTTTTGATTGTAAATAAACTATGAATATGTTTTTTTAAGGTAACAGCATGTAAAATAAAGCATTTTCGTTGGAAAGGATATTAAGTTTTTACTTTTTTGACTAAGTTTTAATTAAAATTAAAAGGACATCTAAGATTTATTATGTCCAATATTATTCCATATGGAGCTAAAACTAATGTAATTTCGTTTTAATGAAAGTGTAAGATTTTTAAGAATAAAAATGACAGATGCTGCATTTGTTATTATTTGAAAAACATTTGAAAAAAAAAAACTCCTCTAAAATCGGTAAGTTAAGTTTACAGTTTCGAAAGAAACTTCGTTTATATTTTGTTCCTATTCGAGTTAGTAAGAATTTTAACTCTAGGATAATTAGAAATTGAAGTACTACCTGCTATCAATGATATTATTGATGAACAAATCTATAATTTAACAGTTAAATGAATTCTGAGTCAATTTTCTACAAGGAATTAACGAATATTATTATCGTTTGCATTCTCTTAAAGCTAATGGAAAGTCATATAATACAAAAGAATCCTGATGTTAAAAAATAATATTCTGATATACCGAATGAGTCAGAAAAAAAATTAATAACTACGCAACTAATTTTTAATCTCTCACAAATAGTATATATCAAATTTCAGGCTAATCGGATGAATTTTGCGAGAGTTATCGCAGACAGGCAGACACCAAAATCCAATAGCAACTCAATACTAAGCCCTTTGACATTTAAGTAAACTTCGGGATCCAACCCGTGCTCCACAGTTTACAGAGCTTAGGTGAAAAACGTTTTTGTTTAACACTTTCCAACAAAGTTGAAAAGTGTTTATGAATTCGGTTTGTCTGTCTGTCTGTCTGTCCGTGCTCTAACTCATGTAAATGTGTTCAGATCGTCATGCAACTGATATATGTTATTGACGCTTACTGTGGCATGTTCGGTATTGAAAATTAAGTGTGTAGTACTTATAGGTTTTTTACAGGTACGCTCAAAAGAATTCCGTTACATTGCGGTCTATGGGGAAAAATCATTTGCGGTTTATTTTAATGATGTTACAGAATTTCAAACATATTGAAATTGATATATATCACTGAAATGCACTACAAGAGACTAATTATAGAATGTGGTGTGCATAGCACTTATAGTTCTTTTACAGGGATACTCAAAAGAATTCCGTTATATTACGGTCTATGAAGAAAAATCGTTTTCAGTTTATTTTAATAATGTTTCACTATTTCAAACATATTGAAATTGATATATATCACTAACGTGGATTACAACAGGCTTACTATAGAATATTGTGTATATAGCTTTCGTTGTTCATTTACAGGGACACAAAAGAATTTGGTTAAAGTACTGCTTATTAATAATAATTGCTGGGAATGCTTTTTCAGTTGCTGAACGCGTTTTTAAATTTAACTCATTTTTTGTCTATTACTTGGTGTGTATAAATTGTATAGATTGTATACAGGGCAGCACAAAAGTTCTCGAGTACATTTCCGTTTACTGTCGGAAATTGCAGAAGGGAAATTTTAAACTCTGCTACACGTTTCCTAACTGAACTAAAATTTAGCATTCTATTTAGTACATACATATACAAATCTATAGATCATATACAGGGCTGCACACAAGAGCTCGGATATTTTCCGAATATTTTGAGTAATTCCTGAAATTGGATTTTAAAATTATGTTATGCGTTTTCAAAATTCTTTAGTTATATATCATCTTGCCCCTTATGGTAAAGATTTGTAAAAT
Source organism: Maratus michaelseni (assembly GCA_963931845.1). Lineage (NCBI taxonomy): Eukaryota > Metazoa > Arthropoda > Arachnida > Araneae > Salticidae > Maratus > Maratus michaelseni. The sequence continues at coordinate 258,855,623 of OZ007589.1, read as the reverse complement.
TATTTTGGAAGTGTTGGGAAGTGTTACATATGCTTGACGGATTATTTTTCATTCTTGTTTAAAATTGAAAACTCTAATAGATTTTTACATTTTATGTGTTTTTTGATAGACCACTGACAACATCAAAAAGCATTTGTTGTTTGTACCTATTAGCCTCATGTCAGGAGCTAATAGCCGAAAAAATCGTCATAGATTTCACAACTTACAGCATCCTTTTCGATTTTGATAATTTGAGTGGTTTAAGCTTAGTTCAATTACATGTCTGTTAAATTTGAGTTTCATTTATATTATTTTAATATTTTACTTATTGATGAAGTTTTAATTTCGTTGTGGAATATTATCTGAAAACAAATTCCGAACTATTTATATTGTTTTAAGTGAAAACGTGTTAATCTTTCGTAATCAGATTGCACACCATACAGATAGATTAAAAAAAAATCATGCTTGAAAATTTTTATTAAAACCATAAATATTCAATAAGAGATACAGTTTCCAAACAATTTACAGTTGAAAGAACATTTTTTCTTTATTCGACGGTGTAAAAGACATTGTGCGATGATTAGAAGTTAAAACAATTACGGTAAAAGTGAAATTTATAGGTCAGTCGTTGCCACCGTCAATATGACGTCAGCGTTACTCACGGACATGTTTTGTTTCATAATATAGTTATCTCGTTATTGTTATATTATCTAAAAAAATATCACATGTCTAAGTATTATTAATGTAATTTTTGGTGCTGGATTTAAAAATCACAGTACAAATGTTGTAACACGTACCATTTTTGTTTAAATTTGACTTTTATGATATGTAAGCGGTGTTACAATGCTTATAGCAATCCCAACGTCTTATTTAAATTAAAATAAACATTTATTATTATTATTATTATTATTATTATTATTATTTACTAAAAGTTTTCTTATTCCACAAACAAAATTTATGTAGTGTTACCCATCTAATTAGAAAATTTATTTCACATATTTCGGAGTGAAAATTGTGGATCAGGAAAGATCATGAGCTCCACATAAAGTTTGTTATGTTTGTATATAGGTTTAATAATGCTGTCCAAGGCAAAAAATCATTCAGATTTGATATTCCATTGATATGAAGGAGCCTTAAGTACCATAAAGTTGATTGTCTATTTTAGTCATGCGATGTTAGTGTTTATAAGTCTAAAAAAAAAACGAAAGCCTTCATGTACCCAAATCTACCCAAATATAACACTTATTCCACAAGAATTAAAAGATCTTAAAACACCATCAAAAACTTTTAAATGCACTAGGCCTTTCGAAAGATCTGAGTCTTTCTCCGTCAGGTACAAAAAAGACTTGCTTCTAGTATGAAAGCAGCAGCAAGACTTCTCAGTCTTGCTGCTGCTTTCATAGTAGAAGCATGTCTTTTTTGGATCTGACGAAGAAAGACTCAGATCTTTCGAAAGGTCTAGTGCATTTAAAAGTTTTTGATGGTGTTTTAAGAAGATTTTTTAGTTCTTATTGTTTCACACAAGTTTCAACTTATTTTCTTTTATTCCACATGGTCCACAAATCTCTTAACCTATTTTACAAAACTTTTTAAGACTCACCTGATTTTGGTTCAGACAATGCTGATGCTGGTGATTTTCTGTGTAACATAGGCAATGATAGCTCTCAACTATTCAAACAATCTAATTTAATCAAAGATTTGGAATTTCTAAGAGATCTAATGAAATTTTATGTTCCAGGCTGAAAGAAATATACTTGTTAGTTCCTAAAATATCTACTACTGTGTATAGACTTGGAGTTTATTTCGTAATTTCTAAGAGATAGTAACCAAGTTACTGAAAGGATATTAATAGATTGATGCGCAAGTTTGGTGTTAAGTATAAAGACCAGGAATAGAGATTTATTTTATTATATTGAAAGAAGACTTAAAAACTTATTTTTTCTATAATTGAAACTAACACATGTACCTATTACATCAGGACCAGTAGAATGTATGATTGCCGATTATTGTTGAATATTTAATTGCGAAAATTCAGATTCATTACATAGCAGAAAAATCAGACAACGAAGCTTTACAAGCAAAAGAAAACCTATAAGATCTTTGAATGAGAAAATTTTTTTATTTCAATGCATTCTATATGTATACGTATATCTATGTATAAATTTTCAAATAAAATTGCTTTACCAACCGTTTTATTGTTAACAGTAAAAATAGGATAGTAACAACATTTTTCCTATCTAGCCTGCTTATATAAAAGCTGTTCAAGAAGATACATAAGAAAAAATTAAAAATGCTTTCTGTACTCTGCTTTATGTTTAAGTTAAGCTAGGTAAGGTATGCATAGCAATTCTCATTAGAAGTTATATATGCATAATATTGATTATGATATATGTTCAATCGACTCTCTTTAATTAAAACTGATATAATTAGAAAGATTAGCTTGATTACTTAGATCGAACCTGCACATAGTAGCGTGAAAAAAGTCATGGTTAAACAGGATTTTAACTATAGTTATTTTATTAATTAATAACAAATTACAGCAATTATTTGTTTTAATAAAGGACAAAAATTAAGTATTTTCATAATTGCGTAAAAACAAACAAAACCTAAGTTAATGGGTTTCTAAAAGTGACGAATATAGAATTATATTACTGACAATTTTTTAATTTTTTATCTACTTCTGGAACACTTAAATTATGAATTAAAAAAAAAAAAATATCATTCCTGTTCTTTGATATTATTTATTGTGTTGTACTGCCTTGATTTTGTTCAGTAAGTAAGTTTTGGTTCTTTCAAATTATGAATAATTTTAGATCATTTTAAGTGTTCCTTTGGGGTTTAAATTAAGCAGAGTCCTGTGTATAAAAAATATTATGTAATCCTAATAATAGTTTACGTTTGTCGGTAATTGTACATATCTAATTTGCTTAAATTACACAGGGGAACAAAGACAATATTTTTTTTCTGAGGCATTACATTCTTCTGGTGATTTAATACATACAAAAGCTTATAATTATGCAGAACTGCCAAGTCTCCGGCTTTTTGGATACTAGTAATTTAGTACAGAAAATGTTGTTTTATTGAATCGGAGCAATTTGCGATTTAAAAGAACAACATTTTCTCAAAAAAATTACTGGTGTTCAAAAAGCCGGAGACTTGGCAACTCTGATTATGGAATATAAAGTAGTTAGTTGGGATGACTCTGGTTGTTGCAATAATTCTTTTTTAAGGTGCACTTTTTACACAGTCATTTCGACAGATTTCCTGAAAACTTGGGTGATTATAGTGAAGAGCAGGATGAACAGTTTCATCGAGATTTTTTTTAAATTTTTACTTTAAATATTTAAAAAAAATGTAGTTAAAATTTTTAAAAATGCTGAATCATAATTAAAGCTTATATATTTCTGTTTAATTAATAAAAGAAAATGAAATTTGACGAATAATATTTCGAGTTATAACGATTTTAAATTACCCCACTTTTTATTTTATTAAAAAAATTTAAAAACTTTATGAGATGTTTTATAATTTGATTTTGTTTACAAATTATATGGTCAACCATCACAAAAAACCCCTCAAAATTATAATTCCGTAAAAGAAAATGTTTTAAAAATGTGTCTCAGACCACCTTAAGGAATTCATACAGGGTTATTTCAGCAAGTTTATAGCCTTCAGATTACACAGGGGAGCGAAAGAATATTTCTGCGACATTACACCTCTTTGGTGATTTTGATACATACAAAAGTTTATAATTATGGACTATAATATAGTTAGATGGCTTTGGTTCTTACAGGGTTGGAAAGGTGATTTTGGAGACAGTCATTTAGCCAGATTTCCTAAAACTTTTATTATATGTGATTATAGTGAAGAACACGGTGAACAGTTCCACCAAGATATCAAAATAATGGAGCGAATGTACCAAAGACGTAGGAATCGCCACATGATGGCCGACTACTGTTGGACCTTGAAAAAAGATTTTCCTGAAGAGAAACATTCTAGAAAATCACACACGAAAGGGTTTTAACAGTAAGTTAAATTTATATTTCTGTTTTGCAATACCTATCACACTCAAAATACAATGTTAAAAAATATGTAAAAAAAAATTCGTCATATTAATGTTACTTTTTTGTACTTGTGCTATTATCGATTGTTGGCTTCATTTAAAAAACGAGAGCCAATCCAGAAAAATTGCTATTATTTTCGTATTTAGCAGACCAAAATTACTCAATATCCATTGTCCACCTCCGCGCCGCAAAATCATTGTTCCCCGGTGTTATAAATAACATTCAAAGAGAAGTTTTCTAGTAACTGTGTCGATATATATACAGGGTGTATCACAAAGGACCCCTAACTTTAAAAATCAATAACCCGGAAACGGTGATAGATAGAAACATGAAACCAGTGGTATGTTTTTAAAAAAATCGTAAGAATCTTATACGTAAATCTCAAAATTTAGTTAAAAATAGCACCGATAAATGGCGCTGCGAGCGTTAAGAGTCCTAAATAGAGTTCAGAAGCATAGAAAGACTAGTCGTCGAAGATTTCGTCATTGAAATCTGACCGCTACTAGCGTATAGTGAAAATAATTCCGAAAGTGGTGTATACCGTGGAGGAACGTGTGTTTATTGTGTTGGAGTACCACCGATTAAATCAGAGTCCTAATGCCACAAGGAGAAGTTTTCAAACGCGATTTCAAGTCGCAAAAGGCCCAGATAGGAAAACAATTCGTGAGCTTTTCAAAAAAATTCAACAGGCAGGCAACGTGGCCGATGCGAATTATTTTCACTATACGAAAATAGCAGTCAGATTTCAATGGCAAAAACTACGACTGCTACTCTTTCTATGCTTCTGAACTCTCTTTAGAAGGATTCTTAACGCTCTCAGCGCCATCTATCGGTGCTATTTTTAACTAATTTTTGAGATTTACGTATAAGATTCTTACGATTTTTTTAATAAACATACCACTGGTTTCATGTTTCTATCTATCACCGCTTCCGGGTTATTGATTTTTAAAGTTAGGGGTCCTTTGTGAAACACCCTGTATCTACCCTATATATAAAATCCGAATGAAAGCCAAATTTAATTTTTAAATTAAATTTTTTAAAAAATGTTATGAGAAGTTTTATGCTTTTGATTTTGTTTACAAATTATATGGTTAACCATCACAAAATAACTCAAAATTCTAATTCAGTAAATGAAAATGTTTTTAAAATGTTTCTCAGACCACCTTAAGGAATTCATACAGGATTATTTCAGCAAGTTTATAGCCTTCAGATTACACAGGGGAATAAAAAAATATTTCTGGGACATTACACCTCTTTGTTGATTTTGATACATACTACAAAAGTTTATAATTATGGAATATAATATAGTTAGTTGTAATGGCTTTGGTTCTTGCAGGGTTGGAAAGGTGATTTTGGACATAGTCATTCAGACAGATTTCCTGAAAACTTGTGTGATTATAGAGAAGAGCAAGGTGAACAGTTCCACCAAGATATCAGAATAATGAAGAAAGGTACCAAAGACGTCGGGATCGCCACATGATGGCCGACTACTGTTTGACTTTACAAAGAGATTATCCTGAAGAGAAACATTCTAGAAAAATCACACAGGAAAGGGTTTTAATAGTAATGTTAAATCTATATTTCTGTTTTGCAATACTTATCACACTCAAAATACAGTGTTACAGAATATGTAAAGAAGAATAAAATAAATCTTTATATCTTTAAGGTTACTGTTTTGTACTTGTGCTATTATCGATTGTTGAAGAGCCAATCCAGAAAAATTGCTGTTATTTTCGTATTTAGCAGACCAAAATTACTCAAATTCGGTTGTCCATCTCCGTGCCGCAAAATCACTGTTCCCCGGTGTGTTATCAATAACATTCGAAAAGAAGTTTTCTAATAACTGTGTCTATATATAGCTACCCTATATATAAAATCTGAATGAAACAATTTTATTAAACGAATTTGTGAAACGATTTTATGAAACGACTGATTAAAGGAATGTATGTTAAATGTGGGGTTTGTAGAACACTGATGGTAATGTAATTTTAGTATGTTGTTACGGTCATGTACAGCATGTTTTTTCTGGAAGAAGGTGTATATAGAATTTATAGTTATTGTACAGGGACACACAAAAGAATTTGATTACACTACCGTCTATAGGCAGTAATTATGCATTTTAGAGACATTATATTATTTGAAACTCTACGAGATAAATATATTTTACTAAGACTTACTGCGGCAAGTTCTCCATTGAAAATATGAGATCTAGCATTTATAGCTCTCTCACAGGGAACACAAAACAATACAGATGCATAACACTTTATCGCCATTATTATTGGAATAGCTATTTTCTATCACGTTAATTAACTTATGAACTTATGACGCTTCATGTATATCTATGTGCATAACCTTGTCTTCAACCAGCTTTTCGAACACATTTTAAACTCCTTTTCCACAAATGAATTTCGTTCAAATCTTCAGAAAAATCTTTCGCCATTGTCAAATAAATATGTATTGAGAAAAGAAAATCTCATTAAGTCTTTTTACGTTGCTAGCGCTTCTAGTGGGAAATTTCACAACTAAAATTAAAAAGTGCATTTTTTGTTTTCTTTTCTCATATAGCAACAATACTCTAAGTTAAAATTAGATAGGGTAATTTAAACTCAACTTTCTTTTACGGCGATAACATCCACTAGCGAGGAATATATCAACCAAATATTTATAAAAGTGTTTTTTTTTTTATGTTTCACTGTGGGATAGCCGTATTCAAGATAAAAATAAGTAATACTCCACACAGTTTATTCTTGAGTTTAAACTGCGTCGCGTATAGCGTCGCTTGGGAGGAAATAGGGTTACAAAATTTAAGTAAAATTGACTTTTTTATGTTTCAGTGTATGATAGCTGTATTGAAAGTAGGTGACACAGACAAAGAACTTATAATCGTATAGCATACATTTCTTTGGCACAAATTCAACAAAATTTTCTTTTGTGTTTACAGCGTTCCCTTCGGGAAATCGGGTAACAACAGTTATATAAAATTGATTTTTGTATGATTTTTTAAATAAATATCTGTCTCGTTGAAATTATTTGTTTTGATAAAAAAATTCACATAATAGTTTTTTTTTTAAACGCTAGAAGCATTTCTAGTGGGCAATTACATAACTACAATTTTAAAACGGATTTTTTTATGTTTTCTCATTTAACAACCATACTCCAAGGTAAAATTAGTTACAACGGGTTAATCAAAATTTAATAAGCAACCTTTATGCAGTTTATGCTTACTCCGATTTAACATTCATCTTTCAAGAGACCCTTTGCAATCCTTAAATCGAATTTGGACTACATATGCAACGCATCGCCAGTGTTAATTAAATGAAATAGATAAATATGAATTATTTTGTATCGTACAATTTTCTACAATAGCTTATACTTCGCAACGGTCCGCGAAAATTTGAAATCGATACCTTGTTTTGGTAAATTCTGTTTCTGAAGTCAATAAAAACAGTGTATGTTCGCATGTGCGTAATTGTGTATGAACTAGACATCGAAATACACAAAAACGAATGTTTAATCTGAAGAGTCTTTCATGCGAAACGAAATATCTAGTTTTGAATATAGCATCAAACATTTTATTTTAAGGAAGTAGTTATTGTTCTGTGAAAAGATTCTCGGAGCAATTTCATAACAGTCAATTCAAATGCACCCTTTTCAATTGATGAAAAGATTTTTATACAATCGTGTGGAGGATATTAAAGAAATTTCAAAGCTTTTTGAACAGGTGAACAGTTTAGGCATTTTATGAACTTCATAGTTGACGCCAACTTTATGCTCTATCGGGGAGTAGCTGTATTTCTAAAACTTAAGGAGCCATAAGACAGAAAAAAAAAACGGTATTTTAAACATTCTTAAGAGTTAGTATAATATTAAATATAAATAAATATAGAAAAGCGTTTAGGATAGAATTAAAGATGAGAAATATAATTAAATTAAAAAAGCCAATACAGTAATTATTTTTAAAAAAAGGAAAAAAATTGAAATGGCAAAATGTTACTTCTTCAAAACAGTTCAGATGAAAATTTCAAAGCTTCAAATTGAAAATTACGTTCAATTATGGATTTTTTAATAGGTTATTTCTGGCGGTAACTTAGAATTACTCTGATTTAAGACAATAAAGTGAATGAATATTATTATCGAGTATTGCATCAAAAAGCTATTTTACATTGAAAGACTTAATTGACCGATAAAATTATTTTATCTCACATTGAAAGGAGCTTTAGAAGAAAGTTTTTCATTAGGCTTTTAGTGGTTATTAGGTATGTGATTAAACACTTGAATTTTAAAACTGATTTCTTTCAATTTAATGCTTTTTTTCTGCAATAGAATTCTAAAAAGATTAATGGAAAATGTTTCGATTTTAATTTATTCTTTCATCACTAGAGGGTTTATACAGAATGTGTCAAATTCAAAATTATTTGCCTGAATAGGATAAATTTTCTATTTAAAATAAGGAATAAAAATAATTTTTCAATTTATGTATTATTTACTCTGTATGCATAAAGCTGTCATTGCATTTATACATAATCAAACATGTAAAAAATAATATTTATAATAAATGTTATTTATTTGAAAGTTTCTGCTTAGTAAAGTGAATCATTTTACTAATTACCATGAATAAAAGCTTTCGTGTCCTACTTAATTATTTAAATATATATAAATTATGGAAAAGCTGTATCGTAATTAAAACATAGATAAAATTATTGAGTTTTAACGCAGTGAAGAAATAATTTGTAAATTTTATTAGAATTTATTTATCAAAAGCACTCGAAAGATTTATTTGACTTGAAACTCATATTTTATAAGCTATCACTGATTAATTTGTGTCATTGGGTTGTATTTTAAAAACATACACACAAAAAAAAATTAATGCCCAGTTATCATCATCTATTCACGCCCATTCACATACATCACATTCTTCTATATTATTGTAAAATATTAAATTAAAAAGAGCCATTAGACACTGACAGTTATGAATATAAAGTAAAGTATATTTACTTCAGTGTAACGTGGGGTTATAGCGATAGTTTGTGTTCTATTCAGAGTATAGCCAAAGGCTATCCCATATTGGATATTCAAAGCCAAAATTGGACCAACATTTATATTTATTGAATATTATATACGTGAAAAAATAAGCGAACTAAATTTACGTATTTAATATTAAATATGAATTTCAATGCTGAAAATTAATTGAAAAGTTGAATAAAGTTACACATTTATATTTATATTAACACTCTTCAAAGATAAAGTTTAGTGCATTTCTAAACAATAACCTGAGATACAATTATATTGTTCATCACAAAAGCATACCATAGAAGTGGCTTCTTTAGTGTGATGTTTGGGCAGAAATTGACCTATCTTAGAAAATTAGTTACATATGAATAAAACTCTTCGCAAGAGTCGAGGGAATTTTTGTAATTTTGCTGATTCGTATAGCGGTGGTGATTATAGAAACACCAAATTTTGCATTGTGCTATTTTTATTTTTGTTTTGAAGAAAGTATTTTTATTTGAATTATTTCTATAACTCATAAATAAAATTTCCTGTCAATTATATAAATAAAAAAAATATTAAAAAACCATAAAATAAAAAAAGTAATATGATGCAAATACAGCTTTTCAAATTCTTTTGTTAATGCGTCTGTGCCTAAGACATATCTCAGGTTAATGAAGGCAATATCGCTTATCCAATCATCTTCTATTTGCAACTAATGTTATAGAAATCGCTTAATGCGTACGATTCAGCGGATAATGCGGACAAAATTTTCACAAATTGACCGGATAGAATCGGAACTAATTTTGTACATTATTTCTCCAAAAGAAGCTTTGGGGGTAACTATGGTTATTGAGATATTAAAAAATTGCCAGTGACAATGGTGAAAAGAAAGGAAGCATTTTGCAACCAAAAACATTAGATGTTCAAAAATTGCTAACGGTTGTTCGCCAATATTGCCAATCAAATTGTGATGTAATACATCAAATTTTCGATTGTGTTCAAAAACTTTAAAAATGATGTAGTAAAAAGAGCATGTCTTCAACTATCGCACAGATCAGTGAAAAATTACTTCACTGATCTTACTTCACTGTTTTACTTCAGTTAAAGTTAAGTTGCTTGAAGTACGACAATTCCTTTGCAAACTTTGTTTATCTTGAGTAATTTACTCTTTTGTAATTTACTCTTGATATGTACAATGTATAGACAATACTATTTTTCGAACAAAGATTTTGAGATGACGAAAGGCAGACGGCTAGAGACTTTATATAAACAAAACTTTATGACTCCGGAACATTCAAGACAGAGTAATTTATTTTAAAATCATTTACTAATATTTATACTAAAATTACACAAATTAAATACATATACTTTCAGTAATGGATATTAATATACAAAATTAGTCTTTTTACTAACTTGATTAGGGGATGAAATATAAAATATTAAAAACCAAATTACGCTGAAATTGCGCACATTTAGCGTTGACGTATAGAGAAGCAGATCTTCATAGCAGCGATGAAAGCCAAAATTGAATCATCACATTTTTAATTAGAAAAATCTGAAAATTTTAATATGAGACTCAATAGATCTCAATGTTACTTAAAAGGTGACTTATAAAAACATAAAACATAAAAAAAATGTTAAAAGTTTTTTAAAAATTCCTCCAAACACTTTCGGTTGGAGGATTTTTTAAACATCTTTTAAGATATTTTTATGTTTTAAATGTTACCTTTTAAGTAACATTGAAATCTATTGAGTCTCATATTAATATTTTATGAATGACTTAAGGTGAATATGGGTATTTAGAAAAATCTTAGGTATTAATTTTAATGTAATTCTTCCTTATAGATGCCCAAATACAATTATCACGCATTGCGTGAAAAAAACTATTATCATCAGCACTTGTTGGGCAATATATAACAAAATTTAACCAGCCCCAATTTATGTCAATGTTCAACTAAATATGAAATTTCTTGATATTCTTTGTATTGGTTCTTTAGATATAGTGCCCACAAATTTTGTGTACTACACAAACAGGCGCCATATAGACATCTGTTCAAAAATAGTTTTTCAACCAAATCATTTTCAGGGCATCAAAAAATGCCTAAATCCATCTAAAACAGGAAATGGAAAACTTTTAGGAAGTCAATACTTTTTATTTATAAATACTGAAGAAAGTAAAAATTCCATTTTTAAGTATTTCAATTAACTAGTGTAGCAATTTAAAAGAATAGTCAAGTTCAATTCAAATTATCTTTGTAAGAATTCTTGTAAACATTCTTTCTTCAAACATTTCGAGATTATGAGAAATAGCACTTTTTAAAATAGTTTTGGGAATAAGTTAAAAGTAATTAATAAAACATTGCTACCAGTGTGCAGATAACAACAAAATTTTATTTAATAAAATTTTATTTAAATTATATGGCAACTAGTACATAAATCTCATGAACAAACATAGTATAGAAAAATAATCAATTACTCTAGTATATAAGAAATAGTTTATCATTATTACATTTTTACGGTAGTAAGTTGTACAACATTTGAACATCAAAACATTAAAATAAATTTACCTAACATGAAACTCATTATTCATAGACGATTAATGATATGTTTTATTCACTGGCTTGTAGTATATGAAAACAAAATTCTACTTTTAAATATTTCAATTAACTAGTACAATAATTAATATGCTATTTACATCTCATACTAAATTAGCATCTCAAACTGAAGGAAAAATAATAGTTCGCGAAAAGAATTAACATTAATTTATAAGAATTTGTTAAGGTTGGATTCAAAAAACTTTTTCTAAGTATTAAAATACTGTGATAATTTAAATTCTGGATTTGAAAGTATATCATATATAGCAAATTCTTAATTGTTTCTGAAATGTTTAAAAAAAAATTCTTGTATAAACTAAGAAAGCAGCTACAAGTGTTGTATTGCAAGTTGAATATTAAATACTATCTTAGTCTCTTGATAAATATTATATTGTATCATACTATAAAAATTCATATGCAAAGTCAAATTTGAAAAGTTTTAATTTGGACTGCAACATTTTACTTTCGAATTCACGTATGCATAGTAAAAAAAGACAAAAGTTTCTTAATCTATGAAAATATAATATGACCACGAACGAAAATACCTGGTGGTTATAATATAAGTATCTCTATTTGGAGCTGTCTGTAGCTTGAAGGAATAACGGGAATTAAACCAAAATCGGTACACTTACTATTCGAGAAGGGGGAAGAAGAATGGAACAATAATAAAAAAATAATTGCAATAATCGTCTACACATGGCGCTTTCTAATGTGAAATGTAATGTGTAATATTGTGTACCGTGGATGCGTCGCAAACCTCAATGAATTTACCGCATATCACAGCATGTGCGAAACATCACTCCTGATGGGTTACATTCCGCAGTTGAGCACGTCGTGCACCGCCTGGATTGTGTCCTCCAGTACAATGGCCATGTGGAACCTGAACTCGATCGGCATCGCCATGCGAAAGCGTAGCCATATTCGCTGTGACATTTTACAATAAATTAGGTGTGCCATCCGGCTTGACACCTCAATTCTTTGTTCTTGTATTACACATTACATTTCACACTCAGTAGCGCTATCTGTCGGTGATTATTGCATTTTTTTTATTGTTCCATTCTTCTTCCACCTTCTCGAATAGTAAGTGTACCGATTTTGGTTTTATTGGGGTTATTCCTTCGAACTACAGACAGCTCCAAATAGAGATACTTATATTATAACCACCCTGTATACAATAACCTCTTCCGAGTTGCCCACGATTCTGACAAGCGTTCTTTATATTTAGAAACACCAGAAATGAAAATATTTTTGTGATTTAAAAAAAAGCATTTATAAAAATAAAGTTTATTTTGCTGCTACTGATTTTCGGAAATGTTTCCGGTTTACATTTTAAAATGTATTAATCAGTTTTCTCAACCCGGAATAGAGTTTTCCGAATTCTACTAATTCTTAGTTAACATTTATATGTTCAAAAACATGTATTACAGACAAACATGGTAAATCAACAGCATTAACATTAAAATTAATATTATTTAAAAAAAAATGTATTACAGACAAACATGATAAATTAACAGCATTAACATTAACATAAATAGTAAAATTATGTTACTCTTATTATATATATATATATATTTATAATCTTATACTCTTATATTATTTTGTTACTCTTGCATACATGAATTCAATTATGCAGCTGAAAATGTTTAATTGATAATTGATAGCATCCTAAAAAACGACCTTTAAGTTTGAGAAAACGTACTCAGTCATTCAGGACTCAGTCATTTGAAACCAATTTTTGAGTTGAACAAATTTGAAATGTTATGATATTCTCTGGTATCGACACCAACAAATAGTTGAAAAAGTTCATAATTCACAAAATAACGAACGTTTTTAAAAAGGCTTTATTTTTAAGTTTAGTATACTATCAAAAATAATTACTAATTAAAAGTGATACATATTTTAGTATAAGCTCCAACAAAAATAACTTTTTTAAACAAAAATCTAAAGTGACTTCACTCGACCTTTTGGACACTGGTTTACGTGTCCAGAAATTAAAAAAAAAGATATTTCTATTTATACATTTGTGATTTAATGGAATCGGCTGGATTCAAACTTAAAACCATCCGATTTGAAACGGGAAACGTTACCTCTGCGCTACTAACGCTAGACTGAATCTCCGCAATAGTTATCACTTATACTCTGACACATTTCCTTGGTGATTTTCCATATATAATCGGTCTCAAAACGGTTTTAAAATTGTTTAAACTTGAATTAGGTACCTAATCCATCGGGCGATATTTACGAAAATCTGTGCACTTTTGTGACAGTAATGTATAACATATTCATCAAACGAGAGCTTAATCGGAAGTACGATTTGGGAGTTATAGAGTTTATTCACACACACATAGTTAAAAATCATGATTACAATACTTTTTTTACGCTGTGTTCGAAAAATACGAGGCGTGTTATTTAAGTAAGTACCGTTTCGATCTAAAAAATTTAATTCCATTTAAAAAAAAATAATTTTATATGAAAGCCTCAACCTTAATCTACTTTTCAACGTAATTTCACTGTTATAAATTTGCAGCAAACTGTCCAGTTATTCGACCGTTTTTATAGAAAAGGGTTCCTTTACCGTAATTTTACTCTATTCTGACCATAATATGGGCAATAATATGGTCATAATAAAGTTAAATTACGGTTATGTAACCGTTTCCTATAAAAACGTTTGAATGACTGGACAATTTGCTGCAAATTTTAAACAGTGTATATTAAGGTACTTATCGTATCGTACCACCAGCTTTTGTATCCCATCCTTTTAGAAATCTGCCACCTGCTGTGCTAGTCGCTGCATCTCTGACATTTTGATGTCGTTATCGTCGTTGTAAAGCAGATTCGCAAAGGTACTTTTTTAAGTGCAAGAATAAGTGGTAGTCATTTGGCGCTAGGCCAGTGTTAAACCCAGAGCCAGGATCTCATTGCGTCATATGCTTGGGAAAAAATTTGTCACCCTTCTTATAGTACTAAGAGTGCCAAGTGCCTACAACATTTTCCTGCACATAAAGAAGCATGTTGTTAGTCAGCACTAAAACTCCCCTAGTGAGCGCTATAACAACGATGACGACGTCAAAACGATAATGATGCCGTGGCTATCACAGCAGGCGGCACATTTCTACGAGGATGGGATACAAAAGTTTGTCGTACAATACAATAAGTGCCTTAATATAAGAGGAAATTATGTTGAAAAGTATATTAAAGTCCAAACTTTCATGTAAAAATAAAATTATTAAATAAAATGGCCTTGTGTTTTTTTAATATTAAAACAGTACTTACATAAAAAAACACGACTCGTAAAAAACGGCGATCGACCGAGTAGTTCCATAGGAAAGTGACTGCCCAATTTTAAAACACCTGGATATACTCTCCGTCATATGAAGTAAAATTTCAAATATTTTGTTTGAAAAATATAGTCCATAACTTTGATAAATATAGTGCAAAAACCTCTGATTTAATATCCTTATTGCAGTTAAAGGGAAAAAATTCCCAACAAACATGATTTGTTTTGGCCAAAGATAATAAACCTCTCCTTAAACATACTTACGTATCTGAAATTCTTCTCTTCTATAAAGTGCTAATATATAATTTGTTTTACGAAATTATGTATCTTGATTTTCAAAATATATCTAAAAGTTCTGAAATGCTTATACAAATTTTTAAAAAATGCTATCTTTTGAAACAAATTCTTTATTTCTCACCATAAGTTTAAATTTAAAGTACAGATCTTGATATGCAACAACAACAATAAAATATTTCTATTTTCAAATATTTTATTTAACTAATACAGGTATTACTGCATTACTTATACCACATTAAGTAGCATAAATGTTGTACTGTAAGTTCAAGATTAAACACGTTTTTACTATTTCATAAATAGTAGACAGCAGTATTATATTATAAACTTCTCATGCAAAGTAAAATCTGAAACATTTTAAAGTGTACTGCAAAACTTTACTTTCATGTTCAAACTTAAATTAAGGCTTAATATTGTTTGCGTTTCAAAAATACCTTAAACATATATTTACGCATCTGAAATGCTTTATTTTCTAGAAACTGTTAATATATAATATGTATACCGAAATTTTTGTATGTGGACTTTCAAGATATTCAAAAATTCCAGAATGTTTTAATAAATTTTCGAAAAAGGTTCTGAAAGAATGTCTCTTCTATCAAATTCATTCTTTTTTAGCCTGAGCTTAAATTTAAAGAGCAGATCCTTATATGCAACAACAATAATAAAAATTTTCTATTTTCAAATATTTAAATTTACAAATACAGCAATTCCTTTGCTAATTATACCACACATTAACTAAACATACCACAAATAAAATTTTCGTTTTAAGTTAAAGTAAATAAATAAGTGTAAGAGAGATATCATTAATCTAAATGATTAGTCAAAGTTAAATATAAAATTACTTTGGAAGAAGTCTTGAAAAATTCTGTTTCTAGAAAACTGGATTTTACGAGAAAGTGGATTTTTTAAAAATAGTTTAGAAGTTTGAGATTAAGTAAGAATTAGTAAAAGTGTTGTATTGTAAGTTCAATATTGAACACGTCTCTACTCTTTTGATAAAAATTATATTCTAGTTCACATTATAAAAATTCCTATGCAAAATAAAACATTAAATGTTTTAACCTGAATTTAATATATTCCAACGAAAATATTTTAGGTGGTGGTTATTGTAAAAGTTTATTTTTATGTTCAAACTTGAATTCAGGCATAATATTGTTTGCTTTTCATAAATGACTTCTATATATTCACGTATCTGAAATGCTTATTTTTTTCTATAAAATGTTAATATACGATTTGTATTAAAACTCTAGATTCGTTAATATACATTAATATTTAATAAGTAGGATATGTTAGATGTTTTTCTTTCCGCTCAAATTTAATCTAGAAAAATATATACAGCGTTAGATATCAACAACGTTTTTTTAAAAATAGGTAAACAAGAAAGAAAAGACAACCTTATATACGTAAATAAGCTAGAGTGTTTGGAGAAAAGAAGCAATTATTAAATCAGTTTTATTTTAAATATTCATCAAAATCCTACGTACATTACACAACTTATGTGTTCGTAAATTACAAAAAAAGCATTTAGTACCACCACATTTTATGATTTTAAGAACAGTAATCGAGATATCAAGTATCATCATACTGTCTGTAAGATCAGTACACATCTACATCAGTCGTTAATATGTCAGTATAATTGTACAGTGTATGTTTAAGAATGGTTCTTCTTACAAATATTGCCATAATTCTATAACCAAACACTACATAAAGATCTAGGACATACTAAAATTTTCCTTTCTAAATAACGTAACTAACAAAGGAAGTACCTATAAAGTTTGCTCAGTAGTAATTATAAACCTTTTCCATGATCATGGTTTAATACATACAATAAATATAACACCCTTTTTTGAACAAATGTATGTAATAGTAATTAATGGTAAATCTTGTATAATACTAATCTACAACGAAACTATCGCTATTAGAGTAATTTTGTGATGATCGAGGTGCGTTTATCATATAAATAATACGACTTTTTTCTGGTTAATCAAATCAATAAGCAAGTTTGTCGCTTTGTAAAGTATGTTGATATAGAAAAAAAGATATAATGTGTGAAAACTTTCAATCAACTATTGAGCAACATTTAGTTATTTTACTGATTTATCAATAAATAACATAATGAATTGTTTTCGTTTAGATGGAATGCATAATGAACCACAAATATGAAGATGATGATATTTTAAAATCAATTAGTGTAATAAAGGAATAAAACTGGAAAAAAATAATATATATCACTCATGTAAGCAGAAGATAAAATTTAAAATTTCTACAACTGTCGATGTCATCAAACAACAGATAGCGCCTTATTCACATTATTTGCATTAGGCACACTTCCATTACGCTTTATACTAGTGGTTCCCAACGTGGGCACACTTTGACTTTTAACCGTTTTTATCCTGACGGCACTTATAAGTACCACTTTAATAAAACACCTATATATTCGTAATACGACCGTTTTTCCTAACGGTATTCACAATGGCACAAAGAGTGTATTTCTGACAGCAGGCAGGAGATGGCAAATTCAAGCACATATCCTCTTTCTTTGCATTGTAGGGATTTTACATTTGCCACGCTACATTCGAAATCCATTTTGCAATAGAATTGACATGCATGTTGTTCTTCATTTGAGTAATTTTAGTGGTTTATTACCGGTTATTTAGTACTATTATTTTCTGATGTTTTCTATACTCTACAGGTGAAAATTTCCTATATTTTATTTGAAGTTTACTATTTGAAATTTACTATTTTATTTTACATCATAGGGTAAAAAAATTATGGTGGTTACAGTTGCAAAATTAACCACTAAAACACTATAAAAATTATTTTCCTCTTTCCTATGTTTATTCTGCACCAAAACTTACCCAATGATGCAAAAATACAATTATAAAAAGTAGCTGGAAAATTAATTTAGGATATAAAGGGTTAATGGGGTAATTCCAAATTTGTTACTAACCCAATTTTTTTTTCCTTTTCTTGTATTTTTTGGAAAAGTCATGTTGTAGACTAAACATAAAAGTAATGCATGCAAAATTAAAAAATAAAATTTAAAAGAAAATATGTTTTATTAAATTTTAAAGAAGTCCCCAATCAAAAGTTTTAAATCTAATAAAACCAGAAGAATTATTATATGAATAATCTTAAAAAAATTAAATACCCTTCTCAATATTAAAAAATTTTACAACTTTTCTGATTAATAAGGTATTTTGTAAAGTTTCTGAAAAACTGTAGATTAAACTTTTGACTTATTAAATAAGCCTTGGAATTCTATTCGTTGTGCTATATGTCACATGAAAAAATATTACAGGTGGAATTACTTAAAGGTACATATCTGAAACTAGCTGTCTTGAAATATTTAATCTAAACAATATTTCAAATAGCTAAACGAGGTACAATCAACTTTATAAAATTAATAAATCTCACGTTGGTATTAGAAAATGAAATAGGTAAATCGTAAATTTCTATGGCTATAGTGCAGGTACACTACACAATAAATAAATATAAACCTTGACATATACATTTTAAATTTTAAAATAAGGTAATACACGCAAGTCGACTGACGATGATGGAGAAAGGAAAGTTCGCTAACAGATAAATGTGTTCTGATGGGAAAAATAACTACTTAAAATCGATAAACATAAGAATACTGAAATACTTTTTGTGTATTGTGTTATCCACAGAGAAAAAAAATAGTATCCAAAACTTTTGCACCAACTCTTAACCCTTAATTGCATAGCGATGTAAATTTCCATCACTGTTTATTTAACTTTTAATAAATAAATCAACTTCTTCGCTACCACTATATTTATATAGAAATATTAATCTAGTAAATTTCCTGTGAACTATGTTGCTGAACAAAGTTAAAAATCTATCTTAAAATTTCTGGCGTCTAATATTTAATATATGTATAAAAAAACACAATTGTAAAAGAAAAACTCATGCAAAGAAGGGTTAATGTGTTATTAAAATCAATTATAAAATGTGTTACTAAAATCAATTCTAAAATGTGTCAATGCTATTAATTTTAATAACAAATGTGAGAGTCTTTTGAAGATATTTTCTGAAGATGAAAATACAGATGATATCATTGAGGTTAGATGACAAGAAACAACCTGTTTTATAACTTAAAAAATGTGAAAGGGTTAGTTATTTTAAAGCTCTGCTGGGCTCCCTTCTTATGAATATAGTTCATTTTTAAATTATATGAGATATATGATACAGGGAGGGTGGGAAGGGGGCATCGTGATGCTTTGGTGGGGCGTGGCTATAAAAGGTTGGGAACCACTGCTCTGTACATAAAGATTATCTTCATCTTCAGAGGATAATGTCTATTCACTCAGCTTGAACAAAGCTGCCTGATGTGAGTGTAATCCTTGGCGAATCAGTGTCGTCAAAAATTCAGTGAGAAATGACAGGTTATTAAAATTACCCCGTTTAGTACCCGTTGCATACCCCGTTGCAATGTGAAATGAAAGGCAACTCGATTATTCATTATATTATTTCAGATTCAATATCGGAAAACCCGTCTAAGAAATTCGTATCATTATTCTTCTGTTTACAAATTATATGAAACTTTATATTTAGTTGGATCTTGACATAAGTTGGTGCTCATTTTGGTACATACAGTGTTTTGCTGCGGTTTTCTCGATTTGGATGGTAGCTATATCCCTGTATTACGGGTTGGAATTGACCAAAATTTAACTGCTGTTTATGAAAACTCTACCACTTAAAGTTTGGTTTTGACGACGCAACAGGAATTACTGCTATGCCATATTTGTTGTGATGAGCATAATACCTGTATCTCAGTTTTTATTGAGTAGAAATGAACCAAATTTTCTATTTGAGGTTATAAAGTAAAATATTTTATTCTCTGTCTGTGTGTTACACAAATTTTGTAACTTCTCCAATTCAAGAATTAAGCACAAAATTTTATAATGAACTTTATATTTAGTTGGACTTTGACATAAATTTGTACTCATTACATTTCTGTTATAAACCGCGTTATGCTGGGTTTTTTCAATTTGAATGATAACTCTATCTTTGTATTATGGGATGTAACATGCATTATGAAAACTCTGCCGTTGCAATTTTGGCTTTGATCACTCAACAAGAAATACTGCAATGTCATATCATTTGCGATTAATACCTGTATCTCTGTTTCTATTGAGTAGAAATGAACCAAATTTTATATTTGAAGTTATTAATTAAAATAATAAACAGTGTGCCTGAAAAATCTTTCCCTGATCCCATAATTTATTCATGTATATCCGCTATATATTAGATAAACATGGGAAACTGGTGCCAAAAATGTTGAAAAACTAAATAAGTTTTTTTGTTGCAGGTTTCCATAACGTGGCTGTGGTCAAGGTCTAGGAAACAGGAACAAGAATCTAGAACTGGCCGACATCAACCTCAGTTGAAAATGTGGAAGAAGCGAGACAGTCTTTTGTGCGAAGTCCCAAGCAATCAGTGCGTCCGAATTCCCGCCGCACACTGTAGTATTTGATCCTGCACAAAAAGGCCAAATTTAAAACTTGTTCAACAATTGTAAAAAGCATATTTTATAATAGCTGATTAACTGGTGCATCGATGTATGTGTATTTCAGGAGTATGAGTTAAATCCGGCGGCTCTTAGCCTCAGTTAAAGGGAAAGTTTCTTTGTGAAAAGACGTGCTTTTTTGTTATGTTTCAGCTTTGTTATTGTGTTTAAATGTGTATTTTGACATGTGCATTTAAATAATTTTACTTTTCATATAATAAAAATATTTTTTATTGAAAATGGGTTTATATTAAGCCTTTTTAGATCTAATTTATTCAAATATATTTATTGAAATATATTATCTAATATAGTCAAACCTTTTTAAAACTGTGTCGGGGTTTGTCGGACCATTTATGAATTAAAATCGTATTTGTTATAGTTTTAAAAGCATTTAAAAAAATGTTTCGCATTTTTAGATATGTAGTCATTTTAGAATGTAGTCATTTTTAGATATCAATGTTTTTCGGGAGGACTGCAAACCTATTAAAAACACTCTAAAACCAGCATCTCAAGACTATAGAGACTCATCTTTGGTCAATACTAAATGCAAGTAATATAGATATTATATGCATTGTTTTTTATAAATAACTAGCAAGCTACGCCCGCTACGCTGGTCAATTTCTCTTAACGAACTTTTAATCAAACAAAATATTGAAATTTCATAATTGACTCTTATATTTTAACAGAACAATAAGACTACTATAATTTGCGACTCGTGCCAATATACACGTAAGGACACGTCGCCCTTATCATTATCTTTTTACGCATGAAGGTTTCGCTATGATACTCCATTGTGAAATTTGATAATTTTTGAAATTCAATATTTGAAAAACGGCATAATCATTAGATTTGAAATTTATATCAAGAAAAATACAATTTTTTACCCTTCAAACGCAGTTTGTCTAACAATTTTCTGACAAATACTTTTCGAGCTATTATTTTTTTTCAGTAACTTCAAATGTTTCATTTTCCGAGATTATTCTGTGGCAACAATTAGCGAAAAATCCAGTCGTCAGCAACGCATAGCTTTTTATTAAAGAGGCTGTTGGAGCCAGGATTGTCGCCATCAATTTGCCACCATCACTTTTGAAATCGGTTCTGTAGTTCCAGAGATTCCACAGAAATTGTAATTTAGAATGATTTTAGAACGCTTTTCGCTCATTTCGACCTTTTAAATTTCGATTTTTTGTAATTATTATTATTCTTAGAGAGCATTTACATCTTATAAGTAACTACAATGCCAAATTTCAAATTTCTAGCTCCTTCAGTATAAAAAAGTCGCAATTTTCGAACATTTTTCGCTCCTGCACCCCCATGGGAGTAGTGGCACAGACATAAAATATAGCCTATATTGGAGCAGGGATTGTCACCATCCATTTGCCCCCATCACTTTTGAAATAGGTTCAGTAGTTCCAAAGATTCCATAGAAATTGTAAATTTTGAATGTTTTTTGAACGCTTTTCGCTCATTTCACCCTTTTAAATTTCGATTTTTTTTTAATTTGTTCTTAGAGAACATTTACATCTTATAAGTAACTACAATGCAAAATTTCAAATTTCTGGGTCCTTCAATATAAAAAAATTGCAATTTTAGAACGTTTTTTGCTCCTGCACCCCCCTAAGATTAGTGGCACCGACATAAAATATAGCCTATGGTGGAGCAGGGATTGTCACAATCCATTTGCCCTCATCACTTTTGAAATAGTTCTGTAGTTACAGAGATTCCATAGAAATTGTAAATTTAGAATGTTTTTAGAACGCTTTTCGCTCATTTCATCCTTTTAAATTTCGATTTTTTTAAAATTTGTTCTTAGAAAACATTTACATCTTATAAGTAACTACAATGCCAAATTTCAAATTTCTAGCTCCTTCAATATAAAAAAATTGCAATTTTAGAACGTTTTTCGCTCCTGCAGCCCCCTAAGATTAGTGGCACCGACATAAAATATAGCCTATGGTGGAACAGGGATTGTCACCATCCATTTGCCTCCATCACTTTTGAAATAGGTTCTGTAGCTCCAGAGATTCCATAGAAATTGTAATTTAGAATGTTTTTAGAACGCTTTTCCCTCATTTCACCCTTTTAAATTTTAATTTTTTAAAATTATTATTATTCTTAGAGAGCATTTACGTCTTATAAGTAACTACAATGCGAAATTTCAAATTTCTAGCTCCTTCAGCATAAAAAAGTCGCAATTTTCGAACATTTTTCGCTCCTGCACCCCATTGGGGTTAGTGGAACCGACATAAAATATAGCCTATGATGGAGTAGAGATTATCACCATCCATTTAAAGCCATTACTTTTGTAATCGGCTCTGTAGTTCCAGAGATTCCATAGAAATTGTAATTTAGTATGTTTTTAGAACGCTTTTCGCTTGTTTCACCCTTTTAAATTTCGATTTTTTAAAAATTTGTTCTTACAGAGCATTTACATCTTATAAGTAACTGCAATGCCAAATTTCAAATTTCTAGCTATGTCGGTATAAAAAAATTGCAATTTTAGAACGTTTTTCGCTCCTGCACCCCCCTGGGAGTAGTGGCACCGACATAAAATATAGCCTATATTGGAGCAGGGATTGTCACCATCCATTTGCCCCCATCACTTTTGAAATAGGTTCAGTAGTTCCAAAGATTCCATAGAAATTGTAAATTTTGAATGTTTTTTGAACGCTTTTCGCTCATTTCACCCTTTTAAATTTCGATTTTTTTTTAATTTGTTCTTAGAGAACATTTACATCTTATAAGTAACTACAATGCAAAATTTCAAATTTCTAGGTCCTTCAATATAAAAAAATTGCAATTTTAGAACGTTTTTTGCTCCTGCACCCCCCTAAGATTAGTGGCACCGACATAAAATATAGCCTATGGTGGAGCAGGGATTGTCACAATCCATTTGCCCTCATCACTTTTGAAATAGTTCTGTAGTTACAGAGATTCCATAGAAATTGTAAATTTAGAATGTTTTTAGAACGCTTTTCGCTCATTTCATCCTTTTAAATTTCGATTTTTTTAAAATTTGTTCTTAGAAAACATTTACATCTTATAAGTAACTACAATGCCAAATTTCAAATTTCTAGCTCTTTCAATATAAAATAATTGCAATTTTAGAACGTTTTTCGCTCTTGCAGCCCCCTAAGATTAGTGGCACCGACATAAAATATAGCCTATGGTGGAACAGGGATTGTCACCATCCATTTGCCTCCATCACTTTTGAAATAGGTTCTGTAGCTCCAGAGATTCCATAGAAATTGTAATTTAGAATGTTTTTAGAACGCTTTTCCCTCATTTCACCCTTTTAAATTTTAATTTTTTAAAATTATTATTATTCTTAGAGAGCATTTACGTCTTATAAGTAACTACAATGCGAAATTTCAAATTTCTAGCTCCTTCAGCATAAAAAAGTCGCAATTTTCGAACATTTTTCGCTCCTGCACCCCATTGGGGTTAGTGGAACCGACATAAAATATAGCCTATGATGGAGTAGAGATTATCACCATCCATTTAAAGCCATTACTTTTGTAATCGGCTCTGTAGTTCCAGAGATTCCATAGAAATTGTAATTTAGTATGTTTTTAGAACGCTTTTCGCTTGTTTCACCCTTTTAAATTTCGATTTTTTAAAAATTTGTTCTTACAGAGCATTTACATCTTATAAGTAACTGCAATGCCAAATTTCAAATTTCTAGCTATGTCGGTATAAAAAAATTGCAATTTTAGAACGTTTTTCGCTCCTGCACCCCCCTGGGAGTAGTGGCACCGACATAAAATATAGCCTATATTGGAGCAGGGATTGTCACCATTCATTTGCCCCCATCACTTTTGAAATAGGTTCTGTAGTTCCAGAGATTCCATAGAAATTGTAAATTTAGAATGTTTTTAGAACGCTTTTCGCTCATTTAACCCTTTTAAATTTCGATTTTTTTAAAAATTTGTTCTTAGAAAACATTTACATCTTATAAGTAACTACAATGCCAAATTTCAAATTTCTAGCTCCTTCAATATAAAAAAATTGCAATTTTAGAACGTTTTTCGCTCCTGCACCCCCTAAGATTAGTGGCAGTGACATAAAATATAGCCTATGGTGGAGCAGGGATTGTCACAATCTATTTGCCTCCATCACTTTTGAAATAGGTTCTGTAGTTCCAGAGATTCCATAGAAATTGTAAATTTAGAATGTTTTTAGAATGCTTTTCGCTCATTTCACCCTTTTAAATTTCGAATTTTTTTAAAAATTTGTATTAAGAGAACATTTACATCTTATAAGTAACTACAATGCCAAATTTCAAATTTCTAGCTCTTTCAATATAAAATAATTGCAATTTTAGAACGTTTTTCGCTCCTGCACACCCCTAAGATTAGTGGCACCGACATAAAATATAGCCTATGGTGGAGCAGGGATTGTCACCACCCATTTGCCTCCATCACTTTTGAAATAGATTCTGTAGTTCCAGAGATTCCATAGAAATTGTAGTTTAGAATGTTTTTAGAACGCTTTTCGCTTATTTCACCCTTTTAAATTTCGAATTTTGTTTTTAAATCTGTTCTTAGAGAGCATTTACATCTTATAAGTAACTACAATGCCAAATTTCAAATTTCTAGCTCCTTCAGTATAAAAAAATTGCAATTTTAGAACTTTTTCGCTCCTGCACCCCCCTAAGATTAGTGGCACCGACATAAAATATAGCCTATGGTGGAGCAGGGATTGTCACAATCCATTTGCCCTCATCACTTTTGAAATAGGTTCTGTAGTTACAGAGATTCCATAGAAATTGTAAATTTAGAATGTTTTTAGAACGCTTTTCGCTCATTTCATCCTTTTAAATTTCGATTTTTTTAAAATTTGTTCTTAGAAAACATTTACATCTTATAAGTAACTACAATGCCAAATTTCAAATTTCTAGCTCCTTCAATATAAAAAAATTGCAATTTTAGAACGTTTTTCGCTCCTGCACCCCCCTAAGATTAGTGGCACCGACATAAAATATAGCCTATGGTGGAACAGGGATTGTCACCATCCATTTGCCTCCATCACTTTTGAAATAGGTTCTGTAGCTCCAGAGATTCCATAGAAATTGTAATTTAGAATGTTTTTAGAACGCTTTTCCCTAATTTCACCCTTTTAAATTTTAATTTTTAAAAATTATTATTATTCTTAGAGAGCATTTACGTCTTATAAGTAACTACAATGCGAAATTTCAAATTTCTAGCTCCTTCAGCATAAAAAAGTCGCAATTTTCGAACATTTTTCGCTCCTGCACCCCATTGGGGTTAGTGGAACCGACATAAAATATAGCCTATGATGGAGTAGAGATTATCACCATCCATTTAAAGCCATTACTTTTGTAATCGGCTCTGTAGTTCCAGAGATTCCATAGAAATTGTAATTTAGTATGTTTTTAGAACGCTTTTCGCTTGTTTCACCCTTTTAAATTTCGATTTTTTAAAAATTTGTTCTTACAGAGCATTTACATCTTATAAGTAACTGCAATGCCAAATTTCAAATTTCTAGCTATGTGGGTATAAAAAAATTGCAATTTTAGAACGTTTTTCGCTCCTGCACCCCCCTGGGAGTAGTGGCACCGACATAAAATATAGCCTATATTGGAGCAGGGATTGTCACCATCCATTTGCCCCCATCACTTTTGAAATAGGTTCTGTAGTTCCAGAGATTCCATAGAAATTGTAAATTTAGAATGTTTTTAGAACGCTTTTCGCTCATTTAACCCTTTGAAATTTCGATTTTTTAAAAATTTGTTCTTAGAAAACATTTACATCTTATAAGTAACTACAATGCCAAATTTCAAATTTCTAGCTCCTTCAATATAAAAAAATTGCAATTTTAGAACGTTTTTCGCTCCTGCACCCCCCTAAGATTAGTGGCAGTGACATAAAATATAGCCTATGGTGGAGCAGGGATTGTCACAATCTATTTGCCTCCATCACTTTTGAAATAGGTTCTGTAGTTCTAGAGATTCCATAGAAATTGTAAATTTAGAATGTTTTTAGAATGCTTTTCGCTCATTTCACCCTTTTAAATTTCGAATTTTTTAAAATTTGTATTAAGAGAACATTTACATCTTATAAGTAACTACAATGCCAAATTTCAAATTTCTAGCTCTTTCAATATAAAATAATTTCAATTTTAGAACGTTTTTCGCTCCTGCACACCCCTAAGATTAGTGGCACCGACATAAAATATAACCTATGGTGGAGCAGGGATTGTCACCATCCATTTGCCTCCATCACTTTTGAAATAGGTTCTGTAGTTCCAGAGATTCCATAGAAATTGTAGTTTAGAATGTTTTTAGAACATTTTTCGCTTATTTCACCCCTTTAAATTTTGAATTTTGTTTTTAAATCTGTTCTTAGAGAGCATTTACATCTTATAAGTAACTACAATGCCAAATTTCAAATTTCTAGCTCCTTCAGTATAAAAAAAATTGCAATTTTAGAACTTTTTCGCTCCTGCATCCCCCTAAGATTAGTGGCACCGACATAAAATATAGCCTATGTCGGAGCAGGGGTTGTCACCATCAATTTGCCTCCATCACTTTTGAAATCGGTTCTATAGTTCCAGAGATTCCACAGAAATTGTAATTTAGAATGTTTTTAGAACGCTTTCCGCTCATTTCACCCTTTTAAATTTCATTTTTGTTTAAATTTGTTCTTCGAGAGCATTTACATCTTATAAGTAGCTACAATGCCAAATTTCAAATTTCTAGCTCCTTCAGTATACAAAAAATTGCAATTTTAGAACGTTTTTCGCTCTTGCACCCCCCTGGGGTTAGTGGCACCGACATAAAATATAGCCTATATCGGAGCAGGGGTTGTCACCACCAATTTGCCACCATCAGTTTTGAAATCGGTTCGGTATTTTCAGAGATTATCCCCTACAAACAAACGAACAAACATACAAACAAACAAGAAAATAATCAATCTTTACTCCTTTATAATATTAGTATAGATTAAGCATTTATACGCATTAAAATTAACCACATTTAATTAAACATTACTTGTAATTTAAATAACCTATGAACAATTAATTTCCTCTTATAAACAATAAATAATGAAGTATTCATTGAATTATATATATGTTACTGCCAAAACCCAAAGTTCGGCCAATTCGCGAAGAGGCCAGCCAGTTCGCGAATTGGCCAAGATTCCTGGCCAAAGCCCGAAGTACATGAAATGAACAATGCATTTCGGGTTTTGGCCGGCCAATTCGCGAAGTGGCCGGGAACCCTTGGTCAATACACGAAATGGTGATCCAAGGCTGTACGATAGGTGACACTCATGTGCACACGCGACATGTGATAAGAAAGGAAGCTCCATGCTGTGACGATTATACTTTTTAGAAATTTATGACAGATGTTCTCTGATGAAGAATTACTGTGACTTATTCTGATACAGCAAATTCATTGTGACGATTATATTCTGATCTGTTGACGAATTAATTTCCTGCCTCTGTGACTCAGGATTCATTGTGATTGTTATATTCTTCGTATTAGTGTAGTATTTTATATAAATATTGTAAAAGGCTATTCTATATTTTTTTGGAATGCAATTTCTTATGATTCATATAAAAATATTCTTTGTCCAAAATCATTATTTGTTACGAAAAACTAGTTTAAAAATATAATTTTTTTTATTATTATTAATCTGACGTTAAGCCAAAGTATTTGTATGGAGGAGTTTCAAAACATTATTATTCGTTTAAGAGTTCGAAAAATAGGAGGATGGGGAGAGGAGGGGTCAGCGGAGAGCAATTGCCACTTGCTGGTTTTTCAAATTTAGGGATTTTTTCTCTAGTGATTTTGAAAGCAATAGCAGAATTTATTCTTCTCAAATGTAAAATAATTAAGCACTAAAAAGAGAAGTAATTAATAATTTTCGTCACGGTGTCAAAGTCCCCTTATCCCCCCGTTAAAGACAGTTTTTAGATATGTTTTTCTTTTTATGTCCATCTGCTTAAATATTATCTTAAATGGAGGATACAGGGGACAAACCCCCCACCCTGATTAGGAAAAATAGCAAACTGTTTCAATTCTTTATTTTTAATATGTGTTGTTATATTTCTGTATTTATGCTGATGTACTTAAAAATTGTTTTGCACGTAGAGTTCTGATAAAAAAAAATACATTTTGTTTATTTCATGTTTATAGTCTCTATTTAACAGAAGAAAACTTGTCAGTTGTACCAATCACAAAACATTCTTCTATCTCATACATGTTAGTACTTCAAAAGTCGTATTTTTTTTTAATTATGTATATTTTCGAAACAAAAAATGAAAAGCATTTTGCATTGCTAAATGAGACATTTTGTGTAAATTTGTTTTTCGAGATCTCCGAAATTTGAAAAAAATTTTCGATTACAATATTTTTTTCTATTATAGATAGAAGAAAGTAAAAATTAGATTAGTTACATCTGTTCGAAAATCTTGCCTCTTCTTGATATTGTTCTGTGGATTCCCATGTTAACAAATAAATATATCCAGTGTTTTGTATATGTAAAATTAGTTTCATGGTGAATATCTAATACATAAAATCAACATAAAGAAAAGCACAATCACATTTAATTTCGATCATATGCGTTGGCCTTGCCATATTTCCTTCTCCTTTTTTCCCTACTAAAAAAAGTTTTCTTATAAAGTCTTGAAATATTTGAAACGTAAATTTACATTGTTTATTCTGCTATTTACATTGCTTTTTCAACGTCGCATAATCATCCTAGCGCAAGAGTATTTGTATTTATCATATTGGTCACTTCGTGCACATATATCGTTAATAAGGTAATCACTGTAATGGAGTCACTTACAAAACGGGACCTTGTGCGATTCGCACTTATAGTTTGTTAATACGGCAATCACTGTAACATGTTTTCCTGAAAAATGGGGCTCCCTGCGCGTTGCGCTCATAAACCGTTAAAATAATGCTAATTATAACGGACACCTTTTATATAATGGGCATTGTGGGCTTCGTGCCTATTAACCTTTTAAATTGTGTTCAGTATAACATGGTCCCTTAATTTAATGGGATTTTTTGTGCTTCGCGACCATCAAGAGGCTACTTGAATCACGGAAGAACACCCGCTTGATTTTTTTAAATATCACCCGAGATTGTTTTAAATATCTGTTTTATATGTCAATATTTTTAATTAAGTTTCTTTTGCATTGTGTAGCTTAGCTCGATCTCTACGCAGGCCGTTTTTTGCTTTTTCGATTTTGTTTATTTTTATTAAAATACTTTCACCTTCGAAACCGGTTCCAAAAGTGATAGTAGCGTCATAATAAAAAAAACCCTGTGTAAACAAAACCGAAAAAGTAAAACAAATGACCTGCGTAGAAATCAATACCAGCTATCCAAAGCAAAAACAATCATTTAAAAATACTGAAATGCAAACGAGTTATTAAAAAAAATCCACTATAGGATTAATATTAGCCAGCGGGTGTTTTCGCGCGAGTGAAGTATTCTCTTAACTGTTACTACAGCTATCACTAAAATATGGTTTTGTGCTCTTCTAGACCTTTAAACTTTAATACGGCAATCACTGTAACGAGAAACCTCTCTGTAACGGGTCTCTACTCTTCGCTCCCAGAAATCGTTCATATGGCAAACATCAATTTATGGAAGAAAATGTGTGTTTTCTCCTAAACATGATTCCATTTTTCTGATAGAAACATATTGTAAAACATTTGGGTCTGATGCCAATATCAGACGAATGGAAAACCAATGTAAATTTTGTCATTTGGATACAACCGTAGTCAAATATTGCCATTTTCCGAATAAAAAAATATTTTTTCAGTCGAATGTCTTTTAAAAATGACGTTATTATCACACATGAAAGCCATTATTTTTATTGAAATTTTGGTACCTAATTTCATAGTGGACAGAATGAAAAAATATGAAAATAATTTCATTTTGACGCAATCATAGGAAAATTCTGCAGCTTCATGTTTTAAATGAATGTTTTCTTTTGATATATGATGTTATTTCAATTTTAATGCCCTTGACAAACACCATTTATGCAAATTAATATATTTTTTTATCGTTATAATAAAATGTCATCAGTGAAAATACAAGAAAGAAAAAGCATAGACTATGAAATACTTTGAAACACTTATAGAATATTTTAACAAAACCGTTTAATAAAGTAAAAAAGATACTCAAGTAGACATGTTAGAAAACGCATAACACATTTGAAAGCCAGATTTCAGCCACTACTGTGCATACCCGGAGAAAACCTCTAATTACTTTGTGAAACCCTGTATATGATGTACTGATTTGTATATATTCTATATAGTATTCTAAAATTTAGTTTAGTTAGAAAACGCATAACACAATTGAAAACACATCTTCTGAAAATTCTACCAATGGGCAGAAATGTACTTGAATTATCTTCTAAAGACCAGTATATTACCTACAGGTTTTTATACACGCCAAATATAATAAGGTACAATTTAATTTAGGAAAAAATACACATAAAACTACTGAAAACACACTTCCAGGAATTACTTTCCATAGGCAGCCAAGTATCACGTTCTTTGCATATCCCTGTATATGATTTAATTTATATTCTAGAAACTTCTCTTAGTAATCTAAATACTATATTTGTGCTTGAAAATGCACAGTACAAATTAAAAAGCATACTTAATGTACCTTTTTAAAATCACAATAGTAAAGCTTAAGAATTATTTTGTTTAGCCCTGTATAGGATTAATAGAATTTATAAACACCACGTAGTATCCAAAAATTTAGTTAAACTTAAAAACGCATAACTGAAAACGCACTTCCAGCAATGATCCCTAATAGATAATACTTCCGATACAGTACTGTATTCGAAATCAATTATGTGTCCCTGTAAATGAACAATAATTGATATACACATTATATTCTACAGAAAATATTCTAGTAGTAAAAATCAGCAATGTATATTAGTTTCAGCATATTTCAAATAAAGAAAAGCTGCAAACATTTTTCCCCGTACACCATTATGTAATACAATTATTTTGTGTGATCCTGTAAATCAATAATAAATTATTTGTTCTCCTTATTCTACAGAAACATGTTTTAGTGCACCTCAGAAATTCATATCATTTTATTATGTTTGTAACAGTGTAACACCATTAAGGCACGCCGCAATTAATTTTCCCCATAGACCATTAAGTCACATATTATTTTTGAGTACTCCTGTACATGAATTATACTCTCTACATACTTCATTTTCAATACCGAACTTGTCAAGCACTTACATTCAAGCTGCCCAACTGCCCTAATACCCATAGCTATTTCGGGAACTGGCCGACGTCATCTGGCCAATTCGCGAACTGGCCGACAGCCTCTGGCCATTTCGCGAATTGGCCGGCCAATTCCCGAATTGGCCAATCAATTTTAAACGAAGTTGGCCGATTCGCGAACTGGCCGGCCACTTCGCAAATTGGCCGATTTGGGGTTTTGGCCGTAACATATATATGTATTTAAATAAATACATACATTTAAGCATATATAACATTAATTAAGTGTATTTACTAATAGTAATGCAACAACAATGGTTTTAACTTTAAAACGCCTGAAAATTAAATTTGGCCAGGATTGTGTGTCAAATACTCCACTGTGCGCCGCAAAATTCACGAAGAGCGGCGCTTCGCGCGGTCCTTACTGCGTCTCTTATGCCGAGACAGTAGCGGAAGACAGGAAGAAAGGAAAAAAAAATATTTTGAAAATTGAAATCGGACAAATTTAAAAGGAAAAATGAAGAAATTAAATGCCCGCAAACCAGTAAGGATTGGGCTAGGGAACCTGAGGCTATCGAAAGATCCTTGCGACTTCGAGCTTAATGTTCACGTGAATTACAGATGCCAAACAATCGTGATAACAGAGGACATAGTGAGCTTTATCCTGATTTGTGAACATTTCGGTTCACTGATACTGCTAAACTACAACAAATTGGATTCGAGCACGAATCGATCACTTTTGAATTCATTCAAGAAACATTGTTTAAAAATTTTTTGTAGTCCCTAGTATATGAAGTGCAACGTTATTTATTAATATATTTGAAACATCAATTTTAAAATTTTATAATAAACATTACTTTATTAATGTTCAAGTTCGTATGCAAAATAATAACTTAAGTTTGAAAATATCAACATTAAGTGATTAACAACATTTTAAAAAGTTTAATTGTTTAATTATCTATTCTTACAAATTCTCCTAATATGACAATATAGATTACGCACAGTCTTTTCATTAGTTTCATTTTTGTCTATAAATGTATGACAAATTTAATCCTCTTATTTTGTTAAAAAATTCTTACGCATTTTAAAAATTATAAACGACAGAACATCTTGAATGTTAAATATTTTCACATGTGTATTTTTTAAAAGCATGTTTGAAAAAGAAATTATAAGAATAAAATAAAAATAAAAAATGTTGAAAATTCTTCACGTTTCATACAGAAATACATATGTTTGCACAAGGCTTGAATGACTTATAGACTTTTTAATGTCAAATATACTGACACGTCATTTAAATATAACAACTAACATTATAACGTTTTAGCAATGTTTTATTTTTCTGAAGAGGA
Organism: Maratus michaelseni; assembly: GCA_963931845.1. NCBI lineage: Eukaryota > Metazoa > Arthropoda > Arachnida > Araneae > Salticidae > Maratus > Maratus michaelseni. Next base: position 258,822,315 of record OZ007589.1, on the reverse strand, counting down.
TTTTTTCCTTATAAGTACACACTTAGAAATCGTAATTGCTTCGGGCACTTTTAAAGCTTCTTGATGAAGAACTTAATCAAAAGCCGGATGCATCTCATCAAATCCCTTGGAAATTGACTGACATTCAAGGAAGAATTTTTGTAACTTTTAACTCTTTTCGAACGAGGTAATTAAGATGCAAGCTTTCAGTGCCCCAGGGAATTATAACTTAGGATTAGAAATTTCTCTAGACTGTTTTATTGCTTTTTTGTAGTCAGCATTGCAGAATGAAGTGTTTGCATTCAGCTGGAGATATTTAAAGTTCTCACTTTTATTAACTTTCTTCCACGCAAAGAATTAATTATGTATTTTCACAATTAATTAAACGTAAAACAATAACGAGATAGAAAAGAAAAAAAATATTTTTAACTGGTAGAAAATAAGAAAATATTTTATTAAAAAATTCAAATATCATTTCTTTTAAGGTGAATTCTTCTTATGCAGGTATGACGAGTAACAACAAATTCATCACAGAAATATGTATTGGACAAATTATTAAAACATTAATAAAATATTCAATTCGAGATGCGTGAATGAAGTAATGATCGTGAATCAGTGCGTCGAAGTACACTAGTGTGCAAAACTTAAGCAACAAACACAAAATGCTAATTTCTGAACACGTGAGTACTCAAAAGGAAATTCTATAAACAGCAAGTGTAGAAAATAGGTACTATCCTAACAGCACAGGCCGTCGATGTGAAGTCATCTTGACATCACAAATGGTCACAATTGTCACAGTCACTACAATAAACAGAAATGTTACATCTTTCATTCGTCTCATTTTTACTCTCATTTGTTCACTCCACTGAACAGTCACCATGACTGCTGCTTTTTGACGAGTCACCAGGTGACTTTACAATGAAGTCATATTGTGACTGTCATGTGACTGTCATTTTGACACTTTTGTAAAGTCATCATGATAGCTGTTCTGTGACGAGTTCCCAAGTGACAGAAAATGAAATCATCGGGTGACTTTTCACGAAGGAGTGCAATGATGACTTCACAATAGAGTGTCGATCACCGGAAAGTCCCCATGCGACTTCATTGTGACATTATTTGGCGACTCATCACAATGCAATGCTCACAATGACTTCAAAGTTCAGTCTTCAACTGACAGTGACTTGAGAATCACAAGGTGACTTCATTGTAATGTCACCTGGTGACCCATCACAAAGCGACAGTCACAGTGACTTTTCAGTGTTAACAATCATTTGAGAGTAATAATGAGATAGTGAAATAGCCTATATTTTGATTCACTGTAGCGATTGTGACACTTCTAACCACGTGTGATGTCAAGGAAACTTCACATCGACTGGCCTTGCTGTTAGGGTAGTACCTCATTTCTACACTTGCTCTTTATAGAATTTCCTTTTGAGTACTCCCGTGTTCAGAAATTAGCATTTTGTGTTTGTTGCTTAAGATTTGCACACCTGTGTAGTTCTACTTTTTCAAGCTTGATTTCCCACAGATGTAAAAGCTATAGTTAAATTGTTTAAATGTAAAAAAGTCCTTCCGGCTCAATCAAAAGAGTATGTTGATTTCTTTATTTTGTTTTGTTCTAAGGTGCATCAGATTTAATTCGTTTAAAACAAATTGGTTTTACTCTTTCTAAATTCGCTATTATGGCGAAAAAGATAATTTGCAAGAAAATTTTAAATTAGACTTACCGAAGGTAATTCTATGGATATGAGGCAATTATATAAAAAATGTTACAATTTTGTTGAAATCATAGTTTAAAAATCTCCTGTAGACTGTAATATAACCCAAAATATTTAATGAATGCCATCGAAAACTTTTGAGCGTCCCCGTAAACGAAATATAAAAGCAACATGTGACTTCCGAATTAATGATACCGACAGGATCAATACACTGTCCCAATTAGGTTCGAATTAGTGCAGTATTTCGGACGTTATCGTTATGACAAAATTTGCATTGTTTCATTTTTGTGTGACCCTATAAACAAACTTTAAGAGTTACTTACTTGTTAACGAACTCATTCAACATGCCATATAGCTCCAAACGACTCATGGCCACGAAAGCAAAATTGGGTATCGATTGAGTACCAGCACACGATTCTGCATGGATTGTAGCACCATAAAGTTTTACTTCACTTACGATAACTTTATATCATTCTACACTGAATCTAAAGATTTATGATGATTGTTAATTAAAAAAATATTTTGAAGGAATATTCTAGTTCTGTAAATAAAAAATGAATTGTAAAATTGCAAAAGTAACAGTCATAATTCTTGAATTAGTCAGTAGTGATTCACTATTATTCGGCGAAATTTATATCTTTTGTCGATCCTTCACTAAAATAGAGTATTTATACGCTGTGGTAGTCATTCATCGAAGTCTTGAAAGTGAGATGGTAGAAATTGTTTGCAACAATTTCTCCACGCCTGTCATAAAATCTTGCAAAGAGCTTTCAGAATACGAGCTAAAATGCACCGTTAGGTACAATAGATTATCAAAAGAGTTGCTATCTAGCAATTTGGAAAGTGAATTGAGTATTTCGAACTCACTGGAATGATATTCTGAATAATGATTTGAGGAACGTGTTCAACGTGTCGCCAAGGATTTAAAAACAACAACAACAACAACAAAACCCCCTTTTATCTATTTTATAGCTCAAATTGATAGGGAAAAAAGCGATTTACTTTTTAAAAACAAGCTGAGGGGGTCGTCTTCACACAGAAAACGTACAAAATCCTAAAATTTTCAATACGAAGACCTAATTTTGCCATTATATTTTGATTTCATATGATATACTAAACGGGAAGTTATTAGGTGAAATAATTTAGGACTTATGCAGATAGACGTAAAGTTTTAAACTCCCAATGTTAAGCCCCACCAGTGGCTGAGAGGTTCTGTTCTAAAAGCTGGTAGACGGGAGGTGCTGGGTTCAAACCCCTGTCACGCTCGTGGACCTAACCGTTCGGAGTTTTCCGTGGTTTTCTTCTAACCTTACTGTAAATACGGGCTAGGATCCCTTAGAAAGACCCCCACGGAGGGCACTCCCCCCGGGCCTATATCCCTCGTGTAGATAATCCGCTGTCATAATTCAACCAACCAATCAACCTAATGTTAAATTAATTTTTTTAGTTAAAAAGCAATCTGTAAGACAGGTAGTTTTTTAAGCCTAATTCAAAAACTACTTGATGGAATGAAATGAAATGTTTAATTCTCATTATCGTTTTGGAATACGGCATCATCATTTGAGAAAATGGTTCCTATAAACGGTTGCAAATAATCACGTGGCACCTGTTAAAGATGCTTCCAGTTCCATGATAGATGTCTATGTAAACTAGTGCTGCCGACGCGATACGCATTTCAGTTATACGTTTAACCGCTATACTTATATACTTATAATACGTTGGTAAAAAATATGTATACCTTAAACAATACGTTTAAACTTATCCGGATACGTATAAGCGTATATCAGTTAAATGTATAATTCATATATTTACGTATATTTCAAGTATATGTATTTACTTTTAATACCAATGGACCTTATCAGTCTTACGTTATTGAACGAAGAAAAAGCTGGCGAATGTTTCTTAATGTCTCTGATCCTCACAGTAGCAGTAGTAAAGTTTTTTTTTTCACGTAATGGACGAAAACCGTTTAAACATTTATACGTTTAACCGCTGTACCGTATATACTGTTTCGTATAATACGTATAACCACCTTTGCTGTATCATACGTATTCAAAATCTGTGCCCCGTATAATACATAATATACGTATACTCGCATAAACGTGTAATAGGGAGCACTAATGTAAGCGCATATATGTACATAGCGCATAGCACAACATAGTATAACAGCGCCCTTTGTTGGGTATTCAAGGGCTAAAGTTTGACCAACATAGATATTTATTTTAATAATATCAACTATGAAATATACGGCACATTTCTTAAAAATAGAAACAAAGAAACAGCTACGATGTTACTAGCAAAAATCATATCATAGCAGTGAACCCCGCAGTGTGATAAAAACAAACAAGTAAAATGATGCGTCAAGCATAGATTATAAGAAACGTGCCAACGCATTTAGAATACTGTAACAAAACTTCACATTTTAAAAAGGGAGAAAGAGGATGTCTAAATAAATAATTTTGAAAACGCACAGCGCGTTTGAAAACTCAAATTCAGAATTCCATCGATTTTCAGAAAAATGCCCGAATTCTTTTGTATATCCCTGTACATGATATATAACTTTGTATATATACTACACAGTATACGTATACTCATATAAACGTTTAATAGGGAGCACTAATTAAACGCATATATATATATATATATATATATACATAGCACAAAGCACAACATAGTATAACAGCGCCCCTTGTTGGGTATTGAAAGTCAAAAGTGAAAGAGGATGTCTTAATAAATAATTTGGAAAACGCACAGCCCGTTTGAAAACTCAATTTCAGCAATTACCATCGATATTCGGAAAAATACCCGAATTCTTTTGTAAATCCCTGTATGTGATATATAACTTTGTACATATACTACATAGTATAATTATTCTCGTATAAAGGTTTAATAGGGAGCACTAATGTAAACGCATATATATATATACATAGCACAAAGCACAACATAGTATAACAGCGCACCTTGTTGGGTAATGAAAGCCAAAGTATGACCATACATAGTATACTAAAATTTAGTTGAGTTAGGAAACGAATAGCATGGTTGAAAATCCCTTTCAGCCATTTCCGCTAATAGACAGAAATATACTTGTAATCTTTGAACAGCCTTGAATATGATACATACCAAGTAATATGCAAAAAGAAAAGGTTAAATTTAAAAACGCGTACCACAACTAAAACGTACTTCCAGCACTTATTGTTCAGAAACAGTAATGTAGCCGAATTGTTTTTTGTTTCCCTGTAAAAGAACGATGAATGCTATGCACACCATATTCTATAATAAGAATCTTGTAGTGCAGCTCAGAGATATATATTAATTTCAATATGTTTGAAATAGTGTAAAATCATTAAAATATACCGAAAACGATTTTTTTCCTTAGATCATAATGTAATGGAATTCTTTGGAGTGTGCCTGTACACGAACGATAAATGCCACATATTTCATTTTCAATACCGAACATGACATAGTAAACGTCGCTAACATATATCATTTGCATGGCAATCCGTATATCTACGCGAGTTAGAGGACGGACAGACGCCATACAGGCCGACAGATAGACAAACCGAATTCTTAAACATATTTCAACTATATTGGAAAGTGTTAATAATGATCAAAACAGCATAGTATGTCGTTATAAGAATCGTACATATTATATTTGGAGCAATTTTGCTTCATAGATGCTTAGATATAGCTATTTGTCACGTTTTCGCACATTTCATGAAAAGCACAGCTGATCATTGCTACCCTTTTTAAGCTGTACATCAAAATCTAACGAGTATCAGTTTTTGTCCAGATCCAATAAATATAAAATTTCATGAGAGTCACCCATAATTCTGCTGTTACAGCTCCGACAAAATTTGTGTAACACACAGATTAATGCCAGACCGCCACTGCTCAAAAAACTGTCAAAGCATTCTTAGAACACCCGAAAACATGCAAAACCATCAAAAACCGAAAGTCGAAAATTTTCAGAAATCTAATACTTTCTACTTATAACTATTGAAGAAAGAAAAAAAGATATATTTTCAAATATTTCAGTTAACTTAACGTAGCAATTACTGTATTATTTATACGACATATTAAAATTCCGTATTAAGAAAAAGTAAATAATAAAGCCTAATAAGAAATATATCATTAATTTAATAGATTAATGAAGGACGAATTCAAAATATTTTCATAAAGCCTTTTGGTAAAACATGAGAAATTAGACTTAAAAAATATTATAAATAAATTAAATTTGTGAGTAATCAACAAAATAATTGATAGCGTTTTCTTGCAAGTTTGTTATCGAAGATGCTCTTATTCTTTTGATAAACATTATGCCGTACTATATTACATAGTGAAATTCGAAAGCAAAGTAAAATATGAAGAAATGTAAACTGTAGTACTATAAAATATAAATTCTTTTCAAACTTAAAATCACGCATTCAACTGTTTACATTAAAAAATTTTTTAAAACATATTTACGTATCTGAAATGGTTTTCTATGAAGTGCTAATATAAATTTGTGTTTCGAAATTTTTGAATGCTGGCAAAATTGTAAAATGTTTAAATAACGTTTCTAGAAGAATTTCTATTATAAAAAAAAATCATTCTTTTATAAATTCTGTTTAAATTAAAAGAACAGATTTTCATATGCAATAACAAGAAACATAAAATATTTCCATGTTCAAATAATTTCTTATTAATTAATACAGTATTTATACCACACATCAAATTTTTGTATTAAGTTGAAGAGAATAAATATGTATTAGAAGAGAGATATCATTAATCTAAAAGATTAGACAAAGTTGAATTCAAAATTATTTTCAGAGAAGTCTTGGAAAATTCTGTTCCTAAATGAGAAACGAGATAAAAAAAAGCTATTTTTGAAATTTGAGAATAACTAATAAAATAGCAAAAGTGTTGGGCGGCAAATTCAATATTGAACACGTCTCCACTCTTTTGATAAATATTATAGTGTAGTATCACATTTAAAAAATTCCTATGTAAAGTAAAATACTAAAACTTTGAAACTGTACTGTAAAAGTTTACTTTCACTTTTAAACTTAAATTCAGGTATAATATTGTTTGTTTTCCAAAAATGGCTTGGAAATATTTACGTAACTGAAATTCTTTTCAACAAAATGTTAATATGCAATTTGTATGCCGAGATTTTTGTATGTTGACTTTCAAAATATCAAGGTTTGACCGAAAATTCTAAACTTTTAAATATAAAAGAATTTTTCTGAAGGATATCTGTTGTAGCGATTTCCCATTTAAAAAAAGTTTTACTTTAAAATTAAAGAGTTGATCTTGATATGAAAATTATTTTTATTCTGTTTTTAATGTAAAATTGCTCAATTATTTAAAGATTGTATTGCATATTTTACACCAATATGAGAGCGGGAAGATAAACTACTATGTTCTGGCCCTCACAAAACTTTCTTTAAATATAAATCAACTTGTCTGCTACTAAAATTAAATAAAAATCTATTTGTTCTTAAGATATAGCTATCGTGGAAATCATAAAAACAGAGCATAGCATTACCACCTGTCGGACGATTTACACCAAAACCTAATCAGTGCCTAGTTATGTCAAGATCTAACAGAATATGAAGTTTGATGAAATTCTCTGCATTAGTTCTTGAGATGTAGCTATCACAGAAATCGTAAAAAATGCATCATAGCAGCACCACCTGTTAGACGATTTATACCAAAGCTTAATCAACGGTTATTTATATCAAGGTCTGACAGAATATGAAGTTTGATAAAATTCCGTGTATTATTTCTTGAGATGTAGCTATCACAGAAATCGTGAAAAATTCAGCATAGAAGCGTCATCTGTTGTGCGATTTACACCAAAACCTAATCAGTACCAATTTATGTCAAGGTATAACGAAATTTGAAGTTGGATTAAATTCCGTGCATTAGTTCTTCAAATAGGGCGTCTGTAACATTTTTGTCACATGCAGACATACACGCAGACAGATACACAAACAGACACACAGACAGATAGACAGATTCACGAACAGATTTTTTTTCAAAACAGTCGAATTGTGTTCAGGACCTTCAAAGAGGTATAAATCCGTCGAAAACCAGAAGTAGAAAATTTTCCCCAATCCATTACTTTCTTCTTATAAAGATAGAAGAAAGTAAAAATAGTTTATCTAAAACTGAAAAATAAAGCTAAATATATGAAAATGAATAAAATGAATTAATTGGTGCTTGCAATCATTTTAACGTTATTTTATGTTAGGTGAAATGGAGAATTAAAACTTTAGATTCTTTAATATACAGGGATGATTCTTCGAGTCTGTTTTGCCTCAAATAATTGGTGAGTTGCCATCATGAAAGTTAAACTATATAGTAAAACGGGATTAAGCTACACGAAGGAACACCACGGAGTGATTTCGCAGTAAATTTCCGAATTAGAGATAGTATCTCGAAAACTGTAGGAGATTCGAACAAAAGATTAGTAACAAATATGTAAATCCTCTTTGATTTATTTACGAAAAATATATTGTGTACACTGATAAGATAAATAAATGCAGACTTTACGAACCAAAATACCTAACAGTGGTGGAAAACAACACACTAGTTTGTCTTCCATTCATTTTTCAGCATTTCACTAATTTCCAATTTGAATTGCTTCCGAGTCATTCTAGTTGTAAAACTCTAAAAATCATCGACAGTCACGAATCAACTAGTATAATGCATAGTTGTATTTTTGTTTTTTGTAGTGAATTGTAAATATATAATTTATATAACACGCTAGCTTATATGCTTATTTAAAAGCGCTTACAAATTGTGTGAATGCATATAACTCTTTAGTAGTTTGAATACAACAGAACCCCGGTAAATCGAAAAGCATGAGACTGAATCAATTGAGGTTTAATAGCATTTTTCTTACAGCCGAGAATCTGCCTTTAAAAGAATTCGTTCCTGAAGTGAAGTGCTTTTCAACGGGAAATTACCTTTCTCAATTCCATCCTCTTAATTTTAGATCACACCCATCGGAAAATGAACTGAATAAAGATGGGATCAGAGCAATTTCCTTGCCTCCGAATGTAACTTCCTTGATTCAACCAATGAATAAGAAGGTTATTGAGAACATTATGAGACATTACATTAAACAGTTTTTACAGTTTAAATTGAGGGAGGGAATGAAGGAGCAGAAATTGTTGAGTTTAAAATTTGCAGTTATGAAAAAAGTTGGCTATTGGGCAGCTTCTGCATGGAATGAAGTTCAGAAGCAAACATTAGTTAGATCTTGACATAAATTGTGTCCGGATGTTATGTCAGCAGCTGTAAAATTAATGACACAATGAATTATAGAATTTCATGTGACAATGCATCTCTCGATAACATTCGTAGCACATTAGCTAAGTGCTGACAAAAAGTAGGAGCGACACAGGAGGGGGTGATGACTAGTTCTAGTGATTCTAGCTATGAATTCGGTATAGATCTATGTGGTTTAAGTTCGTTCAACGATGTATTTGAGTCTTTTGTTATCAGGATAATTGATGTCTTGATTTCTACATTTGTCTTTCAGATGAAATATACAGTGAATTTCCGTGCGGATTTCCAAGGGAGACGATATTTCGTCCGCATTAACCAAAGTCCACATTAAACGATATATAAATTTAAGTGTTCTAAAAATTATCCCTTGCTCTAAAGTAACTGAATTCAGTTTTTGAAAGAAAGTAAATAGTTACGACTTTATGCTAAAAGAAACGTTTTCTTTAATTTAATAATTTTAGTAAAAAATGCGAATTAATAACAATATTGTTAAAATAAAAGCATTTATTACTCAGAAGAAACATATGCAAAGAAATTACCCTACTTACATAACTGAAATTTATTTAAAGAAATCTGTTAATTTCTTTGATATAGTTGAACAAATTATCTTCTTACTAAAGATTTTTCAGCTTTGCGACACATTCGAAAATTTAGGTTTGTTACGACGGATTCCTATTAGTAATAACGGGAATTTCTTTCTATTCATCACTGTTACTGCCAATTTTTTTATCTCTTAATGAAATATGTGGCACCAATGTTCGTTTAAAAAAATAATGTACAAAATCATTTTCTGTTGATTATTTCCGATCATCAATTTGCGAAACATTTGTTGGCATTATCTGAGGAGTAGTTACACATTAAGCGTTGCCCTTAACAATTAATTGAAAATAGAAAATGATTGCGAAAACGAAATTGTCCTCATTAACCGATGATACTTCTTAAGTGGACACGCATTAACGAGAGTCCACTGTAGTTTGTTGATTATAGATAAATTGCTGCACATACCTAAAATATTCGATTAATTGCAACTTTCAATACGAACTTCATAGTATTACATACTCTTTGATACCTGCTACTTTTATAATAAAGAAAACTGGAAACAATATTTATTTTAAAAAAGGAAAAATTTTATAATTTTCTTTCCTGCATTTCGTCTTTCTCCATCCTAGATCTATAGGACTAGTGAAACTTTATATGAACTCTTGTTAACAAATGAAATCAGATATTTTTGTTATATGTTTTGTAAAAGTGTTATGATGTTTTGATTTTATTGAAGTTAATAAAAATAATAATTATTCTAAGCTGCCATTTAAAGTTTTTTAAGTGAATTTGTAAAAATATATGAAAAAAAAATCATATATTGACAATTGTTTTGTAATGTCTTTCACAACATGCATTTGTTGTAGAATACATTTTGTAATTTACTCTCCATTTAAGTAAACAGAAATGTCAAAAGACTCGATCATTCAACAATGCAATAATTTTACAATGCCACTAGTACTCAAAAGTTACTTTTTGCTATTAACTATATTGACTACTATTTTGCAAACGCGTTTTTCTGTTTTTTGTACCACAAAACATAAAATTCAAAGCAGCATAACTTGATACATTGTGATTGTAATAGAATGATATCTATTTTTTAAATATCCTTCTTAGACGTAGTTATAATTAGACGTAGTTCAACATATATCTTAATATAAGTTACATGAAAAGGGGGCCAAAAATAAAAATGTCCTTTTTTATTATGTATACAGACCTTTGCGAAACAAATGCCATATCTAAATGCGATACTTGATTTGTATACATTTTGGATACTTTTATGTTAACAGGAAGAAAATCTCACCAATGGAATTTTTTTTTGTCTCACCAATTGCAGATTTTATTTTCCGCGTGTGTAAATTAGAAACAACGGTTGGATGTTGAAATAAAATGCTTTGTTTTATGATATTATTTCTTATTAACGTTTTGAGGGTATTTTGAATTAAATCAGTGAAAGGTATATACTATGTAATATATGTGTGTTAAATATATGTATTTTAAGTGTATATATTTTAAAGGAAAGTTATGTATTTTAAATGTAATGAGTGAAAGTTTTATTTTTCAAATAAAATGAATACAATACAAATAATGGAGATGGGAACACTATTTGGTGATTTATGGCGAAAGTATCACTTTTTCTAATTGGAAGTATGTTTCTAACGTACAACAGCTCTAATGTACAGCAGTTTCTAACGTCAGCAGTTTAATTGATTATCGCCATTATATCTAGTTTGAACCACCCGTAGAAATATTCTAATCTCTCTTGAAATATTTAATTACAAAATTATCAAGGGGGAATTTTTCTAAATTCACAATTCGGTTCACTAAACATTAGGTATTTATTTCACGAAACCATATAGATTTTTCTACTTTTAACAATTTTCTTATTTACTAAGGATAGCTCAGATCCATTTAGTATAAGATGTCTATTTCTACATTCATTTCTAGACAACACAACTTCCTTATTAGTAAAAAAAAATAATATGGGTATAAAACAAAATATCTTGTTGAAATTTATTCTATAAAGCAAAATCATATCCGTGAGTAACGCTGACGTCATATTAACGGTTGCAACGATCTGAACAGTAAATTTTGATTTTAATGCATTTTTTAAAAACTTTTAAACATAGCACAATTTTAAATTTTGTGCCGTCAAATAAGAAAAAAAAATATTCTTTCAAATGCAATTTGTTTGAAAACTCTATTCCAATTTATTGATTTTTTATGGTTTGTAAAATATTTTTCAAGTATGAATAAAAAAAAAAACCTTTCTCTATTCCGTGCAGCACAATTACGAAAAATTATCCCGCTTGCACTTAAAACAATATAAATAGTTCAGCATTTGTTTTCGACTAATATTGCATAGGGAAATTAAAACTCCATCAATAAATAATTAAAATAACAATAGAATATAAACAAAACACAAATTTAACAGACATGTAATCAAGCTATGCGCTTAAACAACTGAAATTATAAAATTCAAAAAGGCTGGTATCAGTTTCGAATTTTTTGGCGATATATTCGGCTATTATACCCTGGCATGCGGCTAATAAAAAAGTGTCGCGTTTAATAAATTAAAAAACTTTATTTGAAAAAAAAATGCTATTTTAGATACAGGGTGATTTTTTTTTAAAGTTGTGAAAGTAAAACACTATAACAAAAGAACCACTGATCCAAATGACCTAAAATTTCACCAGTATGCTCCCAAAGCAATGGGAATTTTTGTAGCATGGTTAACAAAAAAAAACTTAAAATCGCACCGACAGATGGCGCTGTAAGGTAGCAGAAACAAAGAATATCGTCTGTGGGAGGAAAACAATGGACGGTACTTTGAAAAACCATCTTCCGTAGACCCTCTGTCGTCATTGGACCTTTTCTTAAATTCTTAAGTGTTCTAAATCTCCTAAGAGCAGTTGCTGCGCTGTCATTATTCTGATAATACAGTTTCACTAACAACGCACGGTCTGTCAATGCAGCAGTCATTGCGAGGATTTCCGTAGAATAATGAACACGAGATGCGCCCATTTCACTTTTTACGCCAATGAACCCGACTTTACTGCATGTACAGCGCCATCTGTCGGTGCGATTTTAAGTTTTTTTTAACAACGCCAAGAAAATTTCCATTGCTTTGGGACCATACTGGTGAAATTTTAGGTCATTTGGATCAGTGGTTCTTTTGTTATAGGGTTTTACTTTCACAACTTTAAAAAAAATCACCCTTTTTTGCGTTGTTAGTGAAACTGTATTATCAGAATAATGACAGCGCAGCAACTGCTCTTAGTATATTTAGGACACTTAAGAATTTAAGAAAAGGTCCAATGACGACAGAGGGTCTAGGGAAGATGGTTTCTCAAAGTACCGTTCATTGTTTTCCTCCCACAGACGATATTCTTTGTTTCTGCTACCTTACAGCGCCATCTGTAGGTGCGATTTTAAGTTTTTTTAACAACGCCAAGAAAATTTCCATTGCTTTGGGAGCATACTGGGGAAATTTTAGGTCATTTGGATCAGTGGTTCTTTTGTTATAGTGCTTTACTTTCACAACTTTAAAAAAAAATCACCCTGTATAAAAAGCATTTTTGGTGTTTTCTAAAAAAGTCTAAAAAAAATCTATGAAATGTAAAAAATCTTTTATTGTTTTTAATAAAAATAAAAAAGGTTTTCGCCTATGTTCTGTAACCCGGGAATCCCGGGTTGGATTGATCCCCTAGTTATTTAAAAAAATATATATGGAATGTAATTTATTTCTAACAAAACAAAAGGCAAAAATCGCCTGGAGATTTAAAAGCTTCGTTTAACAGAAAACTCATTGAAAATAGTGATTTGTTAGAAGCAATTGGAATAAGAGATGTAATACATCATTTTCCTCCAGGGTAATTATGATTTTATTCTTTTATCTTTTTGGTTATTAAGTCTTTGAATTATTTAATTCTCTCGTGTGTGACATTTAGCACACATATAACGAGCTTGTGAGAAATTACAAAACCGTTTAATTGCATCGTAAATTAAGATGAAGGCAATGAATTATAAAGCCATTCAGATAAGGTAGGTAATTTTTCATTTTATAATTGTACGATTGATTTTATTTTATGTGACGACGATTTTCAATGATAGATGACCAAGGAAAGTCGGAATAAATAAAATTTATGAAAAGGACGTATGGCATTGAAACGAAAAGTTTATTACTACAAAAATAGTAAAAAAGAATATTTTGAATGATAAACGTTCTTTTAATATTTTAATTGACATTGTATTTTGTGTAAGTAATAATTTCAAATTCATATTCAGAGGTTTTTCATAATGTATAATATTATAATGCATTTGTAAGAGATATACTGTATAATACATGTGTAAGAAATATGTTTATTTTGTAGTATATTAATTTTTCTAAGATTTAAAGGAAAATAAAATAATAAATAAAAAGCTTTTTATTGCTTGGAGATAAATTACAAAATGCAATTTTTTATGATCTAATGGGCTTTTGTTATAAGAAGAATGAATTATAACTATCGACAAAATGGCTTTCAGTTTTAAGTATTCATTCATTAAGTATAAATTTTATTTGTTCATTTATTTATTTTGTAAATTTTATGTTCATTTTAGGTATTAAGTAGATTATGTTTTATCTAGAATTTTTTAAAAATTTTGTAATTTTAACATTGTGGTCTTTTTGTAACTAGATTGAAATGTTTCAGGAGTAAATTTATAGTCTGTGAACAAATGTTTAATAAAGTTACCCAGAAAATATGTCACTATACTTTTGTGAAAAAAAATCCTACAATTATATTAAACAACAAAACCATAAATGCTGAATAAGAAGATACTTCTTTATTTATTTATTTATTTATTTTTTATTTAATTAATTTTTCTTTTTACAGATTTTCGAACTGTATTTTCCACTGAATTTGACTATTCAGATTAATTTATTAGAATATTAATAACGTTAATAAAATAAAAAGAGAAACATAAAGGAAAGGAAATTGTCTTACTGGGCAGTTTTTCTAAGTGCTAGATTTAAGATATACAAATAAGTGATCTTTAATTTTGAAATTACCTTTGTGTTAAACATTCGTTGAAATCCGTCTCGTTACAAAATATGCATATTTTTCAAATTTCATGATTTTAGGGCCCGTGGTTGAGGTAGAGAATTACTATGTCTATCATTGCCAGTTGTTGATGTGTCAGTTGTATGGTATTTCCAAGATTTGCCTCACAAATATAACCATAACAATATAATCGAAGACCAAATTTAATCATACTAAAGATGTTCAACATACTAAAACTAATCTTGCAAATTTATTTTATTAACAGTGCAAGTATCTGCACAATCCGTTCAATAGAACTCAAGTTATGCCCCGTATTCATGATCGTGGTTCAATACTTGCTATGCTTTCTGTAAAGTGAGATGATATAATCCGAAATGCTGGATATAGTCCCCATTTGCGTCGAAACAACACCGAGCTAGATGCTTCATAATTCAGAATGTATTCGACGCTACATTCAGTGTCACTGACCGAACCGTGCATTTTCAGAATGGCTAGCGCTGTCATCAGGTCATCACATTTCACGTACAAGAAAATTACTCACTAAAATACAGTCATTATTGATTTTGAATAATAAACGTTCCTTTAATATTTTAATTGACACTGTATGTATAAGTGATGATTTCAAATTCGTATTCAGGTTTTTTCATAATGTATTATGTTATAATACATTTGTAAGAGATATACTATATAATACATGTGTCAGAAATATGTTTATTTTGTAGCATATTAATTTTTCCAGGACTTAAAGGAAAACAAAATAAGAAATAAAAAGCTTCTTATTGTTTGGAGATAAATTGCAAAATGTATTTTTTTATGATCTAATGGGCTTCTTTAGTAAGAAACATGAATGATAAATATTGAAAAAATGGCTTTCAGTTTTTAACTATTCATTCATTGACATTTTATTTTCTCATTTATTTATTTTGTGAATTTTATGTTCATTTTACGTATTAAGTAGATTATGTTTTATCTAGAATTTTTTAAACATTTTGTAATTTTAACATTGTGGTCTTTTTGTAACTAGACTGAAATGTTTCAGGAGTAAATTTATAGTCTGTGAACAAATGTTTAATAAAGTTACCCAGAAAATATGTCACTACACTTTTGTGACAAAAAATCCCACAATTATATTAAACACCAAAAACATAAATGCTGAATAAGAAGATAGTTTTTTTCATAATGAACAGAGGAAAGTATATCTAAGGGTTGGAGTATCATAGTTGAAATTTTTCCAACAGAGCGAAAATATGCCGGGACCAGGACTCGAACCTGGGTACTTTGGTTTGCCGTAGCAACGCTCTCCTTACTGAGCTATCCCGACGATATTTCATTGTAATTCATCATTGTTTTTTTTCATTTTCTTCTTTTTTTCTTTCTTTCTTTTAGAATCAGATTTTCTTTTTAAAAATTTTCGAACTGCATTTTCCGCTGAATTTTACTATACGTATTAGAATCCGTATTAGAATTTTAATAACGTAGATAAAAGAAAAAGAGAAACATAAAGGAAAGGAAATTGTCTTACTGGACAGTTTTTTAAATGCTAGATTTAAGATATGCAAATAAATGATTTTTAATTTTCAAATTACCTTTGTGTTAAACATTCGTTGAAATCTACCTCGTTACACAATATACCTATTGTACAAATTTCATGATTTTAGGGCCTGTGGTTGAGGTAGAGAGTTAATATGTCTATCATTGCCAGTTGTTGACGTGTCAGTTGTATAATATTTCTAAGATTTGCCTCACAAATATAGCCATAACAATATAATCGAAGACCATATTTTAAACATACTAAAGATGTTCAACATACTAAAACTAATCTCGCGAATTTACCTTACTAACAGTGCAAGTACCTGCACAATCCGTTCAATAGAACTTAAGTTATACTCCCGTATTCAAAATCGGGGTTTAATACTTGCTCTGCTTTCTGTAAAGTGAGATGACATAATGCGAAGTGCTGGATATAGTCCCCATTTGAATCGAAACAACACCGAACTAGATGCTTCATAATTCAGAATGTATTTAACGCTACATTCAGTGTCACTGACTGAACCATGCATTTTCAGAATTTCTAGTGCTATCATCACATTTCACGTAAAAGAAAATTAGTCACTAAAATACAGTCATTATTTATAAACCGTGGGGCGGACATCTATGCTCTACAGACAGGGGTTTCAAGTCTGAGCAGTCTCTCTCTGACAGTAAAGGCATAATTGATAAAGTTATGAACGATTATCTGGTTTCGATTTTGAGTGAGACACTTCGATTAAACAAAACATGCTCGATTAAACAAGTGGTATATGATTCTTATTTCACAAAAAGTATGTGTCTTGATGCGTATTACGATCCTTAAACTTTTGTACTTTAAATTTTCAGACACCCTGTATGTTAAGATACTTTATATGTATATTGTGAAAGAATGCACATAAAACAAAAAATATTTTCACTCTGAAAATAAAATAATTCTGATAAATTCGACAAAATAATTTAACTACAAGTGTGAATATAACATTAAAATCACAATTATAAATGAATTACTTCTTAATTGCTACAGGCGTTCTTTTTAGATTTTTTTTTTCTTCATGGTAATGATAATTGATTCTATTATTAAACCTAAACGTAATTTAAAATGGAGATTATCAAATTAACTTTTCTAATGGCAGCTCTTATCTGTTCCGATATTAAAATGAAAATTTATTTAATAATGTGTATTTCGCAAAAGAAATTAAACGTTGTCTTAATATCATCTCAGAATGAATTATTTTTATTTTTCTAATAATATATCAAGACATTTTCATAATATAAATAAATTTAACCACTTTTTTCTATATGATATATTTTAATCATACATAAATACAGGGTGTTTAAAAAAAGATTGGAAGTGGTAGGTTACGCTACAAAAAAGAATTATTGGCTAGGAAACCAGGGTCACAATCTGCTTATTGAATCAAAATTACAAGGTTGAACATGGATTTTCGTTTAAAACTAATTTCGTTAACAATATGAAATATACCATGTGATTCAACCCGGACTTCCCGAGTTACAGAATATGCTGCTCGAATGACGCAGTTAAAAATAATTTTTAATTGCAAATAGTAACAGATTTTTTACCTTTAATATATTTTTTTAGATTGCCACCGAACAATAACAATAAATATTTTTATATGTTTAAATCTTATTTCAGCTCTACCAATCCTCACGCATGTATTTTTAGAAAGCATATAAAGTGTCTATAAAGTTCTATAAATGTGTCTTTTTTACAGTACTATTATTCTTAATTACCATTATATTTCTTTAAAATAAATTTATTGGTATTGTCAATGAAATACATAGGGTGAAACCCCCAGTTATTGACACCTAACCAGTAATTGACACTTGAGCAAAAATCTAACTCAAATACGCCTTTCGTTGTAAAATTCTGCTAAGTCATATCATCTAGTGGTAAATTAGACACTTATTTTTATTTTAGAGTCAATACATTCACCACTAGTGTGTTAAAAACATATTCAATGAGGAAGTAACTTTTGAGAATACAAAAAGTGCCATTTTGAAGCAACCATCTTATTTCTAAAATTAAGGACGTGTTTTTCTAATCTATTTGTAATTCAACCATCCTACACTTTTTTCTTAAAGTTATACTTGTAGAAATTAGTTTAAAGATGCATATGATATAATAGGGCCATGATTTAGCGTTTATAGTTATTTAATTTAGCTTAATGGGACGCCAGTAAAGCTAGCCAGTATTAGCTTAATGGGGGTGCCAGTTATTGGTTCCTAGAATTTCATTTCACCAGTCTCTGACAGAAGTGTTAGTTATTGGTTATATTAAAGAAAGTAGAAATCTATTATTTGAACTGTTAAAAAAGCATAATAATAAAGTAAATTTATCTTGTAGTAAACACCATTAAAATTTAAGTTGTTTTACCAGTTTCTCATACCAAATGTAAGTTACTGGTTCATAAATGTAAGTTATTGGATATCTGCATTACTAATAATGCAGTACTAAATATTACTGCTGAGGAAATGTCATAAAATGGGTTTGAAACTGGACGATAGTAAATATATCCATCATTTATTATTCGCGGATGATAAAGTCATCACTGGAGAAGATGAAGAAGACGTGTGATAATGTACATGTTTCGTACATCAAATCATTACTTATGATGAATGGGGATTAAAAATAAATATGTGTTAAACTGAGCACTCAAGAACAAGTCGGAAAATCAAAATACAGGGTGTTTCTAAATGAATATCGGGGTTTTAACGCTTGGCAGTATTTATTACATACAACTTAAAATTATAATTAATACATAAAATGAAAGAGCAACTCAAACAGTTTTACCTACAAGCTTACAAGTGTTCAATCTGAACACCTTTCGTCACACAGCACACAGCACACATGAAGTTCTTCCCAAACGTTAATTAGTGTTTGTGGGGTAATTGTTGCAACAGCTGCCTCAATCCTGTTTCTTAGGGTGGGTAGGTCCAGCTGGTAGTGGAGGCACATACACTCGATCCTTTATGAACCCCAACAGGTAGAAATCACAAGGCGTCACAAGATCGGGTGAGCGTAGAGTGGCGTTTGGGAAGAACTGAGCTATCGACTTGATGTGTGCCGTGTGACGAAAGGTGTTCACATTGAACACTTGTAATCTTGTAGGTAAAACTGTTTGAGTTGCTCTTTCATTTTATGTATTAGGTATAATTTTACGTTTTTTATAATAGATACTACAAAGCGTTAAAACCCCGATATTCATTTAGAAATACCCTGTGTTATTGGATGATATAAATATTAAAATTGTTGAGGAATTCAAATATCTTGGATCTACCATTAATCAATATGGTTAATGCCAAAGAGATGTTAAAACGAGAATTGGTGAAGGCAGAAAAGCAATTGGAATGTGGACTTATGTTCTGTGGAATTGTAATGTTCTGTCTTAAAACTGAACGATTAATTTATAGTGCAATCGTACAAAACATTTTACTGTATGGTGCGGAGACATGGACCTTAAATCCCTCCTTGAGAAAGAAACTCCACTCTACCGAAATGAACTTCTGGCGAAGATCAGCAAGAACATTTATGCTGTAAAAAGTTAAAAATTCAAGAATACGTGAAATTATGAAAGTCAAACAGGATGTTGTACATACAATCGAACATAATAAGATTAGATGGTATGAACATGTTTACAGAGTGAAAGATGAACGTCTTCCAAAAATTCTTTTAGAATGGAGTCCGTAAGGTAGAAAGAAGGAGGAAAAGACCAAGAATGACTTGGAAAAAATCTATTCGAGAGTCATTGAAGGTTTATAAATTAAGTGATGTTATTGCTCTGCACAGAGAGAAATGAAAAAGAACGCTCAAAAATACTTCTATAGATTGAGCAAACTTGCTGTGTAGTGGAAATTCCTTAGGATGATGATATTGATATGAAAAATATCATCTATGTATTCAAAAAAAGTTTAAGGCGATACTTTTGTATTAACGCGTGCCCGAGGTTAATAGCCAAATAAATCTCTGTTTATAGCAGACTTTTTTTATTCTTATTATTCCAGAGTTTAAGCGCGTAATTCAATTACATATGTGTTAAATTTGTGTTTTATTTATTTATTTATTTTTGATGAAGTTTTGCTTTCTTTACGGAATATTAGATGGAAACAAATGCAGAACTATTAATATTTTTTTAATTTCAAAGTGTTTGTCTTCCGTAATACGGCTTCACGTAGTAAATAAAAATAATCCTACGTAAAAATTGATTTAAAACGCATAAAAAAATCAGTAAACTGATTTGCAGTTTTAAAATAAATCTCTATTTAAAGCAGCTTTTTTCTTTCTTATTATTTCAGAGTTTAAGCACGTAGTTTGATTACATATCTGTTAAATTTGTGTTTTATTTATTTATTTATTTTTGATGAAGTTTTTATTTCGTTATGGAATATTAGATGGAAACAAATGCAGAATTATTTATATTGTTTGAACTACAAACGTGTTAATATTTCGTAGTACGGCTACAGGTGATAAAAAAAAGGTCTACTTGAAAATTAATTTGAAAAGCAGAAAAAATCAGTAAACTGAGGTACAGTTTTCAAATAAATTGTATTTGAAAATAAATTGCTGTTCCTGCTCGAAGGTGTGAAAATTGAAATTGTAGGACGCTTAGAAAATAATAAATTTCCGATAAAAGCAAAACTGATTACTCAAGTAGTTGCTACACTGCAAAAAAAAAGTGTTGATACTGGCATCCCAGCTGCCAGTATTACTGCTTATTTTACTGTTTATTACTGTTAATTTTACGGTATAATACTGGCAGCTGGGATTCCAGTATTATACTGTAAAATCAACACTTATTTTTTTTTTTTTTTTTGCAGTGGACAGTCGATATGACGCCAGCGTTACTCATGGGCCTGTTTTTCGTTCTGATATAGAATTTATCAAAAATTTTAAAACACTTACCCTGATTTTTGTGAAGTGGGAAAACGCCGCAAGAAGTTCTTGTTATGTCCGCCACACACATCTAAACAACATTGAGTTCGAAATATCATACTTCGGAATGTAACTAGCAGTTTATGCAGTTTCTCTGTCAGAATTACAGTGTATTTCCAATACGTCACATGATGTCATCATATTTTAAAGAAAGTAAAACAAATCTATTGAATACTTTGCTGCAGTATCTTCATTACTGCTAAAGTTACGAACGAAAATACGTGTTTGATTTCGAGTGAGACAACTTGTGGTTTTGTTTCAAAAAGTGAATTGATATCCTGATTACTAGACAAAATGTGTTTCTTACAGTATGTTATACCATGTCTTAAAGTGTATCCAATCTTTTATGAAACATTATGTATATACACTTTTTATTATTTTAACACAATCAAACTGATTGGTAAATAAACCATACGCGTAGTAATTTTTTCAACTGTGTGAAAATGTATCGATGCCGGAAATTGAACCTAGAACCTTTGGCTTTAATTACCAATGCTCTTCCAATTCAGCTATCTGGACGATATCCCAGCCAATACAATTCACTTAGACAGCACTTTGGTAATGGTATTTTGTCTTTTATTTGAAACAGCTCGACAGACTAACTCGCAGGTGAATGAACTCCTTTATTTGAGTTCAGATACCAAATGGTTGTCTGAGGGAATTGTGATTAGAGTTCCTTTATCAGACGTCCATTCTGTAGAGCTGTTTCAAATAACAGACCAGATGTCATTACCAAGTGAAAGTTCTTTTCTAAGTGAAAGTTCTTTTGGCTGGGATACCGTTCAGATAGTTCAATTGGAATTGTTTTAAGTTTGGTTTAAATCAAATTTAGTAATAATGGTAATGGATTATATTATTAAATCTAAACGTAATTTAAAAATGTTATTATCTAATTATGTTTTGTAACGTCAGTTGTTAGCCATTTGGATATTACATAAACATTAATAATAATGTATCTTTCACTGAGAAAAATGACACTTTCAAATCTGAGTAAATCGATGTTTTCATTTCGTTATGAAACTTTTTGTTTCAAATAGGACGACCCAATGCTCTCAATTCTGAAATACCAGAAATACTCAGAATATTGAAACATGGGCATACTCAAAACTGAGCACATAGAGGTCAGTTCATACTCATTTTTGAAACATGGGCATACTCAAAAATGATTAGAATCAGTTCAAACTCATTTTTGAAACATGGAAATACTTACAAATCAGCACATAGAAGTCAGTTTATACTCATTTTTGAAACATGGACATGCTCAAAATTGAGCACATGATGTTTTATTTTTGAGTGCGTGCATGTTTTCAGAAATAAGTATATGCATGTTTCCACCTTGAGTGATTTTGATTCGGAGCCATTTTGACTATGCGACATACTCAGATTTGAGTATTTTTTGCTCAGTTTTGAAAATGTCGTTTTTAGAGTGTTCATAAAACAAATTAAGTGTTGTTGTTAATAGCATCATCGCTGAATGATATATATATATATTTACAGAATTTCAAGACATTACGATAACATAGAATAAATCATGTAATTTGTTCTATGTTTTATTTTAATCGTACATAAGTAATGTGAAGGAGGGACACCTAATAGAAGATTACAAAGATAATGTATTGCTGGAATAATGTATTAAGATGCCTTTTTGAGACTGTTTATTTGAAGCTCTACAAATTTTACAGTTTCATATTCACAAATTTTTCTTTTAATTTTCAAAATTTGAATAAAAAAGGAAAATGCTCTGAACTGAATGACAGAGAAATTTAAACAACCGGGAATATAACCGTCTTTATTTCAAATAGCGAGAATCCAAAACATAGAAATACATCGGTAAAATACAGTATACAAGGTTCACAATCATCAAATGCTATGATAAATTCATCATATCAATTTAAATAGAAGTGTGTTTATTAAATTAAAAAAATGTAAAAAAAGTCATGTCAAACAACCTTTCTTTAAGAAAAAGAAAGTTTTTATTTTCATGTTAATGATACTTGAATCTATTATTAAATCTAACAGTAATTTAAAAGAAGACAATAAGATTAAGCTTTGTAATGTCAGCAATTTATCTGTTTATATAATAAATTAAAATTTAATTAATAATGTATTTTTCATAAAATAAACTATAATTTATCCTTAAGAGTTTTTTATTAGCCTAATTAGACATATATATATATATCAATAATATTTGAAGACATTCTGATAATACGAGTAAATTTAAATTATTTCTTCTATGCTGCATTTTAATCATACGTAAATGTATGTTGATGTGAAAGGAGGGCTGTAATTAAAGATTATAAAGATAATCTAACATCTGAATAATGCATTAAGAGACATAAGGATTGTTTACGTGAAGCTTATGTTTTCACAATTTGAATAAACCGGAAAAATATTCTAAACTTAATGATACTCGTAGATAAATTAAAACTGACGTGGATAAAAATTGCATTATTTGAATAATCGTGAACTCAAAAAAGAATGTTATTATAGAAATTCATCGTTCACCGCTACAGGAGAAGGTTCAACATCATCAAATAATATGAAGAATTCATCATATTAATTTAAAAACACATGTTGGTTATTACATGAAAATCATTAATATAATTTAATCAAACCTTAATGCTTCGTTACTTAAAAAAAAAATGTCTTTAATTTTCGTGCTAATGGTAATTGATTTCACTGTTAAATCTAAACGCGATTTGAAAGGGAGATTATCAAATTAAGTTTTGTAATGGTATTTTTTATATATTCAGATATTAAATTAAAACAATAATAATAATGTATCTTTCAAAAACAGATTGCAAGTTATCTTTAATAGTATCGTTTGTGAATGATAAGATACATTTTTATTGATAACCTTTTAAGATAATCTGATTACATACGAATGAATTTAAATTATTTCTCTCCCATATTCTAATCAAACGTAAATATATGTTGATGTGAAGGACTATGATTGAAATTTATAAAGATAATGCATCCTCTGAATAACTCATTGAGGTACATCAAGATTGCTGATTTAAAGTTGTCCTTTCACAATATGAACAAATGGAGAAAATGTTCTGAAATAAGTTACGAGGAAAATTAAAATTTAACACTAACAAAATTTACATAATCGAAAAATTATTAACTCAATATATACTGTTATTATAGAAATCCATCAATCAACGCCACTGAAGAAGGTATTAAATAATATGATAAATCCATAAGATAGTTTAAACTAGACGTGTGATTATTATATAAAACAACAACTTTAAGTGAATTAAAACTTAATACCTAAAAGCTTTCATTTTAGAAAAAGTATTTTTAATCTTCGTCATAATGATGACTGAGTCTATTATTAAACTTAAACGTAATTAAAAAGTAGATTATTAAATTAAATTTTGTAACTGAAACTGTTATCGGTTCGGATATTAATTTAAAACTTTATTTAATAATCTATCTTTCGTAAAACAAATTAAAATTTAATCTAAACAGTATCGCATATGACCGATTCGATTATATTTTACTAATAAGAGTTGAAGACATTCTGATAACATGAATAAATTTAAATTATTCGTTCTATGCTGGTATTTTAATCATACGAAAATATAGGATGAAATGAAGGAAGGACGACAATTGAGAATTAAAAAGATATTCGATTATTTAAATAATGCAGTAGGATGCTTCAATGTTGTTAATTTGAAGCATTTCATTTTCACAATTGTAATAAATGAGGAAAATGTTTTAAAAGGAGTAATAGAGAAATTAAAATTTAACGCGAATGAAACTTTTATCATTTAAAAATGCGCAAACTCAAAAAATAATGTTATAGAAATTCATCCTTGAATATTATTGTAGAATGTTCAACAACAACAAAAAAAAGTTAAATAAGGTGGGTGCTCCTGTTGGCCATTGTCCGACTAACTGGGTTGTTCTTATTTTATTTTATGTTACTTTAATTGGTTTCTTTTGATTTCCAAGTTCGAGTAGTCGGGTGTTATTAGACTTAAAGTAAATAGACTCAAAGGAACAGCAGTAAACAATATCAATGATTTATTATTTAATATACGAACGATAGAGGTATCAACAACATGTCTTTTATCTTTACTTCGATCCGATATAAAATATCAACATTGATGAACACATTTAAATTAATATTGATAAATAATAATTAAAAAAATTCTAGGAATATTAGGGTACTAAGGATGCCTAAACTCATGCTTACTCAAGTAAACTTTCATACTTAAATTTTGGCAGCTCGAATCTTTGATAAAATATACCCAATCACCTTTAAATCTTTTGATGAATAGCATCTCCGTGAATTAATCCAAAAAGAGGGCACAGTTCATGTAGCACTATTACGAAAGTTAAATTCATAAAATGCGACAGTTCAACTGGAGCACTTTATTTATTCAATTTATCTGTCACTGTCATTATTTTTACGCGGCAGCTTAAAAGCAAAGACCGTCATTCTAATTCACTTTCCCCTTTTGATCTTGGAAAATCTTTTCGAGTGAAGTCCTCATTTCAATATGAGTTGTAATTTCCGAACTGGACGAAATATGTCCGGGCCAGGGTTCGAACCCACAGTGCTCTACCAACTGAGCAATCCCGGTTGAATCTGGAGGACCTAATTTATCCTGTTAATCATACTGATCATAGCATCTGGTCTGATATCTGAATCAGCTCAACAGAATAAATCGCAGGAAATTTGGAACTCCAGTAAACGCGAGTGTAAAAGTAACTCCAGTAAAAGCGAAGTCCTCATTTCAATATGAATTGCAATTTTCGAAACAGTTAATACGTGACCAGAAATACGTGATTACACTAGACTAATGGAAATTTGCAACTCAATTGATTTCTTTATAAAATTGAAAAATTGTGTTAAAATTAATCTAGTCCTCATCTCATTCCCTTCCTTTTATCTCTCCCCTACAAGCCTCTCCAAGTTCTCGCTTACAATTTCAATCCTCTCCTATTAAAATTCTTTATCCTATCAAATTTTCTGTGGTGTGACTTCTTCCACTTATCTCCTGCTTATTCGATGTTAGTCCTATGACACCCTTCATATGATTAAAATTTTATGGTAACGCTAAACTGCCTCCCACAATGATATAAACGTGGTCTCCCACGTCAAAATAGACCCTCATTAGCCCGTTTATGGGGGAAATCTGAAACTGGTGACTGACACAAGAAAAAGTTTGTTCTGTAATTGTGTTTTTCGCCATCTTTAAGGACAGTCTGAAAAAAAGCAAGTCTCCTAATAGCTTTTTTTGGAAATTCAATATTGCAGAACTTAGAATAAGACATGTTTATTACTATTTTGCCATCCGACTATTTTATGTTGAAAGGTCTTATGAACCAGGTAGTCCGGCTGCTGCAGTTGCACGAATTTCCTGAACTCCTTATTTTTAATTCAATCTTTTATGACCTACCTCATGATATGTTTATGACACTCTGTACCTTCTTATTTTCTTTTCACCTTCATTTTCCGGTATAAATGCTTACATCCAAACATATCTAAATTACCTGCATAAACGGAAAATGTTTGTTAACAAATTTGTGCCTTATTCCAACTATTTGCTTAGAAATTTTTGCTGGGCTGTAGCCCGCACCATGCTAAGGTGTAAGAATTTTTCTAGCCGCCATTTAAAAAATTCGATATATATATATATATATATATATATATATGTGTGTGTGTGTGTGTGTATTACTTAACATTCTCAGGATAATGGACTTTCATCAAAAAATATTTCATTCCCCATAAAAATAATTTTACTGCTTCAAAAAAAAAATTAAATTGCACGTTTACCTAGTGACCACATCAGGAACATGTGCACATGATGTCGCCACCATTTTTCTCTGTTTCACAAATCGTAATTTTCTTCAATTTCATAGTGCTGTTTTGATACATTAAATAGTTTTGGAGTAAAAATAATAAGATTGATAGTAAATAATTAATTTTGTTATTCAAAATGGATTTAAAATTGGATTTACCATTAAAAATGAAGTTATTAACAATATTGACATTAGAATGTAAGTTCTTATTTAAAAAAAAAAAAAAAAAAAAAAAAAAAAAAAAAAAAAAAAAGTGAAATCATTCTAGAGCAGAATACGAGTCAGGAGAAAAAATAAAAGTAAAGTTATCTTGATATGGAGACCCGTATGACCTTATCAGCAGCGGGTCAGATTTCACGAATATTGTTTGATTATGAACAACTCGTAAAATATACGCCATCAACGACAACACCAATGGAAATATATTAAAAACTGAACAGATTATGAGGTTCTTCATGAAAATAGTCTTTTTAAAACATGCATAAAAAGAGAAACTTTCCTGATAAAAAGAAGAAGAGGTCGCACGAAAAACACAAAACAGTTAACTGGCGTCTTATTGCACAATCTGGCTGGTTGAAAAATGATTACATAATACACTAGGAACCCCTTTCACTGTATGATTATGTCATCTAGTACATTGTTTAGTTCTTATTAAAAATAAATGAACAAGGTAAAATAGCACAAAAATATATAAAATGGCAAACAGCTGTTTCGGAGCCCCTAAGTTCCATCATCAGTCCCAAATTCAAAAGATTAAAACCGAATAAAATGTTATGTAAATATGCTCGCGTCTCTCGCACGCACCTAAGATCTTGGGTAATCCATTAGAATTTATCATAAAAATTTTCAGGAATCAATATAATATTAAAGTTAAAATAGCCTAGTGTTCTCAAATCCAAACTTTCTTTTTTCTTACACATTCTTCAAATCATTTTTAATCGTAAACGTCTAATATTGGCACGTATTCTAATTAAGAAATTGTGAAATGGAACAGCGTTTTATATTTTTCGATAAAGGCAAAGTATTTTTCAGAAAATGCTGCCAAGGTAGGCATTTTTAAACTAATTTCCATTCAGTAGAAAGGTCGTGAAACAAGAAATCCCTTATAATTCAAGATATAATACATTTATCGAAAAATGTAAAACGTTATTCGATTCCAAATCACTCCAATAGGTATGCCTTCCAATTCACTAAATTAACGTTTAAAAATGAGTTCGCGAATATCTCAAAGAGTTTCGAATAGTTGAGCAATTAAAATATTATTTTAGAATCAACCACCTTAATTGCTTAAATAAGAGATCATAGCATAATGTTTAATTAAAAAAATAGTATATCAATTCTTACCTTGAATTTAGTCTATGATATTGCAGAGGATGGCTATATCTCAGATGGTACCATAAATTAGAAATGGTTATTGTAGAGACCGGAAAACGTATAAACTACATATTGCTATCTTTTCAGTAATTATTTTATCATTTTGATCACCTGGGCAACCAAAAAATTGCCAAAGTCACTTTTTGCCCCTTTTCTCGAAACCACTTGATGATATTTCGGCCAATCTACACGGCACCGTACATTTATCTTAGCATCAAGGCGCTACCGATAATACGACCGAGAAGATAATCTTAATGAGCATTGAAGCAGCGCAATACTATCGACTCGACAATAACCCGCAAATATTCAAGCTCATATTTTATTGGCCGTGACATATCAAAGTCTGGACATATTGCAATATATCATGACCAATAGCAGCAGCGGAACTAAAACATAGCCGATAGCTGTATTAGTTAGTAACGAACAAAGTGTTGAATTTGCGGGTTGAGAAAAAAACCGTTATTTAGATATATCGGTGTATACTGAATAACGAACTAGACTTAATAAGATAATGTATTTGTATTGTGACATATTAGGATATTCTTTACTTGGGGATATTAACGAAAGAGCAATAATCAAAGTACAATCATTTGAAAGGAATATTCTGGTTGGAATAAAGCAGAGCAGTGAATATGTAAAAGCGTGTATCGGACGAAAGAAAGGGTTGAAGAGGATATTGTACGGAATATTCGGCGCGTTTTCACCGGGTTTGAAGTCGCGGTGTGGGAAAAAACTATTATTTGGTTATATCAGTAGAGTAAGAACTCAGTTTATATATCATTATTGGGATATAATGTTTTAGTCAGAGTATAGATATCGTATTTGGATATATCGTCAGAGTCAGAGCTTAGATATCGTTATTTCGATAATTAATGAATATCAATATTTGACATATATTGATAAATATTCCAGCCCTATTGCACACATATATAATCCGTAATACAGGAAACAAGACACCAAAACATCATGTGTGGGAATTTTAATTCTTTGAAATGATGTAAAAAGCTTGAAGAGACGTTCCAAATCACCAATTTGAATACCTGTAAATGGCAAAAGAAAAGTGGTTTTTGAAAAGGATGAAAAGATTTTTAATATGGCGTGTGGGGCCCTTCGAATAGTTATGTATGTTGCGTAACTGTTGCCCATGGATGCGATGAGGTTATCTACAATACTTTGGGGTATTCTGTTCCCCTCTTCCAGAAGTGCAAACTTCGTTCCATGCTTTCAATCCACCTCATCTGTACTGTGCACTTTTCAAAATTTTCAGCAAACTGTCCAGTCGTTTGACCCTTTTTTATAGAAAACGGTTACATAACCGTAATTTAACTCTATTCTGACCATATCGGATTACGGTTATGTAACCATTTTTTTATATAAACGGTCAATTGACTGAACAGTTTTCTACAAATTTTTAACAGTGTGATATTTCCTGTGATCTTTTCTGTATGAACATGGAGTTACTTCGTATGTCCCTTTCCCTCCATACCAGAACACGTCGGATGTCACACTCCAAGATAATTCGGGACTCGTCAGTAAAAAGCATTTACCTCCAATCACTTTGAGTCCAATTTCGATGTTCAGCAGATCAACTTTTTCGGACAGCACACTGTCTTAAAATCAAAGAAAAGCACACCATTGACCTACATGCATAGAGGCCAAAGCTGATGCAGTCTATTTCGGACTAATTGGATTGCACCTTCTGCCCTGTCTCCAAAATAAATTGTCTTTGTCGCTGAGTAGCATTGTGTGTTCTGTTTCGTCAAGCAGTAAATATCAGATACCGGGGATCAGTTACTATGATAACATGTGAGCAACCTTACCCTGGCCCACTTCTAACATTACCTGTTTCTAGGAATCAATTCCCCCATTCCATACCATTGAAACGACTTTCCTTGACACTTCAGTAGATTCCGTTGCACTTCTTTATGTTTGTCTGGTTTTCAGTCTTCCGATAATTCGCCAAGCCATTGTGTTGTTGTTGGCGTGACAGAGAAAGTGCCAAGGCACTTCTCTGAAAGAAGGGGTGCCAGAGCCTCAAGAGAGATTGGACTTCTAGAGCTGGTCTCCTAATTTTGAACCAATTCCAGATGAGAGACCTGCACCTGGATTGGCACCCCCAGAGGTAGCGCTTATATAGAACTTGGAGGACTTTTGGAGCCACGAACAGATTTAACGTGCACCAGCTCCCATTAACGTACACGGTCCCACAGCAGAGGCAGACGAGAGAGGATAGACGATGCACTTCCCAAGCACTGACCGTGGTCGATGCTGCTTGGATTTCGGCGATCTTACGAGAGCCGAGCTTTACCGTCCGCGCCACTTTGATTCCGGTATATCAGGTTGTTGAAACATATTCAAATCACCTTTTCTCAAAAAAAAAAAAATTTGCACAATTGCATTTTACGAACGTAATAATGAAAAAAAGAAGCTTCTGTGATCATTCATTATTCTGATATCATTTTACTGATATCTGACGTCATGAACTTTGATTTTCATATGCAATTTCTATGGCTGTTTTGTTTTATATTAGTTCCCCGTCTGTAGTTTTACATAATTTCGAACTATGTGTACCAGTAACTTTTCTGAGTAATGCATATATGTATAAAAATAGTGGCAGTGAAGATAATTACATTAGAAAGATATTCACAGTGTATATGAATCTTAGAAAATTACTTTTTTGATACATTCAATCAATACGAAGACACAAGGATATATGCAGACATACACACGCACCCATATATATATATATACATATATATATGCATAGTTATATTAATGATTGTACTGTACTGTTGTTCACATTTGACACTTAAAAATATAATTTCAAATATGGTTATTGTCATTATAATGTCATCTATGTTATATTTATATATATTATTATATTTCTATTTATAAATATATTATTATATCTATTATGATATATATATATATATATATATATATATATATATATAAATTTATTATAATGTTTATTATATATAACCAATTCTTTCAGAAAACAATTTTTCAATATTCCTCGTAGAATTTCGTTATTGTTGCCTGCAATGTATTTCTAAAACATGAAATGATTTTGTCGAAAATCGCCTGAGACTAAGACGTTTGGTAAAAGAAGAAATTATTTAACTCATCCGATTTATTAAAAACAATCAAAATGTGTAATATATCTTTTTTTCCTCAAGGGTAATTATCATTTTATTCTTTTATTGCTATGTATATTAACTCTTTAAATCATTGAGGCACTCCAAAACTGACACGTAACTCTCGGTTGTTAAGAAAGTTGAGAAAATTAAAAAAAATATATTTAATTGCATCGTAAATTATATTGAGCGTAAATAATTTATAAGACCATTTCCATAAGAGAAATGATAATTTTTCTATTTTGAGTTGTCGTATTTATTTAGCGTTTTTTGTGACAAACCGCTTTAAAACGAGCAGCTATGGAATCATGTATTATAATAGGTGATACTCAACCTCTCTTAAAAATCAATTGAATAAAATTAACTAATTAATATATAAATAATTTGTGTATAAGGTTTTATTACTGCTTATACATTTTTATTCATATTACTTACATTAAAATTTCAAAGTGAATCTAAGTTTTGAGTTGTCATACACTTCTGTTGAAAGAAAGGTATACACTATACAGTGTTGTGAAAAGGTTAAGCACAACAGCAAATTTCAAAATAAATGTAATTATTGACTGCAAGTTACATTCATTTTTATATGAAATACAAATAAGTAGTTTTAAAACGATATTTAAAAGAATTATGTTTTAAAATGTATCTTACACAATATAACTTATCAAAAGAACAAAAAAGAACGTGTCAAAAGTTTAAGCACAATAGTTCTTTAGTCTTTTATTAGAACAATAATAATATAAAATAATACCTTATTATTACTCCATTCTGTTGAATAAGTTTAAATATACGGTCTTCTGCTAACCATTTGAATAAACTGGGATATAACCCCACATATTTTTTTTATAGGGTTTAAATCAGAGTTAATTGCCGGCCATTTCAAAACCGATAACTTGTTCGACTTAAGCTATGTTGATGTTGAGTTTGAGGTATGGATCAAAGTATTATCGTGTTGAAAAATCCTTTTTTTTCCTCCTAAAACTCGTTAATGGGAAGCAAAGCAAGTGTCTCCTGATTGTTTTCAGAGTTTTCACGACCACCGATGAAAGCTAGGGACGTCTGACCATTGAAAGAAATAGCCCGCCGTACCATTACGCAACTATCACCACATCGTCTGCTAATTAAACCCCGGAGTTCTTTGCGCAAATCATGCCAATAGTATTTAAACACATCAAGGCCGTCGAGGTTGCATTTTTTTCATCACTGAATATGACATTTAGCACTTATCACCAAATGACATATACTATTTGGCCCATTGTAATGTAGCTTTTTTATGAAATGGTTTTAAACATGGTAACCAAGCCATTTTACGGTTTTTAATTTATCCCGATTCCAAAACTCTTGAATGAACAGTTTTTTCGATATTTGTCCTCCAACCATATATTATTTTTTCGAAAGAGAATAATTACCAGTTGAAGCCAAGTTTCGGATTTGGCGGTCTTCGCCGAAAGTGGTCACTCGTAGTCTGCCTAAACGGAATTTTCCTTTAAAATCGTCACCACAAGCCAAAATT
This sequence comes from Maratus michaelseni, assembly GCA_963931845.1. Taxonomy (NCBI): domain Eukaryota; kingdom Metazoa; phylum Arthropoda; class Arachnida; order Araneae; family Salticidae; genus Maratus; species Maratus michaelseni. The sequence goes on along the minus strand of OZ007589.1, from coordinate 258,789,433 downwards.
TGATGAATTCTCTGTTTTGATCATTATAATGAACTTGCGATTTCAGAAAAGGACTTATGTTTTCCTATCATTCTCCAGATTTTTATCATCTCCTGATGTGAGAATTCTTTTGACTTTGACATTTTGTACTAACGCAAAAACAACAACTTTCTGCTTCTTATACACCAAGGAATTGTTTGCGTGTGCAACCGCTTACGTCATTTTGTAAAATTTGCATAAAAACAATTTTGTGCTTTAACTTTTGACGCGGTTGATTTTGTTCCATTAATAAATTCTATTGTTTGGTATAAAATTTAAAACAAAATTTTGTTGAATTTGGTTTTAAGACAACAATTATTACAGCATACAAATAGAATATTGAAATAAAGTGAATATTTAAAGTTTTATTTAAAAATTGTTGATGTGCTTAAACTTTTAACACGCACTTTATTAACCACTTAACATATTTGTGTAAAAAAAAGGAAACTGTTAAGGGGTTAAGCGTTAATCAGCCATTATTTTAAAGACGTTTAAAAAAATCACAAACATTGTCTATGTAGTTATAAAATAATTATGAAACAATATGAGAAAGTAGGAAATAATCTAAATTATTGGCATAATTTGCTAAATATATACGATATCAGATGTTGATTTTGAAATAATGTATGAGTACATTAATTGTACATGTATGAGTACTTATAATTTGGTAGATGACAATAAACATGCCTCACTTTCAAAAGCAATAATTTGTTGAAAACATTGATTTCCTTTGAATGGAATCTAATTATGATTACAAAAAAGGAATATTTAATTTTATTTTATGTCGACCCCTATTCCCATGAACGAATGCAGGAGTTTAAGTTATCTCGGTAATGACAAAAGATGATGAAAATGCAAAATTGGATTATATTGGTATGTCCTCAAGGAAATTTAAAACGCGTCTTAAAGAACATTTTTCTGATATTAAATTGGACCGACATCACACTGCTGTTTCAAAATTAACCCAAATAACAATAAGTTAATATATATTGTCCGAAAGACAGAATTATTGAGAAATTGTTCGGATTTCACAATCTCTCTATTAGAGAGTCATTAGAAATTTTGCCCACGAGTGATAAAGTTTTAACGATGCCTTGTCCTATGATATGCCAAAAATAACTAAGGCTCCAGTTATTTATGCATAAATACATTACTAATGTTGATGTACGTTGTAATGATGTACTATTACATGTACGTATATCATGTATAATGTACATTTACGAAGTAATTATGTAACGTTGATTTTGAATAAGGCTCCTACTTTCTCATATTTTTATCGTAAAACATTTCACTCATTCACAAACACTCAATAAAAATCCTTTTAATTGACAACATAGATATTCTTCTTTATCTGTAATATTGTTTCATAACTATGAATGGAATCTAATAATTATGATTACAAAAAATGAATATTTTATTTTATTTACTTAATTATTTTATTAAAGCCAATGTGTAGTATGAATATCTTTCAGTCTATATAGTAAATTGTATAGCATGCACACTACACACTACATGTAAAATCTTCATAACAATACAAAATACATTGCTTAAAGGCGTTTAATTTTGATGAAAAATATTTAAAACCAAGTACTTTCAAATGCACAATTTATATCTTTTGTGGTTCTATTTTATGTAAATGTAATATGCATTAATGATTATGCGTATTAACTAAAAGAAATCACGGTTTTGGTATGTGATAATAAACATGCCTCACTTTCAAAGGCAATGATTTGTAGAAAACGTTGATTTCCTTTGAATGAAATCTAATTATTATTACAAAAAAATAATATTTTATTTTATTTTATGTCGATCCCATCCCATTGAACAAAAATGCAGGAGCTTATGTTATCCCGGTAACTACAAAAGATGATGAAAATGCAAAATTGGATTATATTGGCATGACCTCAAGGAAATTTAAAACGCGTCTTAAAGAACATTTTTCTAATATTAAATTGGATCATCCTCGCACTGCTGTTTCAAGATTAACCCAAAGAAGTGAAGTTAATCATTTTCAGAAAGCCAGAATTATTAAGAAATTGTTCGGATTTCACAATCTCTCTATTTGAGAGTCATTAGAAATTTTGCCCAGAAGTGATGGCGTTTTTAACGATGCCTTGTCCTACGATATGCCAAAGATATGGATTAACTTACTCTGATTGAACTGTAATTTTTCCCCCACCAAGCAACCAATTTTCATGTTGTAATGTAACAGTTTTCTTTTATTGTGTGTTTTCTTGTTTTAACCCTGATGATTAATGGGCTTCCATTTGAAAGTACTTAGTTTTAAATATTTTACATCAAAATTAAACGCCTTTAAATAATGTATTTTGTATTGTTATTAATTTTAATTTAAGGTGAACGTGGATTCAAGGGATATATATATATGTTTTATACATTAGTTTTATAGATGTAAAATCTTTCCCAAAATTAATCTGTACTTTCTGACAGCCACGAAAAAAGCAAAATAGATAGGAGAAAAAAAATCATGTGTCACGTATAGATTTTGAAACACCTTTCAACACCAGCGTATTATTGCGAAATTTCCTCTTTTGACACAGTGAAAACAAATTGCTATATGAACTGGTTGCTTTTATTATACTCATTATTTCATTATACTCATTATTAAAAAAGTCTGGAAAACAATTTTTAGTTCAACCTCTGTTCACAGTTCAATTTTCGCTAGTTACCCGATCTCAATATTTTCAATTTTGGGCTTAAAATTTAAGTTAAAATCTAAACTTTAGAATAATTTTAACCCCATACAAAAAATAACGGCAAAAAGTAGTTGTTCGTTACTCTAAAGTCTAAAGCACCCTCTATCGACAATTTTTGAACGTAACCTTTAAAAATTTTTTTGAAGAAAATCGTGATATAAAGAATGATTTTAGCGAAAACCGCAAACGAATCGACCCTTTTTTCCGTTTCTTATCATCGTTTGAAGTTTGCGCCCCATGGTTTCCTATTTAATAATCTTTGTCTTCATGTCTACTATCACCCCTCAAAGTTTGTCGGTCTGGTAGTGAAACATCTTGTATATATATATATATATATATATATATATATATATATATATACAGGGTGACTAAAAAAACGTGCACAAAATGACATGGTAGATCAGTCATACAATAACGATCAAATTTCGCATAGGAACAGAGAGTTTCAAACGCCTGTAGAGGGCGCTAGAGCCACGAGAGGGCGTTGCGATACAAACACGAGCTGAGCAAATGGAGATTGTCTTCATTCGAGCCGTGGATGCGTTCGGAGTATGGATAGTTACACTTACCGTGAAATGGCTGACATGCAATTAATTTACGGCATGCCAACTGCAATGGACGAGAAGCGTTGCGAATGTATCGTGAGAAATATCCTGGTAGAAAGGTGCCTAGACGCTCATTCTTTGCTACTCTGTATCTGTGTGAAACTGGCTCGTTTGACGTGCACAAGCCAGATGCTGGTCTCCAACTAATCACTCGGACAGTTGATGCTGAAGAAAGAGAGTTGTCCAAAAACTTCAGAGTAATCCTTCAACAAGTACACGAGTTGTATCCCGAGCGACCCATATGCCCCAAGCTACCGTCTGGTGCATTGTACACGACGAAGGATTACATCCGTAACATTTACAACGCGTCCAGGTACTAGAACTGAGAGACTACAACAATCGTGTGGATTTTGCGCGGTGGTTTTTGCAAGAAACTGCTGCAGACCGACACTTCACAGCAAGTGTTCTCTTCACGGATGAGGCTGCGTTCTCATTAGAGGGTGTGATGAACTTTCACGACTTGCATACGTGGGCGGATGAAAACCCGCATGCTACACGTCCGCACGGCGCACAACAAAAATATTAACGTGTGGGCTGGCATTGTAGGAGACTGTTTACTTGGTCCGTACATTCTCCTAGAAAGACTTAACGGTTCCATTTATCTAACATTCTTGAAAGAGATTCTGCCAGAAATGCTCAATGTTCTTCCGATGCCTATTCGTCGACGTATTCGATTTCAACACGACGGAGCTCCTGCATTTCAGCACAAACGTCAGAGCACATCTGCAGGCTACTTTTCCTGGTGGCTGGATTGGTCGCGGTGGACAAATCGCATGGCCACCACGATCACCAGACCTGTTTCCCTTGGATTTTTCTTGTGGGGATTTTTAAAAGGACTTGTGTATGAAACACCTGTTGCAACATCGGAAGACTTGGTAGGAAGAATCGTTGTGGCAACAGGATGTGTTCGAGATACACCTGGTATCTTTGAGAAGGTGCGCCGTTCCTTGCAACGTAGATGCCAGGCGTGTCTCGATGCATCTGGCAAAAACTTTGAGCACCTGCTGTAGGGTCAACATTTGGCTTGCATTAGTCGCATGTGAGAGAGTAATTATCAATAAAATGATCTGTAATGATTTTGTTTCTTCTCTTTGTATTATGTATTATTTTAGACGCCCTGTAGCGCCTCCGGTTGCCACCCTCTGTTCCTATGCGATTTTTGATCCTTATTGTATGACTGATCTGCCATGCCATTTTGTCCACGTTTTTTTAATCATCCTGTATATATATATATATATATATATATATATATATATATATATATATAATGTACGATAGCGCTCGAATCATGTTATTATTTTAGCTAATTAAAGCTTATACATGGATGAAATCGCGGTATCTGTAGCAATTTGGCACTTGAAGATTCTGCTGCAGTACCACAAATGTTTCATTAAGTCGTTTTTTATCTTTTCCTTTCTACCCCCCCCCCTTTAATATGTTTTATATTATCTCTGATATATAATCTGTTTTTATTTTTCTACAATTGTTGTCTTGATATTTTTCAAACAGGTATGTTTCTATTTTTCATATTTATTTTTATTCCCCGATTGTTGTATGATGCTTCTGTTTTGTCTTTTAACGGTTATATATATATGTATACATATAAAGTTGTTTTATTACTAAAATTTTTAGTTTATTAATACTAATTAAAGATTTTATGGAGTTTGTTTATGCTTTCAGGTCAAGCATGGATTTATATCCGTTGTTATTTTTAACACTTTTGAACATAGTTGAAAAAGGTTCATGAATTCGATTTGTCTGTCTGCCATATCTGTCCGTGCTCTAACCTGTGTAAATATACTTGTCTTACCATGCAATTTATATATGTTACTGAAGTTTACTATGGATTGTTCGGTATTGAAAATAAAGTATGTAGCATTTATAGTTTATTTAGAGAGACATTCAAAAGAAATCCGTTACATTACTGTCTATGGGGAAAAATCGTATGTGGGGTACTTTAATAATGCTACACTGTTTCAAACATATTGAAATTGATATACATGACTAAGGAGCGCTACAAAACGCTTAATATAGAATAAGGTGTGCATAGCATTAATTGTTCATTTACAGGGGCACACAAAGTAATTCCGTTATATTACTGTCTTTCAATAATAATTACTGGAAGTGCTTTTTATGTTATGGTTCGTGTTTTATAATTTAACTCTTCTTTTTAGCATGTTACTAGCTGTATATAATTTCTGTAGATCATATACAGAGCTGCATAAAATAATTCTGATATTTTCGGACAATAGATGGTAATTGCTGGAATTGGGCTTTCAAATGTGTTATGCGTTTTTTCGAATTGTTTACTTAGACATTATATTCTAGATTGTAACCTGACTGCCCACCATCACATTAGAAAGCATCACAAATGAATTTGTGAGCCTGGTTTGCCTACGTGCTGAAAAAACTATAACTGCTTCAAAAAATAACTGATTATATGTGTCTGCTAGACCGCAATCAATACTTATTCATGCTGCCTCCATTGAACTTAGTGGAAGTTGAGGTTGAAATGGACTTCTAATATGCATAAGGATACACACTACATAAACTCTAACTTTAACAACTTAGTTATTATTAATGGCATCATACAGTGTTATTTAGTATTTTTAGCAAAATTTTTCATTGTTTACTCTAGTATTATAATTCATTCATTATTGTTCAGTTAGTACTTACTTCTATCCATTATTGTTACCGACTTCAGCATCTTACAGTATTATTACATGGTAGTATTGTTGCTCAGTATCATATAGTAGTATTTAGTACTGTTCAGTAGGATTGGTAAATAGTATTTTCAGAATTTGTATTTTTGGAATTTTGTATTTTCAGAATTTGTATTTTTGGAATTTTGTAGTTTCAGAATTTGTATTTCAGCATTACATAGTATAATTATTGTTCAATATCACAAAGTATAATTTAGTAATGCTCATTATAATTAGGTAAACAAACCTGATGAGCGTGGATAGTTGAGCTTAATCCGAAAGGTAGGCCTCCCCGCCGGTTTGACCTTGACCTTGTTTACTTAGACATCATTTTTCACCATATTATACTGTGAAGTTTTGTTACAGTATTCTGAAAATGTTTGAAAGTGTTTCATAATCTATGCTTAACGCATGATTTCTCGCTCTTGTTATTCTATTGTGTTGTTCTTTGTATACTATATTTTAAAGTTTTCTTCGTAGTTTTTTTCATTTTTAAGATCAAAATTTTATATTTGAATATATAAACTAAACATATGTATAAGTAAAGAACTTTGGGATTCTTACAAAAGCTTTTCAATATCTAAAAACTTATTGAAATTCTAAGTGTGGAATTATAAAAAAAACCTGCCGAATAAGTAAAAGTAGGATTTAAAAATATGCAATTGCCTAAAAATATCATTCATGTTTCTTAAATTTTTCATATACCTAAATAGTTTATTATTGTTATTGTGTTTGGTCTCGCATAAAATTATATCTCAAATTTTAATTGAAATTTTAATGTATGGCATATTATTTTGAAAGTAATAAACATCTCATATGTTTAAAAATACTTAAAAATGTTCAAGCTTCTTTAATTTTTTCCTGACAAGAGTAATTTATTTTCTCCAAAAATGAAAACTGTGTCTAAAAATAAAAATATATATTCTTTAAAACTGTCATTTCGACTCTTTTACATTATTGTAATTATACTGCAATCAAATAAAATGCACTCTTTTACAGCAAATTAAACTTTTAAATATTAATGAATATATTTTTATTCTTGTAATCGGAGGTGTGTTAACAAAATCTTATCGCTTCAGAGAAATATCTGTCAAGTTATGCGCTTTTCAATAGATTATTGCCGCTGGCAGTGCAAAATTACTGTTATTTAAGGCTGTAAAGTGAATGAATATTTTATCGAGTCTCCAGGCAATAAGCTACTTTAAATTTAAAGATTTAGTTCATCGATCAAAATCTTTGGTCTCAATGGAAGTATTTGGTTAGAAGAAATTTTTTTCATTAAATTGTTCGCTGTAATTTTAAGCATGATTAAACTTTCATATGTCAATGGAAGTTGATTTCGATCCGTTTCCTTTTGAGAGCAAGATTTAAAAAGCTTAAAGTAATGCATTCGTGTCGTAATGTATTCCTTTATTTTTTTTTTAAATTACAAGATGAGTTATATAAAACAATAATATTTACTGCAAAATTAGGTACAATAGTTTTTAAAAAGATAATGTCAATAACTAGTAGCTGTTTTAAAATTAAATTACAGGTTTTTTGTTTAAAATATTTATTTGATGCTGTCGGTCACTGTACATTTGTAAGCCTCCCCCCTTTTGTTTTTGCAATGGTTTGCTAATTAAGAGTAGAATAAGTTAAACATTGCACTTAGAATAAGAGGGGAGAAAAATTGTTGAAGAACTTTATTAGCACTGATTTTGACTTTTACTATTCATGTATGATTTTTTTCAGAATGTTTAGAAGATAGAACTATCGAACGATTGTGTGTAGATAAAATATCATAGCATTTAATTAAAGCGCTAGATCTTTTATTTACAATACAAATATAACTGCTTTATGTATGCCTTTTCAATGTGCCTTTTGGTAAACTATACTTTATATATTATGTTACAAATTGAATAGATGAGAAGTACGAGGGCTGTTTGATAAGATCTCGGCCTAACACAGGAATGGAACAAGTATGACCAAATGACAATGTTGTTTGTAAAGAATGATACTTTAGATGACATGCCGCCGAATTTCAGACGCGTGAGTTTGTTGGTTATTGCTGGGCGATATAAAGTAAAGTAAACAAGTTTTGACATTTTCGGAAAATGGAAAAATTGAAGTTCGAGCTGTCATAAAATACTTTGTTGAAAATATTTAACCCCCACGAACATAGAAAAAGAGTTACAGTATATCTTAAAGGATTCTTGTCCTTCATATTCGACGATACAAAAGTGGGCTGCTGAATTTAAACATGGTAGGAAATAAATTCACGAAAATCAACGCTCAGGACGTCCTTAAACTGCTACGACTCACAGTGGGGCGTTTTGATGATCTAGGTGGACAAAATTAATTTTTCGATTATCTCAGAATTTAACAAGACCGCGTATACTGGTAACCGAAAGTCTCTTCTGTCGAGATCCGTACGAATTTTGTCGAAAAAATCCGATGTGTGGATTAACTACGACCGTACAGAAGGCAGTTGGTTTGAGGGAGTTTCAACAGTTTCACTATTTTTCTGTAACTTCGAAAGTAAGTCGTGACTTTTCTGTTTTATTTGAAAGCAGGAGTTTACTAGACATATGTCACATGTTTGTCACAAGATTTAACCTACTGCTGTTTCGAAATAAGCGCCATCTTGTTTTCAAATTTCATCTTGACTTTTAATACAGTATTAAGCATTATTAAGAAATAAGCATTTTTAAAAATCAAAGTGCCATTCCTAGAGTATTGAAAACTTAAGAAAGCTCCTGCGAAAGTTTGCGAATCCTTAAGTTATATTAACTTGAAATGTGTATTTGGGTGTTTAATTCAAATGTTGCAAGTCAATTTTAAACCACTGTTAATTATCCGATTGAGCTGAAACTTTGAATGCATGTGTAGTTTGAAGGACAATTCAATATTATAATATAATATAAATAATAATAATAATAATAATAATAATAATAATAATAATATAAATAATTATATAAGCTAAATATTTGTCACTGTTTAATTATTTTATTACTGATACATTCGAAAACCCAGCAAAACTTCAACGCAATAATTTTGTCCACCTAGATCCTAAAAACGCCCAACTGTGCGACCCACTAAATCGTCTCAAAAATTCACAATGCCGTATTGAATGATCGCCGATTGAAGATACACGAACTTGCTGACATTGCAAATATCTCGATAGACCGTGTCCACCACATTTTACACGATATTTTGGGTATGAAAAAGCTTTCCGCTCGATGCGTGCCACGCTTGTTGAACGTCGACCAAAACGCCAAAGAATGAACATTTCTCAAGAGTCTTCTGAAATGTATTGTGTTGCAAGTTGAAAAATAAAATGAAATATTGTCAAAAATCTTAATTTCTTTGACACAATATGAATCATGAGCACATGATTTCTTTTTCAGGTGGGAACTTTTCGAACCACCTTCGTATAGGGCTGCACTAAAGAATTCGCGCACAAGAATGTATCTTAAATGTATTGAGTTGCAAGAGAACTCCATTGAAAGATAATATGACATTATGTCAAAAATCTTGTGTTTTCACTGTCAGGCCGAGAACTTATCAAACCACCCTCGTATAATTAATTAATTGAACTGAGAGATAATGGAAATTTTACTATGCATAATCATAAAATATTGTGCAAGTAAGTCTAGATTTTTATAAAATGAGTTGTATAAAACGTGTCTAGATTTTTATAAAACGTTACTGCGGTGAACGTACGTAAAATGAATAGTATACTGCAAACATTTGTAGCAAATTATATAATATTAAAACAGAAAATCTGTCGCCAGTATGCTAAACTCAGAGGATGTTATAAAGAACTTTGAAAATCAATTTTAAACAAATAATCATGCATATCAGCTGGTCATACGTGGCCAGTTTTAAATGAGTGAAATGAAGTTAGAAATTATTAAATTTTTGAAGTTTAATTGCAATTGTCACTTCGTCCAAATCGTTCACAATTGCAACAAGTTGGAAATTGTACGTCAAACGTTACAAACGAGGTGCGTTCGTACGCACGTTTTAGAATTAAATTCATGATATCCCGTGCGTAGAACGGGTTAAACAGCTAGTTAAGTATATATTTTATGACACTGTTCATACAAATATCTTAACTAGTTATATAAATATTCAGATATATATGTATCAGCTAGTTATATAAATATTCAGATCTTGATGATTTTTAATTCTGTGAAATGAATTATATCGTCTGCAGATTAATTTCTGTCATAAAATAAGTATCTCGGTCGCTTGACGATTTAACATCCATCGGAAGCTCCTATAACAAAAAAGCACCGATTTAAAAAAAAAAATTCAAATTTCTTAATAAATATTTTTATTAATATCTCCTAAAGTTTTGATTCGATTTTAATAAAATTTGAAATGTCTCGACAAAATTCTGCAAAGATAATATATTTTAAATTGCAAACCATTTGGTTGGGTAGTTTTTGCGTTGTTATATGCGGACAGACAGACAGACGGACGGACAGACAGACGGACAGACAGACAGACAGACAGACGGACGGACAGACGGACGGACCAAACGACGACTATAGGTGCTACGTATTTATATAATTACGAACGCACCTAAAAAGAGCGAATATGAAAGTATAAGAATTAGCCCATTAAAAAAGAATGTAAAAGTATCGATGATTTATGATGCAAAAGTGTACATTGTAGGTTGTACTATTGACTGCCCAACAAAGTAAATTTACAGATTGCTAAATTTTCGAAATAGGTGTTTGATCAACATACCATTTTTTAAAAAGCAAATCTGAAAACCAAGGTAAGAATTACGCTAATAGCAGAGGACTATAGGTTTATCACCGAATTCAATGTGTATAGAACTATACCTAAAGGTCTGAATCCAATTTTATTAATTTAATTCAGATAATGTGTATTTATACACACGCACTTACGCACACACACACACACAAATGTATATATATATATTGCATTTATTACTGTTATGCATCATTTTTGCCTACATCTCTGAACACCGAAAATTTATGAAAAATCTATAAATTATAAAAGAGTGAAAAATTATGGGCCCATATTTACTGTGTGTTGTTTAAAGATATTTATTACACGTTTGCTTGCATATTGGCGATATGATGTGCATGCGTATATAGATTCTGTATGCTAACAATATAAAATATATATTGTCTATGATTAGTAAAAGCTATCGGTACTAAATACCTGCTTATAAATTTTATCAACCTTTCTGTATCAATATAATTTAAGTTATTGAACTTGGAAGTCAATAGAGACCATATATGAAATCATATAGATATTTGAGCTTAGATTAATAAAAGTAATTTTCTTTATGTTCAGTTAATAAGTGCATAAATTAATCTATATATATAAAAGAATGTCATGACTGTGGAAATCATCACCGCATAGCTTAAACTACTGAACCTAGAAATATGAAAACCCTTCTTAGGATGTAAAGGCGCACTAAGAAAGGATTTTCAAAAATTCCACCCCAAAGGAGTGGTAAAAAAGGAAATAAACGTAAAAAAAAATCCTTAAAAATCAGCTATTATATTTATGTAACGAATTGTAACATATTTTAATGTATTTTTGGGTGCTGAATCGAATGGTACCAAGTACATGTTTTTGGCACCAAAACCTCAAATGTCTAAAACTGCAAATGATAATTTTTATAAATGCATGCGTTATTATACAGAAGGTCGTTCGATCTTTATGGAAACGATTTTCAAAGTTAATTTCTACGCATAAATGACATATCTTTTGCAACAATTTGAAATTGTTCGATAGCCTTGACTTTTGGCTATAGCTCTAGCTCGAAATTTCAATGATAATAGAATTTTCTTTTTAGTCGTCAGTTTTTCCCGATACCTCTTGTAAAAACTTTCCAAAGTTTTTTCAATGTACGTGAATTTATTTAAACAATCCAAATGCAGTTGATGTTACATGCATTTCATCAATTAATATGCAATTTTTTTCCGATTGGGATTATTTCTTTGCTAAATATTGCGTCAGTTGAGTTATGGAAGGACGGCTGGGAGACTTTGTTCATATGAAGCTCAATTAATGTCATTTTCATATAAAGCTGGAATTTCCTCTTCAAAAATGGGTTCTAAAATATTTTACTGATAATAAAGTTAAATCACCTTAGCTGTACTGTATTTTTTTTATCTTTAATTTATATTTCATAACAAAATCCAGCAGCAATCATGAATTCTTTTGGAAATTTTTCTTTACATTCAAGCGTGCGTTAAAAAGCGCTATTCCACAACATATTGAAAGACTTTTGAAAATTTCTTTAAGAGGTGTGTGGAGAAAATTGATATGATTGTACTAAGGGAAACATCGACTATGATGAAAATTTCGATCCAGTGTTATAATCAAGATTCAGGGCTATAGAGTAAAGTAAAATTGTCGCAAAGATTATGGCATATATGTTCAGAAATTAATTGTGATAATAAAGTGCGAACAACCTTCTGCAGTAACGGAAGTAATTCACACTGTGAAAAATTGAACACACTTAAAAAAATATATATCCTTAAAAATCGGATATATGCCAAATAACGAAACAAATTCAAACTCTCGATAAAACGCGAGGGACTTCTTTTCATCATTATAATATGATGTGACAAAATTAGAATTATCGGTGAAATTTCTATAATCGGATAAATCGGATTATGAAAGATAGCCGTATTTTAACATTCTGCTGAATGGATTTTGATGAGAGTTGAACTGTTAGAAAATATTTCAAGGAAGGTTTGGGCTACGTTGGTCACGTTGTTTAGTTACAAAATTATGTGTCAGATGAATAATTTTATGAAAGTTTAGCCCTTTTAAAAATATTCCGTTAAATGGATTTTGATGGGACTTGCACTATTAGGAAGATTATTTTTCAGGGAAGGTTTTTGTTATAACATATCGTTCTACGTTGCTTTGTTCTAGGATTATGGGGAAATTTCTATAATCAGGTGAATCCTATTTTATAACACTAGCATTTTAAAAAAGTTCTAGGGATTTTGATGAGAAATACATCGTTCATTTTTCAGGGATGTTTTTAGTATATTGCATATCGTTTGTTTTTTTACCAAATCGTTCTGTAAATGATCAACTGAAGTAATGATCCCAAAGGATCAGGGTCCATAAGCCGTGTTTGTGGCCCATGAAATAGACTAAAATTCGATTCTGTTATACTGATTAAATTATTTCACTTTTTAATATTAGAAGGATTATCCTGTACGATTTCAACAAAAGTTTTTGCATTTGACTTACACAAGCTCAAAGTTCGTATTATTCGTAGTTTTTGATAAAAAATACGCAATTTCTCCTAATTTTACCTCGATTATTTATATGAGCGCAATCGTGCAACACTTTTTTCTTTATATATATTATAAAATACATCAAAATGTACATTATATATAAAAATAAAAGTGCTGAAAAACAGTGCTCATAGTACAATATTAAAAAATGTATTAAAAACTGAGGTACAATTAGGAGAAATTGCGTATTTTTCATCAAAAACTACGAATAATACGAACTTTGAGCTTGTGTAAGTTACGTAAATCTGAACAAAATGCAACAACTATTTTTGAAATCGTACAGGATAAACCTTCTAATATTAAAAAGTGAAATAATTAAGTCAGTGTAACAAAATCGAATTTTAGTCTTATTTCATGGGCCAAAAACACGGCTTATGGACACTGATCCTTTCATCTCACAAATTATAAAGTATAATAGCGCAAATACATTTGTATCGTTGCAGCAATGCGAAAGGATATTCCTGGTAAATGTGCACAATGCATTAAAATACAATATCAAATTCACCGATATATTTCGTTTGATTCAAGATTCGATTGGAGAAACTGACCAGCATAGCGGGCGAGCCTGCTAGTACATTATATATGTCCACTCTAAACTTTCGCATCAAACTCAACTAATAATAATACTCCCAGTAAAGTTATTCTTTGATCCATAAGGATCACTAAAAGATGGATTCAAATTTAATTTTAAAAAGTTTCCGGAACCTCTAATTGTTAAATTTTTCTTATAAAAGAACATGATACATTAGTGTATTCTTAATTTTTTCTAATAACTTGAATTTAAGAAAATAATATTTTTATAATCAATAACTGAATTTACCATGTACAACTAACGAATCAGCTATAAACATTCTTGGAAACAGTTCGATTTAAAATACGTCATTATTTTACTAATAAATTTTACATCCTATTTAAATTTTGACGCGAAGTAAAATCTCTAAATTTTAAAACTGTAGTAGAAAATTTTATTTTCCTGTTCTCATTTACATAATTTTGTTAGATTTTCAAAAAGAACTTACGCACGTTTATCTATCTGATAGGGAATTTTTTTCATAAAATGGTAATGTGTAATTTGTAGTCGGAAATATTTGTATGTTGATTTTCAGTGTATCGAAAGTTTGTTTGGAAATTCAGTTTAAATATATTTTTGAAAATGGTGAATTCTTTTAAAAGAATTCCTGATGTAGCAAAATCTTTTGAAAGTTTTGTTTAAAAGTTATACAGTTTATGTTGGAATGCAGATTACTTTTTATTTTATCTCTCCATGATATGTGTAAAAGGGCTATATATTTAACAGATCAATTTTAGACGTTTTATACATAACATCCGTTTTAGCTTACAATACGAAAATTAATATATGCACACACACACACACACATATATATATATATTCAAAATAGTAGAGTAATCAGACGAAGTAACATTGTATTAAATGGTTTTAATGAATTTTGCTTAAAAAAGGTAGCTTACATATTCTTTGTTTTAAGAATTCAGCTAATTTTATTAAAACAGTAGAAGCTAAAATGCATGAAATCCGACTATAGAAGATTCCCAGTTTTCGTGAAGATTGAATTTGGATGGCCATTAAAAAAAAAAGGTAGTTATCGCTAAATTGGGTTTATTTATGGTGATTAATTTTTATCGTGAAATTTGGGGACACTTCACTAATTTTTGAGAATAAGCCCATGTAGTTTTAAGCATATGAGAGTTTGAACAAGGGTTACAACACTAAAAGAAAATTTGAGAAAAACCACAATCAACAAAAGGCACAAATTAAACCAGCTTATGGAGGGATCCTTTAAATGTTTTCTTGTTTCAAAATGTCAGACACCTTACAATTTCGAACTGCTATATCTCAGTCATTTTTAACACGTTCCAACATAGGTGAAAAGTGTTTATGAATTCAGTTTGTCTGTCTGTGTGTTCTTATGTCCGTGCTCTAACTCTCGTAAATATACTCGGATTGTCATGAAATTTTTACACATTATTGAATTTTACTATAGAATATTCGGTATTGAAAATGAAGTGTGTAGCATTAATAGTCTATTTACAGGGACACACAAAAGAATTCCGTTACATTATGGTCTATGGGGAAAAATCGTTTGCGGAGCATTTTATTGATGTTACGATATTTCAAATATGATGAAATTATTGTGCATTACTGAGGCAGATTACAGTATGTTTTCACCGGAATATACAGTTAGTAGCATATATAATTTAATAACAGGGACGTACAAAATAATTCCTTTACATTATGATTTATGTGGAAAAATAGTTTGCGCTGCATTTTGAGCAATGTTATGATACTTGAATTATTTGAGCATGTTATGATACTTGAAACATAGTGATATTTAAATGGATAACTTAGGCTCACTACAAATTATTTTCTCTAAATTATGGAGGGCGTAGGATTTATCGTTCATTTACAGAGACGCACAAAAGAATTCGGTTAAGGATATGATATGTAATTCCTGGAATTGACTTGTCTGCTGTGGCGTACATTTTTATGTAATTTTTAGTGCATTACGTGTTGTTTACAAATTCTGTAGATCATATACAGGACTGCACGAAAGACTGCGAATATGGGCATCAATTGCTGAAAATGGATTTTTACTGAGGTATGTATTTTTCAAATTGCTTATTTATAAATCTCGTTTCATTATAGGAAAACATTTATTTTCTTAATAATAATCTGTTAGAGTTGGAAAGCGTTTTATACTCTATGCCGGATGCATGATTTTTCTTTCTTGTTTAAGATATAGACGTAACAAAATATGCTCCGGAATCCTTGTATCAAGGTTGAACACTTAATTGAAAAAAAATATTTTGAATGTCTAATTTTTTTGTATATCTTTTTGAGTTTGAAATTTTTCAGTGGCCGCCATTTTTAAACAAGATGACGGATGAAGCTTGGCATCGAACTCCGTCGAGGTCTTGATAAGTCCTGTACACATGCTTAATCACATCCAAATCGGTTCATAAATACGAGAGTTACAGCATAACAAATATCAGATTGTTCCAAAATGTCAGTCACCCTAGAATTTTAAACTGCTATACGTGAAACATTTCTTAAGATAAAGCTAAATAAAAAAATGCTGTGGAATCATTGTATCAAGCTCTAAATCTTAATCGAAATAATTGTTTCAATTTATATATTTTGTTTATTTTTTGAATTTTTAAAATTTTAAAAAAATTCAAGTGGTTGCCATTTTGAAACAAGATGGTGGATGAAGCTGGTCAACGAATTCGGTCGAGGTCTTTGTATGTCCTGTACACATGCTCAGACACATCCACATCGGTTCACAAATACGAGTGATATCGCATGACAAAAAAAAATATGTATGTGGTTTTGATTTCTGGGCATTATGATAGGTGAACATTCGCCGAGAATTTCCGTAACTGCTTTCCTCCGGACGTAAGCAATAGGGTAGATTCTTACTTTTTGTATTGGAAGAAGAGAATCAGAAAATAAAGCGGTCTGTTGTTTAAATCTACGATAAAAAAAAAATTAAGAAAAATGAAAAAAAAAATGTATTAAAAATTTATGAGGCACAAAATATTAGAATATTTGTTGATAAATGCTAGTATTAGCCCACAAGTACGAAAATAATATTTTTTTGTTATGCGGTAACACCCATTTTAATTAAAAAAGAACCAAACAATTTTTTTTCTATCCAATGGTTGGAGTATCATAGTTGAGATTTTTTCCAACAGAGCGAAAATATGCCGGGACCAGAACTCGAACCTGGGTACTTTGGTTCGCCGTATCAACGCTCTCCCTACTGAGCTCTCCCGACGAAATCCTGGACTGGTATATTTCACTCTTATTTGTAAGACAAGGCTGCGAACTGCAGCGCTAATTTCATTCATCCGAGCTATAACTATAGTATTTACATGATGAATCTTGAAATAGCCTGGAAACTCCTGTATACCATGTAATTAGGTCATAATGCATAGAGGAAAGTCTGTTTTTCTGTTTATTGGTGCTTTTATTTCACCATTTGCTTATATATTACCCATTAATTCTGAATTGGAAATAGATCCGGCATGTCTGGCGGACAGAAAAGTATATCGATATTGTGATGTTTGGACCAATTCTTAGTTAACTTTGAATTTTAATTGGAAATGAAGTCCTTTTGAGATATAAAAATAATCGGACGTTGGTACCATACGTTGATAAATAGGGTAATATGTATTAACTGCGCATGCAATGGAAATACAAAGACTACATTATTGATGTTAAGCAGCAATATTAAGTTGTTTTCATAAACCTACCTTTCAACCTCGTGTACCAAATACGAAGCTCTTATTACTACTAAATGGAAATTTGATTAGCTATAATAATCCAAAAGTTTGCTGTTAACGTGTCTTGAAAAATTTATTGTTCAGTGATGAATGTATTTTTGGGTATAATTTGGCGATCAATACATTCGACGCTAACGAATGAAACAAAAAGAATTTGACAAAAAATGCACGAAATATTCTGTAAAGTTTACAGCCAGTATATTGACATGATTTGAATGACCCGAAATGGGCTTGTGTTGGTATTGTGTACTACCAAAAGAAAATTTATTAAATATATCAAGAAATCCTCGAACATCTCTTTTTACAAGCGTACCATTCTATTCATACTACAAATTGAACTAAGAGTTGACGAAACCATCACTACAACACACTTTCTAGCTCAGCAAACGACGGATTTACTGCCAATTGAGAATTTATGAGGAATAATGAAGAAAAAACTCCCAAAAAATAGCGCCAAAAGATAAAAAAGATGTACAAAATATGTGTATAAAATACATCTATGCACTTTGTATAAAATATATGTTCTCATTATAGCCAAAAACGACTGCGATCCTCTGGTAATTAACATGGTAAATCAATTGTGTGCTATTTTTAACACGTTCACTGCCAGGTTAAAATTACCGTAATTTTGTTTTATTCAGAAAGTTCGAATTCATACCAGAAAACACTAATAGCAATATTTATTTTATTTAATTACGAAATTTATTTAATTAAAAACTCTTCTTTCGAAATTTCTCGTACGAATTCGTAATTTTAGATTAAAAAACCACGAGTATACTCGTGGTTGGCAGCGAATGAGTTAAAGCTAAAGGTAATGCTACTAAATACGTAAGATTATTATTTTTCTAATTGCTGGTAAAATTTTTTATTTTTTTCATGAAATATTCTAACGTGTTGAAACATATATTTTATTTTGTCTTCTTTCAAATATTGTTGTTTTAATTTATTATATAATTTCATCATTTTTAAATTAAGTATGCTGCAGATTAGGTATATTTAAACAATATTAATATATATGTTATTATTTATTTTATAGGCAATACATTAAACACCATTTAATGCAAAGTTGCTTTCAACCATTACATAATTTTTTGGAAAAGTTGCATAAAGAAAAAAGTGAAGCAATTTGTATGTATATATATTACCTGATATTCCTTATTATTTCAATGTTGTTTTATATCTCAAAAAGTGGAGTATAAAAAGACACATAATTATTAAAATGTAATACATTAGTTATTAGATAAAATTGATTTTTCATTGTATTTTTTGCTAAAATTTAATCTAAATAAAAAGCACGCAACATTTAACATTAACAATGACTGAAGTAATGAAATTTGCTAAAATGTACGATAAAAAACTAAACTGAACTATTATTTCCATTGTCACATTTCAGTTCAGCAAAAAAGTGCGGATCTTATAATTAATCATCCATAATCAAGTCAATAAACCAAATGGCGAAGTTGCGCAAATGCTATTTGCCCCAAGTATGTGTTTTTAGGTGTGTTCGTAATTATATAAATACGTAGCACCTATTGTCGTCATCTGTTCCGTCCATACATGCGTCTGTCTGTCCACATATAACAACGCAAAAACTACCCAACCGAATGGTTTAAAATTTAAGATATATTATCTTTGCAGAATTTTGTCGAGACATTTCGAATTTTATGAAAATCAAATCAAAACTTTAGAAGATATTAATAAAAATATTTATTAAGAAATTTGAATTTTTTTTTAAATCGGTGCTTTTTTGTTATAGGAGCTTCGGAAGTTTCATCGTCAAGCGACCGAGATATTTATTTTATTACAGAAATTAATCTTCAGACGATATAATTCATTTCACAGAATTAAAAATCATCAAGATCTGAATGTTTTTATAAATAGCTATAGTACGAACGCACCTCATTTGTCACGTTTTACGTACAATTTCCAACTTGTTAAAAACTTTAATGGTATTCACATTCAGTTTCAAGGATATTGCAGCCATGATGGCAACAATCGAGGTGGACTGAATTATGGAAGATCAATCGAATGTAAAAAAAAAGACAAAAAATATAATAAACAGAGAGATACTTCTCATTCTAACCCGTTTGCACTAATTTTACCGCCGCGAAGAGCGTGTTATATAATCATTTAAATAAACGCATCATGGTTTCTGATTATCTTTCATCTGCAATATCTTTACGACCCTGTGTGAAGAGTACGTACATAACATAATTAATAAAACTGACACCATCCTAAAGCTATCCTATACATTTCTGAGGGCAACGAAAAAGTCCACAGGGAAAGAAATAGGCCTTTGTAGCAAGTAAAATGGAGAAAATTTAAAAAAAAAAATCCATTGATGTTTCATTTTATTTTCGTGCCAGAATGATTAAAAAAAAAGTAAAAAACTCTACGAAAATAAGGATAAGAACTACTATAGAGTGTTAATAAAATCTGCAAACGTGGCAGATTTTATTTATTTTTTTAATTTTAAGTAAAATACTCGATATTTAAAATGTAAATTAATATGTCCTTTTAAGTCTTCGTGAAATATAATTCGCATACATTGAAATAAACAATTTTCTTTTTTTAAATTTGATATTAAAAAAGCTTTTTTTTCTCATAATTCAGTTTTTGTTACATGTTGAAATTTTTATTAACTTATTTTCCATCTTAATTAATAAAATAATATTTTTTACGAAAAAAGTCTGCCAGTAATTATAAATGATTTAATCGATTTACAAGAGTGATGAAATGTGACAGATATTGCTCTTCAGAGTTTCAGAAAAAAATAAAAAAAAGAGAACTATCAAATTATTATTTTTTTTAATTAGTTTACAAAGATATTTATTATAATTTATAGATTCCAAATAATGTCAAGTTTTATCTGTCTTGCTAATATTTTGTGAGAATGTTCGATAACCGAATATAATCTAAATAATACTTCATTAACTTTGAATTTATATTATTCACCAGTGGTTCGATATGTATTATAAAGTACCACTTCTTTTACATTGGTTTGTTTGAGAAGTATTTTCCTTTTTTGTGAAAATGAATTACATTATTTAAGCACATAAATGTTATTTTTAACTGTATATCGACCATTTTGAATTATAAGTTTTGCCATCATATGATTATTCGATCGTTTACTTCAGTTAATATTTTTTTGTTCTGACTTCCTCAGTTACATTTGGTTTCCAGAATGGGGTGCATTTTTCAAATGTCGATGTTGTCAGCACAAAATTTCCGAAACCAATATTGTCACTAGCATTATGTTACCACATCTCCTTCATCTATGTTGTTCTTATTTGAGCAGCATTTTCATATTTTGAATAATAAAAAGAGAAAGATTACTGAGCATGTTTATTTTTATTTTCTATTTTCGATGTGTCACCCATCCTCCTACGAAACAAACAACTCTATATAAAATCAAGAACGAAAAATCATGCGCCAAGCATAGATTATGAAACACTTTTCAACACAGCCAGAAAACTGTAAAGAAACTTCACAGCTAACTATGGTGAAAGAAGATGTCCAGGTAAACAGTTTAGGAAAGATTAAAAATATACATTTAAAAATCCAGTTTTAGCAATTACCTTCCATAGTCAAAGAAATAGTCGAATTATTTTGTGCAGCCCTGTATATGATTTATAGATATGGATATCTAGATAGCTGGATAAACTTTGTCCAGTTAAGAAATTCACATTTAGTAATTTTCCCCAATAGATAAAAATGCACTCGAAATCTTTTGTACAGCCTGGTATATTATCTAAAGACTTTTGTAAAAAACTCATATTAAGCTAAAGTTTAATACAGGTAAAATACGCATAAGGCAACCTAAAACTCACGTCCAGCAATTGTCGATTAATTGCTGGACGTGATATTGTGCAATTAATATTTACGAATTCCTTTGTGTATCCCTGCATATGATCAACAGAATTCATACACACCACGTACTATGCAAAAATTTAGTTAAACTTAAGAATACAAGCGAAAGTTAACACGGATAGACTGTAAATATCGCACGTAGACTGTAATCGAATTCTGTAAATGCCCATGTAAGTCAACGATAAACGCAATGCACACCATACTTTTTACTGAGCAATTTATAGTGCACATCAGTAATGCATATAAATTTCATTATTTTGGAAATAATGTAACATCATCAAATTACACGGCAAACAATATTTCACCGTAGAACATTGAGTAAGAGAATATTTTTGTGTGACCCTGTAAATGAATAATAAATAGTTTGCACCCCATATTCTACTAAAAACATGTTCTAGTGCGCTTAATCATGTTTAAAATGGTGTAGCATCCTCAAAATGGGGTGCAAACAAATGCTATAGCAAACAAAATGGGGTGCCAAAAAGAATGTTTTAGTGGGCTTCATAATTGTATAACAATTTCATTGTGTTTCAAATGGCGTAACATCATCAAAATGTGCTTGAAACGATGATTTCCCATTGATTCTAATGAAACGGAATACTTTTGACTGTCCCTGTAAAGAAAGTATAAATGCTAAACACTTCATTTTCAATAGGGATCCTGCTAATAACGTCATTATCAGGAACGTCAATAGTAAACGCCAATAGTAAACGTCAGTAATATAGGAAAATTTCAGGGCAATCCGAATATATTTTCGAAAGTTATAGCACGGACGGACGGATAGATAAAATTAAGTCATAAACACATTTCAACTAGGTTAGAAAGTTTTAAAAAGCAAACCTTTTTGAAAACAAAATTTTGAAATGTTAAAAAAGTTAAAATATATAATGACAATATGGTTTATAATGAAGTTAAAAACACAACTCATGAAAAATGATGTTTTGTCGAAAATATTTCATTAATAATTTTTTTCAATGTTATTAAATTATTTTAATGTATTTCTCAAGATATTTTAAAATTTTAAATAACTATTTTTTTTAAATATTTTTAAATATAGTTAGTAGATTATATTTTAAATAATATATATTTGGTAACATCATTAATTTCCACAGTGTATTTATTTTCAAATGCAACAGCGTAAAAACACTTTTATTTTATTTATTTTTTATTTTCAGCACAAATGTTTGGAAAACTTTATCATTTTTCAAAAAGTTTTTAATTTATTTTAAGTGTATTTTTTATTGGGAATTTATAAAGCAGATTTTGGTAATGAAATCAAACTGAAAAATTTAAAAATTGATTGCGTTTTTCAAACGCTGTCATGGGACTCATATGACAAACTTTTTAAAATTATTATTTTTAAAACACGATTTGAACAGTTAAACAGTTTATTGCTTCAAGGGATTCCCAATTGTACTGCAACTCACTCCCTGTTTACGAGTATTTGTGTATCACATCCCAGAGAAGCCATGAAAAAATAATAAAGTATATCCGTAGCACAATATACTATGTACTACAATAAAAATATAAAAGAAAGTGAGAAGAGGTCTTCATCTCACCAAGAGAGACGTCGAAATAAGGAAGAGATGAGAAAAAGTCTATTTAAGCAACTAGTATAAATGAACCACCAATCAAATTATAGCATAAGGTAAAGAGGCAGAGTTTCGCTGACAACTGTCAGCGAATGAGAAAAGAGATGAATTTAGTAAAAAAGCTTTAAAATTTAAAATTTTCAGTAGAAAAATAATTTTAAAATGACGTAAAAGTTGGATTAAATAAGAATAAATGTTAAAACTGTTTTAAAAACGCAAATGTATCGCCGAAAGATAAGAAATAAGGAAAGAATTTAAGCGTAAATCTACTCTTAAGAAAAAAGAGACAATTTTCGTTGCAATACATTTAACATAAAGAACAGCATTTAAATTAAAATAAATTTAAGCGATATGACGGATAATAAAGAATAAACATATATATATATATTTAATAAATATATGCAAAAACAATTAAAAAACAAATCCAGAGGACTACTCATCTAATTTAGTAGTCTGTTTTTTTACGATTAGTTGGACTGTAAACTTCACAACATTTAAATATAGAAACTAATACTATAATGCTTTAGCTATGTTTAATTTTCCTGGTGTGATTGTTTTACCAGAAAAATACACATTTAGAAATTTTAATTGGTTCGGCACTTTTAAAACCTCTTGCTGAAGAACTTAATCAAAATCTGGCAGCATTTTTTCAAGTTCCTTAGAAATTGTCTGATCTTCAAAATGAAAATTTTTTTCTTCTTTTTAACATTTTCCAGACGAGGTAATTAAACTACAGGCCTTTAGTTTCCAAAGAAATTTATAACTTCGGATTGCAAACTTTGGTAGAAAATTTTCTTTCTTTTTTGCTAAATGAGTATTATAGAATTAATTATTTCACGTCTTAGCATTTCACCTGACAGTTGTATTTCAAATGTTTTCTCTTTTATAAAAAAAATTCTAGGGAAGAATCACCCTTTTTTTTATTTTCGCAGAAAATTGAGTGTTAAAAAGTATGAGATAAAAAGCAAAGAAATCTTTCACAAAGAAAGAATATTGATTATGCTTTGTTAACAAAACTTAAAAATAACGTTTATTTTATAATGAACTTTCGTTATACAGGGTAATTATAATTAAAGTTGCACTTTCAAAATACTGTAAAAAAAGAGCTTCTGGTCAGAATAACTTGATATTTCATCTGAATATACGTGAAGCTATAGGAATGTTTTTACGAAATAAAAAATAGTTCAAAAGTGGACCGATTGATGGCGCTGTACTCATCATAAGATGCTATTTAAAAGACGTGACATGCGCACCGCACAAGGCACTTGTGATAAAAAGGCGGGGAACATGCAGTTCGTGCTATTCCGCATCTGAGAAGGTAGTCATGACTCTATCATTGAAGGATCGGGCTCTGCTTGTGAAGATTTTTTACAAGAGCGGTGACTGGACTGTGCGGCAATTGCATTGAAGGAATTCCGTATATTAAAGTGTTTAAGAAGCGGCTCTGGTCCGATGACTGCATTCGGTCTGTAGAAAATGATTGATAAATTCGAAGAGACGGGTTCATTTTACGTGAAATGGGGCAGAGGGAGGAAAGTAATTGCTTCGACGTCAGTAGAAGATGTGGGTACAGCATTGCAGGAAGCGTCAAGCAGTGCTTTGGGAACGTGCAGTGTACGGTGAATTTTCCGAACTTTAGACATGTCCGCCATGACGGTTCGTAAAATTTTACGAAACATCCTGCAATGCTATCCATACAAAATTATGCATGTTCAAGAGTTGCTTCCTGCTGACCTGCCAAAACGAGAATCTTTAGGCTTGCAATTTCTTGCTCGCATGGAAGTGGACAATGCATGGCAATGGAACATTTTGTGAACAGACGAAGACCATTTTCATCGCCAACACTCCATTGTAAATATTCAAAATTGCAGAATATGGGCAAGTGAGAATCCGTTCCAAATGCAACCATGACTTCTTCATTTCGCAAAGGTCAAAAGTATGGTGCAGGTTTACGGCAGCATTTATCGTTGGTCTTTTCTTCTTCAACGGGATTGATCCTCTGACTCCTGTTACCTGTACAGTCAATGGGACACGTTATGCATCTGTTTTGCGCAACCAGCTCATTCCAGCACTGCAACAGCACGGATGTGTGGATAGCACAATTTGGTTGCAAGATGTTCCTCCACACATTGCAACACTAAGTGAAGCAGCTGTTGAATCAGAATTTTGGAAATGACAATTTATCAATCGCCAAATCGCCAACAGCCTGGCCGTCACGATCACCTGATCTGAACCCTTGCGAGTTCTGGCTGTAGGTTTACCTAAAACATTTTGTGTACGAGGGTCCAATTGCCAACTTAGGTGAATTGAAAACCCGCTTTACGCAACACATTCATAATATCACTCTGAAACACTCCGATCTGTTGTGGAACATGCTGTTTTGCGCTTTCAGCTCGTAGGAGAAAATGGTGGACAACATATTGAATACTTCTAAAGCAAGTCGTTGCCGTTTCTTGATGGTTTAATCAGGTTCTGCTTTTTCTACAGTTTTTGGCCTAGGGGCAGTTAAAAACCGATTTCGTTTTTGCTTTTTCTACGGTTTTTGGCCTAGGGGCAGTTAAAAACCGATTTCATTTTTGCTTTTTCTACGGTTTTGGCCTAGGGACAAATAAAACCTATTTCGTTTTTGCTTTTTCGACGGTTTTTGGCATAGAGACAATTAAAAACCGATTTTTGTCTATCCGCTGTGGCACCCCCTTGTCGTGGTGGAAAGACTTTGAACAAATAAGAAGTAATAAAAGAGTGACACAACAGCATGTCACGTCTTTTAATTAGCATCTTATGAGGAGTACAGCGCAATCTATCAGTCAACTTTTGAACTTTCTTTTTTTTGCAAAACAAATTCCCATTGCTTCACGTATACTCAGATGAAATATCAGGTCATTCTGACCATTGGCTCTTTTTATAGCCTTTTGAAAGTGCAAGTATAATCACTGTATAACAGTAACATGTTAGTGGAATAATATATTCAGCGGAATGCTGAAAAACGATTCAATTTGAAAAGCAAGAGAGAATGAAATGTCATCATAATTCTATGTCACGAGTAAAGAGCTAGGTTTTTTTAGGCAGTCTCCTCGAGAATGTTCAAATGAAAAAATATTTGAAGCTACGGAGGCTGTTTTCATTTTTGAGCAAGGAAATTATAGTCCGTGTGGCAGCGATATTTTTTTAGTTAACTATTCCATACAAGCTGATCATCAAATATGTAAATAATCTTACTTAATCAATCATAAAAATAGCTGTTAGTTGCATGTTTAGTGCGTCTTAGGGGGCCATAACGTTTCCCAATTAATGGAAAATGCGCTTAAGAAATGGCAGCTCGATTACAGAAAATGTCCATTGGTCACAATAGTATCTTTCTATCTTCTGTAATCGAATTAAAAGTGCGTTTCAACTCGAAAAGAACCCTTCATTCACTTGTACTCGAAATGATTCAATGAGAAAGTTAATTTAAAGTTTTGGTGGAATTCCCTTTGACTAGGGGATATTGCGGTCCTTGAGACCGCATCCATCACTTTTGCGACAGATGACGGCGGTTTGCGTGATACAGTTATTATACAGTTGAAGATCCTCTTATCCAACATTCTTAAATAAAACATAACGCTACATCCTTGACTATTAAGAATAGAGCCGAACAAAGAAATTTTGGCAACATTTTAAAATTTTAATAAGGGGTTAAACCGCCATATGCTCTTGAAATTGTGAATTTGTAATTTTTGAATGAAATGCAAATTATATCATTAATACGTTAGCAGATCATGTTAAGTGTTCTTTCTCCAAAGTTCCTCAGCCATCAGGAACATCAGATAGTAGGAGCAAGATTTGCAACCGATTTCCACACACACAGGTAGTTTATATTTTTTTTTCCAAATTGAGATTGGAAGAGTTTTCAGCGTAACGGATTTAAAAAGGGATTTTTCCTTGATTGTTTTTCATGAGTTCTTTTGCAGGTGATTTTATCTGACGTGACTGCCTGAGATTTCGGAAGAGTGCTTGGTCTGCCAGAAAACCGCGTTCTCGATTAATGTGAAGCGGTCTTGAATGAAATTTTATTCAAGGGCCTGGATAAGAGAAATCGGCTGTATTTCTCCAACAGTGAGCGTTCTTTTAGATATTTTTAATATTAAAGAACCTCTTGTTCTGATAAAAGTTTCTCCCATTTGCACTTAAACAGTCAATTGATTTATATCAATAAAAACATTAAACATGGACGTTTACACCGTTGATTAAGATACAAATTAAAAATATAAATAGTGGATAAATGCACTTGTACTTTGTAAAAGCAGTGAAAGATGGACGTGTTAAAACTTATATTCCTCTAACAGTTTCGGCTAAACTCTATAGCCATCCTCAGGGTCATCAAAAGACAAGACTTGCAATGCTTATAGCTTGAGTAGCTTGTCGTTAATATTTCCATACTACACCGATTTATACCAGTTTGTAATTTTATTTTCAGATTGATGCATTTTGGTCGATAAAACTGGTTTTATTTTTCATTAAACGTTTCATGATGAACATCATTCCTGTCGATGTTTGAAACTGAGTGCATATAACAAAATAAATCATATATTCTAATACGTGCAAATCTTGCGTGTGTGTGTTTTTTTTATATATATACTAGCTAACCCGCCCGGCGTTACCCGGTCCCGAGATAATTACAATCTCAGAGAAAGGCGTTAACCCCCTCCTTCCCGATACCCGCAATTATAATGAATAATTTGTTCAAGTGAACCACCGTCACGTACATTAACGCGATCATTAAAAAAAAAGAATTACATTTTTCTGATAATTAGAACACAATGAAGACACTACGCTAAAATAGACAGCAGATGACACCCCTTCCCGACCTCAATTTCAAATCTATATCTTAATTAGTTAACTAAATATTTGTTCATTAGTAAAATTTGGCAATTATTACCTTTCGTTTTCGCAAACTAAATGAGAGGGATCGGCCAGAGAAACAGATCTCTTTGTAGTTCAGTTTTAAATGAAAGCCGATCCCTGTCTGAAAATTTCTCGGATAGTTTTCACTGGCGCCGGCAGATTTTTGGCAGTTTTTTGCGTAAATTAAAAAAAAATACCAACCGATTTTTTCAAAAATCACATAGTCAGATACAGAATATTTTTTTACATATGCTCAGAAATTTTCAAATTGATTACTCAATTAGTTTTCTTAAAATTCGCTAATTAGTTAAATAATTTCGAATTCGTTCATTTCCGGTTGCAAATCCAATGCGCCTGTCCGTTTCTTTCGCCATTTTGATTTAAAAGATGATATTTTAGAAGCGATGGTTAATGAGAATCTAATTAATATCTAGGCTAAATATCAAAATATTAAAATTCTGAGGCTCAGGTGCACATGGCCAGACCTTGGACTATCCACACCTAAATTTCCAGCCTTCTAGGTGGGCTAGATTTTCCTAGCCATCGCCAACAGATACACACACACACAGAGCGAAATTTTCTTTTATTAGTATAGATAGATATGCAAATTTTATCTTAAAAACGGCTCTAACGATTTTGACGAAATTTTGTATCCCACCGTTTTGAGGTACCAGAAGATCATTGGGCTAGGTCACATGTTCCAGAAAATTCGATTAGTAGGCATTTTGGGTCGCAATGGGCCAAGGTCAAGCTAATTTTATCTAAAAAACGGCTCAAACGTTTCTGATTAAATTTCGTATCCTACTATTTTGGAATACGAAAAAATAATTGGGCTAGGTCCCATGTTCGAGAAAATTCAATTAGTGGGTCATTTTTGGGTTATTACGGGTCAAGTAAAATATATCTAAAAAACGGCTCTAACGATTTTGACTAAATTTTGTATCTTACGAGTTTCGGGCACGAGAAAATCATTGAGCTAGGTCACATGTCCGGGGAAATTCGATTATGCGTCATTTTTGTGTCAATGAGGGTCAAGCTAATTTTATCTAAAAAACGGCTCAGACTATTTAGACCAAATTTTGCATCCTATGGTTTTCAGGCACGAGAAGACTGTTGGGCTAGGTCACATATTCCAGAAAATTCGATTAATGGGTTATTTTGGTCACGGGTCATATTAGTTATCGATTTTTATCTTAAAATCGGTTCAGAGGATTTGAACTAAATTTAGTTTCCTACAGTTTTAGGGATCGGGAAGACTTTTGGGTTAGGTCACATGGTCGAGAAATTTCTATTGGTGGGTCATTTTGATCATGGGTCATTATGGGTCAAGCTATTTTTATCTTAAAACGGCTCAGACGATTTGAATTAAATTAAGTATCCTACAGTTTTTGGGCTAATTTAACAGTTTTATAGCTAATTTTGACCGAGCATAACTCGGTTTTCCCTGCTCGTAATTCTTAACGAGAGTGAGGTGATATTTAGTAATCCAGGAATTTCTCTGCTATAAAACTGCTCTGTCTCAAGCAGAGAAAGTAATAGTGCATACGTGCACGTTTTAAATAGCGCCAGATATTGTTAGGCTACATTCTCTATACCATATTACGTACATTTTGTTTTCTTTAATCAGGGTGTGGTTAAAGTGAAAATACCGCTAAGGAATTCTTTTAAAATCTGTCATTTTTGTTGTCAGTTGTACAAGACTGAAGAGTCAAAGGATAATGTTTCTTAATTATTATATTGTTTAATGTTTTGAAGTTTCGGATATTCATCCGTTAATAAATACTTCTTGATATCTTCTCGATCACAACAGTGATAGATCTGAAAATATCATGCACGAATTGCTGCAATATCTATTTTTCTGCCACGCATTTCTACACTTTACACTTGGGTTATGTAAAGGCACATAACATTTTTAAAAAAAATTCCGCAGTAGTTATGCAAATTGAATACATATAAAATACGATTTAATTTAATATAACAAAGCCTAAATTTTAGGCTACACGTGAAATACCAGTTCTTCGATTGATCTATGGTGTCTTTTTTTCTAAACATTTTAATTTGATTTATGACTTTTAATCATAAATATAAAATAAACAATTGCGGAAACATCATACTTGATCTATTTTGTACTATTTATTATATATGCGATATTTTATTTTTGTGGCAACATTGATTTGATAAAATCTTTTCATTTCATTAATTTAAACAATGCTGATTTAATTTTATATTAACTGCAATTTTTAATCAAAAAAACATGTTTTAATGAAATGTGAGTGTACTATGTAAAAAGCCTGTTCAAAAACCTCCTGTATGATACCTCATTCATCGTTGTGTGTTTTGTAAGTGCATAAAAAAGGATATTGATAACAAAATAATCTATATTTTTTCGATATTAAATCAGTCTTGTGTATTAATACATACAATTTGGTCAAATTTGTCATTTCATCTAGTGTTTCGAAATTGATATTTATTTGTTTCTTTTTTTTTTAATTTCTTTTTCCAATGCTTTCAGTCACTTTAATTCTCTGTACGCATATTCTCAGAAGAATGCTGGAAAATAAATTTATCTAAATCTCTTTTGTAAATTAAATTGGAAGGAAAAGTCCGAAAAAATAGAGTCAGGAAACATACTAAATCCCTTAAGTTTTCATTTCTGATAAAGAGGAAATTTTTGACATAATTTTTCGTAAATGTTTTTTGTATTAAACTTATAAAAAGTTTCGCATAAATAAAGATCAACACAAAGCTTGGAAACATGAAATTTCAACTTAAGGTTTTGCTATTGTGCTTTATATTAAATGCGGGATATAATTTTTGTATAGATATAATTTTTGTATATTTATAACGGATGTAATTTGTGTAAGTTCCAAAAAAATATGTGGTAATAAAAAATTCACTTTTCACCCAGCTCAAAATATCTTTTAAAGAAAAAATGGAAATTTTAAGTGCAGTTATTAGGAAAAGAAAATTAATATTGATTTATATCATGAGTGAGATCATCTAAAAACACATAAAAAGATTTGTTTTGTTTGCGTAAAGGCAATACATAATTTACATTTATTTAAAAAAAATGTCTGCGTAAAGCTGTTTTAATAATAGAAAAAACCTTTTAATGTATAAGTAATAAACGGATTGTCAACCAAACGTGACACTCAACTTAAGAACGATAGTAAAAGATTTTCACTTAATATCTGCATAACATTATGCATATTTCACACATGATCTTAACAGTTTTCAAACATAAGTATTCTGTTATTGGTTGTTGTATTAACAACAGTTAACAGGTAAAATTCACTTGCACTTTTGGAGGTTGCGAGTAGTTTGATTCTGTGTTCAGTTCGGACTGAAACTTTTTAAATATTACCGTTAGACATTATGTACAAGTGTATGCAAGCATTTATTTTATTTTTTAACTGTACAGATAATGTTAATTTTTTTTTGTCTTAACTCGTTCTCTGTTCTTGAGTTTTTATCATTCAGCGCTACTCTCCATTAAATTCACGGTTTTAGGTACGTTCGTAATTATATAAATACGTAGCACCTATAGTCGTTGTCTGGTCCGTCCGCCTGTCCGTATGTAATAGTGCAAAAACTATCCAACCGAATGATGTGAAATTTAATATATATAATCTTTGCAGAATTGTGTCGAGTCATTTCAAATTTTATGAAAATCGAATCAAATCTTAAAATAGTAACAATATAATAAATTCTAACACCTTGTAATAATATATTTATTCTAAATGCTAAAAGATGTAAATCAACAATATAATAAATAGTAACATACATAGTAACGTACATACACTGCTCAAAACAATTAAAGGATATTTGAAGTTTTATATAAAATAAAGATATAAACGAAATTTTTTTGCCGAAAATAGAAGAAGAGAATCACAAATGCAAATTTTTCTGGTTTTCAAACTGTGGAGTATGCAAATTTTGAGTTCGACGTCAAAAACGTCGCTTCAGCGGCAGCGAATGAAATTTGACTTTCAACTGGATAAAAGAGAATGAAGACAAGGATGATCGGCATTCAATGATTGCTTTGTTTCGATGAGTACGATGTCTCAGCGAAGTCATTTGACAGATTCAGAAGCTTGGAGAATTGTTGGTAGGTTAGAAGGGGTCCAAACTCAAGCCAAAGTAGCGCAAGCCATTGGAGTGTCACAAAGTGTCATTTCCAGGATCTGGAACCGTTTTTTGGAGAGTGGATGTGCAGGCCGAAGACCAGGGCAAGGTCGTAGACGGGAAACAACGCCCAATGAAGATCGGTATTTAGCGTTAACAGCTCGGAGACACCGAAACATGAACGCTACTCTTCTCCAACAACACCTTCGCTCGGCTACAGGCACCACGATTTCAACTCAGACTGTCCGAAATCGGCTCCATGCTGTAGGTCTGTATGCTCGCCGACCGATGGTATGTGTTAGATTAACATCAAGGCATCGTCGCGACCGCAGGGAGTGGGCAACCGAGCATGTCAATGAGGAGAAATGAATGGAGCAATATTCTGTTTTCTGACGAGTCCCGTTTTTCTGTGCATCCGGATAATAGGCGTATTTTCATCTGGAGGGACCGTGGCAGTAGGAATAATCCTGCGTTCGTGCACGAAAGTGTCAGATTTGGCGGTGGAGGAGTGTTGGTGTATGGTGGCATCTCCATTGACGGACGCACTGACCTCTACATCATTCGAGATGGAGCTCTGACTGGTCGCCGATATAGGGATGAGATCCTCAGACCTATTGTAGTCCCTTACGCTGCAGCAATCGGAGAAAACTTCATTTTAATGGACGATAACTGCAGGCCACATCGTGCAAACCTGGTGGAGGATTTCCTTTTCGAGGAAGGAATCGTTCGAATGGAATGGCCAGCGTGTTCTCCAGACATGAATCCAATCGAGCACGTTTGGGACGCTCTAGGAAGACGAGTTTCTGGCCGCCAACAACCCCCACAAACTCTCCAAGAACTGGAAAGAGCTCTTCTGGAAGAGTGGGGCAGAATACCCCAACTCGTCATTAATAGCCTCATTGAGTCCATGCCTCAAACGTGTTCAACGTTGCTGGCCGCCCGTGGAAACCATACCCCCTACTGAAAATGATTTTCTTTGAAGAAAACACCTTTTCTTATTCTTTTTTTCTCATATGCACAAATTGTGTTTTTTTCCTTTTGTACACAAATGCGCAATAAAATGCATTTTTTTCTGCCAAACATGTGTAATTTATTCTCATATAACCTACTATGTCTGTCGACCCTGTATCAATCAGCTAAAAAGTTTCCCAGATACAAAATCCACCTAAAACTGCAATATCCTTTAATTGTTTTGAGCAGTGTAGTAAAATATCTTTTATTAGGTTGTTTGACATGTTTCGACTCACTCCGAGTCATTTTCAAAAACAAATGAGAATATTCCATAATTGCACGGGCTTTGGCACTTCAAAGCCCGTGCAATTATGGAATATTCTCATTTGTTTTTGAAAATGACTCGGAGTGAGTCGAAACATGTCAAACAACCTAATAAAAGATATTTTACTATGTATTTATTATGTTGTTAATTTACACCTTTTAGCATTCAAAAGAAAAAACTTAAAAGGGTATTAATAAAAGTTTTGCATTCTATTAAATCATATCATATGTAATTAATTCAATGTTATCCCATGATAGGTAAGGATTTTAGGTTGCCATGATGAATAAGTCCTATTTAAGATGGAACCATATTATTTCCGTATTATTAGTGATTTTGTATACTACAATTGTTTAATTATAGCAATCATATAATGTACCGAAAGTTTTTTGGATATATGTTTCCGGAGAAATAGATATTAAATGGAAAAAAGAGTCTAAATATATATTTCACGTACGGAAATTTTCAAAGCTAGGCTTAAGTCTCTTATTGTAATTTTCAGTAAATGTCAACAACAGATAAAATGTTGCCAACTTAAAATGTACTTATTTTATTACGGAAATTAATGATATCATAATAACAGACGATATAATTTATTCCACTGAAATAATAACAATACGAACGCACCTCATTTGTCACGTTTGACGTACAATTTCCAACTTGCTTCATCATGTCATCTAGATAGCATAAGTAGTGAGCATGATGGGTTATATAACATGCGCTTGGATTGGTATAAAATGAGCTCCAACCGCTCCGAGAAACTCAGAGCTGAAGAGTTAAAGCTGAAATTGAAGAGTAGGTTTTGAATAAGGAAAGAACAGCTGACGTTACGATGGTCAAAATGATGTCATATCGATAGTAAATTTTTATACACCAAAACAATTTCTACGGATTTTAGGCAACTTGCCTCCGACGGGGTTTAAACTCAGCACCTGCCGCTCTGCAGCCAAATGCTTTACCTCGGAACCAGGTTTCTTGCAGCAGAGGATGTTAGTTTCGCTGCATTCACCTTACTTAAGAGGAAGCTGCAGCCTGCTGCAATCTAGTCTGACTCCTCGTGACAGGTCTCCTGGAATTGATGTCCTTTTTTCATCAACTAATTGCTCCTTTGGATCAAAGTAGGGTTTTAACTTCAGAACATGGACTATGTCCTTTGGACTCCGTCATCTGCTATTCCCTTCCTTGCTTTCTACTTCGTATTTTACATAAGATAGTCATCGTGGGATTCAATATGGTCTGAAATAATGTCTTAGAAGCTTTTCTGACAATACCAAACAGACATTTTGATGTTCAATAAACATGTTTTATACAGACAAACATGATAAATTAACTGCAGTAACATTAACATTAAAATTAATATTATTTTGTTACTCTTGCATGTATAAATTCAATTATACAGCTGAAAATGTTTAACTGAAAATTGGTAGCATCTTAAAATTCGATATTTTGGTTTGAGAAAAATGATTAATACACTATAAAAACTATTCGGAAACGTTTCCGAACATCAGTCGCAGCAGAAGAAACTTTGTTTTTATAAATGCTTCTTTAAATCGCTAAAGTATATTGATTTCTGAAGTTTCTGAAGATAAAGAAAGTTTTCGGAATAGTAGGTATCTTCGTAGAGATCATTGTGTATTTTAGTTCGTGGTTACATTTCATTTTCGTAGATTATGAAAGATTTTATTTTCTATCAATCTGAGGAGTAATAGAAAATTATACCATCGCTCTGTATCTAGGACAGTTTTTAAGAAGGAAACCAATAAAAGTTTGATACATAACTAATATAATTCGGCATATGTTTGTTTCAATATATTGTAAAAACATTTATGGAATTCTTAATATAAATACTTAGTCAGTCAATTTCAATGGGAGCACTCTTGGTAGCTCAAAGAATGTCAAGGCGTTTTTCTTTTTTCTCCACGTATTGCCCAACATTTGGGCTGTCACACTAGACACAGCATTTGTGATCCTGACCTTTGATACGTTTTTGAAATTTATGAATTTTTCGTCGTTTCATTAGTTTGATGTTATACAATTTTTTTTTGGAAAATTACTGTGGGTTAAACGCATCACTATAATTTTGATTCCACAGGGTGGTCATAAAGTATTTCCCTGATTACGAAAAAATATTACGAAATAACCATTGAATGTAATAATATAAAATTTTTATTATGGAAAAGTCGTGTTCTTAAGTTTTTTTAGTCCAGTCTTTACCGTCGTTCGGGAGTTCATTGATGACAAATTTTCTGGAAGATGAATCGGACAGGATGGACCAACTCCTCTAGAATTTTCTTTTAGGGCTTACATAAAGAACAGGGTGTTTGCAACACCAGTAAAAGATATTGAAACACCCAAGGTCAGGATCACATATGCTGTGTGTAGTGTGACAGCTCAAATGTTGGGCAATACGTAGCGAGAAACGGAAAACCAACGTGACATTCTTCGAGCTACCAAGGGTGCTCCCATCGAAATTTACTGACATAAGTGCTTGTATTAAAAATATCACAAATGTCTTTACAATGTATTGAAACAAGCATATGCCCAATTATATTAGTTTTTATGCAATAAATTATCAGGGAAATACTTTATGACCACCCTATATAATACATTAAAATTCTTTCACAAAGTATAATCTGTAAAGATTTAAACTGTGCTGGAAAATTTTATTTTCTTGTTTACAGTTAAATTCAGATATAATAGCATTAGTCTTCTGAAAAGAATTTAAATATATTTACAAATGGTAAAATGCTACCTTTATCATAATATGTTAATAAGTAATTTCTATTCAGAAATTTTTACGCTTTCTTTAAAGGTATTAAAAGTTTGTTTGGAAATTCCATTTACGATAAATTTTTGAAAGTAAAGAATTCTTCCGAAATTATTCCAGATCTAAGGAAACCTTTTTGAAAATGTAATTGGGAGTTATAAAGCCTTTGATGGTACAAAGCTAATTTTTATTCTGCGTATTTTTGTTCTGCTACTGGATGTTCGAAACATTACTTCAGCATTGAAAAGTTTTATTTTATGTTACGTCCGTCAAATGACTTCATAAATAATAATAAAAAAACACTTAAAAGGAGCAAATATAAAATGTTAAAAATGCAATATTTGTATCTGATAAATTGGAACATAAAATACGTATCTGCATGAAAATCATGTATGTTGTTTTTTATTGTAAAGATTCTTCGTGAAAACAGATTTTTTTTCGAAGAAAAAAAAATAATCTGATATTATTCAAAATAATTTTATTTCTACTTAACGAATTTAAATTTTGTTCCTCTGTAATAAACATTTTGACTAAACACACAAAATGAAATTAAATTATGTACAAAATTAACAAAATGAATTTAGTCGAAGGTTATAACGTATGTATTGATACAAAACTCATTTTTATTCTTCGTAAGTTTACCATAAGTGGTATAATCATTTTATGGATTATTTAAAAAAGTAGATAGCTTATAATGGTATAAAATTCGTAAAAATACTTACTTTTCTCTTGAAGAGGTTAACTTAGGCAGGCGGATAAAATACAAGGAGGATCAACGTACCGGTTTTTACTGTATTGACATTCGCACTGTATTAATTTTGTTACACGAAAATTTACTACAGTATTAAAAATCTTTATGTTGTGTTGTGCCCGTCAAATTACTACAGTATTAAAAAAGGTCTTTATGAGAGCCAAAAATATTACAATTACTACAAAATAAATTCGTTATTTCTTCATTTTTCCGTTTGTTTTTGTAGCTCATAAATTGTAATGAAAAATGCATATCGTCATTAAATTCATGTACTATATTTTTTGTGTATGCCCGTCCCCATTAACACGTACACGCAAATTTTGGATACCTCTTATGAGAAAAAAATTTCCGCATATAAGAATAAGTAAGAAACATTTCAAATTATTTATATTAAATTCTAAGAGTTATCATTAATCTTAGTACGTTATTCAAAAGTATTGCGCCATGTTTTGTTTTAATTAAAATGTCAAATGGCTACTTTCGTACAGTCACCAACGCTTAAACATAGAAACCAGTGATAATGTAACGAGGAGGAGAATCTAAGAGATAATCCTTAAATTTAATGTCACCAACTATTAAAAAATATATAAAGACAGGTACAAATATGATAGTTTCGTCCTTGTCTCAATTTTCACCGTAACTATCACTCTCTCTAGTGGAACTTACCGCTTTATCTTAGAAAGATTGAAAATTCTCAGGTATGAAGTCCTCTTCTAGTTAAAAAGAATATTTTTGAAGAAATAATAATGAAGCAGTATACATGAAAAAGTACAGTACACTACCGTAATCAGAGGTTACTTGAGCTACTTTGAATATTGAAATATCACACCATTGAGATAATTAAAGTTTAACTGAACACTCTAAAATTTCGATCCACCATTCTACTTTATATGTAGGGGAAAGTAGGGCAAAACACTATAGTCGAATGAACCTGCAGCCGTCTAATGTGTAATGGCTGAAATACTTAGCTTTAGGTCAGAAGGGGAAACGACTATTACGGTAGCTCCATATTGGTATTTATGCAGTTCATTAAGCACTTTATAATGGCAGATTGAAAGTTCATTTTATCATTTAAATATTTTTCTTTTTAGTTTTTTAAATTTAGTTTTTTAACATTTGAAGTTACTGAAACTATTTATCTTTTTTTATACTGTATATTTAATATTTATTTCCCTCATTGTTGCTCGCATTTAAAAGAGCATTGTTACAACTTGTTTTCCGATCCACATTGTCTAGTGGCCCTGCCACACCATTAAAAAGCTTTAAATTAGAGCTAAAATTTTTTAAAAAAAAACCAATTTTTAATTTAATTATTTTTTATATTAATAAAAAAACTATTTAAATACACATATAAAAATATACATTTAAATATAGTAACAAAGCTGAAACGTAACAGCAACAACAACAAAAACACGTCTTCTTAAAAAGAAACCTTCTCTGCAACTGAGGATAGGAGCCACCGGATATGACTCACGCTCCTGAAAGAGACATAGATCGACGCACCAGTTCGTCAACTAATATAAAATATGCTTTTTACAATTATTGAGGAAATTTTAAAGTCAGCACTTTTGGCCAGATTTTTGCCTCAAATACTCTTCTGTGCGCAAGTAAAAAACTATCTATTTTATAATAGAAAATCTGTATTTATTACAAACTTCTTATGAACTTACTGTAACTATAAATGATTTTGACCGGAAAATAAACAGTTTACAGATTTCATCTGAAATGGAACATGTATTTGTTACGAACTTTCTGTTATTTTAACAGATTTCGCCGATTTTTTTTAAAGTAAATTTGGTACTTACGTATTATCCGTGCCAGTTTTAAGCCAACTGCGCCAGGCATGGAGCCAATATTACTAATTATAGTAACCCTTATATATATTTTTTCTTACTACATGGTACATGCCTGGTAATAATCTGCTTTTTTTAGTAGGGGTCATTTCTATACGTAGTAAGATTAACAAATAGTTAATTTATTTTAGATATTGCATTTATGAGTAAAATATAAATATTTTATTTGACAAATTTAATAAGATAGATCTAAAAAAGATAATATTAGCAGTAAGAAACAGCATTTTTATACACATTTCATCAAAATTGCGTAAAAAGGTAACGATTAATGGAAACAAATGCATCAAATGGTTTGCAAGCAGCAGAAGGGAAAAATATTTTTGATGCAATGTTAAAGTCTATTGCAGAATTATTTCCGCCGCAAAACAAAATGTCATTTTAAACATTTTTATGCATTTACTAAATGTTAACAAAATTAACTTTCTAGAATATGCTATATTATTTACCATTTCTTATATTATTTATTATTCATTCTTATTTACTATGTTATTTACCATTTATTAATTTTACTAAAATAATGTTATTTATTATTTTTAACAATGTTATAAATTTAATAACATATATCACATTTTATTTATTTTATATTAATTACCATTTTTAACAATGTTATTTGATAATGTTAAATTACTGTGTTTGAAAACATGATTGGCAACGATAAGCAAGATTGGTACTTGACAACCATTTTTGGCGATCAATCTCCTGGCACGGATAATACGTAAGTACCGTAAATTTTTACTGCCGTCATGGCTGACAGCTTTATACTGTGAAATCAACAGTTTTCTTTTACAGTGTGGTTATCTGTGAAATGCTTATAAATGGATGTTCTATTAAAAAGTGTATATTAATGTTATGAAAATTTAACAGTTATGCATCTTCTATTGTAAAAAGATGTTAACAAATAAATAGCAAACAAATTGCAGAAAACAGTGAAATGGAGCATGAAATCATAAGGCTCCAAACATTAAAATAATTTTACTATAATATAAATATAGACTCTGTGCTTTTATATTTTGCTTTATTTTCTTTAAATTTGAAGAAATGTAACACGGTGTAATGTCATGTGTCATTTTTTATTACTAATAAATTGCTATTTGTTAATACAGTTATATGCCAAGCTTAGTCTTTATAACCTTTTTCAAAAAAAATTCGCACGTTTAAAAATCATAAAAAGTATAGCCTACCTCTTAAAAAGCAAGTTTACTGAGAATAAAATAAAATTAAAAAATTTGATGACACGTAACTTATACACCTTTCCTCATTTTACATACTCATACATACTATTAAAAACTTAGCAGCTAACGTTATAATGCTTCAACGATGTTTTAATTTCTTGAGGAGTTTTTTTTTCACGTAAGTACTCACTTAGTAGTTGAAATTACCTTAGGCACTTTTACAGCTTCTTGATGATTAATCAAGAGTCGGATTCCTCTTATCATCTCTTAGAAACTATCTGAAATTGAAGGGAAAATTTTTGTAACTTTTAATTGTTTCTGAACAAGGTAATTAAAATGCAGGCTTTTAGCCCCCTAGAGGGATTTACAACTTAGGATTGGTAGTTTTGCTGAGATGGTTTTAATGCTTTTTTCGTTCTCAGTATTGTAGAATGAAATTTACAAATGTTCACAATTTACCAAAGTGTTACATTTAAATTATTTTCTCTTTTATCAAACTTTTTTTTTAAAACTTGAGATGAAGTATTTCTTCATTTTGAATGCTAATAAAATAATAGCAATCATAAGGCAAGATAGCATCTTTCTAAACTGAGATAAAATTTTATTTTATTAAAGAAATTTAAAATGAAGGTTTTATTTGCGTATCAATGACATATTATTTATAAACCTTACGCACTTAGCAGCCAACCTTAGGCACGTTTACAGCTGCTTGCTGATTAATCAAGGGTCGGATTCATATTACAACATCTCTAAATGATTGTCTGACATTCAAATGGAACTTTTTACTTATTCTGAGCCAGGTAATTAAAATGCCGATTTTTAGCCCCTAAAGAGAATTACGACTCCTTAAAAATTTCGGTTTTATTCATATTTTGTTTTTGTTTTGAGTATTCTGGAATGAAAAATTTAAATATTCGAATTTTACAAAAGTATTATATATACAGAGTTTTTCTTTTTATTAACTTTTTTTCTAGACAAAGGATTATTTCTGAATTTATCTAAGCTTGAGATAACGTTTTGTCAATTTATTAATTTAATTCAATCGTACTAATTGGTCTCAAGTTTGTCTGAAGGTTGTTTTAGTGAACTGTGTTGTTCATGTAGCTCAGTTGTTACTCTGTCAAATAAATCTGGAAACGTTACTTTATGTAATCGGGAAGCAATGTGGCCTATTAGATGCAGTAACATTTTCGTATATTTCAGAAAGATATTCGGAAACGTTTCTGTATAGTTCGGAAAGATATTTGGAAACGTTTCTGCATATTTTGGAAACCTTCCTGTATATTTCGGAAGTGTTTTTGTATATTTCGGAAATGTTTCTGTATATATCGGAAATGTTTCTGAATGTTTCTGTGCATTTTTGTATCATAATCTTTTTATTTAAAAAAACGATAGATACACTTTTTTAACAGAATTAATATTATCCGATTGACTTTTATTGCGTAGTAATATTCGAGTGCTGTTAATGATTTGTTGCCTATACAAACTTAAATAACTCACTAGATCGTTTCTATATACTCTTGTTTCATGTGTCTATAATAAATATTAGATATTTGGTTGATGTTGAATAATAATGTAGTATTAGTAGTAATGAAGTAC
The DNA here is from genome assembly GCA_963931845.1 of Maratus michaelseni. Lineage (NCBI taxonomy): Eukaryota > Metazoa > Arthropoda > Arachnida > Araneae > Salticidae > Maratus > Maratus michaelseni. The sequence goes on along the minus strand of OZ007589.1, from coordinate 258,747,911 downwards.
GGATAGCACCGTTTGTACGTTTTTATCATCTTTTCGTTTTGAGATTAGGTTCCGATTCATAACTTTTGTAATGATGAAATGTATCGTTTATATGGCAGAAGAAATTAATAATTTCACTTATATTATATGTGTTTTCTTCATTGCTTATAAATTATATATTTGTAAATAAATATTATTGAACATTTGATTTATAGATCTATAAATAATGCTTTTTTAAAATGGGATCTCGTGAGTTACATCCTGTAAATAGAAACATATACATTATGAAAAAGTTTAATTTCCCTAAATAGATGGATTTTTTAAATATATTTATCTAAATATATTTTTAATCTTGTAAGTAGATATACTATTTCAAAATATTTCATATTTGTGAATAATTATATTTTGTTTTCATGTATACTCATAAAAAGATATATTTTCTCAGGTTATTTTAGCACTTCTCAAATTGTACAAATAAAATAAATACTTTTAAGGAATATATTTAGATAATGATATTAAGAATGATAATTGTAAAACACTATATTAAAAAATATTTACAAATAAACAAAACATTTTCAAAAATATAACTATATATAAGTATACAATTCTTGAAAATAATATAATGATCACATATATGAAAAATTTTGGAATAGTGTATCTTACTTACAAGAAAAAAAAATTAAAGGTATTAAAATAATTCACCTATTTATAAGTATGGAAATTAAACATTTTCATTATATATCTATTTACAGGATAGAACTCACGAGGCCTCATTTTAAGAAAAGAATTATTTACAGGTAGATACAATTTTTCAATGATATCTATTTAAAAATATATGATTCATAAACAACGATGAAAAAACGTATAGTATGAAATTATTCTGTCGTACAAACGTAAAATTTTATCATTACAAAATGTATGAATCAGAACCTACGCTCAAAATGCAAAGATAATAAAAGTGCATAGACCATGCTCGCTGAACTTCAATAATATTAGCACTACATTATTATTCATTAATAAGATATCTATTATCTATCATAGATTCATGGAACACGAGTAATAAAGAAACTATCGAACGAGTTATTTAACTTTGTAGGGGCAACAAAAGATTAACCACTACGTTAATATTATTACGCAATAAAATTGAATCGGATAATACTAATTCTTTTTAAAAAGTAAATCGTTTCCTTAAATAAAAGAAATTATAAAGCAGAATACTTACTACTATCAAAATACGTTACGTTTGTTATGGCTATTTCTTCGTTTTTAATCACACGATTTAACTAGTCCTCTGACCGCCTAGCAAAAGGGCAAATTTGCAACGTTGTTTTCTCTGTAATTTTTTTAAAATCCTAAAATAGCATGATATTTCAAACATGTTATAAAAAAACTTAATTACGTGTATGAATGCAATGCTTGAGACAAGTTATCATTACTTAACGTTTTAAAACTACATTATAATTGAAGAATTATATTAATTTAAATAGTGCTAATATTGCAGTGAAACCTATCGTATAGTGAACAGATATATCAGTTCACGGCGTTGGAAGGCTAGTCTGTCAACGAAGTGTAGGGTTTAAAACTTTGGTTGCTCTATGCGTCGTTTTTTTCGAGATCACGTTGGCTTTCAAACTCTGGAATGGCTCGCGGAGTTCGCCATCAGAGTTTCAAAAATTATTTACAGATTAGGACAATTTCTTTGCTTCTTATTTTTATTACTATGTTTTTTCATCTTTTGTTGGAGGTTTCACGTGGCAGTTTTTGTGACCGCATTGGCGTACTTCTAAGCACCGCGTTGACTGGACTTGACTCTCCAGAACAATACGGATACGAATCACATGATGATGACATTTGTAGAACGTAATAAGTCCAAGAGGATAAGCATGCGAAACTCGTATTTCCTTTTGTATTGCATTCTCCTCTTTCAGATGTTTTACACGAAAATTAGTGTTACATTTACGATTTAACAAGTAATTGAGCGGAACCCATAGTTTCGGAAACCTGTCTGCTTTGGAATAAAACGTTTCAGATTTTTTAACAGTGTTCTTGGCCTTGAATAGTTTAACAAAAATACGTGTTACGTTTCCGAACTAGCCAGTAATTGAAGAGTGTAAATAGATTATGCTAAATTTTCAGAAACCTTTTTGCTAAGGAATGAAACGTGTCAGTCTTTTTTTACAGTGTAGAGCTTTGTCGATTTAAGATAGAGGTACTAGATTCGACTCTAGCAATGGACATTTTATCATTCAATTGAAAATAAAATTTATCTTGTATAATATTTTATTTTACTAAAGAAATTTGAACATGAGGTATTATTGTTTTTTAGTCAACATTTCTTATATAACAGCGCTCAGTCACAAAATACTCGACATAGAAATCAAAGTATGATGTTTACATTTTTGAAATGCTAATGAAGAATTTAAACTGCAAAGCGAGAAAGAAATAATTATTGTGATTCTATGGAAAATAAGCAAAATATGAAGTTCTCCCAGTTCTCTTTCAGCAGTCTCAGTGGCGTAAGACAACTCAATCCACAGTGTGTTTGCGCGCAAACTGAAAAACTGGTCCTATTAGGTCACATTGTCAAGTGTAGATTTTTTAATTTGAAGCTTTTACTTATACAAGATAGGCAGCCTATAGAGTATAGTATGATATCTTTTAAAATTACTCTTCAAGAATATTAACTAATGTAACTTATTATGTTATTTCATTTTACTATATTCCAAGGAGGCAACTATATTTAACTATCTAGATATTTATTTTACATTATATACAAATCGCTGTAAAGCCACCGCTTCATAGAACATCTATTTCTGCAGTGATATCTCGTATTTTCACTCGTATGCAAGAGTTCACAAAATGAGTCTGTTCAGTGGCGCCATCTTGGGTTACAGATTAATACTAACCTTTCATCGCTATATGACACACCTCCCCATCGTAGTTCAAACGAACCACTGGTTTAATCTGTATATCACTTCTTCGGACTGGTTGATTGTCATTTTTATCAACCTTTACAGGTACACTTTTCTGTAAGTCCACATCATTGTTTATAACGGAACTATCCTTTACAATTTTATCTATAGTATCATCACAATCTTTATTCACAACTGTACCTGTTACAATACCATGTGAAAATTGAGACTGGTTAGATTTTTCAGCATTCTCGGCATTAATTTACTCTTTATTATTTACATTATGCCCAGAAAATTTCTTTTTATTAACCCTTTTATATCTATCATAATCGCTGTTTTGTTTATCACACTGACCCGTTTCATTAATTTTCTCTGACACTTTATAAATTCTCTGTTATGTCCCAACTGATTAAGATGACGTTTATACAGTATTACGCCACATCTATTTACTAAAACCAACGCCCCCTAGATAAGAAAGCCTTGATTTGCGTCACGAAAACATCAAACCAAGCAGGCAAAACAAAGAAAAAAAATCGAATAACTTGCATGTTTCGATTTCGATGGTTGGTGGAATTATTAACTATTAGTCGTGAACAATAATTATTAATTGTACGAGCCAATGAAATTGAAACATGCAAGTTGTTCGAAATTTTTTCTTTCTTTTGCCTGCTTGGTATGACGTTTTCATGACGCGTGTCATGGCTTTCTTATCTAGGAGGCGTTGCTAAAACCCATCTACTCCCCAATAATTTAAAAAAAAATCCCCTTAATCCATTTATCTCCTTTTCCAAAGTTTTGACCAAAAACTAATTCATGAAGATTGTATTTGTGGAAGGTTGGCCTTATTTTACGTTTGGATGGTAATACTAAGTAAAGGGTTGTTCGGACTGACCTTCCAAACATTAATTCTGCGGGAGTCTTACCAGTCATAGAATGGAAGGAAGAATGATTTTACAAAAAAAAAAAAATCGTGAAATTGACAAATTTATGTCACCCATATCTAGCTTTTTGAAGACAATTTTTCACAGTTTGCACATACCTTTCTGCTTGTCCATTCGATGATGGGTGGTATAGCGGAATATGCGCATTCCCAATTCCATTCGATTTAAGAAATTATTGAAATTCATCATTTGTGAACGCACGCTCATTATCACTGACTAATTCAACGGGCAAACGAAATGCAGCAAAAATTCTACGTAGTATTCTAATAGTTGATTTACTATCAGCACTGGGAAAGTCAGCAGATTTACTATCAGCACCTGTACCTCTAACCCTGTATGATAAGAATCAACCACTATTAAAAAAAAATTACCCTCAGAAGGACCGGCAAAATCTATGTGAATTCTTTCCGAAGCTAATTCTGATTGCCATTTTAAAGGTTACATTCTAGGATTATCCCTAGCAAACATTTGTCATCTACTACAAGAAATTACGATTCGTTCAATTTCTTTATTTACACTTGGCCACCAGATTACACCTCGAGCTTTAGCTTTCATGCTAGATATACACTGATGAACCGAATGTAATAATTTTAACATATATGCGTAACCTTCATCTTCTATAATTACTCTATGTCCCCATAATAAATAATTTTCTAAACACGAAATTTCCTCTCGTCTACGAAAGTATGGCTGATATTCCTTTGATTTAACTTTTTTTTGGCCATCCATATAACACCCTCTAAAATTTGTTTTGTTATTGGGTTTTCCGTTGTCTATTTTGCAATAGTTTTAGAAGTAACAGGTCAATAATTAGTTTTTAAAACGAACATTACTTCCTATGGATTATTTACTACATTACAGTTTCTGAGCGGGGTAATTTGCTTAATACATCAGCATTTTTATTATTTTTACCTTCGCGATACCCAATAATATAGTCATATCCTGCTAACATTATCGACCATTTCAGCATTCGGGGTGATCATGTATCAGGTACTTTTTTTACAGGTTCAAACAAGGTTTATAATCAGTTATGATTTTAAACTGCTTACTAGCTAAATATTGATGAAATTTAGTTACACTAAAAATTATAGATAAAGCTTCTTTATTTATCATTGCGTAATTTCTTTCAGTTTTATTCATCGCCCGTGACGCAAAAGCTGTAGGTTTTCGTTACCCTCAACGATATGACTTAACACGCAACCAATACCATATTAAGAAGGATCACAGGTTAAAATAACATCTTTGTTTACATGATACAATTCTAAAAAAGTCATTCCGGCCTGTACCGGGAGGAAAAGGTAGCTTTCCTATATCTTCGTTTTAAAATTTTAGCTATTGTTACACGAAAACAGCAAGTTAAAATGCAAATAAAACGTTTACAAAAGATTCGTTAATACTGAAATTGAATAAGAAATTCGCCAAATTATTGAGCAATAGCCAAATTGGCTTCATTTATGAAGACTTATTTTGGTCGCCAAATTTGGCGATATTTCGCCAAATGTCGCCAATTTTGGCGAGAATTTGGCGCTAACGGATATGAATATATAGTTTTATGCGTATGATTGGGAAAATTATTACAACAATGAAAGAAAATAATTTGCGAGTAATCGCGTTAATGTGCTGTTTTGTTTCAAAATGTCAGCCACCCTAGAATATCAAACTGCTCTATCTCAGCCATTTTTTAAGATAGAGGTAAACCAAAAACTGCTCTGAAATCCTCGTATCAAGGCCTAACACTTAATTAAAAAATAAATTTGAATTTTTAACTTTTTGTATATTTATTTTAGTTTTAAATTTTTAAGTGGCCGCCATCTTGAAACAAAATGGCGGACCAAGCTGACGAACGAACTCGGTCGAGACATTGATGAGCTTAATACACACAATTAGTTTCATCAAAATTGATTTATAAATACGAGCGTTATCGTATGACATAGGTCAGATATATATATATGGATATATCTATATATTAAATCAACATTTGAACGGAGGGTGGTTTTGGGGTGTGGGGGTCATGATCGGTGAAAATATATCGAAATTTTCCGGAACTGCTTTCCTCCGAACGGCTGCAATAGGTAGCTTTATACTTTTTTGTATTGAAAGCTACGTAACAGGTGATGCACATAAAATTGGTTTAACTACCTGAAATAATTTTTCGTGCTTTTCTGACCATGTCCACGTTACATTATTATCTTATAATCTATGAAAAGGTACTAACACATCTGAAGTATTAGGCAGGAAGTTTCTATAATAAGAATTAATCCCAAAAATGAACGCAATTGTAACACATTAGTAAGAAAAGGAGCACTCAAAATAGCATCAACTTTTGTCTGGAATAGGCTTAATACCTACCTGTGAAATTTTATGTCCTAAATAGCTAACTTCCGAAACCATCAATTTTAATTTTTCCTTATTTAATCTTATACCATTCTCAGAAAAGCATTTCATAATACATTCAACTTTTTCAGGATGTTCTGACTCAGATTTAGCAATTATCACTAATTACATCTTCTAAGAATACACCAACATAATTACATTTTTTAAATATATTTTAAATTTTTCTCTGAAAAATTCCAGGAACACCCTTACTCCAAAAGCTAATCTTAAAACTTTAAATTACCCTTTATGAACATTAATAGTTAAAATTTCACTAATTTCATCATCTACAGGTTGTTGCAAATAAGCATCGTTTAAATAAAAAACAGTAAGGAATTTACCACATGCTAATTTAGAAAATAATTCTTCCACTCTTGGAAGAAGATAATTATCAATTTCAGTATTAGCATTAACTGTTAATGTATAATTACCATAAATAGGAACTGTACCATTTGGTTTTGAAACAATTTCTACAGGACTAGCCCATTCAGAATAATCAACTGGTTTTAAAATATCCTCATTTGTTAATCGTTCTAATTCTAAATCAGTTGCTTTTCTCAAAGCAAAAGAAACAGCTCGAGACTTTAGAAAAACTGGTTTAAATCTCTAAAATGTATTGGTTTTTGAGGTTTCTAAAGATAAAGAAAGCTTTTTAGAGTCTTGGGTATCTCGAAAAAGTGGTTATTATATATTTTCGTACGTGGTTATATTATATTTTTGTAGATTAAAAAAAAAACATTTGTGTTTTTTTTACAATGCATCACTTATATTAATTTATACACAACCTTTAGGGGCACTCTATACTTTTCTCTGCCATATTTTTAAACGTTTATAATTGGAAAAGAATTAATGAAAATTTGCAAAATTAATTTGTTTGGTAATTTTTTTACAAATATATACACATTTTTTTAGAATAACATTTATAAAACCACTTTAAATTATCCAGACATTTAAAATAAAATTAATTCTGATAAAACCACCAAATTAATTTAACTGAATCTGTGAATATCACATTAAAGTCATAAGCAAATTAAAACATTACTAAATGCCTGAAGACATTCCTTCTCAAATGTTATCTTCACTTTTCATGGTGATGATAATTGATTCTATTATTAAATCTAAACGATATTTTAAATAAATAATCGAACTGAGTTTTGTAATGAGGAATGTTATTTGTTCGAATATTAAATTAAATTTTATTTTAAAATACATATTTCGTAAAACTAATTAAAATTTGTTATTAAGAGTATCTTCCCCGAATAATTAAAGATTATATTTGTGGGTAAATTTTCAAGACTCTCTCACAATGTAAATAAATTTAAATAAGTCATCCTACGCTGAATTTAAATGATACATAAATGTATGTTAATGGGAAAGAAATGGTGTAATTTGAGATGATAAAAATAATATATTCTTTGAATAATGTATTGGGATACTTTAAAACTGTTGAATTTAAATAATCATTTGGTCGAATTGAATAAATCAACACAACGTTCTGAACTAAAAGGGATGATAAAATTTAACATTTATAAATATTTTAATAATCATATATATTATTACTGTTGTCAACCTCCCTTTTTCTATGCATTTACAAACGTACAACAATGAATGAGGTATCATTCGAAAGATTTTTGAATCGATTTCTGACATAGTGCACTCACATTTTGTTTTTTGAATAAAAATTGCAGTTAATTAAAAATTAAATCAGCAAAGTTTTCATAAATGAAATGAAAGGTTTTTCTAACATTAATGTTGTCACAAAAATAAAATACCGCAATATTTCATGCTCAGCAATGATTATAAAAAAATAAATAGCACAAAAAGATAAAGTGTGATGTCTCTGCACGGGTTTACTTTATATTTAGGACTAAAAAGCAAAATTGAAATTGAAATATTTAGAAGAAAAAAAAAACATCAATCGATCGATGCAGTGGTATTACAGGTGTAACCTAAAAGGTATGATTGGGTATGTTACATTAAATTGTATTTTATATTGTTAAATTTATTTTTCTTTGTCCCATGTTTTTTTTCCAGAAGCGGATAACGTCATCCTCTAATACAGTTAAAATTCTATTGTTAATATTTTTCTCGATCAGCTTTCATTGTAACTTTGATGGAATAACTGATATGATATTCTGGCTTGACTTATAATGTTTCCGGATATTTTTATCCTTAATTTCCTCTAGAAGTATAAACCTGCATCTAAAAAATATTGGACATTGCTAAAAAATACTAGACTGTAGTGCGAAATCATCACACCGTTCCACTGGTCTGAAAATACTTAATTTCATTAAAGAAATGTTTTTGAGGCTGACAATGAGATAAGTTTCGGCACATAAGAAGAAACAAAATACAAGCATTACGCATACATTACGGCATACATTCAATCTATGCAGTAAATGGTACTTGGTTTAATATAAAAGAAATACACCTATTACACAAATAAAACAAACAGAAAAAAATATCAACAACATGATAGGCTTGTCGTCATCACTGCAAAATCCTCAAAAGGAAATTGTACTCAAAAAGTTATTTTGTTTATTAAACCTTTGTGGCAAGTTTCCATTATTGCATGTCGCATTAATGACAATCAGCGTATGACACTATCGAAATTAGTTTATAGTTTTAATGGTTTATTGGTGTTTTAAACGTTGTTATTAATTTTATTTGTATTTTCTGTATATTTACATCCTTATTGAGGTTTCTGAAAAAAAAAAAAGATTTAAAACACACTGGGATAAATTTTTAGCAGAGAAATGCTATAACGACAAAAATTAATATAATGTGAGAATTTGTATATATATACCAGCAACATTGCATATATATATAACAGCTATAAGTAAATTATAAACACTAGGGGATTTAACCCGGGCTTCCGTGTTACACAACATAGTTGATTTTAATTTTAATTTTTTTATTGAAAACTTTAATATTTTTTTTTACATTTAATATATATTTTTAGATTACCTACTAATAACACGAAAAAGCAATTTTATATGAAAAGTATCAATATTGCATTCAAATAAAAATTTGAAATGTTTTAAAAGCGATTCCTATTAACCGCATGCCAGGAGATAATAGCCGAAGAAATCGCCAAAGATTTCGCTACTTACAGCAGCCTTTTTGACTCTGATTATTTCATTGTTTTAAGGGCTTAACGTAGTTAGATTACATGAATGTTAAATTTGTGTTTTATTTATATTATTTTATTTATTTATTGATGAAGTTTTAATTTCGTTATAGAATATAATTCGAAAACAAATGCTGAATTATTTATAATGTTTTAAGTGTAAACGGGTTAATATTTCATAATTAGTCTGCACGGGATAGAGATAAATTTAAAAAAAAATCTTGCAAATTATTTTTAAATACATAAAAAAAATGAGTAAATTGAGATAGAGATGTCAAGCAAATTGCATTTGAAAGAACATTTTCTTTCCGATTCGACAAAGTAAAAATTAAAATTATGCGATGTTTAGAAAAGAAAAGAAGTTGCAGTAAAAGCGAAATTTATTGCTCAGGTGTTGTCACGATTGATATGACGCCAGAGTTACTCATAAACATGTTTTTATGTTATAATATAGATGTAATAGCGATCACTTCAAAACAGATTATATGTTGTACTCATAGTTACAGAAATATTAAATATCATTTACGTTCAAGAAAATTTAAGAAAATTAAAGTGAAAACGGTTAGAAGCAATCGAGTAAATAGAATAACGATTTTTAATATAGTAAAATATCATTGAAATTGAATAACTTGTATTCTATTTCCATTCATTTCAAACGAAAATTGACCAGAAAGATATAGATTCAAAATCCTTTGAATGTCTTTCTGTAAAAACCATTATTATTGGGGAATATATATTTACCTAATACAAAATATATTCAAATTACGTTACTTTTTGTTGCATTCTTTTTATAATGTAGTAACATAGAAAGGTAGGCAGACATACAAACTGACAGAATGAACTATTTCTCAAATACGAGAAAGAATAAACCGAATAAACGAACTTCAAGCAATAGCAGCTTGGAGTCTGCAATGTGTATTTATAATTCTCTACTTGGCCAGTATAATAATAATAAATTTTATGCAGACCATTTTCAATAGCTCCTGTTTACAGTATGCTTCAATAACACACATATGTACATAGATAACAAATTTCAATATCTTGAATTCCCCCCCCCCCCTATTATTTACTATTTTTCACCGTAAAATATATTTTCTTCCCTTTCCCTATCTCTAATGTTAATTGTTTCTACGCCTAATAACTTCCGTGTCAAAATTCATTCGTTTTTAGAATATTTTATTAAAGCTATAAGCCTATTTTTAATTTTGATAGGGATATTTCGGTGGGTTTTTCCCGCCGAAAGTAATGCCTTATTGCATCAGTTTTCTCAATACACGAGTAAAGAGATCTTGCATGCTCTCAGATTGGTTCAGAGCTATTTTCGCAATGCTCTTTTCTGCAATATTGTACTTCTACGCACGACCAATATAAGCGTCTGGACAAGTTCAGAGACAACTTTTTTCGTGCTTTTCCCAGCATTAGAAACTGTGCGATATCCAAGTGTCATGGAATTGTTTACCATTATACTGTTAGAAGCTTGTTTTTCTTGTTGTAGATGATGTTTACTTCTTTATTTTTCATGTTGAATTTTATTAAACGAAGACGAGTAAGTGAAGAATACTTCATTTGAAATGAGAACTTGTCTTCCGATAAATAAAGACGTTGTACTGACTTTCGCTGACTGTTCTTTTGATGGGGAAATCTCATGGATTTTGTCTTCATAATATTCTCGTAAAACAACTCGGTTTATCCAGAAGACTCAAAGTCTGCCGAAAAGACGAATTTCCACGACATCGGTGAAAATTATATGTATTTTTCCAAAGTTTGTAAACTATGTAGAATTGTTCTAAAACACCCATAGCATGAGAAAGTTTAATTGTAAAGCATTTTCTTCATTTCGAAGAAACGTTTCTAACTCCTCCATTTTTGTTTTGTCTTTGTTGACTGTTTGCGATTGTTTCCTATGTAGCAACCAGTAATATTCTGCTATCATGTTTATCATGTTTTCAAATAGAAATCCCGATGTTTTTAGCACTAAATTTATAATATATAAATCAGACAGAAATTCTCGATACGTGTCAAAATTGTAAGTAATAGAAATTTTGGTGTATTTTGTCCAAATGAGCATAAAAGTTATGTAAGAAAAACTCCTTCATATGAAAGAAAAAAAATCATCTCAGGCTGTGTTATTTTTCTATACCTCAACTACAACAAGAGGGAACGTGACAACCTTTGTAGGTTGCTCACACCCCTCGAGCTGTGGTAAAGCAAGAGCCGTCGTGGTAGCTCGACATATGACCTAGCGACCGTCTCCCCCTATGGGGTCTCGTGAACGAAGTCGTCGGGGGTTCCATGGCGGTTCATCAAGGTTTCGTCTCTGCGGAAGTTTCCTCCGAGATGTGGGGTTACTGCCGTGACGACCTATGTCACCAACCTTGGTAAAATGACCTGGGGGTCCGCAGTGGGGAGCGGCCTCAGGCCGATCGCAGCGCCGGGCGAGACAAAGCCCTGGTACGTTATAAGCCCTTCAGAGGCTTGGGTGCGATGGTCGTTTACGCGCGTCGGTGACCCCCGTGGGCTCTTGACGGCGCAGGATAGTTTTATACCTCAACTACAAGTATTCATACATTGTTTCTATCTTCTTAATCTCGGTACTAACAAATAATATTTTTTTTCAGACCTTAAAAAGAAATAAAAAAATATACAATGGTCCAATCGTGTTACCTAAAAATGTTGAGATGTTTCACAGCAGAAACTTAATATTGCAACTCAAGAAAAAGGAAGCTAGAATGACATACATAGACGAGAAATGATCCTTCTAAAACATGTTTTGATTCACAGAAGTACTAAAGCAATCTATAGATGATAGAGTAAAATATTTAACATTGATCCTGAAATGTACCGTGGTTAATGGAAGAATCAAATATTTTTTTTATAATACAGGGTGATTCATAAGTAAGTATACAATTTCCAGATGCTGTAAAACACGGACAGTTTAAAGCACGTTCCCCAAATGTAAGCCATAAAGTAGGTGTACTCATTAAGTTTTTCCTCGTTGCTATGCGAAGTGACACAGGAGATAGCTAGTGTGTCATGCGAATATCAATAGAAATGGCTACGTCTTCAGTGAAGGCCTTTTTTGTTCTTGATTTGAACAAAACGGAATCTGCCACCATTGTGCAACGGTATTTTCAAATACGATTTGGAAAAGAACCTGTAATCAGAAAATCCATTTATGTTTAGTTTAAAAAATCTATGTGTGCATCCTTAGTCACATGACACACACCAAACCGGTAATCCATTTCAGTCCACTTTGCACAAACAGCTCGTATTTTCAAAAATTTTAAACTAATCATAAATGAATTTTCTGGTTAGAGGTTCTTTTCCAAATCGTGTTCGAAAATGCCGTTGCACAATGGTGGGAGATTCCGTTTTGCTCAATTCAAGAACACAAAATGCCTTCTCCACTGCAGACACAGCCATTTCCACTGATATTCGCATGACACGCTAGCTATATCGCCTATGTCACTTCGCACAGCAGCGGTAAAAAAAACATTATTAGTTTACATATCTTACGACTTGCAATTGAGGAACATGCCTTAAACGGTTCCTGCTTTACAGAATCTGGAAATAGTATACAGTACTCCCTTAACATTCGCGAGGGTTACGCTCGAGGAAAACCTCGCGAATGTCAAATCCGCGAATGTTGAGTCTATCTATCTGCACTAAAAAAGGAGTTATGTTCTATAAAATTTTAATCAGAGTGACACAACATTTCAAAGAACAAAAGAATATATGTATTAACAATATGTTATGCATAACATATATGTACACCCAGAAAAAGGAATTGATTAAAACAACAAAACCCGTTTTGTTGAGTACATTTTGGTTGTTTTAGTCAAATTTTTAGTTCAAGTAAAAAAATTGTTTTTGTTGCTTGGACAAAAAAATATTGTTAACACTCGTACAAAATTTTAACAAAATTTCACCAATTTTACTTGAACTAACAAAATTTGTTTCTTTTAATTTTACAATATTTTTGTAATTCCAGCAAAATTTTGTTATTTTTGAAAAATTTAAATTCTTGTGTAGTAGCCATATCTCTCTTACGTAACTTGATTTATTTGACTTATATAGCTATATAATTACATGATTAACATAATTTTGGGGTAATTAAAACTTTTTTTTCACTGGGACGGACAAAGGTAGTTTTAAAAATCCCCCTGTCCCATTTATTACCGTCTTCTATCTTTGCAAGAAGAAAGAATTGGATTCATGAAAATTTTCGATTTCCGGTTGTCCTGAACGCGATTTCGCTGTTTTTATCTCAAGAACTAATGGACGGAATTTAATAAAACCTTTTATTCAGTTACTTTCTGATATAAATTGTTGCTGATTACTTTTTACTTTAAATCGCGCAACAGGTGGCGCTGCTATGTTGCATTTTTCGTGATTTCTGCAATAGCTCTATCTCATTTTTAGCAGTCAAATACGCCTGTAATCTTTGAATAATAACAAGGAAATTTTTATCCTGCTTTTTACAGGCGTAATTCACTGCTGAAAATGAATAAAAAAATAACTATGTGTTGCCGTATGCTATGCTTTGTACTGTCGTCTCATGTTTGCCGCAAAAATTTGCGTGCTCCTTATGACATTTCATCTCAGGCTGCGATTGCAGCCTTTCCGACATATATAAGAGTGAGAAATGCCGAACTCCGATATTGTTCCTAGTAGCGCAGTGGTAAAGCGTCAGGCTGCTGTTCTGAGGACCCGGGATCGACTCCCGGCATGGGCAATTTTCATTCTCTCGGTTTGCGCTTGCAAAAAAGCCCGATAAAATTCAATTGTTATTGTTCAAGGTTTACAAGCGTAATTCACTGTTGAAAATGAATTAAAAAATAGTTAAAATTGCATATGTAGAATGGTTCATTTAACAAATGTTTTTGTAGTATAAACAAAACAAGTTCGTAATATAACATATTTTATTGATTAAACAAACAAAATATAGTTTGTTGAAAAAAGAAAATAGATTGTTAAAATAATACATAGCATATATCTATGTAACAAAAATAATTTTGTTAATTCAAGTAAAATTGAACCATTTTACTTGAATTAACAAAACATTTTTTTGCTGACGATACAATTTTTTTTTTTGGAATTGCAAAAAAAATCAACAATATTTTTTTTTGTTGATTCAAACGAAATTTCCATTGACCCATATTTAAACAAAAAGTTTCGTTGGGGCAAACAAATTTTTGTTGATTCAACAAAACTTTTTTCTGTGTGTAGAAAGTGAATATACACACATATTCATAAATATGAAATTTATTTATTGAATATAATTCAAATTAGCTGACTGGAGAAATAATGACAGCTAAAATAAAGCATATCCCAGACAACCACAATCGTCCTTCGGACGATCTATAATGATCCTGAAAATCCTGTAGTTGTCATATCCTATAAAACTATCCAGTGAATATCCGGAAGATAGTTGACAACGGACCGTCTGAATACATTGTCCACAAAACAGCCGGCGAATGTCATAGAACGCACATCCGCAAATTGACTTTCTTCCTTGGCTTCCTTCCTCTGCACGCTACGCTAAGGAATCAACCAACCTACCTACCAGACAAGTTTATTTTCCTTGTTGGTGAATGAAGAAACGTGATCGGCTTTTCGGAATCTGATTAATAAATAGTAATCTGATGTCAATAAAGGTAAGAATTATCTTTTTCATTTGTAATTCTATTCTTTATAACTTCCGTTTATATACTTATATTTTCTTGTGTAAAAGCGAAGTGTATATCAGACCTAATTATTCATGTAGGCTTAATGGTAAATGTTAATAGAGATGGTAGTGTAAACGCAACAGTAGTGGGTTGTATTTTAACAGTTTGATAAATTATTAAAGAAAATACAACCACTTTGAGTATTTTCTGAGAATTTTCAAGTTTAGATTACATTTTCTGTGTGAAAATGAAGATTTACTTACAGCTCCAGTTTGAACTTTTTTTTTTTTTTTTTTTTAACTTCAAACACTTAAAAAACCAAAAATATGTTTTTCCCTCATTCTTTTTAACTTAAAACACTTTAAAAGCAATTAAAAAATGCCCCCCCCCTCTTTTTTCTTTTACAATTAATTCCCATTACTTTAGAAATACTTATTTCTTTACATAGATTTTAATGCATATTGATATATATTAATTAAAGCAAATGTATATATTCAAATATATATATAATATATATGTATGTATTTGCTAAACATTTTAATAATATTTATTAAATCTTAACAAATTAATACATTTTTAACCACTTTAAAATTATTGTCACTTAAAAAGAAAAACATACTTCTAAACGTAACAGTTAATGTTTTAATTTAGATGACAATGTCAGATTTTCTCACAGTTTTAGAAAAGCGTAGAGTGCTGGTAGTTGGAAAAGGGCACATTTTTGACTCTGAAGGGCATTTTTTAGATCCATATGAGCACTTTTTATATTTTTTAAATTCATTCTTTCAATTTTAAATGCACTTTTGATATTTAAATGTTACAACACTCCTATCGAATTGCAACAATGTGTCAATTTTTACTATGCAAGTAATTTTTGTTTACAAAACTGTAAAGGCTTAATTTTCTTGGTTGAAGGGCAAGAAGAGCACTAATTTTTTGATGAGGGGCAAGAAGGGGGATGTTTTTTAAACCAAAGGGCAGCCAGGGTGCAGCACCTTCCTGAAACTGCCTACAGGAAACTCTGCAATTTGAATATAAAATAGCTTGTGATCAAAAGTAGTGAAATTACTGTAGCTGCTAATTATTTTCTTAGTTTTGTGTAACACGTTACTTTTTGAATAAAAGTGAATGGGGCGAATAGCACAATACAAAATTTAGTTGTTTGTTTGTAGCAAGCATCAACATTTCTTTGAACACAATTTCCAGAAACAAATGAAAGTCTTCTTTAACAATTGTGTGGTCACCCATGGTACTATTATTTAGGAAATTGGTAACAAATTGGCAGTGGGAACTGCCATATATCTGTAAACAAATACCAGTTTTAGAGTTTAACAAAGCACTATATAACCATTGTATGTCAGAAATGTTCTTGTTTATGGGGTTATAATTTTGGAATGCAACTTTTGTGAAAAATGAACAAACATATTTTTAAATAAGCAATTTTTACTTTGAGATAGTGCTAAAACAGAAGATGCTCTGATGATCACACTAAAAACATTATTATCCTTTAACTGTTTTTTATTTTCATAATTTTCAGGGTTAAAGTTTACTTGTATTTTACACAGAAATCGCAGAAAATTTTTGAACCATCACTCAGATTTTACAACAGTGAGTCAAAAAGTGACTCGCAGATATATTATATATCCCACTTCTCTCTTTTTTTTAAAACTTCAAACACTTGAAAAACAGTTAGAAGATCACCCCCCCCTTCTTTCTTTCGCTTTCAAAACAATTTCTGAAAGTGAAAGTATCTTAATAAAAAAAACTTGTAATCAAAATCGAAAAAGTATAAAGGAGTGTGCATAGAGATTGACCTCAGCTATCCAATGCGAAAAAAATCATTTATAAATATTGAAATGCGAACGAGATATCATAAATTATTTCTCCCATAGAATTAACATTAGTGAGTGGGTGTTTTGGCCTAAGTGAAGTAGCCTCTTAAAGCTAAATAAAGAAATTGATATTAAAATTTACTAATTTTTTTTCCTACATTCACTATGAGTTTCTCTTATGCATGTGTGACTTTAATACTGATGTTTTCAATATTGATAAATAATGCTATTAAATTCTAGTGCAATAAAATGCCTAATATATATATTAGTTACAGGGGTCGATGCAGGTTTTTTTTCTTGGGGCCCATTTTGTGAAAAGTAAAGGTTATTTTTGTGTAATTTATTATATTTTTGTGAAAAATAACATTTTGTAACGAAAGTTGAAATCCAGTTGGTCAAATTTGAACCAAGCATTTAGTAAACAAAAACTTTTTTAAAATCCTTTTGCTGAATTTTTCCTCTCTGGTGAACTTCTTTGTTCAAATTACACATTTTAAAACAACACAAAATAAAAAATAAATAATAAAAAGTAAGTTTTTATGGAATAGAATTTTGTGAAGTGTATGTTTTATCAAATTGATTTTTGTGAAGAGGCCCATTTTATTAAATAGATTTTTGTGAAGGGGCCCTAAATAACCCAAATTTTCCCTGTATCGACCCCCGAGTTAAGCTATAAAAAATTTTATCTAAAGAATTATAGCTTATAAGTAAAATGCTTTAAAATGTAAAAGCTAATGGCAGTTAAAACTAAAATTAGTAAAAGCCACTTTTTAAACATTTCAAGCTGACTTTTTTGTAATCCTGCTTTATATAATACACAACTAATTTGAAATTGATACTTTTAGCCTGAGCTGGTTTTTGAATTCGTACAATGGTACATTATTATTAAATAATACTAGGGAATCGAACTCGGGCTTCCCAGGTTACAGAACATCGCTGAAAACTGTTTTTTTTTTTTAAATTTAAAATTCTAACAGATTTTTTATATTTAATATATATATATATACTAAAAAGAAATGGCGCATCTAGTATTTGTCGAGAATTAACAATTTTCTGACAAATACTTTACGAGCTATTAATTTTTTCAGTAACTTCAAATCTCTCATTTTCTGAAATTAATCTCTGGCAACGATAAGCTAAAAAACCAGTCATCAGCAACACGTAGCTTTTTATTAAAAAAGATTATGTATTAATTTATCCTTTTTTTTTTTCTAAATTCTGTTCTATAAAACTCAATTTATTTGAGATTACTTTCATAAAGAGAACTCTGTTACTTTCCTTAATTTCAGATATTTCAATTTCAAATCATAATTAAATCCTAGTGCTAATTAATAATTAAATAAAAATTGGAAACATTTCTATTGAAAACTTGGTTCTTAACCCGTCAGCACACGCGCCCCTTCCCATTACGTTACTACACGCGCAGGATAAATTTTACCCCAATGGGTTTTCTTGTGTCAATTTCCCCCCGGTTTGATTATAAGCAAAAATTTATATTTTGAAATAAACTGTAAATCAATAAAGAAAATAATTTAACTTAAAATAAGAGGTTTTTTCATATTTAAAGAAAAAAAAACATAAAATCTAGCATTAAGATTTTTTTCTGCATATCATTACATACAAAGTTTTTTCAATCCAAATTTAGCCATAAAAATACAAAAAAATATAAAACTGATATATAGAAACTGTATGTGCAAGAGTTGTTAATGTTTAAAAGAAAAATTATATTATTATTTGCACACTATATTTTTTACATAAACATTTGCATTAACATTTTCCTATCATTATGGGTTACGTTATAACACGCGTGGGGTAAATTTCCTCCCACGTGATATTTTTATAACAAAAAAATGGAAAATCTCACAACCGGAGGTAAATTCTTTTTGGCCACATCTTTATCTCTTTCAGCTTGAAAGGTACTGTAAAGCTCAGAATGATCTCGAACGATTTACGCACATTTTTAAGTAATAGTTCTGAGCTGGGGTAGATTTTATCCCAGTGTGTATGCTGACGGGTTAAAATGTTAATTTGACACATTTATTTACACATGCTTCATTTCAAAGTTATTTCTTTATTTTAGAGACTATGCAAGTAATTTTTGAAAAATCCAGCTGTTACTTTCCTTAATTTCAGATATTTCAATTTCAAATCATAATTAAATCCTAGTGCTAATTAATAATTAAATAAAAATTGGAAACATTTCTATTGAAAACTTGGTTCTTAACCCGTCAGCACACGCGCCCCTTCCCATTACGTTACTACACGCGCAGGATAAATTTTACCCCAATGGGTTTTCTTGTGTCAATTTCCCCCCGGTTTGATTATAAGCAAAAATTTATATTTTGAAATAAACTGTAAATCAATAAAGAAAATAATTTAACTTAAAATAAGAGGTTTTTTCATATTTAAAGAAAAAAAAACATAAAATCTAGCATTAAGATTTTTTTCTGCATATCATTACATACAAAGTTTTTTCAATCCAAATTTAGCCATAAAAATACAAAAAAATATAAAACTGATATATAGAAACTGTATGTGCAAGAGTTGTTAATGTTTAAAAGAAAAATTATATTATTATTTGCACACTATATTTTTTACATAAACATTTGCATTAACATTTTCCTATCATTATGGGTTACGTTATAACACGCGTGGGGTAAATTTCCTCCCACGTGATATTTTTATAACAAAAAAATGGAAAATCTCACAACCGGAGGTAAATCCTTTTTGGCCACATCTTTATCTCTTTCAGCTTGAAAGGTACTGTAAAGCTCAGAATGATCTCGAACGATTTACGCACATTTTTAAGTAATAGTTCTGAGCTGGGGTAGATTTTATCCCAGTGTGTATGCTGACGGGTTAAAATGTTAATTTGACACATTTATTTACACATGCTTCATTTCAAAGTTATTTCTTTATTTTAGAGACTATGCAAGTAATTTTTGAAAAATCCAGCTGTAAATTGAGCTAAATGCAGGAAAAGAAGTCTGCAATGGACTCTAAGCAGTGGTATGTTTAATTGATTTATTATTATTATTTCCTTTTCTTAAAAATAAAAGAATATGTGAGCATGTAGTTTTATAGCTTTTATTGAATTGTCATATTTTTGCATTTAAGCATATTTATGAATTGTTGTGCTTTGGAACATTTTTACTTATTTATTTATTGAAATGTTTATATTCCATGGCTTGTTTTTGAAAACTGATTTTTTTTTTCGGTAATTTCTAAAATATTCATTTAACATTGATAGATCTCCCAAATTAATTTTTGTATTGGTACCCATACAAAACAAAATTCAGCCCGGCCCGATACAAAAATTAAAAGTTCTACTAGCATACCTGTCAAAAGGCAATAAATATCTTTTTAGCAGTCATATAAGTATAGAAAATCTTCATTTTATCTTAAAGTACATTTAATTCAAACTATTTTTTTTCAGAAGAAATAAGCCATAATTTTATGTTAAAGTTTTTGGTACTTTTCGGTTAGCCGGGTGCCAGTGACATATGTACATATATATAATATGTATGTATATAATATGTATTTGCAGATATATGGTATATATATACATGTACATATATCAGTGGTAGAGGTCTGCACGGGCCGAAATTTCCAGGCCCGGCCTGATACAAAAATCTAAAGTTCGGCCCGAGCAAAAAAATATTGGCCTGACCCGGCCCGATTTAAAAGTAAGTTCGTCCCGGTATAAAAGCTAAAAGGCCGGCCTGAGTTAATTTCCACAAAACATTGATTTTTACGATGATTTGGTTAAAAATTTGCCTTGTAGGAGTAGATCTAACCAAAAATTCCTATCTAAGCTCTTTTTTTTTTTTTTTTTTTTCATGTTTACAATCTTCATTTTTATAGAAGTGCCGCAGTCTGCGATATTTATTTTTTTAATAAATCTCTATTTGTTGTATGTATGTGTTTAAGTTATCATTAATACTGTTAATCCATATTCCATGTATTGAAGTGTTAAAAATCAGAAAAATGCTATACATTAAAATCTTCTAAGACGGAATTGCATAGGGAAAAAAAAATGAGTTATAGACAATTTGCCTTCTTAGCAGGTGTAAATATATTATATATTATTTTCTTACGTATTAGTATATTCATTTTGCATGGATCAACACATTTTTCAGTTTAAGACAGGATTCCGTCATAAGCAGGTTCTTTTTCACACGTTTCACTATATTTTAATTTAGCCATATTGTACAAATCTACTTTTCTTTAAAAATAATATATTTTAATGTTTAATTGTAGAATAATGGCAATTTAAAAATATATGCATTTTTTTCAAAGATTTTTGTGCCAGGTCTTATTTTACTGACCTTCGAACGGACCAGGCCAAGCCGAGACAATGATTTTTATAGGGTCAAAACCAGGACTGAAAATTTTGGGGTGTGAAGACTAGGAAGGATGAAACCAGTCCCGGCTCTGTACGGAAAAAATAATTTAAGACACGGCCTGATCCTTCAGGAAAAAAGAAAGGCCCGAACCCGGGCCATAAAGAGTAATCACTAGGCCCGAGCTCAGCCCAAAACGAGTGGAGACCAGGCCTAGCCCGAGTGCAGTGAAGGAAAATAGGCCCGAGCCCGGCCTGTGCAGATCTCTAATTAGTGGTGCCTGGCTAACCGAAAAGTACCAAGATTTTAAGTATATTGACATTTATTTTAAATGTAAACATTCTGCAGCACTTTTTGATTATTAATATTCAGGGCTGAAACTAAAGGCAGCAAAGAGGGGGCATGTGCCCCGGGCGCCAGAATGGAAGGCATGGGGGACGACAAATGAACATTTGGTTTGTTGCTTGATACAAAAAAAAGTATATGAAATTTGGGCAAAAATGTTTTGTAAGTTGGAAAATTCAAAAGAAAAACTGAGAATTCATGGGACACTAAAAAGTAAAAGGTAGAAAATTCACATAATAAAATACTTATTAAAAACTTTTTTTTTTTTTGTTCCGAGTCACTATTATAATTTGGAATTTAGGTTCAGGAAAGTATCTAAACATATTAGTCTATAAATAGGAAGTGCAGCATAAATGACAGCTCCATGAAACTGTATGTAGATAACATACAAAGATGTTTTACAGTATTAGAATTCATTGTTATATTCCTACAGAAAATTCTGGTTTTTCAGTTCTTACGACATTATGACTTATAACACTAGGACTTTAAACATCTGTTCAATTGTAATGTAATATTATAACTACAGTAAAATCTTTCTGTAATAGAATCCTGTCTTAAATGAAAAAAATACACGGATCCAACAGTATCTATAGCATCAATTCTATTTGCTAAGACGAAAACTTGTATAAAACTGAATTTTGTCTTGTTCCTTTTGATTCTGTACTCACAGGTTTTATTGAATAAGTATTTGACAAAGCACAGAGTTCACTATTACGTATTTTATGATTACATATTTTTCAGTTTAAAATAAGTTAGCTATTAAAAACTTAGTAAAAGTATCTTTGTAAATTTACTTTGCGAGAAAGGTAGGGTTAGTGGGGGTGCCAAAATCCCTGTTTGCCGCTGTGAAAAAAAAGCTAATTTCGGCCCAGAATATTTAAATTCTAGGTATCTCTAAACTGTGTTATATCAACACTATTATCGTCACGCGTAATAGTTAGTGCCAAATGGGAAAAAAATTGAGCTTCAAGCAAACGGAAAAAATAATTAAAAGAAAAAGAATGAAAGGCAAAACCTGTTTTTACCTTACTATTAAAAAAAATAATTGATATCTCCATCGTCAATTGACAAAATTTGTTCAAGTTTTCAGCAAGTTCAATAATAGTAAATTAGGCTGTGTAACAAACTTTTATTAAAAAATAATCAATTATTAGAAAATGAGAGCATCCCCACAAAAAAACAACTGCAAAGAAAAAGGAGAGAACTATCTGTGGTTTTTGTTTTGTTTATTAAACTATTTGCAGTCGGAAGTCGCCGAACGTTATCAGAATAAGATCATCAGCTTCTGATGGTATAGATTAAATACTGTATTTTTCTCTGTTTGATTATTGCTTCGGTGACGAAAAGGTGCTTTTAGCAGTAGTCAGGGGAGTTAACATAAAACTACATATTTTAAAAATGTTTTCATAATGGTTTATTACATAACATTTTTCAGTAATATTTTGCTTGTTTAAATTTTTTTGTCATTTGCATACCTTAAATCTAACATTTGTCAAAAGGAATCTCCCTCCGCCCTTAAAAAAAAAAAAAAAAAAAAAAAAAAAAAAAATTACAGGAACACTGCTCTAGTTATGCTACAGTAGTTTCGGCACAAAGTCTCTATATGATATTCTTATATATATATATATATATATATATATTTTTTTTTTTTTTTTCAGCACTTAAGTTAAATTATTTATATATTACTAACTAATATTACAATAGTTCTTTATATTTAATTACTAGTTTAATTTTTTTTTGTGGCATTTAAGTGAAAATATTTATACGTAAATTTGAGTTCCTTGGGTGCGGCACTATACATTTTTAAAAAAGAGATTTTTACAGGTGCGCCGCTTACGTGGATATACTTTTTTTAAAACAGATTTTCATTGGTACGGCTGATATTCCCAATAATACGGTAGATATGTAAGTATATTAAGCCCTGACATCATTTTAATGGTTAAAAAAGCATTTTCTCACCATATTACATTTGCCGTGTGTTCAAATACAGCACACATTGTTATTTTCTTTTTAAATTTTTTACTCCATACAAAAATAAGCCTTATTTTAGAGCATTATAACTTATAAGTTTGATAAATCATAGCTTTTATAAAAATAAATCTTATGTTCTCATAACAAACACCAATTCAGCATAAGTGCAACAAGCATTTTAAAATGAAACACCAGGGGTCGATCCAGGAAAAATTTGGGGCCTATTTAGGGCCCCTTCACAAAAATCTATTTAATGAAATCGGACCCTTCACAAAAATCAATTTGATAAAATGCGACCCTTCACAAAAATCAATTTGATAAAATGGGTCCCTTCACAAAATGCTATTCCATAAAAACTTACTATTTATTATTTTGTGATTTTTAAAATATGTAATTTGTAAACAAGCAAGTTCACCAGAGAGGAAAACTTCAGCAAAAGGATTTTAAACGGTTTTTGTTTTTAAATGCTTGGTCTGAATTTGATTAACTGGATATCAACTTTCGCCACAAAATGTTATTTTTCACCAGATATAATAAATTTCACAAAAATAACCTTTACTTTTCACAAAATGGGCCCCAAGAAGAAAAAAACCTGCATCGACCCCTGAACACACAAGTTGTAGTTTGTTAATCTGTAAAGTATAGGATTGCTGTACTAAATCTGGTGCAGCGGAACGGCAAATACCGTTTAGTGTCAAACCAATATTGATGACTAAAATTGTGCTTCTACAGAAACTTCTCCATCAAGTGTTTCCTTCACTAACGCAACCCGGTATCCAGACCCGAACACAGCGAAGTATAGAAAGATGTACGATAGGCATAACTAGAAGCGATAGAAAGAGAATAACCTGGATGAGAAGTTAGACGAAAGTTTTTGACATCATTGAAAGAATTAAACGTCTAAAATGGAAAATGGGCGGGGCACATTGCAAAAAGATAAGACATTAGAGGGAGCACAAACACCCTACAGTAGTATCCCAGTGATGTAAAACGACCAAGAAGATGACCTCAAGTAAGATGGAGTGAAAAAATCAGATAAGTTGTCAGTGTTAATTGGATGACTAAAACACTAGACAGGAAACAATGGAAAAATCTGGGTGAGAATCCAGCAGTGGATTGAAAACAGTTGATGATGATGATATCTAATCTTTATTTAGCATACTTACACCTTACACATTACTAAATACATACTTGATCTTTACTTTTTATATTTTAATCAAGTTTTACATTTTCTTAATATTTAGTACTTTATTGTTTTACTTAATAATTTACTTTATTATAGACATATTCATTGTAATTTCAAATGCATTGTTACATTCGTATTACTGCTTAAAAAATGTAAATAAACCAGAAATCTGCAAATAATTCAAAAATTTGCACAATTTTAGTGTTATGATGGACTCATGTGGATTTGGGGAGTCTACTGTAGTACATTTTGCTTGTAATTACCATCATTTTTAATTATTAAAAATATGACATTACCATCAGTTATAAATATTAAGATTTTTTTTTTTTTTATTCGACACAAAACAAGGCAGGTGCTTTCATTCTGTATGACGTTTTTCGACATAAAATAAGATGTGCTTTTACTTTTTCATAGTTGTTCAAATATCCCATAAGGCTTAAATAGTAAAGTTCCTAAAAATAACTTAATAAATTTTACTGTAAGATCTTTTGAAGAAACAAACGCTAAGAAATTATTGTATATCTTGTGTATATATGCTGATTTATTCATTTTGAATGAATGTGATGCACTTATAAAGTTAGGTAGAAATGTATATTTTTTCTTTTCTTCTTTACAGATGTGTGCCGAGCAGAAATTTCTGTGACAACAGCAAGGTGGAAGAAACCAGATTGTTGCAAAGAAAAAAAAAAATTATGTTTTGTGATGTGGAAAGTTGTAAATAAATATTTGTTTTGTATTTTATTGTGGAAAGTTATAAATAAATATTTGTTTTGTATTTTATCGTGAAAGTTGTAAATAAATATTTGTTTTGTTTTTAATGTGAATTTTTTTATTGTGCAATTTGTAACATTATAGAATTTTAAAAAAATAGTAAGATTATTCAACAGCGGGTATCATTTTCCCCATACTATCTTTCATGACATTGTGAAATATATTTTTTAATTTTTATTCCTTTACTGATTTCCAATTAGATTGGGAGTAAAATTTTAAAATTTTCAGGTATTCACTTCTGATGACTTTTGCATAAAGATTTAATTTTTGTATGTCATATAATTTAAGTTTATTATTTTATATTGAGCACTTAGTGTAATATGTGCAATTATTTAAAATACAGAAGTTGTTTATTCATTAAAGTTAGAACAATGAAAGCAAACAATATCTTAATATTGCTCAAATTTGTGTTAATACTTTGTGACATATATCAAATGCACTTTCTGGGCCATTAGCATTTACATAATCATGGTACTGTCTCATTTTGTTAAAGTAAGGTAATGTATTTAAGTACAAAGGTAAGTAAAACAAATTGAATCTGAAGCTGTATAGCCAAATTATCACAGCAGTAAATGTGTGCTTCGGTCACTAAATATGAAAGGGCATGCTTTTCTGTCCTTTATTTGTTTTGAATGCAAAAGTATTAGCAGATGACTTATGCAGTAGCTTTATTCTAGAAAAACAATGTAAAACCATCATCAGAGGGACAAAACGATACTTTTAAATTTCATGTGGCACCTTATCAGAGGACGATCAAATGCATAACATTTGTTGCATATACCGGGTGTTCCTAAAGTGGATCAGGTATTTACATGCTTTTTGTAGTAAGTAAAACAAATAATTGCAAAGTAAAAAAAAAATTGTTATTTTAAAAAAAACTTAAGGGTGTATTCAAATCCAAACTGCTTATTTTGAAACACATTTTTAAATTCATTTTTGCTCGAAAATGCATCCAATTGGCAGGTTCTCTTATTCAGAAACTTTATAATGTCCGTGTTGTCTCAATTTTTTGATAAAGGCAGAATATATTTTTTAAAATGCTGTCAAAGTGGACATTTTGAACCGAATTTCCCGAAGCAACAGCGCTGGAAACAAAAAAAAAAAAAAGTACTTTCAAAATATTTGTTTGTAAATCAATTTCTAATTAATTGAACGAAAAATAAAAACGCATGTCCCTTATAAATCTCTTCATAAATCACGCCGCCAAGTTTCATGTGTTTACTTTTAAAAATGAGTTTGAAAATGTGTCATAAAATTTTGAGTTGTTGAGCATGGAAAAATATTTTTTTTGAATACTGCCTTAAGTTTTTATATGACTTCTTACGACAAGAATGATAAGTTCCACTTCAGACATAGCACTTAAAAAAAGGTCATGAAAATTTTTTAAATTGCATCATTTTATATAATATTTGCTCAAATTAAGAATAAAATATGTAAAAAATAATTATACAAGTAAGGAATTTTACAAAATATCTTAAATTTTCTTGAATTTTATCGAGAATATAAGATGAAAGGGCTATATAATTATATATGATATATATCAATATATATAAGTAAGGAATTTTACAAAATTTCTTAAATTTTATCGATAATATAAGATATCTTCTGCCTTCAATTTGCATTTTTAAAATTCATATATACCTCAATATATTGTTACTGAAAACATTTTTTACTAAATAAATTATATAGTGTATGAGATCGAGATCTTTGTTAGATTGGATATTTTTTTAAAAGAAAGATTATTCAAAACCCTTTCTTAAAAAATAAAAACTTTTATTCTCTCTAATAAATCTAATAAATGAAGATATTTTTAAACTATTAAATTTATAAAATAAATGTTTTCAGTAACAATAGATCTATGCATTGTCATATGTTTATGTACATATGAATTTCAAAAATGCAAATTAAAGGCAGTAATATCATAAAAACCATCCACAGGATGCTGACAGGTGTGACATTTTGACACCCAGAGGATGCCCTATAACCATCCATAAGGTGTTGTGTAATGATATCCATAGGATATTGACAGGTGTGACATTTCGACACCCAGGGGATATCCTATAACTGTCTACAGGATGATTTCATCCATCCACAGGATATCAGCTTATCCTAAATATGACATTATGTGGATGCTTTTAGGATATCAATAGGACCATTCAGAGGATGTAATGCAAGTGTCCTATAACCGTCCAAAATGTGTCATGAGATGACATCCATAGGACGTTGAAAGGTGTGACATTTCGAAACTTAGGGGATGTCCTGTAACTGTCGAGAGGACCATTTCATCGGTCCACAGGATATCAGCTTGTCCTAAATATGACATCTTTTGGATGTTTTTAGGATGTGTTTGTGTTGTCTGGGATGTTTTTGCATATGTTATATTGCTTTCCTAAAACATTCGCTCCTTTTTCTGTTCACAACTGAATGTTTATTTTTAAATAGATACTAAGAAAAGACAGGGAAAATAATTTTTAACCACTATAAATTCTGAAAACGAAAGAGACAAAAAAAAAAAAAAATAGTGAATAATCAAGTCAGATTCTCGCGAATGTTAAATTTTTCCGAATTTTTCATATTCGCGAATAATTAAAACTAGCGAATGTTAAAACCGAGAATGTTAAGGGATTACTGTACTTACTTATGAATCATCCTGTATTATCATTCAACTGGTACTTTAAAGTACTACCGCAACATAAAGGATTAAGACAGTCAGTTTTAACACCTAGGTACAAAGCGTTCAGAATCCTTGGTTATTCCTATCAGTAATTTTGAACTATTTTTTTCTTATTTAATCAAAGAATACTTATTACATTAGGCTCAGTAAATTCATCTGTAAATTTATTAGGAAAAAATTCCTAATCGAAAGTACTGGTAATATAATATTCAAAATTATGTAAAGGATGTTCGTCACAAAGATGCTACATATGCACTTGAAGAGTTTCAATTGCAAAAGTTTCTTCATTTGAGTTATTGCAGAGCGAAAAGAAATATAAGAGTCGTTCCATAAATAGTCAGAAAAGTTCTCTAAAATTGTAAAAAAACTTTTAAATCAGAAAAATTATAGAAAATTTATGTATATAAATGTTTAAATAACAAAATAAAGTTTTTCACAGCATTACTCTGAGACTGACTGTATTTAGAACTTTTGAATGAACACTTTTTGAAAAATAAATAAAATCTTCTTTTCGTTTTATTTTTGAAATTTGAATGTGTAACTTTTATTTTTAGTCTTTGTGTCTTTTATTTTTAGTCTAATGTGTAACTTTTATTTTTATTCTAATAAAGAAAAGCACAACCACTACTACATTATATTTGTAAAAAAATTCTAAAAACGATTTTATTTTTAAAAACAAAACACGTACTTTAATGAAAATTTAAATTAAAAAATTTAACTCGTCTGTCGTAAAAAAGTTCCACACTATTTTGTAAAAATTCATCATTGAAAATTTATTAAAGCCCAAAGGTATATTTTAATCAAGTTATGAAATAATCAAAATCGCAATCAAAAGCCGCCATTTTCATTAAATGTTTGTCATTTTATGATTAAAAAATTATTAAGCTTTTATTTCTTTAAAGAACATGAAATGAGTGAATAAAAAAACATTGCACAATTAAAAGCTTTAAAATCACTACTTTATTTCAAAGCAATCTTATGCGATCAATAAAAATACACACTTTCTAAGTAAACAAAATTTTTAATATTAATAAGGTCGTTTTAGTTAGAAGGTGAATGACATAAAATGAAAAGCATCAAAGAAATGCGTGAAACATTTTGCGCTTTTCAAAAGATTATTGCTGTTGGCAATCAATATTACAATGATTTAAAAATTAATAAGTGAATGGATATTTTATTGGATCTCGAGGCAATAAATTATTTTAAAGATTTAGCTCATTGATCAAAATCATCGCTTCCGGTGAAATTATTCGGCAGTTCTTTTTTTATCATTAATCTTTCTTATTTGTTTTTTTAAATATAATATTGAAGTTGAGAGCGGCAAAGTTGATTTCAAGCACAAACTTTATATTACTCAACAAATGGATTCAAATAACTTAGGGAGAAAGCATTAACATTTTTCTTTCTTTGTTTCTATATATTGGGTTGTTCGGAAAGTTCCTTCCGTTTGGGAAAACCAATTCGTACCGGAAAATTCTGCCCATCAATTATTAGAGATTAGCTATCGGAATTATTTTTTAATTATTAAATGATAGAATTTACAACTTTTCCAAACGGAAAGAGCATTCCGAAGAACCCACTATGTGAACATAATTTAAAAGTATGTGTGACTTCGGTTTGTCTGGCCGTTTGTTTATCTGTCTGTCGCCTGAATTGCAGTCTATAGTCCTGATAAATTTCATGTAGACGTCACCACGGACAGAAAGTTTCAGGCCCAGATTCAGCTCGGGCCGGATGAAAGCTATTTTAATCGGATACGTCCCGTAATAAAAGTTAAAAGTTCTGCCCGGCACGTTTATTTCTCTGATGTTTATAGCCCGCCCAGGTACGGTTAAAATTCAATTAAAACAAGGCTGACACGGCCCGATTCATTTTCTACGAAATTAAAATTTTTGCATAAACATGCATGTAATATTCTTTTGAAAGAATTTTAATTGTAGGATAATGTTAGACAAGACATTTTGGAATAGCATTTCTAAGCAAAATTTTAAAGTATAACATTTTTTAGCTTATATGTTAGCAAATAATTCAATGTGAAATTACATTAAAACAACATTATGTCAACATTAATGATCATTTTTAGACAATTGCATTCAAATAAAGATCCAAAAAAAATTTAGTTTACAAAGAAAGAAAAGGACGATAAAAAATCATGTGTATGAAGATATATAAAGAAAAAAATATTTTAAAATTTATTTTTCAAAATACAGCAAAACATCTGAATACCAAAAACCTCAGGACAATGATATTCGTTCACTATTTGGTTATAGTATTCTGTAGAAAGAATCATACGAATATGTAGGTTTTGTGGATTAAAAAAGTGTTCTCTGACCAGTCCAATACTGAGCAAAAACACATTATAGAATTTCGCTGACGTCACAAATCTTTATAAACTGATAAATAATATGAACTAAAAAATATGCAGTGTTCTGTTTTCTTAGATTGAGTTACAAATAGTTCTTAAATTAAGTTACATTTAAAGAAATGTCTGCTTTTATAATAATTGCAATTATACCAGTGCTTTTCTTTATTACTTATAATTGATGATCATTCGATATTTTTAGTCATTTTATACAATACGTTAGATTATTTAATACGAGCTGCCCATCCCAATACTGGCATTGCGGCCCCGTGATAAGAACCTTAAATATACCTAAAATCAGCGTTGAATTATTTTAGATTTTTAAACGAAAAACTTTTGAAACGAACCTAATGTTGGGTGGCTCCACTGTCTTCGGCAATTATACGATTTTATGCTTTTAAACGAAAATTCATTCAAACGAACATAGGGATGGGTGCTCGAGTGCCTTTAGCAGCAGTCACGTGCTACGCAGGCTCAGGCCTGCTTTTGTTTAAGATTTTTAAAGAAAAATATTTCCAAACAAACCTAATGATGTTGAGCTGCCGAAAACAGCTGCTCCACTGCTTTCGGCAGCGTATAATTTCGAATTTGTATGATTTTGTATATTTAAAAGAAAATCTATCCAAATTACGGTTAATATTTTTATTAAAAAAAAAAAAAAAAAAAAAAAAAAAAAAAAAAAAAAAGAGGAATATTTTTAGTGACACTAATTTTTTTTGGTTTCATCACACTACCATCATTTTCCTCACCCTACTAAAATATGTTGAATGTGCCAGTGATGTTTTCTTTATAAACATTTTCCTAAATACTGTTCTTTATTAATGTTTAGAATTATTATTTTTCAAAAATATTTGTATTACCTTGTTTTATCAATGCATGCAGTTTAACTAAATTTTGAAGTCATACTTCCCATTGTGAAACAAATATTAATTGTAGCAACAGAAACAAATCAAAATATCCTAAAAATCATTAATGATTATGAACCTTTATTAAGGGAATCCCTACAAAATAAATAATTGTATTTTAATGTAGGGCACTATAATAAAATAAATGAAACATCTAAACTTACGATAGAAATAAACTAAATTAAAAATTTTAGAATGGATATACTTTTAGCTTACAATAATATCAACTTTAAGTAAAAGCTACATTAAAATGAAAGTCAGTCTTAGTTCATGCCATCATATGCGTGTAATACTGTACATTTATGGCACAAAAGTCTTCAGCATGACGGTTTTGAATTATTTAAGATAAATATAGGTAACGAATTATTTAAGATAAATGATATTATAAAGAACAGACGAAATCGTCGTACGGGAATGATTAAAACGTACAACATACAATAAAAAACAGAAACGTACAAATTACGGAGAAAACATACTACAACCTGGCAAACCTAATCTAAAGGAACCTGGATTTGGGAGCACCACTGCCTTCTTCATCGTACACTGGGAGTGCTACTCCCGCTCCGGTGTTTTTGCAAACGAATGTCGGATCTATATGATTTTACATTTATTAGACGAATTTTTTTTCCCAAATGAACTATGGTACCTCTGGTTTAGGAATTTGACATTTCGGTAGATTATATTTTCATTCCTGACCAAAAATTCCTGAGAAGACCCGAAATAATGTAAAACCTGCATCAGCCTATCCCATTCACTCACTCTTTTATAACTCAAAATGATATATAAAGCGCAATTATCTTAAACAGGAAGCTATATTTTCAAAGTTCACTCAGAGAGAGAGAAAAAAAAGAACTCTAACGCATCTTTGAAACGACTTCAAGATTTTTTTTTAATTAGTAAATATTAATATTAAAAAATACACCATTAGAAAGAAAATAGTACTCTAAATAAGTGGGTATTTTGTTTTCTATTTCCGTTGTGGAAGTGGATGCGAATCTAATAATGCAACAGTTTTAAATTGCAGACAAACGAAAGCTTGAAAACTAACATCAATCGACGTCCAGTAAAAATGTTTTTTGAATTAGTAAATATTAATATTTTTTCAACAAAATAAACCAATGAAACCGGTAATGTAATGCAAAAATGTTCGTGCTTTTGTCTCTGTTGTTGATTCTACGGGGGACACGGTGATCACAATTTCAAAATGCAGAGAAAAACGAACGCATCACTTTCGACTGCGTGAAACTGGACTCAGGAAAACGAACAGAGGATGGAAGATACAACCAGCGGAATGAAGGAAACTTCGCCATTTTCCAATATTTATTATGTTTTTTAATTAATATGTCCGCTAATTATAAAAAAAAAAATCCCAAACCCTGGTTTCGAGGTGCATAACTTCAGACATATAGGTATCTACTAGACATATAGGTAACCAAATCTTGTAGCTGTGCGCACAGCGGTCTCTTCAGAACATAACACACTGACACACACACGCAATGTTCTCTCTTTATTATTATAGATTTAAGTATTTAAAAAAGCATACACTGCCAAAGGTGCATAACTTCAGACATACAGGTACCTGCCAAATTTAGTAGCTCTGTGCGCAGCGGTCTCTTTAGAACATACCACACTGACACACAGACAATCTTCTCTCTTTATTATTATAGATTTATATATTTAATAATAAATACACATAGAAAGGTAAAAGTATACCAAATAAGTTGGCATGTTTTCTTATTTTGCATTTTTTTTTTCTGGAAGCGGATGCAACAGTTTGAAATTGCAGAAAAACAGAAAAATTGAAAACTGACGCGAATCGACGTCCAGTAAAAACGTTTTTCGAAATATTAAAAAGTAAAAGGTTTTTAAATAAAATATATCGTTGAAACCAGGAAGGTAAGGAATAAAATTTTCATTTTTTTTCTTTTTTGTAACTTTTACGAGGAATACGATGATGCTTTTTCAAAATGCAGAAAAACCCAAACACTTCGCTTTTATCTGCGTGAGGTGCTGCAGAACGTCCGGAGAAGTACAGGAACAATCAGCGGAATGAAGGAAACTTGTCATTTTCCAATATTTATTATACATTTAATTAATATCCCAGCTAATTATACAAAAAATCCAAAAATGACTTCGAGGTGCATAACCCCAGACATACAGGTACTGCAGAATCGTGTAACTCTGCGTCAAGCGGTCTCTTCAAAACACTGCTCACATATACAGACAATCAAACAAACTTCCATTTTTATTACTATAGATAGATATTAATTTAAACTTGATAGAATTAAGAAGAGCTGTGAATCCACATGCGAGGCTTTCGCACTATAAACTTTGATATTATTTGCTAATACGTGTTTTCATTAATTTTAATAAACTGCAATTTTTACTTAAACAAAGTGTTTCAACGAAAATGTGAGTATACTATGTTAAATGCCTACTCAAAAATCTTTCGTATTATACCTCATTCATCGGTGTACTGTTTGTGTGTGCATAGAATAAAGGATGTAGACATCTGAAATAATATGTATGATTTATGAGAAATGATTTCTACGAACGTCTCAAAGATTTTTATTGCAAATTAAATTTAAACTCCGTCGCCTCTTTATAAGATTATTCAATGATATATAAACAATTGAGTTCAAATTGCGGAAAAATTCTCTGACTGTAATGGTGAAAGATGAATGTTCAAAATAAAATTTAAATTGAAAAACTGAACTGCAATTTCGTTAATAAATGTATTATTCTCAAAAAAAAAAAAAAAAAAAAAAAAAAAAAAAACTTTTATTTTATTTTTCCTAAAGGGAAAACAATTTTATGTTAAAAAATATTTAAACTTAAAAAAAAACGTTTATTGTTATTTTAAACTAATCCAAACAGAAAATTAACTAAAATACAATTAATGTTTTAGAATGTATGACATTCATTCCTAGCGACAGATTTCATCGTGGTTATCGCAGATTTCTCACATTGGTTAAGAAAATTATCTTTCACAAAATACGCTATTAGTTTATGAGATCTATTAACCCTTTCATGCAAGCTGATTTTTGTACATATCAAGGCTGCCCCACACTCGGCTCGCAGGCCATATGCGCCCCAGTAGTACAATGAATACGCCCCGACAGAGAATAAAAAAACCCTCCAAATATTAAAATTTAAATGTAGTTTATTAAATTAGAAGGTTCTACATTACATTTATGGAAAATATTGCTACAATGTGTAAAATTTATTGTTGAAAAAAAGCATTCACTGAATTTCCTATATTACATTGATCCGACAAAAGTTATGACAATCACGGTATGCCGAAATGAGTACGCCTGGTTGACATATAATTGAGCGTAACAAATTAAAAAAATGTATGTAAGGTAAAGCCAGGAGAGATGGCGCGATAGGAGAGATTGCGCACATAGAGATTCGGGGGGAGGAGTAGAGTGAGCGCGCAAAAACTCATGGTAGTTGTACAACAGCAGTAGTGGAGTGTCTACTTGAAAGTGTACGTTGATTGTTTTGAGTGTCTAAAATAAGCATTGCTATTTTGTTTTGTTTTCCCAAAGTAAGTGCTTGAATTTTCATAGCTATTCATCAGAATTTCTATACAATGTCAGTAGTACAAAATATTTTAAACTTAAACGATTTTTTCATAAGCTACTAATCTAGACTAACAATGTGAACATCAATGGTTCGTTTTAGTAACGGCCATGTTTATATAAAAGGCCGGGCAATCTCTCCTACCGAAATTGGAAAGTTTGCGCATCTGCTACTTAGGAGAGATGGCGCATTGTTTACAATAGTTTCCATGCTAGGAGAAATTACGCAGCTTATTGGTTTGCATAAAAAAATGAAAAATGAAAATGGACTAATTTTAAGTTAAACGTGTTATCAAGTAACTTATTGTTATTTTGTAATCTTATCTGGACTTGCTTTTTCTGATTTTTAATTTTTTTTCCTTTAATTAAAATTTTTTAATCGTTTTTAAAATTATTTCCTTTTTCTGATTATTTAACCATTAGGTTGAAATATTCTCTCCTAATACAATAATTTTTGTTGACAAAAACCTTACAGCAATGTCATTTAAGTGTAATTATTATTGTTAACAATTTAATTGCAGTTATTATTAGTAACAATCTCTCCTACCCATGTGCGCAATCACACCAACCCTGTAAGGACAGATTGCGCAAAATAACTTTCTTGGTTTTATTATAACTGTTCTATTAAATTACAACATAACAACAAAATAGCAATGGGAATGCATAAAAAACAAATGAAATAAACATTATTCATGGATAGTTTAGCAAAAAATTTATATTTATATTTTTTATTGTTATTCTTTTGAATTGTGAGCAGACTCTCCTCGCTTTACCTTAAGTGTATCTAATATGCGATGTAAAAATGCGTGTGTGAGCAGCATTTTTGATATACAAAATAGAGGAAAAGAATTTTCCATATCATGAATAGAGATTGTTTTAGTTTCGCAAGAATGACAGGGATGATATAGAAATACACATATAAACAAGTACACGTGAATGTACGAATATATGCATGAATATGCGTGTTAATAAAAGATGAAAGATTAATTTTATATAAAATTCATGAATTGGCCAATTATAGATAGAGAAATTTATCATTAATATTAAAATTATTCTTGTTATGTTGGTATTCAAGTATGATATTTTTTTTTCTGTACTGCATTGATCTTACTTTATAAAATATTTTGCAATAAGAGAAATCTATTAAATATTCTTTCTTCTTTCGCATTGTATTTTCATTCATATTCCATGCTACTGAAAAACAACTAAATATAATCATGTTTATAAATTTTATGTATTTTTTTAAAGATTATCAAAAAGAAAGAAAAACTAGCGATTTGATTTTTTTTCAAATTTAATTAAATATTTTATTTATATTTTTAAAACAAAAAGAATTAATTTTCTAGTTTGTTGTAAACAACATTATTAGAAAGAACAAAGAATTTATATAAAAATAAATGCTAATAAAAAATGAAGGGGATCATTTTACAAAAAATTAAAAATAATATGAAGTAATATATCTTTAACTCAAAATGATGAAAAAAATACGGTTTGAAAAAAATTCTGTATTTTTAAATATTTCAAAACTTAATTAAAATTTTTATATATATTTTCTAAAAGATATCCACAGAAACAAATGATAGCACATTTAATGTATAAAATAGCAAAATTTTCTAATTAATAACTCAAAAAATGAAAAAGAATTTTTATAAATATTAAAAAACAATTATATTTAACCGAGTATTGCAAAAAAATAAGATTACTAGAAAATTTTCTGAGTTTTATGATATTCTCAGAAGATGAAATTTGAACTTCATAATGCATTTCGATTTGTTATTTAATCGATCAGATTTTTTTTTCTAAAGTTTTAAGATTTTGTTATATTCTTATCGAAAACGTTATAATCTTTTGCTAGGCTAGGGATATCCTAAGAAGGGCTAATTAACTTTTATTTATTGTTTGATATAAATTATTAAGGACTAATTCAAATTAAAATATACCTCTGAAATTACATAGAATATTAAAGTGTTAAACAGAAATATTTTAAATGAGCAGCGCAACATAAAATTCATAAGAAGAAAAAACAATGGAATAAAGCATAATCTCAAAATGTTTTAAGAAAAAAAAAGTCTAGTAGAATTATTGTAACAATCCTTTATTTTGAAAGTTTTTCGAGCATCAAAAAGAAAATATCTTGCACTTTTTTTCATGGTAGCTTGTTTTTAGGTAGTATTTTTGTAAACTTGAAATTATAATATATAGGACTAGAGAAAAATGTTACCCTATTCAGAGTGCTTGGGAATGCGTTTTACTTCTGCAAATCAGACGAAATTTAAGCTACAGATAATTCAAGTGATGTTTTGAGCATATGTTAAATAAATAATAAAAAAAAATTAGTACACAGATTTATTAATAAAGACACTCGTGTCAGGTATGAAATTAAAAGAATCTCCAAAAGCTCAATGGGGCAATTGTTTGTCTGCATGTTTTGGATGTTTTGTCATACTCATTGCACTTAGCGAAATGAAATGTGGATTTTGACGATAAAGGTCTTCCGATTTTCAGGGGTCGAAAGCCCTGTCTCGCATTTTCCCTCTAGGGAAAGCGAAAAGTCCCGATTTTTCATAATAAACAAAAAAAAGTTAACTTTTTACTCAAGCCTTGTTGTTTCTGTTTGTTTCGGAGGGGGGTGATCTTAAAGGAATGTAAAATCTAAGGAAAATCAGAAAGTATAAAGACTCCGTAGTTTTTAGTGTATAAGTTTTATTCTAGATCTTTCGTTAAGATATTTTTTAAATTATTTAATTGATTTTATGATAAATGTCAGAAAGTATGATTTGTAATATTTTTGTTTTCATTTTCTCTGCTCGAAAATGCGGATTTTCAATGACATAATTACAAAATTTGCTTCCATTCCCGTACGTATAGAATTTTCAAGTGCCAAAAAATGGAACAAATACTTTTTTCCATAAAAATATAAAGCTGATAAAGCTTTAATCAGCAATCGACTGCTACCTTAGATTAGAGTTTCGTGATTGCCAAATTCCAAAATTCAACTTAAAACAGCAATTTTGACAACATATTCTGAACAACGCTTTTCTTGTGCAGAAAAAACAAACACCAAAACAAAGTCAAATGTTTTGAAAATAATAAATCTGTCTAGTAGTCACAAGTGTTAAATGTTATTTACCATAATGAATAAATTTAATTTAGTTTGTCAAATCGAATTGTGTGCACACAACATTATTATCTAATTAAGTATGTGTTGTGTTTAATTTACATCTCATTGTGCCCCTTAAGGGATATTCAATTTAAGTACATTTAATACTCTAAAAAAATGTTTTGAATTTTTATGTTGCTATTTACTACTAATGTAATTTTTCACGATTTCTTATTTCTCACGAAATGTTAATATTGTATGATAATTTATTAATGAGCTTACTTAATAATATCAATTTGCAAGATAATTTTTATTATCCTTTATCTTTTTATGCAAGCTAATTATAAAATTGTCTTGCATTTAAAATGTGTAAGAATACAATATTTTCATTTGTCCTGAAAACAATTACATATTTTACTACGCATTAAAATAATCTATTCCCATTTGCACATTTCCTAATAATAAACTTCTAAGAAAATATAAAAGCAGAAAAATGAAATCAATAGAAAACGTCTTTTAAAAATATACTTTCAATGTTGTGATTTGTGGTGAAAATTTAGAAAATCTTCTTCCTTTCCTGTTTCATATACCCATAGAAATAGTTTTAAAGATCTGATTTATTTTAAGTTTAAAAAGAAAGAAAACTGGATATCGAGGTTTTAAAGATTAAAAGAAAGTTTTGATATAGGTTCAAGGATTTTTTCTAAATCGGAAAATATACGTCATTTTATTTTTTATAGTTCTGAATTTCGAAATATTGATTATTTTACCTAACTGATCAACTATTGTTTATACAAGGGCAGTAAAATAAAGGAAGACAATATTTTTTTTTTATTCGCATAAATTATTACACAATAATGTAATTTCATGTTGCATTCTTAATAATAATGTGTAATAAATATGTAATAAATACTTTCATACCTACTCAGGGTTTTTCTAATGAGAGCCACACAGTACTACTTGTACTTCTGCGTAATATAGGTGTCAGGCAAAGTTCGAAAAAATTACATACCTTACATTAATACACTGTAAAAATGGACCAATGTTTCTTATTTTATGAAAATATACTATAACCACGAACGAAAATATAATATAATGTTTTGAGTTATCCGAAATTCTGAAAAACGTGTTCCACTGTCTTTTGAATCCCCAGACACCAATACATTTCCAAAATTGAAAGAATTATTTATAAAAGCAAAGTATTTTTTGCTGCCCATATTTTTCAGAAACGTTTCAGAATAGTTTTTATAGTGTATTAATCAGTTTCCTCAGCCTAGAATAACTGTTTTTCGAATGTCATCCATTCTCAAGTAAACGTTTTCAGGCTGCATAAGTTAATTTATACATTAAAGAGTAAATAAATTATATTAATTTTAATGTTAATGTTAACATTGTTAATTTTGCATGACTGTCTGTTAAACATATTTGTTGAACATGAAAATGTTTACTTGAGAATCGATAGCATCGGAAAAAACTATATTCCGGGCTTAGAAAACTGATTAAT
The DNA here is from genome assembly GCA_963931845.1 of Maratus michaelseni. Lineage (NCBI taxonomy): Eukaryota > Metazoa > Arthropoda > Arachnida > Araneae > Salticidae > Maratus > Maratus michaelseni. Next base: position 258,708,330 of record OZ007589.1, on the reverse strand, counting down.
ACACCTTAAAAGCTACTCGTAAACATTTCGAAAATTACGGGCAGCAACAGAAATTTTATTTTTATAAATGATTCTTTAAATCTCGAAATGCCATTTATGTCTGAGGTTTCTAAAGATAAAGAAACACTTTTCAGAATCATGGTTAACAAGGGTGAGTTTATTTTATAAATTTTTTCGTGATTATATTATATTTTCGTAGATTAAGAAACATTTGTCATTTTTTACAATGTATACCTGCAAATTTTCCCTTATTTTGAATACCATTATTTATGAATAGAAATATTCGATTTAATTAAAGACAGAATTCTGTCATAAAATAAAGCAAATATTAAAAATTAATAGTTCATAATTAGGTTTCTTTTCATAACAAGGGATGCGCATGTGGGCCCTGCATAAAAATTGAGCTGACCAAGTTAATTTCCAAATATGTATTTGATGTCGTCAAGGAAACATTGATATTTTTTAATTCTGAAATGAACATTAAGATTACTTTAGTTTTAAAAAAGAAGTTTGTTTCGAACATTTCAAAAATATGACTTTTCATACTTGCGTGTCGGCCATAAGATTTTGGCACATTGCAAACTCTAATTCTTAGAGTGACCTTTGAACGTTGTTTCTGCCTAAATCTCAAAAATAGACTCCTATGTGATAGAAGATGCTGCTGTTAGTACCAACCAATGCTAGTTTCATCACATTGACAGTAAAACAATGTGTCCAGAATAATACTAGCAAAGTGATCACTTGAATGTGAATTACTCAAAAGTTTAACTCGTATGCGATAGCCGAGTTGCCGTTCAAACCCCCGATTTTTTGTTAAGCGTAGTAACAACACATATGCAAGAGCTCTGGTAAAATTCTCGTCTAAATATTGTGACTAACAATAGGCCAACAGGAATATTTTATGGTCACCACCTTTTGTGATAACGTCTTGAGAGCTGATTAAAAAAGGCTTAAATTGAAAAGTGTAACAAAACAAATCTTATATCAAAACCAGCACACGTTTTAACGTTTAGTGTATTGCATTTATGATTTTTAAAGGGTAAAAAAAAGTTTCAATTGGAGCCCGCGCGCGTTTTAACATCGGATTAATGGCATGATCAAAATTATTTTTCAAGAACGTTTTGTGTCAGATTCTTTTTTCTCTTTTTACACGAACCATGTCAGCTATGGCAACTACCACTGTGCTGAATTAGGTAGTCATCAGTCGAATAGTTTAGAAGAAATAGCTTCACAAAATTATCACTGGAGTGGATGCAGAGAGCTTTGGTCGCTCAGCTCAATTGGAAATATTTGTGGTTTTATAATTTGACATTTTAAGATCATTAAGCCCAGCTTCTTGCGTTCAAACATATATTTTATGTTTAAATTAAGTTGAAAGTTTCTACTAAGCACAAAAATCAAAGAGAAATCTCAGGAATATATCATTCGGAAAATTAAAAAAAAATTATATCTTTTCAAACATAAATCAAGTACATGTAGATTGAATTATGATAATTTACGATTTTAATTATTATACCATAAAACTGTTCTAAAGAAGAAAAAATAATTCCTTGCTCAGCTACGCAAAAATTCCAGACGCATCCACTGATTCATGAAACACATGAAACTTGACGGCATTACTATTCAAGTATTTTTGGAATCAAAAAGAACTTTTCGTTTTGCTATAAATGTATTTTGAATTTCAATCTTTGTGTCCATTGTATCCCGATGACGATCTTTAACTAGCTGTTGTTTTTATAATACCGGTTTGAATTTACAACTTTGACAGCAGTTTTTGCATGAGTTCTTGTCTTTCCATGCGCTTTTCATCAACGTGTTGCAAGTTTATAGTGAAATTTTGTAACCTATTTTGATGAGCTAGAATTCTGAATTTGTGCACAGTGATGCTCCTTGAATGTGTTCTCGGTGATAATAAAATACAAACAACACACTATTTCAATATTGAACTTAATTATTAATTGATAAATTAATTTTAATTACAGTTTGATTATATGTTGAAAACAATAAAACAGCAATGATTTTTTAAATAATTTTCGAGCATGAATTTCTTTTTGGATCTGTTATCATGTGACTCAACAATAAACATTCTGTTTCTACATTAATGTGAAGTAGCATTTTCAGTAACTTCTTCCGACTTCTACAAGATCAAAATGACAAAATAAACTATTTTCGCAAAGTTTTTGAAAATCATAAACACAAATCACCAGATCACATCTATAATATAAGCAGGTTCTTAAATTGGAAATGTGAGAATTATATTGAAAATTATTATTTTATTGCTGCGTTTCCAGTTTGACCAATTTAAGAAACTGCTTACATTATACATGTGATCTCGTGATTTGCGTCTATAATTTTCAAAAACTTTGCGAAAATAGTTTATTTAACATTTTGATTTTGAAGAAGTCGCCGTTAGAGCTCATGAAACATGTCATCTTTACATTGAAATGTATTTTTAAGCCTTTTGTGTAATGTTTTTATCACTTTAAGGAGTAATTACATCTTTAATTGAACGTTAACAAGTGATTTTATTATATTAAAACTAATTTAGTTTTTTAAATGTTTATGGTATTTTTTTAAAGTAGTATTTAGAATATTTTCAACAAAAATCTGATACAAAAACATTTTTTAGTGTTTACTGAATCACCACAATCAAAATATAATTTTGAGTTTTTAGATTAATTTAAGTTGGCTTCTTCTTTTAATGAGTGATATAAAAAAAATTGGGAGAATGTTGAAGCATATATTGTTATATTTGAGCTACTTTTTATTAAAGGATTCTTTCATCATTATTATTTTTTTACTTAAATAATATTTATGTACGCCAATTAAAATATTCTGTGACAGTATTAAAATTAAGAGTGTTGGAAAAATATTCTTGCTGTGTTTTAAGAAATTATTATAAAGCTTACATAAAAGTTTAGGGACAGGATATTTTTTTATATTTTGTTTTGTAATGTATCGTTACAGATCAATGCATTTTATAGGCCATAGTCATATGATTATTATAAAGTTTACATAAAATTCGATAAACAGGATACTTGTTTTAAAATTTTGTTCTATAATGTATCGTTATATTTCAATGCATTTTAAAGGCCATAGTCATACGGTATACCAGACGATATGGCGAGCATGTAGGTTAACTCTAAACTAAATAAAACATATTCTATTTTTATCAAGAAGATAAAATTTTCATAAAGTGGTAATTTTCATAAAGTGGAACGGACGGAAATGTAGTTGACATTTACAATCGATTATTTTTAATATAGATAAATGTATGCAATACAAAATCACGTTATTTCAGACAGGAAGACATTCTGGTTTGTAAATCGTAATCGGATTCGTGGCGTCATCGGTTTAGTATCGATTTGGTGCCTTTTTTAATCAAGCGTTTATATGCGTGTAACAAATATTAGAAGCTTGTCTATTATTGTCCGCCGAGAGTTTCATTTTTAATCTTTTTACATAGGTTATACATATTTTGTTTCATTTTAGAAAACAAGGCCATGTTTATAGAGTACTGTAAAATGTAAAATTATTTTATTACATTTAGCGTTCTGATCTTAACAACCAGCTTTTTTAAAGTTTATTAGATAGTTTTTATTAAATAGATTATCATTGCTAACCATATATTATGTAGGCAACATTTTGTTTCATAAACCATTCATGTCTACCATCTTGTCAACTCTCTAACTTCAGAAATTATCGTTGGGAATACCACGAAATTGATAAATTTTATCGGGGTGTACCTCAGCATATTTCGTATTAAAAGTCGAGTATATACTATTTATAGTTCGTATGCAGGGTCACTCAAAAGAAGTAGGATACATTATGGTTTATGGGCAGCAATTGTTTGAAGAACGTTTTAATGATCTTACACTATTTGAAACATCAGGATATTAATAAGCAAATTAATATGCACTGCAACTTGTTTCTTATCGGATATGGTGTGTGGGATATTTATTACTTATTCACAAGGACATAAAAATGAGCTGTCTAAAATCAGTAAATTTTTAAGGTGCGCTTTATAAACTTATTATATGTTTTTTAGTTGTAATCTTCTGAACATACAATACGGACTGTAATATTTAATATTATTTTACAAGGAATCTCAATAAAATTCAGATGCGGTATCATCTAAACACGAAAATTGCTGGAAATGTGTTCTCAATTGTGCTGCATACGTGTAATACGTTTTAAATTTAACTAAATTAGAATATTACGTAGTTCTATCATAGAATCTCGTCAGTTTATATTTTGAAGACTGAACAATATGTGGTTTTGACATCTCTATAGCCCGCGTTCTATTTGCCATATAAACAAAGTTCTTGTTTTTATGAGATGGGACATGATAGTAGCTAAGTAAACAAAACAAGTTGGAATCCGACGAATAGGGTTTTACTAAATATGCCATTTTAAAAGTGCACTTTTTCTCCTTTTTTAAGTTCACGTTAAGTTCAAACGGCGCCCGCTGCCTTGCTGCACTGTTTCTCCTATTGGGGATAAACAAATTGTAAATTAGACTGTATATAATCTAATTGTGCTGAATTATATTATATATATTAGACACAAGGTTTTTATTTCATGGGAATTTTAATTAAGAATGTATAGTTTATACATTATTACATTTAAATACTTAGATGGTATTGACTTTTGTATTGTATTAATTTTGATTGTATCGAATTAATATGCAAATTTTAAGTATTTTGAAATTTCATATTTCAATTTACGCGACATGCTGCGTCATCTCTTGCGTTTTCAGCATCTAGGCCTTTTCCTGGCGAGCGAATCAGTGAATGGGCAGCCAGACAGTCTAGCGCAGCTTTGAAATCAGACGTTTTCCAGGGAGGGATGTCTACAGTTTCGGGAGGGCCAAATTGGAGTTCAATTGGGGATCAAAGAGAAACTGTTAATCAGCTTAATCACCGTTAGCATTCTAAACTGTTAATCAGCATACAATGCCAAATCTTCCGAGGAACATTTGTACGATTCATGGGGGAGATGTAGCCCCCTCCCCCAAGCCACACCTGAATTAATAATTGGTATAGCACTCAAATATGTATTATCAAATTCATCCTTCAGGTCAGAGAAGAGAAAACAATAAACATTTTATTTAATATAAAAACAGTTCGTCGACATTCATTAACTACGCTTCAACAAAACTATTTTATGACTAACAATTAAAATACGTGTTTGATTAAACAAAGTTTGAAAGTTTAAATGCTAATAAGGTTATTTTTACCCATCCACGAAACTAAAGGTGCACTACATAACTTTAAAGAAATGTCAGTGAAGTTAAGAAGTTTCTTAAAAGATTATTGCTGTTGGCAGTTTAGAATTAGTATAGTTAAAGATTATAAAATGAATGAATAATTTATTAGGGTTGGAAGAAGTAAACTTTTTAAATTAAAAAAAAGAATTGTTCACTCACCAAAAACATTTGTCTTGCTGAAGAAGTTAAATCCTTTCAAAGTGTTTTTTAAACTTTATTTTTTAAAATTATGTTGCATGCGATTAAAATACTGAATTTTAAAACGGCATTGAAGCAATTAATTTCTTACTTATTTTTACTAAAATACAGTGAAAGCTTTTGGATTACATCTTTTTTTTTTTTTTTTTACTTTTTTTTTTTTTTACTTTCTGAAATTACACCTAATATTTCTTATGCAAAGGGGATTTATATAACATAAAAAGTTTGATATTACATTCGACGTATTAATTTTAAGGTGATGGAAATTAGATCTTTTATTAAAATAATAAGAATAATTAAAATAAAATATTATTATAAATAATAAAAATTTTAAACAAAACTTCATGAAATTTTGAGAATGTTAAACAAAACATCTGAACTTTGGAGAATTATATAAACGATTCAGAAAATAGTTATTTTCTCGTAGTTTAAAAAGTTCTGATTACAGAAAATGTGCTTTTTTTCATATTATATATAGCGTGCATTCTGTAATGAATTTTATAATTTTTTTCGCAATATGTTTTGTAAGCGATTTCACAATACTACACTGTGTTTTATGACTAGAGTTTTCTTTTATTTGAGATTTAGTCTGAAAGTATACTATTCGAAGAAATACTTCTAGTATGCATATATTTCAGGTATACAGGGTGCGCGCGATAAATTAACAATAATTATGCATCTCATTATTTAACATGTTTGTTATTTAAAAAACAACAACACCAGCAACGACAACAAAAAACATCACTTCTAAGGTTATTATTAAACATTATTTTTTTAGATAAAAGTGTTAAACGCTGATAGTATTCAAAGGATATATGGAGTTAGAGCAAATTTAATGTCTGTGCTGCGTGAAAAACGAACTGCTAAGTAAATTGCAGATTAATAACTTCCTTTACGTACAGTTTACAACGTACAGAAGTTGTAAGACAATAACACCAATTTCGTCATTTCAGCAAGAAAAATGCATAATACGCCCAAAGATAGCTCAATCCAGGTATCATAAAGGACTGTTAATGATATCTGCAATGTTTTTAGGAGATCGCATATCCCGCAGTACAGATATTATAATTCATCTAATTTCGTAATTCTTTGAAATGATCATTGATATCAGAATTTGGAACTTATATTTGTAAAACAAAATTATAATCTTAGAAACATAATTTTCAAAATTAATAAGATACACGTGATATAAGAAGCGCAGAGTTCTTGTAAACTTATCACGCTTACACTGTATACGTTTAGAACAACTTTTTGACAGAATAGGGTTTGTAGCAGAGTCCTGCATGGGCCAGATTTCCCCCGATTCGAATCTGACAGGAGATTTTCCCTGCACTCTCAACTCGACTGAACTTAACATATTTCAACCCTAACGCGAAATACTTCCTAAACTGATCCTAACCCGAAATGAAAGGAAATTAATTCATGCTTTAATACAATTATGAACAGCAATATACAATTATATATCTAATACCAATTTTATCTTTTATATAGAAAAATGGATATATCTATATTCTTTAATATTGAAATATAGTAAAACCTCTGAATAGCGGATACCTCGGGATAGTTGAATACAGTTCTGCATCGGGTCGGGTTGTTCCTAATGTTTTTTTTCGGGCGTGGTGACTCTAATATTTTTCAGCTGGTCAGGTTCACTCTAGAATGTTTCTTGAGGGTCACATGTAGGTTTTTGCAAGTCAGGGTGGGGGGATTTTCACCAAAAGTTTGAGCTATGTTTCAGATGAAAATAAGTACATGTTTGAACAGGAATAAGTATATATTCCATTTACTGCATGATGAATAAAATGTATATAAGTAATGTGATCATAGATTATTTTTTCTTCATCGTACAGTAAAGAACCCTTTTTTCTTTAATTTGGACTATAAAAAATATTACCAACATTTCGTATTTGTATGATGTGTCGACTACTCTGATTATAAGAGTAGGCGAAGATTTGATTGCGAAAGTACTTTTTGTCCAATAATTGTCAATGTGAGTAAAAGTTATCAAGGCTATCTTTTTCTAATTTTCGATGAATGAGTGTGAAAACCTCGGAACTTGTGATTTTTCGCTTCGTATCGATATTTATGCGAATTTCTACGTCTGGTCAATTTATATGGCAGTATTTAAGCACTGGCATGCGATGGGAAAAGGGAACTTTGGGTCAAGTTCTTCTCCCAGTGAGGTGCTCCTAGATCTGACTAGTGAAATGAACTATCCGCAGCTGAGAAGGAAGAGTGTCTGTTGGTAAGCGTAAATTACGTTATTTTGTGCTAGTTGAAATAAAGACATTTTGGTGCTCACGGAGTGCCACTTTCAGTATTATCTTGGGCGGACTTCTTGACATTGGAGTTTGACTAGCTTGCATAGAGGACATTAAATTTGTTGAAGGTATCTCGTCTGCCGCCTCGTCCGAAGTTGTAAGTGACATTTTGAGTTATCTGTAATTGATATTTCAAGCTTTATTTGTCTGAGTGAGTTTTATGGGAACTGATTTCTTTCTGGCCTGAGGAAAATTGGTAGAGCTTTTCTTAAAACCGCTGCCCTTTTAAAGATTTTAATAAAAGTGACTTTGATTTTATACTTGTGTTCATTTCCGACTGGCTAACATTGCTCACTGTCAATAACAGCGACATGGCTGTTACATTTGATGCTCACAAAGCACATGTATCGTATTTGTGATAATTTATCCATACAAACACATATTAAGTGTGAGTAGAATAGGAGGTGACCAGTACTATACTCCATTCGCTGAAAAAAGATAACAGAAGTAAACAAATGCACATGCGGATTGGCGATGCTTAAACCTGGCGCTGTGCCAGAAGCGCCAAACAGACTGTCTGAAGTGTTTGAGCTTCTGCTTTTTCAAATCGAAATTAAAAATAAAATTCGCCAACCTAGGTATTTGTGCTAAATGTGTGGTTCCTTGACGATTTTTCTGCAACCCGTTTGTTTACTTTCGTTATCTCCTTTCCCTGAACAGACTACAGATATAAAAGCGTACAAATTTATGCGTTAACCCTTTCCGGCGCAGACAAAGTCTGTTCGTAAAATGAGAAATTTCTGACTGACACCGGAATTTACAAACGACTTTTTTAGAAAATACGAATTTCTCATTTTAAGCTTTCATTATAGAAACAAAATTTTATTAAAATATTCTTGGTGCCGAATGCAAGTTTGGAAATAAAATTAGGTGTGCCCGGAGTGGGACCACTGTGCCGGAAAGGGTTAAGAATTGAAAAAAGTGTTCGCTAACTACAAATGTCCATTCCACGAGAGTGTCCGCTATGGAGTTTTATTGTATATAGATTTTTCATCTGAAAAATTATTTTGGGCATTCTCTTGAAAAATCGGATGAAACCGAATCCAACTTGCAATGGTCATAACCCATTCGGAAATCGACCCGAACCCAAAGCAATGAAAGTCAGCCTGATCCCGAACGACTCACAACAAAAAAAATATAACATTTAACCCGAACCGAACCAAAACGCGGGTCGGGTCGAGTTCGGGTAAAAGTTGGTAACCCGACCCAATGCAAGACTCTAGTTTGTAGTTAGATAGAAGATAGGCAATACATCTGGTTTTGAATATACAGGCCAGGAGAAGAATTACTTTTCGACAAATCTTCATTAGCAAACGTGTTGCAAATTATAGTGTTAAAAATAAAATAAAAGTAGTCTTTTTATATCAAACGTTCGTAATCGACTTATTTATTTTTAAATAAATTTTTCAAGTATCATTTTAATTGAGTGTCGAGTATTAAAAACATTGCAAATAATCTAAATTATTGGTAGAAATATCATGAGATGATGCTATTATTTTGTTTTATAGAGCAAGTGAACTTATATGTATTCATATTTATTTCATTGTATTCATATTTATTATCAGCATTTCTGAAACAAAAGTTTCTTTTGTTGCCCGTAATATTCGGGGACGTTTCCGTGTAGTTTTTACATTGTATTAATCAGTTTTAATAGCCCGAAATGTCGATTTTTTTGGATGCCATCAGTTCTCAGGTAAACATTTTCATGTTCAACAAACAAGATAAATTAACAACGAATTATTAAGATTACATTTAATAACTTTAGCATTAATATTAACATTAAAATTAATATTGTTTTCTTATTATTTCATGTATAAATTCTTTTACGAAGCTGAAAATGCTTACTTGAGAATTAAGATAATCCGAAAACCTGATATTCTTGCTACAGAAAACTAATTAATACATCGTAAGAGTTACTCGGAAACGTTTCCGAAAACTACGGGCAGCAAAAGAAACTTTTGTTTCAGAAATGCTTGTTTAAATCTCGGGAATCTATTGGTTTCACAGGTCTCTAAAGATAAAGGAACGCATTTTAAAATCGTGGGTATTTTGGAAAGAGTACGTTATCCACAGCCAATACAACATTGCATTTTTGCAGCAACTATTCTGGACAAAACAATACGTAAAAATTACCTGGCATTCGCAGACTAATCGAGGAGATTTATGTATTCAAAATATAGAATGGACTTTTATAAAGATTAAGAAATGTTTATTGTTAAAATTTCGTCGTATATATTTGAAAAGCTGCAGTGTTCAAGAATATTATAAACTGCAGCTTTAAAAATAAATAAATAAATAAATAAATAAAAAAAGACAAATGTTTCTTAATTTACGAAAATATAACATAACCACGAACGAAAATATACAATAACCTCCTCCAACTTCGCCGTGATTCGGAAAAGAGGTTTTTATTTTTAGAAACCTTTAGAAACAATATACTTTCAATATGTAAAGAAGAATTTATAAAAATAATTTTTTTTTTCTGTCATTAATTTTTGTAAAAGCTTCCGAGTACTGTTTATAATGTGTTAATAAATTTTCTCAAACTATAACGTTAGTTTAAAGGATGCAATCAATTTACAATTAAATAGTTTCAGCTGCGTAATAGAATTTATATATGCAAGAGTAACAAAATAATATATATTTTTATGCTAATGTTAATGTTAGTTATTTTTCATGTTTGTTTCTAAAACATGTTTATTGAACATGAAAATGTTTACTTGTGAGGTCATCCGAAAAATCTATATTCCCGGTTGAGAAAACTGATTAATACGCTATAACAAATATTCGGAAACGTTTCCAAAAATCAGTGGTAGCAAAATAATATATATATTTTTTAAATAAATTATTTTTCAGATATAAAAATATATTAGTTTATGAGGTTCCTAAAGATAAAGAATCATAAATAATTCCTTCACTTTATTTGGATAAGAAGGCTCCAAACATTATAAGTTTTTTTTCCCCTCCTGCTTATTTATGTAACTGTAATTATAGTTTGGTGACTTTAAGATATAAAAAAGTAAATACAAGCGAATTTAAAAATAAATTCAAGAAAAATCTATTTTATAAAAAAGAATGATTTTCAGCAATGCCTTTGTTTTGAATTTAAAAGCGTCTTTAAAAAAAGCACATTGCCATAAGCTATTTACAGTTACGATAATGAAAAAACTAATTAGAAACTGAATGCTTTACATACCAGCTTCTATTTTCAATTCAGATAAAACTCTTTCTGAAAATAAGGAAAAATGTTAATTCTAGAGAGATGAAGAAAAAAAGACAATTAAGTTGAACTGTTCAGTCCAAGTTTTGTTGTCTTTTTTCATACACTTTTTCAGCTCTTAAAATTCAGTATTAAAAAACTAACCATCATTAACATACATTAGCATATCTTTATCAAAATGCATTACAGTTATTTAATCTTTCTTTTCAAGCACTCAATTTTAAATTAAAAGTTTAATAGTTGACTAGAATTAAATTAGGAATGAAAAAAATCTTTGAATAATAAAAAGTGATTAAATGAAACAAAAAACTCGATAAAAATTGATCATAATTTTTTTCTCTTGTGGTGCATATATTCATTCATATCAATGTACATCTGTTTGATTTAACAAAATATTTGTTTAAAAAAGCAACCACTGTAGTAAATACCACATTTTAAAAAAGAACAAAAAAGTATGCAACAGGCATGTGTTAATTTCCAAAATTAACAGAACATTATTAAGATCCTTCATTTTTTCATACAATGAAATGAGAAACTTAAATAAGCAATTTAAAAAAACACATCTCAGTAAATATCCAATTTCATTCATTGCCGTACATATCCGCTAATGAGTGTAAATTTTTTCTTGCAGCGCTGTATATGATTTATAGAACTGAGTAATGCATTAGTGCACTGAAAAAAAAGTGTTGATTTTACACTATAATACTAGCATCCCAGCTACCAATATTATACCGTAAAATTAACAGTAATAGTAAAATAAGCAGTAATACTGGCAGCTGGGATGACAGTACTTTAGTGTAAAACCAACACTTTTTTTTGCAGTGTAATACACATCAATATTATTATAATTCAAATATCGTAACATCAATAAAATACACCGCAATCGATTATTTTACCTTAGTTCATAATGTGATAGAATCCTTTTGTGCGTTCCTGTAAACGAACTATAAATGCTATTTACTCCATACTTTTTAGAAAGTATGGAATAAGAAGCATTCCACCCCCCTGATGCATATGAATGTCATTATGTTTGAAATACCATAACATCAATAAAAAATATTACAAACGATTTTTCCCTTTATACCATAATGTAATTGAAATCTGTTGTGTGTCTCTGTAAAGGAACTATAAATGCTACACGATTAATTTTCAATACCGAACATACTATATTGTACCTCTATAACATATAAAAATTACATGACAATCCGATCATACTTATGGTAGTTAAAGCACGTACAGTACGCCAGACGGCCAGATAGATAGACAAACCGATTTCATAAATACTTATAAACTATGTTAGAAAGTGTTAAAAAATGAAGTGACCGTTATACAATAAAACTTGCTTAAATGGTTATTGAGTGTCTCTGTAAACAAATTATAAATGCTACACGATTAATTTTCAATACCGAACATTCTATGTTGTACCTCTATAACATATAAAAATTACATTGCAATCCGATCATACTTATGGTTGTTAAAGCACGTACAGTACGCCAGACGGCCAGATAGATACACAAACGGAATTCATAAACACTTTTAAACTATGTTGGAAAATGTTAAAAAATGAAGTAAAGAATCCGTTGTACAATAAAACTTTCTTAAATGGTTATTTCTGAATATGTATATATATATATAATTAAATATTTACGCGAAATGGTTGCATTTGCAGTACGTGATTTCCTAAATACTTTAATAGGTAATCTCGCAACAAAATTAAATGAGAAGAATTCTGTAAAGGAAACACCAAACACAAATGATTTATTAAAATTCATCAGGTTAATAGGAATAATATTTCTTTTTCCTCTGGGGTAATTTTAATTTCATTTTTCGATCGTTTTGCATCTTAAATCCCTAACTCATCCAAATTTATGAAGTGTGACAATCTATACGTATGTAACGGGCCTGTGAAAAATTACAAAACCTTCTAATTACCTCGTGAATTAAGATGAATGCATTAAATTATAAAGCCATTTGGATAAAACGTAGCAATATGTCATCATGGAGTGCTTGAATTGATTTTCTATCTTAATTAAATTACCTGTGTTGGTTGTGAGGATATTTTAAAGAAAAAATTCATAAAACATAATTTTAAACAATTTCATAATAAAAGCATTTTAAACTATATCACGTACCGAGTTTAAGGTGAATATATAAAAAAGATAATTTTACTATCAAATTAATATTTGAGGAAATTTAATTCTCATTGTATTTTTAATCCTTTCAGGTGCAAGTAATTCTTTTGCTTTAATGTTGAAAACTCACCAGCATTTACTAACAATTTTAATTAGAAGTAAATAAGTGATATTAAAATTTTTGTTTTCATGAAACTTATTTAAAAAATATTCATAAATTCTAGTGCAAATTTTAAATAAAATTATGTGATTTAAATAATAACAATTGCCTTTCAAATAGTTATAAATGTATTTGGTATAAATAGCATTTTGAAATCCTTAGAAAATATTCATTTAGAAGACATACAGAATAAAAGATAAAAATAATATGAGACAAATCATGTCATTCTTTGATTAATCATTAGTATAAACATATTGTTTAAAATAAAAAAAAATTCACACACTTATGTGTCAGGGCTAAAGGGTTAAATACAATTACAACGAATTTAGAAATCTGTTTATATATTTTTAAACTGTATGCTTTAAGAGTCCACTTAATAAGAATTAGGAGTTGATTTGACAAATCTTCGAAGTCATTAACCCCTTCGTGAGGAGATTCCTTCACAAAATTTTACCACCGGTTTTTCAAAACAGAAATTCGCGCCTAATTGAATCGCAGAAATGCTATGATTAAATAAGGCAAAGCTTACAATAAAAATTAACTGGTGGAAATAATGACGGATTCTGAGTATCTTACGCGTCACGTATACGTGTCGCTCGTCCCCAACGGGTTAATGAAGAAGCATGTTAGAAAATTAATGATAAGCAACCAAATTGTGCTTAAAAAAACATATATTCATTTTTAACCAACATTTTTCTCATTTCTCATTTTTTAATTGAATTATTTCTTTTTGAAAAAAATGAAGCTGCATATTTTAAAAGGTGTTAAATATACACAAAAATTTAATGGATTATATAATAATGGTTACACCGCAGTGGTACTTTGCTATGATAATATGACAGTTATCAATAAAAGTACTATGTGCAAATGAAAATGACAAAATACATGAAATTTTATATGAAATAAGCAGAAGAGATTTGATTAATCAATAAAGTCATAAGGAAAATAAATGAACAAAAATATAGTTTTTATTTTCTAAAAAATGTTAATTTCACTTGCATGTTAAAATTGATCATTATTAAAATATAGAATACTACATTAATTAAATAGCATCTGCATGTGTCTGTGTTTCAGAAATAGAAAGAGATAATTTGAAATAAATTTCCTCCAAAAAAGGAATTTTAAATTAACGTTATGTATCGTCTCCGATTCATTAAATATGTTCTTTATGGTAATAGCTAAATATAATTTTTCATAATACGGATGATGTTAGACAGTGGGAAAAATGTTGAACCTTAATGATACACAAATATTTATTTATGTTAATGAAAGGTAATATAATCAAAAATTTATTAACTCTTTTCTCTTGATAATATATTTAAATGAGTTCGAAAGTGAGTTGAAATGAGCTATTTGTAGATGAAAAAATAATAATTTAAATTGCCTTAGAAGAAAAAAGTAATGTATTCATTATTAAAATATATAAAAGATGAGAAATATATTGCGGTGGTTATTTTTGCAAAATGACACTTCTGGAAATTAAACGCAATTTATTTGCTGTTAGTTGATTCATTTTTCTAAATGAGAAGTTATGAAGATTAGGAAAATTTTAATACAAATGATTTAAAAAAAATGCGTACTTCTATCTGAAAACATAGAAAAGTTTAAAATATGGGATTGCGTAAAAAGAATCGAGCAGTTTTTCCAAACGCAAATTGAAGCTCCCGTGTGGTACGATTATTTCTCGGAAACAAATATATTGTATATTTGTATATATATACACTATATTGCCAAAGGTGATTGGTCACTTGCGATTTTAGACGTATTGTTAACTATCTAGAAAAATACATGAGGAATTAACCTGAAACTGCAGGTGTGTAAACAGTATGGTATAGGTTACATACCATGAAGATGTTTTCACGAAACCCCATAGGGGACTGTCAACGAAAAAGAACGAATATCTTTTGGATAACCCTGTAAAAACTAAAGTAGCAAAGGCGTTCAAAGTCGAGATTATTATTAAGTAGCTTATTGTAATATACTGTGTTCATTTTTATGAGGATAGAATGAATATTCGTAGAGAAATTAAGGTTTTTATAAAAACAGTCCCAAATTTCGTCTAGTTTTTTTGCTTATAATTTGTAGAGTTCTTAATATAAAAAAAAAGTTTTTTTTTCAGAAAATATGACAAATCGCATTGTACATAATACTCTGCAATCAGAATTAAAAAATAATAAAAATTGGATGAAAAATGAGCAGGTTTACTAAAAAATGTTTCACTGCGCATGCGCGAATGCAATCAAAATATAATATGCATAATGTATTAACTAAGTATATAGAGCAACTTTTGTGAAAGTCTCAAAATCATAGCTTGAAAATTCTGAAAATTATCGTCGATAGAATAATCTCGAAATCCGTTGTTCCCAAAAAGAAGCAAAAAGATGAGGGGTTGTATAAAATATCTGTTGATTAGTGCCAAGATAGCGTACACAATATTGCACGTACTACTATATTTGGATACAACCCCTCATATTTCAATATTTTAAAATTTACTAATTATCATTGTCATGCAAGCGAAATAACTTTAATTTTATATAGAAATTTGAGTTAAATTATGGTAATGTATTTTATTTAACTGTTTCAAAGATATAAAATATTATTGGGATTCCATGTGCATTTTTACAGGCTTTTGATTAACAAAATTTATTTAATGTTGGTAAAGATGGAATTTCTTAATCGATTTTTTATTCAGAGCTTGACGTTCTAGAATTCTGAAATTTTGTACATTTGCTTGTTCAAGATAACAATAGAATATCTTAATATTATCAGAACTTAATTATCATTAAAAAGTAATGTTTATTAAATTTTGATTACATGCTAAAAAAATAATTTTTCTGATATTCCTAAATCAGCTGAGAAGCATAAAGTATTTCAAGCTAAGTCTAACTGTAGAACGTTAAGCTTTTCACCTAACTGCCTACGGCTCAAATCCCTGTTCGGGCGAAATCTTTATTATGAAAAGTTCCATAAGGTTTAAGGCACACGGAAACAGAATGATGACTCTTTCAGTGTCACATTCCTTTTGTTTTTGGTAGATAAATAATATTTTTTAATAAAAATGTAGAAACACACATTTATTAGTGCACAAGAAATAAAGAAATACAAATAAATAAAAACTATTTTTATATGTTTTTAATATACTAAAAAGAAAAAAAAAACAATTTTACCAAAAATATGGGGATCCAAACAATAATCGTAAAAAGGCGTCAGGTGGTGATAGAAATAGCTTAAGTGAATTAGATTACTAGTCGCATTCATAATATACTTTAACCAGTGGACCTGTGCGACACTTTCTCTGTGCAGTCTTTGTAATTACACTGGTGTACAAAACTAAGAGAATTTTCAGATTTGGTCAATTATCTCCAGAACTACAGGGCAGATTTTGATGAAATTTTATATGAACATAAGTTGATATAATGCAAATAAAATAATCATTCAACAGTTATACTACACACGCATGATTGTACGCAACACTCATCGGAAACACGTATGAAACAGTGGTTAAAGAATCAAATAAAAAGGGAGTTAATTGGGGTATGGCCTCCTCTTACAGATATACAGGTCTCACACCGTGATTTCATACTGGAGATGAGGCAGTTTATGAGTTTCTGTGTCAATTGTTCCCACTCATTCAGCAACGCTATTTTCAGGCCCTGGATAGTTCTCGGATGGGGGTTGCGAGTTGCAATTGCCCTCCCCAAAGCATCCAAAACATGCTATATAGGAATGAGGTCTAGAGATCTGGCTGGCCAATCCATATGGCCATCCCAATATCTTCAGTTTCCAGAAAATCGTTGACCAGATGAGTTTTATGTGGCCGGGCATTGTCATGCATTAAAATGAAATCAGGGCCAACTTCACTTCTGAAAAGGTGTACATAGGGGTCTAATATCTCATCTCTATACCTCACAGCAGTCACAGTGCCTCTTCCAAAGAGATGGAGGTCTGTGCGACCATCTAACATGATGCCTGCCTAGACCATAAAACCTCCATTGCCATAATGGTCAATTTCTCGGTCATTGGAGGGAAGGTATTGGATCCCTGGTTCTCTCCATATGAAAGTATATAGCGAGAATCTGTTGTTAGGCTGAAAAGGGACTGATCAGTGAAGCGGACGGTTGCCCGTTTCTCCCTGCACCAATTTCTTTGATCTTTGCACCATGCTAAACGGACTCTTCTGTTTGCAGAAGTGAGCGGGACACAAACAACAGCTCTTCTTGCAAACAGGCCTCTCTCGTGAAAGCCTTCTGGAAACATAACCCTTGAAACGCGGCTGCCTGTGACCGCATAGAGGTCACGACAGAGCTGAGAAGCTGTTACGCTTCACTGTAATTGACAAATAGCGATCTTCAATGGCCGTCGTGGCTCTTGGACGTGTTTCCATAAGTTGGACACAACGCTGGGCCTACAAAATAGGTAATTTGAAACGCGCGCTTATAAAGCCTGTATCTCTACTATCTCCTCCCAAACACACGTTAACACTGACGTCTTCGACACACAATATTTCCATATTTCTGGTGCAAGCAGTGATTTTACATTTCATTTCGGTTTTTTTCATGAATTTCGACAAAATATTCAAATTCTCTTAATTTTGTACACCAGTTGATACATTTTTTTCGTCAGATTTTAATTAACCGAAATTTTCAAAAAGTATTTTAAGGATATGTGAGTGTACTATGTCGAAAGTTTCGTATGTGCATAGAAAAATGGACTTTAAAATCGAAACAATGTTAACGATTTAATGTATCTGATTTTTAAATAACGTTTAGGAACTTTTTCATTATAATACTCATTGTATCTTAATTTCTATATCGTATTACGACTTTGGTTTTGACTTCGAGATTAGTGAAAAAAATATTTTCGTACTTTCGTACATCCACAAAGCGCGTTTATTTAAAGTTCTTAATAATATTATTTTAAATTCCGGATGAAATATAACTAACTTTATATCGCATATTGATCTCATTACCTAAAACATCGATGAAAGATTTTAAAACGATCCTTTTTGGAAAAAATCTTTATTTGCTTTCAATTTTTTTCTTATAAATGTTTGAAAAATACATTTATCTATTCAATCTTTAGGTAAAACTATTAAAATATTGCTTTTATATTTGTTGATTGTATCTTATGTATTTTTAATTTTGGTTTTAAATTTAAAATTGTTATTCTTTGAAAATAGGCTTGAGGCAAAGAATGAAATGTATACCTTACAAAAATTTGAACATTGGAAATATCTTTTAATTAAAAAGTGCAGAGAAGATTTAATAATTAAAGGTTTTTTACTTTTACATTTAAAATAATAGATTGGTTCTCTCCTTATTTAAATTATGATAATCATGCCTGAAAAGAAAACTTACTTTTGATAAAACACACTGCTTTACTCGTTTACATATAAGCAATTTCATGACAATCAATTAAAATCAAGAGTCTATTGAGGAAATTAAAATTTTAAACGTTAAGAGATTTCTCTTTTCAAAGAGATAAAAAAAAATATTTATATTAAACATCATATAAATGACAAGAATTTATTATAAAAAAAAATGCTGCTTTTAGTTATTCAAAATCACTACGATTAAAATATTTGAAAATGAATAGATATTGTATCGTGGTTTGATGCCATAAGCAATTTAAGTTTTCAGATAATTGATCAGAATTGCTTTCCACACTGAATCTATTTTAACTTTGATATTTTGATTTACTTATTTTTTCATTTATTTACTTATTTTGGTATGTAGTCAAAATAAAGTATAAATAAACGATTAATTAAAAGTGATTGATTTATTCATTTCAATAGAAAACTTTCAACAACGTTATTCAAAAGTTCTTCTCTTTTAATGCACTGTAAGAAGCACTTTTTACTATCAGCAGGTCAATATAAAACCAATTTAAGTGAAAAAATAAAAGGTATTCAATAGTTGTCTTAATCAGTTCCAAATTAATGACCACTTTAAAGATTTTCTAATTTATATTTTATTCATATGCTCCCAATGGTGACTTCTTTTTCTAATATTTTGTATTTCTGATAAAGGGGATGGGTAGCGATGATACCTGACAAAGGAAAACTTATCCTTAACAGATAATGTTTAGAATAATAATGTTTAGATGATGTATATCATTATATTGACTAATATTTCAGTAATGTTTCTGCGTAACACATAAGTATTTTTATTACTAAGCAGAAATGAAAATAATACCTGATCTATTTCAGAAAAGTCTTTTAATACCTTTTGCAGTTCTTACAGAAAAGGACATGTGCAGCTAGTGAAATATGATGTAATTATTCCAAAAATTTTCTGTAATAAAACATATTTATTTGTTATACAACCTGTGGCCAGAAAGTTCGGTGAATGAATTTTTTTCAAATACAGTATTGTACAGCATCAAATACAATTTACTGTTCTTCAAAATATTCTCCATGGATGGTAATGCACTGTTGGGAACGAGTATATAAGTCCTGGAAACTCCTGTAAAATAGTTCTTTCGGAATGGCTTTCAGCTCGGCCGTCACGTAGCGTTAAATGTCGGTGTTGTCCGTAAATCTCTTTCCCTTCAGGGCTGACTTCAATCTGGGGAAGAGGAAGAAGTCTGCAAGTGTCAAATCAGGTGAATAAAGGGGGTGATCAAGTGTTACAACTCCATTCGCGGCCAGGAACTTCCATACAACCAAGGAGGTGTGTGGCCGGGCATTATCTTCCAGGCTTGTCCGCCCTTCCCGGAAACGCTTAAACCATTCATAAACACTTTTTGATGTGACGGCTTCATCTTTATGAACTTTAAGCATTTCGTGAGTTTCTTTTGCCGATTTTCCAAGTTTGAAACAAAACAATATGTTTATTCTCTGATCCATTTTGTTTACCGAGACAATCCACAATAAACCTTTCGCGCTCGGCGTTAAACGTAACAGGGAATAAATGCACTTGGAACCTTGCCAAACGTTCAAACAGATATTGACCTTCACCACACGCGGCGCGTTGATATTCTACTAGTACAGCAGTCACCTGTACATGCTCCTTCACCGAACTTTCTGGCCACAGGTTGTATTTGCATTCTTATAATAAAAAGTAAGGTATCTGCAGCTAATATGGCCACCGTAAAGTTAGACATTTTTAAACGGCAATAGTAACTGTTTAAAAAAATATATATATATAAATTGAATATCAAAGCAGACCCTTTTTAGCACTGGAAAAATATATTAAAAATTTAAACTAGTCAAAATTTGTACCTGTAGCAGTTTGTTTTAAAAGAAAGCGAGTTGGTGAATGAAATATGGCCACATGTAGGTAATATGCCCATAGGCGAAATAAAATGAAAAGATTTATGTTAAAAGTTAAAAAAAACCAATTATTACAAAACCAAATTTATTATTTGAAAATTTATAAAAATAATAAAAAAATAACCATGAAGAAAGTTTAGTAAAAATCTTGAAGCAATTATGAAACTTTTACGGTAAAAAATGTTTTAAATTTTATTTTAATCGCATATGTAGGGCATATAAATATTTTATGTATTTTACTGGTAAGTACGAAAATTTCCTCATGCACATAATTACGACAAACAACACATAATCTCATATCTATAGCTTTTTCCACCGGCTTGTCCCTATTGCTAACAAAAACCAATTTTATAAGAGTTCTTGTTATTCTGTCGACCCACTCCGATATTGAAATTCGTTTATGGAGTTAAAAACAGCACTATCCAATCTAAATTATCCTGTATACAAATGATCATAAACACTTTGTTTAAATTAGATAAATAAAAAACCTACCAGAGACAAATTTATAACATGCCAACGTAACTAACAGCAAAACAATGACGGCTGCTCTCTCGTGTACGTGGTCAGAGAATGCGGTCAAAGCGGGACTAAACCAACTCTTCTGCACCCAGAAAAAGGAATTGATTAAAACAACAAAACATGCTTTGTTGAGTACATTTTGTTGTTTAAAGCAAAATTTTATAGTTGAAGTAAAAAGTTGGTTTTGTTGCATTGGCAAAAAATATTGTTAACACTCTTACAAAATTTTAACAAAATTTCATCAATTTTACTTGAGTTAACAAAATCTGTTTTTTTTATTCTACCATAATTTTGTAATGTATACAAAATTTAAATTGTTGTGTAGTAGCCATAACTCTCTCACGTAACTTGGTTTATTTGACTTATATAGCTATATAATTAAAGGATTAACATAATTTTTGGATAATTAAAACTCTTTTAATTGGCACGAACCAAGGTAGTTTTACAAAAACCCCCTATCCCATTTATTACTTTCTTCTATCTTTACAAGAAGAAAGTATTGGAGTCATGAAAATTTTCAACGGTACTTTTTGGTTAGCCGGCCGCTAAAGATATGTGCATACATGTCTGTGCATATATGCATGCACATATATCTACATATACATATATATACATACACATATGTATACATATATGTATGTATATATATATAAATATATGTATATACATATGTATTTATATATGCAAACATATCATTGGCGCCCGGCTAACCGAAAAGTACATTTTCAACTTCTGGTTTTCGACGGATTTTAGAAGGTCCTGAACACAATTTGACTGTTTTTAGAAAATGACTGTCTATGACTCTGTCTGTATGTGACAAAAATTTTGTGGGCGCTCTATTTCAAGAACTAATGCACAGAATTTAATAAAACTTTATATTCAGTTACTTCCTGATATAAATTGGTGCTGATTAGTTTTTGGCGTAAAAAAGCGCAACAGGTTGGGCTGCTATGTTGTAATTTTCGCGATTTCTACAATAGACTCGCGATTTCTCAAGAACTAATGCACTGATTTATATCAAACTACAGATTGAGTTAGACCTTGATATAAATAGAAGCTGATTACGTTTTGGTGTAAATAGCCCAACAAGTGGCGCTGCTATGCTACTTTTTTCATGGTTTTCACTATAAATAAATCTCAAGAACTAATGCACGGATTAATTTTTAAATCATTTTCAGCAGTGATTTACGCCAGTAATTCTTAAATAATAACCAGTGAATTTTTATCCTGCTTTTTTTCAAGCGTAAACCGACAGAATGAAAACTGTCCCAAGCCGGGAATCGTACCCGGGTACTCAGAATAGCGCTCTGAGGCCCCAACCTATGGCAACAAAGTAAATTTTTAATTAATTTTCTGCAGTGAATTACGCCTGTAATCCTCGAATAATAACCAGTGAATTTTTATCCGGCTTTTTACAGGCGTAATTCACTGCTGAAAACGAATTAAAAATTAACTATATGTTGCCATATGCTGGGCTTTGTATTTTCGTCTCATGTTTGCCGCAGAAATTTGCATGCTCATGCAGGGCCTGTTTACCGAATAGGCCCGGGAAGCCCGTGCTTACCCAAAGAAATACAAAAGTACCCCAAAATTTGTTTTTCAAAATAACGTTTTACAGAAAAAAAACATCAATCAGGGTAAAAAATGAATTTTTTCCTTACGCATTTTTATCTAAGAAGCTCGCTCTTTCTAAATTGTTGATTACCCGAAATTTTGATGGTAAAATTTCAAGTTGCAGCATAACAAAAATGGATTTAGTAAATAACAAAGCAAATGGTAGTGGGGGACCCCAGAGTAACGTCGGGCTTCCCCTACTTTTATGTCTTAAGATGGCCCTGTGCTCATTATGACATTCCCATTTTGTGCTGCGGTTGCAGCCGGTCCGACATATATAAGAGTGATAGATTTCGAGTTTGGATGTCCATCCTTGTAGCTCAGTGGTAGAGCCTCATCGCGCTGTTTAGAGGACCCGGGATCGAGTCCCGGCTTGGGACATTGTTTGATCTGTCGGTTTACGCTTGAAAAAAAGTAGGATAAAAAGTCACTTGTTATTATTCAAGGATAACAGGCGTAATTCACTGCTGAAAATGAATTAAAAAATTGTTAAGTTTAGATTGGTTCTAATACAAAAAATAATTTTAAAGTAAATATTACCCATCAAAAACATACATGTGAAAGAAAGCCAAGTTCGTTAACGGTTTCGCTAATAAAAGAAGTGAGATCTAACCGGAAACCAAGTTCTTTCAAAGCTCCTTAAATCATAGCTCCTGTCCTGTATAACGTTCTTCAATTGCTTAAAATGATTTTTTATGTTATTTGCTACTCAATAGAGCGACTTGGCAAGTTTTCACCCACCAACTTTAATCTTTGAGTCTGAGTACAATTTAGTCTAGTATGTCATTGGCAAAGATGTAGTCAATCAAGTATTTGAATAAATATGTCGAAGTTAAGGTATTGATCAGTTAAGGAAGTGATTAACTTTAAGTTCAGATCAATGAAGTAGAGAAATTTGAATAAGAGAAAACTTGCCAAGTTGCTTTATTGAGTAGCAAATAACATAACAAATCATTTTAAGCAATTGAAGAACGTTATACATGACAGGAGCTATGATTTGAGGAGCTTCGAAAGAACTTGGTTTCCGGTTAGATCTCACTTCTTTTATTAGCGAAACCGTTAACGAACTTGGCCTTCTTTCACATGTATGTTTTTGATGGGATTTCATTACTTTTTGTACAGTTACAATATACTTAGACACTATACTTAATGGTTTTTAATGTGTTTACAAGTGACTATTTTATTTACCAGGCAACATTCAATTTAATTTAAATTTCCTACAACAAAATATTTGGCTGTCAATTTGCGGCAGAAATTTGTATTTTAATAGGCACAGATGTCATATACGCACCACATTGGCGCGATTTTTTTACCCCGTCAATTTGGCGTAAACTTTGTTTTTTGAATATTAGTTACAAATATCATGCTATAATAAATAAACAGTTATAAATAATAAACATAATAATAAATACAATAATAAATATAAATATCACAATAAATCGTAAATATTAACACATAAACGAAATAACCGGATTACCATGTTTGGCATAAAATTGCCATTTTGTTGCAATCGTGACAATATGGTGCTATATGACATCTGGGCCCAATAATCATATTGACATCATTTTATGTTTTACCATTACAGACTCATCAACATATAAATCAACAGTCCGATTCATATTTACAAATAAAATGACGAAACTATCAAAATAATATCAAATAAATAGTATAAAATTTACAGATAATTGAAAATTAAATCGGCATTGTTTTCATAGTAGTTGTGCCACAAAAATAAAATTCTGGAGTATATCATGCTCAACAATGATTATAAAAAAATAAATAGCACAAAAGAGATAAAGTGTGACATCTCTGCACGTGTTTATTTTACATTTTATGAT
Source organism: Maratus michaelseni (assembly GCA_963931845.1). Taxonomy (NCBI): domain Eukaryota; kingdom Metazoa; phylum Arthropoda; class Arachnida; order Araneae; family Salticidae; genus Maratus; species Maratus michaelseni. The sequence goes on along the minus strand of OZ007589.1, from coordinate 258,683,786 downwards.
TAAAAAGAGAAATTGAAATTGTAATGTTTAGGAGAGAAAGACACCATGAATTGTCCCATGTTTTTTTCGATGCAATTAAAATACGATTTTTATTTTTTTTTTATCGCGCGTGCCTTTTTGTAAGTTTGATGGAATAAATGAGCTCATGTTTTGCCACAGCTACACTGCCTAGACCCATGGTAGCTACACATCCATGATCAATATTTATTTGAATCATAGGAATGACTCTCTTTTGTTTACAGTTTTAATTCTGGGATTAGACGAATTTCAACTGCGGATGTCTCGAAATATATTATATTTCGATATATGTATTCTCTCAAGATGTTTTTGTTTTTTCACAATGGGTCTAAAAAGGTAAATTTTATGCACCATTAGTCAAAAAATTAATTCTCTGAAATTAGCCCAAAATGGTTGATAATCAAATATTTTGCTGCACGGTCAGCCCGGATTTGGCTCTTTTTTTGGCAAATTAAAATTTCGCCTAATAGACGGAACGTTAAAGTAAAAATGGACACCCCAAGTGATTAATTAATCGATTTTCAGAATTTTTGGATTTTTTTTTTCGATTTCTTATAGTGTAAACGAACTTCTTACCAAATTTTAAATCTGTCAGTGCAGTAGATATATGAAATCTTTTTGATGAGTGAGTGAGTCACTGATAAAATTATTGATTATCAGACATTTTCAAATATTATTATCTCGGAAACTAATTATGCGTTATTTATAAAATTTTGGATTCTGGATAATTATGGGAGCCTTACTACACATTTAAAACTACAAGTACGTAGGTCAAATAGATTTTCAGTAGTAGAGTTTCGAAATTTGTCGAAAACAGCTCGAAATGGTTCGTGTAAATATACTCACGGCCGGTGTATCGACTTTTTTTGCTTTGGGAACTTGGCTGACACACTGCCGTGTGTCTAGATAACTGTTTCTGTAACAAAAACATTTTGTTGTTGTCACATTGTATGGTGTTCTTTATTTTAATAAAGAACTAAACATAATCTTATATTTACTACTTTTAATTATATTAAGTTTAGCACATAATGGGTTTGCCACACAGGCCTTTTATATGTTACATTCCGAAAACTAAAAAGTAAACATTCGAATAATAACAGTTACAATTACAGTAGAAGTTAAAGTAGTAGTTAGGACATATTATTACATGCCCTTTCTTTTCAAAAATAACAAAATAAAAAAATACATTTAAAGTTCAAACTAGAGTTCGAATAAAAAGTCTTAAAAAAAACTTAAATATAGTCTTTGAAGCGAGCGGGTGGTTTTATATTTCTTCTAGGCCTCTCTACCTTTGGTGTATTTGGAGTAGACAGTACTGGCGAAGTAGGTTTGGGATTGACAGCGACTGTTTGATCAGATGGAGAATCAGGATGGATTAATGGGTTGTCATGGGGTTGAGGACTTGAGATTTTCGGTGTTTCTGTATTAGTCAGGTTGCAGGTTTGCGTTACATCAACATTTTCTTGTGGATTTACAGGAGCTTCAAACGTTAATTTCCTTGGTCTTAAATGAATTCTGTTGCGACGAAGAATGGATCCTTCTGAAGATTTCACAATGTAGGATCTTGGACTGTGTTTTTGGACAATTGTTCCGGGTGTCCATTCTCGATGACCAGTTTGGATATAGACAGGATCTTGAATATTCAATTCTTTTAATTTTGCAATCGATGAGTCATAATAAGATTTCTGTGTTCTTTGATTTTCCTGTAATTGATGATGAGTATTCTTAATCGGAAATCTAGGTCTTAACAATTTCACCTTACAAGGAATGGGGGTTCTCAAAGATCTTCCCATCAGCATCTCTGCTGGAGAAGGCAATTTAAATTTTGCAGTGTTGTTATACTCAAGAACTGCTAGATTTGGATCTCCTCCGGAAGCTCTCACTTTTAAGAGAAGGTTTTTCAATGTCCCAATAGATCTTTCAATCATCCCATTGGATCTTGGATACTTAGGTGACGATGTAACAGGGCAAATATCATAAGACTTCAGGAATGAAAAATATTCTTGACTATCAAATGGGGGACCATTATCAGAATGAATTTTACGTGGGATACCATGAGTACGAAAAATTTGTTTCAATGCACTAATTACTGAAGAAGCTGTTTTAGCATTAACTTTTCTCAGTTCAATAAACTTGGAGTGGTAATCCGTTACTTGTAAAAAGTCATCTCCTTCAAGATACATAAAGTCTACACCTACCTCTTCCCAAGGTAGACTAGGAACGTCATAAGGCATCAAAAGCTGCTTACAATTAGCACGCTGATGCTGCTGACAAATTTGACACTTTTCTACATAATTCTTGATGTCTTCCATCATATTGGGCCAATATAAAGCTGTTTTGGCTTTTTCTTGGCAAGCAGTTATGCCTTGATGTGCTTGGTGCACTTTCGATAACACATAAGTTTGCATTGTTTTAGGTACTACTAATCTATTTCCAATAAAATTTAAGTCGTTATAACAATGCAACTCTTCTTTCTTATTCCAAAAGGGTTTCAAATTTTCGGGCAACTGACAACACTGTTGTGGCCAACCATTCCTAATTAGTAACTTTAATTTCGAAAGACCTTCATCTTCTAGCGTTGCATTCTGCATTTCTTTTGTACGTTCTTCAGTGGTCGAAATAATTGTATGTACTACAGCAGCTCCATCTTCTAAAAAACTTGTATCTACACTCATGGTAGTGGGATTTCTGGAGAGGGCATCTGCTATGTAAAGCTTTTTCCCTGGGACATGCACAAGTTTAAATCTATATTTAAATAATTCAATCACCATTCTCTGTAATCTCGGAGACAAATTTTCAATTGGTTTCTGCAGTAAACCGATGAGAGGTTTATGATCGGTTTCTACTATAAAATAAGTACCATACACATAGTAATGGAATTTTCTACATCCGTTGACAACAGCTAGTAGTTCTTTCTCGATTTGACTATATCTTTGCTGTGTATCGTTCAGAACACATGAAGCATAGGCAATTGGATGTTCATCTTGAAGTAATACTGCACCTAATCTATACTGGCTAGCATCAACAGAAACAACTGATTTCAAATTTGGATTATAATAAGCCAGAACAGGTGAATTTGCTAACAACTTCTTCAAATTTTCAAAAGCTTCTTGCTCATTAGCCGTCTAAATAAATTCATTTTTCTTACTTAAGAGTTTTCTCAAAATTCCTGTTTTATCTGATAAATTTTTAATAAACTTTCCTAAATAGGTAATCATGCCTAAAAATCTCTGTAGTTCTTGTTTATTAGTTGGAGCTTTGAAATCTTCAATTGCTTTAATTTTATCACCATTTACTGAAATTCCTTTACTTGTTAAATTATAACCCAAATATTTTACACAATTTCTTTTAATTTGACTTTTTCCCAAAGACAATTTCAAACCAGATTCTCGAGCTCTTTTAAGAACTGCTTCAAGTCTTCTATTATGTTCTGCTTCTGCCTTGCCGAATACTAAAATGTCATCAATATAAACTAAAGTTCCATCTAAATCTCCAAAAATATTATCCATTGTTTTCTGGTACACTTCAGGGGAACTTGTTAATCCATAAGGCAAACGGCAGAATTTATATATTCCAAACGGAGTAGCAATTGTACATAAATCTGAACTCTCTTGGTCAAAGGGTATTTGCAGAAAAGCTGACGAAGCATCAAGTACTGTGAAAAATTCTCCTTCAATTTGAGAAAATAGGCTCTGTTGGGTTGGAATAGGATAATGTTCTCGCTTTATATATTTATTTAGCATACGTGGATCTATACAGATTCTTACACGATTATTAGGCTTCTGCACTATAACTATAGGATGTACCCAATCAGTTGGTTTTACAACTTTTTCTAATATTCCTTGATCAACCATTTTAGCAATCTCATGTTTTACTTTTAATTTTAAGGCATGTGGAATAACTCTAGAGGCTGATATTTTAGGTTCGGCATTGGCATCTAATTTAATCTTATATGTATGTGGTAATTTTCCCATTTTGTCTGTAAATACATCTTTAAATTTCTCTATAAAATTTCTAGCATGTACAGAATCAACACTGGTGTTTCTATTTACAAATCCCAGTTTCTCACAAGCTTCAATTCCTAATAAAGCACTCGATTCTTGATCAATAATATAAAAATCAAGAAATTCTGATTTATTTTTAACTTTACATTTTAATTTACTGACCCCAATTACGTTCAAATTGTGTCCTGTATAGGACATCAACTTTCTTTTAGTTTCACTAATAACTTCATTTTTTCACACATTATTAAAAATATTAAGAGGCAAAACATTGACTTCAGCTCCGGTATCTATTTTAAGAGACACTTCTGATTTATTTATAAGAACAGTTTCTCGCCATTCAGATTTTAAAGAATTAACCTGACACTTTACTGAATCCAATTTACAAGAATCATCATCACTTGAGGGGTAAAAATTATCATTATTAGAAATTTCATGTACTTTTTTGTTTATTCGTTTCCCTTTATTTTTACAGCCTACCGAGAAATGATTTAATCCGTTACAATTGTAACACTTTTTACCAAATGCAGGGCATTTTCCATAATCATGAACGGTTTTACATTTAGAACAACTTTTCTTAACTTTCTGATTAATATAATTACGTTTTTCCTTATTGTATATTTTCGTCTGCGTTCCGTTTTTGTTTGCACGAACAGCATTTACGTTAGTAGAACAATTATTTTTATTCATTATTTCCATTTGTTTACCACTGGACTCCTTAGCCCTACAATATTCTATTGCCTTTTCAAGGGTTAACTCAGTTTCCATTAGCAATTTTTCTTTCATAGCGAAATCTTTAACACCAATAATTAACAAATCTCTAATTAAACTATCTTCTTGATCCTCAAAAGAACAATCTTTAGACAATTTTTTCAAATTTGTAACAAACGAATCAACAGATTCACCTTCTTTTTGTCTACAGTTAAAAAATTTATAGCGCGCAATAACTGTATTCCTTTTCGGTTGAAAATACTGATCAAAAGAATTTATAACAGCTTGAAAATTATTTGCGTTATCATCACTAAGTTTAAAACTATTAAATATATCAATGCATTCTTCACCCATTATTCCGAGTAATACTGCTACTTTAAGCTTATCAGGTTTAGCCATTTTCTCAGAAGCTTCTAGATAAAGCATAAATCTTTGCTTAAATTTATTCCAATTCTCGGCCAGATTGCCATTTAAACTCATATTTGAAGGTGCCTTTAAATCCATTATAACGGATATATAAAAAATTATTCTCAAAAGCACATACACTAATCATTCTTAAATATAAGTATAAAAATTTCTGACCTTTACGATGCCAAATGCAACTGCCACCATGTCACATTGTATGGTGTTCTTTATTTTAATAAAGAACTAAACATAATCTTATATTTAAGAATGATTAGTGCATGTGCTTTTGAGAATAATTTTTTATATATCCGTTATAATGGATTTAAAGGCACCTTCAAATATGAGTTTAAATGGCAATCTGGCCGAGAATTGGAATAAATTTAAGCAAAGATTTATGCTTTATCTAGAAGCTTCTGAGAAAATGGCTAAACCTGATAAGCTTAAACTGAACCAAAGTAAAACAAAGAAAATTCTTAAAATTACACAAAACAATTGTTGTTAAAACAAAAGTTTTTGTTGCCGAAACTGGAAAGAACTCTTAAAGTAACAGATAACTATATTTATTTTTAGAAAACTTTCAGCAGAAGAATTTTGTTGATTCCCATGATTATTTCCCATTTTTACTTGAATTAACAAAACATGTTTTTATTGATGATACAAAATTTTTTGTTCGAACTGCAAAAAAAAATCAACAATATTTTTCTTGTTGATTCCAACAAAATTTCCATTGACCCATATTTAAACGGAAAGTTTTGTTGGGCCAACCAAATTTTTGTTGATTCAACAAAACTTTTCTCTTGGTGTGACTTCCCGCGACTGGATTAAAGTGCCATTTTTATTATTTCACTCAAACTAGTAACAGTATTATGAATTGGCCATATTACTATCAGATACCTTATTTTAAGGGAAAAACTTCGTATATTGAAATAGAAAAAAATTCTCTTTGTACTGTGTACTGCTTACTCATTGCACTACTTTAATGAGAAATATCCTCAAACAAAATTTTTGTTTGATAAATTAAAATTACTTTTATGAATATGATTCAAAAAGTTTGCAGCATGCTTCTGACAGCATTTTTCAACAATTAGGAAAAATGCTTGTTCTTTCCAAAAAAAAAAGTTCACATATAAGTCGGTGAGTATGGAGTGTGACCTCCACCGACACTGATGCACATTTTGCATCGTTTGTGTATGCTGTTTACTAAACAGTTGAAGAGAGCTTGGGAATTTTGTCCCATCCGTTTCACAGGGTGATTTTCAGTTCCTGCACGGTTCGGGGAGATGTCTGTTTTTGAGCAACACGTATCCCAAGTGCATCACAGGAGTGCTATATAGGATTTATGTCCGGAGAATAAGCAAGATATATCATGCACCGTCTCCTGCTATTGTGGGGCACTCTTCAGCAGTCTTATGTAGGCGGGCATTGTTATCCATGAAAAGAAATTCTGGACTAACTGCACCACGGAAAAAATGAATATAATCATGGATAACGCCTGTCCAAAACCACTGCGATGTCACTGTATATTTTTCAAGTATGTGAAGAATAATTCTGCCATTATGGTTGAAAACCACTCACATAATTACTTCTTGGCCATAGTTATCTGTTTCTTCGACATTTTGGTGTTGGGAATAAATTCCTCTCTGTTTCGACACCAGCTGGTGTCCACTATCACTGTTTATAGTGAAGCGGGATTCATTAGAGATCTTGATTTTGCACCCTAACGAATATGCTCCTTACACAGAAGTAAACTTTCCCTACTATGATGTGCTCATAGTGGAATGCCCGTAATAGGCTTCTGTGCATCTAAGCAAACATTATTTAATCACCGAGAAAGGGTTCTCGCTGATAATCAAGTACTAGTAGCGTTAAAAAGATCGGAGGTTGTCTACCATGAGTATTATTTATGTTCATCTTGGCAACTAGATAGACATATGGATGCTCTTTAGATGTGATGATCCTTTCACGACCTTCACAATGCTTTCTCGTAGGCACTTCCACATCCACAGGTCTTTTTAAACAACGATATTACACTCTTCGACACGTCTCTTTCTTGGGTAACTTGAGGGACACTTTTCCCTAAATTGATACATCCAATTGCTGAAACACGATCGTACGCAATCAAATGATGCCATACAGGCATTTAGCAGTCAATTCCTGTCATCCAAAAAATAAATTTACAGCTATCTCTTCAGAAACCGACAGTGTGATTTTTCACCTCAAATGTTACTACTTAAAATTTCGAAGAAGGAAATCACCTGGATTCACTGCCTTTAATACAGACAAGAGACCTTACCATACAACGTCCTTTATCGTTGTTTGTTCTCTGTCAGGTTTAATGAAACGCAGTTTTGCACAAATTTTTGTATCTTAGCATTTGTCAAGCAGTGTATTTATTATTCAAGAAAGTAGAATTTCAAATTTTGTCTTTGCATAAAATGTTAGGTGTCTGACATTTGCCTTTCATTGTTTAATAAAAATATTTATACAAAATATTATGTAAAAAACCACCTAATAGCCAATGTATAGTGAAAATGTTTTAACCACAAATTTGGGGAAATCCTATATCTGTGATTATATTTGTTTAGTAGAATTCCTGCTCAAATATGGAAAATAAAATGAAATCTATTGGAAAGCATACCTAAAAATATCATTCCAGTTTTGTCATTTACGGAGAAACATGCAGTACTGAAAAATATTGCGAAACAAATCTTCTTTTTCTGCTTGAGATACGCATGGAATCTGTTTTTAAAGATGCGATTTCTTTTGAGTAGGATAAAAAATATAGTAGATATATAATCTAAAAACCATAAATAAAAGATAGACTGTGATTTTCTACTTCAACCTAAGAATTTTTACAAAAGCGAAAAATGCAATAGAATTAACGCCATCGTTCTTAAAGAAGTTTTTTTTATTATTTCCTATCGTATTTATATATAGTTTTAACTCACTGATATTTTCTAAGGTATTATTTGTAGCGAAAATAGTGTACCTTAAAGAACGAAAAAATGAATTATTATAACTTTTTGGGGTATCAGAAATGATTTAAATGTTTTTTTGCATTAGTGAAATAATTTAACTTGAACTATTCAAACATTTTCTCAAACACAGCTTATTAGCACTATATATTCGTGCAATTACTTTTTGCGTATTTAAAAAGGATAATCAATTTGTTTATTTGTTACAGAATAAAATAAAATGGGTATTTCATTAGGGTTTTCATTGTCAAAAAATATATTTCGGGTTTGTGATTTCGTTATTATCACAGGAAAGAAGGGAGTATTGGAAATGTTTTAATCACTAAAATATAATATACGTTACATCTACAACTACAGTAAGAAAACAAAATAAACTATTTCACTTAAAATAAAGGATTAAATTTGAAGATACTTTTGTTACAGCTGTAAGAAAGGTAACACGGAATTATTCTGTAAGCCTTGAATAATTTAGTTTTCTTCTATTAAATATTTCTCACTAAAAACAAAAATTGTATTTTTTCCTTTTCATCCAACTTTTACAGTATAAACAAACTAAATAAAAAAAAACATTATAATTTTTACAATGTTTTAAAATCTATCAATAAATATAATTTTTGTTCTACTAAATCAATAATGATTCTGATATAAGATATTATACCTTATATAAAACGTGAAATTTATAATTTATTATACATTACATGAAACATACAAATTTTTTTAGGAAGCAAATAATGTATAAAAGCTAGATCTAGAAAATATTTATAATGCGTTTGTTACTGCCTTTAATGTTCCCTCCAAAAAAAGCCGTAAAAATATTTGGAAATAAATATTTAAACTTTTAAAAGAGTGCCCACAATCCGCCATGTCACCTAAATTCATCTCCCTTGTTAACTTTTGCGGATATTGTTACTTTTTTTTATTTTGTGGATATTTTGTGGACATTTTGATTATCTTTTCAAGCTTGTAAAATACTTCTGTATTTCTCAGTAGAGCATTGATAGTGAGCTGGAAGGGAAATGTTATATATTAACGCAGTATTTTACAATAATAGTTTGAAAAGAAACTAGCTATAAGTTATATTAAAATTAAAAAAAAAATTCGATGCCTCAAGGTACCCTTTTCAGAGTTCAATAATTGATGTTTGTTGATTGGAATATCTTTGTATCGTTCAAACTTTAGGGGATATGAGTTTCTTTAGCTAGAGCGAAATCGGTCAAAATCATTTCAGTACTTTTAGTCTATGTTTGTCTGCTCAAATTCCATTATCAAATAGATAACCAAAAGTGAGCAGTCCAAAATATATTAGGGAAATTCGTATTATTCAATCTTTCCCCTCTGCGATTGCTGACAATTTTTTTCTTTGTTGGGGATCTCTTCATAAGCTGTCGCTAAAAATCTCACAAAATGAAAAACAAACTCGAAAAGCAACAGAAAAAAAAAAAAACTAAAAATGAAGAAAATAAATTTTGCTATGCAATTTAACGTCCCTTTATTCCAAATGGTTTATTTCCAGAGTTTATTTTCTATTTTCTCAATGTAAGTATCATATGTTTGTATTTTCGCATTATGAACAAAAAGTGTCATAATTTTCTACATCAACATAACATATTAGCGTTTTGCTGTTTGTGTGCGCTTGTTTATATTTAATACATATTGTTAATGAATATTAAATATATTATTAAATATACATAGGGTTTTCTTCAATTTTTTAAGTATTTATGAGGCATTTTAATACATTTAGTTTTTGCTTTAATGTAAACTTTTTTTCCCTTAACAAAATATATATGTATAGTATAAATTTTAAAACAATTTCTAAGTGTAATGTTGTGTCAAAATTTAAAAAAAAATTATTTGTTCAAAATTACATACTTATACTTTGTAAAACGATCTCAAATATTGAATCTTTAAATAGTATATTTTACCATTATTTTTAATTATAAATACCAAACCCGATAACCTTGAAGCTTTATAGTGTTTCAACGAAAAATAGTAAATTTATATACTTTGAAAAAATAAATGAAAATAGATTATTTCAATTTGTTTCTGACTTCCGTTGAAGAAGTCATCCAAATCACCTGTGCAAGGAGTGAAAACGTATCACTGGTTCATATCCTTTGCGTTTTAAATAATCGCATTTTCATTGCATTAAAAGAAATCTTGAAAAATCGTGAAATTTACATTTTTTGACTATATATTTTTAGTTGTTGCAAAGTCTTCTCCATAAAGGGATACAAAATCTATGTCGGGATGAGGATAAATCGATGTCGAAATCCTCATTTTTTCGAAAGGTGACTGTAAAAAAAAATATCGAAAATTTAAAAAATAGCCGTGCGAATAAACTTTATTGAAAAGAGGACAAATATAATTATTTTGGGCTAAAAGATTGAAATTGGCTTGCTCTTTTCAGTGCCTAAAAACCGCCGGTGAACTTTTGAAAATTAAAAAGAAAAACGCAAAAAATTGCATTCTATTTATGAAATAAAACAAGTCATAAAAAATAAAAGAAGCGCGAAACAAAGATGCATTAGGATCTGTCTTTATGCGCAATACAATTCTCTGTGCAAACGCCTATACGGACGCAAACACTTCACTTTATTAATATAGATTTCATTTATGATAACTATAATCTATACTTATAAAAGAGTAGCTTGATTTTCTCATAATCAACGCCGAACCTCAACCGTTTGTCCTAGAACAATGAAATTTGGAAGACATGTTCTTTACACAATGTAGGCACCCACTAAGACAGAATTTTTGAAAATTCACACCCTAAGGGGCTTAAATGGGGGGAGGGTCGAAAGTTTTAGATAATTTTGTCTTTTTGGCATAGCTCAGCAGGTGTTTTAAGTAGGAGCGTGAAATTCGGGATAACAATTCTACTAAAGAATAGTTAAACATGTATTTCAGGCGATTTTAGAAATTCAACCACTAAGTGGGTTAAATGGGAGTCGAAAATTTTCGGGGATTACACATTTTCGCCATATCTCATCAGCAGTTTTAGGTAAGAGCGTGAAATTCACGATAACAAATCTACTAAAAATTATTAAACACGTATTTCAGCGATTTCAGAATTTCAACCAATAAAGGGGTTAAATGGGGGGGGGGGGTCTAAAGTATTAGGCCATTTTGTCTTTTCGCCATATCTCAACAACAGTTTTAGTTAAAAACGTGAAATTCAGGATAACAAATGTACTAAAAGTTAGTTAAACACAAATTGCAGTGATTGGAAAAATTCAACCACTAAGGGGTTTAAATAGTCGGGGGGGGGGGGGTCGAAAGTTTTTAGTCATTTTGCGTTTCGCCATATCTCAACAGCAGTTTTATGTAGGAATGTGAAATGCAGGATAACAAATCTACTAAAAAAATAATTAAACACATATTTCAGCGATTTTAGAAATTCATCCATTAAAGGGGTTAAATGGGGGGTCGAAAGTTTTAGGTCATTTTGCCTCTTCGCCATATGTCAGCAGCATTTTTAGTTCAGATTTCGGAATTCGGGATAAAAAATCTACAAAAAATATAGATAAACATGTATTTCAGCAATTTTAGAAATAGGAGGGGGTCCCCTGACAAAGTACTACTGGGCCCTAAACGTGATTATCTAGGGGTGGGGCCAAGTAGTTCTTTGTCATGGGGTTCATGAAAAAAAAATATGCCACGAAATCTTTATTTAAGTTCTTTTTTATATTCTTATTAGTTGTTTTCGTATACATATAATGTAAAGTATTTTAATTATATTTTCTTGGTGGTATGTAAAATGCACTTTCTTGGCCCCAAGCGAAGTCATGGCGGTACGCTCCAGTATGTATCCGGGCCTCACTCGGAAGCGACCGGCTAGACGGGCGAAGACCGGCTAGTACTCATATATAAAATCTCTTTGATTTAATTGGAAAGCATTCTTTCTCAGGAAGTTTAAATTATGTATTCCCTTTATACCTTCAAACTGACTACTTTTTAAAAATTTTATTATTTTTTTTATTATGTAATTACTGCCATTTTCTTTTTATATGAATTATTTCATTGTGTTATTACTTTGTTTACAAATAAAATGACGCGACTAATAGCTCCTTTAAATCTTAAAATGAGTTTAATGAACGTTGTAAAGAATGGAAAATGAAATAAAAAAATTTCTAGCAATTACAGAAATAGTAATTTAAATAGTAAAATTACTCGGTAATTTATTATAGCAAATGTTTTTTGTCTAATATTCAATTATGCCTTAACAAGGATTTTCTCCCATTTTACAATGTTATGTGCACACCCAGTATACTATTCGAAAATAATTTTTTAACTATTAATTAAAATGTATTCGCAAATGAGGAAATTAAAATGTCAAATTTCAATGAAGCCAATTATTTAAACAAAAACCAAATGTACATAAAAATAATTTTAAGCTCAAAAGAAAGTATTTGCTAGCCATAATTTTTCGAGATGATTATTTCAGTTACCTATTTAAATTCAAGATATGGAGAAAATGAATGAATAATTAATAAAGTTTTTTGAAAATAAAATAATTTAAATTTTGAATCTACTAAATAATTACCTTTCTACTTTAAATGAATTTGACAGTTAAAATATTCATTTTTTTATTTCTTTTGAATAGATTAAGTTTTTAATTACCGAAATGACTAAAAAATAATTACATTTATATACAATTTTGCAAAAGATTTCCATTTACTTTATACAAATATATGTATTTTTGAAAATTATTTTTCAGTAAGAGGATTATGTTAAACAAGGCATGTAAAAAATACTATTTACATTATAGACAGTTATAATGGGACATTTTAGAGAATTTTCAAAACGATTGACAAGTTAATTTCGCTTTGTCTCACTGCGTTATTTTTTATATATTTAAATGTTCTTTTCTTCCCATAATAAATTTATTTTTTACCTATTAATGAGTTAAAAGTGTATGTTAAAAGTGTCTTCATTAAACTACAACTTCAGATAGCCAAAGGTTTTGCTGACTTTTGACCAAGGTTAGCAATTTGTCTAACCAAAAAAGAAACTGTAGCCAAATGAAAAAAAATATATATTAGCAAAATAGATTCGTCATGAACCATCGTTTCTAAAATAGTTGAAGTTCTCTAACCCCCATTTCTAACTAGGCTTGGCACCTGGTGCCTGGACACCGGCCACACAAAAGTTTTTGCGGTTATGTGTGATGCTAAAATTATGCGGTGTTGCGCAATGCATCTCTAAAAATGGGTGGAAATACCCAAACTGCAAAAAAGAGGAAAATGATTACTTTGCTTGCTTTCATACCTAGAAATTCCTCCTTTTTTTACAGGTAGCATATCATAAGGAATATTTCAGGGAGTTAATTCTGTGATTGATTATTTATTGTTGCTAGAATAAAACAAATAGGACATAAATAAAATAAAAGAGATTTAAAGATTTTAAGGAGTTATATCTACCTGAAAGGTCGAAGAAAACGTATTTTTGTGATTTTGTTTTCAGGAAAATTAATGAAAATATTTTAAAAACTGTTTTTGTATTTTGTGTATTACACATTGAAGAAAATAAATTGATTTTTTAAATGACGAAATAAAGCTGGGTTTCCCCAGCAAACCCACTCCCCGGAGATGATGTCGTTGTGGTAGTCGTCCACGGTGATCTCTGTTACTCTGTCAAATGTTATGTAAAATTATAAAAAGGATGTCTCTATTCCAAACACTTAAAAATATAGAGTGATGGTTCAGTGTTTAGAAAATTGATTTTGAACAAAATGGAGTTCAAATTTATGGTACGGATTTTTCCAAACAAATTTGAGCTTATTTTCTTTATAAAAAATAGAAAAATCACGAGATCGCCAAAAGGAATGATTACACTTTAGATAACATAGTTGTTAAAAATTGATCAAAATTTGAAGCAGATTCGTTGAGATTTGCTTTAGTTATCGTAATCACCGAATTTTAAAACGTATTTTTCAGATAATCACGTTTAAAGAATCAAGTTGTGACATATGCATGATAGAACAAAGTAAATTAAAGCTGTGTAAATTTTTAACTAAAAAATGCAATTGAATTTTCTTTAAAATATATTTTTTGAAAGTTTGTGAGCTTTGTGGACTTAGAAGGGATAAAATGGGGGAACGGAAATTTCGGAGTAGGACGCTGGAGATTTAGATGATTTACTATTTATTGTTGCAACAAAGCAACAAATTTATCAGAAATTGTATTTCAAATTAAGTAATTTTGTAGATTTTAAGATTTGAGAGCTTGGGGGAGAGAGAGGTGGGGGGAGGCAAAGGCGCAGAAGTGGACATTTTTGAGGGAGGGGGTTATTTATATGATTTATTATTTATTTTTTGTTACCACGGAGTGGAATGGCAAGAACAAATTTGAAAATTGGAGTTTTACAGATTTTAATTTAGTCTTCTCGGGATTTAAATGATTAATTATTGATTGCTACAATAAAATAAAAATTAGGGCAAAAAAGTTTTCAAATTAAAAAAAAATGTTTTGTTACTTTGTGGGTTACAGGAGGGGAAAGGAAATTTTTTGGAAATTGGGAGGGTGTTCGCCCATTTCTTTCAAAAAGCGGAAATCCGCTTACATCCGTGTGGTTTTCACCGAAAATAAAGTCATGTAAACAGTATGGTACGAGGAATAACGACAATGTTGCCGGTAAAGAAGGAAAAAGAGTATTCAGCTGTCGAAAGTTGGCAACTTTGATTTTTCCTTTCCTCTCCAAATGAAGCATTTTGCTGCTATTTGGCGTAATGGCAATCGGCAGGGAGAACTTTGCAGTCAGCTTGTTTCAACATCAGAGTTACTAGATTAAATTAAAAACAGACAGGTATAGTTCCTCGTATTTTTTTTATAAACAGAAATTTAGTATTATGAAAAGAAACCGTTTCTTTTATTTGAAATATAATGTTTTGAACTATAATCCACTGAACTACAATACTTTTTTCCTTAGTTCAACGTTATTAAAATTAAGATCGGAATTTGTTTTTTCAATTATATATTATTTGTATGAAATGAGTCTCAAATTCTATGTGTTTTTGTAAAATGTTGAATGCAAAAAGGAATTTTCAGTATTATGATGAAATTATATTTTGAATAAAAAAAAAAATTCTATTGATGTTAAATGTTACAAAATATTTGACACACAGGATAATTTAAAAGCATCCGACTGTGTAGATTTCTATGTTACTATTGACCGATAGATTCCCCTTAAATTAATTGAACAAAACGTAAATTGCACTGTACTTTTGTAAAATTTGTGACCAAACAAGTAATTTTTAACAAGAAAGTAAATGTGTTTCAAGAGATTGTTTCTTACATTCCTGTTTTTTAGGGAATGCTGTATTGTTATCCACACTGTAAAAAACGACAAATGTTTCATAATCTAGGAAAATATAATATAATTACGGACGAAAATATACAATAAAACTGTAAAAACAAATTTTCTTCTGCTGCCACAGATTTTCGGAAATGTTGCTGAGTGTACGGAAATGTTTATTTTATTGTGAATTAATCAGTTTTCTTAACCTGGAACATATGTTTTCTGGAAGGTGTCTTCTCTCAAGCAAACATTTTCCTGTTCAACAAACATGCTTTACAGACTAATATGATAAATTAGCAGCAATAGTATTAGCTTTAAAATTAATATTATTTTGTTATTCTTGCATGTATAAATTCAATTACGCAACTGGAAATGATTAATTGAGAATTAATAGCATCTTAAAAACTGATATTCCTGTTTGAAAAAAACTGATTAATACCTATAAAACAACTCGGAAACGTTCACAAAAATCAATAACAGCAAAATAAACTTTGGTTTGATAAATTCATCTTTAAATCTCGAACATATATTGGTTTCTGAAGTTTCTAAAAATTAACAACGTTTTTCGGAATCGTGGGCCACTTGGGAGAGGTTATTGTATAATTTTGTTCGTGGTTATATTATATTTTTGTAGATTAAGAAAAGTTGGTATTTTTCTACAGTGCACATTAGATGCTCATTAGAAGCACGGGTTACGCCAAGCCGATCCCAAATATTATATTTGAAATCAAGCTGAAACCCAACGCACTTCAATCCAGTACTTTAATGCGATTGCTGTAATTATATTTCCGAAGAAATTATATCTTTTAAGTTGAAAAATAAACATGTATTTTTAACATATTGAACTGAAAATACTCATTTGTTGAATTATTCATTTCAAGAACTCACTAATTCAAATATTCTTACTTAATTATATTCAAATATAAAGGAGTGATTGATAATGAATATAATAATGATTTTTCCTCTTAAGCAATATTGTGTATTTTCTTTTGAAGAAACACGCTACCAAACTCGACCCGCAAGAGTCAAAATCGAACACAAACTTGAAACTATTCAAATCAACCCGACCTGAAGCAAAAAAAAAGCAAAAAAAAAAAAAAAAAAAAACGGATTTGAATAAAATTGGTTTTCCCGATATGATGCAAGACTGTAATCTACATTCGTTTTAAATCTCGTTGTTGCCAATATCGTTTATTTTTATGCGAAATAGGCGATTATATAGCGAATTTTTAAAGTAACACTGTAAACAAACAAACAAACAAACAAACAACAACAAATGATACGACTTTTTTTAAAAACGTAAATGTGTATCGTACCTTAACTGCATATTAAAATTTCGTCATGACTGTCCGATTTTTATCAAAGCCTATATAGTAAAAAAAAAAAGTCATGAAAACAGACAGGTGGACAAACATATCATTTTATTAATGACTAGCTGACCCGCCCGGCGTTGCCCGAGCCCGTGTAGTAAACTCAAATATTTTAAGAAACGAAACTCAGGCCAAGGTATCCGATGGCTTCGACACCGTATACCGGGCACGCTCGCACGCTCCGGAAAATCTTTTATTTCCCCATTCCACCACCAGGGGAGCAACCTCTTTCGGTAAGAACCTCTGAGACAGGTAAACGTTGCCAACGTTTTATAGTACTGTATAGTATAGTAGGCGTGCGACAAAAGTGAGCTGGTTTCGAGAAGATGGGAATATTATAAGCCGAGTAATTGAAATAAGGCCCAGTTAGAGAAAATAATCATGAGTGAGGTGCCGGGTGAAGGGGATGTTCAAGTGTCCTTCAGAAAATGACTAATTAGAAGGACTACGATGCATCTTTAAAAATTCGTTCGTTTGCTTAAGCTAGGAACTTAATTAAAAATTTGCCTTAAACTATTATTCGGAAATAGTGGTAACCGCTACTCATAAATTTACTTTAATAGAAGGTGACTATTAAGTTAATTATGATGTTTGAAATAAGTTGCGTTGAAATCGGAAAGATAGTTGCGGAGATATTGAAACGGGGCATAGTTAGAGAAAAAACACTGAAGGAGTGCCCGAGGGGGAGGGGATGTTCAAGTACCCTTCAGCAAATGACTAATTAGGAGGACCACTAAGCATCTTTAAAAATTCGTTCGTTTGGTTATGCTAGGAACTTAAACTATTATTCAAATCGGAAAGAAAGTTTGCTGAGATATGGAAACGGGGAATAGTTAGAGAAAACTTTGAAGGAAGACCCAGGGGGGGGGGGTCGGATGTTCAAGTGACCTTCAACAAATAACTAATTAGGAGGATCACTGTACATCTTTAAAGATTGATTCATTTGGTTAAGCTAGGAACTTAATTTGAAATTTGGCTTAGGCTTCAGAAATACTGGTAATTTCTTTTTAGAAATACACCTTGAAGCAATGAATGCTGATTTTTACGATAATTTAGTAAAAATGGAATTAAATGGAGAAATTCGGAACATTATTGCTGAGATATTACTGAGAAAATCAGATTTAAAACAGCGGTAATCTGTATATAAAACAACAATTAAACGCTACGAATGAAGCTAAACATGTCAAAATTGTTAAATGTAATTAGACCCTTACCCCTCGCCATTCCCACAAATATATAACAAATAATCTGTTAAATAAAATTTTCTGTATTAATAGTCTCTATCATAATAATATACGTCCTGTTTTAAAGAAAAACCTTAAACCCAGATAATTATAATGAAGAAAAACGTGCCTGGAAATGTCTTGAACAGGTGGTGTTTGTGTAATTTGTCGTGAGTAGATGGTGCTACATTAGTTTGGCTGTACGCAGGTAACTCCAATCCATGTTGGCACTATTTCGTTATAAATCCTTATCTGTGCATTTTTACTCTTATTTAATGTCTTCTGAGAAGATATTTTATACAACCAACCAACCGAAGAAAAAAAGCGTATTTTTAATGAGAGTTCTATGTGCATTTTAATTAATATTTCAGAAAGTACTTAAAATATTAAAATTTTGACGTTCCGGTGCACCAGGAGAGGGTTTGGACTACCTAAATCTAAATTTCCAGCCTTCTAGGTGGGCTAGATTTTGCTAGTCATCGCAGACAGACAAACACACACACAGAGCGAAACTTTGTTTTATTAGTATAGATAGTGAAACGGGACCATGTGCAGACCGAGACATTTCAAACCGAACCAAAAAGTATGAAACTGAACTGTTCAAAACTTATGCGTGGACCATATATATATATATATATATATATATAGATAGATAGATAGGAAAAAATACAAACGAATTCTATAACCTTTTTCGTTGAATGTCGATTAATACAAAGATTGAATTCGAACAAATATGCAATTCATTATATCAAAAGGGAAACATTTAGTAGCTAATGAAAATCGGTGGGATATTTTCAAGTGTTCTATAATAATATATTTTCTATATTAATTTACTTTTACAGGTATTTTTTTATGTTTAAAACATATTTTAAAGTTTATAAGTTTATTTTTTCTATTCACTATCTACATATGCATAACAGATAAAATTACGGTATTTAGAAAAAATCATTTGGTATAGTTTCTCTGTTATTATTTGGTTTTTGTGTCCCGACTTCAGAAATAATCATTATACACATTTTTTTTTTCTTTTCTGGCAGCCATTTTCTGATAATTGTAGATAAAGAAACAAATAATTATGAAACTAACTTCTGTTAATAGCGAAAAAATAAAAAAGTAAATGACTTAAAAATTATTTCAGCAAAAAATATCTTTCTACATTAAAAAGAAGTAACCACCGCCGCAGCAGCCGCTGTCAATTAATATTTTGTTCCTTCAGGTCTTCTTGGACTAATATCCAGAGACCTATTGCATATAAAAGTATGAAAATTGATAGTTTTATAGAGAAATATTTGGTAAACACACTGAAGAATAAATTTTTTAAATCAAAGAATAATTTTAAGAGATATTTAATATTAAAGTTCGTAAAAATATATAATAATATATTTTCTATATTAATTTACTTTTTACAGGTATTTTTTTAATCTTTAAAACATATTTTAAAGTTTATAAGTTTGTTTTTTCTATTCACTATCTACATATGCATAACAGATAAAATTACGGTATTTCGAAAAAATCAATTGGTATAGTTTCTCTGTTATTATTTGGTTTGTGTGTCCCGACTTCAGAAATAATCATTATACACATTTTTTTTCTTTTCTGGTAGTCATTTTCTGATAATAGTAGATCTCATCAAAAAGTCACCTGTAAAAAATGCAGCTAAGTCTCGTAACTCATTTACCGTAAAAAGTACTGAGATCGTATAAAGCCAAGTTTAGCTATCTTATTAACTCTGAAATTTTCATTCACAAATCACTCCTAGTCTCTACATCTTTAGTTAAATATTATTTTGTGACTTGGCAATTACGTAGCACGAGAATGTGATGTATATAATTTGTCTTAATCAAATAACACCATGCCATCCCATAACATATTAAGGTGTAATAACTTCCCTGTGCGTATATAATTAGCCTTAATCATATTATCTCATCCCGTCCCATAACATAGTAAGGTGTAATAACTTCCCTGTGCTGCGTAATTGCCAAGTCACAAAATAATAATTAACTAAAGATGTAGAGACTAGGAGTGATTTGTGAATGAAAATTTCAGAGTTAATAAGATAGTTAAACTTGGCTTTATACGATCTCAGTACTTTTTACGGTAAATGAGTTACGAGACTTGGCTGCATTTTTTACAGGTGACTTTTTGATGAGATTTCACTTCTTTTTGTAAGTAATCCTCTTTTTCTTGATTTTGGGTTCTTTTTGGAGATCATCCACTGATTTTCGCTAAGCCCACACTCTGTCCCTATTATTTACAGGTATCAAAATTTGAAGCTTTAGTTTCGTTTGCAAAGTACAGTAGATAAAAAAGATTTCAGGTTCCTAGGCAAGCACTAAGTTATGGGAGGGGGAGTGTCAAAAGTACTCTCAATTGTTTCCAGGTGCTATTCATCTGAGATATTACTCGCAGCACTAGATACTTGATATTTAACATAAAAGAACTTTTTAGTATAAAAAGAAAGCCAAAATTAAAATTTCCGGAAATTTCCAATAAATCAAACTATATTCCTTTTTTCGATGGGTTTTTTTTTTCGTTTTTTTAGTCTTTTTTTTTATTATTTACGGATTTTTTAATTTTCCCTTACTTTGTGTACTAAACCCTGCCTTTCTGCCAAATGTCAAGCTTCTAGGACTAAAAATCGAATTATTTTCAAATTTTCGACTTTTTATAAATTTATTGATTTTTCAATTTTAATTCTAAGTTACCTGGTGTAAGTAAACCTGACCTAAGTAAACTAATGTTTCTAGCAGTACAAAATCACATTGTTTTCGAATTTTTCACCTTTTGTCATGCCAATATAGTAATTATTTGATCCGTCTTCTTAGGATCATTTAGGTTCAATTTAGAGATAAATCAAGTCACATCTTAGAGTCACCAAGATTTTATTTAGAAAGAACTATCAAACCATAACCAGCCAGTAATGTCGGGAGGGTAGGGGGAGCTGTGAAAATTTTTGTGGGGCTAACATCATTTAACAATCCATATTTCATATGCGAAGTAAATAGAGAACCTGTGAAAGAAAACAAACCTGTCTATAAAGAAATCGCCTATAACGTAGCCTGTCTATAGTGGAACTTTCCTATAACGAAATTCGTAAACGAAAGAAAAGAAAGCCATAATCCGGGGGAAATAACATAAAACAATTAGGGGCGTTGTACTAGCTAATAAGACAATTATCTTAAAACTAATGTTTGTAGCAGTACAAAATCAAATTGTTTTCGATTTTTTAAAGATATTTCGATTTTATTTTCGAATTTAACGAATTTTTTAATTGTGCCTTTTATTGGATAGTAAATACTACCTTTACACCAAGTTTTAAGCTTCTAAGACTACAAGATAAAATTATTTTCAATTTTTGATTTTTTCGAATTTTTTTTTATAATTTTCTGGATTTATTATTTTTTTCTTATTTTGTATCCTTTATTACAAATTTCAAGTTTCTAGCGCTACAAAATCGAATTATTTTGAAATTTCCGATCTTTTTCGAGTTTTTATTCTAGTTTCGAATTTATTGTGTTTTATTTTTTCCTTTTTCTGTATCCTAAACAATAAGTTTACGCCGAATTTTAAGTTTTAAAGCTACAAAATCGAATTTTTTTCAATTTTTCGAATTTTCGAATTTTTTTTCGAATTTTACAGATTTTTTATTTATTTATTTATTTATTTATTTTGTATGCTAAATACTACCTTTATTCCAAATTTTATGTTTCTAGCTTTACAAAATCAAATTATTTTCAAAAAAATTTTTTTTTTCGATTTTTTTATTTTATTTTCAATTTTTGTTGTGTTTTTATTTTTTTATTTTTCTGAATTCTAAACACTACCTTTACACCAAATTTTCAGTTTCTAAGACTACGAGATCATATTATGTTCAATTTCTCTCTTTTTCTTTCTTTCTTTCTATTTTTTTTTCGATTTTTTTAAAATTATTCATATCTTTTAATGTTTCCTTATTTAGTATCTTAAATATTACCTTTATTCTAAATTTGAAGTTTCTAGCGCTATGAAATCGAATTATTTTCAAAATTTCCTTATTTTTCGAGTTCTTTCGGTTTTTTTACTTTATTTTCGAATTTTATTGCGTTTTTAGTTTAACTTATTCTGAATCCTGAACACTATCTTTACCACGAATTTTAAGTTTCTAAGGCCAAAAGATCAAATTATTTTAATTTTTTTCGAATTTTTGATTTTTTTTTTTTTTAATTTTCTGGATTTTATAATTTTTCCTTATTTTGCTTCCTAAATACTACCTTTATTCCGAATTCCAAGTTTCTAGCGTAACAAAATTGGATTATTTGAAATTTTTCTATTTGTTTCGATTTTTCGATTTTATTTTCATTTTTTTTTTTTTGTGTTTTTGATGTTTTCTTTTTCTGAATTCTAAACACTACTTTCACACCAATTTTTAAGTTTTTAAGACTACAAGATAGTGTTATTTTCAATTTTAAATTTTGTTCGATTTTTTTTTAATTTTCGAATGTTTTTTTTTAATTTTCCGGATTTTGTAATTTTCCCTTTCTTGGTATACGAAACACTAGCTTTATTCCAAATTTTAAGTTTCTGTGGCTGCGGGATCTACCCAATCTTTTTGATGACGCGAGAGTGAGTGAGTGTGTGAGTGACAGAAAATCGAAACTTTGAGTTCATATATCGTCTGCACTAATTTATGGGTATTTTTTGAATTATCCATATTTTTAAAATTTTCCTTATTTAGTATCTTAAATATTACCTTTATTCCAAATTTCAAGTTTCTAGCGCGATGAAATCGAATTATTTTCAAATTTTCCTTATTTTTCGATTTTTTCGATTTTCTGATTTTATTTTCGAATTTTATTGCGTTTTTTATTTTAACGTATTCTGAATCCTAAACACTATCTTTACTGCGAATTTTAAGTTTCTAAGACTAAAAAATCAAATTATTTTAAGTTTTTCAATTTTTTTCGAATTTTTGAATTTTTTTTTTCGAATTTTCCGGAATTTTTAATTTTTCCTTATTTTGCATCCTAAATATTACCTTTATTCCGAATTCCAAGTTTCTAGCGCAACAAAATCGAATTATTTAAAATTTTTCGTTTTCTTCGATTTTTCGATTTTTTCAATTTTGCTTTCGATTTTTTTTGTGTTTTTGATGTTTTCTTTTTCTGGATACTAAACACTACCTTCACACCGAATCTTAAGTTTCTAAGACTACAAGATCGTATTATTTTCAATTTTCAATTTTGATGGAATTTGTTGAATTTTCGAAAGTTTTATTTTCGAATTTTCCGGATTTTATAATTTTTCCATTCTTTGTATCCTAAACACTACCTTTTTTCCAAATGTCAAGTTTCTAGGGCTACGGGATCTACCTAATCTTTTTGATGACGCGTGAACGAGTGAGTGAGTGAGTGACAAAAAATCGAATGTTTGAGTTCATATATCGTCTGAACTAGAAAAGACAGAAAGTTGTAATTTTAAATTTTGGTCCTGTGTGCCAAATACTCTAGAAAAACGAAGTTTCAAATTTTTGGGATACTCCATCGCGGAGACATGGGGGGGGGGGTCAAAAGTGCCCTGAGTTGCTTCCAGAAAAGTATGCTTACGGCTGTCCTCTCTTGACTTGGCGGAGGCACTGCCGTGCCTCCAGATCTTTCCAAGGCTGTGGTTTTCCTATTAGACTTAATGTTAGCTATATGCTCCATTTTTCTGCAACTAAATTTCCTCATGCCAATATAGTAATTCATTGATCCGTTTTCTTAGGATCGTTTATGTTCAATTTAGAGATAAATCAAGAGAATCTTAGAATCACCATGATTTTATTTAGAAAGGACTATCAAGCCATAACCAACTAGTAATGTCGGGAGGGAGGGAGAGATGTGAAAATTTTTGTGCGACCAACATCTTTTAACAACAAATATTTCATATATAAATTAAAGAGAGTAAAGCCTGTGAAAGAAAATGAACCTGTCTATAAAAAAAAAAGGTCTATAACGTAGCCAGTCTATAGCGGAACTTTTCTATTACAAAATTCGTAAACAAAAGAAAAGAAAAGCATAATCCGGGGAAAATAACACAAAACAATAACGGAAGGTGTACTTAGCTAATAGGACAATTATCTTAAAATCTATCTAAAACAAACTATCCCCATCCTGTGGGATTTGTTTTTCAATGTTTTACTTTATTTAATGCAAAACATAGATTGCATCCGACAACTCAGAAAAAAGTCCTCCGGCCTGTACCGGCAGGAAAAGGTAGCTTTCCTATATCTTCGTTTTAAAATTTTAGCTAATGTTACTCGAAAACAGCAAGTTAAAATGCAAAGAAACCGTTTACAAAATATTCGTTTACACTGAATTTGAATAAGAAATTCGCCAAATTATTGAGCTATAGCCAAGTTGGCTTCATTTATGAAGACTTATTTTGGTCGCCAAATTTGGCGAGATTTCGCCAATTGTCGCCAAGTTTGGCGAGAATTTGGCGCTAATGGATATGAATATATAGTTTTATGCGTATGATTGCGAAAATCATTACAACAATGAAAGAAAATAATTTGCGAGAAATCGCGTTCACTAAACTTATAAATTTATATTAAAATCATTAAAATTACAGACATTACAATACACTTTCATAAAACATTAAAAACATATTAAAATTGGACGTTTCGGATTTACATGGAAAATCCCTCTTCAACAACAACATTTCACTTAGCGTAAATCATAGTTAAAAAATATCAACAAATAGAAAATGCAACGTATCAAAATTTCGAAGTCAAAGTTACAGTTATAATAACACGGAGTATTCATTCGGGATTGCACCTGCTTGACCATTATTGACCATAAATTTATCGTTGGTTTTTTGTAATGTGCTGTTTTGTTTCAAAATGTCATGAATGTCATCATGCCTAGAATTTCAAACTGCTCTATCTCAGCCAATTTTTAAGATAGAGGTAAAACAAAAAATGCTCTGGAATCCTTGTATCAAGTCCTAACACCTAATTAAAAAATAAACTTGATTTTTTTAACTTTTTTGTATATTTATTTTAGTTTTAAAATTTTCCGTGGCCGCCATCTTGAAACAAGATGGCGGACCAAGCTGGCCAACGAACTTGGTCGAGGCATTGGTGAGCTTAATACACACAATTAGTTTCATCCAAATTAATTTATAAATACGAGTGTTATCGTATCAAATTATTTTCATTTTTTCAATTTTTTTCGAATTTTTTTTATTTTTTTTTCGAATTTTCTGGATTTTTTTAATTTTCCTTTTTCTGTATCCTAAATACTACCTTTATTCCTAATTTGAATTTTCTAGCGCAACAAAATCGGATTGTCTTCAAATTTTCGGTTTTTTTCAATTTCTTCGATTTTTTCACTTTTGCTTTCGATTTTTTTGGTGTTTTTGATGTTTTCTTTTTCTGGATGTTAAACACTACCTTCACACCAAATCTTAAGTTTCCAAGACTACAAGATCGTATTATTTTCAATTTTCAATTTTGATGGAATTTGTTGAATTTTCGAATGTTTTTTTTTCGAATTTTCTGGATTTTATAATTTTTCCTTTCTTTGTATCCTAAACACTACCTTTTTTCCAAATGTCAAGTTTCTGGGGTTACGAGATCTACCCAATCTTTTTGATGACGCGTGAACGAGTGAGTAAGAAGTGACAAAAAATCGAATGTTTGAGTTCATATATCGCCTGAACTAGAAAAGACAGAAAGTTGTAATTTTAAATTTTGGTCCTGTGGGCCAAATACTCTCTATAATTGAAGTTTAAAATTTTTGGGATACTCCAGCGCGGAGATATGGGGGGGTCAAAAGTGCCCTGAGTTGCTTCCAGAAAAGTATGCTTACGGCTGTCCTCTCTCGACTTGGCGGAGGCACTGCCGTGCCTCCAGATAAAGAAGCAAACGATTATGAAACTAACTTTTGTTAATAGCGAAAAAAAAGTAAATGACTTAAAAATTATTTTAGCATAAAATATCTTTCTACATTAAAAAGTCCTTCCGGCCTGTACCGGGAGGAAAAGGTAGCTTTCCTATATCTTCGTTTTAAAATTTTAGCTACTATTACACGAAAACAGCAAGTTAAAATGCAAAGAAAACGTTTACAAAAGATTCGTTAATACTGAATTTGAATAAGAAATTCGCCAAATTATTGAGCAATAGCCAAATTGGCTTCATTTATGAACACTTATTTTGGTCGCCAAATTTGGCGATATTTCGCCAAATGTCGCCAAGTTTGGCGAGAATTTGGCGCTAACGGATATGAATATATAGTTTTATACGTATGATTGGAAAAATTATTTCAACAATGAAAATTTTTGTAATGTGCTGTCTTATTTCAAAATGTCAGCCACCCTAGAATTTCAAACTGCTCTATCTCAGCCATTTTTTAAGATAGAGGTAAACCAAAAAATGCTCTGGAATCCTCGTATCAAGGCCTAACAATTAATTAAAAAATAAATTTCAATTTTTAACTTTTTTGTATATTTATTTTAGTTTTAAATGTTTAAATGGCCGCCATCTTAAAACAAAATGGCGGATCAAGCTGGCCAACGAACTCGGTCGAGACATTGGTGAGCTTAATACACACAATTAGTTTCATCAAAATTGATTTAGAAATACGAGCGTTATCGTATGATATAGGTCAGATATATATATATATTTATATGGATATATATATATAAATATATATAAATCAACATTTGAACGAAGGGTGGTTTTGGGGTCTGGGGGTCATGATCGGTGAAAATATATCAAAATTTTCCGGAACTGCTTTCCTCTGAACAGCTGCAATAGGTAGCTTTATACTTTTTTGTATTGAAAGCTACCTAAAAGAAGTAACCACCGCCGCAGCAGTTGCTGTCAATGAAGATTTTGGACTTTCAGGTCTTCTTGAACTAATACCCAGAGCATATAATTGCATATAAAAGTATGAAAATTGGTAGTTTTATAGAGAAATATTTGGTAAACACACTAAAGAATAATTTTTTTTAAATCAAAGTATAATTTAAAGAGATATTTAAGATTAAAGTTTGTAAAAATAGTTCTCCTAATGAAGTTTTGTAGGAACAAAAACTATGCACAGGAATTTAATCTTTATTATAAAAGGATACTGTTGAAAAGCTTGCGGTGTGCAGACTGTAATTTTTTTAAATTTGGGTAACTTTTTCAGGTTATATTTCAATTTTTTATTAAAAGTTTCACTATTTTGATGGAGATTTATTTCATATTTCGAAAAGTCTATTATTTGAATTATTGCCAATTTGTAAAACAGCGCACATAATAATATTCCCTTTCAATTAAAAATGTATTTACACGCGACTATCCAAAAGAATAATAAAACTTTAAAAAAATTAAATGATCACGTGTTAAAAGCAGTAATTGTAGAAAATTACGTAATAAAAATATTATTATGTGTGAATATTAAAAAGATAATTCATTAAATTATTAAATTATTAAATTATTAAATGGAGAAACTTACGTCATATTTAAAAGGCTCAAATAGCAATATTTCCAAACAGTTGCAATTTAAAAATATATTTACACGAGAGATTAATTTATTTCGACAAAATATTTTACCTATTATTGCAAATTTTAAAACAGCGTAAATAGTAATATTCCCCTTCAATTAAAAACTATATTTTTACGTTAAATAATAGGAAGAAAACTTTGAAAATTACGTCATATTGGAAACGACACATTTAGAAAACAATTTTTGGTACTTCTCCATTATACAGTTGACAACTTTCCAGTTAAAAAATATATAAATAAAACTATCACCAAACTATTTGCCAAATCCTAATGCCCCCAAACCAATGGAAGAATGTTGCCATTAGAATCTAAAGCCCCACTCACTAAAGTGTCAACTATCAGTAACTTTAAACAATAAATTTATACATTAATGAAAAGAGAAAAAAAATTAATCTTAAATATTTTTTTTTTACAATATTTTTCTTAATTATCCACCTCGGCTGATGGATAAATGTTTATGACGTCAGTTGAAACGGATCTGTTGTGTGTAACTATGCATAACAACATTTTTTAAACGCTTTTTCTCTTTTAATATATTGACTGCGCCGTTAAGGTCGTAATTATTATTTAAATTAGCGAAATAAGTAATAAATTGATAAAATATCATTAAAAATACAGATAAACGTCGAATAAAAATCTGTCGACGATATAACAAACAAGTGTAACGCATTTAATGTCAATTGAATGTGATGCCATGGTAACGCACTTTTGGCGTTAAATAATATATTTTGGCGATAAGTTTCTTTTCCTTTTATATTATGGTGACGAGATAACGTATAAGTACCCAATTTTTTATAACATCATTATAAATTCTCCGATGGAGCGACATTGGTTACTTAGCCATTTTACAAAAGTTGATTTTCAAATGTTTAATGGATCTTATTTAATCAATCACGCAAACTGCTGTTAGCTCTTTCAACAGCAGTGGATTTGGTCTTAAAATCCCTCAGTGAAAGGAAAATGAATGGAAATCCGATTACAGCAGATCGCCACTGGTCGATTAATTGCAATTCAACCTTCCGTATTCATTTAAGAGTTGATCATTTAAGCGTGTTTTTAGAGTTTGCGGTGTCAGAACGGCGGTTGGTGAGCGTAACTCGTAAGAGACAGAGCCCTATAGTAAGGTAAAAATATCTTTTTGATTCTTGTTTCACGAGCTTCAAAAATAAACATAAAAATATTATTCAAATTTTAAAATGCAGAAACTGTATTTAAAAAATAAGGAAGTTAACCATAAAACGCAATGCAGAGATAGAGCTAACAACAGTACAAAAAATGAGTCTATGAGTAAATAGCAAATACCTTATTTTCACAATCCTAATGTTTTTAAATAAAGTAATATGAAAGAAAATGGGTATTTGGCAACAAAGCAATGTAATCATCAACACGTTTTGCTCATCATTAATTAATAAAAATATGCCTTAATTTTTTTTATTAAACATAATGTATAGAATTAATTAAAGTAAGAAATAATAAACTGATACAGTTTATTAAATTAATTTCAATCATACTGATAGATAAATAAGCGTTATGAGAAGAAACTTTCCAACTGATTGAAAAAGTGTCCAGAGCAAGAATTGCCCCTAAATCCTCTGGCTTAATATGCTAATGATCTACCAACTGAGCTATCCTGGATAATTCTGCCCGCCATTAGTCACTCAGAAAACATTTCGACATAGCTATCCGGTCTGTGATTTTGCGCAGCTAAACAGAATAAATATCAAGTAAACGATGTAAGAGATGAATACTGATTTTTTTTTCTTTCAGAGAATTCATGCGATTATCAGCAAACATACTTTCTGATAGGGCATTCAAAATTGAAAATTTGCCAATTTATTTTAGAATGAACCAAATTTCTTATTCTTTTCTAAGAATCCAAGAATTGGCTGTTATACAAGAGATATGGGGTTCAAATCCCGTTTAAAGCTTGTACATAAGGATAGAGAGGTTTTTTTTTACTTTAAACGGTGGTTACACCGGGGCCTCCGAGATGTCGCTGTGTGTCCTTCACCGGGCCTGCTACAAGTATTAGTGACGTCACAGTAGTGATCCACTTTGGTCAATGTATTGCAGCAGAAAGATGTAATAAAAAGAGCATTTCCGCTCTTATAATTTGTGATTGCATAAATAATATTAAATTTCATAATCGTGAAATAAAAGGGAATCAATACACTTGTATTATTAAAGGAAATTAAAAGTTTTAAATTAAAAAAAATGCTAAGATTAATAAATCAGATTGAACCCATTGACTTACCTTTTCCTAAACACATTATTTTACAATAAATATACGTACAAAAAATATAATAAATCTACCAAAACCTTTACAAAATCAATCCCATTCCTCCCTTTTACAACTACATACCATAATTTTACCACCAAAACACAATAAATATCAATTTAAATAGAGAAATCGACATTTTTTAACTATAGAGACCTTGGCACTTTTTTTTAACGCTTTGGCGTAATCCGGGCTTCAGAAAGTTAGATATGTTTTTAAATTATATACACAATTATGAAAACAAACCTAATGAACTTTTATGTTTATTTATATATATAAAATTATTTATATATACAATTCTGTTCTACCTGCATATAAAAAGAGATATATGGCTTCTTTATATTAAATAAATTATATAAATATTGAAAAAAAATATTTATATGAAACTACGAATAGGTTGCCAGAAAATATGTTGCCAACTTTCCTTCTCTCGCCATAAGCCTTTTTCGGTACTTTTCGGTTAGCCGGGTGCCAGTGATACATGTACATATATAAATATATATATATTAATTCATACATATATATGTGTGTAGATATGTGTGTATATATGTGTGTGTGTGTGTGTGTGTGTGTGTATATATATCACTCGCACCCGGCTAACCGAAAAGTACCCAATTTTCTATCTTAACTTTGTAACTGACTCGTAATATTTTAATAATTGTCTATTTATTGTACTTGGGTCTAGGACTTAATAACCACTCAAATTAACTTATCAAAAGTTTTATTTTCATAATATATTTGTACACTTAAGTTAGCTAAAATGTTAAATAGAACTACGTAGAACTATTAAGTTGTGTAAATCAGTTACTTTTAATTTTATAAACAAAGCACACTCACTTCTAACTAAATGTATCCAGATTTCATTCAATTTATTACAGTATTTCTTTCAAAATCATTTTTTAAACTGTTTATCGTCTGCTTCTTTTATTTATTTATTTTTTTTCTAAAGATCATTTGACTCTTTTCGATTTGGAAGTACAAATTCATTCAAATATGCCAGAATATTTCCATTACAGTAGGTTAGACATTTGTTGTTACGTTTTTTTTTCCTGCACAACAAGCTCAATACAATCATATTAATTCTAGCTTCACGAATTGAAACGTTTATCGAAACATTTAATGCAGACTACTTCTGTTGAAATGTAAAAATAATTATAACAAGGTAATTTTCGTAGCTAAAATTTCTTCTTTTCATTATCAGTAGCGAATTTGAAGACTTAGATTAGAAACTAGGAGCACAACATTTTCTTCTCATTATTTTATAGATATAATCTACACTTTCTTTAATAATTATAATCAATAATTATTGATAGCATTATAATCTAAATACACTGAAAAATATTATTAATTACTATATAAAACAATAAATAAAATCAAAATACTATCGTAAACAATACGTACAAACGAACAAAGTACATGAAAATTTTTAAGTTATTATGGATCACTGTTTTGACGTCAGCAGGTTGTGACGTCACTTGTAGCAGGCCCGGTGTAGGACACACAGCGACATCTCGGAGGCCCCGGTTACACCCACTCGGTTAACAAACCAATCATGAAAAACTAATAATGCAAAAATACATTACAGAATGATATAGATATATTGAATTTTTCGAAAAGTACCGGATAATAAATTGTAGTGCCATAAATTCGTTCATATTTAAAAGAACAGTAGAAAAGAATCGGTGTAATTGAATGTGGTTTACATAAACTTATTCTAATGAAGGCGGAAGTTTTAGTTAAACATTGATCCATAGAGGACAGTAGAAATTTTTTTGAAAACAACTACTACTTGTATTTTATTTATTTTAAAACCAAAATGTTAATATCTTATTAAGATTTACATTGATAAAGTACTGTTATGTTCTTAAGATAAAATAAAAATTTACTTCCAGAGTATATTAAATTTACTTTAAAAGTTATTTGTAAGCAAAAGAGATAATTGAGAAAGTCTGCTAACATGAAAATACTTTTTAATTTAATTTTATAGCTACTGTTTGAAACAAACCATAAAAAATCCATATTATAGTGACACTAAATGAAATAAAATAAGTAGAAAAAATATAGAAAAAATATCTTCTACAAAGCATTCACAACCTAACCTCTATCTGATTCAGGGTTCAAAGTTCTATCTCTAATTAACTTTACGTCAATGCCATTGATGGACCAGCTTCACCTTTGCCATTGTAAGTATCTCATCTGTTTTCACCTCAAATGTCTCAGTTGGAATAAAAAACAGAACAAACGAGTAAAAGAACAAATAAATTTGATAAAAAGGATGTATGACAATGTTAGACTCATATGTATTGCACATATTTTGCTGTTTTAAAAAGTAAACCCACATAAAGTTTGTTTTGAAATTAAAAGTAGTGCTCCCGATGCGATACGTATTTCAGTTATACGTTTAACCGATATACGTATATACGTATAATACGCATTTAAGAAATACGTATACCTTAAAATATACGTTTAAACGTATCCAGATACGTATAAGCGTATATCGGTTAAACGTATAATTCAAGTATACGTTTAATTCAAGTATACGTATATTTCAAGTATCGTATTTATTTTTAATGTAAATGGATCTCATCAGTGTTACGTGACTGAAAGGAGAAGAAGTTGGAAATCGGTGGCGTTGCATTAGTAATCTGTATAATATATTTCATATATAGAATCTTGTTATTTTTCCCTATAAACGATTATCTATCTATCTATATATATAAAAGCCGTTCTTGGTATGTATGTTCCTTATACAAATCTACAATTTTTGTCCGATTTGAACGAAACTTCATGTACATACGTTTTAGATCACGAGTAAAATCACTATCAACTTTAAAATTTTCTCAGACGAATCATTACTACTTTTTTAAAACATCTCCCATAGTTTATCATTACAGAAATCTTTTTTTTCTCAATTTCTAATGCAATTTTTTCCCGTTGCCATTCAAAGGAACTGCGTATGGACAATATTTTTATAAACCAATTTCAGATTAACTCGCTATAATTTGAAATCCGAAACTGACGTCAATTTTGGCAGATGTGATTATTTTCGCATAGTACAAAGATTACTATAAGTGCTTTAAACGACATAGTACATATATTTCAATATGTTTGGTGAAAAATAAATAACTTAGCTCCTAATTTTACAAACGGAAATTGTTTTCACTGATTTGTTAATATTAAAGTAAATTTTCTAAGAAATAAAAATATATTTTTGCGCATTCAAACTTCATGATTCATTTTATTCTACATAATCATTACAGCGTAACTTATTTCAGATTGAGCCTCAATCAAGGAGGCATATTTAAACTCCTCGGATGCAGGTGGACAGTAGATGCTCTATTAATAAAAACTGGATTTAAAAAAACAATGCAGTATTTTTCATTTTTTTTTTTCAAAAATGGGTGTTCAAACAAATGGGATTAAAAGTAAAATGGTTTATCGGGAAAAAAAATTAAATGCATTTTTTTAATATAAAACATTAATTTTAATTAAAAAAAGTAATATATTTTTATAAGTTCGACAACGTGGCGACATTTTCATTTCACCAGCTTCAAATTTATTATTCAATTCTTAAAAGAACACTATATTTTTGAAAAATAATGTTTTGCATCAAAAATCACATAATTTCAAAACGCAATTTTAGCAAATTCTGTTTAAATTACATTGTAAATATAATTTCGGAGTTAAATTTAGTATTTAATAATATTGTTTACATTTTTTCTATGAGTATAGTAGTATTGGATTTCTTTAATCGCTTTCATGTTTTAAATACAAATGTGCATGTGACGTCACGCACTCAAATAAAGTCGATTTTCTCAATTAACTGTAGGCGAAAAGTAACAATTCTTGCGGAGTTAGTAATTTAAAATGTAATATTTCCTACACATAATATAATGTATTTTAACTATTTGAAAATTACAAAAACTTGTGAAACTTCAAGCAATTTAGCTCAACGTTTGACTAACATGCACATTATCTATAAATATAAATGCATATCTGTGCATGATTCATGAAGTAAAAGAATTTGTTTTAACTAGACACGTATCGGTTCAGAGGAAAATCTACCCCGGTGAAAGTGTTGTCATATTTTAAATCATGTGCCTGTTTTCATTCACAAAATATTAGTATTTTATAGAAATTACACAAAGTAGCATAATTTGCATAGAATGTATTGGTCGCCAAAGTATATATGTTTAACATTCTTTTTCCATACAATTTTCAAGAATATTAAATTACTTTAAAACTACTTTAAAATCCATAAAACATCAGTAAATTGAGATACGCTTTTCAAACGAATAACATTGAGAGTACATGTATTTTATTCGACTGCATAAAAATTGAATGTGCTATGTTTAGAAATAAATGTCTTTACTTTATAAAGATCAAATAAGTTAATCTATCGTAATTCGATTAGACGCAGATTTAAAAATATACATGCTTTAAAATTACTTTAAAATCCATAAAAAATCAGTAAATTGAGATAAACTTTCAAACTAAATTTGAAAGTGTATTTTTTTTCTAATTGATAGTTTAAAAAATGAAATTATGCGATATTTAGTAGTTACAAATATGCAGTTCAAGCCAAATTTAATGGGTAGGTCGTTGCTACCGACAATATAATGTCGACATTACTCACGGATATGTTTTTATTTTATAATATAGATAGATGCCATATGAAGCAAATTTCACAAAATGTTACGACAGTTGGTATTTCTTTTTTTCATTTTCAAGAAAATCGTATATTTTTATATTGTATGCGCAAAGAAAACGCGCATTCTCATTTATAAAGCTGAAAAATTTTACTATGGTTGAGTTGAAGTAATGCTTTTTTTTCTAATTGTCTTTTTTATCGATTTATGGTTGAGTATGCACAAATCATATTTTCGTCATTGTTATTGTCGTATTATTGTATTTTAATTTATGTTAACCCGGGCAAAGCCAGGTGGTTCTGCTAGTTGTAAATATATAACGAAAGTAAAAAGACTTTTTGAGCAAATAAGGAGAATATACACGTTTCAGATTTATTGTAAACCTTATTAAGTATATTCTTCCTGTTTTGATTATATATATATATATATATATATATATATATATATATGGTGCGTATATACTCAAATTGCGCCCGGGGGGTCAAATGTTGTTCTTTCCACGGTGCTAATGTTTTCTACTCTGTGTTAATGTATAACGCAATTTCATTTTTTTAACCATGGCACTCGTGGTATTTTTATACAAAGTGTACGTGCATTACAAGATATTACGCTTTAAGAATTGTTGTTAATCTTGACAAATTTCATTTTTGTGTTAGTACCTATAAATTTCGATTACTTATAGCCTGACAAATAATCGTCACTGCAGGTTTCAGAACGCAATCACACAAGCTTAAAATGACTTGCCTTCTCTTTTCTTTTTTGCAGTGAAACGTATTTTCAAAATATTTTTAATATTATAGAAAAAAGTATTCTTAAATAAAATAAAAGTATGTTTGGTTAGTTATTTGCTACGGCCGATTATTGTCACTAGGGATATAGGCCGGTGGGGGGAGTACCCTCTGTGGGCGTCTTTAAAATAAAAATAAGATTATGTAACTTCCCAGGAGTTGGATTAATCATTGTCAGTATAAAATATGAAGTCAATGTAAGTTTATGTTCTGCAATACTAATGTTTCGGGCTAAATGTCCGCTCCATAAATCAAAATAAGCTACGTGCGTGTGTTAGAGATATGCGAAAGGTAAATCATTTCATAGTAAATCATTTCATAATTAATAGTTTAGATTTGAGGGTGAAAAAAACAAAATCTAAACTGAGAAAAAAATATTCCAATTTTTGTTTTCAAGTACCGACTGCACAGGACACAGCGGGTGTTTATCAAAGTCTCAGATCCACAGACCAGCAGGAGAAAGGCATAATTTTTTAAGCAATAAACGAAAACCGTTTAAACGTTGATACGTTTAACCGCTGATGTAAGATCCGTATATACGATGTACCGTATATGCTGTTTCGTATGATACGTATAACCGTTTTGGTCGTATCATACGTATCCAAAATCTGCACCCCGTATAATACGTATTATACGTATACTCGTATAAACGTTTAATAGGGAACACTAATTAAAAGTAAATTTTCTGATATAGATTAATCTTAAAATAGTGCATATTTACAATGTTGTTTTATATATTTATCTACCGAAATGAAAAGCTATTTTTATTCCACACTTAGGTTTAGAGGAGCTTTGGGTATTATGGAATAGTCGGGCAATAATTCATGGCAATAAATTCATGGCAATAAACAGAGTATTTTTATTCCAAACTTCTATTCTTAAATGTTTTTAATTTTTAGAAATTTAAAAAGATGTACCAAAAATTAGAAATTGAAAAAGTTTTTTCTTTTAAGTGTTTGACCTTGGTACAAGAATTTCGGAGTATGTTTGGTTTAGATTTTATCATAAAAATTGGCTAAGATATAGCAGTTTTAAATTCTATGGTAGCGGACATTTTGAGACAAACTGAATTTTATCATGCGACAGCCCTCTCAATTATCAACTGATTCGTTTGTGACTGAGCTTGTGTACACGAACAAGACATACCAAAGTGTAGTTCTTTGGTCAGCTTCATCTGCTACCTTGTTTCAAAATGTCGGCCACTTAATTTTTTTTTTAATTTTTAAAAATTCATAAAGGTGTAAAAAATTTAGAAATTGAAAATTTTTATTTCTTTACGTGTTCTACCTTGATAGAAGAATTCAGGCGCGTTTTGGGCTCGCCTTTATCCTAAAAAATGGCTCAGGAATAATAGTTCAAAATTCTAGGCTCGCAGATATTTTAAAACAATTTGATTTTTGTCATGCGACGGCACTCATATTTATTAACTAATTTGATTATTTACTGACTATGTCTACAGGACTTACCAATATCTCGACCAAGTTCGTTGGCCAGTTTCATCCTCTATCTTGTTTCAAAATGTCGACCATTTCAATTTATCAAATTCAATTGATGTACAAAAAATTAGAAATCTAAAAAGTTTTTCCACTTAATTGTTGGAGGTTCGAAACATTTTAGCTTCGAACAACTTTCTACCAGTATTTTGTATGTTTTTTTTTTACCAAATTGTATTTTACAGTGAAATGTTATAGCAGACTTAGCTGAACTTTTAAAAACAAGGAATATGGAAGCTATTCTTTTCCAACTGGTACAGGCCGGAAGGACATTTTAAATTATTTGACACTTTATTCTTTATTTGTATTTTCTACTGTATAATATTTAAAATATTCCGTTCTTGCAGTTTAACCACCAGTTGGCATCTTTTGGTGAGCGTGATTTGGCTCTTATCATTAACTTCATTATTTTTGCAGCTCGTAAACAGTAGTGACCATCAGGGCCTGATTACCAACGGGGCACACTTCCACCAGTAAAATTTAATAGAAATTTTTGTCTTATTAAAACACCTTATTCAGCAAAATTACTGCCATGAATAAGGAAAAAAATTTCTATTACTGTTTACTGGTGGGAGTGTGCCCCGTTGGTAATCAGGCTGGGGTGACCATACAGATTATTTTTCGATTTATCATCTGCGGCCGGCTAATCGAAATATGACTTAAAATTATTTTTTATACTATTTAATTTTTCAGCAGAGCTGAAATTACGCTGTAAATTAATGAAATACAATGGATGTGAATTATCACTTTACTAAACAGCGTACAACCAATAGAGTGAAAAAATTTCCAGACCGGAGTTCGATCCCGGATCCCTTAGTATAGAGAACCGGTAATGGGTAATAACCGGTACTGGGTACGGTAATATTCACCGGTAATGGGTGCGGTAATATTCACCGGTACTGGGTTTAGTGTGTCTCATGTATGCCACTGGGGTTGTGCTCATGAGTGACCTTCCATCTTGTGCTGCGAGGTTGTAGCCTAGCCATATAAGAGTGAGAGAATGCTAGACCGGATGTCGTCCTATTGGCTTAAATGGTAAAAGCACTTGGTGCGCTCTACCAAGGGATCCGGGATCGAACCCTGCTCTGGACATTTTTTCACTCTCTTGGTTGTACGCTGTTTAGTAAAGTGATAATTCACATCCTTTGCATTTTATTTTTTTAAATTATAATTTTGTTCTGAAACTAATTAGATTTTGTATTGTTATTGGAAACACACCTGCGTATATATATATTTTTTATAATTCTAAGGAAGGTCGTGATAAACCAATTATAAAATTCCATCCTTACATACAAAAACCAA
The DNA here is from genome assembly GCA_963931845.1 of Maratus michaelseni. Lineage (NCBI taxonomy): Eukaryota > Metazoa > Arthropoda > Arachnida > Araneae > Salticidae > Maratus > Maratus michaelseni. Next base: position 258,645,766 of record OZ007589.1, on the reverse strand, counting down.
GTTGAGCTAAATAAAAGAGTGTAATAAATTTTATATAAAAGAATCTGCACTTTGCTACAACAATCGGACTTTCACTCTGAGATTTCTATGAACCTTTTCTTCAATGAACCCTCTCTTTCTACGTTGCTCCTTTGATTTCATAAATTTTTATGTCATCTTCAAATTCAATTTTTTGAAGTATCATATACGAAGTTTTCGTTTAAAAAAAACTTTATATTTAAAAATATAGCCATGTATTTATTATCTTCACTCTCTTCTTTGATGTTTTCACAAAAGTAGAATTTCATTTGAAAAGCATATAAACTCAAATCAAAAATAACCCTAAAACGTTGATAAAAATACAGCTTTAGTTTTGTTATTTTTGGTTCAATTCACAGATTCATATGAAAACTGCGAGCCATTTCTTTATTTTTTCTTCTTCTTCATATACTCTGAGAATCTCTTTTTAAAGTTTCGAGTCGTTTTGAGTTGAAAGAAAACGTAAATAAATAATCTGAAAATGCCTGAAGTCAGAGTTTTTGATAGATAAAAGAATTTTCTTTGCGAAAAGTTATCAAACTCGCGCGACAATAGTTTAAAAAAGGATAAATAGAATATTGATTTTTATTAAAAGTGCTAGGTTCAAATTATTGATAATTTTATTTTATTTTTTTTATATTTACATATACAAAAAAAGGTTCTTCGAATATTTGTTTCCGTTAATCATTGTTTTGAGTATAAAAACAAATCGTTGAATTGCTTTTTCTTTTTTCGTAGAAAGGTAAATCGAATAACGGACATTTAGTTCGAAATATAGCAATAAGTTGTTATTAAAAAAGTTATTGCATAGCGATACCTAATTGTAATTCAAAATAAGAAATAGTATTCAAACTATATTTTTTAAAGTTTGTGGAGTTTGAATGTTTCTGCCAAAAGTAAAAAAAAAAAAAAAAGAAAAAAAAGAGATTGTATTTGAGTGTTTATGTTCAATGTTTACATCACAAAGTTCATATTAAAAAAATTCCTTTAAGTCTTTCATGCTTGTCCTTTTCAACAGTGTTAAATATTAAAAGAATAATTTATTTATAAAACTTCCCCAACTTCCTTGCAAAAAAAGCAAAATTTTGAAGTGAAAATTTCTGTGGCACATGTTTGTATTTAACAGCTGTCACGTTGACGGGCATGCTCAGGCATGCTCTACTCCTCACTCCAATGACACTTACAAGGAAGGTCTCCATAATCGTATACTCAGAAAAAATTGAAAAAATTATAGAATATTCTTCTTATGAGGATATATATGTTTATAAAAAAAAAAAAAAATTCTTGCGGAACCACGATATAGCGTCCGTAATAAAACAATGAAAATTTCGTTTTTTGGCGATTTATCGTTAGTTGTTGACACAATGAAATTTTTAAAAATACGCTTTTATGATAAATACACTTTAAGGAAAGTTTTTTTTCTACTCTTGATACTGAACCAGTTTAAGTAATTTTAAATAAAAAAAATACAATTTTACAACTATCATATACATTATACTCATAGTCTATCCAAAATGTAATTTATAACTTCAAATACATTTGCAATTCAAAAAATAGCAAATTAAAATGTTTCACGTGGATATGATTAAATAATAATAATAATAATATATTGAATCACGTTCAATAAATAGGGAGTAAAAATGTTTGGCATATATCTAAAACTGATTTAATTGGTTGATAAGCAAATGACGTCAAATACCTTCATCGCTGGAGAACTTGATTTGCGAATGATTACCTTCATGGTTAAATATTTTAACGTTCACGATGAACGAATCTCTTGTGTTTGTTAACTTTGATGGAATCAGAAATTGGGCTTTCCGCCTAATTTCAATTAAAGCTATCTCAGAATATAAACGTATTTGAATGTCACTCATCTCTCAAACATTAATTTTTTTTTTTTGAACGAACTTTCTAAAAATGTATCTTTTATACAGTTTTAATAAAAAAAAATAATTTTGAGAAAAAATGGCTGCTTGACATATGAAAAGAGAAGTGGTCGCACACGGTATGTTTACCAACATTTTCTTACACTTGGATTTTATTATAAGTTTGGTATGTAAATAAGCAATGAACTTCATATTCTTGACGTACAAACAAAATTAGGATATCTGTGGTTGGATATTCACAGTTAAGTTCTACGTTATTATAGATTTGATGGCGCTTACATAGAACGATTCATGTCGTATAATATATGTATGTCTAACATTTTAAATAGTATAAATACACATTTTTGTTAGAAAAATGTAGTTTTTTTCTAAAAAAAAACCCCCCCCCCCTTTTAGATTCCATTTAATTGTACGTTTTTTAAATAGAAATAACGTCTTATTTTTTGAGTGTGAGTCCTCCAGGAAACAATGACGTCATAAAAATGACATTTCTCGTAAAAATATCCAAAAAACAAGAATTAATTAAATCAATTTTAATTAATATGCACTTAAATGCTATTAGTAAGACCGTCGGTATGTTGAAAGATAAAAGAATATAAGTGAAAAAAAACGCTTACAAGAAAAGAAAAATAAGGATAGGATATGAGAGTTTTATTTTGGATATTAATATTTTATTGGTCAAAAAATATTATATTATGTTTTAGCATATTTTTTCGCAAAATGAAAGTGATAATTTTATTTAAATCGTTATGTGGAATTCTTCAATAGGTATGTATTTGTCGGATTAAGCGTCTCATTTCTAATTAAAATATATCTTTGAATTTAAATTTGAATGAAATACAGCGTCATGGAAAATCGAAGAGTGTGAAAATAGGATTACAAATATCTCGACAACTGATTATCCGATCGACTTCATTCTTTATGCAAAATTTGTTTTTTTATTGTGTTTTATATTCGCCCTTTAAAATAAACAATTTAGAAAATTTTTATATACCTTTTATCAGAACGAATATTTCGTGAGTCCGAAAAAATAGTTCCGGATAATCGAGGTTACTGAAATTCAATAAGCTTCTTCCCATTATTACATACTAAGTACCTACCAAATTTCAAGTTTCTATCTCAATTTGTTCAGGAGATAGCCCGTTTACAGACACACAGGCACACACACAGACGGACGGCAATTTTTTTTTCTTCTAAAAATATGATTTTCAGAATCTCCAGTGTTTGAAACGTGTAAATCCGTCAATTTGTTTTCGATTTTCAAAACGATTACAAGACTTACTCTATACTACGTATGATGGGTAAGTAATATACTACGTATGATGGGTAAGTAATATACTACGTATGATTTGTAAGTAATAGATATTTTTCTTCATTCTGTTGTACGTCGTCAGTTGCTTGTGGATCGCCGGGTTATCTGGATGCGCTGTACCTTTCGCTGCACGAACAGCCAGTGTACAACACAACTACGCTAAATGAAGAAAATTGCACAAAAATCGCTATCACACCCCTCGCCATTTCAGCGGAATAGCCCCAAATTCAACTGGGACTTACTGGCAGAGTTGAACAAATTTGTAATTGAAATTATCTGCATTTTTGATAGCAATTATCTTATTATAGTTACACACATTGAAGCTCAGAAATTTCGTTAAATAATGGGATGGGGAGGTTCCGTCTACAGTGTTGCAAGAATGTTTATGGCATGTAATCGTAGCTATAATTAATTACGTACAATCGCATTTAGAGGTGAGTTCGGGCTCTGTTTTTGGAGCCCGGTCCCGCCCGAGCCCGACCATTTCAAATCCGAGACCGCCCGAGTCCGAAATATTTTGTGTCATCAGAGTCCGATCCCGATATTAAGAAAAAAATCTATAATTAAAAAAAAATTAAATTAATACCTCATTTAAAATAAACTTCTTAAATCAAAATAACATGTAATAACATGTAACTTCTTACATGACAAGAAAAGTTTGGTATGAAATAAAAATATACTTCCTTAAAAGATTCTCATAATTTTCTCTCCCAACAAGCAAACCTGATGGATACATTAACGAAGTGCGGTTTATGAATAAAAGTATGAAATTTTCAGAAATTACTATTCCTATGCCGTTTTACTATTTCCTATAAAAGGTGTACACTATATTGCCAAAGGTGACCGGTCACTTGCGATTTTAGACGTTTTGTTAACTATCTAGAAAAATACATGAGGAATTAACCTGAAACTGCAGGTGCGTAAACAGTATAGCATAGGTTATATATTTCCGCGAAGATTTTTTCCCGAAACCCCATATGAGATTGTCAACAAATTGAAAATGAACGAATATCTTTTGGATAACCCTGTAAAAACTAATGTAGCAAAGGCGTTCAAACTCGAGATTATTAATAAGTGGCTTATTGTAATATACTATGTTCATTTTTATGAGGATAGCATGTATACTCGTAGAGAAATTAAGGTTTTTATAAAAACAGTACCAAATTTCGCCTAGTTTTTTACTTATAATTTGCAGAGTTCTTAATATAAAACAAAGTTATTTTCATAAAATATGACAAACAACATTGTACACAAGACTCTGCAATCAAAACTAAAAAACAATAAAAATTGGATGAAAAATGAGCAGGTTTAATAAAAAATGTTTCACTGCGCATGCGCGAATGCAATCAAAATATAATATGCATAATGTATTAGCTAAGTATATAGAGCAACTTTTGTGAAAGTCTCAAAATCATAGCTTGAAAATTCTGAAAATTATCGTCGATAGAATAAGTTCGAAATTCGTTGTTCCCAAAAGGAAGCAAAAATATGAGGGGTTGTATCCAAATATAGTTGTACGTGCAATATTGTGTACGCTATCTTGGCACTAATCAACAGATATTTGATACAACCCTTCATCTTTTTGCTTCTTTTTGGGAACAACGGGTTTCGAGCTTATTCTATCGACGATAATTTTCAGAATTTTCAAGCTATGATTTTGAGACTTTCACAAAAATTGCTCTATATAGTTAGCTAATACATTATGCATATTATATTTTGATATCATTCGCGCATGCGCAGTGAAACATTTTTTAGTAAACCTGTTCATTTTCATCCATTTTTATTATTTTTTAATTCTGATTGTAGAGTATTATGTACAGTGTTGTTTGTCATATTTTCTGAAAAGAACGTTGTTTTATATTAAGAACTCTGCAAATTATAAGCAAAAAACTAGGCGAAATTTGGGACTGTTTTTTATAAAAACTTTAATTTCTCTACGAGTATACATGCTATTCTCATAAAAATGAACACAGTATATTACAATAAGCCACTTATTAATAATCTCGAGTTTGAACGTTTTTGCTACATTAGTTTTTACAGGGTTATCCAAAAGATATTCGTTCTTTTTCAATTTGTTGACAGTCCCCGATGGGGTTTCGTGAAAAAATCTTCGTGGAAATATATAACCTATACTATACTGTTTACACACCTGCAGTTTCAGGTTGACTCCTCATGTATTTTTCTAGATAGTTAACAAAACGTCTAAAATCGTAAGTGACCGGTCACCTTTGGCAATATAGTGCATTTCGTAAATTATATATGATTACTTAATTAAAACAATATTTCGTAATCCTGAAAATCAGCTTAAATTTAAAATTTGACACCGTTATCTGAAAGATCCTATGCTTTTATAGGCAAAGTGGAAACACCTTTCGATTGCTTTCTATCGGAATAACATACATGACAATTATTATGACTTACGAATGACAGTGACTTCGTAAATGTTCAGAGTAGAGCTGTAGCATGAGCAGTGTTCATGATGAAAAACAGAATCACTAACGTTAATTTCATATGAAGAGCCATTATGACTTGCACACAATAGAAGACTAAAAATTTCCAAATATTAAACTAATGTTAATTAACTACAAACAAAAGAAAGTATTCACTAGCTTTAAATCTATACTAATAAAAGAAAGTTTCGCTCTGTGTGTGTGTGTGTGTCTGTTGGCGATGGCTAGGAAAATGTAGCCCACCTAGAAGGCTGGAAATTTAGGTGTGGATAGTCCAAGGTCTGGCCATGTGCACCTGAGCCTCAGAATTTTAATATTTTGATAATTAGCCTAGATATTAATTAGATTCTCATTAACCATCGCTTCTAAAATATCATCTTTTAAATCAAAATGGCGAAAGAAACGGACAGGTGCATTGGATTTGCAACCGAAAATGAACGAATTCGAAATTATTTAATTAATTAGCGAATTTTAAGTAAACTAATTGAGATATCAAATTGAAAATTTCTGAGCATATGTAAAAAAATATTTTGTATCTGACAAGAAAAATTCGGTTGGTAATTTTTTTTATTTACGCAAAAAACTGCCAAAAATCTGCCGGCGCCAGTGAAAACGATCCGAGAAATTTTCAGACAGATTTTCAGGGATCGGCTTTCATTAAAAACTGAACTACAAAGAGATCTGTTTTTCTGGCCGATCCCTCTCATTTAGTTTGCAAAAATGAAAGGAAATAATTGTCAAATTTTACTAATGAACAAATATTTAGTTAACTAATTAAAATATTAATTTGAAATTGAGGTCGGGAAGGGGTGTCATCTACCGGCTATTTTAGCGTAGCGTCTTCGTTATGTTCTAATTATCAGAAAAATTTAATTCTTTATTTAATGATCGCGTTAACGTACGTGACGGTGGTTCTCTTGAACAAATTATTCATTATATTTACGGGTATGGGGAGGGAGGGGGTTAACGCCTTTCTCTGAGATTGTAATTATCTCGGGCCCGGGCAACGCCGGGCGGGTTAGCTAGTATCTAATAAATAAATAAATAAATAAATGTTCCACTGGAAAAATATCCTACTTTTACAAACAAAAATCGAAATTATTCGCGCCTTTTTCCATTGGCGCCATATCATCCAATCGTCGCGTCAACGATGCACATAAATCTGCAAATATTGCAAATTTTCTTTTAAAGTAGCACTTTAATAAAACTGGAAAAGAAAAATAAGATTTCCGTTCTCCCTTTTTATTCATTCTGATCAAAACAGCTTTAAAATGACTTAAAATGGAATATGTAATTTTTTATGATGAAAAAAAAGTATTTATTTTATTTTTTTTCTATATGAGAATAAATAAAATTATCAGTTTCAGAAAGAATGAGCCCGAGCCCGCCCGGGCTCTTGCTCGGGCCTTCGGGCTTGGGTTGAGCCCGTCTCATCTGTAGCACAGTGGTAGGAGAGATTGTTATTAACAATAACTACAATTAAATTGTTAACAATAATAATTACATTTAAATTACCTTGTTGTAAGGTTTTTATGAATAAATAGTATTGTAATTGAAGTGAATGTTTCAACCTATTGAATAAAGAATCAGAAAAAATAAATAATTTTAAGAACAACTAAAGAATTTTAATTAAAGAAATAACAATTAAAGGATCCGAAAAAACACGCCCTAAAAGTTTACAAAATAACATTAAGTTACTTGATACCACGTTTAACTTAAAATTAGCCCATTTTCATTTCCATAGTTTCAAAGTTTTCTTGTTTGCAGACCGAAGTTGTCGTCGACCACAATCGATGCACTTATTGGTTGTAAATGGGGCAACTTTCGTGCAACCACCTGCCAAAAGTAATCATTGAATCCAGTCACCGGTCGAAGTTGTCTCTTGGTACAGTTCCAGACATTCAGTGCACTCATCCTCATTGCCCAGTATTTTTTAGCAAATTAATTTTTTGCCAAATTTTGTTTCGATAATTACGTGTTTTAAAAATTATATCAGAATTGATTCATTCATATGTTTTATATGTAATTTGAAATTTATGCAAATTTACCATTAAGATGCGTAATCTCCTAGCATGGAAACTAATGGGAACAATGCGTCATCTCTCCTAAGTAGCAGATGCGCAAACTCTCCAATTTCGGTAGGAGAGATTGTGCGGCCCTTTATTTAAACATGGCCGTTTCTAAAACGAACCGGTGGTGTTCGCACCGTTAGTATAGGTTAGTAGCTTATGAGAAATCGTTTAAGTTAAAAATATTTTGTAATACTGACATTTTATAAAAATTCTGGCGAATAGTTACGAAAATTCAAACACCTACTTTGGGAAAATAAAACAAAATTGCAACGCTTTATCCTTGACGCTCGAAGCAATCAACGTGCACATTCAAGTAGACGATCCACTACTGCTGTTGTACATCTACCTGGAGTCGCTGCGCACGGAATCTACTCCTTCTCCCTGACCCTCTTTGTGCACAATCTCTCCGACCGCGCTATCTCTCCTGGCTTGATCTTATATGAAATTTGGTTTAAATTTATGCCTAACTTCATACACTTTTCGAAGATACAATAATGAAAATGGAACACAAATATCTATCACAACGGCCCCTTCTGACGGAATAGCCCCAAATTCAACTGTGACCTGCTGGACATAGCCAAAATCATATATATGCAGTTTGGTTAAATTCCATCTATAATTTCATGCACTTTTCGATGATAGAATAATGGAACTGTAACAAAAATCTCTATCACAGCATCTCATTCCGGGGGAATATTCTCAAATTTAACTGGGATCTGCACGCCATGGTCAAAAAATAGATATGATATTTGGTTCAGTTATATGCATAACATCATACACTTTTCGATGATATAAAGAGGACAGACACACAGAGTCGTGGACGCACGAGCAGACACACATTTTGTAAAATCATGTTTTTCGGGATCTCTGACACCTAAAACGTGCAAATCCATCGAAAACTAAAAGTCGAAAAAAATTCGATTATAGATAGAAGAAATAAAAAAATAAATAATCTGCATAAGAAAGCTAAACTATTGATATATGAAAACGATAAAATACATTACATATATTCAATATTTTAATATATTCAATAATATACAAAGTGAAAAAATTATAAAAATAGAACTGAAAGGAAAATTTTTATTAAGCATCACTAACACATAAAAGTATATTTATATATCTGCAACGTGATATTTTATGAAAAAAAAATATATAACTTTAAAATTTATAAACGAAATTTAAAAAGTTTCAGCCATCGACCAGCGAAATTGAGTTCGGCCGGGGCGTTTAATACTTCGGACAACCGCTGCGGCTTCCAGATCATTATAGCTCTTAATCTGTTATAATAAAAAGAAAAACCAAAAATAATGCATCAAGCATAGATTATGAAACACTTTCCAACACTAAGAGACTACTTTAACAAACATGCGTTGTTTAATGAGTTTAATTACAATTTTTTAATGAATACTCACTGAAAATTTCTGTCAAAAAAATTATTCTCTTAGAAAAGAATTATTACTAAAAATTATTAATTCAGCTTCCTAATTTATATCTCCAAATTTTATTTTTATTTTTAACACTGTCCAACATAATTGAAAAGTGTTTAAGAATTCGGTTTGTCTGTCTGACTGTCTGCCGTCTGTCCGTGCTCTAACTTACGTAAATATACTCGGATTGCCATGCAATTTATATATGTTATTGACGTTTACTATGGCATGTTCGGTATTGAGTATTTAGCACTTATACTTCATGTACAGGGCTCTCAAAAGAATACCGTTACATTATACTCTATGGGGAAAATCCTTTGCAGTGTATTTTAATGATGTTACACTATTTCAAATATATTGAAATTGCTATACATCGCTGAAGTGCACAACAAGATGCTTACTTTCGAATATAGCACGTGTAGCACTTTTAATTAGTTTACAGGATAACTGAAAAAAATTTCGTTATATTATTGTATATGGGGGGGGGGGGAATCGTTTCTGATGCAATTTAATCATGTTACACTATTACAAACATATTGAAATTGATATAATTTTCTAAGGTGCACTAAAACATGCTTTCTGTAGAATAAGGAGTGTAAAGCATTTATCATTCATTTACAGGACCACACAAAAGTATTCGGTTACATAATGATACACGGGGAAAAATTGTTTGCAGTGTATTTAATTATGTACATTTTTTTAAAATATAATGAAATTGATATACATTACGGAGGTTTACTACAAGATACATGTTGCATAATATGATGTTCATAGCATTTATCGTTCATTTACAGAGACACACAAAAGATTTCGGTTACAGTACTGTATCCGAAGTATCTATAAGCAATAATTGCTGAAAGTGAGGTTTCGATTAGGTTTGCGTTGAACTAAATTTTAGCATACTATGTGGTATGTGTAAATGCTATACATGATATACAGGTCTACAGAAAAGAATTCGTAAGCATTACTGTGTATCAGCGTAAATTGCTTAAAGAGTTTTTTTTTTAAATCGAGTTATGCATTTTAAACCTGAAATCGGTTTAGTATACTAAGAGTTGTTTGTTGGGTATAAATAAAATCGTATACAGAGCCCCGCAAAGAACTGGATATATGGCCGCATATGTATGATAATTTCTGGCAAGTGTGATTTCAATAGCTTTCAGCGTGCTTTTGCCTGAATTAAACTTTAGCGTAATATGTGGCATGTATAAAAATCTTACGGTAGTATACAGCGCTGTACAAAAGAATTCAAATGTGTTTCCATCTATTGGTTGAAACTGCTGAAGGTGAATTTTCAACTGTGTTATGTGCTTTTTTATACTAAACTAAATTGCAGCATATATAGAGTATATACAAATCTATAGATTATATACAATGCTGCACAAAAAAAAAATGGAAGTACATTCCTGGCTATTGCCTGTAATTGCTGAAATCTGGTTTTCAAATGGGTTTTGTGTTTTCTAAAATATTTATTTAGATATTTTATTTACCTCATTAAACAACGCATGTTTGTTAAAGTATTCTCTTAGTGTTGGAAAGTGTTTCATAATCTATGCTTGATGCATTATTTGTGGTTTTTCTTTTTATTATAACAGATTAAGAGCTATAATGATCTGGAAGCCGCAGCGGTTGTCCGAAGTATTAAACGCCACGGCCGAACTTAATTTCGCTGGTCGATGGCTGAAACTTTTTAAATTTCGTTTATAAATTTTAGTTATATATTTTTTTTTCATAAAATATCACGTTGCAGATATATAGATATACTTTTATGTGTTAGTGATGCTTAATAAAAATTTTCCTTTGAGTTCTATTTGTATAATTTTTTCACTTTGTATATTATTGAATATATTAAAATATTGAATATATGTAATGTATTTTGTCGTTTTCATATATCAATAGTTTAGCTTTCTTATGCAGATTATTTATTTTTTTATTTCTTCTATCTATAATCGAATTTTTTTCGACTTTTAGTTTTCGATGGATTTGCACGTTTTAGGTGTCAGAGATCCCGAAAAACATGATTTTACAAAATGTGTGTCTGCTCGTGCATCCACGACTCTGTGTGTCTGCTCGTGCATCCACGACTCTGTGTGTCTGTCCTCTTTGTATCATCGAAAAGTGTATGATGTTATGCATAGAATTGAACCAAATATCATATCTATTTTTTGACCATGGCGTGCAGTTCCCAGTTAAATTTGAGGATATTCCACCGGAATAAGACGCTGTGATAGAGATTTTTGTTACAGTTCCAAGTGCAAAGCCAATTTGAACCGAAAAATTAAACACCGAAAAATTAAATTTGTGAATTAATAAGAATTGCTTGTGCAATGATAAAAGAAGTTTAATTTGCAATAAAATGCAGCTGACGAAATTTCAATTCAATTGCATATTTCAAATTTCAAGTTAAAAAAATAAAAATTAATAAAATTTTTTTACTGATAAATTAAACGGAAAGGTAATCACCACCTGTCATTAAATTGCATCAAACATATTGCAAAATTAAAAAAAAAGAATAGAAGTACTGTAGAGAAGAATAGAAATTTTCTTCGCAATAATAATAATTAAAAAAAATAGTATTTTTGTTACATTTCATTATGAATTATCTTTTTGGCTTCGGAAAAAATACTCTTAAAAAATATATATAATTTTCTAGGAACCGTTTTTTTAATAGTCATCTAAATCCTAAAGTAATTTGTGCGGTCTTCAAGGACGAAGAAAAGTTGATTGATCTACATTATCCTTAAACATCGTGAAAAATGGTTTGAGTAATCTTTTTTTTTTTTCAAAAAAAGTTACATTTTCTTTATCAAAAGAGACTGTTTTTGAAGCTAATTAGCAACGTTTTGATTTGTGATATAAAGGCTACTTAGAAACGTCTTACGTGAAAAATTATTAATTGTTTTTAGTTTTATTACTTTTTCTGAAAAAGCAATAAAAATAAAAACAAATAATTTTTCACGTTTCCCAGTTTTGTCCAATTTAAGCACCTGCTAGCCTTGGACATGCGATCTCGTGGTATATATTTACTATTTTCAAAAATATGCGAGAATATTCTATTTATCATTAAGGTCCGAAGATGTCACCGATAGTTGTGAACGAAACATATGTTATCTATATTAAAAACGTATTTTAAATATTCCGTGTTATGTTTTTATCACTTTAAGCATTATTAAACTTTAATTTAAAGTTAACAAATGATTGTATTATATTATTTATAGGAAATTTTAGGTTCAATTTATGTATACTAAGATGACACATATTTTTTGAAAATTTCATGAAAAAATATTGATAAGTTTTTGAGATATCATGCGCCCAAAAACATGATTTTGAGAAAAATGACTTCAAAGTTTTCGGAAACGCCACTTCAGCTTTGAGTGGGTATAATTCTAAAAGCCATAACGTCTGTTCTAATGGAAATTTTAAGAAAACATTTACACTAAAATGTTCAGAAAAAATAGGAGTTTAATATATAAAAAAATTAAAAATTCGAAAATTTTGAAGATTTAAGAGTTCTGAAACTGTTTAATATGGCATTAAATAAGTCCGAAGATAATCTGTCTGAATATTCTATTAATAATAGGCGAAAATTGTCTTAAGTTAAAGTCTCAGTGATAATCTGTAAAAAACTAGATGCTTGTTATGTTTAGAATCTATTTTAAGACATGAGTACTGATTAACGATGAATGAGAGTGTAAACAAGAAAGAAAAATCATAGATTATGAAACACTTTCCAACATAATTGGAGTACTGTAACAAAACGTCCCTGTTTAATTTTGTGAAAGACGTTATCTAAATAAACAATTTGGTAAAACTTTTAAAAACCCGATTTCGGCTATTAGCATCTACTGTGGAAAAAATATTCGAATTTTTTTGTAAAGCCCTGTGTATGATCTAAATATTTTTGTGTATATTGCATATAGCATGCTAAAATTTACTTCTGTTTCTAAATACATAACACAGTTGAAAATTCCACTTCCCGTCAATAAACGGAAATGTGTTTCATTTGATTATCTAAGAGGGACTGATCAGGCAGAGAAACTAAGTCTGTAGAGCATAGTGTCCCACCCGGGCCCCTTTACAAAGGTCTTAAAAATTACAGAGAAAAATTATTCCTACGCAGCTGAAGCCACCTGGGGCAGTTCCATAAATCTAAGAAACTCGGCCTTCTGCCGGCCCTGCTAGGTGTATCCCAAACGTGAGCAAGGGACAAGGACTGATTAAGGCTTTTGGAGAAGTGGGTCCTCGCGCGCGTGCGTTGTCGGAAAACAAATTTCACATGCGACACTGGGCAGCGAGGGGCACCAGTAGGTGGTGGGAGCTTTTGCATGCGCCGGAGTAGCACCCTCGGGCCAAGGGCGCGTTTCTCTACCAGAGCTCTACACGCGTCAAGAGGAAGAAATTAGAGGAAGTGTGATCCGATAGACGTGTTCCCTAAGTTGAATTTGAGAGGTAAAAATACGGAAATGTACTAGAATTCTGTTGTGGAGCCCTGTATATGATATATAAAATTTATATATACCATTATGCAAACAAATTTAAAAACGCACACCACAACTAAAAACGCAATTCCAGCAACTACCGCTCATACACAGTGCTTTAACCGAATTATTTTGTGTATTCCTGTAAATGAACGACAAATGCTATGCACACCATATTGTACAGTAAGAATCCTGTAGATATATCCTCATGGATATATATCAATTCCAATATATTTGAAAAACTCTAACGTCATTAAAATACATTGCAAACGATTTCACCCCATAGACCATAATGTAACGAAATTATTTTGAGTGTACCTGTAAACGAGCTATAAGTGCTACACACTTAATTTTAAATATCGAGCATGCCGCAATAAAAGTCAGTAACATATATCAATTACATGGCATACCGAGTATATTTATACGAGTTCTAGCGTGGACAGACAAGCCGAAATCCTAAACACTTTTTTAATTATGTTAGGAAATGTTAAAAATAACACTAGTAATTTTTATAGTTATAGTCAAAAACAAAATATTTCTATGAAATTTATAATCATTTGTACTTTATCATAAAATAAAAATAATTTAATATCAGTTCAAAGATTTAAATTTCGTAATGACTTGCACCAAGCTAGTATTATTACACCAAGTATTATTTGTAGATTATAAAAATACTCTTCGACGACATAACATTTCATAAGAATGAATTGTACAATCTATTTCTTGTTAAGCAATTAAGATCCTTATTTCAAAAGAATCCTTTAAAACGTATGATATTGCATTGTTTTTTTTAATTGAACAAAAAGTTAAGTCTAAAACATAAGCCTTAAATCTCTATTATTAACCAAAAATGGATCTTTCTACCGAGATAAGTAGTTTTAAGGAAAATATTACACAAAACAAAATATCATGCAATATCATGCTTTCAAATGTACAAACTGTTTTGATAGATTTTTCTTAAGTGATAATACACGAAATCCTTTAGTTTAATCCTCTAATTCTTGTTAATGCTTGCTACGATAGAATTTAAATTTGACTTTTCTGTTGTTAGCATAACATTAAATTCAAGTGGATTTGTACGATAAAAGTTTGGATTAGTTATTGAAGATTGCTTATTCAACAGTTACGTAATTTTTCTGAGGTCTTATAAAAATTTAATTAAAACTTTAAAATCTGTCGAAAATTCCTATGAAGTTCTAGACAAAACAAAAATTGCTTTCGTCGTATTGGGCTTTTCAACATGCAAAATGACTTTATCGAATTTACGACTCTAGTCATATCTTCAGCAATTTGTTTTCGTTTCTATGTGATTAACAACGTAACATAGTTTAATTGGAAAAAGAGGAAGTAATTATCTTTAAAAATCAGTTTAAAAATCGGCGTGTCTTCAAAAGTTTTTGTTTGATTTTCATTTATGCTTTATAAACAAATGAATATAAATTCTCATGAGTATTAAAGTTTGATATACCTACCTTTAGGTTTTGTAATGGATTGTACTAACCTAAGAAAATTCGATTTATAAAAATTCAGTAAAAATTTACTCTTTTACGGAATATTATGTACAGATTTCTTTGTCAAGAAGTTAATATACTTATTTTATAAGAACTTTTACAACTATTATAAAACAACGTCTACTGGGCGAAACATGTTAAAACTTTAAAAATGAGTCTGTTATCCCTATTATTTAGAAATAGATCTTGATGCCAAGAAAAATAAGTTTTAAGGTGAATATTAGGAGCAAAATACTATGATATATAAGGTAAAAAATTTAATATGTACAAATACTACAGTTTGGTAGATTCTGGTAAATTGCCATTATACGTAATTAATTATTCTATTTAATGTTTAGAACGACAACGTTTCAATCTTACTTTCTTACTTTTAGCATGTCAGTAAATTAAAATGGATGTGCTTGATTCAAAAGTTAATATGATATTGAAGATTGATTTTCAACAGTTCTTTTACTTTTCCGAGGGATTGTAATGCCCTTTAAATTTTTTTACTTTAATTAAACATTTAAAATCTCTAAAAAATTGCTACGAAGCTCTATTCAAAATGAGATTTACTTTTGCATTTAATAGCCATTTGAACACATAATCTAACCTCATCAATTTTGATAACTTCCAGCTAATTTCTACACGAAGCTATCCATCACATGATAATCTATTGATACTTTGTTCCACAATTATGGATTAATGTTGTATATTGGTGTTTATATAATGTTGTTTGACTGGTATTTTTTTTAAAGAAATCCCTCGTAAAACTTTAGGGTTTTATTTTTTCGACCGTAAATGATTTAAAAACATGTTATAATACAAAAAAAAGCAGATAAGAGAGCTGAAATGTTAAACTCAAGCTGGTTGTAAATTATGCAAAATGTAAGTTTTAACGGAAGAAATTAAATCTGGTATATTTGGAATGCGTTACAAAAAAGTCTATCGCCGTGAATTGAAATATCCGTTCACCACGCTGTAGGTTTCACAGCAATCTTAGCATTATTTAAATTAATATAATTCTACAAATATAATGTAGTTTTAAAACATTAAGTAATAATTAATTGTCTCAAGGATTATATTCATATACTTAACCAAGTTTTTTATATGATGTTTAAAATATTATGTTTTTTTATAGTCATTGCTCACTTTATTATTAACAAATCAACATAATTCAATTGTGAAAAAAAAGTATTATTTTCTTATTATCTCTATTAAAGACGTTTAAAGGTTTTTATTTTTATTCGATTTTCAATTATTCTTTATTAAAAAAATCAAAGGGTTTTTTTTTTTTATTTATTTTTTTTTTTTTTTAGTATTGAAATTTGCAATTTTTAGGTTTTAGTTTCGAAATGTATTATGCCAACCTAAATAAACTCGCTTTAGAATATATTATTTGCAGACTGTAAAAATACTTTTCTACGACAATCTCCTGCGAATAAATCGGGCAATAAATTTATTTGTCAAGAGTTTAATATACTTATTTCATAAGAACCTTTAGAACTTTGATAAAACGACGTGTTCTCTGTAAAACACGTTACATCCTTGAGACATAAGCCTATTACCTCTATTAGGAATTGAAAAGTGCATCTTATTGTCGTGAAAAATAGTTTTAAGGAAAATTTTATACAAAACAAAATACCATGCAACATCAGGTAGAAAAGCTTAGAAGGCACTAACATCGCAGTTTGATAGATTTTGGCGAAATGAGATTACCTGAATTCCAATTATTATAAGTTTAATACTCTAATTCTCGCTAATGCTTGCGACGTCAATGTTTTAATCTTATTTTTCTAACTTTAGCATATCAGTAAATTAAAAAGGACGTGCACAATGAATATGTTAATATGTTATTAAAGATTGCTTATTCAACAGTACCTTAAATTTCTCGAGGGATTATAATACTCTATGCATTTATTAACTCTAATTAAAAATTTAAAATCTCTCAGAGATTTCCTATGAAATTCTATTCAAAAATATATTTGCTTTCGTCTTATTGGGCTTTTGAACATGTAAAATGAGTTGATAGATTTTACAACTTTATTCATAACTTCCACAACCTTGTTTCTCCCTATTCTATGTCATCTGTTCTATGTAAATCTATGGATGCTTTGTTCTGTAATAATGAATTAATATATCATGCAACCATTTGTATAATGCTTTATAAAAGGTTTTGTTTAAGGAGTCATATTAATAAAAATGAGAAGGTTGTTTTTGCGAGTGTAAACGATTTAAAATGTTGGTTTATGATATCTAAATGTAATTATAAACAGAAGGCGAACTCAAAATACTCTAAAAATACCAGCTTTGAGACACGAATTTATAAGGTTGCTTATTCAACAGTACCTTAAATTTCTCGAGGGATTATAATACCCTATGCATTTGTTAACTTTAATTAAAAATTTTAAATCTCTCAGAGATTTCCTATGAAATTCTATTCAAAAATATATTTGCTTTCGTCTTATTGGGCTTTTGAACATGTAAAATGAGTTGATAGATTTTACAACTTTATTCATAACTTCAACAACCTTGTTTCTCCCTATTCTATGTCATCTGTTCTATGTAAATATATGGATGCTTTGTTCTGTAATAATGAATTAATATATCATGCCATCATTTGTATAATGCTTTATAAAAGGTTTTGTTAAAGGAGCCATATTAATAAAGATGAGAAGGCTGTTTTTGCGAGTGTAAACGATTTAAAATATTGCTAAACAGAAGGCGAACTCAAAACACTTTAAAAATACAAGCTTTGAGACACGAATTTATAAGTGAAGTAGTTGGAACGCATTAGTTTTTCACATACTAGACGATTTTCTAAGGAAATGTTTGACTCTTTTTCAAATTTATACTTGAGCTTTAGGACTCATATCGGATATTTTTTTCGACTTATCTCAAATGCATCAATATCATGAATTTCTTCTATTCAAACATCCTAAGAGTTAAGTTACTTGCATTTGTACATTATGTTAACTATAAAATTTAAAAATGTAAAAAACTATGTTCCATTAATTTCAATTTTCAATTATTGGGAAATATATTATAATGAACCTAATGTATAATCCTTAAAAAAAAAAATATTACCCTTGCTGACTCTGCCGCAAGTCTTCGTATGAAAATATGGCTGGTACCAATCGAATTTTTATAACTTCTACTAATTGTTACTTTACTTAAGAACGAACGGAAAAAACGAAGAATAAACATAGCAATAATATCAGGGACTAAAAAGAAATTACAGGGTATAAAAGTCATTGAAAATTATACTTTAATATACAAAGGTGTCAATCAAGATCAAAGAGCAGCTGTCGGAATTGCAGTAATGGTATATAAAAAACGGAATGGAAGATTTTTGAGCAATACTTTTATTAACGAAAAAGTAATCGTGACAAGGTTCATTATAGATCGATGAAAACTGTTAGTAATTAGAGTTTATGCTCCAACAGACGGAAACATACAAGAAACAGATCAATTTAATGAACAATTACAGGAATTGATCGACAAATGTAATAAAAACAATTTCTTGATATTATGTGTAAAGTTTAATGCAAGAGTGAGAAAACAAGCTATTCCGAAAATTATTGCAACTGAGGGAGAGGATACATTAAATGAAAGTGGTAAAGTCCTACGGGAGTTCGTAACTTTTAATGATTTGAAGATTACAAAAAAATTTTTCAAAAGGAAAGACATTCATAAATTTACACGGAATACTAGAGGCTACAGATATCTTATTGACTATACAATTGTGAACAGAAAAACATCCACACTGGTTAAGAATGTCCAGGTTCTTCGAGGAAGTGACATTGGTTCAGATCATTTTCTGACTTCTGAGAAAATTGGACTGTGGATAAGATGGAGAAAATCAAGTTCTGCAACATCTACATACAAGCACGATTTCGTATATAAAATACATTTATTATTAGGGGAAAGTATTAGAACATTATATGAACAAAGACGGAGAGTACTAATGGAAAATTCCCATGTCACAGAAGATGTTAATACTGAATGGAAACTTTAACCTCATGTAGAAAAGCTGCGTTAGAGGCACTTGGAACCAGACAGCGAAGAAGGGTAGGAAGGAGGTTACGTGTCTGGAATGAAGAAATAGCAAATACTATAAAAGAAAAACACCGAACGTACTTGATTCCAACAACATACAGAGGAATCGAGACAAACACACACAGTAAATAGAAATAAAGTTAAAGCAATTATAAGAAAAAATCAAAGAGACAGTTGGAACCATTTCGTAAGTAACACAGAGAATGATATTCATGGTTCACAGCAAATGGTCTATAAGGCATTAAAGCTTTTAAATAGCAGATAACGAGATACAGCAAATATATGTGATAATTACAGAGACATTAGCCTATTGAACAATGGATATACGATTTATTCAAGAATTTTAAGTAACAGGTTGAAAAATAGCTCACATTCTATATTACTAGAGGAACAAAATTATTTTAGGAGAGGACGATCTTGTATAGACAGCATATTCACGCTGAAACAGATTTTTGAAAAACGTCGAGAATTCAATTTAGAAACGCATGTTGCTTTTAAAGATTTTGAAAAAGCTTTTGACCGAGTAGATCGAGGAAAATTATGGGAAATTATGGATTACATGGGGTACCCTTCCCATCTCATCAAATGTATGAACAGCCTACATAAAGAAACTTTCATTGCTTTGGATCTAGGTTTTAAGGTTTCACAGAAAATAATCGTTAATCAAGGTGTACGACAAGGATGTAGTTTATCCCCACATCTATTTAATATATATATATTGATTATGTTATGAAAATTTGGAAAAATAAAATCAAAACTGGAATAGATCTCAGAAACATCATGTTTAACATTATATTATTTGCAGATGATCTTTGTTTATTTCAGGATAATGAAGACAATTTACAACATGCAATTTTTACTTTAAACAAAATTGGAAAAGTTTATAATTTAAGGATTTCGAAGAATAAGACAAAGGTAATGGCATTTAGAGGCAAAGATCCTATAAGAACAAAAATTATTTTAGAAAATAAACGAATAGAGCAGATTACACATTTTAATTATTTAGTATGTGATATATCTTATGACTATGACAATAATATACAAAATAAGCTTTATAAATTTCAATACATCTGTGGTGCTATAAGAAGAACTCTTCGAAATACAAAAACAGACACAAGAATAAATTGTTTTAAAACAATGACAATGCCAACTTTACTATACGGAAGTGAGGAATGGACACTCCCAAAGAATGATGAAAGACAAATACAATCCTCAGAGATGATATTTTTGAGGGATGTGAAAGGATGTTCGTAAATGGACAAAATAAGGAATGACTACATCAGAAGAGAGTTTGAGGTTATGCTGATATTGAATAAAATAGAAAATTACAGAAGGAAATGGAGGGGCCACATAGAAAGGGTGGATTCTGATCGCATACCAAAAGCAGCCTTGAATTATAAACCAAGGGGAAAAAGAGACAGAGGAATGCCACGAAAGAGATGGATTGAGGCCGGAACAGGCTTATAGCCTTAAACCATGTTTTGGGGTAATGATGACTTACGAACGAAACATGAGAGCTTTCAATAATAACTCCTAATTTGGAGATCATATTTGGATTCTTCAGTAAATTGTACTTTAGAATACGAAACGGAAGTTTAGAAATTATGCAGATTTAAAGTTTGGAAATTCTTATATTAAATTTAATTTTAACCGTTGAAAAATAGAATGCAATGGGAATAGTTTTTTAAGCATAACTCAAACACTACAGGGCGGAATGAGTTGTAATTTTATATTCTCTTATTTAAAGCTTTTAGAAAATCATTTCAGCTAAAAAATTCATTGGTTAAAATTCATAATTTTTTTTTTAATTTTTAAGAAAATTTCAAGAGAAATCTACCGCAAATGATTTTTTTTAAATTGTGGTACGACTGAATACGCAAAAGTGGCCAAATTGTGCAAACCTTATGTTTGATTACACCACTTTCTCTTTATGTAATACCATAAACCTTATACTAATGCAAAGATAATTTAATCACAAATGTAATGGGACAAACTTCATGAAAGAATGTTTATTAGATCAGCAGTTATAAAGAAGAAATGTGATACATATAGAAAAAATGAAATAATAATAATAAAAAAAATTCAGTGTCAGCTAATACTTAGTTGAGTAAACTTAACTTTTAATTACGGTCTTACAACACCTGCTCATGGAGTGAACCAAGACTTTTAGTTCTGAAGCTCTTATAATGTAATACTAAGATTAAATTATTGCTTCTATAAATTAGATTAATTAGATTAATTAGATTAACTGGGCTGCTTCTGTGCATTAAGTTTCTTCAATAGACTCTAAAGAGTTTCAATTGGGTTCAAAGTCTCTTAATTCTTCAATTATCACTTACTGTTGTACACCATCTTCTGGGTTATTCCCGGGCCATTCCAACACTGGAATATTATCATCTTGAAACCACTTTTTGCACACTTTAGCAACATGGAATGGAGGTGAATCCTGCTGAAATATAAATGCATCATTATTTTGGAAAAGATCGTACGCGGAAATCTTCAGTTCGTAGTTAAAGAAGTTTACTTATACATTTTTCAGTATTCATATTCCCATTAATAACAAAAATTCTGCACACACTTTTTGATGTCATACATACTCATATCATAAAACCAACTGGATGCTCCACGGTGTGGGTAACGCAATTAGAATGCAAATCTTCTCCGATTCTTCTACTTAGGTATTTTAAGCCATCTCTACCAAACAGGGAAATTTTGAGCTGATTAGATCAACTAACATTTTCCCATTATTTCGTTGTTCAGTTGACATTACGCTGTGAAAAATTTCGGAGCAAAGTAACCGGTCATTTGACCGTTTTCTGTAAAAACGGTTGAATGACCATACTGAACCGTAGATAAGCGTAATTTAACGCTATGTTTACCATAATATTGCTCATATTAGGGTCAGAATACTGTTAAATTACGGTTATGTAACCGTTTTTTATAAAAACGGATGGTGAATGACCGGTTACTTTGCTGCAAATATTTTGCAGTGTAGTTTTAGAGCAGTATAATCTTTTCAATTTTTGTTAGAAAGAAAAAAATGGATTTTTTAGTGGATTTCCAGAATTTAAACCAAATCCTTGCAATCTGCGCCGAACAATCCTTGCACTCAACATTAAATTGGCTTGCGCCACTTAATCTTGTATACATCCAGATGATTTACTTCTGTAACCTATTCAAAGTCTCTTAATTCTTCTATATCACTTGCTGTTGTATACCTTTTTCTGTCTTTACCAGGCTGGTTTTGTAATGATCTAGTCCGCTTATACCGCTTCAAAATTATAAATGCTTCCTTTGGTTACATTTCCACCGATTTTCCTTCTAATTTCTTCATAAGTGTAACTTTGTTCCCGTAATAGTACTATTTTACATTTATATTGGAAAGTGTTAAAACGAAATAAAGGCAGAAAAATGACAAATTTATAAATTATCCACACATAATAAATACACAAATTATTTGTAAAATTGTCCAAAATTTTCTATTAATTGATCTAAAATATGAAAATATATATGTTCTAAAAATTTACGAACAAATGAATTGAACATCCAGCTTTTGATGATCAGTATTTTTTCATAATGATTTTTTATTTTACATAATTTATTAGGAAAAACTTGAGGGCAACAAGAGAAAACAATACTCAAAATTTTTCATCAAGTGATAAGCAACACTGACAAATTATTTTTGTAACACACACTCATGAATTTTGTACACTTTTATTTTATTATTCAATTAAAACAAATAATAGATGGACATTTTCTCTAAACGATCATTGTTCCAAGTTTTCTTAATAAGTAAATTATATTCAAAAGGTGGATGTATTTGACAATGGTTTGAAGTAACTACACTCATGAATACGATTTTTTAGAGCCAGACTAGTAATTTTGTACACTTTTATTTTATTATACAATTAAAACAAATAATAGATGGACATTTTCTCTAAACGCTCATCGTTACAAGTTTTCTTAATAAGTAAATTATATTCAAAAGATGGATGTATTTGCCAGTGGTTTGAAGTAAGTACACTTATTAATACGATTTTTTAGAGCCAGACTAGTAATTTTGTGCACTTTTATTTTATTATACAATTAAAACAAATAATAGATGGACATTTTCTCTAAACGCTCATCGTTACAAGTTTTCTTAATAAGTAAATTATAATCAAAAGATGGATGTATTTGCCAGTGGTTTGAAGTTAGTACAATTTTTTGAACAAATCAATTTATTTACAAGAAAGAAAATAATTCCAACAGATATAATAATGGTCACACGACAATGCAAAATAAAGAAATCGTTGTAAAAAGGAGATAAATACAAAATATAAATCTTTTTGAAAATTACTTTCATACTAAGTCATTATAATTATATTTTACGTAATCTTTTTTTTTTTTTTTTTGGAGAATTCTTATTTTAGCAAAACTTTTCTCATAAAAAATAAGAAATTTTATAAATTAAGAAATATTTTGGTATAAGGTAATTGGAAATCTCGTGCATAAAGGTATACAAATGTGATTGCTTTTAAATTCATTTAGAAATTATTATCTTAATGTACACAATTAGATAAAGAATTTGTATTTTAATTATCAGTTAGATCTAACATAGAAAATAACGATTTAGCTACCACAAAATTCAAATTATTTTATTGTCAAAAGTCTTTATTAAATGATGATTCATTTTTTACATTATCGCAAAATTAAATAGGTGACAGTAGAAATCTTTTAATAAATTATCGGAAATTTTTTTTTTTGGCTTAAATCATTTTTATTAAACTACACTCTATTTTAGTTTAAACGATAGGTTTCATTAAAATTTGACATTTTCATTTCCTCATGTAAGAATAAAATTTAATTAATAATCGTAAATTTGCTTTAAAAATAGTACAGTAAATGTTTGCATAACTTTATAACATAGTTAAAAAAAAATTGGGGGAAATAATTGGAATAATTTATATGAAAAAAAAAACCCACTGCAATTACTGAATATTTTGCAATTTAAATAACTATCTGTTTAATTAAACTAGAAAAAAATATCACTTATGTTTACATAGTACACAACTTTCATTTCAACTAATTTTCCTTTCAACGCATTTTAAGACTTAAAGAGAGATTTTAGTTTACTTTTATTTGAAAGTAACATAATAGCACAATGAAATAGTTTATTTAAGAAAAAGGTAAAAATTTACGTCATTAAAAAAGGGAAATTGTCAAAGAAGCAGTCATTTTAACAATATACAGGAAATACGTGATTTGAATAGTGGTAGTTAAAAAGTGATCGTTACTTTTAAACAATAATCCTCTTCGATTGTAAAGTATTCAACTGAAATATATAACGGCACTTTCGAGCAGTTTCACTTATATTTAAAGAAGTAGTCTTCTTTAGCAAATGGATTTCTCAATATATTTGAAAAAAAGTCCTTCCGGCCTGTAGCGGGAGGAAAAGGTAGCTTTCATAGTTCATGTTTTAAAAAATCAACTCATTTTACTGAAAAATCCGAAGCTAAATTGCTTGGAACTCGATTATTGAAGATTCCATCCGGTTTTCGTTAATACTGAATTTGAATGCGAATTTCAGCATGAGAATTACAGCATAAAAAAAATCAGATTGTTTCAACATGTCAGCCACCCTAGAATTTCAAACTGCCATATCTCTTCAATTTTTTAAGATAAAGATAACAAAAAATGTTCTGGAATTCTTGTATCACGACCTAACACTTAATGGAAACATTTTTTTCAATTTATAATTTTTTATACATCTTTTTGAATTAAAGAAAAATAAAAAATTAACTTGCCGCCATTTTGAAACAAGATGGCGCATGAAGTTGGCCAATGAACTCGGTCGAGACCTTGTTATGTTCTGTACACATGATCAGTCACATTCATATCAATGAATAAATACGAGAGTTACATCATAATAAATACCAGATTGTCTCAAAATCTCAGCCACACTAGAATTTCAAACTGCCCTATCTCAGCCATTTTTCAAGATATATCAAAACCAAAAAATGTTCCAGAATCCTTGTATCACGTTCTAACACTTAACAGAAACAATTTTTTACAATTTATAGTTCTTTTTGTACATCTTTTGGATTTTTTAAAATTTAAAAAATTGTAACTTGTTGTCATTTTGAAACAAGATGGCTGGTGAAGCTGGCCAACGAACTCGATCAAGACCTTGGTATGTCCTATACACATACTCAGTCACATCCAAATCGGTTCATAAATAAGATATTTACAGCATGACATACGTCAGATATATATATATATATATATATATATATATATATATATATATATGTAGAAAGGTGATATGTAAAAAGTTAACTTATTTGAATAACTTGAACAACTAGACGTTGAATAACAAAACATGAACTTTAATGCCATTCTACAACGCTACGCTAGTAATTTCTTTACATATAATACACATCTCGCCCAAAACATACAAAACATTTATTTTCAAAAAGTACAACTAGGCCTAACAGCGCCTTTATTGGCTATTTCACATTTCGACGCTTCCTCCACGATAAAAATGAAAAGACTGGCTCTTTTTCCAATTTTGAAGATATTCAAACCTTGATCCAAAACTTTTATAACTCGTGCTTTGAAATCATGGATAATAAAAATACCAGAGCGTCAGTTAATTTGACGATCACGCACGTCATAAATTAAATGAAGTATGTTTAAATTCAAATCCTATAAATCGGTAAGCATGACATGATGTCATCTCGACATCAGCATCTTGGCTTACTATTTTTTCATGCCTAAACAGTTAAACTTTTGAGATTTTTATATATTTTTCTTTTACATAAAATTTTGATTACATGTTCAACATACATGCACATATACTTAATCTATTTGACTTATCCAGGAGTTTAACCCATAGACCACGGCTTCATGTATTCGGCCCCGGTTGACGTCTTTCCTGGACGTTCATAATCTCTATCTTTAGAAGCTGTATATCTGTTTTCCCTGTAATTTCTTCCCGGATATTGCTCTCTATCTTTAGAAGCTGTATACTTATTTTATCAATGCCCGTTTGTGCCATTTGCCTTTCGTGCATAGCCAAATATAAACTAATATCATTCGCACTTTAATATTTTGTTAATAATCTAAGCAATTCAAATTGCTTACTTGGATTTGTTCTTGGGTTCACATCGATGTGTTCTCTTGAATTTTCCTGCATTTGTATTTTTCTTATCTCGAAATATCTTTCACGTCTTTTTGCTCCAATTCTACTTTCCATTTTCTCTCTCCCATTTCCATTTTCAATTTCTTTTCTTCAATCTCTGCTTGTAATTTCTTCTTTTCAATCTGCAATCGCCATTTCTTTTCTTCTAGTTCTGCTTGTAATTTCTTCTCTTCAAGTTCCGATTGCGCCTGTAGTTTTTCTCTTCTCTTTCTTCTTCTGTTTTCTTTTTTCAAGCTGCCATAACTACTTCTAAGCCATCCTTTATAAAATTTTCATCGAAACTCTCCCAGCTTTTAATCAGCTGAATTAACACAGGGATTGTCGGTTTTTCTGGTGATTCAATTCCGCATTATTCACAGAGATTTATCAGATCAATTCTCTTAACTTCATTTAGGGTTTCTATGTCTATCTTTCAAAATTCTACTTGGAGTAATACGATTACGGTTTTCATATTTGCCTTGCTAATTCGTAACCCAACTTTTGATACTGGCGTTTTACAACACTTAGCTTTGGTGCCCATTTCACTATTTATTCCACTACTAGTTGCTTTTTCTTTTAATATCCTGGCGACGAGAGTTGCTTTTCCTTTTAAGATCCTGGCATCGAACTTCCAAATTTGTAGAAAGGTGATATGTAAAAAGTTAACTTATTTGAATTATTTGAACAACTAGACTTTGAATAATAACAAAACATGAACTTTAAAGTAATTCTAGAAAGACAATTCTACAACGCTGCGCTAGTAATTTCTTCACATATAATATACTTCTCGCCCAAAACGTACAATACATTTATTTTCGAAAAGTCCAACTAGGCCTAACAGCGCCTTTATTGGCTATTTCACATTTCGACGCTTCCTCCACGATAAAAATTAAAAGACTGGCTCTTTTTCCAATTTTGAAAATATTCAAACCTTGCTCGCGCGATCCAAAACTTTTATAACACCTTTTTTGAAATCATGGATAATAAAAATGCCAGAGCGTCAGTTAATTTGACGATCACACACGTCATAAAGGAAATGAAGTATGTTTAAATTCAAATCCTACATATATATATATATATATAGGGTGTTTCAGTTAAACGTTTCAGAACTTCTAAGAGGGGTAGGGTACATCCTGACGAACTAAAATCATATACCAATGGGCAGTAAGAAATGCTTTCCTGACGCGGTAGATGGCATTGTGCGAAAGTTCCGAGCTTTCGTGCAGGGAATCTTCATTTCGCACAAGAACGCCAAGTTAGTAGGATGGATGATTACACGAACGCAGAATTAGCCGATATGCATTTGGTTTACGGGGCTGCAAATTGTAGTGGGTCAGCCGCACAGCGTTTGTACGCGGAACGATATCCGACGAGGCGTATTCCCAGTCATAATTTATTTGCAAGACTGTACCAGAGGTCAGCTGAGAAAGGTTCATTTGAAAGAGCTAACAGGGTCAGGGTAAGAACAGCACCGACTCCAGTCGTCGAATAGAATGTGTTGCAGCATGTACAGAGGAATCCAAGGACGAGTACACGAAGTCTAGCAAACGTAGTCGGGGTTTCCACTTGCAGCGTCTGGAGGATTCTCCGAGAACAAGACATGCACCCGTTTCACGTGCAGCGTGTCCAGGCACAGCAACCGGAGGATTACGCACCTCGTATTGCTTTCGCACAGTGGTATCTTGGAAAATGTGCTACAAATCCCACTTTTCCTGCTGAAGCGTTGTTTTCCGATGAGGCATCCTTCACAAGGAAAGGAATTTTCAACTCGCATAACGACCATTTCTGGACGGTCGAGAACACGCATGCAATACGAAGTCGTGCAGCACAGATTCGATTTTGGGTCAATGTATGGGCCGGTATTATGGGAGATCACCTCATCGGACCTTACCTGTTACCGTGTCGTCTAACCGGAGATAACTACTTGCTCTTTCTGCAGCAAGTATTGCCACAACCTTTGAGAGATGAACAGATTTCTGCATCGACGCAACAGACAATGTGGTTCCAACACGATGGAGCCCCTGCCCATTATAGCGGAGCTGTTCGTAACTACCTGGATGTCATATTTGGTCCACAGAGGATCGGACGTGGTGGTCCCGTGCATTGGCCCGCTCGGTCACCCGACCTATCATGTCTTGATTTTTATTTCTGGGGTCATATGCAATCGCTAGTTTATGACACCCCTGTTGACAATGCTGAGGAGCTGGTTGCTAGAATCGCAGTAGCTGCCGGAGAAATTCGAAATTCGCCTGGAGTATACCAGAATGTTCGGATGTTCATGCGTCGGTGTTGTGAGGCGTGCATTGTAGCCCGTGGAAGCAACTTCGAACACTTACTTTAATCCATGTACCTTTTGCTTCTTTTCATGTATTATTAAAACGATTTCTCACTTACGGTCTCTTTTCTTTATGGTGCTTTTGTGTACAACACCGCTTCAGGAAAGCATTTCCGACCCCACATTGCTATATGATTTGGAGTTGTCAGGATGTACCCTACCCCTCTTAGACGTTCTGAAACGTTTAACTGAAACACCCTCGTGAAAACTGAAACACCTATATATATATAAATGAGCATTTGAACGAAATGTGGTTTGGGGGTCTGGGGGTGATGATCGGTGAAAATATACCAAAATGTTTAGGAATTGCTTTCCTCCGAACGGCTGCAATAGGTAGCTTTTTGTAATGAAAGCTACCTAATTGTGTTAGAAATTCCCAAATACATTCGAACAGAAATTGCTTTAAAGTATAATTCACTATCTATTTACGCGCACAATTCTATCTATTTACATGTGTTTACTTACATGTTTTCTTAGAAAGTCACAGTTTATGATTATGATTTTCTGTCTGTTATTATTTTATGTTTACACTGTAATTATATAATAGGATTTGGTTTAAAGAAAAACATTTGACAAACTTTTTGTATTATTTTTGTATAAGAATTGTTTAACCGAAACAACTACAATATACATATATGTGTGTGTGTGTGTATGTAAGTGTGTGTGTATTCTAAAATATCGATTTCGTTTTATACTTACGCAGCGACTGAAAGTTTAAAGAAAATTGTGAAATTAATCTTCTATTTTCTGTTTCATAGATACCCTTTGAAGATCTGATTTCATTCGAAACTATAAGAAAAATGATAACAAATATTTAATATAAAAAGCTGGAAATTACAGTTTTGATAGATAAGAAGAAACTTTCTGAGTGGGAGTAAAAATCAATTTCAAAATTTAAAATAGATCTATAGAGTATATTTATTTTTAATTATTAAGTTTTATTAGTGCTTTTTTTTTAACTTGTTACATAAATACATTATTAAACTAATTTAGGCAATCTATTGAAATATAATTATCTACTGAAATTATTGATTTTTTTTTTCATTTACGTTTTCTAATAACAAAATGTAGACTTTTACATTGCTTAATATTTGAGTTGTACGAAGTACTTTAATTAAAAAGATAAAATTATTACTCGTATTATATATGTTACTTTTATCACGTTATTTAAAAAAATATATATTGCAGTTCTTTGCAGAACCCGACCTACACAATGTGCGTCCAGAGGCATATAATCAATTCCATCCTCCCAATTTCATTTTCTTGTCGTTACGGCAATGCTGTATGTATGGGTGTTACTGTATGCATGTTAGGAAATCTGAATACTACTTTTTAAAATTATTTAAATGAAGCTTTCTAACGATTATATAAGGCGTAGCTTTTTTTCAAATAGTGGTAGTGAAATCTAATAATTTGTCCCTATGCCATCATACCAACATCTGTACGCAGTTTAGTAAATTATTAATATTATAAATGATTTCAATATTTATTAAATCCACCTTGTTTGCAAAAAAAACATTAAATCATAATCTAATAAAGGCGTCTTTTGAAGAATTATGTTGATTTTGGTTCCCTAGAAATTATAGGGCCCAAAGACAGGGCATTGCGACCCTAGCAGAAAATCAGGCCCTGATCCTTTGAAAAAACAGCGAATTTAAAAGTAGGTTGTAAATTATTTTATAGAATAAGGAACAAAATTTTGTTTTTTTTCCGATCGTTGTGAGGTGTCCAAAAACTAAACATGCTCTTTATGTGTGAGGAATTTGAAAATATAATGCATAATTATACATGTTTAATTGTCAGAATTGTGGCTAGGTCCCTGACGAACTATATAAATAAATAAAAACTCTTGCAGATTAAATGGGATAATCTAGCTTTAGACTTTCATTTCTGCAAGGTTTTCCTCAAAATTTATTTCGAAATCTTAATAATGGTTCAATTAGTTCAATTTATTTCAGTTTATTTCCGAACGACATAATATAAAAATAAAACTTCTCTTTTTTTGTAATTTTCTAGGTGACTGAAAAGATATTAAAGTAAAAAAAAAGAAAACAATGGCTTAAAGCCTGAGTGAAGCCACTCGGTTCGGCGGAGCCGGACCGTTGAGCGTTAATGCCTCACCCGGGAGAAAACAATGGCTGTCATATTTATAATAAGACTGTAAAAACATTGATGACATTAAAATGCTAAAACTAAATTTTGTTGCAACTTTTTAAAATGGCTACGCGAAAACGTTTTGAGAGAAATAGAACAACAAATTAAGAAAATGGGTTTATTATAACAGCTTAAATGATTCACATTCACCACGCGTATTTCATGATTGGATCTCAAATAATCGCATAATAAATCTTCTAAGGGATGAATATAATTAATTTAATATTTGTTAAAGTTTGCTTATGATAACGAGTAGTGCTTGTGATACCTTCTTCAACTACAGAAACTACAATTGTAGATCGTGATATTTCATTCCACTTGATAATAAAATAATCTTTAAATATATCAGTCGAAAATATAAGGTATGCAATATTATTAAATGGAAATGGGAAGAAATTGGACTAGAATATGTAAATGAATGCTAATGCTAATACTAAATAAATAATTAATTAGCCTTTAATAAAATTCTGTTGGATATTTGGAGAATCATTTATTATTTAGAAAAAGTGCACTCGTTTTAGTTGATAATTTTTGTCAAATTCGTCTAGTTACAACAAAATGAACCCTGACTTTTGTTCTAAATTTTTTCTTTAAATTTTCTCCTAATGCGTGAAAAGTTCGAACTTGAAATCTAACATGACATTTAGATTTTTTTTTTTTTTTTTTTTTTTTTTTTTTTTTTTGTGAAAGAGCCTACATTAAATATTTAGAATAAAACTTTTCAAATTAATGCAGATACACTTTGTATTGAATGGACACTTTATATTGAAAAAATATAAAAAATTTGAATCCCAGATGTCAGCAATTAACGTCCATAGCCGGAAAAATACTAGAAATCTTAAATACATCACTGATCATTTTCTATAGATCTGTATATAGTGTGCTAAACTTTAACTTAAAAAAAAAAAACACGCAACACATTCGAAAATTCACCTTTAGTAATTTCCACCAGGAAATGCACTCGAATAATTTTCCACAGCTCTGAATATAATCTACAGATTGTTGTCTTAAACAAAAATTTCATTCGAGAAAAAAATGCATAACACAACTGAAAACGTACTTTCAGAAATTAACATCCATAGACGGCAATGTACCCAGTTCTCTGCGCACATTGTATATGCATTGTTTTTATATTTTACAAACATATCTTTGTATACTATATATAGTTCAGCTGGAAAGCCCATAAATCAATTAAAACACCCTCAAAGATTTCACGCTCATACACAGTAATGCTTACGATTTATTCTGTGTAGCTCTGAATATAATCCATAGAATTTATACACAAATGTATGTATGTAAACATTTAGTCAAACTTACAAATCCATATCACAATCGAAAGCACATTTACAGCAATTATCGCTCACAAACAGTACTGTAAACGAAACCTTTTGTGTTTCCCTGTAAATGAAAGATGATTGTTCTGCACGTCATATTCTACAGTAAGAAGTTTCTCTAGAATCTTAATAAAGTATATAAATTTAAATATGTTTGAAATAGTGTGAAATCATTAAAATACCTTGTAAACGATTATTCCCCGTAGACCATCATGTAACTGAATTCCTTTGTGTGACATTGTAAATGAATGATAAATGCTTTGCCTTCCATATTCAACAGAAACCATGTTTTATTTCACCTCATATATTCATATGAATTTCGTTACGTTTGAAATAATGTAATGTAATGAATAATAATATTAAAAAAACACCGCAAACTATTTTTACCTATAAAACATAGTGTAACGGGATTTTTTTAGTGTCTCTTGAAACGAATTTTAAATGATTCACACTCCATTTTCATTAGAAAACATGGCATAGTAAACCTAAAAATATATTTCAATTACATGGCAATCCGAGTATATTTACCAGAGTTAGACTATGCTCTGACGTCATAGTGTACGCACCGAAGCTAACGAAAAAGACAGGCTACCGCGGTGCATTCCACTTATCTTTTTTTACACACAGCTAGAGTGACGTGATGCTCTTTTCGTACACCTGCATTGGTGCATTCGAGCATCACGTGATTCTGGCGGTCTGTAAAAAGAGATACGCGTAAAGCACCGCGGTAGCCTTTCTTTCTCGTTAACCTTGGTACGCACAAGGCAGACAGACAAACCGAAGTCATAAAAACTTTGCAAGCATGTTAACAGTCCTAAAAATGGATAAATTTTATTTATTTTTTGATTCCGATTGATTTGAAATGGTTTATAATTCATTAGTTAACAAAACTGAATTTATTCAGTTTGTTTTCCCCACATAAAACTCTGTGTAACATGTACTCGAAAAAAAAATGTACATTCGTTCTTATAAGTAATGTTATTCAAACGTACGCATACAGGTGAAGTTTAGATTAAAAACATGAACGAAATGAATTACTTTTTACTAATGAATGACTTTAACATTTCATATTGCATTTTAAAGTTATGTGAAATAAACTTCTTTGCTTCTTTTGTGGTAAAAGCAAATAATTATCCCATTTGCAATAAAAATTTGTCACTGTAGGTAACTATCACACGTAGATCAATTTCTATTTGTGGCAAGTTTTCACTCAAAAACCAACTAACGGCCTTTCGTTGTTCTAGCATGGAAGAATCTTTTAACTTTTTCGGTCATACATCCGTTTATATTCTCTGGCTTCCAAAAGATAAAGTACAATCAGTCTTTTGCGCCTAATATGAAAACAAATGAAGATAAACACATGAAATTTAGAATTTTTTTTCTTTAAACGGTTATTTATCGAAATTTACTTAATTTTAACATCAAGCACGATTTCCAAATTAAAAATTGCATTTTATGTAAAAGTCCAGTGTTTAATAAAAAAAAAATGGCAGTTTATTGTGAAAAAAAGTAAATAAAAGGATTTTAATGAGGCATATGTCCGGCCCTATTTCTGACGTATTTGTGGCATCGACTTTGAATTCTGTGAATTAAGTTGTCGGACACTGGAATGGGAAACAATGCCCGTACATGGAGCAACGCTTGTTCTAGATCATTTAACGACTTCGGAGAAGGTCTTACTGCAGCCACCTGTCTGCAGATATAGTCCCAAAGATGGAGCTGGCTATTCCATTCGCTCCAAACCTTAATCCTGAATATATACATCAACGACTCTAGTTCAATGCGATCGTGCATTATAATCCATTAAGATTAATTCATCATTGATAGCACCACCGTACGTGACAAACGGAGCAAGGATATTGTCTGGATATTTCACAGTATTTCGAGTTCTTCCATGGGACACATGGAGGTTATTGTGACCAACCATTCCAATGTGATTCCAGCTCAAACAATGATTCCACCTCCCCTATGACTGTGTCTTTCAGCAATGTTACATAGGTAGAATATGATGCCTTGTTCTCTCCAGATCAGCAAATGAACTGAATCACTCTTCAAAGCAAACCCGGACTCGTCTGTAAACAGTTAGAAAGTCCATTGTTGTCTGTTGCAGGTAACATGCTCTCTTGGCCAACATAAATTGGCACTTCTGTGTTATCGATTTAGAAGGACACATGCAATGTGTCGTCTTGCATAGAGTTCGTAACTGAGAAGAAGTCTGCGTACAGTAGTAGCAACTATTGTCATCCCCATTGTGTTACGGTGATCTGAAATGAGCTGAACCACAGTAGGTTCCTCCTTCTTTGGGCTAAAGGAGCTATGAAGCGATCTCGTGAAGGAATTATAACCTGTGAGTGGTCTGGAACAAGTCTTCTTGATACTGAATTATCGGTTTCAAATTGAACCCAGAGTCTTTAGACCACACTCCGAGACACATTACGATGTCTAGCAGCACCAGCTTGTGATAAGCTAGCCTCATTTCCATTCGTCCAATTTCCCGCCATCTTTACGAATCAGGTAAACGACATCTCCTAGATATGTATGACACTATTTTAGCACAAACAATTCAAGATCAACAAGCATAAAAAAAATATTCCACACAAATTACAAAATTGGGATAATCGCAGTTTCCTCTTAACTACCATATCAATGCCTAATTCTTTTAAAAAATAGAGAGATGGGTATAAATATTCCACAAGATTTTATTAAAGTTGCTTATGACATCATTCATATAAACCATATATTTTACCTTTATTATCATTCTTTTAAAAATTAGCGTCGAAAAACAGGTTGTACCTTAACGTTTAGAGGACAGTGTATACATATATTTAGAATGTTACAAGAACTTGATTAATGTTTTTTGAAATTCAAAGATATTATATATATATATATATATATATATATATATATATATATATATATATATATATATATATATATATATAATAACTCATAATTTACTGCATGAAGTGTAACTATGTATCTATGTATAAGTAAGCTGTACCCGAGATTTCTGTGGACAAGTACCATCTATTGATAATATTTTAAAACATTTTTGTAACATTGTAGCAGATAGCGGATTCTGCAGTTCTTAAAATTCAACTTTTTAACTTAAAAAAATATTCCCTTCGACGGTATTTAATGCAATGAAAAATGTTGATAGTGCTTAAATATGTTCTTCCAGTGACTGGTGTGTCAAGTGCAACTATAAATAGCACTATTATTCCATCACAATTTAACAAAACTTAAAGAATCGCAGTGATGTTTTAGTAGATTTTTCATGTGATTCTTTTGTTATTTATTTAATAAGACATGTTCTTGCAAATCGAGTTAAAGAGGCAGGGATAATAAGTTGCTTTGCAAGGCATAAGTTACTCTAATATCTTATCAGCATAACAACATTAAGTTTTTGAAGCCAATCTTCCGTTCTAAACAATGCATTAAAATGACCTGGTATTCGCAGAATAACATCGAGAAGATTTACGTAATCAAAATGTAGAAAGCAAATTTATAACGATTGAAAAATATTTTTAGTAAAAATTTCGTCATATATATTGTAAGAACTGCAGTGTTAAATCAAGCATATTTTAAACTATTTATCAATTGCTACACTGTTAAAAAAATGTTTCTTAATCTGAGAAAATATAATATGACCATGAACGAAAATATAAAATACCGTCTTTCGATTTACGCATGAATTCGAAAAGCGTTCTTTATATTTAGAAACCTCAGAAACCAATATATTTTAGAGATTTAAGGAATATTTATAAAAACATATTTTTCTTGTGCTGCCACAGCTTTTAAGAAACGTTTCCAAGTACTCACTGTAGTGTATTAATCGGATTTCTGAAACCGGAATATTGTTTTTTTAGACGCTATCAATTCTTAACTAAACTTTTCATCTCCGTAATTGAATTTATGGATGCAAGAGTAACAAAATAATGTTACTATTAAGGTTAATGCTGTTAATTTATCATGTTTGTTTATCAAAGATTTTTGTTCAACATGAAAATGTTTAATTGAGAATTGATAGCATCCAGAAAACTGATTAATACAATACAAAAACTACTCTGAAACGTTTCCAAAAATCGATTTCCTATGTTTCCTACATTAGGAAACATCTATCTTTTTTAACAGTGTAGAAACCGATAAATATTTCACTTATATTTAATACTTATCTTCTGTAAAAAGAAAACAAATCTATGATCACTTTTAAAATATAACGTTTTTTAATGAAATGTATTGATAATCAGTTACACTGCATAACACAGTTATTTACTTTATTTGGATAAGGACTGCTATAACTTTATAGCTTTTCTTTCCTCTTATTTATTGATGCAACTGTAATTATAGTTTAGTAACTTTAAGATATAAAAAGTAAATATAAAGGAGTTTTAAAATAAATTCAAGAAAAAAAACAAAATAAATAATTTTATGAAAAAATGAATTACAGCAATGCACTTGTTTTGAATATAAATACTCTTAAAAAAGCACATTGCCATAAGCTATTTACAGTTACGATAATGAAAAAACTAATTAGAAACTGAATGCTTTTCATGCATGCTTCTATTTTCAATTCAGATAAAACACTTTCTGAGAATAAATAATAAAAATGTTACTTTTAGTGAGAATTAAAAAAAGGCAAGTAAGTTGCACTGTTCAGTCCAAAATTTGTTGTATTTTTTCATACTGTTTTACAGCTCTTAAACTACAGTATTAAAAAACTAACCATCATTAATATACACTAGCATATCATTAGCAAAATGCAATATAGTTATATCTTCTTTCTTTTGAAACCTCCAATTTAAATAAAAAATTGAATACCTGAGTAGAATTAAATAAGGAAGAAAAAACTTTGAATAGTAAAAAAATGATTATATGAACAAAAAACTCGATAAAAATTGTTGATCCTGTTTGGATTAAAAAAATCTATGGTTGCAATTAACAATCACAACAGGAAATATTGCATAATGCTTAACAAGAGCAAAATATTATGCATTAGGCATGGATTATAAAAACCCTTTCCAAGACTATCCGAATATTTTTAACACCTTTTCTTTTTTAAAACAATAAAATAAGAAATATAAAAAAGCAAATTAAAAATACATAACTCTGTAAAAACCCATTTCTAGCAACTGCTGTCTCTGTCTGGTAATGTGTACGAATTAAATCGTGCAACTCTGTACATGATCTATAGAATTTGTACACACTACGTAACAAACTAAATAAGTTTATAAGTTCAAAAATGCATCTCACTGCGGAAAATTCATTTCCATCAATTATCGATCATAGTCCTTTAACCGCTTTTAAGCGTCTGCGAAAATAAATGATAATTGCTATGCATTTCCATTAATCTACAAAAATGTTGTAGTGCACCTTAATGATCGTTTTTTATTTCATTATGTTTGAAGTAACATAACATCATTAAAATGTATCTAATGCAAATGAATTTTCCCAATAGACCCTATAATAGTATTCTTGTGTGCGTCCCTGTAACCGTACTATAACACATGGGCTGATAAGTTCCCGGTTTGATAAAGAATAAATCTCCGTAATTGACTTTTCCGTAATTGACTCCGTAATTTTTTAACATAACTTTATAACTTTATAACTTTAATAAATAACATAAATTTAATAATAAATAATAATAATTTAATAATAATAATAATAATTTAATAATAATAATAATAATTTAATAATAATAATAATAATTTAATAATAATAATTTAATAAATAAATAATGATAAGTTAATAATAAATAACATAATTTCATAACGAAAAAGCTTCAAACAGCGCTCAGAATCATCGACTCGTTGTTGTTTTTGGTGAAAAGTCAACACGCGCGGCACTCACTTTGACAACAGATTTTTCATAGACAAATGTTCATTCAAAATAAAATCTACACATTCCTTGGATATCTTCAAAGTCCGAGCTATCTCCTGCAACTTCACTTTGCGGTTCCCCAAACCGATTTTGTGGACTTTTTTGATGTTTTCCGGAGTAACCACCTCTTTTGCGTGGTACATCACTGGTGTCCGTACGATCAGGTTTAAATTCAGCAAACCAGTCAATAATGGTTGATTTCCTAGTGCAGTGTCCTGATAACGCTTATCAAGCCAAGTTTTTGTTTGAACGGTGTTTTTTCCCATCAAATAACAATTCTTGAAATTCTTGTTTATCCATTTTTTTGTTTATCAACAAAGTCGTTCAACTAAAACCACTCCAACGTTTTATCCACACGGCGAATCGTCATGACATTTTTTCTGCTACTTTTTAAAGGTTAGTATTTTCTAAAAAAACATCGGTTCGGAGATTGCAGTGTCATCTGTGTGCCAGAGCGGGAACTTATCAGCCCATGTGTTAAATTCTATTTATTTTATACTCCTCAGAAAGGATGTTGTAGACCACCTCAGTGATACATATCAATGTCATTTTATTTTAAACATCGTAACATCAATAAAATACACCACAAACTATATTTCTCATTAGACCATAATGTAAACGGAAACTTTTTTGTGTCAACGTACACGAACGACAACTGCTAAGTACTTCATTTTCAATACTGAACAGCCTATATTAAACCTCAATAACATGTAAAAATTACGTGGCAATCCGAGTTTACACACGAGAGAGTTTGAGCACGTACAGAGCGCCAACTTATTTTATAGTCAAGAGAAAGGATACTATATGATGTAGTCCAACTTAGTGATGCATATTAAAGTCATTATGTTTGAAGCATCGTAGCATCAATAAAAAACACCGGAAACGATTTTTCTCATTTGACCATAATGTAACTGAAAACTTTTTTGTGTCCATGTGCACGAACGAAAATTGCTACGTATTACATTTTCAATCCCGAACATTCTATATTGAACCTCAATAACATATAAAAGTTACGTGACAATCTGTGTTTACTTACGATAGCTAGTAGGGCCACACAGACAGACAAACCAGACGACCAAGCAGACAGACAAACCAAATTCATAAACACTTTTCAATTATGTTGGAAAGTGATAATAGAAATGAAGCGAAATATATGTTAATCTGCAAATATTGTTCAAACGATTACTTCTGATATGTATCACTGTATGACCAAATAATTTATGTGAAACGTTTGCATTTGCAGTACGTGATTTCCTAAGTAATTTAATAGGTAATTTCGCAAAAAAAACCTAATGGAGAAAAATTCTGTAAAGAAAAAATCCTAAAACACAAGCGATTTATTAAAATGTATTTGTTAATTTGAATAATATTTCATTTTCCTCTGGGGTACTTTTAATTTCATTTTTCGATCGTTTTGCTTCTTAAATTCCTAACTCATCTAATTTTATGAAGCGTGACAATCTATATATATGTAACAAGCTAGTGAAAAATTACAAAACCGTTTAATTGCCTCCTAAATTAAGATGTACGCGTTGAATTATAAAGTAATTTCGATAAAATGTGGCAATTAGTCATCATGGAGTACTTGAATTGATTTTTATATTTATTTATTTCCTGTTTATGAGATGAGGATATTTCAAGAGAAAATGTGAAAAAAGATAATTTTAAACAATTTTATAATAAAGGTATTTTGAACTAGACCGCGTACAGAGTTTTATTTTTAAAGTTAAGGTAAATAAATAAAAAAGAAAGAAAAATCATGCGTCAATCATAGATTATAAAATTATTTCCAACACATTAAGAGTACTGTGACAAAACTTTCCCTCTTATTTAGATGATAAATGAAATCTAAAAAAAGATATTTGCAAATGCATAACGCATTTAAATCGTAATTTCAGAAATTACCATCTGTAGATGGAAATATAGTCAAATTTTTTTGTTAAGTCGGGTATATGAGCTATAGATTTTTATATATACTACATAGTATGTAAAAGTTTAGTGTAGTTGGGAAACGCAAAACACAGTTGAAAACTACCTTTCAGTAATTTCCGTTGATAAACGAAAATTTGACGCGAAATCATTTGTGCAACCCTGTACATGATTTATAG
This sequence comes from Maratus michaelseni, assembly GCA_963931845.1. Taxonomy (NCBI): domain Eukaryota; kingdom Metazoa; phylum Arthropoda; class Arachnida; order Araneae; family Salticidae; genus Maratus; species Maratus michaelseni. The sequence goes on along the minus strand of OZ007589.1, from coordinate 258,605,601 downwards.
AATTTATAGACACCAAGTAATATTCCAAAAATTAGTTACATTTAAAAACGCATAGTGCAACTAAAACGCAACCCTAAAGGGATGCGTAATTGATAATCAAATTCAAATAATAATGTGATAATTACAATAATGCGATAATTGATATATCAACTATCGTTCATAGACACAATTGTAAGCAAATTTTGTGTATGTCCCTGTAAATAAATGATAGATGGGATGCACACACTATTCTATAGTAAACATCTTGAAGTGCTACCCAGTGATGTATACCAATTTCAATATGTTTGAAATAGTTTAACATCATTAAAATACAACGCAAACGATTTTTACCCCATATACCATAATATAACGTAATAATTTTTAGTGTGCCTGTAAATGAATTATAAATGCTACACCTTCTTTCGTTTTCAAAACCAAATATCCCCTGGCAATAACATATATCAATTACATGATAATACGAGTATATTTACGTGACAGAAAGAATGGCCAGACGTCCAGACAAACCGAATTCATGAATACTTTTCAACTATGCTGGAAAATATCAAAAAGAAAATTCGATTCTCTAATTAATATTTGACGTAAATTAATTCTTACTATATTTTTAAACATTTCAGGGACAAGTTGCTGTAATGTTGAAAACTCACCAGCATTTACGAACGATTTCATTTGAAATATATTAAGTGTAATTTAAATTTTTGTTTTCATGAAAATTATATTAAAAAAATGTATTCTTAAATTATGGTACAAGTTTTAATTAAAATTAAGTAATTTAAATAATTATCACGGCGCTTCAAATGGTTATTAATATATTTAGTATAAATAGCATTTTTAAATCCTTAGAAAATATTTATTTAGAAGACACCCAGAATAAATCACTTCGAGCGTGTTAATGAAGAAATATCCTGGAAAATGAATTATAAGCAATCAAACTGTGCCGAAAAATATATCATATTCTTCATATTATTAGCCTACATTTGTCAAAGTTCATATTTCTAATTAAAACATTTCTATTCGATGAAAAAAAATGAAGCTGCTTAAATAGTATTCAGTATGCAGAAACATGCAGTGCATTATATAATAATACTTAAACCACGGTTTTACACTGCTATGATAACATGAGGAATGATTTGAATAATCAATGAAGTCATAGGGAAAATGAATAAATAAAAATATAGTTTTTATTTTCCAAAAAATTTTTGATTTAAATCGGATATTAAAATTGGTAATTATTAAAGTATAAAATATTACATTAATGAAATAGCATCTGCATGTGTCTGTGTTTCAGATATAAAAATAGATAATTTGAAATAATTTTAATCCATAAAAAGTAATTTTAAATTAACGTTATGCATATTCTCCGACTCATTAAATATGTTCTTTATGGTAATAGCTAAAGATAATTTTTCATAATATCAATAATTTTCGGCAGTGAGAAAAATGTTGAACCTTAATGATACACAAATATTTATTTATGTTAATGAAAGGTAATATAATCAAAAACCTATTAACCCTTTACTCTTGATAATGTATTTAAATGTGTTCTAAAATGACTTGAAATGAAGTATTTGTAGATGAAAAAATATTAAATTAAATTGTCTTAAAAGAAAATTACGATGCATAGTGATTACGAACTGCATTCAATATTAATATATATATAAATATGAGAAATATATTACAGCGGTTATTTTTGCAAATGACACTTGTGTAAATGAAACGTATTTTATTTACTGTTAGTTAATTCATTTTTCTAAATAAGTAATTATTGAGATTCTGAGAATTTTAATATAAATGTTTTGAAAAGATGCTTACGTACATGAAAGCATAGAAAACGTGAAAGCATAGAAATGTTACATGTAAGTATAGAAAAGTTTAAAATATCGGGTTGTGTGGACAAATTTGAGCTCGTTTTCCAAATGCAAATTGAAGCTGTCTTCTGTGGGTACGATTATTTCTTGGAAACACACATACACACATATATACACTAATCATCAAAATTAAAGGATAATGACAGAAATAAAACGCAACTGATACTTAATGAAATTTTTTTAATAGAAATTTGTACAAAAGCATTAGTTAACATAAATTACAATGTCTGGCAGTTGATTATTCTCAAAATATTGAAATTGAAACCAAATTTATGGAAATCAGAAAATAATGGAAAAATTAAGTCACCTGTTGTGGAATTTTGTTTTTCTTTAAGAGCCTACATTAGTGACGAGAAGAAACGCTCAAGCTAATGTTAAGTCTATGGGAAGGTTCTTGGCAGATCTCTTTCTCGCATTTTAATACTTTTAAATGATCTTTTTTTGCATAGGATAGCTGAGGTCGATCTCTAAAGTTATTAGTTTTTACTTTTTTGATTTTGGTTACACCTTTTTTATAAACGGCCCCCACTTTTCTTTTCCATATTTTAACGTAATATAGATGTTGTTCAGATATTGTTTGGTTAAATTTAAGTTCAAGGCATTTATTTAGGTTATAATTTGCGAGGCAATATGTTAAAAAAATTCTCATTTATTTATTTTTTCTTTAGAAAATGGAAAATTCTTGCAAAAATCAATACTTACTTGTTATCTAAAGTGTGGATTTTTCTTTATTTTCTATCGATCGGATTTCATTTATATGTGACAATCATATTTTAGAATTTACTAACTATCATTGTCAACCAAGCGAAATAACTTCCATTTTTTTTAGAAATTTGAGTTAAATTATGGTAATGGATTTTATTTAAATGTTTAAAAAATTAAAAAAAAATTAATGAGATTTCATGGGCATTTTTAAAAGCTTTTCATTAACAAAATTTATCTAATGTTTGTAGAAATGGAATTTTTTAATCAATTTTCCATTCAGTGCTTTACGTGCTAGAGTTCTGCGATTTTGTACATTTGAGTATTCTCGATAACAATAGAATATTAGAACTTACTTATCATTGAAATGTAAGGTTTATAAAATTTTCATTACATGGGGAAAAAAATTTTCTGATAGTCCTAAACAGGCTGAGAAGCATAAAAAAAATCAAGATAACTCTGATTATAGAGTTTTTGTTAGATGAATAATAATTATTAATAAAAATAAAGAACCACACATTTATTAGTGCACAAGAAATCAGGAAATAAAAATAAATAAAAACAATTCTTATATGTTTTTAATATACTAAAAAGTAGACAAAACTTTTTTCATTAAAAATATGGAGCTCCAAACAATAATCGTAACAGCGTAAGGTGATGATAGAAACAGCTTAAGTAAATGAGATTACTAGTCCCATTCATAATACAGGATCATCGAAAAAGAATGTCGAGATTACAAATTTGTATTACCCAAATAAAGAAACACATAGGAACATAAGTTTAGTATTAAAATATTAAGAAAAGTACCAAGTTTTATATCCATTTCAATATGTTTCAAAATGTTCATCATTAGTCGTTCGACAAACGATATTCAATTTCTCTCATTGTCCTGTGAAGCATCTCTGGAGTTACAGTTACAGTTGCGGCTATGATTCGACTTTTTAAATAGCTGATATCAGTAATTCTTTCACTATACGCAATGCCCTTAATGTATCCTCAGAAGAAGAAGTCCAGAGGCGTAAGGTCGGGGCTTCATGGAGGCCTCGGAATTGGGCCATCTCGTACGTTGGGGAACTTATCATTCAAAACTTCACGCCATCTAGTGAGCGGAGGAAAAATTTACATTCTTTCACTACATTTCAACACAAGAATTAGTTCCGTACGTTTAAGAATAATTTTTTTTATAAGGTTGAAAATCCCGTCATTCTTTTTCGATGACCCTGTATTGTTCGAACCAGTGGACACGTACGAGACTTTCGCTCTGCAGTCTTTGAAAAATTACTCTCTGATTCATTTTTTCATTAAATTTTAATTAACTAAAATTTTTAAACAAAGTATTTTACCGATATGTGAGGGTATTATGCCATAAGCTTCAACCTGTTCAATAACTTGTTCATTGTTGTACGTTTTGTATGAGCATAGAAAAACGAATGTTAAAATCGAAATAATATATATTATTTTTAATGAATGTTTAGGAAATTTTTTATTATAATACCCGTTTTATGTTAATTTATATATCCCGTTGTTTACGACTTTAATTTTGATTTCGAGATTAGTGAAAAAAATTTCTACATTTGTGCATCCATAAAGCACGTTTATTTAAAGTTTTATTTATTTTCTTTTAAATTCAGGATAAATTATAACTAAGTTTATGAACACGTGTTGATCTCATTACCTAAAATATCGATGAAAGATTTTATAACCACCCGTTTTAGAGAAATTCGTTATTTGCTTTCGAGTTTCTGCTTCGAAATGTTTAAAAAATAAATTTATGTATTCGATTTCTAGGTAAAAGTATTATAATATTGTTTGGATATTTTTTAATTATATCGTACGTCTTTTTAATTTTAGTTTTAGCTTTTAAACTTTTATTCATTGAAAATCGCCTTGAGGCAAAGAATGAAATGTGTACCTTACAAAAATACGAACATTGGAAATATCTTTTAATTAAAAAGTGCAGAGAAGATTTAATAATTAAAAGCTTTTTACTTTTCCATTTAAAAGAATATATTGGTTCTCTCCCCATTTGAATTATGATAATGATGTCTGAAAAGAAATCTTACTTTTGATAAAACACACTGCTTTACTCGTTTACATAAAATCAATTTTATGGAATCAATTAAAATCCATAGTCTATTGAGGAAATTAAAATTTTAAATGTTAACAAAGCTCTTTTTCAAAGAGATCTGTAAAATAAAAAAAATATTAAACATCAAATAAATGCCAATAATTCTTTATTAAAAAAAAATATTTACTGCTTTTAGCTATTCAAAATTTACTACGATTAAAATATTTGAAAATCAATAGATATTGTATTGTGTCTTGAGGGCATAAGCAGTTTGAGTTTTAATATCATTGATCAAAATTGTTTTCCACACTGAATCTATTACAACAGTGGTATTTTGATTTAGTTACTTTTCGCAGATTTTTTAGTGTGTATTTAAAATAATGTATAAATAAAAGAGTAATTCATTTCTATAGAAAATGTTTAGCACTTTATTTAGTTACTTTTCGCAAATTTTTTAGTGTGTATTCAAAATATTGTATAAATAAAAGAGATTCATTTGTATAGAAAATGTTTAGCAACAGTATTGAAAAGTTCTTCCGTTCTAACGAACGATAAGGATAATTTTTCTTACCATCAACAGGTCAATATAAAACCAGTTTAAGGAAACAAATCTGAAAAGTCTTCAATAGTTGTCTTAATGAATTTTAATTTAATGTCCATTTTAAAGCTTTTCAAATTTATATTTTATTCATATGCTCCCAATGGTGGATTTTGGAATACTTTGCATTTCTAATAAAAGAAATGGAGCGACGATACCTCTCAAGGGAAGACTTTGTTCTTAAAAGTAATATTTTTTCGCTGTTTAGAATAATAACATTTACGAAGTGTAGTTAATTTTATTGGCTAATATTTCAATAATGCATCTGCGTAACACATACACATTTTTGTAAGTAATATGAAGCTGAAATGAAAATAATAACTGATCTATTTCAGAAAAGGTCCTTTGCACTTCATATAGGAAGGGAAATGCATGACTTGTGAAATACGATGTGATTAATCCGAAGAGTTTTAGGTAATAGAATATTTTTATTACTAAAATCTGCATTCGTATAATAAAAGTATTTTAATGAAAAATTACGTATATTGAAATAGAAAAAAGAGTTATCTTAGTACTGTGTACTACTTACTCATTGTATTACTATAAGGATAAATATTTTCAAACAATTTTTTGTTTGATAGTTTAAAAGTGCTTAAATGATTGGAAATCAAAAAAGTTTGAAGGGACCCGAATTGTGAAGGCTATAATTAAGATATAATTGGAGAAAAATAAAATTTCTTAGCATAAATGAGAAAATTCTTTTATGAATCTCGTGAATTTATAATATTTTAATCAATGCTTTCAGTAATAATATTTAAAATTAATATTATTACTTATTAAAATTAACATTAATTTAATATTTTCAGTAATAATACTTAAAATAAGTTCATAAAAGTGGGCATTCGGAAATTCTTCTAAAATTTTCCAAATGTTGCGCGATAGTATCATTACTATCAGAGAGTGTCTTTATGAGGCATTTTGCCAAACATAAAAGCAGTAAAATTAGTAGTGAAATAGCGTACAGATGAAGTCTAATGAGCAATAACAGATAGTATTTTGTTATGATAGCTTGTTGCAGCAGCGGATGAGACGCCGAAAAAGAAAATAAAGTGTGTGAAGCAATATATATCATTCAGTAAGAAACAAAGCCGATAACAGCCGATAACCAATTATTTATTCTTGTAAAGACTGATTAAAGAAAATTATCATTTGTCAGATTCCAATTTTATCAAGAGGGATAATACTAGAAATTGTAATCAGGACTGACAGCTAAGTAAGAAATATAAGTCTGAATAAAGCCTTTTCAGAATTTTCTGGGAGTTAACTTTCTTCCATTCTTTCGACGCCGTGCGTGTACAAGAAATTCTATTTATTTATCTTCACATTCTTATGTGTAATATGTGTAAGGAAATATTTATGCTTAGAAATAATCGTGCTTTCCTTATTCAAAAAGTAATGTCTCACCTGATCATGCAGGGGAAAAAGGATACAGAAGCTTGGCATGCCTGTGGCAAATATACACAATTGAAGGTTACTGTACGAAGACTTCAAAATTTGGGAAAGAAGATTTTGTTTCATGAAGTGTCCGTACAGCTTTGCGATAAATCACTGTTGGTACTCTTAAAAACAAAGTTAGATGACCTCATATACAATCCATTTTATATCCCAAGTAGAATTAATCGTGAGTTAAATCATAAACTGGTTGAAAAAAGCACTGGTTATCAGGGCTCTAATAAACAAAGATGTTAAAGTATTATGATACACACCTCTGCCGTTCAAATGGCGATTATTCAGCAGGAAAGTTTGGTGTTCTTTAAACGTTTCTTATTCAATAGACTAAAATTACAAATTTTGTCTTTTCATAAAATGCTGCATATCATTATGTGTCTATTTGTCATTTATTTTTAAAACATTCTTTAATAAAAATATGGTTTTTAAATGTAACACTATAAATACAGAAAATATTTTATCCATGAATATGATGATTGAAATATATTTGATTTTGTTTTGGATACTAGAATTCTCGCTCAAATAGGGAGAATAAAAGGAATGTAATGGAATGTATACCCAAAAATATCATTTCCAGTTTTGTCATTTACGGGAAATTTCTTTTTCTGCTTCAGATACGTATTGAATATGTTTTTCAACATGCGATTTCTTTTGAGTACGATAAAAAATACAGCAGATATATAATCTAAAAGCCATAAATAAAAGGGATGATTAGATAGTCTATAAATTTCTACTTGATCTTCACATTCTTTCAAAAGCGAAAAATGCAGTAGTATTATCCCCATCGTATTTGAAAAAAAAAATCCTTTATTATTTACTATCGTATTTATATATAGTTCTAAAGCACTGATATTTTTACAGGGTTATTTTTCTTGAAACGCAAAAACGTAAACAACGTAAAAAAGGAATAATTATAACTTTTTGGGGTATCAGAATTTATTTAAATGTTTTGCATTAATGAAGTAATTTCACTTAAACTATTCAAACATTTTCTCAAGCACAGTTTATTAGCACTATATATTCTCGCAATTACTTTTCGTAAATTTCAAAAGCATAATCAATTAAATACAATTCGTATTTCTTTAGGATTTTTATTGGTAAAAAATATATTGGGGGCTTATTATTTGTGTTATTGTTGTTATTACGGGCAAAACAGGAATATTGGAAATGTTCTAATCCTTGAAATATTATTGAACGTTACATCCGAAACTATATTAAGAAAAACCAAGTAAACTATTTCGCTTAAAATAATGGAAAAATTTTAAGATAGTTTTGTTACAGCTGTAAGGAAAAAAACGCGAAATAATTTTGGAAGCTTTTTGGGTGATTGCATTTTTCCTTTCATTAAATATTTTCTGCTGATAATTTTGTGGTTATTCCTTTTCTCTCACAATTTACAGTTTAAATGAAATAAAATTTAAAAACATTTTAGCTTTATAAATGTTTTAAAATAGTTCAATAAATATTTTTTTCTTTCTACTAAATAAATAATTCCCATTATCCCCATATAAGGTTGTATCCCTGGTAAAAAATTTGTAATTTATGAATTATTATACAGGTTCATCGAAAAAGAGTGCCAAGATTACAAATTTGTATTCACGAAATAAAGAAACACATAGGAACACAAATTTAGTATTAAAATAGTAAGAAAAATACAAAATTTTATATCCATTTGAATAAGGTTACGATATGTGTACCATTAGTCGCTCGAGAGACGACGTACAGACGATATTCAATCTCTCTCCATGTCTTGTGAAGCATTTATGGCGGTTAGAATTCGACGTTTTAAATGGCTGATATCAGAATTCCTTTCACTGTACACAATGTTCTTAATATATGCCTAGACAAAGGATTTCAGGGGCGTAAAATCGGGGCTTCGTGGAGGCCACGGAATTGGGCCATCTCGTCCAATCCATGAGTTGGGGAACTTTTGATTCAAGGCTGCACGCCATCTAGGGAGCGGAGGAAAAACTTACATTCTTTCACTACATTTCAACACAAGAATTATTTCCGTATGTTTAATAATTAATTTTTTATAAGGTTTCGAAATCCCGGTATTATTTTTCGATGATCTTGTATAATACATGAAACAGACACATAGCAAACCAATAACATATGAGCTAGATATAGAAAATAATCAGACGCGCTAGTCAGTGTCTTCGGTGTTCATAAAAAAAACTCTTTAAAATATTTTTAAATAGAGATTTAAACTTTCAAAATGAGTAGAGTAAAGTGCCCAATATCCATCACGTTACTTAAATTGATCTCCCGTTTCAGTTTCGTCGATATTGCTGCTGTTTTTTTTTTTTTTTTTTTTTTTTTTTTGCAAGATTTTAAAACATTTCTGTATTTTCCAGTCGACAACTGGCAATTATCTAACTCTTCTGCAGATTGCATCGGTATAGCAATTTTTTTATGTATGTTTTATACTTATTTTTACAAGAAATCCATCTTTTCTCGAAAGCTTTACTAAATTAGCATTTATTATATCTCACGATGCTTAGAAAAACATTAAAATATTGCCTCATCTGCAGATTTCATTATTGCTGAAATTTACATATACGTTTTATAATAATCTTCATTGAGCAACTCATCTTCTTGCTAGGAAAACATTAAAAATAATTTTATCTGCAGATATAATTGTCATAGCACATTTCGTATATAGTTATATACGAGCAGGAAGACCGAGCTATGCTCGGTCAAAATTAGCTTTGACCCCATGACCAAAATGACCCACTAATATAATTTTCTAGGACATGTGACCAAGCCCAATGATTTTTCGTGCCCGAAGCTCGTAGGATACAAAATTTAATCAAAACCGTTAGAGCCGTTAATTAGATAACATTAACTTGACTTGCATTGACCCAAAAATGACCCTCTAATCGAAAGTTCTGGAATATGGGACCCAGCCCAATAGTTTTCTCGTGCCCGAAAATAGTAGGATACAAATTTTAGTCAAAATCGTTTGAACCGTTTTTAGATACAATTAGCTTGCCCCTGACCCATGGTGACCCGAAATGACACACTAATCGAATTTTCTCGAACATCTGACCTAGCCCAATGCATTTCTGGTGCCCCAAAATCGTAGGATACAAAATTTCGTCAAAATCATTAGAGCCGTTTTTAAGATAAAATTTGCATATATAACCACACACACACACACACACAAGGTTTGTTCGTATTAGAATGTATGATTTATTTTCACTCACCATTTCTTCTTTTCTACGTAATGCTGGGAAAACAGTAAAAACTTGCCTTATCTGCAAATTTTATTGATACTTCTGCTCGGGGAGTTTGTGAAAAATATACCCTTAAAATATAAATGAAGTATTCACTAACCTTAGATTCTCAGTCGCGTAAATGAAATATGCCAATAATTCAAAGTTTATAAGCATTTTAAATCCCTGTTCCTAATTCTTTATATTAGAATTATACATAATCATTCACTACTTTGGAAGCAGGGTCAGAAAAACTACTTTTTAATTGTAGCGAACTACAACTACAACTACTTTATAGAAAATGTAGTTACCTACAACTACAACTACTTGTTTTAAAAAGTAGCGACTGCAAACTACTTTGCAAAATTAATTAATACTTCTCTACTTTCAAATTTTGTCAAGGGATTCAATTTAAATTCGAAACTGAAGACCAGAATTAAATAATACAGCGACCCTTTGTTATATTGCGTCTGCCGTTTACAATTAAATTAATTCGACACAACCGAGAGAATTAAAAATTAAGAAAGCGTTCGTACATGAAAATATTAGTTTATATACACACATTACACATTTCTTAGAAAAATTAAGAAAGATATTATAATCTGGAAAATTACGGAAAAACATCTATAAATGCAAACAATAAATAAATATGTAAATAAAGCAAATCCAAATAATAATAAAACCGGCGTTAAAACCTAAAGACCTAATAACGATTAAATAGACAAATGCTGCTAGCAAGAAAACAATTTTTTTGGTGGGTTAGTATTTGGTTTAGCAGCAAGTGTCAGTGGAAAAAATCTATGACTTCATACAATGCGTTTCTATAAACTGCAGCTAAGATTCGAAAATTGTTGAGCAGAACAAAATTTGCACAAAAGAAGCACGTTTGAACCGCGTGATTTGCAAGTTAGCACATTTTACTCCCTAAGTAGCGTTAAAAGTATCGTCGGTTCTCGCTAAAAACTACTGATTTTTTGTATTGTGCTACTCGCTACACTACATTGTTCAAAATGTAGCGCGTTACACTACAAACTACTGTAAAAAGTAGTGACTACAGTAGGTTTGCTACTTTTAGCGCGCTACTTCCGACCCCTGCTTGGACGTATGGCAATAAGTCTGGATTATAGTCCTGTATCGTGTTGGGTAACCAGATTTCTCCCGAATCCGACACTGTCCCCGAGTGAGGTTGGAGATACACTTTTTCGTTTCGTTACGGGTTGACATCTAATTGTTTGTTTTGGGTAGGATTGACTTTCATTGTTTCGAGTTCGAGTTGGTTTCGGGTAAGGTTTTAACTGTTGCTGGATGTGGTCGAGTTGATCCGAATTTTCAAAAGAAAGCCGAAGTATTTTTTCAGCTGAAAAATACATGTGGAATAAAACCTGCCTAATGAACACTCCACAATAGCGGACATCTTTATTTAGCAAACACATTTTCAATTCCTAACATTTACATATTTGTAAGCTTTTACCTCTGAATAAAAAGAAACCTCCAAATAGCGAACTGGTACTAGGATAGACTCCTGCGCTGGTGGGATTGTATCCGACCTGAAACGGAAAAATCCATTTCGAAGTAAATTCGTAACTTAACGCGAATCCGACAAAACAATTTTCGTCAATCGCTACCCTGCCAAAACCAAACACTTACATCCGAACCCGAAATAAAATTAAACTAAAAGTTTGCTTAAATATTATAAAATAAAACCCCCTTTTTTTAAAAAAATTACTAAACTAGTAGCAATAGATTAATGTTTTAGGAGTTCCATTTAATAATTTATATAAAATTGGAAAAAAATATATTTTAATAATTAAAAAGTATCGACTAATATATAAGAACGAGCAGGAAGACAGAGCTGTGCTCTGTCAAAATTAGCTTTGAGTTCATATATCATGACCCATGACCAAAATGATCCACTAATCAAATTTTCTCGACATTTGACCAAGCCCAATTGTTTTCTAGTGCGCTAAACCCGTAGGATATAAAATTTAGTCATAATAGTCTGAGGCATTCTTTAGATAAAACTAACTTAACCCAAAATTGACCCACTAATCGAATTTTCTCGAGCATGTGACCTAGCCCAATGATTTTCCCGTGCCCAAAATCCGTAGGATACAAAATTTAGTTCAAGTCCTCTGAGCCGTTTTTAAGATAAAAATAGCTTGACCCATAATGACCCATGATCAAAATGACCCATTAATCGAATTTTTTCGAACATATGATCTAGCCCAATAGTCTTCTCGTTCCCTAAAACTGTAGGATGCAAAATTTAGTCTAAATAGTCTGAGCCATTTTTTAGATAAAATTATCTTGACCCACAGTCACCCCAAAACGACCCACTAATCGAATTTTCTCGAACATGTGACCTAGCTCAATGATTTTCTCGTGCCCGAAACTCTTAGGATACAAAATTTAATCAAAATCGTTTGAGCCGTTTTTTAGATAAAATTAACTTGATTCGCGTTGACCCAAAAATTACCCACTAATCGAATTTTCTCGAACAAGTGACCTAGCCCAATGATTTTTCGTGCCCGAAGCTTGAAGAATACAAAATTTAATCAAAACCGTTAGAGCCGTTTTTTATATAACATTTACTTGACTTGCATTGACCCAAAAATGACCCACTAATCGAAAGTTCTGGAATATGTGACCCAGCCCAATAGTTTTTTCGTGCCCCAAAACGGTAGGATACAAAATTTCGTCAAAATCGATCGAGCCCTTTTTAAGATAAAATTTGCATATATAAATATATATATATAATCACACACACACACACACACAAGGTTTGCTCGTATTAGAATATATGATTTCTTTAAAATATTAATGATAGCAAAGGTTTTAAAAACTTAATCCATCTGAAACACAGTTCTGCTTAATTTCATTAATTCCTTTGGGAAAATCCCATCTTCCAGAGTTGCAAAAACACAAATTTGACTGCAAGAAATATCTATAGTGAAACGACTCACAGAAAAAAATGACAGTCACTCCTACCAGAATACAGAAAATTACGCACAACCTGAACCAATGAAGAGCTGCCCGCTATTCAGAAATTGTATTATATTTGAATATTAAAGAATATAAATATGTCCATTTTTCAATAAAACATATAAAATTGGTATTAGTAATATAAGTGTAGACAACTTTTCCTAATTGCATTAAAATATCAATAAATTTCCTTTCATTTAATGTTCGGGTTGAAGCATTTTGTGTTCTTGTTAAAATGTGTTGGGTTGTTTGGCGACAGAAATTATTTTGTCGGGTTCGGATCGGGTTGCGGTTCTATAGAATTTTTTCGTCGGGTTCTGTTCGGGTTGAGTCTCGACGGAAATTATGTTGCCGTGTTCGGATCGGTTTGCGGTTTGGTGGAGCTTTTTTTGTGTTCGGGATGATTTAAAATGGAATTTTTAGGTTCAGGTTCGAGTTGCATGTTAACGGAAATTATTTTGTCGTGCTCGGATCGGGTTGTGGTTTGATAAAAATTAATTAGTCCGGTTCGGGTCGCGCTTCAGTTTGACTTCAAACGGAATTTTCCGGTTCGGGTCGGGTTGCATGTCGACGGAAATTATTTTATCCTTTTCGGATCGGGTTACGGTTTGAGGATTTTTTTTGCTATGTTCGGGTTTCGGGTTGATTTCAAACAGAATTTTCAGGTTCGAGTAGGGTACAATACGATATTTGGTCAAACAGCTATCAAAATCAGGCTGATTGAGAAACAATTCGTCATTTTTCAATTAGACGAACGCTATCTAGGCTCTTTGCAATAAGCCTAAAAATATTACGCTGATTGAGAAATAAATGGCCTTATTCCAATTAGCCTAACACGCTCTCTAGGATATATGCAGAGCATGAAAATCATCAGGGTAATAGGAGAAATGTAGATGTTTCTCCAATTAGCTCGACTGTTTCCAAAGAACCGGATTTCGCAATTAGCCTACGACATATATATTCTGAGATAACTTCAGTTGAAATTATGTTGACAGCCCAATATCTCATTCCAACAAAGAAAACAGACGACCCATCATGGGCTGTAGTTCTTAAAATTCAACTTTTTTATTCATAGAAAAACTCCCTTCAATGCAACGAAAACTTTGTGAAAATGTTGATTATGCAACAAGTATTAGTTTTCAGTGGCAGGGGTGCCAACTGCAATTATGAATAAGTACTATTATTCCTCCACAAAATAACAAAAATGGAAGAATCACAGAATATTTTAGTAGATTTTTCATGCGACCTTGTTTGTTATTTATTGAAGAATACATGATATGGCAAGTCGTGTTACAATGACCGGAATAATAAGTAGCTTTGCAAGGCTTACGTTACTCTAACCGATAATCAGCATAACATTAGGTTTTTGTAGCAAACATTCCGGTCAGAACATTATAAGTGTAACATAAATTAATTTTAATATTAATATTAATGCTGTTAATTTATCATGTTTGTTTGTCAAAGATTTTCGAACAATATGAAAATGTTTACTTGGGAATTGATAGCATCCGAAAAACCTATATTCCAGGTTCAAAAAACTTATTAATACACTATAAAAACTACTCTGGAAGTTTCCAATAATTAGTGGTGGCAAAAGACACTTTGATTGTATAAATGTATTCTCGAAAATGCATTAATTTTTGAGGTTTCTAAAGATAAAGAACGTTTTTCGGAAACGTGAGTAACTCGGAAGAGGTATTGTATACTCTTCTTCGTGGTTATAATATATTTTCCTAGAATAGGAAACATCTGTCTTTTTAACAGTGTAGTAACTGATAAATATTCCATTTATATTTAATATTTATCTTTCGCAGAAAGAAAAATAAGTCTATTACCAATTGCAAAGTTCATTATGTATTAATGAAATGTTTTTATAATCAGTTACACTTCGTTACTCATTTATTCATTTTATTTCGATAAGAACGGCTGTAACTTTATAACTTTTCTTTCCTCTTACTTATTGATTATATTGCACTTATAGTTTAGTAACTTTAAGATATAAAAAGTAAATACATGTGATTTTGAAAATAAAGTCCAGGAAAAGCAAAACAAATTATTTTATGAAAAAGAATGAATTTCCGCAGTGCATTTGTTTTGAATTTAAAAGACTCTTAAAAAAAGCACATTGCCTTAACTATTTACAGTTACGATAATGAAAGAAATAATTAGAAACTGAATTATATACCAGAATAATTAAAAACTCTTTATGTTCCAGCTTCTATTTTCAATTCAGATAAAACTCTTTCTAAAAATAAGGGAAAAAATGTTAATTCTAGAAAGAAGAAAAAAAAGGCAATTAAAATGCACTGTTCAGTTCAAATTTGTTTTATTTTTTTAACACAGTTTTACAGCTCTTAAACTCCAGTATTAAAAAACTGACCATCATTAACATATATTAGCATACCATTAGAAAATGCATTACAGTTATTTCCTCTTTCTTTTCAAGCCCTCAATTTAAATTAAAATTTGAAGAGCTGATTAGAATTAAATCATAAAAGAAAAACTCTGAATAATAAAAAAATGATTAAATGGAACAAAAAATTCGATAAAAATTGTTCATAATTGATTTCCTTATGTTGCGCATGTTCACTCGCATCAATATATATTTGTTTGGTTTAAAAAAATTTGGTTAAAAAAAACAATCACAACAGGAAATACCGCATAATATTTATCCAGAACCAAAAAATATGTATCAGTAATGAATTCTGAAAAACTTTTCCAATACTATCAGAATATTATTAAGCACTTTACTTCTTTCATGCACTGAAATAAGAAATCTAAAAAAGCCATTTAAAAAACGTGCAATTCTCTAAACTTCCATTTAAAGCAATTGCTGTCCATGTCCCGTAATGTGTACGAAGTAATTCGTGCAGCCCTGTACATGATCTATAGCATTTATATACCTGCATAATAAACTAAACAAGTTTACTTTATAAGTTTAGAAATGCATCCCACAGCAGAAAATTTACTTCCACCAATTATCAATCAAAGTCTTTTAACTGAATTTTTTTATGCATCTCTGCAAATAAACGATAAATGCTACGCACTCCATTAATCTAGAAAAAATATTGTAGTGTACCTTTTTTATCGTTGTTTATTTTTTTATGTTTGAAGTATCATAACAACGTTAAAATACACTGCATACGAATTTTACGACTAGATCATAGTGTAATAGAAATCTTGTGGGCGTCCCTGTAAACGAACTGTATATGCTACTTATTTCATACTCATGAGAAAGGATTCTAAAGTCTACCTCAGTATTGCATATTAAAACCATTATGTTTTAAACACCGTAACATCAATATAATACACCGTAAACTATTTTTCTCATTAGACCATAATGTAACTGAAAACTTTTTTGTGCCAATGTACACGAAAGAGAATGGTTCCGTATTTAGTTTTTAATACCGAACATTCTATATGAAACCTCAATAACATATTAAAAATACGTTTCAATATGTGTTTACTTATGAGAGTTAGTACAGTCATACATACAGACGAACCAAATCCATAAACACTTTTCAATTATGTTGGAAAGTGTTAATAAAAATCAAGCAAAAAATCTGTTATACAGCAAATATTGCTCAGACGGGTATTTCTGAATATGTATCAGTATGTGACAAAATGCTTTATGTGAAACGTTTGCATTTGCAGTACGTTATTTACTAAGTAATTTAAAAGGTAATTTCGCAAAAAAATCTA
Organism: Maratus michaelseni; assembly: GCA_963931845.1. NCBI lineage: Eukaryota > Metazoa > Arthropoda > Arachnida > Araneae > Salticidae > Maratus > Maratus michaelseni. Next base: position 258,589,017 of record OZ007589.1, on the reverse strand, counting down.
ATGGAAAAAAATTCTGTAAAGAAAAAAGCCAAAACATAAGCGATTTATTAAAATATATTTGTTAATATGAATAATATTTCATTTTCCTCTAGGGAATTTTAATTTCTTTTTTCGATCGTTTTGCTTCTTAAATCTCTAACTCATCTAACTTTATGAAGTGCGACAATCTACACATATGTAACGATCCAGTGAAAAATTGCAAAACCGTTTATTTGCCTCGTAAATAAAGACGTACGCGTTGAATTATAAAGCAATTTCGATAAAATGTCGCAATTTGTCATCATGGAGTGCTTGAATTGATTTTCTAACTGTTTTGGTAATGAGGTTATTTTAAGAAAAAAATTTTAAAAAGATAATTTTAAACAATTTATAATAAAGATAATTTAAACTAGACCGCGTACAGAGTTTTATTTTAAAAGTTAACGCAAATAAATTTTAAAAAAAGAAAGAAAAATCATGCGTCAATCATAGATTATGAAATTCTTTCCAACACATTCGGATTTCTGTGAAAAATCTTTCCCGCTTATCAAGAGGACAAATGATACATATAAAATAATAATAATAATAATAATAATAAAGTAATTTGCAAATGCATAACACATTTTAAACTCAATTTCAGCAATTACTGGAAAAAAATTGTGTGAAGTGATGTATATAAATTTCAATATGCTTGAAAAAGATATAAAGAAAATATAAATTTCAATATGCTTGAAAGAGATATAAAGAAAATATAAATTTCAATATGCTTGAAATCTTTAAATACACTACAGACGTTTTTCTCTATAGACCATAGTGTAATGTAGTCCTTTTTAGTGTTTCTGTAAATGAACTATAAATGCTACATACTTCGTTTTCAATACAGAATAAACTATAGTAAACCTCAATAACATATCTCAATTACATGCCAATACGAGTATATTTACGTGAGTGAGAGAACAGCCCGACAACCTGACAAATTGAATTAGTAAATACTTTTCAAATATGATGGAAAATATTAAAAAGAAAATTCGATTCTCTAATTAATATTTGACGCAAATTAATTCTCACTATATTTTTAAGCATTTCAGGGCTAATTAATTATTTTGCTGAAATGTTAAAAACTCATCAGAATTTACGAACAATTCCAATAGAAAAATATTAAGTGCAATTTAAATTTTTGTTTTCATGAAAAAAAATGTATTTTTAAAATCTGGTACAAGTGTTAATTAAAATTAAGTAATTTAGATAATAATGACTGCGCTTCAAATGATCATTAATGCATTTGGTATAAATAGCATTTTTAAATCTTTAGAAATATTTATTTCGAAGACACACAGACTAAAGCATAAAATGAATATGGTACAAAAAATCTTATGTCAATCTATTATTATTAACTATTGTGAAAATATTGTTTAAAATAACAAAAATCCCACATCTTTGCGTCAGATTCAAAGGGTTATATAAAACTACCATCAATTGAGAAATTTGTTTATATATTTCTTAATTTGTATGTTTTAAATCACCTCATAGAAAAAACCCTCTTTTGAGTCTAAAATAAAATATAATTTGTTGAGCAGTGTTATAAGAGTAATTTTAATAATAATAAAAAAAAAAACGGTGTCGATTTGAAAAACTTTCGAACGTTTTAATGAAGAAGTATGTTAGAAAATTACTGATATACAATCAAAACGTGCCAAAAATTATATCATATTCATCATATTCTTAGCCTACATTTCTCGCAGATCATATTTCTAATAAAAATATTCATGTTTATAAAAAACAAACAAACAAACAAATGAAGCTGCATATTTTAAAAAGTATTGAATGTACAGAAACATATGATGCATTATATAATTATACTTATACCACAGTTTTACACCACTATGATAATATGACTATCTATATATATAAAAGCCGTTCTTGTCTATATATATAAAAGCCGTTCTTGGTATGTATGTTCCTTATACAAATCTACAGTTTTTGTCCGATTGGAACGAAACTTGGTGTACATATACTTTAGAACATGAGTAAAATTACTGTCAACTTTAAAAATTTCTCAGACCATTCTTTACCACTTTTTTCAAACATTTCCCATAGTTTATCATTACAGAAATCCATTTTTTCCCCTCAATTTCTAATTCAATTTCTTTCCCGTTGCCATTCAAAGGAACTGCGTATGGACAATATTTTTATAAACCAATTTCAGATTAACTCGCTATAATTTGAAATCTGAAAGTGACGTCAATTTTGTCAGTTGAGATTTTTTTCGCATATTACAAAGATTACTATAAGTGCTTTAAACGACATAGTACATATATTTAAAAGTGTTTGGAGAAAAATAAATAACTTACCTCCTAATTTTACAAAGGCAAATTGTTTCCACTGGTTTGTTAATATTAAAGTAAATTTTCTAAGAAATAAAAACATTTTTTGCGCATTCAAACTTCATGATTAAATTTATTCAACATAATCAAAAATCGTCTGTCAAATATTGACATTTAGCAATCATTACATCGTAACTTTTTTCAGCTTGAGCCTCAACCAAGGAGGCATATTTAAATTCCTTCGATGTAGGTGGACAGTAGATGTCCTATTAATAAAAATTGAATTTAAAGAAAACTATACGGTATTTCCCATTATTTTTTCTTCAAAAATGGGTGTTAAAACAAATGGGATTAAAAGTAAAATGGTTTATCGGGGGAAACAAATTTAAAAGCATTTTTTTAAATATAAAACATTTATTTTAATTAAAAAAAATAATATATTTTTTATACGATCGACAACGTGACGACATTTTCATTTCACCAGCTTCGAAATTATTATCCAATTCGTAAGAGAACACTATATTTTTGAAAAATAACGTTTTGCATCAAAAATTACATAATTTCAAAACGTAATTTAGAAAATTCTGTTTAAATTACATTGTAAGTATAATTTCGGAGTTAAATTTAGTATTTAAGAATATTGTTTAAAATTTTTCAATGAGTACAGTAGTATTGGATTTCTTTAATCGCTTTCATGTTTTAAATACGAATGAGCATGTGACGTCACGCACTCAAGTAAAGTCGTTTTTCTCAATTAACCCTTTCACGCTCAAGGGAAATATTTTTCCCTTCTACAAAAATGTTGAAATAAATGATTGCCACCGGAAATTATGAAAAAAATTATTTGTATATAAGAAAAAAGCGATATTTCACATTCATAATAAATGGAAAACATTTCTATTAAAATTCTGCTGTCATTGTTGAATTTCGTAATTAAAATTTTGTGGTAAAATTTTGTGGTTTCATAGGGAAACCAATGTCCGTTAAAGGGTTATAGCGTATCACAGAGACATGGTGATATTGTCTTATTTTACACCCACAATATCTAAAATATTGTGTTGTATTGGCATATTTAGTCTTGGATATCTTATGGTCCTGTAAGGGTTAACTGCAGCCGAAAAGTAACAATTCTTGCGGAGTTAGTAATTCATAATTTATTGTTTCCTACACATAATATAATGTATTTTAACTATTTGAAAATTACGAGAAGCTTGGCGAAACTTCAAGCAATTTAGCTCAACGTTTTCTCTACGTTAAGTTGACAAACGTGCACATTATATATAAATATAAATGCATATTTGTACATGATTCATGAAGTGAAAGAATCTGTTTTAACTAGACACGTATCGGTTCAGAGAAAAATCTACCCCGGTGAAAGTGTCATCATATTTTAAATCATGTACCGGTTTTCATTCACAAAATATTAGTATTTTATAATAATTACACAAAGTAGCATAATTTCCACAGAATGTATTGGTCGCCAAAGTATAAGTTTAACATCCTTTTACCGTACAATTTTTCAGAATATTAAATCACTTTAAAATAACTTTAAAATCCATAAGACATCAGTAAATTGAGATACACTTTTCAAACGAATAACATTGAGAGTACATTTATTTTATTCGATCGCATAAAAATTGAATGTGCTATGTTTAGAAATAAATGTCCTCAACTTTATAAAGATCAAACAAGTTAATCTTTCGTAATTGGATTGGACAGAGATTTAAAAATATACATGCTTTAAAATTACTTTAAAATCCATAAAAAATCAGTAAATTGAGATAAACTTTTCAAACTACATTTGAAAGTGCATTTATTTGGAATTGATAGTTTAAAAAATTAAATTATGCGATATTTAGTAGTTACAAATATGCAGTACAAGCAAAATTTAATGGTTAGGTTGGTGCTACCGTCCATATGATGGCGATATTACTCACGGATATGTTTTTGTTTTATAATATAGACAGATGCCATATGAAAGTGAATTTTGCAAAGTGTTACGACATTTGGTAATTTTTTTTATCAATGTCAGGAAAATCGTGTATTTTTATATTGTATGTGCAAAAAAAAAAAAAAAAAAAACGTGCATTCTCATTTATAAAGTTGAGAAATTTTACTATGGCTGAGTTAAAGTAACGCTATTTTTTCTAATTGTTTTTTTTATCGATTTAGGGTTGAGTATGCACAAATCATATTGCCGTCATTGTCATTGTCATTGTCGTATTATTGTATTTTAATTTATGTTAACCCGGGCAAAGCCGGGTGGTTCTGCTAGTTAATAATAAATACTATCCCGCACATGTAAATGAAAATAATAAAATTTTCGTTACTTCATATAAAATTGCCAGGAGAAATTTGCATAATCATTAAAGTCATAAGGAGAGTGAATAAACAAAAATGTAGTTTTTATTTTCTAAAATTTTTTTTATTTAAATCGGATATTAAAATTGTGGTATTATTATAATATAGAATATTACATTAATTAAACAGCATCTGCCTGTGTCTGTGTTTCCAAAATAAAAAGAGATAATTTGAAATAAATTTCCTCCAAAAAAGTAATTTTAAATTAACGTTATGTATCGTCTCCGATTCATTAAATATGTTCTTTATGGTGATAACTAAAGATAATTTTCATAATATCAATGATTTTAGACAGTGGCAAAAATGCTGAACCTTAATGATACAGAAATATTTATTTATGTTAATGAAAGGTAATATAATGAGAAATCTATTAACTCCTTTTTCTTGATAATATATTTAAATGAGTTCGAAAGTGACTTGAAATGAACTATTTGTAGATGAAAAAAAAAAGAATAATTTAAATTGCCTTAGAAGAAAATTACGATACATAATGATTAAGTAATGTCATAAGTGATGCATAATGATTAAGTTGGTCATTTATAACTTATCATTGTTTTTGAAAATACACTCAGAAAAAGGAATTGATTAAAACTACAAAGCATTTTTGTTGAGTACATTTTGGTTATTTTAGCAAAATTGGAGTAAAATTGAACCATTTTACTTCAATTAACAAAGCATTTTTGCTGACGATACATTTTTTTTTTTTTTTTTTTTTTTTGGAATTGAAAAAACAAGTGGTTTTCAACAAAACATTTTTTTTTGTTGATTCAAACAAAATTTCCATTGACCTATATTTAAACAAATTTTTTGTTTAAATATGGGTCAATAAAAATTTTGTTTGAATCAACAAAAAAAAAAAATTGTATCGTCAGCAAAAATGTTTTGTTAATTGAAGTAAAATGGTTCAATTTTACTCCAATTTTGCTAAAACAACAAAATGTACTCCAAAAATATTTTTTGTAGTTTTAATCAGTTTCCTTTTCTGAGTGTACTTATGAGCTCAGATCACAAATGTTTGTTTGTTTTCGGGTCTGATGATTTGAAACCCCACAATCTTTGAAAGAAAAACTGCAAGGATTTATATTAAGGGTGTACATTGTTGAATGTCTTTTGGAGGATTCCAGTCACATTTTAAGCACTTGAAATTATCCTTCTTTTTAAACTGGGATAATGCTGGTGAATTTTTCCGAAACATTTATATAGTTCAAAGAGACAATGTTTAATTGAGCGAACAGTTTGTTGGCGGTTTGGAAAGTTTAAAAACAAGAAATTTTAATGTAGAAATTTAGGTTCAGTTTGTATGGCCATGACATATGATAAAGGTAAGAAAATTAAATAAAACAATACCTAAAACTAGCCATTTATATTCTTGTTTTCAAAAAATACTTATCAGTTTAGATCATAAATATTTGGTAGTTTTTGGGTAGGATCAAAATGTGCTAAAGAGTTAAAAATTGAGCGAAAATGATAACTAAAAGCAGCTTGTGCTCGGCGGAAGATCTATTTTAAATATAATATTGAGATTATATATAGGGAAAAGTAGGATAAAATCGTATGGTCAGTATGTCTCAGTTTTGACTCGATTTAAGCATCCCTCTAACGGGTATATGTTAACATACTTAGCTTTACCCCAGAAGTTAAAGCGGCCATTACAATATATCCCTACTGTCATTTATGTAGTTTCTGCTATTAAAAGTTTATATTATAATTTTTTCTATTTTCAGTTTTTTAAAAATATGAACACATTTGAAGTTGCTGGAAATATTTCTATTATTACACGTAGCTTATTAATTAAGGATTTATTTTTCATAATGAAACTGTTTTTAGCATTTAAAATTGGTGGCATATTTATTGATTTGCTTTCCTATCCACATTCTCTTGGGATAAAAACGGATCTCCTATGTGTGTTAAAAAATGGTATCGGAAAGCAATAACTCAAGATCCTTTAAATGATGTTTGAAGAAAAGACTGTCAAAACTACGTGGATATGACTGGTTAAGATTTTTATAAAGATGATAAAGGGAGAATTTCTTTCCTGCAATTTCTCAAATTGTTACGAAAGTCATTATCCTTGTGTCTTTAAATATTTGAAATCATTAAATTTATAATTGGAAAATTATCAGTTAAGTTCCTTAGTTAACGTCGCAAGCATATATATATGTATATTTCCTTTTTAAAAGAAGTCAAACTTTTTCATTTCCTGTAAGATTAACCCATGCGGTTTTACCTTACTGATGGGATAAGAGTGCATTTATATGCTAAGAAAGACGTAAACCTTTAGACTAGCCGTTATTTTCCAAATGTCCTGTGGTCATCAACAAAAGAAAGGGGAATCTTAACCAAAGAAGCAGGGGTTATAAACGAGTCAGCGATGTCCCCTGCTTACCTCTGACCTTTATACAAGCTATATAAGTCACAAAACACGAAGAAGACCATCGTACTACATGAATAAAAAGAAAAGTGCCCAGTTAAACTGATGGCATTGAGCTCACAGGCTATTCACATTAATTGTATATTATACTCTTATTTCAAAGAATAATGCCCTCGAAAATAAAGAAATCGATAATAAATTAAGGAGGGGATTAACCCCCCTGTTCCCCTTTTTATACTTAACCAGTGAACCCCCAAAACTAACCAGGGAAGTGCCTTATCACAATGGACCTATATACAAAATTTGAAGCAAATCAGATAATTCTGCATGAAAAACCAATTTATCTAACTTAAGGGGTGATGAGCCCCCATTCTCCCCTTTATAGTTAACAAATGAACCAAACTAATCAGGGAAGAGCCTTATTACAATGAACTTATATACAAAATTTGAAGCAAATAGGATGATTCTGCATAAAAAACCCATTTTTCTAAATTAAGGGGAGAATTAGTCCCTTGTTTCCCACTTTATACTTAACCAATGAAACCCCAAAACTAATCAGGGAAGCGCCTTATCACAATGAACCTATAAACAAAATTTTTAACAAAACGGATATCTCTATCAAGAGTTATCGCGTTACGTACATACATACATACATACAGAACGGGCGGGCACATTAGCTTTCAGGTTTAGATAGCCTGTGAGCTAAAAAGAGCGAATTACTGCAAGAAAGAGCAAGATGTGTTATGGTACAACCTTAAGACCGGATGATTTGAATTTTTATAAATAATCATTTATTGTTAAAAATCTGGTGAACTAATCATACATTTAAAATGATATTATAGTATAAGGATAATTGCAGAGTATCGCCAAAATTTCATTCAATTCTGTTGGAAATTCTGGCTTTAAGTAAGAAGTAATAACAAGGTATGCGGTTTTACCCTATTTTTTCTTTTCCATATATTAACATAGGGAAAGATTTCAGATTTTTCTCAGTTACCATTAAGTTCAAAGGTTTGATTTAGGTTTTAGTTTGTGAGGCAGTACGTTAAAAAATATTTCATAGAAATATCTTTCTTTTGAAAAATAAAAAAAATCTTCAAAAATCAAAACTTGCCTGATCAAAAATTATGCTGTTACCTAAATAGTGGATTTTGTTTTATTTTCTATCTATCAGACTTCATTTTTATGCTACAATCATATTTTAGAATTTACTAATTATCATTGTCACGCAAGCAAATTAACTTCCATTTTATATAGAAATTTAAGTTAAATTATGGCAATAAATGTCTCAAAAATATAAAAAATTAATTGGATTTCAAGTTTACTTTTACACACTTTTTATTATCATAACTTGCTTAATTTTTGTAAAAAAGGAATTTTTCAATTGATTTTTCAGTCAGTGCTTGACGTGCTAGAGTTCTGAAATTATATACTGATGCGTGTTCTCAATAACTATACAATATTTTAATATTCTCAGAAGTTTCTTATAAGTTAAAATGTAATTTTTATTAAATTTTGATTATATGTTGAAAAAACAATCTCTTTGATAGTCCTGAATAGTCTGAAAAGCATAAAAGGATTAAAGATAATTCTGCCCGTAGAACGTCAGGCTTTTCATCTAACTGGCTGCGTCTCAAATCCCTGGTTTCGGGCGGAAACTTGATTATGGATTGATCTATACACTTTAAGGCTTTTATTCCCACAGAAACAGTAAAACAACGCGTTCAATGTCTCTTTCCTTTTGTTTTTATTATGTGAATAATGAATATGGTAGCATTCCTTTTTTAGTGCACTACAAATCAAGAAATAAAATAAATAAACAATTAAACTTAAAATTTTAGTGCGAAAGTCACCTTGAAGAAATAATTAAAAATTCTCAAAAAGAAGTACAAGTGAAAAAATATACTCATTTGCTCACAGGTGCTAAAAATCCATTAAAAGCTGTCCAGAGACCATACCAATCCAAAGGGGTACGGAAGATAAAAGGGGGCAGAAAAGGGCATTTTATTTCAATAAAAAATGCTTTTATCTATTTTCTATGAATTCTGTCCAAATTCCATGGATTTTATATTCAAACTGTTTCATTTCTAGAAATTATCTGAAGAGATTCTCTTATAACAGCTTCTTGGAAATTATTTGTACGGAAAATAATTTTGGATTTATTAAATTCTACTTTTAGTAGGGGATTTGGCTCCCTGCTCGCTAACGCTATTCAACCCTTGTTAATTGCAACGCAATTCATATTGGGACAGCTACGCGACCCCAGCTGGCTTCGCTCGCTCACCACTATTGGCATAAACTTTAGCCAGAATGAGTACTATCATAAATCATTTTTACATATGAAATTGACAATTTTGTTTTATGTATAAATAAGTAATTGAGAACTTCGTTGAAAATACAATTAAAAATGCATTTAGTTCATAATCCCAATGGGCATAACACATTTTAACATTATATATATAAAAAAAAAAAAAACTTGGAAAAACATTTAATTAAAAACTTATTGCGCCTATAATTTTGTACAGCTCGGCTTAAATTAATTTCGAAAAACACTACGTGATAGTAAGATAGTTCAATATGAATCAACAATCATTCTCTAAAGTTCGTTCGACGTGAAAAATACCATTTCTCTCAAACTTAAACACGTTTCTGCTGTGTTGATAAAAAAGCTGATTTGTTGAATGCATCAAGTAACCGTAAAACGAACCAATGGCATGCATCGCCAAAAACAGCTACATTGGTGGAAAGACCATACTGTGTTTAAACACAGTTCCTGCTCTGAATTTTGATTTGCTGAATGAATCATGCGGCCGTAAAATGAACCACTCAGAATCGTCATTGTAGAAACTACGGTTGTTGCCAACCGGCAAGCTACACATTCACCCTTATTTTCATGCCACTTAAGAGAAATATATATATATATAGATAGGCTGAATTTAAGCTAATCTCGCTAACGCTTCACGGGAACGATTCAATTTGATGTCTACTTCATGTTCCTTTAGTTTATCCCGAAATTTCTTCATTTTCATTCCTATATAAAGGAATTTTATATTGTCCTTTCTAAAATGTATTATGTATACTCCTGATCTATTGATAGCTTGAACTGGATCTATTGATAGCTTGAACTGGATCTATTTTCACATTTAACAGATCTTTTAATTTTGAGGGAGGCACTGCGATTAACTTTATACTATATTTAAAGAGGGTATGTCTCATAGTTTAAAAAAGTATTGGAATGTAATCAACTTTACAAAATTTAAATTTCTTATACAGAGTTGTTCTTTGCTTTCATAAACTTTCACTTTAAATCCGTCTATGATTTTTTCAATAAAACGGGTTGGAATTGAATTCTCTATTGGTATCCAAAAAAGCTAATTTTTGATCTTGTTCTGTTTCAAGTGCAAAATTAATTACCAGTTAATTGATGTCCAGTTAATCAGAATCTTCACTAAACAGTGTCTAGATCGCATATTTTTTATAAAGCTTAACATATCAAATACCACTGTCCTTTTTGGTTGCAGTTCTCCCAAAGCTACAAATTGGCACCCTTCAATTATTATGTAAAAAGACTGTCTGAAGTTTGCACAAGCCATCTACTAAAATATGAATTAGATATAATCAGAAATGTAGCAAGGGAAAATAACAATATTTACTTATCCAAGAAGATGGCCGAGTGTGTCAGTTGAAAACGTCTGGAGATTGTGGTTTTGCACATTTTTATGGATTTTTAGCAGTTGTAAGCAAATGAGTACATTTTTGATATGTAATTCTGTTTGAGAATTTTATTAAAATATAAAAAAATTCTTAAATCTGTTTAATGTACTAAAAAGTAGAGAAAAACATTTTTTTTTTCATAAAAAATATTGAGGTCCAATCAATAATCGTAAAAAAGTAAGGTGGTGCTAGAAGTACTCGGAGGAAATTAGATTTCTAACCACATTCATAATATTGTTTAAGCAGTTGACCTGTGTGAGAATTTCGCTCTACAGTCTTTAAAATTATTTTCTGATAAATGTTTGCATTAATTTATAATTAACTGCAATATTTAATCAAAGTATTTTAACGATATGTGAGCGTATTCTGTCCAAAGTCTTTTCAAAAACCTTTCGTATGATACCTCATTCACAGTCGCCCGTTTCGCATGTGAATAGAAAAACAAAAGTTTACATCGGAATAGCATATATGATTTTTAAAGAAAATTTAAGAACTTTTTCATTACAATACTCATTGTATCTTAATTTCGATATTTACGACTTTTGTTTTAACTTCGAAATTTCTGGCAAAAAAAAAAAACATTTTCTAATCTTTGTACACAATAAAAAGCGTGTTTTAAAATTAAAAAAAAAAAAAAAAAAAAAAAAAAAAAAAAAAAAAAAAAAAGATTAAATACAACTAACTATGTATCTCGTATTGATCTAATTACCTAAAACAATCAAAGATTTTATAACCACCCGTATTAGAAAAAAGTACTATTATTTTATTTCGAGTTTCTGCTCCTAAAAGTTCCAAAAATAAATTTATCAATTCAATCTCTTGGTAAAAATCTTAAAATATTGCCTGAATATTTGTAGCTTGTATCGTATGTCTTTTTAAATTTGGTTTTAACATTAAAACTATTTATTCACTGAAAATAGAATTCAGACAATGAATGAAATGTTTTACTTGTAAAAATACGTACGTAAAAAATATCTTTTAACTAAAACATGCATAGAAGATTTCAAGATTAAAAGATTTTTACTTTTTCATTAAAAAAACATAAACATATATTGGGTCAATCCCCATTTGAATTATTATAATCATGCCGGGAAAGAAAACTGACTTTTGATAAAATACACTGCTTTACTCATTTACATGAAAGCACTTTTATGACAATCAATTAAAATCAAGAGTATACTGAGGAAATTAAAATTTTAAACATTAACAAAGCTCTTTTTCAAAAAGATCTCTAAAATAAAAAAAATATTAAATATCAAATAAATGCCAAGAATTCATTATTTAAAAAAAATTCTGCTTTTAGCTATTCAAAATTTATTACGATTAAAAGATTTGAAAATGAATAGATTTTGTATTGTGCCTTGAGGCCATAAGCAAGTTAAGTTTTAAGATCATTGATCAAAATTGTTTTCCACTCTGAATCTATTATAACAGTGATATTTTGATTTACTTATTTTTCTGAAATTTTGCAGTATGTATTTAAAATAAAGTATAATTGAAAGAGTATTTAAAATTGATTGCTTTATTCATTTCAATAGAAACCTTTTAACAATATTATTCAAAAATTGTTACCTTCCAATGCACTGTAGGGAACATTCTTAAGTCAATATTAAACCAGCTTAATAAAAGAAAAATTAAAAGATCTTCAATAGTAGCCTTAATAAATTTCCATTTCATGACCACTTTAAAGATTTTATAATTTATATTTTATTTATATTTTCCCAATAGCGACGTCTTTTCTAATACTTTGTACTTCTATTAAAGGGGATAGGGAGCACAGTCAACTCTCAATGGAACACTCTATCCTTAACAAAAAATGTTTTCGTTGTTTATAATGAAAATATTTACAAGTTATAGTTAATTTTATTGACTACTATTTCAATAATGCTTCTGCATAATACATAAATATTGCTGTAAATATTATTAAGCAGAAATGAAAATAATAAGTTATCTGTTTCAGGAAAGTCATTTAGTACCATTTGCACTTCATATAGGTAAGGCCACGCGTGACTTGTGAAATATGCTGTGATAATTCCGAAGAATTTTTGGTAATAAAACATTTTATTAATTAAATCTGCATTCGCATAACAAACAATATTTAAAAAAAAAATTACGTATATTGAAACAGAAAAAAATTCTCTTACTACTATGTACTATTTATTCATTCTAATACTATAATGATAAATATTTTCAAACAAAATTTTTGTTTGATAAATTAACAGTAATTTAATGATTAGAATGGAAAAAGTTTGAAGCAATCTAAATTTTGAAGGCTATAATTGAGAAATAAACGGAGAAAAACAAAACATCTCAGCATAAATGAGAAAATTATGTTATGAACCTCGTAAATTTATAATATTTTAATCAGTGCTTTCAGTAATAATATAATAAGAATGAATTCGTAAATGTGGGCATTCGGAAATTCTTCTAAAATTATCTAAATGTTACACGATAGAAAAATAATTATCAGCGAGCTTCTTTATGAGGCATTTTAGCAAACATAGAAGCAGGAAAATTGCTGGAGAAATAGCGATCAAATGAAGTCCAGTGAGCAGCTACCAGGGAGTATTTTGTTACGATAGCGTGTTACAGGAGCCTAAATAACAATTAAAATGTGTGAGTCATTAGATATCAGCCAACAAGAAACACATCCGATAACAATTTATTTTATTTTTCTAAAGACAGATTAGTGAAATTTTTCATTTGTGAGATTCTAATTTTATCAAAATAGATAATATTAAAATCTCTGAAGACCGGAGAAAACAGACTTATATATATAAAGAATAAAATAAATTGATTAAAACTATATAAAACACATTAAAAATACAATATAAAATAAAGATATTTCGTAACACAACGTATCACCTAACCAGTTCAATCCTCTATCATCAATCGACACAGAAAAACATAGAAAAATAGCCATAAATAGTTATAAAACAAGTTAAGCATTCAATAAAACTGTATATTCTCTCGGTATAACACATGATTCATTCAGTGTGAGCTTTTCCAGGCTAGTGAATCATTAAAAATACATTTTAAAGACTTACAATGTTTTCATGAAAATAAATAAATAAATAAAATCTCTTCCAACTATGATTGACAACTGTATAAGAATTCCAAGTCAAAATACAGGTTTTTTTGAGAGTCAATTATTTTCTCCCATTCTTTCAGTGATGCCAAGCATGTAAAAGAAATTATATTTATTAATTTTCATATTATGATATATAATGAAATATTCATATGATATTTTTCTTATGCAGGTAGTAATGCCTCATATGGTCTTACAGGGTACACAGAAGTCACAGGCATGCCTGTGGCATAAATATAAAATTATAAGTTACAATTATAACGGTACGAAGTCTTCAAAATTTTAGAAAGAAGAGTTTCTTTCATGAAGTGTGCCTACACCTTTGCGCTAAATCACTTCTGGCACAATTAAAAACAAAATTAGAGGACTTCACATATAATCTATTTGATATCCTAAGCAGAATTAATAGTGAGCTGAATCACAAACCAATCTAAAATAAACTGGTTATCAGGGATTTGAAAAAGAAAGACATGTTAAAATATACACACACACTTGAGCTGTGCAAATGGTGATTAATGCAGCAGGAACGTTTGTCTGTCTTTAAATATTATTAATCAAGAAACTATAAATGCAAATTTTGTCTTTGAGTAATAAATAAGCAAAAATATCATTTCAGATTTGTCATTTACCGGAAAACATACAGTACTGAAAAATATTGCGAAGCAAATATTCTTTTTCTTCTTCAGATACGCATTGAATCAGATTTTAAAGATGCGATTTATTTTCAGTAGGATAAGACATACAGCAGATATATAAACTAAAAACCCTAAACTAAACCGATGATAGATAAACTATGAACCGTAGCTGCTTGAACCGTGCATTCTTTCACAAGCAAAAAATGCAATAGTATTATCCCCATCGTTGATAAAGAAAAATTCTTTATTATTTACTATCTTATTCATAATATAGTTTTAACACACCGATATTTTGAAAGGTGTTACTTTTAGTGAAAAAGTTGTACCTTACATAAAGTAAAAAAAAGAATCATTATAACCTTTTGGGTAACAGATGTTATTTATACGTTTTGGAGTCATGGAATAATTTCAACTATTCAAACATTTTCTCAAACACAGCTTATTAGGACAATATATTCGCGTAATTACTTTTCGCATATTTCGCAGAAGTATAATCATACATTACTTAAAATGGGGGAACATTTGGAATAAAGATGTACTTACGTATTTACAAATATGTAACGTACTTACAAATATGTAAATTATTTTATACAAAATTTGCTTCTTCTGGTGCTTTTCAAGCTGATGTTTTTTTAGAATACTTTTACTTTCGATACCGGTTCCGAAAGTAAAAGTATCTCCATTAAAAAAAACACCCGCAAACAAAATTTAAAAAGTAAGAAAGAGCTCTGTAGAGATCAACAACAGCTATCTAATGCAAAACAAGAATGAAAAATCATGCGTCAAGCATAGATTATGTAACACTTTCCAACGCTTCCAAAATAATTTTACGAATCATACTCTTTTATAAGCTAAAAGATAACATCTAAGTAATCCGAATACTTTATTCAGCCCTGTATAGGATCTATAGATTTGTATATATACTACATAGGATGCTAAATTTTAGTTCAGTTAGGAAACACGTAGCACAGTTTAAAATTCTCCGTCTGGAGTTAAATAATACGGAAATGTGTTCCCGAACTTTTGTACTTCCCTGTATAGGATCTACAGAATTTATACACACCACGTAATATACAAAAAGCGATTTAAAATTAAAATCGCATTCAGTAACTTAAAACGCACTTCCAGGAATTATTGTTAACATACAGTAGAGAATTCTTTTGTGTGTCCCTGTAAATGAACGATGACTGCTATACACACAATATTCTGTAGTAAGTCTCTTGTAATGAACCTTATATAAATTTCAATGCGTTTAAAATAGTGAAACATTATTTAAATAAACCGCAGACGATTTTTCTCCATAGACGTAATGTAACGGAATTCTTTTGACTGTCCCTGTAAAGTAAGTATAAGTGCTATGCACACCCTATTCCATATTAAGCTTCTTCTAATGCACCTTAGTGATATATATAAATTTCAATGCGTTTAAAGTATTGAAACATTATTTAAATAAACCGCAAATGATTTTTCCCCATAGACCGCAATGTAACGGAATTCTTTTGAGTGTCCCTGTAAAAAAACTATAAGTGCTACACACTTCCGTTGAAATAGGGAACATGCTATAGATAACGATTATAACATATAAAATTTGCAGGGCAATCCGAGCATATTTACGGGAGTTAGAGCACGGACAGACGGCAGACGGCAGACGGCAGACGGCCAGACGGCCAGACGGCAGACGGCCAGACGGCCAGACGGCAGACGGCCAGACGGCCAGACGGCAGACGGCCAGACGGCCAGACAAACCGAAGTCATAAACACTTTTCAACTAGGTTGGAAAGTGTTAAAAAAGTGTAAAAATATTAAAATTCAAGCGAGATATTGCAAAATAACTGTTCCATAGGATTAACATTAACGAGCAGGTGTTTTT
Organism: Maratus michaelseni; assembly: GCA_963931845.1. Lineage (NCBI taxonomy): Eukaryota > Metazoa > Arthropoda > Arachnida > Araneae > Salticidae > Maratus > Maratus michaelseni. Next base: position 258,572,675 of record OZ007589.1, on the reverse strand, counting down.
GCGTGAGGGCAGAAGATCCTTAATACGTCGGACGACCCACATCAGCTTACAGATATGCTTAATTTGATTTTTTGGTATTATTTGCTCTATCTTAATTTTTAAAATTACGAATTTTCACTAAGCGTATGATATTAGAAGGGCAGTTTCTTCTATACTAAATTTTATTTGCAGATTTTTGTCTATTTTCTTAAATGTAAGCATCTTTGTTATGTTTATATTTCACATTATGAACAGAAAGTGAACTAATTTTCTACATCATGATAACGTATTAGCGTTTTGCGGTTTGAATGCATTATGGACGAATTACGTTTTCACATGTAAAATGTGACAGTTCAAATATGAAATATTAATGATTTCAAATGCTTCATTGCTTTACATTGTTAAAATTTTTTTGTGTTGGTTTGAACCAACTTTTAATGCTGCAGTAGCTGCAGCATACTTTTCTTTACTTAACTTCCCTTACTTAATCCTACTTTTACTGAAGAATGCGAAACATCTAAGAATAGATCTTAAGAGGTCATAAGACTTCTAAACCTTCAACATATTCAAATTTTGAAAAAAAATATTTTAAAGAGTAATAATTTCTGAACACTTTAAAACAAAATGAATGACAGTCTTAATAGTTGTTAACTTGTAGTATTTTTAAAAATAGAACTTTGAAGTCATATTTCTCAAAATGTGATTTTGGCGCAAGATAGTTAAAAAAATTTCGATATATTTTTATAAAATTTTCAGGATATATAATGTAGGATATATATAGTGTTCAGGATATATATATATTCTGTAGGTATAAAAAATAAATCTAAATTTTCAATTTATTTTAAATATTTTTTTGTGGTGTTACATTGATAAACTTTTGAAAAATGTATATAGACAAGATAAAATTTTGTTTTTAAAATATAAAAATGCTATAAATAAAAAAAAAATTAGGTTCAGTGAAAGCACAAGACTATCATGTATAATATTTCGTATCTATATTATGAACGAAAAATTTTATTTTGCATGCAGAAATTCTTTTGGAATAATGCGCGCGACCTGTGATTCCAGATTTTTTCTAGACAAGTTAAAGAACCTCTATAACAACTAAATTTTCCCATTATGATTTGACAAAAATATGAAATGATAGAGCAAACATGAATCTATTAATACGTTTAAAAATAGTATTTTTGTAATGTATGCTTTTTAAGATATAAAATGACAAATATGTCTTTTTTTTTTTTTTACTTTTCGACATTTAAGAGTCCTATGACGACTTAATGTAAAAATAATTTCAAAACAACAGTGATTAATTTAAGTTAATTATGATTACTACATATACCATATAATTATTAGAATCACCATAATTACCGTACTAGAACTACTATTACTTAGAGCTATTATTACTAGAATTGCTGTTGCTGAAATTATTATTACTAGAATTGCTGTTACTGGAATTATTATTACTAGAATTACTATTTTTAGAATTTTTATTACCAGAATTGCTATTACAAGAATTACAATATATAATGACTACAAATTTCGAAAAGTAATAAATAATAACACATAGTTTGGGGAGATTTACCTAAATTTCACTGTAAATGAATAAAATTATGGAAACTGCTCGTAAGAAAGTGAATATAATTGTAAATTATGTTTAAAAACCTAAATCGAGTAATTCATAAATTAATTTTCTTTAAATAATGCGAATAAATAAAAAAAGATTTGAAAAACCATTTCAATGGTAACTTGAAGACTATAAATTTTGATGAAATGTATTTGTAAAAATGTTAAGATTTATTCAACTTCGAGAAATTTTATTTAGTACAACATTTACAATGTTGAAGAAATGTGGGATTTATAACTTTTACAGTTATTAAAAATTACGAAAAGCAAATGAATTTTTTTTCATTTGAATAATCTTTATTTATGAAGAACTGCATTGTTGTTGTTGTCGTGTCAAAGAAAGTGTCATGGTACTTCTCTGAAAGAAGGGGTGCCAGAGCCTCAAGAGAGTTTGGACTTCTAGAGTTGGTCTCCTTATTTTGAACCAATTCCAGATGAGAGACCTGCACCTGAATTGACATCCCCAAAGGTATCGTTTGCAAACTTGGAGGACATTGAAGCCACAAACAGATTTTACGTGCACCAGCTCCCATTAACGTACACGGTCCCACAGCAGCCACAGTCGAGAGAGGTTGTCACCCTCCTAAGCATTGACCATGGTCGATGCTGCTTCACTTTCTGTGATCTTACGGGAACCGAGTTTAATCGTCTGCGCCACTGCGGGACTGGAAAACTGCATTATAGATTGAAATAAAACAATAATATTAAATAACATTTATTTAAAGGACATTTAACTTGGAAATTTCATTCGGTACTTTCACTAATATAGGCACCTTTTGACAGCTTCGATGCCGGAATTGCAAAACATCTAAATTCTATCCCTATAATTAAAGAAATAATGGCCAAATATGATAATACTGGATAGTGGTGTACCGAGTACTTGTTTGGCCGAGTTGCAAAGTACCGAGTACTTGTCATTAAATACTTGACCGAATATTGAATGCCGAGTACCAAATACCTAGTAGTAATGTGTAAGGAAAAAACACTCGTACGCACATAGAAGCGAGCCTCTATGTTAGGTGATACCTCTAATGGTAATTCCCAGAAGGTAAGAAAAATGTTACAAACGCAATTGCAAACAAATATATATATATAAACAATTACATTCAAATGTTGTGCATTGTTTGAAAATATACATTTCGAGCATGCAAGCATATTTTTAAAACTCATATCTTAATTTCAAATTTAATAAGTCATGAGCATTGTTTAAAAAAATTATATATAATTCAAACTTTTTCAATGTTTTAAAACAGCAGCACTATTTAAAAAAAATACGAAAAAAGAATGACAGAATAAGCAAAATTATCAATAAAAAATTAAGTTGATTCTTCAACCCAATTATCGCTGTTTCTGATATCAATTCCATCTATCAAATAATTATTGTTTTTTGTAATGTGGTAGCGTGAGACGCTGTATATATAATTAATAAATTCCATTTATCGTTTGAAACGAAAAAAACTTTATTTTAAATTAACACATTAAAAAAAGAAAAAAAAAGTAAAAATGAAAAACTATGATAAGCATCCATGCTGTAAATTTACATGGTCAGCCAAATTCCGATTCTGACGTCCGCTCAAACACAACCTCACTAAAGCTTGTTCCACATCCAACTGGTTCAACATTCAACTCCTTCCACCTTCAACTGCCGTCAGCAATTTCACTTCCCAGGGGCTTTCCTTGCATTCCAGAAATTTCCCAGAAAACATTGCATTTCGTAAGGGCCCAGTTCTTTGTATCCACAAGAACAATACTTTACAATTCTTATCTACTCATTCAGATAACATACCATTCAATACAAAGCATGTATTGCAGCTTGGCTTATCTGAAAGTGAAAATGAAATTCACACTATTGATAGAATTTTCGTCAATAGAGATCAATCTGTCAGATTATTTTCATTCCAGAGAGATTATCCTTTTTCCACAAATAAGGGAGGAGTTGAAACATGTCAACTCATCACAACACCTCCCCCTAAGAAAAAATTTCTAGAAGAAATTTGTCATATATATTAATAGAATAAGCTCCTTCAATCAATTTCTAAAGAGGTCATCAAAGCACAAAGGAATTTTGAATAACACATGAAAAATCCCTATAGAAACAAACACATTCCCATACTCAGTATTTGATAGACCACACTGTCAACAGGATTTACTATAATCCCATAACTACAATACCTAAGTATAATTCCAGGAATAATTTATACTACTGATGCCCTAAGAAACAATTTTGAAATATTTCACATACATATAATACCAAATACAGATTACACTTTACATGATTCTAACAAAAAAATAATAATAATGAGAAAAAAAGAATAAATCCATATATAACACAATGCCTAACACAATTTTCCCAAAAAAACAATTGCTTAAAAGCTTAATTTCGGACACTTTTACAAACAAAAGAAAACATACTAAATTATGCAATTATTAAATTAATGAAGTTTTACTATTACGAAAATATTAAGCATTAAATGATAAATAAACACAATACAGATATTACAATAATGAGTACTCCCAAATTTAGAATAAAACCTAACTTAGAGAATTCTCCCAAAACCCAATATCTAAATTACTTCTATCAGAAAATCTTTTCGACAATAAATTTCGCTTTACAACCTCATGATCATAATTTTTCCTTTCAAAATCTTGTTTGATTTTAATAAATCTTTCTTTACGATCCGTTTGAAAAGTAGAATGCTCCATTCTTTTTAACTTTGAATTTCCATATCCATTTTCTTGGCATTTAGCCCCCCAATTTTCTCTATCATTATCTTTTATCCCAGAGTTAATTTTTCTGGCCACAGTCATAGATGAACTCAATTTCTTTCTAATTCTATTTCTAACATGTATAAATCCCATACTACCAACAAAATACCTGGGTATATTTACATCATGCTCAGAACTCTTTTCCCGAAATTGACCTCCTTTACCTGACCTTTTATCACTGTCCGTTCGAGACGCATCATCATTTAGATCGATCAATTTAGAGCCTTTTTCCAAATTCTTATCAGTCACGTCTCCCGGTGAATTTACCTCTATCTCATTAACAGACTTATTATCCTTTTCACAGATTTCATTCACAACCGTTTTTCTAACAACCCTTTGCTCATGATCGCTAGATAATCTGAGGGTTCCCTGCCCATTTAATTCTCTTTGATTCCCCACTTGTTTACACCCTGAATTTTGCTTATCTGTACTTTCAAATTTTAACAAGTTATAAACAGCGGGTGTTATCAGCGGAGGAGAATTCAGTTTTCTCACAACTGCAACCACCACATTCTTTTTAACATACTCTTTTTCATCTTCTATCAAAGCAATAGACACAGACATTAATTCCGCTTTTTGTTTATCTCCCAGGGCCGGAATAAGAAAAACCTTTCCCACCTTTTTTGCCCTCCAGGGAACATCGCATCTATCAAAAACAGCAATTTGCGCCCCTGTGTCCTTAATCGCTTTTAACTTCTTACCATTTACGCATAAATCAATCATAGGTAAATCAGTTTCCACACCTTCCGTATTATTTAAACTTTTCCCATCATTTGTAACAATCCAACCTAGATTTCTACTCTCATAATTAGATTTATCTTTTAACCATTCCGCACAATTTTGTTTCACGTGACCTGGTTTTAAACAAAAAAAACATGTAATTTGCCTTTGTTTTTCAAAAGCCTGGTCCTTCTTAAATTTATCATTTTTCACAATATCTTTTCTATTTACAAAGTCCAATTTAGATTTAATTTTATTCTTAATATTAGAATTAAAGTCATCCCCATGAGTTTCTTGAAAAGATTTCTTTTCCCAAGGTTTTCTTTCCAATCTCTCAAATTCCCTTCTAACACGTTCAAACCTATCTGATTTCTCCGCGAGTTTAGAAGCAATCTTCATTTCCTCCCAATCATCCATAAATTTTTCTTTTATCTCAAAAGGGACGCGTTTTTTCAGTTGTTCCGTGAGCATTAGTTCTTTTAAGGATTCAAAATCCCTCACTTCTAACGAATCTAACCAATTATCAAGATAACCCCTTAACTCGTAAATCAGATCCACCCATAATTCATCAGATTTTCTTTGATGAGTTTCAAATTTTTGTTTTAAGGCGCCTGTACTTAGCCTAAACCTATCTAACAAAACTTTCTTTATATGTTGAAAATCATCACATTTGTCTGACGGTTGTTTAACTATAATTTCGGCAATGTCAGAAGGTAATAAAGGAATTAATTGACTGACCAAATCTTCCTGAGAAATTTTAGCTTTCTCGGCTTGCCTTTCAAAAATCATAAAGAAAAGAGTTATATCAATTAATTTAGAATCAAAACGCGGAACCAAATCCTTTAAATTTACCTTAGGAGTCCTTTGAAAATCTACATTTGATTCATTAGATGAAACACTAACAACATCCGCAGAATTTTGAATACGCAATTTTTCTAATTCAAATTGCTGTTCTTTTTCAAGTTTTTGTAATTCAAGTTGTTGCTGTTTTTCGAGTTTATCTGCCTCAAGTTGTTTTTCAAGTTTATCTAACTCAAATTTCCTAAGCTTATCTTTTTCCTCTTGCGCAATCCTATCTAATTCAATTTGCCTCTCTCTTTCTTTACGATCTTTTTCGATTTGTTTTTCCTGTTCTTTCCGCTCTGCCTCCTGTTCAAGAATATATTGCAAGCGAAGTTTTGCGTAACTTTCTTTATAATCCTCAGCACTAACGATAGCCTGAATTATAGCTTGATTTTTACACGTTTTTGACACACTGGTCTCAAATTCCTCTGCTAATAATAGCAAGACGTTTTTATTATATTTTACTAAATAGTCTGCCATATTTTCCCCCAAAATATAATAAATTTCAAAATATCAGATATATTCAATTTACAATAATACAATAAACACAGAAATAGAATTGTCTTCCCTATACGTATAATAATGTATTCAAAAACGACACAATTTCAATATAGCAAATTCTCATGCAACAGTGACGTCTTTCAAACTGAGTATATCCCCCAAAATAAATTTTATACCCAACAGTACAGTATAACATCAATTTATTTTGAAACATTAATCATAATCATCCACAGTATACCCATAAAATTAAGCTATAACTTTATTACTGTAATAAATAAAATGTATATGAACCAAACTCTTATTTCCAAAAGTTTTATACAAAATTATGATTAAAATATCCTGATTAATAATCTCGATTAATCAATAACAATTTACTCTACCCCAAGTAAATTTTAACATATACATAAGTATATAATTTTCTTAACCCCATATTATACCAAACAGATACCAGAAAATCAACAAACATAAAAATTCTAACTAAAAATTTAAGTACCAAATTAATAGCTTCCCTAGAATTCTTAAATTTCTCATAGAGTTTTGTTCCCCAAAATTAAAATTTATACACAAAATTTAATTTAAAACAGACCTCTATAGAAGATATCATAAAAGAGCTTACCTCCAGATGCAGATATTTCCTCCACACTGATACCAGGCTTCCAAGCACTTTTAAAGATGACACACACAGATGTTTGAAGATTTGAAGACACTAAATTTTGCTGATGATGCACTAAATTGCGCTTAGATCCATATGTAGACAACTCAGATGGTACGCCGCATATCTTCATTCCACTAGATATATTAAGAAGCACAAACACGTATCACCAAATCTATAGTTGACTGTTCATACACTACACAGCTTTTGTCGATAAAGTTCTTTTACCAGTTCTCTGCTTGCTAGAACTCCGAGAAAAAACCACGACTCCAATTAGACTTCACGAATCCACACCTCTGCTTGTCCGTTTTCCACTGGCTCATCATCTGTTTAATCAGGTTAACATAGATCCGTAATCTAATTTATTCTAGATTACATATCCCATTTGCTGCCACCAATTAATTATATATACTATTGCTGTGGTAGCGTGAGACGCTGTATATATAATTAATAAATTCCATTTATCGTTTGAAACGAAAAAAACTTTATTTTAAATTAACACATTAAAAAAAGAAAACAAAAGTAAAAATGAAAAATTATGATAAGCATCCATGCTGTAAATTTACATGGTCAGCCAAATTCCGATTCTGACGTCCGCTCAAACACAACCTCACTCAAGCTTGTTCCACATCCAACTGGTTCAACATTCAACTCCTTCCACCTTCAACTGCCGTCAGCAATTTCACTTCCCAGGGGCTTTCCTTGCATTCCAGAAATTCCCCAGAAAACATTGCATTTCGTAAGGGCCCAGTTCTTTGTATCCACAAGAACAATACTTTACAATTCTTATCTACTCATTCAGATAACATACCATTCAATACAAAGCATGTATTGCAGCTTGGCTTATCTCAAAGTGAAAATGAAATTCACACTATTGATAGAATTTTCGTCAATAGAGATCAATCTGTCAGATTATTTTCATTCCAGAGAGATTATCCTTTTTCCACAAATAAGGGAGGAGTTGAAACATGTCAACTCATCACAGTAACATTTTTTATATTAAGAATTTAATGTTTAGTTAATATAAAATATTTCTCAATTGAATCCATTTGGACACTACACTGTTAACTAGTATTTTAAAAACACAAATTGCACAAATTGTGCTTATTAGTTGCTAAAATCAGTGTAAAAATTGTTTTAAACTCATAAAAGAGCTAAATTCCTACATGTTTCGGCTTTAAACTTAAAGCCATCATCGGGGAAGAGGAACAACACAAACGACTACTGATCTTTTAATTTTCGACACGAGAAAATTGAAATCAACAGTATGAATTTTTTTTTTTTTTTTAAATAAAATAAGCGGGCGCTCTCTGTTGCCAAAGAGCGAAAAACAAAACAAGGAATTAACAAGGGGTTAAAAATGTATCCCATAGACTAGGTATGTTGAAAGAAAAGTTATCATTACAAATACAATCTTTTCTAATTTTAATTTCCAATGATTCCCTAATGGCGGCTTTAAATGGGTTATTGAACCTATGGATAATTATCTTTCCTCTCAAAAATAAACGAAATAGATGAAAATATTAAGTTTACGTTGGAAATAGAAGAAAATTCATCACTGCCGTTCCTGGATATTCAATTAATTAAAGATGACAACAACCTAAAACGTAAAGTCTATCGTAAACCGATGAGAAGTAACACAATAATCCCATTTAATGCCTCTACAACTTTCACTTATAAGATTGCTGCCTTCAATTCATTCATCAAGCGTGCTTTTCTGGTTTGTTCAAGTGAATTTATCCAAGATGAACTTAATTTTATCAGAGATATCGCCATTGACCATGGTTTTCCCGCTCATCACGTACAGAAAATTATAGAAAAATTCAATGGCCATTTAATTCAGCATCCTGTCCCTAGCAATAATAAACCAACCTATCGTAAATTCCAATATATACCTATTATATTTGAAAGGATTAAAAGGGCCCTCCGTAAATACAATATCCATCTTATTGCTGTCCCTCCCAGAAAATTGGTTGACTTAGTTTCATGTAAATTAGATCCTATCCCCCCTGATCAATTCGCAGGTGTTTATGAAATCCCCATTAGCTTAAATAATAATAGTATAATTTTTTACATTGGTATGACTAAAAGAAAGTTTTTCGAAAGGTTAAAAGAGCATAAAAACGACATAAAATTTGGAAAGTTATCCACTGCACTCTCCCGGTTTTACGCTAAAAATAATGATACTGTAATTAATTTCGATAAAGCAAGAATTATCCATAGGTTCAATAACCCATTTAAAGCCGCCATTAGGGAATCATTGGAAATTAAAATTAGAAAAGATTGTATTTGTAATGATAACTTTTCTTTCAACATACCTAGTCTATGGGATACATTTTTAACCCCTTGTTAATTCCTTGTTTTGTTTTTCGCTCTTTGGCAACAGAGAGCGCCCGCTTATTTTATTTAAAAAAATTTTCCATACTGTTGATTTCAATTTTCGACACGAGAAAATTAAAAGATCAGTAGTCGTTTGTGTTGTTCCTCTTCCCCGATGATGGCTTTAAGTTTAAAGCCGAAACATGTAGGAATTTAGCTCTTTTATGAGTTTAAAACAATTTTTACACTGATTTTAGCAACTAATAAGCACAATTTGTGCAATTTGTGTTTTTAAAATAAAATATTTCTATTTTGTAATTTTACCGTATCTTCTCTTGATTGTAGAAATTACTTGTAGTTTACAAAAAAATTGTAAAATGTATTGCCATTACAGTTCCGTACTATTTTTCATGTACAGAAGATTTATAGAGATGTTTTAAATCTTAATTTTTTTCTTAATTTTCTATAAAATTATTTTCTGAGTGATACATTATTTATAAACTTTACCATTAAAATTATTTTTTTTAATTAGATTAGATGAACAAAATGCACGCTTTTATGAAATGTTGCTGTATAAAGTTATATGTGTATACAAACCTTTATAAAAAATCTTCATGTGCTGGAAATGTAGAATGCTTGGTATTTTTGCATCAATAATTTAAAATACAATAAATTTAATTATTTCTTATAAGCAATTATTGTATTTTATTTTTATTTTTATGAATTATTCTTTATCCAAAATATTCATTCTGTTTCATCCTGTTTCAAAATTAATGACTTATTTGTTTGAATCATTAAAAAATCGCACAATTCAAAAGAATAACAATAAAATATCTAAATATTAATTTTTTGCTAAATTACTCATGAATAATTTTTACTTCATTTGTTTTTTATGCATTTCCATTGCTATTTTGTTGTAATGTTGTAATTTAATAGAACAGTTGTAATAAAACCAAGAAAGTTATTTTGCGCAATCTGTCCTTACAGGGTTGGTGTGATTGCGCACATGGGTAGGAGAGATTGTTACTAATAATAACTACAATTAAATTGTTAACAATAATAATTACACTTAAATGACATTGTTGTAAGGTTTTTGTGAACAAATATTATTGTAGTAGGAGTGAATATTTCAACCTAATGATTAAAGAATCAGGAAAAGGAAATAATTTTTAAAACAATTAAAAAATTGTATTTAAAGGAAAAAAAATAAATAATCTGAAAAAGCAAGTCCAAATAAGATTACAAAATAACATAAAGTTACTTGATAACACGTTTAACTTAAAATTAGTCCATTTTCCTTTTCACTTTATTTTTATGCAAATTTAGCAATAAGCTGCGTAATCTCTTCTAGTATGAAAACTATCGGGAACAATGCGCCATCTCTCATAAGTAGCAGACGCGCAAACTTTCCAATTTCGGTAGGAGAGATTGTGCGGCCTTTTATTTAAACATGGACGCTACTAAAACGAACCGTTGATGTTCACACTGTTAGTCTAGATTAGTAGCTTATGAGAAATCGTTTAAGTTTAAAATATTTTGTACTACTGACATTGTATGGAATTTCTGAAGAATAGCTATGAAAATTCAAGCACTTACTTTGGGAAAAACAAAACAAAATGGCAATGTTTTATCTTAGACGCTCAAAACAATCAACGTGCACTTTCAAGTAGACACTCCGCTACTGCTGTTGTACAAATACCTGGAGTCACTGCGCGCTCACTCTACTCCTTCTCCCCAAAACTCTTTGTGCGCTATCTTTCCGACCGCGCAATATCTCTTCTGGCTTTACCTTACATAAATTTTATTTTTTTTAGATTTTAGTGTAGATACATTTTTATGTACCCGGTAAATGTTTTTATGCGTTATTGAATATATTATATTATATATTGATATTTATATTTAAATAAAATGTTACAAATCACTTGGATATAAATTTGTTTTTCTTTATTGATGCTTAAAATAAAAAGGAAGCAAAATTTTTTTACAGCTACTCGGTATTGAACGAGCACAAAATTTGGCCAGATATCGAGTACTTGGCAAATTGGCTGAGTAGTCCGAGTACCAATTACATACAGAGTACTCGGTACACCTCTAATACTGGAAACTATGAAAAAAATATTTTAATTTGAAATGCAATATTCTAAAAATAATGTACTATATACGGAGATAATTTAAATAAAGATAAAAGTAAAAATAATTTAAGAAAACACTTAATCGCATTCAACATTTATCTTGAAAATCATGCCTAATTTAACGATTGTAATTCCTGATTTTTCAAAAACATTAAGCTAAAATAGGCATATATGACGTGGGTACCAAACCCAAAAAATTCACCAATTTGATTTACGCTTGGTAGAAAACGCAAGCTTGTGAATTTATTTTTAAAAAAATTGTGATTTCTGCTTTGCTTGTTTTTTAACTAACATGTTAACTAACATGAAAGAAAAGCAAACTATATTTGATCTATTTTTTAAGGATTTCTAAATCGATTTATCAACGCATCATCATAATTTAATAAATATGAAACTATCAATGACAAAAGCGTATTTTTAAATTATTACACGTTAGATTTTTATTTAACTTTTTTTCATTATCCATTTTACTGTTTAATACTGAATCGTTACAGTTTCAGATGCATTTGATCTATTTTAAAGAGCGCCTTTCGGCGCATTATTAAATCCATCGTTGTTGTATCTCGTATATAATTGTAACCCTCAAGAATACTTGGCGATTTATCACCTGTGGTGGGTAAAAAAAAGATGCCTTAAAATTAATGTATTAATTTATAATACTTGTATGCATTTATAATTAACGTATGAGTGTATTACTATAATTAAACTATTATAATAAATATAATATAATAATTATGTTTAATGTATTAATTTATAAATATTAGATTATATTATTAGAAATTATAGATTATTATATTATTAGATTATATTATTGGATTATATTATTAGAAAATTCCATGTTTACATACCAAAACCAAGTTTAGTTAAATATAAGTGTAAAAATAAACTGTTTTATTTCACATCATTAACAATTTTAAATGTCTATTCAATCTGAAATTATTACAAAAGATCGGGCACAAATAATCTCTGTTTGTGAACGGAATAAAGAAAAAACAACAAATAGCTTTTTTATATTCAATGAAGTATGCTACTATAATTCATTCAGATGATGTCTTTCGTAATGTTACATTAGCCTGAGCATTGATCACCTTCACCTTTATAATTGTTAATTTCTCTTGCTGCTTTCTTCTTTAAAAATCACTTCTTATGAAATGAGTGTCAAATATGGGCGATGGAAGCATAAAACCAATTTGAGAATGAAAACAATAATTTGAATGAAAGGATTATTATTTTTTTCATTCTTAACCAAATTACACTTAAGGTAAAGTCAGGAGAGATGGCGCGGTCGGAGTGATTGCGCACATAGAGGTTCGGGGGTAAGGAGTAGAATGAGAGCGCAGCGACTCCAAGTAGTTGTACAACAACAGTAGTGGAGTGTCTACTTGAAAGTGCACGTTGATTGCTTTGAGCGTCCAAGATAAAGTATTGCTATTTTGTTTTGTTTTTCTAAAGTAAGTGCTTGAATTTTCATAGCTATTCATCAGAATTTCTATACAATGTCAATAGTACAAAATATTTTTAACTTAAAGGATTTCTCATAAGCTACTAATCTAGACTAACAATGTGAACATCAACGGTTCTTTTTAGTAGCGGCCACGTTTAAATAAAAGGCCGCGCAATCTCTCCTACCGAAATTGGAGAATTTGCGCATCTGCTACTTAGGACAGATGGCGCATTATTCCCATTAGTTTCCATGCTAGGAGAGATTAAGCAGCTTATTGGTAAATTTGCATAAAAAATGAAAAATGAAAATGGACTAATTTTAAGTTAAACGTGTTATTAAGTTACATAATTTTATTTTGTAATCTTACCTGAACTTGCTTTTTCTGATTCTTTATTTTTTTTCCTTTAATTAATTTTTTTTAATCGTTTTTAAAATTATTTCCTTTTTCTGATTCTTTAAGCATTAGGTTGAAATATTCACTCCCCATATAATAAAATTTGTTCACAAAAACCTTACAGCAATGTCATTTAAGTGTAATTATTATTGTTAACAATTTAATTGTAGTTATTATTAGTAAGAATCTATCCTACCCATGTGCGCAATCACACCAACCCTGTAAGGAGAGATTGTGCAAAATAACTTTCTTTGTTTTATTACAACTGTTCTATTAAATTGCAATATAACAACAAAATAGCAATGGAAATGCATAAAAAACAAATGAAGTAAAAATTATTCATGGATAGTTTAGCAAAAAATTAATATTTAGATTTTTTATTGCTATTCTTTTTAATTGTGCGCAGACTCTCCTAGCTTTACCTTACTACGCTCTTTTACTCAACTTGGTTTTTGTATGTAAATATGAAATTTTGTAATCCACTTTTCCCTAACTTTCTGATATGCAAGAATTAATAAATATATGTTCACAGGTGTGTTTCCCATGACAATACATCATTTTAATAATTTTAGAACGTAAATGCAAATTGAAACATTATTTTAACGGCATTTTTCCTTTAGCCCACCACAAGCAATAAATCGCCAAATATTCTTGTGGGTTAGAATTATATACAATTTACAATAAAGATTGATTTAATAATGCTCCTGACCAAGCTCTCCAAAATAGTCCAGATGGCGGTGAAACTGCAACTATTCAATTTTAAACAATCAAAAGTAGAAAATAAAATATAAATTAAAAAAATAGCGTGTAATATTAAAAAAAATACTCTTTTATCAATCAATAATTCCATATTAATTAAATTGCGATTGTATGTTGAGAAATTAATTTAGAAATCTTAAAAAGATAGATTAAATAATATTTGCTTTTTTTTCTTCTGGTACCAATTTTTGGGAAAAAAAGAGCATAAATTATATTTTTTTAATCCACTAGCTCGCACTTTTTATCAAGCATAAATCAAAGCTATGAATTTTCGTGTTCAGTGCCCACGTCACAATCACATTATGTACCGGAATATAAGTCTCACTTAAATTTGAGGATATTCCGCTGTGATAGTGATTATTGTTTCATTTTCATTATAGTGTCATCGAAAAGTGTATGAAGTTATGCATAGAATTTAATCAAATTTTTTGTATATATTGTTTATTATGGCCTGCAAGATCCAGTTGAATTTGGGGATATTCCGTCGGAAGAAGGCGCTGTGCTAGCTTCTTAAAGCTTTTAAATTCAAAAAGATGAAAAAAAAAATTAGACATCCTAATTTTTTTTCCGTTAAATATTCAGCCCTGATCCAAGGATTCCGGAGCAATTTTTTTTGCCCCTATTTAAAAAAAGTGGCAGAGATACAGCAGTCTGAAATTTTAGGGTGGCTGACATTTTGAAACAAGACAGCAGGATTCCTCCACAAAAGGGTTTACTTTATGAGTTTTAGTGAACATGCTTTTTAGCAATTTTTCTTTCATTATTGTAACAATCATTCCAACTCTTATATGCTTAACACTATATTCATATTCATATTCTATATATTCATATTCGCTAGCGTCAAATTATTGCCCAGCTTGGCGACACTTGGCGATATATCACCAAATACAAAAAATAGGTTTCCATAAATGAAGCCAACTTAGCTCTGACTGTCTAATTTGGCAAAATTCTGATTGAAATTTAAAATTGACCAGAACTGAGAATCAATCTTCTGTAATCGGGTTCTGTAATTGTCTTTTTTAGTAAAATTAGCTACAATCTGAAAAACTACGAATAAGCAGGCTATTTTTTCCTACTGGTACAGGCTAGAAGGACTTTCCCTAGACGTGTTGTGCATCGGCTGCTCGTGCAACGAAGGGTGATTCGCATCCAGGTAACCCGATGGTTCGCAAGCATTTGACTTACAACAGAATGACAAAAAACATTTACTTTCAAAGTTTGAAGTATTGACGTGTAGGAGATAGAAGAAAGTTTTGGAATTGGAACATCCGACTAGTTACTTTTATGTTTATTTCCCATCTTAATCATTACCAGAAAAGAAAGACCCCCACGGAGGGCATTCCCCCCTAGAGCCTATATTTCTCGTGTAGATAATAGGTCGACATAAAATCAACCAACCAACCTTACCAGAAAAATTGTCTTTGTGGAAGGAGTGCGTGTGTGTGTGTGTGAGAGGATTTTCTTTTTGATTTAAGTGTTTAAAGACAGCTGTCTAAAAAGTGGAAATCAAATTTCAAAAGATAGTAATGAACTGAATGATACTTTAAAAATATATTTTCATGCATAACTAGGAATATCCCATTTGCGCCGATTACAATATCATTTCAATTACATTATTTTTTTCTACATCACATGTCAAGCGCTGTCAAATTGCGCAAAAGTGTTAATTATGGATATTCTGAAAAGTATGAAAAACTAACAATTCTTTAAAACAACTTTTTGTTATTATATAGGAATCCAAATTTCGTGTGTACAAATTTCACTGCCAAGTGACATCGAAATTGGCATCCAAATATCATTGACAAAGTAATACAAAATGAATAAATTTGAAAATTATATATTAAAATTCTTATAACAAACCATGCATTGCGGCTACAAAGCTACAACATGTACACGACAAGTGTTTTGTAATGGATTTCATTACTATTTATAATTAATTTTTTTAATTGTTAAGTATAGGGTTTTGCAATTTCATAAAATCTGGTGGCCAGCAAACACCGACAGTAAAATTATTTATGCCCCCTCCCATTGATTTTCAAAAAGTACAAAAGTTTCTTTATGAATAAATTGAGAAAAATAATAACAAGCATAGTTTAGAAATATTAGTTACGTAGTTTAGAATGCTACATTATTTAGTTTTTTATATTTATTTCAAACGAGTTACTTATAATCACTTGTGTGGTATTATTCGTTAAAATGAATGTGATATATTAATCAGTTTTATTTCTAATCACACACACTGTAAATAGAGGCGTCTTAAATTCGGGCACACATGTGTCTGAAAAAACAATTCATACACTTAAGTGTCTGAATGTGAAATTTCAGACTTCATAGATGTCTGAAATTATGACACATAAGTGTCTTACTGTGACCAGGGCATAAAAGAACTGAGAAAAATGTCTGAATTATGACGATATGTCCGAAATTAAGACATTTAGAAATCCAGACACTTAAGTGTCTGAATTTACTATAATTGTGGGATATCGTGGTGACTGTGATACAATCTTGCCTCTGTATATGCCAGAAATATCAGAGAATGTTTCCGAAGAGATGAATATTGTTTAAAACACTTTTCCATCCACAAAACTTTGATTAGACCCAAGGGCCGTGCGGGGCTCTGGGAAATCACTTAGCGGGGACAAACGTCTCTGACTACAATATTCGACTAATAAAAATTCTCTTTAAAATTTCTATGTATCATAGATTTTCTAGAGATATAAAATAGAGGTGCATAATATCGAGAATAAAGTGTATGAAAAAGCGTGCAATTTCTGTCTCGTGTAATGTGTATAACAGTTTTTAATTTCTAAAAATCTTCTATAATTTAGAATATTTTAAATATTTATTTTTAGCGTTTAAATTTATCTTCAGGATGCTCTGATCTATGCATTCCCTTACAATTTTATCAACTTTGGCTGTAACTTAATTTTAACTTTGGAACTGATTAAAAAAAATTGATAACAGATAGCGTCGCTATTCAAGACTGTTCTTGTTCTCAAATCCAGAGGAGATATTTTCTGACAATTTTTTAAAATTCATTTCTGTTCTTAAAAATATGAAAAGGGCAGGTTTTCTTATTCAGAAACTCTGTAATCGAAAAGTGTTTCCATTTTTTTTTATAAAGACAGAAGATCTTTCAGAAAATACGGTCAAAGTTGGCGTTTTGAGCCGAATTTCCGGAGCGAGAAGAGAGAAAAATCAATCTGCTTATAACATGAAAAGTGATTTATTTATCTAAAAATTGAAAACTTATTTCTATCCTAAATCGCTTCAATAGTAATGACTACCAATCTTATGCCTTTGCATTTAAAAATGAGTCAGAAAATGTATCAGAAAGTTTCGCGTTGTTGAGCAAGAAATTTTAGAACCTCTTTAACTAATTTATTTTTGGTGTAATAAGTAAGAAAACAATTGCTTTTTCAGAAAATATAAAGTCCTTCAAAAATTATTTGTACTCATAGGCATACGCAGAAAAATTAAACTAAAAAACTACCCCCCCCCCCCTCCTTATCTTTTTAATAATCACATTTAATACTTCTTTTAATTGATAAAAGGTGTAAAATAAAAATATTATAATCAGTAAAATAAGTTTTGTTAGACTGTTGACCGGTTTCAGCTCAACCTGAGCCTTTATCAAAACAAATAAGAATATTCTATAGTTGCACTGTCTATGAAGTTATTTGAAACGCTATTATTTAATTTTTCACGTGCTTTTTAAAATAATGCAGTTTATTTTTTAATTGTATGTTTATTTTCATATTTGTAGCCATGGGATAGCTCGAATCTAAATTTTGGTAAGACAAATGGTAACGTTAAACACAAATTTGGTAAGTTAAGATGTTTCATCGTTACATATTATATTTTTACGTGTTACAACCTTTGTGGTTTCTCTTATAAT
Source organism: Maratus michaelseni (assembly GCA_963931845.1). Lineage (NCBI taxonomy): Eukaryota > Metazoa > Arthropoda > Arachnida > Araneae > Salticidae > Maratus > Maratus michaelseni. The sequence continues at coordinate 258,554,645 of OZ007589.1, read as the reverse complement.
GGATTGATAGTGTAGATTGCAGGGAAAAATTATTTTGCTTTCATTGAAATTTATTTGGATGGTTTCTTCTTGATATAATCTTGCCAGAGCTGGGTTTTTTCTATTATACTTAATATCAGCTATATGCTCCTTTTTTTCTGTAAAAAGATATTTTACTGTTTATAATCACTTTATTTTACGCCTTCTAGCAATGAAAAGAAGTATATAATTACAAGGTGTTATAATTTGATGTATTTTTAATCACTTAATTATTTTTTTTAAATTAAAAAATGTATAATTCATACCTTTCCTCCCCCCCCCCACATAAAAAATAAAGTTGTGCGATTTTAGCCACCATCCCCGTGGCAGAATGTACGCGACGCTGCGACGGGCTTCGCAGACTTTTTAGGGCACCTGCAGACTAAAAACATACAGCGATGCCGCGGAAATTACGCTAAAAAACGGCAAACTTCGTCGAAGGATCGCGAAAAAAAAAAACGCGAAATCCATTCAAAGATCGCGAAAATGGCTAATTTCGTTGACAGAGCGCGAATAAAACGCAAATTTAGTCAAAAGGCCGTGAAAAAACGTGAATTTCGTCAAAAGGCCGTCAAAAAACAGGAATTTCGTTGAAGGATCGCGGAAAAATACGAATTTTGCCGAAGGGCTAGGGAGAAAACGCCAACTTCGTCAAAAGAGCGTGGAAAAAACTGTTAATTTCGTTGAAGGATCACGGAAAAACGGTCAATTTCGTCAAAGAAACGGCAAATTTTGTCGTCGGATCGCGAAAAAAACAGAGAATTCTGCCGACAGATCGCGAAAAAACGGCATATTTCGTCGAAGGATCGCCAAAAAACGGCAAATTTCGTCCAAGGATCTCTAAAAAAACGGAAAAATTTCGTCGAAGGATCTCGAAAAAATGATTAATTTCGTCGAATGATCTCGAAAAAAAACAACAACAAATTTTGTCGAAGTAACTCGAAAAAACGGCAAATTACGTCGAAGGATCGCAGAAAAATCGCGAATTTTGTCCAAAGGCCAAAGAAAATCCAAAAAAGGCCAAAGAATCTGTGAAAATGGCTAATTTCGGTGACAGATTGCGATAAAAACGGAAATTTCGTTGAAGCGCCGTGGAAAAACTTGATTTTCATCAAAAGACTGCGAATTTCATCAAAGGGCCACAGAGAAAACGCAAATTTGGTTAAATGGCCGCAGAAAAACGCCTTTGTCAAAGAATCGTGGAAAAAACTGCTAATTTCGTCAAAGGATCACGGAAAAAGTAGGAATTTCGTCGAAGGGCCACGAAAAAAAAAGTGAATTTCGCCAAAAGATCGCGGGGAAAAAAGAAACGCTAATTCCGCCAAAGGTTCACGAAAAAATAACGTGTTTGTGAAATATAGTCTTGGAAAAGATACAGCATTCCTTTAGAAAACAGCAGACACACAAAGTTCTATGCATTTTAATATAGGCACAGTTTTTAATCTGAAACAATATACTGATCTGCAACAAGATCCGATCTGCAACAAGAATAATTATTGCCGAGAGGGGATTTTCTCCCCTCCCCCCTCTGCTGTAACCTTTCAGAATATTTGCTGTGAATTTCAGAATTTTCTTTTACTCAGAAAGACTGATAAATGCTGATGCCTTAATTAGCACTACAACTACAACAGCAGCAAAAATAGATTTATATAATATATTGCGTATTGCAGACTATTTTTGAAAACATTATTAGCGTTGCAGACACTTGAAGATAGTTCTGTCACTGGGACCACCATTTCAAATTGACTATATCTTTACAAAATCCCGCTCAAAATTTTTCAATTTTCTCAGGAACAAATGAATCAATTCTATAAAAATATCAACATGCCGTCGTCTCATCCCATTACTTCAATTGAAAAACACTCCTTCATATGTCTTGATGGCCCACTTTGGACTCGCAACCAGAAGGACCCCAGATCAAACCCAGCCTGGGTAGAAAGGGAATCGCAGATTATTCTCCCGTAATCAAAAATAAAAGTAATTCCATGGATGACAACACTTTACTGTTTTTGCAATTTTTTACTAGTTGTTTGCCCGGGTAAACAAAATGGCGATATTTCAGACACTTCAAATGCCTGAAAATAAGACACTTACAAATGTCTTAAAAATTTAAGACACGTTAAAGTGTCTATTTTTTTTAAACATCCGTTTCAGACCCTTAAATGTCTGATATTCAGACATTCCAGTTTACAGTGCAAAACATGATTTTACACTTACAAAAAATTTGGAGCTTTTTTTAGCTTTGCATCCAATTTTATATGCCGCAGAATCTGGATTGACAATGTTGTTACTACTTTATCACTGCTTTCTTTGAAAATTTTTTCTATACAACTTATCCCGAATAATACCACTATAAGTTTCCCAGTTGATTAAAAGAGCTGCTTCTGACTTGGAACAAGCTGTGATTAAAACCCGAAAATAGTTAATATACCGGGTGATTAAAAATGCAGACTATGGAAAATATCTCTTAAAGAGTTAATGATAGAAACATACTTTCAATTACAAAAAAAAAGTATACATAGCAGGTAAAGCTTTTAGAGATGGCATTTGCTTTTCAAGGGGATGTACACATATTGGATTACGAAATTTAATATTTTATATGATTCATGTGTCCAGAAAAAATTACATTCTACTACGATCAAAGCTTATCGAGTTATGATACTTTGGATATTTTGAAATTTCAGCGTTTCCTGTAATTAAACAAATCGTTTGTTTCTTTGTTCTTCTTTGCTTTAGTGGCCCCCACATTTACGATTGCACCAAGACTGCAGTTACCGATTTTGACAAGGTCGTCACCAAGCTGATATGTACATTACATATACGCTATGCTGGTCATGTATAACTCATATTTATGTCATATATATATAATATGTACATCTTATACATCATATATATGTTTTATATACGTCATTTTACGTTTTATACGTATTTAATGAATATACGTCATATATACTTCATATATAGCTAAAACCTGGTCATATGTGCCCTACAATATCATATACGTGTCGTATATGAATGTCATATGTGCCATATAACTTACCGATACATTTAGGTCACTTGGCTATTTATTCTCGGCCACTATAACAAGGAACTACTGTTTTTAGTGCAAGAAAGAGCTGAAATTTCATAAAATTCAAAGCATCATAATTCGATATATATATACAGCCCTTACAGTACTATTTCTATATATAAAAGCTATACCTGATTTTTATACTTTTTGTAATTGTAAATATGTTTCTATCACCTGTGGTTTAACAGATAACCGACCTAACGTCTATTCTGAATCATCTGCGATAGTATAAGAACTTAAGACGAGACTTGGATAAATATAAGAATATAGGACGAGACTTCAAAGTAACATGTAAGCGTATATGTAATGACACTAAATTAAGAGATTTATACGAGATAAAAAATAAAGATAAAAAACAGAAAGTAAAAGTAAAGTAAGTAAAATATTTAAATGTCTCCCTCCTGCTCACATAATAGTAGAACTCCTTTCTGTGCCTGACGAAGAAACATTAAATATATTAAGTACATTGTTAAATTGTGTTTCCTTCAATTTTTTCGGGCATCTTAATATTTTTAGTAGCTGATATTTAAAATAAATTTATTTCTCCCTGAACAATATATATATATATGTATGGTATAAATAATAAACCAATTTCTAACTAAATATGTTGTATCTAAAACTAGTAAATCTGCAGATCAGGAGCCTCAACGTCAGCTCTGAAAGTTATTGTTTTTTAATCCCACTTTTCATAATATTTAACATCTTACAATGCGCAAATTAAAATTTTTAAATTACATATATATTTATAGGCATATAAAATTATTCGAAGGTTTCAGAAATTAGACACGTTAAATTAAACACGGTTTATGCAATAATATTCTTACATTCTTATAAATTTCTCATTCTTGTAATTTTTTAGACAAAAAAAAAAATCTTCAGGGGGGCTCTGGCCCCTGAACCCCGCCGTAATCTTATTAAATTTATATTCGTGATTTACTATTGATTGTGTGAACGATTCTAGTATATTTTGGAGTTCGTTCTATACAGTGGTTTTATTAGGATAATCAACAATTTCGAAAATAATTTCATGTTATCCTAATATCCAACTAGCAATATTTACTTACCTGCTAACCACAAAACACCTGCATCTGATAGATAAGTTAAATAATATCTCATGTACAAAAGCAACTTATGGAAATGTAAACTGAATCTGCTATATTTCGCATATATCTATTTTAGAAATCTAGTGTTATTACAATTTTTGTTTCGGAAAAACAGTTTTGATGACAATTCTATAATATTTATTTTTTCTAAGTACATCCTGATCTAACTCGATGGTAATAGCTAAAATCTCTCCAAAATAGGCTTATTTGGAAACTTTTAGAAAAATTGGGTAATCATTCATAATCGTGCCCACTGCCAATTCATTAAATATCAATCGTGATTTGGCTATATAATGTATTTTTTGTGATAGCTTTTTATGTTCTCAGTTTCCAGTTATTGTACTATTTCAGGATCGTTTTATTAATCTAATTTCTTTAGATTATCCACCGCGTTGTACGAGTGATTTTATCCTATTTTAAAAATTATATTAACTCTCCAACGACGAAACATCCACATCTGTTCCAGAAAATGAATAATATCTCATGTAAGAAATATGTACAAATGTAAACACATACTACGACACTTTAATCCAAATTACACGTTCAATGTTTTTGTAATTTTCGTTTGGAAAAATATATTTCGGTAATCATTTTATAGTAGTTAAACGGTAACTTGTATCAAAATAAATTCTCATTTATGTCAATCGAATACTAAAATTACTTGAAAATAATTTATTTTGCAAAAAACAATACTGCAGAAAATAGTGTGAGTTACTTGAATTTTATTATTTTGATATTTTTTGAAATATGTTTGCTAAGCAACTAATAAATTAAATTGCGTTTTAAAATTTGTAAAAAATATTAAAGTAAAATGTTTTATATTTCCCGAACATATGCAAACAATTTTCCAATAATTTAAAGAATTAATTTCTAAATTCCAATAAAGATATCGGTAAATTTTAAAAGCTATTGGATATATTTAAAACCTCCATATCAAATATTTAACATCCACAATTTTATGTTTAAATCCATTATTCAAATATGTGATTTTCATTTCAGTTAAAAATGAAATTTGAAAATCGTCTGCATTCCCATAGGGAAGCATTATGAGCTAAAAAGGAATGTTCTATATTTTTCGAACGAATGAACCAAACATAACTAAAATTTATACAGCTAATTCCGGGTACCTCACCAACATACCCACCAAACATCAACCTAATAGAACTATTTTTACTGAAGATATCGCGGAACATACTGACAAACAGACAGACAGACGGAAACAAAAAACTTTTCGCGTCTCCACAGTGAGCCTTCGCTGACGTTTCGGCAATTAAAAAATCATTCTTTGTTTAAAATTGCGTATTTATAGTTTGTAAAAAAACCTCAAAATATTTAATATCTAAATAGCATATTTTACCAGTATTTTCAATTTTAAATATCAAACCCGATAACATTTTTCAATGCGAAAAAAATTATTTATATGTTTTGGAAAAAAAAATGCAAATAGATTTTTTTAAAAATTACTTTCTGTCTTCTGCAGACGAGGTCGTCCAAATTCTTTCTCTTCTTCCTTTGAAAGAGTCAATGTATACCACTGGTTCTACAGTCGCATATTAAATAATGGCATCTTCATTGCGTTAAATATATCTGAAAAAATCTTGTAATTTACATTATCGTGTATTTTTTAGTTGTCCCAAACTCTTTTCCATAAAGAGATAGAAATATTAAGTCTGGATGAGAATAATTCGATATCAATGTCGCCGAAGTGTTCATTTTTTCGAAAAATAACTTTGGAGTGATACCGAAAATTCGAAAAATTGCCGTACATATAGTGAATAAACTTTATTGAAAAGAGGACAATTATAATTATATTAGGGTGAAAGATTGAAATCGGATTGGTCTTATGAGTGCTTTAAAATCACCAGCGAGTTGTGAAAATCGAAATTTTGCATTCTATATGAAAAAAAATTCCAATAAAACATTGAAAAATATGAGGCTGATATACATGAGGATCTAGATATCCTCTTAAAATTATGTATCGATCCTCAAATACTCATACAGATCCTCTATATCCAATAGATTCTTTAGTCCAAACGCATATACGCATGCAAACACTTCACTTTATAATGTAGATTTCATTTATGATGAAATATAATGTACATAAACATAATATCTCTTATTTAATTAAAAAGCATTATTTCTCATTAAGTTTAAATCACGTATTCTTTGTATATCTTCAAAATGCCTACTATTTAAAAACTCTTTTTTTTATTACATAATTACTATCGTTTTCTTTTTAAATGACTTCATTTATTGCGTTATTACGCTATTTACAAGTAAAAGAAAGCCAATAATAACATCTTTAAATCTTAAAATGAGATTAATGAAAGTTGTAAATAATGGAAAATAAGATAATAATATTTTTTCCAGCAATTTAAGGAATACTAATTTAAATTGCACAATTCTCGGTAATTTATACTCGTAATTGTGTTTCGTTTAATAATTATTTCAACTATGTCTTAAAAGAAATTTTTTTTCCCATTTTACAATGTAACACGCAAATCCAATACACTATTTCAAAACCTTTTGTCTATTAATTAAAATGCATTCTTAAATGAGGAAATTAAAATGTCAAATTTCAATGTAGCCAATTATTAACAAAAACCAAATGCATTACATTAGAAATAACTTTAAGCTCAAAAGAAAGATTTTTTAGCCATAATTTCTCGAAAAGATTATGGCAGTTACCGATTTAAACTTAAGATACGGAAAAAGTGAATGAATATTTAATAAGGTCTTTTGACAATAAAATAATTTTTATTTTGTATCTACCAAATCATTTTTCTACTTTAAAAGGATTTGACAATTAAAATATTCATTTTTGATTTTTTTTAATGCTTTAAGATTTTAATTCCCGAAATGACTAAAATAAAATTACATTTATGTACAAATTTTCAAAAGATTTACATTTATTTACTTTACCCAAATATATATTTTTATTTTTGAGAATTCGTATTTTTAAAAGAAACTTTTGCAGCAGGAAGATTATGCTAAACCAGGCATTTACAAAATACTACTTACATTATAGTATGTTATAATTATATATATATTTTAAGTATTTACAAAACGATTTCCAAATTAATTTTGCTTTTGTTCACTATGTTATTTTTATGCTAAAAATAAGTGGTATTGAACAATGCATCTCTAAAAAAAAAAAGGTGTAAAAAATCTTCACTACAAAAAACAAAACAAAAAAAAAAACAGTAAAATGTTTGTTTTGTTTCCTTTCTTAATTAGAAATTCCTTTTTTTTCAAGTAATATAGTATAAGGAATATTTCAGGTAGTTATTTATATAAATCGATATTTATTGTTGTGGGAATGTAACAAATAGGACAGGACAGAGATAAAATAAAAATTGTTTAAAGATTCTAAGCTTTGTGTGCTCTAAAGGGGCAAAAGGGGGGAGGCAGAAATTTTGGGGGTGAGGATTATTTAGTTTTTGTTACTAAGGTGTAAAAAGGCAAGAACAAATATAAAAATTAGAGTTTTGAAGATTTTAACTTTGTGTGCCTGGTGCTATGGAGTGGCAAAAGAGGGAGTTGTGATTTCAGAGGAGGGATTTAAATAATTTAAAATTTATTGCCATGGTAAAATAAAAAAAAAAATAGGTCAGAATAAGTTTAAAAACTGAAAAAATATGATGATTTTTGACTTTGTGTGCTGCAGTTGGGAATATAATTGTATTTTGGACGGAGAAAAGGGTGGGAGGCGAAGATTTTAATTAAAGGGCGAAAATATGCCTAAATGCGCACGATTCTCACCAGAAATAAAGTCCTGTAAATAGTGTGGTACGAAGGATAGCGACAAGCAGCATCAATCATTCAGTCGGAATGTGTCGTCTGTACACATAAAAAATCCAGGATTCGTGTCAGGCAAATAGGCGTTTTCGATCATTCCTTTTCTCGCGAAATCAAGAATTTTGTACCTGTTTGGGACAATGGCGGTCGGGGGTGAAAACTGTGCAGACAGCCATCTGTCAAATGGTTTGTTTCTGCATCAGAGTTAGTCCGTTGGACTAAAAAAGACACGTATAGCCCCTCCGATAGTTTTTATAAACTGGAATTTACTATTATGAAAAGAAAATGTTTCTTTCTGTTTGAAATATAATCTTTTGAACTAAAATAATCTGATCTATTTTCTTCACTTGTTCGTCTGTTGTTAAAATTAAAAGAAAAATAAAACAATTATATATAATTTATAAGAAATGAATCTCAAATTCTATGTCTTTTTGTATGAACGATGAATGCAAGAAAGAATTTTTAGAATTCTGACGAAATTATATTTTCGAACACAGAGATTGATTGAAATTATGGTTAAAAACAATGTTTTCTGCTTTTGTTGAATTTTAATATTTTATAAACAGAATTAGATGAAAGTTTTAGATAGTGTAGGTTTCTGTTTTAGGTAAAAGTTTCTAGGAAGGGTAGGTGTTTTTTACAATAGATTAGTCTTAAACTAATCTTGAAGAAAACATAAACTGCTCTGAAATTAAATAGGCTTCAAGAGACTGTTTCTTACTTTTGTGTTTTTGCGACAATCTTGTATTGTTCAACAGATATCCACACTGTTAAAAAAGAGAAATGTGCCTCAATTTAACCATTCGAATTAACCCGATCTGAAGTAAAAAAAAATATATCGACAACGAGTTCCAATAAAATTGGTTATATCGCTTTCTTTGATGTGCAGTAGACTATAATGTGGTGATTTTTTAAAGTTTGTCCAAGTTAAAAAGTGAAAAGAAAAGAAATGAAAAGAAAACCAAATAGACAAACAAACAAAAAACAAGATCAGAACTTTAAACATAAAGTAGCGCTATGTATCTTAACATTATATTAAAATTTCGTTATCTGTGTTCGACTTCTATCAAAGTTAAAACCTATAGGGTAAATCCAGGTTAAATGACCCATCGGGTTAGTTGCCCTAATCAGTTGTATTTCATCTATTGGACGTGTGTCGGAGCTTGTGACGTTCTTTTATTATCAATCGTTATAAAAAAGCGTAGTAGACGAAGTTACAGCGATTTATTTCTTCAAATAAATGCTTTATCTATCAAATAAGGGCAAGTTTGACTGTTATTGTATGCTGTTGTAAGACAGAGACAAATAGAAGATGAAATATAATGTACTTACGAGAAATTTTTCATGAAATATTTAGTGAATATTGTTGAAATAGGAATCGAATAACGTGTTAGTGCAGCCAAATTTGATTGTACTTCCAGAGCTACTGGCTGGAGTATCTATACCGGATTAAAAGGATACATGCCCCACCTGCATCGAGGGAATATGCCTCACTTGCGATTCGAGAAGGCGCCCCATTTATAGTTATCAAATAAATTTGTTACGTGAGAATTATTTTTAAACCTTCAAGATTGTGAGAAAAAAACATGCTTCTTCTTTTGGTTGACCCCTTCCGGGGAAGCATTGCCTAACAAGTCAGGTGGCGGTGTTAGTAATGATAAATTCTCAATGTAAGCAATAATTTAAACATTTCCATTTGTTTTGTTTGGGAAAGTTGGTTCAAAAGATTGCAATTTCCTCATATTTTTAAGTGAAAAATGTTGAAGTGTTTGGTATTTATAGCTGTGCTCAGAACGTTTTAATTCACACATTCCGAACTTTCATTCTCTTAATCTTAGAATATATTCAGAAGCATTATTAGAAATCTAAATATAAAATCTAAATATAAAATCTAAATATAAAATTCTATAAGAATATCATTATCAAAGGAAATTTGGAAACAATATGCCTGAGCACCATATTAGAGGTATAATCGTTGTTAGTAATGATAAATTCTCAATGTAAGCAATAATTTAAACATTTTCATTTGTTTTGTTTGGGAAAGTTGGTTCAAAAGATTGCAATTTCCTCATATTTTTAAGTGAAAAATGTTGAAGTGTTTGGTATTTATAGCTGTGCTCAGAACGTTTTAATTCACACATTCCGAACTTTCATTCTCTTAATCTTAGAATATATTCAGAAGCATTATTAGAAATCTAAATATAAAATCTAAATATAAAATTCTATAAGAATATCATTATCAAAGGAAATTTGGAAACAATATGCCTGAGCACCATATTAGAGGTATAATCGGTGTTAGTAATGATAAATTCTCAATGTAAGCAATAATTTAAACATTTTCATTTGTTTTGTTTGGGAAAGTTGGTTCAAAAGATTGCAATTTCCTCATATTTTTAAGTGAAAAATGTTGAAGTGTTTGGTATTTATAGCTGTGCTCAGAACGTTTTAATTCACACATTCCGAACTTTCATTCTCTTAATCTTAGAATATATTCAGAAGCATTATTAGAAATCTAAATATAAAATATAAATATAAAATTCTATAAGAATATCATTATCACAGGAAATTTGGAAACAATATGCCTGAGCACCATATTAGAGGTATAATCTCTCTTCATACTTATTTATATATTAAAATAACATTTATTTTATTGTTGACAAGTTTTCTGCCCCCTCCCCCTTTAAATTAAATTACACAAGTTGAACCTTCCGTAAAATATATAAAATATTTTAAACTCATTCATTAAGAAAAATCTAATGCATTTAATTTGAGAACATTAGTTTTTAGCCTCCCGAATTAGTTTTTAGAGTTTTTACATCGTATATAAGAAGAGGGAGCGGGGTAATTCCTCTTTGTTTAGATTAAACAAGTTTAGTTTTCGTTATAATTATCCGATTGGCTTCAAATTTTGTGTACCCATTTATTCAAAAATTGGGAATATAAAATGTTCTTTGATGTGGGAGTGTAATGCAGGATTAGTATACAAGCCTGTGAGTCTGTAAGTAAGATAAGCTTGTAAACTCTTTTATTATAAAAAAAAATCGTAAATTTGATGTAAATAGGCTTTTAAGTCAAATACAAATCCAGATTTTTAATTATAAATGTTTATTACTTATGCTTCCTATTCTTTTACGAAAAGGGCATCTATCCCCAGCAAGTGGGATGTCTAATCCTGAGATCCGGGATATATGGCCAAAATCATTGAGTTTTTTTTGATAAAAACAGCTTTTTATATGGTATTTATATTAAAGTAATATTTTTATGATGTTCTGCATAAAATTTAGAGTAGATAGGTTACATGTGCACTGCGAAAAGTACATAAAAAAGAAACTAGTCGTTGGGGGCCACAGTAATACTTACCCATCATGGATATGCATAATGTAAAATATTAAAATAAAAATGTGTAAACTACTTATAAAATGCAATGCAATTCAAATAAAATCGTGGCTTGATGACGTCACAAACTTTAAAGGCTCGAATACTGAATTGCTTGAAAGAGGTTTTTCCTTATAACTCCAAAAATAATAATCCTATTAACTAGCGGTTTATTGCATCTGATTAAGCGTCAAATTTCCAATTAAAATATATCTTTGAAGTGAAATTTGGATGAAATACAGGGTCATGAAAAATCGAAGAGTGTGGAAAATAGGATTCCAAATATCTTGGCAACTAATTATCCGATCGACTTCATGCTTTATTCAAAATTTATGTTTTTTTATTGTCTTTTATATTCATTTCTTAAAATAAACAATTTCGAAAATTTTTATATACCTTTCATCAGAACGAATATTTCGAGATTCCGAAAAAAATTGTTCCGGTTAATCGAGGTTATTGAAATGAAATAGGCTTCTTCCCATTATTACATACTAAGTACATACCAAATTGCAAGTCTCTATCTGAATTTTTTCGGGAGATAGAGCGTTTACAGACACACACACACACAGACACACAGACACACAGACGGACGGCAAAAATTTTTTTCTAAAAATATGTTTTTCGGAATCTCCAGTGTCTGAAACGTGTAAATCCGTCAAAAATTTTTTTTCGATTTTCAAAACGATTACAAGACTTACCCTATACTACGTATGATGGGTAAGTAAAATGAAGAGAGGCTTAAGTAGGGCAACTTTCCCGGACTTACATTACAGTAAAAAGAAATACATTAAAAGAGACAGATGGTCTAAAACACCAATTTTAGATATTATTGATATTGAAAAGGGTCCATGTGTAGACCAAGACCTTTCCAACCAAACAAAAAGTATAAAAATCGGACCATTTGTTCCTGAATTATGCGTGGACATATGAAGTTGAATTCATTTTATACGAGCACAGCTAAAACAAAGACATGGTTAAAACGAGCAATTTTCACGTTAAGAATGGTTCCTAATTTAAACTAAATTAAGATTTTCACACATGCTAAAAAGGCAGGATTGCGACAAAAGTGAGAAATATGCCTTTTCATTTCAATATAATTTTCACAGAAAAATAATATAGAAGTAGGGACAGAAAATCTCTTTCATATCGAATATTGTTCTCTCCTAGTGATATTAAATCTACATTACAACAGTCTGTCAAAATATAGTAATTTATCAGTTTTACCTGACAGAGTTTCAACATCCATGTAGACTTGTCCCTCACACACACACATTCAAAAAAATTCAAAGGAATGTTATGCGGTCTTGAAAGAATGAAAGAAAGAAGGTAGAGAAATGACGTTTTAAATAACGCCCCTTTGTAATATTTAAAACTGAGCCTTGAAAAAGAAGAAAACAAAAAGTAAAACCTTTATTTGTTTCTTCCTTCAAAACTGGATTCTGGGCCAAATTAACGATTCTTTTCGTGAAAATTATTGCACTGATAAAGTGAAAACGATATGTGAAATCAATAGTTCGAAAATCGCAGTGACTGTAGTTATGTTAGCCAAGTTTTTCCGGGAAAAGGAGAAATGATTAGTTGTATTACTGTAGTTTGTTTATGTCATTTGGAATTACTAGTTATTAAAGGATTTTATTTCTATACTGTGAGTTTTTCTAAAGAAAATCACTGTCAAAAATATAAGAATGAATATTTAATGTTAATAGTATGACATTAATGTTAATTCTTTGTATGATATTAATGTGTACTTTTAGCATTGAGATAATTAGATCAATTAATAGTAGTTTAATTATGTATGTGTTTTTAAGATTTTTATTATCTTCACAAGTATTGCGAGCAACGGCTAATACGAGGACATTTATAATTCTCTTTTTAACCGAGTTCGACTTTATGTAAAAAAAAAAAAAAAAAAAAACAAACAAATTATATAATCTTTTTCGTTGAATGTCAGTTAATAAAAATAATGATTTCGAAACTATTTGCAATTAATTATATCAAAGAAATATCATTTGTTAACTATTGAAAATCGGGGAGATATATTCTCTAATGTTCTATTATAATCCATTTTCTGTATTATTTTACTTCTTAAAATTATTATTATTATTTTTAACTTGAAAATATATTTTAAAGTTTATAAGTTTATTTTCTCTATTCATGAACTACACATGCATAACAGATAAAATTATAGAATTTAAAAAATATCAATTTATATATTTTCTCTATTATTACTTTTTTTTTTATACCGACTTCAGAAATTATAATTATACACATTTCTTTTTCTTTCTTTTTTCTTTCTTTTTTTCTTTCTTTTTTGTAGTCATTTTGTGATGATTGCAGATAAAGAAGAAAACATTTGTGAAGCTAACAAAAAACACTTTTGTTAATAAAAATAAAATAAAAATAAGTAAACGACCTAAAAATTATTTTAGCATAAAATATAATTAAAAAATATATATATCAAGGAACTTACCTACATTGAGGAAAAGAGCGTGAAATAATTTTGCAAATGGAAAACTTTAATAAGATGTTTCCGAAAAAAAAATACTTCTGTTTTAAAAAAGATAAAAATATGTTATTAATTTTTTATGAGCTACAAAAATAAAAATAAAAAGATTGTTTAAATTTTAAATTGCTACTGTATTTAAAAAGTAAGCACGTTAACTATAATACGCAGTGCAGAGATAGGGCTAAAAACAGTAAAAAACATAAGTGCGTATGAGTAATCAGGAAATACCTTATTTTCTCAGTTTTATATATTTTTTCTGAAAATAGTATGAAGAAAAATCAGTATTTGGCAATAAAGCAATGTAGATATCCAACATATTTTACTTATCATAAAAAATAATTAATGAAAATCAAACTTAATTTTAATTAAACATAATTTATAGAATTCATTAAAATCAGAAATAATAAACTGACACTTTTTACTATTTTTATTTCAATAACATCGATTGATAAAGAAAGTTTATGAGAAGAAATTTTCTAACTGATTGAAAAAATGACGAATCCAAGAATCGAACATAGGACCTTTGGTTTAATATGCTAATGCTCTATCAACTGAGCTGGCCTGGACAACTCCTGGCACCATTATTCACTCAGACGACCTTTCACCATCACTGTTCGGTCTTTGATTTTAAGCAGCTAAATAGAATAAACATCAGGTAAATAATGCAATAGATGAATATATATTTTTTTTTCTTTCAGAGAATTCATTTGATTTTTATAGAACTGGGAAATATTAATTCCCCAGAGTTCTGGATATATCAGCAGACATACTTTCTGCTAGAGCATTCAAAAAGGAAAATTTCCCCCTTTAATTTAAATTTTAAACCTTTTTATGCTTGTCTAGGAGTTGTAAAATACTTGTTGTTATTCAACAGTTACTGCGTTCAATCTCTTTTATAGATTATACGGTCCTTTTTTTAACTTTAAACGGCGGTTGCCGGACATTTTAGTGCTAAAGAAGACTGCAGCATACCAAACCAATCGTTAAAAAATATTGCAAAATTATATTACAGAAAATTATTGATATATTGAATTCTTTAAAAAGTATCGGATAATAAATTATAATACGATAAATTCGTTTCTATTACAAAATAAAAAAAATCGATATAATTGAATATGATTTGTATAAGCGTATTCAAATGAAGTCGGGTCGTTTTATCACGATAAACTAGTGTTAAAATATTTCCCATGTCGGTCGATGCGAAAATATTGCGAAAAACAATTTCTTTATCTTATTTATATTAAAATCAAAATTTTATTATCCTATTAAGATTTACATTGATAGATTACTATTATGTTTTTATGTTCAAATAAAAATTTACTTCTAAAGTATATAAAATTTACTTTGAAAGATATTTGTAAAAATGAGGTAATTCAGAAATTCTGCTAACATGAAAATATTTTTAAATGTAATTTTCTAGGTACTATTTGAAACAAACTATAAAAAATCCATATAATAGTCACAGTATATGAAATCCAATAAGTACAAGAAAACATAGAATAAAAAGCATTTACAATCTAACGTCTGTCTAATCCTTTGTTCAAAGTTCTACCTCTAATTAACTTTACGTCAACGCCATTGATGGACCAGTTTCACCTTTGCCATTGTAAGTATCTCATCTACTTTCACCTGTAAACGGGTCACTGTGCAGAAAATAAATAAATAAATAAATAAAAAATAAATAAATAAAATAAAATAGAAAATAAAAAGAGAAAAATAAACAAGTTAATAATGTTAAAAAAGATGTATAGTAAAATTAGACTAAAATTTTATTGCACAGATTCAGATGTTTTAAAAAATAAACACACACAAAGCTTGTTTTGAAATTAAAAGTAAGTATTCTGATTTAGATTAAAATTACATATGAATATTGCAATGTTGTTTATATTTTTTCTACCGAAATTAAAAGCGTTTTTTATTCCACATTTAGATATTTCGATTCAATTTTACAATATTTAGTCTTAAAAATACTCTTATTATTTCCCCCTTTTCAAAAATCTATGATTTCAATAAGTCATTTTTTTTTCATTTGACAATGCGCCAGTAATATTTTTCTTTCAATGTATTCGAATTCGTAACATTTTGTTCTAATCCAGATCTTTCGGGATTTATCTAGAAGCTTTTTTTTCGCGTTTTAGGGAACCAAATTACACCGGAATTATTCTTCCGTGCTGGATAGATTAGTCGATGCTTTTGACTCAATAAACTCTTTATGTAGTGTAGTATTTTTGTATCCGTCCACTGGGCATTAAACGAGCTGTACGAGATCGGAAGAGAATATTTTGTGTGCATCGTCTGCTTTAACAATTTTTCAGCGTCAGTGGATAGTGTCAATATGCGCCATAAATTTATTTATTTATTTAAATATGAAAGACTTATTAGTTTTGTGAAAATTGTTGTAATGCATTGAGTTGTTATAAGAGAGTCCTACGTATGAATGTAAAGATTGGAATAAAGAACTTTCGTATTTCTATAGCTAATCCTTGAGTTTCCTGGGAAATTTTAATGGGTGTTGAATTTATTGCTACTTTTTTCTTGATTCACTGACTACACAAATATAATTTAATTATTGATGGCGGACAATAGGGCCCAATCAACATACGTATCTTAATATTGTGTGTGAAAGTAAATGCAGATTGTAGCGATAGAATTGCTACATACATGGTGTGTTCACAAAGTTTCAAGACTGGTTGTTCTTAGTTCTGGTTGTTCTGAGTAGACTGGTGACAGAACAAGACTGGTTGTTCTGAGTAGGGGCGTGCGCGCATACCCGTTCCACCGATAGCGTGAGGTAGTGGGAGTGTCAGCTAATGGAGCGCACACGCGTCAGTTGCCTCCGAGACGTTGGAGTGAGTAAATCGCTGATAGAGTGAGTGCGTGTCATTGACTCCGTCGAAAACTGGTTGAGTGGAAAATGCATCGTCATTTAGAGTATCGTTATTCTGTAAAGTTCTGTGTGAAACTTTAAAAAATCGCGACAGAGTCTTTTCGTATGATTCAAGAGGCTTACCAAGAAGAAGCCATGTCAAGTGTAATGGTTTTTATGTGGCACAAGATGTTCGAAAATGGCCACGAGGACGTCGATGACGATAACCGCGCTGGAAGACATTCAACAAGCCGAACTGATGAAAATCTGGTGAAAGTACGTGAACTGTTAAACACATTCGAGTCCGGCGTGTCCGCCCAGACATCACATATGAATGGATTATTCACCACGACAATGCGCCCTCTCGTCGTGTCGGCGCCACGACGTCGCTTGCAGCCGCCGCCGCGGCTATGTTTAACAAGGCAATACTGCCGCAAGCTCCCTACATCCCCGAACTCGCTGAAAGGGACATTTTTATGTTCCCCCGGATCAAGAAAGACCTGAAAGGGAAGCGATTCGACACGATTCCAGCAATCCAGGCATCTTCCACGAGGTTCCTTAACAGCCTTGCGCTCGAAGACTTCCAGGGAGTCTATGAACAATGGAAGAAACGCTGGCAGCGGTGTGTTGCTGCCTAAGGGTCATATTTTGAAGAATTTTAGTTCGCTGTACAAAAAATGTTTAATTAATTTTGTATTCTGAGACCAGTCTTGAAACTTTGTGAACACACCCTATATTTCAGCAAAAGAGGGGTAAATTTAACAGATTGTAATAAAAGTGAAGTGTTGCTAACTACAGTAGCATACTATCTAGTGCCATGGGTTACGTAACAACTTATCTAAAACCAGAGGATATACTACATACACATACACACATGTATTAGAATTACGTAACTACTAGACTACTATTATACTTGAGTATTAGAATTTCAAATGGGTAGTACATAAAACACACTTAAAAGGAAATTCAAAAATATAGCTTCGTCATAGTAAGCCGATCCATATAAATCCGATCTTGGTCATAAATCACCATAAAAATATATGAACCATTTGAA
This sequence comes from Maratus michaelseni, assembly GCA_963931845.1. Lineage (NCBI taxonomy): Eukaryota > Metazoa > Arthropoda > Arachnida > Araneae > Salticidae > Maratus > Maratus michaelseni. Next base: position 258,536,855 of record OZ007589.1, on the reverse strand, counting down.
TCATCAAAGTAGCCGATCTTGTTCATTGTAAGCCGATTCTTATGGTTTTTCACTCTTTAAATTCCCCAGATTCTATTTTTAAAGCCTTGACTCTCTATAATTTAAAGAAATTTAAAAGGAAATTCAAAAATATAGCTTCGTTCGTTCATCGATGTAAAATCTGTAAGCCGATTCTTATGGTTTTTCACTCTTTAAATTCCCCAGATTCTATTTTTAAAGCCTTGACTCTCTATAATTTAAAGAAATAATAATAATAAAAAAATAAGTAAGTAAATAATCTGAAAAGCCCAAAATCAGACTTTTGGAAGATATAAGAAAATTTTTCTTGTAAAAGATAGATATGCGCTGCAAATAAAAAAAAAATGAATAAATAAAGTATTGATATTTTTATTTAGAACTTTCTAAGCACAAAATATTGATTATTATTATTTTTTTTTTAATAAAAATATATAATAAAAATTTTAACTCAATCCATGCTTCTATTAATCATCATTTAACATATTCAATGAAAAATCAATTAAATCTTTAATTTCGCCGTATTTTTGGCAAACAAATTTATTGATTTATATGTTTTATAACATTAAATAATATATTTAACAATAAAGGGTCATTGTAAAACATTATAAAATTGAAGGGTCCTCTGCAATAATAAGGTAAGTGGAGTTACTTGATTCCAGGTAAACCATTTAAAAAGACGGCCTTTTGACCTATCTTACAATACTTCGTGTTATATTTCGTTTTCGAATCCTCATGGCTTGTAAAAGCTTTTTTCAAATCTCAGGTGTCTCAATTTCTAGATTCTGCTAACAGGTGGCGCTACTTTCTGGGACCCTTTTAGCAAGCACTTGTAGATGCGAGGACACGGTACGGTTACAGAACCAGTTCTATAAACGACTCCTGTGGCTGTAGCTGTTCAACATACATGTTCACGATTCAAACTCTCTGATCTCCTACATGTTTCACTTATGTAAGGAGTTGCAAAAAATGTGCCAACACTGTATGCTCCTTACTGTATCATGTGATAAAAATGAACTTTGATGTTGAAAAGCATGATAGAACCATTCTGCTCTCAGTTGCCTGCGTGGGTCAAAACAAGAACTACACGTTGTTCCATTTCCTGTGTATGCTATATAGATATATGAATGTGCAGATAGTGCATCTGTTCCCGGTTAGGGGACACTCATATTGCCAATGCGACAGGAACTTTGGTAACTATTCTCAGAGGTTGAAAAGGATGGAGGTGGTGGAAACTGAACGAAAATATGTAGATATGATCAAATCGAGCAGAAATCCTGCTTTTATAATGGTTGATGGGATGCGTGATGACATCCTGTTCAACTTTGAGCCAGCCATGAAGGGCAAAAACCTCCACATCTGAAAGGCTGTGAAGGTACAATACAAAGAAAATGAATCTGTGTCAGTTTCGGAAAACTACTGTGGCATAGGAGGAAAAGCCTATGCCGTTCAGGCACCAAAACTGGAACCTATTCTGTCATCACTCAATAAACCAAGAAAACTGAAATTAAAGGATTCAGAGAAGAAGGATTTTGAATCTCTGGTACGATTTATTACTCCTGAAAAGCAGCAGTTTTACAAGAACTTGCTGAACCATGAAGGTGTATTGGGAACCACAATCCTAAATGGATGAATCAGATTTGGAGTTTTAAACAGAGTTAAGGACGGTATTATGATTTTTTAACAAGAAAAACGCGAAGATGATTTCATATTTTGTAATCTCGTGTGTTGCACTATATAAAAGTTGTTAAAAAAGTCATTATCTTCATTTTTTTCAAAGCCAAAGGAAATGCAATAATAAGGTACGTGTTAAATTTTTATTTTGATATAATGTATTATTCATCATATAAGTCAATAAAATTTTATGACATAAGAAAAGAAAAGATGCTAGAAAACTCTTTTTAATAGGAATACATGCAAATAAGTTATATTCTAAATTAAAATATTGAAAGCAAAATTAAAAGCTTCGCATCTGAAAACTCCCTTTTTCACTTACCTTGTTGTTGTAGATGGCCCTTCATTTATATCTAGTTGCCAGGTTTACATAAACAATGTTATTCAGAAAAAGTACTTCGAAATTATAAGGAACTGAAATTTAATATAAATACATTTCAAGCAGAAAATATCAGTTTCCGTAAATAATTACTTAAAAGATAAATTATTAAGGCGTAATAAATTCAAGCTTTTATGAAGAGTTTACATGTAATGACTTTTAATGTCTTTTATATGAAAATATACCAATGGAAATTTTATAGAGTCACTTATGCAAATACTTTTTAAAAACTATCTGCGTTAAACCGCACGAAATATACATTTAACGGATTTAGATATTTGTTTGAGAATGTAATTTCTAAAATAAATAAATAATATAATAATTTAAATAGGATAAATAGAAAAGAACAATAACTAGAACCTCGAGAAAAATAGTGGCTACTTTACCAATTTTCTAGACCTTCCCTTACTTCTTTTTTCAGTCGCCTTCAATAAATTACTTTTATACAATTTTTTTTCAGATGTAATTATTGTTCCTACAAAATGAAACTGTTCGTAGATAATAATTTTATAAGCCAATAAAAATTTACACTCACTCGCTATATTTTCGCATCAAAATTTGACGTCACTCTGAACAGCTGCACCCCCCCCCCCCCCCCCGATTACTTGATTACTAGGTATGAGCACTGACACAAAAATGATGGCTATCGTAGGCCGATTATTTCAGTGTTTGTACGGTTCCTTCAATTTGAATACTAATAATTTCAAAAAAATTCACTGCCTTATTTTTCAGAGATTGAATAAGTCAAAGAAAACTATTAGGAAACACTGATGTTTAAATTCAGGAAATCGTACAAACGCTTACAAAAATCCACCCACGACAGTCGCCATTTTCGTGTCAGCGCGTAGGCCTTGTATCCGAGAGCGGTGGTAGCTCTTCTGTACACCGGATAGTATGTTATGTAGCCCAATAATTTAAATTTTGGATGCATCAAAATAAAATATAAAAGGAAAAGCGTATTTCATCAAGTTTCTGTTTAGATCCAAGAGTAAAAAATTTTTGAAAGAATCTTCTTTTGCGCAGAACAAAACAAAATTTGAAATGCATACTTTCCAACTGAATATTTGAAAACGGAACAGTCCCACAATCTATTGCTTTAATTGACAATCATTATTGTAATTAATATGATGTTCATGTGTAATAAAGGAATACACGTAAAATATACACAGTTCATTGGTAGTTGTTTATCCATAAAACTTTATTTGATGTTGCTATGTGTTGAAAGAACTCCTTTTACAACACTTTATTAACCAAACAACACAGGATTCCCGGATTTTTAGGAAACCGCAGTAATGACCACATCCCCCTCGTCATCATTTTTCCACTAGTTCGTCGGCGCGGAAAGAAAAAGTGACACCCACCCCGCTGATTGAATCTGGAAACAAATGATCAGCGTGTTCTTTTTTCCGTTGAGAGTCATCTTATGATGCATCAATACGCTTCCTGAGCAAATCGTCATGAGATAGCCATAAATCATATGTCTTCTCAATCTTTTCGAATCATTTTTTGGTTATCAACAAAAGAAAGGAAGTGTCTCAACAAAAGAAAGGCGTGATGTCCTAGCTGTCAATGGCTCTCGCTCTTGATCTTTGACTTTTAGACATGCTAGAAAGTCATAACTGATGAAAGGGAGTGCTTCACCACATCAGAGAAAGTGACATACAAGAACGCTGTCTGTTTCTTCCTTCAAGCTTCGTTCAGTGCCCTCCTGAGTAACTCAGTCTAAGATGGACATCAATCATGCGTTTTCCAACTCTTCCCAAATCATTTTGTGGTCATCTATAAAATAAAGGGGTGTTTCAACAAAAGAAATGGGATTTTTTCTAACTGTCAATGGCTCCCGCTCTTGACATCTGACCTTTAGACATGCTAAGAAAATCATAAAAGATGAAAGGGAGAGCTTCACCAAATAAAAATATGCCGTGGGTAAGTCTGTAGTCTGATCGGTCCTTTACACCCACTTCTTAAAATTGCGCGCGTGATCGGGCAATTCTTCTTTTTTGTGTTTTGACAAATCTTGATCCGTTACTGAAGAAAAAAGAAAAAAGAAAGTAAAATCATGCATTAAGCATAGATCATAAAACATTTTCCAACACTTTCAGAATTCTGTAACAATCCTTCGCTTTTTAATAAGTTAAATAAGATACCTAAGTAAATATTTTAGTAAATGCAAAACACATTTGGAGACCAGATTTCAGCAAATACAGGCCGTAGCCTGAAAAGTACTCCAATTATTTTGGGCAGCCCTATATATAATCTACAGATTTGTTTATACTCTTTATAGTATGCTACAATTTAGTTTAGTAAGAGAACACATAACATGGTTGAAAATTGACCTTCAGTAGTTTCTACCAATAGACGGGAACATTCTTAAATTCTTTTGTAAAGTTGTGTATATTACCTATAAGTTTTTATACACGATACATATTACGCTAAAGTTTAATTCATGCAAAAACAAGCTGTAAACCACTGAAATCATACTTCCAGAAATTATCATAGAAAAGCGGTCATGTATATGGCATTCGCTGTACACAAGCGGTCATGTATATGATTTTGGAGGACGATCCTCCAAACTCTCCGTTTCGTACTAAATTCAGTATCCCATTCAATGAACTAGGGCTTTTTTGTACATTCAGTCCTTTATCCGTGCGAAACTTTCGCAGTGAAATAGTTGTGGATTCACCATTCTTGTAGAAAAGTCACCATCAACGCTCGATCTGGTAAGGACAGCATGTTCGGTTACTTTTGGAATCATTTTTTTATACATGGAAAAAAATTCAATGTCCCTCTGATCATATTCGCGCAAACCGAAATTATTTCCGAGCATTACTTCCCGTAAGGCATTTACGTCACTGTGACTTCACAAAGACGTCACATTGTGACTTTGGGACAGTTGACGCGACGTCACGAGACGTGGATGTAAAGTTTAAAAATTTGCCAGAAATATTTTTTTTTACACTGAATAGCATATTTTGTAGTGTTCTTACAATTTTTTTAAGGTTTCTAAGCAATTCACATTTTAGTCACAGTGTGACGTCACTGAGTGGTGGTATTTCGGTCACAGATGAGACGTGACGTACGTGACTCACAGTGAGGTCACTGTGATCATGCATGCTATACGTGTTCTTTTATTATGAATTTTTTTAAAGTTTGTACGAATTTATGACGCACCCTGTACTTAAGAAATCATAGATTTATTTAGAAAATATACTCCTAATAAGGTTACTTTAAAGTGTATTTTGATTTGAACTACACTGGCCGAAATAAAACAGTGACAAGAGAATGCATGATTTAATATTGTGAAAATAAGTATAAATATTATATGCAAGAACATTTAAAATGTTAATGCTAACATAAAACATTTTATTCTCATCCAAATCCTTAACGCCACCAAATGTGGTACAGGTACCTTATAATAAATTTTATATAAAAGAATCTGCATTTTTCTATAATCACATTATCATAGGCTTTTCATTCCAAGGCTTCTATGGACCTACGCTTTTTATTTTACTTCTTTGATTTAATAAATTTTTGTCATCTTCAACTTCAATTTTTTTCGAAGTATCATATATGAAGTTTTCACTAAAAAAACCCTTTATATTTAGAAGTATAGTCATGCATTTATTATCTTATATATTTCTTTGATGTTTTCACTAAAGTAAAATTTCAATTGAAAAGCATATAAAGTAAAATCAAATATAACCCTAAAACGTTGATAAAAATATAGCTTCCGTTTTGTCATTTTTAGTTCAATTCACAGACTACTATGAAAACTGTGAGCCATTTCTTATTTTTTTCTTCTTCATATACTCTGAGAATGTCTTTTTAAAGTTTCGAGTCTTTTTGAGTTCAAAGAAAAAGTAAATAAATAATCTGAAAATGCCCGAAGTTAGAGCTTTGATAGATAAAAGAATATTCTTTAGCAAAAATTTATCAAGCTCGTGCTACAATGGTTTTAAAAAGGATAAATAGAATATTGATTTTTATTAAAAGTTCTAGGTTAAAATTATTGACAATTTTATTTATTCATATTGAAATATTAAAAAAAAAATGTTTTTCTAATGTTCGTTCCTATTAATCTTCGTTTTGTGTATGAAAAGAAATAATTTAATTTCTTTTTTAATAGATTGGCAAATCGAATAACAGATATTTAGTACAAAACATAGCAATAAGTTGTTATTAAAAAATTAATGCATAGTGACCTCTAATTCCAAATCAAAATAAGAAATACCATTCAAAGAGTATTTTTTAAAGTTTTTGGAACTTCAATTTTTGTACTAGAAGTAAAATAAAAAACCCATTTATCTAAATTAAGGGGGGGATTACCACCCTGCCCCCCCTTTATACTCTCAGGCTTGTGAGCTAAAATGGAAAAAATGGAAATTGCATTTCAATATTTATAACTCTGTTTTCATCACAAATTTTATTTTAAAAATATTCTGCATTGAAAATATTTAAGATTATCTTTTTCAAGAATATTAAATACAACAAAAATAATTTATTTATAAAAAATTTCCAACTTCCTTCCATAAAAGCTAAATGTTGAAGTGAAAATTTTTGTGGCACATGTTTTTGCTTTAATACGTCTGGCATGTTGACGGTGCATAAATCTGTAGGTATGTCTTACAAGTTGACCCTACCTCAACTTCGATGAAACTTTTATCATAGAGAGTACTCATGATATGATGAAGAATGTTACCAATTTTATCAGCGATAGTCAAGTTTTAGTATTTTTTAAATATTTGTAAAGTATCTGTGGTGCAACTAATGAAAATCTCTAAATGTTTTATTCAAAAAATTTCCAATAACTTCAAACAATGTAATCGTCACAGAAATGATAATTAGTATAGAAATGAATAAAACAGAATGCATTTTATGAACTTTCCAGGAGCAGTTTATTTTTATTTCACAAGCAATGGAACCAAATGTCATGAATGGGAAAAAATTCATTTTATAATTAGTAAACGGTGGGTAAAAATTCATTGTGGTTTACTCATTTCTATAGTAATTATCATTTCTATGAATATTACGTTGTTTGCAATTATTGAAATATTTTTGAATAAAATATTTAACGATTTTCATAGTTTCATCATAATACAATACTAACTGAAACTCCTCGTGTATAATAAGTTGCAACACTTTTGGAGAAAAAAAGGTCTAAAACTAATAAGGTGGGTGCCCCTGTTATAGCCATGCTAAAGTTTAAGAAATTTTTCTGCCGTCATTTTCATAAAAATCAATCCAGTTTATTTTTTTTAACGTTCGCAGGTTAATGGACTTGAAAAACGAAATTCCAAAAGTCTACCAAGTGGTGATTTGAGGAACGTGTGCACATGGAAAGGCCACCATTGCTCCATGTTTCACAAATCGTGATCTTCTTCAATTTAAACATGCTGTTCTGCTAAATTAAATAATTTTGGTGTAAAATAAAGAAACATGGTACTCATTAATTCTTTTTGTTATTCAAAAGTGGATTTGAAACAGGATTTTTCATCAAAAATGAAGTTGTTAAGAAAATTGACATTACAGTTTAAGTTTTTATTTAGAAAAAATGTGAAATCATTTTAGAATTTAAGAAAATTGTTAAAAAAAATACTTATCGCAATTGGAACAAATAAAAACGTCTTTTTCTTACGCTTGCATGGTACACTTGCTAGGGCCACTTCGATAGCCATATCAGGTGCAGGTCAACTTTCACGAAAATCGTTTGATTTTGAACAACTTATAAAATATACACTATCAACGACAGTAGTAATTGATAGAGCATTAAAAACTGAACAGAATATGATGGTATTTATAAAAAAATATTTTAAAAACGTGCATAAAAGAGGAGACTTACCAGATGAAAACAAGAAGAGATCACACCAAAAACATGAAAAAGGAAATTGGCGTCAAATTCCACAATCTAGCTCAATGGAAAGTGGTCACATGATACACTAGCAGGCTCTTTCACAGTATGATCATTCCATCTAGTGAATTGTTTGATTAGTTAACGTACAATAGGGGGATGGCCATAACAGGGTTACCTACATTATAAGGATAAATTTTATTAAATGATGTTCGCAAAGTTTTGTAGATACTTCATGCCTAGGAATCAAGCGCGATATTGTCTTCGGCGATAAAAAAATTTCACATGCGCTTCAGAATCAAATTAACTTCTCTCTCTCTCTTTGTATTTTGTCGATTCTCTTAGAATCTAACTAAATTACATATTGAAATTCATATTCCTTTTTTAAATTCCGAGAGGAATTTTTTCTCTACACTCTAAAAACATTCTGCGAATGGACATGCATATTTCCGTGGGTGATATTCCGTTAATTCACAGAAATATCCTCTTGGATTTTCCCTTTCTTCCTCAACATGCCGAAATACAGGATGTCCATAATTAAACGACCCTACTTTAAAGTTGTCTACAGACGAAACTATTGGTCAGAAAGTTGTGAAATTTTGTGGGAAACATAATGAAGGGATGGGAGTTTGTTTGAGAGAAGAAAAATATTGTTTAAAATTTTGCCATCAGAGGGCGTTTTTAACGAATTACACATTTAGCATACATTTATGATAGTTTAAAAAATTTATTACAACATATCATGTTTCACATGATGGCCATCATTTTCATCTACCATCTGGAATCGTAAGGTAGCATGTACCACATTTGACCGCAGTGTGTTTTGGGAAATGCTAAGAACATGTCGTGAAAAAAGTTTTGTTGAACATCTTTTGTTGTAATAAAATTTTAAATTATCGCAAATGTATGCTAAATGTGTAATTCATTAAAAAGCGCCCCCTGGTGGCAAAAGTTTGAACTATTTTTTTTCGCTCAAAAAAATTTCCATCCCTTCATTATGTCCTTCACAAAATTTCACAACTTTCTGACCAATAGTTTAGTCTGTAGACAACTTTAAAGTAGGTCGTTTAATTATGGACACCCTGTATTTCGGTTGCTGAAGGAGTAAGTACTCTAACATAAACAATATCTGACTCTGTCCAATCTAACCTGCATTTTCGTCAAATCAAAGAGTTTTCTCCGAAATAAATTGCCATAATCCGCTGTAAGAATTTTTCGTTTTAGAAACGAATTTGTACAATTTCTGACATATACTTCTTTTAATTGCTAAAAGTCGTAAAATAAAAACTTTATAAACAGTAAAATAAGCTGTTTCCATATTTGTAACAATGGAGTAACTCAAGCCACAATTTGGGTAAGATAAATTATGCTGCATCGTTACATATTGTATTTTTACGTGTTACAATTTCTATGGTTTCCCTTATAATGGATGAATATTATGGAGGGAAAAATTATCTTACTTTCATTGAAATATATTTCGATGTTTTCTTCTTGATATAATCTTGCCAAGGCTGTGGTTTTTCTATTATGCTTAATATCAGCTATAGTCTCCTTTTTTTCTGTAACTAAATTTCCTGCTTGTCATGCCAATATTTGGGTTCATTGATCCTTCTTCTAATAAATGGTGTTTTATATATTCCTGATATTTCTCAAAATTAATTGGGTCAATTTTATTGCAAATGATATTCTTTAATTCCTGTAGGGGTTTGGCTAGTAAGTAAACATTGAAACGTTTAAGACTGTATTTTAATTTCTCAAAAATGTTTCGAAAATATTCAAGAGTATAAAGTTTATATTTTTGCGAATCAAATCTGTTTTCAGGTATGGCGGTTTAATAAAAAGTTTGTAAGTATTTAATATTTAAGTTTCAATAAGAATATAGTGCTAGGTTTATTTCTGTATCCCCAGCCACAAATTATGAAAATTGGTCTTTCTTTATTTATTTATCACACAACACGACTTCTGAAAACAAAATCTTCAATTAAGAATCAAACGTTTAATAAATCCAGTTATTAATAGTTAAGAAACTATGTTCTATTTCATAACCGTGAAATAATATTGTGCAAAAATGAGCTCTTTTATTTCTCGATAATCCCTTTTAATGATGGAATTTTTCTACATTTTTTTAAAATTTCTATTCGAGATCTATTTATTCATTATCAATAAAATGTAAGTAATTTATTATCACGACTGAAATCTGAAATTATATGTTTTTAACTTCATATTGGGTTGTAACAACCTATCCTGAATACATTATTTGTCGATTGTCAATATACTCTTCTGCGACATAACATCTTGTAACAATCAATTATGCAAAATACTTCCTTGTAAAGCATTCAATATATTTATTTCATAAGAACTTCTACAACTATGATAATATAATCTGTTCTGAGTGGCACGCGATAAGACTTTGAAACATAACCCTATTAACTCTATTATTAATTCAAAAATGGATCTTACTATAGAGAAATAAAGTAGTTTTAAGGGATCAGAAGAATTTTAAACCTTCAAATACATTCAGTCTTTGAAAAAATATGTATATTAAACATTAATAATTTTGAAAACGTTAAAACAAAATGAATGACACTCTTAAAATTTGTTAAATATGGAATATTTTCAAAGAGAGAACATTAAAGTTTTTCTGAAAATGCGATTTTGGATCATTGCCAGGGTTCCCGCTGCCGCTCGCCATTGCGCCAAATCGCGACAAAATGCATCATTTTGCGAGTAAACGAACGATTAAACTCGCCAAATTGCAAGTGTTCAATTTTTTTTTTTGTGTGTGTGTGTGTGTGTGTGTGCGTGCGCGCGCGCGTGTATGTCAGTACAGGTGATACTACACTGCTCAAAACAATTAAAGGATATTGCAGTTTTAGGTGGATTTTGTATCTGGGAAACTTTTTAGCTGATTGATACATGGTCGACAGACATAGTAGGTTATATGAGAATAAATTACACATGTTTGGCAGAAAAAAATGCATTTTATTGCGCATTTGTGTACAAAAGGAAAAAAACACAATTTGTGCATATGAGAAAAAAAGAATAAGAAAAGGTGTTTTCTTCAAAGAAAATCATTTTCAGTAGGGGGTATGGTTTCCACGGGCGGCCAGCAACGTTGAACACCTTTGAGGCATGGACTCAATGAGGCTATTAATGACGAGTTGGTGTATTCTGTCCCACTCTTCCAGAAGAGCTCTTTCCAGTTCTTGGAGAGTTTGTGGGGGTTGTTGGCGGCCAGAAACTCGTCTTCCTAGAGCGTCCCAAACGTGCTCGATTGGATTCATGTCTGGAGAACACGTTGGCCATTCCATTCGAACGATTCCTTCCTCGAAAAGGAAATCCTCCACCAGGTTTGCACGATGTGGCCTGCAGTTATCGTCCATTAAAATGAAGTTATGTCCGATTGCTGAAGCGTAAGGACTACAATAGGTCTGAGGATCTCATCCCTATATCGGCGACCAGTCAGAGCTCCATCTCGAATGATGTAGAGGTCAGTGCGCCCGTCAATGGAGATGCCACCATACACCAACATTCCTCCACCGCCAAATCTGACACTTTCGTGCACGAACGCAGGATTAATCCTACTGCCACGGTCCCTCCAGATGAAAATACGCCTATTATCCGGATGCACAGAAAATCGGGACTCGTCAGAAAACAGAATATTGCTCCATTCATTTCTCCTCCAGTTGACATGCTCGGTTGCCCACTCCCTGCGGTCGCGACGATGCCTTGATGTTAATCTAACACATACCATCGGTCGGCGAGCATACAGACCTACAGCATGGAGCCAGTTTCGGACAGTCTGAGTTGAAATCGTGGTGCCTGTATCCGAGCGAAGGTGTTGTTGGAGAAGAGTAGCGTTCATGTTTCGGTGTCTCCGAGCTGTTAACGCTAAATACCGATCTTCATTGGGCATTGTTGCCCTCTACGACCTTGCCCTGGTCTTCGGCCTGCACATCCACTCTCCAAAAAACGGTTCCAGATCCTGGAAATGACACTTTGTGACACTCCAATGGCTTGCGCTACTTCGGCTTGAGTTTGGCCCCCTTCTAACCTACCAACAATTCTCCAAGCTTCTGAATCTGTCAAATGACTTCGCTGAGACATCGTACTCATCGAAACAAAGCAGTCACTGAATGCCGATCATCCTTGTCTTCATTCTCTTTTATCCAGTTGAAAGTCAAATTTCATTCGCTGCCGCTGAAGCGACGTTTTTGCCGTCGAACTCAAAATTTGCATACTCCACAGTTTGAAAACCAGAAAAATTTGCATTTGTGATTCTCTTCTTCTATTTTCGGCAAAAAAAATTCGTTTATATCTTTATTTTATATAAAACTTGAAATATCCTTTAATTGTTTTTAGCAGTGTATTATTCGCGTTACTAAAGGACACTTTTTAAAACTATGGTATAAAAGAAATTGAACCAATTTTTAACCTTATACATTTGGATGATACACGCAGTTCTTTATCTGAAATTGGTCAAAAGTCAGCGAGAACCCTGGTCATTGCGCAAAATGTAGTTAAAAAAACTTTTCGATATCGTTTTATGTAATTTTCAGGACATATAGTGTATAATAGACTCTATAAAATGAACCTAAATTGTCATATTTTCTTTGTTGAAAACATTTTTCCTTGGTGTTATATTGCTAAACTTTTGAAATTTTTATATAAGCAACATACAGTTTTGTTTTTAAAACATAAAAATGCTATATAAAAGCAATTTTTGGGGCAGTGTAAGAACAAGAATCTCAAGTATAATTACATCCCAAGAAATTTGCTTTACATACAGTAAGTATTCTGTAATCATGCGTGCAACCTGTGATTCCATTTTTTTACTAGACAAGTTAAAAAAAAAACCTAGAACAACTAATTCTCCACTATGATTTGAAAAAAAATGTGAAATTAACGAAGAAACACGTATCTCTTACTGCCTTAAAAATTGTGTTTTTGCAATGTATACTTTTTAAGATATAAAATGACAAAAATTGTATATATATATATATATATTTCGACATTTTAAAAGTCCTATGACCCCTTAAGAAAAATATTACATAAAACAAAATATCATGGAATATCAGGTAGAAAATAGTTAAAATATACAAACATAATATGTTTGATTGATTTTGTTTTAGTGACATTAAACGAAATCTCATTATTGTAATTTTAATTCTCTAATTCCAGCTAATGTTTGCTAAGACAAAGTTTAAATCTCACTTTTCTGCTTTTAGCATATCATTAAATTGAATTGGACATGTTCGATAAACATTTCTATCGTTATTGAAGATTGATTCTTCATCCATTCATTCATTTTCCCGAGAGCTTACAACCCTTTGCATTGTCTAACTTAAATTCAAAAATTTAATTATCTCAAAAATTCTTATAAATCTCTAGTTAACACAAAATCTTTTTCGTCTTATTCGGCTTTTGAACACGTAAAATAATTTTTTCGATTTTGATAACTTTAAAACTTCTCTTGTTTTCTACTCGATACCAACGACTGTAAAGTACTTAATTCATGCTATAATATTATAAAATCGAAATAAGTAAAATAAAATTATATTGTAATATTTACGACAGTAAAGTAATTAATTCATGCTATTATGTAAAAGGTAATTAAAATAAATTATAAAGTGATAAGAGGGATGAAATGTTAAACACAAGGTTTAAACATACTAATGATATTTTGTTCTCCAACTATGAATTAATGTTGCACTTTAGTGTTATATAATATATTATGATAGGTTTTATATTGAAAATCACATTTATATATAGTTCATGAAATAATAGAAAAAAGAATTAAAGTAAATTATAAAGTGATAAGAGTGATGAAATGTTTAAAAAAAGATGAATACGAAGTATGAAAAAATTAAATTTAAACCCCAGAATTTAAATCTGAACAAGTTGGAAATGCGTTACAAAATTGTTTTTCTAGTCATTGATTATTTTGTTTAATATATAAAATATTTCTGCAGGCATTTACAATTTTATTATTATAGTCCGTCTCAAAAGTTTAAGCACTCTGCAAATCTAGTTAAAAATAATTGAAGAAAAACATATTTGAAGCCAATTTACAATAAATACTCGACACTTAACACAAATCAAATAAAATAAGCAATTATTGTTGGTTAATTTAAAAATTACATTAATTTCTATTTAATTTACGTTTTTTTCTTGAAGAAACTCTGTCTCAAAAGTTTAAGCACTTTAATGCATTTGTTTTTAGAAACACGGTATTGGACGGGTGTAGTGAAGTTGTATGACGTCTCATTCCAGTTTTATAAGAGTATAAAAGTGGATAAATCATTTCCACTAATTTTAAAAATGTCGAAGGATAAAAAATTCACAAAAAGGAGATTTAAAAAGTTTTAAAATTGAAATCGCAAAATAAAACTGTTTCTGAAATTGCTAAAAATTTTAAGTCTATCAAATCAAGGCATACATCAACTACTCTCTAGAAATGACAATTTTAACCAAAAAACAAGAACTACCACGTATGACGACTCAGATGGATCGGAGAATACGGAGATTGATGTCTAGACAAAATTTGTCTACATAGCAATTTAAAAATAACCCCAGCGTACAGGTGTCCAAATGCACTGCACATAGACGTATTAAAGAATGTGATTACATCATACGAAAGAAAATGGATCGCAAAGCGTGTCTCAAACTACACCACAAACAGACAGAATGATCTGGGCTAAAAGCACATGTCCTACGAGACAAGTGGCTTACTGTTTTAACCTGTGATGGGAAAATATGGAGCTTTGATGGCCATGATGTGTGGGACACGTATTGACATGATCTACGATAGGAACCAAGGGCATTCTTCCACAGGCAGCAAGGCGGTAAGTCTATTATGGTTGGGGGGGGGGGTGCGTTCGACTTCAATGGCCAAGCCTTTCTAGCTTTTTTGAAAAGAAGACAAAATCCCCAAAAATATCAAGAGACGCCGAACGAACATTTGCTTCCATTCAGTGACATTTTGCGAGATTCAGAATGGATCTTTCAAAAACATAATGCCTTAATCCACATATAACATTCTACAGTACAGTGGTTTTCACAGAAAAATGTTAAAATTCTTGACTGGCCAGCTTTAAGCCCAGACATAAACCCATTTGAGAATGTCTGGTGCATTTTAATCCGTCATTTTTACAGCAATGGAAAGCAGTATGGCTCTCTTGAAGAACTCCAAGAGGCCATTGAGAAAGCATGGTACTCATTGCCACCAGAAACCCTATAAAAATAATAATTTCGATGAACGTACATTTATTTGAACTAATCAGAAATCAAGGAAAAATAATTTGTATCTAACAGTTTTGTAAAAATGATAAATGTAGTTATTTTTGCCATTGTGCATAAACTTTTGAGATAGTTTAGTTTGGAGATATTTTAAATTATATTTTTTACAATTATGTAATTTATTTTTTTCTACTTTTGATATCATTTATTTAAATGAACTTGCAAAATCCGCAATTTAAAAAATGCTGTTTATTCTAGCTTTTTATTATTCGTTAAAAATCGACATTTTATGCTTGTGCTTAAACTTTTGAAACGGACCTTAAGAACGTTACATAGTTGAATTGTAAAAAAAGTCTCTTTCATAGGTGATATGTCTTTAAATCTTTATTTTTATTCGATTTTAATTAGTTTTTTATTAAAAAAAATATTGTTTATTACTGTAACGCTCTAACACTAGAACGCCTGAAATCTTGTTACCCCCTGAAACGCCGGCCAGGTGTCATTTTGACACTGGTCGATATTAGGCAAAAATTTCAAAGAAAATGTACATTTTAATATTATTTTTACAAATACATATATTGTACACACAAATACTATTATATCTGTAAAATAAGGATAATTTTGCAAATTTATATGAAAATATATATTGTACACACAAATAATATTATATATTTAAAATGAGAATAATTTTGAAAGATTATATGAAAATATGTATGGTACACACAAATAATATTACATCTGTAAAATAATAATAATTTTTCAAAATGATATGAAAAAATATATGTTATGCACAAATAAAATTATATCTGTAAAATAAGAAAAATATTGCAAGATGATATGAAAATATACATGGCACACACGAATAATTATTATATCTGTAAAATTAGAATATTTTTTCAATATGATATAAAAATATAAACAAGAGAAATAAGTACTTACATTACTTACATTACTCGCAGTCAATACATTTATAGCTGACACATTTTGTGCCTTTGCCGCATGTCATTCTTTTACAAGAGGAACACATTTTATATGTCACATTTCCATGCCATTTTTTAACCTCGCATTTCCTACGCTTAGAAGGATTTTCAGTTCGCAGTTCATCTTCATGGCTACTGCGTCTTTTAGCAGATTTTTCAATATATTCTGCTCGTAATTCTTCAGCGGATGTTTGTATAAAAGTACGCCTTGATATTTTTTCCCTGTCACTTGTTTGAAAATAATCCATGAGTTTACGGCAGCAAATTCTAAAATATTCTAGAATGTGTGGACTGGCTATCTTTTTGATCCTGCTTTGACTGAATATTGCCTTGCCATTTGGTCAACAATATCTACGCCACATTTCGTTTCATTATAAAAACTGACAGTTTCAGGTGTTTTCTTTGATAAACGATTCCATACTTTTGAAATCATTGCGAATTTATCCTGCCGAGTTCGATTACGACGAGTTGATTTGATATCAAATCTCAGAAATCTTGATATTTTACAACACTTGTCTCTGGACATGGTTTCTTTGCAAAAATTTATACCACATGAAGTAGACCATAATGAATGAAGTTCCAGGTTACTAGCTCCTGAAACTCCACGTGCATATAAAATCAAAATGTAAGCAAAAAGTTCCTGTTTTGAAAGAGACCAAACATCATTTTCTAATACTCTACGAGCTTATGTGTTTGTGCATTTTATTATATGCTCTAAAACCGTTCTGTATATAAAAAGCAACCAAGCACTCAAAACACTTTCATTATTCACATTTCTTTTTGCATAAGTAGTTGAACCACTCTTTTATCGCAAAATATTTTGGATTGCTAATCTACCGGTTGCACTTCCTGAACCACATTCTTTCCACTGAGAGCCATCGCGAGCAATAAATTCTTTCTGATTTCCAGAATCAGCAATTTCAACATCCTCATCGCTTTTCGATTTAGATGATACAACAATAGATAATACAAATAAGATGATACATAAAATTTTCATTATCCGATTCATCATACATGTCGGATAATTCTCCACCTTCTACTTCATTATCTGACATTCTCTCATAAGCGCGGTAATTTCTTCCGCAGTAAGCCCTCTCTTACGAGACATTTTAAGTTTTACTCATAGAAAGTTATAAGACCGAAAGAAAATCCCAGCAAAATTCTTCGAATCATAACTCACAAGTAACCGCGCTGCACTATCTTTGTGAGAAATGAAATCTAAGCGGCAGGTGTTGTTGCAGCTGAAACAAATCACGTAATGACCATATGTAAAAAAAAACATTCCAGGACTCCCTTATTTTACAAAATGAACGCACAGAAGAACAAAATTTAAAATAGGGAAAGTGAAATTATTGTGGTGTCCAATTGACACCAAACCGGCGTTATAGGTAAATCTATCCGTAAACTAAGTTTGAATAAACCTAGTTCGCCAAAACATTTTATGTGAGTTCTACATATATATTTAATAAAAGTCGAGAGAAATAAAAAGGATCCTTCAAAATTTACAGATTGTAGAAAGAAACTTACAAGCTTCGGTGTCGAAATGACACCGTCCGGCGTTCTAGTGCTAATCAAAACTTGATTTGAGTTGGGCTTATTGAGCTTTCAAACACGTAAAATGACTTAATTGATTTTACAACTTTATTTACCGCGTTGTTGCTTTCGATGCGATGTCATTTACTATATGTTAAATATTTGATGCTTTGTTCAATAATTATGAATTAATGTTGTATATTAGCATTTCTATAATGTTAAACATCATGTTATTACGAAATAATAGTCATACGATTAAAGATCATAATGGTACTCTTCCGTGTGTAAACGTTTTAAAATATTATAGTATGGTATTCATGTTACATATTAAAAAATAGGACGGAGGAAGTTTCAAAGTGCTTTGACTTCAAAAATTTCAGCTTTGAAATATGAGAGTATACGTGCAGAAGTTTGAAAGCGTTAGATCTAGATTTTCTAATAGATTTTCTAATAAAGAGTTTGAAGTTTTTTAACACTTTCCAACATAGTTGAAAAGTGTTTATGAATTCGGTTTTTCTGTCTGTCTGTCCGTGCTCTAACGCACGTAAATATACTCAGATTGCAATGCAATTGACATATGTAATGACATGTTCGGTATTGAAAATGCAGTATGTAGCACTTATACTTCGTATACAGGGTCATTCAAAAGAATGCCGTTTCAATATGGTTTATAGGGAAAAATCCTCTGCAGTGTTTTTTTAATGGTGTTACACTATTTCAAATATATTGAAATTGATATACATCACCGAAGAGCACTACAAGATGCTTTCTATCGAATATGGTGCACTTATAATTAGTTTACAGGTAAACTCAAAACAATTCTCTTATATTATGGTCTATGGGAAAAATGCATTTTAATCATGTTACACAATCACAAACATAATGGAAATGATATCAATTTGTGAGGTGCACTAAAACATGCTTCTGTAGAATATGGTGTATAAAGCATACATCCTTTATTTACAGGGTCACACAAAAGTATTCGTCTACATAAAGTTCTACGGATAAAAACTGTTTGCAGCGTATTTTAATAACGTTATACTATTTCAAATATAATGAAATTGATATACATTACTAAGGTCTATTACAAGATACCTGTTACATAATATGATGTGCATAGCATTTATCATTCATTTAGAGAGACACACAAAAGATTTCTGGTACAGTACTGTATCGGAAGTATTGTCTATAAGAGATAATTTCTGGAAATGCGCTTTCAGTTAGGTATGTGTTTAACTAATGTTTTGCAACCTATGTGGTATGCATAAATGACATATTTGATATACAAGGTTGCACAAAATAATTCGTAAGCATTACTGTGTATCAGCTTAAATTGCTTAAAAGGTTTTTTTAATCAAGTTATGCCTTTTGAACGTGAACTATATTTAGTATACTAAGGGGTGTTTGTTGAATATAAATAAAATCATATACAGGGCCACGCAAAAGAATGGATACATGTCCTTCTTAAGTATGATAATTTCTAGAAGTGTCATTTCAGTAGTTCACTGCGTGTTTTTGCCTGAATTAAACTTTAGCTTCATACGTGGCTTGTATAAAAGTCTTAAAGTAATATAAAGGGCTATACAAAATAATTCAAATATGTTTCCGTCTATTGGTAGAAACTGCTGAAGGGAAATTTTCAACTGTGTTATGTGTTTTCTTACTTAACTAAATTATAGCATACTATATAGAATATATACAGGGTTGCACAAATGAATTCTAGTATTTTTATGGCTATGGCCTGTAATTGCTGAAATCTGGTTTTCAAATGTGTTTTACGTTTTGTAAAATGTTTACTTAGGTAACTTATTTAACTTATTAAACAGCGAAGGTCTGTTAAAGTATTCTGGAAGTGTTGAAAAGTGTTTCATTATCTATGCTTGATGCATGATTTTACTTTCTTGTTAAAATTTATACTTGGGCTTCGTGTCTCAGATTTGCTATTTTTCTGCCAGTATCAAATATAATAATATCGTAAAATTCTAAAATTCAAACATCCTAAAAATTAAATTACATGCATTTGAAAGTTATGTGAATTTAATCTATACAAAATGCAAAGAACTGTGTATCAATAATTTCGAATTTTAAGTATTATCTAAAATTTTATAATGATGTGCTGAACTGTGTAATATCTAAGAAAATATCTTACCTGTGTAGCTATTCAAAAATAATAGTTTTCTTGTTAAGGCAAAGAATATAAGGGAAAATACTCGAGAACCCAATTTGTTTCATAAAAGCTTTCATAATTAATATGGTGTTGAATAAATTCGAAGTTAATCTAATTGAATATTCTACGAATAGCAAACGGAAAATTGTTTTATTTAAAGCCAAAGTAATAATCTGCAATAAATGTCTTGTCGTGTTTATTAGTAACTGTTACAGGAAGGAAATCTTTTTTCACTGTTGGATAGAACCTTAAATACATTACACGAAATCCCATTATTATAATTTGAATACTCTAATTCTAGCTAATGCTACGAAAAAGTTTAGATCTTACTTTTCTGCTGTTAGCATAACAATAAATTGAATTGGACATGTTCGACATCAACGATAAAAATTTGGTTTTGTTATTGAAGGTTGCTTATTCAACAGTTCCGTAATTTTCCCGAGGGTTTTTAAAAACCTTTGCATTTGTTAACTTTAATTACACTTTAAAAATTTCTCAAAGAGTCTTACAGAACTCTAGACAAAACCAAAATTGATTTCGTCTTATTGGGTTTTAAATAAGTAAAAATTGTGTTGCTGTAATTGAACGACGAATGCTATGTACACTATATTCTACAGCATGCATACTGTAGTGCACTTCAGTGATATATATCAATTTCAATATGTTTGAAAAAGTCTAACGTCATTAAAATACATTACAAACGATTTTACCCCATAGACCATAATGTTACGAAATTATTTTGGATGTCCCTGTAAACGAGCTATGTTGCATATTCCATTAATATATTACAAGTTTTCTACTATTTGCAATAGTAAATATTTTAACTCTCTGGTTGTTAAATTGATGTCACATTTTAGAAATTGGCAATATGTTTTTGGTAATTCCGTGTGGCAAATATTTTTTTTTAGTTTCGGATACTAAATGTTGTTGTTGATACGACTGTTCTATTTGTTGGTTGAGTTGGATTGTCTTTTCTATATTTAAACTTCTTTTTAAAAAGAAATTGAAAGAAAGAAATTGAGAAAGAAAAGATTTAGAAAGAAATTGAGAATTTATCCATTAAATAAATATGGTTGCGATGTTTTAAAGTCTTGTAAAGAGTATTTGAATCGTTCATAAATCACGAACAATAGAACTGAGTAATTCCAAGTCCGTGATCGAACAAGCTATACAAAGTCACTTCATTTTCAATATGGAGCATGCCGTAGTAAACTTCAATAACATATATCAATTCAATGGCATACGGATTATATTTATACGAGTTAGAGGGCGGACAGATAGGCAGACGACAGTAAAACCGATTTTATTAACACTTTTCAATTACGTTGGAAAATGTTAGAATGCGCATTATTAATTTTTATAGTTATATTAAAAATATTTCTATGAAATTGATAATTAATTATACTTTATCAAATTTAATATGAGTTCTAAGATTAAATTTTCGGAATGAGTTGCACCAAGCTCTTCTGAATGTATTACTTGCAGATTATAAAAATACTATCCGACGACATAACATCTCATAAGAGTGAATTGTACAAACTATTTCTTGTTAAGCAATTAAGATACTTATTTCATAAGAATCCTTTAGAATATATGATCATAAATTGCTTTTTGAATGGAAAAAATAAAAACTAAAACACAAGCCATAAAACTCTATTTTTAATCAAAAATGGATCTTTCTACTGAGATACGTAGTTTTAAGAAAAATATTACAAAAAGCAAAATACGTATAATGCAATATCATGTAGAAAAGCTTTCAAATATACAAACATCACTGATTTCATAGATTTTGCTTAAGTGATATTACACGAAATCTCATTATTAAAATTTTATTACTCTAATTCTTGCTAAAGCTAGCTGAGATAAAATTTAAATCTTTCTTCTCTGCTGTTAGCGCATCACTAAGTTTAAATGGATTTGCACGATCGAAATTTGGATTTGTTATTGAAGATTGCTTTTTTAACAATTCCGTAATTTTACCGAGGTCTTATAAAAACCTTTTGCATTTGCTAACGTTAATTAAAAATTTTAAATTGTTAAAAACTTCGTATAAAGGGCTAGACAAAACAAACTTTAACACGCAAAATGACTTCATCGATTTTTAACTTTATTTATATATTCAGGAATGATATTAATTTCTATGCGACTAACAATGAATCATAGTTTAATTGTAAAAAGAAGCAGTACTTGTCTTATATAATCAGTTTCAAAGTCGACGTGTTTTAAATCTTTATGTTATTTTAATTTATTCTTTATATAATTGTGGGATTATGATAACTAATATGTAGTTTAGCCACAACAAGGATTCTTCAAATATAATATAAACAAAACAGATTTAATAACATAATAACAAATACAGCTCGGATTTACACACAATATTCCTGAATGATACAAACATTCTTATCTCACTACAAATAATAATTATAACAACTTTGCCAAGCTTTGCATAACAATTCCACCAAACAACATATCCGAAATCTATAGAACAACCGCTCGTGCTGCGTGCTTTTCTTGAACTTGCCCGTGAACTCCTCGCTTTTATCGTTGCTCGTCTAAAGTAATAATTCATGGAGTTCGTGTTATTGTTGTTGTTACTTCTGATAATTCCCACATAATAATAAACTAAATTAATTTCTTATTAGTACTACAGTTTAAGATAAGTGTCATAATGGCTTAAGCTCACCTAAGTAAATTCGCTACAAAATATATTTGCTATAAAAATTTACTATTTTATGGAATATTATCTCCAGCTTTCTTTATCCAGAATTTAATACGCGATTTTTATAAGAACTTTTGGAACCATTGTAATGCAACATCTTCTGATTGAAATACGTTAAATCTTTGAAATGAACCTATTACACTTATTATTCAAAAACGAGCAGGGAACACCGAGCTATGCTCGGTCAAAATTAGTTTTAAGTTCAAATATCATGACCCACTAATAATGACCCATGACCAAAATGACCCACTAATCAAATTTTATCAAAAATGTGACAAAGCCCAATTGTCTTCTCGTGCCCGAAACCAGTACGATATAAAATTTAGTCAAAATAGTCTGAGCCGTTTTTAGATAAAATTAACTAGAGGCACAGTGACCCAAAACTGACCCACTAATCGGATTTTTTCGAGCATGTGACATAGCGCAATGATACTCTTGTGTCCAAAAACTGTAGGATACAAAAATTAGTTCAAATCGTCTGAGCCGTTTTTAAGATAAAATTAGCTTCACCCATAATGACCCAGGACCAAAATGACCCACTAATCGAAATTCTCGAACATGTGACCTAGCCCTCGTTCCCTAAAACTGTAGAATACTAAATTTTGATCAAATCCTCTGAGTCGTTTGTAAGATAAAAATAGCTTGACCCATAATGACCCATGACCAAAATGACCCACCTTATAAAATTTTCTCCAGCATGTGATCTAGCGCAACAGTCTTCTCGTGCCCGAAAACCATAGGATGCAAAATTTATTCTAAATAGTATGAGCCATTTTTTAGATAAAATTAGCTTGACCCACTAATCGAATTTTCTCGAACACGTGACCTAGCCCAATGATTTTGTCGTGCCCGAAACTCGTAGGATACAAAATTTAATCAAAATCGTTAGAGCCATTTTTCAGATAAAATTAACTTGACCCGCGTTGATCCAAAAATGACCCACTTATCGAAAGTTCTCGAACATGTGACCCAGCCCACTCTCGTGCCCGAAAATGGTAAGAAAAAAAAATTAGTGAAAATTGTTTCAACCGTTTATTGGATACAATTAGCTTGACCCTGACCCATGGTGACCCAAAATGACCTCCTAATCGAATTTTCTCGAACATGTGACCTAGCCCAATGGTTTTCTGGTGTTCCAAAACGGTAAAATCCAAAATTTCGGCAAAATCGTTAGAGCGATTTTTAAGATAAAATTTGCATATATATATATATATATATATATATATATATATATAACAACACACACCGGGAAAACTAAGTTTTAAGCAAAAAATATTGCAAAATGTGAAATACCATGATATATTAGGTAAAAAATTAAAAGATACAAACACCACAGTATGACAGATATTGGTAAAATGAGATTACACGAATTTCTATTGCTACAAATTTTATATTAATATTATAACTAATGTTAGCAACGACAACTTTTTAATCTCACTTTCCTACTTTTAGCATGCCAGTAAATTAAAATGGATGTGCTCTATTCAAATAAAATTGAATTAAAGATTGATTTTTCAACAGTACTTTTCTTTTCACGTTGGTTCGTGATACTCTTTGCATTTGTTGACTTTAATTAAAAATTTAATCTCTAAAAATTACCTGTGAGGCTCTAGTCAAAATCCGATTCACTTTCGCCTTTAATAGGCTTTTGAATGCGTAAAGGGACTTCACTTTCTGCTGATTTCTATCGGAAGCCATCCATCACATGTTCATCTCTTGATACTTTGTTTCACAATTATTATATAATGTTATTTGACAGGTGTTCTTTTTAAAATCACTTGTATAACTTCGGCATTTTACTTTTTTTTTTTTTACCTTAAATCATTTAAAACACATTGTAATTTAAAAAATACACAAATAAAACATGTTATAACGTGATAAGAGAGGTGAAATATTAAATTCAAGGTGAGTGTAAACTATGCAAATTTAAATTTTACCCGAGGAAATTAAAGCCGAAGTACTTGGAATGCATTAGAAAAATGTCTATTAAGAATTTTTTTTTAAATTGTTTTTACAGTCATCGATTTTTTTATTAATAAGAAAGAAACATAGTTCAATTGCAAAAGAAAAAGAAAAAAAAACATTATTATTATTTCTCTTGTTATTTCTTTTAAAGACGACATGCCTTATTTTTATTCGATTTTCAATTATTCTTTATCGAAAAATGAAAGTAATTCACTATCAGTAATAAAATTTGGAATTTTTAAGTTTTAGACGGATTGTGCCAACTTAAAATATACTCGCTTTAGAATATATTTTTTGCAGACTTTAAAAATACTTTTCTACGACAATCTAATGCGAATAAATTGTGCAATAAATTTGTCAGCGTTTTATATACGTTTTGCATAAGAAGCTTTAGAACTTTGATAATACAATGTCTTTTGGGATGAAACACGTTAAGTCTTTGAAACATAAGCTTATTATCTCTATCATGAATTGCATCTTATTGCCGTCAAAAGTAGTTTTAAGGAAAATTTTATATGAAGCAAAATACCATCAATATGAGGTATAGAAAAGCTTTGAAGGGACAAATCATCGCAGTTTGACAGATTTTGGTAAAATGAGATTACACGAATTCCAATTATTACGACTTTAATACTCTAATTCTAATTCTTACGACGACAATGTTTTAATCTAATTTTTTTATCTTTAGCATATGAGTAAATTAAAAAGGACATGTACGATAAATATGTTAATAAGTTATTAAAGTTTGATTATTTAGCAGTACCTTCATTTCCTCGAGGCATTATTATATACTTTGCATTTGTTAACTTTAATTTAAAATTTAAAATCTCTCAACGATTTCCTATGAAATTCTTGTCAAAACTAGATTTTCTTTCGTCTTATCGAGTTTTTGAACATATAAAATGTCCCGATAGATTTCAGAATTTTATTCATATCTTCAACACCATTGTAAGTTTCCTATGCTATATCATCTTTGGATAACATACCATAGAGGACGAAGCATGTAAATATATTCATGCTTCGTCCTCTGATTATGAATTAATGCTACATGTTGTTATTTGAAGAACGCTTTATGATAGGTTTTTTGACAAGTCATACCAATAAAGATGAGACAGATGCTTCTTGAGAGTTTAAATGGTTTAAAATATTGTATTGTAACATCTAGATGTCATTATAAACAGAAAGCGAACTCAAAAGACTTTGAAAATATGAGCTTTGAGGCACGGAATTATAAAAGAAGTTTGGATGCATTACAGTTTCATACTAACGATTTCCTAAGGAAATATTTTTGCTTTTTTTAATTTATACTTGAGGTTTTGCACTTATATTTGCTGTTTTGTTTTGCTTATTTCAAATGTATCAATATCATAAACTTCTGCTATTGAAACATCATAAGAATTAAGTTATGTGCATTTGGAAATTATGTTAACTATGAAATTTAAAAATGTAAAGAACTATGTTCTATTAATTTCAATCTTCAATTATTGTCAAATTTATTATTTTTTTCGCGTTTTTTACTACACACGCACACACTGATGGTTCTTAACTAAAAACACTTAACTAAAACTAATGGACTGTATAAAAGCGGTTTATTCACACACAAATAAAAGCGAGCCATCACACGGCTTATTCTATAACATCATTTTTTACATTCCAAAACCCAAAAAGAAAACAGAACACTGAGTTTTGCCAAACGCGGAAAGTAAGAAAGAGAAACTTACATGAATTCGGAGTACATGAAATCAAGGAACATGCAGCTTTAGCTCGCTGCAGACGATACTTACATATACAATTATAATGAACTTAATATACAGTTCTGTGAAAAAAAGAAAAAAAAAAAAGTGATCGCCTCCTGCTAACTCTGCTGCACGTTATCATATAAAAATTTGGCTGGTAATTAATTGTTTACTTAAATTTTGCATAACAGATGGTATACATATAGAAATTATATCAATCTTCAAACTTTATAATACTAACACCTAATTTTGACATAAAAATTGGATTATTCGGTAAATTTTACTTTAGGATACCAAATGGCAAGTTAAAGGATTATGAACGTTTAAAGTTTGAAACTTTTAACATTACATTAATTTTTAATCGTTGCAAAAAAGGTTGCAATATAGATAGTTTTCAAGCCTAACTCAAACGTTACTAGACGGAATGACCTGAAATCCCAGAATCATATACAGGAAGTTTTTAAAAATTGATTTCGGTTAAAAATTCACAGATTACAATTCATATCTATATTTTTCGAACATTACTTTAAAAAAATATTTAATTTTAAAATTAAAACTTCTGTGTTTAATAAGCTTTTAGTTTTTTATTGAAACTAGCCTATCCACCCCGGGCTACCTGGGTTATAGAACATATGTGCAAACAATTTTTTTAACACTTATAGATTGTATACATTTAATATATAACTCAAAAAAGAATTTATATATAAAAAATATCAATAATGTATTCAAGTAAATTTTGAAATTTATTAAAGGCGATACTTTTGTATTAGCTACTTATGCTAGAAGTTTATAGCCGTAGAAATCACCAAAAACTTCGCTACTTACTGCAGCCTTTTTTATTCTAATAATTTTAGCGTTTTATACGCATAGTCAATTTCATGTCAATTAAATCTGTGTTTTATTTTTATTATAATTTATTTAATTATTTATTATTAAAGTTCTAATTTCATTTTAGAAGATTAGCCGAAAACAAATACTGAACTAATATATTGTTTTAAGTGAAACAGATTAATCTTTCGTATTCGGGCTGCACATAATAGAGATTGATTTAAGAATAATTTAAGCTCGAAAATTATTTTAAAAACCATAAACAATTAGTAAACAGATATACAGTTTTCAAACAAATCATAATTAAAAGTCTTGTTTTCTATTGTGCGGTGCAAAAATTTAAATTGTTCGATGTTAATCTTGTGTTTTATTTTATTTTAATTATTTTATTTTATTTATTTATTGCTGAATTTTTTGAAAAAGCTGGAGATAAATGCTTAACTATTTATATTGTTTTAAGTGTAACTGGGTTATTATTCTTCCGTGATAGAGCCTGCACGCAATGGAGATAGATTTAAAAAAATCCTGCTTAAAAATTATTTTTTTTAAAGTAATAAAAAAAAACTTAAAAAATAAGTAATTTGCGATACAGTTTTTGAACAAATTGCATTTGAAAGTACATTGTTTTTCCTATGCGGCGGTGTTAAAATTGAAGATGTGTGAATAGTAAAAGTTAAAAAAATTCCAATATCGAAAATTGCAAAACCGAAATTTAATTGTCAGGTGATGACATCCTCCAAATGACGTCAGCGTTACGAACGGACATGTTTGTCTATTATAATATATATATGTCGTAGGCTAATTGCAAAATTCAACTCTTTGCAAAGAGCCTAGGCTGTTTACAAAGAGCCGGGCTAATTGGAGAATAATCTCCTTTTCTCCAATTGAAAAATGACCACTTGTTTCCCACTCAGCCTGATTTTTACCAGCTGTTTGTGCAGCTATCTTGTTGTTTCCGACTCGAACCTAAATGTTCCACTGAAATCAATCCACAACCCAACCCAAACTGACAAAAAAAAAAAAAAAAAATCGAAAAGTAACCCGATTCGAACATGACAAAATAATTTCCGTCGACACGCAATCCGATCCGAACCTGGAAATGGCATTTGAAGTGAACCTGAAACTCGACATGAATCCGAGAAAAAGTTCCATTGAACCGCAAACCGATCCGAACAGGACAAAATAATTTTCGTCAACACGCATCCCGACTCGAACCTGAAAATTCCATTTGTAGTCAACTTGAACCCCCAAAAAATTCCATCGAAGAACACAACAAAATACTTTCCGTCGGCGTGCAACCTTTTCTTTGAAATAACACGTGAAAGACTTTAAAAACTTGAATTTAAAAAATGAAAACAATGTTGTCTGACTGTATAGCTGAGTATTAAATTATTCTACATCTATAGAAACAGCTCATATTGTAATTTACTTACTTTATACGTATCATTTTATCATATATTCTAACACGAGCAAATCTTTTGTGTGTGTGTGATTATATACAGGGTGATTTTCTTGAAAGTTTTGAAAGTAAAACCCTACAACAAAAGAACTGCTGATCCAAATGACCTGAAATTTCACCAGTTTGCTCCCAAAGCAATGGGTATTTTTTAGACGTGGTTAAAAAAAACTTAAAATTGCACCTACAGATGGTGCTGTATATGAGTAAAGTCGGGAGACGAGCTTGCGTATGACACACGCACAGTGGATACTCTTCTTACTATTGTGGAACAGCTGAAAACGGTGGACAGTAAATGGAAAATCTCTTGAGTTAAGTTGCGCAGTTCCGTACGAATGCTTTAGTCCATATTTTTATTTCGTTCTGTTACTGCTAAGGTGTTCGCAGTTCCTTTTCCCAATTACTGCATTCTGTATGTTTTTGATATGCGTAATAACGTTTTCTTTTTCTTGAAGTACAGTCCATTGTTTTCCTCCCACTGACGATATTCTTTGTTTCTGTAACTTACAGCGCTATCTGTCGGTGAGATTTTAACTTTTTTTTAACCACGGCTAAAAAATCTCATTGCTTTGGGAGCACACTGGTAAAATTTCACGTCATTTGAATCAGTGGCTCTTTTGTTATAGAGTTTTACTTTCACAACTTTAAAAAAAATCACCCTGTATATATGAAATTTTTATTTTAAAAACGGCTCTAACGATTTTGACAGATTTTGTATCCTACCGTTTTGGGGCTCCAGAAACCCATTGGGCTATGTCACATGCTCGAGAAAATTCGATTCGTGAATCGTTTTGGGTCACCATGGGTCAGGGTCAAGCTTATTGTATCTAAAAACGGCTCAAATGATTTTGACTACATTTTGTATCCTACCATTTTCGGGCACGAGAAGTCTATTGGGCTTGGTCACATGTTCGAGAACTTTCGATTAGTGGGTCATTTTTAGGTCAACGCGGGTCAAGTTAATTTTATCTAAAAAACGGCTCTAACGATTTTGATTAAATTTTGTATTCTACAAGTTTCCAGCACGAGAAAATCATTGGGCTAGGTCACATGTCCGAGAAAATTGTATTAGTGGGTAATTTTTGGGTCACTGTGGGTCAAGCTAATTTTATCTAAAAAACGGCTCAGACTATTTAGATTAAATTTTGCACCCTATGGTTTTCGGGCAAGAGAAGACTGTTGGGCTATGTCACATGTTCGAGAAAATTTGATCAGTGGGTCATTATGGGTCAAACTATTTTTATCTTAAAAACGGTTCTGAAGATTTGAACTAAATTTAGTATGCTACAGTTTTAGGAAACGAGCAGACTATTGGGCTAGGTCACATGTTCGAGAAATTTCGATTAGTGGGTTATTTTGGTCATGGGTTATTATGGGTCAAGCTATTTTCATCTCAAAAACGGCTCAGACGATTTGAACTAAATTTTGTATTCTACTGTGTTTGGGCACGAGAAAATCATTGGGTTAGGTCACATACTCGAGAAAATCCGATTAGTGGGCCATTTTTGGGTCACTGTGGGTGAAACCAATTTTATCTAAAAACGGCTCAATCTATTTTGACTAAATTTTATATCGTACGGGTTTCGGGCACGAGAAGACAATTGGGCTTGGTCATATGTTCAAGAAAATATGATTAGTGGGTCATTTTGGTCATGGGTCATGATATTTGAACTCGAAGCTGATTTTGAACGAGTATAGCTCGGTCTTCCCTGCTCGTTGAAGTTAATATGATTAGTTTTTTTTTTTTTTTTAGTTAAAACATCATGAGAATTCATCTTGTAAAAATTTAAAACTTTGTTGAACGTTTGATTTCTTAAAGAAAGAAGTACAAGTAAGCGCTGCATTTTTTTTTTTTTTAAGCTTAAGTAAGTGAAACTCTATTTAAACATAGTTTATGTATTGCTTTGTATAGCTATTGTACTCAATTTGAAACAGGTTTTCATTTGTTTAACGTTTGAATCTCTTAAAGAATATACTCTTTATGCATAGATTTCTACTGTGTTTGTGTTCAAATTGTAAAACTTTTAAATCTTGTTCAACATTTGTATCACGTAGAGAAAGGGGTACAATTAAGTGCTTTATGTTTTAGCTGATGTATGTTAAACTCTGTTTAAAGTTGGTTGATACATACAGGGTGTATTGAAATGCTTCAACAAACTTAGAGGGATGATAGTACTCATCAAGACGAACAAAAAATGCAATGGAACATGGGGTCGCAAATGACGTTTAAAGGGTGAAAATCGCCCAAACTAATAAAAATATCGAAATCTCGCATGCTGCTTTTCTTCAGAACTGGCTAGTAGCACGAAGCTGGTTTCCCTTTCAGTTTGTGC
Organism: Maratus michaelseni; assembly: GCA_963931845.1. NCBI lineage: Eukaryota > Metazoa > Arthropoda > Arachnida > Araneae > Salticidae > Maratus > Maratus michaelseni. The sequence continues at coordinate 258,505,983 of OZ007589.1, read as the reverse complement.
ATATCCGGTCAGAAAGAGATAATAAAAACGTGGAAGAAAGTCAAACAAATCTGTGAGCAGGAATCCACGTACGCAAATTTTCCATTTCTTTAGAAACAGACCAATAAACGCAACTTTGTAGCAAGCATGCGTTGTAAGTACATGAAGTGCTTTCTGCTACACAAACCGGTGTGCAACAACAAATTTGGTACATGCACAATTCACAATCCGCCTCATTTTTCTGTGGACGTGCGTAACCACCTTGATGGAGTTTATCCGGCAAGATGGATTGGACGTGGGGGCCCTGTTACTTGGCCTCCACGCTCTCTGGACCTTAACCCTTTCGATTTCTTTTTCTGGGGACAGATGAATTCTCTCATTTATGAGACGGCAGTAGAAACTCCAGAAGAAGTAGTAGCGCGTATTGTGACCGCTGTAGGAGAAATCGAGGAAACTCACGGAATCTTCGAGCGTGTCCGCCAGTCGTTCCTCCGTAGATGTAATGTACTCTGTGTAATAATGTCCGCGGTCGACACTTTTAACAATTGTTGTAAAATATTTGTTTTTTCTGGACATCACGAGCTGTGTTGTACCTATTCTGTGCAATAAATAATTTTCTGGAGTGTTTCTTTCTTGTCTCAGTTTGTCCATTTCCAGACGAATTTTCTCGATTTTCATCCTTTAAACATCATTTGCACCCCCATGTTCCATTGCATTTTTTGTTCGTCTTCATGTGTACTATAATCCCTCTAAGTTTGTTGAAGCTTTTCAGATACACCCTGTATATATTTGTACTGTATAGTAAACTCTGTTAAAAATTGATCGGGTTCGATAGGGACCGAGAAAGTTTTCCACCGTTGACAACATTCCGCTTTAGAAAAAGATTACTCTACGTCTACGGATTGGCCGTGATTTAAAAATCTTTACGAGTTAGACACATTTTCATCTTACACAGGTTTCATCTTAGACAGAGTTTAATGTACGTGTGTTCAATTTGTATAAGTTTTAAATTTTGTTCAACATTTGTACTTCTTAAAGAAATGAATACATTAAATTTTGCATTTTTACATGGTGAATGTGACGCACTGTTTACACATAGTTTAAATATAGATTTGCACTGTTCTAATGAATAAGTCGTGTTGTTTAATATAGCAAAAAAATATATCTAAAATTTTAGATATATCATCATCTTTCTTCATTTTCCATAAACTAACGTCATTTCCTGAATATTATAGAACATACATGGTATTTTAAAGTTGTTATTTTTAAACGTTCTTATAGAATTATCATGGATATTAGTATAGCTTCCATTCTTTCGAAGAAAAATACATTTATACTCTTACTCCAAAATAATTCAAAATGTTTTGTTTTCATATGTCTAAATGTAGAATAAATATCATTGTTCATTGCGATAAAACATTCTTCTTAAGATATAAAACCTTTACCACTTTTTCCGAAATATGTACGATTAATCTTTTTCAGAGTGGGTTTATTTATGTGTAATTAAAATTATTAACAAATATATTAAGTACATTTATTTTTTTAAACATAAAAAAATGTATAAATGAATCTTACTCTATTCTAAAATAAACTAATTCTATAAAAATGAAATTCTTTTTTCTACCGTTTCTTTACTTTTTTACTTACAGCAGGGCGTTTACACGAAAAAGCAGATAAGATACTTACAATGACAAAGGTGAAACTAGTCCGTCAGTGACATTGACGTAAAAGTTAATTAAAGGAAGAACTCTTGAACTCTGATTCAGATGCAGGTTGGATTGCCAATGCTTCGTAAAAAAGATTTATTCCACTGAAATTATTTTATTTATTTTAGTGTCATCATTAAATGATTTGTTTATCCTTTGTGTCACACTAGAGCTTGAAAATTATATTGTAAAGTGTTTTTACGTCAGACGAATTTTATAAGTATTTCCTTTTAAGAAAAGTATGTGTTTCAGAGTTAATTTAATAAACTTTAGAAATAATATTTATTTTGATTTATAAACATCATTGAGTAACATTGAAATATAAATCTTAATACGGAATTGTAATTTCTATTTTAATAATATCATGTAAAATAGAAATAAATATCATAATATTTTAAAAACAAGGCAGTCTTTTACTTATATAGGAATAATGTACGAATTTAAAGGTAAAGAACAAATTCTGAGAAATTTATCTTGTTTGCTGGAAATTAAATAAACTTGTTTAAATAAATAGAGAAATTTATTTAACGTTAAAAAAACTGTCTTTGATCAAATTAATTCAAAATTTTCAATCCAGATAAAAATTAACTCCAAATTAAATATTTGAAGGAAGAAAAATCCATGATACTCTTTACGGTTATTGTGACAAAGCCCGGTTCTGATTTAATTCCTAATATAAGATTATTATATAATTTTCTGACTATATCTGCAACAGATTACAAATACTTGTTTCTTTTGATAATTCTATAATCGAGAATATGTATGTTGATGTTTGCCTAACTCACAGAACAGTTAGTTTATATCTTTATAAAAATCATACAGAATGTTCAAAAATTAACTGGCGCTTTTAAAAAATTCAAGATAAAATGATGTTATTCATATACGAGGGTCCAGTTTGGATTAAATGATGTCCGTAATGAAAGATTTTGCTTAAGGAAATAAATATTTTAAAACCAAATTTTCATTTAGATGATGTCTTTTTTCACATGAGAAGGAAGAAAGAACTTAAGACACAAAATAGGCAGTTATTGTGTTGAAAAAATTACAGGGCATTTTTACAACCATGTACAGTTATATACAAACATATGTCAACGAGTGTAAACAACCTTTGCTAGCGATCACGTAGATTGTATTTGATTTAAAAAAAAAAAAAAAAAAAAAAAAAAAAACATAGATATGAGTATTAACGTATTTGCATCCGAAGCGTGCATTTCAGGAATTTTGTTTAATTCAGAAATTTAGAACTTATACCAGAAATTCTTAATAGTAAATTTGCTTTATTTAAGCACAGATGTTTCGTCATTACATAAAGTAAAAATTATTTCAGAGTTGCCGGTATAAATGTCTGAATAAAAAGAAATTCCTGAACTGGACGCATATATGAGCTAATGGTGCAGAAGGATTAATGAACTGCAGAAAATCTAAAACAGTTTTCTTTGCGTTTTGATGAATTTCTAAGTGTTTTATCACATATATCGGCAAGACTTTGCAATACATTTTTATTTGAAGTAAGAATTTTTTTTTTAGCACTGCAAACATTTTAGTCCAAAACTGTACATTTTTACGTCAACTACTTAATTTTATATTAAAGTTTAGCTGCGACATTTACATCTTGAGCACGGTGTATAGAACATTTTAAAAATAAAATACAAAATTTAGAATCCATTCATTATTTCACATTTTTTATCAAATTCATAAGTAAATATTCCATTAAAATGGAGTGAAATTTTTAATCATTGACAATAAACAAAATATACTGACAATCCACCTTACTTCGTTACCAAATACGGTTAATTTTTGAATTTGTAACTATATTCTTAAAACGGAATTAAAAAATATATATATTTGATAATGAATATGTATTGGTATATTTTGTGTTTTATCCCAATTTCAGAAATGCATACATGTCCATATTTAACATGAAATTAATTTCTTTATTTTGTAAACATTGATTCAGAAATTGAAAGGATTTTTTTTTAAATCTTCTTATCTTTCTTCTCCAAACTTATTAAACGAATATAAGATATATTTTATCTTATTTAAGCTAAAGAAAATCTTTTATTTTTCTCCCCTCAGCATTGCAACAGCGTTTTCTTATTTTAAGGTTATTTCACATTCTTTCTGTTATTTTGGATTATTTTATTGATAAAGACCGATATTTTAAATTATCTTTTATGTTAAAAAAGAAAAAAGAAAACTAGATACATTATTTAATTTTTTTTTATTAACAACAATTTTTTTTTATTAATATCACAATCCATCCAGAAGAGTAAAATGTTGACTTATATTTTCTTACAAAAAATAAAGCATAAAGTCGTATTTTATAAATAATATAAAAATAAAAATAAAATATTTTATAACATAGGAAACTATCTCACATAAAGAATCGCACATAAGTTTAAATTATTTGACTTTTACTTAATTCTATATACACAAGCAAAAAATATTGTAATTGCGAAAATTTTCAAATTCCGATTTTTCATACGTTTTGAGTTATCCCGAACAGGATTTCACTATTGTGGAAAAAATGCCTGTCTGTTAGTTTATGTATGACACATTTTTCATTCTGTAAGATCTAATGCGGGGAATATAATAAAACTTTATATTCTGTTAGACCTTCACATGAAGCGTTTCTGATTCGGTTAGTGTGTATATTGCTCAACAGGTGGCGCTGCTGTGCTGCAACTTTCAGGAGTTCAGTAATAGCGTAATAAGTATATCTCAAGAATTTATGCGCAGAATTTCATAAAACTGCGTATTATTTTAGACCATGATTAGATGCTTTTAGTGTATGATGCATTAGTATTTAGTGTATATCGCCCAAGAGGTGGTGTTGCTATGTTGTGTTTTGCATGATTCCCGTCTTAGCTATATATCGGTATCTATGGGGTGGAAGTTCATAAAATTTCATATTCAGTTAGATCATTAGTAGCTATAAGTATCTAGATACTCATTAGGTTTCACTGTGCATCGTCAAACTGGTGGCGCAGTTGTTCTCACAATTATCTCCATGATAGCTACATCTTAGCATCTGTGGAATGGAATTTAATTAAACTTCTTTGGCAATAGACTTTGACACACACGTTAGTACTGATTAGGTGTGACTGCATCTTGCTCTATAGATGGCGCTGCTATTCTGTGTTTGTAAAATATATTTCAATGATAATTGTGACTGCATCTTGCTCTATAGATGGCGCTGCTATTCCGTGTTTGTAAAATATATTTCAATGATAATGATAACTTGTATTCTTTGGGATGAAATTTTAACAAATTTAATATGTAAGAGATTTATTAAAAATTATGTTGTTTCAGTTTTTTCCCTTTGTTCATCCAACAGGGTGCGCTGACACGCTGTGTTTTTTACGATTTTCGTGATAATTATATCTCTTCATCTACGGGATGGAGTTTCACCAAGTCTAATTATATAATATTTATAAAAATTATATTATTTCATATCTAGACTTTGTGCGCTCAACAAGGTATTTTGCAAGGCTATAATTTTACGATGAGCATTTATAGATCTATCTCAGTTTACATTGAGTAAATATATATACCAAATTTTATATTTAAAGTAATTAATTGAAACATACATGGTGGTCCGAATTTCAATACCCAACATAGGGCGCTGCTAATCTGCAATTTTTTTTTTAATTCACTGATGACTGTAATTTCGAGATAAAAAAAAATGCACCCTACTTCGTAACTGTGAGTGTGTAGAAATGCTATTTAAATTAGTATATTATAATATTATACAAAAACGTTTTCTCACGGCCCCCTTTATACTAGTTATATACAGGGTGATTTTTTTTTAAAGTTGTGAAAGTAAAACACTATAAAAAAAGAACCATTGAAGCAAATGACCTGAAATTTCACCAGTATGCTCTCAAAGTAATGGGAATTTTTTAGGCGTAGTTTAAAAAATAAACTTAAAATCACACCGACAGATTTCTCTGTAGGTTAACATCAACTGCTTTTCTTCCTGTACCGGGTTTAAGGTTCAATGAACCAGTCTGTTCAAATTTCAAAACACTTCTGTAGTCATTGGACCTTTTCTTAAATTCTTATGTGTCCTAAATCTCCTAGGAACAGTTGCTGCGCTGTCATTATTCTGATAATACAGTTTCACTAACAACGCACGGTTTGTCAATGGCACAGTCATTGTGAGGATATCCGTAGAATACTGAACACGAGGTGTGCGTGCTTCACGGTTTTAACGTCACTGTACGTGTGTCGTGCACAAGCTCGTCTTCTGACTTTACTGCATATACAGCGCCATCTGTCGGTGGGATTTTAAGTTATTTTTTAAACCATGTCAAAAAAATTCCCATTTCTTTGGGAGCACACTAGTGAAATTTCAGGTCATTTGGATCAGTGGTTCTTTTGTTATAGGGTTTTACTTTCACAACTTTTAAAAAAATCACCCTGTATGTATTCGTAAAGATTTCCAAAGTAAGACGTAGCAAAAAAAAAGAAAAAAAATTACTATACCAAAAAACATCGCATAAAGTCAAAAATGTGAATGTCATCCAATAGTACTAACGTCTAATAAATGATGCTATACTTATATTTTGCTTAGGAGTCGTCCACATATAGAAATTGTAACAAACTTCAAAATTTTCAATACTAACACAAAGCATTTGACATCATATTTAGATTTTCTGATAAAATTGATTTTCAGATACCAAACAGGAAGTCAGTAGATCAAATAGATTAGGAATTATGCAGGTTTAAGATTTTGAACTCCTAATGTTAAATTCATTTTTAATTATGTCAAAGCAGACTGTAGTGCATGTAGTTTTTGTAAAAATACTGTAGAAGAATCTTGACGAATTAAATCGCATATTTGACGCTTTTAAATATCGATTTTTGTTAAAACGTTTATAGATTACAATTCATATTTTATTTGAAAAATAATTTCGAAAAAAAAAATACATATTTTAAAATTAATTTTCGAAAAAAAAGTATAAATTGTAATATGCATTTTTTAACAGAAATCACTTTCTATAATCTTCAAATATGCAAATCCAAAATCTTATAAATATCATGGATTTTGAATTCCTAAAACGAGTTCCTCAAGTTAAAATAATTCTTAAGTTTGATTTTCTCCTTTCGAATCGGCGTGTAATCTTATATTTTAACCCGATATCATCCCTGACTACCTTTTGAAATTTAGAAACACTCTAGGCATCTTGTATATTCTCTAATTTAATATTTACACGGGTATTGTAAATCCTTTTATAATATAATTAAGTTTTCATCTTCCAGTTGATACGACTGATGATAACCCACATTTGAATTCCCCTGAGAAACACTTTAGTGCTCAGATATGGAAGGTTTAAGTTACATATAGATTTTGAAAATGAAACAATGAAACTAGAAATACTTTCTAGTCTAGCCCCATGTTTGTAAATGTATTATCTAAATGGAAGGGTAACTGCTTTGGACACTTTCATAAAATAACTGCGGTGTCTTCTCAAATGTCAAATTGCAACATTTAAAATGATTATAAAGATGTTACGTAGATTTAAAGTTTTTAATACCAAACTTTCGTGAGAAAAGTATATAGTTTAAAATTATTTTAGTTTTATTTGAAAATTACTAAAAAGAAATGATACAGCTACAGTCTTTATCGAAAAATGTTTAAAATAGAAACTTTTATAGGTTATGATTGTTATTTTTCTGAATATTTTATTGTACGATGACTTACTCAATCGACCTTTTGGACAAACAAATTTACGCTAGAATCATTATAGAAAAGATGCAATGTATATTAGTATTTTTTGCCAAAAGTTCATTTCCATTATTTCTCTTACCATTATTTACATATCAGCATATTTTAGTATTAAATAGGATGTACTTACGTTTACCACCGAATATTTCAAGATATTCAAACAATTTTTGCAATACAAAAACGGTAATTAAATTAATTATCATACCTTTGTCATTTCTATCGCACTTTATATGTGCCAATCACTATTTAATAATTTCTTTATGTGACATATGACAGCGTTTTGTTTACCATAAATCAATTAGAAACTCATTAAAGAAAGCTATATAGTAACAGACAATTTGTAAAGCGACTTGTAATTTTTATTTAGAGACTTGTTGTAAATGTAATGTTGTAGTCGTTAATTGGTTATCCGGATTATCGATTGACTTGACACTATCTGTTTAAAATTTATCCAGATAAATTATTCTTTTGACTAAATGAATCGAATCGACAATAAGTATAATTTATATCGTGATCAACAAAATGTGGATCTTGTTAAAAAAATTAATCCTAAAAATGCCCTAAAATTATTTTTAAAAAAGTTATTTGAAGATTGAACAAAAAATGAGCTTTAGAAAATACCTTATGTTATTTTGCATTTCTTCAATATTTTGAAACTTTTAAATGTATCAATTTTCCACTAAAATAGTTCGTACTTTCTTAACAGAATCTTGAAGGAAAAAGCATAAAATCTTTTAAATATCAGCAATAATATAAGACAAGTGTGCTACAATCTTTGTGCATTTTACTTACCCATCATACGTAGTATAGGGTAAGTATTGTAATCGTTTTGAAAAAAAAAATGACGGATTTATACGTTTCAGACATTGGAGATTCTGAAAAATATATTTTTAGAAAAAATAAATTTGCCGTCGTCTGTCTGTGCGTGTGTCTGTAAACGCTCTATCTCCCGAAAAAATTGAGATAGAGACTTGAAATTTGGTATGTCCTTAATAAGTAATAAAGGAAAGAAGCTTATTGAATTTCAGTAACCTCGATTATCCGGAACTATTTTCATCAAACTCTCGAAATATTCCTTCTGATAAAAGGTATATAAAAATTTTCGAAATTGTTTATTTTAAGGAGTGAATATAAAAAAACAATAAAAAAACAAACAAATTTCGCATAAAGAATGAAGTCGATCGAATAATTAGTTGCCGAGATATTTGTAATTATAGTTTCCACAGTCTTCCCTGTATTTCATTCAAATTTCAATTCAGAGATATATTTTAATTGGAAATGAGATTCTTAATCCCACGCAGTAAACCGTTAGTTAATATGATTATCAATTTTGGAGTTATAAGGATGTTTCTTTTACGCAATTAGTAGTAATAGAGCAAGTAATAGAGCATTTAAAGTTTATGACGTCATCAAGCCACGATTTTATTCGAATTGCAATGCATTTTATAAATAGTTTACACCTGTTTTATTTTCATATTTTATAATATGATGGGTAAGTATTACGGTGGCCCCCAACGACTAGTTTATAATGTGCAGAATTTTTTGTATGAAGGGTATCAGAATATTTCTTATTTCTATAGCGAAATCTAAATAAGAAATATAGAAACCTCTCCCTCTTTGTGTAGCAGACAATGCAGTTCAACGTTTCTGTATTATTTTTGTCCACCTCTCTAAAAAAAAGATTAAAAAATAATTATTCTTAAAGATTCCCTAATCTACTGGAATTTCTAGTTTTGAATAAAACAGTTTCATGATATAATTTCTTAGAACTTATTTTATTTACAAGACCCATTTTATTTAATAAGAGGAAGAAGAATCAAGCATGGATTATGCAACACTTTCGAGCACATACGGAATACTGTAATGAAAGGTAATAGAAAAGATATTAGTAGAAAGTTTAGAAAACACATAATGTTTTTAAAAACCTAATTTCAGCATTTACGGTTCATATTCAGAAGAGTAGTCGAATTCTTTTCTGCAGCGCTGCTTACAATCTATAGATTTTTATATTTAGGTCCCAGTATGATAAAATATATTTCAATTAGAAAACGCAAAACACATTTTAATATTCACATTTAGTAATTTCCTCCAACAGACAGAAATGCACTAGATTTGTTTTATATATATCTGTATATTAAATACATATTTCTATACGCACCACATATTAAGTTCAAATTTAATTCAAACATAAAATGCATATCACAACTAAAAAAACACATCCAGCAGTAACCATAGATAGACTACAATGTATCCAGTTTATAGCATAGTCCTGTATTATGGAATAGGAATGATTATATATATAAGGTAAAGGCATGACATTCATATGTCTTTCTGTCTGAGTGTCCGCACTCTAACTCTCTATTATATTACATATATATATTCTAAAACCATCTCTTAGTTCCTGCATTTTCTTAGTTCCCTTACTATAGTAATATATAATTTAGTAAACTTACGCTTAAATGCTTAGTTTAGTTTAGAAAACTAGAATGCCATGTTTAGAAACAGAAAATAGTATACTGTATTTAGTATACTATATATCGTTCTGCAGGAAAATGCATAACACAATTTATAACCCCGCTTAAGCAATTGACGCCCGTATACAGCAAAATATAATACTTTTTTAAGAAGATTCTGTATTTCTTAGTTCTCTTAGTTTAGTAATGTATAGTTTAGTAAATTTACGCTTAAAAGCTTAGTTTTTAGAAAACTAGTATGCTATGTTTAGAAACAGAAAATAGTATGCTATATTTAGTACACTAAATATAATTATGCAAGAAAATGCATAACACAATTTAAAACCACGCTCAAGTAATTGACGCCCATATACAGCAAAACATAAGAATTTCTTAAGAATAATCTGCATTTCTTAGTTCTCTTAGTTTAGTAATGTATAGGTTAGTAAACTTTCGCTTAAACGCTTAATTTGTTTAGTAAACTAGTATGCTATGCTTAGAAACAGAAAATAGTATACTATATTTAGTATACTAAATATAGTTCTTCAGGAAAATGCATAATGCAATTTAAAACCATGCTTAATCTACGCCCATATATAGCAAAATCAAAGACCTTTTTGTGCAGCCCCCTATATGAGCTGTAGAATTTATACACACCACATAATATTGAAAAATGCTGTTACATGAAAAACGCATGTCACTTCTGAAAATGCACTTCCAGAAATTATCGCTCATAGACATAGTTTAACCGAATTGTTTTCTGTGTCCCTGGAAATGACCGATAAATGCTATGCGCACCCTATTTTATAGTAAGTATGCTGTAGCGTACCTCAGTAGTATAATATTCATTTCATTATATTTGAAATAGCGCAATATAATTAAAATACACTGCAAACGATTTTTTCCTTAGATCATTATGTAACGGAATTTTTATCTGTGATCCTGTAACTGAATAATAAATGCCTTCAATTCTATATTCTACAGAAAGCATAGTTTAGTGCTTCTCAGAAATGTATATCAATTTCATTATGTTTGAAATATTAAAATTATTGTAATGAAATGCAGACAATTTTTCCCCATTGACCATGTAACTATAAATACTACATACTTCATTTTCAATATCAATCATTTTTTAGTAAACCACAATAATATATATTAATTACACTGTATGATAAAATGTCATCGGACACTGCCAAGTTTAGGCGTTTTGACGAATATCTTGAGAAATATTTCTGGAACTTCAGGACCATAAAGAACACGCGTGTCCTTATATTTTTCAGATAAAGTTTAATTACGAGGAAAATTAGGGGAAAAGCAAAAAATTGAATAAACTAGAATATTTGCAATCACCTTGTACAACAAAATGCTTGAAAGATCTGTATCTGTAGTACATGTCTTTTGCAACATCTGTGTTGTAATTTGGAATACATTTCATTTGCATCATCCAAACCCCTTTCTACTTAAAGCTTTGCAAGATCAAAAGACAATTACATCTACGCAGTGTAGAAGTAAAAATGTACTTTGATTTGCTGATAAAGAGACAATAAGACTGTGACGCATGCGCGCAACATTATGTGTCTTCCGTAACTGTTTAGAATATTTTTTATTAGAACGTATAGTTTAGTTTTGAGATTATGATTGTTTGAGAACGTTTCGCTCAGTTCAAAAAATGTATATAATTACGTATGTGTTTTTTCGTCGTGTGATGTGTTATTAAATACCTAGTGATGTATAATAATATCTTGAATTTTATTTTGTGTCTCGTGAACATGTTTCCCTTCCTGAAATATATAGATTATTGAAGCCCCGATGTCCCTTTGGATTTTAGAGGTAAGAAAATTTGTATCTTACCAATTTTATTGTAACTAGAGTTTTAGAAATCAATATTATCAAATTGATTATTTATATGTTATCAGCTCTGACTGATACGTAATATAGGCAGTCTGAGTTGTCACATAATAATCTGTGTGCATTTCTATATTGTCACGTAATTTATAAAGGTTTAAAAATATGCAAGTAATTTCCGCACATTTAACGCGGAAGTAGTCGCGTGCTGGTCTTGTTGTCACCCATATAAATTTTCTTCCTATAAGCAATCTCCTCTTATAAATACAATAGTGATATTGCATGTAAGTGATGTTAAATGTTTCTTCTCTACCATAATGAAGTTAAGACTGTTTAGCTTTTTCAAAGTACTATACAGGGTGTTCCAAAATTTGACCAACAAATTAAAAGGGATGATAGGAGGCATAAAGAGGATGAAAACTTACTATAGAACATGGGGTCGCAAACCACGTTTAGTGGGAGGAAATCACAAAAATAAATATGAAGGGTGTAACGTCCAGTAGAACAAAAAGGTCCAATAATAAGTATAAGAAACATTTATATGACGTCAAGCATGATTACAGTGCATTTCAGTTCAACGTCAGAAAGGAGACGATGACACATTTTTATAAAAAATTTTCGAAGTTGCAGCCACGAAGGTCATTGCACAGCCGACACCGAAGGATTCCGGACGCATTAAAACATATTCCTATAAATATGTCTCGTCGTCTCCTTTCTGACTTTGAACTGTAATGCATTATAATCATAATTTACGTCAAATAAATGTTTTTGTTATGCATATTTTGGGCTTTATTTGTTCCACTCGACGTCACACCCTTCACAAATATTTTTCCGATTTTCTCCCAATAAACGTGGTTAGCGACCCCATGTACTATGGTAAGTTTTCATCCTCTTGATGCCTTCTATCCCCCTCTTAATTTATCGGTTGAATTTTGGAAGAAAGTAGACATTCGTGGAAAAAGTCGCTACATAATCACTAGTGAGAGTTAATTTTCACGCTTTCAAAATATTTAATAACTCCTGGGAAAAATGAAAAATATACGCGTTCTTACACAAACAAACGCAAATATTGTACGAGATCCACATAAGCGTGTACTACAGCTACAGATCATTTTGAGCGTTTTATTTCACAGGGTGATCACAAATATTATTTTCTTAAATTCAATTATCTGTGGGTCCTCTTATTTCCCGCTTGATAAAACCTTCGCTGAAAACAATATCAATATAATTTTCTGATTCGACTTTAATATAAAAAAAATTATGTTAATTATGTTCTTTATGCATCTGAAGCTCCAGAATAATTTGTCAAGTATTTCTGTAGATATTCAACAAAACATCTGAAACGTAAAATGACTTTTGGCCGTAAAGTGTACATGGCATCCGATAATATTGACGGGATATAGACAGGTAGACAGGCAGACAACACATAAAAAATCGAAATGATACATACTTTTCAAAGAGAAAAAAAAAGCATATAAATAGCTTAAATTTATGAAATATCCATATATATATATATATAAGATTTGTAAAATTTTCAAATAATTTATATTAAATAGTCAAATATTTGAAAATTATTTTTAATAAAATCATTCAAAATCTATCCTTTGATGATGAGGATTTTTTCATAACCATTTATATATATATATACGTGGATGGTCTGACAAGTTCGAGGCCTGACAGTGAAAGCACAAGATTTTTGACATAATTTCATATTATTTTTCAATGTAGTCCACCTGCAACTCAATACATTTAAGACACACTCTTGTGTGCGGATTCTTTAGTGCAGATCTATACGAGTGTGGTTCGAAAAATTCTCGGCCCTACAAAGAAAATACAAGATATTTGACAATATTTCCATTTATTTTTCAACTTGCAACACAATACATTTCAGAAGACTCTTGAGAAATATTCATTTTTTAGAATTTTCGGTCGACGCTCAACAAACGCGGCACGCATCGAGCGGAAAGCTTTTTCATACCCAAAACATCGTGTAAAATGTAGTGGACACGGTCTATCGAGATGTTTGCAATGTCAGCAAGTTTACGTGTCTCAATCGGCGATCTTTCAATACGGCATTGTGAATTTCGACGGTCGTAGCGGTTTTTGGACATGCTCAGCGTTCATCATTGTGAATTGATATCCTACCATGTTTAAATTCAGCAGTCCACTTTTTTATTGTCGAACATGACGGACAAAAATCAATTAAACTGGAATGTAACTCTTTTTGTATGTCCGTGAGGGTTTAAATCTTTTTTAACAAAGTATTTTATGACAGCCCGAACTTCAATTTTTTCCATTTTTAGAAAATGTCAAAACTTGTTTACTTACTTTATCTCCAAGCAATAACCAATAATCTTACGCGTCTGAAATTCGGCAGCATGTTACCTAAAGGATCATACTTTTCAAGCATCATAGTCATTTGGTCATACTTGTTCCATCTCTGCGTCAGGCCTCGAACTTATAAGTCCACCCTCCTATAATTTATTAGGTAACACTTGAAGGCAGTTACAGAAAACATACTCACAAATTTCCATGAAGTGTTTCACAACATTTAAATATATTTAAAACACAGTGATGAATACGATATTTTAGAGCCAAACTGGTAATTTTGTATACTTTTATTTTACCTATGGAAATAAAATAATTAATAAACGAAGATTTTCGATAAACGCTCATAATTCCAAGTTTTATGGAATGTAAATCATTCATGCCAGGAAGATGTCTAGTCTATGCAGGTGATTTGAAGTGAGTACAATTTTTAGAAAAAAAAAATCAATTCATTTACAGGAAACAATAATTCAAATAGACAGAATAATGGTCATATGAGAATGTAAATGTAATGAGGAGTGAGATGCAAAATATCAATAGTTTTGTAAATTACTTTCAAGATAAATCCTTATAATTGTATTTTAAATAAATGTTTTTTTTTTTTTTTTTTTTTTTTTTTTTTACAAAACTTTGTAACTTTGTTTATAAAAAAAACAAGAAATTTTATAAATTAAGAAATATTTTGTTATAAGGTAATTGGAAATCTTATGCATAAACGTATAAAAATGTTATCGCTTTTAAGCCCGTTTAGTCATTATTATCTTAATGCACACAAAAGAATAAAGAATGAATATTTTAATCATCAATTCTCTCTGATATAGAAAATAAAGATTTAGCAATCACAGAATTTAAATTATCTTATTGTCAAAAGTTATTAATTGTTCATTAATTTTTTTTCCTTATCGTGAAATTAAATCGGTAACAGAAATAATCGTTTCTAGAAATTATGAATAACACATTTTTCTTTTGAGCTTAAATCATTTTTAATAAATTACATTGTTTTTGTTTAAACGATTGGCTTCATTAAAATTTGACATTTTAATTTCCTCATTTAAGAATACATTTTAATTTATAATTATAAAATTGCTTTCAAATAGTATAATGAATTTTGCATTACTTTATAACACTGTAAAAAAAAATCATTTGTGAATAATTGGACTACTTTATACGAAAAAGAATAACAAAAAATTGCGCCACCCAAAATTCAGCAATTTAAATTACTATCAGTTTAATTGCTAGAAAAAAAATATCATTTCAATTTCCATCGTACACAACTTTTAATTGAACTCATTTTAAGATTTAAAAAAAGGATTTTTGTTTTCTTTTACTTGAAAGTAACATAATAATACAATGGAATCGTTTATTTAAGAAAAATGGTGGAAAGTTACCTAATAAAAAAAAGAGAAACTGTTCAAGAAGCAGTCATTTAAAATATATACAGAAAATAAGTGATTTAAATACATCGTGAAATTGGGAGCACTTTGTAATTGTTAAAAGAAGTTACACTTATAACATTTCTAAATCATCGTAAACTAAACAAGTTAGTAATTGTAAGTTAAACGTGACAAATGAAGTGCATTCGTACTATAACAAGTTTTACAATGTAAAAAAAAAAACACCGTTATTATTTCAGTGAAATGAATTATATACTCTTTTATGAATGAGCATGACTTTTTTTCTTATTACGTATGCCATGTTTACAGGTGTGAATTTTTTTCGATACCGAATAGCGCTGCAAAATTCACCATGAAGATCTTGCTTTGCAAATGATTACTTCCATGATTTAATATTTCTATGACTCACGATGAACGAATCTCTTGTGTTTATTTACTTTAATAGATTGAGATATTCGGCGCTTAACCTAATTTCCACTGAAGTTATTTCAGAATCTATCCATTTTTAATTTAACTCATCTCTCAAGCAAACAATTTTTTTAACGATCTTTCTAAAAATATAAATTTTATGCAATTTTATTCCAAAAAATAATTCTGAATAAAAGTGGCCGCTTGGCATATGAAAAAAGAAGTAGTTAGACCGTATTTGTTTTCCTCATTCACATGACTTGCGCTTTTATTATATAGCTTACGTATGATCGGATTTAATAGAATAAAGAAAACTTTTATTAATATCATTTTAAGTTTTTCGCGATTTTCATAAAATATGAAATGACTCGATAAAATTCTGCAACAATTATACATATTAAATTTCAAACCATTCGGTTGGGTAGTTTTTGCGCTGTTATATGCGGGCGGACGGACAGACGAACGGACCAGACGACGATTATAGGCTATTTATATAATTACGAACGCACCTAATGAAAAATAAAAGTAACTTAATTAATTTTACGTTCTTGTAAAATTTGAGATAATTTGACAAAGTAATTATGGAATTTTGAATAAAGAATGGCTACCAAAACATACCACCAATATGACAATTAAAACAGGGCATCTGAGCTCAAAGCTTGATAAATTTGTAGTAAAGTAGAAGAGGCTTGAAATAATAATATTTAGTAAACTGTTGGACTTAAGCCTGACTGTGCCAAATTGATAAATATTTAAGGGTGTCCAATTGTGATTTAAGTAAATTTTGTAAATGTTGTTTTTCTATAACGTATCTTTTATCACTCGTAATATTATGGATATGCTTGAGTACAGTTTTTAAATGGGGTAAAATGAAAAAATAAGTTTGACCGTCGAGATTACTCAAATACTCCTATGTATGATATGATAATACACAATTTTTACAAAGGAATATTATAAACCCCAGTTTTATGGGTCAGTGGGAATATTGATTTAGAAAAAGAGAAAAATAATTTCAATCTATAAATTTCATAAGCTGGCGGATCTAGTCGGTCTGACTCTTAAGGCCTGTTACAACTGTCCCTCTTGCTCCTATCTACCGAGTGTCCCAAAAGTTCCCGTACTGACGACAAATGTATTTGGTATTCACAAAGCAACAAACCTTAAAACGATTACTTTTATGCTAATGATAAAAGCACTTTTATCATCACGTAGGAAAAAATACTGAACTTACAGTTATAATAAATGTTCAAAATGTCCACCCCTTTCTAGGAAGCAAAGCTGAACTCGTTTGCGCTTGTTTGTAGAAACGTGTTTTAACATGATGGGAGTGACTTCTTCTCTCCTTTGAGTAATGACAATTTTCAGATCATCTATTGTTTGAGGATTATTTGCATAAACTTTGTTCTTTATATATCTCCACAGAAAAAAGGCCCGGGATCCTCAGATCAGGGGATCGATGTGGCCAAAGATTTTTTGAGATGAGTCGATCGTTAAAAAATTCTTCAAGCAGGTCCATGGTCTCATTACTTGTATGGCATGTTGCACAATCTTGTTCGAACCAAGAATCTCGTTCATTCACTTCTAACAATGCAACAAACTGCTGGATCAATTCCTTGTATACAGAATGAACAACAGTTAATTCGAAAAACAGAGATCCAACAATCCGTTTGCGTGATACAGAACACCATACGCCAATTTTTTTGACAATGTAAAAGTTTTTTCATTAATGTATGAGGATTGGTCAAGTTTTGCGTGTTCAGATAACATCCTAAATGAAACCATGCCTCATCGGAGAAAAATGTTTTATCCAAAATCTTGATGTGGTTGTTAATAAATCTACGAAACTACCGGCAATAATCAATCCGCTTCTCAAAGTCCAGTGGCTTTATCTCCTGTACCAATTTTACACGATAAGCACGAAAATGCAAAACTCTGAAAGCCTTATGTGTCGATTCACGAGATGCACCCATTTCTTGAGCCAAACGCCTCACTGATTTTTGAGGAGTTTGCAATGTCCTTCGTTGAGTGTTTTGCAGAAAGACCTGGTGTACCAACTTTCGGCATTCCCCTTCTGTGCTTGCATTCCACCGAACCTATATTACGAAATCGTCGAATGAACTGATATAGCGTATCTTTACTCGGTATTGCATCATTTGGATATTTATTTTGGCCAACATCTTTGCAATTTTCATACGATTAACATTCAAAATAAGTTTCAAGCAGCTCAATTCTCTGAATGCGTGATAAACTCATTTCAATATGAAGAACAAAATAACATATAACTTTGTTCTTGCACCAATTGAGCGCGAAATGAACCAAAATATAAAATAAAATTCAATATTTAAAAAAAAAATCACGGACAACGATTTTTTAAGTTGGAGTACGGGAACTTTTTTTCGAACTGTCAAGCTGGTAAGGTCTTGTTTATAGTCTGTTCCGATATACGGGTTTATTTCTCATCAATGATATGATTGTATCCATAGTCTTACATTCTTCATCTTTAAATGTTTCCAATAAATTTCTGTAAATTTTATAAAATTTATTCCTTTAAAATATGAATAATAAAAATTTTTAGATTAATAATTTTTTAATGTTTGTGATATTTTACTAAGTTTTAAAAATTATAAATAATTAACTAAAAAAGAAATTTTTTTTGAAAGTTTGTATAAATGTTTATGCATAGAATGAATAAACCATATGAATAAATAAACCATAGAAATTTTTACACAATCAACCACGAATTAATCAGTACTTTTCCGTATTTTCTTTTTGTCTCAATTCAAATTCAAATAATATAATATTATTTTTTATATTCCTATGTATATAGCTAAATGGGAATAATAGTTATAATTTATGAATTCTTTTTTCTCTCTCAAGTTTTTGTTTATACTTGAAAGTAATTTGAATTAAAGTTTCATCAATTAAACGTTTGATTATTTACGTGCCTTTTAAATTAAATTCATTCATTTTAGAAAATAAAAATTTTCCTTTTCCAGTACTCGTAATAAATTTCATTAATTTATAACGTTAGAACAAAGCTCAATGTGTGCATTATAAGAATGAATATCTTCAAATAATAATAGAATTATATTCTTATTTTCCTCTAAATTCATTTTAAATAACTTCGCTTTTTTTTTCAAAGAAGAGAAAAGAGTTTTATCGGAGAAAAATCATTTATTAAGATTTCGCGAAATATCTTATTCAAATGAAACATTTTTTTAAATTCTTAAACTGAATTTGAAATTAATAAATAATAGTACATGTTAAAAATTGAAAATATGCATAAAGTAATTTAAACCTATTTATACCGATATTTTTCTAAGCATATTCATGAATGCATTCATTCATTTTTTTACGCGTTTTTTCATTTTTTTTGTTTTTATATTGTAATTATTAAACTTATAAATCTTTCTTTTTAATATTAAGCAGAGTATTCTACGTTATAAGTTATTCGAATTTTCAATGATAGAAAACAGGAAATATTTCAATGATAATAAGAAATTTGGGTACTTTTTCATTATCACAACACCATGCCAAAATGTATGGTAATAGGCCATTCAATTTAACCCTGCTTGGATAACGAATTTGCATTTGAAACCATGACAAACATTGTGGTTCACTATTTATTGAACTGGAACCTTTTTTACATAATTATTATTTAATTAAAACCATACAAAACATCTTAATTTGCTATTTGTTTAATCGAAAATATTTTGTTTTCATTTATAACTTACATTTTTCGTTATGTTATAACTTACGTTAGTTTAAAATCTTATTCTATCCTATTTAAAATCCTATCTCACCCAGTTCATCTGGCGACGTCTTTATTCAAAAAAAAGAAATGTTTACTGCAATGTTAAGATACATTTACATTTTCCTGCCTGCAATTTAAATTGAGTTTTATTTTAATATTTTATTGTATGATATTTATTTGCTCTTTTATTTTAAGTATATATTTATATTGATTTAATAAAATAGTTTGCTGAAGCTTGTAATTTTAATATGTTAAATTTCTTAAAATGAACACTTTCACACAAACACTTTTTTCCCAATGTATCATTTGGCGCCAACTATTAAGCATGGCGATAGTGGTGTTGGTATAACGGAAAAGTATCGATTTTTTTTTTTTTACATACTTCCGTTTTGCTTGCAGTTTAAATCACTTAATTTTGACTTTAGTTTTATAATTTTGTTATGATATTTATATTTTGTTACTCATATTATAATTTCTATCACTACTCGTTATACATTTATTACTTACCCATCATACGTAGTATAGGGTAAGTCTTGCAATCGTTTTAAAAATCGGAAATTTTTTTTGACGGATTTACACGTTTCAGACACTGAAGATTCCGAAAAAACTATTTTTTAGAAAAACAAAATTGCAGTCCGTCTGTCTATGTGTGTGTCTGTGGGACTGTAAACGCTCTATCTCCCGAACAAATTGAGATAGAGACTTGAAATTTGGTATGTACTTAGTATGTAATAATGGGAAGAAGCCATTTGTATTTCAATAACCTCGATTATCCGGAACTATTTTTTTCGGAGACTCGTATTATTCGTTCTGGTAAAAGGTATATAAAATTTTTCGAAATTGTTTATTTTAAGGAGTGAATAGAAAAGACAATAATAAAACATAAATTTTTGCATAAAGAAGGAAGTCGATCCAATAATTAGTTGACGAGATAATTGTAATCCTATTTTCCAAACTCTTCGATTTTTCGTGACCCTGTATTTCATTCAAATTCCAATTCAAAGATATATTTTAATTGAAAATGAGACGCTTAATCCGACGCAGTAAACTGTTAGTTTATAGGATTATCATTTTTGGAGTTATAAGGATGTTTCTTTTACGCAATTCAGTAATAGAGCATTTAAAATTTATGACGTCATCAAGCCACGATTTTATTCGAATTGCAATGCATTTTATAAATAGTTTACACATGTTTTATATTCATATTTTATATTGTGCATATCATTGATGGGTAAGTATTACGGTGGCCCCCAGCGACTTGTTTTTTTGGCAATAGTTTTATAAAAATTTAACTACATTCTGAGGTTTTACAGCATTTTTATGTGTTCTCTAACTATTACAAAGTAGGTTAAAATAAAAATACAAACCCAGCATAGTAAAACGAAAAACTCTGAATGTCACTAACCTAAGCTGACGATAAATGACATTCCATAGATTATTAAACATCATATACAGCATAAGATAGACAGCCGAACATTACTGTTTAAAGCAAGGTTTTCTTTTATATCCAATTTTTTAAAAATGTATTTCGGATTATTTGTGAAGAAATTTATTTATGAAGAAATTCCTTATTAATTATTTTCTGTGATAAATTTATTTATGAAGCAATTAATTTTGAGTTATTATCTGTAAAGAAATTACATTTATGAAAAAATTGGTAAGCTAAGAGGAATTAATAAACAGAGAATGAATTTGACATTGATTAACAAAATATTTGGCATCCATAACAGATCGCTAATACTTTTCCTAGATAATATGTCTTACTAAAGGTCATTGTAAGTGCATTTTCATCATACTTAAAAAAAAAAAAATCTTTAATACTCCATAAAAGTAATGTGTTATAGATTCTAAAAATACTAACAAAAGAACCACAATGTGTGATATGTTTAGACTTGTGAAAGCATTTGCATATTTAATCAACGGTTATTTAGTACAATTTTGAAAGGGTGTTTGTATTTTGTACCTTTTACGTTCGCTCCTAATTATTGATGCGCTAATTTTTGTAATCCGCTCATGTAAATTTACAGTGAGATTTATGGGGAAAATAGCTTATATTTTATGAACTTATAAATGAATCAAGTGAATACAGCCTCATAGATATATGACGGACTAACGGCCACAGAACAAGCCCCACTCCATTAGTGCGACAAGTTTCTCAAACAACAAATCAACAAGTTGCACAAAATTTAAAAGCAGTGATAACAGCCATTAGGATTCGGTGGACTGATCGCAATAAACGTATTCACGAAGGAAAAAAAAATTATCAAAACCCCCAATGCTTGGGTGAGATAAAGTGACAAAGACAACAAAAATGAGTGTGCAACATCCTGAAATGTGACAACCACCAGTAACAAAAGTTACAATGTCACAACACCAGTAACCAAAGTTACAATGTGACAACCACCAGTAACAAAAGTTATAACGTGACAAAACCCACGATAGTGACATAATAACCAGTGAAACTCTCGAAAGAAGACCAGGTTTCAAAATGTGACAACCAGCTCTAGCACAAGCTAGAGGTAACAATATATCAAGAAAGAGACAAAATCCTACGAATGATAACAGACAGAAACAACCCACAACAGGGGTGAGCCCATAAAAACGGCAAAAAACCCTGTCAGAGACAAATAAAAAAGAAAAGTGAAATCAGCCACCTAAAAAAGGCGATAAACACTACAGCGACAATCCACCATGAGCGTGACAAGTCAACAGAGACGACAAATATGAAAATCTATGTACGCAATTGGCGCCTGGTGCATGTAAAATCCGTCGTGGGTGCAAAGCCCTACAAGTTACCTGTGAATTATACCTCTGGGGGTGCCTAGTCACTTGAGGGTCTCGTCACCTGATCAAGGTTCTAAATTACGAGACCTATTAAATCTGCCAATTCAACAAAGTTAAACAGAAACCTTGAACCGGCAAACAAAGATAACTGTAGCAAACCACAAGAGAGAAAGCACAGCAGCGATGTCAACAAATCTATAGTCAGGTGTATCACAGCCATGCTCTGATCAGGCGATTTCCGCCCCGCACCCAGGTACTAACCCGTCAAGCTAGGCATTCATGCCGGGCAGGTAAGGGCCTGGTTAGCGGTATATATATATATATAAAGCTGTTTATATCAGCATCCATAAAAAAACTTCATACCACTATACAACATACGGGTTGAACGGTTGACCTGTTTAGGCTTTCTTTGGCTTCCTAGGTTACGCCAATTTTATGCCCTGTTTAAAATTTATTCAGACATAACAGAGAAGAATAACTGTTGCCTAAACTACATAAGAGTGAGCATAATTATAATGAAAAATAGAAAAATGCTTAGGATAGGATTAAAAATGAGAGTATAAATAAATTAAAAAAATAAATATAGTAATTACATTTAAGAAAATAAGTGAAAAAAGTAAAATGATAAAAAGTTCAATTGTTCAAACAGTCGAAATTAAGGAGGAAAAGGCCAAGAATAAAAGCCATTTTTCAATAATAACCATTATTTTTTTTGTTAGTAGTAATAATATGAATATAAAAGGGAAATATTAAGTACAATAATTTTATATGTACATATATTTATTATATAAAATAAAAAAATATATATATAAGAAGTTTAAATCGAATATATGTTTAAAAAAAGTCCTTCTGGCTTGTATCGGGAGGAAAGGTTAGTTTTCATAGTCCATGTTTTCAAAAATCCGACTCATTTTACTCAAACATCCGATATTTAAATGCTTGGAACCCGATTATAGAAAATTCAATCCCGGTTTCCGTTATTACTGAATTTGAATGCGAATTTCAGCATAAGAGTTCAAGCATAACAAAAATCAGATTGTTTCAAAATGTCAGCCAACCTAGAATTTCAAACTGCCATATCTCAGCCATTTTTTAAGATAAAGCCAAAACAAAATATGTTCCGGAAACCTTGTATCTACGATCTAACACTTAACGGAAACTACTTTTTCAATTTATAATTTTTTATACATCTTTTTGATTTTTTTAAAAAAAATTAAAAATTTAATTGGCCAAAATTTCGAAACGAAATGGCGCATGAAGGTGAAAAATTTTAGGAAATAATAGCCCAAATTAACTTTTAAGAAAAACAATGACATTCATAAAGATTTCACCAAGTAATTAGAGTATTTGTTAACCTAGAAAATTTTCATTTGGGAGTGTTTCAATAGAAAATGATTTTTGATTAATTTTCTCTTCTTGTGAGATTTTTATCGATGGTTTTGAAACACATATTTTGATTTTGAAAGGAAGATTTAAGTAATGATAGAATACTATCACTCTTCTTAATTTAAATCACATGTTTATGACGTATGTATATATATATATTTCTATAAATTTCCTATTTAATTGTACATTCTAGATTTTCATTCAAAATTCTTCAACATTACTTCAAAGATAAATAAGTCTTTTTAAAATATGTTATTTTGTGTTTCTGAATAAACAAAATCTCAACTGTATTTACTGTATTTATCTTTAAAGCTTTAATTTCGGCCTTTTAAAATTTCCAGGTCTATTTTGTGCATTTTGTTGTTATTTGTATGTGTCATTATTATAATGTAAAACGAAATTTCC
The DNA here is from genome assembly GCA_963931845.1 of Maratus michaelseni. Classification (NCBI taxonomy): domain Eukaryota; kingdom Metazoa; phylum Arthropoda; class Arachnida; order Araneae; family Salticidae; genus Maratus; species Maratus michaelseni. The sequence goes on along the minus strand of OZ007589.1, from coordinate 258,481,810 downwards.
TTGTTTCAATCATAATTCTACTGAGTGGTATTAATTTCTTCTCTACTCAGAATATTGTTCCTCCCCGCCCCCTGAACTTGCCCAATGATTTTCTCGTGCCCGAAACTCGTAGCATACAAAAGTTAGTCAAACTCGTTAGAGCCGTTTTTTAGATATAATTAGCTTGACCCGCAATGATTCAAAGCTGACTAATTGAATTTTCTCGAGCATGGGACTTAGCCCAATTATTTTCTTGTTATCCAAAATGGTGGGATACAAAATTTATTCAAAATTGTTTGAGCCGTTTTTTAGATAAAATTAGCTTCGCCCTGACCCGTGGTGACCTAAAATGACCCACTAATCGAATTTCCTGGAACATGTGACCTAGCACAATTAATTTCTCGTGCCCGAAAATGATAGAATTTAAAATTTAGTCAAAATCGTTAGAGCCGTTTTTAAAATAAAATTTGCATAACAACACACAAGATTTGCTCGTATGATTACGTCAGTATATGATTGATGCATTTAGAAGGTTGATATATATTTTTATATTGCATATATCATTAAAATTCTATTATTTCTAATAATAATAATAATATATTATAATTTTTTATAAATATTAACATAAATTATAAAATAGACTAAAATTATATTTGAAAAATATCTTACCTAAATTGTAAATCCAGATTGAAATCAAAATTTATTATTTAAACTAGCTGACACGCCCAGCGTTGCCCGGGCCCGTGATAAAACGTTAAATAAAACCAAAATGTGTATTATTTTATATATTTTACCCGATTTTGTATGAATTTATATCTTTAATGACAAAATCGCAAAATCGTAAAAAAAAATTACTTTTTTTTAAAGTATGACCATTAACGGCATTGGAGACGTAAGAGTGCGATATTTCAGATTATGCTTTTCGTTTTTAAATAAACCAAACGGTTTAACCATAGAATTTAAAACAGAATTGCGAAATAAACGCATTCTTAAAGTAAATGGTTCTTCTTTCTCGTGCAATGTGATAAATCCGATTCTGGATATGCGCGAGTTCTGAAAGCCGGCTCGCAAAAAAGAGATGAGTTATTGATCAGTTTTTAATTAATATTTTTGTTAATTTTCAAAGTAATACATTTCTGAGACTCAGGTGCACATGGCCAGACCTTGGACTATCCACACCTAAATTTTCAGACTGTTAGGTGGGCTAGATTTTGCTAGCCATCGAAGACAAACAGAACAAATCGAAGACAAAAGAACTGCTGATCCAAATGACCTGAAATTTCACCAGTTTGCTCCCAAAGCAATGGGTATTTTTTAGACGTGGTTAAAAAAAACTTAAAATTGCACCTACAGATGGTGCTGTATAGGAGTAAAGTCGGGAGACGAGCTTGCGTACGACACACGCAAAGTGGATACTCTTCTTACTATTGTGGAACAGCTGAAAACGGTGGACAGTAAATGGAAAATCTCTTGAGTTAAGTTGCGCAGTTCCGTACGAATGCTTTAGTCCATATTTTTATTTCGTTCTGTTACTGCTAAGGTGTTCGCAGTTCCTTTTCCCAATTACTGCATTCTGTATGTTTTTGATATGCGTAATAACGTTTTCTTTTTCTTGAAGTACAGTCCATTGTTTTCCTCCCACTGACGATATTCTTTGTTTCTGTAACTTACAGCGCTATCTGTCGGTGAGATTTTAACTTTTTTTTAATCACCGCTAAAAAATCCCATTCCTTTGGGAGCACACTGGTAAAATTTCACGTCATTTGAATCAGTGGCTCTTTTGTTATAGAGTTTTACTTTCACAACTTTAAAAAAAATCACCCTGTATATATGAAATTTTTATTTTAAAAACGGCTCTAACGATTTTGACAGATTTTGTATCCTACCGTTTTGGGGCTCCAGAAACCCATTGGGCTATGTCACATGCTCGAGAAAATTCGATTCGTGAATCGTTTTGGGTCACCATGGGTCAGGGTCAAGCTTATTGTATCTAAAAACGGCTCAAATGATTTTGACTACATTTTGTATCCTACCATTTTCGGGCACGAGAAGTCTATTGGGCTTGGTCACATGTTCGAGAACTTTCGATTAGTGGGTCATTTTTAGGTCAACGCGGGTCAAGTTAATTTTTTCTAAAAAACGGCTCTAACGATTTTGATTAAATTTTGTATTCTACAAGTTTCCAGCACGAGAAAATCATTGGGCTAGGTCACATGTCCGAGAAAATTGTATTAGTGGGTAATTTTTGGGTCACTGTGGGTCAAGCTAATTTTATCTAAAAAACGGCTCAGACTATTTAGATTAAATTTTGCACCCTATGGTTTTCGGGCAAGAGAAGACTGTTGGGCTATGTCACATGTTCGAGAAAATTTGATCAGTGGGTCATTTTGGTCATGGGTCATTATGGGTCAAACTATTTTTATCTTAAAAACGGTTCTGAAGATTTGAACTAAATTTAGTATCCTACAGTTTTAGGAAACGAGCAGACTATTGGGCTAGGTCACATGTTCGAGAAATTTCGATTAGTGGGGTATTTTGGTCATGGGTTATTATGGGTCAAGCTATTTTCATCTCAAAAACGGCTCAGACGATTTGAACTAAATTTTGTATTCTACTGTGTTTGGGCACGAGAAAATCATTGGGTTAGGTCACATACTCGAGAAAATCCGATTAGTGGGCCATTTTTGGGTCACTGTGGGTGAAACCAATTTTATCTAAAAACGGCTCAATCTATTTTGACTAAATTTTATATCGTACGGGTTTCGGGCACGAGAAGACAATTGGGCTTGGTCATATGTTCAAGAAAATATGATTAGTGGGTCATTTTGGTTATGGGTCATGATATTTGAACTCGAAGCTGATTTTGAACGAGCATAGCTCGGTCTTCCCTGCTCGTTGAAGTTAATATGATTAGTTTTTTTTTTTTTTTTTTTAGTTAAAACATCATGAGAATTCATTTTTTTTTTTTTTTTTTTTTTTTTTTTTTTTTTTTTTTAAGCTGAAGTAAGTGAAACTCTATTTAAACATAGTTTATGTATTGCTTTGTATAGCTATTGTACTCAATTTGAAACAGGTTTTCATTTGTTTAACGTTTGAATCTCTTAAAGAATATACTCTTTATGCATAGATTTCTACTGTGTTTGTGTTCAAATTGTAAAACTTTTAAATCTTGTTCAACATTTGTATCACGTAGAGAAAGGGGTACAATTAAGTGCTTTATGTTTTAGCTGATGTATGTTAAACTCTGTTTAAAGTTGGTTGATATATACAGGGTGTATTGAAATGCTTCAACAAACTTAGAGGGGTGATAGTACTCATCAAGACGAACAAAAAATGCAATGGAACATGGGGTCGCAAATGACGTTTAAAGGGTGAAAATCGCCCAAACTAATAAAAATATCGAAATCTCGCATGCTGCTTTTCTGCAGAACTGGCTAGTAGCACGAAGCTGGTTTCCCTTTCAGTTTGTGCATATCCGGTCAGAAAGAGATAATAAAAACGTGGAAGAAAGTCAAACAAATCTGTGAGCAGGAATCCACGTACGCAAATTTTCCATTTCTTTAGAAACAGACCAATAAACGCAACTTTGTAGCAAGCATGCGTTGTAAGTACATGAAGTGCTTTCTGCTACACAAACCGGTGTGCAACAACAAATTTGGTACATGCACAATTCACAATCCGCCTCATTTTTCTGTGGACGTGCGTAACCACCTTGATGGAGTTTATCCGGCAAGATGGATTGGACGTGGGGGCCCTGTTGTTTGGCCTCCACGCTCTCTGGACCTTAACCCTTTCGATTTCTTCTTCTGGGGACAGATGAATTCTCTCATTTATGAGACGGCAGTAGAAACTCCAAAAGAAGTAGTAGCGTGTATTGTGACCGCTGTAGAAGAAATCGAGGAAACTCACGGAATCTTCGAGCGTGTCCGCCAGTCGTTTCTCCATAGATGTAATGTACTCTGTGTAATAATGTGCGCGGTCGACACTTTTAACAATTGTTGTAAAATATTTGTTTTTTCTGGACATCACGAGCTGTGTTGTACCTATTCTGTGCAATAAATAATTTTCTGGAGTGTTTCTTTCTTGTCTCAGTTTGTCCATTTCCAGACGAATTTTCTCGATTTTCATCCTTTAAACATCATTTGCACCCCCATGTTCCATTGCATTTTTTGTTCGTCTTCATGTGTACTATAATCCCTCTAAGTTTGTTGAAGCTTTTCAGATACATCCTGTATATATTTGTACTGTATAGTAAACTCTGTTAAAAATTGATCGGGTTCGATAGGGACCGAGAAAGTTTTTCACCGTTGACAACATTCCGCTTTAGGAAAAGATTACTCTACGTCTACGGATTGGCCGTGATTTAAAAATCTTTACGAGTTAGACACATTTTCATCTTACACAGGTTTCATCTTAGACAGACTTTAATGTACGTGTGTTCAATTTGTATAAGTTTTAAATTTTGTTCAACATTTGCACTTCTTAAAGAAATGAATACATTAAATTTTGCATTTTTACCTGGTGAATGTGACGCACTGTTTACACATAGTTTAAGTATAGATTTGTACTGTTCTAATGAATAAGTCGTGTTGTTTAATATAGCAAACAAATATATCTAAAATTTTAGATATATCATCATCTTTTCTTCATTTTTCATAAACTAACGTCATTTCCTGAATATTATAGAACATATATGGTATTTTAAAGTTGTTATTTTTAAACGTTCTTATAGAATTATCATGGATATTAGTATAGCTTCCATTCTTTCGAAGAAAAATACATTTATACTCTTACTCCAAAATAATTCAAAATGTTCCGTTTCCATATGTCCAAATGTAGAATAAATATCATTGTTCATTGCGATAAAACATTCTTCTTAAGATATAAAACCTTTACCACTTTTTCCGAAATATGTACGATTAATCTTTTTCAGAGTGGGTTTATTTATTTGTAATTAAAATTATCAACAAATATATTAAGTACATTTATTTTTTTTAAACATAAAAAAATGTGTAAATGAATCTTACTCTATTCTAAAATAAACTAATTCTATAAAAATGAAATTCTTTTTTCTACCGTTTCTTTTCTTTTTTACTTACAGCAGGGCATTTACACGAAAAAGCAGATAAGAGACTTACAATGACAAAGGTGAAACTAGTCCGTCAGTGACATTGACGTAAAGTTAATTAAAGGAAGAACTCTTGAACCCTGATTCAGATGCAGGTTGGATTGCCAATGCTTTGTAAAAAAAATTTATTCCACTGAAATTATTTTATTTATTTTAGTGTCATCATTAAATGATTTGTTTATCCTTTGTGTCACACTAGAGCTTGAAAATTATATTGCAAAGTGTTTTTACGTCAGACGAATTTAAGTATTTCCTTTTAAGAAAAGTATGTGTTTCAGAGTTAATTTAATAAACTTTAGAAATAATATTTATTTTGATTTATAAACATCATTGAGTAACATTGAAATATAAATCTTAATACGGAATTGTAATTTCTATTTTAATAATATCATGTAAATAGAAATAAATATCATAATATTTTAAAAACAAGGCAATCTTTCACTTATATAGGAATAATGTACGATTTTAAAGGTAAAGAACAAATTCTGAGAAATTTATCTTGTTTGCTGGAAATTAAATAAACTTGTTTTAATAAATAGAGAAATTTATTTAACGTTAAAAAAACTGTCTTTGATCAAATTAATTCAAAATTTTCAATCCAGATAAAAATTAACTCCAAATTAAATATTTGAAGGAAGAAAAATCCACGATACTCTTTACGGTTATTGTGACAAAGCCCGGTTCTGATTTAATTCCTAATATAAGATTATTATATAATTTTCTGACTATATCTGCAACAGTTTACAAATACTTGTTTCTTTTGATAATTCTATAATCGAGAATATGTATGTTGATGTTTGCCTAACTCACAGAACAGTTAGTTCATATCTTTATAAAAATCATACAGAATGTTCAAAAGTTAACTGGTGCTTTTAAAAAATTCAATATAAAATGATGTTATTCATATACGAGGGTCCAGTTAGGATTAAATGATCTCCGTAATGAAAGATTTTGCTTAAGGAAATAAATATTTTAAAACCAAATTTTCATTTAGATGATGTCTTTTTTCACATGAGAAGGAAGAAAGAACTTAAGACACAAAATAGGCAGTTATTGTGTTGAAAAAATTACAGGGCATTTTTACAACCATGTACAGTTATGTACAACCATATGTCAACGAGTGTAAACAACCTTTGCTAGCGATCACGTAGATTGTATTTGAGGTAACTTTTGTAAGTGGTTCAAAATTTAAAAAAAAAAAAAAAAAAAAAAAAAAAAACATAGATATGAGTATTAACGTATTTGTATCCGAAGCGTGCATTTCAGGAATTTTGTTTAATTCAGAAATTTCGAACTTATACCAGAAATTCTTAATAGTACTTTTGCTTTATTTAAGCACAGATGTTTCGTTATTACATAAAGTAAAAATTCTTTCAGAGTTGCCGGTATAAATGTCTGAATAAAAAGAAATTCCTGAACTGGACGCATATATGAGCTAATGGTGCAGATGGATTAATGAACTGCAAAAAAAATCTAAAACAGTTTTCATTGCGTTTTGATGAATTTCTAAGTGTTTTATCACATATATCGGCAAGACTTTGCAATACATTTTTATTTGAAGTAAGAATTTTTTTTTAGCACTGCAAACATTTTAGTCCAAAACTGTACATTTTTACGTCAACTACTTAATTTTATATTAAAGTTTAGCTGCGACATTTACATCTTGAGCACGGTGTATAGAACATTTTAAAAATAAAATACAAAATTTAGAAACCATTCATTATTTCACATTTTTTATCAAATTCATAAGTAAATATTCCATTAAAATGAAGTGAAATTTTTAATCATTGACAATAAACAAAATATACTGGCAATCCACCTTACTTCGTTACCAAATACGGTTAATTTTTGAATTTGTAACTATATTCTTAAAACGGAATTAAAAAAATATATATTTGATAATGAATATGTATTGGTATATTTTGTGTTTTATCCCAATTTCAGAAATGCATACATGTCCATATTTAACATGAAATTAATTTCTTTATTTTGTAAACATTGATTCAGAAATTGAAAGGATTTTTTTTAAAATCTTCTTATCTTTCTTCTCCAAACTTATTAAACGAATATAAGATATATTTTATCTTATTTAAGCTAAAGAAAATCTTTTATTTTTCTCCCCTCAGCATTGCAACAGCGTTTTCTTATTTTAAGGTTATTTCACATTCTTTCTGTTATTTTGGATTATTTTATTGATAAAGACCGATATTTTAAATTATCTTTTATGTTAAAAAAGAAAAAAGAAAACTAGATACATTATTTAATTTTTTTTTATTAACAACAATTTTTTTTAATTAATATCACAATCCATCCAGAAAAGTAAAATGTTGACTTATATTTTCTTACAAAAAATAAAGCATAAAGTCGTATTTTATAAATAATATAAAAATAAAAATAAAATATTTTATAACATAGGAAACTATCTCACATAAAGAATCGCACATAAGTTTAAATTATTTGACTTTTACTTAATTCTATATACACAAGCAAAAAATATTGTAATTGCGAAAATTTTCAAATTCCGATTTTTCATACGTTTTGAGTTATCCCGAACAGGATTTCACTATTGTGGAAAAAATGCCTGTCTGTTAGTTTATGTATGACACATTTTTCATTCTGTAAGATCTAATGCGGGGAATATAATAAAACTTTATATTCTGTTAGACCTTCACATGAAGCGTTTCTGATTCGGTTAGTGTGTATATTGCTCAACAGGTGGCGCTGCTGTGCTGCAACTTTCAGGAGTTCAGTAATAGCGTAATAAGTATATCTCAAGAATTTATGCGCAGAATTTCATAAAACTGCGTATTATTTTAGACCATGATTAGATGCTTTTAGTGTATGATGCATTAGTATTTAGTGTATATCGCCCAAGAGGTGGTGTTGCTATGTTGTGTTTTGCATGATTCCCGTCTTAGCTATATATCGGTATCTATGGGGTGGAAGTTCATAAAATTTCATATTCAGTTAGATCATTAGTAGCTATACGTATCTAGATACTCATTAGGTTTCACTGTGCATCGTCAAACTGGTGGCGCAGTTGTTCTCACAATTATCTCCATGATAGCTACATCTTAGCATCTGTGGAATGGAATTTAATTAAACTTCTTTGGCAATAGACTTTGACACACACGTTAGTACTGATTAGGTGTGACTGCATCTTGCTCTATAGATGGCGCTGCTATTCTGTGTTTGTAAAATATATTTCAATGATAATTGTGACTGCATCTTGCTCTATAGATGGCACTGCTATTCCGTGTTTGTAAAATATATTTCAATGATAATGATAACTTGTATTCTTTGGGATGAAATTTTAACAAATTTAATATGTAAGAGATTTATTAAAAATTATGTTGTTTCAGTTTTTTCCCTTTGTTCATCCAACAGGGTGCGCTGACACGCTGTGTTTTTTACGATTTTCGTGATAATTATATCTCTTCATCTACGGGATGGAGTTTCACCAAGTCTAATTATATAATATTTATAAAAATTATATTATTTCATATCTAGACTTTGTGCGCTCAACAAGGTATTTTGCAAGGCTATAATTTTACGATGAGCATTTATAGATCTATCTCAGTTTACATTGAGTAAATATATATACCAAATTTTATATTTAAAGTAATTAATTGAAACATACATGGTGGTCCGAATTTCAATACCCAACATAGGGCGCTGCTAATCTGCAATTTTTTTTTTAATTCACTGATGACTGTAACTTCGAGATAAAAAAAAATGCACCCTACTTCGTAACTGTGAGTGTGTAGAAATGCTATTTAAATTAGTATATTATAATATTATACAAAAACGTTTTCTCACGGCCCCCTTTATACTAGTTATATACAGGGTGATTTTTTTTAAAGTTGTGAAAGTAAAACACTATAAAAAAAGAACCATTGAAGCAAATGACCTGAAATTTCACCAGTATGCTCTCAAAGTAATGGGAATTTTTTAGGCGTAGTTTAAAAAATAAACTTAAAATCACACCGACAGATTTCTCTGTAGGTTAACATCAACTGCTTTTCTTCCTGTACCGGGTTTAAGGTTCAATGAACCAGTCTGTTCAAATTTCAAAACACTTCTGTAGTCATTGGACCTTTTCTTAAATTCTTATGTGTCCTAAATCTCCTAGGAACAGTTGCTGCGCTGTCATTATTCTGATAATACAGTTTCACTAACAACGCACGGTTTGTCAATGGCACAGTCATTGTGAGGATATCCGTAGAATAATGAACACGAGGTGTGCGTGCTTCACGGTTTTAACGTCACTGTACGTGTGTCGTGCACAAGCTCGTCTTCTGACTTTACTGCATATACAGCGCCATCTGTCGGTGGGATTTTAAGTTATTTTTTAAACCATGTCAAAAAAATTCCCATTTCTTTGGGAGCACACTAGTGAAATTTCAGGTCATTTGGATCAGTGGTTCTTTTGTTATAGGGTTTTACTTTCACAACTTTTAAAAAAATCACCCTGTATGTATTCGTAAAGATTTCCAAAGTAAGACGTAGCAAAAAAAAGAAAAAAAATTACTATACCAAAAAACATCGCATAAAGTCAAAAATGTGAATGTCATCCAATAGTACTAACGTCTAATAAATGATGCTATACTTATATTTTGCTTAGGAGTCGTCCACATATAGAAATTGTAACAAACTTCAAAATTTTCAATACTAACACAAAGCATTTGACATCATATTCAGATTTTCTGATAAAATTGATTTTCAGATACCAAACAGGAAGTCAGTAGATCAAATAGATTAGGAATTATGCAGGTTTAAGATTTTGAACTCCTAATGTTAAATTCATTTTTAATTATGTCAAAGCAGACTGTAGTGCATGTAGTTTTTGTAAAAATACTGTAGAAGAATCTTGACGAATTAAATCGCATATTTGACGCTTTTAAATATCGATTTTTGTTAAAACGTTTATAGATTACAATTCATATTTTATTTGAAAAATAATTTCGAAAAAAAAATACATATTTTAAAATTAATTTTCGAAAAAAAAGTATAAATTGTAATATGCATTTTTTAACAGAAATCACTTTCTATAATCTTCAAATATGCGAATCCAAAATCTTATAAATATCATGGATTTTGAATTCCTCAAACGAGTTCCTCAAGTTAAAATAATTCTTAAGTTTGATTTTCTCCTTTCGAATCGGCGTGTAATCTTATATTTTAACCCGATATCATCCCTGACTACCTTTTGAAATTTAGAAACACTCTAGGCATCTTGTATATTCTCTAATTTAATATTTACACGGGTATTGTAAATCCTTTTATAATATAATTAAGTTTTCATCTTCCAGTTGATACGACTGATGATAACCCACATTTGATTTCCCCTGAGAAACACTTTAGTGCTCAGATATGGAAGGTTTAAGTTACATATAGATTTTGAAAATGAAACAATGAAACTAGAAATACTTTCTAGTCTAGCCCCATGTTTGTAAATGTATTATCTAAATGGAAGGGTAACTGCTTCGGACATTTTCATAAAATAGCTGCGGTGTCTTCTCAAATGTCAAATTGCAACATTTAAAATGATTATAAAGATGTTACGTAGATTTAAAATTTTTAATACCAAACTTCCGGGGAAAAAAGTGTGTAGTTTAAAATTATTTTAGTTTTATTTGAAAATTGCTAAAAAAGAAATGATACAGCTACAGTCTTTATCGAGAAATGTTTAAAATAGAAACTTTTATAGGTTATGATTGTTATTTTTCTGAATATTTTATTGTACGATGACTTACTCAATCGACCTTTTGGACAAACAAATTTATGCTACAACCCTAGTAGCCAACCAATATTGGCCCAATATTGCGCCAATATTGCATTCATTGGAAATATTTCCAATAAAACGCCAATATTGGTTAAATATTGGTGTGAAATTGGAAATATTTCCAATCAATGCCCAATATTTGTGAAATATTGGTGTTAAATTGGAAATATTTCCAATCAAACGCCAATATTGTAAATATATTGGCGCTGCATTGGAAATATTTCCAACCAAATGAAAATATTGTACAAATATTTCCAATCAAACGCCAATATTGTACAAATGTTGGCGTTACATTGGATATATTTGTAATCAAACGCCAATATTTTACAAATGTTGGCGTTACATTGGAAATATTTGTGATCAAACGCCAATATTGTACAAATGTTGGCGTTGCATTGGAAATATTTCCAATGTAACGCCAACATTTGTACAATATTGGTAATTGATTGCAAATATTTCCAATGTACCGCCCATATTGTACAATATTGGTGTTTGACTGCAAATATTTCCAATGTAACGCCAATATTGTACAAATATGGGCGTTACATTGGAAATATTTGTGATCAAACGCCAATATTGTACAAATGTTGGCGTTGCATTGGAAATATTTCTGATCAAACGCCAATATTGTATAAATGTTGGCGTTGCATTGGCAATATTTCCAATGTAACACCAACATTTGTACAATATGGGCGGTACATTGGAAATATTTGCAATCAATTACCAATATTGTACAAATGTTGGCGTTACATTGGAAATATTTGCAATCAAACACCAATATTGTACAAATGTTGGAGTTACATTGGAAATATTTGTGATAGAACGCCAATATTGTACAAATATGGGCGTTACATTGGAAATATTTGTGATCAAACGCCAATATTATACAAATGTTGGCGTTGCATTGGCAATATTTCCAATGTAACACCAACATTTGTACAATATTGGTAATTGATTGCAAATATTTCCAATGTAACGCCCATATTGTACAAATGTTGGCGTTCTATCACAAATATTTCCAATTTAACACGAACATTTGTACAATATTGGTGCTTGACTGCAAATATTTCCAATGTAACGCCAATATTGTACAAGTATGGGCGTTACATTGGAAATATTTCTGATCAAACGCCAATATTGTACAAATGTTGGCGTTGCATTGGAAATATTTCCAATGTAACACCAACATTTGTACAATATGGGCGTTACATTGGAAATATTTGCGATCAAACGCCAATATTTTACATATTAGTGTAACTTTGGAAATATTTCCAAATTGTTGGCCCTTTGTATGATAATCTTTAATAAATATCAAATCTGTATAGATTTATAAATTATGCGGCTTTTTTTATTTTTTTATTTTTATTTTTTTTTTTTTTATAACGAGTTATTTAACATTAAAAAAATATTTCTTATTGTCCAAACACTTCTATGAACGATACATGGTTTCAAAACCTGTATAAAAAATTCGTGAAAAAAAAACTATATTTCGTGATAAAGTCGCTTGTAAAATGATTTTTTCAAACATCGGCTCGTTTAGTAGTTAAAAAAGTAGTTATTAATGTCTAAACTCTTTGAAATTGTTATAAATATAATGGTTTTGAAGCCTGTGTAAAATATTTATGAAAAAATATTGATGTTTAATTGTAAAAGGGCTGTGTTTTGTTCTCGCTTTTCTTTTTAATGTGTCGAGTCGTTTAATATAAAAAAATAGCTTTATTGTCCGATCTCTTTGAATTTTTTATTAGTTATATCTATAATCTGAAAAGTATAAATCTAGATAAGTATAATCTAGAATTTCGTCTTATTCTTTTGAAAGCAAACTTATAATTTTCGTGAAAATATTTTTGTACATTTTTTTCTAAAAACATCACCAAAGACCACCCGCGTATTCACGTTATGAACGAAAATTCTGAAGATTTTATTTATTTTTTTTAAATACTTCTAATCGTCCGAAATTTTTCTAGATTTCTATACGTGATACAAATCGATTGTACGAAGAACGTGTAAAAACATTGTCTTAAAATACCGACATTTAGCATAGAAAAAAAGAGGGCGCGAAGTGACTTCGAATCGAGAATTTTTGAAAGGGTTAATATTTGTATTTTTCGTCGTAGAGAAGAAAATATTCTGATGAGTGAGTATTTTACATTCATCTGTTCATCTGTATCTCTAAAATTCAACCCGAAGTGAGCTTCGTTAAAAAAAAAAAAAAAAAAAAAAAAACTATAAATAGAAATTTTTTCAAAGAATGTTTAAGGGTTAAAATTGGTATTTTATTATGTTGGTTTGCAACATTCGAAAATAAAAAGTACAAAATTTTAGAAAACGTTTTTAGTTTGTTCGTATTTTGAACAGTTCGATAAAGGCGCATTCATAAAGACTGGACGAAAAAACATCTACAATGAACTGCCATTGTTGTACAAATATTGGCTTTACATTAGACATAATTCCAATCAAATGCGAATATTGAACAAATATTGGCTTACATTTAAATATTTTCCAATGAAAAAACAATATTTTACGCATTTTGGGTTTATTACACTATTGGCTTACATTGAAAAAAAGAATGTAAGTTGTTTTCCAAAAAACTTTTTTAACATTTAGAAAACATTAAACATTTAGAAAATGACATATTATTTTTAAACATTTAGAAAATGACATCAAAATTCGCCTTTTAATTTCCAAAGCAAGACAATTACAGGATGCTTTTGTAGAGTAGTCCGCTACAAGTCACGCACAAAATCACACATAAATTATTGTTAGGGAAACCGTCGGTAGCGTAATAAATTTTCTTATTTTTATAAATAGTTAAATCAGTCTTCAAATTTAATATACATTTTCATCTTTTGATATGTTAAAGAAGTTTGTTCAGCTTACCTGAGATTTTCCTTTTTGCGCTGAATATACCCACAGTAGTAATCCAAAGTGTTGTAGCGATATTTATCTGATCCATTGATTCACTTATATTGGAAGAATAATAAATAGTATTAGTAGAAAATGACAATTGTGTAAAATAAACAGAAGATTCATTTTCCTTTGAATATAATATAATTCTTGGCTAGATGTACATGTTTTAAGTCGCGTTTGGAGGCTGCGTATAAGTGCTCCAATTTTACATTATATTAAATATATTTACATCATATATGTACAAGAGCGTCTTAACTGCTCAGAAACATTTTGGAAACTGAAGGGAATGTTTTTAAGTTCTGTGCACACGCGCGGGATAAGACAGTGTAGTTTGAAGGAGGGAGGTCTGCAGAGTTTCTCCAATTAGTTAGTTTCGACAGTCTCTGGTTTTGTTCACTATGTTTTTCAGCTGCGGCACTTGAAGTACTTATTGGTAATTGGGGTCTGGTTTTTAACATGTTCTTATTTCAATCGTTCGCTGCACGTGGAGATTATTCACTGCATAAAAAAGGTTTCTCCGTCACTCCCCCGTAATCTCCTGTGTGGGGAATGGTTGAAGATTCAGTTTCTTACGGTGTTTCTCGTACACAGGTTTGGGAGTGGGCTTCGTGAGAGTGTCGGCTGTCATTTCTTCAGTGGGGCAGTGTTGTAAATCAATTTTTCCTTCTTCTTTCATAAGTTTGATGTTGTGGAAACGTATGTCGATGTGTTTGGATCGCTTAGTATCTTTATCGTTTTCAGTCATTTTTATACAGGACATATTATCCTCAAAAATCGTGATGGGTAATTTTTGTGGAATGTTGAGATCGTTAAGCAAGTTTGTTATCCAAGTTAATTCTTGTGCTGCGTTGCTAGCTGAAACGTATTCAGCTTCGGCTGACGAAAGTGCAATGCAATTTTGCCTTTTTGTAATCCAGTAAATCGGCGATTTTCCTAGCATGAATAGATTTCCTGATGTTGATTTACGTGTTTTCAAGTCACCTGCCCAGTCTGCATCGGCGTATGCTGTTAGGATGGGCTTGCTGTTTGCGCTAAGAGTTAAGTTCAAATTTTCTGTAGTTTTAAGGTATGAAATGATTCTTTTCACTGCTGTCCAGTCCTTTTGGCGTGGTGTTTCATTTCTACGACATAATATGTTGACTGCTGCGGGTATGTCAGGACGCGTGATTGTTGATATGTAAAGTAATGTGCCTGTGGCTTGTTGATATTTCGTGTTATTAGGTAAAAGATTATCATCGTCTTCAAGTCTGTTGAATCCAGCAATCATTGGTGTGTAATGAGGTTTCATGTCGTTTAAATTCAGTTTTTTCACTAGTTCCTGTATTTTATTGTTTTGATTTAGGTAATATGTATCATTGA
This sequence comes from Maratus michaelseni, assembly GCA_963931845.1. NCBI lineage: Eukaryota > Metazoa > Arthropoda > Arachnida > Araneae > Salticidae > Maratus > Maratus michaelseni. The sequence continues at coordinate 258,466,649 of OZ007589.1, read as the reverse complement.
TTTTATTAATGTTTATTCCTAGGTAATTATTCACTTCTCCTAAGTTTTTTAGTTCATATTCTTTCTTAAGTTGGTTTATTGTTTCTTCGATGTCACTGTCCTTTCCTGCTATCAGGATATCATCTACATAAATGATGATGTATATCGGATTTTCTTGATTTGATTTAAAGTACAGACATGGATCATTTTTGCTCTGTATGAAATTATTGTTTGTGAGTGTTTCCGATATTTTGGTGTACCAGGCCTTTGCGGCTTGCTTAAGACCGTAGATGGCTTTTTGAAGTTTACAAACTTTTCTTTCATCGCCGGGTTTAATATACCCGTCTGGTTGACTCATATAAACAGTTTCAGTTAATTCACCGTGCAAGAATGCTGTGGTAACGTCAACATGTTTAACGTTCAAACTTTTGTGCAATGCAGAGATGAGAAATGCACGTATTGTAGCGTGCGAAACTACAGGTGCGAAGGTTTGATCATAGTCAATCCCGAATCTTTGACTATATCCTTGTGCTACTAGACGCGCTTTATAGCTTTGAATATTTCCTAAATTGTCCTTTTTTAGTTTAAAAGTCCATTTTGAGCCGATAATTTTTGTTCCGGGTGGTGGATCTGTTAAAGTCCAAGTGTTATTTTTTCTTAGGCATTGGATTTCATTTTGTGTTGCTTTTATCCAATTTTGTTTATCATTAGGATTTTTCATTTTTTCGATATCTTCCCAATTTTCGGGAATGTTTTCAGATGAACTATTTATGAGACAAACATATCTGTCAGGAGGAACGCCTCTATTTGTCCTATTAGACCTTCTTGGTTCAATTGGTTGCTGTTTGGGCACGGATGGTGTCTCTTCGCTGTCAAGTTTTATTTCTAAGTGATTTTCATGTCTATCCGGTAATTGTGTATTGTCATCGGATGTTTTTGTGGTGATTTGTATCTCCTCAATGTTATCTGAGTGTACATTTTCATTCACAAGAAATTTCACCGTTCTCGCTATTATAATTTGTTTTCCTTGTGTGTGAATTCTATAACCAGTCGATCGTGTATCATAACCTACAAACGTTCCGGTTTGAGCCCTGTTATCGAGTTTTCCTCTATTTACTTTATCGACGTAAAATAGCGCTTTACAACCGAATGTTCTTAAGTGTTTTAAATTCGGTTTAATTCCTTTCCATAATTCGTAAGGTGTTCTGTTGTTGTTTGCTTTAGTTGGGAGTCGGTTTTGTAAGTATGTTGCGGTGTTTATGGCTTCACCCCAAAAATGTTTGCTTAATTTTGCTTGTGATAGCATACTTCTAGTCATATCTAATAAACTTTTATTTTTTTCTCTCCGCAACTCCATTCTGGCTCGGATTATGCGGGACAGTCAATTGGTGTAAAATTCCGTTCTGTTTTAAGTATTCATCGATCTCTTGATTTACATACTCACGACCGTTATCCGATCTAATTTCCTTAGGTTTTTTACCGAACTGATTGTATATCATCGTTACGTACTCTTTTATCTTTTCAGCAACTTCGCTCTTTTTAGATAATAAATATATCGTAGTATATCGGGAATAGTCATCAATAAGAGTCATAAAATAAATTTTTCCGCCTAAAGTCGGTGTATCTAGAGGTCCACACACGTCACTGTGGATCAAATCCGCAATATTAGTAGCTCGATTTGTTGCTGATTTAGGATACGGCATGTTAGTTAATTTAGTTTCGATACAAGTTACGCATGTTTTATTTTGATGTTTACATTTTCCTATCTTTATTCCGTCCGCAATTTGATTTGTTATCATTGATTTAATCGCGTCATAATCTCTGTGACCTAGTCTGCGATGCCAGAGATCTATGCATTGTTTGCTGTCACAGTTATACGTTATGTTTACATAATTTTGTGGTTCTTCCACATCGTCTATTTCCTCAATAATGTATAAGTTTTTCTCATTTTTCGCCCTAATATATATTTCTTCATCAAAGATCAAATCGCATTTATTATCGTCGAAGATTAGTTTACACCCGTTTTTAGCGGCTTTACTAACCGAAATTAGGTTCGACTCTAAGTCTGGGACATAAAGCACTTCGCGTAATTTCGTTAGTTTTTCTTTTCCTTCGGGGGTTAATGTTTTTATAAAAACTTCTCCTGAACCTAACGCTGTCAGTTTATTACCATTCGCGATCGTTACTGAAGTTTTATTATAATCAATAAATTTACTAAATAGGCTTTTATCATTACAAATGTGCGAGGTAGATCCTGAATCGAGAATCCAGTTATTTTTTCCTACTTTTTGAGTGATTAATGCTTTATTTTGCGTCTGATCATTTGCGTATTTTCTTTCGTTTGGAACTTTGTTTTCCCTATGAGTTTCGTTTTTTTCATAACATAATGAAGATGAGAAATTCTTTTTATTTTTGAATTGATTGTTACGAGGATTTCCGGATTGTACCGTGTTTCTGCTCTTGTAGTGCCAGCATTCGTAAGTCGAATGATTTTTCATTTTGCAGTTGTTACAATATTTTTGTTCTCTTCTATTTTCAGTGTGTGTATATCTCCTATTTGTTTTAAATGCTCTCTCATTGTTGTTATATCCGCTATGTGATTGTTCTGACATTTCATGTCTACGATTATATTCATCAGTTAATTTGTTTTTGATAAAATCAGGGGTGAGCTCATTTTCCGGTCTCGCCTCCAACGCAGTTATCAAAGTATTGTAACTGGGGGGAAGAGAACACAGAAATAGCGCGGAAATATGTGAATCGCTAATATTTTCTCCAATGGCATTAAGTTTATCTATAATTTGCAAGATATTAGTGATATGTGAGATCATGTTTCCGCCCTCCGCTAATTTAGTACTGTATAATTTTCGTAACAGGTAAAGCTTACTAGATAAATTGCTTCTCTCATGTATATTTTTCAGAGCTTCCCATGTTAATTTGGCAGTATCTAAGTTTTTTACATTTACGATTTGAGAATCATCGATGCTTAGGTTAATTAAAGCTCTAGTCTTGCGATCTTTTTTGTGCCATGCGGGATCAGGTGGAGCTGGTGGATCTTGTACTATAATATCGTCGAGTTCCTCTTTAATCAGGAACATCTGCATCTTGAACTTCCATGTACTATAATTTGTAGAATTGAGTTTTTCAATAAATTGAGTATTTTCTTTTATCGCATTCATTTTTTTCTTTTTTTAGTGTTCTTTTATTTATTATTATATTTTTAGAAATTTGTTAAATTATCGTTTTTGATACTGGGATAATATTCTTTTTTCAGAATCAGTCTTTCATAATCTTTGTTAGGGGAACCGTCGGTAGCGTAATAAATTTTCTTATTTTTATAAATAGTTAAATCAGTCTTCAAATTTAATATACATTTTCATCTTTTGATATGTTAAAGAAGTTTGTTCAGCTTACCTGAGATTTTCCTTTTTGCGCTGAATATACCCACAGTAGTAATCCAAAGTGTTGTAGCGATATTTATCTGATCCATTGATTCACTTATATTGGAAGAATAATAAATAGTATTAGTAGAAAATGACAATTGTATAAAATAAACAGAAGATTCATTTTCCTTTGAATATAATATAATTCTTGGCTAGATGTACATGTTTTAAGTCGCGTTTGGAGGCTGCGTATAAGTGCTCCAATTTTACATTATATTAAATATATTTACATCATATATGTACAAGAGCGTCTTAACTGCTCAGAAACATTTTGGAAACTGAAGGGAATGTTTTTAAGTTCTGTGCACACGCGCGGGATAAGACAGCTGTAGTTTGAAGGAGGGAGGTCTGCAGAGTTTCTCCAATTAGTTAGTTTCGACAGTCTCTGGTTTTGTTCACTATGTTTTTCAGCTGCGGCACTTGAAGTACTTATTGGTAATTGGGGTCTGGTTTTTAACATGTTCTTATTTCAATCGTTCGCTGCACGTGGAGATTATTCACTGCATAAAAAAGGTTTCTCCGTCAATTATGACTTTTACACATAAACTGTCTGCATTTGTTGCACCACGCTCTTTGGAATTTGTAGGAAAAGGGAGAACGGTATTTGATTCTTAGGTAGGGGAAGGGCGGGCAAAGTGGTTACCCTAAGATTTTGTGATTTTTTGTTACCCCTTAAAATACATATACATAACTGACAATTTGCATGGATCTAGAGTGACTACTTAGAAGTGTAAGGGTTTTTATAATTTTTACGAAATAATAATGTGGAAGTGAAAATTTGTTTTTTTCCAAAAAAGGTCAAAACATCCACTTTGCCCGACACAAAAGGGCAAAGTGGGCACTCCATGCCCACTTTTCCCTACAGGTGTAAAAAGATTGAAAACACTATTTAAATGATTAGAACAGTTTTATTGTCATAACAAATCGTATTAAATATAATGAAAGATTGACAATGGTATGAAAATCCAAAAAGAGTTTGACAAACCCAAATAAAAAATTAAAAATCAGAATCAAGCACTGCATTTTTCGCAAATGATCTCCACGTCATCTTCTTCTCGGAGTGATTAGGCCTCATTAGCCAAGAGGTGACAAACATTGCACTTGATCCAGCCTTTATCACTTGATCCAATCAAACAGCCACTATTCTGACCACTTTGCCCGTTTGGGAGCCACGACAGAAAATACGTTCTACAGTGGAAACTAATGAACAGTCATCGACCACTCACCCACCAATGTGAAGCTGGAAACATGCTCTTCCCTTACACATTCAATAAATAAATGCAAGTACAACAGGTTTTTGTTAATTGTATGCAATTTACGTCACTTACCTTAGATCACAAACTGGAAAACCCGCTCTAAAATTATAAAACATGGAACCACCTTGTTCAACAATTGTATGGTTACTCACTGCCATCCAACGAAAAAGTTTGACTACAAACCACGCAGTGCCAGTGCTCTGGTGACGTCATTATATTGGGTGACCACTTTGTCCGGCCTCCCCCTACCTGAATGCGAATATTTAAAATTTTCAAGCAAATATGATGCAAATATGAATGGAAATGAGTTTGTGGATGTTTAAAAAAGAGTCGTATTGTTAATTGCGGACTTTTTTTCTGATTACACTGTTTATTAGCTAAAGCAAACAACTGTTCGTGCCCCATACACGGTATGGTATCGTGATCGCATACATATAATTAAACATGTCACTTCGTATTAAACGAAAAGTTTTATTTCAAAATCACAATTGTAAAAAAGGACATGATACTGAAAATTTAGATGATATTTACAAGACATTTTTGTACATCTCAGGAACCCCAAAAAAACAAGGTCCATCTCTCCAGAACTCAAAAACCAGACTGCTGCTCAGTGACGAAAAACTCTATCCTCCTCCGCTGTGCATAATCCACTGATCCTCCTTGATTGAAACACCCTTCTTCCATCCCCCTACCCCTTGGTATCCAGGGTTCTTCGAAATACCTTTTTTCTAGTCATGCCACTCATACAAATACCTTCCTGATACATTTTAAACCCCTTGAGTTAATCTTCTTAAATATAAAGTTTACACACATTTAGCAAGGCTATACACAGCATGAAATCTTTTCAATCTTACTTGAAAATAACTAAGGATTTCTTCTCTTTAGGATAATCCTCTTATAATAGTTGCCAATCAAGACCGATCACTCCATTTTATTCTGGGATTATTTTAATCCTATCAGAATGAAATATGCTGATGGATCCTCAACCCATCACAATGGCTTTCTGAAGCTGGACTTTTATAAATTTAGATGCATGTGTTTCATGACGTGTCTTTTTATTTAAATTAATAATTCCCTACTCTTTTTTCCGTTTATTTTCACGTGGGTCACTCCTAGTGTTGCCAGAACCATTGTCACAAACAGCGGAACAGTGACTTTTAAATTGAGACATAAAAATACAGCAAATCATATGGAAGCGGAACCTGTCTATAACATAATGCTATCTTAAACGTAAAAAAATCCTGGTTTCTACGGAAGAATACCATATAATACAATTATAGCTTTTAAGATGCTAATGTGTCTGAAATGGAATCTTTCCGATTAGAAGGTTTTACTGTATTCAATATACATAATAATTTTATGCAGTAAAATCAGTGAAAGCGGAGTCGCTAGAGACCGAAATAAAATTTATTTTTAAAGATGTTTCCGATTGAAAAATTATAATTTTATGATATTCTTTTCGTACGGATAAAGAATTTTTTACGTATAAAACGATATTTCGTTCTATACAGGTTAAATTTTTTCAGGTTTTACTAAACAAAGAACAGTAAAACCTGTAAAAACAGAATTGCAATGAACAAATATTCAGTCTAACACAGGTTTTCTTAACAGGTATATGTAAAATTTGTGAGAAATTCACTATACCTCATCTAAAACCCTTTTTTGTGAAGCTGTAAGCCAGGTATAGGCAGATCCCATGTGTTTGGGATTTTCTTCCAAAATAAAACAAAGTCGGCCGGGATACTTCAAAAGTTTTACTCAATCATCACCAATCTTACTACTTCAAGGTTTGGGGACAGCTAGATGAATGGAGAGAGCTGAATGGAATCCCTTTAGTTGAGCCCGCCCGCCCCATGTATCGTGGGAGCCAAGATGACCTCAGTTATTAGAGAACGTGTGTGGGAAATCCTTTTCCCACCTATCATAACGGACTTTTTTATTACCTCATCTGAAAGACTTTTTGATGGCTGGAGAGAATCTTATTGTTTGAGGGATAACATCGAGGATAGATGAAGAAAAGACTGTTAGTTGAGTTAAGAGTAAAGAGTACTCGAGGTAGGTTGCAGATTTTTCTCAACCTAAAAGACGAGTCATCACTCTGGGGAAAAACTACATTCAGGTGATTGTTGAACTCTAACAAACCGTTCTCTAACAAAAACTTTGAGATTGTTGCGTGAAAGACTTGTAAAGCGAGCGTGAACACTCCCTAGTTGTGCAGAACAGCGACTATTTTGATCCCCTTCCCGTATTCAGGAGAAGATTGACAGAATTTGTAACCCTTTATATTTTGTGAAGGATCAGACTAGCAGATCGACCCTCGACTCCCGCTCCTACCTTTGAAGGGGAACATTGACTTTGTTTATTCTTTGAAAGTATAGACTATTATTAAATCTGGACACTTAGCTGATATAGAATCATAAGCTGAAAGAGCCCGAAATATTTTATTGTTGTGCAATCCTATTAATCAAGAATTTGTATTTTATTTATTTGAAGTGTTGAATGTAATAAAATCCATTTCGATGATTTACGGAAGCGGTTCATTTAAAGGTTCTACGCTACCCCTTTAATTCATAACATCTTGGACCTGTCACAACGGTATAACTTTCGACAGAATCATAAAAATTTTCCGTTTAATGCAGGTTTCGTTTATACAGGTTTTACTGCAATTAAATTCCATTCGATGCAGGCTAACAATTAGATTGAGGTATTAAATTGTACATGGTGCTAAAAGAAATTTAAAAGAATTTGTGCGTCCAGAAAAATCAGGTCTTTTAACGTCCCGCGCAATGGTTACGTGGGACGGATTTTGCAAACGCCCTGAAACTGGCATAACCGTATTAGTATTTTTAAAAAACATAACACTAATAAATCAGCAAACACATTCCCAGATCCGTTAGCTGGACTTCTATTATCTGACTTTGCATAAGACAGAAACATGAAGTTCAGAGATCAAAGGAGTGTGATCAATACCACAATACTCTCATTGCAATACATATGAAGGGTGACTTGGAGGAAATTTTTTGTCTAAAAATAAATTGACCGGATATTGTTTACAATGGTTAGCTACTCAATTGCTCTATACTGAGCTTGCTTTACTATTTTGGAGAAAGAGAGGCTGAGCGGCATCTTATATAAGATTATTAACACTCGACTGCATTTTAAAACAAAAATTTTGCAAATCATGTGTCATTTATTGTTCTTATAGGTCTCTATAAATCACAATTGTAAAAATTGTGAATATAAATTTCACATTTATTTATTTAAAAATCCTACGTATAAGTGGCATGTAATAAATCACATATATATCGATTAAAAGAGTGGTGAATGAATGTTTTTATTAATTTGTACAAAGTACAGTCGTTATACCAATCGTACTGCGGGCAAATACTAGAGAAGCTTTTAACATTAAAATGCATAGATATCGGCAAATACCAAAAACTGATCCTATGTATTATCAAATAACAACAACGGCTTTAAGTTTATTTTAATTTTAGAAAGTATGACTAAAATACGGCAAATTTTAACAAAAAAGGAAAGCATAAAAGAAGTAATAAACATCTTAATTCATTTATAATATTTGCATATCTTAAGGGGCACGGATGGCTTTTAAAATCAGAGCGCCCTGCGGGAGGTTTTTTGCCCTTAATAATGATAGCTTCTAAGGAAACTATTGAAAATTTAATCAAGTATTTTGCTTATTTTACGCGCTTTAGTGCACCCCACTTACGCACCCCAAAATATGTTTTTTTTTTCATAATAAAATTAGAAATTTATTTACCACAGATTCTTCTTGTTTTTTCAAGTTTTGCCAAGATTTCATTATTATTTTTTTATTTATCCATTTAGTTAGTTATTAATGACAATAAAAGCACATATTAGTCTAGTTACTGCCTGATTTAATGAGCGAATGTGTACTGTAAAAACTTTATGATAATATTTGTTGTAGAAATAAAAAGGTGAATCAAATCCTTGAAAAACTATATTTTAAGAAAAATGCATATTTTCTGTCTCTTTTAAATGGTCAGAGTTTAGGATTTGCTATGATGTTAAATTTCAATTCCAATGTTTCTATTATCGTAGAGAGGAAAACAAAATATTTTTAGAAAGGCAATTAACCAAATTTAAAAGAAATTTTTAAAATGCAATGAACTTAAATTATGACATTTTTTAATAGCTATAGTTCGGCAGTCTCTGGGACTTTTAATTTAGAGCTCTGCTCAAAATCATAACTGGCTACTTTCTGACATATTTCCGAAATCATTTTCACTCAAACATGCAGATTGCAGGCATTTTATTTGAGTTGCATTGAAATCGAATAGCGTCATCCAAAATGCAAGCCGTTTGTAAAGTAAGGCAAAAGTAGGTGAACTCCTAGGGAATTACAATAACGGAAATAATTTTAGGGGAAAGGGGGCGGTTTTAGTAGCCATGGCGCCTTGCCCGAAATTATTTTTTGAGCCCCTACAAATGACATAACCACCTTCCTCCTAAAGTAGTAAATTTTTACATTCCTTAGTTTATAGAACCTCAGGTGTACCTCTCCCCCTTTCTCTCGCTCTAAAGGTGGTATTTAATAGCAAATATTAATTGAAGACTATGTCAGAAAATTTCATGCTAAGGGGCCGTTCAAGTATTACGTAAGCATATTTTTAGTCATTTTGTACCCCATCCCCCCCCTTGTAAGAAAATATACGCAAATGCTACCCCCCCCCTTTGCTTACGTAATATTTTATGACAGTTTATACATCAAGACTTCTTGACAGATAAAAAGTTACCAATAAATTACATTATTAATCATACAAATTTATATAAATAGGCATATAGGGATTGTGATATCAAAAAATACAAAATGGTTTTAATATATTGTTGTTTATTGCATTAAACAAACCATTGTTTAAACCACCAAATTCATTGTTTAATGCTTACGTAAGAACTGTCGTGACCCCCCCCCCCCTCCCCCTTGTCAGAGAAAATAAGCGGACTCTGGACCCCCTCCCTCCCCTTTACTGCTTACGTAATACTTGAACGGCCCCTAATCAGCGATTTTAAAATAATAACAGATATAATAGAATTTTTTCACCTACTAGAAGTGCGGGGGAATCGTTCGAAATGACCATTGCTGGATCGTGACCTTGGAATGTGTTTTTCCTATACAACAAGTGATTTCCGCGATGCGCAAATAGCGTAGGTCTAGGTCTAGGAGAATGGCTTTTTTTTATTATTTATTTGCTATCTTGTTTTTATAAACGACCCTTTCTTATCTATTTGTTAATAGTCATGTACTTGGCTCAGTTTTTATTGTGAATTCTCCGGCTGCAAGACATTATTATCCAAATTTCATGACATGTTTTGTATCAAATGACAAACCAAACCTTCATTTGACGCCCTCTTCGCCTGAGGCATATTCCTCGCTTGCCTTCCCCCCACCCCCACCCACCCATTTAGTTTCGGCGATTATCTTATAATGTGGCTATTATTCTCCTATTGTAAAAAACTAAAAAATTAAGGTTAGAAATTTAAGTTATAGACCAATAAAATTTCAGCTGGGTGAGGAAGTAATTTCATTGTCTTATAATGGCAAAGATAATTATTTCCAAAGCAAGTATTCGATGATTATTTTTTGTTTGTTTACACAGATAACCTTTTTATTGTAGGATATTTCTGAGCTGTAGGGAGGTGGAACGAAAAACAGAATAAAAATTTTAAGTAGAGTTTTATTTCGTTGAAAGGTAGAAATATATATATATATATATATATATATATATATATATGTGTGTGTGTGTGTGTGTGTGTGTGTGGCCAAAGTTATCGGACACTTTCGATTTCAGACGTTTTGTCGAATAACCTGAGAAGTAATTGACGAATTTTTCTAGAACCTCGGGAATATAAAGAACACGTTTCACCTCATATTTTTTAATGAAGGATTGATCACTAGGACAATTAAGAGATTAAAATCAAATTGAAAAAATAAATAATATTTGGGATCATTCTGTAAAATAAAATGTTCGAAATGATCTGTAGCTGCAGCACATGACTCTGCCAATAATATACAATAGGTGTGTCAATTTGTGTAGGAATAGCACTTATATCCTTTGACATATAAAGGTTTCTTTAAAAAATTCAAGAAAATTTCGTATGTTTTTGTTTATATTAAATTTAACGCCTTAATTTAACAAGACAAAGTACAGTGAGGGCCTGATTATCCAAAAGGCACGCGAAGTACTGCTTCTCCTCTAAAATTGTGCTTCATCTTAAAATATGTGCTTAATTTATAATTTTATGTGTTAAAATCTTAACGAAACTGAATAAGATTTTAACACTTCACATAAAATAAAGTCTATATTTAAAAGAAATTTGACAACTAAGAAAAAAATATACATCGTTTAAGATGTGTACACAGAAAACAGAAGTTAAAAATATTAATTTCCTGAGGAGATATTTTTAATATACGGATGTATCCTACGCCCATAGGTTTAACAATAGCAAGGGGAATGTAGAAATTCACTGGACGAACAGAAAAAGAACTTTTCAGTTGCTAAAAATCATTGTCTATTTCAGGAACTTCTTGGCTGTTTTAATTTTTTTGTATTTCCTTTCATATGAAAAAGCTCTTATGCCCATACTCTTGAAAACTCTAATATTAATATGCATATAAAACATTCATGTATTCGTATTCAGGTTCAAAACAATTATTTTCCTCCGTTTACATATTAGATGCGGGCAGGGCTTGACAAATACGGTCGCCAGATCGCCACTGGCTACCAAGTTTTTTCATCTGGTGACCAAGTTATTTAATCTTTCGGGGTGATTTCTGTAAAAAAATTGACATAAGAAAGTAGCACAAATTGCATTTTTTATCTCCCCCTCCCCTACTCGAGCTCGGCAAGTGGTGACCTTCCTCTTCTCTCGTACTTTTAATGGAAGAACTAAATTTGAAAGGCTTTTTCCAACTCATACACAGAAAACACCATTCTTTTCAGCTATAGCTAGCTAGTATATGTCACGTGGTTAGAATGTTGGGGGAGAGTGTCAAGAAATAGTGTCAATGGCATGTGGCTTTGTGGCATCTAAAATTGTATACAATTCTCAAAAATGCTCAAGTTTCAAATCAGATTTTTGTGTTTATATAAGTTGTCAACATAATATAAGTGATTATAAGTGATATAAGTTTCATTAGAAAACATATTTTATATTATCGTTCTAAATTATGTACTATTCTAAACTATGTAACTAATAATTCTAAACTATGCTTGTTATTATTTTTTCTCAATTAATTCATAAAAAAATATTGTGTTTTATTTTAATCAATGACGGGGATGACTGGCGATTAGTATTTTATTCTGGCTACCAGATTTTCTCAAATTTGTAAAGCTGTGGATGCGAGTAATAATAATAGTCTCCAGTTGTATGGAATTTGAATTAAAATATCTGAAACTTTTATGAGTGTGTGTTGAAAATTACTTGATGATTGTGACTCCATTATTAAGCGTTATCTATAAATATTCAGAGCATACATATGCACTACTTTTGGATATTAAATTAAAAGATGTTACAAGATTTTTTTTTTTTTTTTTTTTTTTTTTTTGTAAATATGTTTAATTACAGTAAAATTTATAAGCATATTGTCAAAAAAAAATCATACTTTATTTTTCCTTCTTTAAAATAAATTCAAAAGAATGTATTCTGTAAAGTTAAAAAAATATATAATAATTTCACTTTCTTCACCCAGTAAAATTTATAAGCACTTTATAAAATATATATATATATATAAAAGATTATGAATCCTATTTTATTTTTCCTTCCTTAAAATAAATTCAAAGAATGTATTCTGTCAAGTTAAAAAAAAAAAAAAAAAAAAAAAAAAAAGGACAACTATTTCATTTTCTTCACCCAGAAACATTTTTTAAGCATTTTATAAAAAAAATAAAATAAAAGATTATGAATCCTTTTTTATTTGTCCTTCGTTAAAATAAATTTAAAGAATGTATTCCTTAAAGTAAAAAAAAAAAAGACAATTTCATTTTTTCCACCGTCCCGTTTTAACAAGCATTTCTTTTAGCCGCATTCACATGAAAGCTGAAAATTTATCCTCCCTTAAACAGGTGTACTAATGACTTTTTAGCACCTTAAAACGATTTGCGGTATTTCTCTAATTTCAGTAATCCCTGCGAATACACCTGGGTAGTGGGGAGTAGTAAAAGTTATGACGCTTCTCACATTCCGCTGAAATCAGGGCTTGATTATCGAAAAAAAAAAAAAAAAACATGTGAAGCGCATGTTTCTCCTCTAAAATTTAAAAGGGCATCCAAAATCACTGTGAAAATGGCCCTCTATTTTACATTTTCATTTTTTCTTTTTTTTTACATTATATTTTTAATAGTTTTGGAAAAGAAAGTTTGCTTAATCCAAGAGGAAAACCCTGCAGTTCACGCAACTTATTTAACAGGGAAATATGAATGTCACCAATAGGATGTTAATAAATCATATAGCATCCTGATGTTCCTGTTAGAAGCAACCCGGGAAATTGAGCATACCTCTATATGTACTAAATATATCTGAAGTATTTACAGAGTATAAGGGTATACAAAAAAGCTGTTTAATGAAATATATGCGACCTCGGTTAAGCTACTTCCGGGAATAATGTTAGTATCATTGGTAAGTTTTCATGAATAAAGAATTAAGAAAAAAATTTCTCCAAATGAAAGAGGACCCCAAAATAATACCTTGCTTTCCCTAGATTCAATTGTTAACCAGGCCCTAAGTAAAGTAGAAACAGCATTATAATATAAATATATATATTTGATGAAATATGAACATTTCTATAAAATAATTTTGAAGTGTGAATGAGCGAACTAATACCGATTATTCTTTTCATGATTTGAAAGCCAACTCTATAGAGTAAATTCATTAAAAAAACAGTGAAAATCAATAAAGATATCAGCGATAGTGTGAGCTAAATTTCAGTTGCTTTCTAAAAGTAACTGTGTTAAAAGAAAATTTTCACAAATTGTCATTTTTAATTAAAATTTTTCTATACATTCTAAAACATTTCTATAAAATAATTTTGAAGTGTGAATGGGCGAACTAATACCGATTATTCTTTTCATGATTTGAAAGCCAAATCTATAGAGTAAATTCATTAAAAAAACAGTGAAAATCAATAAAGATATCAGCGATAGTGTGAGCTAAATTTCAGTTGCTTTCTAAAAGTAACTGTGTTAAAAGAAAATTTTCACAAATTGTCATTTTTAATTAAAATTTTTCTTTATTTACATTTTTATTGCTGCTTGAAGTTTACCCTTTTATTAACCTAACATTTATTTTAGGTTTCTTTCAAAGTAAATTTGAAGGTAACGAGAAAACGATTTCTTTTGGAAAGTAATTTATTTTTATTCATTTATTTTTAAAACAGATGGTTGAACATTGCATCATTCTCCTTATTTACTGAATTCCACAGCTCCCCATTGTCATCACAAAGAAGGACAAAGGTCCCTTTCTGGGGAAAGGGAGAGTTACACCCTTTTATTTGCCTACCTGGGATTTTCTCGGAATTTAAGGAGTCCGGAATCAGGGACTGCGAATGCATACCAACTGTCAAGCTCATTTGCTTATGCTCACAAAGAAAAACTACCATTTTTATCCATTTCAAGGATAAATAAATTTAATTAAATGTATTTTTAATATATGCATATACATATTGCATTTGTAAGTGAATGGAAAGAATATTTCTATTTTCTCAAGATATTCTTTCAAAATATAATTTTTAACTACACAGGGAAAAGGGACAGTTATAACATCGCAGGAAAACATAATATAACTCGAACAGAAACATATAATAACCACTTCCGAGTTACTAATGATTCCTAAAAGCGTTCTTTAACTTTAGAAAGCCCAGAAACTATATTTTTGAGATTTAAAGAAGCATTTATAAAAACAAATTTTCTTTTTCTGCAACTTATTTCCGGAAGTATTTCCGAGTAAATTTTTTAGTGCATTAAACAGTTTTTTTAAACCCAAAATATAGGTTTTTTTCGCATGATTTTGATACATGCATCAATATGCAAATCATGCATCAAGCACAGATTATAATATACTTTCCAACACATCCAAAAAAGTGTAACAAAACTTCCCTGTTTAATAAAGATGACAGATGATAACTGAGTAAACAATTTGGAAAACGCAAAACACATTTGAAAATCCAATTTAAGAAATTACCATCTATAGTCGGAAACATATCCGACATTTTGTAAATCTCTGTATGTGATCTGTAGATTTCCATTCATATTACACAGTATGCTATAATTTAGTGTAGTTAGAAAGCGCAAAACAGAGTTGAAAATTTCCCTGCAACTATTTCCGTCAATAAAAGAAAATCTACTAGAATTTATTTGTGCAGCCCTGAATATGATCTAAAGAATTTATGCACACCAAGTAATAGTCAAATAATTAGTTAAAATTAAGAACGCATATCACAACTGAAAACGAACTTCCAGCAATTATCGCTCATAGACAGTACTGTAACCGAACATTTTGCGTGTCCCTCTAAATGAACTATAAATACTGTGCAAACCCTATTAAACAGTAAGCATCGTGTAGTTCACCTCAGTGTTCTATACCAATATTAATTTATTTGAAATTGTGTAACATCATTAAAACATGTCGCAAACGATTCCCCACCCCCGCTCTCCATACACTATAAAGTAACGGAATTATTTTGAGTGTCCCTATAAACGAACTAAAAATACTACATACTTCATTTTCGATACCTAAAATGTCATAGTAAACTTCAACATCATATTAATTATACGGCATTTTTCGCGAGCTAGAGCGCGGAGAAGCAGGCAGACAGCCAGGAAAATCGCATTCATAAGCACTTTTAAACTATGTTGAAATGTGTTAAAAATAAATATCATATATGTATATATAATGCTCATGGAAACTCCATTTTTGTACTTTTCTGAACATTTATTAGGTAGCTTTCAATACAAAAAGCTACCTATTGCAGCCGTTCGGGGGATAGCAATTCCAAAAAATGTTGGTATATTTTCACCGATCATGACCTTCAGACCCCTAAACCACCCTCCGTTCAAATGTTCATTTATATATATTAAATCTATATATATCCATATATGTATATCGTCAAACGTGACAAATGATGTGCGTTCGCACTATAACTAATTTTATGAATATTCCGATTTGTGTGCAATAGCTGGTGCATTCTTATGCAAAAATGCATGAATACAAAATTTATTTTATGTGCAGATTTTCATATTATAGATATGAATTTTATTTTCTAAAATTAAGTTTCAATACACTTTTAAAAACAATTAATTACACTTATGTGACATTAAAATTATACTATGCACAAATATTCAATACAAGGCAATGTAAAAAAATCATCGTTATCATTCCATTTAAATGAATTATATCGTCTGTTATTATAATATGATTAATTTTATAATAATGTTGAATTATGATTATTTGAAATAAGTACATTTTAAATTGGCAACAATTTATCTTTTTTGAAAAATTTTTGAAATTTACTGAAAATTCCAATGGGAAGCTTAAGCCTAGCTTTGAAATTTTCAGAACTTGAAATCCATATTTAGACTCTTTTTTCATTTAATACCTATTTTTCCGGAAACATCTATCCAAAAAACAGTCGGTAAATTGCTATAATTAAACAATTTTAGTATACAAATTCGGTTTCTAAATTCAGTAATATGGAAATAATATGACTGGCAATCACCATACCATGGCAACCTAGAATCATTATCTCTCATGGGATATCACTGAATTAATTACGTATGATAGGATTTAACAGAACGAAGAAAGCTTTTATTAATGTCTTTTTAAGTTTTGATTCGATTTTTATAAAATTTGAAATGACTTGACAAAATTCTGCAACGATTATGTATATTAATTTTCAAACCATTCGGTTGGGTAGTTTTTGTGAATAGATAAGAAGTTTTACTTTGGGTAAAACCTTTGGGTAAAGTCGGTAGAACATTTTCAGGAAGGAAAAACAAACTTTACAGGGTGCGCCGACAATAACGCGCATGCGCCAATCTGTCACATACTTCTCACCCTTCGTTCCAACCAAACAACATTCCACTGTTCTCGCTCTTTTTTTTTATATTTTGCAGAATTTCCATCGCTTCATAGCTATTTATTTGGCTATTTATTAATGTTGGGGGGGGGGGGATGCAAGATATTATTCCAACTGACACAAAAGACTAAAATTTTAATAATAGTGGAATTTTACAAATATATCTTTTTTTTAAAGTCTGAGAAAGGTTTTAATAATGTTAGAATTCATTTCAAAACATCACTTATACAAATTATTTTGTTGTTGTATTTCCTTTTAAATATGTGTGAAATTAGTATATTCACAATATCTACTAATAATCAAATATAGATTTACAAAAGCTTTGTTTTAAAAAACAAAATATAATTTCCCTCATTTCGAAAAAACAATAAGCTTTCACAAATTAATATTGTTTTGTGATACATATTATTGGCTGATTAAAAAAAAAAAAAAAAAAAAAACCTGTCTTTGTCATTTAATTAAAATTAGAAAAACAAATTTAAAGGATATGGTGCAAAAATGGAATGATGGGGTTAATAACAAAGGTGAAGTTATTCGTTTCAGAAATACAAAAGTGAAATATGCTTTACTTTTCATAAATCATTCTTATACATACAGGAAAAAGTATTGTTAAAATATATGAAATGGATCTTCTAAAAATACAAACTTTGTTAACGATTATAATTCCACTTGCAATAAAAAAGAAAGAAAAAAATCGCTGTGGTGTAATTATTTTTTCAATTAAGTTCAGGGGCGGCCCGTGATATAGGGCACTTGGGGCACGGCCCCACCTATACTTCGCTATTAAATTTTCTTAAATTTAACATTACTTTTTAATAAAATATCAGCAATGTCAGATAGTTTCAACTAAAGACTTTTCCAGCCCAGTCCAAAATTTTCTCTCGCTCGCTCGCTTCCATCCCCGAAGAACGTTATCATTCCCTTCCACCGGATGTCGTAAATCACCCTTTTGACAACTGGCCGCTCACTGTTCTAGTAGTGGCCCCAGAAAGCTGTGCCCGTTTCACGATAGAGCTCTATGGCATTTTGCACAACCGCGCATCTTTGCGTCTTCCTCGTATTTATCGCCAAACAGCGTGAAGGAACAGCTTGAATAGGACGCTTTTGGGGCAAAATCTGTCTGGCCCCATATAGAAATTCAGAAAATATCAGCGTTTAAGAATTATCGACATAATTGGCGACTTTTACTGATGGGAACCAGTCTTTTTTTTTTTTTAATAATCCTAATCTTTTTTATTTTTTTTCAATACCAATAAAAAATTCTACATTATTTATGGTGCATTTAATACTTTTTGAATAATAATAAAAATATTTTTTAATTATATTTTTGAGTTTATGTAGTTGGTATTTTTCTTCAATGATGAATGTTTTTATTTTTTAATTTAACTAGGTTTTATAGACAAGTGTCAGCCAGAAAATCTTTTGTCATCTAATTGTTAACTTGATGTTAAATAATATAGCAGTGCAATTGGATATATGAGTTTAAAACTACATATTTTTAATTTATATAGAATCTGTTAAGACTTTTTCATTTACGAAATAATTATTGCCAAAATCGACAGAATAAATGGATATAAATAATTGAATTACTATATACATTACATTTAATCTGTGTTTTAAATAAAAATGAATAATGTTTGTGGTAATCAATAATTTTTAATTAAACAAAGCTAAACTTATTTTTCGGTAATTTTCTTACTTGTGTTGCGTGATTTTTTCCCTCTAAAATTTACTTTAAACAATCGAAATTTAGTTTATACATGAAGATTTTGGATTTGACATCTTAATTGGTATCTGTAAAAATTACCATTGGCCTTTAAAATTCTAAACGGATCGCGTTGTGCCCGAACCGAAACTGAAAATTCTGCTTAGTCTTTTCGAAATACGACAAATAAAATTTAGTCAACCCGAGACCAGTTCACTTCAACGTGAACCCGGCCCGAAAACAAATTATTCAAACCCGAACAAAAAAAAAAAATCATATTTTAATTTGATTATAGAAAAATAGTGTACAATTATATATCTTCTCAATTTGATATTTTTTTTCTATGAAAATGAAAACATTTTTCGTTCACTCGTTAATATTCAACCAGTTTACTATTTAGTTTTGTTCAGTTGAAAAATATTCAGGATTTTCTTTTGAAAAATTGGGTCAATCCGAACCTGACCCGAAAGCTTCAAAACCATCAAAGGTAGGCAACAATGAAGGAATTATTTGTGACTATTCTGTAACTTTAAAAATGACTTTTACATTTTAACAGAATAAATTTTAAATGTTTTCTCTTTTTTTTTTTTTTTTTTTTTTTTTTTCTCGCGAAATGTATTAAAAATTAGGGTGCACGTTTTACTTGAGAGAGCGGCAGGCACAGGAAAAAATAGTAATGTTGATTTAGATTTTAAACCTTAAAATAAAATAATACTTTAATTAAACATCTATTAAGAATAGTTGTTTTGTTGGAATAATAGCTTTACGTTAAACATGAGTATTATACATCTTTGGTAAGTTATATAGTGGCATATTAGCAGTAATAATTCTAAGAAGTAAAAAACAAAGAGTGTTTTATTAAGTGTGGCAGTGACAACTTTACTGCATGACTGAAGATCTCATCTCAAACTTCAATTTCTTTTTCTATATTTTCAAAATCATCAAAACTTTATAAATTTTCAAAGTATGAGAAATGTCGGTATCTAGATTTTTTCAATTATCTAATACGTAAAATAAACACCCGCAATAATTTTAATAAAATGCAAAGTGTATTTTTTTTTCTTTTTTCAAAATTTAGTTGCTTTATTGTTGTGCAAATCTTGTTTTCGGGTACACACAATACTATTTGCATTATAGTAAAAAATATAGTACATGACTACAGTTTACTGATATCTACTGTACTGTCACACTTATCATATAGGTGCCCCACCTGTGAAATAGGGCACGAGCCGCCACTGATTAAGTTGTAAATAATCATTTACTACAACTTAAGAATGGGGGGGGGGATGCAAAATATTATTCCAATTGACACAAAAGACTAAAATTTTAACAATAGTGGAATTTTACAAATATATATTTTTAAAAATTCTGAGAAAGGTTTTAATAATGTTAGAATTCAATCCATGGTTATTAAGTATGGCTAAACATGAAAGAAAACTTTGTTATTTTAAGATTTTGATGTGAATTATTAGTGTACATTTATAAGGCGAGTTTCACTGAATAATTCAAGAAAAAATTATCTCATCATTATGCATATTTGTATTTAGTCATGCATTATTAATTATTTTAATTATTTACTTGACCTTTATTTTTAATTTTTTTATTTTATTTAACTATTTTACTTTATTGTAAGCATTCATTATAATTTTGAGTACATTGTTAAATTCAAATTATTGTTTAAAAAATGTAAACAGTGACCAGAAATCAACAAAATTCTAAAATCTGCATAACCTCCGGTTTTAAGCTATGCAGATTTAAGGCAGTCTACTGTATTATTGGAGTAATACCTTAATGAAAAATTTAATAACTTAAATTAACTGCAAATTTATAGACACAACACACATAGATATAATCTTATCTATAACAATTTAATAGTAGAATAATATTTTAAGTTTTAAGTAAATCTGAATTTGTTTGCAACAATTTATTTTTATTTAAATTATTTTGAAATTTATCTAGGAACTGTAATAAAATTAATAGAAATGTGTCTATCTATGCAGAGAAAATAAAATAAATACATGCACAGTACACAAATAATTTTAATAAAAAAAAAATCTGATTTAAATAAAAAAAAATCCGATTAAAATCAAATAAATCAGATTTTTTTTATTTAAAAAAAAATCATGATTTTTATCAACCCTGTCTACTAATAATCAAATGTCGATTTACAAAAGCCTTGTTTTAAAAATATATATATCATTTCCCTCATTTCGAAGAAACAATAAGCTTTCACACATTATTGTTTTGTGATATATATTATTGGTTGATTAAAAAAATATATATATACCTGTTTTTTTTTAGAAATATTTTAGCTATTTAAGCATTCAAATTTAAATTGTAAATATTATCTGATGTTTTGAAAGGAGTTTCTACTTAAATGAAGTAATTATCTCCGTAATTTAGAATAATAGAATAAAAAATGACGAAAAGCAAAATGACCGAAAAAAAAAAGTTAAAACCACCGGTTGGTTTGCGCTTACTCCCCTCTAAAGTTGTCTATTGCGCATTACTGTTCATTCTGCCGACTTGACTCGATGCGTTTTACATTACGCCTATGGGAGTGAATCTTGTTTACGGAGTAAATATTTTTTGGTTTTTGTGCTGTTATATGCGGACAGACGGACGAACCAGACGACGACTATAGGTGCTACGTATTTATATAATTACGAACGCACCTAAAAAGCTCATACAAAACATATAAATATTTTATCTATATATAAAAGGTTTTCTTTTTTTTAACAATAAAAAAATATTTTGCTTTTTAAGAAATAAAAGATTTTACTAAATAAAACTGTAAGTTTATGAAATCATTTTGTCGAAGAAAAAAAATATCTGCATTAAAAAGAGAAAAAAAATCAAACAAAATACTTTTGCAAAATATGCGAAAAATTGTTGCTTTTAGGTGAAAAAAGGATTGTAATTGTCATACACTTGAAATTAAATGTTGCCAAGATTTCTCATGTTTGACACAAACTTTGGTTATGAATCCGCTTACTGCTGTTTAGCTCTATAATTAAATTATTTTAGTATAGAATACATTGCACTTAATGTGTTACGTATTTTTCAGTTACTTTTGTGTTACCTGGTATTTAAATGTAAAATATTCTATGAAATGTTCGGAAAGTGGAGTGAAGTCACTCAAGATTTTTCTAATTGATAACCTAAATCCTGGAGTAAAAGTCTATAGCGTTTCATCTTACCTTCAAGAATCTCATCTTTACGGACATTATCTAACTATTACGGACATCTATTACGGACTTCTATAACGGACATAATACTAACGGACTTTATCTCGTAATTATAATATTAAATTGTTGACATTTGTTAAAGTTAATATTTAGGTATTGATAATTGGTATACAATAGAATTCCATTATAATGTCATAAACCTATCACTGCAAAAATGTAAGTACTGTTGTCGAATTGAACTTCTTTAGCAGATTTTGGCTGTGTAATTAAAAAATGATTGATGTGGGAGGAATTTCAAAATTTTACACACGTTTTCAGTGAAAAGCATTTGTTTTTTTCTATGCCTGATAACTTAATACACATTTTACTGGAGACAGATCACTAATTATATGCCAAATGGTTGATACACTATAGTATGTATGAAAATAGCATTAAATTAAATCTCGCGTCGAACATCTTTCTTAAAAAAGAACATAATAAGAATTCTCCTTTTTAGATATATAAAACGGGACTTTATACAAATATTTATTTTTAAATTCATTGTACATATGAAAAAGAATCGAAAATTCATGGTTATTGATAGATTATAATAAATATTTAAAATTTATTAATATTGCAAATTAAGTTAATAAGTAAGTTAATAATTAATAGGTAATTAAGTTATCTATTTTGGATTTTATATATTAAACTGTAACTAAAATTGTGTTTCTCACACCAATTTGTTCAGATTTCTTCTTTATATTATTATTATCTCTAAAGTACAAAACTTACAATCTTCTTCAGGCATTATAATGTTTTTAAAAAGAGAGTAACGTAGAATAAAGAAACAGAATAAGCATATTCTAAGTATAGCTTTATTTTTATGAAATGTAGAAATATTATAAATATACATATATAGTATATTTCTCACTTTAATGACTTTTTTTTTTCTTCAGTAATTTTTATTTGTGTTTCAGTTTTTATGCACCTGCAACTCCATTTGACTTCTTAAAAAAAAAAAAAAGTGTATTAATTACAGAAAAAAGATTTCTTTTGAAAAGTAATTTATTTTTATTTATTTAAAATATTTAAATATGCTGATATAAATTCAAATTCTCAATTGGTGAAAGTATTTAAATTTAATACCTTGCAAGCCAATATACATATATATTTGGGTATATTCAAGTTATACTGTTATGTTAGATTTGTTGCAAATGTTGAATATATTATATTATATACCAATGGCTCTCAAGTACGGCGACTGAAAAGTATTTTAAATTAAATAGAACTTTTCCTCTGTTATGTACACTTACTAAGAGTATAATATTTATTTTAAAAAATATGGAAATACTCAATTACAATACTCAATTATAATATTGAAAATCATAATTTTATTTAGAAGCCCTCTCTCTATTCCATTTATATGTAGAATTGCAACGGGTGGGAAAACCGGGTTTATTCCCGGGAATAAACCGGGTGTTTGTTAGGGACATTTTGAAAAATCTCGGGAGTTTTTAGAAAGTTTATGCAGGGATTTTTTCATTTTTTTAATTATTTCAATTTGTCTCTTTTTAACTGTAACTGCAATAGTAACTCAACTCTGCTCTCTTCTTTACTCTGTGCCCAGCAAGCAGAGTGAAGAAAATTAACAATATAAAAGAAATTAATGCGAAAATACAATTCAATTCACAAGAAAATTAATATACAGTATTCCTGAATAGTATATATGCTAGCTAGCAGAAATCAAACAATTTTCATTTTTATAGAAACATTCAATTCCTCACCAATTCACAGCCGCCATTGCTGTAAAACTAATGAGTCATAACTTTTGTATATTTATAATAAAAAAATCTAGCTGAAACTTCGCAGAAAAGTGCCGGAAATTTATTAATAGTAAAATTTTCAAATTGAAAAATTACTGGTTTTGTTTATCTTCAAAATTTCTCCGAAATTTTATATTTCCAAAAATTCCGGGTTTACAACCGTCTTCTTTTTGCAACTCACTTATGTCTTTCCTTTCTGCTTCTCTTTATCGTAACCTTGGAGGAAAATCGTATTGGAACTGTTTGAATACGTAACTTCACTACCCCTCGTCTCCTGTTGGAAGATATTCGTTGGACACAAGATAAGTGTCGGATTACACCCTCAGCCCCACATTCTCAAGAATGCAAACTGCCAAGATGCTTTGTTTAGTGTTTATGTGTCTATTTCCTGTCAGAGGAAACCGTCTTTTTAGAAGCAAGCAGAAAAAAAATCAATCACTGTTTCTTAGTGGACACAAGAAAGTATGAAATACCACTTTTCCTATAAATGTGTTATATATATATATATATATATATATATATAGGCACTTGAGAAAAAGGACACGGAAAAAATGGCAGTGAGATTCGTAAAACGCACATCATTAACATTGTACAAAAAATACTGATAAATTCAACTTTTTTTTCAAAGCGGATGCCTTTGAGGGGGGGGGGGGGGGCAAGAGTGCATTAAAAAGAAATTACAGTGTATTTGTAGAATCTTTAAATTGTAATACATAGATACCTTACTTGATACTAGGAAAAAAACTAACCTTGCAAAAAAAAAAAACCGGAAAAAAATTGAAATAAAAAACCAGAGCGGAAAAAAGTGATAATGAATTGATAAATATTGAACTTATTCATAAATAAGTGTTAAAAACTAACGAGGTAACAAATGTCTGATTTATCATTTCCGTAGGCGAAAATTTGCTATAAATATTTGTGAATGCTATATTAGCAATAGTGCAAAAAGGTGAGAATAATCGCGTACGAGAATGCTCCTATTTATCACTACTTGATTTTTGTCATTCGCGAACGCGAGTACGATTACTTTTTGTCGATGTCTACGAATGTGAATATTGAAAAGTGGTGTGAATATTCGCATACGAGAATACTCGTTTTAATCACTACTTGATTTAAGACATTCACGAACGCGAATACGAATGTTTTTCGTCAATGTCTACGAATGCGAATATTGAAAATTGGTGTGAATATTTGCATACGAGAATACTCGTAGTGGGGAATACAAACACCCTAGTACGCTGATTTTCCCACTTTTTTACACTATTGCTAATAGAATTCACAAATATTTACAGCAAATATTCACCTACAGGAGTGATATAAATCCGACATTTGGTACCTCGTTAGTTTTTAACACTTATTTATCAATAAGTTTAATATTTATCAATTCCTTGTCACTTTTTTTTCCGGTTGCTTTTTTCCGCTCCTGTTTTTTCTGCCACTTTTTTCCTGTCACCTTTTTTTCCGATCACCATCTTACTTATGAGCTAAGCTCCGTATACTTTTATTTTTCTTTAAGCATAGCTTTTGGGTGAGTCGGGGGAGAGGGAAATTAAAAATAATTAAAATCCTAACTATGAAGATGTAAAAAGGTATCAGGTAAAGACGAACAGAGGTTTTTTTTAAATGTAAATAATGTTCATTACCGGGCATTTCATAGTAAGCGACGCAGAGGTGAAAAAATATCAGGTATTTTTTTTTTAGATTTCGAACATGAACGCCCAATTTTGACGTTTTTCTGAGGAATTTTTTTATAAGTAATTTATTTGTTCAAGAGGGGTCCTTTGTGGCTAGAGCATGCGAAAAGAAATATATATAGTCTATAGATTCTTTATCCTGACTACATGGATTCCTTATATATAAGCAAAGCTCCTTATGCTTTTTGTTTTATCTTTTACGAAAAGGGCCTTTCTTTAGGGGAGAGAGGGGAAGAGGAACGTGAAAGGAAAACAAAAAATAAATAAATATTAACTAAAGGGAAATAGTAACAAAGGCAAAAATCTTTTAAATGAGAAGATTTTTTACGACTTTGACATTTTCAGTGTAAAGAATGTGAGTGGGGAATAGGAAAGACAGTAACATAAAATTATGATATTATTTTTCAGTCTTTACAAATCAGCACTAGATTTGACATTTTACTGAGTAAAACTTTTAAAAAAATTCTATATTTTTCAAGGAGGTGCTTTCGATGTATGTAAATTAAAAGGGGGTGCACAGCGCATTAAAAATAAAGACATTACAGTGTATAGATTATTTAAACTGTAAACGTAGGTACCTTATATAGAAGCAAAACTCCTTATATATTTTTTAACTTTCACCAAGAAACGCCTTTGTGGGGAAGGGAGAACACAGTTTAAATAAATAAATAAATAAAACACAAACTACAGAAATTTAAAAAAGAATCAATGTTCCAGGTTTTCTAAAACAATATTTTAGGAAATAGATAGATTTTGTCAAATATTTTAATCTATGCATTTTGTTATAATTTTTAATGTTATATTCAGGATGTTTGCTATATATTACATAAATTAGGAAATCATTGAAAAGAATAGTAGTCAGTTATTAAGCATACATTGTAAATTTGTAAAAAAATAATTTTAATGTCAAATATCAAATTCGGCGGTTATCGCATAAGGCTTAATTATTCTTCTATTATAAGAAATGTTAGAAATTTACGTTTAACTAATTAAAATTTCAGTTGGATTAGAGCATAATTTTGTTGTTTTATAATAGCAAAGATAAAATAAGTATTTGATATTTATTTCCAAAATAAGCATTCGATGAATATTTTTTGTTTGATTACACACAGATAACCTAACAAGGATTCTGAGCTATACGGAGATGTTACTTCAAGGAAAAGTAGCCCTCAAATTAATAAGTATTTTTTTTCGCTTCATTTTTCTTATACATTTGTCTGCAAGCGTATTCTCACAGAGTAAAATACAATTTTATATGTTACTTTTAAAATAAATAAATAAATAAGTAAAATATGGCACAGGCATGTCAATTCTTAGTCATTTTTTTCATACATTAACTTGTTTGTTTTCTAATATATTAGTGAAAATTAAATAAAATATTTTGATTTGTTCCCCGACATTGTGAATATAAAAGTAACAGCTATTTTTCGCGCTCTATTATTTATAACAGTCAAAATTATTTACCATTTTAATGCATAACTCAATGTAAATATGTGAAATTTAGTAATGAATAAACCTAAAGGATAAATCATCGGATACTGTAAAAATATTCGAGCTTATAACTGAAAATTTATTGGGTTGGGTTGATTATTGACGGCCAATTATCTACACTTGGGATATAGGCCCGGGGGGAGTGCCCTTCGTGGGGGTCTTTCTAAGGGAACCTAACCCGTATTTACGCATGGATAAATCCACGGCTCGAAGAAAACCACGAAAACTCCGAACGATTAGGCCGACGGGCGCGATTGGGGATCGAACCCAGCACTTCCCGTCTACCAGCTTCGAGAGCAGAACCTCTCAGCCACGAAAATTTATTGGAATTTTGGATTTTTTCCTCTATTTTCAAAAAGACTAATTCATAGAAAGCCATTATAGTTATCTCTTTTCAAGATTCAAGGGAATGAAAAGTCAGTAGATTCTAGAGGTTTGCCCATGCTGAAATTTCCAGACCCAGAATCGACCAGACTCGGACAAAAGTTTTTATTGGAAGGCCCGGCACAATTTCTGCAGAAACTTACGTTATTATCAACCATTATCCAACAATCAAAATTATTTTAAAAAGGATTATGAAACATTTTTATAGAAAAATTCTAAAGTATGGTATTTCTTTTTATTTCTTATGTCCACAGTTGCCGAATATAAAATAACAATATTAACTATAACTTGCACAGTTATATGACAATAAAGAATTCAAGACACTTAAAAAATAATATTAATGTAATTAAAATGAGAGAAAAGAGATGGTTAAATAAAATAATTGATTGAATTTCGACAAAGAAAAATAAATCAGATTTTTTTTTAAATATCACTTTGCAATTTAATGAAATAAAATAACTTTCAATTCATTAAATATGCAACTTCTTGATTCCGTTTAAGAAATGAACAAGAATACAAATTTTTAACTGCTTAAAAAGAAATATATATATATATATATATATATACTGCTAGCCTGACTTGGCTAGAAAAATCAGTGCAGCCCCCTAGTTTCCAATAGATCCCAACGTTGCATTTGATCTAACCAAGAAACAGAAAAAAATCCAGATACATAAAAATATTTTTACATGTCATTTATAGCTCCAATACTACTTTAATACTTTAATAATTATTTAATATGTATTTAATATTACAATTCTAACTGTTATATAATAATAATTTACATAAAATAATAACAAATACGAAAATAGAAAAATATTGAAATGTAAATTTTAAGAAAGACAACAGGAATAAGAAAAGTCTAATTTCTGATAGTAGTTTAACATTAAAGTAATTTTTGGAGGGACAAATTACTATTTTAAAATCTCCAGCATTCTTTTTGTAAGAATGAGAAACATTTGCAGAGAATTTGAAGTGAAAGTGACCTTCAGTTTGTTATCTTTTTTAACCGGAATGAGAACGCGATTTAAAAAAAATAAAAAAGGAAAGAAAGAAAATAGTCAGATTTTGTTGATAGAACTTGTTTAACGTATTTGGATTTCAGAGGTATTATATGTATAATATATAAAGGTATTATATATACATTTATATATTATGTTTTAGAATAGCTGATATTAGAGTTGGAATCTTTATCAGAACGCTGGGAAGAGGAGGGGGTGGGGATATTTGTACAAAGAATTCAAGAGCATTATACATGTATAAAAATAAAATAAATACTGAAATTTTACGTGAAACTGATAATTCTCAAAACAATACCTTAACAAAAACAAACTTATCGATTTTTCTTAAAAAACAAAAGACATTCGCCATTTGAAAATTAACTTTGTATACATTTGCCACCACAGCTTCCATGGGTTTTTCAGTCGTTGTACAGCTTAATTCATTTGAATTCAATAGTAATTATTTTGTCAAATTATTCAAACAAAGTGGACGTGGGTATATTAATGACAGAGTCCCCCCCCCCCCCCTTTCTGATCGTGTAGTAAAATTCTTAGCGTTTTTGTTTTTATGGTGTGCTTAACAAGGCCATTCCTTTGTATTGACTATTGAGGTTTATTAATTGCGCACATTAGTGATTTAATGCCTTAAGCGGGGCAGATCGGTCTGGATTACAGACCATACCTTTAGCGCCCCGCCCGGGATGTTCCCCGGCACGCGGTTACATTTTTAAATCTTGTTAAGAATGTTTCTCAGTTTTAAATAATAGATTAAGAGGCTATTTCACTCACGCGAAAACACCCGCTCGCTAATGTTAATCCTGTTGAACATTTATTTTATAATATCTCGTTCTCATTTAAATATTTAATTTTTTTTTTTTTTTTTTTTTTTTACATTAAATAGCTGAGGTTGATCGCTACGCAGGCCCTTTTTTACTTTTCCGATTTTGTTTTCAGATTATTTTAATGACTATACTTTCACTTTCGAAACCGGCTCCTTAGCCGTTTGAGGGGCGGTGGGATATATTATATCCCACCTAATTTTAATCCGATTCGAACCAGAAACTTTTAATTAAGTTTTACTTTTTTAACATTGACGGGAAAAAGTTGAAAAGTTGCTTTTCCTTATTTTAAACTAAATTCTTTCCTAAATTCCGGTGCGAATTCAACATTACAGGAACACAAGTGCTTGCCCCTGAAAGGGTTAAGTGAAAGTATGCTTATAAAAAAATACCTGAATAAAAAATTTAAAGAATAAAAAAACGCCTCCGTAGCGATCGACCTCATCTATCCGATGCAAAAAATAATCTTTTGAAAATATGGAAATGCAAACAAGATATTATAAAATAACTATTTCATAGGATTAACGTTAGCGAGCGGGTGTTTTCGCATGAGTGAAAGTAGCCTTTTAAGTGAAACTCCTGAAACATTAATATTATGTTGATCTTTTATTTTACTTATAATAAATAAAGTTTTCTCTAACGATGTTTAAAAGAATTATTAGGCTTCTTACGAGTCGACTAAATATATTTTGTCGTGTTCTGTTTGACTTCCAATAGAATTTTCGAGTTCGGGCGCATACAACGCGACTCATGGGAGTTTCGGGCAAATGAATTTTGAAATAAAAAGTTGCACTGTGTCATTCACATCTTATCTGTACAAAAATATTTAAACGATATTTGATATATTTTAGTATTTAAATTAGTAGTGAGCTATAGGGGCTCATGAACGCTTTATAAAAACCTGTCTATAATTTCTGATTTCTTTGTTCATGCATAATTATTTGTACAGTAATATGAAAACGGAACCAGTGTATAACGTATTCCTTCCTTATCCAGAAAAATGTCATTGTCTCGTAGAAAAATAATCATACATTTATAACTGCTAAAATGAAATGCTGTTTAGTCTTAACAAATTTTACTGTATTTTCCCTTTTTGTAAAAAGAAAACTTTTACTTGGGATTTGTTAATAACGCATGAAAACAGAACCTATCTGTAACGGAATTCTGCTTAAAGGAAAAAATCATGGTTTTGAGAAAAGGAATTCTGTTTAATTATACCTGCTAAGACGGAAACCTGACAAATACGGAATTTTCTGCCGGTGCTGATGCTTTTGTCTTAGCTTTTTTTTTTTTTTTTTTTTACTGTATACTGTGTTTTTACAAGATTAAGTTAAAATTTGTTAAAATTTTTATAACTTACAACTAATTTATATTGATAAAAAAATTAGCTGTACAAAAATCTAGGACGGATAAGGGGATTGGGGTCAAGACTCAATTTTCTCTCCCTTTATCGGTGCCCTTGTCCGAGATTTAAATTATTTATGATTGTAATGAAAAGAGTACGTTGCATAGATACTTCCAAATATTTTAATTACTTGCATTTTAGTTATTTTTCCAGATATTGATTGTGATAAGAGAAAATACAACCGTATCAGAAGAATAATTCGATAAAATTGTATATTTTAATGGATAATTTTATGATAATAATATATAACGATATAAATGTGTGTGTCCAAGATTGGGTCTTCTATCTTCATTTGTGCGGCAACTGTCATCTAAAGTTAAAAAATAAATAAAATTGCAATTTCATGCATTCTATATACGAACAAATATTCGAAAATATGGATTTAGAATCGGATCCGATTTTATTAGACCAGTGGTTCAAGTCGGGTCGGTTTTCACATGGAAAGCGTTTTTACAAATTAAAAGAGGCGATAGCACCAAAAATTATGAAAAAATTTCATACAGAACACTAGGGTTGGAATCTGCTTATTTAGTAAAAAATACAGCGTGTCTCACTTCAAGTGGATCTTGTATTTCGGTCGATAAATGTAAAATAAATTAACATATTTTAGCGAAATATTCTAAATGCTAATTTTTCTTTATGTGAAATGTGATGTCCTCAGCAGAAGTGCTGTAAGTAACTACAATTTGCTTCTAAATAATATTCAAATAGACGCTCCATAATTCAGAATTTAACTGCACGTACGTTGTCACTGGCTGAATTATAATACACTTTTAAACTTCCAGAGATGTCATTACATTTCGTATAAAAAAAGTTAGTCATTCAAAAATTTCGCTAAAATATCTTCTTTTTTGTTAAAGTTACGTATGAAAATTCACGTTCAGTTTGGAGTGAGACACCCTTTATTTTTGACTGAATAAGCGGATTGCTTATCTTGGTTTCCTATATAAAAATTGTTCTCAATTCAGGAGGGCATGCCCGTTGATCATCTTAGTTTCATGAGGGCTCTTTGCCCCTCTCTTCCCCTATGTCATAGGTTATTACACTCGAATGATACATTACCCTGTACTCTGTATTGCTGTCACATTTTTTTGTAACTGTTTTTAAAACTAATTTTGATTAAAACACCATAGTGGTTTTTATTTTTAAGTCTTTTACGAATGTATAACAAATTCAACCTTAAAAATAACTTCTTGATATTTTTTATCACTGGCATGCCACACACATCGTCTACTATACTGAAAGAAGACGAGGAAAAGCAGTATACAAAGTACAAACAACCTACTGTTGTATCAAAGATATGTCAAAAGACCTAAAGATAAAACGGTGATGGAGCGACGAAATTAGAATAGTGTCTGTAATTAATTAAAATAGTGGCTGGCTAACCATAGCACTCGCTACGCAATCGATGGCTAATTCTCGCTTATTCTAAACATACTGCATTTTATCAGAAAGAATAAAATTTATGATAATTTTATTCAATATTCTGGAAAAGTATCTTGTGTGACAGGAAATCCTATGAATGAATCGTTTATTTTCATAATTCCACATTTCAGCAAATCTTTAAATTTGTGCATTTGATTATCCATTTTGTTTAATAAGTGAATTATTATATAATGACATGTTTTCGCTTTGTAGCTTTTAAGATTTTTTAAACTGTCATATTCAGCATTTTTAGATTAATTTTTTACCTGTTTGAAATGTTTTATATCTCAAGTTTTTATGTCACTGTATGTTATTTATTTTTTATTTAAGATTCCTAATCTAATTACCTTGTATCGACCCTATATACTGTGATGGAATTGTTCTACTTTCAATTTTGGCATTTAAATTTTTCTGTTCAGTTTCTTGTTCAGTTCACTTCTGTTGTCATTTTTCTGTTTGTAAATATAACAAAATAACTGCAATAATACTCAATATATTAGTATTTATATTATTAATAAATATATTAATTATTAAATTAATAATATTAATCGAATCCAGTTATGTTATTTATATATTTATTATTAATTGTCATGAATAACCACAGTTTATTAATTAATGGACAAAATTCCGATATCCAGAGGATCGTAATAAGTAAATTCAAACTTTACCTCTCGAGATTCTTTTTATCCTATTTTCTCTGAAAATGCATTCAAGCATAAAACTTTCAGATAGTGAAGACATAATTCTTGAAATTGTTTGAAAAAAAATAATACAACTAGAATCTTGCCTATTCTAAAATGTACACACATTATCCAAACATTTAAAAAATTTTCATAGTAATTTTGTGACTGATTCATGGAATTTATTTTTATTCTTACTATTTGGGAAAAAAAACTGGCTGAAATTTTTTTTCTTTTCTTTTCTTATTCTGCAACCGAGAGAAATAAAATATTTTCACCCTTCGAAATTAGCGCGAAACGTCCCTCACATTTTATCCGAGATAAAGGAAAAGAGGGGAGAGTTCCTCTCTGAGGTTCCAACTGATTCCAATACTGCCCGCGACCAGCAGTAATAACTGACCTTGAACAAGATGACCCCGTTGTCCGTCCTCCTACTACAAACTACAATCCACTTCCAAGTTTAGTTTCCAATTGCAGGCTATTTCTCGGAAGTCATTCATACGGAGTTGACGGACGGTTCTCACGTCTTCAACAGCATTATTGACACTGAGCAGAGACTGTCTTATGGAAGAAAGTATACAACAGTCTTAAAAGTAAGCATTATTATAATTGCATAAATGTTTAAAAAAAATAGCTGTTTGTTACTATTCTAATTTCCACGAAGGAAAACTATGAGTAACTACTTTTTGATAGATATATTAATAGGAAAACTGATAACAATTTAGAAATCAATAAAAATCATTTTTTTTTTTTTTTTTTTTTTTTTTTTTTTTTTTAAATTAACGTGCAAGGAGATTTTTTTTATTAAATATTCTATAATAATAGATCATTTAAAAAATTATTTTTCAAATAAATCATTTGCAATACTAAATTTACATTAAATCATTTGGTTCAGTCTATTAAAGACAAACTTTTTATAAGCTCCATAAATAAAGAGAACAATGCGCTTTACAGAAATGTTTTCAAATTTATTTAATTAAATTTCCTATTTCTTTATGGTTTCGAAAAAAAAAAGAGAAATTTATTCTTTTAAAATTATTTAAAATAATTAAACATTAAGGAAAAAATAATTAAGGATTTTTCGTTGTGCATTTTGGGATGGCAGAAGGTGGGCTTAATTTATAAATCTATTTTTTATTTTCTTGCAAAAATTGCATGTTTTTGTTTGGATATTAATATAGAACTTAAAATTTTATATACTAAGGGTAATTTACAAAATTTTATCTCTTGTAAAGGTTTTAAGATCAGTGTCCATTACTGGAGTACGCTTTATTAGTCAATATTCAATAATGGAAATCCCATACAGTCATCACTAAACGCATCATTTCAAAAATGGTGATAGTGCATAAAATCTTCTTTTCTGATTCAACTGTATAACTATGTAATCAAATGTAATTTTAAAATTGCACTTACAGAATGTAATAAGAACACAGTTTTTATAAATAGCTGCTTTTAATAATTCATGTGATCAATATTTTTTAAATTTAAGTTTGATTTTTTTCTCATAACTCTCACTAGTATATTTTTTAATCCGGCTATCAATCAAACCAATCATAAAGCACAGCATAATGTTAAAGAGCTTAGGTGAAAAGGGGCTCATGGGGATTAAACCAACACCCCCTGATTATAGTGAGTGTTGATCAAACCCTATTCATTCAAATAAAGGCAGTTTTCTAAGCCACAGGAGTTGTTAAAAATTTACTACTTCATTTCTTGAATGACTGATTATTAATCTCTGATGAACAAAATACTATAGGTATTAAGTATAAATAGTAAATGTGAAAATCAGGCATCACAAATGTCATTTCTGCAGTTCTATTTCGAAATCATTTTAAGCAATATTCAAAACATCTTTCTTTCATACTTTAATTATTAATTGCTACAAGTAGTTTTGCGAAACTTAACACTTAAGAATTGTAGCAGGAAATACGATTCATCTGATACTCCAAGATATTTTTCTGTGATCCCCCCTCCTATTATTTCAATATTTTGATAAATGTAACTATCTGGGATTCAATATATCAAATCTTCTATATAAATTAAAATATTTAGTCGTGTGTTAATGACATTAATAATTAACTTGAACATTTAATTATTCTCATAAATATTTTATTTATTACTGATATCTAATCCTTAAAGTTACCTGAAAATGACTATATTCTTTCATTAGTATGCTTTCATAAAGTTCTGGTTCTAAATACAATTATAAAAACATTTATCTGTGACTTTTTGTAGAGTGTCCATTATATGCATGTTGGATATCCATTACTGAAATTTTGGGGGTTTTGATTTATTTCTGTTATTGCATATATTTTGGATTCATTATGGGAAACATGACTGTGAGATTTCGGTTAAATATTGCTGATAGAGTAATGTAATAATAATAATAATAATAATAATAATAATAACTGGAATGCAACATTTATAACTATTAATGAAAATATATTTTTTAAAGAGTGTTTGTTAAGAGAGTTTATTGCCTCAGACCTGAGAACCCGATTTTCCAATAATTTTGATTTTTCCAATAACTTAACAGCTCTAAACATAAATTAGGATGATATATATAATAATTTTTTTTCGTTAAATTATTTTTTGTCATGCTTTATATTTATTTTTATTTCCTTTCATTCCATATATACCTAATGGAGATGCACCCGACTTCATAAATTCGTGATATCTGCTAAAGATTTCTGGAACTATTCTTTTCAGAATTTTCAACTAATTGACTTTATATTTAAGGTGAGTACAGCATAAAATAATATAGAAATGTATTTTCTACTAGGAATATTTTCAAAAGCCAAAATATTCATTGTTATTTTTCACATTTAAAAAATACAATTTAAGGAATACATTTTTTTTCTTTGGTACTAATCAGCAGTAATTGAATACTTATTTGTTTCCTTACAAATTATTTATATTATTTTAATATTACTATTATTATTTCAGTCATATTGATGTTTCAATTATTTATTTAACATTTAAAAATGTATATTTTAAGGAATGCAAATTTTGTTTTAGTGGTAATCAGCAATTCAATGTTTATTTCTTAAAATTTAAAACTTAATTATTTACGTTAGGGAATTCTAAAGTTACATTATGTAAGTTAATTGAATCGTTAATTCAAAAAAATGTAATATGAAAGATACCTACTTTTCATGAAGATAAATATTCCATCCACTAATTTTAATATGTTGCACCATTTAAATAAACATTTTACAGGCATTTTTTGTTTTTTTCAAGAAAAGCTTTCAACACTATAGTCATAATATTCTAGTAGTATAACTGAAACCAAATCACAGTGGATAAAAAAAAAAAAAAAAAAAAAAAAAAAAAAAAACTACAATCAACAGTTGATTGCAAATTTTTTATTATTATAGCATTATTATTATTTAAACTGTATTCATATGTTTTCATTCACACGTTTCATGTGATTTTCACTTTTACAGTATTAGAAAAGATAAATTATATGTGTTTCTTTTACATAATTTGTCATATTTAGTAAACTAAAGAATTTAAAGATTAAATCAGAATAAATCAAAAGTTTAAATCGGAAATATTCATTGTTGTTTAACATTTAAAAAATACATTTTAAGGGATACTTTTCTTTCTTTCTTTCTTTTCTTTTCTTTTCTTTTCTTTTCTTTTCTTTTCTTTCTTTCTTTCTTTCTTTCTTTCTTTATTTATTTATTTGTAGTAATCAGCAGCAACTCAAACTTTTATTTGATTAAATAAAAACTTAATTATTTAAATTAATTGGAAATGCATATTAATTATTATTATCATTTCGGCTATATTGATGTTTCAGTTATTTTAATTATTTATTTAAGATTTTTAAATGTTCATTTTAAAGGATGCAATTTTTTTTTTTTTTTTTTTTGGGGGGGGGGGGGGAGTAATCAACAGCAATTCTGTGTCTGTTTGTTTGTTTAAACACTTAATTATTTAAGTTAATTGTATCGTTAATTGATTGATAAATGTGCTAATCCACATACAAATGATACAGAAATTATTACATCAAAATTTAATAGAAAAGAACACACTTTTAATGCAGATAAATATACAATTCACTATTTTAATTTGTTGCCATCATTTCCATAAAAAATTTAAAGACAATTTTTTTTTTTTTTTTTCAAGAAAAGTTTTCAACACCTTTTTCATAAATTTCTCGTATAACTGAAATCAAATCATTTTGGATGAAAAAAATACAAGTACATTCAATTTTCCTGCTTCAACGAGTTCTGTTTCAACAGTAGATTACAAATTTAATTTATTATTATTATTACTATTATTTAAGCAATATTGATATGTTTTCATACGCATGTTTCATATGAATTTAATTTTTATATTAGAAGAGTTAAATTATATTTGGCTATTTTACATAATTTGTCGTATTTAGTAAAAAACAACATTTAAAGATTAAATCAGAAGAATGTCAAAAATTTGAACAATTATTTAAATTAATTGAAGATTAGTATTATCCAGCTATTTCAGATTCTTTGATGTTTCAATTATTTATTTAACATTTCAAATTGTATATTTTAAAGGATGCGATTTTTCGGGGGGTGATAATAAACAGCAGTTCATTATTTCTTTGTTTGATTAGAAACTTATTAAGTTAAAGACTACAATTACATTATTTAAGTTAATTGAATTGTAAATTAATGTAAAATAAAAATTATAAAATAAATGTGCTAATAAATATATAAATAATAAAGAAATTAATTTCATCACAAATTATAGGAACTAGCATACTTTTCATGATTGTAAATTTATTATTATTAATAATAATAATACTATTATTTAGGCTGTATAGCTATGTTTTCATTACCATGTTTCATTTGAGTTTCATTTTACATTATTAGAAGAACTAAATTAGATATGTTTCTTTTACATAATGTTTCTTTTACATAATTTGTCTTATTTAAAAAATTGCAACTTTTAAAGATTAAATTAGAATCATTTTAAAACTTTAAACCAAAAATTTTCATTCTTATTTCACATTTAAAAAATACATTGTAAGGGAGACTACCTTTTTTTTCTTTAGTAACCAGCAGTAATTCAATATTTATGTGTTTGATTACAAACTTAATTATTTAAATTAATTGATTATTATTATTATTATTATTATTATTTCAGCTACTTTGATGTTTAAATTATTTATTTAACATTTAAAAATGTATATTTTTAGTGTTGCAATTTTTTGGGGGTGGTAATCAACAGACATTCAATGTTTGTTTGTTTGATTAAACACTTAATTGTTTAAGTTAATTGAAGATTGAAGACTAAAATTAGATTATTTAAGTTAATTAAATAGTTAATTCATTGATAAATGTGCTAATCAACATATAAATTATAAAGAAATAATTACATTGCAATTTAATAAGAAAGAACAAACTTTTCATGCTGATAAATATTCCATTCACTAATTTGAATTTGTTGCATCATTTCTATAAAAATTTCACAGACTATTTTTTTCATGAAAAGTTTTCAATACTTTTCTCATAAAATTCTAGTATATAACATAAACTAAATCACTGTGGATTGAAGAAACTGCTGAGCATTTAATTTACCAGCCGCACTGAGTTTTGTTTGAACAATTGATGGTAAATTTATTATTATTATTATTATTTAGTAACAGTAATATTTAAGAAATATTGATATGCTTTCATTCAAAAGTTACATTTGATTTTCATTTTTACATTATTAGAAGAGCTAAATTATCCGTGTTTCTTTTATATAATTTGTCATATTTATTATACTGTATAATTTAAAGATTAAAGAAGAATTATTTCAAAAGTTTGCATCGAAAATATTCATTGTTATTTAACATTAAAAAAAAAAACATTTTAAGGAATACCTTATCTTATGAATCAGCAGTAGTTCAACATTTATTTGTTTTATTACAAACTTAATTAGTTAAATTAATATAATATTGTTCTTATTATTATTTTAGCAATATTGATGTTTCAATTATTTATTTAACGTTTAAAAATGTTTATTTTTGGCATGCATTTTTTTTTTTTTTTTTTTTTTTTTTTTTTTTTTGTGGTAACCAACAGCAATTAAATGTTTATTTTTTTAATGAAAAACTTATTTAGTTGAAGACTAAAGTTACATTATTTAATTTAATTTAATTGTTAATAGATTGATAAATGTGTTATCAACATATAAATCATGAAGACATTAATTACATCGTAATTTATAAGAAAGAACATACTTTTCATAGAGATTATTCCATTCACTACTTTTAATTTGTTGCTTCATTTCTACAAAAATTTTACAGACTATTTTTTTTTTCAAGAAAAACTTTGAACATCGTTTTATTTTAATAAAATCCTAAAATTACTAAAATTAAATCATAGTGGACTGAACGAACTGCAAAAGTATTTAATTTTCGTGCTCTACAGACTCTGTTTCAACAGGTGATTGTAAATTTATCATAGTTAACAATAATATTATTTAAGCTGTATAGTTATGTTTTCATTAATATGTTTTATTTGATCGTCTGTCATCAGATTTCACTTTTACGTTATTAGAAGAGCAGAATTACATGTGTTTCTTTTGCATAAGTTGTCATATTTAGAAAATTGCAACCTTTAAAGATTAAATCAGAATATTTAAAAAGTTTAAACCGACATTGTTATTTAATATTTAAAAAATATATTTTAAGGGCTACTTTTTTTTTCGTAGTAATCAACAGTAATTTAATATTTATTTGATTAATTACATAATTAATTATTTAAAATAATTAATTATTATTATTATTATTATTATCATTATTATTTCAACTATTTTGATGTTTCAATTATTTATTTAAATTTTAAAAATGTATATTTTAGGTATGCAATTTTTTTTTTAAATAACATATTTTGTATAGAGATAAATATTTCATTCACTCATTTTAATTTGTTGCATCATGCAAATTTTAGACTTTTTTTTTTTTTTTTTTTTTTTTTTTTTTTCAAGAAAAGCTTTGATTACCTTTTTCATAAAATTCTATTATAACTGAAACCAAATTATAGTGGATTGAAGAAACTACTGAGCATTTAATTTTCCTGTTACACTGAGTTCTGTTTCAATGGTTGAATATTTATTATTATTATAACATTATTATTATTTAAGCTGTATTGATAAGTTTTCATTCACATGTTTCATTTGATTTTTTACTTTTACAGTATTATAAAAGCTAAATTATTATATGTATTTCTTTTACATAATTTTTCATATTTAGTAAACTGCAAAATGTAAAGATTGAATGAGATTAAATAAAAAGTTTAAATCGAAAATATTCATTGTTTTTTAACATTTAAAAAATACATTTTAAAGGATACTTTATTAATTAATTAATTTATTTATTTTTGTAGTAATCAGCAGTAATTTAAACTTTATTTTGTTTGAATACAAACTTAATTATTTAAATTAATTGAAGATGCATAATAATTTTTATTATCATTTTAACTATATTGATGTTTCGATTATTTTAATTATTAAGTTAAGATTTTAAAATGTTTATTTGAAAGGATGCAATTTCTTTTGGGGTGGTAATCAACAGCAATTTAATTGCCTGTTTGTTTAAATACATAAATTATTAAGTTAATTGATTGATAAATCTGCTAATCAGCATAGGAATGATAAAGAAATAATTACATTAGAATTTAATAGAAAAGAACATACTTTTCATACAGAAAAATATTCCATTCACTAATTTTAATTTGTTGCATCATTCCTATAAAAATTTTACAGATTTTTTTTTTTTTTTCCAGAAAAGTTTTAACACCTTTTCCATAAATTTCTTGTATAACTGAAATCAAATCATATAGTGGATTGGAGAAACTACAAGAGCATTTAATTTCCTTTCTCCAATGAGTTCTGTTTCAACAGTTGTTTGCAAATTTTATTTAATATTATTATTATTATTATTTAAGCAGTATTGATATGTTTTCATACACATGTTTCATTTGAGTTTAACGTTTATATTAGAAGAGCTAAATTATATGTGATTCTTTTACATAATTTGTCATATTTAGTAAATTATAACAGTTAAATATTAAATCTGAATAATGTCAAAAATTTAAACAATTATTTAAATTAATTGACTATTATTATTACTACTATTTCAGCAATTTTGATGTTTCAATTATTTGTTTAACAGTCAAAAATATATATTTTAAGGGATGCAATTTTTGGAGGGTAAAATATATAAATAATAAAGAAATTAATTACATCGCAAATTATAGGAAATAGCATACTTTTTATGGAGATAATTATTCCATTAACTAATTTTAATTTCTTGCTTCATTTCTATAAAAGTGTTACAGAATTTTTTTTTTAAAGAAACATTTTCAATACCTTTTTCATAAAATTCTAGTAGTACTGAAACCAAATCATAGTGGATTGAAGGAACTACAAAATCATTTAATTTTCCTACTCCACAGTGTTCTGTTTCAATAATTGATTGTAAATTTGTTATAATTAGTGATGCAACAAATAATGGTTTGGCCGAATAACCGAATACCGATTATTCGGCCTAGCTATAGCCGAATTCGGCTTATTCGGCCGCCGAATAATGAACTCATTTTTGTCTAAAAACAAAATATAGTATGCACTATATGCACAATTATTGTATATTTCACAATTAAAATGTATTATTTTCTTTTTAAAAATTATTTATATGCAAATTTTTATTTTTTTTAAAGCATTATTTTATTCTGAAAAAATATTCGGCTATGTTCGGCCTAAATATTGCCTCAGTAATATAATTCGACCCCCCAAAAAAATTCTTAGCAAAAGTTCCTCATTGGGTACTGTCTAGTTACATTTTAATAGATATTATGTATATATGTTGTTACATTTTAAAATAATGACAAAATTTTAAAGATACTAGAAAACAAATTTCAACTTTCTGATGAAAGAAAATAAAAAATAAGAAATCTTACTATCTTAAGAAAAAAATCACTGATAGAAAAGAATATCCTCTAAAAGGGTGAAAAGAAATCAGTGTAGACTTTATAAAGTTCACAATTATCAAAAAAGTTATGTATTTATTTATTTATTTATTTTGCTATGTCAGTAGACAGCATTATTAAGAAGTGTATAATTAAAGTTTTCAGATTCAAAGGAAGGAAATATCTGTAAGGAAAAGCAAAATAGATATAAATATCAAAATAATGAATATGTAGTATCTTAGGTACTGTAATGTTACATTTTAATAGATATTATGTTTTCGCTGTTACATTTTAAAAGTACTAGACAGCATAAATTTCAATGCACAAAAATTGAGGTAAAACAATTGTTACATAT
Organism: Maratus michaelseni; assembly: GCA_963931845.1. NCBI lineage: Eukaryota > Metazoa > Arthropoda > Arachnida > Araneae > Salticidae > Maratus > Maratus michaelseni. Next base: position 258,424,954 of record OZ007589.1, on the reverse strand, counting down.
TTTAATCATTCGCCATTAGCATGTTCAAGATTAACTTATATACAAATTAATGAGTTGAAAATTTCTAGGAAGAAATTAGTTCAAAGTGTGGCAATACACTGGAATAGTTCCTATTATATGCTAGAGAGATTACTGGAACAAAAAAATGCACATTCTCTACATACAACTAAATTTGTAGAAATAAATAATCTGACAACAAACCGGTGGAATATTTTAGAAAAATTGCTCATCTATTAAAACCATTTGAAGTAATAACAAAACAAATTGCCTCATCAAGATCATTAATTTCTGAAATCATCCCTATCCCGATAGTTATAACATTAAAATTATATTTATCTAAATCTGAAGATTTTTTTTGCTGTAGGCACCATGAAAGACACCGTTCTACAAAATTTGGAGAAGAATTTTGGATCGATTCAAGACAAGGAACACTATTCCATTGCAACTCTTTTGGACCCCAGATTTAAAGTGTTATTTTTCAACAAAGATGAAGCAAAGGATGTTGATGTAAAGTCCAAATTAATTGTTATAGTAAGACTAAGAAAGGCTAGTATAAAACCAGTAACAGAATCTGAACAATATATTTCCAACATAACCATTCCAGTTTCTCAAACTCAAATTTCAAATTCTTTGTGGGTATGCTTTAATGAAATTGCAAGCCAGTCACAGAGTGAAGCTTCTATAGAAAATTCCCCTCAATGTGAAGAAGTAAAATAAATTAGTAATTTTCTTTCTGAGTCACTACTAGAAAGACAATAGTGTCCTTTGGAGTGGTGGGCGAAAAATTCAGAAAACTTTCTAAACCTTTCATATTTAGCCAAAAAATACCTTTCTTCACCAGGAAGTACCATATATAGTGAGCGATTATTTTCAGAATAATTTATCATTTATGAAAAAAAAGAAATAAGACTATAACCTGAAAATACTGAATTATTATTATTTCTGCATTGTAATCTACATTTATTAAAAACATTTTAACTTTAAATTTTAAGGTAAATATAAATTTAAACATTACAATGATGCATATAATAATTAAAAGAATTTAGTATATTTACATTTCTTTCATTATTTAATATTAGTAACACACTTTTAAAAATCACTTAAATTATATTTAACTTTTAAGTGTATTTTACTCCCCCCCCCCCCAAAAAAAAAAAAAAAAAACTCCTAAGTATTGCAGCATATACGATTTAAATATTTATGTCAGAGTTTCCCCCAGACAGTTTCAGAAGGGTGCTGCACCCTGCCTGCCCTTTGGTTTACCAAATAGCACCCTTCTTGCCCCTCATAAAAATAATTAGCACCCTTCTTGGCCCTCAGTAAAAAAAGTGCCCTTTCTCCTTTTTGCATTAAAAAATTTGCTTTCATAATAAAAACTGACTCAATGTTGTCTTAAAAAGAGTGCCCTGACTTTTAAATATCAAAAGTGGTTTTAAAACCAAAATAATGCCTTTAACAATTAAAAAAAGTGCCCTTAAGAATTAGAAAAGTGCCCTTTTTCCACCAGCAGCACCCTGCCCTTTTTTAAAGCTGGGGGAAACTCTGTTTATGTTATACATGCAATACATCTATATCTAACCTATCGTATATGTTTATGTTCTTTATGGGTATAATTAAAATATCATTGAAACCATTTTTTTTTTTTTTTTATGTAAGAAGGGATAAATATTAAACTTCCCATTATGCTTAAAAAATTTAGAATTTGCTTGTATGGCTCTGTTAGGACAATTTTGAATAGATTAATTTTAAATTTAACAGATTGATTACCTTAGCTTATTACAGATACTATTTGTACTTATTGATATAGCATAAAAGTTTTAACATGATTCCTAAATTACCCTCTTATACAAAATGGGAAGGTAAAACCCATTCAGGGTATGAAAATTAAGGGTGGGAAAAGTGTTAGTTAATTTCAAATAAAATTTTTATTATACATGATGACTATAAAGTGTCAAATTAAAAAATTTTACTGTGCAAATATAAAAACATTCCTTACATTCACATTTTTCCACACATTTACATTACATTTCATCCATTATTCGGCCGAGGCCGAATAATGGATGAAATGTAATGTAAATGTGTCCATTATACATTACCCAACTTATTCGGCACAAAAATATAAACACGGCACACAAATCGGCACAAAATACAAAATTATTCGGCCTTGGCCGAATAATGGACTTGATATTCGGCCGAAGCCGAATATTCGGCATATAGGCCGAATGGGCCGAATATTCGGCTTCGGCCGAATAATCGTTGCATCTCTAGTTATAATTAATAATAATAATACTATTATTTAAGCTGTATTGGTATGTTTTCATTAACATGTTTCATTATTTTCATTATTAGAACTAAATTACATGTTTTTCTTTTACATAATTTGTCATATTTAGAAAATTGAAACTTAAGATTAAATTAGAATCATTTTAAAAGTTTAAACCGAAAATGTTCATTCTTATTTCATATTTAAAAGTTTAAACTGAAAATGGTCATTGTTATTTCACATTTAAAAATTACATTGCGAGAGATACTTTTTTCCCTCTTGTAGAAATCAGCAGTATCTCAATATTTATGCGTTTGATTACAAACTTAATTACTTAAATTATTTAATTATTTTGATTATTTCAGCTATTTTGATGTTTCAATTATTTATTTAACATTTAAAAATGTATAATTTAAGGGTGGCAATTTTTTGGGGATGGTAATCAACAGCAATTCAACGTTTATTTATTTTTTATTAAACACTTAATTGTTTAAGTTAATTGAAGATTGAAGACTAAAGTTAGATTATTTAAGTTAACTGAATTGTTTTTGATTGATAAATGTGCTAATCAACATATAAATTATAAAGAAATAATTATATCACAGTTTAATATGAAAGAACATATTTTTCATTCAGATAAATATTCCATTCACTAATTTTAATTTGTTGCATCATTTCTATAAAAAAAATTACTGTGGCAACTAAGTATCTTCAAAATAATAAAATTAAACTGTATTATATTGTGAATTTTGTTTTATAGCTTCAAATTACTATAAATGTTATCAATACATACTAGTTGACCCCCGCCCGGCGTTGCCAGGTCCCATGATAATAATAATAATAATAATAATAACAAGTTTTTATTATTTTATATCTTTAACACGATTTTGTATGAAATTATATTTTAAAATGAAAAGTTCATGAAAAAATATTCATATTTAGTGATAAAAGTGCTCATTTTCTTGTTTTTTACTTAGGGCAGTTTCGTAGTTTTAAAATAAAAAGTTCTTTTTGTCCGAACTCTTTGAAATATTTATTGGTGATAAATAAAAGGGTTTTACAGCACGTGAAAAGTTTCGTGAAAAAATATTGTCATCTAGTTGTAAAATAAATATTTTCGTCTCGCTTTTTTGCTTATTTGTTAGTTTTCGCGTCGACTCCTTGAATATAGCAATAAAAAAATGGTCTCATCTTCCGAACTCTCTGAAATTTGAATCAATTATAAATATAACTGTATTCAAGCTCTCTTTAAAAGTTTGCAAAAAAATATGCATATTTAATAGTGAAAACATGAGTTCTTTTTTTTAAAAAAGCTTTAGCTTTCAACCTCAGAGCAATAATATATTAGAAAGTGAGCTTTCAATGCATTGGTACGGCTTCATCCGTTTTCAATCAACTCTTTTCATTCCCCCTGGGCTAAACAAGTGAGGGTTAATCAATCAAGTTTCCCGTTTCTGAGAGTAGAAGCCTTCAAAAAAAGTTGAAGCATGCGCAAAGAGACGACTTTTGTGTGGAAAAGACAGTTTGGATTTGATAGAATGCGTTTTTCGTTTTAAATATAAATATATATATATATTTTAAATCCTACATATATTTTTATAGAATATTTATGTAAGTTTTTCTAGCGTTTTTTCTTAACTTTTTCTAAAATTTTCTTAATTTTTTACATTAAGTATGCAAAAGTATTAACAATGAGAAAGCAGTATACCACAGAATTAGGTGAAAGATGAACAAGTAAGTAAAATATTATACTATTTACTACATGGAATAGTACACATAAAAGTATTTTTTATGGAAAGCAGCAGTCAGTTGTTTATTGCATCTTGGAAATATATGTTGATGAAAGAGTACTTTTTTCTTTGTACTTTTTGTGTCTTCCTTTCCCAGAAAATGGCATATATTTTTTTTAATAATAATATTAAATGTGAAAAATCAATTCTTTTGTAAAGAAACACAATTATACATAACAGATTCTTAATATATTCATAACAGTTATTCGTAACAGATAACTACTTCCATAAATCACATGTTAATTTATGGGAAAATTAAAACAAGATTTTTGATTACCTAATCAGTTATTTAAATGTTGTTTTCATCATCAGATATCCCTTTTAGCGCCTGAGGATTTTCATGCATTTTCATATAAACAGTTATAATATCCATGATTATTAAATTTCATTTCCAGTTTAATGCAAAATTATCTTTTCATATCACTTCATCAGAGTTTCCCCCAGACAGTTTCAGAAGGGTGCTGCACCCTGCCTGCCCTTTGGTTTACAAAATAGCACCCTTCTTGCCCCTCATAAAACAATCAGCACCCTTCTTGCCCTCTCCAGTAAAATAATTAGCACCCTTTTTGCCCTCAGTAAAAAAAGTGCCCTTTCTCCTTTTTGCATTAAAAAAATTGCTTTCATGTGTGTTTCAATGTTGTCTTAAAAAGAGTGTTTTGACTTTGAAATATCAAAAGTGGCTTTAAAAATCAAAAGAATACATGTAACAATTAAAAAAATTGCACTTAAAAATCTTAAAAGTGCCCTCAAAAATCCAAAAAGGGCCCTTAAGAATAAAAAAAGTGCCCTTTTCTCACCAGCAGCAACCTGCCCCTTTTTCAACGTGGGGGAAACCCTGACTTCATCCTATACACCTTTAAAACATGTTTCTTCTAAAAATATTTTTATCTACAGCTGATTAAACTTGTTTGGGGGAAATAAGAAATTACTTTACAGCTGCTTAAAGGGTTGATGTCCAATAATTTTAGTTCTACTTTTTGAAAAATTATTATCCCAATTTTGCTATGCACTAATAAAATCGGGAATCTCAATTCAATATTTCCCAAATTTTCTTAAAAAAGTAATTCTCCATCATTTTCAAAATGTATTGTATTTTTAAAAATTATTTAAATTATAAGCACACAATTAAAAAAAAAAAATGCATTGCATTTGAAATCAGTGTCTACACCGGATGGTGAAAAAGCAATTTTAATAATTTTATTAATAAATGTGCAAATTAATACATTTCCCAGAAGGTTAGCATTTGTATTTTCATTAAAATTTTCCAAAATGATAATTATATATATGTATGTATATTTTTAACAGGAGCTGTATTAAAGAGAGTTCCAGAAACCTCTCAAGTGGATATTGAAAAGAGAATAGGAATCTTCTTGGTCACTGCAGCCGATAGAAAGGGAGGAAGAAAAAGAATAAATTAATTATTGAGATAAAATATTATTCTCTAAAAATAAAAATATCATTGGAATAAATTGTCAATGAGACTGATAGCTTAAAAATTTTCAACTTTGATTGTACATAACAAAAGTTGAACAATAAATTAAATATGTAAAAAGCTGCAATAAAAAGCATTCCTTTTAAAATTTAAAATAAATTCTGTTGAATATCTACATGTTTTAATTAACATATTCTACTTAAAAATATTTTTAAGTAGCATAATTAGCATTTTAATATATTTTTTCAATAAATATGCATACTTATGTAATAATTTTTATTACTATATATAAAGGAAATTTCAATAGGTGCAAAATAAGTTCACACAAATAATTGCCAGGGTCAAAACTAGGAGGGGGGGGCATGTGCCCCGGGTGCCAGAACATAAAACAAAGGGCAAGCAAAATGAAGATTTGGTTTGTCATTTCATACAGGGAATTTATGAAATTTGGGTAAAAATATTTTGCAGCTTGAAAATCTAAAAAATAAAAGTGAGCCAAGTACATTAAAATTGACAAAAAATAAAAAGATTGTGGTAACTACCTTGGACACTAAAAACTAAGGAGAGGAAAATATGCAATTTAAAAATATTTTGTTTAATTCAACAATTACCTTTTTTACATCCAGATCCAGGGGCAAGTTCTGTCAGCTGTCTGGGACATACACTAAGAGGTGGAATACTCACACAATAAAATACATAATAAACTTCATTTTTTTTTTATCACTATTATAATTTTGAAAATTATAAAGAGGAAATGTTAGGTTCAGGAAAGTATAGTAGGACAATCAGTTTATTAATAGGAAATGTGGTAGAAGTGATAGTTTCATAAAACTTGTTGTATGAGAGATTGGTCCCAAAACCCAAGTATACCTACCGTGAGAAAAAAAAAGGTAGTTTTGACAATGATAATTGCCACTTTCTAATTGACAATAACATATTTCTCAATATGTTTATATTGTTTCTGAAACTATTATCTGCACACTTTTTCTTTTTGGGTACAATCAATTTTTCAATAAAAAACAACCATTGTGTGTCACACACTATAACTGAAAACCTCAGAGTGAAGAATTATGCATGTTCAATCCGTAAGTGGTTCCCACTTAAAAAAGATTGAGAAATTCTGGCCTAATGAAGACTTAGCAATTTATAATCTACTTATAATAAAACCCAAGAATTGCAAAGTGTTGGTAACAATTTTGGGCAAAAACACTCCATCTAACCAACATTGTATATTTGTTAAACATAGGACATTAATACATTGTTAGTTAGATGGCTGTGTTTACTTGTGATTAATTCATTTTTGAGATTCATTGATTTAAAAAAATCTTCCATTGTTGCAGACAAAAGAAAAAATGAAACATATTTAGATACATTTTGCAAGATAAATTTATCCACATCTGCTTCATATTTATTGTGACATTACGAGAACATTATCCAATGGGTTCATATTATCCTTATGCTTATTGATGCTATTTTTTCACTCATATTAGATATAAAATATATTTTTATTTGAATACATGTTGGTTAAGCATCCTCAATTAAGGAAAAGAGACAGCCATCCTGAATATGGAAATAGAAAAAAGAAACCAAACAAAGAAATTATCAGTTCAAAACTTTAAAAATCTGTCTCATCTGTCCCCATTTTTACATAAAATTTGATTTACAAATGTGGTGTTAAAACCGCAGTGGCTCTTGCATTAATCGGGTTTTGAGCTGCAGATCATGACCCGTTTGAGGTCAGTTGAAATATTTGTAACAGTTATTTCAAATTTTAAGTGAAAACCACAATTTCTATATACCGTGCTAGGACGGGCATTTACACTAATTATGTAATAAAAATGAAAATTTATACAATTTAATTACAATCAACTGATTGGTAAATAATTCATACAAGTTGTATTTTTTTCCATCTAAATGAAAAAGTCTCCAAGGACTCGAAGTCAGAATCTTTTAGCATCAATTTTCAATGTTCAAATTCAGTTATTTAGACATCCATACTCCTCCCAGTTACTCCTCCATAGTTCGATAAAGTTCCTGTGATGTTTATATTTTGCCTTTATTTAGATAATATTCCACCAATATTGGTAGGAAATATTACCCAATATTGGGGTGTTTACATTTTGCCCTTATTTAGCCATTATTTGTTGCCTATATTGTGCCAATGTTGGTAAGAAATATTGCCCCAATATTGGGGTGTTTACATTCTGCCATTATTTAACCAATATAAGTAAGAAATATTGCGCCAATGTTGGTAAGAAATATTGCCCCAATATTGGCGTGTTTACATTCTGCCCTTATTTAGCCAATATTGCAACAATGTTGGTAAGAAATATTGCCCTAATATTGGGGTGTTTACATTCTGCCATTATTTAGCCAATATAAGTAAGAGAAATATTGCCCCAATATTGGGGTGTTTACATTCTGCCATTATTTAATGTTGGTAAGAAATATTGCCCCAATATTGGGGTGTTTACATTCTGCCATTATTTAGCCAATATAAGAAAGAAATATTGCCCCAATGTTGGTAAGAAATATTGCCCCAATATTGGGGTGTTTACATTCTGCCCTTATTTAGCCAATATTGCCTCAATGTTGGTAGGAAATATTGCCCCAATATTGGGGTGTTTACATTCTGCCATTATTTAGCCAATATAAGTAAGAAATATTGCGCCAATGTTGGTAAGAAATATAGCCCCAATATTGGGGTGTTTACATTCTGCCCTTATTTAGCCAATATTGCCTCAATGTTGGTAGGAAATATTGCCCCAATATTGGGGTGTTTACATTCTGCCATTATTTAGCCAATATAAGTAAGAAATATTGCGCCAATGTTGGTAAGAAATATTGCCCCAATATTGGGGTGTTTACATTCTGCCCTTATTTAGCCAATATTGCCTCAATGTTGGTAGGAAATATTGCCCCAATATTGGGGTGTTTACATTCTGCCCTTAATTAGCCAATATTGCGACAATGTTGGTAAGAAATATTGTCCCAATATTGGGGTGTTTACATTCTGCCATTATTTAGCCAATATAAGTAAGAAATATTGCGCCAATGTTGGTAAGAAATATTGCCCCAATATTGGGGTGTTTACATTCTGCCCTTATTTAGCCAATATTGCCTCAATGTTGGTAGGAAATATTGCCCCAATATTGGGGTGTTTACATTCTGCCATTATTTAGCCAATATAAGTAAGAAATATTGCGCCAATGTTGGTAAGAAATATTGCCCCAATATTGGGGTGTTTACATTCTGCCCTTATTTAGCCAATATTGCCTCAATGTTGGTAGGAAATATTGCCCCAATATTGGGGTGTTTACATTCTGCCATTATTTAGCCAATATAAGTAAGAAATATTGCGCCAATGTTGGTAAGAAATATTGCCCCAATATTGGGGTGTTTACATTCTGCCCTTATTTAGCCAATATTGCCTCAATGTTGGTAGGAAATATTGCCCCAATATTGGGGTGTTTACATTCTGCCCTTAATTAGCCAATATTGCGAGAATGTTGGTAAGAAATATTGCCCCAATATTGGGGTGTTTACATTCTGCCATTATTTAGCCAATATAAGTAAGAAATATTGCGCCAATGTTGGTAAGAAATATTGCCCCAATATTGGGGTGTTTACATTCTGCCATTATTTAGCCAATATAGGTAAGAAATATTGCGACAATGTTGGTAAGAAATATTGTCCCAATATTGGAGTGTTTACATTCTGCCCTTATTTAGCCAATATTGCGCCAGTGTTGGGAAGACATATTGCTCGATTATTGGGGTGTTTACATTCTGCCCTTATTCAGCCAATATTTCACAAATGCTGGTAGGAAATATTGCCCCAATATTGGGGTGTTTACATTCTGCCCTTATTTAGCCAATATTGCACAAATGCTGATAGGAAATATTGCCCCAATATTGGAGTGTTTACATTCTGCCCTTAATTAGCCAATATTTGTAGCCAAATTTAGGAAATATTAACCCAATATTGGGGTTTTTTACATTCTGCACTTATTTAGCCAATATTTTTAGCCAATATTGCCCCAATGTTGGTAGGAAATATCGCACCAATATTGGGGTGTTTACATTATGCCCTTATTTAGCCAATATTGTACAAATGCTGGTAGGAAATATTGCCCCATATTGGGGTGTTTACATTCTGTCCTTATTTAGCCAATATTACACCAAATTTTGCTCTTATTTAGCAAATATTTTTAGCTACTATCGATGTAACGGCAATGTTGGTAGGAAATATTGCCAGAAATGGATTAATACAAAATATGAAGACCACAATATTGGTATATTGGCTATAAATATTCGCTAAATAAGTGCAAAATATAAACATCCCAATATTGGGACACTCTTTCATGCCAATATTGTACCAATATTCTGCCAATTTATAACCAATATTGGCGGCTACAAATATTGGCTAAATGTTTTCAAAATGTAAACACCCCAATATTGGAGCAATATTTCATGCCAATATTTAACCAATATGCCAATATTGCCCCAAGATATAGCCAATATAGGCCCAATATTGGTTGGCTACTAGGGAATCATTATAGAAAAGATACAATGTATATTAGTATTTTTTGCCAAAAGTTCATTTCCATTATTTCTCTTACCATTATTTACATATCAGCATATTTTAGTATTAAATAGGATGTACTTACGTTTACTACCGAATATTTCAAGATATTCAAACAATTTTTGAAATCAAAAACGGTAATTAAATGAATTATCATACCTTTGTCATTTCTATCGCACTTTATATGTCTCAATCACTATTTAATAATTTCTTTATGTGACATATGACTGCGTTTTGTTTACCATAAATCAATTAGAAACTCATTAAAGAAAGCTATACAGTAACAGAAAATTTGTAAAGCGACTTGTAATTTTTATTTAGAGACTTGTTGTTGTAAATGTAATGTTGTAGTCGTTAATTGGTTATCCGGATTACCGATTGACTTGACACTATCTGTTTAAAATTTATCCAGATAAATTATTCTTTTGATTAAATGAATCGAATCGACAATAAGTATAATTTATATCGTGATCAACAAAATGTGGATCTTCTTAAAAAAAATAATCCTAAAAATGCCCTAAAATTAATTTAAACAAAATTATTTGAAGATTGCACAAAAAATGAGATTTAGAAAATACCTTATGTTATTTTGCATTTCTTCAATATTTTGAAACTTTTAAATGTATTAATTTTCCACTAAAACAGTTCGTACTTTCTTAACAGAATCTTGAAGGAAAAAGCATAAAATCTTTTAAATATCAGCAATAATATAAGACAAGTGTGCTACAATCATATCTTTTGTGCATTTTACTTACCCATCATACGTAGTATAGGGTAAGTCTTGTAATCGTTTTGAAAATCAAAAAAAAAAATTTTTGACGGATTTATACGTTTCAGACAGTGGATATCCACTGTCTGAAACGTATAAATCCGTCAAAAATTTTTTTTTAGATAAAAATATATTTTTAGAAAAATTAAATTTGCCGTCGTCTGTCTGTGTGTGTCTGTAAACGCTCTATCTCCCGAAAAAATTGAGAAAGAGACTTGAAATTTGGTATATACTTAATAAGTAATAATGGAAAGAAGCTTATTGAATTTCAGTAACCTCGATTATCCGGAACTATTTTCATCGAACTCTCGAAATATTCCTTCTGATAAAAGGTATATAAAAATTTTCGAAATTGTTTATTTTAAGGAGTGAATATAAAAAACAATACAAGAAACAAATTTTGTATAAAGAATGAAGTCGATCGAATAATTAGTTGCCGAGATATTTGTAATTATATTTACCACACTCTGCCCTGTATTTCATTCAAATTTCAATTCAGATATATATTTTAATTGGAAATGAGATGCTTAATCCAACGCAGTAAACTGTTAGTTAATATGATTATCAATTTTGGAGTTATAAGGATGTTTCTTTTACGCAATTACTAGTAATAGAGCAAGTAATAGAGCATTTAAAGTTTATGACGTCATCAAGCCACGATTTTATTCGAATTGCAATGCATTTTATAAATAGTTTACACATGTTTTATTTTCATATTTTATAATATGCATATCCATGATGGGTAAGTATTTTTGTATGAAGAGTATAAGAATATTTCTTATTTCTATAGCGAATTCTAAATAAGAAATATAGAAACCTCTCCCTCTTTGTGCAGCAGACAATGCAGTTCAACGTTTCTGTATTATTTTTGTCCACCTCTCTAAAAAAAAAGAAAAAAAAAAGATAAAAAAAAATAATTATTCTTAAAGACTCCCTAATCTACTGGAATTTCTAGTTTTGAATAAAACAGTTTCATAATAGAATTTTTAAGAACTTATTTTATTTACAAGACCCATTTTATTTAATAAGAGGAAGATGAATCAAGCATGGATTATGCAACACTTTCGAGCACATACTTAATACTATAATGAAAGGTAATAGAAAAAATATAAATAAAAAGTTTAGAAAACACATAACGTATTTAAAAACCTAATTTCAGCATTTACGGTTCATATTCAGAAGAGTAGTCGAATTCTTTTCTGCAGCGCTGCTTACAATTTATAGATTTTTATATTTAGGTCCCAGTATGCTAAAATATATTTCAATTAGAAAACGCAAAACACATTTTAATATTCACGTTTAGTAATTTCCTCCAACAGACAGAAATGTACTAGATTTGTTTTGGATATATCTGTAATTAAATACAGATTTCTATACGCACCACATATTAAGTTCAAATTTAATTCAAACATAAAATGCATATCACAACTAAAAAAAACATCCAGCAATTACCATAGATAGACTACAATGTATCCAGTTTATAGCATAGTCCTGTATTATGGAATGGGAATGATCATATATACAAGGTATTAAGGCATGACATTCATATGTCTTTCTGTCTGAGTGCCCGCACTCTAACTCTCTATTATATTACATATATATATTCTAAAAACATCTCTTAGTTTCTGCATTTTCTTAGTTCTCTTAGTTTAGCAATGTATAGTTTAGTAAACTTACGCTTACATTCATAGTTTAGTTTAGAAAACTAGAATGCAATGTTTAGAAACAGAATGTAGTATACTGCATTTAGTATACTATATATCGTTCTGCAGGAAAATGCATAGCACAATTTAAAACAACGCTCAAGTAATTGACGCCCATATACAGCAAAACATAAGAATTTCTAAAGAATAATCTGCATTTCTTAGTTCTCTTAGTTTAGTGATTTATAGTTTAGTAAACTTTCGCTTAAATGCTTAATTTAGTTTAGTAAACTAGTATGCTATGTTTAGAAACAGAAAATAGAATACTATATTTAGTACACTAAATATAGTTCTTCAGGAAAATGCATAATACAAATTAAAACCTTGATTAATCAATTTACGCCCATACACGGCAAAATCTTAGACATTTTTGTGCAGCCCCGCATATGAGCTGTAGAATTTATACACACCACATAATATTGAAAAATGCTGTTACATGAAAAACGTATGTCATTTCTGAAAATGCACTTCCAGCAATTATCGCTCATAGACATAGTTTAACCGAATTCTTTTCCGTGTCCCTGGAAATGACCGATAAATGCTGTGCACCCTATTTTATAGTAAGTATGTTGTAGCGTACCTCAGTAGTATAATATCCATTTCATTATATTTGAAATAGCTGAATATAATTAAAATACCCTGCAAACGAATTTTTCCTTAGACCATTATGTAACGGAATTTTTATCTGTGATCCTGTAACTGAATAATAAATGCCTTCAATTCTATATTCTACAGAAAGCATAGTTTAGTGCATCTCAGAAATGCATATCAATTTCATTATGTTTGAAATATTAAAATTATTGTAATGAAATGCAGACAATTTTTCCCCATTGACCATGTAACTATAAATACTACATACTTCATTTTCAAAATATCAATCATTTTTTAGTAAACCACAATAATATATATTAATTACACTGTATAGTAAAATGTCATGGGACACTCCCAAGTTTAGGCGTTTTGACGAATATCTTGAGAAATATTTCAGGAACTTCAGGAACATAAAGAACACGCGTGTCCTTATATTTTTCAGATAAAGTTTAATTACGAGGAAAATTAGGGGAAAAGCAACAAATTGAATACACTAGAATATTTGCAATCACCTTGTACAACAAAATGCTTGAAAGATCTGTATCTGTAGTACATGTCTTTTGCAACATCTGTGTTGTAATTTGGAATACATTTCATTTGCATCATCCAAACCCCCTTCTACTTAAAGCTTTGCAAGATCAAAAGACAATTACACCTACGCAGTGTAGAAGTAAAAATGTACTTTGATTTGCTGATAAAGAGACAATAAGACTGTGACGCATGCGCGCAACATTATGTGTATTCCGTAATTGTTTATAATATTTTTTATTAGAACGTTTAGTTTAGTTTTGAGATTATGATTGTTTGAGAGCGTTTCGCTCAGTTCAAAAAATGTATATAATTACGTACGTGTTTTTTCGTCGTGTGACGTGTTATTAAATACCTACTGATGTATAATAATATCTTGAATTTTATTTTGTGTCAAGAATAGTCTCTTGTGAACATGTTTCGCTTCCTGAAATATATAGATTATTGAAGATTCGGAGCCCCGATGTCCCTTTGGATTTTAGAGGTAAGAAAATTTGTATCTTACCAATTTTATTTTAACTAGAGTTTTAGAAATCAATATTATCAAATTGATTATTTATATGTTATCAGCTCTGACTGATACGTAATATAGGCAGTCGGAGTTGTCACATAATAATCTGTGTGCATTTCTATATTATCACGTAATTTATAAAGGTTTAAAAATATGCAAGTAATTTCCGCACATTTAACGCGGAAGTAGTCACGTGCTGGTCTTGTTGTCACCCATATAAATTTTCTTCCTATAAGCAATCGCCTCTTATAAATACAATAGTGATATTACATGTAAGTGATGTTAAATGTTTCTTCTCTACCATAATAAAGTTACGACTGTTTAGCTTTTTCAAAGTACTATACAGGCTGTTCCAAAATTTGACCAACAAATTAAAAGGGATGAAAGGAGGCATAAAGAGGATGAAAACTTACTACAGAACATGGGGTCGCAAACCACGTTTAGTGGGAGGAAATCACAAAAATAAATATCAAGGGTGTGACGTCCAGTAGAACAAAAAGGTCCAATAATAAGTATAAGAAACATTTATATGACGTCAAGCATGATTACAAGGCATTTCAGTTCAACGTCAGAAAGGAGACGATGACACATTTTTATAAAAAATTTTTATAAAATTTTTTTATAAAAAGTTGCAGCCACGAAGGTCATTGCACAGCCGACACCGAAGGATTCCGGACGTATTAAAACATATTCCTATAAATATGTCTCGTCGTCTCCTTTCTGACTTTGAACTGTAATGCATTATAATCATAATTTACATCAAATAAATGTTTTTGTTATACATATTTTGGGCTTTATTTGAACTCGACGTCACACCCTTCATAAATATTTTTCCGATTTTCTCCCAATAAACGTGGTTTGCGACCCCATGTACTATGGTAAGTTTTCATCCTCTTGATGCCTTCTACCCCCCTTCTTAATTTATCGGTCGAATTTTGGAAGAAAGTAGACATTCGTGGAAAAAGCCACTACATAATCACTAGTGCGAGTTAATTTTCACGCTTTCAAAATCTTTAATAACTCCTGGGAAAAATGAAAAATATACGCGTTCTTACACAAACAAACGCAAATATTGTACCAGATCCACATAAGCGTGTACTACAGCTACAGATCATTTTGAGCGTTTTATTTCACAGGGTGATCACAAATATTATTTTCTTAAATTCAATTATCTGTGGGTCCTCTTATTTCCCGCTTGATAAAACCTTCGCTGAAAACAATATCAATATAATTTTCTCATTCGACTTTAATATAAAAAAATTATGTTAATTATGTTCTTTATGCATCTGAAGTTAAAGAATAATTTGTCAAGTATTTCTGTAGATATTCAACAAAACATCTGAAACGTAAAGTGACTATTGGCCGTAAAGTGTACATGGCATCCGATAATATTGACAGGATATAGACAGGTGGACAGGCAGACAACACATAAAAAAATCGAAATGATACATACTTTTCAAAGAGAAAAAAAAGCATATAAATAGCTTTTTTATTTAGTAAATTTATGAAATATCCATATATATATATATATATATATAAGATTTGTAAAATTTTCAAATAATTTATATTAAATAGTCAAATATTTGAAAATTATTTTTAAAAAATCATTCAAAATCTATCCTTTGATGTTGAGGATTTTTTCATAACCATATATATATATATATATATATATATATATATATATACGTGGATGGTCTGATAAGTTCGAGGCCTGACAGTGAAAGCACAAGATTTTTGACATAATTTCATATTATTTTTCAATGTAGTCCACCTGCAACTCAATACATTTAAGACACACTCTTGTGTGCGGATTATTTTAGTGCAGAACTATACGAGTGTGGTTCGAAAAATTCTCGGCCTGACAAAGAAAATACAAGATGTTTGACAATATTTCCATTTATTTTTCAACTTGCAACACAATACATTTCAGAAGACTCTTGAGAAATATTCATTTTTTAGAGTTTTCGGTCGACGCTCAACAAACGCGGCACGCATCGAGCGGAAAGCTTTTTCATACCCAAAACATCGTGTAAAATGTAGTGGACACGGTCTATCGAGATGTTTGCAATGTCAGCAAGTTTACGTGTCTCAATCGGCGATCTTTCAATGCGGCATTGTGAATTTCGACGGTCGTAGCGGTTTTTGGACATCCTCAGCGTTCATCATTGTGAATTGATATCCTACCATGTTTAAATTCAGCAGTCCACTTTTTTATTGTCGGACGTGACGGACAAAAATCAATTAAACTGGAATGTAACTCTTTTTGTATGTCCGTGAGGGTTTAAATCTTTTTTAACAAAGTATTTTATGACAGCCCGAACTTCAATTTTTTCCATTTTTAGAAAATGTCAAAACTTGTTTACTTACTTTATCTCCAAGCAATAACCAATAATCTCACGCGTCTGAAATTCGGCAGCATGTTACCCAAAGGATCATACTTTTCAAGCATCATAGTCAGTTGGTCATACTTGTTCCATCTCTGCGTCAGGCCTCGAACTTATAAGCCCACCCTCATATAATTTATTAGGTAACACTTGAAGGCAGTTACAGAAAACATACTCACAAATCTCCATGAAGTGTTTCACAACATTTAAATATATTTAAAACACAGTGATGAATACGATATTTTAGAGACAAACTGGTAATTTTGTATACTTTTATTTTACCTATGGAAATAAAATAATTAATAAACGAAGATTTTCGATAAACGCTCATAATTCCAAGTTTTATGGAATGTAAATCATTCATGCCAGGAAGATGTCTAGTCTATGCAGGTGATTTGAAGTGAGTACAATTTTTAGAAAAAAAAAATCAATTCATTTACAGGAAACAATAATTCAAATAGACAGAATAATGGTCATATGAGAATGTAAATGTAATGAGGAGTGAGATGCAAAATATCAATCGTTTTGTAAATTACTTTCAAGATAAATCCTTATAATTGTATTTTAAATAAATGTTTTTTTTTTTTTTTTTTTTTTTTTTTTACAAAACTTTGTAACTTTGTTTATAAAAAAAAAAACAAGAAATTTTATAAATTAAGAAATATTTTGTTATAAGGTAATTGGAAATCTTATGCATAAACGTATAAAAATGTTATCGCTTTTAAGCCCGTTTAGTCATTATTATCTTAATGCACACAAAAGAATAAAGAATGAATATTTTAATCATCAATTCTCTCTGATATAGAAAATAAAGATTTAGCAATCACAGAATTTAAATTATCTTATTGTCAAAAGTTATTAATTGTTCATTAATTTTTTTTCCTTATCGTGAAATTAAATCGGTAACAGAAATAATCGTTTCTAGAAATTATGAATAACACATTTTTCTTTTGAGCTTAAATCATTTTTAATAAATTACATTGTTTTTGTTTAAACGATTGGCTTCATTAAAATTTGACATTTTAATTTCCTCATTTAAGAATACATTTTAATTTATAATTATAAAATTGCTTTCAAATAGTATAATGAATTTTGCATTACTTTATAACACTGTAAAAAAAAAAATCATTTGTGAATAATTGGACTACTTTATACGAAAAAGAATAACAAAAAATTGCGCAACCCAAAATTCAGCAATTTAAATTACTATCAGTTTAATTGCTAGAAAAAAAATATCATTTCAATTTCCATCGTACACAACTTTTAATTGAACTCATTTTAAGATTTAAAAAAAGGATTTTTGTTTTCTTTTACTTGAAAGTAACATAATAATACAATGGAATCGTTTATTTAAGAAAAATGGTGGAAAGTTACCTAATAAAAAAAAGAGAAACTGTTAAAGAAGCAGTCATTTAAAATATATACAGAAAATAAGTGATTTAAATACATCGTGAAATTGGGAGCACTTTGTAATTGTTAAAAGAAGTTACACTTATAACATTTCTAAATCATCGTAAACTAAACAAGTTAGTAATTGTAAGTTAAACGTGACAAATGAAGTGCATTCGTACTATAACAAGTTTTACAATGTAAAAAAAAAACACCGTTATTATTTCAGTGAAATGAATTATATACTCTTTTATGAATGAGCATGACTTTTTTTCTTATTACGTATGCCATGTTTACAGGTGTGAATTGTTTTCGATACCGGATAGCGCTGCAAAATTCACCATGAAGATCTTGCTTTGCAAATGATTACCTACATGATTTAATATTTCTATGACTCACGATGAACGAATCTCTTGTGTTTATTTACTTTAATAGATTGAGATATTCGGCGCTTAACCTAATTTCCACTGAAGTTATTTCAGAATCTATCCATTTTTAATTTAACTCATCTCTCAAGCAAACAATTTTTTTTAACGATCTTTCTAAAAATATAAATTTTATGCAATTTTATTCCAAAAAATAATTCTGAATAAAAATGGCCGCTTGGCATATGAAAAAAGAAGTAGTTAGACCGTATTTGTTTTCCTCATTCACATGACTTGCGCTTTTATTATATAGATTACGTTTGATAGGATTTAATAGAATAAAGAAAACTTTTATTAATATAATTTTAAGTTTTTCGCGATTTTCATAAAATATGAAATGACTCGATAAAATTCTGCAACAATTATACATATTAAATTTCAAACCATTCGGTTGGGTAGTTTTTGCGCTGTTACATGCGGGCGGGCGGACAGACGAACGGACCAGACGACGACTATAGGCTATTTATATAATTACGAACGCACCTAATGAAAAATAAAAGTAAATTAATTAATTTTACGTTCTTGTAAAATTTGAGATAATTTGACAAAGTAATTATGGAATTTTGAATAAAGAATGGCTACCAAAACATACCACCAACGTGACAATTAAAACAGGGCATCTGAGCTCAAAACTTGATAAATTTGTAGTAAAGCAGAAGAGGCTTGAAATAATAATATTTAGTAAACTGTTGGACTTAATCCTGACTGTGCCAAATTGAAAAATATATAAGGGTGTCCAATTGTGATTTAAGTAAATTTTGTAAATGTTGTTTTTCTATAACGTATCTTTTATCACTCGTAATATTATGGATAAGCTTGAGTGCAGTTTTTAAATGGAGTAAAGCGAAAAAATAAGTTTGACCGTCGAGATTACTCAAATACTCCTATGTATGATATGATAATACACAATTTTTACAAAGGAATATTATAAACCCCAGTTTTATGGGTCAGTGAGAATATTGATTTAGAAAAAGAGAAAAATAATTTCAATCTATAAATTTCATAAGCTGGCAGATCTAGTCGGTCTGACTCTTAAGGCCTGTTACAACTGTCCCTCTTGCTCCTATCTACCGAGTGTCCCAAAAGTTCCCGTACTGACGACAAATGTATTTAGTATTCACAAAACAACAAACCTTAAAACTTTTATCATCACGTAGGAAAAAATACTGAACTTACATTTATAATAAATGTTCAAAATGTCCACCCCTTTCTAGGAAGCAAAGCTGACCTCGTTTGCGCTTGTTTGTAGAAACGTGTTTTAACATGATGGGAGTGACTTCTTGTATCCTTTGAGTAATGACAATTTTCAGATCATCTATTGTTTGAGGATTATTTGCATAAACTTTGTTCTTTATATATCTCCACAGAAGAAAGGCCCGGGATCCTCAGATTAGGGGATCGATGTGTCCAAAGATTTTTTGAGATGAGTCGATCGTTAAAAAATTCTTCAAGCAGGTCCATGGTCTCATTACTTGTATGGCATGTTGCACAATCTTGTTCGAACCAAGAATCTCGTTCATTCACTTTTAACAATGCAACAAACTGCTGGATCAATTCCTTGTATACAGAATGAACAACAGTTAATTCGAAAAACAGAGATCCAACAATCCGTTTGCGTGATACAGAACACCATACGCCAATTTTTTTTGACAATGTAAAGGTTTTTTCATTGATGTATGAGGATTGGTCGTCGCCCAAAAGCAAGAGTTTTGCGTGTTCAGATAACATCCTAAATGAAACCATGGCTCATCGGAGAAAAATGTTTTATCCAAAATCTTGATGTTGTTGTTAATAAATTTACGGAACTACCGGCAATAATCAATCCGCTTCTCAAAGTCCAGTGGCTTTATCTCCTGTACCAATGTTACACGATAAGCACGAAAATGCAAAACTCTGAAAGCCTTATGTGTCGATTCACGAGATGCACCCATTTCTTGAGCCAAACGCCTAACTGATTTTTAGGGAGATTGCAATGTCCTTCGTTGAGTGTTTTGCAGAAAGAACTGGTGTACCAACTTTCGGCATTCCCCTTCAGTGCTTGCCTTCCACCGAACCTATATTACGAAAACGTCGAATGAACTGATATAGCGTATCTTTACTCGGTATTGCATCATTTGGATATTTATTTTGCCCAACATCTTTGCAATTTTCATACGATTAACATTCAAAATAAGTTTCAAGCAGCTCAATTCTCTGAATGCGTGATAAACTCATTTCAATATGAAGAACAAAATAACATATAACTTTGTTCTTGCACCAATTGAGCGCGAAATGAACCAAAATATAAAATAAAATTCAATATTTCAAAAAAAAAATCGCGGACAATGAGTTTTTTAAGTTGGAGTACGGGAACTTTTTTTTGAACTGTCAAGCTGGTAAGGCCTTGTTTATAGTCTGTTCCGATATACGGGTTTATTTCTCATCAATGATATGATTGTATCCATAGTCTTACATTCTTCATCTTTAAATGTTTCCAATAAATTTCTGTAAATTTTATAAAATTTTTTCCTTTAAAATATGAATAATAAAAATTTTTAGATTAATAAATTTTTAATGTTTGTGATATTTTACTAAGTTTTAAAAATTATAAATAATTAACTAAAAAAGAAATTTTTTTGACAGTTTGTATAAATTTTTATGCATATGTAGTAACTCCTCTATACCGACCCGATAAAAGATGGTGAGTGGTAGCGAGATCGGATCGTTGGCACAGAGAATTTCTCGCATAAATTAGAAAATAGAATTTTATTGTATAACAATGTTAATTCTAATGAAAAATATATACAAGATGTCAATACAGCATTTAATTATTTTTCGTGAGTCAATCGCTTATAAGTTAATGATCTCTTGACTCCAAGTGTAACTGAAACAAACAAAAGTCTCTAAACATTACAGACAGTCGAGACTACAAAACAAAGTTCATTCGGACCAAGGCTCGTCCGTTCCTTCTCTTCGGAAGATCTACTAATACTCGTTAATTCTGAGTCTAAGAACTCTCACTCTCGCACTTGGTGTGCTTTTTCACTTAGCTGGGATTTTCACCGGATACCTGCTGTATCAATTCTAGAGGTCGGACCTCACTAGCGCTTACACCACGCTGAGTTAGAAACTGACGTTTCCTTTTCCCTTCTCCAGAGAGTCAACACTCTCCTTTTCGATCTCTCCAAAAACTGTCCTCTCTCACTTTTTCATTCTCGCAGGAGACCTTCTTCTGGGGGCGGGGGCTTTGTCGAGGCGGGCCCCTCGAAACTCTCCAGCCTCTTAGCAGCCTTGAGATCCCTCTGTTTCGTTTTCACTAAGTCCGTCATTGGACGTTCTAAGACAAAGGGCAAAGTTTCGGGCGCAAACCTAAAAATCGTGTGCAGAGATCGCTTCTCTCGCAGATGAACTCTTTCCCACGAATTCGGCAGGGATCAAAGCATAAGACCCCTTTTTGGGTAACGCCTTACCACTTCATCACTGTCCGAACTTTCCGCTCACAGTACAATAGAATTCGGCGTCTGCTAGTCTTCAAGGCAAAAATAGCGAGGGAAGGTATGCAGTTAAGTGTACTCACAGGAAATGCTAGAATGACACATAGTGCAGCTGGATGTCGAAGCTCAAATTCTTTACAGCACCTCCTCCTCAAACGATTCTTAAGGGTGAAACACTAAGAATCTCTAAGAGTCGGATAAAGAATTGCAAGCTCAAATTACATCAGAGTGGCAAGAAATAAAACATACATGAATAAGATAATACTACCTTCCTTTTTTTTCCGCGCTCTGATAAGAAATCATGAACATATAATGAAATAAAACACAGTGAAATAAAAAATAAAAAATCTTAAAATAATTATATACAAAAGTTTATCAAGAAATCTCCTTAAACTCGACTCAGACAATCAACATGCGGAATGTCTTTGCCTGCGCGATGAGAAATGGCATAATTATAAGGTTGCAGAGCTAAGGACCACCTTAATAATCTGGGATTATTTCCAGAATTTCTTTTTAGAAACACCAAAGGATTGTGATCGGTTTCGATAGAAAAGTTTTGTCCATCAATATAATGCCTTAACTTTTTTATCGCAAAAATAATCCCTGCACACTCTCTTTCAGTGGCGCAGAAACTTTTCTCACTATCAGTAAATTTTCGACTTAAATATATTATGGGGTGCTCTTCCGATCCCTCTCTTTGAGCCAAAACCACGCCAATACCTAAGTCACTAGCATCAGTTTGTACTATGAATTCTTTCTGAAAATTAGGAGCGTAAAGCACCGGTTCTTCAGTAAGTTTCACTTTCAAAGTCTCAAAGGCTTTTCCCATTTCGTCGCTCCATGCAATCTTTTCTTTTTTATTTTTCCCTTTAAGCGCCCTCGTTAATGGTTCTACAATCACTGCATAATCTTTTATGTACCGGGAATAATATCCAGCCATTCCCAAACATCTACGAATTTCAGTTTTCGATTTCGGAACCGGTAATTCCTTAATTGCCCTTACTTTCGCCTCAGCTGGCCTCCGTCTGCCCTCCCCTACAATATGCCCAAGATATTTTACGGTTTTCTGAGCGAACTTGCATTTCGCCAATTTGATTTTTAGTTTCGCGTCATTAACCCTTTTTAATACTGTTTCTAGATGACGCATATGGTCCTCCCAACTGTCTGAAAAAATCGCCATATCATCTAGATACGGTAAACAGAATTCCTCAAGCCCTCTCAATACTATATCCATAAATTTTGAGAACCTGTAGGATGCATTCAGGAGTCCAAAAGCCATGACCAGAGGGAAATAGGACCCAAAGCTTGTAACAAAAGCCGCTAATTTTTGAGCCCTCGGGGTCATTGGAATTTGCCAGTAGCCCTTCGTTAGATCTAAAACCGTAATATATTTAGCACTCGAGACTTTTTCAACTCTTTCTTCAATATTGGGTAAAGGATAAAATTCTACCTTTGTGATGGCATTTAGTTTGCGGTAATCTATACAGGGTCTCGGGTCCTTTCCTGGTGTTTCCACGAGAATAATCGGAGAGCTATATTCAGATTCGCCTTCTACTATAAGATTTAATTCTAACATTCGCTTTATTTCTTTGCGCAATATTTCCGTTTGTCTGGGTGATGTTCTGTAGGGTCTCGAACGAACGGGTTTTAACTCCGACAATTCTATGTCATGCTCGATTAGATCGGTACGCCCTGGGTCATTCGAAAATACAGTCCCATAATGGTCCAATAAATTTTCCAATTGTCTCAATTGCTCGGAAGTGCATCTAGTTGTTAAATCACTCTCTCTTACGACTTCATCGAACTTATAAACTTCGGAATCGGCACAGGGAAAAACTATATCTAAATCTTGTTTATCCTCAACCTCGTTTATCACTCGCGTTAAGATGTTTACTAACTCCACCCGTTTTTTATAAGGCTTTAATAAATTCACATGATAAATCTGGGATTTTTGTCGCCTCCCAGGAACATTTACAATATAATTTGTTTCCGAGATTTTCGATTCAATTTTTCCCGGTCCTATCCAACTTACTGACATTTTGTTTGGTTTACTGGTCGCCAAAACCAAAACCTCATCTCCCACGTTAAATTTTCTTTCTACCGCCTTTTTGTCAAACCAAAATTTCCTTTTTTCTCGTTCAGTAGTCATGTTCTCAACGGCTAAATCCTGACACCTTTTTAATCTGTTCGTGAGGTTAAACACATATTCCGTCACTAGTTCATTTTCCTCCGCCTCTCCCATCCATTTTTCAAACAATAATGTTTCCGGGGTCCTCAAATTTTTTCCGTGCACTAGTTCAGCGGGGCTGAACCCAGTCGAATTATGCGGTACCGTCCGTAATGCTAACAATGCATAAGGCAAGTTTGCTTCCCAATTCGACCCGTTTTCTACACAAAGCACTTTTAAAAGCCTCTTAACCGTCCTGTGCCATCGTTCAACACTGTTACTTTCAGGTCGACACACACTTGAGTTTCCTATCTTAACTCCGAACTTTTTAAGAAAGGCGGTCGTTAAATCGCTACCAAACCTCCGGCCCAAGTCCGTTTGGATTTTCCTTGGAAATCCTAATCTACTGAATATCATCATTAGGGCTTCGATAATGGTCTCAGACCTCATATCTGACACTGGTATAGCCTCAGGGTACTTTGATGCTAAACATACCGCAGTGACCATGTATTTGTTTCCTTTGTTTGACTTCGGTAAGGGCCCGACGAGATCACAGCTTAGTTTCGAAAATATTTCACCCACTATTGGTACTAGCTTAAGTGGCGCTTTCTTCTTTTCCCCTGCTTTTCCGATTCTTTGACACGGGTCACAAGATTTGACAAAATCCTCAATTTCTTTTATTACATTAGGCCAAAAGAAATACCGCAATACTTTATCTTTGGTTTTCATTTCCCCTAGGTGAGACGAAATTCCTTCATGACACGCGCCTAATATGTCAACACGAAATCTCAAAGGAACAACCACCTGGGTCCTCTCGTTCCCGCGATTATCCTTCGTGTTTCTTATTATCAGAGAATTTCTTATTTCAAAGTGAGACTTTTTAACTTTAGCCTTATCTCTAATCTCTTTGAGTGATGGATCGCTGTCTTGTTCCATTTTAAAATCCTCTCTCCCTATCTTAGCCAGATTCGTAAATCCGTCTTCGATCAATAATGGCAGCAAACCTCTGTCTAAACTATCCAACTCGATGGGGTTGTCTATCTCCTCACCCTTTTCTTTAGAATTCAACGTTTCCGTTTCACCGTATTCGCGAAAGTTTGCTTCTGCTTCTTCTTTCTCTTTCACCGAATTCAAAGTTTCCGCTTCATCGCGTCGGTGAACATTCTCCCCTTCCTTATCGGAAAGCATAATCCGCTTATCTTCCAACTTTGGAGTATGGTCAATTTTTTTCTTTTGAGCGCGCGTCAGAACTGCATTTACTAACTCCGGTTTCATGTTCGCCTGCTCTAATAACTTTTGAGATTGATTACCCAACAAATAATAATTCATATCTGAACCTCTATTATTTACTCCCGCTTTCGTTTCAATAACCCCCACGCCTTCAATTTCTAAAGTGACCTCTGCTATGGGTAGACAGTACAATTTACTGTCCAGTGGAGTCTTAATCCAAACGTGATCTCCATTCAATTTATCTTGACTGACTAAATCGTATGCAACCAGATCAATATCACTCCCTGAATCCCTCAAGGCAGTTGCCCGAATTCCATTCACTAATACTTTACTCAAATAAGGGGAGAAGGCTTCTCCAAGTGTTGGCTTACTATTTAAGTGACTGACCCGCGCAGCCTCTTTCTTTTTAATTTCCGGACAATTTAATTTGTAGTGACCACTTTGCAAACACGCGTAACACTTGACTTCTCGCCTTTTTTCTAACGCCTTTTCCCTTTCTTTATTATCATTTCGATCTCTCCAGTTAAAGTTAGTCTCCGGATTTCTGTTTCCGTTTCGCCCATTTTCAAAAGTTCTGGGTCTTTCAAATTTCTTCTCTGTCGGTGGCTTAGGATTCCACGTTTTTTTAGAAGGGCGTTTGATCGCTTCGTACGCATCTAAAAGCCTTACTAATTCTTCGGGATCTTTAATCTCCGCCCAGTTATCTATAAAATGTTCGCGCATTTCTGGAGACGCTCTCCGTTTGATTTGGTCCGTGACAAGCAAATTTTTCAAACCCTCAAAATCCGAAACTTGTAAGCATGACAGCCATCCTTCTAAAAAACTATTAAGTTCAAAGATCAGGTCCTTCCAAACTGAATTAGGATTTCGGGGATGCTGACTAAATTTTTGTCTGTACGTCTCTGCATTCAAACGATATCGTTCTAACAATTTTTCTTTCACATATTGAAAATCATCAATTTTGTCTTCGGGTTCTCTCAAAATTAACTAGGCCATTCCCACAGGTAATAATGATAGTAAATTCGTCACCAACTCATCCGAATTTAGATTACATTTTTTTGCCTGTCTCTCGAATAAATTCAAAAACAACGAAATATCCGAATTCTTTTCATCAAAGCGATGCATAATTGTTTTTAGGGGTAAATGATTCGTTCTAACTGAGATGCTACTGGATGCGGTACTCCGGTCATCTGACTCTCGTGTCGCTTTTAACCTAGCTAACTCATGTTCGCGTTCTTTTTCTTTTTCTGCTTTCTCCCACAATCTATCTTTCTCTTTATTCTCTGCCAATAATCTATTTCCCCTATCTTTTTCTATAAGTTTAATTTGTGCTAAAGCTAGCTCTTTCTCAAATCCCTCTGACGACTCTATTTTTTTTATAATTTTCGGTACAGTATCATTTTCCTCTAAAATGACCTCAAATTCGTAAGCTAACGTTTGCAAATCAGCTTTCCTAAAATATTTAAGCTCCGACATTTTTAAAGTATAAAATTAGAAATTATCTTTCCCACAAACATAAAACAATACAATAAGATTAAATCAAATCCTACCAAGTGCGTCAAAATATTACCAAAATATACGCTCATAAAAAGGTACGCTTAGTAATAATATAGGAAATATGCAACATATAAAGATAAGCAACTCTATCCTATCGTACACATTCACCTTGGTATTTGGTTATAAAATACATATGGGATAAATTTTACACAAAACAACAATTTCAATTTCAAAAAGCACAGTAAAAATATTTTAAATTGCAAAAGTCTTATTCAATTCCTTTCTCTTTTAATCAATGGTGGTCTTAATCTCTGCATCCACTCTTAAAAGATTTAGAATAATTCACAAAAAACATATAAAATCAACTCTGTTATCTTAAAATATGAAATGCGTTCGATACTTTTTTTTTTTTTTCAATGAACTCTCATTTATAGATTCAGCTAAAATTTTGTAACACTGCACAACTCTCAGTTTGCATTAAATTAATTCAACAATAATTTAATTTTAACTACAAAATTTGTCTATTAAATAAGTTACAGTAATCTCGGAAGTATCTCATAATGCTTTTTTTTTTCTACCGGAAAAATTTCTCAAAAATTTACTCTCACAAAAATAAACATACAACTTTTTTTTTTAAGCCTACAACACCTATACAAACACTAATAACAATTAAAGCCACTCTGAGTATAAAAAGAGCTTACCTCCATTACTAAGAGACTTTCAGGGCGTCAGAAGCACAGACTTCAAAGATTCTCAGGAGCACAGACGGGGTTCTCTGTCACACTTTTCGGATGGGGGAACACTCTCCAGAATTCTTGGTAGATTTCTCTTTCTGATGGGGGAACACTCTCCAGAATTCTTGGTAGATTACTCTTTCTGATGCTGTGTTGATCCACAGGGGTGTCTAAGGAGACTCAGGTCACAAGTCACAAGGAGACTCTCTCTTGGAGCACTTTGATGATTTAAATTTCAGAGTCCACTCTTTGTCTTTGAAGATTGTCATTAATTTTTGCTAATTAATCCATCACCGCAAGCCACCAGTTGTAGTGACTCCTCTATACCGACCCGATAAAAGATGGTGAGTGGTAGCGAGATCGGATCGTTGGCACAGAGAATTTCTCGCATAAATTAGAAAATAGAATTTTATTGTATAACAATGTTAATTCTAATGAAAAATATATACAAGATGTCAATACAGCATTTAATTATTTTTCGTGAGTCAATCGCTTATAAGTTAATGACCTCTTGACTCCAAGTATAACTGAAACAAACAAAAGTCTCTAAACATTACAGACAGTCGAGACTACAAA
The DNA here is from genome assembly GCA_963931845.1 of Maratus michaelseni. NCBI lineage: Eukaryota > Metazoa > Arthropoda > Arachnida > Araneae > Salticidae > Maratus > Maratus michaelseni. The sequence continues at coordinate 258,396,908 of OZ007589.1, read as the reverse complement.
ACAAAGTTCATTCGGACCAAGGCTCGTCCGTTCCTTCTCTTCGGAAGATCTACTAATACTCGTTAATTCTGAGTCTAAGAACTCTCACTCTCGCACTTGGTGTGCTTTTTCACTTAGCTGGGATTTTCACCGGATACCTGCTGTATCAATTCTAGAGGTCGGACCTCACTAGCGCTTACACCACGCTGAGTTAGAAACTGACGTTTCCTTTTCCCTTCTCCAGAGAGTCAACACTCTCCTTTTCGATCTCTCCAAAAACTGTCCTCTCTCACTTTTTCATTCTCGCAGGAGACCTTCTTCTGGGGGCGGGGGCTTTGTCGAGGCGGGCCCCTCGAAACTCTCCAGCCTCTTAGCAGCCTTGAGATCCCTCTGTTTCGTTTTCACTAAGTCCGTCATTGGACGTTCTAAGACAAAGGGCAAAGTTTCGGGCGCAAACCTAAAAATCGTGTGCAGAGATCGCTTCTCTCGCAGATGAACTCTTTCCCACGAACTCGGCAGGGATCAAAGCATAAGACCCCTTTTTGGGTAACGCCTTACCACTTCATCACTGTCCGAACTTTCCGCTCACAGTACAATAGAATTCGGCGTCTGCTAGTCTTCAAGGCAAAAATAGCGAGGGAAGGTATGCAGTTAAGTGTACTCACAGGAAATGCTAGAATGACACATAGTGCAGCTGGATGTCGAAGCTCAAATTCTTTACACATAGAATGAATGCCCTTATGAATAAATAAACCATAGAAATTTTTACAAAATCAACCACGAATTAATCAGTACTTTTCCGTATTTTCTTTTTGTTTCAATTCAAATTCAAATAATATAATATTATTTTTTATATTCCTATGTATATAGCAAAATGGGAATAATAGTTATAATTTCTGAATTTTTTTTTCTCTTTCAAGTTTTTGTTTATACTTGAAAGTAATTTGAATTGAAGTTTCATCAATTAAACGTTTGATTATTTACGTGCCTTTTAAATTAAATTCATTCATTTTAGAAAATAAAAATTTTCCTTTTCCAGTACTCTTAATAAATTTCATTAATTTATAACGTTAGAACAAAGCGCAATGTGTGCATTATAAGAATGAATATCTTCAAATAATAATAGAATTATATTCTTATTTTCCTCTCAATTCATTTTAAATAACTTCGCTTTTCTTTTCTCAAAGAAGAGAAAAGAGTTTCATCGGAGAAAAATCATTTATTAAGATTTCGCGAAATATCTTATTCAAATGAAACATTTTTTAAAATTCTTAAATTGAATTTGAAATTAATAAATAATAGTACATGTTAAATATTGAATATGTGCATAAAGTAATTTAAACCTATTTATACCGATATTTTTCTAAGCATATTCATGAATGCATTCATTCATTTTTTTACGCGTTTTCAGCGTTTTTTCATTTTCTTTTTGTTTTTATATTGTAATTATTAAACTTGTAAATCTTTTTTTTAATATTAAGCAGAGCATTCTACGTTATAAGTTATTCGAATTTTCAATGATAGAAAACAGGAAATATTTCAATGATGATAAGGAATTTGGGTACTTTTCCATTATACCAACACCATGTCATAATGTATGGTAATAGGCCATTAAATTTAACCCTGCTTGGATAACGAATTTGCATTGCAAACCATGACAAACATTGTGGTTCACTATTTATTGAACTGGAACCTTTTTTATATAATTATTATTTAATTAAAACCATACAAAACATCTTAATTTGCTATTTGTTTAATCGAAAATATTTTGTATTCATTTATAACTTACCTTTTTCGTTATGTTATAACTTACATTAGTTTAAAATCTTATCTCTTCCAGTTTATCTGGCGACGTCTTTATTCAAAAAATGAAATGTTTACTGCAATACTAAGAGACATTTACATTTTCCTGCCTGCAATTTAAATTGAGTTTTATTTTAATACTAGCGGCCCTCCCTCGCTTTGCTTCGGGTTAACCTTGAAAACCTTCATCTCTTTGTGTTTTCTGTAGACCTTTTTAATGTGTACAATAATTAGTACATTATTTTGATAAATCTTGTAGGGTTCAGCCTGCGTTTGCAATGTATAAGCGGAAAAAATGAAATTATTTACGACATCACATTAAAAACCTCAAAAATAACAGTATTTCTCCACTATTTAATGGATGTTATTATACATATAAACCTTCCTCTTGAATCACTCTATCTATTAAAAAAAACCGCATCAAAATCCGTTGCGTAGTTTTAAAGATTTAAGCGTACATAGGGATATAGGGACAGAAAAAGCGACTTAAACCTAAAAAATAACAGTATTTCTCCGCTATTTAATGGATGTTATTATACATATAAACCTTCCTCTTGAATCACTCTATCTATTAAAAAAACCGCATCAAAATCCGTTGCGTAGTTTTAAAGATTTAAGCGTACATAGGGATATAGGGACAGAAAAAGCGACTTAAACCTCAAAATTAACAGTATTTCTCCACTATTTAATGGATGTTATTATACATATAAACCTTCTTCTTGAATCACTCTATCTATTAAAAAAAACCGCATCAAAATCCGTTGCGTAGTTTTAAAGATTTAAGCGTACATAAGGATATAGGGACAGAAAAAGCGACTTAAACCTCAAAAATAACAGTATTTCTCGACTATTTAATGGATGTTATTATACATATAAACCTTCGAATCACTCTATCTATTAAAAAAACCGCATCAAAATCCGTTGCGTAGTTTTAAAGATTTAAGCGTACATAGGGATATAGGGACAGAAAAAGAGACTTAAACCTCAAAAATAACAGTATTTCTCGACTATTTAATGGATGTTATTATACATATAAACCTTCCTCTTGAATCACTCTATCTATTAAAAAAAACCGCATCAAAATCCGTTGCGTAGTTTTAAAGATTTAAGCGTAGGGATATAGGGACAGAAAAAGCGACTTAAACCTCAAAAATAACAGTATTTCTCCACTATTTAATGCATGTTATTATACATATAAACCTTCCTCTTGAATCACTCTATCTATTAAAAAAAACCGCATCAAAATCCGTTGCGCAGTTTTAAAGATTTAAGCGTACATAGGGATATAGGGACAGAAAAAGCGACTAAACCTCAAAAATAACAGTATTTCTCCACTATTTAATGGATGTTATTATACATATAAACCTTCCTCTTGAATCACTCTATCTATTAAAAAAAAACCGCATCAAAATCCGTTGCGTAGTTTTAAAGATTTAAGCGTACATAGGGATATAGGGACAGAAAAAGCGACTTTGTTTTATACTATGTTAAGATTTTATTGTATGATATTTATTTGATCTTTTATTTTAAGTATATATTTATATTGATTTAATAAAATATTTTGCTGAAGCTTGTAATTTTAATATGTTATATTTCTTAAAATGAACACTTTCACACCAACACTTTTTTCCCAATGTATCATTTGGCGCCAACTATTACGCTTGGCGATAGTGGTGTTGGTATAACGGAAAAGTATCGATTTTTTTTTTTTTTTTTTTACATACCTCCGTTTTGCTTGCAGTTTAAATCACTTAATTTTGACTTTAGTTTTATAATTTTGTTATGATATTTATATTTTGTTACTCATATTATAATTTCTATCACTACTCGTTATACATTTATTACTTACCCATCATACGTAGTATAGGGTAAGTCTTGCAATCGTTTTAAAAATCGGAAAATTTTTTTGACGGATTTACACGTTTCAGACACTGAAGATTCCAAAAAACACATTTTTAGAAAAAAAAATTGCAGTCCGTCTGTCTATGAGTGTGTCTCTGGGACTGTAAACGCTCTATCTCCGGAACAAATTGAGATAGAGACTTGAAATTTGGTATGTACTTAGTATGTAATAATGGGAAGAAGCCATTTGTATTTCAATAACCTCGATTATCCGGAACTATTTTTTTCGTACTCTCGTATTATTCGTTCTGGTAAAAGGTATATAAAATTTTTCGAAATTGTTTATTTTAAGGAGTTAATAGAAAAGACAATAATAAAACATAAATTTTTGCATAAAGAAGGAAGTCGATCCAATAATTAGTTGACGAGATAATTGCAATCCTATTTTCCAAACTCTTCGATTTTTCGTGACCCTGTATTTCATTCAAATTCTAATTCAAAGATATATTTTAATTGGAAATGAGATGCTTAATCCGACGCAGTAAACTGTTAGTTAATAGGATTATCATTTTTGGAGTTATAAGGATGTTTCTTTTACGTAATTCAGTAATAGAGCATTTAAAATTTATGACGTCATCAAGCCACGATTTTATTCGAATTGCAATGCATTTTATAAATAGTTTACACATGTTTTATATTCATATTTTATATTGTGCATATCATTGATGGGTAAGTATTACGGTGGCCCCCAACGACTTGTTTTTTTGGTAATAGTTTTATAAAAATTTAACTACATTCTGAGGTTTTACAGCATTTTTATGTGTTCTCTAACTACACTGCTCAAAACAATTAAAGGATATTGCAGTTTTAGGTGGATTTTGTATCTGGGAAACTTTTTAGCTGATTGATACATGGTCGACAGACATAGTAGGTTATATGAGAATAAATTACACATGTTTGGCAGAAAAAAATGCATTTTATTGCGCATTTGTGTACAAAAGGAAAAAAACACAATTTGTGCATATGAGAAAAAAAGAATAAGAAAAGGTGTTTTCTTCAAAGAAAATCGTTTTCAGTAGAGGGTATGGTTTCCACGGGCGGCCAGCAACGTTGAACACCTTTGAGGCATAGACTCAATGAGGCTATTAATGACGAGTTGGGGTATTCTGCCCCACTCTTCCAGAAGAGCTCTTTCCAGTTCTTGGAGAGTTTGTGGGGGTTGTTGGCGGCCAGAAACTCGTCTTCCTAGAGCGTCCCAAACGTGCTCGATTGGATTCATGTCTGGAGAACACGCTGGCCATTCCATTCGAACGATTCCTTCCTCGAAAAGGAAATCCTCCACCAGGTTTGCACGATGTGGCCTGCAGTTATCGTCCATTAAAATGAAGTTATCTCCGATTGCTGCAGCGTAAGGGACTACAATAGGTCTGAGGATCTCATCCCTATATCGACGACCAGTGAGAGCTCCATCTCGAATGATGTAGAGGTCAGTGCGCCCGTCAATGGAGATGCCACCATACACCAACACTCCTCCACCGCCAAATCTGACACTTTCGTGCACGAACGCAGGATTATTCCTACTGCCACGATCCCTCCAGATGAAAATACGCCTATTATCCGGATGCACAGAAAAACGGGACTCGTCAGAAAACAGAATATTGCTCCATTCATTTCTCCTCCAGTTGACATGCTCGGTTGCCCACTCCCTGCGGTCGCGACGATGCCTTGATGTTAATCTAACACATACCATCGGTCGGCGAGCATACAGACCTACAGCATGGAGCCGGTTTCGGACAGTCTGAGTTGAAATCGTGGTGCCTGTAGCCGAGCAAAGGTGTTGTTGGAGAAGAGTAGCGTTCATGTTTCGGTGTCTCCGAGCTGTTTACGCTAAATACCGATCTTCATTGGGCGTTGTTGCCCGTCTACGACCTTGCCCTGGTCTTCGGCCTGCACATCCACTCTCCAAAAAACGGTTCCAGATCCTGGAAATGACACTTTGTGACACTCCAATGGCTTGCGCTACTTCGACTTGAGTTTGGCCCCCTTCTAACCTACCAACAATTCTCCAAGCTTCTGAATCTGTCAAATGACTTCGCTGAGACATCGTACTCATCGAAACAAAGCAATCACTGAATGCCGATCATCCGTGTCTTCATTCTCTTTTATCCAGTTGAAAGTCAAATTTCATTCGCTGCCGCTGAAGCGACGTTTTGGACGTCGAACTCAAAATTTGAACCAGAAAAATTTGAATTTGTGATTCTCTTCTTCTATTTTCGGCAAAAAAATTTCGTTTATATCTTTATTTTATATAAAACTTCAAATATCCTTTAATTGTTTTGAGCAGTGTATTACAAAGTAGGTAAAAATAAAAATACAAACCCAGCATAATAAAACGAAAAACTCTGAATGTCACTAACCTAAGCTGACGATAAATGACATTCCATAGATTATTCCACATATAAGATATACAGCCGAACATTACTGTTTAAAGCAAGGTTTTCTTTCATATCCAATTTTTTAAAAATGTATTTGGGATTATTTGTAAAGAAATTTATTTATGAAGAAATTCCTTATTAATTATTTTCTGTGATAAATTTATTTATGAAGCAATTCCTTTTGAGTTATTATCTGTAAAGAAATTACATTTATTAAAAAATTGGTAAGCTAAGAGGAATTAATAAACAGAGAATGAATTTGACATTGATTAACAAAATATATGGCATCCATAACAGATCGCTAATACTTTTCCTAGGTAATATGTCTTACTAAAGGTCATTGCAAGTGCATTTTCATCATACTTAAAAAAAAAAATTCTTTAATACTCCGTAAAAGTAATGTGTTATAGATTCTAAAAATACTAACAAAAGAACCACAATGTGTGATATGTTTAGATTTGTGAAAGCATTTGCATATTTAATCAATGGCTATTTAGTACAATTTTGAAAGGGTGTCTGTATTTTGTACCTTTTACGTTCGCTCCTAATTATTGATGCGCTAATTTTTGTAATCCGCTCATGTAAATTTACAGTGAGATTTATGGGAAAAATAGCTTCTATTTTATGAACTTATAAGTGAATCAAGTGAATACAGCCTCATAGATATATGACGGACTAACGGCCACGGAACAAGCCCCACTCCATTAGTGCGACAAGTTTCTCAAACAACAAATCAACAAGTTGCACAAAATTTAAAAGCAGTGATAACAGCCATTAGGATTCAGTGGACTGATCGCAATAAGCGTATTCACGAAGGAAAAAAAATAAAATCAAAACCCCCAATGCTTGGGTGAGATAAAGTGACAAAGACAACAAAAATGAGTGTGCAACATCCAGAAATGTGACAACCACCAGTAACAAAAGTTACAATGTGACAACCACCAGTAACAAAAGTTACAACGTTACAAAACCCACGATAGTGACATAATAACCAGTGAAACTCTCGAAAGAAGACCAGGTTTCAAAATGTGACAACCAGCTCTAGCACAAGCTAGAGGTAACCATATATCAAGAAAGAGACAAAATCCTACGAATGATAACAGACAGAAACAACCCACAACAGGGGTGAGCCCATAAAAACGGCAAAAAACCCTGTCAGAGACAAATAAAAAAGAAAAGTGAAATCAGCCCCCTAAAAAAGGCGATAAACACTACCGCGACAATCTACCATAAGCGTGACAAGTCAACAGAGACGACAAATATGAAAATCTATGTACGCTAATGGCGCCTGGTGCATGTAAAATCCGTCGTGGGTGAAAAGCCCTCCAAGTTACCTGTGAATTATACCTCTGGGGGTGCCTAATCAGGTGAGGGTCTTGTCACTTGATCAAGGTTCTAAATTACGAGACCTATTAAATCTGTCAATTCAACAAAGTTAAACAGAAACCTTGAACCGGCAAACAAAGATAACTGTAGCAAACCACAAGAGAGCAAGCACAGCAGCGATGTCAACAAATCTATAGTCAGGTGGATCACAACCATGCTGTGATCAGGCGATTTCCGCCCCACACCCAGGTCCGAACCCGTCAAGCTAGGCATTCATGCCGGGCAGGTAGGGGCCTGGTTAGCGGTATATATATATAAAAAAAAGCTGTTTATATCAGCATCCATAAAAAAAACTTCATACCACTATACAACATACGGGTTGAACAGTTGACCTGTTTAGGCTTTCTCGGGCTTCCTAGGTTACGACAATTTTATGCCCTGTTTAAAATTTATTCAGACATAAGAGAGAAGAATAACTGTTGCCTAAACTACATAGTGCGCATAATTATAATGAAAAATAGAAAAATGCTTAGGATAGGATTAAAAATGAGAGTATAAATAAATTTAAAAAATAAATATAGTAAATACATTTAAGAAAATAAGTGAAAAATGTAAAATGATAAAAAGTTCAATTGTTCAAACAGTCGAAATTAAGGAGGAAAAGGCCAAGAATAAAAGCCACTTTTCAATAATAACCATTATTTTTTTGTTAGTAGTAATAATATGAATATAAAAGGGAAAAAATAAGTACAATAATTTTATATGTACATATATTTATTATATAAAATAAAATATATATATATAAGAAGTTTAAATCAAATATATGTTTAAAAAAGTCCTTCTGGCCTGTATCGGGAGGAAAGGTTAGTTTTCATAGTCCATGTTTTCAAAAATTCGACTCATTTTACTCAAACATCCGATATTTAAATGCTTGGAACCCGATTATAGAAAATTCAATCCCGGTTTCCGTTATTACTGAATTTGAATGCGAATTTCAGCATAAGAGTTCCAGCATAACAAAAATCAGATTGTTTCAAAATGTCAGCCAACCTAGAATTTCAAACTGCCATATCTCAGCCATTTTTTAAGATAAAGCCAAAACAAAACATGTTCCGGAAACCTTGTATCTACGATCTAACACTTAACGGAAACTACTTTTTCAATTTATAATTTTTTATACATCTTTTTGATTTAAAAAAAAATTAAAATTTAACTGGCCAAAATTTCGAAACGAAATGGCGTATGAAGGGGAAAAATTTTAGGAAATAATAGCCCAAATTAACTTTTAAGAAAAACAATGACATTCATAAAGGTTTCACCATGTAATTAGAGTATTTGTTAACCTAGAAAATTTTCATTTGGGAGTGTTTCAATAGAAAATAATTTGATTAATTTTCTCCTCTTGTGAGATTTTTATCGATGGTTTTGAAACACATATTTTGATTTTGAAAGGAAGATTTAAGTAATGATAGAATACTATCACTCTTCTTAATTTAAATCACATGTTTATGACGTATATATATATATATATTTCTATAAATTTCATATTTAATTGTACATTCTAGATTTTCATTCAAAATTCTTCAACATTACTTCAAAGATAAATAAGTCATTTTAAAATATGTTATTTTGTGTTTCTGAATAAACAAAATCTCAACTGTACGTACTGTATTTATCTTTAAAGCTTTAATTTCGGCCTTTTAAAATTTCCAGGTCTATTTTGCGCATTTTGTTGTTATTTGTATATGTCATTATTATAATGTAAAACGAAATTTTCTTGTTTCAATCATAATTCTACTGAGTGGTATTAATTTCTTCTCTACTCAGAATATTGTTCCTCCCCGCCCCCGTGACCTAGCCCAATGATTTTCTCGTGCCCGAAACTCGTAGCATACAAAAGTTTGTTAAACTCGTTAGAGCCGTTTTTTAGATATAATTAGCTTGACCCGCAATGATTCAAAGCTGACTAATTGAATTTTCTCGAGCATGGGACTTAGCCCAATTATTTTCTTGTTATCAAAATGGTGGGATACAAAATTTATTCAAAATTGTTTGAGCCGTTTTTTAGATAAAATTAGCTTCGCCCTGACCCGTGGTGACCTAAAATGACCCACTAATCGAATTTCCTGGAACATGTGACCTAGCACAATTAATTTCTCGTGCCCGAAAATGGTAGAATTTAAAATTTAGTCAAAATCGTTAGAGCCGTTTTTAAAATAAAATTTGCATAACAACACACAAGATTTGCTCGTATGATTACGTCAGTATATGATTGATGCATTTAGAAGGTTGATATATATTTTTATATTGCATATATCATTAAAATTCTATTATTTCTAATAATAATAATAATATATTATAATTTTTTATAAATATTAACATAAATTATAAAATAGACTAAAATTATATTTGAAAAATATCTTACCTAAATTGTAAATCCAGATTGAAATCAAAATTTATTATTTAAACTAGCTGACACGCCCAGCGTTGCCCGGGCCCGTGATAAAACGTTAAATAAAACCAAAATGTGTATTATTTTATATATTTTACCCGATTTTGTATGAATTTATATCTTTAATGACAAAATCGCAAAATCGTAAAAAAAAATTACTTTTTTTTTAAGTATGACCATTAACGGCATTGGAGACGTAAGAGTGCGATATTTCAGATTATGCTTTTCGTTTTTAAATAAACCAAACGGTTTAACCATAGAATTTAAAACAGAATTGCGAAATAAACGCATTCTTAAAGTAAATGGTTCTTCTTTCTCGTGCAATGTGATAAATCCGATTCTGGATATGCGCGAGTTCTGAAAGCCGGCTCGCAAAAAAGAGATGAGTTATTGATCAGTTTTTAATTAATATTTTTGTTAATTTTCAAAGTAATACATTTCTGAGACTCAGGTGCACATGGCCAGATCTTGGACTATCCACACCTAAATTTTCAGACTTTTAGGTGGGCTAGATTTTGCTAGCCATCGAAGACAAACAGACAAACAGAGCGAAACTTTATTTTATTAGTATAGATAATCACACTTTCCATTTTTTGATCAAAGTGATAGTCGATAACAATCCTCGCTAACTCCGCAGAAATGAATTTTTCCTTTCTAAAATATTCTAATTTTTAATAAAACAATTTTTAAACCAAATTTTCTTCTTTAATATTTATAATAAAATTGTAAAAGAATTTTAAAAGTGTGTATTTTGAATTACAGGTTATTAAAAATATAAAAAAAATGTCTTTAAATAAAGACACGGAAATCTCTACAGGATATTTTATATAAGAAAGGGAAAATGTCTGTAAAAAGATGACCTAGAAACTAGATGGAATGCATTTAACCGAGAACTAGTGTAAATTTACAGAGAGGCTAGTTTTTTTCTGTGTTTTTACAGACATTTTTAACAGTGTACTCCAAATATTGATAAAAAAAATCTTATGCAGCTATCTGGACCATAGTCTCGAACTATGAATTGGAAATCAAATGCATACCAACGGGTACAAAAGGGCATTTATGAAATAAAATGAGTTCCATATGATATATGTACTAAAAACTAACATGCTAGATGATCAGATATATTGAAGGATTAATCTTTTTATTTTTGCAGAAAAGGATTTAAATTATTAACACTCCTATAAACCATTATAACCAGTATAAACCAACTTATGTATGTCAGAAAAGCAAAAGAATACTAATCTGTTTCCAATAATAACTTTTTTTAGAACAGATTTTTACTGAACTGTAAATAGTGGAAAACAAAAACCAAATATCTAACAAATTTTTTTGTAAACACACCATTTTGTTAAACACACATAGTGTTTTACATCTTCACAAAATGTTTTTCTTATTTCTATTTATTCATCAATTATTTTTGCGAAGAAAGTAAAAAAACCTTTCTAAATACTTTCTCGCAGCAGTTATAATCAAGCATTGATATTGTATCATATCAACCATCGCCATCATTACTTATTTTTAAAAATATTTAAAAATGCAGAATATGGATAATTGTAAAATTGATAACTGAAAAATATGGATAAATGTCGTTTAAATATTAATCCTTACACTAAGCTTCACACTCTAAATTTCCTAAGCTACACACTCTAAATTATTTTAAGCATTCGATAAAAAGACTACTTTAACATAAAGTATTCTCTTTTGATATATTATCATGCCAATACACCGTTATTATAAGTTGTACAAAATACTAGATACCCTGTTTGAGTAAATTTAAATGAAAGATAAATTGAAAAGTTTCTAAGAGTTCATTAAATATAAATTCATTGTGACAACCATTAAACAATATTTTAATATTTTTACTTAATGAGTAGTAATTTCCCAAGTGAGCGAAAATTGTCCGTGACAGGATTCGAACCAAGGATCTCGTGGCTGAAGCTGACAGTGCTCTACCCATCCCGGACGAATCAGGAGGACCTAATTCACTCATTTAACCATATTGATCATAGCACCTGGTCTGTTATCTGAATCAGCTCAACAGAATACATTGCAGGTAATGGAGCTCCAGGAAACGCTGGATACGTGATTACACTAGATTAATTTTAAAATAATTATTCAAATTGGTAAAGAAATCATATGAGTTGTAATTTCCCAACTGTGCCAAAAATGTCAACACCAGGATTCAAACCAGGCATCTCTTGGCGTTTTTGTCCGGTTGGGAAATTACAACTCATATGATTCATTTACAAATTTGAATAATTGTGTTAAAATTAATCCAGATTTTTAATTTAACTGAGATTTCAGTCAACCATTTTATTATAAGAATAAAATGCTTAAAATTATTAAAACGGAAATACATTCAATAATCTTAATAAAATTTTGAATGCCGAATTAATAATGGCAATGAGTTTGAATAACGTTTTCATCGGTATATTATCTGAAATAGTTTCCAAAAATTGAGCAAATAAAAATAAAATGAAATATTTCTGTCAAAATCAATCAGCCGTGTAAGATAATTTTAACCAACGATCTTAATTAAAATTGCTTATAGCCTCAAGACCACGATAAAATTTTAATTCGTTTTCAAGTCTTTTATTAATAGCGATTTTGAATAGTTAAAAGCAGCTTTTTTTTCAACAATGAGTTCATTGACATTTATTTGGAGTTTCCCTTTTCTCTTTCATGGGTCTCTTCGGGGGAAAAAGAAACACGGTTAATATTTAGAATTCCAACTTCCTCAATAGACTCTGCATTTTTATTGATTGCCATAAAATTGTATTCATGTAAAAGAGTAAATCTGGGTGTTTTATCAAAAGAAAATTTTCTTTCCACGCACGATAATATAGTAATTTTAAATAGGAAGAGGAGCAATATATACTTATAAATGTAGACGAAAAAAGCATGGATTCGTTATACAATATTAATTAAAAGATATTTTAAATGCACAATATATATTTTGTAATTACATAATGATAATGATAATAATAATAATAACATCTCGGAAACAAATTTAAATTTTAAAATTCTGAGACCTTATATTAAATCCTCGGATTCACATGGATAACTTGATTTAATCGCCTAACGTTTCATATTCTAGAAAAAGTAACTGTAAAATACAAACAGGCAAACTTTAATATAATAGATAAAGATTAAATAAAATACATGTTTATAAGGTAGCTCATAAATTTTATAAGCACACCTTTTAAAATACTTTAAAATTTCGTCAATAGATGGGGTTTTGCTATATGTCAGCCTTTAGAAATTCTTCAATTAACTTAAAATTTTCAAAATGCAAACCATTCTTTCGCGTTTCAAGAGCTAAACAGAATGAAACGTAAAAGCTGTGTGGATTTTGATCCAGGTTTGTACATCAATTGGAGTATCATTAGTCTTTGATTCTTTTTCTTTTCACAAATTCCTTTTCTCAACCAATATCCTATTATTCAAGGTTATTACAAAATAATCATCGGGTTTCCGAGGGCGTTTATTTCGGAACATAATTGGGTTACAACAATGAGTTATACATGAAAATAAACCGAAAGTATACAAGATTGACGTCCATACTACAGATGTTCAATATGTGCTCCTTGAGTGATACGGCAGACACCAAGGCTACAGTTCAGTTCGCTCCACACATTACTCAGCATGGTTGGCTGTGGAATGGAAAGTTCGCGGCAAGCGCGATTTGTTGATTTCTTGGTACTACGGATGAAACTCTCTCTAACTCGGTTCACTGTTTCTTCAGTAATACCCTGTTCACATCGGACATTTAAGATATCTTAGACCGCCATTTTTGAGGTGGTAGCTCCCCGGAATTGAATACCTGTCCACACCGCCAAACGCATTTAAGAAAACTCACTCAACATCACCATGTCCAGTGCGCATGCGCATATGTTAAAAGCAAACTCAACAGCCAATCGGTCTTCAGAGCCAATCAGAGTGAGTGGTACTGACTGTATCTAGCAATGGAAAGTTCGAACTCACTAAGTGAGTTTCTGGAACTCACTCAGTGAGTTCAGCGGTCTAAGATATCTTAACTATCCGATCTGAACGTAGTATTACGCTTGGTCGGCCGGAACTTTTGCCTTTACATAAACAACCGGTTTCTTTGAACTGTCGATACCAGCGCAGAATGCTTTGTTGGGTTGGTGGTTTGCATTTGTATGTCTTCCGGAATGCTCTCTGAACGGTTATAAGTGATTCACACTTTGAAAATTCTAGTACACACGGTTTCTGCTGTCCATTCGCCATTTTGAATATGACGTTCGCGCAGCAACCATGACAACCACACGCGCATGACACATACGCAGCGCAAAACTGTAGTTAACGCCCTCTCGTTTGAGTTGTCATGGAAACGTATACGTTTCCTAGTTCGCACGTAGTAACGTATCAAAACACGATGATTCATTTGTAATAACCCTGTAATTATAAGAATAACTTTATCCAAAAAATAATCTGTAAAAAAATTTAAATGCTTTTCATTTACATTAATCTATCTGTCGTAATAACCACTGTATGTTCTTCACATAATAATTGTATTTCTTAAAATTATGACTACATTATACAATTGTTGCGCGTCCTTCTTTTATTAAAAAGTAATGCAAATAATTATTTTTTCATGTATAAATATTTTATCTTAAATCATTTTCCAACTCTATTTAAATACGTTATCAAGAGAAAACAGTTAAAATATTCTTGATTATATTACATTTCATTAACATAAATAAATATTTGTGTATCATTATAATTCAAAATTTATCACGTTGTCTAAACCATTTACGTTATAAAAAAGATAATCTTTTGCTATTACCATAAAGAATATTTTAATGAATCGGTGACGCTATTTGTAATGTAATTTAAAATTCCTTTTGTGAAGTAAATTTATTTCAAATGACTTTTTTTATTTCTCAAACACATACTCTGATGCTGATGCTGTTTAAGAATTAATGTAATATTCTATATTCTAAGAAATATGAAGTTTAATATCATGAAGAAAGTTACATTTTTCTTTTAGAAAATAAAAACTAGATTTTTAATTAATTTTTCTTATTTCTTTATAGATTTTTCAAATCACTTATGGTTATTTTAGATAAAATTTTAAATTTTTTGCTTCTTTCATTAGTATATTACGTACATTATTTTCATTGTTGAAAATTATTTCATAAAAACATTACATAATAATTACGTATGCCTTGTGTGTTTGTGTATCTATCGAATAGTTCAAAAACAGAATTTGGAATAATTTACAATTCATACTTTATTAGAAAAAAAAATTACACACACACACACATACTTTAAACTTCATAACACAAGTAGTTTTCGATTCACGCTTAAAAAACTATCCGTATTACAGTCTGTTTTGCAACGATTACAGACAAATTTGAGAGTTCAAAACTTTAGCTCTACATAATTTCTGAAGTAATTGTTCGAATGGCTTTCTGTTTGGTATTCTAAGGAAATTTTTTCCGAAGAATTTAAATACATAGTCAAAATTAGATTTTATTATAAAAAAAATTCAAATTTAGTATAATTTCAATATATTTTTGGATAAATTTGCTATAGATTATTTTAAAAATCATACAATATCAGTAAATACAGCTACAGTTTTCAAACAAATTTCATATAAAAGTACATATATTTCCTGTTCGATCAGGTAAAAATTGAAAAAATGCGATATTTAGTAGTGTTTAGGTTCCTTCTTTGCAGAACATTTTCATTTACTTTTTTAAAATTGTCTTTTATTAAAGAGATAAATAAATCACAAGCTGCAAACATTTTGTGATAAGTATTAAGTTAAACGTGAAAGTTTTAGAACTTTTAAACTAACGTATGTTTTTTTTAAACCAGTAATGGTATTCATATTTACTTTAAGGGATATTGCAGCCATGATAGAAACGTTTCGAAGTATACGCAATTATGGAAGATTAATATCAAATCTCATAAATAATAATAATAAAAAAATAAAAAACGTATATAGTTGAAATGGTTAACAAATATGTATCATGCTTGAAAATTATTGCAAAAATCATACAATATCAGTAAATACAGCTACAGTTTTCAAACAAATTTCATAGAAAAGTACATATATTTCCTATACGATCAGGTAAAAATTTAAATAATGCGATATTTAGAAGTGTGTGTATGAGCGTTTAAAGCGAAAGTGATATCTCAGGTCGCTGCTATCAGTGCAGGACATCCACATAAACATACTACTTTTTAGGATACATTTCTAATATTAAATGTACAACACAATTTTTATGAGAAATATAAGGTCCGAAATTTGTCGCTAATAAAACTAAAATTACTCTTCAGGAAAGAGAAATATTACTCATATTCATTGATAATTTTGATAAATTATTTGTGTTTAGATTCCTACTTTTCCGAACATTTCATTGATATTTTTAAATTATATTTTATGAAAGAGATAAAGAAATCACAAACTGCAAATATTTTGTGAGTAAGTATTAGGTTATGTGAAAGTATTATAACTTTTAAACTAACGCATCGTGTAAAAATTATATTTAATTAAATTCTATGCTGACAAGTGGTCCACCCAACATGATCCGCATACATTTTGATGATTTTAAAGTATGTTTTAGGGGTCATAACCTTAAGTAATCCTAAAGTATGTTTTAGGGGTGTATTCAGGTTAAATGTTTCCTTGAAATGGGAATTAGTTTTTGAGAAATTTGGTGTTAAAGTTCAGCATGCGCTTCAAATATCCATTAATTTGACGTGTTGAACAAGGTCTCCGTGACGCAGAGTAGCTATCGTTCGCGCTTCCAGTTCCGGAGGTGAGGGTTCTGTCCTATTACGTGCCTTTAATTCATTTTATATATTTGACGCGTTACAAATTTTATGCAGAATTATGAATTCTGCATCTTTGAACTTTTTGATATTTTCCTAATAAATTTCATTTACATTTTCGAATTTTTCGTGAAATTTTCAATTTATTTTTAATTTATGATTATTTTTTTTGCGCAATTTTGAAATTAATATTTCTGTTGACGAAACTCTTAAACTAATTTATGCCTAGATTTTGTTAAAAATGTATTATTATTTACATTTTATATTTTAATAACCGTTCTGAAATAATACTTTTTTTTTAACTTTATGGAAATTTAAATGAAAATTTATCATTTTTTTTATAACTTATTCAAAATAATTTTTATCTCAAATCTTTTAAACGTATGTATGATTAGGTAATTCCAATAGCACATCTTAAAAGGAGTAATAAAATATTAAAGCAGTAACGCTTATATGCAAGTTTCAACCAGTTATATAAATTTTTAATGTCATCTAAATACTTTTAACGTAAAGTTCAAACTCAGCATTATTTTTTATTTGCAAAAATAAAAAAATAACATTTTTTTTTCATTCTAAAAAGTAAAAACACTGTCGATGTCATACAGAAAAAATCAACTAGAAAGGAAATATCGTCTGTAAATTACAATACATATTTAAAAAAAAATAGACTGCAATGACTTTTACGGTAATGTCAGAATAAATAAAATTTTCACTTTATTCATTTCGTTTAGCTTCTTTTGCAGACAATTATCACGTTTGAAGCAATTTGTTTTTCAACTCTTAATGCATTTTTAATATATTGATCACACTTTAAGTATTTAAATAATATACAGTATGATAATTTATCCATTATTCCAATATTGTTAAAACAATTTATGTAAAGAAAATTTTTAATGGAGATTTTTAATGCGATATTTTGTTTGAAAATTTTTAAGATATGTATCACACTATTAATTCCATATTTAATAAACTAAAAATGTCGATGTCAGTGATGATAAATATTTTTATATTTCACCAGTTAACGTATTGCAGTGTGTTTAGAACCAATCAAGTATTAAAAGGATATTTTATTTTTTTATTTTTTTAAGTAAAAAAATATGCATTATTCCATTAATATGATAAACAAATAAATAAACAAATAAAGATAAATGTAAACGATAATAGTTTTAAAAATATATAAATTTTCATGAAAAAATCGAAAATGTAAATGTAATTTATTAGGAAAATATCAAAAAGTCCAAAGATGTAGAATTCATAGTTTTGCGTAAAACTGTTAACGCGTCAAAAATATAAAATTATTTAAAAAAGAAAAAAGTCAGAGTATAGGACAGAACCCTGGCCTCCGGGACTGGGAGCCCAAACGTTAGCTCTGCGCCACGAAGACCTTGTTCAGAACGTCAAACTAATGGGTATTTGAAACGCATGCTGAACTTTAACCCCATTTTTTTCAAAAGCTAATGCCCAATTAAAGGAAACTTTCATTTGAATAGTTAGGTTGGATGGTTGATTTATGACGGCCGATTATCTACTCGAGGGATATAGGCCCTAGGGGGGAGTGCCCTTCGTGGGGATCTTTCTAAGGGATCTAACCCGCATTTATGGCAAGGTTTGAAGAAAACCACGGAAAACAGTTAGGGGTGTGACCCCAACAACATCATTAAAATCATCAAAATGTGTGCGCATCATGTCATGGATGTCTCCTTGTGAGTAGGAACAATAACAAAGAAGAAAAATCATGCATCAAGCAAAGAATCTTAAGCAGTTTCCAACGCATTCAGAATACTGCAACGGAACTTCACCGTTAAATAAGATGAAATATGGTGCGTAAGTAAACAATTTGGAAAATGCATAACTCAATTGAAAAAAACCCAATTTAAGCATTTAACGTCTACAGTCAGAAAGGTATACTTGTAATTTTGGATTCACGTTTTTGAAGCTTCTAGATTTTATTTCTGTTGAAAAATGTATATGTTATTTCTTTTTTCAAATAATTATTTAAAAAAATATATAATTTTTTTCGAAATACATTTTTGTAAAAGTTATAAATTGTAAACAATGCATTTTTTAACATACATTGATTTCTAGAAATTTCTAATATGCGAATCCAACAATACAGCTCCTTCCGACAAGTAGTTTTTCAGTTATGCTTAAAAAACTATCCGTATTACAATATATTTTGCAACAATTGCAAATTAATTTCCAAACTTTAGACCTCCCAATCTTTTAGACCTTTCCTTAGTAGTTCCAAATTTTAAACCTTCATACGTCCAAAACTACTTTGCCGAATGACTTATCGTTTGGTATCCTAAGGTAACATTTACCAAAAAAGCTAAAAATGATGTCAAAATTAGGTGTTTGTGTTGAAACTTCCAGAGTTTGGTACAATTTTAGAATGCAGAAGACCGCCTATTTTTTTTCCTTTTAACATACATCTAATGAAGACATAATTTCCAATCAAATGGATATTTTCGTTGTTTTCTGGGACATTTTAATGATTAAAGTGTATGAGCTCCTTTTTTTTCTATTGGCAGACTGTACATTGTAAAATGTTTATCTGGAAATAAATGCTGGGTGATTCCTTAAATCTGTTTCTCTTCAAAGAGCTTGTAAACTGAGTTATCTGAAGCAATTCACGTATTTGGTATCCGCTGAAAGACGAGAAATGTGGCAACGTCCCCTGACGGCAAACCGTGGTGTTGGCTTTCTTATTTCGATAACGTTATGAGATACGAGATTTCGATAACGTTATGAGATACGAGATTATTATATAATAATTAATATGATACATATTAATTTATAGAGCGTCCTAGAGTTATTATGAAATGAAAGGTGACATATATAATTAACTTTATAAAAAGCTCTGAAATATAAATGTTTTAAATCTTATATGCTGATATATGTTAAAGTAATGTAAATATATAATATGCTAATGCAAGTTAATGACGGTTAGTTTTTCAATACTGTATTTTAAAATCTGTAAAATTGTATGAAAATCAAACACATTTTGTTTTGAGCAGGCAATTTAATTCCTTTTTTTCCTCTTCTTTCAACAATTAACATTTCTATCTCTGTTCTTCAGCTGGAATGCAAAACATTCAGTTTCTAATTAGTTTTTTCTTTATCGTAATTGTAGGTAGCTTAAGACAATGGGTATTTTCTTATGTGTCTTCTAAATTCAGAATAATTGTGCAGCTGGAATTTATTTATTTATTTAATATCTTTTTGCGGATTGCATTTGCTTTTATTGTTGAACTTATTGCTAAATTGTTCTGTAGTTTTAAATCTTATAATTAAACTATTTAACTACAGTTGTAGTTAATTAAAATTCTTTCCATTTGAGCTATGCTTATTCAGATAAAAGTGAATGAATGAGCTTGAGCTGTGTGAAATGTAACTGAATATGAGTACATACTACTAATACAAATATTAGTTACAAATAGTTATGGTAATATTTTCCTTTTTGTTAAAGGACTATTAGTTAAAAGTGAATTCAAGCGAGGATTTCGCATTGCAAACTTTGAGATTATTTACTGATACTTTTTAAAAATTGCTTTCAATTAACTGTAATTTTTAATACAACAATAGATCTTAACAAAATGTGAGTGTACTATGTCAGAAATCTATTCAAAAACTTTTCGAATGATATCTCATTCATTTCAGTGCGTTTGGAATGTGCATACATAAAAAGGATGTTGACATAAGAAATAATGTAAGGTAAAGCCAGGAGAGATGGGGCGGTCGGAGAGATTGCGCACATAGAGGTTCGAGTTGAAGGAGTAGAGTGAGCACGCAGCGACTCTAGGTAGTAGTACAACAACAGTAGTGGAGTGTCTACTTGAAAGTGCACGTTGATTGTTTTGAGCGCCTAAGATAAAGCATTGATATTTTGTTTTGTTTTCCCAAAGTAAGTGCTTGAATTTTCATAGCTATTCATCAGAATTTCTATACAATGTCAGTAGTACAAAATATTTTAAACTTAAACGATTTATCATAAGCTACTAATCTAGACTAACAATGTGAACATCAAAGATTCGTTTTAGTAGCGGCCCTGTTTAAATAAAAAGCCGCGCAATCTCTCCTACCGAAATTGGAGTGTTTGCGCATCTGCTACTTAGGAGAGATAGCGCATATTTCCCATTAGTTTCACTGCTAGGAGAGATTACGTAGCTTATTGGTAAATTTGCATAAAAAATGAAAAATGAAAATGGACTAATTTTAAGTTGAACGTGTTATCAAGTAACTTAATGTTATTTTATAATCTTATATGGACTTGCTTTTTCTGATTCATTAATTGTTTTTCTTTAATTAATTTTTTTTAATCGTTTTTAAAATTATTTTCTTTTTCTGATTCTTTAATCATTAGGTTGAAATATTCACTCCTAATACAATGATATTTGTTCACAAAAACCTTACAACAATGTCATTTAAGTGTAAATATTATTGTTAACAATTTAATTGTAGTTATTATTAGTAACAATCTCTCCTACCCATCTGCACAATCATACCAACCCTGTAAGGACAGATTGTGCAAAATAACTTTCTTTGTTTTACTACAACTTTTCTATGAAATTGCAACATAACAACAAAATAGCAATGGAAATGCATAAAAAACAAATGAAGAAAAATTATTCATGGATAGCTTAGCAAAAAATTAATATTTAGATTTTTTATTGCTATTCTTTTCAATTGTGCGCAGACTCTCCTAGCTTTACGTTATGATTAGTCGGAATATGCTTCAATAATATCCAAACTATTAAAATACATTTGCTTATGGCTGACGAAATGTTGATTAAAAGTAATTATTATTGTTACATTAATTTCCTTAAAATGTCATTTAAAGCTTTGTTGATGTAAATTCTCTCAATTATGTCCGGTCAACACTTCACATATTTCCATAAAATATTAATGCTTTTTTATGCGGATCAACTTGATTTGACAGTATTTATTGCTTTATTAGACAGAAAATTACGATCTGAAGTTGCGAAATTTTGAGGTGATAGCAATGAATTGTATGTTCAAGATTTTTAAATACAACTCTTATCACAAAGCATTGCATTATAAATGATTTAAATACTAATATGGTATGTAAAAACATCCTTTCATATATAAGGAGTTAATTTTATCAAAACGAGTAACTGATAAAATAATTATTGCATTTTTAGAAATGAGAAACATGTTGATTAGATCGGGGCCTCCGAGATCACGCTGTGTGTTTTCTCAACCGGGCCTGCTACAAATGTTAGTGACGTCACAAGAGTGATCCAGTTTGGTCAATGTATCCCAGCAGAAAGATTTAATAAAGACAGATGTTTTGAATTTCCTGTCTTAAAATTTGTTATTATATAAATAATAGTACTAAATTTCATAATCGTGAAATAAAAGGGAGTTAATAAACATGTTTATAAAAGGAAATTAAATGTTTTAAATTAAAAAAAATACCAAGATTAATAGATCAGATTATTCAATTCCACATTCAATAACACATTGACTTACCTTTTCCTAAAAACATTATTTTACAATAAATATACGTACAAAAATATAATAAATCTGCCAAACAGTTTACAAAATCAATCCCATTTCCCCCTTTTACCACTACGTACCATAATTTAACCACCAAAACACAATAAATGTATATTTAAATAGAGAAATCGACATTTTTCAACTATAGAGACCTTGGCACTTTTTTTTAACGCTTTGGCGCAATCCGGGCTTCAGAAAGTTAGATATGTTTCCATATTATATACACAGTTATGAAAACAAACCTAATGAACTTTTATGTTTATTTATATATAAAATTATTTATATATACAATTCTGTTCTGCCTGTATATAAAAGAGATAAATGGCTTCTTTATATTAAATAAATTGTATAAATATTGAAAAAAATGCTCATCTATATGAAACTACGAATAGGTTGTCAGAAAATATGTTGCCAACCTTCCTTCTCTCGCCATAAGCACTTTTCGGTTAGCTGGGCGCCAGTGATACATGTACATAGATAAATATATACGTATATACATATATGTGTGTGTGTGTTTATATATGTATATACAGTCAGTATCGGTTATATGGTCAGCTCAGCGGTACAGAAAAATTACACCATGTAAGCGGGTTGCCCGTATATGCGTAACAATACTACAATCATTACACTATTTAATTACAGGGTTTGTACGCATCAGGGCAATCAGGAAATTTTAAGCGCTTTTGTACCAGAATTTTCGTAGAGTACTGGTCGCTATATCTGAAGATAGGATTTTTTCGCATTAAAGAAGCCAAATATTACTTTACGAAAATTCTGGTAAAAGGTGCTTGAAAGTCCTTGAAGTATTCGAACCCTGAATTATGGCAAGATTACCTTCACCTATCAGAATATAGTGCTCACAAACAAATAATCAAACTATTAAGAATATTTTAAACATAATTTTAGAAGTAAAAACTACAGTAACAAATATGCAATATTTTTAGTGACATTTATTAGCCTACCTTACCAATCTATGTACAGTACGCACACATACGTGCACTGCACCCATATTCAGTGCACTTATTTAAAATATTCAGGTATGAAGATTGCCTCCTTTTCTTGGTTGCTAATACAACTCTTTTTTCGAGTCCCTAATAGCTTTTAAATTTTCATCTGCTGCTTCGGAATTAATAAACAACATGTGTGGTCATCTATGGCTTTAAGCGCATCTGATGTTGATACTGATTTCTTTTCACATTCACTGTCATCGTCATCATCGCTTCCTTCAAATTTAATACATTAGAAACAATATTTTGTATTGAAGCTTCACTGTTAGTACGAAATCTTCATCAATCTTTTCATACAGATATTCGTCTGGAATTGAATAACCTCGATTCCGCAGATTTTCTGCTAGTTCAGTTAAGGGGAGATTTTCATCCGCATCTTCCGATAATTCTTCAGACTTTGGTGAATTGCGAAATCCAGCATGTCGGAAGCCATTTTCAATAGTTTTCTGTGACACCATATTCCATCTTTGGTCGATATAAAAAATTGCATTTAACACAGACACTTGGAATTGTTCTTTTCGGTCAATAGCAGAAATCATATCTCGCAGAAGAAGTTTTCTACAGGTAGCCTTGAAGTTCTGGATTATGCCTTTATCTAAAGGCTGCGATACACACGTGCTGTTTGGTGGCAAGAAAACGAGTTCTATTGATTTCAAGCCATCAAGAGTGGAGTGCGCAGCAAAAGTGTCTGCTATTAATGCAACTTTCCTGTTCTGTTTTGAAAAATTTCGATCCCACCTCCTAAGCGTTTTTTCCCAGATGTCCACTGTCATCCATGCTTTTGAATTAGCATCGTAAAATAGAGGCAAAGAATTGCAATTTTTCATACACCGATGCTTAAGAAATTTTCCAATCACCAAAGGAATAATTTTCTCCAATCCATCCATATTTGCAGCTAACAATACGGTAAAACGTTCTTTACTTTTCCTTCCTCCTATACATTTTTCACTGTTAAAACAAAGAGTTCTGTCTGGCAAGATCATATAAAAAATTCCGCATTCATCAGAGTTGAAGATGTTGGCAGGTTATATCTTTCAATAATGTCCCGCAATACTACATATTTCCATTCTTTTAAGGAACTCCTGTCAAAATCAGAAGTTTCTTCGCACAAGTTTTTGAAGCGTAGGTTATCACTGTACACGTTACCACACGTGTATCACTGTACCACGTTAAATCACTGTAGCCAGCCATTGTTAGCAACGAAACTTGACGCGCCAAATTCATTAGCTAATTCCAAGGATATATCTTTCAAAACATTCCAGGATATAGGAGCATTTTGCGATCGTGTATATTCAATCCATGACAAAAGAGCCTTATCCACATTTTCATAAGGTGACAAGCACTGACGTTTTCTTTCTTGATCACGGATTTGAACATTTGGGGAGTAAAGTTTCGCTGCTAAAATGTTGTTTAATGTCACCCGGGGTATCGAATTTACTTTGGCGAATGCAGCTTTTGAAAGATTAGAACTTTAAAACTTTTCAATCAGTTCATTTTTTTCAGCAATTGATAAACTCTTTCTTGTCGAAGCCATAATATAAAATGTGTGTTCTTATTCGACGCGTTTTATCCATATGAAACAAAATTTTCCTTTATTCTTTTTGTCTTAATTTCAACGTACTTTTCAAATACAGAGAGATAATTCCAACCAATAAACAGACAGACATCCACCTGTTGTCTTCGGGGAGGAAGAGAATTGAGGAGGGGTACCATCGACGATGATTCAACGCAAAAGAGAAATGAGGTTGACGGGGAGGGAAGGCATGTAAAGGCATGAATTCAACTCCTCTAAGGCGTCGCACATACTTTTTTCTTTTAGTCATTCCCTGTTTCTCCCCACCTTAAGAAATGTTACAAAAGTTACTATTTTTTAAAAAAATAGCCGAAAACCTCATTGAAAAGGTTTTAAAAAACGACCATATAAACGATAACCGGGAAAATAAAATGACTATATAAGAGATGCGCTTTAACACATTTTCCCTATTAAGTTAGACGGGACTTTAGAAAACTGACTATATAATCGAGGTGACCTTATAAGCGGGTGACCATATAGCCGGTACTGACTGTATATCACTGGCGCTCGGCTAACCAAAAAGTATCCAATTTTCTATCTTAACTTTATAACTCATTTGCAATATTTTAAAAATTGTCTATTTATTGTACTTGGGTATAGGACCTAATAACCACTCAAATGAACTTATCAAAAGATTTATTTTCATAATATATTTGTACACTTAAGTTAGCTAAAATGTTAAATGAAACTACTAAGTTCGGTAAATCAATTACCTTTAATTTTATAAACAAAGCACACTCACTTCTAACTAAGTGTATCCAGATTTTATTCAATTTATTACAGTATTTATTTTAAAATCTTTGAAAGATGTGTTGTCATCGTTGTACCATTTTTTAAACTGTTTATCGTCTGCTTCTATTATTTTTTTTTCAAAGATCATTTGGCTCTTTTCGTTTTGGAAGTACAAATTCATTCAAATATGCCGGAATATTTCCATTACAGCAGGATAGACATTCTTTGTTAGGGTTAATTTTTTTCTCTGCACAACAAGTTCAGTACCATCATATTATTTATAGCTTCACGAATTATAAAATGTATATCGAAATGTTTAATGCAGAACACTGCTGTTGAAACGTAAGTAAAATTATCATAATGTAATTTTCGTAGCTAAAATTTCTTCTTTTCATTATCAGTAGCGAATTTGAAGACTTAGATTTGAAACTAGGAACACAACACTTTCTTCTCATTATTTTATAGATATAATCTACACTTTCTTTAATAGTTATAATCTACACTTTCTTTAATAATTATAATCTATAATTATTGATAGCGTTACAATCTAAATACACTGAAAATATTATTAATTACTAAATAAAACAATAAATAATATCAAAATACTATCGTAAACAATCCGTACAAACGAACAAAGTACATGGAAAATTTTAAGTAGTATGGATCACTCTTGTGACGTCACTAATACTTGTAGCAGTCCCGGTTGAGAAAACACACAGCGTGATCTTGGAGACCCCGATCAGATACATCTTTTTGAAAGGCATGAAACTGAGGATATCGAGAAAAGGCGTTTATAGCAAATTGTGGTTGTCGCCTTTAAATGTATGCCGTGCGGTTTATCCGGAACATCAGCCTCGTTTCAACGGCGAATCAATGACTTGGAAGCATTTAGTTAGCAACATCTCTATATTCACTAAGAATAGAAGGTATGGCTGAAGCATGAGCCATTGAAGAGAAAATCTCAGTGATTGTCGATCAATGCAAACTATACTTTTGCTTTGTCAAGAAAATTCTGTGATGTCATCACATGTAATCTAGAATGTTCTCGATTAATCAGGTCTAGAAATTATTGAGACTTGATTTTCCTATGTACCATACTTAAACCTATATTTATTAAATACCAAATATATATACCAAAGGCACCAAGCCCTCTAAACTTACGCTAATTTATTGCCAATGTCAAGCCCCTAAACTGGTCAATACATTGCATTCATTATTAGCAAATGTTGCTAAAATTACATTTACATCAAAGTAGTGTATGTACGTAGGGCTTATATAATACAGGCTGAATCATCAAACATTTTGTTGCCCACTTAGACCAATCAGCAATTGTTGTCCACGTGTTTTGGCCAATCGTTCTCCTCCTATGAGCAATTAAATGGCGGTGTGAGCCAGCCCGGAATCTCGGAGCCTTATATGTATCAGAAAGCTCTTTTTTTATATTTTATGATAATATTTTTTTTTTCAGATTCAAAATGTGTAATATCACTGAGTCTTTTCAAGTAATAATGGTTATGTATTTGAATTATTTTGGGCGGCTCTGTATTTTTTTATAGAATATATATCATCGTATGACGTATTAAATTTTTATGTAACTGGAAAGCCAGTTTTATGATTGGATTCACATTTAAACGAATAACAGTCCTAAGACACTAATAAAACTGAATACTTCTATGAAGTTTGGGACTATACATAGCATTCTAAAAGAGAACATATTCCAATCTAATGCATGTTTTTTAAATAATTTCTTGAACATTTTATATATATTTTGTCCACTTTTGATAAGAACGAGCACAATTCCTGTCACGTATAACTATCAAGAAATTGATATTGTACAAATTATTAACTTTTACAGACCATGATGCGTCCGCGAGTTAACGGTTTTGTGTGTTCTTGTAAGAGAACTACAAATGCTATGCACATAATTTTGAATCGAATATCGAGAACAAATATCTATCAAGTTTATCAATTTTATTCTGCTTTAAATATATTAACATCACTAGAACGCTCATCGAACAATTACCATCGAAATAATTTCACTTGACCGTTCTTTTTTGTGTGTCATTGTACAATTTGACCGACTGACATATACGTTAACTGTAACTGCTAAAGACTGATGGTTACAGAAAGACATTCAGGTTACAGAAGACCCACGGCAAAGCTTTAACAGAAATAACTAAGGTAACACAGTAGTTTAGAGCGCGTCAGACGATGAGACAGGCAGACGATCTAAACATATACACACTTGCGAAGAATCTTAAAAAGTGTTATAAATGGTAAAAAATACTTTTGTATCCACGTACAGAATTTAATTCATTTTGAAATTGAAGTAAAAAAAATATTTAAATTTTGTTTAAAACTGAATTTATGCCTTACAATTATGATTTATTAACAAACAAGTTGGAATTTGTACTTCAAACGTGCCAAATGAGGTGCGTTTGCACTGTTATTATTCCAGTAAAATGAATTATATCGTTTGTTATTATCATAGGATTAATTTCCGTAATAAAATAAGTACATCTTAAGTTGGCAAAATTTCATCTTTTGTTAACATTTACTGAAAACTCCAAAGGGAAACTTAAGACTAGCTTTGAAAATTTTAGAACTTGAAATCCATATGTAGACTCTTTTTCCATTTAATATCTATTTCTCCGGAAACATCTATCTAAAAAACTTTTGGTAAATTATGTGATTGCTATAATTAAACAATTTTAGTATACAAATTCGGTTTTTAAATTCAGTAATACGGAAATAATATGACTCCATCTTAAGTATGACGTAATCAACATGGCAACCTAGAATCATTACCTATCATGGGATGTCATTGACTTAATTACGTATGATAGTATTTAATAGAATGAAGAATGTGAATATAACTTGGTCATATGGGTTATAAAATGTCATATACGTCATATATGATTATAACGTCATTCATGTCAGATAACTTGGCGACACATCTCGGTCGCGTGACTATTAATCCTCGGAAGCTTCTATTACAAGGAAGTACCAATTAAAAAAAAAATTCAAGTTATTTAATAAATATTTTTATTAATATCATTTTGATTCGATGTTCATAAAATTTGAAATGTCTCGAAAAAATTCTGTAACGATTATAAATATTAAATTTCAAACAATTCGGTAAGTTTTTGCGCTGTTATATGCAGACAGATGGACCAGACGACGACAATAAGTGCTACACATTTATATAATTATGAACGCATTTTAAAATACATTATATATTAATCAATTTACTATCATAATTGTGCCCATTGATTCCTGTGCATGTTGGCCAAAAAATAAGGAGTTTGAGCCGAGTTCAGGATTTTGATACCAGCGCGGTCTGAATCTGCAAGGTTGGGTTGATTATTGACGGCCAATTATCTACACTAGGGATATAAGCCCGGGGGGTGTGCCCTTTGTGGGGGTCTTTCTAAGGGAACCTAATCCGTATTTACGCATGGATAAATCCACGGTTCGAAGAAAACCACGAAAACTCCGAACGATTAGGCCGACGGGCGCGATTGGGATCGAACCCAGCACCTCCCGCCTACCAGCTTCGAGAGCACAACCTCTCAGCCACTGGTGGGGCCCTTGAATCTGCAAGGATTTTTGTGTCTTGTCGTTAACGAGAACGATAATTCGGGTAACTTTCTTTTCAAAATCCTCGCTGAAGGTATCGCTCTTTTAGCTATATCGCCAAAGCTGGTCAATATGTAACAACCTTCACCCCTCCCAATCATAAATATTGTATTACTTATACGCATTTTGAAACAAAGCTGCAAACATTAGATTAAAAAAAAAAAAAAAAAAACTGTAAGGTTGTTGTTTTTTTTTTTTCTAAGGGAGAAAACCATAGGGTAAAAAGAAAAAGAAAGAAATGTTACAGTTAACAGTATCTCAAAAATTCAAATAAATTTCTTTTAAAAAAATGTATATATAGCATATAACACATGACATAATAAAAAGGAATAAACCAGTGATGTTCATCCCTTATTAAATATAATTTTAACATATATTAACATATTATTTAGAAAAAACATTGGAACATATTTAATTGTTTAAAAAAGATTTGTAGAATAAAGATTTGTGGTTAAAAAACTTTCTACGTCAGAAGTTAGAGGTTTTAAAAATAGTTGATAGTCAAAAGTTAACAGTCAAAGTAAAAATTAAAAAGAAAATTTCGATTTCATTTTTTGTGTAGTTTAATATATTTTATTACGCATATAAAAAGTTCTTCATAAAAATAAAAGAATATCCTTTATTCATTTAATAAGATTTAATCATAAATAAAAATGTACAATATTCAGTTTTTAAATACCATAAAAAAATATATTATTTTAGTTTTGAATAAAAATTGGTTACTTGATTTCTAATATTAAAAAATTAATGGAGTTTTTATGACTTCCATTAGCTGATTTTTTACTGTTATATAACGTAGGAATATTTTTACACTTTTAATTTCAACATAATTTTGAAATTCAGTTTTTTTTAAAAGAACTTTAAAAGAAAAGGCGTATTTTAGCTTATAAAGTAGTGATTTTATAAATTCATTTATTGCCAAAAAAAAACATATTTTTATATAACATATCTAGATTTAAGATATTTAAAAATAATAAATAAAATATTTCTAATGGAAAGATTTTAATTTATTGGATTTTTGAATACCACTGTTTTCGAATACTATTCTTTGCTTTATTTAATTGTTCAGTTATGAGATTAAGCTGGGCGAAGATTACTATTTGTAAAAAAATGGTACTATAATTATTTCATTGTATTTTTATATTATTTTAAGACTAACAAATTTTACAGTTAATTAAAAACTCATTATGCTGTTGCATAAGTTACTTCGTATACCAAAATTTTTCTAAACAATGTTGGAATCACTGAAAGATTAAGTCACAGATTTGTTTTTCACAGATTAGGTATATATAACATATTATACAGTTTCATGTAAATTTTGTAAGTACTCCAGTTTTCTAAATAAAAATAACAATTTAAATATTTAATATTTACATTGATCTTTAAAATATCATTTACTCATTAAACACATGGCAGAAGAATTTTAATTTGAGCAATATTTAGCATAAACGATCAAGTTCCATTAAATGCAATTTCCTTTCTTGGTGATAAATATCAGTTAGCTAGTAATTTTATTTCTCAGCGAAAATTATAAGTTATATCAAATTGAAAATTTTGAATAAATTTAAATTAAGTCCATATATTTATTTCCCTAAAGACTCTTACTATCTAAAACTGTCCCTTTAAAACATACATAAAGATAATTACGTGATTCAACTCGGTGATAGTAAAAGTATCTATTTAAATAAGCATTAATGCACTTCTCTTGAGAGGCAAAATTCAGATTATTTTAAAGTTTCTCTAAAAACTCTCAAAATAAAATGAAATTGGAAATTTTAAATAAATATAGATATTTTAATGGTATTTAGCTATTTAATTGATAGTTTCTAGTTTCGAAAATAAAAACAAGAAAAATATTAAAATTACTTTTTTTTTAGATAAAAGCATAGATTAAAAAAATTTCTCAAGATGCATTCGTGTTATTTTTAAAAGAAATATTAAGATTCCCTATATGGTGCCTCTGAAATAAAATAAAAGATTTATAAATTTTCTTCTAATGAATATTCTAGTGAAATATTTTCTAATAACTTCATTGAATTGTGTTTGAAATACAGGCAGAAGGAAAAACTTCTTAGAATCCCCATAAAAATGGTAAAAGCAGTCCTCGGTGCCCCATGCTGCGTTTCACCTTATCTTGATCATATTACACATGACAGTTCGACAACTGGACTATCTTGATCACGTGAGAACCTAGAAGAATAGAAGTGTTGTTGCCTGTCTCTGTCGTTGTTGGGTTCACTCTAAAAATAATCGGTTGATATACAGTCAATGAGGTATAATATTACTACAATTTGCGGTTGCTGCACTCAATGTATACAAAGTCTAAAAAAAATTAATCTGTATTAAAATACTGAATTGAAATAAAATAAAAAAGTCCTTCCGTCCTGTATCGGGAGGAAAAGGTAACTTTTCTATAGTTTTGAATAAAAATATAAAAATTTAGCTTGTATTACTTGAAAACAGCAAGCTAAAATGCAAAGAGCCCGATTACAGAAGGTTCGTTAATACTGAATTTTAATAAGAAATTCTCCCAAATATGAGTCAGCTATTAGCCAAGTTGGCTTCATTTATGGAGACATAATTTTGGTCGCCAAATTTGATGATATTTTGCCAAGACTCGCCAAGTTTGGTAAAAAATTGATGGTAATGGATATGAATACAGTTTTATGTGTATGTTTGGGAAAATCACTACATCAATGAAATAGAAATCCCGTTCACTAAAACTCTTAAATTAATCCCCAATTATTAATATGCTCTATTATTAATATGCTCAATTATTAATATGCTCAATTATTAATATGCTCTGTTGTATCATAATGTTAGCCACACTAGAATTTCAAATTGCTATATCTCAGCCATTTTTTTAAAGATAGAAGCAAAACAAAAAATGCTGCGGAATCCTTGTATCAAGGCCTAACACTTAAGCAAAAAATAAATTTTAATTTCGAATTTTTTGTATATATTTTATGTTTTAAATATTTTAGTGGCCGCCATTTTGAAACAAGATGGCGGATCAAGCTGGCCAACAAACTCGGTCGAGATATTCGTGAGCTCAAATCGGTTTATAAATAGGAGTGATATCGTATGATATATATATATATATATATATATATATATATATATATATATATATATATATATATATATATATATATATATATATATATATATTATACATATGTATATATATATATATATATTTATTTATATATATATGTATATATATATGTATATATAGCAAATATTGGCCAAAGACATGAACACAAGCGGCATTTTTTCTCTCTGATTCACCATTTCATCGATGTCCCACTCAACTGCCCGGATATTTGAAGCATTCGGCAATCAGCATTTCCCGAACATGCCGCTTAATTCAGCCTTTGCAATATTTCTTTTTTTTTCAGAAATTTATAATTTTGATAAGTTTCATTAGAAAACTTTATTTAAATTATGTACTATTATATACTGTCCAATTAATAATAATAACTATGCTTGTTATTGTTTTTTTTTTAACTTATAAAATTTTTTTGTGCTTTTTAAAAATCAATGACGAGAGGGGGGGGGGGGGTGTTACTGGCGACTAGAATTTTTTTCTGGCTACCAGATTTTATCAAATTTGTAAAGCTCTGATCCTGACACCATTTATAACATATATGTGTTTACAGTGTAACAATTGGCATTTGGCAAACTGTTGGATAAGAAATAATGAATTACTCTCCTTTAAAAATATCCATGCCCGTGTCCCACTCAGATCTTATGCGAAATATATAAATAATATACCTTTATTTATAGTAAATAAATAGATTAACCAATAAATAAAAGAACGCTTTAAGTACAATTATTGTGTTATTATATAAATTTAATTACATATTACTATGGCATATTATTTTGAATATTTCTGTTGTCTTTATTAATGAGATTTTTCTCCTATATTCTCTTCACGAAGTAAAATTGACTCCCTTTGTTATTCTTTAAAAAAAATAAATGCTTGAATGTTTGGTTTTATTGAACATTTTAATTTCTTGATTTTTCTTTTTATTAACACTTATCAATTACGCTTATTAGTACACGACATTATTTTATTAAGTTATATATTAAGATAAATTTGTATTTCTTTTTTTTTTCTATAAACCTCCTAGACTGTACGTTATAAATCTTCATTATATAACAATTATTTTAGCCAAATATATTAGATAAACATGGTTTTAAAATGTTTTATGAGTGGCATAAAACAAAGCATTGCAAAATTATTTCAGATATAAACTAGGGCTTTAATAGTGGGGCATACGAAAATCTAATCGGGTCACAAATGAGTTTATAGTAAAAGATAATTTTAACTATCTAATCCATTTATTGTATATTGGATTATGCTTGTTTAATTTATTTGTATTTATAATGGTTTAAAGTTTAACAGTATATAGTATAATGGTATTAATACAGTTTGATCCAGATTTATCAACCATATTTAAAGCCTCTTCAAGAATGAAAGTAACAACCCCTTTTACAGGATTTTATAATCCCGATTTATGGAATTAGTTAAAATACTATTGCGTTTTTGTTTGTGTATGTGTGTGTTTTCAGCTAAAAAATATTTTCATTAATTAATTTTAATTTTACATTCAGTTTTCCAATACACGGGAAAGTTCTTTTTTTATTTTAACCAGTAGATTTCTATTTTAAGGGGCTATTTCAATAACGCGAAAATACCCGCACGCTAATGTTAATCGTATAAGACAATTATTTTATAATATCTCGTTTGTATTTCAATATTTTTCAATAACTTGTAAACAAAATCGAAAAGTAAAAAAGGGCCTACATAGAAATCGGGTCAATATGTGTCGCACTGCACAATTGACACACAATACACAAACGACTAGTCGTTTGTGTTGTTCTTCTTCCCCGATGATGGCTTTAAGTTTAAAGCCGAAACATGTAGGAATTTAGCTCTTTTATGAGTTTAAAACAATTTTTACACTGATTTTAGCAACTAATAGGCACAATTTGTGCAATTTGTGTTTTTAAAATTACTAGTTAACAGTGTAATGTCCAAATGGATTCAATTGTGAATTCTTTAGTGTTTAAAAAACATTAAGATCTCTAAATAAGTCTATGAGAATACAAAACAGAAAAAAATACTTTTGTTTAGTGATTGGTGACCTGCTCATGCAGCCGTCTTTCGAGTTACGAAACATGAAAGTCAATTACCTACCTACAAACTACACAAGTGTACTTCAGCCGTTAGACTTAAGAATCATTCGTTTTTTAAGTTAATCATAGAAAGTTGCTTTTGAGAAAAATTATAGAAACGTTAGAGAAGAATTCGAAGATAAATAAAAAAATGAATGTTTTGAATGCCCTAGATTATGTCAGACAGCGTTGGGACAATGTTTCTAAAAAAATGAATACTACTTTCGAAAAGAAGGTTATTCTGGCGCTCAAATGAGAAGTCATGAAAACGAACACAATCCTACTGATAATGACGTAGATGTCCCTACCCCAGAAAAAGCCACATGGACCGACATTGCCCCAGGTATGGATTTTAACGATTATATTACATGTGACGAAGAATTGCCTATCTATTCAACTACAGAAAATAAAATTTTGTGAATCGTCGGAATCAATAAATAGCAATTCTGATGATGCTAAAATAGAAATAGAAACTCCATAAATGTTTGGATACTTCACGGGGCTTGAAACCCTGAAAATATACTTAATGCCGCACGATGCAAATGTTACAGCATTTTATTCCCTTTATAAAGTTCAGAAAACAAACACTTTTCGAGTTCGGAATGAACAAATTTATAAAATACCTATTACGAAGTGTACTTCCAAATTTAGAACATTAAAATGTTAACTAGTTGTTTGCATTCCTGAATAAATGTGTACGATTCATTTTATGGAAATTTTTGTATTTTGTAATTTGTGTAGTTAAATTAAATATTTCTTTTCCGTAGAGTAATTTTATACAATCTGTATCCTTTAACATTTTGTAACCGATACAAGTTTTATGAAAAAACCCATTGTAACGAATAAATATGTCGGCCCCGATACATTTGATAAATCGGGGTTCGACTGTATTATGAAAATTGCTATAGTAAAAAAGAAATCCTTATCGACATTAACATTTCTCATAAAAGTTGGGAATTTGACCTTAAAACTATTTCTCCTGAATCCAACTTAAGCATGACGCCGATCAGCTTCATGAGCTTCAATATTCTTAAGTTATTAAACTTTCGCTATTTTTTTTATTATCTTTATAAAACGCATTAAAATTAGAAATAGTAGTATGAATTTAAATCCAAGTTTAATTATTTTTGTAAAATCGCAAGATTAATTGTTTAACTACATAAAAAATGACATCAGAACTATTAAACATTTGGTGCTATATCCTTAAAAGCCTCTGTACTAATTGTAGCAATTTCTGCTGTATGACAACCAAGCTTTGTTCAAATGCTATCTCCATCTAGAATTTTTATTGTAAAATTCATATTAAATCAAGCTTTAACTTTGTAACACTTTCAACGTAAACCAGTTAAAAAGGGTTAAAACTAATCAGCTTAAAGTAGCTTCAGTTAGTTTCTCGATATAGTCAAAGATATAATATCCAATATTCTGTTTGCATCAATTTATTTTGATAAAATGCACTGCTGCTATCGATGAAAACTATTAAATTATCATCATTATCATTATGGAAAATGCTAAACCTGGTTTAATAAGTTTATTTTAAAATGTTTCGCTTTTTCATTAAATAATTTTTTTTTCAGTAACTCGTTTTTTTTCTGCTTATCTTTTAAGGGAAATGTTTTTCCTCCCAATGGATTTTCAGCTACATTAAGTTAGTCCGTACACAGAGGTGACACAATAAACATGTCGTGTGTCTTAGGATAAGAAACAAAAGAGGGAAATTGTTTCTTCTTCTAAGACGCGAGTCATGTTGCTTGTGTCGTCTCGGTGTGCGACCTATTTTAGACTATTCACCTTCAGCCCCAAATAGTCGCGAGATCGTTTACGCTAAATTCTCATTCTCCATGTCTCTTTAAGATTTCTGTATATTTAAAATTTATATTACTACTCAAGGTTCGCAAAGGCCTCGGAATTTTCAAGGAGTTGAGTAATTTTTTCTGCAGTTAAATAAAGCGAAAAAAAACTGTTAATAATTTGTGGTAGAATTCTGCGAACCCTGAATTACCTTTAAAATTAAATATTTCGATATAGTTATTAGATATGTAACTCATAATCAAATATCTTTTATAGACTATGTAAACAGCCAATGCGTAGAATTTACTCTAACTGTAACAATCGTTATTTTTTTTTCGATTTCAAAAGGATTGTTCCACATTCTTGTTACTTTATTCTTTAGGAAATTCTTCTTTTAGCATTTAAAGATTTTACTTCTAGACTTTTAGATTATTTACTCTCTTTTTTCCCTTTCAACCTTAAAGAAATCGAAAGCGATTCTAAGAATATTTGAAACAGAAAAATGTATTCTGTTCATAAAATTCTCGGAACTATGAACTGTGCTTTAAATGACAAGGCAGACGCAATAGTTTTAGAAACTGTTTCCTGTTACCTTTGAGCTCTACTTTATTTTAATTTCAGTAGAAATTTTAGATTTATAAAGCCCTTAAAAGTACATGGAAAGTCACAAAATATGTTTAAGGTGATATCCTAAAATATTTAAAGTTTATTTAAAAAAGATTTTTGCCACAACTGTGTTATTTTAATTATGAAAAAGCAATGAAATAAATAACTAAAGTAATGTTTTCTGGGATAATGCAGAGCAAATATGTATCATGAAAAGTATTACACAGAAATTTCTATAATTTATCCTTCAAAGTACATTAAAATTTTCCTATTTCATCTACATAAGAACTATTATAAGTTATACAAGAAAAATATATCTTAGAAAATGCCAAAGAAGAAGAAAATCAAATTGATAAAAAAGCAGATCACTTTTTTTTTATTAAATCTTCTCATTTAACAAATTCATTTAAATTGGCAATGAAATTGAAATAATAGGACTTTTTATACCGGAAAAAGTTTTCACAAGCTATCTTTGAGAAAAAATAAATAAAAATGTGAATTATTAATAGAATAAATGAAAGTAAATTCTTATATCTATACTAATATTATAAAGAAGAAACACTTGTTTGTTTTATTTTTCACCTATTTACACTTTTCCTTTCTATAAACATTTTAAAGCCATGCAAATGTGAAACACATAATTTAAAGTATTCTGAGCTGCCTTAATTTTTTTATTAATCAAATTAAATATACATAGACAGTAAAAATCTTATCAAAAATACATTACCTATCTTCAAAAGCTTTATCTTAGTTATTAAGAGAATGTAATTTTTATGCAAAAGATTACTGAAACCGTTTTTCCTTTTTTTTTCGAGGTATTATTTAATCGATCAAATTTTTCGTCAATGAAGTCACCTCAATTATTTTGCGATTTAGCTTTTTTTAGGAAAAAACGTTCTGAGGGAAATTTACTTTTTATTCAAAGTAATGTTTTTTTAGGAGACGTAAAGATAATTTATTATGAGATATGACAAAAATATATTTCTTTATAATTTACAGACGTGTTTAAATGACGTTTTTTCCTCCTTAAGGATTTAAAAATAAAATCTTAGGGCCGAGGCTGATTAACTACTCCTTTAAGTTACTAGTCAAATCATATGTGAAAAAAAATATTTTTTTTAATTAAATTTTTATTACATTTGTACATTTGTACAGGTAATTCTGTTAGTTCGCAAATTTATTTTTTCGATGTGGTCTCAAACTGACGTAGTAGTTTCAATTTAAAAAAAATTAAATATTCAAATAAAAGAAATCGTTAAAGATTTTTTTTCACGTAGAAAAGTCATTACGAAAAGTCATTTCTATTACTGATATTTGCCTCAAATCTTCCTTTTTATTTTTTAACTTTCGTCTATATTCATAAGAAGAAAAGATTGGTTTTGTGAGAGTTTTCGACTTCCGGATTTAGATGAATTAGCATGTTCTAGGAAGTTCTGAACAGAATTTGACAAATTTTTGGAAAATGGCTGTCTGTTTGTTACACAAATTTTGTTGCAATTCTGACTCAAGAGCTAATTCGCGCAATTCTATGAAACTTCATATTCAATTAGACCTTAAAATAAACTAGTACTCAGATTGCATGTTTAAGTATATCGTCGGTATGCTGTGTTTGGCTAATTTGCATGGAAGTTATATCTTGGAGTCCATGCGATGGATTTATTAATTACGATGCTGTGAGAAATCCCCAATATCTCACTAAAAAACCCTGTACCCCTCAGAAAACAACACAGGGTTTACCATATAAAAGTTACTTTGCTCAGTTTGTAGGCAAAGTCAACAAATCCATCGTCAAAGATCAAACGTTCCGATTCATCTTCACACATCTCCCATCTTGAAGTTAGTGACAGACATCTACTACGGTAGACCGAGAGGAGAAACATAGCTTTCAATTTTGGCGCAAGACCCATAAGCACACCCCAGCGATAGTGAAACTGGAATTACCGTGACATCACTAGAAACCTGCTTCTACAATGAGAGAAAACCTTCTACGTGACATCACTTTCTAGCACTACAACTGGTTGGCGGAATATCTTTCGTTCTGTGTGAAGAAAATAACAGTTATATAAGTGTATGTAGAGAGATTTTAGGCAGTCAAAGTGTTAGATTGGCAGATTCTAACTAAATATCTGGAGTCCTTACTCCGGGTGGAAAAGTGAATGTTTCGGGCGACCGGGTAGGATTCCCACTGTGAAAAGCCGACCTAGGCTACTAGTTTAGAGATTCAAGTTATCAATCTGGTATTAGCACCGAGAAGTCACCCCTGTTTCTTTAGGATAGAAAATAAACGGATCTCCCGTCGATGACGAAAGCGTATCTTCACTCCGAAACAGTTGTGAGGGGAACCGGTACAGGAAGCTCTGTTTCCTCTCACGCCAAAGTCGTAAAGATAACTTAATAAAACACTTTGTTGCGTTGTGCTTTCAGAAGTGAAATTATGGGACTTGATACTAAATTGGACTTGATTGTCTGCTAGAAAGAACCCATTTTATTTCGTTGTGAAAATCTCTTACAATATCTCTTGCAGTATAGCCTTTTTTAAATATAATAAAATGTATTCTTTGTTTTAAATGAGAGCGTACTTATGGAAGTTCCACATTAGTACTTCTAACTTAACATCAGCCTCCATCACAATGTTTATTATGAACATCTATGCTACTTCAATTTTTGTTTTTAGCACTAAAAACATGGCAATGTGATACTATATTTTTCTTTTAACAATATAGATGTATATGAGTTTTGATTGGGTAGAGATATGTCAAATTGTACATTTAAGGATATTATATAAGAATATGTTTTGGTCCACTTTTCGATTTGTAAATACAACAGAAAGCACTATTCTATTGTGCTTTTCTTATTCCCTGATCAATTTTACTCCATATAAAATACAAATAAATGCATCATACTTTATATTCATATAATTGTTGGTGTGTAACTGCGCTATTTTAATTAATATATTATATATACAGGGTGATTCATAAAAGATGGGCAGAACTTTAAGGGGTTATAGTACACTTAAAGACAAATAATATTAAATAGGAGACTAAGGGTCCCAGACGTATTCCCAAGGAGATAGGGGGCATTAAAGTTTAGGGTCCGAAATTTCAAATGATTATAAAACATGGAAAAATTGGTCGATTCGTTTGCGGTTTTTGCAAAAAATTTTCTTTATGCCAGTATTTTCTTGAAATAAAATTTTAAAGTTCAATTTCAAAAAATGCCGATAGGGGGCGCTTTAGACTTTGGAGTAACAAACAACTATTTTTTAACGTTATTTTTTGTATTTCTTTAAATGATTTCGAAAGCTTAGACTTAAACTTAAATTTTGATCTAAAAATCTGAGTCCTAACGAGTAGTTAAGTAGCGTAAACTGAAATTTGAAATTTGAAACCCTTCTCCCCCCAGAACAAAAATCAGTTATTCCCGATCTTTATGTCGTAGATTAGGCTCTAACTACTGCCGCGTTTTGCTAAAATTATTCTTTATGTCAGTATTTTCTTGAAAATAAATTTTAAAGAAAATTTTCAAAAAATTCCGATAGAGGGCGCTTTAGACTTTGGAGTAACGAACAACTATTTTATACCGTTATTTTTTGTGTCTCATTAAATGCTTTCTAAAGCTTAGACTTAAATTTTCAGCCCAAAATCTGAATCGTTAGACGTGGTTAAGTTTCTGGGGAGAGGGGTTTGAAATTTCTACTCCTGAGCACAGTTCAGTTTACCATGTCCACACATTGTGTGCTGTGATACGAGGTAAAAAGACACAAATTAGGATTATGTTACCAAAGCATATTTATTAACATGTAATCACAATAAATGTTCAAAATTGTGACCACCAGAGGTTATGCACGCAGAACAACGGCGACGAATGGAACGGCGAACATTCGCGAAAACATCAGGCTTTTCGAGCACTTCCCCTACAGCGGCGGAAAGTCTGGCGACCAGTTCCTCGGGGGATTCAATGGGTGTCTCATACATAAGAGCCTTCAATCGTCCCCAAAAAAAGAAATCGAGGGGTGAAAGATCTGGCGAGCGAGCAGGCCAAGCAACAGGACCACCTCGACCAATCCATCTGTTCGGAAATGTGATGTCCAGATAGTTGCGGACGTCTCGTACGTAATGGGCTGGCGCTCCATCGTGCTGGAACCACATGACCCGCCGGATGCGTGGAGGAAAAACGTTTAACAGGTCTGGCAGCACATGTTGCAGAAATGTGAGGTATGTTTTACCGTTGAGGCGTTCAGGAAGAAGGTACGGTCCGATTAGGTGGTCTCCGAGGATTCCTGCCCAAACATTGATGGAAAAGCGTCTCTGATGAGCATGTGGATACGTAGCATGTGGATTGACATCCGCCCATACATGTGCATTGTGTGTGTTAAATGTACCTTCACGTGTGAAGGTACATTCATCGGTGAAAAGCACAGTTCGTCCAAAATGTGGATTTAGCGCGTTCTGCTGCAGAAACCAGCGGGCGAATTCAATACGATTTGGATAATCCCCTGGAGACAGTTTCTGGACTCGTTGCACATGAAACGGGAGCAAATGTTCATCCTTCAGTACCCTCCAAGTCGTGGACTGTGAGGTATCCACCTGGCTAGCCACTGTTCGTGTACTTGTACTTGGCTGCGCCGCTACTACATCCAGAATGGCTTCTGCAACAACTACTGATTCGTCCTTTTTTGCACGACCTGCATTCGACCGGGAAGCGAGAAATGATCCCGTCTCACACAACTGTCTGTGCAAGCGCTCGAAAGTTTTGCGGTTAGGCAACCGCCTGTTAGGAAATCGCTCTCCGTACATTCGTTGTGCCTCTGCACCATTTCCATCTGCCGCTCCGTAAATTAAATGCATCTCAGCCTTTTCCTTATTCGTGAAGGGCACCATCTTCCGATTCATTACTACAGCGACTTACACTTGACTCACCGTTCAGTGGTTTTTATGCCTGAATCGTGTCGAAATTTTGCATACGTGTTCTTCTTCTTCCCCATTTGACATTTGCATACTTTCTGTTTCCTTCTTCACCCGGTGACTAGCGTCAGGAATGGAGCTTTAACGTTTGCATGAGCGACGTTTCCAACTGTGCCAGTGCCTTTATGAGTGAATTCCGACTATGCAGTCCTTGACGAAAGTTGTATTTTTGCCTCGTATCACAGCACAGAATCGTTGGGCATGGTTAAGTAGTGCAAACTGAACTATGTTCAGAAGTTGAAATTTGAACCCCCTCCCCTCGCTACTGAACCACGCTCAGCGATTCAGATTTTGAGCTGAAAATTTAAGTTTAAGTCTAAGCTTTAGAAAGCATTTAATGAGACACAAAAAATAACGGTATAAAATAGTTGTTCGTTACTCCAAAGTCTAAAGCGCCCTCTATCGGAATTTTTTGAAAATTTTCTTTAAAATTTATTTTCAAGAAAATACTGACATAAAGAATAATTTTAGCAAAACGCGGCAGTAGTTAGAGCCTAATCTACGACACAAAGATCGGGAATAACTGATTTTTGTTCTGGGGGGAGAAGGGTTTCAAATTTCAAATTTCAGTTTACGCTACTTAACTACTCGTTAGGACTCAGATTTTTAGATCAAAATTTAAGTTTAAGTCTAAGCTTTCGAAATCATTTAAAGAAATACAAAAAATAACGTTAAAAAATAGTTGTTTGTTACTCCAAAGTCTAAAGCGCCCCCTATCGGCATTTTTGAAATTGAACTTTAAAATTTTATTTCAAGAAAATACTGGCATAAAGAAAATTTTTTGCAAAAACCGCAAACGAATCGACCAATTTTTCCATGTTTTATAATCATTTGAAATTTCGGACCCTAAACTTTAATGCCCCCTATCTCCTTGGGAATACGTCTGGGACCCTTAGTCTCCTATTTAATATTATTTGTCTTTAAGTGTACTATAACCCCTTAAAGTTCTGCCCATCTTTTATGAATCACCCTGTATAATATGCTTATATAGAGGAACTTTTGTGGTAGCTACAGCATAGGATGCTAGATTTCATTATAACAGTTTGAGCCTTTTAAATTGTACTTTTTTCTGTTAAATTATTATGTTGCATATTTTTTAGTAAATATATGTTTGTTTGTTTTTTGTTTTTTTTATGTGCATTTTTTGGATGTTTTTTGCATTTCCAAATTATGACGCAATTTCATCTAGTAACGATTATTTAGATGAAAGTGACGTAAAAGCTTAATCTCAGCCATTGCAAGTTAACTTT
Source organism: Maratus michaelseni (assembly GCA_963931845.1). Taxonomy (NCBI): domain Eukaryota; kingdom Metazoa; phylum Arthropoda; class Arachnida; order Araneae; family Salticidae; genus Maratus; species Maratus michaelseni. Next base: position 258,353,998 of record OZ007589.1, on the reverse strand, counting down.
TATTATTAAAAATATCCTTTCAAAATTCTTAGATTTTATTAAAAGAACCAAAACATTTTTAAATAAACAGTTTTTGTTATTTTTTACTTTTCAAAGTATTTGTTACGCGACAATTCATACCATGGCCTAAAAATTATTCTTTACCTACATTTGTCATTTATGACCTCGTACAGAGATATAAATTTGTATTACATAAATATTAACATTTTATCTTTTACTGGGCAACTAAAATAGTTAAATACATGTTAAACAAAAACTTCCATCGAACAAAATTTAGTTAAAAATCTTTAAAGGCAAATATTTAAAAATTTGAATCATAACAATGTTTAACTGACATATTTAACTATTTTTACGTGTGAGTTGGTACCTAGCAATATTTGAATTTAAATTTTGCTAATTATAAATCTAGTAATTATTTGCAAATTTACGTTCCACATAATAACGACGAAGCACATTATAATTGTAAAACAAGAAAAAAAAATGTCTTTTTGTTTATACAATGAAATGAGATATCTAAATAAACGCTAACAAACACAACGCAGTAAAAATTCATTTTGAACAATTGCTGTCCATACGCAGTAATGTGTGTGAAGTCGTGCAGCCCTGTATATGATTTACACACCTTCTAAAACACTAAAAATGAGTTATATATCAAAATGCCTATCACATCTGAAAACACACATCCAGCAATTATGGATCATAGACTGCCCTATAACCGAATTCTTTAAAATACAATGAGAAAGATTTCTCCCATTAACCTTAATGCAACAGAAAACTTTTGAACATAACATCACTAAAATACATTGCAAACGCTGTCCCTCCATAGATTACAATGCAATGGAATAATTTTGTGCGTCCCTGTACATGAACTATAAATACTACTTATTCTATATTCTATAGAAAACATGTTGGTATTCACCTCAATGATTCATATCAATTTCATTATGTTTGAAATTTTGATTTTTCCCCCTTTGAACGTAATGTAACAGAATATTTTTGAGTGTCCCTCTAAATTAACCATAAATGGTATATTCTTCACTTTGAATATCGAACATGTAATGGTAAATTTGAATAAATATATCAATTACATGGCAAACCGAGTATATTTACCCGAGTTAGTATACGGGCATACAGACAGACGGCCAGCTAAAATGAATTAATAAACACTTTTGAAATATGTTGTAAAATATTTAAAAAGGCATTTTCTAGTTTATTTTATAATCACTTTTAAAGTCGAAATGTCTTTTCATTCATTCTTTATTGAAGAATGAGAATACATTCTTATAACTAAAATTTGTAATTTTAAGCTTTAAGAATCATAATGTAATGTGGCAACACAAATAAACTCTTTTCAGAATCTATTATTTTCAGGTTGTAAAAATATTCCTCTGTAACATAATACCTCCTGAGAATTAAATTGTGCAAGAAATGGGTGTTTGTCAAATATTTAATATGCTTATTTCACGATAACCTCTATAACTATGATATAACAACGTCTTCTCAATGGAACATGTTACGTATTTGAAACAAAAAGCCTATTATCTCTATTATTAATTCAAAAATGGATCTCACTACAAAGAAAACTACTTTTAAGGAAAATATTATATATGGCAAAATACCGTGTAACATCAGATATAAAATCTTTAAAAGTACAAACATCACAGGTTGATAGGTTTTAGTGAAATGAGATTGAACGAAATCCCTTTATTAAATTTTAATACCCTAATTCTAACTAGTGCTTGCAACAACAATATTTTAATCTTAATGTTTTACTTTTAGCATATGAGTAATTTTAAATGAACGCGCATGATAGAATTTCTTAATATTATTGGAGATTGAATTTTTAACACCTTTACCATTTTCCTAAAGGATTATAATAGTCTTTTCATTTGTTAACTTTAATTAAAAAATTCAAATCTCTGGAAAATTCCGATGAAGCTATGGTTAAATCCAGATTTAATTATTTTCGTCTTAAATCGGATTTGGAACATGTAAAATGGCTTCATCGATTTGGATATTTTCAACTGCTGTGAATCTGTTGCTGATTTGCGTAGGAAGCTCTCCATCACATGTTAATCTATCGATATTTTGTTCTTTATCTATGTTCTGTAACATTTTTAATTATTACAAAGTTTATACAGCTATTTTGTAGATTGTACAAGAAGACTGAACATGTTGAAAACTTGTCTTTTTTTAACACATTCCAACTTTGTTGAAAAGTATTTATAACTTCGGTTTGTCTGTCCGTCTACTCATGCTCTGACACTTGTAAATATACTCGGTTTGCTCTGTAAATTTTATATATTAGTGGCGTTTACTATAGCATGATCGTTATTGAAAATGAAGTTTGTAGCATTTATAATTCGTTTATAGTGACAGTCAAAAGTATTCCGTTATATTACGGTCAATGCGAAAAATTCGTTTCAAGTTAATTTTAATGATGTTACAACATTACAAACACAATGAAATTGATATGCACTTATGAAATGCTCTAAAACACGCATTCTCTAGAATATGGGGTGCAAAGCATTTATTATTCATTTACAGGGCCACACAAAATAATTCCTTTACATAATTTTCAACAGAGAAAAACTCTTTGCTGCATATTTAATGTGTTACGCTGTTTCAAATATAACGAAATCCGCATATATTATCGAAGAGGTACTTGCATAGAATAGGATGGGCATAGCATTTATCGTTCGGGACACACAAAATATTTCGAAAGTACTGTCTATTAGCAATAATTGTTGGAAGTGCGTTTTCAGTTAGTGTATGCGTTTTAAGTTTAAGTAAAATTTTGTATATTACGCGGTGTGTATAAATGCTATAGATCAAATACAAGGCTCAACAAAAGAATTCATAATCATTACTGAGTATGAGCGTGAATTCCTTACACCTGTTTTAATTCAATTAGGCATTTTCAAGCTGAACTATATTTAGTATACAAAGATTTAAGTTTGTAGAATAGAAATTAAATCATATACATGGTCATGCAAAGAATTGGATTCATGGCCCGCTAAGGATGATAATTTCTGGAAGTATGATTTCAGTAGTTTTAACTGCGTTTTAAACTGAAATAAATTTTAAGTTTGTAGAATATAAATAAAATCATAGACATGGTCATGCAAAAAACTGAATTCATAGGTACCTATGGATGATAATTTCTGGAAGTGTGATTTTAGTAGTTTTAGCCGTGTTTTAACCTGAATTAAATTTTAGCTTAATATGTGGCGTATATAAATATCTGTAGGAAATACACTGGGCTGTACGAAATACTTCAAGTATGTTTCCGCCTATAGGTAGAAATTGCTGAAGGTGAATTTTCAATCTATTATGCGTTTTCTTACAAAACTAAATTTTGTATATTATGTAGAATATAGACAAATCTATGGATCAAATACAGAGCTGCACAAAAGAATTGCAATAATTTTCTTGCTATGTACAGTAATTCCTGAAATCTGGTTTTTAAATGTGTTATGCATTTTATAAAATGTTTAGTTAAGTATCTTATTTACCTTGTGAAATAGAGAAATTTTATTAAAGTATTCTGGAAGTGCTGGAATGTTTTTCATAATCTATGCTTGACGCATGTTTTTTCTTACTTGTTTTAATTCTGCGTGTTTGAAATTAAAATCGTTGTCAACAACTCGAAAACTTGTGTGAGGATGCTTCTAAGAGCTGGATGCAGGTTGGAAAACTTGTCTTATATGCATTAAGAATGAATTTGCATTAAAAATGCAGTCTGATCTGTATTTCAGAAAATGAAAAGGATAAAGTTAGATGTGAATATGAGGGTTTTCCTAAAAAGTTTAATAGTATTGAGGCAGCATTAATGACTTCAATGTGGGATTTTACTGTGTAACAGGAAATGGGGAATAAAAATGGTGATATTTTCACTGCTGTTGAAAATTATGAATTTTTAGTATGTTTAACTGAGCTTTAGGCCTCTTTATTGATACATTTACCGTTCAGATGAATAGAGAAATGCTGAGATAAGGAGTTCGGAATTCTTCAGAAATGGAACCAATTAATAATATTTTATTTTTTGCTGAATCATTTAAGTAAGATTTTCATTTCTCTCAAATAACACCGACTAGAAGCTCCTCAAATTTTCGATGCTGCAGAAAAAATCAATCTAACTGATTTCAGGAATTGCTTTGATAAAGAATTCTGTCTGTGATAAAAAAAAAAGAAAAAAAAAAGAGGGATACCAGTTATTCGGTCTTCTATTTGCAAGATGTATGTTGGCTTTAACAGGAATTAGCAATATCTCCCAAATATGTATACGACAGACAACAAAAACATATTTTTCTGAAAGGTCATTTTCAGTTTTAAAGTGGATTCGAATATATGCGGATAGAATAGATTAAAGCACGACTGGTAAACCGTCCGTATTAATTTCGAGGAAATTATAAATGCATTCGAAAATTTAAAATTGAGAAGAGTTTAATTAGTTTCGCATAATTTACTTTAAATTATTGTATATTTCGACGCTACATTTTTTACTGATTAAATTGGAAATTTTTATGATATAAATTTCATATGGCCTATAAATCTGTAGGGATTTGTTTTTGTGTATTTTTATCATATAATTTGGCTGACTAGATTGGAGGTTCTGGGTATTTTTTCCATAAGTTTTTGTTTGGCCAAATGTCTATGATATTACTTTCTATATAGGGATAAGTACACTGCAGTAATTATTTTCTGTTTATTTATCATGCAATTGTATCTTCAGAATAATCTAACTTGCACATTTGCATTGTTTGATGTGTAATCAGTTGATTTTAAGTAATTCAAAATGGTTTTAAATAGATGTAATTAATTCCACAAATTACTTTTGGTAATTTGTAAACGAATAGGGATGATAAAATTTAACTGAGAAAAGAGAGGATATAAAATAAATACAGGAGCAACATACATCCTAAAAATAGGCTGCATAATGTGTAAGAAAAATGGTTGCGATTTCCTACTGATTTTACTCTTAAATATGTGATTCTGTATTTTCTATTTGTTGTTATAGAAAAGTGATCTTATTTTCAGCATATACGTTAGTTCCCCCTTCTATTAAATAAACCCAATTTTAAATAAATTATTTCACTACAGAAAATTTTTTTGATCAATTATCCAAATTTTTTTTATATCCGAATTATGCCCAGAACATATTAATCCAGATAATTTGAATTTCAGTGTAATCAGATACAATCATACTATTTATATTTTGCAGTCCTACCAAATGACACACATGTATTTGATTTGTCTTTCTGCTAATTCAAAGGTTTTGAACCTTCTCTTTCTTATGTACTATCTTTCTTATAATTTTTATTTAGGCGTAAATCTTCTCGGATAAACACGATACACAAAATATAATTTTTTGTTCGTTTGTAATGTTCTTCTGCTAGTTACTTCTGCTAGTCTTCTGCGAGTAATAGTAATTCTATCCCTGTTAAGAATTCCAGTTTTCAAATACATATCCATTTTCATACACAAAACCACATAAACAGAATTAAAGATTGCAAGTTAACCACTCATAATATAGGTAACGCAGTTAATCATAATCGAAGTTAACTAATTATGTAATTGACTTCATGCTGCGTAGTTACACATTTAAAAAATATATTTTTTTAATTATTTTTTTTTGTAAATATTTCTAGAATTACTACATAGAAAATAATATTAAACGAAATCAAGGAGAAAAAAATAGTATACAAAATAAATAAAGTCAATTTTGGTTAGAGGGTGGGGTATATGCGCGCCCTCGCTATATTATGGGGGTTAGGCGGACAAGGGACAACTAAATATTAACCAGATACTATATTTAGGCTTTTTCCTTCATTTTCTGCGTAGCTTATTGGTATTTCTCATAAGTCTGTATTTGCAAACGGAAATTCTAAAGATGGTTTTTTGTTTTCATTTTTGCCTTTAATGTTTTGCGTTTTCCTCCATTACCGATGTACTTTTCTCATAGTACTAACTATTCTATGAAGCACTTCCAGGGATACGCGCACCACCGGTTGCGAAACGCTGTACTAATGAACAGAAACAATAAAAACATGTATACATAATTTTATTTGCAAAACACTGTTCAGCAACAACGAACATTCGAAATATTTTCATTCTGTTTATGATAAATGTAAAGAAAAAAAGCATATTACTATTACTTTGAACCTAAAACACAAAATAGTAAGCAGTATTCTATTTATCAATTTTTAAACCATTGTAACGCAAGCTTGCTAACTTTTGTAAAGAAAATTCTTCTATCAATAAAAATAGCGTTTTTCAGATTATATTTATTAACTTTTATCTCAACTCAAAAGGACATGAAACTTCAAAAAAAGATTTTTAGAGTATATTAAGAATAAATAAAAAATAAACGGCTCACAATATTTATATGTATCTGTGAATTGAACCAAAAATAAGAAAACTGAAGCTTTATTTTTATCAACATTTTCGAGTTACTTTACATTTTATTTTATGTGATTTTCGATTAAAATTATATTTTTGTTTGTAACCACCGAAGACATGTATAATATAATAAATTCATGGTCTCGCTTTTAAATAGAATTTTTTTTTGAAATGCGAACTCTTTATATGAAATTTAACAAAATTCGTAACAGGGTTTAAATGCGATAAAAAGTTCGGAAAATGAAAGTACAAAAGTACAAAGTGATTGTAAAAGAAATATAGTTATTAAATTCAGGAGAAATAATTCTATTGTCTTCTTAGTCAGAAGTCACATGATCGAATTGCGGTGATGCCTAATATGTAATAATCTATAAATTGCTGTACAGAAAATATGTATTTTTGTAGAATTTTTATAGACTCACTTTTCGATCCAGAATGTTCTGATTTTTATTGAAGTCTATACTAATCTTCATTTGGATTTTAATTAGAGTAAAAATTTGTTGAAGATATTATAAAAACAAGAAGTAGATGTTTTGATCATGATTGGGCGTCAATGGTCAATTGCGATATTGCTGCCACTTTCTCCTTAATTATACATATTTATTAATGTTGAATCAAATATCACTTTACATTATCGCAACAAATAAATTTTCATTCATATGTCACGTGTTGATAGATATGAAAAGTTGGATGATTGTACATGACTTATAAAATCCTCAAAATATTTTTAAAATAATCTACATATTTGAAACAAACTTTAGTTGAAAGTACATTTTTTTATTCTAGTCGATGATGCAAAGATTGAAATTATGCATCGTTTAGAAGTGGAATTATTACGCGATCAAATAGAAAACGAGAGTTTATCTTGCGATACCTTGTGTTATTTTTTAGTTTATTGTTCATTACAGTTGTAGTTGTGTTTTATAACATAGTATGGTCCGTAGCCAATGTATCGTGTGCAAAAAAATGCGTAAATATTTCTTTATATAGATTATAGTGAAAATTTCATAAAATTTCCTAAGTGGAAAATTTACCTTGATTTTGTCAATTTGTTTTTGGTGCCAGTTGATGCTATTTCTCAATGTATAGCTAAGTTTAGCAATAATGAGGCAAGCGTGTGTATGTGTGTGTGTGTGTGTATAAGAATATATTAGTAATGGCGCAAGTATTACTTCACGTAACTATATACAGAAACGGAATGTTACATTTCTCCGATTTTTCTGTGAAATGACGTCGTCGTTTAATGGCATAGAATCATGATGTCAATGTTGTTGGGCTGGTATTTGCTTAATAAAGAGGATCGCTCAATGAATTAATTTAATATAAATAGTTTAATGTGTATATAATAGTTTAATGTGTATATAAAGTGTATATTTTTGCAGCTTTATTCTCCGTCGTAGAAACAGATTAACATATGCTTCTTAATAATGAATCTTTCTTAAAAAGTATGTGTTGTGTTGTATTATCTGCCAAAAAATCAAAACAAAACAAAAATAGTAAATTTGATTTTAAAATGCAAAAAATAGTAAAATTTTAGTTTGCTTGATAATAGAAATGTATCGCATAATAATTTATTAATCGAAATAAATTCAGGTAAATATAAAAAAAACAAAATAAAGAAAGTGCACAAAGCAAATTATGGAGCAAGCCATATAAGGGAGAAATTTGAAACATATTTTCCCTACATATAACAAACCATAACACCTTGTACACATATACTTCTTTTTAATTACTAAAAGGTGTAAAATAAAGTGATTATAAACAATAAAATAGGTTTTGTTAGACTGTTGATGTAAGTATCAGCTCAATCTGAGCCATTATCGAAACAAACAAAATGTCAACAGTATAATAAAGCCTATTTTACTGTTTATAATCTTTTATTTTACACCTTTTACAAATTAAAAAGAAGTACATATTTTTCCTTTATTATACAATCTACAATAAATATGAAACAATACTTCAATAATTTCTTCTTATTCCTCATCTGTCTTCTATAATTTTCTCTTTTGTGTTTCCTTTTTCGAGGTTCTACTACAGTCAAATAAAGTTTCTTAGAGTCGTAGATTTTTCCTGTTACTCCGTCTGTCCGCAAAGTTATTAATAAATCAATAGTAAAGGTAGCCATATTTTAAAGTGTTTTAAATTTTTTATGCTGACCAAATTAAGATCGAGCTATATTTTAAATTCTTTCTTTTTTATTTTCGCCTGTAATGCTTACAGATATAAATTAGGAAAATCGGGAGACAATTTTTATTGATTGTTTTTTTTTCTTTTTTTATTTGTATATCCCGCTGTAGTCATTGATCTCTTCTAACTAAGAACTTTGATAGTAGAATAAAAATAGACGATGGTGATGAGCAGATTAAAGAAAAAGCAAAATATACCAGTATAGTAAGACGTTTTGAAAGATCTGTTCTTTAATTTACGCACATATATTATTTAATTTGAACATTTGTAAATGTAAATAAAAATAAATTTTCAAACAAAAACTATGAAATGTATGTCTATTCCTCTATTTTATGGTACATTGGAAATCATTCTAAATGTATTCCTCTTTTCCCAACTAATTCTAACTTAATCTCTCATTTACATTTATTTGAATGATTAATGTTGTATAATTTTTCCATTTAGAAACATGACAGATAAATGAATTACAAGTGCAGTACTTTGTATGTTCTTTTACTTTATCTTGGTATGTTCTTTTACTTTATCTTTGTATGTTCCTTTATTTTAGATTTGTATATTCTTTAAATACTTTTTTTCTTTTTAGCTTTATCACTTTAACTATGTTTACCGAAATGTAGAAATGTCGTTTTCACTTTTGTATAGTTTATTAATTTTCCTCTGTGAAAACTGCAAAAAGTCGTTCTTACGATTTTTTTGTGCTAATTTTTACAAATAAATATCAATTAAAATTAAATTATGAATTATCCTTTAATTCAGTGTTGTAATCAGTCAAATATCGTGAAAACTGCGAAAGATACCGGCGATACAGTGAGCTGATTCAAAAATTGAGGAAAAATCCCTTATAATCCAGCTAGTTTTAGAAAGAAACTCACTATATCGCTTCTATGTTTCTGAATTTTCGCGATATTTGAATTGACATGTTATATAAGTTGCTCTATAGAATTGACTACCAAAGCATGAAAAAAAAACTTTGGTATAGTTCGCGCATACGCAGTTAACATTTATTGCACACAAATACCCATATGTCATCAAATATTCAACATATTTATCTTTTAATTTATTATTATATTATACCATTATATTATACCATTAAGTATTATTACATTATACCATTTCTACTATTCTTTGTCAAGTTTTTGGAAAGCGGCGTTAAATTCGGTTAAAAACTCTGCATGCTATATATATATATATATATATATATAAAAAAAAAAAAAAAAATTGAATTTTTCACAGGACCGTTAACATCTTCAAGAATATGCGTGCTATTCTTGCATAAATGCACAAAAACGTTGAACAGAACCTACATAATCATTTGGTACAGTGACGGATCATTTTCAGCATTTTCTGTTTCTTGGTGGAACGCAAATATTATTTTATTATTAAATTTATTATTACCCCTCCCTAATTGTCCTCAGGCGTAAATCTTCACGAATTTCAGTAGATAATCGACAAAACGTCTGAAATCGAAAGTGTCCGGTCACTGTCTCTTAATTTCTGGACATCAGTGTAGTTATGATATAGCAAAACACTCTCTTTTGACATTTCTATATTTAAAAATAAAAATAAAACTTTTAATATACCTGCCAAGTTTGCCCATAGAGAGCCTGCCGTATTTTGAGTAGCACTCATTTCAAATAGAAATATTACATTTATTTCATCGCAGAATTTTTGCTTTGAATAAAGTGAACATTTTGAAACGGAAATAGTGGTACTCAAAATACTGTAGACTTGTTAAGTATGCTTTATTATTTTAGAGAATAACCACACTCAGAAAAAGGAATTGATTAAAACTACAAAACATTTTTGTTGAGTACATTTTGGTTGTTTTAGCAAAATTGGAGTAAAATTGAACCATTTTACTTCAATTAACAAAACATTTTTTGCTGGCGATACAAAAATTTTTTTGGAATTGCAAAAAAAAAAAAAAAAAAAAAAAAAAAAAAAAAAAATAGTTTTCAACAAAACAAAATTTTTTGTTGATTCAAACAAAATTTCCATTGACCTATATTTAAACAAATTTTTTGTTTAAATATAGGTGAATAAAATTTTTTTTTGAATCAACATTTTTTTTTTTTTTTTTTTTTTTTTTTTTTTTTTTTTTTTTGCAATTCCAAAAAAAAAAAAAAAAAATGTATCGTCAGCAAAAATGCTTTGTTAATTGAAGGAAAATGCTCCAATTTTACTCCAATTTTGCTAAAACAACAAAATGTACTCCAAAAATATGTTTTGTAGTTTTAATCAGTTTCTTTTTCTGAATGCAAACTTATTATTTCTAATTACTGTACAATTTTATGACTTAAAAAATTTAAAATTTCTACCAAAAAATAAAACAAAATAAATATTAAACCTATCCGGAAAGAATTTCTGAAGATATTACTTCTGTTTTTTCATTTATGAAGCAGATGTTTGTTCTGAGAATGTTGTGAACGGAATCCTTTTTCTGTATAAAATATTCTCAGAATACCTTTTGATTTCCTTAAGGTTGAAAAGAAAAATATCCTAAATAAACTGAAAATCTAGAAGTAAGATCTTTTAAGGCGAAAACAAAGATATTTTCCTTGGAAAAAGATAAAAGGCACGTGCAGCAATCTTTTAGTAATCGAAAAAAAAAATAGAATCTTGACTTTTATTTATTATCCTGAGTTTGAATTGTTTTGAATCAGGCGAAGTCAGTGCACGAAAGATGCATTCATATACAGAACGGCATTTTCACCAAACTATTCTGAATAGGTAAAAATGTGTATACATGGTGTCTACATGGCGATTTTTTGCGTGGGTAGCTGTTGGCTTACGATTATGGTATACGATTTATCGGTGTAGTATCAGTGAATTAATAAGCGCCCTAATTAACTTAAAAAATTGTATAACTTTATTATTTAAGAATAACTAATTAAATCAATTTTACTTTGAGACAATAATAGTGGGGGAATGTTGACTTCTAAGAGAGCAGCAGCCGAAAGAATATTTTTTAATGATTTATATGTTTCTTTATCCATTTTTATAGTTACATTGTAATCATCCGTTTCTACGCTAGTCTGAGCGGTTACGTTAGTCTGAGTCCGGTGCGGATCGGGTCGTACCCGACCCGAAAACGATAAATAAAAATTCGTAGACCCGACACACTTTAAACTTAACCCGAAATGGAAGAAAATTAATCCGCATTTTAATACAATCATGGAAAAATAGTGTAATATTACATATCTAATATCAAAAATAGGTGGAAAAATGAACATATATATATATATATATATATATATAAATATACTCATTAATTTTCAAATATACAAATTGTCATCTGAAAATTATTCTGGACGTTTTTGTAAATACACTGCAAAAAAAAGTGTTGATTTTACAGTATAATTCTAGCACCCCAGCTACCAGTATTTTACCATAAAATTAATAGTAATAAACAGTAATATAAGCTGTAATACGCTGCCGCGCACGGTATAATGCTGGTAGCTGGGGTGCCAGTATTATACTGTAAAATCAACACTTTTCTTTGCAGTGTATCAGGTCAATCTGAATCTACGCATCTAGATCAGAATCCCAACCCGAAATAACTAAAATCAACCCGACTAAAACGCGACCGCCAACGAAAAAAAATCGTGTAAAGCTGCCCAACCAGAATCGCGATCGGGTCTGCTTCAGATAAAATCCAATTACCCTCTCAATACAGGACTCTAGCTCGAGCATTCTATTAATTCCAGAGTTATGAGGAGCAATCTATCGGTGATACTTTTAACTAAAACATGGGAGCGTAGTAAAGAAATTCCAGACTTCACATATTTTTTCAACTGCAATGCATAAATAACTTTAATAGCTGTTACTGTAGGCTTATTATTAAGTTTAGAACATATTCAGTTCATTTTAGGACACCCTGTAGTAGGCTCACTTAACGTTTCCTCCTGTAGGTGTAGATAAAATGAGTATCACGCGTGCTTGAGGAATTAAGATATGGTGTTTCCGAATCAGGCTGACAAATTGACTGTTAGACATTACATATAATTACCGTTATAATACGCTGCCGCGCATGCGCGGTAGCGTATTACTGCTCATTTTACTGTTTATTACTGTTAATTTTACGGTATAATACTGGCAGCTAGGATGCCAGTATTATATTGTAAAATCAACACTTTTTTTTGCTGTGTACCATTGGGCTGGAGTATTTATATGTAATGTTTAACAGTCAACTTGTCAGCTTGATTCGGAAACACCATATCTTAATTCCTCAAGCACGCGTGATACTCATTTTATCTACACCGACAGGAGGAAACGTTAAGTGAGCCTACTACAGGGTGTCCTAAAATGAACTGACTATGTTCTAAACTTATAATAAGCCTACAGTAACAGCTATTAAAGTTATTCACGCATTGCAGTTGAAAAAATATGTGAAGTCAGGAATTTCTTTACTACGCTCCCATGTTTTAGGTAAAAGTATCATCGATAGATTGCTCCTCATAACTCTGGAACTGTTAGAACGCTCTAGATGGGCAGATTCATACTGACCCGATACACTGCAAAACAAAGTGTTGATTTTACAGTATAATACTAACACCCCAACTACCAGTATTATACCGTGCGCGGAAGTGTATTACTGCTTATATTGCTGTTTATTACTGTTAATTTTATAGTATAATACTGGTAGGTGAGGGGGGGGGGCAGATTTATACTGTAAAATTAACACTTTTTTTGCAGTGTAACGGAGGTAAAATGTGGCACCGCAGGTGTTACGTACAGCGATTGTTTGGCCGCAGAGTTCAATTTAGTTTTTTTATTTGTTTCAGCTCTATTGTTGGAATTTATTGCGTGTGAATGCTTGCGTGAAGTAGTTTTAAATCAACAAAATTATTGGTAGATAAGTACAGTATTTTCCGTTGTATAAGTTGAAGCCAAATTCCGAGAGAAAAAGCATTCTTTTCTATTTTAATACCAGTATTTCCATATGGTGTATTTCAATTTATATAAACGCAGAGATTTATCACTAATTCTGCGGTTTAAATATACAAAGAAATCTCATTAAAATGTTGAACAAACTAGTGTGATACACAGATAAAGGCATAAACTTCTGAATGACACCATAAAATAAAGAAATGCGCAAGGCTTTTAGAAATAACATTCTCTCTTTTCTTCAGGTGCAAAAATGACGTGTTATCACTTTGAAGGCAGGAGCAATACGAGTCTAGTTACGAGTCATTCTTGCTCCTGCTTTCAAAGTTGCAAGACGTCATCTTTGCGCATGAAGAAGAAAGACAAAGTCCTTTCGAAAAACCATGCAAATTTCTTAATTTTATGGCGTTTGTTTGTGAAAGGTTTTGCCCTTATTTGCAAAGAAAACAATTCGAAAATACTGACATTCGAACGAAAGGACATATAATTTCTCTCGAATTTTCTGGTCTCCTTATATGCCGGAAAACGGTATGTTTTTTTTATGCCAAAAGTTTTAAGGCCCCACCAGTGGCTGAGAGGTTCTGCTCTCGAAGCTGGTAGACGGGAGGTGCAGATTTCGATCCCATTCGCGCCCGTCGGCCTAATCGTTCGGAGTTTTCGTGGTTTTCTTCGAGCCGTGGATTTATCCATGCGTAAATACGGGTTACCTAAGGGGGTCTTACCCCCTTAGAAAGACCCCCACGAAGGGCACTCCCCCCGGGCCTATATCCCAAGTGTAGATAATTGGCCGTCAATAATCAACCCAACCCAATCCAAAAGTTCTAAGTTTAAGATTAGTTTAAAAATGAATAAAATTTAAGATGTTAAAAAATATCAATTCAAGGTCTTCGTAAATATTATCAGCAATAATAGAATGTCATCAATTAACATAAAATATACAATTCTAAATTAAATCTTTTTGCGTCATTGATAATGGCGTATTAGAAATAAAACCATTATGAGTTAATTAAAAAAACTTAGATTGCGGTTTTCGTTCAAAACATCATTAAAGTTCAGATATATATGGCAGAAAAATTTCAATACATAGTTTAAACGAATTTTTGAAAGTATCATTAATTTACAAACTTCAAAAGAAAATTATCTTCTCTTTGAAATTTAAAACTATTATGTCTCACACTTAACGAAAAATAAATATCGATGAAGGTAATATTTATCTGAATAAAAGTGTTTAACTTAGAACAATATCGTGCAATTTCAGACATAAAAATGCTTTAATAGAGGAAAATATTGCCGTACGAGAAATTTTCGGAAGAATAAAGTTTTGACATTTTCAGTTCGTAAGAGTTTAATTTAAATTTCTATCTTCACGCAAGCTTTTATTTTATTTTGTTTTGTTGTTAGAAATTTTATGTAAATAGGTAACAGAGAATATTTATTATTTAGAAAAGTCAAATTTCGAACAAAATTTTTAAGTAAGTAAAAGTTATTAGGATAATTTAAATTAGATAATTTTTATTGGCATACTGATAAGAACTGTAAGATTTTCTTTATTTACATATGATAACAGCTTTCACTTTCAAATTCTGCTGGCATTTTGCACGATCTGATAAAATTCCCCGAAGATTTATTTTACTTTATCTGTTACTACCGCTTTCTTTTCTGCTCTTTCATCACACTTTTTATTTTTGTTTTTGTAACTTTATAGCAGCTGAAGTAAAGAATGTAAAGTAAACATTTTAAAAATATTTCTGGATAACTTCTATAATGACTTTCGTATTTATTTAAACTTGATTTTTGAAAGAGTATAATGTATTTGTTATAAAAATATTAGGCTGTATCAAAAGTATTTTCGTTTTTTGAATGCTTTTATACCAAAGCCGAAAGTAAACATTTTAAAAATATTTTTGGATAACTTTTATAATAACTTTCGTATTTATTTAAACTTGATTTTTGAAAGAGTATAATGTATTTGTTATAAAAATATTAAGTTGTATCAAAAGTATTTTCGTTTTTAGAATGCTTTTATACTAAAGCCTGTAGCTGGCACTTTATCACCCCTATTGTTGAGCTTAAAATGTTATTTAAGATAATACATGTTCCTCTATATTCTATAATCATACAGGCTTCTTTATTTCACTTTTACGTTACGTAAAGAGTGATACAAATGTTCAGATTTTATGCATCCTAAGGCATGATTTTAAACTAGGCCTTAAAACCAATGAAGCTGTCCTCGAAACACGTGCAGTTGGATGCCAGGACAAGAGTAGTGTCTGGACAGTTAAAAAAATCCAAACGTTTTCAGGAAAGGGATCTCATCCTTGAAATCAAGCACAGAAGTGGCAGGTGAATTTTGACCAGTTTTAGAAAAAAAAAGAGGAGAATTTCATTCTTCGCAATAATTTTTTATGCTAAAAATTAACAAAACGACACATTCAACAATTATTAATGTTTGAATGTGTAGTTTTGTTAATTTTTAGAATCAACATTTTTTGTGCAGAATAGATTCTCTTCAACTTGTCAAAATTCACCTGTCAATTCTGCGTCTGATTTCAAGGCTGAGATCCCTTTCCTGAAAACGTTTGGATTTTTTTAACTGTCCAGACACTACTCTTGTCCTGGCATCCAACTGCACGAGTTTTGAAGACAGCTTCATTGGTTTTAAGTCCCAGTTTAAAATCATGCCTTAAAATGCATAAAATCTCAACATTTGTATCAATCTTTTCGTAACCTAAAAGTGAATAAAAGAATCCTGTATGATTATAGAATATAGAGGGCCATGTATTCCCTTAAATAACATTTGAAATTAAACAGTAGGGGTGATTGCTAGGGGTACAAGCTTTGGTATAAAAACATTCAAAAAACGAAAATACTTTTGATACAGAATAATATTATATGCTAATATTAGATGGTGTTGTACTTAAAGTCAGTCGAAACTACACACACTTTATTCTTCTTCCTCTTTTTTTTTTTTTTTTTTTTTTTTTTGAAAAAGTGGACAAAAAGGGATTGAAATCTGGGCTGAGGAGTGTCGTGCACTTGTTCCAAATCCCTAAAACGTGACTAATTATCCAAAAATAAAGTTTATATTTAGAGATTTATATGTATCCAGCTAGGTATATGACTGTTTGAGGAACTGTACGACACAATTGAGGATTTACTTTAGAGAATTTCCTTTGCACAATTGAGAATTTAATTAAGACGGTTCTCAAAGAAATATTTTTCATCACTCAAAAACGCGAAACTTTCTGACAAATTTTCTGATCCAATTTGCAACGTGAAAGCATAATACTTGCAAGCATTATTATTGAAGTGTTTGTCATTGAGCAGTTCCTTTTTGATTTTTTGATAAATTAATTACATTTTCAGTTATAAGCGGTTGTTGTTTTATAACGGATGTTTTTCCCCTCTCTCGCGCTGTTGTGAACGGATTAAGAACGCCAACTTTGAGAGCGTTTTCTGAAACATATTCTACCTTTAATAAGAAATGGAAAAACAGTTCGATTACAGAATTTCTGAATAAGAACAGATGCAAATTTTATGCATTGGAGAAAAAAAAATGTGTCATAAAGTAGCCAATTTAGATTTGAGAACAGCTTTAATAACTGTGTTGGGAGTACATTAAGAACATGACGCTAGAAGGACTTTGAATTGATTAGCACATAGACGAAATGAGCAGTATTTTTAAAGCGTATTATTTTCAACAGACTAACAAATGTTAATTCTGTATAAATGGGTTCCACGAACAAAAATACATATAACATTAATAATTACCCTTAAACTTATATGCAAAATTTAAAATTTAATTATTTTTAAACAAAGTAATATATTATTGAAAATTGCAATTAAATAATTGTTTTGGTATGGAAAACAGTTATCAATCCTGCAGAATTCGGTGCCGAAAAGTAAATATTCTACAATCTGTAGACTATTTGCTGTACAAATTAACAAAAAACAGCCACATATAGGAACCTCTATGCTTGTAAGTGTACGTTTTCTATAAATTGCCATATTTGCAATTTTTGCATTAACGATTAGTTTTTCACTGATGATGACCGAGTAGTTCGGTTGAAAACATTTTGGAATTTTTTAAAAGGACTTTAATGTGTTTTTAAATGTTTTATGTATGTTTTTACGCACCTTCAAGCAATATATTTACATTTAGTTGTATCTTTATGAATTTTACTTACGGGGACGTTAATCCTTCGTCTCTATGACTACGCTTTGTTTAAATCAATTTAAAAATAAATCAAAGAAAAATGTATAGTATCTACAGATGATTTAGGAATTCTTGTTCTTTTAACTAAGAAGAAAACCCATTTTATCGATTCTTATAGCTTTCTTTACACGTATTTGTATTATTTTCAAGTTGCACAAAATTAAGGAGTTATTCTCAGAAAGCAATCGATTCAGTTTGCACAAATGTTCCTTTTATCGTTTTAACTTCATTTAAATTTTGAATGCTTGTGTCAGTACGTAACAATTCACGCTGTGTGTCTGGTATTTATCCACAAAATTCGAAAAAGAAAATTAACATCTTGCAAGAAGTACTGGGAACATTTAATGTTGCTAGTGTTATCTTTGTATCCGTTATTTATTGCGATGTCACGTATTTTATTTATTTCATTATTTAATTGATTAGGTGTACAGACAGTAAAGGCTATTCTAATAAAATGTCGAAAGTCAGAAACTTTATAGGAAAAAGGTGCTTGAGCGTTATTAGGAATAGTCGATTGATTAGTTATTGGTTTTCTATATGCCGTACGTTCAATTCCATGGCGGGTTTTGATTAACAGCAGATCCAAATAAGGGAGTGTGTTATTTTGTTCAATTTCCAAAGTGAATTTAATCATGGAATCAAGGCTATTGATCTGATCAAGAAAACTATTAAGTGAGGTATCCATGTGTTGCCAAATTATGAAAATATCATCAACGTATCTGAGCCATGTATGAGGGGTATAATCTAATTTATTATAAATATCGGTTTCTAAAGGTCTTAATATGAATTCAGCTAAAAGTCCAGATATAGGGGAACCCATCGGGGCCCCATTATTTTGCTTATAGATTTTATTGTCAAATGTAAAATAGTTATTATTAATTATAAGATTAAGATCACTCTTTAATGTTGTTTTCATATTGTCATTAATGTTCCTTAGGTTGTCAATACAGTTATTTATTCTTATAGTGACTTGTTGGGTGTCAACGGATGGGTATAGAGTAATGACATCTAGACATGCTATTAAATATTTCTTCGGAACTGGACCAAACGTTGAATAAATTCATTCGTTGAATTAAATGCAATTAATTCAACGAATGAATTTATTCAACGTTTGAATTTTCCATTCACCAGAACGTTACAATATTATATAGGAATGACCACCAGAAAGTTTCTAACAAGATTAAAAGAGCATATAGCAGATCTCAAATATGACAGGAGTACTACAGCACTGGCACGACTACATAGAACCGAGGCAATAGAAATTGATTAGTAAAATAATGTACCCATCAAGAGTCTACTTCCCATCCATTATCCGTGAATCAATAGAAATCTACATGCGTAACGTAAACATTTGCAATGGATCCGCCTCATTTGAATTGCCTAAATTTGGCACGAGGTACTTTTTCGTTTTAAAAAGCAATAACGAAATATTAATTTTCACGATTACAGTTGGCTACGGCAAGCACCTGCTTTTCTCTTTTTATTTTACATATTTGATCTCGTGATTCGTGTTTTCAAGGTTATTTTCCAAAATTTGCAAGAATACTTTGTTTATCATTATATTTCTTGAAAATGGTGCCGTAGGACTGTTGAAACGCATGTTGATCATTAAAAAGGTTTTTTATAAACCTTTTGTTGCTTCTTTTAGTATCACTTAAGCATTTCTCTAGATTTTAAGGAAAATTCCTTAAAATTTTCTTTTCTGCGGATGCCAATCATAACAGGAGATGTCCCTTTTAGTCCATTGAAGGGTAAAGTTAATGTTTATATCGAAATTTAATGACTAGAATGAGGTGTAAACATACACATCCATGTTTCTGGAGAGTGTGGTACGTTTTCTGAAAGGTATTTCCTTTTGATGTTTTTTAGCACTTTCCAACCTAGTTGAAAAGTGCTTATGACTTCGGTTTGTCTGCCGTCTGCCGTCTGTCCGTGCTCTAACTCCCGTAAATATGCTCGGATTACTCTGCAATTTTTATATGTTATTGTCGTTATCTATAGCATGTTCCCTATTTCAACGGAAGTGTGTAGCACTGATAGTTTTTTTACAGGGACACTCAAAAGAATTCCGTTACATTGCGGTCTATGGGGAAAAATCATTTGCGGTTTATTTAAATAATGTTTCACTATTTTAAATGCATTGAAATTTATATATATCACTAAGGTGCATTAGAAGAAGCTTAATATGGAATAGGGTGTGCATAGCACTTATAGTTACTTTACAGGGAGAGTCAAAAGAATTCCGTTACATTACGTCTATGGAGAAAAATCGTCTGCGGTTTATTTAAATAATGTTTCATTATTTTAAACGCATTGAAATTTATATATATTACTAAGGTGCATTGCAAGAGGCTTACTACAGAATAGTCTGTGTATAGCAGTCATCGTTCATTTACAGGGACACACAAAAGAATTCTCTACTGTCTGTTAACAATAATTCCTGGAAGTGCGTTTTAAGTTACTGAACGCGATTTTAATTTTAACTCGCTTTTTGTCTATTACGTGGCGTGTATAAATTCTGTAGATCCTATACAGGGCAGCGCAAAAGTTCGCGAACACATTTCCGTTTACTGACAGAAACTCCAGAAGGATAATTTTAAACTCTGCTACGCGTTTCCTAACTAAACTAAAATTTAGCACTCTATGTAGTATATATACAAATCTATAGATCCTATACAGGGCTGAATAAAAGTATTCGGATATTTTTCCGAATATTGTATCTGTTGGAAATTCCTGAAATTATGTTTTTATATATGTTATGCGTTTTCCAAATTGTTTACTTAGATGTTATCTTTTAGCTTATTAAACGGTATGTTTTGTAAAATTATTTTGGAAGCGTTGGAAAGTGCTACATAATCTATGCTTGAAGCGTGATTTTTCGTTCTTGTTTTTATTGTTCCAAGTTTTAAATAAATAAAGATGGAGTGTGGGTGGGGATAGAAATATGCTCCAAAGCTTATTCAACATTGGATACGATTTTACGCCTTAATTATTTAGTAGCAGAATTGGATAATCTAAATATTTTTTTTTCAAAAATATTAATTGCATTGGTGCTGGCAAAAAAAAAAAAAAATGTCTAGGAGGGGCAAGGAACGTTTTGGAACTCAGTTTTCACACAATGTTCTCAATTGAGCTGAACATCTAATCGAAAAAAAAATTAGTGACAATATTTTGATGATTTAAATTATATTTCCAAGAATTTTCTTCATTTGTGCTGGCAAAATAAGATCTATAAGGAGAGCAACGTTTTGAAACAGATGTGACAACACCGCATTTATTAAAATAGAGAATAGACTAATGCAAGAACTAATATAAACTATGAAGTTTTTGAAGAATATCCCCTTGGAAAACAATTTTTAAATATATCAACATAAAAACCAGTACATAATTATAATAAATAATAAATATTAGAAATCCAAAAGAATATTCTCACCGGCTTTTTTCGAAATGGAGAAGCAGTTCAGTCTCACTTTTTTTTGCCAAGAGATTCCAATTGAACCTTTTTAATGACCCCCAATTGAAAAACAATAAACACATGAAAGAAATATATAAAAAACTGTCTTCTTCAGGGACAGAGCCACCCAGATAAAAAAAAAAAGAAAACATAGTTTCTTTTTCTTTTAATGTTTAACTAGTACCATAGATCAGGAGCCTCAACGTCAGCTCTGAAAGTCATTGTTTTTTAATCTCACTTTTCATAATATTTAACATCTTACAATCCACAAATTAAAATTTTAAAATTACATATATATTTATACGCATATAAAATAATTCGAAGATTTCAAAAATTAGAAAAGTTAAATTAAACACGGTTTATGCAATAATATTCAGACATTCCTATGAACTTCTTATTCTTATATTTTTTAGATAAAAAAATACATTTCTTCAGGGGCGCTCTGTCCCCTATACCCTCCGTAATCTTATTAAATTTATATTCGTGATTTTGTATTAATTGTATGAATGATTCTAGTATATCTTGGATTTCGTTCTACACAGTGGTTTTTATTTGAATAAGCAACATTTCGAAATAAATTTCATATTATCCTAATACCCAAATAGCAATATTTACTTACCTGCCAATCATGAAACACCTGCATCTGGTGGATAAGTTGAATAATATCTCAAGTACAAAAGCAACTTATGGAAATGTAAACTGAATCTACTATATTTTACTTATATCTATTTTAGAAATCTAGTGTTAAACAGTTTCGATGGTCACTCTGTAATATTTATTTTATCTAAGTACATCCTGATCTAAGTCGATGGAAATAGTATACTAAAATCTCCCCTAAATAGGCATAGTTGGAAACTTTTAAACCTATTGGGTAATCATTCATAATCGTGCCCACTGTCAATTTACTAAATGGCAAACCTGATAATAGTGCGAGTTACTTGAATTTTATTATTTTGATATTCTTTGAAAAATGGTTGCTAAGAAACTAATAAATTAAAGAGCAGAGTAAAAGGAAATGCATTTTAAAATTTGTAAAAAATATGAAAATAAAATGTTTTCTATTTCCCGAACAGATGCAAAACATTTTCCAATAATTTAAACAATTAATTTCTAAATTCTAATAAACGTATTGCCAAATTTTCAGAGCTATTGGATATATTTTAAACCTCTATATCAAAAATTTAGCATTCATAATTTTACGTTGAAATCTGTTATTCAAATATGCGATTTTCATTTCAATTTAAACTGAAATTTGAAATTCGTCTGCTTTCCCATTGGAAAGCATTATGACCTAAAAAGAAATTTTCTATATTTTCAGAGCGAATTAACCAAATGTAACTTAAAACAATACAGCTAATTCCGCGTACCTTACCAAAAATCACCCTAGTCGGATGTTTTTCACGGTAGTTATTGCGGAAAAGACAGACAGACAGACAGATGGAAACCAAAAACTTTTCGCGTCTCCACAGTGATCCTTCATTGACATTTCGGCAATTATTTTAAGGCACTCCAGACTGCAGTTTGTTTTCAAAATCATCAGAGATGAAGACAATATTGTTAATAACATTTGAAAGTCCATGAAGGGGCTGTGGACTTCCCTGTCCTTATTGCCGGCGCATATGATATTTTCAATATATCGTTCAAGAATTTCAATAAATTTGCATGTAGTATGTTCTAGCTAGAGGATAATTATTTTAAAATTGGTTTATAATAACTTTTTTATTTTTATTTGTAAAAAAAGGTACAATATTCAATTTTAAAAATATACTGTTCTTTTTAAGTCGTCTTTAAATTTCTCCTTTCTTTTCTCGCATACTTTATTAATTAAACATTGTGCATAAAGTGCTTTGAGGCTAATAAGAACAATAAAAAGAAAACTGCCCAGTTAAACTGAGGGCATTGAGCTCACAGGCTATTCACACTAATTGTATATTATACTCTTATTTCAAAGAATTTGAAATATGCCCCTCGAAAAATAAAGAAATCAACAATATATTAAGGGGGGGGGTCATCCCCTCGTTACCCCCCTCATAGTTAACTAATGAACCCCTTAAACTAATCAGGGAAGTCTCTAATTACAATGAATATATATATATATACAAAATTTGAAGAAAATCAGATAATTCTGTATGAAAAACCCATTTATCTAAATTAAGGGGGGATTAGACCCCCTTTCCCCCTTTATGCTTAACCAATGAACTTCCAAAACTATTCAGAGAAGCGCATTATCACAATGAACCTATATTGAAAGTTTGAAGAAAATGGGATAATTCTGCATGAAAAACACATTTATCTAAATTAAGAGGGGACTACCCCCCCTTCCCCCTTGATACTTAACTAATGAACCCCCGAAACTATTCAGAGAAGCGCATTATCACAATAAACCTATATTGAAAATTTGAAGAAAATCGGATAATTCTGCATAAAAAACTCATTTATCTAAATTAGGAGGGTTATCGCCCCCCCTTTCCCCCTTTATACTTAACCAATGAACCCCCAAAACTATTGACAGAAGCGCATTATCAAAATGAACCTATATACAAAATTTGAAGAAAATGGGATAATTCTGCATGAAAAACCCATTTATCTAAATTAAGGGGGGATTAGCCCCCCCCCCCTTTCCCCCTTTATATTTAACCAATGAACCCACGAAACTATTCAGAGAAGCGCATTATCACAATGAACCTATATACAAAATTTGAAGAAAATCGGATAATTCTGCATGAAAAACTCATTTATCTAAATTAGGGGGGGGGGTTATCCCCCTTTTCCCCCTTTATACTTAACAAAGGAACCCCCAAAATTATTGGCAGAAGCGCATTATCAAAATGAACCTATATACAAAATTTGAAGAA
The DNA here is from genome assembly GCA_963931845.1 of Maratus michaelseni. NCBI lineage: Eukaryota > Metazoa > Arthropoda > Arachnida > Araneae > Salticidae > Maratus > Maratus michaelseni. The sequence goes on along the minus strand of OZ007589.1, from coordinate 258,329,997 downwards.
AATGGGATAATTCTGCATGAAAAACCCATTTATCTAAATTATGGGGGGTTAGCCCCCGTTTCCCCCTTTATGCTTAACCAATGAACCTCCAAAACTAATCAGGGAAGCGCCTTATCACAAGGAACCTATAAACAAAATTTAAAGCAAAACGGTTAGTTCTATCAAGAGTTATCGCGTTACGTCCATACATACATACGTACGTACATACAGAACCGGCGGGCACATAAGCTCTCAGGCTTTGATAGCCTGTGAGCTAAAAACTATTAATCCAACCCAGATTCTAATGTTGGTACACAAGTAATGCCGTTAAGTTCATTGATATTTAAACTCTAATTTTTAATACATTCATTTTTAAGTACATTTTTATTTACACAGTAAATGGTTTTGATAATTCCACTAACACAATTCTGATTTTACCACTTTCACATTCGTATTACTGTTCTCGTTTGTATGCTTAGAGTAAAAAAAGATAATCTTTTCAATTACGACAGAACACACAAAATGATATATATACCTACATAATAAGTGTATAGGGAAATCATTTTAAACTTGAGGATGGGTCGTCTAACAGTATAGTTTAGGAACTTCTGATCTGCACTATCATGCCTGTATTACAAGTAGAACCTTGTAATTACCACAAACTAATGGGGGCTGTATGACACTCGACGATATGGGCTGCCAAGTGTCGTTTCCTGGTTGCCTACACACCTCTCCACGGCCGTAATTCGTCCATAAACAAAACAGGAATTTGTCTGTGATCAATATCCTATGCTATTTATTAGTCTAAATGCAATAGTGACGCCGTCAGCCATGCAGACCTATGTCGAGCACTTTATGCAACGCCAGTGCGCGCGGTCTTACTTCTTGCAACCTGTTGTGGATGGTTTGGATGGATACAGATATCCTTTTGATGATGGCAGGTAGCTTTGGTTATCACGTGACATGGCGAACAGGTTTCAGCAAGCTGCTCGGCGAATCTATAGGTCCGTTCACTCTCTTGTGTACTTGTGTGATCCACTCTTTCTTTGGAATGTTCGCAGACGGTCTTGCGTAAATAGTGCCACACGTTGTTGGATGATACTCAAGCAGATTCAAACTTGCGTGGCAGTCGTGGGCGTCGACAAACCGAGTTCGCGCTTTCCTAGTATTCGGTTTTGTTCCCTTTTCGTTAACTACTGGCATTCAACTTTCTTATATCTCCAAGGCATTCCCTACGATTCATCATCTTTTCCGCAGCTGCAATCGGTCGCTGATAGCATATAAGATAAAGCTAGGAGAGATGGCGCGGTCGGAGAGATTGCGCACATAAAGGTTCGGGGGGAAGGAGTAGAGTGAGCGCACAGCGACTCCAGGTATTTGTACAACAGCAGTAGTGGAGTGTCTACTTGAAAGCGCACGTTTCTTGTTTTGAGCGTCTAAGATAAAGCATTGCTATTTTGTTTTGTTTTCCCAAAGTAAGCGCTTGAATTTTCATAGCTCTTCATCAGAATTTCTATACAATGCCAGTAGTACAAAATATTTTTAAATTAAACGATTTTTCATAAGCTACTAATCTAGACTAACAATGTGAACATCGACGGTTCGTTTTAGTAGCAGCCATGTTTAAATAAAAGACCGCGCAATCTCTCCTACCGAAATTGGAGAGTTTGCGCATATGCTACTTAGGAGAGATAGCGCATTGTTCTCATTAGTTTCCATGCTAGGAGAGATTACGCAGCTTATCGGTAAATTTGCATGAAAAAAGAAAAAATGAAAATGGAATAATTTTAAGTTAAACTTGTTATCAAGTAACTTAATGTTATTTTGTTATCTTATCTGGACTTGCTTTTTCTGATTCTTTAATTTTTTTTCCATTTAATTAAAACTGTTTAATCGTTTTTTAAAATTATTTCCTTTTTTCTGATTCTTTAATCATTAGGTTGAAACATTCCCTCCTAATACAATAATATTTGTTCACAAAAACCCTACAACAATGTCATTTATGTGTAATTATTATTGTTAACAATTTAATTGCAGTTATTATTCGTAACAATCTCTCCTACACATGTGCGCAATCACACCAACCCTGTAAGGACAGATTGCGCAAAATAACTTTCTTGGTCTTATTACAACTGTTTTATTAAATTGCAACTTAACAACAAAATAGCAATGGAAATGCATAAAAAACAAATGAAGTAAAAATTATTCATGGATAGTTTAGCCAAAAATTACTATTTAGTTTTTTTTATTGTTATTCTTTTGAATTGTGCGCAGACTCTCCTAGCTTTACATTACAGAATGAGTCAGTTGCAGGCTTTCATAGCCATAACTGCGCACGCAAACTTATTCATTTTCAAATTCCTCTCACCACTACCAATCTTGTAATCTGCATCTGGGTATTTGGATTCCTTCATGGTGTTGCAGTTTCACTTTTGATGTGTGTATGCATATATATATTAATATATATATATATATATATATACACACAAACACTGGGATTTCAAAACAGATGTCTTGGCGATTATCTATTAAACTGCTGAATAACTGAAACAAACTTCCAATTACAACAGGTATAGAAATCACATTTAGTTTTGGGATATAGTATTTGTTTTACAGGTCGCAGTATAAATATTAAAATACGAAATTTCATTTTCAATATTTCCTATAACTTATTTTTAGAAAACAACATTGTCCACGTCTAAGGACATTAAAAAAACTTTATCTTTTTCTACCAAAACGCATCCCGTTATGATAATTTGAATTTTATGAAATCTCAGTGTTTTCTGGAATTAGAACCAGAAAACATTTTATAAAATTTAAAGCATCATAACTTAATAAATTTTGGTCATAACTAATATAAATAATTTATATTAATATATGATTTACATATTCATCTATTATTTATATATGTTTTTCTATTTATCATATTATATTTTCTATCTATTTTCAATTTTTCAGTTATTGCAGTATATCCTTCTTTTATTTAAAGATAGATGGCAGCACAACTAAATTCTTATATATATATATATATTTAAAGATATATGGCAGCACTAAATAATTTCTTTTTTTCCTTTTTTTTTATTTTGTGCCATGACATAGTATTTTCTAATCTGACATTTTAGACCAGCAGGTGGTTTATGTATTTGAAACTGTGTTGATCAATTTCCTCTCTCTATTTCATTGGTGAATTATGCCTTTTTATATTTAGTTTTTTATATATTACAGCTTTTGTTGTTTTTATTTTATGGAACTATTATTATTTTCTTTATTTTATAATTCTGTTATTGTTTTCACATTCATTGAGGTTTTTCGGTATATTATAAGGGACATAATAGTGTCATTTTTAGACTTAATTGTGACAAATATTTGAAGAAATAAAATATTTTTACTATGAATTATACTTATGATGCTCTTCTGACGACTCCATAAGTTACTCACAGTAATTCATGTTTGATTTTCATTTTATTGAGTTTAATTTTTAGTATGTTTTTATTTTAATTTTACACTGTCTCTTTCTGTTTTTCACACATTTGATTTCAATTTAACTGTATATATATAATATATAATATATACACATACCTCTTAAAAGCGAAAGATTTGAATTCTGTAATCAGTTTCAATGTATACAAAATAGATAATTCAAAGAAGAAAAGATTAAAATATTTTCTTGACAATTAAAATTTGTGTATCACATTTTTATATTTAGTATGTGTTATATATCAAACATCAGTATTTAAAAAAAATTAACTAGAAAATTTCAAAAGCATAAAATAAACGAATCTTTTCTCAATAGATTAAATATTCATCCTCTAAATTCCCATTTGTCTAGCTATTATTTTTCGGAATCGTAACTACTATTAAAAATATATATATTCTGTTCTGTTAAAAAAAAAATATATATTTAAAATTTCTGAACCAAACTCATATTAAGAGATTTCATGAAAATTTAAAAGAAACTGAGCTTTATCTCTGGAGAGGGATGCATTAATGTTTATTTAAATGGATGTTTTCACTATCACCGAGTTGAATCACGTATTTATCGCTATATGCATTTTAAAGAGACAATTTTGGATAGTAACAGTCTCTAATGAAATACATATATGAACAATTTAAAGTTATTCCGAAATTTCAAATTCATATAAATTATAATTTTCGCTGAGAAGTAAAATTACAGGCTAAATGATATTCATCACCAAAGAAGGAAATTGCGTTTAATGACACTCAGCGGTTGCTTATAGTAAATAATAGTCAAATTAAAATTTTATAGCTTTGAGATTAATGGATAAATATTACTTTAATGATTTATGTAAAAACTGCTCACATTTGATTTCTGTAGAGAACCGAAATATAAATACAATTCATCTAAAATTGTATTAATTAAAAAAATTCTTCATCTGTGAAAAAATAAACAAAAAATAATCCTACACTACATATATATATTTTTTTCTTTTGGAACTAGGTATTTTTTTCAAACATGTATTTATGGATAGATACCACTATTGCTATACAGTGCAGTGGTTCCGAACCAGTGAGTTCACCGCTGTCTTCCAGTAAAGTAAGTATTGTTGAATGAAATAAGCGCATTGAAAGCGAAGAAATTTTTGTAAAGCGCGTACGAATTTTATTGTTACAAAAATCACAATAAATTGAAAACTACTTAGAACTTAATAGAACAAGGAAAGATTATTGATGGACTTCCTAGTTGCTGTGCAACTTTACATCATTACTTGCCAAAACATTAGGGTGCCATTAAGAAATTAAGTTGAACTGCAGTATAAAACTACATAAAAAATAATTAAATTTAATATTAAAAAATGCATGAGAAAGATACAAAAACTCAGCAGAATAAATAATAAAAATTTTTAATTTAAAGTATAAAAATAGAACAAAAGAAATATTCCGTTATTAGTTCCTAAGTTAGACAAAAAAAAAAGGATAGCCAACAGCAACCGGATACTTACCGTACACGTAAAAAAAGGTATTTTTCAAAAGGCAAACATTATTTAAAAAATTAAATCGTTACAAAAGTAATAGAATATATATATATATATATATATATATATGATGTTTTTAAACATTATATCTATACATTATATATATTTTAAACATTATAAAAAATACGTAAGAAAAGAAGAAGTAAGAAAAATAAAGTTTACTTTAAAAGAGAGAAACGTCTCAGGTTTTGTCATCAACAGTCAAAGCATATCTTGGGCGTTTACGATTAGGTGACCAGAGACCTCATAATCTGTTAGATATTTTTAGACTTGGATTATGATTATTGTTATGTTCTGTATAAAATTTACGCTTAAAATATTATTTTATCCTTGCTCTCCATTTATATGTTATATAAATGTAGTTATTTATATGGTATATAAATGTAGAACTTCTGAAAAATTGAGAAACAAAATGAAGATTCAAAATAAGGAAGTTTAGAATTGCATTTTGAACGAAAATTTGCTATATTGAATTTAGTACCTCCTTGAAGGTATCAAGCGTTAACCAGCTGCTCCATTTTCCACTAAACTATTGTATCATTTCGAGGAAAACTATTGCATCATTTCGAGGAAAATTATTCAGAATTGAATGATAAACAATCTGATTTTTTAAACAGACAGTGAACCGAAATTTTTGGTTCAAAGAAAATTATGAGAACACTTGATAAAATAAATAATGGAAATTACTAAAAGCTTCATACTTTGTCTGTACCGAATAACTTCAGTTGGTGAAGCTCGTAGCAATCCTTAGCAAAAGTTGTCATTATTTTATTATATAGAGTAATTTGAACTAAAAATCAGGAATTAAAACAATAAACTTTATATATTTTTTAAGTCAGAATTTACCACTATGTATGTAATATACGTATTTAATATACAATGTATGTAATATACAATGTATGTAATGTATGTAATATACATTTTTGTCAACAAAGCTAGTTCAGAAACTTTTTTAAACTTCCTTCTATGATAAAACTGCCGTGAAAAACTGTATTTGTTAAGTTGAGAAATAATTCATGCGCATTTTTTTTCTAATTGAGAAATTCATCCAGAAATAAAACGCATTGGCCAAATGTTTTATGTTATTTTAAAGCGAATTTTTTGCTCTACAAGCCTGTGTATTTTGATTTTTAAATTTTACTGATTTATCTGTAATTTCATATCATTAAATGGACTGCCAAGTTAACAAAACTGAGCATTTTCTTTTTTCAATTTAATCGAGGTGTGAAAGCTTCCGAAGCTACTTGTACTGTGTGTGGTGTAGGAGAAGCGCTTCAGAATATTGTCTGCTGTTGGTTTTTGCACTTCAAAAATGGGAATTTCGACTTAAAGGACGAATCACACACTTGTCGACCAATTGATTTCGGTGAGGAGTGATAAAACACCTTATTCACGAAAATAAATGTGAAACGACTGGGGCAGTTAAAATTATGATACAAAACTGTGGTGATTATGATATGTATGATACAAAAGCTTTACTCAATCTCAAGGTTCAGAATATGAGAAAAACGACTTTGATTCTCTCTGATATCTCTGATCCCAATATTATCCAAAATGATTTTAATATTTTAATGAATATATAAATAAATAAATGAATATATATATATATATATGTATGTATGTATGTATGTATATATATTTAAACTTTTCAAATATGTTGGTTAAAATAATTGAAAAACTATTCTCAATTATCAAGGGGGCTGAGAAATCAACTTGACGCTGATTTGAAGGAGGTGTTAAATTCTAGAGGACGATTAAAAATCTGAAGACAAACACATTACAAACTAATTCAAAGAAGAGTTGGTAAAAATCGAAACATGTATACTTTTTTATTTACATAATGCATATATTTATGCAATATATTTTATGTATAATGTTTTAAATATGGAATGTATATTAGCTGTTGAAAATAATGATATGTAAAAAATAAATGCAAATAAAGTAACACATGAACACTAAAATACGCTAGATCAGTGTATGGACGATCAAAATTCTTTTAACTTTTAATCATAGATATACTACATTTGAACACATTTAAAATACATGACTGCAAAGAGTATCTTGCTAATCAAGTCGGCTTACCGATATTATTTCATATCTACACATTAAAATTTTTTGTTTTACAAAAAAGAGCGCATTTTTTTTTAAAGATTAACTTAGTTGCAGTATATAGAGTGCACTCAAGGTTGATTTTTAAAACTTTAAGGGGATATAGATCATACTACATCAAAGAGTTTTTGTTTGGGAGAAAAGGGCCAAAATCCCTTTATTTAGTCAAAGTTACAGAATATCTCACTACATTCTGAACTCAGATTGTTGTTCATAACTTAATACTAATGACGATATTTTAACGAAAATTACGACAAACTTACTTTTTTTTTGCTACATGTAAAGATATCTACATGTAAAGATAAAGATATCATGTATCTACATGATAGATACATGACCAGAATATTACACATTTCTATCAGTTTGCCTGATGTCATTTTATTTTTTCACAAACGAAGACACGTTTGTTGTCAATTTTAATAAAATATCTATATATATATTTCAATATCCTAGTTATGTTTTTCTTAGAGTGAGGCATCTTGTATTGTTGAGTGAGTAAATTAATTACGAATCTGGTTTAATATACAAAAAATGTTTATTGTTGAAAAATGTTAATAATCAGCATAACGTAAAGTCGGAAACACAAACAAAATATAATATATCTGGCGCTGTGTGGTGATCATATTTTCATAATAAAAGTCTTGTTTTCTTTTCTTGGTTTTATTTAACAACGAACTTAACAGAACAGTAAATTAATAATGATAATTAGACTGAAAATTATAAAATTCAGGAGAGCAGCCAAGATGCTCCATATTCAAGATACAAAAAAATTCCAACTAAAAAAAACAACAGTTTTCTAATCAATTCGGGGTAAGTATCACGTCACGTTACGTAACGCCGTGAGCTGAACTCCGCCCACAGACATGTGATCAATAAATTCTCAACATCCTGTCCCACCATAAACAAATGGGGGTTCATCAAAAATTTCAAAAATGTACATCATACATATATAACATCAATACAAGTAACCTAGTTTTCAATTAACAAATAATACCTCAATTATCTAAATTGTGTACAATTTTCAAATTAAAAGTAATATTAAGGTATTCAAGTAAACAATTTAACACACTATTATTCAAGATCACTATCTATTTCAAGTACAAGATTTAAATTAAATTATAAAAGTTAAAATAATAATAATATATCCAAGATAATAAAATTCAAGAATGAAACCAAGTGAGTAAAACAAAACATTTTTAAAGTTTTGTTCAGGAATTTCAAGAAGACAGTCAAATATAAAATAAATTATTTAAATTTAAAACAATTCAGGTCAAGATATAACTAATATATAGTCCTGGAAATCAAAGTTTGATATGTTATCTAGATTAAATCATGAACACAAGAAAATTTCAAATATAAAATTCAAGAAACAATGCAAATATGTATTCCAGTGATACTTACATACCTTCTTCAACTATGAAGTAAACAATTTAAAATTGTATCTTCTACTAAAAATATAAAAAGAAACAGCTAAAAATATTATTCTAAAAAAATTCTAAAAAAGATAAGTAAGAGAAGTTCAATATACATATGATCAAGAAAAATTTTAGTCTTTTGAAAGTAAAAAAAGTTTTTTTTTTCAGTTTTTCAAGTCTTTTACTTCAAGATTGTACAACATATTTATTAGTCTTTTAATAGTTAAATTGTTTGTTTCCTCTTCACAAGACCTTATTCTTCCATTTCTTCCAACAAATGCTTTTGTAATTTTTCCCAACTTCCAGAAAGCTCTAGGTAAATGTTCGTCATGCACAAGCACAACATCATCTATTTTGAAATCACATGTTTTATTTTGATCCGTGCAGTGACCAGATTTTAAGTTGAGGAGATATTCATTCTTCCGGCGCCTCCAAAAATGGTTTAAAATAGTCTCACGTAAACGAAAACGTTTCACTAAAGTTTCTTTGGTTGCTGGTAAGGTTAAATCGTTTACTTTTATAGTTGGTAAACACAAAACTCGTTTTCCTATAATAAAATGAGCAGGTGTTAGAGGCAATGGTTCCTCTAGTTCAGAATAAATGTAAGTCAATGGACGAGAGTTAAATTTCTTGCAGATTGTGCAATTGTTGAGGACTGATTTTATGCACTGTCTACCTTTTAAAATCCAAAACTTTTCACGAGTTTGTACCAGTGTGTCTGATACTCCTGCATGCAAAACCCTTTCATGGGAATCTTTAATAATCAATTCAGTAAATTTATGTTTGGGAGGAAGCACGATAGGATGTTTGACATCGTAAGTATACTACTGCGCCATAGGCTTTAGGATTAGCATCTGTAAAAATATGTAACTGGAGACCCTCCTTTTCCATGATCAGGGTGCTAAAATAGGATCTGTTAATTTTCAGTTGTGAGAGATCCTGTATTTCTGAAATCCAAGTTTTCCAATCATTTTCTGACTCACAAAATTTTTTTTATCCCAAGATATGCCCATTACCCATAATTGTTGCAATAAATATTTAATTCGAATAATAAAAGGAGTGATTAACCCAGCCGGGTCAAACAACATTGCTGCAATTTTCAAGACATTCCGTTTTGTACAAGAATCATTATTTAATTTTGATAACAATGGACGTAATCTAGTCCCAAATTATCTTCATTATTGTTCCAAGTTAAGCCTAATACTTTTAGAGAGTTATTTGGTGGATAGGATTTAGAAATAGGTATGCCCTTATCAATCCATCTTTTCCTTAGTTCCTCGGAATTAGTTTCAAATGTTCTTAAATTCATCCCCCCTTCTTTCAAAATATCAACAGCTTCTTTAGATAAATTAAAAGCCTCTACAACATCATTTTCTCCGGTAAACAAATCACCTACATAAAGGGACGAATTAAGGATTTCAAATGTTTTATTGTGGGAGTCTTTATATTTATTGATATGGTTTTTGATAGTACAGGCAAGGATAAAAGGACTGCAGGTGACACCAAAAGTAGTCCTAGTCATTCTATAGGGAACAATTTCTTTATTTTTGTCAAAATCTTCATATTATAGAAATCTTAAATAGTCGCGATCTTCTTCCGCTATAGATATCTGGAGAAGGCTTTTTCAATGTCAGCTGAAAGGGCAATTTTGTGTAATCGGAATTTTAAAATAATATCCGGAACATTTGGGTTCAAGTTAGGACCCGGATTCAGGCATTCGTTTAAAGACCATGAATCCGCTTGTTTAGAGGAAGCATCGAAAACAATCCGAGTTTTTGTTGTAATTTTATCCTCTCGGATGACAGGTTTATGGAGCATGTAATAGCAGTTATTCTCGGAAAACCTTTTAGGGGACAATTCTACTATACCTTCGTTAACTTGGTCAAGCAAAATAGAATTGTATTCTTTGAATAAAGACTCATCTTTCAGGAATTTATTTTCCAAACTAAGAAACCGCTTTTTTGCTACTTCAAGATTATTTTTAAGCGAATCACGAGAACTTTTCCATAAAAGGCGTGTTTCATAGTCACCATTCACGAATTTTAAGTTTTCTTGAAACTCATTTATAATTTCATAATTAGGAATTTTCTTTTCATTACTTTCAATAATACCAATTGCTTCAGGATCCCAAAATGCTTTTAATTGTGTATTTAAATGTTTACCCGAAACATTTAAACATGTTAAATCTCTTTCTTTCGAATAGCAAATTACATTTAAACAAGAAATAGAATTCATCGAATAATTATCTGGCATTTGTCCAACTAATGTTGTTCCGAAAATAGACGTTTGAAAGTGTAATTGCTTGTTTATTTTGGTAAGCGATCCACATAATGTTTAATAAATATAATTAGCTCCTAATAAAATTTGAACTGGTAAATTTACTTCGAATAAGTCAGCTAATTGATATTCCTTAGAAATAAGGTTTTGAACCCGGGGATTAATATTTTGACATAATTGGGTACCACATATTTCATCCGTAATTAATTCCACAACATTAACAGAATTATACGGATGATATCTGCTTCTCAAGGTTATTAATACACATTCAAATTCTTTTTCTGTAGAATTTCTGTTAGAAAATGTGTAAATGAAAAGTTTTTCTTTTCTTAAGATTTTGGCATTTAATGCCTTTGCCAAATCACTCCGAATAAATGTTTTTGTGGACGCAGAATCATATAGTATTCTGGCAAATAATTTTTTAGATCCACTTTCCACCTGAACACAAGCCCTTTGTAGTAGAGTGATATAACTATTTCTCAAATTTTTCGACTTATGAATACATTGCATTACTGTTTTATTTTCAGGAATTTGGGTAACTTGTTTTAATTTTGAATCTTGATTTTCAACCAATTTTTTACATTTTGTTTGGGAGCAAAATAAGTGATTATGTTGTGTACTCTGACATGTTTGACAGGGCTGAATTTTTACTTTACAAACTGACTGTAAGTGTTTGAAAAAGCATTTATAACAGCGTCCGTCTTTCTTTAACTTAAATCGTTTTTGTTCATTTGTTAGGATTTTGCATCCTAATCCAGTATGCGAATTAGAATTGCAAAAAATGCAAACACTTTTAGTAATAGTATTTAATGCACCTGATGTCGGAAAATTATTTTTTATTTTAAATTTATCTTTAGAATATTCAGCTTTCGAACGAAACGTTTCTTGACCTTTCAAAGAAATTTCTGACACTAGATCTGCAGCCTCCCTAGATTCAATTTCAGACTTGATGAATTTCATTAATTCGCCTACATCACCCATTTTCTTAGGATCCCTTTTTCTGTGAAATTCTCCCACTAGATTCTGTGGCAATTGTTTTAACAATATAGGGATTAATATATATCCAAATTTATCTGATGCAATACCCATAGATTCCAAATTCCTAATACTGACTTCACTTTCATCATAAATATGTCTGAGCCCCTTAATATTTGATGAAGATTTAACAGGTTCGATTTCTAATAGTTTATTAACAAAACAACTAATTAACTGGTCTTGTTTTCCGTATCTTTCTTTTAATAAAGTTAAACAAGACTTATAATCTTCTTCTTTTGAAGCAAAACCAGCTACTGATTTGTAAGCTTCACCGGTTAAGAAATATTTCAAATATAAAAATTTATCAACGGTACCTAATGATTCATTTGAATCTATAGCGCTTTCAAAACTATTATAAAATTCAAATAATTTACTTGGATCACCACTAAAGGTGGTTATATTTAGTTTGGGCAAACTGACAGTATTCTGTGATGCATTATTTATATTAGAAATAGTATTAATACTTTTCACGGATTCAGCTTGCTCGACCTTGAATAGTTTTAATTTACCTCTAATATTGGTTTTCGAATTAGATATAGATTCGTCATACTCAAGCGACTTTTGGATTTCGTTTTCGAATTGCGTTTCATCTGTAATTAATTCTTCAATTTTTTCATTTAAATTTTAAAGCTCATTTTGCTTTTCTTGTAAATTTATTAAATATTCCGAAAGTTTAAATTGTTCATTGTCACTTTGAGTATCAATATTCTCAATAAATGTAACAATAGAAGAAATCAATTTCGTGCATGAAGTTCGAGGAAGCTTTCATTTTGCTTTTAACTTTCCAATTTTTTCCATAACAGAATAATAATAATAATAATAATAAAATTTTTACACTACCTTATATCCAATCTTAGTCCACGAGAAAAAAAAACTTGCAATAAATCAAACAAACATCGACGATGACTTAAGAACATATTCTTTAAATCCCGCGTTTTCGGCGCCATGAAAAATTTTAATAATCAGCATAACGTAAAGTCGGAAGCACAAACAAAATATAATATATCTGGCGCTGTGTGGTGATCATATTTTCATAATAAAAGTCTTGTTGTCTTTCCGTGGTTTTATTTAACAACAAACTTAACAGAACAGTAAATTAATAATGATAATTAGACTGAAAATTTTAAAATTCAGGAGAGCAGCCAAGATGCTCCATATTCAAGATACAAAAAAATTCCAACTGAAAAAAAAACAACAGTTTTCTAATCAGTTCGGGGTAAGTATTACGTCACGTTATTTAACGCCGTGAGCTGAACTTCGCCCACAGACATGTGATCAATAAATTCTGAACAATTGTAATACGCGGTACCGCACCTTACAGTTTCAACAATCATTTCGGAATCACCATGTTCAAAGTTATTTAAGATGTTCTTCATATGCCAATAAGTTTAAAACGGTGCTTTTGAAAATTTTGAAATTTTTTTATTAATGATAACATTCCAAGACATTGTTCTTAACTCTGTAAGTGAGTGACCGGTAAGACACTGATTTTTGATAATTTTAACTGAGAAAATTATACATCGGAATGATAATTAGTTTGAAGGTTTCGAACTTCCCGATTCTTGAATATTACTATTTTCGCACACAAAAGTTCACTTTATTTAATATTAGAAATTCTGCGGTTATACAAAGTAAATTTTTCTATTTAAAAATTGTGGTATGTATAATTTAATCATGTTATGAAACGTTCTCATTGGTCAGAATAGAGATAAATTACGGTTATGTAACGGTTTTCTATAAAACGTTGAATGACTGAAACTGGATCGTTTGGAGCAGTTTTTTGAATTAAAATTTTAAATTGTATACTTTTTTCTATTTAAGCATATAACTTTGGTTTGAAAAATATAGTATATAAAATGAAATATCTATGACTGTATATGAATTAATAAGTAAAGTATTAAAATATTTATCAAAGTGGTGTAATCCAATAAAGGCCAATACTTCGTAATAACACCATAAAATTAAGAAATATCCAATGCCTTTCGAAAGAACTTTATCTTTCTTCGTTGTAGTTAACGAAAAATCTGATTTCGCCTTCAGTTCTGCAGATTGGAAAAACATTTTGAGCCATATATTAAAAGTCAGGAGGTTGGTAACTAAGTATTTATTATATCAATCTTTAACCACACTACACATTTTTTTTACTAAATAACAAATTGGCAGCATTGGCGCTGTGGCAACATGATGATGCGAAAAATCAAGGCAAGAGCCTCATGATGTACAAGTACTTCTCAAATGAACCTGGAACCAAAATGTTTTTTTTTTCTGTTAGTCTTCATCCAATTTCCAAACGAAGTACACATGATCATTAGAAAATATTTATATTTGTCAAAATGGCAAACATGCAAATAATAGGTAAAATTTTCCGTATAAAAATTTGAATTGTATAGTGTTTAAAAATAAAAATATTTTATCAATCATAATAAACTTGAGTACTTCTCTAGAGAAAAGTGTTGAGAATATGTGGAGGCGATTCGATGAAAATTGTTAAAGTTACGCTGCAGATCAATTTTTTTGGCATCACCATGCATATTGCAGCAGTTCCAGTGGCACCATTTAAATTTTTCATAATAAAATAGGTACTTCTCCATTATCTCGTCGACCACGTTCCATAAGAAAAACTATCGCCAAACTGTAGCGCCAAATAAACAAATGGAAGAATGTTGCCATATTGCCATTAAAATCCCAAAAGAAAGAAAAAAAACCCCAAGAAATTAGGAAAAGCCCTATTCACTAAGTATCATTTACCAGTAACTTTAAACAATAAAATTTACAATATGTTAATGAAAACAGATACAAAAATAATCTTGGATATTTCATTTACATCATTTTTGTTAATTATACCTCTCGACTGTTGGATAAATGTTTGTGATGTCAGTTGAAATTGATCTATTGTACGTAACTACGCATCGTAACATCTTTTCAATGCTTTTTATCTTTTAATATCATGGTGTCCAAGACGTAATTTTTATTTTAATTAATGAAATAACGAATAAATCAGTTAAATATCATTAACATTACACGTCGAATTAAAAATCACTTGATAGTATAACAAGCACGTGTAACGCATTTGACGTCCAGTGATTGTGCCGGCACGATCATGCCTTTTTGGCGTTAAATCCTGTAGTTTGGCGATATATTTTTTTAAAATTAAAAATGGTCGACGGGATAATGGAGGAGTACCATAAAATATATGTTAATATGTTATTAATGTTAACGACTGTTATCAAGAATACATTCAAACCAATTTTTATTCCGATGTATAGTTTTCTTACCAGAAAAATATTTAATTTTTTACGCATTGTAACTGGCGTTATCTTTTAAACTGGCAAGGATTGTAGGGGTGACATTTCAAGTCTTTGACATATCAGTGGTACAGTACTACTGTAGTTTTAAAATATTAACAGAAAATTATGGAAATATTTTATATATAAATTTATAATAATCATGTTTCAGAAAACAATATTAAGGCAACAAACATATAAACGGAATAATTTAAGTTTCTAGAATTTTTCAGAAAATATTTAATGTCAACACACATAACTTGATACGTATTTTAACTCTTATGCTGGATAATATTTCTTCTACTGGACTATCATCAGAAAACATTCATGATTTTTATAAATCTTGAAAAAGAAAATGGAAGAAAAAAGTTTTGTTAATGAATTTTCATTAGTAAGCTAGTAAAAAATACTATATATATGTATTAAATTCAGATCTATTACATAAAAACTAAGACGTGCAACTTTATGCATTAAATATTTTTAATCAATGGTATCTTAAATAAAAATATGTTTGTTCTTTCTGAGAAAAGTAACTTAATAAAAAGTTTTTTTCAAAATTATGTTGAAAAAAACTGCAAGCATATTTTAACGTTATATGACTGTAAAAATATTATTGGCTAATGGTATATATTAAAAAAGAAAAAAAAACATTAATTAATTGATCTAAAAATCAGGTATTGTTTTTTATTAAATTCAAGTGATGTGTTTTTATTTTTTATTTAAAAACATAATTTTTTACATTTTTATTGATTTTTATTAAATGGTTACAAGCTATTCTTTTATTTTTCTGAAACATTTTTTTTTCTGTTCACAGTAAAAGACACTAATAGGCACATACAAAATAAAAAATAGAATTCCCTTCAGAAACAATTTATTATTATTATTAACACATTTTTTTAACCGTCTAACTTTTGGCTTAAAGGATATATTTTACAACAGGTTTTTTTGCTTTTTTTTATAACAATAAAAGCTGTTATTATTTTTTTGCTACGTAATAAGTTCAATTCTATTAATATTACATTTGATAAAAAAATGAAAGAAATAACTTTATTACTGCTTATTAGATTGTGTGTTGTATTCTGTAATTGAAAATTGTTTCTTAATTTTTTAAAAATGGCATTAATGTTTAGTGTGAATTTTTTTATGTCTCCTTTGCACTGTTAAATAACTGCTCCAAACTGTCCAGTCATTCAAACCTTTTTATGGATATTTGATCATATTTAACGGATATTTGATCATATTATGAAACGTTCTCATTGATCAAAATAGAAATAAATATAGGTTATGTAATCGTTTTCTATAAAACCGTTGAATGACTGAATAGTTTGGAGCAGTTTTTTAACATAGTATTTTGTTATACATTGAATAAAAATTAAAACTTTTATATTTTCTTCTATTTAAACTTACGATTTTGGCTTAAAAATATACTATATAAAATGAAATATCTATGAATATATATGAATTAATAAGTAAAGCATTAAAATGTTGATCAAAATGAAGTAATTCAATAAAGGCCAAAACTTCTTAAAAAATTAAGAAATGCGCAATGCTTTTCGAAAGAACTTTGTCTTTCTTCCTTATAGTTAATGAAAGTAGTCGTTGGGGGCCATCGTAATACTTACCCATCATGGATATGCATAATATAAAATAGGAAAATGAAATACGTACAAACAATTATTAAAATGCATTGCAATTCGAATAAAATCGTGGCTTGATGACGTCAAAACTTTAAATCGAGGCTAACGAAAAAGACAGACTACCGCGGTGCATTCCACTTATCTTTTTTTACAGACCACTAGAGTGACGTGATGCTCTTTTCGTACACCTGCATTGGTGCATTCGAGCATCACGTGACTCCAGAAGTCTGTAAAAAAAGATACGCGTAACGCACCGCGGTAGCCTTTCTTTTTCGTTAGCCTCGCTTTAAATGCTCTATTACTGAATTGTTTAGATGAAACATCATTATAACTCCAAAATTGATAATCATATTAACTATCGGTTTAATCGTCGTACAAATTTACTTGCTATCATTACATAAATATTATTAAAAATTATAAATAATAATAATATCTTGGAAGCTAAAAAGTTTAAAGTTATTATTACATGGTTGAATCCTTACGAATAATTGGTTTTCTTTTCAATACGTAATTCATCCTTTTAGCGGAAGAGTAGATGTGAACTACATTTACCCAGACAGATTTTCATATTATTGATCATGATAGCTTTAATGTATTGTCAGTAATGTGGAAAGAAATATGCTCAAATATTCACAAATTCTAGAGCGTACTTGTCCTGCTCATTTGAATTACAATTTTAAACAATAAATGAAAAAAAGCCAAAAATGAAAAGTAATGTTTAAATAGAGCCTTTCTTTTGTTTATTTAAAGATTCAAATATTTTCTATTACAAGAATACCATTGTATTCGTTACTTGCTTCTAATGAAAAATTGTCTTCTACGCATGCACATTTGAGATCGTTAAAAAACCGTTTTTTAATTTAATCTTCAAAATCAGAATTTAAATCTGTTAAAATAAATTTATCAGTTAGTTTATTCCAACAGTCATATCCATAAAATGTAATTTTAAATAGTTGCAATATTTCTCATACTGGGTAAAATACTTATACGCAATAAAATCTTTTAGTTTCACTTTAACAAATATATTATTTAGGGAATTAAATATATACATTTAATGTATATATTTCAATTATTATATTCCTATGAATATATTCTAATATACTTATACATTATATACATCAAATTTAATTAAAATTACACAAAAAGCCACTCTATAAATTGTAAAACGATTATAAATTACTCATATTTTCCTTAATAAAATTAAAGAGTGTAAGTATGATTACATCTCTTTAATACATTACGAAATACTACTTTAAAATTACAGTGTCTAGTTAATAAGATTTTGAAAATTAAAGATTCAAACTAATGTTTTACAATTTTTATATACCAATGTATTATACATAAATTGTTTTTGTGCAGTTTTAACATGCAGTTTATGACAAGGTTCCGACAAGGGTCTTCAACCTTTCAATACCTTCAACCTTTAGTAATAAAGGCAATTAAGAATTCAGATTAATAAATTTTTTAAATTACACGGATCAACCGTCAATTAGATCAATATCGTAATCAAGAAAAATATATACCCCTGAGTTCAAAGACCAGGAGTGGCGCTCGAATGTAATCGCTTCAGAATTACCGAATCCAATTTTCTTTTAATTGCAGTAAACATCATGAACCAAACATGTGCTTGAAATATATTGAGATATATTTTGAAATATTGGGGTCAAAATATGAAGAACAGCATATTTAATGGGTATTAACGCAATATGTAGCTTTCTCATATACTAAAAATAAATAAGTAAATAATTAAAAAATCACTGTTTATTTTAGTGAGCCTTCGAATTAGATGTTTATATAAAAATAAAAATATAAGAGAAAATTAATAATAATATACAAAATTAGGCTAAATTATTGTCCTTGAAGAGTAGTTTATAAAGTTACCACTAAGTTGTAGTTATCATTTCTCACTCTTTTTCATTTATTTACACACATAATACTGTGACGAAACTTTACCTTTTAATACTTTCGATAATAAACCGCCCAACACGCCCGAAAAAAAACTACAGCCATATCGCTCGAGCACCAGAGCAACAGGTTTTGCATTTTCTCATCCTAGGAAAAATCCAACTATTGTCATAGAGTAGGGAATTATTGCAATCAACGAGTGGGGGACATTTTGTAGTAGTGAATATAGGAGAATTCCAATTTCAAAGAGAGTTGCCTTCTTATTGTGCTGCTGACAAAAGGCAGTCAAAAGTAAAGGGAATAAAAATTATTTCAGAATATTTCAGGTTTCGGGCGTTTGCCGTATTTCGAATGTTATTGCCTTTTTACACTTCAGTATTCACAGGGTTAATGAGATGAAAGCTGATATTTAAGGAAAAATATTATAAAACGCATAACACATTTGAAAATCCAGATTCCGCATTTGCCATCTAAAGTAGGAAAAATATCCGAATCCTTCTGTGGAGTCCTGTATATGATCTATATGTTTCTATATATACAAATTCTTCTAGAATGCTGATATTTAGTTCAGTTAGGAAACGCATAACACAGATGAAAATTCCCCTTCAGTAATTTCCGTCAATAAGCGTAAATGTACGCGAATTCTTTTGTGAAAACCTGTATATGATATATTTTATAGAATTTATACACACCAAGTAATACGCAAAAAAATAATTACATTTCAAAATACACACCACAACTGAAAACTCTCTTCCAGCAATTATACTGTAACCGAAATATTTTGTGTCCCTGTAAATGGAGGATAATTGCTATGTACATTCTATACTATGCTCACCTAAGCGATGTATATTAATTTTCAATATGTTTAAAATAGTGTAACCTCATTAAAATATCCTGCAAACTATTTTCCCAATAGACCATAACGTAATTAATCTAAGACCATAATGTAGACTATACTGTGCATAATAAGTTCATTTATATAAATGAACTTATAAATGCTACATACTGCCTTTTGAACACCGAACGGGCTATAGTAAACCCTAATAACATCTATCAATTACCTGAAATTACGACTGTATCTACGCGATTTAGAGCGCGGAGAGAGACAGTCAAAGAGGAAGTTTATACGGAAAGTTTAAACGTGGAGTGAGGAATTTTAAAGACTTTCAAACGCAGTTGAAAAGTGTTAAAATAGAAAGAAAGAAATTAACCAATCAGTTTATCTTTTGCTAACTTTGTTATAAAAAGTGAAAGAAAAATAGTCGCCCAGCATAGATTATCAAACCCTTTTCAACACATTCAGAATACTGTAATAAAACTTCACCGTATAATAAGATGAAATCTAAGTAAACAATTTAAGAAACGCATAACACATTTGAAACCCCAATTTCAGCAATTATCATCTGTAGTCCAAAAAGTATCCGAATTTTTTTGTTTAGGCCTGTATATGATCTATCGGTTTGTATGTATATCTATATACTGCATATGTTCATTCATATGTTTATTTTTTTTTATTGTAGATCATCACTAGATTGAAAAGAAGTAAAAATACTCCAAGGGTTGAATAACCAAAATTAGAGAAGTCACTTGCCTTTTTACTGGCCAGGCTGATGCCACTAAAAGAGAAAGTAGCAAAATCAAGGAAATTACTTTTATAACCGAAATTTGCAAAATTAAAATCATGGTTTTTCCAATTACAACAATCGAATACTTTTTTATTTACTATAGCTACAGCGCCTAGAATACATAGTGTGGAAACCGGCAAATGGTGTAATGCTTTAAAAAGTGCTAAAAAGTTGTAGCCTATAAATGTGCAACGGCGCTCCTATGATAATGTGGCAACCATAGACAAAAAAATGCGTATCACGTTTTTTAGCCATGCTTTCATAATTTTAAAAAAGCTTATAAAAATCACTAAGTCAGAGGAGAAAAGGATATATAATTTAAGTATTTAAAATACTTACCACCAGCCGAAACATTCTAATACAATGTCAAGAGCTAGCAGATGGCGCTGCGAACCCATCCTAAAACTTTCAGCAACGTTGTACATCTATTGGATACAATTTTTTAGTACTATTTTTTAGCCGGTTTCCACACTATGTATTCTAGGCGCTGTACTATAGCCTTGGTTATATCTGCTTGTTTATTATTCTTGTAAAATAGAGAAGTTGGAAATTGTACGTTAAACGTGGTATAGGACACGCATTCGTTCGTTTTATATGTTTTATATTATATATTATATGTAAACATTTGTTCGTTTCATAACTAGTTTCACAATGTAAAAAAATCATCCTTATTATTTCAGTGAAATGAATTATATCGTCTGCTATGAGCAAAATGAGCATGCCTTTTTTATTCTTATTATGTATGCCACGTTTACAGATGCGATTTTTTTACACCAGACAGAACTGTAAAATTCACCATGGAGATCTTGCTTTGCGAATGATTACGTCCATGGTTTAATATTTGTATGACTCCTAATGAACGAACCTCCTGTGTTTATTTACTCTAATGGATTGAGATATTCTGCTGTTAACGTAATTTTCAGTGTAGTTATCTGAGAATCTATACAATTTTTAATGTAACTCAACTCTCGAACAAACAATTGTTTTCAACGATCTTTCTAAAAATGTAGCGTTTATGCAATTTTATTCGACAAAAAAATTTTTGAATAAAAATGTCCGCCTGGCATATGAAAAAAGATGTGGTTTTCCCGTATTTGTTTTCACCACTCACATGATAGATTATAGATATAATATAGATTACGTACAATAGGATTTAATAGAATAAAGAAAAAATTATTAATAAGTTTTAATTCGATTTTCATAAAATTTGAAATGACTCGACGAACTCCTACAACGATAATATATATTAAATTTCAAACCATTCGGTTGGGTAGTTTTTGTGCTGTTATATGCGGACAGACGGACAGACGGAGGGACTGACGGACCAGATGACGACTATAGGTACTACGTATTTATATACAGTGTCTCACATAAGTGATGGGACACTTGTGCTTTACAAAAGGAAACTAATCAAATAAATTAAAAAAACATGTACACATTTTTTTGTGGGTGTGTTTCATACTTAAATTTAGTAAAGATTATTACATAACATACATTTTGTCAAAATATTAAAATATTAATTTAATAAAAATACAAATGTTTAGAACGGAGCAAAAAATAGCTCACATAAGTGATGGGACACCATTATATATGCAACAAAAATCGTCTGAAATAAGCAATAAAAATATTTTTTGGGGTTTTATTTTTACTTAAAAGCAATTGGCAATAATTTATAAAATCGTCTGCAGTATTTCTCTCCAGTTTGTTTTGGAATTTTTGTGTTTTTTAGCTCTGTGTAGCCATGAATGCTAAACGAAAAGAAACTTCGCCTGAAATTCGAAAATTAGTTATTAATTTGCATATTGAACGTGGAAAATCTATTAGAAAAACTGCTGAAACAGTTAACTTGAGTCGTTCAACAGTTTTCAATATCATTAAACGATATAAAAAGAATCATATGATTCAGGATAAAAGAAGACCTGGCCGACCATCAAAGCTATCCAATGGAATAAAGCTAATTATCGTTCGAAATATTAAAAAAAATCCAAGAATTAGTGCTTCAAAAGTTGCTGCTGATTTACAAGCATTATATGGAATAATTGTTAATCCTGAGACTATTAGAAGGGTAATTCGATCTGCTGGATATCACGGTAGAGTAGCCAGGAAAAAATTCTTCGTAAGTGAAAAGAATAGAAAACTCAGACTAGCTTTCGCAAAATCCAACATAAATAAGAATTCTGATTACTGGAATAAAGTTATATTTGCTGATGAGAATAAATTTAATATATTTGGTTCTGACGGTAGAATCTTGGTGTGGAGAAAACACAGGGAAGAATTTCGCAAACAGAACTTGGTACCAACAGTAAAACATGGTGGAGGAGGAGTTATGGTATGGGGGTGTATGTCGTCCGCTGGAGTTGGTAATCTTGTTTTTATTGACAGTATAATGGATCAGTACAAGTATATTGATATTTTAAAGCAAAATTTGAAATCTTCAGCACGAAAATTGAACCTTCATAACGATTTTAAATTCTACCAGGACAATGACCCCAATCACACTGCTCTGAACGTTAGACTCTGGCTGCTATATAACTGTCCTGAAATAATAAAAACACCACCACAATCTCCAGACTTAAATCCCATAGAGAATATTTGGCAAGAATTGGAATCAAGAATTCGCAAACACACCATTTCTTCAAAACAACAACTAAAATCGGTGCTTCAAGAAGAATGGGGTAAAATCACTCCAGAAATCACAAAAAAATTAGTCGAATCCATCCCAAAAAGATTAAATCATGTTTTAAAAGTAAAAGGAAATCCAACAAAATATTAAAACCTTTTAAAAAGTAAAATTTTTGGATAAATATTTGATGGAAAAGTAAGTGTCCCATCACTTATGTGAGCCATTTTTTGCTCCGTTCTGAACAATTGTATTTTTACTAAATTAATATTTTAATATTTTGACAAAATGTATGTTATGTAATAATTGTTACTAACTTTAAATATGAAACACACCCAAAAAATTTTTGCACATGTTTGTTTATTTATTTTATTGCAGTTTCTTTTTATAAAGCACAAGTGTCCCATCACTTTTGTGAGACACTGTAATTACGAATACACCTAAATATGATTCCGCTGCATTACAAAATGTAATTGAATCATAACAAAAAATCCTTTCGCTCAGGATTACATAGAGAAGTTTATGAATTCTAAGTATAAAAGTTTCACTGCTATTTACAATTCAAAACTGGCTTTGCTAATATATATATGAAGACAGTTTCATTCATAAATGCATAAAATGTGCATTTTCTCATTCAAAATATCAATAAATCGAATATCGTTCCAACATAGTTGAAAATTGTTTATGACTGCGGTTTGTCTGGCCATCTGTCCGTACTCTAACTCTCGTAAATAAGCTCCGAATACTCTGAAATTTCTGTATGTTATTGACTTGATCACTATTTAAAAGGAAGTTTGTAGCATTTAAAGTCTCTTTTCAGGGACAGTCAAAAGTATTCCGTTACATTACAGTCAAAGGAAAAAAAACGTTTAAAGTGCATTTTAATTACGTTGTACCATTTGAAACATGGTAAAATTGATATACAATTATGAAACTCACTATAACATCCTTTTTGTAGACAATGGGCTTGAAAGTATTTTTTATACATTTACAAGGTCACACAAAGTAATTCTGTTACCCAACGTTCTACGGGGAAAATTGTTTCCAGTGTAATTTAATGATGTTTCACTATTTTAAACATAATGAAATTTATATGCATTACTGAGGTACTATATAAATTGTTCACTGAAAAGTATGGTGTGCATTGCGTTTATATTAAATTCACAAGAACAGTCAAAAGTATTCCGTTACATTTTAGTCAATGGAAAGAAATCGTTTAAAGTGCAGTTTGATTATGTTATGTTATTTGAAACATGATGAATTTTATATACAATTATAAAGCACACTAAAACATACTTTTTGTAGAATATAGGCTGCAAAGCCTTTGTTATTCATTTACAGGGTCACACAAAATAATTCTGTTACTCAACACTACCCCGTATAGCTACGGGGGAAAATCGTTTGCAGTATAATTTAATGATGTTACACTAATTCAAACATAATTAAATTTATATGTATTACTCAGGGGCACTATAAATTGCTCGCTGAAATGTATGGCGTTTATATTTCATTTATAGGGACACACAAAATAATTGGGTTACAGTCTATGTGCCATAATTACAATCTATGTGTGATAAGTGAGTTTTCAACTTTGGTTTGCGTTTTTAAGTTTAACTAAATTTTTGCATAGTGCGTGGTGTGTACAATTTCTGTTGATCATATACAGGGCTACACAAAGGAATTCATAAGTATCACTGACTACGGCAGTGAAGTTCTTAAGAGTTGTTTTTAACTGTGTTACACATTTTCCTGCTGATCTATATTTAGTAGATTAATATAAGTTTGTGGAATATAAATAAATTCATATACGGGGCTCCGCAAGGTACAAGATGCATTGCCGTTGATGGTTGGTAATTGCTGGAAGTGAGTTTCATGTTGCCTTATGCGTTTTTTCTTTAATATATGGTGTGTACAAAAGCATTTAGATAATATACAGGGCTGTACAAAAGATTCCGGGGGCATTTCCATCGATTGGTGAAAATGGCTAAGTGTGAATTTTCTAACTGAACTAAATTTTAGCATGCTATGTAGTATATAGCAAAACCTATAGCTCATACACAAAGCTGCACAAAATATTTCGGCTACTTTTTTGACTGTGGAAGGTAATTTCGAAAGCTGTATTTTTGAATGTGTTATATGTTTTCTAAACTGTTTGCTTACATATCTTCTTTCACCTTATTTCACGGTGAAATTTCGTTACAGTTTTCTAAATGTGTTGGAAAATGTTCCATAATCTATGTTTGACGCATGATTCTTCGGTCTTATTTTTTTTTATAAATCCTGCAAAATATGGCGTTTTAAGTCGCGATACTCTGGGAAAAGGCCGTCAAGAATAATTAAAGATTTGTGGAAAACGAAAAACTCTATTCAGTTTTTAGACCATCAAACTTAATTAATTTTTGTGCAAAAAAGGGAATCTTTAAATAATAAATTGTTTATTAAGAATTGGAGAAATATTCTTATCCCAATGAAATATAACGATTAAATTATCTTATAAAGTGTATAAAATCTTCACTTGGAAAAAAGTCTTGAAAACTATTTTTTTTAAATTGGCTGTTTTCATAAAGCATATGTGCAATCTTTAAAATATAAGAAAAGGTATTTGTTACCTATTTGTAAGCATTTGGTAGAAATATTAGGATAAAAAAGAGAAATAAAGCAATTTTCTTATTATTATTCTCATTTTTCTGTTTAATAAGGTGAACGAATACGTTTAAGTAAACAATTTGAACACATTTAAAAACCATATTTTCAACAATTATCATTATCAATGTAGTCCGATATTGTTTCGAATTATTTTGTGCTGCCTTGGATATGATCTATTATAGATTTGTATATACATTACATAGCATGCAGAAATTTAGTTCAGTTAGGAAACACATAACACAGTTGAAAATTCCCCCTTCAATAAGTGCAAATTTACTCGAATCCTTTCGTGCAGCCCTGTATACTATCTATAAAATTTACACATACCGAGTAATATGCAAAAAATTAAAAACGCTTACTACCACAATTGTAAACACATTTCCAGAAATTACTGCTCATAAATAGTTCTATACTCGCGATATTTTGTGTGTCCAGGTAAATAAACGATGGATGCTATGCAACCCCATTCTATAGTAATTTTCTTAGTGCACGTTTGTGATGTATGTCAACTTCAATATGTTTGAAATAGTCATTATGCAATGGTCATACATTGCCCCCCCCCCATAAACTCCCCATACGGTTTCTTTTGACTAAATCCTCTAAATGAACTATAAATTCTATAAACTTCATTTTCAGTACCGAAAATGCCATTAGAAACTTCAATAACATAGATTACTTGACAATTAGAGCATATTTACGTGATTTAGAGCGCGGACTGCTGGACAAATCGAATTCATAAACACTCTAGAAAGTATTAAGAAGACAAAAATTATTCATCTTTTTTTAAAATTTTATTTTTTGCTAACATAGTTTGGAAAAAATGTTTTTGTGCATTTCGCTTGTCTAAATAGATTTGCATTGCCATAAACTTGGTATATATTATTGAGGTTTATTATAGAATCTTTTCTATTTAAATATTCTATTATAGTTTATTTACAGGAACACCTAGAATAATTCTGTTACATTATTTTCAGAATCGTCTACAGTGCATTTTAATAAAATTATACTCTTGCTGAAATTGATATACGTTATTGAGATGCATTCTGTAGAAAAAATGAATGAAATAAAGAATGAATATGAAATACCGCGCTATTTATTTGTTCATTTACAGGACACACACACAAAAATAATCAGTTACAGTATAGTGTATAGTGTATAATCAATTATCGTTGAAGGGGTATCTTTTTGTCAGATGCAGAATATTAATTTAAAGTAGTTCGCAATATATATATAGATATGATGCACAAGAGCTTGTTGTGCTATTATATATATATATATATATATATATATATATATATATATATATATATATATATATATATATATATATATAATTTTTCCCGCTCAACAACGCGAAATATAAAAGCAGAAATGAAGTGATTTAGACAGTATTTTCTACTTTCTTCTATTTTTACACGAAGAAAGTATTGCATTCATGAAAAATTTCGACTTACAGTTTTCAACGGATTTATACGTATTAAGAGGTCTTTAACACGATTTGACTGTTTTTAGAAAACGTCTGTCTGTGAGTCTGTTTGTCTGTTTGTGTGTGTGTGTCTGTTTGTGACAAAAAAATTTGTGAGGTCTCTATCTCAAGAACTAACGTACAAAATTTAATAAACATTAGATTCACTTATAGCTTGATATAAAATGGGGCTGATTAGTTTTTGGTTAAATCACACAACAGGTGGCGCTGCTAAGCTACATTTTTCACAATTTCCGCAATAGCCCTATCTCATGAACTAATGCACGGGTTTTCATCAAACTTCAGATTCAGTTAGAGGTTGATATAAGTTGTTGCTGATTAGGTTTTAGTGTAAGTCTCCCAAGAAGTGGCGCTGCGATGCTGTATTTTTCAGGATTTACATAATTTTAACGATAGTGATATCTCAAGAACTAATGCACGGAATTTCATCAAACTTCATATTCTGTTAGACCTTGACATAAGTTGGTGCTGATTAGGTTTACTTGCAAATCATGTAACAGATGGAACTGCTATGTTAATTTTTTACGATTTTCGCGATAGTTATATCTCAAAAACTAATGCACGGAATTTAATCAAACTTCATATTCTGTTACACTTTCACATCAATAGATCATTTTTAGGCTTGTGTGTATATGTCCCAACAGGTGCCGCCTTTGTACTCTTTGTGTTGGGAATTTTGGTTGCAGACATATAAGAAGGTGGGTGCCAAAATTCAATGATTTATTTGAAAAATGCGATGCATGAATGCACACAATTCATCGAACCTATAGCTTTACAATTGTCATAAAAACATAGATTGGCATTTGATAGTTTTGGCACTGTGATAGCGAATTTTTAAGTATTAACATGTATGAGATAGAATAAAATTTTGAAATTGGCACATTGGAAAGTTTTTGTTTCATTTTCCAATATAAAATCTTGAGTTCCAAGCGGTTTTTTGTCTCACGACGACACGTTTCCTTTACTTTTAATGCGCTGTCGTGTACGGAAATGCAGTTCAAAACGCCAAATTTAACAAGATTTGTTTCTGCAACAAATCATTTGCTGTAACGAAAAAAAAAAAATTTCATTACATAGTTTTTAAACCTGATAATTTCATACGTTTGCGAACAACAACAAAAAAAAATAATTGTGTTAGAAATAAGTAAATTTGAATTTGAGAACAGCTTTTAAAATGAAAAAAAAAAGTAGCGTGGTGTATGATAAATAATTCAGCATTCGTATATCCGGGGTTTGTACAGGAAAAAAATTACGAAAATTGAAAAAAGAGCACGGGATTTCTAAATTACATATAAGTATAGAAAATTCAGCTTATATTTCCATACGTAAATTTCGTACATGGTTTTATTCCTCTTCTAATTCAGATACAGATGTTTTGTGTTGGTAGGTAAGTAAATATTGCTAGATATTACTATAATACAAAATCTCTATCAAAACTGAGGTTTATCTTAATAAAATAACTGCGTTTAATGATATCTTTGATATACAACAGTCATGATATAGCAAAATCAATAGTAAATAACAAATATAAACGAGATGAATTAATGAAACTGTGGAAGAGGGGTCCCTGAGGAAATGTACATTTTATCTTGAAAACAAATTACAAGAGTTAAACAGAACATCATTGCATAAAACCAGGTTTAATGGTTCGCTTCTAATTTCCGTAATTTTCGAGGAATCTTATATGCGTATAAATATAATAAATAAGTATAAATACATAATACATATAACTTAAAAATTTTAAATTGCGAATTGTAGGTTGCTAAATATTATGCTAAGTGAGATAAAAAAAAACAATGACTTGCAGAGCTTATGTTTAGGTCCCTGATCTGCCGATTTACTAGTTTATTTAATTATTTTTAAATTGAATAACTATATTTAGGTAATATATAATAACTGAGATATGTTTTGTATATAAATTTATTCATATGCACACAATATAATTAACTGATGGTAATTTTTGTGAAGTAAAATTTCTAGATGTGTTCCTATTTGAATTTTAAATTTTTAGCTTATGTGGTATATATGTGTAAGAAATATCAGATTGTGCAATATGATTTATACTCATGACTTAGCAGTTACGTCAATATGTGATTTGTATTCCAGTCTTTGGCGCATTTCATCCCGAGTTTCGAAGACATGAAAAACATAATTATATTCTGAAATAATTGGCAATTAAATTGTTGCCAGGTGTTTTGATGTGGCAAGAGCGTATGTTTTGGCGGGAGAAGAGCAGGTGTGGAAAGTACGAATATCGCAAAATCATGTTTTATTTCGTTCTTTTTGAAAACGCGCAGATAAACTTTTACAGAAACAAAATAACTTCCTTATTATCTATCTATATTATAAAGGACAAACGTGTCCGTGCGTAACGCTCACGTCATTTTGTAAATGGCAACAGTTGACGTTGAGATTTCGGTTTTGCGACTTCTGTTACTGTATTTTTTTTTAATTTCTAAACATCGCATATTTTTAATTTTTACACCGTTCTATAGGGAAAAAAATCTACTTTCAAATGTAATTTGTTTGAATACTGTATCGCATTTTACTCAGTAATTATAGCTATTAAATAAAATTTCAAACATGATTTTAAAAAAAATCTATCTCTTTCGCTTGCAGACGATTACAAAATATTAATCCATTTACACTTTAAACAATATGAAAAGTTCAGAATTTGTTTCCAGCTAATATTCCATAACGAAATTATAACTTCTGTTACTGTATTTTTTTTAATTTCTAAACATCTCATATTTTTAATTTTTACACCGTTCTATAGGGAAAAAAATCTACTTTCAAATGTAATTTGTTTGAACACTGTATCGCATTTTACTCAGTAATTATAGCTATTAAATAAAATTTCAAACATGATTTAAAAAAAAAATCTATCTTTTTCGCTTGCAGACGATTACAAAATATTAATCCGTTTACACTTTAAACAATATGAAAAGTTCAGAATTTGTTTCCAGCTAATATTCCATAACGAAATTATAACTTCTGTTACTGTATTTTTTTTAATTTCTAAACATCGCGTATTTTTAGTTTTTACACCGTTCTATAGGGAAAAAAATCTACTTTCAAATGTAATTTGTTTGAATACTGTATCGCATTTTACTCAGTAATTATAGCTATTAAATAAAATTTCAAACATTATTTTAAAAAAAATCTATCTCTTTCGCTTGCAGACGATTACAAAATATTAATCCGTTTACACTTTAAACAATATGAAAAGTTCAGAGTTTGTTTCCAGCTAATATTCCATAACGAAATTATAACTTCTGTTACTGTATTTTTTTTAATTTCTAAACATCGCGTATTTTTAGTTTTTACACCGTTCTATAGGGAAAAAAATCTACTTTCAAATGTAATTTGTTTGAATACTGTATCGCATTTTACTCAGTAATTATAGCTATTAAATAAAATTTCAAACATGATTTTAAAAAAAATCTATCTCTTTCGCTTGCAGACGATTACAAAATATTAATCCATTTACACTTTAAACAATATGAAAAGTTCAGAATTTGTTTCCAGCTAATATTCCATAACGAAATTATAACTTCTGTTACTGTATTTTTTTTAATTTCTAAACATCGCATATTTTTAATTTTTACACCGTTCTATAGGGAAAAAAATCTACTTTCAAATGTAATTTGTTTGAACACTGTATCGCATTTTACTCAGTAATTATAGCTATTAAATAAAATTTCAAACATGATTTAAAAAAAAAATCTATCTTTTTCGCTTGCAGACGATTACAAAATATTAATCCGTTTACACTTTAAACAATATGAAAAGTTCAGAATTTGTTTCCAGCTAATATTCCATAACGAAATTATAACTTCTGTTACTGTATTTTTTTTAATTTCTAAACATCGCGTATTTTTAGTTTTTACACCGTTCTATAGGGAAAAAAATCTACTTTCAAATGTAATTTGTTTGAATACTGTATCGCATTTTACTCAGTAATTATAGCTATTAAATAAAATTTCAAACATTATTTTAAAAAAAATCTATCTCTTTCGCTTGCAGACGATTACAAAATATTAATCCGTTTACACTTTAAACAATATGAAAAGTTCAGAGTTTGTTTCCAGCTAATATTCCATAACGAAATTATAACTTCTGTTACTGTATTTTTTTTAATTTCTAAACATCGCATATTTTTAATTTTTACACCGTTCTATAGGGAAAAAAATCTACTTTCAAATGTAATTTGTTTGAATACTGTATCGCATTTTACTCAGTAATTATAGTTTTTAAATAAAATTTCAAATATGATTTTTAAAAAATCTATCTCTTTCGCTTGCAGACGATTACAAAATATTAATCCGTTTACACTTTAAACAATATGAAAAGTTCAGAATTTGTTTCCAGCTAATATTCCATAACGAAATTATAACTTCAATAAGCAATCAATAAAATAGTTTAAATAAAACACAAATTTAACAGACATGTAATCGAAATAAGCGTTTAAAACCGGTGAAATTTATCAGAATAATAATAAAAAAATGCTGTAGATAACGATATTTTCAGCGATTTCTTCGACTATTAATTTCTGGCACGAGGTCAATACGGAATTATCGCTTTTAATAAATTTAAAATTTTTATTTGAATATATAATTGACATATTTCATATAAAAATGCTCTTTGGTGTTGTTAGGGGACAATCTAAAAATAATTATTAAATGTAAAAAATCAATTTTAGTTTTCAATAAAATAATAAATGATTTTCACCTATATTTTCTCTCCCGGGAAGCGCGGGTTGGATGCCCTAGTTGTAGTAAAAGAAAACATCCTTTTTCTGACAGGGCTAAACTTGCACATAAAATGAAAGTCAGGTTACTTTCTATGGGTGCTGAAAATAAATTTCCAAATGCGTGCTAAATTAATTTTAAACAAAACCCCAAATCTATACATCATATATGGTCTACTCTAAACGAATTCGAATAGGTTTTATGGAGCATAGGTGCCAAAATTG
Source organism: Maratus michaelseni (assembly GCA_963931845.1). Classification (NCBI taxonomy): domain Eukaryota; kingdom Metazoa; phylum Arthropoda; class Arachnida; order Araneae; family Salticidae; genus Maratus; species Maratus michaelseni. The sequence goes on along the minus strand of OZ007589.1, from coordinate 258,298,010 downwards.
AGTTTTCGACTATGTTATGCGTTTTTTAAATTGTTTATTTAGATATATAAATTTGTTTTTCCGCATTAAATAATCTTTATAGTATTTCGGAAGTGTTTTCTATACATGACACGTGATTTTTCTAAAAAAATATACCCCACTTTTAATTTATGTTTAAAACAAGAAATGAAAGCGCATAGATTATAAAACATTTCTATAACACTTTTGATAGCTATTTAATAAAGTCTAAAGAGGAATTTAGAAGGGAAAAAACTTAATTTCATACTCACAGATATTTGAAATCTTTTGAGCACATACCTAATTTAGCTAAAATTTAAATTTAGCTCCTAAGTCATGAGTTTGAAACATATTGCACAATCTGTCGTTTCTCAAACACATATACCACATGTATTAAGTTAAAAAAATTAATTCAGATAGGAAAAATTCTGAAAATTTCATTTATATAGTTACAATCTGTTAGCTTTTCTACTGTACATATCAATAAATTAACACATATATATGTGTATATACGCATATAAAATTCATCGATGCTCCCGGAAAGTAGAAGCGCCACATTAAACACTGTTTTATGCATAATATTCTGATGAACTCCTGTAATTTTTCAGGAAGAGATGCAAATTCCTTCAGTATAACCTATCAATCAATATATAATATACCCTTCAGTATCACGTATCAATCAATATATAATATACCCATCAGCATAGCGTATCATATATTCTAATACGAGCAAATCTTGTGTGTGGTTATATATATAAATATATATATATGCAAATTTTATCTTAAAAACGGCTCTAACGATTTTGACGAAATTTTGTATCCTACCGTTTTGGGACACCAGAAAACCATTGGACTAGGTCACGTGTTCGAGAAAATTCGATTAGTGGGTCATCAAGGGTCATCAAGGGTCAGGGTCAAGCTAATTCTATCTAAAAAACGGTTCAAACGATTTTGACTAAATTTTGTATCTTATCATTTTCGGGCACGAGAAGACTATTGGGCTGGGTCACATGTTCGAGAACTTTCCATTAGGGGGTCATTTTTGTGTCAACCCGGGTCCAGTTAATTTTATCTAAAAATTGACTCTAACGATTTTGATTAAATTTTGTATCCTACGAGTTTCGGGCACGACAAAATCATTGGGCTAGGTCACATGTCCAAGAAAATTTGATTAGTGGGTCATTTTTGGGTCACTGTGGGTCAAGCTAATTTTATCTAAAAAACGGCTCAGACTATTTACACAAAATTTTGCATCCTATGGTTTTCGAGCACGAAAAGACTGTTGGGCTAGGTCACGTGTTCGAGAAAATTCTGTTAGTGAGTCATTTTGATCATGTGACATTATGGGTCAAACTATTTTATCTTAAAAACGGCTCAGACTAATTACACTAAATTTTGCATCCTATGATTTTCGGGTACGAGAAGACTGTTGGGCTAAGTCATGTGTTCGAGAAAATTCGATTAGTGGGTCATTTTGGTCATGGGTCATTATCGGTCAAGCTATTTTATCTTATAAACGGCTCAGACTATTTAGACTAAATTTTGCCTCCTGTGTTTTTTGAGCACGAGAAGACTGTTGGGCTAGGTCTCATTTTCGAAAAAAATTCAATTAGTGGGTCATTTTGGTCAAGCGTCATTATGGGTCAAGCTATTTTATCTTAAAAACGGCTCAGACTATTTAGACTAAATTTTGCCTCCTATGGTTTTTGGGCACGAGAAGACTGTTGGGCTAGGTCACATGTTTAGGAAAATTTGATTAGTGGGTCATTTTGGTCATGCGTCAGGCTTTGGTCATGCGTCATAACTCAAAGCTAATTATGACCGAAATTTGCTCGGTCTTCCCAGCTCGTAATGATTAAGAGAGATCATTATACGATCTTATTTTATTGTGATAAAAGTCAGAATGGAAAGGGATTGTATTTTATCTTAACAGCTAGCAATATTTACTTACCTGCCAACACAAATCACCTGTATCTGATGGAGAAGTTGAATTAAATCTCATGTACGAAAGTTACGTATGGAAATATAAACTTAATTTACTATACTTGTACATGTAATTTTGAATTCTAATGTTTTTTTGCAATTTTTGTTTCGGAAAAACATATATTTTTTTTGCACAAAAACAGGATATGAGAATACTATATAATTTATCACAGACCATGCTGAATTATTTTATTTTATTTTTGTTTCAGAGCTTTTTCCTCACACAATTAGATTTTTTTTTTTTTTTTTTTTTACAAAGGTAACAAATTAGTAGGTTTAGAAACTATGTAAATGATAACTATGTAATTTTTTTTTTTTTTTTTTTTTTTTTTTTGGTTCAAGCAAAAGATGTTTTTCAGAAAAAAATTCCAATTGAATTTGACGTTTTGAACTGTATTTGTGTACATGACAGCGCACGGAAGTCATCGCTGTCTTCGTGAGACAACAATCGTTTATATCTGAAGATGTAGTTCATTTATTGGAAAATGTAACAAGAAGAGTGTTGTCCAAATCACCTCATGTTTGCATTTATATTATGTCAGAAAGTTTCGTTTATTGATATTTGATTTCTTGCTTTTGATTTATTGATATTTGAATGAGAATAGATACAAATTTTATGGATTTATGTCTGAAAATGGCTTCATAAATATGTTATAGTAGCCAGTTTTGATTTCCAGTTTTGTGAATTCTTAATGAATAAAACCTTTATATTACTGATTCGGTTAAGTTTGTAATGCAAATGAATCAGTTTTTTTCTTTTTTCAAGAATAATGAACAAGGAGATATATATAACCAATGCTTTAGTAAACAAAAAAAATATGCGATTCTTATAATTGAAATTGGAATAACCATGATTTTAAGTTTGTTAATTTCGGTTATAAAAATAATTTCCTCTGTTGCTTTTTTTCTTTTTTACAGGCCGGAAAAAAGCACTTGGCTGCCTAATTTTAGTTTTCCGATCTTTGGCTCCCTGTAAATTTTGTCCGCCTCAATTTTTGAATTTTTATCGATTTTCATTGAAATTGTCATTTGGATTTTTAGCGATTTTAATCGATTTTTTTGCGTTTTGCGGCGATTTTTTGACATTCGTAAAAGAATTCCGGTTACAACGGTTTAGTTCAATATAGTAAATTTTGTCTTCTGCGATTTTTGAAATTTTAGCGAATTTTAATGCGATTTTTAGCATTTTCTTGTGTTCCTCGGCGATTTTTTTACATTTGTTAAAGATTGCAGGTTGCAATGTTTTAGTCCAATAGTAAATTTAGTCATCTTTTCAATAAAGTCTATTCGGAATTCGTATAGCGATTTTTGAACTTTTCGTGAATTTGTTTATGCGATTTTTAGAGTGTTTTTGAGTTTTGTTGCGATTTTTCAACATTAGTAAAACTAAATTGTGTTTCAAACTTTTAGCCTAATTTGTAGTAAATTTTATCCTCCTCGAATTCTGAATTTTAAGTGAATTTTACTGTGAATTTTAGCGATTTTTAACGTTTCTCGGTGATTTTTTGACATTCGTGAAAGAAATACTCTTGCAATATTTTAGTAATATAGTAATTTAGTACTATAGAAATTTTTTTTCTCTGCAATTGTTGAATTTTAGCGATTTTTAAAGCGTTTTTCACGTTTTGCGGCGATGTCTTGACATTCTTGAAAGGAATTCAGTTTCAAACTTTTAGCCTAATATAGTAAATTTTGTCCTCCACGATTTTTAAAGTTTTTGCAATTTTTGATGCAATTTTCAAAGTGCTTTTTAGCAGTTTTTCTCGCTCAGCGCCGAATTTCATAAAATGTATCATAAAATGACAATCATAAAATGTATTCTTTTACAAACATTTAATCTAATGTAGTACATTTTGTCTTCCGAATATTCTGAGCTACTTTTAGCGCGTTTTCGCGTTACGCGTTGATTTTTGATACTTGTGAAAGAATTTCAGTTACAATGTTTTAGTCCACTGCAGTAAATTTTGTTCCCAAGGTTTTTGAATTTTTAGCATTTATTATGCGATTTTTAGCGATTTTTTGTGTATCGCAGGGATTTTTCTATATTAGTAAAATTAATCCGGTTTTAATTTTTAACCCTTTCGCTACTAAAGTGGCCAAGCAAAATACTGCTAGACCGCCCGAGTGTCTGCGGAACAGGCATGTCATTTTCTCCCCTCGGAAAGATCCAACTTTAGATCCGTAGAATAGGGGATTATAGAAATCAACAGGTGGAGGATCTTTTGTTCCAGATGAATTATTGGAGTGGGAAGTAAATGTGCCTAGCCATTGCGAGTCAAATGCGAATGAAATTGGATATTACGTACCAAAATCACAAGGTCTAGCCAGCGTTTACATAAAGAATCAAAATAGTTCGGTAATAAGAACCAGGAATTTAGCAACACGTTTCTCTGGGTTCAAAAGCCTTAGCAGTCGAAGGTGAATAAACAATCAGAAATAAAGCTTATAATGAGAATGTATCTTTTTACAAGCTTTTATTTAACTTGCTTGTCCGTTCGGCTCAAATCTTAAAATCCAAATTTATCACACTTCCTGTGCTACAATTGACCAAATGTTTAGTACTGTGGCGTATTTCCGGTACAATACATTATTCTGTAAAATACAATTTAAATTTGTCTCTGTCAACCCTTCAGGGAGCAAAAAACATTCGTCCAATAAGGGTACGTAAATGTCACAGCTCATGTGATGGCATAAATGTCACTGATTGCTTCAGAAATAAGTTGGTGATATTCGATTGAACCATAGCATGGTTGGTAAATGCGCCATCTTTCAGTTCCGCTCAATGTATGAATGAATGTGGGTACGATTCTAAGGAGGACGTTGAATGATTTTATTATTTATTTTTTGCACCGGGTACTTGCATTTAAAATGGTATAAAACTTACCTGCGCCACCAGGCGCCCTGACGGGGCACCCAAGTCCTGAGGGACTTTTATCGCACCAGTAGCTTTGTCTCGCTACGGCGCTGCGACCGGCCTTGATTGACGACATAGATCGCTAAGATGCGGTGGAGGATCCCATAACTTAGAGGAGGCCTCCACACAGACACTCGATGAACCGCAGAGAACACCCAGCGACTTCGTCGCCGAAACCTCATTAAGGAGAGTCGGTTCCTAGGTCACATGCTAGGCTTCACGATGGTTCTTGCTTTCCCACGGCGTCCGATCATTGAAATGTATGGAAGGACAAGCAACTAGTTCATCTGCCGTGGGTGATTTAAAATGGTATATCCAATTTTTTTTTTTTTTTTTTTACAAATTTATAAAAGACACGCGCAATTTATTTCTTTTAAAAAAGGTATTTTTTCAATTACTTGTCCTTCAACATTTTTTTCCTTTTTAGTACATTATAATGAATGTTTCTCTTTAATTTATTTTTAATTATAATTTATTATTCTGTTGTAGAGAGCGAACCACCATATTCTAATTTCGAATACTATACAAATGCACAGACGTATTTTCATTTTTGAGGTGAAAATTTTTAGATAGCCGTTTAATATTTTAGCTGAATTCATTTTAAAATTTACTTTATCAGTTAAGCTTATCTTTAAAATATTACAAAATCATCTTCCAAAATTGATTACTATATTATTTATATAAAGAAAAAAAGTTAAAACCTCATTGATTTATGATAAATACCATTCAAAAATTTCTTTTCAAACTGGTATCTATTAAAAAAAATGAAATCATTAGATAAAATTTTGATTGAAGCACTTACGAAGCATTAGTAAACTTAAATTTCAGTAAATTATGAAATATTTATATTTTTATACACGCCACCCAAATTTTTTCTTTTAATTTTTATTAACTATTAAAAATATTTCCACCTCGATAATTTTAATAAAAAAAGAAGCTTCCTGAATAATTTAAAAGTGATTTAGATCGCAAATAAAATATAACTCAAGACACTTAAAAAATACTTCAAGTCACTGTAGTTTTACTGTTTTTTTAAAACCTGTTTAAGTGAGTTGTTTTAAGTAATTATTTGGGCAAGTGTAAATAAAAAGGATTTTAATTAAACGGGAAAAGTTACTTTTAAATTTTAAGTCGGGAAGCCTGAAAAGATTTATTTGTCCTTTTAGCATTTGTTGGAAAATAAAACAGTTAAAAAAGAAAATTTAAAATAATGTTCAAGCACTTAAAATACATTCAGTTTATATACATGTATCGTAAATTTAGTATACATGCGTAACAATGTAGTTTTTATTATTAAATATCATTTCAAAATGCTTTTCTCAAAACTGAAGCTCTTCAAAACATTACATGCATTAACTGGAACAATTTTATAAATTGGAAGGCATTGTACTTAAAAATAAGTCCTTCCGGCTCATTTGGAAAAGTAAATTAATTGTTCTTTTTTATTTATTTATTTTTTAAGATACATACATCAGATTTAATATATATTCAACAAATTGGTCTCACCCCTTCTATGTTCTCTATTTTGACGAGAAAGTTATTTTGCAGGGAAATTTTAGGCATGATCAAATGTAGTTGGATTGATAAGAGGCAATCATATAAAAAATATTAAACATTTGTTGAAAACATAGTGTAAAAATCGTCAGTGGACTGTAATATAACACAAACTATTCAGTGAGTACCATGGAAAACTTTTATGTGTCTCTGTAAAAGAACTATAGGTGCGATTAATGAATATAGACAGCGATTAATCAATTCAACCAAAATACTTCAAAGAGCAGTAAATACACTGTCTCAATTAGGTTTGAATTGATTCAGTATTTCGGATTTTATCGTGAAGGCAAATTTTGCACATTTTTCTTGTGTGTGTTCCTGTAAACGAACTATAGTAACTATGTACTTGGTTAACGAACTCATCCAAGATAATAGCAATATTAATATACTGTATGAATTAGGTTCGAATTGGTTCAGTATTTTGGACGTTATCGTGATGACGAAATTTGTATTAGATAAATATATAGATAGATAAGATATATAAAGATAGGGGTTGCAATAGGTCGATTTCTAAAGAAATCAATCTAATATGCCAATTATTAGCTTGATCGCACAGTTATTGGACGTAAAATATACTTGCTAGTCTAAATTAACACTGTCTCGAAGAAAGAACATGAATTGCAATTACTGGTAGAAATTGGATATTTTGTGTATAAAACAAGGAAAGAAATATGTATTTAATATAGGCATATTATATTATTCATTATCACATTTCAGCTAATTTTTTAATCAAGATTTTTACTGTAGCATTATCAAAAACATATATTTTGCATTTCATTTTCTAAAGTGGACGGACTGTACTCCATTTAAAATCTTGCTGAAAGTTTTCAGCATATTAAGAATACCCTGAGGAGAGTCACTCATCAACATATTTTATCACATATACAAAGTCCCTTTCCCTGACACTCAGTTGTAGAATATGACTCGAAAATGTCTCGCCGCTATCGCTATTAATAATAAAACGTTAGCTATTCTATTTCCACAAGATTTGCAATAAGAAACTACCACGACGATTTTAGCATAAAAATAGTGGTAGCAAAATGGTGATAGACTGTTTCAAAGCAATAACTTTCAGTGGAAAGTATTAAATAATTAAGGAGTGGAAAAAGTTAACAGTCTCATGCATGGAATATTTTTAAATGGATCAAAAGAACATGAATTGAATGTTTTGCACATAAAATGAATATAAAATACTTAATTAAGAGCAAGTAATTATTCTTATTTAAAAGTATTACAGTTATTAGAAAAATATAAAACGATTATGATATAAAATTTGCTAGCACTAAAAACTATTATTAAGTGTTATTAAATAGTTTTTGTGATAATTTAACCACCTTATCACAAAAAAGAAGGTTGAAAAAAATGGTCACGTTTTTATTTAGATCTAAGAGCAGATAGTATTTGCGAGAATTTTCTCTCGTGTAGAAAAAATAAAAAATAGAATGTTAAAATATTAGAAAGAGAAATGCCTCTGCAATCTATTGCTGTATTTTGAAAACATTATTGAATTCCATATGAGGTTTATATGTGATACAAGAATAAAAATTAATTATGCATAATTCGCTGCAGCGTTTTTTTTAATATAGAACCTTATATGAGGTTGTTATGCATACGAGGGTATAATTTTATGGTTTTCTCGACTATTGTTTCAATTGCCTCAGTATCAGCCTTAAGAATCAAATTAACTTATGCTGAAACTGATATAAAATGGAATAAATATCTAACATGTTTGGGATTGTTATTAATGTGGTACTATCTACGATTTGTTTTATCAATTTCAGATTTTGTTGGAATATTACTAGATGTTTTATAATAAATGGAACTGCTGATAAATTTTAACATTGAATCTGGACTAGAAAGCATTGATACAAGTTTTCGTTGATTCTTTATAAAAGGTACACTGTGGAGTTTGATCCACTATGCAAGAAAGCTATTTTAATATGCATTGAAGTCATTAATTTACATTGATGTCTGATCTGTGTTGTTCCTATCATTCTCCCTGGAAAATATGAACATTCAAAGAAGAAAAATTATAAAGTAATAGAAACGCCAGAGTTCTGTACTTTCGTTTAATAACTTTATGAATGTGCTATTTTATGAGACAAGTTAATGAAGTTTTATTTTATCTACACGGATTATTATTTCACTCTACAAAGGATTTTGGCATTAGAAAAATGAGATTTTGGAATTTATTAATGCAACAGTGCAGGTATTCAATCGTATTTATAGATGACTTTTACAAAACTATAGAGTGCGCAAAATAATTATGGCCTCTCACAATTTAACTGATATATTAAAATGATGAAAAAAATCATGTTCTATTTCTTACGTTGTAACATGCAAAGTAAGCAGGCATTCATTGATGGTTGTAGAAGTACGTGCGCGTGCGCCGTGAAAGCTTATTAGTGAAATCTGGATTTCAGAAGCGAAAAAATTATGTCATTACTCAATCGAAAGTCCAACAGTATGCGTGTCATTTAAAAGAAACATTTTTGTTTTAATTTGTAACAACAGTTTAAATGGAAAATTAACTAAATAATTTGCTCAAAGTATTAGATAAAAAAATAATTAATATGTCATCTGGCTTACAACTTTCTGATATCGAACGAAGTAAATTGATGTTTTAACAACACAAATGAATAGGAATTCTAGAGATATTGCCGAGCTATTGACATAAGTCCAAAATGCGCCCAAAATTATCTTAAAGATCCATCAAGGTACGGAAAGAAAAAGAGCACGGGCAGACCACTCTCAGGTACGAAAAAGCTCAACAATTACGAGATGAATTAAATTTACCAGGTACTGCTTGTCAAACACAACAGTTTCTGAATAAATTTGGTTGCTGAATAACTCGAGAAAACTAAAAAAAAAAAGAAAAAAAGAATGCTGTCTTCAATTGATAAAGCTAATTGGAATGTATTCGCTCGCAGCCATGCTGTCTTCAATTTATAAAGCTAATTGGAATGTATCCGCTCGCAGCTATATGAGTTAGAGCACTGATTGGCGAAATGTTATTTTCTCTGATGAGAAAATGCTTAATCTGAATGGTCCAGTTGGTATGCAACCTATTTGAAGGATAATAAAAAAGAGCCTTCAGTGTTTTCCTATAGACAATAAGGAGCGGGTTCGATTATGATATGGGGCGCAATAAAGAGGATGGGAAAAGAAAACCAATATTGAATCCCTACATGGAAAAAGGAACTGTTCTAATTACTTGAATGTGCTAAGTAAGCAGTTTCCTTAAAATGGAATTCAAATGGCCGAAATACATTGCTTGTTTCAGCAGAACAACTGCAAAATTCATGCGTCAAAGATGTCCAAGTTTGGTTCAAGTCGGAAAAAATGAAACTGCTAAAACCTTGGTCAACCAAACCGTTTGATTTAATTATAACAGAGAATGTTTAGTTTATAATGACAAATTTTTTTTATATAAATGGCGGAAATTTTATATGTAAGGATAATTTGAAAGCAGCTATTCTTGAATCAGGGACCTCTATTGATATAAAATATATTCAACACTTATATGAAAGTTTATCAAGTCGAATGGAAGCTTGCTACCATGCTAAAGGCGGGTGGAATAAATGTTAAAGATTTCTTCTTTCAACAATTAATATATGGGGCAATAAGCTAAAAGAGGTCATAATTATTTCGCAATTTATGTATCATTTAAACAACACATCATTTAAACATGTTTAAACATGTAAAAATAGCCTGCATAAGTCATTTTTGAACGAACGAGATTTGAATGTTCATTGTACATAATCGCACAGTATAATCGTTTATATTCCATTTCCTTTACTAAATTGTAACTATATTTTTTTGCATTTGCTTAAAACTAGCAAAAAATAATTATTTCGCGCACTGTATTATGAAGTGCTCTGATTGGTTATAATATAGATACAACTACGCTTATTCAGATTCATGGTTGGTTGGTTGAAGCTAATTTTTTTTTAACACTGGTGGAACGAAATATATAAAATTAAAGCTGTTTCTGTTTCTACCTTTTCCTGAATATCTTGCAAAGTGAGTGTAAAATATATAGTCAAGGAATTATTATTTTTTAAAAATAAAAAATAAATAAAGTATACTTTCTACAAAATTTAAAACGCAATATTTTTTGTCATCAAAATAAACCATCATAAACTAATAAATAATTCTAAAAATATGTATTTAAAAATTAATGTAAGAGAAAGTAAAAAATTACCAAATTGAGAGTCTAGACATCTCCATTGTTAAAAATGTATTAATTTTTTACTAAACATTCCAGTTTATTATGCTCATGAATAAGAAATTCCATTATTTAAAATTAAACAATAGCTGAAATGGAGCGTTTTACTCTAATTTTTACAAAATTGATCATATTAAAATCATATATATTTAGTTCTAAGAAAGTAATAATTTTGATTAATTTTTCTGTTATTTTGTTCTTTATTTATGGACTTATTAAATTAGCGTTATAATTAACTATTTAACTATTCATTATTTGGTATAAATTACTGTAGCACTGTTTTTTATAATTTAGTATAAGAATTTAAAATTATTTTTCTATTATATATGGTTAAAATTATTTGGCAATGTGAGAATATATATATATATATATATATATATATATATATTAAATATTAATTAGCAGGTAAGTTTTGTTACGAAAATAAGCATTTTTAAGTCATTAATACATAATGATTCAAAATAATTTTCTTTGAATTATTTTTAGATTTAATTAATATTCTGTACAGTTTTACCTGTTAGGTTTTATTAGTGTATAATGCACTAAAACATTCATTAAAACAGTCTTCCAGCCTTTTATTAAATGTATGGAAGAAATTATTTCTAAAATATAAAGGGGAACTGAAAAAATTAATGCTTCTATAAACGGAAATGCATTTTCAGATGATTTTTTAAAGGGGAGCAGAGCAATCTGAATAGCATTTTGCTAATTACTGATAAAACAAGTTTTAATTAACCAAAATTTCAAGAAACTAGTTTTTTCTATTCAATAATAAAGAAATGCTGTGTCTAAATATCTTACATATTCGTAAACAGCATTATTAAAAGAGATTATAAGCGGAATTAGTAAAAGCAAAAAACACTAATTAAAGCGAAAGCATGAAAATACGAAGAGTGTTATGTAATTTTTGGTTTGTGTTTTCTTATCTTTTGTTTGACATTGAACATTATCTTTAATTTACAGTTGGTGACGTGATTAAAGACAGATAAAAAGAAATAAATTAATTAACGAACTATATAACGCATAAACTATGCTCAAAAATTTTTATTTACTTTTTTTTCAAAAATAAAGTTAATGTTGTTATTAATCTACTTTAATTGTTAAGAAAGGGAATCTCAAAACTGGTATATTTTTTCAATCAGAATTTCCGGAGGATATGAATTTAATCTGAGAGAAAAGAATGTTCTATATGAGAAAATATAAATTGTTGTGAACTTGCAAGTAGTAGAAATAAGTGTCAAAAACGGCATAATTAATTTTATAATGAGGAAAAGGACTGGGAAAAAATGCGTTACATTCCACAACATTGATGGTGCTTTGTCAATTTTTTCCAAAATTTAAAGTCAGTTTTTGTTTCGATTTTACCAATAATGTCAGTCTCTTACAGTTTATTTTGATAACGAAATAAAGTTAAGTAGGCTTAATTCATATCGGTAGCAATGCATCATACATTCTGTATGTGTTCAAATGTTGGACGCATTGAGCATACTTAACTTGATTTCCTTATTAAAAATATTATAATGAGGGACATTAGCAAAATCTTATGGTAGTATGTAAAATAGTTTTTCCGCTTTTGTAATACGTGTTCTGAAATTTGAAGATAAAATTTGTATTACAAAACATAATCTTACGGGTTTGTATTGCAATAAAACTCTGATAAAACGAGCCTGGTAAAATGAACTATCGAGATGAACTATCACCATACTTGTAAGGAAACTCTTTTTACCGAAATTCTTTAAAAATTAATAATTTTCATGCTCGCTTCAGCTTCTTTATAAGTAATTTACATTATATTCTCTTAATTGATTAGATATCGCACATTATATATTAGGTAGATTTCGTAAGAAATACTACCTATTACATGTTTCGCTATGTTGGAATTTCTGAAATATTTTTGTAGATCTACGCCGATCATGACCTTTAGAACCCCAAACTATCCCCAGTTCAAAACTTTATCTGTCTATCTATCTATCTATATATATATATAACTTTTTTATGGACACGATAACTCCCATAATTCTGCACAAATATCTTCCAAACTGATACATAAAATCAAGGGACAGAAAATTTCGGTCAAGTTCGTTAATGGGCAAAATCGGACAAAGGGAGTGGAAATGGGATGGGTTTTTGCGAAAACAGAAAAAAAAACCCATTACCCCATGTCGAATCAGTTTAAAGTTATTATTACTTCTGGGAAAAGGGCCAAAAACTTATGTAAACCAAATTTTTGGTATCGTTAAAAATGGTCTCAAGGGGCAAAAAAAGGGAGTTGAGAAGAAACAAATTCATAACTTTGTTTAAATTTATAATAAAATCGTCTTACTGTTATCTACAACTTTTATATTGACAAGTTTTTGATAGGACAAACTCTTACAGCAAACAAAAACTCTTATAGCACACGCACACACGAAAAAAACAAAGAGGGGGGTGCAGAAGAGAAAAAAATCACATCTCCGTTAATTTGTCACTGAGGCGATAAAAAAGAATCATTGGCGTGATGAAAATATTTGACAACCCTCAGAGATTCTCTATATGCGGTTGCATTATTAAACGCGCGCGTGTCTCAATAAAAAGAACGTTATAATTTAAAATATATTGTGTGGTTCATTTAATGTAACAATCATTTCCCTCTAAACTTGATTTAAACTGGTGTGCAAAACTTAAGCAACAAACACAAAATGCTTAATTTCTGAACACGTGAGGACTCAAAAGGAAATTCTATAAACAGCAAGTGTAGAAAAGAGGTAATACCCTAACAGCACCGCTAGTCGATGTGAAGTCCCCTTGACGTCATTCATGGTTAGAAGTGTCACAATCGCTACGGTGAATCAAAATATGGGATATTTCACTGTCTCAATATTACTCTCAAATGATTGTTAACACTGAAAAGTCACTGTGACTGTCGCTTTGTGATGGGTCACCAGGTGATATTACAATGAAGTCATCTTGTGATTCTCAAGTCACTGTCAGTTTAAGAGTGAACTTTGAAGTCATTGTGAGCATTGCATTGTGATGAGTCGCCAAATAATGTCACAATGAAGTCGCATGGTGACTTTCCGTTGATCGACACTCTATTGTGAAGTCAGCTATCATGATAACTTTACAATAGAGTGCCAAAATGATAGTCACATGAGAGTCACAAGATGACTTCATTGTCACAGTCATGGTGACTTTTCAGTGGAGTGACCAAATGAGAGAAAAAATGAGACTAATGAAAGATATCACATTTCTGTTCATTTTTGTGACTGTGACAATTGTGACCATTTGTGATGTCAAGAAGACTTCACAGCGACTGTTTGTGCTGTTAGGGTAGTACCTATTTTCTACACTTGCTGTTTATAGAGTTTCATTTTGAGTACTCACGTGTTCATAAATTAGCATTTTGTGTTTGTTGCTTCAGTTTTGCACACTAGTGTAGTTTTAATTGGTGAAATTAGTATTTAACTTCGAAATCTACCTGTGCCTCTAAGTCGAGCCGGCAGGGATTTTTTAAAAATCGGATTCAAAAATAAGTATTATGACTAAATAACTATAGATAATATTTTCACGAGATATATTCATACTTATTTAAATATATCATATAATGTTAATTGTTTAATTTTTATTCTGCATTTTTTGCATATTTTATGGTTTTAACATCATCTAATTTTTTTTAATGTTTTTTTTTCTAATTGATTAAAATATTCAGACGTTTCAAATGAGTTCTTACGTTTACATTTTTTATTTTCTCTGATAATGAGAGTATTTTTTTTTATTTGAATTAATTAAAGCTTGTTCAATAATAATGCTACACAAACGTTTATTGATGACTAAATGCTACATAAGTTATAATAAATGATTATAGGTTAAATATTATATAGGTGTAAGTACTATTCTACTAGGTGCGCAACTCAGTTTCGGGGCTTCACACATAGATGGCGCTAATGGCCCATGTAGTCTACATACATTCTAAAGGTGTTTTTCGAATAGCTTGGATATCTATTAACATTAACCAGTCGTAATAACAACACGTATCGAAACGCAAAATATTTTTTTCTAACAACGAAAATGTCGAGTTTTGTGCCAAATAAACAGCATTGCAGAAACTTTGCTTTTCTGCTTTAACTTGAAAAAAAATGCAGCTGAAGCACGTGGTTTGTGTGAGGAGGCCTACGGCGAACATGCACTATAGAAAACTACCTGTGAAAATTGGTTTAAACGCTTCAGAAATGGCGATTTAGACAATGAGGACAAGGAGCGCTTCGGAAGACCAAAAACACTTGAGGATGCAGATCTTCAAGCGTTATTGGATGAAGATGATACACAAACACAAGAACAACTTGCAGAGCCATTAAACATGACTCGCCAAGGTATTTCCAAAACTTTACATGCGATGGGAAAAATTGAAAAGGAAGGAAAATGGGTGCCGCATGAGTTGACTGAGAGACAGATGGAAAATCGATAAGCCACTTCCAAAATTTTGCTTTTGCGACATAAAAGAAGGAGTTTTCTGCATTGAATTGTTACTGGAGATGAGAAGTGGATATATTTAGATAATCCAAACGCAAAAAATCGTGTCTTTCACCTGGCGAAGCATCAGCATCGAAGGCACGACCAAATCGCTTCGGAAAGAAGACAATGCTCTGCGTTTGGTGGGACCAGAAAGGAATCGTGTACTATGAGCTGCTGAAACCGGGCGAAACTGTTAATGGGAATCACTACCGACAACAACTGAATAATTGGAACCATGCATTGCTCGAAAAATGGCCAGAATCGGACATGAGACACAAACGAGTGATATTACAGCACGACAACGCTCCGCGCCATCGTCCAGGACACCATCAAAACACTGAAATAGGATCTGCTACCACACCCGCTGTATTCACCAGACGTGGCCTCTTCCGATTATCACTTGTTCCGGTCGATGGCGTATTGCTTGGCTGGGCTACACTTGGCTAATTTCGAAGAAGTACAAAATTGGTTGGATGAATGGTTTCGGTCCAAAGATGCGCCTTTTTATCGTAACGGTATTCATGCATTGCCAGAGAGATGGCAAAAATGTGTAGCTAGCGAGGGACGATATTTTGAATAAATCATTTTTTGCATTTCTCTTACATTTTTCCATTTTTTATAGATAAAAAACCCTCCAGAAACTTAGTTGCACACCTAGTAAGTATCATTTTTATAATATCATTTTTGGATATTAGGTATACTACATGCAGAATAAATATTTTCAGCTAATACCTTTGAAAACAAGAGATTTATAGATATGTTATAGCCAAAGTCGTTTGGACATTTTGCGAATTGGCCAAGAATCCTGGTCAAAGCCCGATGAGCATACTATTTTGGGCTAATTGGCTGGAAATTCCCGACCAGTATTCGAAGTGGTGATCCAAAACTGTACGGTATGTAGCAATTACGTGCACAAGGTACGAGGGAACATTCCATGCTTTGGCGATAATATTCTGTTTGTCTGAAGAATTTTTCCCTTCTGTGACTTATTCTGATACAAAGGATTCATTGACAGTATTGTATGCTTCATAATTTATATTATTTAATATGAATATTGTGTATCATTATTCGATAATTTCTCTCTATTCCGCAAAAAGTCACGAATGCTACTTCTGCAGTAATTGAATTTAGTGTGATCTTTTACCTGGCTATTCTGCAAAAACTATTGCCCATACAAACATGAAAACTGGAGGCTATATAGATAATAATATGATAAACACGTTAAAGCAGTCAGTTTTTAAATTGAGGGAATAAATGCGTTGACTTTGGGGAAAAAAAACATCTGACGCAGGTCAAAAAGTGTTTCGTATTACGAACCTGAACTTTTTCGGAAAAGAAATTTTTTCTTTCATATTTCAGCTAAAGCGTCATTATTTGTCTGCAAAATCAGCAGTTTTATTACATTTTATTTAATTAATTATATTTATTTAATTATATTTAATTATATTTTTTAACGTTTATTTATTTAATTTATTTAAAGCTAACTATTGCATCCGTTCGGAGGAAAACAATTCTAAAAAATTTGGTTTATTTTCAACAATCATGACCCGTAGACCCCAAATCACCCTCCGTTCAAATGTTGATATATATATATATATATCTGATATTTGTCATGTTTTAACTCTCTTATCTATGAACCAATTTGAATGTGACTAAGTATTTGTATAGTACATACCAATGTCTCGACCGAGTTCGTTGGCCAGCTTCATCCGCCATCTTGTTTCAAAATAGCGGCAAGTTAAAAAGTTTTAAATAAAAAAAAAATGTACAAAAAATTATAAATTGAGAAAATTGTTTCCGTGAAGTGATAGAACGTGATACAAGGATTATGGAGCATTTTTTATTTTGGCTATATCTTAAACGATGGCAGTTTGAATTTCTAGGGTGGCTGGCATTTTGAAACAATCTGATTTTTGCCATGCTGTAACTCTTGTATGTATGAACCGATATGAATCTGATTGATCATGTGTACAGAACATACCAAGGTCTCGGCAGAGTTCCTTGGTCAGTTTCGTGCACCAACTTGTTTCAAAATGGCGGCCATTTAATTTAATTTTTATTTTTTTTTAAATTCCAGAAGATGTATAAAAACATTATAAATTGAAAAGGTTGTACCCGTTAAGTGTTAGATCGTGATACAAGGATTCCGGAACATTTTTTGTTTTGGATTTATCTTAAAGAATGGATGAGATATAGCAGTTTGAAATTCTAGGGTGGCTGACATTTTGAAACAATCTGATTTTTGTTATGATGTTACTATCATGCTGAAATTCGCATTAAAATTCAGTTTGAATGAAAACTGTGATTGAATCTTCTATAATCGGGCTCCAAGCCTTTTAGCTTCGGGTGTTGGAATAAATGAGTTGAATTTTTAAAAACATGGACTTTGAAAGCTACCCTTTCCTCCCGGTACAGGCCGGAAGGACTTTTTTCTTTAGTACCTTTTAAATATCGTGGTGGCGTACGGAAAAGGTGATATGAAACGATTTTTTTTTCCAAATTATGCAATAAAAATATCTAAACTTGGTGATTCTCGTTTGCAGGAATTCGATTCCGTGTGCAAGCTAAAGCTATTTTTACACAAAACTTTTCTGACCAATAACATTTTATTGATCTTGTATCGAATATGATCTACACACTTAAATTAAATTACACTAATGTAAATGGAAAATACATTCCCGGTATCTTATAATTAGAATTCTTACTCCCGTCAATTTTAGCATCTTTATAATGTACCTTAGATTTGTTTTGTTGTATGAAACCATACATTTATAAACTTGCAAGGTAAGCGATCATACTCGTAATTTTTTTGTTTGCCAGTTTGTTTGATTCTTTATTGGTAAAATTTCATGATAAAAAATATTCCAGTAAGCAAAGTTAATAAAATGGCTAATTTATATTATTATTTTGCAGTAATTTATAACTAAAAGTTAAAATTTTAAAGTTAATTTTGTTTTAGTATAACATTTTAACCATTTTTATTTATCATTTATGAGATCCTAACTATGATTCAAACCTTTTGTATGTCAGTATATTTTTTTCAAAACTTTTAACTATCTATTCTAACTTTTTTACAGTAGTGGAGATATTTTTAAATTATCCTGATCTGGATATGACAAAACTTTATGACAAAACTTTAAAAATATATTCGGTTATAAAGTATATTAGATTAGTCAGTATATTAAGAATAAAAAAATATATACAAATAAACGAAACATATTTATGTACACGTCAAACAAAATATGAAAAATAACTTTAAAATTGATTTGAAATATTTGAATTTTTTGCGTAATGAATAAAACTTAATTTTGCTTATGTTATAAAGGTATGTGATTTTTATTAGATTGATTTTAATACATTTTGCAGACAAGAAATTTTAAAGAAATTAATTTATATGTATAATCCAGCCATTTTGAATTACGAAGCCGGGTTATTAGAACTCCCAAGACATTAGAAAACAAGGAAACCCGATAATTACTAATCTATGTATAATAAAAATATGCGGTTATGCGGTTTTTGCAGAAATGTTTAAAAACAAGGTATTTTTCTTATAATTTAAGTGTTATAATAGTTACATTTTTAACCAAAAGATGGCATTGTAGTTAAGGAAAAAGTTTTGCATTGGTATATTTTAATTCATTCAGTAGAAATAATCAGTGTCAAAATGTTACAACTTTTCGGTATGACACCCATCACATTACTACAGCCACGAGACAATGATTAACACCCTGCACAGCATTGAAGGGCATTCTAAGTGTTATTCCTGAAACATGATGATTTATAGAAGCTTTCTGCGGGCTCAATCACCCAGGCCGATCTCTAAACACGTGAGACATCAAGTAGCACCATAATAAAAAGTTACAAATGTGTAAGATCTGGAAATCTTGGAAGCTATTGCAGAAAGGAGCCACCGAGGACACGGTTCTCTCAAAATGTCCTCAAGATTGACGTGACAGGAGCAGTGATGTTCTGAGGTACATCATCCTGCATGAATGTTATGGAGTGGACGTATGGAAGCTCCTTTAAAATGCGATTTCTTTAATTTTCCACAAAACGTTTGAGCAGCAACGTCCCTCACAGCAAAATCTGATCAAAATCCTTGGCCAGGATTTTGCTCAATGAACTCATCGCATATTATCGGTACTTCCTGTTTCTTACAATAGTGCCATCTGCTGATAAAAAATTCAACTATTATAACTATTTTTTGAGCATTATAAACACAAATCCCACATGTTTGAAAGTATTTTTGTGAATACCACATCGTTCTATGGTATATAATTGAGCTATAATGTCTTACACTCACGCATAGAGGTTTTTTTTTTTTAATCGGTTATAAAAAGGAAAAAGGTCTCCAAACTTCGGGGATATTTTCCTTTAATGGTAACCTGGCTATTATGCTTTGCTTGTATTAATTTATTGGTTTGGAGCATATTTGAAAAACACTCCAATCAAAAGATCACCAAACATCGGTGCGTGAGTGTAACACATCTATTCTCATAATTTATGAACTATTACGTTTTTAAAAGTCTGGGTATTTCAGGAAAGTGACTGTTGTTTTCGTTTATTCGTATTTCATTAAATTATTTTAAAATAGATAGCTATCTTAGAATGTTGAACTACCTGAAAACCTAAACATTCATGGCTTGAAAATCTTATAACATTTTTAAAGTTGTGATAAAGCTATTAAAATTAAAATATTCATGTATCACACAAGCACATTTTAATAATAAAATTTTATGTATGCTGCAATGCTGCGAAATATATTTTATTTATAAAGATATACGAGGTAGAGTCAATAAATTCCCGGAATGGTCGCCTACATTCACGCAGGTGTTCGTTGGAGGGGAAATATCTTTTTTGGTGGTTGGCAGCACTGATAAGGAAAACACACAGGCATCTGGAATTCATTTCCGGTACTGTTGACGTTAGCTGCAGATCGTTTCTGACAAAGCGAATTTTTCATTCGTCGGCTTTTGAAATGTCGTTTTTAGAGCAGCGTGCAAGCATCAAATTCTGCATTTTGCTCGAGAAATCGCCTTCTGAGACGCTCGAGATTCTGAAGAAAGCATAAGGAAACGATGGCATAAGCGTATTTTATTCCAGAAGGCCAAACTGTCAATAAAGAACTTTACCTGGAGATCCTTAAAAACTACGAAATGCAATCAGACGAAAACGACCTGAAAAATGGGCAACAAATGATAGGTTTTTTTTACACGACAATGCTCCACCACATCGCGCTCTGATTGCAAAAAATGACCTTGTCAGACACAGTATTACCACTCTGGAACACCCTACTTATTCTCCCGAAATAGCACCAGTGGATATTTACCTGTTTCCACGACTGAAAATGAAATTGAAAGGAAACAGTTTTATGGATTCAGATGAGATGATGGAAAACGCGGCAAAGCTACTGAAGGACGTCTCAAAAAATGGATTCAAGGAGTGTTTTGAACAGTTATTTGAACAGGAAGAAGTGTGGTGATGCAGGAGGAAAGTACTTTGAAGGCCAATAAGGTAAAATTATTGTTCTGTTTTTTAATAATTTGTAATTGACCTATTCCGGGAACTTTTTGACCCTACCTCGTAAACCAAAATTACTTGTTTATCATAACAATCATAAGTTTATTCTTAGTAAATATTTCATAAATTAATCTTTTTTTTATGAATGCATAATGAAATGTAATTTACAGATATAGGTTTCAAATAGAAAAAAATATTAAGATAATTTTAAACCCACTCTTACATCTAGGTTTTCTGTTTTCTAAATATTGTTTCAACAAAGTTTCCTTTTTCTACATATGTGAATTTTTTTCATAGTGTCAGTTAAATATAGATTTATGTATATAAATTCATCTGATAAAAATTCGTCAATGATAAATTTATATCTTGCTTTCAAACACTTTTCTTAATGCTTTTAATGCTTAATAACATGATATAATACAGTAACTGATCAAAGAAGGAGTTAGTAAAACTAATATACATAAATATTAAAACGTAAATAAGGGATACGAAAAATGTCCCTTAATAGATCATAAAATCATTCAAATTGTAATAATTCAATTTTGTTCAACTCAATAAAAAATATTCGCTATAAATTTCTAAATTACAAATTACTTCCTATAGTAAAGCATTAGAAATTATTTTTATTTATAAATAATTGTTATTGAATGCTGATAAATACTAAATATTTAAACTTTGAAGTAACGTCTCTGTATTTTTGAACTATGTTCAAGATTTTAAAAGAAGTTCCTTAAATAATTTAAAACTGACTTTACTCGCAAATAAAAGTTAACTCAAGACACTTGAAGAAAACTTCGAGATATTTTATTTTGAATGATTTTTCAAAACAAGTTTAAGTGAGTTTCCTCGAGTAATTAATTTGGTAAGCGAAGATAAAAAAGACATTAATTAAACTGGGAAAGTTATTTTAAGTTTTAAATCGTGAGGCATGAAGTTATTTAACTTGCTTTTTCAACATTTTACTAAATGTAAACTTGCATTTTTTTCATATAGTTTTAAGAGAAGAAAGATTAAATTAATTGTGAAGGAACGAAATTAAGTATGATATATATATATATATATATATATATATATATGTATTATAAAAATAAATAAATTCATTCATTTTGAAATCGCAAAAACATTTTAGAAGAACGACATTATCAAATATTTATATTTTACTTATACAGTTGAGCCTCATTATTACAAAGTCAAAGTGGCTTTTAAAAAATTTCGCTTTATCCGATATTCATAATAACGTCTACAACATGAAATATGAAAAAAAAATAGAAATATACTTAACTTTTTGGTAGATTTCGTAAGAAATACTACCTATTGCATTCTCCCTTAAGTTGGAATTTTTGAAAAAGTTTTGCAGATCTACGCCGATTATGACTCCCAGAACCCAAAACCACCCCCAGTTCAAAACCGTATCTATCTATCTATCTATCTATATATCTATCTATGTCACTTTTTTATGGACACGATAACTGGAATAATTCTGCACAAATCTTTTCCAAACTAATACATAAAATCTCGGTCAAGTTCGTTAATGGGCAAAATCGAACCAAGGGTGGGGGGAAATAGGGAGGGGGGGGCTTTTTGTGAAAA
Source organism: Maratus michaelseni (assembly GCA_963931845.1). Taxonomy (NCBI): domain Eukaryota; kingdom Metazoa; phylum Arthropoda; class Arachnida; order Araneae; family Salticidae; genus Maratus; species Maratus michaelseni. The sequence goes on along the minus strand of OZ007589.1, from coordinate 258,275,733 downwards.
CAGAAAAAACGCCATAATTTCTGAATTATGATATGTATCGAATTCGTTTGAAGTTATTATTACTTCTGGGAAAAGGGCCGAAAATTTATGTATGGCAAATTTTTGATATAATTAAAAATGGTTCCAAGGGAGGGGGGGGGGGAAGGGGGTTTTCAAAGAAAAAAATTCATAACTTCGCCCATTTCAAAGATATCAAATCCACTTAAATTTACTATAAATCCTCTTAATATTATCTAAAAATTTTGTATTGACAAGTTTTTTATCAGACCAACCCTTATAGCGAAAAAAAAAAAAATCCCTGCCGGCTCCGCTTGCAAACAAGTTAGGTTTCTAAGTGGGTGTTTATCGGTTCCGCATCATGGCAAAAAGGTAATTTCTTCCACAATTCTCAACAAACAGGTGCCCCACCGTCTGCGTCTTCGAAATCTACCTGTGCCTGTAGGCCAAGCCGTGAGGGATTTTTATTCCTAACGAAAACCATCCATTAGTTTTTAATTTTTTTTTATATTTCATGAAAAAATACAGTCATTTTTTTCTGAAAAGCCGAATTTAAAATTGATTTCCTGAATTCTTTTTCAGTAAATGTAATATTTTAAATATTATTAGTAATCTTTTTCAGAAATGATGTTTTCAGTTAACATTATATCCTTTGAAATATACTCGTAAGTGTTTCAGACCATCCACAGCGTATTTTGATGCCACTGATTCTTTGCTTTAAAATTCCGTGTCGTCATATTTGGATTCATTAGATTCAGTAAGATTTAGAAATTCAGCAGTGATGTTTTCATCTGTTTCTTGATCTTGTATTTCTATGTTGCTGTCTGTCACTAATAATGTAATCGGTCAGTGTAATATTGTTAGTTACATTTCTATTTTCATTTAGTCTATCCAAAAATAAATTGTCTTCAGAGTCAATTTCCGCAGAGGAATCTACGTTTTGTTTTCCAATAAGAAATCTTGCATATTTTCAGCAGTTTTGATGATTTTTAGTTTGATAGAGCCCAACGCATCTTTTACAAATTTGCATGAAATTATTACATCATCAATAAAAATCCAATTCATTTTAAGATTAAACAAAAAGTCTTTGGATTATGTTCATTTTGTATTTCCCGCTGTTGAATTTTATTATGCCCACATCTAAATGTTGGATTTTTGATGCGGTATTTGGTGTAAAATGGCATTGTGCAGTGTTTTTTAGTTGGATGTTTGATCCGGTTTTTACAAGTTGTTATCAAATTCTTTCAACCGTTCGCTGAAAATTTCTGAAGTCATCCCCACCTTTTGATTATTCTGATATTCCACAGACTATTTAACATTTTTGAGACAGTAAGGATTCTTAAGTTTTATGAAAACTAACATTTTTTTTTCATTTGATCCTTCCATATTTCAGCAAAATAAGACTGATAGTTTGACTTTGGAATATTTTCTGTTAAAGGTTAATAAAAAAGTCCAGATTCATCAACATTGTAAACATTTGAAATTTTAAATTGTTCAATTAAATTTTCTTTAATTCTCATCTATCCTTCGGGTTGGGTTTGATTTGATTTATGACGGCCAATTATCAACACGAGGGATATAGGCCCTAGGGGGGAGTACCCTCCGTGGGGGTCTTTCTAAGGGATCCTAACCCGTATTTACGGCAAGATTCGGAGAGAACCATGGAAAACTCCGAACGGTTAGGTCGACGAGCGCGACAGGGGTTTGAACCCAGCACCTCCCGTCTACCAGCTTTGAGAGCAGAACCTCTCAGCCACTGGTGGGGCCTCATCTATCCTTCCTTTACTCAGTTTTCTTTCTCAGTGTCCTTTTTGCAGTTTTAAAAGCAATTGCATGGCGATTCTTAAAACGTTGTAGCCTTTCATTATTTGTACGAAAAATCTATTTTCCTAAACTCTTATCATGTTACACCGCTTTCTCCTTCAAACTAAATCAAATAATAGGTATATGTTTTTCTATTACCAAATAAATTAAAAAAGCATTTTTCGACATCATCATAAGTTGAAAAACTAAACAGTTTTCTATCGATGGCAATAGAAGTTTCATAACATATATTTAACAAATCACTTTTATTCTTTAAAACTGTCGATAACGAATTAGCTAAAATCACTAATTTATTTTCCCCGATTTCACATTTTTTCATTCGACCCTTCATCAACCAGTCTTATTTCAATTTTAGATTCTATCGACAAACATTTCCTTTTTTTCACCCGCGACAATCTAATAATACTTAAAAATGCTAACATCTGGACCCTTTCATCGAAAAGAGACTAAAAATCATTATCATCCTTACATGGACAATTTCAAAATCAAAACGACCCCCCTGACTATAGTTTCACTCTCAGGCGTGAAATTTGCCACATAGATGTGCCACGGTACATTCCATGAAAGACAGATATGTGCTCCTTTGTTTCTCAAGCCTATTTTTCCGATATTTCATTTCCCTCCAGGTCAGACAGATTGATGCTTGAACAGAAAAACTTCGCAATGTCTCATAATGAAGTCTTTAGTTGTTCAATGTAAGCTATCTATTTAACATTATTAAATTAATGGAGATCCAAAGAGACAGAAAAAAAAAGAATCGTAATAACCAATACATCCGATTTCACAGTCAGCGGGTTCGACACAGTATATTTAACACATACTCAAAATATAGTTCCGTAAAATATCAAATGCAAATCGCATAAATTAGAAATGTTTTTGATTAAATTTCTGGCTTACTTAACAATAATTAACATTTATATGACATCATTAAAATTTATATTTCAAAATTATACAACTTTTCAAACACTGCCACAAAAATAGAAGTCCCTTCGGAAAGAGCAAAGAAGTGCATTAGTACAAACATGCATTTCGCCAATGAATGTCACTGCAATGTCTTCGTACTTGGATAATATTAAATGGTAAGGAAAACCAAATTAACGTTTACAGGAGTTACTAGCTTTCAGATGATATGTAATGAAGAAAAGCTTCTGTTATTGGCATATATTTTCATTATTCCATTATTATATATCGCTTAATTATATTGATTCATTATATACCATCGTATTATTCATCATATACCATCATATTATTCATTATGTACCATCATATTATTCATTATATACCGTTTCAATGTATCAATAGTTTTCGTACTTATCAAATAACATTTTATAATCGCAAAATCGTGCTTTTTACCTATGGGTCAAATACATCTAGGCAACTTGAAACAATTTCACCTTAGATAACATGTTTCAATGTGCTTTCCACATTGTTAAATATTAATTGGAATATTACTTTGCTGTGCACACTTGATTTAAAAATATAAACAACAAATAAATATTCACGTGCAATTGGAGTACAACAATAAAAAGACGAAAGAAGTATCACAAGATAATAGACCCACAATGGACATAAGTTGCATAATCTATCACTAAGCCCGAATGAATGTGAAAGGTGTTTTGGTGCTTTAATACCGGGAGCATCGATGTTTTTGTAAATATTGCAGATTAATGTTTATTTCTCTTTGTGAAACATCGTAATTTAATTTCGTGAAATATTTCCCTTCGTGATAAACTCTTATTCAACACATTTCCGCTTATTACTACACATTATTCTTCAAAAAAGAAATAAGATACAATAATGAAAAGTGTATCAAGTTTTAACTTTTCAGGAAATCGTGGTGAGTGTAATAACTTCAGAGTGACATAAAAAATAAACTATTACGTATTCAACAGCAAGTCTATTCATAATTATTAAAACTATGTTTTTAGTACCGCAATCATTCGCATAATTGCAGGCTAGTTGCAGTAGCTTAGTAGCTATTAACGTCAATGCAAATGGCGAAACAATTAAGTTGCTTTCTTTTATAAGACACGGAGGCGGTAAGATAATAGGCAGTCTCGGCGAGCTGCCTTTGGCAGCTGGCCAATCCGAAATTAGTCATGTTGAGAAATCTGGCTAAATGAAAATTAGTAAAAACAGAGCATGAGAAATTGGTAATTAAAATAAATATTTTCAAAATCTTCCGAAGTTTTTCATTTGAAAAAAAAAAAGTGTCGATTAATTTTGAAAATGATCAAGTTGATTGATTAAAAATTGTAGGAGTTAGAGGGTCTACCGATTTTTAAAATGCTATTCTAAAACAAAAGCTTGCATAAATTTTATGTTAGTCCTACTTCTATATCTCTAAAATTGCCTTTTCACTTTCGATATCGATTTCTAACTAATAACCTATAATTTCCGTGTGCATGAAGAGTACCTTCAGCAACAAAAATAGTCCGACATTTTCAATCAGCCAGTGGTGTTATCCTGTAAACGAAGATCAAAATGGGTAAATTATCCAATAATTGGCCGATAAGAATTTTAAAGAATTACATTTATTAAAGTATTGCATAATAAATATTATGACTAGAATGAATTAGATTTAATTTTAACAAAAGTTGAGTAACAAGTAACAGTTTAGAATAACAGATGATATGTATATTTTAAAGTGCGTGGATTAAGAACTTATTTTTACGTCAAACTGTTCAAAGAGAAAAATAATAATAATTACCAAAAAAATATTAAATTTTATTAATTACTAATTAAGAAATGAAATACAATAATTACTTTAAATAAAAATATTGTCCTTTAAAATTCATAAGTTTATAACTTTTAAATTACAAGCACTTCAGATTTAGGCGTGTGTTAATTTTAATACTTTTAGTATTGTTGTTTATGGTTCTATTATTTGTAATTTTTGTATTTTATCATTTGAAACTACCTCGATTGGCGTAGTGTGTGAGAATATTTATTAAATTTATCACCTGTGTATTATCGCAAATTTATATCTTCGAACAATAACTTTTAAAAATGTTATAAATTAAAATTTAACATTTAAAAAAAATTCTTTTCCTATTATTTAGTCCTGTACGAAAGAACCTAATTTGTGCATGTTCAAACTAACATTTTAACTATTAATTATATAGAAGTTAATGCTATGACAATAATATTTAAAATAAAATAAAATAATTTAACAAATTGAGTAATTAAATTTCTCATAAACACGAATTCCATAAAAAATAATAGCATATTTGAAACGACAGCTAATTAATTCTCAAAATTCTAGTACAAGTTGCAAATTTTGGTATAATTGTACATTTTTCTTTGTAATGCTGTTTAAACAAAACTTTCTCCATGGTAAGAAAAATTCTCCTCGATGTAAATGTAAAACGTATAAACATAATTAAACTAATCCTATGTGTTTGATAATTAGAAATATACCAAATTTCTTTTAGTATAAAAGTATGTATATTAAATAAAAAATTCTTTGTCAGTTAGAAAATTATTTATGAAAATAGACATTTATAAATTATTAAACTATACCGTAGATAAAAAATTCTTTCAATTATTTTTTAATTTGTTTATAGTTCTGCATACGCAGTAACTTTCGCATATAAATTTTTCGCATGCAAATTTTTATTCTAAAGTCAATTACAATTTTCTAAATTCCAATTTGGTAGTTAGCGATAAAACAAGTTAAATTAACTAGTTTTGTCTGTTATTCAATAAAGAAATATCATGTTTAAATAGCTCCCATCTTTGTAAACAACATCATCAAAAGAGATTATCAGGGGCATTTCTGAAAAAAAAGAAAAGAAAAGGATTAATTAAAATACATGCATAAAATGCAAAAATATAATACTATTTTTGGATTGTGTTCGTTATCTTTGGTTCAACATTTTAAGTAATCATTATTTTGCAGTTGGTAATTTCAGCAAAGTTTGATAAAAATAATTTAATTAATTAATGAACTCTGAAACACGTAAAACATTCTTCAAAATATTTTATATATTTATTACAAAATAATAATAACGTTCGATTTTAATTTAATTTATTTGTTTAAGAAATGTTTTAAAAAGAATGTATTTTTAAATCCATATTACAAGAATATGTATTCAGTCTCAGAGAAGAGAATTTTTGCTTGTAATTCTATAAGTTTTTTTATTAGATTAGGGACCAACAACTCATTATAAAAAAATGTTGCAATACCATTTATCGTAGTCAAACGGTTTAAATATATGACTTAACTTTTAAAGTACTGTAAATATAAATAAAAGCTAATAGCAGAAAATTATGTATATTTTATTCTGCATGAATTATGAAGTTTAGTACTGCTAAAAAAAAAAAAAAAAAAAAAAAAAAAAAAAAACTTGATCATTCATAAAAAAAATTATAAATTTACTTAAAATCTGACAATATTTATTTAAAAATGAAAATAATATAAGTACGTTTAAGGTTCGATATTGGGAGTAAAAATATGTAGGTTTACAATTTTAAAATTCAATCTTTTCAATTTTAAGAATGTATTTTTTTTCATACATTATTACTGTTGTTTTTCAGTCATTTTACTTATACAAGCTATTATTTTAAACTTGGTTAAAAAAAAAAAAAAAAAAAAAAAAAAAAAAAAAAAAAAAAAAACCTTGAATGATCCGGTGTTTTCTCAGTTTTATCTGAATTATTCAATAGAATATTTGAAAAAAAACCCAGTAATTATTTTAATGCTGATTTTTCTGTACGTAGTTCTGCATAAAATTTATTCATTATTTCATATTTAAACGAACAATTTAATTGTTTATCATCCCACAGAGAATGCTACACCTGCTACATCATTAGTATTTATAGTTCAATAAATTAGTTATATTTTAATAAAATAGTAAGTTTATTTACTATTTTCTGTTATACATATTAGATAAATTAGAAATACAAGAGTTATTTGTAAGAGTAAAAAATATATAGATATTTTTTTATAAAGAGAATTAATGAATAACATTTAAAAAATCATGTAAGGAAGTTGGCATATTGAGCCATTAAAAGATGTAATATGATGAGATGAGTTTATATTTATTTTCCATTAATATAATTATTCAGTACACTTTACTCATTTTTAACACTTTCCAACCTAGTTGAAAAGTGTTTATGACTTCGGTTTATCTGCCGTATGACCGTCTGGCCGTCTGCCATCTGTCCGTGCTCTAACTGCCGTAAAAATGCTCGGAATGCCCTGTAATTGTTATATGTTATTGTCGTTATCTATAGCATGTTCCCTATTTCAACTGAAGTGTGTAGCACTTATAGTTTTTTTACAGGGACACTCAAAAGAATTCCGTTACATTATGGTCTATGGGGAAAATCATTTGCGGTTTATTTTAATGAAGTTACACAATTTAAAACACATTGTAATTGTTATATATCACTAAGGTGCATTAAAAGAAGCTTAATATGGAATAGGGTGTGTATAGCACTTATAGTTACTTTACAGGGACAGTCAAAAGAATTCCGTTACATTACGTCTATGGAGAAAAATCGTTTGCAGTTTGATTAAATAATGTTTCACAATTTTAAACTCATTGAAATTTATATATATCACTAAGGTGCATTACAAAAGGCCCAATACAGAATGTTGTGCGTATAGCAGTCATCGTTCATTTACAGGGACCCACAAAAGAATTCTCTACTGTCTGTTAACAATAATTCCTGGAAGTGCGTTTTAAGTTGCTGAACGCGATTTTAAATTTAATTCACTTTTTGTCTATTACTTGGTGTGTATAAATTCTGTAGATCATGTACAGGGCAGCACAATAGTTCGCGAACACATTTCCGTTTATTGAAAGAAACTCCAGAAGGAGAATTTTAAACTGTGCTACGCGTTTCCTAACTAAACTAAAATTTAGCATCCTATCTAGTATATATACAAATCTATAGATCATATACAGAGCTGAATAAAAATATTCGGATATTTTTCCGAATTTTGTATAGGTTGGAAATTCCTGAAATTACGTTTTTAAATATGTTATGCGTTTTCCAAATTGTTTACTTACATGTTATCTTTCAGCTTATTAAACGGTAATGATTTGTAAAATTATTTTGGAAGCGTTGGAAAGTGTTAGATAATCTATGCTTGACGTATGATATTTCGTTCTTGTTTTATTTAGAATGTAATATCTTAAAATATTTCATTAAGATAAAATATTGTTAAATGTACTGGAAGAATGATTTTTAAAAAATCTATTGAAAGCTGAAAAAAATAAAAATAAAAATAAAATAAACCTTAAAAACTCCAATATATTTATATATATAATTTTTTTTTTCTTTCAAGCTAGGAAGAAATATCTTAATTCCGATTTGCTAATTCGCGATAAAACAAATTTAATTAACTAACGTTTCTTGAAACTATATTCTTTCCTCGTTCAGCAAGGAATGAATATTATGTCTAAATACTATACATCTTAGTAAACAGTATCATTAAATGAGATTGTCCTCAGCCGCATTTCTAAAATAAAGAAAACTAAATTAAACGCAGGCATAAAGCTGCAAAAATGTCATGAAATTTCTGGTTTGAATTTTCTTATCTTTAATTCAATTTTTAACGTAATCAATAATTTCCTGTCAGAAATCTGATTACAAAGTGATTAACAGAATTAAATTAATTAACGAACTGTTAAACACATAAAACTATTCTCATATATATTTTTTAATTTCTTTCTTTAAAAATAATGCTTCATTTTAATCTGATTTAATTGCTTAAAATATTTAAAAAGAATAAAATAATATAGGTTCTCAAATGAAAATCAATCAGAGAAAATTTTAGGACTGTAAAAAATTCATTTTTACACATTTCAAATTAGTTCCATGTCTTTTAAATTTAATTCTTTGATTGATATTTACGAATTCTTATAGAGTATTGTAAAAGATATTTTCAAAATCATGTGATATATTCAAATATTCATGACTCTCGCATATCCTTCCTGCATCGTTTTCATCTCTTTTTACAAATCAGAGTTTGTCTATGTTAACCAAATGCAGGATCGTCTCCATATTGAAACAGTAACAGACAACACAGTTTTTAATTTTCATACCAAAACGTGACTTTATATTTAGATTGTAGAGCAAATTTTAACTTCAGATAAGAAACAAAAAGCTATTCAGTCAAGTAGTTCCCAGATTATAAGTGTATTAACTTTTAACTTTCTGATATAAAATTAATTGTTCAAATTTCAATTTATATATCCTGTAATAATTATTTTCTCAGACTGATTATTTTCTGTTCTGTTAGTATCTCTCTCAACCATAATTATATGATTTCCATATATTTAAAAAATGTATACGTGAAATATGAAATATAAAATTATTATTTGGTAAAACAATATACATTGAACCTACAATTTTTTTTTAACAGCAACTGATTTTTAGAAGTTTTAATATTCATATTCAAAATTATAGCTTTATCCGATAAGTAGTTTCAGACTTTTGTGTAAAATACCATCAGCACAAAAGCTTAAGATCGTATAGTCATAAACATTTGATTAAAACATTTATTAAATGCGTTCTTAAATCTTTGTTATAATATTTAAACAACTTATCTAGCGTGTCTCGAATATCAATAATGCTTACTATTGAAAAGTAATTATATAATTTGTATTAAATCTTAACCTTAATGTAACTAAATTAACCTTAATTTCTGAGGCTGCCCCTCCCCGATTTCATCACGAAATTAACCCATTTTTTTAATATTTAGCATCTCTCTGGAAATGATGATAGAAATGTCGTGCAAACTTATATCTAGGCTAACTTGAGGAACAAATGTACTGTTTGCGTTGAAAACTAAAAAAATTGTTACTATTTTAAAGTAAAAATGGCCTCCTAAACATTTTGCATCATAAATTTCAAGATGTAATTCCCAAACTAAAGAATATCTTCGTTTCTCTTAGCGACGGTATAGCAATATAAAAGTATGGGTTATTCGTTTTTTATTTATTTATTTATTTATTTATTTTTGATCTACGATGCATTGAGTTGTTTTAAAATACGTGACCATATATGTTTATATAAAATAAATGTAAACAAGAAAGTAAAGTCATACGTTACACATAGACTATGAAACATTTACCAACAGTCCTACAATTTTGTTACGAAACTTCATCTTTTGTTGCGTAAAAGAACATTTCTAAACAAATAATAATAATAACAATATTAATAGTAATAAAACATACAAGGTAGTCTGTTTTCAGTAATTATTGTCCGTATCGGATAAGATATTTGAATTCTTTTGTGTAGTTCTGTATTGGATCTATTAAATTTTATACACACCACACTGGATGCTAAAATTTAATTTAGCAAGAAAACACATAACACAGTTGAAAACTTACTTTTGGAAATTCCCGTAGATACATGGTAAAACTAGGCTGCGCCACCTGGGCCTGAGAGGCGTCTTCGACCACCGAACCCAAGTCCTGAGGGACTTTTAGCGGGCACAACCGGATTTGTCTCTTCGTATGCGCTTCGGGCGGCCGGAGGACCGCCACCTGTGGACCCTCCAACCCTTAGACCCATGTGTCGATGACGTAGGTCGCTGCGATGCGCGGTGGAACCCATTGTGGGAACCACCGCGAGACACTTGGGGACGAGCCAGTGTCTCCCACCAGCTTCGGGGCTGGACACCCAGAAAGAAACCAGGCCCTTGGCGTTAAGTCGGGTTTTTCCGACCCGTACTTGCTTACCATAACTCGAGGGATGTGGAAATCTACAGAGGTAGTCACAATTCCCTCTCGTAATGGACGTCGATACATGGTAATGCTTTCGAATTAATTCGCACAGATCTATATATAATCTAAATTCATCGCACATTATTCTATAATTTAATTCTGTTAGAAAACACAATACACAACTAACCACGTATTTCGTACTATTACCAATCATAGATGGCATGTATCCAATTTCTTTTACGTTGAAATTGGGAATTTATTCATATTCTAAAACCACCTTTTATTAAATTAAAATATAATTGTGCTAGAAATGCATAACACAGTTATAAACAACCTTTAGGCAACTCATGCCCGTTATCGGTAATACTTGCACAACTATCTTGTGCAGTATGTAATCTGTAGAATTTATGTACTCCACGTAATACACTAAATTTAAGACAAGCTAAAAAAACGGATACTTTAGCTAAAAATGCACTTCCAGCAATTTTCCCTCACGACAATACTGTAATCGAATGCTTTTGTGTGCTTCAGTAAATCAAGGATAAATGCTATGCATTCTATATTTTATAGAAGGCATGTTGCAATGCACTTAGGTAATTCCTTTCATTTTCATTGTATTTGAAATAGTGTAATATCATCAAAATGGACCACAAACAATTTTTCCTTATAGACCATAATGTAATGGAATTTTTTCTCCTAGTAGCACAGATTGTTAGTCCATTGTTGGCATTTTGTACAAAACCGTTGGAAAATGGTTGGGAGATGGTACAGAGTCTACTCTAATGTTCATCATATTTCAGCAGAATTCCCAACAGCTAATGGTTGCACCACTGATAGGTCTTTGTTGGCAAATGGTTCGTTTGCCAACGGTACGGAAAGACGTACATTTCTTAATTTAGTCCAACTTGGTACAACACTTAGTCAATAATTAGTCAACGTTGGCTTAACCATTTTGTGCTACTTGGGTTCGGTTTCGCTATAACCGAACTATAAATGCTACATACTCCATTTTGTACAGGGAGAGACCTACAGTAATCCACAATACCATATACAACTTTAATTTTAATCCAAATATATATTAAATTTAATAGTTAGACCATCGACAAACAAACCAAAGTCATAAATGCTTTTCAATTATATTGATAAGTGTTAAACATAATACCTTACCTTAGAATATTAACACATATTTAAAAAATACATTAAAAATAGTTTAAATTTGCTTATATTAAAAAGTACGTTTTAACATAATGAAATAAATGACATTTTTTTGTCGGTTAGTGAAATTGTCTAAATACATTTTATTTTAACTGCAGTCAGTTTAATCGTATGCCGATCGATTTGAATTTTCTTCACCAAGTTTAAGTTAAAAAAAATTAAATGTTGAAAGAGAAGTTCAGGTAATTTCAGACTTGATGATTCAAAACTAATGAAATTGCTTTTCCGTTTTAATTAATGACATTTTTACATGCTCTTTATTAAGTTCTTACTTGAGGTGATTTACTTAAAATATTTTTTAAAACATTGGAATTCGCTCAGAAAAATGTTATTTGATTTATTTTCCCTTTTTAATCACTTCTTAATTACGCCATATATTTATTTTAGAAAATCAATTTGTTTGAAAAGCTACAAAAAGTTTGAAAATTTAAAAAATGTTAAAATTTTGAGATTCCTTTTAAAACGAAAATAACTCAGAAGCATATTGAACACAATTTATTATGTAAAGTATTCTAAGATATATATTTTATTTGTAAGTATTTAATTAAAAGTACAAAACAAAAACTTTTTTATGTGAATTTTGGGATTTATTTTCTGATTTCAGAATAATTAATATTTTTTTACTGATGTAGTAACGCATAATCTTCGTATGAATTTACAAGCAATTTTTGATTAATTTTTCCATCTTTGACCTTTCAATGTAAAAAAAAAATTATCTTAATATCGATAAATTTTATTTTACATCATTATAGAGCATACATTCAGTACCCCTACCTCCATAGATATACATGGAAGTACTCAAATTAATATCTATATTATTTTTACTTCTATTAATGATAAAGTAAAAGACAAGAAACTGAATTTACTAATTGTATATTTGTTTTAACATTATTTTTGTCTTTGTATGGATTTATTGTTTGGATTTGTTGTTGTCTTTGTATGGATCTTCTTTTAACTGAATAATTTATCCAGTGCAATGTATTTTTTTATGTATGATATAAATCATAAAATTCATTAAAAATATTAAACTATTTGCACTAGTACCCCTTGCTAATCCGAAATAACTGGGTCTGTTACGTCTTCAAATTATCAAAATTTCGGACTTTCGAAAATTGTGTAGACCGCTGGCGATCCTTTAATTCCGTGACAGAATTTGTATATTTGCGTAAACACTGTCATCTCTTTGGATTATTAAAATTTCAGACTATCGAAAATTGCGATAGAAATTGAAGAAAATGAGAAGGTAACAAAAAACAGATGAGTAGACAATTGGCAATACGTTTTTAAATCTTTAAGCGGTCTGTCCGCATTTTTCCGTTTCACAAAAACAACTTAAATCGGCTGTGGACAAAAATATTTTTAACAGAATTGAATTTTTAAATATATGTAAAATAAAAAGATTTGAAATAGATTTTAGAAACAAACACGGAAAGAAAATTTAAACTAATATTAATTTTAAGAACATTCTTATGAAAATGCAGGAAAACCTTCAGACTCTCAGAGAGCAAAAACTTTGGCAGCAATGAGAATGTAATTCCCCCCTTCTAAATCTGTATTCTTCGATAAACCGGATCTTCTATGATTCGGCTCCTGAAAAGATTGGTGAGGCAGATTTTGTATATTTGTTTACAAACCGTTACCTCTTCGGATTATCCAAAATTGTGATATAAATAGAAGGAAAAGAAGAGGAGGCAAAAGAGATGATTAGACAGTTTGTGGTTCATTAATTTATTTGCAACTAAGGTAAAGTTATTTCTTCATTCCAAACCTCAATTCATTGCATGATTAACGAAATCTGCGGTGATTCTGCTTTTGAAGTGATTGCTGAGGCAGATTTTGTATATTTGTATACAAATTGTTACCTCTCCGTATTATCATAAAATTGCGATATAAATAGATAAAAAGTTAGAGGAAAAACAGAGGTGAATAGACATCTTGCGATCCTTTAATTGCCAGGCAACAGAGAGAACGCAATTCTTTAATTCTAAACCCCAATTATTTGGTTGACGAGATCTGCGATGATAATGTTCTTAAAGAGAATGATGAGGCAGATTTTGCACGTGCATTACATTTAGATGATGTAGATGCACTATAAAGAGCACTTCAGTGTATAGGGAAGTGTTATTTAAATATTATAAGTTTCCCCACCTGTCTAAGCCTAAACATTTTTATAACCTACTCATCCCGCTTTTTTTTTTTATAGAAATGCAAATTGCAATTATAATCTCCTTTTATTTTTAAATATGTCTTTTATACTATCTGGAGGCACGGCGGTGTCTTCGCCAAGTCGAGAAAGCACAGCCGTAAGCATCCTTTTCTGGAAGCAACTCAGGGCACATTTGACCCCTCCATATCGCTGCGCTGGAGTATCCCAAAAATTTAAAACTTCGTTTATATAGAGTATGTGGCAAATAGGACCACAATTTGAAATTTCTCGATTCTGTCTTTTCTAGTGCAGACGATATATGAATTCAAAGTTTCGATTTTTTGTCACTCACTCACTCACTCACTCTAGCGTCATCAAAAAGATTGGGTTGATCCCGCAGCCATAGAAACTTAAAATTTGGAATAAAGCTAGTGTTTCGGATACAAAGAAAGGAAAAATTATAAAATCCAGAAAATTAAAAAAAAAAATCGAAAATTCAACAAATTCGAACAAAATTGAAAATTGAAAATAACACGATCTTGTCGTCTTAAAAACTTAAAATTAGGTGTGTGTGATATAGGTGTAAGATAGTGTTTAAAATTCAGAAAAAGTACAAAATACAAATTCAAAAATACAAAAATAAATCGAAAATAAAATTGAAAAATCGAAAAAAATCGAAAAATTTTAAATAATCCGATTTTGTTGCGCTAGAAACTTGGAATTCGGAATAAAGCTAGTATTTAGGACAATTCGAAAAAAACAATTTCAAAAATTCGAAAAAAATTGAAAAAATTAAAATAATTTGATCTTTTAGCCTTAGAAACATAAAATTCGCGGTAAAGATAGTGTTTAGGATTCAGAATAAGTTAAAATAAAAAACTCAATAAAATAAAAAAATCGAAAAAATCGAAAAATAAGGAAAATTTGAAACTATTTCGATTTTATAGCGCTAGAAACTTGAAATTTGGAATAAAGTTAATATTTAAGATACTAAATAAGGAAAAATAAAAAAAATATAGATAACTAGAAAAAAAAAAAAAAAAAAAAAAAAAAAAAGTGAGAAATTGAAAATGTGATCTCGTAGTCTTAGAAACTGAAAATTTGGTGTAAAGGTAGTGTTTAGGATTCAGAAAAAGAAAAAAATTAAAAACACAACAAAAATCGAAAATAAAATAAAAAGATCGAAAAATAAAACGAAAATTTGAAAATAGTTCGATTTTGTAGAGCTATAAACTTGAAATTTGGAATAAAGGTAGTATTTAGGATACAAAAAAAAAGAAAAAAAAGAAAAAATCTGAAAATTCCAAAAAAAAAAAAAAATTCAAAAATTTAAAATATTGAAAAAAATCTATTTTGTAGCTTTAGAACTTAAAATTCGGCGTAAACTTATGGTTTAGCATACAGAAAAAGGAAAAATTAAAAAACAATAAATTCGAAAATAGAATAAAAACTCGAAAAAGATCGGAAATTTAAAAATAATTTGATTTTGTAGCGCTAGAAACTTGAAATTTGTAATAAAGGATACAAAATAAGAAAAAAATAACTCCAGAAAATTAGAAAAAAAATTCGAAAAAATCAAAAATTAAAAATAATTTGATCTTGTAGTCTTAGAAACTTAAAATTTGGTGTAAAGTTAGTATTTTCTATTCAATAAAAAAAAACAATTAAAATCGTTAAATTCGAAAATAAAATCGAAAAATCGAAATATCTTTAAAAAATCGAAAATTTGAAAACAATTTGATTTTGTAGTGCTAGAAACATTAGTTTTAAGATAATTGTCCTATTAGCTAGTACACCGCCCCTAGTTGTTTTATGTTATTTCCCCCGGATTATGGTTTTCTTTTCTTTCGTCTACGAATTTCATTATAGAAAAGTTCCGCTATAAACTGACTATGTTATAGGCGATTTCTTTATTGACAGGTTTGTTTTCTTTCACAGGTTATACTCTATTTAATTTGCATATGAAATATGGATTGTTAAATGATGTTAGCCCCACAAAAATTTTGACATGTCCCTCTCCCCTCCCAACATTACTGGTTGGTTATGGCTTGATAGTCCTTTCTAAATAAAATCACGGTGACTCTAAGATTCACTTGATTTATCTCTAAATTGAACCTAAATGATCCCAAGAAGATGGATCAAAGAATTACTATATTGGCATGACAATCAGATAACTTAGAATTAAAATCGAAAAATCAATAAATTTATAACAAGTCGAAAGTTTGAATATAATTCGAGTTCGTAGTCCTAGAAGCTTGACATTTGGCAGAAAGGTAGGGTTTAGGAAAAAGTAAGGAAAAATTAAAAAATCCGTAAATGAAAAAAAAAGACTTAAAATAACGAAAAAAAACCATCGAAAAAATGAATATAGTTTGATTTATTGGAAATTTTCGAAAATTTTAATTTTGGCTTTCTTTTTATACTAAACAGTACTTTTATGCTAAATATAAAGTATCTGGGGCTGCAAGTAATATCTCAGATGGATAGCACCTTTCCTGGAAGCAATTGAGAGTAATTTTTACTTCCTCCTCCCATAACTTAGTGCTTCCCTAGGAACCTTAAATTTCTTTTTATCTACAGTACTTTGCAAACGAAACTAAAGCTTCAAAATTTTGATACCTATAAATATTATGAACAGAGTCTGGGCTTAGCAAAATCAGTGAATTCTCTTATTATTCATGAAGTAAAAATATACCAATAAAATCCATATAACTTTTGTAAGAACTAGAATTTTATTATACTGTCTTTTTAAAATATGAAAAAAAAAATCAATGTTTAGCGCAGGATTTTTTTTAACTCAGCTATTTTTCTAAAAAATGTAGTATAATATGTATTTATTTTGAAGTGGCATTAGATTACATAGATTGTTTTTTATGCATATTTGTATTTTGTGGATGTAGAAAAGCATATAATTTTTTTTTTCTTCAGCTTCCCTTCTAATAAAAAAAATAAGAACAATTTTGCTTTCTGATCAATCAAAATAGAAGTGAAATAATTGAAAAAATACCCCAATATATATACATATATAGTAAGCGCTCTACTGAATGTAAGCAAACAAAACAATTTGAAGCTTGTTACTAACATAAATTCATTTAAACTTAGTCACCTATTATAATATAATACCCAGTTGATCACGATTTCATCTCTTTGATTGCAAAATATATAAATGGAATAGAATCTCGATAGTGTAAAATTTAAAATAATATGAAGTGACATTTATATAAAAAATGAAATGAGTATTGATAAAGAAAATTAAAATATATTATTAAAACTAAAAATTATTGTATTATTTTGAAATAAAAAAATGAAACAAAAAATGTTGTTAACAGGTTAGAACTTTTAATGAACTGATTAATACATATAATTTAATGATTCTAGTGGATTATTTCATCTCGTTGCTTCCAAAATATGTAAATATAGTAAACTCCCGATAGTTCGATTGACCACATAATACGAATTGAAATTTATTTAAAAAATAATAATAATAAATGAGTAACGGTAAAGAAGATAATAAAAAATAGTATTAAAACAAATAATATTAAAACAAATTTTTAGAGTGAATACTATTGTATTACTTTGGAAAAAAAAGAAAAACATTTTGTTAACATAATGGAATGTTTTAATGAACTGATTAGTACATACATTTAGGGATTGTTAGGAATGAAAAAAATATTTAAATTTGTCTAAGAAAGTGTTCGTTTTAATTTGCCAAAATACGCCAAATTTGCGAAAATGTTCACCCGCCAATAGTGTTTTTTTTTTCTAATTAAATTACATAACAGAAATGTTTAAATATTATCAGTTTTTTTTTCATGTTCTTTATAAATTTACATACGGGTTGCTTTTAGGTAATGGAATTAAAGTTTTCGAACATGCAGAATAAATAAAATTTTCATTGTTAGTAAAGGAATTTATTTTTAAGTTATTAATTTATATTTCAAAATAATCTTACAAACTTAATTTCACTATCAGTTTTAAAGGAAATATTAAATTTACATCCACGTTTTTAAAGAAAAGCTGATTAAATGAAGGCGAAAAGAACATTACTTTTGCACAAAACAAGTTATTTAAAGAAAATTGATTAAGATATTTATGTAAATACTTTCTTATTTTCTTATATTAAACTTTTTAGAAGTATTTAAGTTATTATTTCATAATGTTTTAAAATAATATTATTAATTTCAGAATCATGTAAGCATCATTAGTTTCAGCGTGAAAAAAAGAGTCGCTACTTCCTTTCTCGAAAGCAAAATCCTATTTGGTATTAATTAAATTTGTTGTTGAAAACTAGAGTAAATAAGTAATAAGCGATGCCAAATTTAAAAAGTAAAGTAAGTAATAACTTTCTTTTTTAACTTTTCTGGACAAATAAATGTATTAGAGTATCCACGGAAGAAGTTTATATGGATAATTAATTTATAAATCATCAGTTATATATGAAGTTATTATAGTAAAAATGTTACAAATTGCAATGAAAAAAAACGTCGATGTGCTAATAAGCTATTTTTTTTATTTCTTAACATAAAATTAATTATTCATTAGAAAAGCTTTATTATTAAGACATTAATGAAACGCCTATATTTAGGAGAATTTTCGATGGAAAATATGCAATAAAAATTACAGAATTTGTACAACATTGGCTATCTGCTGTATTGTTATAAACTTTTTGTATGGAAACGCTGGTAAAAAAGACATAAATAACTTTCAATTACTTTGAATTTTTTTCATAAAAATACTGTTACTTTTAAATGACTATGCTTTTCCCTAATTTTCTAAATTTTCAGTGTCTCACATTATTTTGGAAAAAAAAACATTGCTGTGATAGAAATGTAAATTTGGTCGTCACTTTAACATTTCAAACTCTGAATGTAGTTGGTAAGATCTACCCTGTTAAAAGCTTTAGTTCAAAGGTGAACCTTTCTGTGGAATAAAGTAATTAGAACAAGTCACATACCATCCTTTTTAACTTTCAAAATATCATCTTCATGGTTCAACCTTAAAAATGACTGTAAATAAACCCCCACCCAAAAAAAAAAAAAAAAAAAAAAAAAAAAAAATCGGAGCTATTTGAAAGTCCCCCAGAATACATATTTCTATGCTCTTTCAATATGCTATTTTAAAGCGCGAAGATCTAAAGCATTTCTTGTCTAGTGGTTAAATCCAGGGCTGCCATTTCAAAACCTTCATTGGAGGGAAAGGGGCCGCAACAGGTTTCTTTGAGGGTGGGAGGCAAAATTCCTTTTGATCTTGTTGTGTTGTGTACACGTGAGAAACAATTAATGCTGTTTTATTCTCACATATATATTTTTAAATAATGGAAGTTTTCATTAAGGATTGTAGCGTGCGTGTCAAGGCCTTTCCCGACAAGCTCAGTCATGATGTGAACTTAAGGTTTAAAATACGTTTATTTAAACTAGGCGGACAGGAATGTGGCAGAGTCACTTAGCAAGTTTTTGGCTTTATTAAACGGCGATCCCCAAAATTCAATCAATAACTTGATCTTCACTAGAAATTACTAAAAGGTTTTACTAAAAAAAGCTCTACTTACGTGAAGAACGTTGATAGTACAATCCACTACTAAACCCAGTGGTCAAGCAATGCTTTAAGCTAAAACCCCAGTAGCACTCACTAAAATCGTTAATATAATCTAACTTTTGATACACTACAACTCGTGGTTGCCAAATAGCTTCATTCGAATTACAACTCAAAAGTTTTACCAAACGGCTAATCTTTGACTCAGCTGAATTTCAACTCTGTGATGCGCGTTGAAAGCACGATTGTAGCTTATCAGCGCAGTTAAGTTACCACACAGGGAAAGATTCGTTCAAATACGCCGACACAACCTTTTGTTTCATCTTTTTATATTTTGCGAATTGACCAACGAAACTAAAATGTTCATAAACTCACAGCAAATGGCATAAACCGTAAACTCCGACGGCTCTATGCTTACTTTGAAAAAATAGAGTAAAAAATAGCATATATGACGCTGTTGCACACGCAGGTTAAATGATGACATCACGTTCTCCTTCAAAACACTAGAACGCCTTTATAAGAGATTTGCTACTCCACTACAGGATAAATGTTTTCCACATTGAAAATGTTTTAATATGAATGATTTATCAAATATTGATTATAATTATAATTTTGTTTTTTCAATGTACTTGTTTAATGATAATATTTTTATTTTTGTAAAATCTGACATGGTATATTAGCTTTTGTTCAATTTCTGTTTTTTTATTTTTAAACTGAGCTGTGATGATTGTCATTTTCTTGAAAATGAAATTTCTTCGGAGGTGGGGGGGGGGGGAACAACAGTCCCTTAGTCTTCCCTAAAAGGCGACGTCTCTGGTTAACACGCTGGCTATTAGTTAAGAGGTATGACGTTAGAACCCGGTTTTGGGATTGCTGTGTTGGATTTCTTTTTAATTAAAAGTTCCTAACTGTTTTTTTTTTGTCTTTTTAAAGGTTAATTGTAGCCACTCTATGGTTCAGAATTTTACCTGTTCACTGTTCAACACTTTTCAAAATTTAGCTGCTTATTTTCCAACACTTTATCAGTTTATAGTTTAACATTTAACTTTGTTCTTTATTTTATACTAGTGCACGGTTTATCCAAAACACCAATATTGAACCCAGGTTTTTACCATCTTATGGTTTCAGCAACTGCAATACCAAAATTTTATTTAATGTAGCACCAAATTTTTAACAGAGGATCTAACATTTTTTCTTCTGTTCTATTCATAGACGTTTTTCAATCAGTGGAAGTACAGGGTGATTTTTTTTAAAGTTGTGAAAGTAAAACCCTATAACAATAGAACCACTGATCCAAATGACCTAAAATTTCACCAGTATGCTCCCAAAGCAATGGGGATTTTTTAGGCTTGGTTAAAAGTAAACTTAAAATCGCACCGACAGATGGCGCTGTACATGCAGTAAAGTCGGCAGACGATCTTGCGCCCGCCACATGCACATTGGCGGTAAAAAGGTGAAGTATACACACCTCGTGTTCATTATTCTACGGAAATCCTCGCAATGACTGCGCCATTGACGGACCTTGCGTTGTTAGTGAAGCTGTATTATCAGAATAATGACAGCGCAGCAACTGCTCTTAGGGGATTTTGGACACTTAAGAATTTAAGAAAAGGTCCAATGACGACAGAGGGCCTATGGAAGATGGTTCCTCAAAGTACCGTCCATTGTTTTCCTCCCACAGACGATATTTTTTGTTTCTGCTACCTTACAGCGCCATCTGTCGGTGCGATTTTAAGTTTTTTAACCATATCAAAAAAAATTCCCATTGCTTTGGGAGCATACTGGTGAAATTTCAGGTCATTTGGATCAGTGGTTCTTTTGTTATAGTGTTTTACTTTCACAACTTTAAAAAAAATCACCCTGTATCATGGAATGTTGTCAGATTGTCTCAGTTCTTGATTGAAACTTAGGATGATTGGAAATACAATTTTTATACAAGATAAAGTTTAACTCTACATTTTTCATTGAATTCAATGTATTAAAAAATGGAATTATATGTAATACTGTATGATAAACCGTTATATTAAAAAAATCACAGCTGTTTCGTATCGTCCCATAAGATTTGTAACTGTAACTTTTTTTTCAAAAACCCTGTATATATATATATATATATATCACAGTTTCTGCAAACTGATACGGAGGAATTGCATTATATGTGACATATTCTGCTGTTTAAAAGAAACCATTTATTCATATATACTAAAAAGTCTAACAGAAATACAATGAGAGGATTTATATTTTTAATGCTTTGTTTTCTAATCATAATGTATATATATATATATATATATATATATAATTATAATATCTATGAATTTCAAAAAACATATCAAGCTCTATTATCATTCTACTTAAATCTCCGAAGAGATAATTAATGATATTGTGTGTACAGAATACCACATAGCTAATAATTAACATGCGCAAACATAATATTACCAAAGCTTGTGCTTCAATGGTAATTGGCCAAATTTTACTCATACCTAAAGAATATTGAAAAAAGAAAAAAGAAATAGAGAGAAAGGGGAAAAAAATTATAAATTGGAGTTGCAATTAAGTAAATACAAATGGATTAATAAATTAAATATGAACCATATACAATGAAAAATTGGACCACATGAGAATTAAATATGAATTGGATATGAAAAAACACATGCACATGTACTCATCAGCCTGGATGCACCCACATGTGTTTTAAATAATAATTCAGTGTTTCATAATTCTACTGGCATAATGCTAAGATCAGTAGAATCATCCAGGTACACTGAATTATTACCAGACAACAATTGGAAATATTAAAATTTGGAAATATTTAAATAGGAAATAAAAAACCATTAAGAATATACAATATATTTCACTCACATCGATTATCACAAAAACTGTATTTAACACCTCACGAAATTACCACGAGATAACAGTCGTGAAATAATAAAATTGGAAATATGAACGTGTAAAGTGTAGATAAAATATTTTACTCACAATAATTATACAGAATCCTTAAAATGTCACAACTTCTGCATAATATTCACATCCACATGGCAATGCATCATACATGTTGACTAAGTCGAGTTGAGAGAAATGATTTGAAAGACAAGTTGAGAGCACACTTTTTTTAAAACACAACCCCATCGATGACACCCAAACACAAAATGATTCAAAAACACACAAAATAATTCTGGTTTTAATACACTTATAACAAAATTATATCCGTGAATATATATTACTCCATCCAATTTTAATTCCTGAAAATAAAATTAATATACAATCAATAGCTCCCTCTATAGTTAAATTAAATATAATATTATCAATATTATCAACAACTACCTGAAAGGTAAAGTGTCGTCATCTATAGGTATTATAATAATTCCTAATTAATATTTAGTTAAATATCCAATTTATTAGTTACATACTCGCTTCATTAGATTTAATTATATAAATAAACTTTAAAAAACAATACTAACTTGTAGTTTTACTTTAAATTCAAATAAAATATAATACTACTATATGAATAAATCTACACAGAATTAATTCAACTTGCACAGCATTTCAGATATTCTTAACAAGAATATATTATGTAAAAGAGATATTATTTTAATTCAAATTGTTTTTGCTGCCAGCTGTGTTAATCCACTGATATTATAGACATATTAAATAATTAATGTTTTATTTTTACTACTACTTAAATATATATTAGACTTGTTATTAACTAATTAATGTTTAATTTATACTACATTGTAAATATATTTTATATTTCATAGATTAATTTAAATATCTAATTAAATAATTCATAAACAATTCAAAATATCTCAAAATTTATAAAATTGATAATTAATAGTATTACTACTGTTTTTCAATCAAATTAATGCAATGCAGTAATTAAAATACTTGTTAAATTTAATTATTCATAGACAAAAATAAAAACTATATATATTTATATTTATATATATTGCAAATAGATATGTTTATGAGTTATAATCACCAATGTTATCCATGTATAATTTAATTTGTTATTGTATAAGTTAATTTATAAATGTATGAAAACTGCACATCAATAACACCTTAAACAGAGGTGATCGGCAACGCACAATCACAACTATACAAAGTGTATATAATGTTCAATCAAATATTAAATTTCCTAATATGTTATAATTGTAATTATGTATGTTATAATTGTAATTTTCTATATAAAGTGTATATAATGTTCAAAAAAATATTAAATATTATATTTCCTAATATGTTATAATTGTAATAATGTATGTTATAATTATTATTTTCTGTATCTTTTGTTATATGTTATCGCACACTAAAACAATAATTTATTACATACCGTGTTTATATTTAAATTATATAATAAATGTTATTTAAAAGAGTTGATGATTGAATTTATCATAAAAATTGGATAACCATATATTTTTGCTTGATCTCGAATATATCTAATATTTTTGTTTTTATTTATATCTGAGCATAAATATTTTATACGATGTAGATAATTGATAATTATATTTTTATAAACAGATTTATGTAAACATGAAGCAAAATTGGTAAAAATATTTACTTTAAATGGGAAATCAAATCTCTTATCATAAATATCAAAAATTAATTTATAATTATTAGTAATATTAATTTTTAAGTCAAGAAAGTTTATATTATTATTAATTAAATCATTTTCGCTTAATTTAAGCTGAGTAGGATAAAAATTGAGTGGTGATGTGCTATTTTTTTCATTGAAATAAAATATGATAATGTCATCAATATAGCGATAAAATACATAATCATTGTTCGGACTTATATTTCTTTCATAATAATATAAGTAAAGGTCAGAGAGAATACTAGATGCGGTTCCGCCCTGCGGAATTCCCTGGCATTGTTTATAGATAATATTGTCATATATAATGTAATTATTATGCAATGTAAAATTTAGTAAAGTTTAAAAAAAATTTACTGAAATATGTTCTTTTAATTTTAATTGAGATTTAAATTCTTTAAATAATATACACATTGTTTTATGTAAGTCTTTTATATCAATGTTATTAAATAAATCATTAAAATCCAATGTTTTTATGAATTTTACCGGATTGATATTATGTATTTTATTAATGAGTTGAAAACTATTTTTTAGGCAAAGTTGGTTATTATGTTTTAACGTTATATCATATATCTGCTTTAAAATATTAAGTAGTAAATTGCTTGCATTTTTATTATATGTGTTACAACCGATGGTAACAGTGCGAAATTTAATAGGATTTTTATGATATTTTGGAATTATAACAAGATAAGGATAATTAAAATTATTACATTTGATTTTTAGTAATTTGTGATAATTTAATACTTTTCTGTTATTTATTTCAATATTTAATTTAGTTTTATTAAAAATATTACTTGTGTTGATTGCATTGTGAATTAACACTTTATAGTATTCTTTACAAATGATAGCATAATTATTTGGAGATTTATCTACATAAGTAATTATAAATTTGTTTTGTAATTCTGATATATGTTTATTTATGTTTTTAAAAGCTGCATGTGTAATATGATGATAATTTTTTATAATTTCATTTTTTAATTTATCAATTACAGAAAATCTCCATTCACTGAAATATTCGATTGGTTTATTGTAATCAACAGCAATTTTATATATAAACAAATCAATATCTTGAATAAACTGCAATATTATGGATTTGATATTACACTTATATGGAAGACGAAATTTTGTGCCATTATGCATTAAGTTTTGTAAAATAGGTTGTTCTACAATATTAAGATCACCAGTAATGATATGACCATGTGTTGTATTTATATACTTTTGATATTTTGGGTCATTACAATAACATG
This sequence comes from Maratus michaelseni, assembly GCA_963931845.1. Classification (NCBI taxonomy): domain Eukaryota; kingdom Metazoa; phylum Arthropoda; class Arachnida; order Araneae; family Salticidae; genus Maratus; species Maratus michaelseni. The sequence goes on along the minus strand of OZ007589.1, from coordinate 258,250,509 downwards.
GGTAATTCTTTGAAGAGACCAAATTTTTTTGCAAAAGAATTGTAATTAAAAATTTTACGTCCAAGTGTGCGATTATATTTATATGTCTTGTGAATGGTAAAATTTTTTATTGGAAAATTATTATTAATGTTGTTTATTATATTGTGTAAATTTATATTATTAAATACATGATTGGAAAAATTTATAATTAATTGTGTATTATTAGTTTTATATTTAGGTTTATTAGAAAGACTTGTATTTAATAGGTTTGCTCTATAATGTAGAATATCATAAAAGATATCACAAAAATGTGGAGAATATTGATTCTTTTTAAATACCTTGAAATATTGGTTTATATATTTCTTTTTTATACTAAAAACATGTTTTCTTATAGCAAGCCAACAATAATCATTACAAAATTGTGCCTCAAGATTATCAAGCTCCTGTTGAATCACAATATCATCAGTGTATTTTTTGTTATTATGTTTACCTCTACCAGATCTTGAAGTTTTTTTTAAGTTTGAAAAATTTAATCCGGAATAAAGATTTTTATAATTTTCATATTTAGTTAAATTTGAAAATACAGGATGTGATTTTTTGTATACTAATTGAATTAATCCATAAGGATATGTAGTATTAAAATGTCTTATATATTTAGATTCTAGAAAAAGTCGTTCAGTAAAATTTTTTTGTATTTTAAGTATTTTAATAGTAATATTTTTAAAATCATGATATTTGAAATGAGTATATTCAATATTATGAGTTGTTTGAAATTTAGAATTTTTATATTTATCAATATGAAAACGATGTAAATTTAGCCGCTTATGTAATTTTTGACAAGACTGTCCTATATATTCCATGTTACACGAATTGCATTTCAATGAATAGATTACATTGTATACTTTGCAAAATTTTACCAAATTAAGATTGTTATTATTTGAAATCTGTGACTTATCAGCTAATGGACATGTAAGACAACGCTTAGATTCACACTCTCGAAAACATAGTACAGGCTTGGGACAATAGAATAGGTTATCTGATAACGATCCAGGAAGATCCCTAATAATCTTCCTGTACCAAGCATTAGTCCTGGATCCACCAAGGCCTAAATTGCCAGTATCTAACATTTTACTAATAACTGCCATATTTGTTTGATAGCAATAAAAATTGCAAGAAATACATATTAAATATATCTATAACATATTTAAAAAAAAATTATGAATCAATCTTATTATTACTTGAATATCCATAAAAAAAATATATATATATATATTAAGATTGACTGTTTAATACTTGATTAAATATAATAAAGCTATATAATAAAACTATTTACATATATACATAAAGTCCCATTAAGCAAACTAACATCAAAAGACAACAAAATAAAATCCCTAGCAGTCATAAGTCAGTACAAAATTAATGTTGGTAAAAAAAAAAAAAATCAATAGAACCTGAATAAGATTTTATAAAGATGCCTTTGAAAATTCAATAGATAAACAAATGATACCAAGAAATAATAGTAATACTAAAATATTATTATTATTAAATAATATTTATTAAATACACCATTAAAAGCGCAATGCAGCTATAATAACTATGTATTTCAAACAGAAGTTAATCAAAGTGATTTGTGAGCCAATTAGGCTAAATTATGGTATCATATAAAAATCAATATTTTAACTAGCTAATTGTTGAAAAGAATATTGAAAAGAATATGTAAATATATATATAACTGAAATATCACATTCTCCTTGGATAAAAAAAATTTATATATTTTTTAGAATAAATAGATTCACCCTACTGTCCAACCGAACACGAATAAAAGCAATGGCGTTCAGCATGGAATAAAATTTGTCCTGATGATGAACACGTTTGTGATCGAAAGTACTCCCCGGGGGGACAGTTTTAAATTTTTAAAACTGATTTTGCATGTAGTAACAACTTTTTACATATTATGACATCTTATGAAGGACAGAAATGCAACTTTTATAAGTTCATCTTGTTTTTCTTGTCTGTTTCGTCTTGTTTTCTATTTTTAATATTTATCAAATAGAATAAATTAATAAAATACCGAGTACTGTAGGGATTATAATTAATACTTTCTTCGCAATATTTGAAATTTCATGGAATTGTAATAATGTTTTTAAAGGTTGTTTTAATTATTTTTGGAATTAATTACATCATTTGTTAAATTAAAATATTTTCATTCATTATTTGAGTAAATAATTAGCAATGTTACAACATCTCGATAATATTTATCCAAATAATACATTTTAAAATTAATTTGAAATCTGGAAAGAAACGGCACAATGCAATGTGATATATTGCCTTTAATTAATATTTTTAAAATGTGGTGAAAAAATTAAGTCTCCTTCGGGGCTTCTCAGAGAATATTCTTTTCAAACTTTACAACACAAAGATGCTTTAAAAAACGACAAATTTTATTTTCAGGTAACCAAATACAAACAAACATATAACTCCTTTTTTATTTCTTTCCTTTCAGGACAAGCAAGGTAGCATTTAATTATAAACAAACACAAATTCATTATTTTGCAGGTATCTGAAATTTTATAAGTTCTTTATATTTTTTGATTATAAAGTTTTATATTCCCAAGTGGATGGGTTGAAAATTGAATGGTTAAATTTCCTTATGCTTAGCATGACTGGGAAAAAGCATTTTTTAAACTTTGAATTAACAAAAATTGAAAAACATAGGAAGTGTTTTGAAAAAGTATATACCATTCTGTGATAAGTGTTTAAAGCAAAACTCAAGCATTAATTTAAGACAGAGTAATCAAAAATTATTTTTTCTTGATAAATATTAAAACTGAACCACCGTGTGCGACGTTACATTTATCTCGTTCGCTAACATAAAAACTGAGAATTCATGCCTGGATACATTTGAATCTACGGTAGATTAAACATGCACTAAAGGGCATTACCACATACGTATTTACCATACACAAGTATTAGCATTACGTTGGTATGTTGTTGTAACAAGCCTCAAACCTGCAATCTCTCCATCACGAGTGTTATGTTCTAACGTTCTGCAACCGGCTATCACATTAGTTTATTTCAAGAGGTTAATAGAAAATTAACTTTTATGAATGTCACAACAGTTTTGTGAAAATATTTTAAGGAAGTTCAAGTAGCACGAAATTATTGTTTAACATTAGCTAATTGTTGCTTTATCCCACGATGGCCTGAAGTAAGAAATGTCTACCGTTCGCCTTGCCACACTATTGGCCAACGAACCATTTGCCAACAAAAATCCAACAGTGGTCCAACTGTTAGCTGCTCGGAATCCTGTTCAAACATGTTTAAAATTATACTCTGTTTTTTACTGTTTTTTATCATATACCATTTTCCAACGGTTTTCACAAACAGCCAACAAGGGGCTACTACTTGGGAATCGCATGAGCAAAAATGCAATATTAATATGTGTTACAATTATATGTAAAAATGTGGTGTAAAATTTTTCTAGAAATACATTGTCTTCATTTACGTATTTATCTTTCGCTTTATACTTGTAGGATAAAAGCGTGCTGAGAGTGTTTCGATAACTCGAACTCGACTTGAAGGACAGGAGAACTATTTTATCGTGGCGTTGCGGCGCATATGACTTGAAAAGTGAAGAGGAAGAGGTACGCCCGTGGTGCAGCTGTTTCTCAGATAATGCGTGTCAGTAAACTGTAATTGCTTGTTTTCGTCAAAAGCAGAAATGACGTTTGAAGAACAACATGCGAATATCAAATTCGACCAGTGATTGGAGGTTGCTAACAGAAATATTGAACATGTTAAAACATGTTTACGGTGAGATACGAATGTATCTTATGAAGGTGTTTTTAAAGGACGTCCAGGTTTAGGAAGCTGCGACGGCCGCAATGGAGACTATCTCGCTCAAAAACTTTCAAGAATCTTTTGACCAATTATACTCGCGCTGTCATAAGTGCATAGATGCAGGGGTACTGTTAAGGCCATTGTGTGTAACATGTGATATTCATGAATCATATTCCGTACGAAAGCAAGCCTCCGACTTTTTAATCGAAGTAGTAGATACCATTACTGAACTGTAAAGAAGTGTTTTCTTAAGACATAAAAGAACTTGCAGCTTTGGAGACTCTAAAAGTTGATAATTAAAATATTTTTTACCTTTTAAATCAGGAGAATTTGTCAAGTAATTAAAAATGCTTATTTGTAAGAAGATGATTTATAAATTTAATAGGAAACTGTATTCTGAAAATTCAAGTAAATATCAGTGCAATAAAAAAAAATCGCTGTGAAAGTATCAGACAACTAAAACAATCAACAACTTACTTTAAGAAGAAATGTTGCATTTTTCGGTTATTTTATTAAAAGCGCAAAATAGAGATATTTTCATTCGATAACGTGACGTTCGATGAAAAGAAAACTAAACCTTGTTCAAAACACATCCAGAAACACTCGTACTGGTAAAATTAAAAGTTCTCAATTTCCTAATAACTCCTTAAAGATATTACGCTATAAAATAGCGCTACTACATTACACAATTAATTGCTTTTTTACACAATATATAGTATACATAAATCAATTGCGTTACGCCGCAAATTTATCCAGAAAATTAAGTAAAACAATTTGCCAGTAAATAAAACAAATGCAGTAGCTAAAACACAAACCTCCGCATGCGGCCATTTGTAAGGGATTTCGCAAGTTCAAAATCAATGATACTATGAGCAAGGTAACCTCGTATGTGGCGAAGAGAAAAAAAGAAAAATAGTACAAGTACATTTAAGTACAGGAAAATAGCAATGTTACTATCTCCGTGTCGTATGTAGAACGCTTGGAGTGTTGGTACTGGACTTTCATTCGTGAGAGTTAATATTTTACGCATGTGGATCATAACTAGGTAATAGAAAATGTGTTCCATGAACGAGCTATTTTAATTTTTTATTATTTATTTTGCCATTTAGGAGTTTGAAACAATACAGGTACATACTTTAGCTATGGTTTTTACCTCTTATCAAATTGAACTTGAAATTGATCGTAAAAGGCTTTGCTCGTAACTCGGAAAATGTTCTGGAGTCAGGAAAAGTGATTTAAACCAAGTAAATACGAAATGCAATGTTATTTAAAACAAATTTCACACTTTCCTACCAAAATTACACTTTCTCTATATCCTAACTTAATTTCGATTATTATTTTGTTATCATTATTTTGAATTATTATGTTATTATTATGTTATTGTTATTACTATTTGTAATTATTATTTTGAGACATTGACGGCGGCGCACCAAGTTTTATTTTAACATAAAATGCACTTAACGATACATTATATTTATTTCGACAAATCCCGACGACAATTTTTTTTAAATATTGGCTTGTGATATGAGAAGTACACAGTAATAACACTGATGTTTCTGGTGAATGTACAGGGGGATTTTTTTTAAAGTTGTGAAAGTAAAACCCTATAACAGTAGAACCACTGATCCAAATGACCTAAAATTTCACCAGTATGCTCCCAAAGCAATGGGGATTTTTTAGGCTTGGTTAAAAGTAAACTTAAAATCGCACCGACAGATGGCGCTGTATATACAGTAAAGTCGGCAGACGAACTTGCGCCCGCCACATGCACATTGGCGGTAAAAAGGTGAAGTATGCACACCTCGTGTTCATTATTCTACGGAAATCCTCGCAATGACTGCGCCCTTGACGGACCTTGCGTTGTTAGTGAAGCTGTATTATCAGAATAATGACAGCGCAGCAACTGCTCTTAGGGGATTTTGGACACTTAAGAATTTAAGAAAAGGTCCAATGACGACAGAGGGTCTATGGAAGATGGTTCCTCAAAGTACCGTCCATTGTTTTCCTCCCACAGACGATATTCTTTGTTTCTGCTACCTTACAGCGCCATCTGTCGGTGCGATTTTAAGTTTTTTTAACCATATCAAAAAAATTTCCATTGCTTTGGGAGCATTCTGGTGAAATTGCAGGTCATTTGGATCAGTGGTTCGTTTGTTATAGTGTTTTACTTTCACAACAAAATCTCCCTGTACAATCGATCGTGGTATTGCTCAGTGTTGCTTGTTCTACATCTTTGAGACCGAACTTGTTTGAAGAGTTCGCCTGCTGCACACCAGGATCCTGCATCGATTAGACATCGATTCGACTTGTGTTGATATTCATTCGTACGGAGACGTTTTCAACAGATGTATGGTTGTAACCTCTCCTCGATTTGCCTATAGGTTCGGGCACAGCAGCCGTAGAGGTACTCACGCCGTTGTTCACCAAGAGCGCCGAAGTTTGTGACGCTCCCAAAACAGTCTCGTTGACTCAGAGCCGGACATTGGGGTACCTGTGCGTGGCGTGTAACCTCTTCTGTTCAACGATGTGTGATCTATATTTTCGTTTGGCTCTTGCGCGGGCTAAGGCCAACATACTGAATTTTTCACTTTTTCGCACACTTACTTTAAGTTTTTACATTGAAATTTTGTCTAAAATCCACTTATTATTATTTAAATCGTTCTATTTCGACAAAATCAATACAAAAACACCCGAGTCACCGCGCTAGAACGTTTGAGTCGTGAGTTACACTGAATGGAAAGAATCAATAATGCAAGTTTCGGCCACTGAGCACACCTCACTCTCCCCGTCTTCTCGTTCCGTTCGGCCACGATGCAAATTCAAGGCCATATCAGTGACGCAATATTTTAAAGCACAACATCATACTTACGTCTCTGAGGCTCTTAGATATGGAGTTTATGAGGCAATTCGATGGATGTTTTCGTTACGGTCCAAATTTTTTCCTGGTACACGTATGTGACCCGGTGTCATTTTAACGTTTCACGTCAAAATAAAAATGTGTTTTACAGTGACAGATTGCCCAGAATTTCTTTCGGACACTGATCGAAGCATTTTTACCCAACTATATAGGTGACTCATTGTTAGTTTAACATTTTAACCCTTCACCACATTTTTTATTATGTAACGTATATGTCAATAAATACTATATAATTTCACCATGTGGCATATATTCTATGAAAGGGAACCTTTATCTACATCTGAAGCAGACGGATGTATTAAATACAAGAACGGAAAATCATGCATCAGGCACAGATTACGAAACACTTTCTAACACTACCAGAATATTATTAAGAATTGTTATTGTTGGATATAATGAAATGAGATATCTAAAAAAGCAATTTAAAATACACATAAATCAGTAAAAAATCCCTTTTCAGCGATTGCTATCCATATCCAGCAATGTGTGCGAATTCATTCCTGCAGATAGTCCTCTATGTTATCTATAGAATTTATACGCATCACGTAATATACTAAAAATGAGATAAGTTTAAAAATGCATACCACAACGGGAAACGCACTTTCATAAATTATCGGTCATAGTTCGTTCTGTAACCGATTTTTTTAGGGTCACTATAAAAGAAATATAAATGCTATGCACTACATGATATCTAAATATATAATGTAGCACACCTCAGTGCTCCATATAGTTTTCATTATATTAAAAACTTCGTAACATCATTAAAGTTCTTCGCAAACACATTTTGCGTATAGATCATATGTAATGTAATTCTCTTGTGCATTTCTGGAAAGGAACTATAAATGCTACGTGTTCTACACTCCACAGAGAGCATGTTGTAGTCCACATGTAGTCCTTGATGCATATCAATTGCAATATGTTTGAATTATCGTAACGCCATTAAATGCACCGACACCGATTTTCCTCATAGATACTAATGTAACGAAATTCTTTTGTGTGTCACTGTAAACGAAATACATATGATACACACTTAATTTTCAATAGTGTACATTCTATTGTAAACTTCAGTAATATAGAAAAAAATTAAGGAAATTCGAGAATATGTACCATCATTAGAGCACGGCCAGACAGACAAACTGAATTCATAAACACTTTTCAAGTATGGCGGAAAGTGATAAAACCAATATGATGTATTTTATCGTATTATTCTGTTACTCGATCGTATTCGATCGTATTATGCTAAATATGGTGTATTTTGTTTTACAAAAAATACAGAACTGCAAGTGAAATGCTAATGGTACAATTTATTAAGTAATTTTGATTAATAAACATTCATAGATACAAAGATAATATTACCATATAAAGATAATGTTATCATGGTCTTTTATTAGTTAGTGTAGGTCTGTATTATATCTATCGCTGTTTCAAAGAAGTAAATTGTACTTTCAGTTCCACCAATGTTACGAACAATAAAATAATTTATAATATTGACTGAAAATTTAAAATATTATTTTTAAAAACATATTACTCTTTAGGACAGTTTACTTGTATTTTTTCGGGAGTTATTATATCAAAAATGAAATTATGCCATGCATTTTTTTCTTAATCAAAGTATTTTTCAGTAATCAAGTAAAACGAAAAAAGAACCAAGATTCTATATAGGATATTAATAACTCATCTCAATTTGTAAGCCTGTGTATCTCTTTCCTTTTTTTTCTCCACGAAGAATAATCTTTGTATACTGTGGCTCTGATTTCTAGCCTTTCATATTGATCATTTACTATATTTTTACTGTCAATACAAAAGAAATCTTTTGAAAACAGATTTTCTGAATTTATGAAGCAGAAAACGGATACCCCGTTTCACATTTTTTTCGGAACAGTGACTTTTATCATAATAGACAAGACAAAAAAGAAGTATTAGGCAGCATTTTTCTATTTCATTTCATCGCATCAACTTTTCATTTCACTTTAGATAGGGTTATTGGAGAAAATAACTGTATCATTTGAGGAGTTATGGTATTTCTTTTTCTTGTTTTTGTGTTATTTAGTTTCAAATTTTATGTCTGAAACTAGGAGTGTAATATAAAAATTTAGTGAAAGGTAATAAATACCAGTTAATAAAAAAAATTAAATTACATTTTCCTTATGAAGTAAGTTTTCAAAATCAGACAATTGATGACATATACAAGGCGTATCGAAATTATTTACAAACGCTTAGGTTAGATAGAACACAGCTAGAAAAGTTCAAAACAGCCAAAAGGCATGCGGGGGTGCCTCGTAAAGCAGGGATTCAATCACAATGCGCTACAATCAGACTCAAGCATGAACTTCTTCAAGGCACTTTCTGTTTCCAACGAGGTATGTTCACTGCACTAAAATGAATAAATAATTGCTGATTTTGTTTATGCATAATATTTTTTGTATTCAGAATTTCAATAACGATAATAATTACAAGAAACAACATTTATCAGCAAAAATTCTTTATTTCCCGATAAAATGTGTTTAAAAAGAGATAGGGGGTGTGGTTTTTATATTAGTCATTGACAGGTTGGGTCGTATTGCCGCAACAGTATTGGCTCTAAAAGTACCTTCAAACTTTTTCTTTCGAAAAGAAGTAATACGAGTCCTCAATTATGTGTACAAATAATGAGTAAAGTAATGCTTACTCTTTTGAGTGGCTCTTTTGATTAGCTCCAAATAAAGTGTTTTTTTTTACGTTTTATTTCTTTTTTTTTTCTTCACTTATTTACCCGCTAACAGTATTATGTAAAATTAGTTTCAGAAATCATTTAATAAAATTTATTATGTAATAATATGTCTTTACTAGGTTAGAATAATGCCAGCCATCGCTTTACCGCTTAAGTTGCGAACATGCTTTGTATAATCCTTTGGGCTGGTGTAGGTGTTTACTGTATCTTCTAAATGTTTTTGCTAATATTCTTGAGGCACCTTGCATGTAAGAAAATAATCAATTATTAAAGTAAGAGTAACTGTAAATTTTTGCAGCAGTAATTTTTATGAAAACACAGTTCTTTAATATTATAAAAATCGTCCTGTAAAATGTATAATACAATCTATCACAAATGCTGGACAATCTCGCATGGGTAAAGAAAAAAATACTGCTCATGCTTGAGACAATCGTTTCCAACAAAAATGATATTAAGACGCTGCAGATTTTTATGTGTGCCTTGGACAACAAATGACATCGGACAAAGCATGACTCGTGAAACCAACAGAAAAACCACCAATGAATGAAATATTTTTGTACAGAACAGATATTTTTCTGACGAATACTATGCATTTTTGCTTGTAAAAAATTACACCCGGAAACAACATGATTAATGAAATCAACAGAAGAATAATAAATAGAGGGGTACTATTGAAAAGAAAAGATTTTTACTCAAGTGAAACATGCCTATTTGCTTGGAAAGAAAAGAACTGTTTAAAGAAAACTTTTTTAGCGGCAAAAAGTTGTGGAGCGTAAACATGAACACTAACAAAATTGATGTGCAAATATTACAAACAACACTGTAAAGTATAAAAATATGCATGCTTAGCGAACTAGAAGAAACAGAAAAAGAATATTCTGAGTGAACAGTCAGACAAAAGTTTGTGACATAATTCAGTAAATGATATAGTTTAAAGTTGATATGGGCTGAGGACATTGCAAGGTGACAAGAGAAAAGGTTGAGTACAAACATTGATGGTGAGAAATACCACCATCTAGATCTAAACTAGCACACACTATAAAAAAAAAGTATTTGGTTTTTTTCTGCATATTAACAGAGTATTTGGTATCATTTTAATCAGTGAACAGTGAACAATACAAATTAATGATCCATTTTAGGATCAGCGCATACAGATAGATAATTATGGAACAAAGTGAACCACGGCAGTCAAGGAAATATTTGGTTTTCCGTTCCCACGAATGATTTAACTACACCTAATAAAAATGTCATGGAGAAAATTGTCAGAACAATAATATGACACATTTATTTATGAGAGCTTAAATAGGCACGAAGACCTCACAAGTAAAAGCATCTTTACCTCCCAGACACAGCACGGCGTCAAGAGGAATCACTATTGTACCGACGGGCCTATGAAACACTCAAGGGGAGTACCAAAATTCTCCCGCCTGCCAATGGTCATCTCTCTAAAATCAGAGGTATGGCCGAAACATGCAAATTTTCAAGAAGTTATATGTATAAGGCCTTAATTTTATGTGAAAAGGGAAGAATGATTCCATCCTTTTTTTTTTTTTTTTGCTCCACAAAAAGAATGTGATTTTTCTTGAGAGTAGAGATTCAAAAAAGATGGAAAAGTAGAAGGTTGACTGCTCTCTAACTAAAAAACAGATTTTGAGTGTGTGTGCCAATAGATGGAAATGTACGCGCTAAGAAAAAGCGAAAACGCGTCAGCTATTACCTCCTGCTGTCAACGTTATCTAGTAATATAAGGTAACAAACAATCTTCCTTCACCATTGTTCCATTTTATTTAATTAAGCTATATTCTTTTAATAATACGAATTTACGTGTGTATGAAGATCCTACCCCGATCTAAACATAAAAAGGCTAATCAAATAAATACTTCTAGGGTATGGAACTCTGCCTTTCAAAATCGAATTTGTTAATTCAGTAAGATAAACTGTAATTCTCAGAAAATAAATGTTGAGAATACAGTTCTCAACTAGGATTGAATATTTTTATTTTTTAAAACATTTATGTTTGTTTTTAATCATATGCTTATAATTACCTTGTAAATAAACTCAATTTTATATTCAATTAAATTTAGTCAGTTTTCCTTTTGTTTACTTAATTTATTGAATTAATATTAAGTCTTTTATTTTAGGAAATGTTTTCTTTAATATTACAATCTAGGTTTTAAAATAAGCCATTATATATTTAATGTTACATAACTCTCTGCAGGTAACCTTTGATGATTGTAATTGGCTCAAAGAGGATCCGAACTTCAAAAATAATTCACAACGCAACTTTTTCTTTTCTATAATTAATTGATAATTTGTCTAATAAAATTTTCTAAGTATAAATTATCATATCAGATCCTTAGAGTCATAGGTGCAAAATAAATACTATACGTCTCGGATAATTTAAAATACTCATATTAATCAATTGACAGCAATATAGTGGTAAATCCTATGCAGTCAGACTTAAATTCAAATAATTTAATTGATCACTCTGTAGCATTCCATCATAGGGTTTACCGAATTAGAAGTGGTACCGTTACCTCTTTCTAAATTATTTTAATATATTAATTTAATTTTAGAAATAGAACTTTAGGTTATTGTATAATTTTTTAAATATAAAAATATATATGCAATATTAAGACTAAAAAAAAAAATTTTTTTTTGCTAACATAAATGTTCTTAATTCTAATTCTTTTGAAAAAAATTTTTTTCCTCTTTTCAACAACTAATTAAAAAAAAAAATAAAAAAATAAAATTTTAAGCATTCATTGGGGAATCTTCATACACTCTGTAACATGCATATACCTGGCAATTCTTTTTGGGTACCTCACTAAATATATAATGATATATTAAATAATAATAAGTGTTATTGGATTGATTTGTATTAACAAAGAATTGAAAATATGACTTGTGTTACATATACTGCAACAGCAGCAAATATAAAATAAATACATAATAATGCTCAAATATTGAAATGATATATATTATATATAATTAATTTCTCGAACAGTGCATAACAATTCACCATTGGGTATCTTTTATTTTATGTTAAACAATTTTTTTTTGCTCTCTCTCTATTTTATGATTTTTGTACTTTAATTGGATGAATAAGCGTAAAAGTCAAAGAATTAGTAGAATAGATACTGGTGTCAAAACTAGACAACAATTACGCGAATTAAATAATCAAACTGTAGACACTAATATTATTTGTAATAATAGTAATAATAATAATAAGAAAAAAAAGAAAGAGAAGAAAATTATAAATTCTGAAAAAGCTACTCCTAAAATTACTACAATGGACACCCCAAATGCAGATAGCCTAATTAATCTGATTCGATACTATGATGGAAAAAAGGAAGCAAATATTAACCATTTTTTCTTACAATTTGACAATCTCATCAATAAAACTGAATTGAATAATGATTCTAAATTAACTATATTAAAGGCGAAAATTGTAGGACCTGCTAAAGATAAATTGATGAGGGATCAAAATTTGTTCGTGGAACAGAACTTAGAAACCTTTAAAACAAAGTTAAAACAATTATTCGAACCCAAAACCACATTTCTAGAAGCGCAAAAGAAATTTTGCAATCTCAAACAAAAACCGGAACAAAACATGAACGAATTTATATTAGAATTTAATGCGGCAGCAGACCTTTATCTAAAAAAAAGTGGGCAAGATATAGGAGCTAACAACAGCTCTACATTCATGGAAATGATCAAATTATCTCAGTTTTTGGAATCAATTCGTAGTGATTTAAGTCTGGAAGTAAGAAAAAACTCTCCGCCGGACTTTAAAACAGCGTGCAACATAGCCTTAAAATTAGAGGAGGCTTATTCACATGTCAATTTAAAGGACATCAACAACATTTCCAAAACTAAAGATTCTGATTTGTTAAATGAACTGCTTAAACTCAATGTAGAAAGTGCAGAGAATATAAAATTATTAACCGCGGAATTAAATAACATAAAATTAAAGGTAAATGCCACTAACAATGATACAACTAGGTTTTGCAAGTACTGTAAATCCACATCCCATACGAACCCACATTGTTGGTTTTACAAGGGCAACGAACAAAACAGCAGTAATTACGTGGACGAAAATAAAAAAATTCCTGAGAATATTCAAATCGAAAAACCAAATTTTTATCAAGGGGGAAACCAACAAGCTCAGGGAAACTTTCAGCAAACCCCAAATTACACGCACCAAAACTTCAACCCTATGCAATATTCTGCTCCTCAGTACATGTACTATGCACCACCCCCACCCCACCAACAATTTATGCCGATATCATATCCCAGTTTCGGAAATTATGGAGGCAATTTCAACGAACAGAGATCATATGACCAGCGAAGAAATTATAGAGGGCATAGAGGGGGCTACAAGCAAAATAATTATAAAAAACATGATTATACAAAAAAAATAATTCACAGCAGACATTTGAAAACAATAAACAAGATAAAGATCATGATCAGAATTCTAGTAACAATAAGGGAAACTAAAGTCGGGACTTACATTCTCAAATACAAGGCACCCGCGTAAGTCTCACTGCGGGTCTAAAAAAAATAACAAAATTATTGCTAGTGTCAAAAGTAATGACAATTCTCAACTTCCGATTATTACTTTTGAAATTAATGGTGTTAAGATTAATGCTTTGACAGACAGTGGGGCGGCAGTAACTTTGGCATCACCTATATTGTTCAAGTTTTTTTTTTCTTTGCTACACAGTGTACTACTGAGGGATTTGGCTCGTCAGAGGGAGTTATGAACAAACATGCACGTTCAATAAAAAATAATAATAATTACGGTAAAAATAAAAACAGAGGCAGCCTTGCCAGGGTATCACCCTTTCAAACCCATTTTATACTAATTTATATAACAAAACAAAAAATTTTTTAATATATAACCTTACCCCCTCTACTAAAAGTGAAAATAAAAGTCTTTATATGTAGCACAAAACATATAACTAATCGATTTAAAATTACAAGTCAACATCTATTCACTCGGCGACACAAATATAAATAATAATAATACAACATTTTATATTGACCAATATTTATAATAATTCATCCTTTGCTTAAAGCCACGGATTGACGAATCCACTTGAATTACTATAACAAAAAAAAAAAAATCGGTCAGATTTTACAAAATTATTTTAGTTTAATATTTGATATAATCTATAACTTGGTTAGAACAACGCGTTTCAATTTTAATTTTAGAATAATCGTACGATTTCATATTATAAAACAAACAAGTAAAAAAAAAAAAAAAATTATTAGTTGTCCCTAAGGATTAACATTTCAGATAATAAAAAAAAATAAAATAAAATAAAATAAAAAATAAAAAAAAATACCATTGAACGTTTCAATTATTACAAAACATAAATTGGATGTTTAATTTATACCTTAAATATTTAGGTAAATTATTTCATACTTAAAAAATAATAATAATAAAAAGGTGTTGGATACATGTCAATGATCATTTCAGCAATTTATTGGATGTTAAAGTCTCGTTTTTGCAGGCGAAATTGAGACTATCTGCGCAGAGCATCTAATAATGCATTTAGCTGAGATATTTCTAATTAACTAAATTTCCAAACTTTACAAAAAAAAAGAATTTGTTTAATCATTTTTTTTCTAACTATTATATGTAATATTTTATAAAACAAAAAATAATAAGAGAAAAGAAAAGCGAACGCTCGCTTTCGATTCCTTAAATATGTATATTTACACGTTAATAGATTTTAAAATAATAATAATAAGAAGAATAAATAATTAAATAAATATTTTACAATTGCATGCACATTTTCGTTTGTGCAAAGCAACGCTCGCTTGTTCTCGCTAACTTAAATTGTAACTTGAAAATCAATATTATATTAAAAATATATATATATTATAATACATTACGTTTTTATACACAATATAAATAAATAAGTAAATATATAAATTGACGAGAAGATAGTGCGATGCAAACGGATTTGACCACGTTACACGTGTACCGATTTTTTTTTTATAGAAAATATTAAGCAGATATACAGATTTAATTACATACCCCATTTATTTTTAAATCCAAGCCGGGTATACACGACTTTTTTTTAACCACACAGTATAATTTTTATTTTTAACAACATAAATCATAATTCCTAGCTGTAAATCATAGCTGCACTACCTTTCACCAATTACACGTGCAATTAACACATTTCACCCCTTTTTGTAGAGTCGAAAATCCAGGAGTTTAGTAATCATACACCTGAGGGATAGCAACGATCGCTAGTACATGCATTTCGCAAATCTTCTCTTGTGTACACCTGGATACGAATGTAAAAAAAAAAAAAAAAAAAAAAAAAAAAAAAAAAAAAAAAAAGGGGGGGGTCAGTTTTTCCACAGGTGAGCTCAGTAACTGTCATTTGGAATCCTTCCCCTTAGCAATTTGATGGATCGATAGGAAAGAGAGGAGATTTTTTTTTTCTTCTTTTTCTTTTCTTCGTTCTCTTTCAACCTTGTTCATTCTAGGAGCCGGGCAGTGAAATTGTACTTGTTTTGATTTTACCAACGGATAATTAAAATTTTGGTAGCAAAGGAAAGAGGAAAATTCATTTTTTAGACCTGTTTCTTTTATGAAAATATATTATTGAAAATATCTTTCATTCAGAAAAGTCATCCTTTTATAAGATCCCAAAACAAAATTGTTTTAGTAAGAATGATAAGATGTTTTTTTCACATAACATTTTCTTTATGTATATTATATAAAATAAAATAAAGATGTTTGCCTTTTTGCTCAAGAGAGACATTTCATGTGAGATTATGTATATCTATTTTCTCTCTATGTTTTTGATATAATATATATATATATATTTTTAATGTATGGTATTAATTATACAATGCATACAGTTTACTGATTATATTGAGTATTTGTTTTAAATGATTCTGTATATTGTGTTTCACCGTATGGGTACCTAATTAGCCTGTAATAATTAAAATAAAAGATTTGCCAATTTATATGTATGTAATAACTAAAAATATAAGAGTGGAAAAGAAATTAAATTTTTTTTTCTTTCTTCTCTCGGGCATTTTATTTTATTATTTGGCTTATTCAAATTTTCCTGCTTTATTTGGATTTGGACCTATTAAAACTCAAAATTTTAATAAATGATTTTGGAACAATGGAAATTGAAACCAACTACACATGATAACTTGCTGAAGAAGTCATGTCTTTCATCAGATTTTTCAACAGTGAACTTTTGATTACGCTTTATTTCACCAATGTGTAAAACTTTTTTCTGGTGTTGCAAACCTACTTACACTCCAAACCTAGTGACACCCCAGCTTATCCCAAGTTACTAGACTTTTCCATGTGAACATTTTCAGTTTTGATCTTCAATATAATACGACGATGGACTTTCATCGAGTACTTTGTGGCTATATATATATATATATAAAAAAAAAGATACTGTGGACCTTTTTTTTTCTAATGTCGGGGGAAGAGATGATGGTGAGAAATACCACCATCTAGATCTAAACTAGCACACAATATAAAAAAAAAAGTATTTGGTTTTTTTTCTGCATATTAACAGAGTATTTGGTATCATTTTAATCAGTGAACAGTGAACAATACAAATTAATGATCCATTTTAGGATCAGCGCATACAGATAGATAATTATGGAACAAAGTGAACCACGGCAGTCAAGGAAATATTTGGTTTTCCGTTCCCACGAATGATTTAACTACACCTAATAAAAATGTCATGGAGAAAATTGTCAGAACAATAATATGACACATTTATTTATGAGAGCTTAAATAGGCACGAAGACCTCACAAGTAAAAGCATCTTTACCTCCCAGACACAGCACGGCGTCAAGAGGAATCACTATTGTACCGACGGGCCTATGAAACACTCAAGGGGAGTACCAAAATTCTCCCGCCTGCCAATGGTCATCTCTCTAAAATCAGAGGTATGGCCGAAACATGCAAATTTTCAAGAAGTTATATGTATAAGGCCTTAATTTTATGTGAAAAGGGAAGAATGATTCCATCCTTTTTTTTTTTTTTGCTCCACAAAAAGAATGTGATTTTTCTTGAGAGTAGAGATTCAAAAAAGATGGAAAAGTAGAAGGTTGACTGCTCTCTAACTAAAAAACAGATTTTGAGTGTGTGTGCCAATAGATGGAAATGTACGCGCTAAGAAAAAGCGAAAACGCGTCAGGTATTACCTCCTGCTGTCAACGTTATCTAGTAATATAAGGTAACAAACAATCTTCCTTCACCATTGTTCCATTTTATTTAATTAAGCTATATTCTTTTAATAATACGAATTTACGTGTGTATGAAGATCCTACCCCGATCTAAACATAAAAAGGCTAATCAAATAAATACTTCTAGGGTATGGAACTCTGCCTTTCAAAATCGAATTTGTTAATTCAGTAAGATAAACTGTAATTCTCAGAAAATAAATGTTGAGAATACAGTTCTCAACTAGGATTGAATATTTTTATTTTTTAAAACATTTATGTTTGTTTTTAATCATATGCTTATAATTACCTTGTAAATAAACTCAATTTTATATTCAATTAAATTTAGTCAGTTTTCCTTTTGTTTACTTAATTTATTGAATTAATATTGTCTTTTATTTTAGGAAATGTTTTCTTTAATATTACAATCTAGGTTTTAAAATAAGCCATTATATATTTAATGTTACATAACTCTCTGCAGGTAACCTTTGATGATTGTAATTGGCTCAAAGAGGATCCGAACTTCAAAAATAATTCACAACGCAACTTTTTCTTTTCTATAATTAATTGATAATTTGTCTAATAAAATTTTCTAAGTATAAATTATCATATCAGATCCTTAGAGTTATAGGTGCAAAATAAATACTATACGTCTCGGATAATTTAAAATACTCATATTAATCAATTAACAGCAATATAGTGGTAAATCCTATGCAGTCAGACTTAAATTCAAATAATTTAATTGATCACTCTGTAGCATTCCATCAAACATCCTGCGGTGGTATTCTATAACAGTGTGGCCAGTTGGTCAGCTGCCAGATTGCATGATTGCTACCATTTTTTTAAACAAAATATTCGGTGTATTTAATGGGATGTTAATGGCAGATTAAAGAAGGTGAATATAACAATTCAAAAAAGCGTTAGCAGTCCAGTAATCTGTATAAAAAGGTAGCCACATTGGAAACATTGTCCCGGAGATGTAAAATGATTGAGCGGACGACCTCAAGTAAGATAGATCGAGGAAATGAGAACTTGCCCGAATTAATTAACTGACCAAATCACTAGACAAGAAACAAAGGAAAAATTTGAGGAATACTTACATCTAGAAGTGAGTTGAAAGCGGTAGATAGAAATATGTCAAATGAAATTCTTATTGGTGTGGAATATTCTACTACACCTTCTAAATAACACAGCTAATAAACTGGTCCCCAAACTACAATCGTGTTATACAGTATATTTCTAAAGCTTTCAAAAGATGATATATGTATATATATATATATATTACAAACTTAATATGATAATCTTGTATTCTATATTCATGTTGAACAGAATTTCTCTCTTTTAAGACACAATTTATTCAATATTATGACGTAAAACAAATTGCTCACCAAAAATTTTCAAAACCAAAATAATTAAAATTATTTAGTAAAATTACTCAGAACGTTTTAAATTTATTTCATAAAATTATTTTGATTTCTAAAAATATAAATTAACAAACAACTTTGACTGAAACTAATATAGTGCTCAATTAAAGAAATTTTATAAACTTTTTGATTACTATTGTATATTTATAATTTATTCTCAGCATTACACTTATTACCAACAGTTTTGAAAAAAAAAAAACTTGCGATACTACAGATATTTATATTTGTGTTTTGACTGGATAGTGGTTTAATATTTCCTGTCCTTCAATTAATTTCAGCTATGTATACATTTAACCGTAAATACCGTCTCTATTAAATATATGTATATAAGTTTAAAATAATTAATTTTATAGATACAAATATCAAAATAGTTCTATTAATAAGATGTTTTCTTATATTTTTCATTAAAAAGAATGTAAAGCAAAGGATTTTCTAAGAAGCATCTCATTAAAGTTATTCCGGGAATTTTCTTACACAGACAAAAGACTCCATTATTTTTAAATTATTATTTCTAATAAGCAAAAAAGAAATTATTTTTTAACAAGCTGAAAAATTTATAAAATGATAATGTAAAGATATTCTTTGTTCAAATTTTTGTTTTGTAGTAAATATACTTTGTATTACATGATTATAAGTAGAAAAGAATCAGTTCTGGTCGCTAGTTCGTATTTGGAAGAAATAAACAACAGGAAACGGAGTACAGTTTTGTAAAGAATATGATATAACAACGTACCTTAAAAATTTTCATTTTATCTTTGTTAATATAAAACATACATATCCTTTTAAAAATTTAACAGTTTTTTTTCTCAGGTTTTAGAAAAATAGGAAAAATATTTTCAGAAAAATATGTAAAGCATACACATTTTCTTAAAAATATGTATATTAAATTGTAATTTAATATAAATATGTATATTTATACTGAATGAGATGTTCAGTAGGAAGAAAAAAATATATTTCAGAATACTATATTTATTGAGAACATTGAGGAAAGTTATTGCTCTTTTCCAAATATATTTGTTGCTAATAAATGAAAGTTAAAAAAGTTAAAGAATCAAAAACCTTCATATAGTTCCACTAGAATGATGTTAAGCTGAAAAATATGGAATGCGATTACACATGTATTTTTAACTTTCATAAACATTATTATATTCACTTTTGCAATTAATTAAAGTGAATATTGTTTTTTCAAAGAAATGTGAGATGTTGGTCTTAGTGTACGAAACTAAATGGAAATCTGTATTTAACATCTCTCTTGAAATGTATGTATTGCACATAACTTGTTTAATGCATAACCACCCAGCATATTGTTCGCGGTTTTACTTTATACTAGCTGACCTGCCCTTTGTTGCTCAGGCCCGTGATAATAAACTAAAACAAACCTCACGTTTGTATAAATGTACATCTATAACCCGATTCTGCATGAAATTATATAAAAAAAATTGCGGGAAAATATTGATATTTAGTGATAAAAGCACTCGTAAGAAGACATTTCCTTGTTTTAGGTAGCTTCCAATACAAAAAAATGCCCATTGCAGCCGTTGGGAGGAAAGCAATTCCAGAAAATTTTGGTATATTTTCACCGATCATGACCCCCAGACGCCAAATCCGTTCAAATGTTGATATATATATATATATATGTCACGATTTAAGGATTAAAGATGATGCATTGCAATGGCAGCATCATTTTTATAGAAATGGATTTCTAGATGCTGGATGCTATTTTGTGATCCTCAGTCGAGGGCGGTTCCACGCTAGGAGTTTCAAGGTGCAGTCGCCGTATTCATAGCAGATGTAGGTGTGAATAGGCAAAATAAATACTCGATAATTCACCAAAAGGCTTTTATTTGCAGTTTAATAGGCTAGGCGGAGAACCACTTTCACAGTTTACCCGTCATTTCAAGATCTGAAGACAGGCTCCAACTATTCAGCACATTATAACAGCAGATGTTATTAGCTTAAATCAACTCGAAGACAAAATAAAGGCATTGAAAGATGTTAGAATTAATCATAATTAATAATCTATTAAGAAGCAGTATACAGGAAAATATCTCCATTGATCTCCATTTCACCGATACCAGGTACGTATTCGAAAGATTTAATAGCTCGGACGCCAAACAACACTTTTCGGGTCTCTCTTTTTGTCTGCCGTTCGAAAGCACGGACCTCGATATATGGTTTCGATGAGAGTATCAATACAGAGTTCACGTGACGGCCGATTGCCAATGGAAGACTGGGATTCTTTAACGGTAGAGGTTATAATTTTAGGGAGAAACGATTTCCTGTCCAAAAGCGCGCCAACGAACTTCGAGGTTTTTCCATCATGTTCGCTAGACTAGCTGTGAACCAGATGTGTTTTAAGATAACTGATTATTGTTAACTACTGAATCGAGGATATGAAATAAATTTTACATTTACAAAAAGGAAAGAAATAAAAATAGGTGAAAATGGTTTATTGATTTTGGATTAAAGCCAGCATGGAAATAGAATAAAATGTTTTACATTTTAAAATAAAAAAAAAGATTTATGATTTTGAGAGGTAAATTTAATATCGGAAATTATTAAAATAAGCACAGATTTTTCGGAATCTTACTTATAATAAAATCCGAAGGCAAGAAACTATCTGTAACTCTTCCGGGCACGACCACTCTGGTCTGCGAATCGACCGTAGTTAAACGCCATGTTAGGCTTAATGAAAAACTTATGCTACATCCGATTCTGCTGTTTAAATATTTGTAAAAGCATATTAAAGCTTTTAAATATTTTAATTTTGTTTAAAACCTTCAAAATCTATTTCATAAAAAAATTGCTTATCAACATTTCCGCAAACATTTTTTTCAGAAGTAGCGGTGATTTATTTCGTAGGGAGAGATTTGAGGCTGATTCAGTATATTGGCGCCATCTACTGGCGGATTTTGAAATTTATTTCCATCGTAACAACTCAATATCCGGAATCCTCGGGACCAAAGGCTTTCCGAGTCTTGGAATTTTCCGGATTTCGGGTCCTCCCGAAGTTCACGATTATTTGACAAAATTTATGTTTTTTTTTTCGTGATTCTTTGACAAAATTTGCATTTTTTTCTGCTATTCTTTGACAAAATTTGCGTTTTTCTTCTACGATCCTTTGACGAAATTTCATTTTTTCGTAGTTCTTTGACGAAATTTGCCTTTTATTCACGATCCTTTGACAAAATTCGAGTTTTTCTGAGATTGACGAAATTAGCGGGTTTTTTTTCGATCCTTTGACGAAATTTCACTTTTTTCGCGATCCCTTAACGAAATTAGAATTTTTTTCGCAGTGCTTTGAAGAAATTTGTGTTTTTTTTCTAGACCCCTTGAAGAAATTCATGTTTTTCCGCGATTATTTGACGAAATTCGTGGGTTTTTTTCGATCCTTTAAACAATTTTTTTTTGTGATCTCTTGATGAAATTTTACATTTTTTGGAGTCCTTGGAAGAAATTTGCGTCTTCTTCGCAAGCCTTTGACGGAAATCTCGTTTTTCTGCGATTTGTTAACAAAATTAGCGGTTTTTTGGCAATCCTGCAACGAAATTTGCGTTTTTTTCGATCCTTTGACGAAATTCACGTTGTTTCCACAATCCTTTGAAGAAATTGTCAATTTTTTCTGCGAACGATAGACATAATTGATTTTTTTCGGCGACGATCGTTCAAAATTCGAGAATTTATGTTCGAAATTTTGGACTGAAGACTAAAATTTTCGAAATCGAATGCCTTAAAGTTTTAGGAAAGCTTGAACAGAATCACCCCTGATGAAATAAATACATAACTATTTTTTGTTTCTAACGAATCGTAATATAAATTAATTTTAAACTAAAATTTGAGAGAAAAATGATTTGTTTTTAATTTCGGGAAGAGAGAGGTGGGGGGGATACAGTGTTCACCCGCCACCGAAGTAACAATATTTTAGTGATTAAACATTGGAACACAATGGACTGAAAAAAAGTTAGAAATCGGTAAAATTTTCGAAAAATTTCAGAAAATCTAAAATTGTAGTAAAAATTTACAAATTTAGAATATTTTCTAATTTTTCTTTCCGGACTTATGGTCTTTCCGGATTTTGGATTTCCGGATAATGGGTTATATACTGTAAAATGATTCTTTCTTATCAAGCGTAATTAAAATATAAGAAATCCATAGTACAGCTTAATTTCCATTTAATTTTGCTTATGCAATCAAATAATGAGTTATGTGGTGAGTCAAACTGTTTAAAAACTCATTGATAACACTTTTTCACAAAAACTTTCGCACATAGATTATTTGTTAATATTTAATTTGAATGTTTTGTCCAATCGTTGAACTATTTCAGTATTTTAATACTGAGTAAATATATATATATATATATCCTCATTATTTTTATTTGTAGAAACCATTTGTCATTTTTAAAATGTATTTTTCTACCATACAAACCTTTCAATAATAAATCTTCATGCTGTCTGTTTGTATGAAGTCTTATGAAAATGAAACGCAGATCAACAATCCGTCATTTTTGACGGGGTTATATACTAGTTTAGAAATATAAAACGGAAAGAATAAGGATTTTTAGAGGGATGAATATTGGGAAGCTGTTATAATTTAAAGATAAAGAAGCAATTTATTTAGTAAACTAATCGCCATTAAATATTGAATTTTGATATGAGGTTTTTGGAATAAATGTAGTTAGTATACATTAATAAACGGAGGAAATAAATATTATAGAGTAATTAAAGAATAGGGTGGGAGGAAAAAAATTTAGCGGATCGCGATAAATTTTAAATTTTGTTATATATATATCTGACATTTGTCATGCTGTAACACTCTTTTTTATGAACCGATTTGGATGGGATTGAGTATGTGTGTAGGACATACCAAGGTCTCTACCGAGTTCTTTGGCCAGATTCATGCGCCATCTTGTTTCAAAATGGCGGCAAGTTATTTTTTTTAATTAAAAAAGGTGTGAAAAGGTGTCTTCGTGAGTCGCGAAGTGACCTGCTTTCACTGGTATTTCTGAAAGAGTTAAAATTAATATTTTTTAAAACCGATTACACCGTCAATTAGAAGACGGTTTCAAATTTAAGAGTATATTTTTGTTTTATCGATACCTGTCAACATGGGGGGGGGGGGTAAAAGGTCTTCGTAAAAGCAACCATTTTTGAAGAATTTCTTCAAAGGATTAAGAACTATATAATATCGATGTAAATACGTGGGTATTACTTATTACATAGAAAAAGCGTTTGTGATTTTATTGAAAAATATCTTACCTAATTCATATCATGTAATTAGTTCAACAAATGAATTCATTCAGTGTTTAAATAACTTTCAATTACCGGAGAGATATTTATTTGCTAGTCTAGATGTCATTTCTTTATATTCATCCTTTGACACTCAACGTGTTATCATAATAATAAATAACTACATTGACTGCATGGAAACATAAATGAAAATAAGAAAACCATAAATAAAAAATTGCATTTAAACTTATACTGCGTAATAACTATTTTACATTTGACAATAAAATTTATAAACAAAAAAAAGGGGCCCGAATGGGTTCACCTATATCTGGACTTTTATCAGAATTTATATTACGTCCTTTAGAAACTAATATATTTCATAAATTAGTTTTACCCCCCATACATAGCTTAGATACGTAGACGATATTTTCATCATATGGCAACATGCGGACACCGTACTTGATAACTCCCTTGCTCAAATTAATAACCTGGATTCTAAAATTAAATTCACTTTAGAAGTGGAACCGAATGGCAAACTAACTTACTTGGACGTGCTATTAATCAAAACCCGGCATGGCATAGAACGTACTGTATATAGAAAACCAATAGCCAATCAGTCCATTATCCCACATAATGCTCAAGCCCCTTTTCATACAAAGTTTCCGCATTTAGGCATTTTATTAAGAGAGCCTTTACAGTTTGTACTCCAGATCAGTTAACTAGTGAAATAAATAAAATACATGAAATAGCAAGAGACAACGGATATAAAGAAAGCACTATTAATAAAGTAATTATGAGCATGGAAAAGAAGGAGAAGAAAAACCCCAATAAACAAAATTCAAACTTATCTACTTTATAATATTTCCCTGGGTTCTTTGAAAGATTGAAATATAAACTTAGCAAATTTAAAATATGTCTTATCGCAAAACCATCCCTAAAATTAAAAAGCGTAGTTTGTAAGAAAATAGACAGAATAGAGCCACATCAACTATCAGGTGTTTATTTACCCTTTATATCCTGAATTAATTTTCCAGCTACTTTTTAGATTCTCAGAATCCTCGATTATTCCCACCAGTTATTTTTTTTGTAAAGTTTTCCTTATCTAATCATAGCATTTTTGCGATTCAATTAGGTGAAAATTTCTCATTTGAAAAACCGGTGGTAACAGATTAAAAATTCTGTAAAAGGCGCTCGTCGCGAAGAGGTTAAAGTGGTACTTATAAGTACCGTCAGGATAAAAAGGGTTAAATTCCGTTCACCAGAGCTGATGGAACATTACAATATTACATAGGAATGACCACTAGAAAATATAAAACAAGATTAAAAGAGCATATGGCATATATCAAATATGACAGAAGTACTACAGCACTGGCAAGACTACATAGAAACGACACTTTAAAATTTGATTTTAAAAATAGTAAAATAATTTATCCATCAAGGCTTCATTTCCCATCTATTATCCGTGAATCAATAGAAATTTATATGCGTAACGTGAACATTTGCAATGAATCCACCTCATTTGAATTACCTAAAATTTGGCACGAGGTACTCTTCAGTTTAAAAAAATCAATAAGGAAATATTAATTTTCACGTTTAAAGCTGACTATTTCAAGTACCTGCTTTTTTTTTTTTTTTTTTTTTTTTTTTTTTTTTTTTTTTTTTTTTTTTTTTACATATATGATCTCGTGATTTATATTTTCAAGTTTATTTTCTAAATTTGCGAGAATATTTTTGTTTATCGTTAAATATCTTGAAAATAGCACAGTATATGAGCATTGAAACATACCGGGTGATCCAAAAGTCAGGACGAACTTTAAAAATGAATAATTCGAAAACGAATCAAGATACAAAGATACGTTTCGCACCAAACGGATGGAAAAGAAACCGGGTTTTGTGTGGCAACGAAAAAAAATAGTTCTGTTGGCGACCAACAGATGGCGCTGTCGGATTTCTGATGTAGGATTATGTAAAGCAACAAATGATATAAAAAGGAGCAACTGCAGCAGGTAATGGTAGTCGAAGCTTGTATAGTTAAGCACTGAAGGATGCCATCCGCCAAAATGTGTCTGCCATAACGCAAGAAATGCTACTAAATACTGTGAACGGCGTGGTGCCTCGTCTCACAGCTGTACTTCTGAATGATGGACAGCACATTGAACATTTACTGTAGTACTAATTAACTGTAATTAAGCTAACTTGTAAGTTGTCAACATTTTTTCATTTGTAAATCATCTTTTGGTGCAATAAAACAATATAGCGCCATCTGTTGGTCGCCAACAGAACTATTTTTTTTTCGTTGCCACATAAAACCCGGTTTCTTTTCAATCCGTTTGGTGCAAACCGTATCTTTATATCTTGATTCGTTTTCGAATTATTCATTTTTAAAGTTCGTCCTGACTTTTGGATCACCCGGTATATCGATCATTGAAAGGTTTTTATAAGCCTTTTATGTTCCTCTTTGTATTACTTAAGCATTTTATCTATATTTTAATTATATTTTAATTATTGTGTTTTTCCAATATGAGGCTATTTCTCAGATAAGTAGTATTTTATACTTTGCCTGGCATCTTTTAAAAATATAAATTACGTAGTCTACAACGGAAAAAATATTCTTAGAATACACTATTGAACATTCAATCCAAATCTTAATAAATATAGATAGCATTAAATATATTTATTGATTTATATAATTTCGTTTCTATCATCGTTTTTATCATTTCGTACTACGAAATGAGAAGAAACAATAACAGTACTTAAAAAAAAATCTCATTATTTATTGTGGAGAAAACTTCAATTACTATTTAATAAACGTTAAGTAATTCACAAAAGAAATTTTGAGATTTATTTAGCAAAATACTCATTCTGTTAGAAAATTTATCTACATGTTTTTAATATTTTGAGCACGTTTTCCTAACTATTCACAAAACATATCGATATTTCATAAAAGTACATATTTAAGAAATTACTCTAGAATTTCTTTCTATTTATGGTATGCTTTTTTAGTACGCTAAAATTTAAAAAATATATTTATGTATAGATTTTGAATAATTTTATTTTTTTTAAACATAAAATTATGTACAATATAAATTTATAATTTTCATAACTACACATAAAAAGTTTTAAAAGGTATTAACCATAAGTTAATCGAATAAAATGTGTTCTAATGCCACCAAACGTAAATTGATTTGCTACTTCGTTACATGTACAAACTGACTTCAAATTGATATATGTTCCACCCCGTTTGACGTTGAATAAATAAATAATATCTTGGATTTTTACTTTCCGAACACATAATATAAGGAATGTATTATAATCACGATGTGTGTTTGGGGGTGAGTGAATACGATAGTGTCTGAATGTTATTTTCAATTGAGCTCCCATTTGAAAAATATGTTATATATCCCTTTCCCAAGAACTGTATAGATTTTCGTACAAATCGGCCGACAGATTAGGTATTCAAACATTTTCCAACCCTTTTGCATCCATTTCTTTAGGAGCCCCACCAGTGGCTGAGAGGTTCTACTCTCAAAGCTGGTAGACGGGAGGTGCTGGGTTCAAACCCCTGTTGCGCTCGTCGACCTAACCGTTCGGAGTTTTCCGTGGTTTTCTTCAAACTTTGCCGTAATTACGGGTTAGGATCCCTTAAAAAGACCCCCATGGAGGGCCCTCCCTTCTAGGGCCTATATCCCAAGAGTATATAATCGACCGTCATAAATCAACCAACCAACCAACCACTTATTTAGGAAAAATCACCAAGGAAATGTGAGAGAGTGTAAATAATAAATAATGTGGCGATGTAATCAAGCATTAGTGGCTCAGGGTTTAGTCTCCTGTTTCGAAACGGTAGATCCAGTAAAAATCCAACTGATTACATCATGTCAGACATTTATTTTACAAAAAGTTTAAACAACCAACAGAGGACTTAATAAAATATTTAACAGAAAACAATTATGATATTGCCTGCTTACAAATCCCTTATTCTGAAGAAACAGAAGCGGAAGAGGATGTAGTACTAATCGATTCCGATGAAGATATTTATTTAATGAAACTTTCCTTCGAACACTACAGTTCCATTGAATTTTTTCATTTATTTTTCTTCTTGTGGTTATTTAGCATAGAGTATATTCGGTAGAAAAATTTGGTTAATGAATTTGTAAATATTTGATTTGCTAAATTGTATGTATTGTGTAAAAAGTTGAACGCTAGGTAAAATAATCTGTTAGAGTACGTGTAATGTACAAAAATATGCTAAGAGTATTTGTAAATATTGGAATTCGGTAACGTATTTGCAAAGTATGATAGGTTGTACAAATTGTGTTAAAGGATTTGTAAATATTTTGTTAATATCAGGTAAAAGTATTTGTACATATTGGTTAAGTTGCAAGTATAGTATTTTTATTTTTATTTGTGTTATTATACCTTAGGAGAGTCTAGCGTAAACAACAGATGGTATTAACTAAGTATTCTTTCTTTTTCAAATATTCATAGTACAAAATATTTTTTTTGGGAAGGGTTCGTTAAAGTTTTTGTAAATATTTGTTAAAGAATTAGTATTCTAAGTTAAAGGGGATGCGCTGAATAAATGATTTGTATGTATACTTATTGCGGCAAAAGTATAGTGAAAGTTTTTGTAAATTTAATAGAATAACCCCATTATAATTAGGTTTAATGTGAGTAAGACATCAGGTGTTAAAATCCAAATCACGGTTGTTAATGTTGAGGGTTCATTTAATTATTATCAGATATAGCAGTCATCTGTATTGTATCAGAATTAAGTATATTATACCATTTCTAGTTGTCTGTAAAATAATGTCAGTATAATGTTAATTTCTCAAATACATCTTCTACGAGGGATAACGGGATATCTCACTGTTTCCGCCCTAGGCGGAGCTGGACAGGAAGTTTTCGATATCAGAATTTTTTAAAGGGTTGGTCACTTGTTTGTGACTGACAGTTAGTAAGAGGGTTATTTTTAAAATAAGGTTCGTTTGTGAATGAGAGCACCGCCCCCTGAATACTAGGCCTGAGCGCTGACACAAAAATGGAGGCGCTCGAGGGCCGATTTTGTAAAACCTTTGTACGATCCTCTAATTTTACACCCCAGTATTTTCTAAAAGTTTTCTTTGACTTATTGAATCTCAGACAAATAAAGCGGAGAAAACTTTTAGAAATTATTGGTATATAATTTTAAGGGACCGTACACACGCTGAAAAATGTCCGCCTGCGACTGCATCAATTTTTGTGTCAGCGCTCAGGCCTAATATTCAGTGGGCGATGATGAGAGTGAGAACGACACGCGATCGCTGCAGTGCTCATGCGCATCTGCTTCCATCATGCTATGCGCGCGTTTAGACGCTATTTGCAGCCGTATCATATGTCTGTGTTCTGAGCTGTAGAAGTTTATAATGTGTAAGAAAATTCATTCTTCCGCCGACTGTGAAATACAATCTATAATTCGATTCTTCAGTACAAGAAACTTGGCAGCTACGGAAATACACCGTCAAATTTGTGAAGTCTGCGGTGATAATGCTATGATCGATAGTAAAGTTCGAAAGTAGGTGAGAATGCTTAAGGACGGGCGGGTGAATGTGCATGATTAACTCGCCCAGTCAGAACTTCTCGGATTTCTGATGATTTGGTGAGTCCTAAACCTTGTAAACAGTGATTTTCACCTGTTTCGGTACTTAAAAGAGTTCCTTCGTGGTCAATAGTTCAACCACGGACATGGACTGGGCTTCTTCACCAGAGGCAGATTTCTCTGACATCGGAAATCAAAAACTTGTTGAACGGTTTGACAAATATGGAAATTATGTAGAAAAGTAGATGAAAGTATGTAGAATTCGGAAATAAATATATTTTAATGATATTTGCAGTATTTTTCATCTTATTAGAAATCGGACCTTATTTTTTTTTTAAAAACCCTAGTTGGATACCTATCAGCAGGGATGTAAGCTAGTATCTTTTGATAGGCTTCTCTGATCAGTTGAACGTATCAGAACAGAGTGCGGGAAAAGGTTTGGATGGCTCAATCATAGCAATACAACCATGACGAGATTTTGCAGAAAGTACTTATGCCTTCTGCTCAAAAACATTTTTCTGGACGAAATTGGTTGTTTCAGCAATACTCTACTCCAGTCCATCGCGCGCGCAAGACTCTTGACTGGCTTAGGGCAGAGAACATTGACTTCATTTCTTCTGATGAATAGCCCAACATTAATCCAATAGATTTTTCCATTTGGGAAATTTTGAAGGCAAAGGTACTTCGCATCAAAGTTTAGAAAGTCTGAAGGCAAAATCGATTAAGGAATGGACCATTTTTCCCGCTGAGATACTTCGTGCCGCAGTCAATGATGTCCCAAAACGGCTAAGGGAATGCATCAAAGTAGAAGGCGAATACTCTGAGATCTAATCTTCTTTCCCACTATTTACATGTTAAGTTTAAAATATTTGTTAATTTATTGACATTTGCGGTTTTCTCGAAAATAATGAATTTTATATCCATCCAAAATTTTTTCCGAGTCCTGTAGTTAATTCTGAATCCACGGCATTCTATTAAATGTTCGAAAAATCGAGTGGAGTGAAGTGACTCCATTGTGATCCATCATTTACATTAAAAGACTATCGATAAAAAAAACCTGTTAGAAATAAAACTAGCTTTGTTTTTTGCTTTTACCTGATGTTCAGTAGATTAAAACTTCTGTTTTAAGAAACTTTTTAATGCCCAGTTTTAACATCTTGCTACACAGCTTTACTGAAATTGTTTAGTCGCAATGTAGAAGGGACATCACACAAAAAATGTAATTTTTATTCATTATGGGAATTTAGAAAACAAAACAAAACAAATTGATACGTGCTTCAGGAAAATTATATTTTATATATTTAAAGCAACTCTATAGAAGATGTTTTAGCTGGAATGCGGAATTTTAATGTGGTTGCCGTAAAACAAACTACCATTGTAGGATAATTGTTTAATAATGCAAAAACTTAACGCTTCTAAATCATAAATACAATTATTTATTGATTGTTGATAATTACAAATTTTGATATTGGAATAATTTAAAACGTTACTATAGTTGTGTTATTGCAATCATTTGTGTGTTTAGACGCATAAATTTAAATTTTAAATAACTAAAAGTAATAATATTTCTTAAGAAGCATTCCATGCCTTTTATTTTTTTTTAAGTAAAGATATTGAACTTATTAAAATAAAATACGTTCGGTATAGGTCCAAAGTAATCTGATATGTTGTTTCACAGTATTGACAAGTCAGGTTCATACGTGACGAACGATCCATTATCTTCCAGCTTGTATAAAAAGAATGTTTTGGACATTTTTTAACTCTGCACTTCCTTTTAACATATTTGTCGTTTTTCTTTGAATATATACCGATTGATTTTAATGAAACTTACTCCGAATTAATACCTTTTGCATCATCCGAATAACTGGAATGCCCCTAAACTAGAAATTTAGACTAATAAAAAGCTGAGAAAAATAATCCAAAATAAAAATAATTTATTATCGAATTTCACCATTAGGTTAAATGTATAGCTTTTCAACAGTGAATACAATCAGAAAGCATAGGAAATGTACGAAAAAGCATTTAAATAATACTTTGACCTCTTTACCGCTGCAAGCAACGTTAATATAGATTTCTCAACGAGATTATCAATTTCTAAAATGAATATGAGATCATTCAGCTAATCATAATACATCTTGTCTGAGGGTCTGAATATGCCATGAGCAATTAGCTTTTAATCCTACCGTTTGTGGCATTGCCTACATGAAGGAATCATTTTTAGTATATCCTTATCCAAATCTGACAGGATTTAAGATCCAAAGGTGCTGGTAGGATGTAAGGAGAGACCAATTAATCATTCTGTAATATGTTACAATTTCAATATAGAAATTACACCAAGCGATATCATATATTCTAATACGAGCAAATCTTGTGTGTGTGTGGTTATATATATATATATATATATATATATATATATGCAAATTTTATCTTAGAAACGGCTCTAGCGATTTTGTCGAAATTTTGTAATGTACCGTTTTGGGGCACCAGAAAACCATTGGGCTAGGTCACATGTTCGAGAAAATTCGATTAGTAGGTCATTTTGGATCATGGTCAAGCTAATTGTATCTAAAAAACGGTTCAAACGATTTTGACGAAATTTTGTATCCGACCATTTTCAGGCACGAGAAGACTATTGGGCTGGGTCACATGTTCGAGAACTTTCGTTTAGTGGTCATTTTTGGGTCAATGCGGTCAAGTTAATTTTATCTAGAAAACGGCTCTAACGATTTTGATTGAAGTTTGTATCCTACGAGTTTCGGGCACGAGAACACCGTTGGGCTAGGTCATATGCTCGAGAAAATTTGATTAGTGGGTCATTTTGGGTCATGGTCAAGCTAATTGTATCTAAAAAAGGTTCAAACGATTTTGACGAAATTTTGTATCCGTCCATTTTCGAGCACGAGAAGACTATTGGGCTGGGTCACATGTCCGAGAAAATTCGATTAGTGGGTCATTTTTGGGTCATTGTGGGTCAAGCTAATTTACCTAAAAAGCGACTCATACTATTTGCACTAAATTTTGCATTCTATGGTTTTCGAGCACGAGAACCCAGGTGGGCTAGGTCACATGGTCGAGAAAATTTAATTAATGGGTCATTTTGGTCATGGGTCAATATGGGTCAAGCTATTTTATCCTAAAAACGGCTCAGACTATTTACACTAAATTTTGCATCCTATGGTTTTAGGGCAAAAGAGGACTGTTGGGATAAGTCACATGTTCGAGAAAATTCAATTAGTGGTCATTTTGGTCATGAGTCATTATGGGTCAAGCTATTTTATCTTAAAAACGGCTCAGAGAATTTGAACTAAATTTAGTATCAAACAGTTTTAGCGAACGGGAAGACTATTGGGATAGGTCATATGTTCGAGAAATTTCGATTAGTGGGTCATTTTGGTCATCGGTCATTATGGATCAAGCTATATTTAACTTAACATGCGTCAAGCATAGATTATGTAAGACTTTTCAACGCTTCCAAAATAGTTTTACAAATCATTATCGTTTAATAAGCTGAAAGATAACATCGAAGTAAACAATTTGGAAAACGCATAACACATTTAAAAACGTAATTTCAGGAATTTCCAACATTTATTTCCAACATATACAATATTCGGAAACATATCCGAATACTTTTATTCAGCCCTGTCTATGATCTATAGATTTGTATATATACTACATAAAATGGTAAATTTTAGTTCAGTTAAGAAACGCGTAGCACAGTTTAAAATTCTCCTTCTGGAGTTTCTGTCAATAAACAGAAATGTGTTCGCGAATTTTTGTGCTTCCCTGTATATGACCTACAGAATTTATACACACCACGTAATAAACAAAAAGTGAATTAAATTTAAAATCGCGTTCAGCAACTTAAAACGCACTTCCAAGAATTATTGTTAACAAACAGTAGAGAATTCTTTTGTGTGTCCCTGTAAATGAACGATGACTACTATACAAACAATATTCTGTAGTAAGCCTCTGGTAATGCACCTTAGTGATATATATATAAATTTCAATGC
The DNA here is from genome assembly GCA_963931845.1 of Maratus michaelseni. NCBI lineage: Eukaryota > Metazoa > Arthropoda > Arachnida > Araneae > Salticidae > Maratus > Maratus michaelseni. The sequence continues at coordinate 258,216,600 of OZ007589.1, read as the reverse complement.
GTTTAAAATAGTGAAACATTATTTAAATAAACCGCAAACGATTTTTCTCTATAGACGTAATGTAACGGAATTCTTTTGACTGTCCCTCTAAAGCAACTATAAGTGCTATGCACACCCTATTCCATATTAAGCTTTTTGTAATGCACCTTAGTGATATATATCAATAACGATGTGTTTGAAATTGTGTATCATAATTAAAATGAACCGCAAATGATTTTTCCCCATAGACCGTAATGTAACGAAACTCTTTTGAGTGTCCCTGTAAAAAAATGGTTTTAAGACACGAGAAGACTGTTGGTCAAGGTCACATGTTTGAGAAAATTTAATTAGTGGGTCATTTTTTTGATGGCTCATTATGGGACAAGCTGCTTTATCTTAAAAGTGGTTCAGAGGATTTGAAATAAATTTAGTATCCTACAGTTTTAGGGAACTAGAAGACTATTAAGCTATGTCACATGTTCAAGAAATTTCGATTATTGGGTCATTTTGGTCATGCGTCATTATGGGTAAAGCTATCAGGTAGTTTTCAATAAAAAAAAGGCCTTCCGGCCTGTACCGGGAGGAAAAGGTAGCTTTCCTATATCTTCGATTTAAAATTTTAGCTAATGTTACACGAAAACAGCAAGTTAAAATGCAAAGAAACGTTTACAAAAGATTCGATAATACTGAAATTGAATAAGAAATTCGACAAATTATTGAGCAATAGTCAAATTGGCTTCATTTATGAAGACTTATTTTGGTCACCAAATTTGGCTTTTTTCGCCAAATTTGGCCTATTTCGCCAAATGTTGCCAATTTTGGCGAAAATTTGGCGCTAACGGATATGAATATATAGTTTTATGCGTATGATTGGGAAAATTATTACAACAATGACAGAAAATAATTAGCGAGTAATCGCGTTAATGTGCTGTTTTGTTTCAAAATGTCAGCCACCCTAGAATTTCAAACTGCTCTATCTCAGCCATTTTTTAAGATAGAGGTAAACCAAAAAATGCTCTCGAATCCTTGTATCAAGGCCTAACACGTAATTAAAAAATAAATTTTAATTATTATTTTTTTTGTATATTTATTTTAGTTTTAAATTTTTAAATGGCCGCCATCTTGAAACAAAATGGCGGACCAAGCTGGCCAACGAACTCGGTCGAGACATTAGTGACCTTAATACACACAATTAGTTTCATCAAAATCGATTCATAAATACGGGCGTTATCGTATGACATATGTCAGATATATATATATATATATATATAAATATATATGGATATATATATATATATATATATATATATATATATATATATATATATATATAAATCAACATTTGGACGGAGGGTGGTTTTGGGGTCTGGGGGTCATGATCGGTGAAAATATATCGAAATTTTTCGGAACTGCTTTCCTCCGAACGGCTGCAATAGGTATTTTTTACTTTTAGCTAGCTTTCAATACAAATACGTTTTTGGCCTTGATACAAGGATTCCAGAGCATTTTTTGGTTTACCTCTATCTTAAAAAATGGCTGAGATTGAGCAGTTTGAAATTCTAGGGTGGCTGACATTTTGAAACAAAACAGCACATTAACGCGATTACTCGCAAATTATTTTCTTTCATTGTTGTAATAATTTTCCCAATCATACGCATAAAACTATATGTTCATATACGTTAGCGCCAAAATTGGCGACATTGGCGACAAAATTAGCAAAATTAGTGACATTTGGCGAAATATCGCCAAATTTTGCGACCAAAATAAGTCTTTATAAATGAAGCCAATTTGGCTATTGCTCAATAATTTGGCGAAATTCTTATTCAAATTCAATATTAACGAATCTTTTGTAAATGTTTCTTTGCATTTTAACTTGCTGTTTTCGTGTAACATTAGCTAAAATTTTAAAACGAAGATATAGGAAAGCTACCTTTTCCTCCCGGTACAAGCCGGAAGGACTTTTTTGTATTGAAAGCTACCTAAAAGCATAAAGCTACCTATTGCAGCCGTTCGGTGGAATGCAGTTCCGGAAAATTTCGATATATTTTCACCTATCATGACCCCCAGACCCCAAACCCACCCTCCGTTCAAATGTTGATTTATATATATATATATATCATACCTATGTCATACGATAACGCTCGTATTTATAAATCAATTTTGATAAAACTAATTGTGTGTATTAAGCTAACCAATGTCTCGACCGAGTTCGTTGGCCAGCTTGGTCCGCCATTTTGTTTCAAGATGGCGGCCATTTAAAAATTTAAAACTAAAATAAATATACAAAAAAGTTAAAAATTCAAATTTATTTTTTAATTACGTGTTAGGCCTTGATACAAGGATTCCATAGCATTTTTTTGGTTTACCTCGATCTTAAAAAATGGCTGAGATAGAGCAGTTTGAAATTCTAGAGTGGCTGACATTTTGAAACAAAACAGAACATTAATGCGATTACTCGCAAATTATTTTCTTTCATTGTTGTAATAATTTTCCCAATCATACGCATAAAACTATATATTCATATCCGTTAGCGCCAAAATTGGCGACATTTGGCGAAATATCGCCAAATTTGGCAACCAAAATAAGTCTTCATAAATGAAGCCAATTTGGCTATTGCTCAATAATTTGGCGAATTTCTTATTTAAATTCAGTATTAGCGAATCTTTTGTAAACGTTTCTTTGCATTTTAACTTGCTGTTTTCGTGTAACATTAGCTAAAATTTTAAAACGAAGATATAGGAAAGCTACCTTTTCCTCCCGGTACAGGCCGGAAGGACTTTTTTAATCTTAAAAACGGCTCAGAAGATTTGAAATAGATTTTGTATCGTACGGTTTTTTGGTTCGAGAAAATCATTGGGCTAGGTCATATGCTGGAGAAAACCGGATTAGTGGGCCATTTTTGGGTCACTGTGCGTCAAGCTTATTTTATATAAAAAACGGCTCAGAATATTTAGACTAAATTTTGCATCCTATGGTTTTCGGGCACGAGAAGACTGTTGGGCTAGGTCACATGTTCGAGAAAATTCGATTAGTGGGTCATTTTGGTCATGGGTTATAATGTGTCAAGCTATTTTATCTTAAAAATGGCTCAAACGATTCAAACTAAATTTTTTATCCTACGGTTTTTGGATACGAGAAAATCATTTGGCTAGGTTACATGCTGGAGGAAATCCGATTAGTTGGTCATTTTTGGTCACTGTGGGTCAAGCTAACTTTATTAAGAAAAGTCTCAGATTATTTTGACTAAATGTTATATCCTACAGGTTTCGGGCACGAGAAGACAATTGGGCTTGGTCACATTTTCGAGAAAATTTGATTATTGGGCCATTTTGGTCATTGCGTTATGGTATTTGAACTCAAAGGTAATTTTTACCGACCATAGCTCGGTCTTCCCTGCTCGTATTATGTAAAGCAGTGTTCCATCGTATATAAAAGTAGTGGTTTCTATATATTCGCTCTGTTGCAGTCAAAATACTTAACATTATTGAGAAACTTTTCGTATATGTGTGCTACCGCATAACATATTATAAGCCCAAAAGAAAGAATCAGATCCCCCCACCGATGAAGAGAAATAAATTCCTCGCTCCTGGTTACAGGATATCCTTATCCCATATCTAGTATTCTACTTCTAACTTTGGCGATTTCTTATGCTGTTAACCTGTGGCGTGAATCTAATACAAAGCTCCCAAATGATCTGCAACCGGAATACCAATATTTTTTAACAGAATATTTCATGGTAGGTTTCTACAACATTTCCGCAAAAATTTACCTCTGAAGGTGGTTTTCGTAAAATTTTCAAGAAAAACCTAAAAATACGTTTTTTCTAAGAAAATACCGGTATTCAAAAAGCGGATCATTTGGGAGCCTGCTAATACGAAAGTACAGTTTTTAGTAAATTTTAAAACTTTATTTTCATACAAAATTGATATTTTTCCTATAAAAATGTTTTTTGTGTTGTAACTGGACAATATAAAAAAATATTTATTCAATGTAAAATATTTACTGGGATTTTCAATAAAAAATGGATTTTAACTATATTTTTTAGTACGGGCAGTATGTTCCGAAACCCGGGAAGCATTTGTTTTTTATAAATATTTTTAATACATATTTTTACGAAACTAATAATGTTTTTACTGTTCGAAATTGCGTTTCATCTATATTTTGCAAATTATTTACATTACGTGAAATATTTTTGTTAGAAAATAGCTGAAAAAATAAATTGCCGTAGTACAGTATATATTTTTTACAGCTAGTTCAAGTGTTTTGAAAGAGGTTAATGAAGTAGATTTGGTGTTTATTTATTCTAAGAGATAACAAGAATTACAAAATAGAAATTAGAAAAAAAAATACAAAAATATTATTTTAAGTATACATACAATCGTATACATACATTGTTCGTTACTTATCGGATTTTTGCTACAAAAACTCTTTAATTTACCTGTCCTTCAATTCCTTTTAACAGTTTAAGCTACTTGTAAGAAGAAATGAAAGAAGTCCTTAAGGTACATCCATTATTCACGAATACGCTAAAGTATTTTTTGCGTATAAATTGCGTAAAAAAACATTTTTTACTAGGAATTTGCGTTCTTGTATCTGGAATTAGATGGATCAAAATATCTGGTCTTACGTAAGTGGAATAAAATTCTTTGCAATATTAATGATCTACTCTCATTACCAACTTCTCATCTGTATCTTCCAGACAGGTGATTTACCAAGTGAAACATGAGTGGGCATTAGCAATGTCAGGGGTGAATCCAGTCAATCAGTAAAATTGACGTAAATCTAATTAAGTGAGAACCTTTTAGCCTTAAATTTAATTCAAATTAATTTGTCTATGAATCTTTGAAAGTGTGGAATTCAATTTATTTTCTTTAATACTCTTTTTAGCCTATAACAACAGCATAATATTTAGAAAAATAAATATATTTTTCTTTTGACGAATAGAAATTTATATTTTGAATAAAATTTTACCCTGCATAAAGAAAGTATCTTGATTTGTTACACAACTTCCAAAAAAGAAATGTTTTACAATAGGTTTGTATGTACTTTGTTTTTAATGTATGGTCTCCTACAACTTTTGAAAGCATGCAATGTTTTTTTTATTGTTATTGTTATTGTTATTATTTTATTTATTTTTCTTGAAAAAGATTCGTTTTGGTGGCGATTCAAGTTTAAATTTCGTCAGAATGCAAAAATGGTATGTTTGTCTACTTTACGTTTCCTTGTATTTACTTTCTTCTGTCTTTATAAGAAGAAAGTATTGGATTCGTGAAAAATTTCAACATCCGGTTTTTGACGTATTTATACGTTGTAGAAGGTTCTGAACATAATTTGAAAGTTTTCATAAAATGTCTGTCCGTGTGTTTGTGTGTCTGTCTGTATGTTACACAAATTTTGTGGGCTCTCTGACTCTCGAACTACTGCTTAGAATAAATTGAAATTACGTATGGAGTTCTATCCTTAGATGAACTGGTGCTGATTAGTTTTTGGGCAAAATCCTCCAAAAGGGGGTGTCGCAAATAGACGATTTCTCTGATTTATGTGTACAGAATTCAAGGTGACATCAAATTTAGGATCGACATGGTATGGATACATTGTTGTTTAATTTTAGTTGCGGTCATCTAAGAGTTGGGGAACCAAACTTCGATGATTTGTTCAGAATATGCTATGCTTATATCACAAGTTTAAATGCAGAATTCAACTTAACTTCACGCTTAGCATCTTGAATTATGGGAACAAATTGTGTAAAAAACATATTTGCTAAATCAATGTAATTTCTTACACTATTTAAAACATTTAAAACATTTGATTTATACATAAGAATAGAAGGATTTATATACATTTATTATTATTATTATTATTATTATTTTAATTTCTATGCTATAAACTTTGCATTAATAACCGCTAAATTTCAAAATGGTGTAAGGTACACCATATTCCATACTTTGATTTTATAGTTTTAAAGCAGTCGCCGCATGGTATATAGTTTTTTTATTAGATTTTGTTAAAATTTAAATATTGAATTATCTACCAAGAATCTAAGTGAGCAACATTGGCAAAAACGAAATTTTGAAGCGAATATGTATAACAATACATTATTAAAATATAAAAAACTATGTTGTGCTAAATGCACTCTGATTAAAAAACGCCATAATCGTGCTATAAGTAAATATTAGTGTAGTAAGTTAAAAACAATCCCTTTTAATAATTTTTTAGAATTATATTTTAAACATTCCTCTAGTAAAACATGTTTACTTAGAACATATGCATAACATTTAATGAAATATTAAAATTTATTTTATTATAAATTTTGTTTTGTAGTAGAACCTTCGAAAATGGAACCTATCTATAACGGAAATCTTACTTAATTGTAAAATGTTCATATATCCCGGCAAAAAGGATATAATGCAATTTAAAACAAGAAAGAAAAATCCTGCTCGATCATATATTTTGAAACATTTTCCTGTGTGTGAAGTGTCATTCCATTTAGATTTTCCATTACTGTGAAAGATGACCCCACCAAAAGCTGAGAGGTTCTGCTCTCAAAGCTGGTAGACGAGAGGTGCTGGGTTTGAACCCCTGTCGCGCTCGTCGACCTCACCGTTTGGAGTTTTGCGTAGTTTTCTTTTAACCTTGCCGTAAATACATGTTATGATCCGTTAGAAAGACCCCAAAAAGAGCACGCCTCCCTAGGACCTATATCCCTCGTGTAGATAATCCACCATCATAAATCAACCAACCAACAAACCTGTGAAAGATGATGTGTGAAAATTGCATAACACATTTGGATACCCAATTTTAGCAATTGCCTTCTATAGTCGGAAAATTAACCAAATTATTTTGCACAGTCCTGTATATAATCTATAGATTTGTATATATAATACATAGTATGCAAAAATTTAGATCAATTAAGAAACACATCACACAGTTAAAAATTCCCCTTCAGCAATTTTCGTCAATAAGCGGAAATGTGTTCTAATTATATTCTGCAGTCCTGTACATGATCTATAGTATTTACGCACATCATAAACTACGAAAACCTCTTCCTAAACTTATAAACGCAAACGAAAGTTGAAAACACACTTCCAGAAATTATCGCCCATAGTAATGTAACACACTTTTTTGTGTGTCCCCTAAAATAAACCATAAATGCAATTCACGCCATACTTTTCAGTGAGCAACTTATAGTGCACCTCCGTAATGCATATAAATTTCATTATGTTTGTAATAACGCAACATCGTTGAAATACAATGCAAACTATTTTTTCCTGTCGACCATACACAAGGGATTTGTTTTGTGTGGCCCTGTGAAAGAATAATGGATGCTTTGCACCTCATATTCTACAGAAAGCATGTTTTAGTGCAACCTCACAAATGTTTAACAATTTAATTATGTTTTAAATGGTGTGAAATCATTAAAAAGCACTTGAAACGATTTTTTCGCATTGACCGTAATGTAAAGGAAAACTTTTTACTGTCCCTATAAGCTAACTATAAATGCTGCATACTTAATTTTCAATAGTAATCGGGCTATATTAAACTGTAATAACATGTAAGAGTTGCAGGGAAATCAGAGTATATTGACGAAAGATAGTGCAAGGCCATACGGACAGACAAACCGAAGTCATAAACTCTTTTTGAACTGTGTTGGAAAGTGTTTGAAAAGGATGTACCATATAAGTCAAAATACTGCCTAAAATGGAATATTTTTCTGTTTTTTTTGCGTTTTCGTCTTCAAGCTATAATGTAGTAAAATATCCGTATTACCTATTACTGTAAGATATATTCACAAGAAACAGATTAGGGCTAGATTGCAATTAATAAACCGTAAATTTCCATGAATTTTTTTTTATATTACTATATATTTCCAATTGTATTTTATAATTATAATTCTCTACTGCATAATTGAAATTTGTCTGAAACTAAACTTATTAAATTTCATATTTTCTGCTAATTTTTAAAACTTATGCTTATCAACAGACTAGCTTAGCTATATTGTAAGTCTCAGTTAAAAGGTATAATGATGCTATAGTGATAATCTGTTTTAAAGCACATTTTTAAATGCATTGGAATTTTTTGGACAAGGATTCTTCCTTATTTCGAAAAAGAAATAAAATTTTGAATATTATATATTAAAATAAATTATGTTAGCTTGTCTATGAAGACTCATTAATTTTATTGTTGAAATAGTTTATTCGTATAGCCATTTTAAAACTAATGAATCAAAAATTCTTTTGTAGATAAAATATTTAAACGTGTTTTTAAATATGTTTATATTTAAAGTATTTATTTTGCTTATCTTTTTAAAGTGTAAGCGGAGGAAATGCTTTCTCTACGTCACCTCATTATATTTTTCCTTGGGCAATCTCCTTTCACAGATACTATGCCTTTTTTTTCTTTTTCTTTTTTTTCTTTATGCTATTTATAACAAGGGAAGAGATAACTTATTTTTAACGTAAAAAGAAAAAAATATATAAATTTAATATGTTCCTCAAAACATCGTTTTAGGTTTATTTTAGATGTTTTGTTAAAATGTATAAAAGCGATATGAAAAGAAAATTGTTAAATTTTTTCCCTGAAACCGAAGGATGTAGAAATAAAAAAAAACTGAGTAGAGTTTGCAGTTAATTTATTTTGAAATTTTAATGTAATTCTGGAAAAAATTTAATTTTATTATTAAAAATTTAATCATATTAGATTTGCGTAAATTTAATAAATGGTTTTATATTTGAAAAAGAAAAATCCCAGGAGGATAATAATGTTAGAAGAATGTTAGCTTTTTATGTTAATTTTAGTTAACTTATTTAAATTAAAATTGTAAATAACATATATCATAATTATGCTTTTAGTCTATTTACATTATATTTATTTATTCCTGTTGTAATCGCATTTTTTATTGAATGAATGTATTTACGTAACGCATATAAATGAAAAGATAAATACAAAATTTGTTACTAACACATTTAAAAAATATGGATATTACTGAGCATATGTTTTGATTTATTTTAATTTTATTTATCGATTTATGTATTTCGTGATATTTGTATATCAACCGAAAATGCCCTTGAATACTCATATTATTTGGAATTAAATAAATTATATTTACATTAAATGTCCTGTATTTATCTTTTAATTTACAGCTACTTTTTCATTAAGGATTATGTTTTCCACAACAATAAAATAATATAATTATATTACAATAATTATAAAAAGTTTTTACAAGAACATTATAAATGAGAACCTCTGGATCATAAAATTAAATATCATCATATTTATGATGAAATACATCGTCAATCATTTATATGATGAACAAATACAATGAAATTGTTGAAATTTAAACGTCTGTCACTAGGTTCAGTTTCGTTGTAGTAAATTTCTAACAGTATAAATAAAAAAAAATTCTTATAACGCACAATATCTGTCGTAGAGTTGAATACTCATATTATTTGGAATTAAATAAATTATATTTACATTAAATGTCCGGTATTTATCTTTTAGTTACAACTGTAACTAAACAGGTATGTACAGGTGGTGCGCAGCACCATCTGTTGGGCGATTTACACCAAATATCTGTCTTACACTATAGAGACTATTCGCTACAAAACATTATTAAAGTTTTACAACTGCACTAATATATTAGCCATGTAAGGTGCAAGTTACTTTTAAAAGTAAGTAAGATATAATTTAGTATTATTTCATTTTACAATTAATCGAATTTACCAACCACAAAACTTTATTCTATCTCACAAAGATTCCGCATACACTAAAAATGAATCAGCACCATTTTATATCAATGTCTAACTGAATCTAAAGTTTTATTAAATTCCGTGTATTAGTTCTTGAGACATAACTATTGCTAAAATCGTGAAAATCATGTAAAAAGTAGCATAGAAGCGCCACCTGTTGGGATATGTACACCAAAACGTAATCGTCGTATATTTAGGTCTAACTGAATCTGAAGTTTGATGAAAATAAGTGCATTAGTTCTTGAGATAGAACTATTGCGGAAATTGCGAAAAATACGGCATAGCAGCACCACCTGTTGGGCGATTTACACCAAAATCTGATCAGCACCTATTTATATCAGTGTCTAATTAAATATAAAGTTTTATCAAATTCCGTGCATTAGGTCTTTAGACAGAGTGCCCACAATATTTTTGTTACATACAGACAGACAGAGTCACAGTCTTACAGACAGAAATTTTCTAAAAAGAGTCAAATAGTGTTCAGGACCTTCTAAAACGTATAACTCCGTTGAAAACCGAAAGTCGAAAATTTTCATAAATCCAATACTTTCTTCTTGTAAAGATAGAAGATAGTAAAAAATGAAATGTTTAATATTAAATACAGGATTAACAGCTTTCTTGTAAAAAATTAAAACCCGAATATTAAATATTTCTTAAAAAATATTCATTTACATTTTGTCTAGGAGGTATTATTACCCAGTAACTTTAAACAAGAATACAATGATTTAACAGCATATGACATACGAGCAGTAAAATTTGACTGGTAGCGAGTATTTAAGATGAAAACCATCTTGGTCGCTGAACTAGTGATTGTTTGCTTGTCTAATTGCAGTGCATTTATATGAAAATGGCTACATATCCACAGCGCACATGCTTGAATTATGAGAATCCACATTACAGTATTTATCTACACTTGCTTGGACGAATCTGCTTGCGTGTAAACGTACCTTAATTTTTCGATAAAGGCACGTTTGCCTTGTCTATTTTAGTCCGAAACTTTCTCGACCAATCAAATTTTAATGGCTCTCTGACGCCACTCTCTTAAATTAAAGCGGTCTAATCTAACATCTGTAAGTAAACTATATTTTCCATAAATGTATTCTATATATTCTATATATTAAAATATATTTTCTATTATGTGTGTTATATGCTGAATCGTTCCTATGTACCAGCATTATGTGAATGATCGCGGGTAATTGCATGTTTGGTATTGTATGATATTAAAATATCTGAATAACGCATTAAAGTATTTAAAAATAAAGTGAGTAAGTTTGATCGAAGATCGCACAAATGGTTTCATTGAATAATCCTTTCAAAACACTTTATCCTTTAATTAATATATACAAATCAATAATTTATAATTATTAAATTCTTATCATTTATCAATACACTTTATCAATAAGAATGGCAGCACCATTAAATTTAATATTAAAATGATTACAAGAGAAAGCTGCTTTTTAAATCAAATTCAAAATATTCAAGAACTGCATTTTAGGCTCGTAACATTCCAAGAACGAGCACTGTGTCAGACAGACAAAGCAGTAGGGCGAGTGTTGGGTTTCTCAGATGAATGAAATCCTAAAAACGCATAAAATAAAAGAAAATTCATTTGTAACCCATAGATCACGACACGGATATTTTGCGCAATCTTTAGCGATGCGAGAGGAATAGCGGCATCGTGACGTTGGATAAAATCAGACATGCTTGTCGTCCAATAAATATTAAGGAAAATTAAATACATTACACTTGAAAAATATTCAATGCAGAAGATACTGATAAAACAAACTTTTTCCTTTTATTAGTATCCTACTTTGCTATGCATTTAAATATATTATTAAGTATTTTATTTTATTTATTTAGGGATACTTTCATCGTTTTGTTAAATTACACAGATTTCTCAAGTTCCTCTAATGATTATAATTATGATATTTGATAATTTAAATTAAACTTTTAACATGATTTTTTGGTTTTCTGGAATATGAAATGCTTTATATTTCTTACTGATACTATAAATAAGTATGTAACAATTTAATATCAGATTATTCCTCTTTCATTATATTATAGTAATAAGCTCAACACATGGTACGTATGTTTTATCTTATTACATTTTATTTGAAAAAAGTATCCCTTATTTATTTTTATGGAATGTTTTCTTTCCATAATTTCGCCGAAATCCGTTAAAAACATTAACAAATTAATGACAATAAAATATTTAAAGGGTTTTAAGAGGTTGTAAAAGTGTTTCCATCAAAACCTCAATTATCTTTTTTAAAAAAAACATTTTCATAAAATGGAATTTTTTTAATTTTCTTCGAAAAATATGTTATAGAACATTTATATTATTAAAAACCTTTTATTACCTCTTTTATGAGTAGCTGGCTTATTTTATAGTTTCAAAAAAATATATTTCTTTATGACTTAAAATAGCTTAATTGTTCAAATTATATTTTATTTTTTCTAAAAAAAATCAGCTATAAAATATCTTGCATTTTCTAAATCAAATAAAATAGTTGTGCTGCTAATATTTATACAAATAATGATGAGTAAAATTAAAAATCATACCAAATTAATTAATTAATTAATTAATTAATTTGTTATATATACAATGTATTAATAAAAATGCAACTATGCGTGATATGACAACTATTTTAGAAATGTATAGTAGTACTATGTGACTAACTGTTTGCGAAATTTAGAGCCTTGAAAGTCGAAAAAAAATACAAGAAACTGTAATGCAGACAAATGTACCATTTCTAGATCATAATTAAATACAGGGTGTTCCAAAATTCGACCGACAAATTAAGAGTGATGATAGAAGATCTCAAGGGGATGAAAACTCACTATAGAACATGGGGTTGCACACCACGTTGAGAGGATGCAAATCGCGAAAAACGCATGCAGGGTCTGAATCCAGAGGAGACGAAAGGTGGATGTCATTCGATCACTGAATACACTGCACTGAATCCACGTACTGCAGACTGTTGAAGTGTCTGTCCCTGACTCCGTGGTTTTTATTTTTCACTCTTAGCAGAGATGCGCAAATGTGCATAACTTAACTGGTAAGTTAACTGTGTTAGATGTTAATAAATAACTGCCCCAACACGGACGACGCAAATTAGCGTTATTGGGGTAGTAAGCACGTGTAGAATTTAGTCGTCTGTTTCAATAAGCATCATAATAGCTGACTACACAAACCAGGGATACACTGATATGCATATGATGTACGATCCAGCAGAAGTAAATGGGCGTTCAGTGCAGTGGTTGTACCAAAAGCATTATCCGAAGAGGCGTTGTCTGCACCATACTACCTTCCCGGCAATCGATCGACTACTACGGGAGACGGGGACATTCCACTCAGCACGGCCTGATGCAGAGAGACCGCGCACTTTACGCACTCCTCAAATGGAAGAAAAAGTGCTGCAGCGATTTTCCGATTCCCTGTCGACAAGTACAAGAGCAGTTGCAGCTGAACTCGATGTTCCATACATGGTGGTCTGGAATGTGTTGCATACTGTAAAGATGTGCCCCTTCCACATCCGAGAGGTACAACTTCTAACCGAAGACGACTATCCCCGTCGTGACCAGTTGGTGCGCTGGATGTTTGACATCATCACACATTCTAATTTTTAATTTCATGCCAATGTTTTATTTACTGACGAGGCCAGCCTGACGCGAGAAGGCGTTGTCAACACACATAATGCACACATGTGGGCGATAGATAATCCCCATGCCAGTTTACCGTGGAAATCTCAACAGAGGTTTAGTGTCAACGTATGGGCAGGAATTCTCGTTGATTATCTTTTGGGGCCGTATTTGCCACCTGATTGGAACAACGTACCTTATTTTTCTGCAGCACGTCCTCCATGAATTGCTCCAAAGTGTGTTGGCCATAGTGCATCGAGGCATGTGGTTGATGCATGATAGTTCCTCTGCAGATTTATCCCTCCAGGTGCGTAATCTCTCGATGTTATATACACAAGGAGGTAGATTGGACGCGCGCTTCCGATGGCCTCCGCGTCCGCCGGATCTCAATCCGTGTGACTTTTTTGTATGAGGTCAACTTAAACCACACGTTTATGCGACGTCTGTGTATACAACGTAGGATCTCATAGCCTGGATTGTCGTCGCTGCGGGAGACATCAAAAGCATACCTGGCATCTTCGAGCGCATCCGAGAATCGTTCTTACGTCATTGTAGACTGTGTAATATAGTGAGCGGGCGTCACTTCGAACATGTCTTGTAATAATTCTTCAAATGAATCTTTTTGTAGTTAGTCGAAAACTTCATGCGTTTCTCGCGATTTTCACCCTCTCAACGTGGTTTGCGACCCAATGTTCTATGGTAAGTTTTCATCATTTTGATGCCTTCTATCACCCCTCTTAATTTGTCAGATTTTTGGAATACCCTTCTTAATTTCTTAATTCTTAATTTTTGGAAAACCCTTTTCAACGAAAACAGAATTATGTACATTGCAGCATCCGTTGAAACGTTATGGATGGACATACATTTAAAAAATATACAAATGAATTGCATAAACTCCTTTGTTGGAAATCAGTAAAAAAAACAAACTTTACTAAGAAAATAAATAATGAAAGTTATAGAGACATAGCTGTTGCTTTGAAAATAAATTACTTGTACTGCTCCTTTGAAGTAAGAATATATTTATTGTCATCATTGAAATAAGCTGTTTTCATCATGTATTAGTTGCAAGGCGTTGAGATATGCTGCATCTGCTTTGTTTCTGCTCTTCTGGTTATGGGGGAAGTAAAAGGAATTTAATTACAATCTATATTTTAAAATGATTAATAATTTTATTTTTTAAATATTTCTTTTGGTAAGTAAGAAATTCTAGTTAAAATATGTCACTGAAAATTACATACATTTTGTTTTTCAAATTACATTACTTTAATGCAGTTATAGTAAAGCGCAACAATTTCGTAAATAAAAATGCCTGACTTAAAGTTTTTCCGGTGACATCATTTGTTGAAAAACTTTGTCGTCTAGAGATTTCGCATCTAATTTCGGAGTCGATGGAATGAAAATGATGTGTGGTTTTGGTGTGATTTTTATGCACTTTAAACAATCATATTTCAATTAAAAGACATGTTTTCTTTCAATAATCACGTCAATTTAGCATCTGAAGTGCACTTGGTGCAGTGACTATTGAATAAATCAAACTGTTTTTATGCCTTCATTGATGTATAGAAAATCAGAGTGTGTATCTGTGTTTATATAGCCGTGAAAAGATGTTTAAGCGAGAATATGTAGTACGCATTTTTAGAGGCATGTACGTTCGCAGTAATGTAACAAGGGGAAGCTTTGAAAAAAACTAAGAGTTTAAGGTGATGTGGGCACTGGCAGTAAAACGAGTAGAAAGCTTAGCTTGCTTAATGCTTCCGGCGTCTTTGATTCGATTCTTACCAATTCCGCTCACATCTCCTTCAATTTAAAGAAATAAGTAAAAAAAAAAAGTAAGAGTGAAAAAAGGTGTAAAATGTACTCTAAATGTAAAAAAATAAAGAAAAATCCTACATCAAACATAGCTTATTATACACTTTCCACATATTCAGAATAACATAACGGAAAACTTCATCGTTTAGTATAGTGAAAGAAGATATGTAAATAAAGAATAAAGCATACGTATAGAGCATTTAAAAACCAATTATAATTATTTGAATTACTTTGTGAAGCCCTGTGAATGATCTATAGATTTGTATATATGATAAAATTTATTTCAGTTAGGAAACGCATAACGCAGTTGAAAATTTCCCTTTAGCTACACTGTTAAAAATAAATCCTCAAATTCACGGTAAAACTACTGGCAGCAAAGTAGCCGGACTTTTTCCGTTCAGTTAGTAGATTTTCCGTTTTGAAAGATAAAAGAAGGACAAACTCCGTTTGCAGAAGCGGTAACTTTCCGTTAACGATCTCAGAAATCACGGAAATATACCTGGCAGCACTGGCCGGGAAGGAAATTATCCGTAAAGAATGCACTCGGCTTTTAAAAAATTACCTCTCTACATGTGCTGCCATCTGTCGACTACGGTGGGAGTATTTACGATCTGATATACTTGAAGAAAATTTTCCGGCCGACATCGGGTTTGAACCAGGGATGGCCACGTCTCGAGTCAAGTGTCTTGCCCGTTAGACCAGTGGGCGATTGTTAGAGTAGCAGTTTTAAAGGATGATATGGGGTTTTTCAAAATGGCGGCTTAGAACTTGGAAGTTTGGTAATTTTGAAGTTAATAGCGGGGAGATTTCGTTATGAGATGATGTTCATGTTTTAAAATTGTAATATTAATAGAGGATAAAATTATGAATTATATATATTCTTAATTTGATTGTTAGATGTAAAATATAAATGTTATATTTTGAAATAAATTCGATAAAAAATGTTTGCTTTTTTGAGAAAATCGATTTTTTTTTCAACTATTATATATTTTTAAAATGTGTTCGCTTAGAATATATTTTCAGTGCGAGTGCTTTTTATTACTTTAAAAAATAAATTTCGAATAATTTTAAATGAATGAGAAAACTGTTATTATTATTATTTTTTTTTTATTCGAAAGCATTATTATTTTTTTTTTTATTAAAATCGATTTTTTTTTTTACTTAATTTAACTTATTATATATTTTACTTAATGTATATTTTTTTAATCTGTTTGTTTAGAATTTATTTTAAGTGCAAATATTTTCTTATATCTTTAAAAAATAAATTGCAAATAATTTTAAAAGTAACAATTTTCCCAATCTTAATGGGAAAATTGTTACTTTTTTAAATTCCAAAGCACTATTTTGTTGTTTTAAATATACTCGAAATTTTCATTTATTGAATTTTTAGTTTTTCTGTGCAGCAACATGTCAGTTAATTTTTTTTTTTTTTTAAACATGCAGCAGATAACGGAATGTCTCCGTTGGCCCCTTTCGTCTCCGTCCGTTCTGTTGTTTTCAGGAAATATGAGAAAATTTTCTGTTTTTTAACGGAAAATACCCTTTTATCGCGAAAAGGGACTTTTTCTGTGAAATTCAGGAAAAAAATACCCGTGAATTTCAGATTATTTTTAACAGTGTATTTTCATCAATAAACGGAAATGTGCTCGAGATCCTTCTAGCAGCCCTGTATATGATCTATATAAATCATACACTCCAAGTAATATGCAAAAAATTAGTTAAATTTTAAAAAGAATAGCACAAAACGCATTTTCAGCCATTATTGCTCATGGCAGTACTGTAACCGAATTCCAATTTGTGTCTCTGTAAATGAATAATAAATGTTACGCACGCCATATTCTACAATAAGCATCTTGTAGTGTACCTCTGTTGCATATCAATTACAATATGTTTGAAATAGTCTAACATCATTAACATGTAATGTAAATGAATTTTCCCCATAAACCTTAATTAAACGGAATTATTTATGTGTCCTTGCAAATAATTATAAATGTTACATGCTTCATTTTAAATACCAACCATGCCACATTAAACCTCAATAACATATGTAAATGACACAGTAATTCGAGTATATTTAGACGAGTTAGAGTACGGAGGGACAAGATTAAACTCTTTCAACTACGTTGGAAAGTGTTAAAAAGCTATTTGTAATAGTGATGGAACTGATTATTACGTTACTGCAGCTTCATTGTATGATAGTTTAGTCTTAAAGCTTTCTTTCTTCATTATATGAAAAGTGTAAAATGTAATTTTATTTGAGTTTAAGCCATTTCACTCGGTAACATTGCTTACCATAACCACTGACTGCTTTCACTTTTATGTTGCCTTGCAGTTTTCTAAGCTAATGATATTAAACAATTAACGAATTAAAAAAATTGAAGTCCTAAGCAAGGAATTTTTGAGTCTCGTCTTTGTAGGTTATAGCTGTCATGTCTTAAATTTAAATAAATTTTGCTAGAAAAAGAGGTTTCATTTCCCTTTTGTGCCTACTGACTTCATAAAACTAGAGACAAATCTTGAAAATGTTATATATATATATCCAACGGTTGAAGTATCATAGTTGAGATTTTTTCCAGCAGAGAGAATATATATATATATATATATATATATATATATATATACATATTATATGTTTTTTTTAGAACCTCTTTCTAGGCCATAGATAGTTACTTTTTATTTCTTACAGCTCCCACGAACAAAAATCGTACGTATAATTACAAATTTAATTTAACACAAATACAATATATACATATATATATATATATAAACTCTGTTTATGGCTTCAGGTGCCACCATCTGAAAAATGTACAAGAGACCACTCCATTTCTTCCGGTCAAGGGTCCATTCTTCCTCCAGACTCTTATCCCTCGGGGTTTTTTTATATCATCCATCTAGGTCTTTCGTGGTCTTTCTCGTTTCCTCTTCTGGTTTATTCTGTAATTAGATGCGATTTTGGATAGTCTCTCGTCAATCATTCTTTTAACATGACCATACCAGTTTAATTGTTTCTTTTGGAGATCGTCTAATATGGTTCCCTTTATTTTCATAATTTCTTTTATTCTTTCATTTCTTATTCTTTTTTCTTTTCTTGATATCCTGCATGATCTTCTTAGGGCATCCATTTCCACAGCTAGTAATTTATTTCTGTCTGTCTCCATAATTCTCAATCCAGATAACAATAAACTATTTACAATAGAATTGTATATATTATATTTTCTTTTCCTGGAGATCTCCTGACTCCACCAAATATAATTTAATAGTTTTACAGCCTTTCTCTCTTGGCAGATTCTGTATTTAACAAAATAAAATAAATAAACAAAACATAAATAAATAAAATAAATAAAATAAAAGAAATAAATTTATTTTAATACATATAAAATAAAATAAATTAATTTAATTTAATACAAATAATTACAAATAATTTGCGGAAAAATATTTGTGAGAATTTACGTTTCAAGATAATAAATGACGCATTCCAGTTAGTAAATTACTTAAATTTAAAAAACGCCGACCACAGCTGAAAACGCACTTCCAGCAATTATCACTGATATATGGTACAGTAACTGAATTTTTTTGTGTGTCCCTGTAAACGTATGATAAATGCTGCGTCCACCATATTCTACAGTAAACATCTTATAGTGCCTCCCAGTGGTTTATATCAATTTCAACATGTTTAAAATAGCATCACATCATTAAAATACATTGAAACGATTATTCTCCATACACCATTTTTAATCTTTCACTAGCTTATATCTTTTGAATGTCCCTGTAATCAAAATATAAACACTACATACTTTATTTTGAATGACGTACATGCCATGATAAAACTTCAAAAGCATATATGTCTAAATAAATCTATTTACGCTAGTTAGAGCTCGGATAGACAATCCGAAGTCATAAACATTTTTCAACTATGTTTGAAATTGTTAAAAGCTATTTCTGATAGTGATTGAACTTATCATTACGATATTGCAGCTTTATTGCATGACAGTTTTGTCTTTAAGGTTTTTTTGTCATTATATTAAAAGTGTCAACCGTAATTTTAATTGAGCTTGAGCAATTTGATTCATTAACACTACTTACCATAACCACATAATATTATCAGAATATGAATCTTTTCCGCTGTCTCACACACTCTAAAATTGGAAGGAGTGAGAAGTTGACTCTTTGGAAGAGTGAGAGGCACTTTCACTCTTTTAGGAGTGAATTTTATAAATATGCACTCTTTAAAGAGTGGAATTTTCTACTCTCTAGAAAGGAGTGAAATATCTCACTCCGTTGTCGAGAGTGACTGTCTCACTCCGTTGACAAGAGTGAATAGTTCCCTCCGTTGAGAGTGAAGTAAAACAGTTTTTTCCAATAAAACCACAAGATGACGCCAGCTCTCGGATACCCCGTTATCGAAACGAAACGCCTAAAATGAAATCCTTTATATATAGTAGCACGATTTTAAAAAAACTGAAAAAGGCATTGAAATAATAAATGAATCGATAGAATTATGGACAGGAAATATATTTTATGCTTTACAAATTGCAGGATTTGCCAGCGCCAAGAACAGTGCAGGGGAAAAAAATATTTGAAGTAAATTTATGCTTAGCTGCAACACAATTTTGCTTCTATTTTATAAGCAGAAATTTAATATCTCTGAATGCTAATTATTTTCCTCTTTATTTAATTAACCTATTCCACATATTTTATAACATTTCTAACCTCTTTATGAATATAAACAAAATATAATTATACAGATTACATTTTCTGTTATTTTTAACACGTTTGAAATTAAAATGTAAAACATAAGAGAAATGAAAAATGTTGCATTTAATCACTGATTTTATACCATTTATTATAGCAAAAAAAAAAAAAAAAAAAAAAAAAAAAAAAAAAAAAAAAAAAGAGTATAAATGTGTCGGTAATAGTCTTAGGAAAAATTTAACAGCTATAATTTAAGAAAAAAAAATACGTTTTTTACCCTGACTGAAATTTTCCCCCTAAAAATTAGTTTTGAAAATTAAATTTGGGGACCCCTTTGTATTTCAGTGGGTAAGCTTCGGCTTTATGGGCCCCTGGGTCTCGGACAATTTTAATCGGGCTCTAATTATGGAAACATTATTAGCAAGAAAAAAATGAATGAATAAATAAATAACTGCTTTGTTGTAACGGAATTTTTGTCATAGCGGAAATGTACAGACGGAAACATTTTTTACATTTTAACGTTTAAAATATTATGAATATTGCTTTCTGAAATAATCTGTATGATAATCTTGTTTCTTGATTCTAATTCTGCGTAATGCTTTTGATGGTAGAAGGTTTTTTGTAAAATTTACAGGGTTATTGCTTCCCATGGCTCTTTAAAAACTTTCCAGATTCGATCCATCGTGGTGGTTTTGCCCTTTGAAAGAGCTCTTTTTAGCAGACCAAATGCACAATAAACCATAAGAGAAACGTCAGGTGAATGGAGGAATATGTTGAAAGGTATAAATACAATACCTGTGTGAGTTTTTAAAGTTTTCAACGAATACAGCGGTAGTTTTTGAAGTATGAGCAGTAGCTTTGCTTTGATGCAGTTTCACCCTTTAAAAGTCATTGTAATAAAGAAAATGTCATTTTTTCTGTAAATATCGGATGTAACACATTCTCTTAATAATATAATGAATTGATTGTAACATTTTTGTCCAATATTCTTATTTTTATTTTCGCATTTGCGAGAGTCATAAATCCTTACCTGAAACTTCGTTTTCCGCCTTGAAATGGGCTCTTTTTTCCCTGTTTTTTTTTCCATCTGGTATCTTTTTACAATGTATATGTACTGATTTTTGGAATAGCACTTTCCAATCAATTGTTATGTTTATTTCGCACTAAAAAGTTTTTATATTATGCGCTTTGCAATCATTTTAAACTGTCGAATTAGCATACTTCTGTTCGGAAGAAAAAAAAACCGCATCTTCCCATTCACAGTTTTTTTGCATGCGCAATCTTGAAATAAGAATAAATTTGAAAGTATCAGACGATAATATAAATTACACATAATAAGTTGTTGTCATAATTTTTTCCTCTAAAATAATTCCATTTGTTTAAATCATTTATGAAATTTGTCTAAAAACTGTGCGAACAGTCTCTGTATTATATGATACAAAAAGAAGGTTTCAGTTTTCTTATTTACACAGTTGAGAAACACCGTAAATATTTGTGATTTCTACACAAATTTAATAAGTGTGCTCAAATATCACAAAAGAAAAAAAGCTAAAATAATGTAATAAGAGCTTTTTTTATTGTTAGCAGCTGTAGCATGCTGTAGGTACAAGTTCTCGTCCGAGCGCAGAAGTCAAGCAGCAACGAGATCGGTTAGCATTTGGGGCGGTGACCGCCTACGAACAAGCGTGTGTAAAAATGAGTTTCTCTTTTTTATTCAAGAATTTTAGTCACTCCTGAAAGAGTGACTATTCACTCCTATCAGGGGTAAAAAAACTCACTCCTTTTGCAAGAGTGGATAGTCACTCTTCTGAAAGAGTGAGTATCCACTCCTGTTCAGAGTAAATATTCACTTCTCAGGAGTGAGTATTCACTCTTTCAGAGAGTCAAGAATTTCACTTTTTCCTAGAGTGAATAGTCACTCTATAGAGGTTGGGCAAATTTTGACTCTGCGATAGAGTGAATATTCACTCCTTCAGAGTGAATAGTCACCCTTTCTTATTTAGAGTACAGTATGATAATGATTACAGCTTTATTGCATGATAGTTTTGTCTTAAAGGTTTTTTCGCCATAATATTAAGAGTGTCAGCCGTAATTTTAATTGAGCTTGAGCAATTTCATTCATTAACATTAATTACCATAATCATATAATATTATCAGGATATGAATATTTTTCACTGTCTCACAGTATGGTAGTGATATTTAACAATAAAAGAGTTACAAATCTAACCAGGAAGTTTTTGAGTGGTATCATTATAGGTTTTCAGTTACAATGGCATGCTTTAAATAAATGCCGCTAGAGGGAGAGATTTTAACCCCTGTTTTGCCGACTGACTTGCTAAAACGAGGGAATACTTTTGAAAATGTTATATATATATTTTTTTTCAAAAATAGGTACTATTGATTTCACACCGCACTCCCAAACAAAATTCCTGCATACGCCTTCCAGAACATCCATTCAAATATCATTTCACTCAATAAATCTCCAATTTCCAGATTAGTAATTAAATTTTGAGATGATATTTTCCTAATATCTATCTTTTACTTCGTTTTACTCATCTACACATTTTTAATATCTTTGTTTAAACAGCGTTTCATAAAAAGCACATTTTTGCGCTACGCTGTTTTGACTTTTTTATTTATAAAGGACATGCGTTTAATATCTGTATTTCTAATTATCGCAGTGAAAAATCAAAATTGTCTGCAAATAATTTAACAAAACATAAGTTTAGTAGAAAGTATTAAGAAAAACAATTATATCTTAGCTCTCTGTTTTAAATTTCGGAATTTAATTTCTGCAATAGTTATAATAAGCACACTTATTTTTAAAATAAAGAAAATTTCTTAAAAATATATTTTTTAATTAAAAAAACATTTTTGTAAAAATAAATATTTTTAAGTTGTCTATTTTCCTTAACATTTTTAGCGAATTGAGATAAAAGCGTTTTATGTGCCATCTCATTAAATATTCCCCGTGGTAAAATTCGTTTAGAGATTCTGTGCTATTTTTGAAAACTGTTTATAATAAGAGAAAAAATAATGTTTTAACGACATAAGTAAAAAGTAATAACATTTGAAAATATTGCATTTACGTTGTTTCGGATTTACATTACAAA
Source organism: Maratus michaelseni (assembly GCA_963931845.1). Taxonomy (NCBI): domain Eukaryota; kingdom Metazoa; phylum Arthropoda; class Arachnida; order Araneae; family Salticidae; genus Maratus; species Maratus michaelseni. The sequence continues at coordinate 258,193,619 of OZ007589.1, read as the reverse complement.
AATGGAAAAAATGTCCTATCTTTTAAGTATTTTTAAAAAAGAGAAATGTATCTATATTAAAAAAAGGGTATTGACTCAAAAGTAATTTATTTTGGTAACTATTTCAAAAATAACAAACATATATACTGGTTTACTAAAATATACATTTTTTCATTATTTTAATATTACTCGGTTAAGTTTATTGTTAGAAGACAATTGAATTTAAAAGAATATATTTTTGAAAAAAGTATGTTTGTTTTTATATTCTTTGAATTAATATCTTATTAAACTAAAAATATTTTATACGTATCAAATATATTTAAATCTAATACATAACTTAAAATAATGTGTATTTATACTGTTTGTCTTTTTATTTTCTTTGAATTAATATCTTATTAATCTGAAAAAATTACTTTATTTCACACAAGCATTAAATTACCTTACAAGCATTAAATTAACTTACTTATTCAACATAGAAATAATTACAATTACATGTATCATACCATTCTACAACATTAAAACATTTCTTCTGTTAAATTGCAAAGAGATACGTAATATTTATACGTCACAATATTCCATGTATAAAATAGGAAACGACGTGTAAGAAAGTTATAAAATATAGTTCATATAATTTTCCATCTGGTATGTATTTCGAACTTTCAAAATCCCCGTTTACGTTATAACGTATAATAATATGATTGAAGTAAAAATTTTATACTTTTGAAAAATGGAGGGAAACGTATTTCATTAAGAACATTGGTGAATGATGAAATCATCATATAAATTGGTTTGTATAATAATTTCCATTTAACTTCTGTGAATTAATCTGAAAGTGCTTGAAATAACAGACTTATTCATTTCGAACAAATCATCAAATGACATTTATGTTTTCAATGTCACTGTATTCGTAGTACTAAAAACTTATACATTAAGAAATTTTCATCAGATTATATAAACCATATCCTTTAATACGCATAAATACAAAGGTTTTAAAATTCTTCCTTGCTGTTTCGATAAACTAAAAATGAAATAATGTTATTTCACGTGCATTCTGAGAATAAATTTTAATGGCAAGAAAATGTTTTGCTGTGATTCTGCGACCACATGTTCATGTCTTTTAAGCATTCGCTGTAATAAACTGAGCAGATATTGATACCGTCACAAAAAAAACAGGATGTGAAATCGTAAATTTATACAATTCAAAATTTCATTGAAAAACAGCACAACTTATAATATATTTCAATACGAGCAAAACCGCTCAGCCGGGGTTGCCTTGGATTACTTTAAATAAATTTACGGTTACCTTAAATGTAATATATAAACGAATCTAATGGTGGGTTTCGATGTAAAACCGGCAGTGACTATAACGGTTACTTTTAATAAGTATAATACATTTCTCTTACTTGGAGCGAAGACAAAGCTAAATTTGTAGCCTGCTGGTTGACAACAACCATATTTTCGGGAGGGAAGATTGTGAGTGGTTCATTTTACAGTGATATGATCCATTCAACAAATCAAAATTCAGAGCAGGAGATCTTTTAAACACAAAACGATCTTTTATCATTGATTCGTTTTAGGATCACGGGATGCATTCGGCAAATCAGCTTTTTGATCAAGAGTTTCTTTTAGACGTAGCAAAAAACGTGTTGTTTAAGTTTTGTTAACTTCCCAAGCGTCTGAGTGATATTGTATTTTTCACGTCGAACAAACTTTTATACAAAATTATATAAGTTGATGACTGTTGATTTATATTAAACTATCTTGTTATCACATACGTGATTCGAAATGAATCTAAGCCGTGCTGTACAATATTACAGGTGCAATGAATTTTAAATTAATTGTGTTTCCAACGTAATTTTTTCACTTAATTACTTTAAATTTGGAAATTTTTTAAACTTTATAATTTTATATTGATTTATGCCCATTGGTAGCACCAACTAAATGCGTATTTAAATGTGTTTTCAACAGAGTTTTCAATTACTTTTTTTACATTAAAAAAGTGCGCAAATTTCATATGTTAAAATGATTTATGATAGTAGTTATTATGGCTAATATTCCTTTAAAACGTGGCAAGTGAGCGAAGCGAGATGTTACCGCATAGCGTTCCCAGTATGAATTATGTCGCAATTCACGGGACTTGGTGAGCGTCAGCCTGCAGGCGGCGGAGCCCTCTAGTACTTAATATTACCTTAAATATACTATATCAACGAACCTAATAGCGAGGTCCTTACTGCCTTCTGCATTGAAGAGAGGGTTTCCAAAACGGCAATAAATATACCTGGGACTCATCGTTAATATATGAAAATGTAAAAATAAATGCCCGGAATAATCTTAATTATACCTACAATTACCTTAAATACAATATACAAACAAATTTAGTGGTGTAGGACTTAATGACTTCGCCATAGTACTAGCGATCGTAAAAACGCAAAATGAAATAACGACAGCTCTTCATTCATCGGGAAACTCAGTTGTACAACAGTCATAACAACAAATTTCTTGCATCTTTACGAATAATTTCCTGAATTATTATTCCATACAAAAATATAAAAAAATAAGATAGAATGAGTAGGATTTCATAAAGATATTGGTTAATAAAAAACAAAGTTCTAATTCTCGTCAAAAATAAGACTTTTTAGAAATATTCGGTAAAATTTCCACATTCGCTGTAGATTTCCGAATAAACTTTATTGTAAAAAGGACAAAGTTTACAAAATTTGGTTAAAAGATTGAATTGGGTTACTTTTATGACTAGCTCAAAACTGCCGGTGAACTCTGAAAATCAAGAAAATATTCGAATTAAGCCTCCAATATAAACTAACAAAAAATCAAATATCTGAATCACAGATGCATTTAAAATTGTCTTCGGCTACCTGGAGCAAAATTTGCAGACGTCTAAGTGCGATAGATTCTCTGCTATTTCGCATAGAAAGACAGGAACGCATACACACGCACAGACAAAAACTTTCTTTTATTAATATAGAAAGTACAAATGTACTTTAATTAGACTCAGTTTGTTAATTGATCCCAAGTATCTTTATATATTTTTTTAAATGCCTGCCCCACTGTTGTAATCATAGCGGCGTCTATTCGCCAACAACGTTTGTGTATATACACTTCGCGTATTCTACGCGCCAAGCCTGTAGTATTTATCGTCATACTGACTAAAAAAATTCTAAAGATGCTAATTTCTGATTTTCTTCCACTTCAAAGAAATTGTTTCTTATTTTATGTAATGATAATTCTATTTTCATCAAAACTTTAGGTCCGTTTAACCCATTTTCGGCCAAAGGTGCGTAAACGCACCATTTCAATAAATATATTTTTATTAACACTGTGTCGTATATTTTTCACTAATTTTATTTTTGTACTATTTTTAAGGGTCCTGGAGACATCTATAAAATATTAGTAATTCAATTGAAGTGATCACTTTCTGTTGAGAAATTTTCAAAATATGCTGGTTTCTTACTTGAAACGGTTATTGACAAATTCGACTTTTTGAAAATGTATAATTATTCCACTTCAGATTAATAATATGTTTTTATAATGGAGTAAAGTTGCAAGTTCTGTAAATAAAATAAAAATAAAACAAATGCCATAAGAAAACTTAAAATTTTTTATTTAAATTTAATAATAAATTAATAATAATAAATTAATAATTGTAACGTCAAATTGAATAAAATATTATTTTTCATGCACGAAACTTTTTTTATGTCTTAATGAATGTAATTTAAGCAAATTTCAATGCAAATAATACCACATTTTATAAAATTTCTATGCTTGGCCTAAAATGGGTTAAGAAACATTTTTCAAAGACCGCGTGCATTAATCAAAATAATCATATATATCAATCATGAAATTTATTTATCATTAATTTTTTATTTCATTGTAATCTGAAACTAAAATGCATAAATTATCATATTTTTACAGAAAATATTTAAAATCACATAATCTTTATACAATAATTATTCATTTTTCAGTGGTTATGTGTTTCAGCCTTTTTAATAACAAAATAATGTATTTATACAGTACTTGAATTGATAATTTCGTCTTTTTGCATAAAATAATAAAAATATTTTTGATAACTCGATACAAAAGCAATTTGTCATTCGAGTTTTATCATGTCATCTAGACAAACTCAATAAATCAATTATGTCATAAGAGTTTTTGACAGGATTCAAATTGTAAAGTATAGTTTAAAAAAATATGTAAACTTACGAAGAAAAAGTTGCCATGTCAATAAAAAAATTTCACATTAAAAAAGAGATATTGACAAAATGAGACAGTTTTATCAAAAACTTTAAAATACAACTCATTTTATTTTATAAAATATCTTTGTGAGATGCAAGATATATATATAAGCATTAAATGTCACTTCTTTTTTTTTTGGTGTTAAAATTAATTAAATTACTTTTTTAATTCTCCTATAGCTAATTAAAAACAAAATTGTGAACTTAACAAAAGTTATGATCAATTTTGGAAAAGATTCAGAAATTTGTCCACGGATAATGTCATTAAAAATATGTTACTAATTTCTTGAAAATCAGAATATTTAAATTCTATATTATAGAGACGAAACGCAATTGCATTGCATGTTACCCATCATTAAACGATTTCAATAGATTACCCCTATGTTTTACACATGTACAGTTTTAGAAGAGTGTTCTTTTACTAAATTTTGAAATCTCCAATTATATAAAAAGCATATTCAAATGAAATCAAAGTAATCCATACGGTTCTAAAGTATTGCCAATGGTGTAATCAACGATATTTAAGCGTCTATTAAAATGATCAACGTAAAATAGCACAAATAAAAATATATAAAATGGCACACAGCTGTTTCGGAACCCCTAAATCTCCATCATCAGTACCAAATTTAAAAGATTGAATAGATTTAAATATGCTTGCGTCTCCGCTAGCACCTGGCGCGTGTGGAGACGCAAGCATATTTACATGGCTTAAACTTTTGAATCAGTTTTTAATCTTTTAAATTTGGTACTGATGATAAAGCTTTAGGGGCTCCGAAACAGCTGTTTGCCATTTTATATATTTTTATTTGTGCTATTTTACGTTATTCATTTTTAATGTAACGGCACGAAGTTCAATCCACCTATTTTAAATATTAAAGTGAATCAATAAATTATAATTACAGAAATAAAATCCCTCGTAAATTTTATGATTCACGAAAGATAAATATATTCTATTCACATATTTAGAGTGGTTTTATCACTTTATTTTTTTTTTGTATTTATTTCGCGCTTACTGACCTGTCAGTCTTTTTGACTGTTGACCTGCGTATCTGAACATGGAAAGAATTTCGCAGCGTCTATTACTGTTGTTGAGATCTCCTTTTCTATTTATTTCCGTTATCACACATATTAACCTCATGGATTCAATTCTCTCTAATATTTTCCTTTAACTAAACCTTTAGTAGCGTATGTTTGTTTAAAAATTTAATTCAGCGTGAAAAAAGATCAATAATATGTGTTTATGTAAGTATCGTCTGCAGCAAGCTAAAGCGGCATGTTCCTTGGTTTTATGTCCTCCGAATTCATATAAGTTTCTTTTTCTTACTTTCCGCGTTTGGCAACACTCAGTGCTCTGTTTTGCTTCTTGTTTTTTAGAATGTGAAAAATGTTGTTATAGAATAAGCCGTGTGATGGCTCGCTTTTATTTGTTTGTGAATAAACCGCTTTAATTACAGTCCATTGTGTTTTAGTGAAGAACCAGCAGTGTGTGTGTGTAGTGAAAAACGCTAAAACATTCTTGGTCCGTCGAGCCGGAGCGCTAGTGAAAAAAAAAGTGTAGGATCGAACATTTTTCTGAACTGCCGTGATGTCGTTTTGTGGCGAAAGATTACCTCAGCTTGTGAGGTAAGTTAACTTTGAACATTATATTTCGTGTGTAATAATAATTTGCTATTTAAAACTGTAGAATTGTGATGAGAATATAGTTTAGATTTAAACTAAATTTCGTATTAACATATTTTAGAACTAGTTTTGGGTTTGATTTAAGTAAAAATGAGTGAACTAACAATTTTTAAAACAAAAAGAACTGCTCTACGGAGAAGTGTAACGAATTACATTAAGAAAATCGAAAGTATAATTGCAGATGGTGAGATTAATTTAACAGAATTAGAAGAAAATGTTGAATTGCTAAATCAGAAACAATCGGAACTAAAAAAAACTTGATAGGGAAATTGAAAGTTTAATTACAGAATCTAAACAATTAGAGAGTGAGATAGATAGCGCACAGGAAATCTCAGATAAAATTGATTTGTGGAAAATTAAAGGTGAGAAAGTATTGAAAATTGAAAATGCTAAGTTAAATAAGAGTGAAAATGAATCTGATAGTTTAATATCAGAAAACATTTTTGAGAATATTAAATTACCTAGGTTATCATTACCTACTTTTGGCGGCAATATCACTGAATGGATAGCATTTAAAGATCTTTTCAATGCATGCGTAAACAGTAATACGACTATATCTAATGCTAAAAAATTGCAGCATTTGAAGGCTTCATTGAAAGGTGAAGCGTATCGTGTCATTCAGTCTGTTCAAATTTCGGATTCTAATTTTGAAATTGCATGGAATCTACTAGACGAAAGATATTCAAATAAGAGAAAACAAATTTTTGCATATATTAAACGATTTCTAAGTTTACCAGCAATTCAAACTGAATGAGCTGTTGCTATTTTAAATCTAGTTGATAACATTAATAAAGTTATTTGCTCGTTAGAAGTATTGAACCAAACCATTGACAAACTTGGTGATACATTAATGACTTATTTAATTTTGCAAAAATTGGATCCTTCTACAAATTGTGGTGGGAACGTCACCTTAAAAGCAATGAAATTCCAAAACTTAAGAACTTAATTGAATTTCTTAAGAATTACGCAAGAACCCTTCAAAATAGCAAGTTAGTGGTAAATAAGTTACCTAAATCTGTATTTCCAAATAAGAGTAATGCTTTTGTAGCTACTTTGGGTTGTGGTTACTGTAAAGAAGAGCGTAGTTTAGCTAAATGCTCGAAATTTCTTAATTTGCCTTTTCAACAACGAGTAGATTTCGTAAAACATAATCATTATTGCTTCAATTGCCTATCTAATATTCATTTTCTCAATAAATGTAAGAGTCTAAATACGCACCATCATTGCTTTAAGAAACATCATAGTATTTTGCACATGGTAAATAATTCAAGGAATAAGACTCAGACGAATAGTATGTCACCACACGCACAAGAATTTATCCCTAAAAAAGTTAAGTCAGCGAGTGATAATGCTTCGTCTACAGTCTGCGCCTCTCAAACCCAAAGAGTAATCAAAAGAGTCATATTTTGTTGTGTACCGCATTAATAAAAGTTCAAAATGGTAAACAAGAGTTTGTAAAATGCAGATGTTTATGTGATACAGGCTCTCAGAAGTCATTAATTTCTAGAGGATGTGTAAACAAATTAGGATTAAAGGTAAAAGATAGTTCTATTTCTGTGTCATGTTTGGGAACATTTAATACTGTGAGTAATGGGGAAGTCGATTTATTATTCACTTCTCACTTCAAAAGTGATCTTAGAGTATCAACATCAGCAATCGTAATGGATAAAGTGACAGATAATATTCCCTATGTGTCTTTACCTTCAGTCATTTGCGATAATTTCGGTGATTTAATGTTAGCTGATCCATTGTTTTACAAGTCACAAAAAATTGACAGTTTATTTGGTGTAAATGTATTTATGCATTTAATGACTGGGGAAATTGTCAAACGTGAACCTAACCTTCCATTTGTCTTAAATTCGAGACTTGGGTGGATACTTTCGGGTACTAAAAATTTTGAAACGCTGGCAACTGATCCAGTACATGTAAATCATTTAAGTACAAAAACTGACGAGTTAGTAAATTCATTTTGGGAGTTAGAAAAAATTCCAAATCTGCAACCTTCAATAGTTGAAGAAAAACGTTGTGAAAAACATTTTGAGAGTTCTCATTTTAGAGAAAAATCAGGCCGTTATTCAGTCGCATTACCATTCAAACAGGATCGAGATATTTTAGGTGATTCACGCCAAACGGCGCACAGAAGATTTCTTTATCTTGAGAAAAGACTAATATCCATGCCAAAAATTTACAACCAATATGTTCAATTTATGAAAGAATATTTATCTCTGGGCCACATGGACTTCGTTTCGAATACAGATCGTGTATTAGAAACTAAACATTATTACATCCCACACCATTTCGTCTTAAACCATTCTAGTTTAACTACCAAATTAAGAGTAGTTTTTGATGCGAGTGCTAAAACAACAACAGGTGTTTCTTTAAACGGCACTCTAATGGTAGGTCCCAAAATAGAAGATGATTTAATTTGCATTTTATTAAGGTTTAGATTTCATAATATTGCCATAACAGCTGATATAAGAATGATGTATAGGCAGGTAAAAATTCATGACAAAGATAGGGATTTTCAGAGAATATTATGGAGAGATAATCCAGATAAACAAATACAAGTCTTTCGCTTAAATACTATCACGTATGGAACTGCTGCTGCTCCATATCTTGCAACTAAGCTTTGAGTCAGTTAGCAATTGATGAGGGTCTTAATTTCCCAAAAGCAAAGACTATAGTTTTCAGAGATTTTTATGTCGACGATGTTTTAATTGGTGTTGAGAATAGTCAGGAAGGTACTGAATTTATATATGATTTGCAAAAAATGCTAAAAAAGGTGGGTTTGAGCTACATAAATGGTTCACAAATGAACCATCAATATTGAAAAATGCTGGGTTAGCAAACACAATTAACGATAATATACATAGTGTAGTGGGCAATAAGGCCACAAAAGTTCTAGGAGTGGAATAGCATCCTGATAATGATATGTTCAAATGTAATTTCAGTAATATAAACTCTCAAGGTGTTCCTACTAAAAGAATTTTCATCAATGCTGTTTGACCCATTAGGGTGGATTGTACCTTTTGTGACTCTAACTAAAATGATCCTTCAAGAACTGTGGAAATTACAATTACCATGGGATGACCCAGTACCACAAAATATTGACCAAAAGAGGAAAATTTTGTGCCAAGAAGTCAAACTCTTAAATTCCATATATATACCTAGAAAAGTAATCTTGCCCAATTATTCTCGATGTGAACTTCACGGATTTTGTGATGCGTCAGAAAAGGGTTATTCAGCAGTTATTTACGTTAAAACTTGTGATAACTCTAACATTGATGTGAAACTTTTAACAGCTAAAACTCGCGTTGCACCACTAAAGCCTGTCACGATTCCAAGACTTGAATTATGTTCTGCAGTATTACTGGCACACTTAATACAGGCAGTCAGAGCTGCATTACATATAAAACCTGATTCTGTGCATGCATGGAGTGATTCACAAATTGTATTGTCATGGCTAAGATCAAATCCTAAAAGATGGCAAGTCTTTGTAGCCAACAGAGTATCTGAAATCCAATCCATTTTACCAGCTGAGAATTGGAACCATGTGGACGGAAAAGAAAATCCTGCTGATTGTGCATCACGTGGGTTAGTTCATGCAGAACTACTGTCCCATGACTTGTGGTGGAACGGTCCACTATGGTTAAGAAGCAGTGAAGTTCCCGTGCATGAACCTACTCCCATAAATGAAGAAGAATTACCAGAAGCACGTAAAACCTTATCATTTGTAGATTCTGAAACTGTAAAAGAACTTGATGTTATATCAAAAATATCTTCGTTTTCCAAGTTGCAACGCATATTTGCTTGGATATTGAGATTCACCTCCAATTCAAAGGTAACACGTGTAGAAAGAAATATATCCTTTTAATCAAGCAGTGAATTGAAGCCGCAACACGCTACATTATTCGGATAGTTTAACAAGTGAACTTCAGTAAGGAAATTCAGTATTTAAAAGCTGGAAAAGAGCCACCTGCAAATAGCAGTCTCATTTGCTTGTGTCCAATTTTAGATGATAACAAAATATTAAGAGTAGGAGGAAGATTGAAAAACGCACAGCTGTCGGAGAATGAAAAGCACCCAATCTTATTACCATCAAAGCACCATGTGACAAAGATCATAATTAAACATTATCATGAAAAATACTTACATGCAGGTCCAGAACTTCTTCTTTCTTTAATTAGACAGCAATTTTGGATCATTACTGCTAGGTCTGTTATTCGGAAAATGGTAAGAGCTTGTGTTACGTGTTGCAGATATAAAGCTCAAACTGCAAAACAAATAATGGCGGATCTTCCTGCATCCAGAGTAACACAATCACGACCATTTTATCGAGTTGGACCATTTATGATTAAATATCGTGCAGGACGCGGAGTCAAATCATTTAAATCACATGCGTGTGTATTTGTCTGCTTCGTCATCAAAGCAGTCCATCTTGAAGTCGTCGAAGATCTTTCAACAAAGGCATTCTTAAGTGCATTAAAACGATTTATTGCAAGAAGAGGGAAACCTTTTGAGATTTTTAGTGACTGTGGAACCAACTTCAAAGGTGCCGAAAAAGAAATTAACAAATATCTTTTGCAGTGCAAGCAGAATGAAGAAATTCGCAAACTTTTGTCGTTCAGTAGTGAAACTGTGTCCTCTTCCTATAGAAACTAAAAACTGTGAACTGAAAACTGTTTAACATTTTTCTATTTTTTTGTATTAATTTGTTTGCGTTATTAATTGTTTTTTCATTATAGTAAGAAATTGTAAGCAACTAACCACTTGTTGAAATCCCATGGGATTTCAATGGGGGCCAGAATGTTTATGTAAGTATCGTCTGCAGCGAGCTAAAGCTGCATGTTCCTTGGTTTTATGTCCTCCGAATTCATATAAGTTTCTTTTTCTTACTTTCCGCGTTTGGCAACACTCAGTGTTCTGTTTTGATTCTTGTTTTTTGGAATGTGAAAATTGTTGTTATAGAATAAGCCGTGTGATGGCTCGCTTTTATTTGTTTGTGAATAAACCGCTTTAATTACAGTCCATTGTGTTTTAGTTAAGATTGGTTGTATAAGGTTTAATGGCGCAAGCTCCCATTGGGGACAATCTGCGCCGTTTTAGTTAAGAACCAGCAGTGTGTGTGTGTAGTGAAAAACGCTAAAACAATATGAGATAAACTGTTTACTACCACAAATATATAAAACGATTCATCATGGTCGATACTTCCTCACAAGTTCCTGTTTACAAAAGTGGATGCAAAATCTACATCATTTGGCTTGTGGCCATCTCGGATACTTAAAAAAAAACAGATACTTTTCTTAATAATTATCAATATAATTAGAAAAACAATCATAAGCCTGCGTAGACACAAGCGTAAACAACTTTTATACCTGTAATTGAAAATGGTCAACACAGAGCCAAAGAAATTGTAGTGCGTTACATTAAAAATGACGATAAATTGTTGTCTATTATAGGTAATTGTTGATGTTACCACCAGGAAAAGAATTATTTTCATATTTTTAAAGTATAACTCATACAGATATTCTTCTACTGATTCGTATTTCATGCGAAATTGCTTTGTCAATTTGCCCATTGTTAAAAAAGCAGACGAATTACCATAAAACATCATCTAAGCGTTGGCTGATAACTTTGAAAATATGGCATTATTTAGTCGAAAATGTAATAACAAAATGATACAAATTTTAAAATTATAGAACAAATAGCAAAATTTTCTATTCAGTAATCAAGGAAATGATAGCAATAATAATGAAAATAATAAACAACGGAGACAAATTTCTCAATGAAACTTTTGTATTAATGCGTGTAATTTTGTAGTATGCTGCTGTAGGTCTTCAAGAAAAAATTATTATCAATGACCGTTTGTATGTGCGGAATAAAAATTTCAAAATTAAGATACACACATCCTTTTAAATATTAGGGTAACCGTTTAACAAAATATAAGATTTTATAATAATAATAATAATAATAATAATAATAATAATAATAATAATAATAAATACTATCTTTTAATCCTTTAATCCTTAAAGACTACTCTTTTTAACAAAACGAGTTTAGAATAAAGCTAATTTATTATTTTATATTACAGAATAAATTTGTGGCTTAAATTATTCTTACGAGAAATAATCTTCATAACAAAAACTTTTAAATGACTTTCATATTAAAAACGTAAAGGAGTTCTGTTTACTAATTTTATTTATCTATGGTAATGAATTCCCTACATAATTTGTTTAATATAGAAAACACATTCAGTTAAGTTTCCCAATCATTCATGATTTTCAAATAATTTAAATTAAAATAATTTAGGAGATGCTTTTTTCATAATAAATAAGACAAATTCTCGCACTCAAAACTTTTTAAATTTGGGAAATAATTTTCAAAATTGTAAATGTTTAATTAAGTGATTACAAACTTGATTATTTTCTAGAACTAATTTTTAAGAAACTTTTGATGAGTTGAAAACGTGTTAAACATATTATTATATTATTTTATATTTATGGCACTTGAATAGATAAAAACATACAGTAGCATTTAATATTTATTTAACTATCTTACTATATATTCATTCAGCAGTCATATTGCAAAAAAATGTCATTTAAAAAATGACAAACTTTCTTAATTTTTGAGCGTGAGGTTCCTTCGTGACTACAGGTAGTCCGTCGAACAGCTTGCATTAATGAGAAATGCTCTTGAGAAATGTTCATTCTTTGGCGTTTTTGGACGACGTTCAACAAACGCGGCACGCATCAAGCGGAAAGCTTTTTCATACCCAAAACATTGTGTAAAACGTAGTGGACATGGTCTATCAAGATGTTTGTAATGTCAGCAAGTTTGCACGTTCAACAAACGCGGCACGCATCAAGCGGAAAGCTTTTTCATACCCAAAACATCGTGTAAAACGTAGTGGACATGGTCTATCAAGATGTTTGCAATGTCAGCAAGTTCGCGTATCTTGATCGATCATTCAATACGGCATTGTGAATTTTTGAGACGATGTCGTCGGTCGTAGCGGTTTTTGGGCGTCCTGGGCGTTCATCAACGTGAATTGATTTCCTACTATGTTTAAACTGAGAAGCTCACTTTTTTATCGTCGAATATGAAGGACAAGGATCCTTTAATGTGGAATATAATTCTTTTTGTATGTCCGTGGGGGTTAAACCTTTTTTAACAAAGTATTTTATGACAGCTCGAACTTCGATTTTTTTTCATTTTTAGTATATGTCAAAACTTGTTTACTTTATCGCACAAGTAATAACCAATAATCTCATGTGTCTAAAACTCGGCGGCATATCTTCTAAAGGATCATACTTTACAAACATCACTGTCATTTGATTAATAAAATAATAATTGTAATATAATAAGTGTAAATAATATTGTAATAAAATAATATTTGGATGTCATTCATGAATGCCATTCAAGTCTAAGCCAAGGGTACTTCCTGATTTTGTTTTCTTCTGATACTATTTCCATAAACAGCATTTATATTTTTTCCTAGATTTACTCTTAAAATTTGGTAGTTCATAAATGTAGCTGATATATCGCAGAAAGTTTAGTAAAAATAAATTTGGAAACGTTTTTTATAACACTGCTATTTTGCCTTAACTCGTCAACAGTGGCGCAGAGTATAACATACTGCGCAAGCATGTGATTCTTATATTTGTCAAAACTGTTTCACAATACTAATTAATCATTAGGTTATTTTAATGCAGAATTTATAAAAAATGTCTGCAATTAAATAATGGACATTTATTATTTGAATTTGTTTATGACAAAATAAAACCATAAGTGCCTTGGGTATACGCGACTCTTCCTTGGTAGTCAACCCATGTTATGTTCTCTCTTATAGAAATAAGAAAATGTTTATTACACATTTAAAACTTTTCCGCATGGAATATTTCTAGATATATTGCAATTGGTTATATATGCTTGTTCAACATCAAGCATATTTTTTGTTTTAAACAAGAATGTCACAATAAATATTATTAAGTAGATATCGTAATTTATATATAAATATAGCTGATAATTTTAAAACATTATTTAAAAGATAATCAACTTATTCTTAAACGTTGATAACAAGAATCTTTTAAATTATTGATGATTAAATTGAATCTTTATTCTTGAACGTTGATAACATGAATCTTTTAAATCATTGATGATTAAATTGAATCTTTTAAATTATTGATGAAATCAATTTGAATTTGAATTTGAATTTAATCAATTTATATTAATGGTTTAATTATAATTTATGACGACATTGCTCAAATTCGATATCAAACTTATATAATAAAATATTACTAATTTAATATTCATTTCAAAATTTATTATTTCAAAGAGAATTTTATTCAACTTAACAGTTTTCAACAACAGAATATAAATCTAAATCATTTTTTTATTATTATTTACTTTGTTCCAAACGCAAATAAAAGAGAATAAAATGATTTAAATCATGTTAGAATTTACAGATTTATTCTCTTTCAAATGTAAAAATGGCATTTATTAGATAATAGAAAACAAATCTAATTTCTCGGATATGATAATAAATTAAACAAGACAGGGATTAGGTTGAAATTTTAAATTTTTTCATTGAGCATTTTTCGTGAATGTAGATGATTCCATTTAAAAAGGCATATAAAGGACTTTTAATTAAAAATATTTTAAAAATTGATCAATTGATTTCATATTATTTACAAGAATTTTTTGGGCAAAATATTGTAGAATGACTGAATTGTTTGTTCTTTTCAACTTAAATAATGCAAATTTTAATAAGTTTTTATGCGGTATTAGATTTACTTCAATAATTACCAACTTTTCTTACCGTATTTGATATTTCTGGGCTACTGCTTTCTCATTTTATTTTCAAAATCTTTTCTATTTGAAGCATTATATAATGATGAATTCATCATGTAAATGTCCAATAAATGTTTTTCGGCAGTCACAATGTTTTGTTAAAAACAATCCGAAATTGATGGTATCCAAGTAATCACTGAAGAAATTCATATATAAACAGAAACTAAAGTGATGGAATATTTGAGTATGAAATTGTACAGCAATTGGCTAACATGATTTGAAAGGCTGACTAACAATCTTCCGTGACTGATTTGAAATAGGGATGCTTTGAGATTTGCAGCTATAAAGGCTGTTGTCTTGAATGATCCATATATATATATTTATTCGCAGAAACGCATACAGGACTGCCAGAATAACATAAATCTTCTTGATGAGGATGGGATAGACGAAGTAGACGATAGATAAAAGTAGATATCACTAAGGAATTCAGCCGGGAACTCCACAAACCGTGTGCAACGGAGTCACCGTGAGTCGAACCCACCGCCTGCTCTTACGATCTGAAGCGATTAGCGGAGTGGTGTATTAACCACTCAGCCACGGACATTTAGTGACAAACTGTGACAAAAGACTCAATAACAAAAACTCAGAGGCAAAAGTGATTTCATTTGAACTCAACAAAACAAGGCATGAGATAAGAGTACCGAGCAGTTTATTAGCTTTTGTGCCTTATCCAACTATATTTTTAAATATGTTTTACGACACATGAAAAATAATGTAATACTTTATATACTTTTGGTAAAATTCCGCATCATGTTTCCAGTCAAACGGGGGACTTTTGCGCATCTGACATTATCGTTAAAGACTTTATTCTTTACAGAATGTTTGAAAGATTTCGTACATAGTTGAAATATATTTACTTACTGTGAGGATTGCGCATGCCTCTTCTTGCTCTAGTAGCGCCCCCTTCTGGAAAAACGAAAGCGCGCGGCAGTAGAACTGAGAACGTCAGCGGCGAAGAACGTCGTTTGTGATATGAGAAACCAGAATTGGTTATGAAAATGGTCGTAAATGTCACCGATCATGAATCTTGAAAATATGAATAATCTTTTACGTTGATTTATGTTCCTGTGCTCGTCATCTGTCCTCGTCATTTTTATGTCAACTTTATGTCATCGTTATGTCAAGAATTAAACTTGTGTTCGTCTAGAACGGCCTGTTTCCTTTAGAACGCCCACACATACGGAAGAGACATGACATTGGTGTCAGAATTAATGGATGAAAAACAGGCTGTATTACTGGATTACGGAGTGAAACATTATAATGAAATATTATAGTGAAAGATTATAGTGAAGAAAAATTTTGGATAACCTATACAGAGGTAAGGTAAATTTTATTATTTAAGTATGGCCGATAAACTGACTAAACTTAAAAAAACTAGAGGGGTAATCAAAGCATCTATTACATCTATTATTAAAAAGATCGAAGATGCATGGGTTTTAGAATCGCCGAATTTGGTGGAATTAGAAGAAAATTTAGCTCAGCTAGAACAGAAAGGTATCGACCTTAAACGGGAAGATGAACAAATTTTAGCGTTAATTAATGATGAGGATGAAATCGAAAGAGACGCGAAGACCTCCATAGAATATCATGAAAAAATAACTTTATGGCGATTTAGAGTTAATAAGAAATTGAAAAATAATAGCAAAAGCCAAATTTCCGCCGTATCTCACGCCGATAATAAGCACGCAGAATTAGTTGCGCAATCTGTTAAACTCCCTACATTAAAAATTGAGAAATTTTACGGCGATATAAGTAAGTTTCAAAACTTTTGGAACTCATTCAAAATAGCAGTCCATGATAATGATTCACTGTCAAATATTGAAAAAATGAGCTATTTACAAAGTTATTTAGGTGGTAGTGCATATAATTCTATTTCCGGGTTTGCGTTATCAGATAAAAATTATTTGGAAGCTGTCCAAATTCTGAAACAACAATTTGGCCGAAAGGATCTCATTGTGACGACACATATAAATACTTTATTATCTTTGAAACCCGTATTGAAAACAAATGATGTAATAGCTCTGCGAAAATTATTTGATACCATTCAATGCCAAATAAGAAGTCTCAGGTCTTTAGACATTGAATCAAATGGATTTGATAACCTGTTGACACCTATAATTCTTAAATCCTTGCCATATAATCTTTCGTTAGAATATAATAAACAATGTATAAAAAATTCTAGTGACTCGCAACCAAACATTGATGATTTGTTATTATTTATTCGTACCGAAATAGAGTCGAGAGAAAAACAACATTATTTAACTGGCAATTTAGATAACCCAAGGTTAAAGCAGTCTTATAATAATGATTCCCCTGCATTTCGTAAACAAATGTTCGCTAGTGATAGAATTAATTCTGAAGTATCTCATATTACCGCGGAAACCTATTGTATATTTTGTTCTTGTAATAGTCATTCGACTGAGGAGTGCAATAAATTACCCGTTGATCAGAAAATAGCTAAATTAAAAGCACAAGGACGCTGTTTTTTATGCTTAAAGAAAGGTAAACACGTCGCTAAAGATTGTACCATAAAAGATAAAAAATGCACTAATTGCGGCAGATATCATAATGTTACGATATGTAGTTATTTACTTGGCAATGCCAATAAAGTCGATAGGGAAAATAATTCAAATTCAAATGAAAAAGCACTCACTGCTAGAGTCAAATTGGATGAGTTATTTAATTTGAAAACACCGCGAAAAGAAACAAAATTAATTGAAACATTACCGACAGTAGATATCGAATGTGGTAATAAAATATTACATGGCGTAGTAGATAGTGGAACTCAAATTTCTATAATAAAGGCTAATTGTGTACCCGAATACTTTAAAAATCCTTGTGGTACTATAATATTGCAATCTGCATTCGGTCACCAATTGAAAGCTCCTTTAATAAATATTCCATTGAGTATTGCAGTTGATAAATTAAACCCCAAGATATATCCTAATATTATGATAACATGCGCCGTAGTAGATAATTTAATTAATGATTTATTACTTTCTCTTGATACATATAATGATTTGAATAAATATAATGAAAATGAAAAGGCATTAAATTGTAATGTTGACGCGATAAGTGACAATACGAAAGAAACCAACACTGTAGATCTGTCTGCTTCAATTTTAGACCATGTGTCAGTTGAAAATGCGAATGCAAACGAGAACATTGACCACGCACCTGGCGACGACCCTGATACTTTTGTAAATGATTCAGATAAATTTAAATGGCAACAGAAAAACGACCCTTCTTTAAATCAGTGTTCGACAGCTAACAAAAATGAATTTAATAGCTTTTCCGTTCATGAGAATTTCTTATATCACTTGGATAAATTATTTGATGAGACAAAAAATAACCCTCACCCGCGTACTAGTATTGCACAATCGATCACGAAAGAAACTAATAATAATGAAAATGACATATGTACCGTTTCCGATTTAATCGTAATAGAGAGTGGAGATCAAATTGAAACAGAAATTCATTATAAGGAAGAAGATCCCCAAATTAGGCAAGCAGAAGAAATTTTACATAATTCAAAAGATTTAAAAGTCCAAAATTATTTACAGAGTGAACACAATATTATGAAAGATACTCCAATAGTTAACAATGTAATTTCAATTTTCGAACCCTCAAACTATGCAGTCACACCTGATGAAGAAACCGAATACGAAACCGCAATTTATGCTAAAAAGAATGCAAGTGCTTCGGATAAATATTTGATTGCATCAGCAGACATGAAGGAAGAAAATATAAGACGAAAGATAATTTCTGAAAATAAATATTCAAAAGTTGATGTCACGACAACAGAAGAATCTTACTCTGTTTTCAATAATACAATGCCAGAAACACTTGATGGAAGTTCCGAATCCAACACGATTGAGTTCAGCGAGAAACAACCTCCTGTTTACGATGAAAATTCCGACTACATTATAGTCAATGGTTGTGTGAAATCACATGAAATAGCAAACAAAGAACCCGATGTATTCCTTAAGTTAAATCATCCTGACAACGTGATGTTAGAAAAACGCCAGAAGAGATATGAGAAGATTGATGAGTTTACAGCGTTTAAGGAAGTGACGATCGACGAAAATAAAAATGAAACTGAACTTTCTAAAAATTATGTTAAAGTGAAAATAAAGGAAACTGTGCGGAAGAAACAGTATATACGTGATGGCTTTCGCCGAATGAATAATACATTTAGTACAGGAAGACGACGAAAACGAGGAAAAATAAAATTTCTAGATCATGTGGTAGGATCCGGTATACATGCACCCGATCCCGACAAAGTATCAGCGATACAAAACTTAGAAGTTCCCAAGTCAAAGAAAGATGTCAGAAGCATATTAGGTCTTCTATCTTACTACCGATCCTATGTTCCTTCATTCTCCGACATAGCTCGTCCATTGATTGAACTTACCAAGAAACGTGCCCCTAATGAAGTTACTTGGTCTGAGGATTGTGACAAAGCCTTTTTTGAGTTGAAACAGGCGATCAGTAAATCACCAATCTGTTATTCCCCGAACTTTCAGAAACCATTTATTATACATGCAGATGCTTCTTCGTATGCGATAGGCGCTTGTCTATCTCAAAAAGATGAAAATGAACAAGAGCATCCCATTGCTTTTACAAGTAAAAAGCTCTCCAAATGCCAAGAAGGTTATGCTACCATCGAAAAGGAAGCTTATGCTGTTATCTTCGCCCTGAAAAAGTTCGAACACTATATTTATGGTTCGCACGTAACTGTGGTGAGCGACCATAATCCTTTGAAATTTCTCACGGACTGTGCACCTCAAAGTGCGCGCCTTCAAAGATGGGCCCTTGCACTTCAGCGCTTTCAAGCCCAAATAACGTACCGACGTGGGAAACTCCACGCGAATGCTGACTCTCTAAGTAGGCTACATGCCTCACATTGGACTTAAAGACTTAAAAACTTTGAACATTTGAAAATTTGAACATTTCTTCTGTGTTACAAGTCTGAACTTTAACTTTAAAAACTTTAACTTTATCCTCGAACTTTAAAATATTAGTATTAGTGTCATAATGTATTCTATCTGTTTATTTTCTTTGATATTCTTTAAGTGTTTGAATTTTTGTATTAATATGTTTACTTGTTTTGTTTAGATATTTACTAGATATTGATTTGTCTCAAAAGACTAAATCAAATTCTCGAAAGGGGGAG
The DNA here is from genome assembly GCA_963931845.1 of Maratus michaelseni. Classification (NCBI taxonomy): domain Eukaryota; kingdom Metazoa; phylum Arthropoda; class Arachnida; order Araneae; family Salticidae; genus Maratus; species Maratus michaelseni. The sequence continues at coordinate 258,173,684 of OZ007589.1, read as the reverse complement.
GTGTGAGGATTGCGCATGCCTCTTCTTGCTCTAGTAGCGCCCCCTTCTGGAAAAACGAAAGCGCGCGGCAGTAGAACTGAGAACGTCAGCGGCGAAGAACGTCGTTTGTGATATGAGAAACCAGAATTGGTTATGAAAATGGTCGTAAATGTCACCGATCATGAATCTTGAAAATATGAATAATCTTTTACGTTGATTTATGTTCCTGTGCTCGTCATCTGTCCTCGTCATTTTTATGTCAACTTTATGTCATCGTTATGTCAAGAATTAAACTTGTGTTCGTCTAGAACGGCCTGTTTCCTTTAGAACGCCCACACATACGGAAGAGACATGACACTTACTTTTAATCGTGTTATTATGTTAATAGGCTTTTCGCAGAAAAACGAGCTGATGTCACCAGCAGCTATTTCAAAATTACAACTGATGTTTCCTCCAGGATGTGTCTCTGAGTTTAATCTGCTGGGATGCAAAGCAACAATACCTTTATACAAGTAGTTCGTCACAGTATTGCGATTAAAAATCCATATGCTGGTACATTCAGATTGTTCGGAATATCTATCTATGATTAAATACCGTAATTATAATAAATCCGCCCCGCTTTATTCACATTAATGTCTAAAATACATTTTTCCATATTACAATAAATAGCACATTCTTCCCAAATCTGGTGAAAAAGTAAATTTATATTGATCGGCATGATTTTCTCACGTAGTTCTTTTGGGACAAGGTTCACACTTGTGTTCATTTTAGATCATTTCCATATTCTTAATATATCAAATAATGACATCAATTTATGAAAACATAAGTGTTGTTATTTCTACAGTGTAACTCGAAAAATATTATAGTGGTGTTTAGTGTTTGAAATAATAGATGGCACCACAATAAACGAGTAAATAACGCTTTGCGTAGTTATACGAGCTACAGAACGTTTTCCCAATAGTGTATACTGTAAATTACAATGTCATAAGTGTTGTTTGTGTTATGATGTGTTCGTCAGATGAATATATGTTTATACTTTTAATTACCAGTGTGCTAATTAAACTGAATTAATGATTTTTTATAACTCTAAGGTACTAATATAATGTAATTCTATTGAAGCATAGATTTATTAGTTATGGGATTCAATTCTTCTTTCATAGAGAATTAGTTTCATAACTGTTGGGGCTAATGATTCTATAATAGAAAATACATATAGAGCGAGCAGTTGCAGCAAAAACGACTACGTCATCCAGTTACGAGATAAATTAATGATGTATAACAAGATTATTAACAGTGCTTCAAAGCATCCCTCGCCTGCCTCGGAATACTTGGTACGAGCAAAAGGGGACGAGAATTCTTTATTTTGGCGGTATTAACATGTAAACGTATTTTGGCATGTACGTTTAACATTGTACAGATATCGATTATTGCACTAATCAACTGACTGTACAGTGTAACGCTTTTATTTTGTCCATCTAAATAAAAAATATTCGTTATAAATGTCTAAATAAAAATCATTTTGTAGAGTGTCCCATTAGAGGATTGTTTATTAATTATTATAGTTAAAGATTGTTATTCAGTTTCAAAAAATACTAAATATTTAAACTTTTAATGTAACTTCTCTATATTCTATTCAAGATTTTAAAAGAAGTTCTTTAAATAATTTTAAAGTGACATTAATCGCAAACAAAAGTTAACTCAAGACACTTGAAGAAAACTTTGAGGTGTTTATTTTGATGGATTTTTAAAAACAAGTTAAGTGAGTTTCCTCAAGTAATTAATTCGGTAATCAAAGATAAGAAAGATATTAATTAAACCAGGAAAAGTTGTTTTAAGTTTTAAATCATCGCTATATATGAAGTTATTTAACTTGCTTTTTTAACATTTTACGAAATATAAAATTGCATTTTTTTATATAGTTCTAAGAGAAGAAAGTTTAAATTAATTATTCTGAAGGAACATAATTAAATAATATTACATATCGGGTGCACCCTAAATTCATTAAAATTTAAAAAATGCATTAAAAAGAAAGAAATGATGCTAAACATTTTTGGTTTGTATGAATGGGGTTACAGGGAGGTAGGATATTTTTAATAACAAAAAAAAGTTGAGATTCAAAAAATTACAGATAGATGGCGCTGGTATGCGTAATATGAATCAGATTTATGAAATCCGGCTGTCAATAAAACACCTCGATGCGCATTGATTCTTCATTCGATGCCAGGAGTATGACATCGTTTCCAGATCAAGCGCTGCCGGTTAAGTTCTTTTACAAGAACGAAAAATCAGCAACCCGCACTTTGCAAAAATTCTGAACGGCAAAAGGACTCCAGATGAGAAAAGGACCCGTTTCATGTGCTGGAATAATGAACCTTGTCAGACGCTTCGAAGAAATGGGTCTTTAAATATGAGCCTAATTTACATACATCTACTTCATTTTGAGCATGCCAACGCCATCTATTAGTAATTATTTAACAACAACTTTCTTTGTTATTTAAGAAACTCTGATCTCCTTCTAACCACATTCGTGCAAACCGTAATTTTTTAGCTCACATTGTTCCTTTTTTATGATTTTTTAAAGTTTTAACGAATTTATGGCGCACCCGTTATATATATAGAAAGACTAGCCGTCGAAGATTTCGCCATAGAAATCTGACCGCTATTTTCGTATAGTGAAAATAATTCGCATCGGCCACGTTGACTGTCTGTAGAATTTTTTTGAAAAGCTACTCACGAATTGTTTTCCCATTTGCGACTTGAAATCGCGTTTGAAAACTTCTCCTTGTGGCAGTAGGACTCGGATTTAATCGGTGGTTCTCCAACACAATAAGCACACGTTCCTCCACGGTATACACCACTTTCGGAATTATTTTCCCTATACAGTAATAGCGGCCAGATTTCAATGACGAAATCTTCGACGACTAATCTTCTATGCTTCTGAATTCTCTTTAGAAGGATTCTTAACGCTCTCAGCGCCATCTATCGGTGCCATTTTTAGCTAAATTTTGAGATTTACGTATAAGATTCTTACTATTTTTTTAAATAAACATACCACTGGTTTCAGGTTACTATCTATCACCGTTTCCGGGTTATTTTTTTTTTAACGTTAGGAGTCCTTTGTGAAACACCCTGTATATATAATAAAAATAAATAAATCCCTTTATTCATTGTAAAAACGCAAAAACCTTTTAGAAGAACGACATTATTAAATATTTATCCTTATATTTGACACAGACGTATAATATATTTGCATAAAATGCGAAATGCAAACTGCATAAATTACAAACGTTTTTGATCAAATTTCAGGCTGACTTAACAAAAATTGACATTTACGTAACAATATCAAAATTTACACTTCAAACAATTTATCACATCTGAAACACTGACACGGAAATTCCCCATATGCACAAATACGACCATTCATTTTGTCGATGAATGAGGCTTCAATGGTCTTCGAACTGTTTGGATAATAATAAATGAAAGGAAAAAAATGAACGTATACAGAAATTACTAGATTTCAGATGATATGTAATGAAGAAAAGCTTGTGTTGTTGGCATACATTTTCATTATCCATTATATACTGTTACATTATGTACAATTCAGTTCATTATATACTGCTTTATTATAAGCCATTCCATTCATTATATACCATCATATCATTCATTATATTCAGTTTCAATCTGCCAATAGTTTCCGTATTTATAAAATAACATCTTTTAATCAAGAAATTGTGCCTTATGGGTCAAATACATATTAGTAACTTGAAACAATTTGACCCTGAAGAACGTGTTTCAATGTACTTTCAACTGTACAAAGAATAATTAGATTGTTACTTTGCACACTAGACTTAAAACATAAACAACAAAAGAATATTCACGTGCAATTGGAATACAGCAAAAAATTTACGAGAGATTCGATCCGCAAAGGACATAAGAGACTAATCAAGCACGTGAGACAAAATGTATTTAAGCGGTGTTCAAGTGCTTCTATACCAGGAACTTCAATATTTTTACTTTCTTCTATCTTTACAAGAAGAAAGTATTGGATTTATGAAAATTTTCGACTTTCGGTTTTCAACGGAGTTATACGTTTTAGAAGGTCCTGAACACTATTTGACTCTTTTTAGAAAATTTCTGTCTGTAAGACTGTGACTCTGTCTGTCTGTATGTAACAAAAATATTGTGGGCACTCTGTCTAAAGACCTAATGCACGGAATTTGATAAAACTTTATATTTAATTAGACACTGATATAAATAGGTGCTGATCAGATTTTGGTGTAAATCGCCCAACAGGTGGTGCTGCTATGCCGTATTTTTCGCAATTTCCGCAATAGTTCTATCTCAAGAACTAATGCACTTATTTTCATCAAACTTCAGATTCAGTTAGACCTAAATATACGACGATTACGTTTTGGTGTACATATCCCAACAGGTGGCGCTTCTATGCTACTTTTTACATGATTTTCACGATTTTAGCAATAGTTATGTCTCAAGAACTAATGCTCGGAATTTAATAAAACTTTATATTCAGTTAGTCTCTGATATAAATTGGTGCTGATTAGTTTTAGGTAAAAATTGCCCAGCAGGCGGTGCTGCTATGCAGCATTTTGCAGGATTTACACGATTTTAGCGATAGTCATATCTCAAGAAATAATGCACGGAATTTAATAAAACTTGAGTTTCAGTTAGACCTTGATATAAATTGGTGCTGATTCTTTTTAGTGTATGCGAAACCTGTGTGAGATAGAAGAAAGTTTTGGGATTGACACATCCGACTAGTTGTAATTGTACTTAAAGTTGATCGCTCTTTCTGAGACATCGTAATATATTTTCGTTTAATATTTTTCCTTCGTGATAAACTCTTATGGAACACATTTCCGCTTATTCCTGCACACAGTTCTTCAAGAATGAAAAATAAAAGACAATAAGGACAAGTGTATTAAGATCTCACGTGGTGAGTGTAATAATTCAAAAGAGACTTAAAAAAACTAATTACATATTCAACAAAAAGTCTATTGATAATTATTAAAACTATATTTTTAGCACCACGATAGTTCGCATAATTGCAGACCAGTTGCAGTAGCTTAGTAGCCGTCAACGTCAATGTAAATGGCGAAACGCATAGCTTGCTTTCTTGTAAGAGACACGGAGCCGGTAAAGTGATAGGCAGTCTCAACCAATACACTAAATTAGCTAGGTCTTGACAGCAGGCTAATCCGAGATTAGTCAGGCTGCGAAAACTGGCTAAATGAAAATTAGCAAAAACAGCACATGATAATAAGATAATTAAAATAATTATTTTTCTAAATCTTCCGAAGTATTTCGCTTGAAAAAAAAGTGAGACGATGAAGTTTGGAAATGATCAAGTTGATGATTAAAAATTTGAAGAGTTAGAGGGTCCACCAATAAAAAAAAAATCCCTGCCGTCTTGGAGTACAGGCACAGGTAGATTTCAAAGTTAAGTATTAATTTCACCAACAAAAACTAAATCAAGATTAGAGATAAACCCAGTTTAACAATCTTATGATGAGTTTTTTTTCCTTTGTACTCCAACTATTTAAGTAGTTATAAAAATTCTCAGGTGTTTATTGAAATATTTAGTCTTGTTAATTGGTAAAGGTACGAAATTAAAAAAGAATTGGACCATAAACTAAATTTATCTATCGTTAATTTTACCATGGGGTGATTGTTTCATTAAATGAACCACGCACTATATTTTAAATTCTGACTGTCTTTTTATACAGACACGCGCGCGTGCAATAATGCAGCCCTGCAGACAGTATCTCTGAGGGTTAACAAAAATTTTCATCGCCCAACGATACTTTTTAATCGCGTTAGTAGCGAATTAACGGAGATGTGATTTTTTTTTTTTTTTTTTTTTTTTTTTTTTGTAGAACCCTTATAATTTTATTCATTTATTTATTTATTTGCTGTAAGACTTGGTCATATCAAAAACTTGTCAATTTAAAAGTTGGAGATAATATTAAGACATTTTGTAATAAAATTAAGCGAATTTGATACCTTATGAATTGACAAATTTATAAATTTGCTTTTTCTTAAACCCTTATTTTTTTCGTTCGTTGAAGCCATTTTTATTGATATAAAAAATCTGTCATACATAATTTTTTACCCTTTTTTTAGAAGTAATAATAACTTTAATCTGATTCGATATGTATCATAATTAAGAAGGTATGTGTTTTTTTTTTCTATTTTCATAAAACCCCTCTCCATTTCCAAACCCTTGGTCCGATGTCGCCCATCAACGAACTTGACCGAGGTTTTCTGCCCCTTGATTTTAATTTTATATACCAGTTTGAAAGAGATTTGTGCAGAATTATGGAAGTTATTGTGTCCATAAAAAGGAATATATATATATATTTATTATAAATTTATATGAGTTGTAAATTATAATAAATTTAATTTTATATGTGCAATTTAATACATAACAAAACACACAAACACATAAAATATACACTGCGGTAATTGAAATCTTATTTATATAGATTTTATTATTTTAAAGTTATTGTTATATATGTACACTTTCAGATAAAATATGCATGCAATCAAGCAAAAGAAATGTATATCCGAATTGCGTGGTAAGTTTAATTATCAACTCTTTTCAATAATTCTTTGGTGTTTATACATTAAAAAACATACAAAAACCCATTAAATAGACACTGTGATCATTGCTATGTAATCTCTATTAATTTTATTTTAAAGTTATTGTTATATAAGTGGTCAATTATAATAAATTGAGAATTTTATAATTCCAAAACTTACATATTTATACTTTATTATTATTATAATCATTTAGATTAATTAGAAGCTACATAAGAATTTGGTTATTTGATTACATTTTGATTAAAATGTTTTGGGTATAGTAATAATTTAATTAATGTTGAAATTACATATTAATTATGAACATTATTTTATACCGGTAATTAAGATAATTATTAACAAATCATGTTTATGATGATAAAAATGAATAATATATATATATTTATATTTGATATTAATTTTAATATTTTTTTATCTACTTATTTATTTATTTATTTTTGCTGCACTCTATATTTGTTTTAATTTTCGTAATGGGGCACAGATCGTAGCATTGTATAGCAATTCATTTTAGCTAATAATATTTTCCAAAGCTTACATAATTTATTTTTTCTTATTATTATAATCTTTTAGAATACTTTGTTGCTTTATAAATTGGGTGCTTTAATTAAACTTAGATTAAATAGATTTGTGTTTCGAAATAATGGTTATAAATTAATGTTGAAATTACTTATTAATTAAGAATATTTTTACAAGTATTTTTGGTAATTAATGATAAATAATGTGTGTACTTATTTTAGGATGTGGTACAACTGAGCTGCGCCGCCAGACGCCTGAGGACGCCCGTCTGACACGTCAACCATCGTACCCAAGGTCTGTGGACGTTTTAATGCGCACGACTAGGAGAGTTCTTGAGTGCGCTACAACTGGTACAACCGTCAGCAGGTGGCGGGAGCGCCGCTACCTACTGACCACTTGCATTCTCCCAAGTATTTGACCACAAAGGTCGTAGCGATCGGCGGAGGTGTCTACTCTCTTAGGTCACCACTACTTTACACTTTGGGGACGCTGGGGAGTCCACGACAGCTTCGGAGCTGGAAACCAAAAGAAGAAACTAGGCCCTATTCCGTACGCCGTGCTTCCCCAACGACTCTTGCTTTGCCACAGCTTCCGATCATCGAGCACCGGTGAAGGTTACGAATGGTCTCATTGGCTGCGGTGAGGAGGAGGAGCCTCTCGCCAGCCTTGAATGACGAGGAAAAAGCATCCCTGAACGCATAGACACGTTTTGGCATAGGTTGTCTTCGTGTAACCCCCTAGAGCTTTCCCTCCGGCTTCTACCGCCTGCAGAACGACGGATGCGGTCGACTTAATCAAAGGCCATTCGGAAACACATGACATGTAAAAGAAACACACAAAAACAAAAACAAAAACACAACAAATGTTAGACAAAAACGGAAAGTTATGTTAGACACCACTATCGGCCTCTGAAAGCCCTAGAAACTTCCTTCAAAAGCGCCAAAGAGGCGGTCCCGATCGAGTTTAGCAGATTGAAAGTTATTTCTGAGACTCTTCCCAGGTCGAAATTCATGCTAACATCAGCAAGAAAAATAGGCTAGTTATTGCTATGTATCTTTGCTAGATTTCCATGCTATTGTATGCTTTATAATGCTACCCATCATCAAATGCTATATAGCTAGCTTACATAGCAAAATGGGTCAATACATATCACGACTTATTGTGGTAATTCTGGTTAAACAGCAAATGTTTATGGTAGTTTCAGGCTATTTACTTGCTGGGATACAGCATTTAAAGCTAGTCTAGCAAACAAATACTAGCATGAATTTTGACTTGGGTTGCTAATCCAACCGTCGGGTGCAGCGAGCTCCGACTACGCATAGACATGCTGGATTGTTTTTCGTCTTGCGGTTCGAAATTGGTTTGGTTTGATCGCCACCGCGTTAGTCAGCGAGCCACCGGTCTAGTTCCTCGTGGTCGGACAGTCCAGAGAAAGATATCTCTCCTTCCCATGATATGATACAAGCCGCTATGACCTAAGTTGCCCCTTAGGACGTGAACCAGACTTGGTACAAACAGGCAATCCCCTTTCTGGCCGGTCTTGAAATCGACACATAACTGCTCTAGCTACAGCGGGAGACGTGATGGATGCGGAATATGCAGTTTACAACCTGTATGCCGGTATCTACACTCTGACACCTGCCAGTACCGAGGGATGTTGCACGCCGCCTCACGCACTGACTAGACGTCACTAATGAAGCACCAGTCACCTTGGTCTTCGGAGTTCGATCTCTCCTACGTCGTCGGCCCGGATAAATTGGGGAAGCGGTCCTATCGCCGTTCGCTATTCATTTGCCCGGTGTCACCATCCCGACTCGGCGGGAGTTCGAGTCGGGCACCTGGGATTAACCTATGAGACGTTCTTCCACCACCTAGAAATGAATCTCTCATCATTGGCCGAGTCCCCTCGCCGCAGAGAATCTGCGCTTAAGGGGAGGAGGCCCAGATTCGGGGGCCCACAACACCGAATCATCGCGGCACCTCCGGCTTTTTCAGACACCCCTCTACCACCGGCACACCACGTTTGAGGTGACGATTCCTTCGTTTATCCGACCCTGTCGTGTCGAAGAACATCTCGAAGTGCCGGGTTTCCAGTCATCTTCCCCACTTAAGGAGCCGAGTCGGAATCACCCGGAGGGGCCTGCCGGTTTATGATATGCTAAAATTAATGCTTCTTTTGTAAAATTAATATTAATGTATATATATATTAGTTAAAATCTTTTTTTTTTTGTAGCACTCTATTTTAGTTTTAATTGTTAAAATAGGACAAAAATGGCAGTACTATGAACAAGCAAATACATTTAGCTAATAATATTTAAAATATTTAATTGGTATGGAGAAGGCAGTATAGTTCTTTCTATATTTGTTCTTTTTTTTTTTTTTTTTTTTTTTTTTTTTTTTTGCTAGATAATAATTAAACAATTATTTCAAATAATGGCTTTTCTCAAATTTAAATATGTTTTTTTTTATTGTTTACTGTGTGTTTACTTCTAATAATTTTTGTTTAATACATTTTATATATAAGCCAACATCCACGGTTCTATACTCCACTAATTTATTTTTATTTTTATTTATTTATTTGTTTATTTATTTATTTTTATTTCGTTGTATTTTTATTTATTTTCGTTTTTATTTGTTTTTTTATTAATATTGTGTTTTTTGTAGATAAACACCTTAAATACTTACATATAGACCTTCCACACTTATATATATATAAATGGTTTTTACATATTCTTTTCAATAATTATCTAGATGAAATTATTGATTTTCATATGATACCATAATTTAGCCTATTTGGCTCATAAATCACTTTGATTAACTTCTGTTTGAAATACATAGTTATTATAGCTGCATTGCGCTTTTAATGGTGTATTTAATAATAATTTAATAATAATAATTATATGATATTACTATTATTTCTTGGTATCATTTGTTCATCTATTGAATTTTCAAATGCATCTTTATAACATCTTATTTAGGTTCTTTTTTTTTTTTTTTTTTTTCCCAACATTAATTTTGTATTGACTTATGACTGCTAGGGGATTTTATATTGTTGTCTTTTGATGTTAGTTTGCTTAATTGGACTTTATGTATATATGTATATAGTTTTATTATATTTAATCAAGTATTAAACAATCATTAATCTTATTATTTTTTCTTTTATGGTTATTCAAGTACTTTACAAAAATTAAACAATCATTAATCTTATTATTTTTTCTTTTATGGTTATTCAAGTACTTTATAAAAATAAGGTTTTTTCAAACAAAATTTATTAATATATATGTTATAGTTATATTTTTATATGTATCTCTTGCAATTTTTATTGCTTTCAAACAATATGGCAGTTATAAGTAAAATGTTAGATACTGGCAATTTAGGCCTTGGTGGATCCAGGACTAATGCTCGGTACAGGAAGATTATTAGGGATCTTCTTGGATCGTTATCAGATAACCTATTCTATTGTCCCAAGCCTGTACTATGTTTTCGAGAGTGTGAATCTAAGCGTTGCCTTACATGTCCTTTAGCTGATAAGTCCCAGATTTCAAATAATCACAATCTTAATTTGGTAAAATTTTGTAAAGCATACAATGTAATCTATTCATTGAAATGCAATTCGTGTAATATGGAATATATTGGACAGTCTTGTCAAAAATTACATAAGCGGCTAAATTTACATCGTTCTCATATTGATAAATTTAAAAAATCTAAATTTCAAACTACTCATAATACTGAATATACTCATTTCAAAAATCATGATTTTAAAAATATTACTATTAAAATACTTAAAATACAAAAAAAATTTACTGAACGACTTTTTCTAGAATCTAAATATATAAGACATTTTAATACTACCTATCCTTATGGATTAAATCAATTAGTATACAAAAAATCACATCCTGTATTTTCAGATTTAACTAAATATGAAAATTATAAAAATCTTTATTCAGGATTAAATTTTTCAAACATAAAAAAAAAACTTCAAGATCTGGTAGAGGTAAACATAATAACAAAAAATACACTGATGATATTGTGATACAACAGGAGCTTGATGATCTTGAGACACAATTTTGTAATGATTATTGTTGGCTTGCTATCAGAAAACATGTTTTTAGTATTAAAAAGAAATATTTCAACCAGTATTTCAAGGTATTTAAAAAGAATCGATATTCTCCACGTTTTTGTGATATTTTTTATGATATTCTTCATTATAGAGCAAACCTATTAAATACAAGTCCTAAATATAAAACTAATAATACACAATTAATTATAAATTTTTCCAATCATGTATTTAATAATATCAATTTACACAATATCATAAACAACACTACTAATAATTTTCCAATAAAAAATTTTACCATTCACAAGACATAAATATAATCGCACACTTGGACGTAAAATTTTTAATTACAATTCTTTTGCAAAACAATTGGTCTCTTCAAATAATTACACTTGTTATTGTAATGACCCAAAATTTCAAAAGTACATAAATACAACACATGGTCATATCATTACTGGTGATCTTAATATTGTAGAACAACCTATTTTACAAAACTTAATGCATAATGGAACAAAATTTCGCCTTCCATATAGGTGTAATATCAAATCCATAATATTGCAGTTTATTCAAGATATTGATTTATTTATATATAAAATTGCTATTGATTACAATAAACCAATCGAGTATTTTAGTGAATGGAGATTTTCTGTAATAGATAAATTAAAAAATGAAATTATAAAAAAATTATCATCATATTACACATGCAGCTTTTAAAAATATAAATAAACATATATCAGAATTACAAAACAAATTTATAATTACTTATGTAGATAAATCTCCAAATAATTATGCTATCATTTGTAAAGAGTACTATAAAGTGTTAATTCACAATGCAATTAACACAAGTAATATTTTTAATAAAACTAAATTAAATATTGAAATTAATAATAGAAAATTATTAAATTATCGCAAATTACTAAAAATCAAATGTAATAATTTAAATTATCCTTATCTTGTTATAATTCCAAAATTTTATAAAAATCCAATTAAATTTTGCACAGTTACTATCGGGTGTAACACATATAATAATAATGCAAGCAATTTACTACTTAATATTTTAAAGCAGATATATGATATAACGTTAAAACATAATAACCAACATTGCATAAAAAACAGTTTTCAACTTATTAATAAAATACATAATATCAATCCGGTATAATTCATAAAAACATTAGATTTTAATGATTTATTTAATAATATTGATATTATGATCAAACTTTACTAAATTTTACATTGCATAATAATTACATCATAAATGACAATATTATTTATAAACAATGCCAGGGAATTCCGCAGGGCGGGACCGCTTCTAGTATTCTCTCTGACCTTTACTTATATTATCATGAAAGAAATATTAGTCTGAACAATGATTATGTATTTTTATCGCTATATTGATGACATTATCATATTTTATTTCAATGATAAAAATTGCACATCACCACTCAATTTTTATCCTAATCAGCTTAAATTAAGCGAAAATGATTTAATTAACAATAATATAAATTTTCTTGACTTAAAAATTACTATTAATGATAATTATAAATTAATTTTTGATATTTCTGATAAGAGATTTGATTTTCCATTTAAAGTAAATATTTTTACCAATTTTGCTTCATGTTTACATAAATCAATTTATAAAAATATAATTATCAATTATCTTCATCGTATAAAATACCTATGCTCAGATATAAATAAAAACAAAAATATTAGATTTATACGAGATCAAGCAAAAATATATGGTTATCCAATTTTTATGATAAATTCAATCATCAACTCTTTTAAATTACATTTATTATATCATATAAATATAAACATGGTACGTATTAAATTATTGTTTTAGTGTGCAATAACATATAACAATTTGTAATATAGCAAATTACAATTATAACATACATAAATACAATTAAAACATATAAGGACATTTATTAATTGATTGAACATTATATATACTTTATATAGTCTGTGATAGTGCGTTTAGCCGATCACCTCTGTTTTAAGTGTTACTGATGTTCAGTTTTAAAACATATATAAATTAACTTATACAAAAAAACACATAAAATTATACATGGATAACATTGATGATAAACATTGATGACTATATGTTATATATAGTTTTTTTTTTTGAAAGTTTAATTTTAATAAGTCTTTTAAATACTGCATTGCATTATAAAGATTGCAACACAGTAGTAATACTATTAATTTAATTTTTTTTTTATAAATTTTGAGATATTTTAAATTGTTTATGATATATTTAATTTGATATTTAAATCAATCTCTAAATTCTATAATATATTTAAGAAGTAAAATAAAAAATAAAACATTAATATATTTATGTAGAAGTAAAATAAAACATTAAAAAATAAAACATTAATTATTTTATATAAATTCTATAATATATATATATAAGTGGATTAACACAGATGGCAGCACCAGCACTTTGTATTAAAAATATCTCTTTTAAGTAATACAAACTCTTGTTAAGAATATTTGAAATGCTGTATAAGATGGATTTAATTCTGGGTAAATTTATTCATATAGTGGGATTTTGTACGATTTTTATTTAAAACTACAAGGTATTATTGTTTTTTACTGTTTATATATATAATTAAATCTAATATAGTGGATATGTAACTCAATCTTAATTTTGAATAATTATCATACCAATAGATGGAGGCACCTTACTTGTCAGGTAGATGTTGATAATATTGTTAATATTATATTTAATTTACCTATAGAGGGCGCTATCGCTTGTATATTAATTTTACTTTTAGGGATTAAAATTGAATGGAGTATTTGTATATTCATGGATATAATTTTGTTATTAGTGTATTATCACAGGAATAAATTTGTGTGTTTTTGAATCAATTTGTGTTGTTTTCTGGTAATAATTCAGTATACCTGGGTGATTCTACTGATCTTAGCATATATGCCAGTAGAATTATGAAATACTTAATTATTTTTTAAAACATATGTGGGTACATCCAGGCTGATGATTATATCTACATGTGTTTTTTCATATCCAATTCTGATTTAATTCTCTTGTTGTCCAATTTTCCATTGTATATGGTTCATATTTCATTTCTTAATCCATTTGTATTCACTTGATAGCAACTCCAAATTATTATTTTTTTTCTCTCTCTCTCTTTTTAAATTTTCTTCATGTTTTCAGTATTTTTGGCCAATTACCATTGAAGCACAAGCTATGGTAATATTATGATTGTACTTGTTAATCTATTAGCTATGTGGTATTCTGTCTACACATTATCATTAATTATCTCTTTGGAGATTTAAGTAGAATGATACAAGAACTTGATATGTTTTTAGAAATTCATAGATATTATAATTATATATATATATATATATATATATATATATATATATATATATATATATATATATCTTGTTAGATTATTTCAGATGAATTTCAAAAGTATGTAGCAATCTGATTATATAATATAATTACATAAATATTCAAGTATTATTTGTTTAGAATAAGTTTCAAAGTAGATTCGTTTGGATTACTTCTCTTTTCTTCTTTATTTCTCGAGAAGCATAAGGACGGATTTAAATTTTTGTCCCAATAATAATGTAAAATGTGAGTACAATTTTCAATTTTCGATTTTCGCTAGTTTTTTTGTGCTTTCTTTTGCTTTATTCTTTCTATATGCATAATATTGGCGTGTGACAAACAATTCTTGATAATTTTCCCAGTCTGTTATATGAAATATGCATTTTTTGTGACATGTGGTGTTTTGCAGACTGACGATTAGACATCCATAAGTTGCTTTGGTTTTTCAAATTTTTGTTGTTATTTGATATCTATATTCCATTTTTTATTTCGATTTATACTTCGAAAATATTTATTTCAATTTAACTTTCTTCAAATGTCATTAAATACTTTTGAGACCTTATTATATGACATGTCTAAATTTCTATTATATAAAAAATCTATTATATGACATCTCTCATTTATTGATCAAATATGTTAGCTTTTGATTTGTAGTTATTCCATATATTAAATAAATACATGCCATCTTTAAATTAAAGATTTGGACAGATTTAGTAAAAGGACTTGTTCGTTCTTGTTTGTATTCAAAGGAATATATATATATATATATATATATTATATATATATATATATATATATATATATATATATAACACATGGGCTGATAAGTTCCCGGTCTAATAAAGAAAACACAACTTTTTAACAGAGCTTTATAACTTTATGACTTTATAACTTTATAACTTTAATAAATAACATAACTTTAATAATAAATAATAATAATTTAATAATAATAATAATCATTTTATAATAATCATTTTATAATAATAATTTTATAGTAATAATTTTATAATATTAATTTAATAATAATAATTTAATAATATTGATTTAGTAAATGAATAATAATAATAATTTAATAATAAATAACATAATTTTATGACGAAAAAGCTCCAAAAGTGCTCAGAACTCGTTGTTGTTTTTCGTCAAAAGTCAACACGCGCCACTTTGACAACAGCTTTTTCATAGACAAATGTTCATTCAAAATAAAACCTACACGTTCCTTGGATATCTTCAGAGTCTGAACTATCTCCTGAAACTTCAATTTACGGTTCCCCAAAACGATTTTGTGGACATTTTTTATGTTTTCCGGAGTAACCACCTCTTTTGCGTGGTGCAACACTGGTGTCCGTACGACCACGTTTAAATTCAGCAAACCAGTCAATAATGGTTAATTTACCTGGTGCAGTGTCCGGATAACGCTTATCAAGCCAAGCTTTTGTTTGAACGATGTTTTTTCCCATCAAATAACAATTCTTAAAATTCTTGTGTATCCATTTTTTTGTTTATCAACAAAGTCGTTCAAATGAAACCACTCTAACGTTTTATCCACATTACGAATCATCATGCCATTTTTTCTGCTACCTTTTAAAGGTTAGTATTTACTATAAAAAACATCGGTTAGGCGATTGCAACGCCATCTGTGTGCCAGACCGGGAACTTATCAGCCCATGTGTTATTAGTCTAAAGTAAATAAAATTTTCTGAAAGTTCATGTGTTAATTAGCGATAAAAAAAAAACAAGTTTTAATAACTAATCTTTCAAGAAACTACTTTTTTTCTATTATTGAATAAAGAAATGACAGGTTTAAAGAGCTCACGTCTTTGTAAACAGTTAAATGAAAAGAGATTACCAGGGCCATTTCTGAAAAAAAAAAAGATTAATTAAAAGAGATGCATAAAATGCAAATATATAATATGATTTTTGGTTTGTGTTCCTATATTTTGGTTCAACATTTTAAGTAATCATTAATTCGTAGTTGGTAATTTCAGTAAATTTTAATAAAGGGAATTAAATTAATTAACGAACCGTGAAACGCATAAAACATTTAAACCACTTAAAACACATAAAACACTTAAACGTATAAAAGTTTTATATATTTATTACAAAATAATATTAATGTTTTTAGCAGAATGCATTTTTAAATAAATATTATAAAAAAAACGAATTCAGTCTCAGAGAAGAGAATTTTACTATTAAATGGAACGAAAATTTCATATATTTGGTTGTAATTCTCCAAGTTTTATTTCATTAGGGACCAATAATTGACGATAAAATGTAGTAATACCATTTATCAAAGACAAACAGATTAAATTTAATGACTTTTTATTCATGTACTATACATATGGTTAACGGCTAATAGTGTAAAATTATGTGTATTTTAATCTGCATAGATTATGAAGTTATTTAAAATTAGTACAGTTAAATGAAAAATCAGAAACTTGATCATACATCTAAAAATTATTAAATTTACTTAAAATTTGACAATATTTATTTTAAAATGAAATTATTATAGGCACGTTAAATGTTTGATATTGTGAGGGAACATGTCTAAGTTTACAATTTCAAAATCAAACCTTTTCAATTTTAAGAATGTATTTGTTTTGATACTATACCAGCTGTTGTTTTTCAGTCATTCTACTTATAAATAATGATATATTTTAAAATAAAAAAAACTTGAATTATCTAGCGTTCTCTCAGTTTTTCTAAATTATTTAATAGAATATTAGAAAAAAAAGTAATTATATCAACGTTAATATTTATTAGCTGAAACGGTCAAATTTTCTGTTCGTAATTATGCAGAAAATTTATTTATTATGTGGTATTTAAATAATCAATTTAATTACTAATTACTCTGCAGAAAATGCTACATGAATAGTATTTATAGTTTAATAAATTGATTATATTTTAAGAAAATAGTAAGTATATTTTTTATTTTCAACTATACATGTTTGATAATTAGAAAAACAGAGAGCCATTGGCCAGAGTAAAAAATACTTAGATATTTTTTACAAAAAAGTAATAAACAACATTTCAAAAACCATGTACGGAAATAGGTATATATAACGATTAAAAAATTAATACGATGAGATGATTCCTTTTAGTAGTAATAGTCATATTCCTTATACTTTACTTATACTTTACTCAATATTTTTTATTTAGAATGTAACATCTTAAAAATATTTCATTAAGAATAATTTCAGAATTTATTTCAGAATAATTTTCAAAAATCAAATAAAAACTGAAAATAGCTCCCACCCCTAAAGACGAAATATATTTATATGTTTTTTTTCTTTCAAGCGAGGAAGAATTTTCTCAATTCCAGTTTGTTAATTAGCAATAAAACAAATTTAATTAACTAACGTTTCAAGAAACTATTTTTTTCCTTTCAGCAAGTAAAGAATATTATGTCTAAATATTTTACATCTTTGTAAACAGCATCATTAAATGAGATTATCCTCCGCATTTCTAAAATAAAGAAAACTAAATTAAACGCAGGCATAAAACTGCGAAACTGTAATGAAATTTTTGGCTTCAGTTTTCTTATCTTTACTTCAACTTTTAACGTAATCATTAATTTTTTGTTTGTAATCTGATTAAAAAAGTGATAAAAGGAATTAGATTATTTAACGAACTGTTAAACGCATAAAACTCTCCTCAATTTTTTAAATATATTTATTTTAAAATAATGCTTCAGTTTAATCTAAAGTAATTGCTTAAAACATATTGATAATAATAATGATGTATATTATAAAATGAAAATCAATCAAAGAATAATTTCAGAACTGCAAAAAATTTATTTTTACCCGTTTCAAAGTAGTTCCATATCCTTTTAATTAATGTTGTTTTCTGATATTTGGGAACTTTTATAGAGTACTGTAAAATAGATTTTCAAATTCATGTGATACATTCAAATGTTAATGGTTGTCGCTTACCATTCCTCCATCATTTCCATTTCTGTTTACATATCGAAGTTTGCCTATGGCAAAAAAATACGGCAACTGTCTCCATTTTGAAATAGTAACAAACAGCACAGTTTTCAATTTCAACACTGAAATCTAAATTCATATTTCGATTTAAGAATAAATTTTAACTTCAGATACTAAACATATACACTCTTCTTCTGGAAGTTTAGAGATTATAAAGATATAAAATTTGTTTTACCTCCTGATGTTAAATTAATTTTCATATTTTCATTCATATCTCCTGTAATAATTTCTTTCTCACACAGATTTTTTTCTGGTGTATTAGTATCTAACTCAAACATAATTATATGCTTTATATATAGTAAAAATAATTATGTGTGAAACATAAAATATAAAATTTTTATTTGACAAAACAATATGTATTGTACAATCAATGTTCTATAGAAGGCATGTTGCAATACACTTCGTTAATCCATGTCATTTTCATTGTGTTGGAAAGAGTGTAATATCATCAAAATAGATAGCAAAAAATTTTTCTTTATAGACCTTAATGTAACGGCCTTTCCCATATAGCACATTTTGTTTGTCCACTGTTGGCAAATTGTGGAAAACGGTGGAAAAGGGTCAGGATATGCTAGGGTAGAGAGGCCCCTACAAGGTCAAGGTGCAACCGGGCGGGGTGGCCTACCTTTCGGCTTAAGGTCAACTAGTCCCGCCCAGCCGGTTTGTTTACCTAATTATACTGATCATTACTAAATTATACTTTGTGATATTGAGCAATAAGTATACTATGTAATTCTGAAATGCAAATTCTGAAAATACAAGATTCATAAATACAAATTCTGAAAATACAAGATTATAAAAATACAAATTCTGAAAATACAATTTACCAATCCTACTTAGCAGTACTAAATACTACTATGCGAAACTCACCAATAATACTACAATGTATGGAGCATATCTGAGCAGCTAATGGTTGCACCGCTTTTGAGTCTTTGTTGTGAAATGGTTCGTTTGCAGATGGTATGGCAAGCCGGACGTTTCTTATAGTAGACCAAAATTGGTCAACACTTATTCAACACTCTGCCAACGTTGGACAAACCAGTTTGTGGTACTTGGGTTCTGTTTTCCTGTAAGCAATCATCTATAAATGCTACGTACTCCATCTGAAACAGGAAAATACCTATAAATGATAGTCAATAGCATGAACATAGAACTAAAGAAGGACTTCCAACGAAATAGCGTTAATATAGTGTCGCGACTTTGAGACGAAATGGCAGTTGCACAGCTATGCGCACGGTTCTGCGCAGTCGGTGAGAATCCTTGCTAAGGCAGCGCCACCTACAACATCAAACCGAAATTGTATATCAGATACCCACCAAAGGACAGACGGTTTGAAGAAGCAGACGAACTTATGATATATGGAGAAGCTGTCCTATACATGCGCCACCTATTTGAGACATTTTTCCAGGAATGGTTTTCTTCTTGGAAAGGCTATTTCGTTAGAAGTCCTTCTTTAGATCTGTGTTCATGCTCAAGAGCATATACCTATTTCGTGGCAATTCAAGTACAGTCGAACCTCGTTAACACGAAATCGCTTAACTCGAAATATCGCTTAACACGAAATAATACTGAGGTCCCGTCAGATGAGTCTGAAAATCAATGTTGATTAATTCGTTTAACACGAAATAGAATTTTGGAAAATCCCGCTTAAGGCAATTTTTTTTTGCTTCAAAGTCAAAACATCATTCCTTACGCAATGTTTTCGATATTTCAAACTTACATGTCACATTCTCTTCTGAAAAATGGAATTTTCTCATGGTTTGATAAGACCTAAAATGCAAAAGTATTTCAGAAAATGGTTAAATACTGAATTGCTGACTAATCCCTGTTTTTCTTTGATCTCTGATATGCGGAAGTGTTCTCACATTAACCATATTAGCTATAGATCAGTCACAATGAAAGTTTGGGTGAAGGAATTTCTTTTTTGAAAGTGTTTGTTCCATTACTCGGCTGGCTGTATTGACAGTGACATAAACCATAAACCGGGTTTCCGAATTCCGCTATCGTTGAGTGAAAGAAGTGACAATCCCTACTTCACTACCTGACTAACATAATTGAAACTCTGTTCGCAGTTGCTCTGTAGAATTCTGTAAAAGATGAGTCGAAAACTGCAAGATGTATCTTTAGAAACCAAGCAAAACATTTTAAACGAAGTCAGCGATAAAGTTCTGAAAAAAAAAATCAGAAATTGCAGCAATGTAGGGGATGCTCAATAGAACACCACTCTACAATTTTAAAGAATCGTGAAAAGATTGAAGTGGCTTGAGTTAATTCAAACCAGTAAGCAAAAGAATGTGTAGATGAAAGAATGAATGAATTGATATTACTCTTTTATTGCTCTCTTGATGTGAATAAAAGGGGCAAGAAGCCAGAACATTGTTTTAACTTTTGAAGTTTTGCAAGAGAAAGCAAAGGCTTTTGCTGATGCTCTTGATGAGGGGATGCGGACAAAAACCCCACCGGACAAAACCCCCCTCTCTGCTCTATTTTGACCAAGTTTCTTTTACAGAAAAGGTCTCGAAACATTTAAATTTTTTTCAAGCTTAAGTATTTTATAGAAAGGATATCCATAAAAAGGGCATATAGGACATAAAAAGGATATAAAAAGGACATAAAAAAAATTCCAAGCTTAATTCAGGCTTCGCTAATATGGTTTTTATACTATAATTCTTCAGTCCCCCCTCCTCGTGTGAAAATTAGAAGTTATAAGAAGAAAATCAGAAGTTTTTGACCATGGGGATTTTATTCGGTGGTTTTTTTTGACCGGTGGGGATTTTGTCCGGTGGGGTTTTTGTCAATGAAGTTTTTATCCGTGGGGCTTTTGTCCGCAGAGTTTTTTTCCGGGACTCCTCAATGAAAGCGATTTCACAGGTTCTAACTGATGACTGACAAGATTTAAAGAGCATCTGCAAAATGATATGAGCATCTGTAGAGAATTGTTTGCAAAAAGATTTGTGACCGAAAAACGGGAAATTCCTTTTTAGACATTGTTTTTCCGAGTACATTTGCATAGATGAAGATGTGCGGACTGCGGATACGACTACAGACGGAGAAATAATTGCTGCATTAGCTGAAGAAAGATGCCAACATCGATGCCTCAGCCAAGGATGAAGAAATTGACACAGAATGGAAAAGTTTAGTGTCATTAAATGTATCTACCCGCAGTATTGAAACCTCAACGTTTCCTTATGGAACAAGAGGATACTTCCCGAACTTTAGGCAAAGTAGATGAGGTTCATACGTTCCTAAAAGATGTAATTTACAAAAATTGAAGCAAAAGTCAATAACGAACTTTTAAAAAAATGATTAGTAAGTAAATTAATTTATTATTGCCTAAAATGATATGAATTTGTTTAATTTCTTAATGAAATTTTCTATTTCTTATTATTTTTTGATTTTATGAAGAGAGATATATTTATAGGTTAATTCATTTAGTTTTTATATCTAACAAAGATGGCGCCACTGGTATGACGGTTAAGACAAATTTTCAGATAACACGAAATAAATTCGCAGTCCTTTCAATTTCGTGTTAACGAGGTTCGACTGTATATTAAAAAATTTTAATGTTAGAGAATGGACAAACGGAAGTCATAAATTCTTTTCAAGTATGTTGGAAAGTGTTGAAAATGCTTACCTTAAAATAGTATCACATATTTTACCACACATTATCGTTCAAGTTCTTATATTAAAAAATAAGATTTCACATAATGAAATAACTGAATTTATTTTTTGTCAGTTAATGACATTTTCTAAATATATTTTATTTTAACTGCAGTCAGTTTTATTTTATGCAGATCGATTTAAAAAGTGACAAAATTTTCAGAGTCTTTTTAAAATGAAGGAGCATATTGAACATAATAAATTATTTAAAGTATTCTAAGAAATATATAAAATATATTATTTATAAAAATTTGACTATAAGTAGAAAACGAAAAGGTTATTAAGTGTGAAATCTGCGGTTTGTTTTCTGTTTTAAAAGTAATTAATATACAGGGTGTCCACGTATAACCTGACCGACCTTTATTTTCGCAACCGTTGGTCCTAGATGCCTACTTCCAACTACAAAAATGGTTTAATTAAGGTAAAGAATTACTTTCAAAGCGATTTGGGTTAAGAAAAACAGTTATTAAAAAATTACGAAATTTAAATTTTTATACGGTCCCCCGGTCCTATCAGTGATATTTAGTAAAAATTTACTGTGATACTAACAAGTAAGACAAAAAAAGTTCCATTCATATAATATTAAAATTGACCGAGTAGTAGCTGTTGAAAGTTGGAGTATATTTTTTGCTGCGAAATAGGGGTCCTTCACAAATGTAGTAGAAATATAAATAATCGTCAGATATATCAAAAAAATAGTTGAGAGCAAAATTAAAATTGCAATCTAATATAAATGTGAAATCTATAATCATTCTGACATGCAAAATATAACATTTGTATTAAACATATAAAAGGATACAAATAATAGAATTTTTGTTAAATAAAAGGATGAAAACTGCAGCCTCAATTCTTTACAAAATGATACAGATTTTAAAATGCTGTTAGATTACACCGTCTTTCAAATTTTGGGTTGTGCCATGTTTTTTAATTTTTTGAAAATTGATTCTCATGTATTTTTTAGCGCAGAATCCGAAAATGACCTTCATTTTAAACCATCAGTTCAGGATTTTTCTCAAATCGCAAATTTCAAAGATATAAAGCTCAAAGTTAAAATTGATCCCCCCTCACCTCCCAACCTCATCAGACCTCTGAGCTGTTTAGCTGTAAGAAACCAAGTATAAGCCAAAAATTTGAATAAATTATTGAATTAAATAAAATTAAACTGAATAAAAAAGTCTTACATCTAATTTATAGTATCAGATTTTTCGCTATTTTTTAACCTTGAAATTTACGTTTATCAAAAAATCCTGACATGATGGTTAAAAGCGAAGGTAATTTTTTTATTCAGCGTTAAAAAATATATAAAACGTAATTATAAAAGTTAAAAAACACAACCATCGCAGGTTTATGTTATCTAATCTAAAATTCTTTCTTAAACTTGTTGACGGTGATCTGTCCGATTACTTTTGTGTTAACCTCTAATATAAGTATGTATAAGATGGTAAGCGTTGAAAATTATAATAATATTACATTGGCATCGGATTTAAGTCAGTATGTAAAATTTAACTTCGGTCGGACACTTGAAAGTGAGTTAAAGATCGAGTACAAATTTTAAACTGGAAAGACGATCGTTGCAAGTTAAATAAAACCTTAGAAAATAACATAATTTTTGTTAAAAGAAATCATAGCCTCAAATCCTTTCAAAATAAAACATATGTTAAAATACAAGCATTTTAACTAATCTGAAACTTAATTAATAAAAGTTAACTCAATCGCAATAGTTGTACGATTTGTTTCAAAGCGCAGATACCTTGAAATAACTTTAAGTACTTTATATACGACCTCTGAAAGCAAGGCCGAAATCATCTGTTTTGAGATGCAAAAAAGTGGTATAAGTCATGCATTTCAAAGTTTCATAACTCGGTCAATTTTAATGTTAGATGAATGGGACTTTTTTTGTCTATTGTTAGTGTCACAGTAAATTTTTACTAAATATCACTAATAGGACCGGGGGACCGTATAAAAATTTAAATTTCGTAATTTTTTAATAACTGTTTTTCTTCACCCAAATCGCTTTGAAAGTAATTCTTTACCTTATTTAAACGATTTTTTAATTTGAAGTATACATCTAGGACCAGTTGCGAAAATAAAGGTCGGTCAGGTTATACGTGGACACCCTGTATATATATATATATATATATATATATATATATATATATATATTTACTGATGTAGTAATGCATAATCTTCGTATGATTTTACAATTAAATTTTGATTAATTTTTTGAACTTTGAAGCTTCAATATAAACAAATGATCTTAATAAGGATAAATTTATTTTGCATCATTAGAGATCATACATTAAGTCATATATAAGAAAGTGTTCAAATTAATATATATACTTTTTATTTCTATTAATGATAACGTAAAATACGATAATTTGTATTTAATAATTCGATATTAGTTTTAACATTGTTTTTGCGTTTTCATGGTTTTTAAAACAACTGAGTAAAACCGTGTATGTTTTAATGACAATTTCCTTTTAACTAAGTAAATTTTACCGTTCAATGAATTTTTCAAGTATGATAAAAATAATAAAATGAATTAAACATATAAAATTATTTGAAATAAAAACCCAGCAATCCGGACTAATTGAGGCTGTTACGTTTTCAGATTATCAAAATTTTGAATTATCGGAAGTTGCGATATAAATAAAAGAAAAGGTGGAGGCAACAATTATGAGTACACATCTGGCGATCCTTTAATTCCCGGGCAACAGAGAAAATATAATTACCTCATTCCAAACCTTTCTGCGATTGGCGAGGTTTGCGAGGATTCTGATTCTGAAGAGATTGATGAGGTAGATTTTGTATATTTGTATGTAAACTGTTATCCTTTCAGATTATCCATAATTGTGATACAAATAGAAGAAAAGGGGGAGGAAGAAAAGAGATGAGTAAACAATTTGTGGTTCATTAATTTACTGGCAACTGAGATAAAGTTATACCTTTATTCCAAACCTCAATTCATTGCATGTTTGATGAAATCTGCGATGACTCTGCTCCTGAAGAGATTGATGAGACAGATTTTATATGTTTGTATATAAACTGTACCTCTTAGGATTATCAAAAATTGCGATATAATAGAGGGAGAGGGGGAGAGAACAAAATACATGAGTAGATAGCTGGCATTCCTTTAATTCCCTGGTAACAGAGATAATGTAATTCCCTCATTCCAAATATAAATTATGAGAGTGAAGAGATCTGCGATGATTCTGCTGCTGAAGAAAAGAATGAGGAAGATTTTGTATATATGTATACAAACTGATACATCTTTGGATTATCCAAAATTGCGATATAAACAGAAAAAAAGAGGCAAGAGGCAAAAGAGGCGAGTAGACAATTAGCAGTCCATTTATTCATTGTTAACAGAAATAAAGTAATTAGCTCATTCAAATCCTCAATTCTGCGATTGACGTGATTTGCAACGATTCTACTCTTAAAGAGATGCGTCACATTTTGATGCTACCGATGCACTATAAATTACTGTGAAGAGCATTCAGATGCAACGTCAACTTTCGTTATGTCCATAAGGCACTTGTGTAATATTGATTCATTATCCAGTCTTAGGTGTTATTCCCAATGCGAATTTATTTAGTTGTTATTTTACTTAACATAAAATTATATTTTAAACAACATTTTTTTCATGCTATTGTAAGCATAAACGACAGAAAATACTTTGATAATTTATCCATACTAATAAGATGATTTAATATTCGCGATAAAAATTAGCATAATTTGAACAGTCAATATGCGTTGGCATATTTATAAATCGACAGAATTTCATAAAACATTGTAAACATTACAAGTTAATACTACGCAGAAAATTAAAAGTAAGCAAATCAGAAATTCCCGAAAATTCTATCAACAGTAAATATTCTTATTTAATAAGACAAACAAATGAAGAATCAAGTATAAAAACGATTATCTTTTTATTCCTTTTAAGAAATTTGAGAAGACAGTAACATCTGATAGCTTGAAATTTGTACTACCATTTGATTTATCTTGGATTGAGGCAAAAATAATAGTGGTAGTTTCAAAAACACTTTTCTGCATAATTCAATATACAGTTGAATATGCACAGTTGAAGGTACACAGTTGATAGATACAAAGTTGCACAACAGTCGTAGCGTTTACAGGGAAATAACGATGGATAATTTGTTTGAAAAGTTGCAAAATATACTGAATTTTTAATACCACCAATCTTTATAGAATTCGTTTTATTTAGTGCAAAAATTCTACGATTAAACAAAAAAAAATATCTTTGTAACAAAACAAATAGCTGTGGTATTTAAAAATCCGGAGAATTGGTAGCTCTGTAGTTTGTGACTATCATAGTTTTTACACCCCACCCTTAAAATCATAATATTGATGGAGTGCAGTAAAATTTGTCATCTTACAATTCCGTTCGATAATATTCGATAAAGTTATGTTCGATAATGTTCGATAATTAATTTATACTAAACTGTGCATTTAAAAAAAATGTTTAGTTAATTTGATTTTTAATTCAGAATTGTTTATAACCTGTATTATATATTGATCACGTTACCTTTTTCCAATTTTCTTTCAAATAAATGCATTTTTAACATATTGCCTGCAAAACCATAGGATAATATGAAAAGAAAACTATAAATATTTACCTTACTTATAGTTAGTTTTTCAGAAGCATTATAAATATATATAATAAAAACAATGACAAATTGTCTAATTTATCATGCAGTTCAACAAATACCAATAAAATCATTTAATATATTTTGTAAGAGCTAGAGTTTCATTATACTATAAGCTTTTATAAATATCGAAAAATATAATGAATGTTAAACGCTGGGTTTTCTTAACTCAGCAATTGTTCTAAAAAGTGTAGTATAATGTGTATTTATTCTGAAATGGCATTGGATTACATAAGATTGATTATTTTTTGTAATGTGTATTTATATTTTGTGGAGGTAGAAAAGAATATAAAAGAAAATATATCTGTATATTTTTTCTAACAGACAAAACAAGAGTAATGTTACTTTCTGATCAGTCAAAATAGAGTTGAAATAATTGGAAAAACTCCTTAACATATACGCATGTATATTAAGCACTCTACTGAATGTAAATAAACAAAACCACTTGAAGTTTGTCCCTAACAGAAATTCATATAAATTCAGTTTCCAATTATAAGATCATACCAAGTTCATCAGTTTTCAACTCTCTGATTCCAAAATAAGTAAGGCCATTGTACCTAAATATGATGACACATAAATGCAACATATTTTTTTACTTAAAATATTGATACAATAATCGTATATGAATGCTTTGTAATGAAACACTTGTGCTTCACGAAGAGAATGCAAAACATTTCACTACATTAAAAATGTTACTTTAAAAAAAATTCCATTTACAATACGCATCGTTCATTAATCACCGCCACCATAGGTCTCTAAATGCTACGAGTAATCTCGAAAATGGATCAAAATTTCAATTTTTTAACTTTGAAGATCAAATAAATGTATCAACACAAATGCCTTGAACATCTTTTTCAATTACTTGACGTGGATGCTCCTTAAAAGTGACACGTTTCCAAATTAGAGTTCTAAAATATTCTATACATTTGGGTTACTGCTATTTTTCAGCGATCTATTAGAAACTAACTAAAATCCAGAAATACGTCGATAATTTTACGAGATTTACTGAGGTTTTATTTATGTGGTATTTTTATATATTATATTAAAATGATGTTTAAATCAGATATTGCGTTTAATTAGGCTTTGTTGAGCTACTAAATTAAGACTTTCTTCATGAGCATGCAACGGTGCTTTTCTTTGACCGGGTACTTAAATAAGTGTTTCAAAGAGTCCATGTCTAAAACAGACTATATTGAACGATTTTAACTTGAAACTATTCGAAAATTCTAAACAAGGTACCATCAACCTTATGAAAATAATAATATTCCAAATGGATATTATAGAAGGTAGTTGGTAAAATCCTCATGGCTCTGATGCAGGCCTCATACACATTAGATAAGTATATATTATGAATAAAATATATATTTATGAATATAAAGATTAAAAAAAACAGTTTATACAAGAAATAATAAAGAAGGGAAAGACTGCTAACAGTGTATTGCGGTGGAGAAGAAAATTGGCTAATTAAAATTGATAAAATACAAAAATACTTCTTCTATACTATGCTATTCACAGAGAGATCTTGTTATACAAAATGTGTTCTTAATGATAAAATGTATCAAATGGGGGAGTTTTTGCAAATAATTATATATCATATAGAGAGGGGGAAGGAGTAACATACTTGTTGAGATGCTTAGATGGGACGTGATGAAAAATAGTTTGGGAGCGACTAATCTCGATCCATACTTCCCAGAAAGAAAAAGAAATAATTGAGGCCTAAACGGAAGACAAAAAGCAAGAATTGATTGAACAAATAATTGAAAATTAAAAATGTTTGCTTAAAATATACAGTATTAAACATTATTTTGGTAATATTTCTGTTGTATTTGTTATTCAGTAGTTACTTCTTGTTTTATACATAGCCAAATTTAAAAGTGCTCGAAATGTGAATGTAAACATTCATTATTTAATTATATTATATTTATTATTCTGAAAGCTCAATGTTATTTTTTTATAATTTAAGTTATTATTAAATTATCTTTTTAATATATTAAGTAGTTCAATAATAAGTGTTTCAACTTTCAATTTTATCTATTACAGCTCTTTATTAAGTATTTCGAAATTGATAGCAATTAAGTGAATGTTTTAAGATAAACTGACATGCATAAAATACAGTGTCACATGTAGGTACTTTGGATGCCTGATTTAGATTTCAGCTGCCATAAATGCGACAAAATTTACATAAATACGACAATCGTATATTGATTGCTTATATTACAGATAATGTTTCAATTTTTACAAAACAAGTTAGTTTTGAACTAAAGACAGAGCAGTCAGTCCTTTTCTGCTTAATAAAATTTTTTATATTTATTTAATAAAATGCCAAATACAACCTAAATGTGACAAAACCACAGGGAATTGCGCCACATTTAGGCGCAATGATTTAAATACTGAAACTGATAGTTAGAAAATCCAGATAATAAGAAAATAAATTCATTAAAGGAAAATAAAAGAGAGAAATGGGTATTTGTAAAGAAGATAAAAAATTTACTATTAAAACAAAAAATTATTAAGCTACATATAATTGTATTATTTTGATAAAATATATTGTTAACAGGTTCGAACTTTTAAATGTACTGACTAATATATAATTCTAAAATATTATATATAATTCCGCTGATTCCAAAATATGTAAATACTTTAAAACCACAATAGGTCAGAAGTCCAGATAATACGAATGAAAATTTCTTAGAAATTTAAAAATAAATGAAACGAATAATGAAAAATAAAAATAAAAAATAGTATTAAAACTAAAAATTATTTTAGTGTATATATAATTAATTGTATTACTTTGAAAAAAAATTAACATATTGGATTTTTTTAACCAACTGATTAATACAAACATTTAATGATTCTCTGGGATGAAGAAATTGATTAACTGCTAAGAAAGAGTTCGTTTGAATTTACCAAATTACGAATATTCACCTGCAAATATTGCTTTTTTTTCTAATTAAATTACATTGTAGAAATTTTATATATTTCCAATTTATTTTCCAGTGCTGTATAAATGTACACACGGGTTGCATTTAGGTACTTCAAATGACACAAAACTTGAATTGATATCATAATGGTATAGTTTAGATATTTATACATAAAATTTCCCTAACACCTTTTTCTTTAACATATCTAAGCAATTCGTTAAGCAAATGAAATTAGAAAGTAGCGAGAATGGAGAAATAAGAATAATCTTAGAAATTTTAATTTCACTATCAGTTTTAAAGAAAACATAAAATTTAAATACATTTAAAAAAATGGATTAAAAGAGGGCGACAGTAAAATTACTTTTGCGCAAAACAAATTATTTAACGAAATATGATTAAGGCATTCATGTAAATACTTTGTTATTTTTCTGTATTGAATATATTAGATGTATTTGAATTATTATTTCCTAATGTGCTAAAATAATATTATTAATTTCAGCATTGTGTAAGCATTATTAGTTTCAGCGTGAAAAAAAGACTTGTTACTTCCTTTCTCTTAAAGGTACTTTATATTTTGTGTTAATTAAATTTGTTGTTGAAAGCTAGAGTAAATAAGTAAGAAGCGATGCTAAAATGAAAAATTAAAGTAAGTTAATAACTTTCTTTTAATTTTTTCCAAACAAATAATTGGATTAGATTATTCACTCAAGAAGTTTATATGGGTATTTAATTTATAAAATACCAGAAGTAAATGAAGTTATTGTAGTAAACATTTTAGAAATTGCAATGGGAAATAAAGCATTGATGTACTAATAAGCTAATTTTAAAGTTTCTAACATAAAGTTTTTTCTTTATTAAAAATCTTTATTATTAACTAATTAATGAATAGTCTATGTTTAACAGAATTTCAAATAGAAAATATGTGATGAATGTTATAGAATTTGTAGGACATTAGCTATCGGCTGTAGTGATATAAATCTTTTGTACTGAAATGCTGGTAAAAAATAACAACAAAGTCATAAATAATTTTCAATTACTTTGAAAGATTTTAATAAAAATACTAGCGTTTTTTAATGACTATCCTTTTTTCGTAATTTTCTACTTTTTTAATGTCATTCATATTATTTTGGGACAAAAGTTTTTGTGATAGAAATATAAATGTGGCGGTCCCGTCAACATTTCTAACTTTGAAAGTAGTCAAAGAGGTCTTGCTTTTGAGATTCACCACATTCAATATTTTTTGTGTTACATAAAATTAAGAAAATCATTTTGTGTACGAATAATTAAAACGAATTTTTTCCTATTTACCATCTTACAAGTGTTTGTTTCCAGCATAGCCTGAGAAATAAAAGAAAAGTGGACCACTCAAGTTGACAGCTTAGTAACGTCGGATTGACGATGGTAGACACACGGTCGCCGTATATAGAAAGCGAGAAAATTCGGTGATTGGCAGAAATTTATGGTACCATTAGAACGCCACGAAAAAAATAAATATTACATAAGAAAACAGGTGTTACCGAGCTTGTCCCGTTCCGAATGTTACAACCAAGTTGAGTGGTCAGTTTCGGTACTGCCCGTCCCAAATCAGGAATCCCCCAAATGCGGGTACCAATCACAATGCGGGTAATCAAACACTCTTGGAGTCTTGAGGATTTCTACATAACTGATTCAGAATTTTTTTGTGATATAGACGGTTATCTTCAGAAATATCTTCCCCGATAGTTAGTTCTAAAAAAGAGCAGAATATGTTTCACTGCTCTTGTGTCCTAAGAGTTTACTTTTGTGCTTGTGCACGATAATAGTTAACAGGTTTATAGTCACTTAGACTATTTATGTAATACTGCGAAAGAGCATTGTATTATTTTCGGCTTCAAGAACTGAAGAACTATAATTATTTTAGAACAAGCTTCCCTGAAAATACTTGACTAGGAGTGTTGTTATACATCGAAAATTATGTCAGTGCTTGACATATTACCTTTGATGACGGATCCCCAGGATGAAGGATGTACTCAATCTTAAAGTATAAGAAATAAAATTTTTATCATTTGTGAGCACATATACATGTTCTTCAAAATTGAGGATCTCGTCATCAGAAAAAAAGAGTTATATAAATAATGTCTAAAAACATGATTGAATTAATTTTCGTAAATTACTACAAAATTAACACTAAATTTATGAATGGGAATTTTTAAAAAGGATGTAGTAACATCCCTTTTATCTTTTTGCTATCATTTATACTTTGGAATTTAATTGTTTTGTTTGTAAATAGCTTAAATAAATTATTGTTTTAATGTTAACTTTATATCTCTTTTATTTTAGTAACTAGCTGGCTTCGCCCGCTAGCGAGCCCCTAATTTATATCGTTGACACGAATCTATGAAAATTCCAATTGAATAAAATCTCAAACCGAACGAACCTCCGGCTCGGGTCCCTGCTGCCTACGGCACCGCATACCGGGAGTGCTTCGCACGCACCGGAAAAATCATTAATTTCCACTTCGAATACTATAAATCTCTCCCCGAGCGAATCTCCGGGCCGGGTCGCCGCTGCCTGCGGCACCGTATTTCAGTCGTGCAACGCACGTGCTGGAAAATCCATTAGTTCACCTTCCGCCGCCAGGGGCCGTAATCTGTCCTATACGAACATACCCGAAATCCAGTCGAATGAGCCAAACCCCGTCGTAATGGGGTTCATTGTAACCGAGGTAGCAAGGCGCCCCCTGTTGGTGAAACTTGGAACTCAAATCGATAAGTGGTGTCTGCCCAGTCAAATGAATCAAACCGCGTCCTGATGGGACCCATAGAATCCGAGTTAGCTGCAAAATCCGTTAGTTCCACCTTCCACCACCAGGGGCCGCAATCTGTTCTATAGGAACATAACTAAAAGCTTTGAGGCTGTGGATGTCGAGTCGAATGAGCCCTACCTCGTCGTGATCGGGCCCATAGAACCAGAGATAGAAAAACGCCTCATGGTGGTGAAACTCGAACTAAAATCGGTATGTTTTGTTAATGTCTAGTCGAATGAACCAAACCGCGTTTCGATCGGACCCATGCGACTCCAGATAATTGGAAAAGAAATAGCAAAATCCTTAGCTTTTCTTTTTTTTTCTATACAGAAATCAGGATTTTGCTAAAATAAAAAATTATTGGCCGAAATCGATTTTTTTTTAAATCTGTGAAATCACAGACCACTCCAAGAAAGGATGCATACTTTTCACATCCAAAAATTCACTATTTTTAAAAATTTTATATAGCTTATTAAAATCGTAGTTCCTTTAAAAATGAATTATTTTATCTCCACAAATGACCGCCACGATGTCTCTTCCGAGCCATGAAATGACGCCTTGAAAACATTGTTTAATAAATTCTTTTTAAAGCATTGAATTAAATTGAAAATATATTGCAATTTCCGTTGTTAATTTCGGAGAAATACGAAAATTACATATTTAGAATCCTCGTGAAAATATACGGATGGATGTATAATTTTCAAATCGGTAAATGTAATATTTAAAAAAAAAAAGTTGATAGATCTGGAATCCTTCCACTATAAAGAAAGGTGTTTGTTTCATTATTTCTTCAGTAGACGTTTTGTCTCCATTAGAGTATTGAAATTAGAACTGATCTTTTTTTCCACTTAAAATTAAAAGTTTATTAATTGATATCTTCTCTTCTAATAGGTCGAATTTTACAAATTTTACCTTCATGAATTCGCGATTTTTTTGTTACGTCAGTTTGAAAATTTTCGTGCCGAGATGGAACGATTCTCGTGATTTTTTGGAAAAAAGTCCTGAAAATACACAGTATTCCATTTCTATCCAAGCGGGAACGAAAAATATCAGGGTGCAGGTCGAATACGAAAGCTGATTAGTCGGCTGCGAGCCTCGCAGCAGGGTCCCTTTGCAGTCAAAACTGGAATTATTTCTTTGTTTCGCAAATTTTTGAGACTATTTTAATTAATAACTTTTTTAATTAAGGGCCGACTTCTTCGATACTGAATATCAACAATTCCAGGATTTTTCTGAATTTTTAGACATCAAAATCTTCTCGTTGCTCGCTCCGATTGCAGAGTTTTTCCAAATACAGACACACAGACGTTTACGAACATTAATATCATAGATGTCTTCTTTGTTTTTAAGTGAAATTCGCATCGGATTTTAATTCTATATAGTTAAGGATTGACAACCCGTCTGTGCAGGGTTTTTTTTTTTTTTTTGACTGAAGATTAAATGGTTCCTCAGTGTTTTAAATAAATATTTCAGTCCGTTTCCAGAGGTTGGGAGTTCGACATAAATTAATCACAACGTAAATAAGTATTTTTATTCTATATTTAAAGTAGTTATTATTATATTTTTGAATGCTGCATTTCAAGAATTTTAATTAACACTCTCAATTAGGAAACAACTTTATAAGCTTTTGTTTATGATTTTTTTTATAATTGCCTAATACAGACATAATCGGTATTAAACAGGAATTTTACCATTTACCCCGATTGCACTGTTAGAGCAGTTCATATTTTGAGTGGTAACCCGGTTACGTACATAACTTGCTCAGAACTTCCCAGGAGGTCTACATTGTTAAAAGATTTATTTCAAATCTGAACCTTTCTATAAAGTAATTAGAACAGGTGACATACCGTTCGCCTTAACTTATACAATGTCCTCTTCATAGTTTAACCTTAAAAATAATTTAATCCCCCCCCCCCCCCCTCAAGTAAGGAGCTATTCCAAAGGCAGTCAGGATAAATATTTCTGTGCAATTTCAATATGCTACTTTAAAGATCGAACATGTAACGCACTTCTTGTCTAGTGGTTAAAATCAGCTCCACTTTCTTGAAGGGAAGGGGAGAGTGCGCGATGTTTTAATTTGAGGGTGACAAAAAAATCCTTTGGCTTTTTTGTGTACACGTGAGAAGGGATTGATGCAGTTTTATTCTCACACACATTTTTAAAAATAACCAAAGTACCGATTAAGAATAAATGTATCTCATTTCGAGAATATTGCAAAAGCATGCATTTACAAATATTATTGATAAGTATCATTTTCTGTGCTTACAGTACTTACTTAATGATAGTATATTTATTTTAGTCGCGTCTGACACGTTATTGTAGCTTTTGTGCAGCTTCTGATTTCTTTTATTTTTAGTCTGACCTGCGATGATTTAAACATTCTGGAAAATCAATTCCCTTTCAAAGAGGGTGGGGAAGAACAACTTTCTTCCTAGCCCCCCCCAAACGGAGTCCCTGGTTAAGACGCCGACTACAAGTTAAGAAATTAGAATCAGGTTAAAATCCGATTTTGGGATTGGATGTTCAGAATGTGCCGGATATCATTTTAAACAGAGGTTCCTCTCTCGTTTAATTTTCTGTGAAATCGATAACACTAGCCATTCTGTGGTTAAGAATTTTACCTGTTTGTTATTTAAAATTTTACAAGTTTATTAATAGAATTTTCCAGTTCCAGATTTAACATTCTATTCGTGCACGGTTCAGTCGAAACACCAAATGTTGGAACAATGTTTTACCATCTTATGGTTCCAGATACTGCAACACCAAAAGTTTGTTCAACCTAGTACTAAATTTTAACAGTGTATCTAACATTTAAAAAAAAATTCCTGTTGCATTCATAGTATTTTTCAATTTCTGAATGTTGTCAGATTTTCTCAGTCCATGATTGAAATCTGGGATGATTGGAAATACCATTTTTTACATTTTTCATTCAATTCAATCTATTTAAAAATGAAATTCTACGTAGAATTGCGTGATAAATAGTTATCAAATTTACAATTTTTTCGCA
The DNA here is from genome assembly GCA_963931845.1 of Maratus michaelseni. Classification (NCBI taxonomy): domain Eukaryota; kingdom Metazoa; phylum Arthropoda; class Arachnida; order Araneae; family Salticidae; genus Maratus; species Maratus michaelseni. The sequence continues at coordinate 258,138,142 of OZ007589.1, read as the reverse complement.
TAGCACCTTACTATTAATAACTGAAATGTTTTTTTTTTTTTTTTTTTTTTTTTTTTTTTTACTCTGTGTATGGCAGATATTTTGCAACTGATACGAAGGAACTGTATCATGTGTTGTATCACTTTCTGTTATATGATGGAAACCTTTTATAAACTAAAACGTCTAATAGTAATACAATAAGAGGATTTATTGACTTCGCATAGTGATAGTTACGATCAGTTATAATCACCTATTAACCCCTTCGCTACGAGCGTCCTTTACAGAATTTTTAATCTTCTACCACCGGTTTTTCAAAACAAAAATTTTCGACTAATTGAATCGCAGAAATGCTAGGATTACACAAGGTAAAGCTTACAATAAAAAATAACTGGTGGGAATAATCGAGGATTCTGAGCATCTTATTCGTCACGTATACGTGTCGCTCGTCCGCAAGGGGTTAACAATTTTATTATTGTTAACTTTTGAATTAACGGAGTGTAAAGCACATAGACAAAATGTATTTTTTTTTGTTCTTTTGAGGCATTGAAATTGTTTTGGAGCTTTTTGAATGAAATAACTTAAATTTTAAAAACAATGAAGACAGTAACCCCTCAGTAATATCATTTCAGAAAAAAATGTACAAAATTGGTTTAGTTGTTTGTTGATTTAGTAACGAAATTACATATATATGTTTTAATTTTCATTATATGCATCTGTTAAATTTTAAACTTGTTTAATTTCGATTCATTTGGAGCTGTAAGGACCATTCTTCTACAAAGTGTATATTTTTAGGGCTAATGTTTTTGGAAAAAAATCAAAGTAAAGGTTTAAAAAAAATGTAGCTTTACACTTTACACTTATCTAGCATCATTACAATATTTTCCCATATCGTGAGAAATATTTTATTAAAATTATATTTTTACATTACGCAGATGCTATATTCGTAACCATTATATCATGGTAGTGACGTTCACAAACCTGACGTTTGTTTCGGTAATTATTTGTAGCTCGCTAAATATTTGACTGAATTGAATTCTGCTGCGTAAACAAGATTCGTATACAATTATTAAATAATTTTACATTTAATTTGATATTTTAAATGCCTTAACTGTTTTTAACATGGTCACGGCATTTATGGCATGAGTTTTACACAGATACTTAAAACAAAATAAATAAATATTTACATAGATAAAATTTGCAATGTATGCAAAATATTGTATTTCTAAAATGACTAAATTTTTTTTATCTCACACTAATTTTTTTCTGATATCTCTGGAGCTATTTAGAAGCTACTAATTTCTGTTCAGAGACGTGACACCATGTCTTGCGACAGTATTTATTTAAAAAATAAAACTTTAAATAAACAAGATTACTCTTTGTAACAGAAACTGAGATTTGCTTTACAAAACATCGAATTAAAATAAATAATATAATATAAAGAAGTTTTTCACTTAACTTTACAGACCTAATAATTGGTACAAACTAGGGTTATGACAGGACACGTACATGATTTGTCAGGCTCTGTAGACATATTATTTATATAAAATATTATTATTATTTATTATTTACATGGATTGTTCAGTTATATCACACTACGTTTCCATTATAACATCTTCTCAATTGCAACTTTTGTTAAGAAATATTCTATTTCATCATTTCATACGTAAATAAAAGAAAGGGCCATAGAAGAAGTTCTCAGTTTTAGAGAGTTTTAAACAGGTTCACTTTTAATAAGAACAACAACCTTATTTATTTTAGTTGCTAAAAGATGTAAATTAACAACATAAGAAATACACAATAAAATAACTTTTATTAGGTTGTTTGACATGTTTCGACTCCCTCCGAGCCATTTTCAAAAACAAACGAAAATATTCTATAATTGCACGGTCTTTGAAGTTATTATTTAAAATGCTACCATTTAAATTTCATGTACTTTTTAAAAATTAAACACGTTATCTTTTATTTTTATTTGGTTGTTTATTTTCATATCTGTAACCATGGAGTAACTCGAGCCGCAATTTCGGTAAGTTAAAAGTTGCTGCATCGTTACATATTGTATTTTTGCGTGTTAGTATCTCTATAGTTTCTCTTATTATGGATGGATAGTATAGACTGTTGGGGGGGGGGGATTATTTTACTTTTATTGAAATTTATTTCCATGGTTTCTTCTTGATATAATATTGCCAGGGCTGTGATTTTTCTATTATACTTAATATCAACTATATGCTCCTTCTTTCTGTAGCTAAATTTCCTGCTGGTCATGCCAATATAGTAATTCTTAGATCCGTCTTCTGTAATAAAGGTTATTTCATATACTCCTGAATAATTCTGAGGGGTTTGGCTATTAAGCAGATATTGAAACGTATAAGGGCTGTATTTTAATTTTAATGCTTAAAAGCCAAACCCCCTTCAGAAATTAAAGAATATCATTTGCAGTAAAATTTACCCACTTAATTTTGAGAATTATTATGGAGTATATGAAATACCTTTTATTAAAGAAAACGGATCTAAGAATTACTATATTGACATGACCAGCTGGAAATTTAGTTACAGAAAAAAGAGCATATAGCTGATATTAAGTATAATAAAAAAAACCACAGCCCTGGCAAGATTATATCAAGAAGAAACCATCCAAATAAATTTCAATGAAAGTAAAATAATTTCCCCTCCAGTCTATACTATCCATCCATAATAAGAGAAAAAAAGAGATACGAACACGCAAAAATACAATATATAACGATGCAGCACTTTTAACTTACCGAAATTGTGGCTCGAGTTACTCCATGGTTACAGATATGAAAATTTTTAACCAAATAAAAATAAAATATAATTTGCATAATTTTTAAAAAGTACAAATGAAGTATGAAATTTAAATGATAGCATTTTAAATAATAACTTCGAATACCGTACAATTACGGAATGTTCTCATTTGATTTAAAAAATGGCTCGGAGTAAGCCAAAACATGTCAAACAACCTAATAAAAGTTATTTTACTGTGTATTTATTATGTACTTAATTTACAGCTTTTAGCATTGAAAAGAAATAGATTATTAAAAGATGTTATAATTTATATTATATTGTTATATAAGCAAAAACATTGTATAAATAATTTTCTAAATATGAGTTGAAGAGGTACGCTAAAAATATAATCTGTAAAAAATTTCTCAAACATGTATTTTTAAATAAATATATAGCAGAAGTACTCAGTCATTTAGTAGAAGCGTTTGATGAGATTTTATTTTAACACTTAATATTGTTCATTATTTACACCCGTTTCAGATGTTAATTGCCATTCATGACAACATAATTCTGACGATTTTTTTTAATCAAATAATAAAAATAATAATAATAAAAGAATTCTTTATTTTTAGAAAAGAAATAACAAAAGAATAATGGACCTATCCATGATTCAGAAACTTTTATAGTTGTAAGAAAGAATGCATATGTATCATATTTATCCACATATTTTTAATATTCATCGAATAGAATAAATTCATAAAATACCGACTACTGCAAGGATTATATTTTTTTTCCTTCGCAAGATTTGAAAATTTCATAAAATTGTTATAAGCTTTTTAAATGTTGTTTTAATTATTTTTGGAATTAATTACAACATTTGTTAAATCAAAATATTTTCACTCATTATTTGAATAAATAATTAGCAATGTAACAACATCCCTATAATCTCTATTCAAATAATCCTTTTAAAAATTAATTTAAAGTCTTGAAAGGAACGGCATAATGCAGCATGATATATTACCTTTAATTAATATTTTAAAAATATTCGGGAAAAAAGAAGCCTCCTTCGGGGCTTCTCAGAATCTATTCTTTTCAAATTTTACAACACAAAGATGCTTTAAAAAAAGATACATTTTATTTTGAGAAAGCCTAATGCAAAGAAACATGTCATTATTATTTTTTTTCCTTCGTGAGAAGCAACATAGCTTTTAATTATCAGCAGGCACAGGAGGAATTATTTTACAGATATCTGAAATTCTATATATATTTTTTAATTTATTATTTACAAAATGAATATAAACTTTTATATACCTAATTAGATGGGTTTGATATTGAAGGATTAAATTCCCTTAAGCGTTACATGACTGAAAAAAAACCTTTAAAATTATTAAATATCGAAAATGGGAATTCACAAGAGAGGCTTTAACATTTCCCCCAAAATATAGTTTTATATTTTAATCTTATAATTAAATTAAACAGCTGACATCTCTATGAAATAAACAGTTAAACGCGAGATCCAGTAACTGATGTGAGATTGCTAGAGCACTAAAATATATTTCCTTCTGAAAAAATTTTAGTATCGATTCTTATAAAAGTTTTTCCATTGAATGTTAAGTAATCATATGCAGTTCAATATGACTTATAGCTACTAAGTTATAAACCTTTTTCTGCGTCATTACTTAGTCAAAGTTCAGGGAACTATGACTACGTTGAAAGGAGTGAAAAGCTAGAATTCGGGCTCTTAGCATACATTTATCCGTAAAATCTAAATTTGGCCTCAAAACCGTCTATAACCCATAACATTAGTCGCAGTATATCCTAAAAATCGGCAAAAAACGGTTTAAAAAATTTACTTCATTAAAAATGGAAGACTATGTTGAAAAAAGCAAATAAATAAATGGAAAATTAATTAGAAAGTTTTAAGAAGGCAAATTGAAAAATGAAAATATTATTAGTCAAGAACTCTTATTTTTAACAGTAGGAAGATATTAAACACTTTCTTTCAGGAAAACACCAATAACTTAATGGCTAAAGATTGCGGTCAGTTGCGGAGATTTTAAATTACTATTTTAAAATTCCTAACGGAAAACGTTAACTATTAACATCATATTCTGATTTTATTTGATTGAAGTTCTGTCGTTGGCAAAATTAAAAAGTATTTATTAATATAATCCATCCTGGAACGTAAATAACATTTGCCAGTAGAGTAGTTTATGTCATTTTCGCGGGAGTTATTAATATATCAAAAATGTAACTGTCATAGAATCTTTTTTAATCAGAGTATTTTATAATATAGAAGTAAAATAAAAATACCCAGTTTTTTTTAAAGGATACCTTTCCTTTCATCTCTAAGGAAGAAAGAATAATCCTTGTATATTGTGGCTCTGATTTCTAGCCTTTCATATTGATCATTTGCTATGTTTTTCCTGTCAATACAAAATAAATCTTTTGAAAACAGATTTTCTGAGTTTATGAAGCAGAAAACGGATAACCCGTTTCAGAATTTTTTTGGAAGAACGACTTTTATCATAATAGACAATACAAAAACCTGGTATTAGGCAGTATTTTCTATTTCATTTCATCGAATCAACTTTTCATTTCAGTTTAGATAGGATTATTGGAAGAAAATAACTATATCATTTGAGGAGCTATGATAGTTCTTTTTTTCTTTTTTTGTGCTATTAAGTTTCAAATTTTATCTCTAAAACAAATAGTGAAAAAAAAAAAAAAAAAAAAAAAAAAAAGTTAATAAATACTAGCTAAAAAAAATCATTTTTCCCCCGTGACCAGTATTTCTCGATATTAAAAAAAAAGTAACCACCGCCGCAGCAGCCGCAGCCACTGTCAATGAAGATTTTGTGCCTTGATGGCTTTCTGGACTAATATCCAGAAAACTATTGTATATAAAAATATGAAAATTGGTAGTTTTATAAAGAAATGTTAACAAATAAGCTGAAGCAGACAGTTTTTAAATCGAAGAATTATTTAAAGAAATATTTAATATTAAAGTTGGTCAAAATAGTTCTCTTAAAATTTTTTTATTAGGATGAAAACTATGCACAGGAAATTAACAATAATTTTAAAGGATATAATTGACAAGTTTGCGGTGTGCAGAGTGTAATTATTTATTTAATTTGAGTAATTGTTTGAGGTTATACTTCAAATTTTTATTAAAAAAAAATCATTATTTTGATAAGAGTTTATTTCTTATTTCATAAAATCCATTAATTAAATTATTGCCAATTTGTAAAGTAGCGCACATATTCCCTTTCAATTAAGAAATGTGACTATCAAAAACAGAAATAAAACATTAAAAAAATAATAAAATGTTAAAAGCAGTAAATGTTGAAAATTACGTAATAAAAAATATACTTGCGCGTGAATATTAAAAAGAGAAAGAATTAAATTATTACGCGAATTCAAAGCACTAATTACGTAAACTTCCGTCATATTTAAAATTCTCAAATAACAATATTTTCTAACAGTTTCAATTAAAAAAATATATTTACACGAGAGATTAATTTATTTCGACAAATCTTTTACCTAATATTACAAATGTTAAAACAGCGTAAATAATAATATTTCCCCTCAATTAAAAACTATATTTTTAAGTTTAATAATTACCTGTAAAATAACGAAATAACTAATAAATTATTAAAATATAATTAACTTCTCCATTATCCTATCGACCACTTTTCATAACAAAAAACTCGATGATCACATGCAGGATCACATTCACTTGACGTCAGAGGCATTACATGTGCTTGTTATGGCATCAAGTGGTTTTTAATTCAACATATACATATATTTTTCATTATGTTTTACTGATTTATTAATTATTTCATTAATTTAAATAACAATTGCATCCTTAAACAGCAGTGCCATGATATTAAAAGAGAAAAGGCATTGAAAAATGTTGTGATGAACAGTTACAAACAATAGATCAGTTTCAATTGACGTCACAAACATTTATTAACAGGCCGAGAGAGATAATTAGGTAAAATAATATAAATAAATATCCAAGACTATTTTTTCTGTTTTTATTAATATATTGTAAATTTTATTGTTTAAACTTACTGATAGTTGACACTTTGGTGAGTGAGGTTTTTCTGAATTTCTTTTCTTTTTTTTTTTTTTTTTTTGAATTCTCTGAATTTTATTTATTCGTTTATTATTGTTTTTTTTTTGAGATTCCAATGGAAAAGTTCTTCTATTTGTTTATTTGACGTTACACTTTGGCGATAGTTTAAAAAAATGAAAATTGATCGTCGGGATAATGTACCAAAAAGTACCAAAAAAGACAAATAAACGTTGATTTAAAAATCCCTCGATGAGATAACTAATACATGTAACGCATCTGATGCAACTGAATGAGGCGCGAGGCCACCATCATGCACTTTTGGCGTTAAATCACATATTTTGGCGACAGTTCATTTCTTTTATAGAAAGTAGACGGCGGGATAATGGAGATTTAACAAAGGTTTTATAGCATCGTTATAAAATTCTCCGATGCAGCGACATTGTTTACTTACCATTTTACAGAAGTTTGTTTTCAAATGTTTAATTGATCTTATTTTATCAATCAAGAAAACAGTTTTTAGCTGTTTCGTCAGCAGTTGATTTGACCTTAAAATCCCTCAGTCAAAAGAAAATGAATGGAAACCCTGTTACAGCAGATCGCCACTGGTCGTTTAATTATAATACAATCTTCCATAATCGTTTTAGAGTTGATCAAAACAGAGTGTTTTTTAAAGTTTGCTGTGTCAGAACGGCGGTTGGTGAGAGTAGCTCTTAGTGGGCAGAGCTCCCTAGTGATGTAAATTTACATGCAGTAATCATTTATTAGAATTGATTATGTAAATATGTCTTTTACGAGGATCAAATATACCTGCCAACACTTTATCACATGAGTTAGGAAAATGTATTGTATTATGCTTTGGGCTGGTGTAGGTGTTTATCATATCTTATAAATGCTTTTACTAATATTTTTAGATACATTGCATGTAAGAAAATAAAGAACTATTAATGTATGACTAACACTAATTTTTTTGCAGCAATTATTTTTATGAAAACATATTTTTAATAACATAAAAATCGTCCATATATAGTAAAATATATGATATAATCTGTCACATATGTCAGGTTAGAGAGAATATTTAACCTTACGGTTAAACACGATCTTTCTCTTGCTTGAGACTATAGTCTCCAACAACAGTGAGATTGAGGAAGTGCAGTTTTATATGTACCTTGGACAAACAATGACACCGGAAAACAGCATGATTAATATAATCAACAGAAGAATATGAAATAGATGAGGTAATTTTGAAAAGAACACACTGTTAGAAATGGATATTCAAATTCCATGAAATTTTCTTCGTTTTTGATGAAACTGTGTCCTGGGAAATGCTCCGAGCGAATATTTCGTCAAATCGAGTAAAGTTGCATCCTCAAAAAAGTGAGGAAATTAATTTCGTCAAATTGCTTGTTCGAAAGTGCAAAAAGGTTAGTGGTGCTATCTATTGACAATTTTAGAAGCATCGGTAATTGACAGGGGTAAAAAAGTACGACACTTTTCGCAAGTCTTCAACGGGATTCGAACGCGCGATCTACGGTGTGGGAGACGACTGTGCTGCGTCCTTTGCCAGTGTGACGTTGCATGAATTTAATTTTAAATGTAATTATGGGATGTTGATGTGTGTTTATATTTTTAGAAGTATTTTTATCGGTGCTGTTATAATTTATGCATGTTTTAGTTAATAAGGCTAGATTATTATTATGTTTTTTCTATGATTAATAAATAATTAGAATATGGCTTGATTAATATAATTTATTTGCGAAATTTCCTTTGTTCAATGAATGATTAGAATATTGTCTAGTTAATTTGTTGGTCAGAAATAATAAATTTTGAAGTGCATATTGGAGGAGAGTTCATCAATTTTAGATGATAAGATTTTAACACGTTACTGTTTATTGAGGGGAAAGGGATCAGTTATGCATATTTTAAATTTGATTGTTATATGAATATATTTCTTAAATAAAAAAGATCTATTTTTTTTAACCATTGGGAAAATGGTTGTTGCTTTCGGTCGAAAATGGACCAAATGATGTTCGCATTTTGCTATTTTAACCGTTTTTAACGAAATTCTGCAACTTTAGAAGAATTTTTTAAGCGTTTTTAACGAAATTCTGTAGCTTTAGAAAAAATTATCTTTGAATAGGTAATAGAAATGCATAATGAAAATACAAAATGTTAAAGTTACAAAAATGATAGACGCAAAATATCAGATATGAAAAATAAAGTAGACATTTAGTACTTTCGTGTTATAGTGGCCCCCAAGTATGAAATATTTGTGTTTCTGTTTTCATTAATATATTCTAAATTTGGTACTTTCGTGTTATTATTATTATTATTATTATTATTATTATTATTTTGAACGATTTTGTAACAACAAAAATAATCTGCCCGAGAAGGGGCATTTTCGTCAAATATTTGAGATTTATCATTTCATTAAAAATCCCTTAATTTTGAGACGAAATGATTGTCAAAAATGATGAAATATAGCTCAAAAATTGTTGAACCGTCAAAAGTGAGAGTTTTATTTTTGACAGTGAGGAAACAGTTTCGTCAGATATTTGAGGATTCGCGTTTCATCAAAAACCACGTGACTCTGTGACGAAATGATTGTCAAAAATAACGAAATAAGGCTTAAGGATTGCCGAATCGTCAAAATTGAGTGTTTTATTTCTGAGAGTGCAGAGGTTTTACAGAAGAGTATTACGTCCTTTTGATTGGAAAAACAAAGAACCGTTTAAACAATACGTTTTTACTAGCTTATGGAGCGGACATAACACTAACAAAACGGATGTGCAAATATTCCAAACTACACTGGAAAGATGCATTTTTAGCATAAATAAAAGCGACAGAGAAATAATAATATGAATGAGAAGTCAGGCAAATGTTTTTGACATCATCGATTGATTTAAATAGTTAAAGTTGAAATGAAGAGGGTACATTGCGAGGACACAAGCGAATAGACGGAGTACAAACAGATTAAGGTGATATTATAGAGCAGTGTTGCCAATTAGGGTACTTTTTTTTCAGATTGATTGATTGTTACAACTTTTTTAAAACAAAATATTCGCCTTATTTAATGATATTGTCATATTAAAGAAGGAGAATATAACAATTTCAAAAAGTGTTAGAAATCAAGTAATCTCCCAACTGGAAACGTCCCAGAGTTGTAAAATGACTGGGAAAACGACCTCAAGTAAGATTGAGCTAAGAAATGAGAACGTGCCGGAATTAATTAACTGACCAAAACACTAGTCAACAAACAAAGGAAAAATTTGGGGAATACCTACACGTAGAATTGAATTGAAAAAAGGTAGATACAAATCTATCAAAGGAAATTATTGTTGGTGTGGAACATTTTACTATATCTGATAAAGAGAACAGTTAATATATTGCTTCACAAAATACAATTGTGTTACACAATGTTTTCCTAGAGCTGCAAAAGGATGATATATATATATATTTATGTACACACAAAATTAATATTTTAATCTTGTATTTTAAATTAATTTTGAACTGAAATTCTCTCTTTTAAGACATAATTTAATGAATGTTACAAAGTACACAAATTTCAGAAATTGCAATAAAAAACAATTAAAGCAACTTACCAAAACTACTCACAGCATTTAAAAATTATTACTTAAAAGTATTTGGAACCCTAAAAACATATAACTAAACATCTATGAGTAAATTAGTATAGTGTTCAGTCAATTAGACTTTGTAAACTTTTAATTACTATTTTATGTTTATAATTCGTTATAAGCATCACCCTTATTATCAAAAGTTTAAAAAAACCCTGAAATACTACACATATTCATATTTGTGTTTTTGTTGGATAGTGGTTTAATATTTCGTGTTCATCCATTAATTTCAGCTATTTATACATATAACTGCAAATAACTTATCTAATAAATATTTGTATATAAGTTTAATTAATTTTCTGGGTAAAAATATCAAAATAGTTCTATTAAAAAGATTTTTTTTCATTAAAAAGAATATGAGGCAAAGGCTTTTCTTAAGAATCATGTCATTAAAATTATTCCAGGAACTGTCTTGCACAGACAAAAGATTCCATTATTTTAAAGTTATTATTTCTAATCATTAAAAAATAAATTATTTTTTAACAAGATGAAAAATATATAAAATGATAATATAAATATTTTCTTTCGTTAAACTTTTTGTTGTAAATATACTTTGTATTACATAATTATAGGTAGAAAAGAATGAGTTCCAGTTTCTAGTATGTATTTGGAAGACGTAAACAAGCGAAAAAGAGAAGACAGTTTTGTAAAGAATACACTATGACAGAATTCTTTAAAATTTTTATTTTTATCTTTGTTAATACAAAACACACATATTATTTTTAGAATTTTAGGGTTTTGTTTGCAGGTTTATTAGGAAAATATGTTAAGCATATACATTCATTTAGGTGCGTTCGTAATTATATAAGTACGTAGTACCTATAGTCGTTGTTTGGTCCGTCCGTCTGTCCGCATTTAACAGCGCAAAAACTACCCAACCGAATGGTTTGAAATTTAATATATATTATCGATGTAGAATTTTGTCGAGTCATTTCGATTTTTATGAAAATCGAATCAAAACTTAACAAGAACGAAAAATCATGCGAAAACATAGATTATGAAACACTTTCCAACACAGCCATTTTCAAAACTTCACCCTTATATAAGGTGAAATAAGATATGTAAGTAAACAGTTTAGAAAACATATACCACATTTAAACAAAACAGTGTCCGAAATTTCCTTCCAGTGTCAAAAAAGTAGTCGAATTATTTTGTGCAGCCCTGTATATGATCAATAGATGTGGATATACAGCATGATAAAATTTAGTTCAGTTAGAAATTCAGTCAAATTTGGCAATTTTCTCCGATCGATAGAAATGCACTCGAAATCCTCTGTACAGCCCTATATATTATCTGAAGACTTTTGTACACACCACATATTAAGCTAAAAGGCAATTTAAAACTCACTCGCAGAAATTACCAACCGTAAACGACAATGTATATTTTTCTTTGCGTATCCCTGTATATGAATTTATTTATGTTCCACAAACTTCTATTACTCTACTAAATATAATATAGTTCAGCAAGAAAATGCATAACACAATTAAAAACTAACCTTAAGCAATTCATTCCCATAGTCTGTAATATTTACGGATTCTCTTGTGTAGCCTTGTATATGAACAAGAGAATTTATAAACACGTACGTACTATGAAAAAAATTAGTTAAACTTAAAAACGCAAACCAAAGTTAAAAACTCCCGTATCACACATGGGCTGTAAATATCACACAAGTACTGTAATCGATATCTTTTGTGTGTCCTTGTAAATAAACGCAATGCACACCACACTTTCAAGATATCAATTTATAGTGAACCTCAGTAATGCATATAATATTCATTATATTTGAAACAGTGAAATATCACTAAATTACACTACAAACAATTTTTTCCCCGTAGAAAAATGTGTAACAGAATTCTTTTGTTTGACCCTGTAATTGAATAATTAATGCTTTGCACCGCATATTCTACAAAAAAAAAAGTTTTATAACATATTTATAACATACATATTTATAATATATTTATAATATATTTTATTATACATTTTATAAATATGTTTTATTTGCTTCATAATTATACATCAATTTCATCATGTTTTAAATGACGTAGCATCATCAAAATGCACTTGAAACGTTTATTTCCCATTGATTGTAATGTAACAGAAAACTTTTGACTATCTCTGTAAAAAGAAAACTATAAATGCTACACACTTCAGTTGAAACCGGGAACGTGCTATAGTAAACGACAATAACATACAAATTTCAGGGTGATCTGAGCATTTTTACGGGAGTTAAAGCACGGACAGACGGCCAGACAAATCGAAGTCATAAACACTTTTCAACTAGGATGGAAAGTGTTAAAAAGATATTAATAAAAGTTTTCTTTATTTTAAAACCTATCGTACGTAATCCATATAATAAAAACGCAAGTCATGTGACAGAGGAAAACAAATACGGGCTTCATTTCATATGCCAGGTGGCCCATTTTTATTCAAAATTATTTTTTCGAATAAAATTGCTTAAAAGTTACATTTTTAGAAAGAACGTTGAAATTTTTTTTTTGTTTTAGAGATGAGTCACATTAAAAAATGTATAGATTCTGAGATAACTTCAGTGGAAATTACGTTAACAGCCGAATATATCAATCCATTAGAGTAAATAAACACAGGAGATTCTTTCATTATGAGTCATAAAAATATTAAATCATGGACGTAATCATTCGCAAAGCAAGATCAACCATGGTGCATTTTACAGGGCTGTCTGATGTGGAAAAAAAATTGCACTTGTAAACGTGGCATATGTAATAAGAAAAAGAAAAGGCATATTCATTTCGCTGATAACAGACGATATAATTCATTTCACTGAAATAATAAGGATGAATTTTTTTTACATTGTGAAACTAGTTATAAAATAAATGCACCTCCTAAGTCACGTTTAACGTACAATTTCCAACTTTTTAAATATATATCTGAAAATATGTATGCATTAATATGTAGATAAAAACAAAATATGACTTTACAAAATACAAGGTATATTTGGCACATTGAGAACACATATTGATTTTTGTAGATGTAGTTTTTGATTTTTTCCTAATAAATGTGAGATGTTCATCTTAGTGTTTCAAATTAAATGTAAATCTCTATGTGGATTCGAGCTAAAGCGCGCCAACAATCATGCTCCTTTGGAAGTCATTCAAATCTGACGCTGGAGCGTCCGTCAGAGAGAAAACTATGCATGCATAATGACAGCTGTTGATAAACTGATACCTTCCCTTACATGACGACAAGATGACAGACTTGAATTCCAGGTAGCGCTCCTGTACTGCGAGAGTGAAATGTGGCATAATGTGTTTCAGGTGTCCGTATTATTTTGTTCTCCACCTGCATATTGTATTTTTTATTCTTATTTTGTATAATTTCATGTTAGTTTCGTCAGTCTCTACAGCATAGTACATGTATATGATCAATAGTATCAGTATAGTATTTTTAAATACACTTTTAAACACAATGTTTATTTTCTTTTTCTATTTTTTTATCCAATTGTATTTTTCCAAAAAAAAATTCTGGTATAAATTTATTAAAATGACAGGATATTTTTAATTAAGTGTACTACGTAATATACAGGGTGATTACAAATGAATATCCCAAGTTTGAATGGCTTTATTAACAAAAGTATAGAAGATGCACGCAATTGTGGAAATTACATAAAAAAGAAGATTGTGAAATTACCAATAGCAAAAATTTATAAATGTTCATTGTGACCACCAGCAGAAACACGAACGACGTCCATTCTTTAGGAGAATTCGTCCAACACGGTTTTCAGCATGTCGGGTGTTACAGTTGCAACAGCTGCAGTTATCCTCGTTTTCAGATTACACAGACTTGATTACACAGAACGCCTTTTATTATGCTGTTGTCATTTCGGCGGCAACGGACTGATTGAACACGCAACGGAACATACCGGTTCACCTTCAACCCACCGCTCGTTGCGCCAACTCTCGCCAAAAAACGAACCTTTACATTTATGAAACTTCATAACTTCTCACTCACTTAGATGTGTGAAATGGAACACTACTTTTTATTGCTCAGAAGATATAGCCCTTCAAAGTTGGGATATTCATTTGTAATCACCCTATAGTTTAAATAGTAAATAATTGTCATTTCCCTATATGAAACTACTTCTGAGATAAGTAAACTTTTATAGTTTTCCTTGAATCTTTTTTAAATATAGATCATAATATACTAAAAGAAACAATGATAAGTTTAGTCACATATGTCTTTTATTTGAGCATTCAATCCTCCACATACACTTTTTTACAAATATAGACAGTAGTAATTTATTTATTGATTTAGTTACTTTATTCATCGTTTCTTATTTATTTCTTACTATTAAATGAGAAAATAAAAAAGTAGTACTTAACAAAATATCATTTTTTAAGCTGGATTTTTTTTTCAATTGTTATTTGTGTAATATTAAGGATCTCATGAAAGAAAATTTTAATATATTTAGCAAAATACTCTGTCTTTTAAGAAAAGTATTTGCATGTTTTTAATATTTTGAATACGTTTTCCTAACTATTCACAAAATATATCTATATTTCATAAAAATACGAATTTAAGAAATAGCTTTAGAATGTGTAGAAATTTATTCTTTTTTAGTACGTATAATCTAAAAAAAAAAAGAATTATTTATCAATTTTGTTTAATACCATCTTTTAAAGATATGGATCATTTTAGACCTGCAGGTTGCACAAAAGAATTGAAATACTTTCCCGGATATGGACCATAACTGCTTAAAATTGGTTTTCAAATGTATTATGCTTTTTCTACATTGCTTATTTAGGTAACGTATTTACCACCTTATACAGAGAAAATTTGTTAAATAATTCTGGAAGTGTTCGAAAGTGTTTCATAATCTATGCTTGAAACATGATTTTTCTTTCTTGTTGAAATATAGATCATAATCTACTACAAGAAAAAAAAATATTTTTTAGGCACTGGGTACTTTAATTGAGCATTCAATCCACGTGCACTTTTGAACAAATATAGATGATAGTAATAACCTATTTATTGATTTATTTACTTTAATTATCGGTTTTTTATCTCTTGATATGAAATGAGGAGAAAAATACTAGTACTTGAAAGAAACTGTAATTTTTTTGGACAAATCTTTTTTCAGTTCTATTTCACATAATAATTTTGAAATTTATTTATCAAAATACTCTTTCTGTTAGCAAAAGTATCTGCATGTTTTTAATATTTTGAACACGTTTTCTTAACTATTCACAAAATCTTTATTTCATAAAAATAAGAATTTAAGAAATAGTTTTAGAATGTATTTCGCTTTATTCCTTTTAGTAAGATATAATCTATAAAATGACATTACGTATAAATTTTGCATAATTTCATTTTTTTAAACTTAAAACTTGCGTACAATATATAATTTTTAGTTTTAGTTTTGCTTAAAATGCGCATTAAAAGTTTCAAAGAGTATTAACTTTAAAAGTTAGTCGAAAAAAAAGGCGTTGTTTAGCCGTCAAAATAATTGTTGTGCGCGGCAGCGTATTACTGCTTATTTTACTGTTTATTACTGTTAATTTTACGGTACAATGCTGGCAGCTGGGATGCCAGTATTATACCGTAAAATCAACACCTTTTTTTTGCAGTGTAAGATAAGGAATGTATTATAACCATCACTTTTGTGTGTGTGAGTGATCGAATATGATAGCATCCGAATGATACTTTCGACTGAGCTCCCAAATGGCGAATATGATATAGTCCACTTTCCTAAGAACTGTATACATATTTGTACAAATCAGTCAGCGAGTTAGGTATTTAAATAATTTTTTAAACCATTTTCACAACTTTCCAAACAATCTTGCGTTTGATTCAAAACTTAACAACGAAATGTGACAGATTGTTACTGATAAATATAGCGGCGATGTAATCAAATATTTATGGCACCTAAGTACCGTCTCCAGTTTCGAAACGGGATGCCCAGTGTTTGAATCCAGCTGATTCCATTGCTTCATAAATGTATTTTACAACAAGAGTAGATGACCACCAGAGAACTTAAAAAAGTATTTAACAAGAAAAAATTATGATATTGCCTGTATACGAAAGCTTCATGCTGCAGAAAGAAGCGGAGAATAATGTAGTAATAATGATTCAGATGAAGGTATTTATTTAACAGTTTATTTAACAGAACTTTTCTACGGGACATTAACAATTCCAATGAATTATTTCCGTCTTTTTTCCTGTCATGATTAAAATGTCAGCACAGGATAAGAATTTGTAAATAATCAATTTGAGAAAGTGTCAGCACAACATAAGCATTTGTCAATATTTTAATTTGGTAAAGTATATGTACAGTATAAAAAATTGGCTAATGAATTCATAAATATTTGAGTTTTATAAAATTTACTCAGAGTGTAAAATGTTGAAAATTAGGTTAAAGAATATTTTAATGTCTGTGTAAAACAAAAACACATGATCAAAGTATTTGTAAATATTTGAAGTTGGGTAAAGTGTACGCAAAGTATAATAAGTTGTATAAATTTTGTAAAGGAATTTTTTAAAGAATTTGTTTAACTTTTTTTAACATTTGGTAAAAGTATTCGATAATATTTGTTAAATGGCAAGCATAGTAATTCTATTTTTATTTGTGTTATTAAGTGTAAGCGAAGTCTAGTGTAAGCAACATATATTATTTGCAAAGTATTCTTTCTTTTTCAAAGAACCCTCGTGTAAAAATATTTTTTTCTTGTGGGTAGGTGTAAAATGTGTTTAAATATTGGTGAAAGAGTTAGTATTCTTCGTTAAAGTGAGTACACAGAATAAAGGATCTGTATATACGTTTATTGTGGTAAAAGTACTGTATACTTTTTTGTAAATTTAATAGATTAATCCCTATTACAATCACGCTTAATGTGAATAAGATTTCAGTTGTTACAATCTCAATTATGGTTCTTAACCCTTAACTGCTGTTAGCGGTTTCACAGACCGGTGCATTTTTCAATTTTCACAGTTGACTTTGTAACCTTTAGTTTAACTGCAGATATTCTTGTAATTTTGTTTCATTTAGAGCCTTACGCAACCATTAGAGCCCTCTGGCTAGGTGAATTTTGATTATAAAAATTCTGGACATAAAGTTTAGTATAGAAATAATATGTTATGAGTTAATCGAGGCTTTTATTAATCATTCGATCAATCAGTCCCAGAGAGCGCTCTTAGTAGTTATGCAATAATTTCTGACTTAGTAGTTAAAAGTAAAAGTTGAAGATTCAGTTCGTTATTTTCAGAAATTTCAGTTATTATCATTTTTGTATCAGTATTATATATTGTATACATGTTCTAATTTGTGTAAACAAAATGTCAGTGTAATGTTAATTTTACAAATATATTTTTATCAAGGGTTAAGGTTGTTTCCATCCTGGTTCGCACTATGTTTACGTCCTGAGCGAAGCCGAACGGAGTTTGTGTTAGGAGTTTTCGATAGCAGAGGTTTTTTTTTTTTTCAGGGTTAGTCAATTGTTTGTGGCTAAGAGTTAGTAGAATATCTATCGGAAGGAGTGTAATCCAACACCTTTTTGGTAGGCTTCACTGTTCGGTTGAATATGTCAGAAATTTAATATGAATGCAAGGAATTCTATTAAATATTAGGAAAGCAGAGGGGTTGAGATTTTTTAAGCTACTAAACAAAAGTTAACGGCACATAACGAAATTAGTATTACTTCTGAGAGTTTTTCTCGATAAACTTTTAATGCAAATAATTATTGTTTTCGAAACTTTTTAATTAATTTATTAAAAATCATCTTGTATTGTTTATTTCCGGAGTTAGCCACTTGTTTGGGGCTCACAGTTAATAGAATACGTAACGACAAACATGTAATCTTGCATCTTTCTGATAGGCTTCCCTGTTCGGTTGAACGTCAGAAAATTAATCTGAATTCACGGAATACTATTAAATATTCGAGAACTCGAGTTGGGTCATTTCTGATTTTTAACTTACTGAACAGCAGGTGACGGCAAATAACGCACTTTAACTACTTTTATTTCTAACAGTTTTTATCGATACAATTTTAATGCAAACGATTAATGTTTTCGAAAACTTTTAGTGTATAGTATTATGAAATATCTTGCTATACAGGTTTGGTGGATTTGTTTAATCGCAATGTAGCAGGAACATCACACCAGAAAAATATTCATTATTCTATTCATTTCATTTTGAAAAACAACTTTTACTGGTTTCTGTACGAATAATACATATTAAAACGTTGATACCCTAAAGGTCTAAAATATTTTAGGTATTGGCTATTTTTTCTTAGATATTCCTTACAGAATCATGCCGAAGAATGAATATGAACAGAATAAAATACGCAAAAAATAATTCAAATGTGTTTTAGGAAAATTATACTTAAGATATTTAAATCAAATCTATAGGCAATGTTTTATGTAGAATGTTGTTGAATTTTAATGTGGTTATCCTAAATAATCTGCCATACTTACAGAATGGTTTAATACTTTAAAAATGTGAAGGTTTCTAAATTGAAAATATAATACGATTATTTATTGATTATTTATAATTACATTTTTGGAACAATTAAAAAAGTTACCACCGATTTGCTATTAAAATCAATTGTGTGCTTAGATGCGTAAATTTAAATCTCAAATGACGAAAAATAGTGATACTTCTTAAGGGAAAGAGCATTTTTCTATGTGCATTTTATACATAAAATGTTATACAGAAATTAAATATAGTGAACTTAATGGAATAAAAAACGTTCTTTATAGGCTCCAAAGTGACCTGATTTGTTGTTTCACAGTATCGACAAGTGCGACAAACGACACATTATCATCCATGTTTTTTGAAAAAATGTCTTGGATACTTTTAAACTCTTCCTTTTGACTTGCTTTTGACGTATCTGTCGATATGTGTCACAAAATACGCTGTAATTTTTACAAATAGATTTGTTTTACTATGTAGATTCAAAGGATTGTTTCTTTAAATATATACCAGCTGATTTTAACCGGGGAGGACGCGCACCTCTTTTTGTTACATTCTGGCCCGAGAAATATTTCCTTCATAAATAATACCATTCACATAAATAAAGGCTGCACAAATAATTATGTATTTTTACCAAAACATCGTGAGAGAAAAATCGCACATTCATTCTTGGTATTATTTTACTTCATTTAGTAAGTCCATTACTGCTAAGATAATAATCAGTAAATTCACAAATGTCTGATTCGTTAATTGAATCTAACTACCTTTAAGATGTCTTCACCAGCTGTTTCTTAATCATCTTCATTGAGTGATTCCTCATCAGTTTACACTTTATTTAATAAAGTCTGTAATCATTTAATTTTAATATTATAATTAAAATTACGATGCTATTTCAAATTATATAATATATTCGAAATAAAAACAAGCTAGAGCACTCGACCTAAAATACTCGAAAAGTATATTTTCTCTGATGATAATATGAATGCAAAAAATAAATGCCCATAATTGGCAAGAAAATAACATTAAATGCAATTAATGAGCAAGTGGATCATTTTAAATAAAATTATGGCATATTTATGTAGCTATGGAGCCTGAAAGACCCAGCGTGAGTGCTTGCGGGTTAACAAAGTTATTATGAATTAATACCTTGTAGACAGAAATAATAATTGGAATTCTGCCGAAACGCAGAATTTATTTTAGACAAAGAGCTTGTAAAATGATTCTAAAATAAAAAATCTCATCAAAAAGTCACCTGTAAAAAATTCAGCCAAGTCTAGTAACTCATTTACCATAAAAAGTACTGAGATCGTATAAAGCTAAGTTTACCTATCTTATTAACTCTGAAATTTTCATTCACAAATCACTCCTAGTCTCTACATCTTTAGTTAATTATTATTATGTGACTTGGCAATAACGCAGCAAAGGGCAGTTATTACACCTTACTATGTTATGGGATGGAATGGGACAATTTAATTAAGGCAAATTATATGCGCATTGGGAAGTTATTACACCTTAATATGTTATAGTATTATTTGATTAAGACTAACTATATACATCACATTCTCGTGCTACGTAATTGCCAAGTCACAAAATAATAATTAACTAAAGATGTAGAGACTAGGAGTGATTTGTGAATGCAAATTTCAGAGTTAATAAGATAGTTAAACTTGGCTTTATACGATCTCAGTACTTTTTGCGGTAAATGAGTTACGAGACTTGGCTGCATTTTTTACAGGTGACTTTTTGATGAGATTTCACTTCTTTTTGTAAGTAATCCTCCTTTTCTTGATTTTGTGCTCTTTTTGCAATATTACCAAAGTTAAGGTTGATTTCGCAATTTGTATGAGAGTGTGAGCTCTTGCCCTTACCTACCAACTTGCTGCATGGACTAATTGAGGAAATCATTTTCAGCATATACATATCCAAATCTCACAGGGTTTAACATTCAAAGGTGCTGGTAGGATGTAAGGAAAAACTGGTTAATCATTCTGTAGTATGTTAAAATTTCAATATAGGAATTACACTATGGGATATATTGTATAACGCAGTATTTCAACTTATATAAAGATATGGTGGTTTCTAGATATTTGGTCTGTTTCTGTCGGAGTAATTAAAATTATTGGAGTAATTATATATTTCAATACTGTTTATCATTCTACTGATTTTGCATGATTTTTTAAGTAATTTTCCAGTATGAATATTTTGAAAATCTATCTCTTCGTGTGCAGCTTGATTACGAATGATTCACTGGTTCATACCATGTAAATAAATCAACGTTAGTTTCCGGATAATATTCCATAGCGAAATTAACATTTCATCAATAAATAAATAAATAATATAATATCGTATCAATAAAACACAAATTTAACAGTTATTTAATGGAACTACGAGCTTAAACACTGAAATAATTCGATTCAAGAAAGCTCCTGTTAGTAGCTAAAACATTGTCAATTTCTTATGGTGTTAACCTCTGACATGAGACTAATACGAAAGTAGAGTTTTTTGAAAATACTCAAAACTGTCTTTGAAAAGGCTTTTTAGTATTGTTTCTGTGCAATCTAAAAAATTTATATTTAATGTAAAAAATCTAGTTTTCAAGAATGGTATTGACCTATGTTGTTTAATTCATTGCAGTACGTTCCGTAACCCGGGAAACCTCTGGTTCTTATAAATATTTTTAATACATACTTTTACGACACTAAAAATATCTGGACTGTTCAAATTGCCTGAGATCTCGATTTTGTAAATTATTTACAATAAGTACATTATTTTTTAGAAAATATCTGAAAAACTAAATTGCTTTAGGATATATATTTTTATAGCAAGTGTTAGGAATAGGTGAATTAATATTTTTATTTACGCAGACGATTTTAGCTAACGCCGATAAAATTGTTTCTTTTATATTTTATTTTATTTGTCAAATGCGGCTCGTTGCTATAGCAACGTAGTTGTTTTTTCCTTTGCCTTCTCTTTGCATTTTATTATCTCGAGAAGAGGTTAAAAATTTAGGAAAAAGAAATTGGCATCAGTTTTTTTGTTTTGTAGTTAAAAAAGGATGTTTTGTGAAGAGTAACTACCTATGTGATATAAAAGAATACCGTCTAATTTCCAGAAAAAAGAATGACGGGAAGTGTAACTAGAAGAAAATAATTTAGGATCATCTTTTATTGGATATGGTACGATGATAAGAACCAAGGTAAAATTAATTTAGAATTTGTACATATGTAAATAATTGTACCAACATCTCGTCGAATGTCCCACATCTGTATTTTATAAGTGTGTAAATAAATTTTGTGATAATTAAAAGGATTGAATATTAAAATAAATCGAACCGCAAGTTCAAATGTTTTGAAAGAGTTAATGAAGTAGATTTGGTGTATATTTCTTCTAAAATATAACACAAATTACAAAAATAGAAATTACAAAAAAATTACAAAAATATCATTTAAAATATACATTGTTCTTTACTTATTATGGGTTTCGTTTATAGAAAAAGTCTTTAAATGACCTGTTTTTCAGGTAATTTAAAGGCGCTGTAAGGTTTAATATTTTAAGCCACTTGTGAAAAGCAATAAAAAAAGTACTCCGTTATTTTCAAGTACATTAATGTATTTGTTATATATAAATTGCGAATAAAAAATCAGCCTTTACTTAGGAATTAGTGTTCTTGTATCTGGAATTAGATGGATAAAAATATCTGCTCTGATCTAAGTGGAACAAAATGCTTTGCAATATTAATGATCTACTCTCATTACCAACTTCTCGTCTGTATCTTTCTAAGACAGGTGATTTACCAAGTGAAACATGAGAGGGCATTAGCAATGTCAAAGGTGAATCAAGTCAATCAGTAAAATTGACATAAACCTAATTAAGTGGAAACCTTTTAGCATCAAATTTAATTCAAATTAATTTGTCAATGAAACTTTGAAAGTGTGGAATTCAATTTATTTTATTTAATGCTCTTGTTAGCCTATAACAACAGCTCAATATCTAGAAAAATAAATACTTTTTCTAGATATTGAGTTTTTACACTTATTTTTTTTAAAATACAGAAGTTTACTTTTTCTTCTATGTACAATAGAAGAAAATATTGCAATCGAATTGTTTTTCGACTTCTGGTTTTCGACGAATTTACACGTTTTAGGGTCAGAGATCCAGAAAAACACGTTTTTACAAATTGTCTGTCTGTCCGTGTGTCCTCTTTCTATCATTAAAAAGTGTATGAAGTTATGCATAGAACTTAAGAAACTGCATTTATATGTTTTTGGCTATCGCCAGCTTGTCCCAGTTGAAATTGGGAATGTTCCTTCGGAAGAGGGCGCTGTGATAGGGAGTTTTGTGCAATTTACTTTACTGGATCATCTGAAAGTGTTTGAGGTTATGCATAGAATTGAACCAAACTTCTTACATATGTTTTTGACTATGGACGTCAAGTACCAGTGGAAAATGAGGAGATTACCCCGGAAGTGGTGGCGCTGTGAAAGTGATTTTCTCGATTTTTTGGAGTTTAAGTGAATAATTTATAAATATTTTTCGGCGAGATTTTATATTTAGGTAATATTATATTTAGTAATATAGATATGATAATTTTTTATTTAGTAATATAATAGGCCGAGGTTTGTATAAACTTTTGAAGAAAATCGACATGAAGGTGGCACTGTGGTAGCAAAGTTTGTTCGATTTTCGGGACGTGCAAAGTAGTTGTCGAAATAAATCATACTATCACCCAATTGTCTAATCTAGGTTTAATTTGCATATTTGTAATAAGCAAAAGTTTTTACTTATATATATATATAAATAAAAAACTTTTGAAGTGTTATAAAAAATCAATAAATATCTGACAACTTCTTTTCTTTGTTCCTAAAATGCATAAAAATGCATAATTGAAAAAATTACGCATTTTAAAGTTTTAACATGTTTGAGAAAGAAGAAAGTTTTAGTACTGGCACATCCGACTAGTTTGCATAAAGTTTAACTTGCTGTATAATGAAAGTATCTTGATTTGTAAAACGACTTCCTATAAATAAAGTTTTGTAATTTGTTTGTATATTCTTCCTTTTTAATGCATGTCAACCCATAAATTTTAAAGGGATGCTTTGATCTTTTTTTCTTTGGAAAGGGCTTGCTTTGATGTTATCATTGTGTAAATCTCTCCAGGATGCTAAAATAGTATGTTTGTCTGCTTGTCCGTTTTCTTATCTTTCTTTTTTACTTTCTATGCTGTACATTTCGAAAAAAAGTTTAATCATTACGACATTTCACAATGTCGCTAACGTGCACCATATTTAAATGTTTGACTTTATAATTTTAAAACATTCGGCGCATGCTGTATAGTTTTTTGTTAAGCAAGAGCACGTTTATTGAATCGTCTACTAAGAATCATAGTGAGCGATATTGGAAATAACTGAAATTTAAAGTGAAATAAAATAATACAGGGTTCCAAAATAAACAAAACTGTGTTGCGCCAAATCTCTCTGACTAAAATACGACAAAAAACATGGTATAAGTAAACATCAGTGCAAACAACAGTCGAAAACAATTCCTTTTTATCGTTTTTTATTACAATTTCGTCGTTTACATTTTATTTTTATTACATTTTTTATTCCTCAAGTAAAACGTATTTATTTAGAACATATATATAATTTTAAAATAAGTATTTAAATTCCTTTTATTATAAATTTTGTTTTACTCTAGAATCTTTGGAAATATAACCTATCTATAACGGAAATCTGACTTAAACGGAAAATGTTTATTTTTCCACGCAATGAGGATACAAGGAAAAAAAAATTGTGTACCTTCTAAAAACGGAAATCTGCCTAAAATTAAATATTTTTCTAGTTCCTTCTGATTTTCTTTTCAGGCTATAGTACAAGATAGATGTATTATTTATTACTGAAAGACTATTTGCACAAGAAACAAATTAGGGATAGATTGCAAATAATGAACCGTACATTTCCATGATTCTTTTTATATTACTATATATTTACAATTGCATTTTATACTTAAAACTCTTTACTGCATAATTGAAATTTGCATAAATTTACTGCATAATTGAAATTTGCTTGAAACTAAATTTATTAATTTCAAATGTGTCTGCAACTTTTAAAACTTATGCTTATCATCAGAATAGCTTAACACATTGACTGCTGCGGCACACAAATATGTGTGCCAGAAACATTTCCAGGGATGGCATGCCACATGAATATGTGTGCCATTAATATTTTCATGGAAGGCGTTTTATTGCTATGAAACTTGACTTCTGATATTGAATCGGTTATTTTGAAACAGGCGAAAGTTCATTTTTCAGGAAAAACTGATGCAATTTAAAAATTTAAAACAGTAGTGTTGTTTTATTGTTTTTCTATGTTATTACAATATTAAACCTTATTAAATATATACATTTTGTAAATACTGATAATTGGTAATATAGAAACAAAAACCTTTTAATTTGTGGACTTGCGCCCTTTTCAAACTTAAATGAAATGATATTTAATCAAAAATGCATATTTTTATGGTTTATTGAATCTTTACTTTGAAAAATGCCAAGTTTCTTGCAATTAAACTTTAATCTTATTTATTACGCATCTTCTTCAATGTCGAGAGAAATTTTAGTACGCCAATTTATTATAAAATTATAAAAATACAAGTAATCACTAGGAAAATGTGTTTCAGCAACTTTAAACTCTATAACAGACCGTGTCGTATCTACCTGCTAAACAAGTGTTACCTTTGGAGAAAATGTGAAGGTATTATAGACAAAGGTAACTGTATACACAACTCCTTCATTCAAAATGTATGACTTCCGCCCTTTTCAAAATGACAGATTCAATTCATTACCGTGTATTTAAACAACGAACCCCGTGGCTCCACCGGCATGTTTATTGAGTTCAGTTTGGCGTTTACCGTAAAAATATAATTAAAATTTAATATTTTTGAATTAAAAATGTATAAAATGAGCCCTTTGTATAAAATTAATAAACACATCCGCAATTGGGAATTGTGAACTGATTCGATAAACACTGAAAATCGCTTTGTAACTGTTTTCCAAAAAAGCTATTTCATCGCAATTTGTGCATCAACGTGTTAACTATAGTTAAGTTGTAAGTATCAGTTGAAAAGGTATAATAACACTATAGTGACAATCTATTTTAAAGTACATTTTTAAATGCATTGTGAATTTTGAACTAGGATCGTTCCTTATTTTGGAAAATAAATAGAATTTAGAAATGTATGTCTTAAAACAATTACATTAGCTTGTCTGTGCAAACACATTAATTTCAATGTTGAAATAGTTTATTCGTATAGCCGTTTCAAAAACTAATGAAGCAAAATTTCTTTCCCAGATAAAATATTTAAACTCGTTTTTAAGATATGTTTATATTTCAAGTATTGATTTTGCTTATCTTTTTAAAGTGAAAGGGGAGGAAATGCTTTCCTCTGCGTCACCTCATTATATTTTCCATTGGGCAATCTTCTTTCACAGATACTATGTTTTTATTTTTTTTTTTTTTTAATGCTATTTATAACAAGCGAAAAGATAAATTATTTTTAACGTAAATAGAAAAAAAGTTATAAACTTTTAATATGTTCCTCAAAACATCGTTTCTGGTTTATTTTAGATGTTTTGTTAAAATGTATAAAAGAGACGTGAATAGAAAATTGTTTAATTTTTTTCATTGGAACCGATGCGATGGACGTAGAGATTAAAAAAATTAATAGAGGTTGCAGTGCATTTTGATATTTTTAATGTAATTCCAGGAAAAATTTTAATTATATTATTAGCAATTATATCACATTACATATGCGGAAATTAAAAAATGCCTTTATATTTTTAAAAAAGTCCCAGGAGGATAATATTATTAGAAGAATGTTAGATTTTAATATTATCTTTATTTAACTTATTTTAATTAAAACAGTAAAAACCACATATCATAATAATTATTTTATTCTATTTACAGAATATGTATTCATGTACGTTCTAATTGAATTTTATTATTGAGTGAATGCATTACATAACATATACAAATGAAAAGATAAAAACAAAAATTGTTGCTAGTGAATTTTTAAAAATATGAATAATAACCCTATATATTTTTTTATTATTATTTACTTTTATTCATCAGCAATGAATAAAAAACTGCAATCATTTCATAGTTCATATACATAATTATCGCAAGCGAAAATTTCTTTGGAATTAAATTATATCTCTTGGAATTAAATTATATTTACACGAAGCGTCTTTTTATTACTGTTTTAATTTACTTTTAGCTACTTTTTCATTAAAGACTGTGTTTTTCCACAACATTAAGATAATATAGTAAATCTAGCATACAAATATAAAAAGTTACTACACTAGCCTTTTAATTAAAACGGTTGAGGTAATAGGATGAAATATCATCATATGTATGTTAAGAGTGAAGAGTATAGCAGACTCTCACTCTCTGGTGTTTGTAGGTGGAAAAACACACAGCTTCTTTAACATTTTATGTCTTAATTACTAATCTATAGACTATTTACAGTTATTTACATGGGGAGTTATAATAATAGGGGAATTCCTGAAATTATATCTAGGTCTCTGTACAACTTTTCTGCAACACATCCCGCGCGATTCTGCTCTCAACTACCCGACACCATACTGTCATACTCCAACTTATAGATTTAATAACAGCTGACTTTGCTGTTCTGGACAAAGAGAAGTTAGTTCAACTTAACTGAGTTAAGGAAAATAGATGAGCTTGCTCCATTTTCTGCTGTTGCGAGTATTATTCTTAAAGAAAGGGTTTTACGTCACAACAGAATCGCTGAGCATGCTTGTTGCTATGGGTTTAATCTCTACACGTGTATCACTGTTGCTATGGACTGTGAAATCCTTCTGCGATTCTGTATGATGGAATAAACTCTCACTCATTTACATGATGGATCTATATAATAAAAGGATTGAAACTTGAAACATCTGCCACTGAAGTCAGTTTAGTTGTTAAAAAAATCAGTAAATGTGATAATGTTAATTTTAAAATGCTACTATTATTTTTTATCTACAATGTTAGTATGAGAAATATATCAAATTAATTGACAGATTCCTGGAAAGTAAAATACATTTACAAATTTGTATTGATCATCTTAACATTGCGTATGCAAGCCTGTCCATGTAAAGTGTGCTAAAAGAATAAAAACATTTCGCAGAAAACAATATCCAGGAAAACATTCCTTAGAAAATATTTCCTCCATGAAAGATGTTTTATTTATACTGATTAACAATTATTTTATGAGAACCATTATTTTATGACTACAAAATCCCCATTTTAGCATTTTTAAAAGGTTGAAGACTATATATATATATATATTTGTATTTATAAAACTTTAGATTTCATGGTAACTCATTACGTGACTTTTGTTGTACAGATATTTTGTTATACATAATATTTTTTTAATTGTTTACACATCTGTAAACGTTTATTTGTTAATTACGTTAGTATAAGAATGAGTATTATACATGCAGAAGCTTCGAACGCTTGCTAAGCCATTAGTTTTATAATTTTAATTTAATTAGTTTTATAATTTGAAATTTGTAAGTCTTAATGCATGAATATGTTTCTTTTACGGTATTTTTGAAACCATGAGACTATGCTGCTCCAAAGGTGTCACAAGTGCATTTATAAAGTTTTCTGCTAGTAATCAAAATATAAATACAGATAAATTGAACTGGATTATATATTTTACTACAGTTATATGGACATGATATGGAATTTTATACATTTTAAAATTAATAGACGAAACACGGGGGTTGGGCTTGAAAGCTAGCGCAAATACTTGTGCACGACCGTAGCTGTGTTTTTTCTTTACTCTGAAATATGTTTATATGCATTTTTATTTGAATGGATAGTTTACTAAAACTAAACAATTATATTTGCGAATCTAATCTCAAGAAAATAAGTGTTTTCTTACTATATATAATCTATAAAAGAAAGAAAGTTCACATTAAAAATGTGTTAAATCGGGATAACATTTTTTTTTTTTAATCTTATTTAGAATGTATACATAAGTTACTATATATTCAGTGCTTGTTAAAGGCAGACAATTTTTGTTATTTTCTAAAATATATAGTCTAATATTTGTGTTATAAGTTGTATCATTTCTATGTTTCAGAATTATGTGAATGTTAGCATATTTCTGACGGAAAGTTGCTTGTTCGCTAATGTATGATACAAAAATCTCTGAATAACGTAAAACCATTTAAAAAATATAACGCGCAGAATAAAAGATAATTCATTTGTACGCTATATATTACAACACGGATATTTTGTGCAATCGTTAGTGGTGAGAGAATAAAAACGGCATCATGACATCGGATAACATCAGTCATGTGTCATCCATTAAATATTAGCGTAAAAAATGAGTACGTTATATTTGGAAAAATATTAAAAATAGAAGATATTGGTAAAACAAACATTTTAACTTTATTTGTTTACTACTTGTATTTAAATATCTTACTAAGAATATTATTTTTTAGGGATATTTTCACCGTTTGATTATATTACATAAATTTCTCATATTCTTCTAATGAGTATAATTATGTCTTAATGATATTTGATTATTTAAGTTAAATATTTAATATGAAATTTTATTTTCTCGAACATTTGTGCATTATACGTTTTAAATTTCTTACTAAAACTCTGAATAAATATGTAAAAGTTTAATATTATTTTTTCCCCGTTCATGAAATTGGATAGAAATAATAAACTCAACACATGTTTTATGTTAGTATATTTTGTTTGAAAAAGTATCCCCCTTTATAGAATATTTTCTTTTCATAATTTCGCCAAAATACATTAAAAACATTTTGCAAAATAATGGCAATAAAATATTTAGAGGATTTTAAGAGGCTTTAAAGGTGCTTTCTTCAAAACTTGAATTATCCGAAGTAATATTCATTTTCTTAAAATGGAAATTTCTTAATTTTCTTCGAAAAATATATTATACAGCATTTACATTCTTAAAAACATTTTGTTACTTTGTTTATGAGTAGCTTGTTTATTTATAGTTTAAAGAATTGCTTATTTTTTATGACTTAAAATAGTTTCTTTATAAAATTACATTTTATTATTTGTAAAGAATACAGGTATAAGATGTCATTCATTTTCAAAGTGAAATATAATATTTGTTCTGCTAATATTTAGATAATTAAAGATGAATAAATTTAAAGATTATATGAAATTTATTAATTAAGGTGTACCATCTACTGTAAAGGCCTTACCTTGCGTTTAAAACAGGATAATTTTAACAAATACTTTCATAAAAGATTGGACGTAGCACAGGATGGGAAAATGCCACTGTACAAATTCTGCGGAAAGAAAAATCTCAGTTGGAATATATCAAACGAGCCTTCAACAATATATTTAAAAGTGCATTATTTTCGAAAAAAATGCAAAAAATAAAAATAATAAAAAAAAAGAAGAAGAAAAATTAGTATGATGTCATATATTCTCTAACAATTTGTAATGCATTACAATTAAATTGAAAGTAGAAAATCTATGTATCGCAATACTCCCGAACGGGATACATTTATCACTGTGCAAAGATTGCCGATGGTGTCAAACTGTCGCCTTTTAAAGTGAACCGTACGACGGGTGATCTTTTGTATATCAGAATGACACCTACATTTCATATCTTTCAATGTTTTCCCTCTAAAAAGTCTATGGGGTAATTTCTTTTAATTTTTTAATTTTTTTTAATATTTGTTTCTTATCCGTTTTGCAGTTTTATCATGTTCACTAAAGCTTATTTTTGGTGCTCCAGTTGTGCCGTCATGCATTTTTCTTTCACATTTTTCCCGAAAACTATGCGTTTTAGAGGAATGGTTCTTTAGACACTATTAATTTAAGTGAGGATTCTTGTTTTGCAGAGTTTGTGTGGCGTTATACAATACCCTTTATATCATCGAGTTCCCACATTTTAATGCTGCAAGAGAAACACATTAATGTGAATTTTGTAATACATAACATTAGATTTCTTTAAATATTTTTAATAAGTAATTTTTAAAAATAAAATAAAACATACTTTTTCGGTAACTTTTTACACTGATATATTCTTTTTGTACGCCAGTTGGCGTAATTTAGCCAGAGTGCTTTTTTAGCACGACACAGAGTTTTTGTGGAAGCTTTTTTATTACTGTGCGCAATAATGTTTAACATAATCTTTACCAATATCACTACAATTTTTACCGATCAAATGATTAACAATTCCTTATTAAAGTGTTTGATGTATCTCTGTAAAATTAAAATAAAACTATGCATGATATGACAACTATTTTTAAAGTATATAGTAGTAATTACTGTATGACTTAACACCATCATATTCAAATGGTATGGCGATTGGAATATCTTTTCGAAAGTTAGAGCGTATACTCTTTAAAAAAGCTCGGAATTAAACGGGAAAACTCCTGCTTTGCTTTGTCCATTTCCTCCCAAATACTGAATTCCCAATCTAATGTAAAAAATACCTGAAATACTCCAATCTGATGTTCAAATGCACTGCTAAGTACGTTTTCGTATCAGAACTGTAATTTTACATATGTCCCTTTTCCGTCAAAACACGAAAAAGTCCCAAACCTAAGCTGAAAATTTCGTGAAATTATCCAGTCAAAAAATGGAAATTTTTGCTAATCATAGAAAAATCTTTTACGATCACAGGTGTGTTCCGCCAACTTGCTGCTTGTACTTTTTTCTGTTTTTTGTCGAAGATTTTTTTAGAGTGTAGAAAGTTGAAAAAAAGACAAAAAAGTGTCATACTGTGTCATGATGAAATAGATACTAGTGTACCACCAAAACATTTTCTATGAAGGAAGAATTTTGAAAATCGGAGTATCCGTTGACATGTTATGGATAGATATATATTTAAAATATACACAAACGAATTGTATAAACTTCTTTCTTGGAAATCAGGTAAAAAAGTACATAGCGATGAAAAAAGAATCAGGTTATAGAGATATAGCTGTTGCTTTGAAAATACGTTACTGGTACTTAGTGCTGCAGTTATAAAAAAAACCAAGAGAACATATACGATATAAGCAGAGAATATACTCTATAAGCAAAGAATATACGCTTGAGAGTATACCCAATAGCTTTATTTGCAAAACAGATTGAATATGAAGCTTTTTAAAAATTCCGGATGTATATGACGCATACCTCCGTGTATCCTCCACTACACCCCCCTACTGGTACAGCTCCTTCACTGAAAGAGTATCTACTTTCATCATTGAAATGCACATTAGTCATCATTTATTAGCTGCATTTGTTGCATTTGCTTTGTTTGTGATCATTCGACTTAGGAGTAAAGAAGAATTATAAATATATTCCACATCTAAAAACAATTTTTAATATTAATTTTTAAACTTTTCTTTTAGTAGTTAAAAGTAAATCTGAGATAAAATATAGGTTAAGTGAAAATTACAAAAATTTTACTTTTTAAATTATATAATTTTAATGCATTTACTTTATTGTGCTTCAGTTTTGTAAAAAATACACGATTTCAATTTTTCAAGGTGACGTCATTTGACGAAAAAATATTGTCCTTTAAATATTTCGCATTTAATTTCGGAGTGCGCGCAACAATATTAATGCCTTTTTGATGCACTTTAACAATCACATTTTATTTTTTAATTAAAATACATGTTTTCTTTTTAAAATGATGTAAATTTACTCTCTGAAGCATTCATTTGGCCTTTAGAGTTCTCAAGAACGTGATTTACTCATATTGATAAAATTCCTTCTTTTTTTTTATTAAAAAGTAGTACAGATAATTGTATAAGATCACCATTAATCCGTCTCAATAATATTGGCAAAATTGACACTATTGCAAAGAATTCTTACAAATTTAAAATACTGTCGGAAATGAATTTAATATTTGAAATTTTTAGAGTTGTAACAACATCCTAGAAACCTTGCAAATAACTGATGTTCCCTTATTCGACAATTATTCATATTATCGAAGAAATAGATATGAAATACATATATGCATAATGAACAGAGGAAAGTATATTAAACTAGGTAATTTATATCCAATGGTTGGAGTATCATAGTTGAGATTTTTTCCAACAGAGCAAAATATGCTGTGACCAGGACTCGAACTTGTGTACTTTGGTTTGTCGTGCCAACGCTCTCCCTTCTGAGCTATCCCGATGATATCCTGGCTGGCATATTTTCACTCTTATTTGTTGGACAAGGCTGCGAACTGCAGCACTAATTTCATTCATCGCTATAGTTATAGCTTGGATGAATGAAATTAGCGCTGTAGTTCGCAGCCTTTATTTGCCTCTATTTTTTAAATGTGTTCCGAGATAACCTTTCTTTAAGCCCTTGACACCTGAAGTTAAAATGACTCTACAACTACTCATTCATTGCTTTTGTACAAACAAAATGACACTGTATGTGACAGAAAGAACCCTTTTTCTGAAACTGATGCGTTAGGGGGCTAATAATTTATGATCACAAATACGGATATAAAATTAGTAGCCCCCTTAAAATATCAATTTAATTATCAATATCAGAAAGTCCCACAACAGAAAATTGAAGGGCCTTAAACAAGTGAATGATCTACAAATCCTCAAAATTGTTTATTGTAAATAATTTAACTTAAATAATTAAGAAAATGTTTTTAATTTCTTGGCAACACTGTCTTGAAGACATTTCGCAAACTCAGATGAAAATGAGTGAGGAAATAATCAGCTGTGTTGCCATTTATTAGTTTTGTTCAAAAGCAAAAAAAAAAAAACATTCAGTTATACAATAACAGTTATATAGTACTTGTATAGTACATATACAGTCATAAAATAAGAATGTAAAAAAAAAAAAAGTAAAATTTTTGTAAGGAAAAAAATAGACGTCCGCATTTGTGTACCACGGGTTCGAAGTGTTTAAAGCACAAAAGGATAAAAATTCATTGACGAATTTTAACAAAAATTTCTAAATAAATTTTTCATTAGATGTGATTTTTGTTTTTCAATGCCCTAAAAAAAGTTCTTAACGAAGGAGCGACGCTCTTTTACTGCTGCCTTCAACACGCATTTTAACTAATATGTTTCTGCAAAGTCTTAAGTAAATATAGTTTTTTATACGCAATTTTTGTTTCACCATAGCTACGTATATACGGATCCTTTATCTGTCAGTTTTAGGAAAAAATAAAAAAATAAATTACATCAGTTTTTTGAAAGGTAAATTAAAGGACACTAAATTTCGAATCATTTAAGGTGATTATCGAAACTACAATTTGTATTAGAAGAATACATTTTTAAAATTAGTTGCATTAATGTAAAAAATTTATGAAATTCATGCACGGAATTTTCTGTTCATTTGGAGATAGTAAAGGCAGATCACAGAAAGCTTTTTAAATGTCCTCAGCTTTAATCAAAATATTCTACTAATTTCATGCAATACGCAATAATATTTTGTTTAAACACAGAAAGTGACAGCAGATCACATAAAGTTTTTAAGTTGCAATACAGAGATTTATAGATATTTCAGTCAATATTATTAAACACTTCCTATTTTGAAAAGCAGTGTGTATTTTTAGTTGACATTTTGATATTTTTCAGCATATTAAGATTTTGTATTTTGATTTAAGATAATTTTTTTAAAACATTCTACTCATTTCAAGCACTTACTTAGTAAGGATATAATACAACATTTAAAAAAAGTGTAATGTCATTAATTTTAAAATTATCATCAAAACTTAATTTTGAAGGACGGTGCCATCTCGTTTGAACAGTAAAACAAGTGTCTAGCATAGAGCAGCTGAGCTAGCCTTTTGCTCGGCACTATAGAACTCGTCTGACGTTCTAGGATCTCTGGTTCAATCCTTGCCATCACCGCTCACATCTTCTTCAAAATGTAGAAATACTCTGAGTGAAAAAGTGTGTAAAATCTACTGTAAATTTAACAAGAAAGAAAAACCATGCGTGAGGCATAAATTATGAAACGATTTACATATTCAGAATACTGTAACAAAACTTAAGCCGTTTAATATTGTGAAAGAAAATAGCTATATAAATAGTATATAATAACACATTTAAAAACCCTATTTCAATGATTATCATCAATAGTCGGAAAAGTATTCAAATTCTTTTGGGATGCCCTATATATGATCTATAGATTTGTATATGTACTACATAGTATGCTAAAATTCTGTCCAGTTAGGAAATGCATAACACAGTTGAAAATTCTCAGTCAATTTCGTCAGTAAACATAAATTTGCCTGAGATTTTTCTACTGTCTTGTATATAATCTACAGAATTTATACACATCAAGCAATATGCAAAAAAATTACTTAAATTTAAAAACACATATTCTAACTGAAAACGCACTTCCAGAAATTAACGCTCACAGAGAAAATGGTAACCAAATTATTTTGCGTGTCCTTCTAAATGTCCGATAAATGCTATGCGCAATATATTTTAGTCAGTATTTTGTAGTGCGCCTCAGTATGTATATCAATAAAAATATGTTTAAAATAGTTTAATATTATTAAAATACATTGCAAACGAATTTTCCCCATAGACCATAATGTAACGTAATTCTTTTGAGTGAACAAATATGAAATATACATGCTAGACACTTTATTTTGAATATCGAATAAGCCATTGTAAACGTCAATAGCATTCATCTATAGCAATTCGTGTCTATTTCAGCTAGTCTGAGCAAGGACAGGTGGTCGGACGAACCAGAATCAGAAACAGTTTTCAATTATGTTGAAAAATGCTAAAAAGCTATTTGTGATAGTGATTGAACTGATTATTACGTGATTGCAGCTTCAATTTATGATAGTTTTGTTTTAAAGGTTTTTTTCACCATTATATTAAACTTATAAAGCTCAATTTTATTTGAGCTTGAGCTATTTCATTCATTAAAACTACCTACCACAACCGTTGAAGGTTTTTATTTTTCTATTGTCTTACAGGTTTTAAATTATATACAGGGTCATTCATAATTACCTCCGGGGTTTCGAAGCGTTATAGTAAAAAAACGAAGAGGTATATGACAAAAAGAAACATATGAAATTATTCCGAAACTATTCAAGTTTTACTTACATACATTACAGGTGTTCTATGTGTGAACCCTTGGTCACACGGCATACATCCATGCGATAGTCCAGTTCCTGCCATACTCCGTTTCTTTAAATCTGAATCAGTGGTGTCAGTTCAACGGGCCTTTCGTAATAAATATCGAAAACAGGGACCAACTGACAAAACAATTCATGTGTGGTACCGGAAATTTAAAGAAACGGAGTATGGCAGGAACTGGACTATCGCATGGATGTATGCCGTGTGACCAAGGGTTCACACATAGAACACCTGTAATGTATGTAAGTAAAACTTGAATAGTTTCGGAATAATTTCTTATGTTTCTTTTTTTCATATTCGTCTTCGTTTTTTTTACTATAACGTTTCGAAACCCCGGAGGGAATTATGAATGACCCTGTATTATTTATATTTAACAATTTAAAAAAAATAATAAAAAAAAACTTAAGTTAGAAGCTAGGCTTTTTGATGAATTTTTAGTTTACAGTTAGTAAGCCTCGCTTTTAAATAATTGTTGGTGGAGGGAGGCGTTTCACCGTCTTGTGTCTACCGATTTCATAAAACTAGGGGATAATTTTGAAAATTTTAGTGATCTTTTTCCAGAATATATTTTGAGGCTACATGTAGATACTTGATGTCAGCCCAAACCATTAAGAAAAATGCTGCGTACGCCTATCTTGGAGCAGCATGTTTGTAAGAATTAAATTTTAAAATAATAAATAATACCTTCGAGAAAATCACTTCAAATATCACGCCACCCAATAAATCTTTATTAACAAATTAGTAATTAAATTTGGAGGCGACAATTTCCTAATAGCTTTCGTATACTTTGTTGTATAAATCTACACATTGACACATTTTTAATATTTTCTATAAACAGTGGTTCATAAAAAGCACATTTTCGGGTTTTGCTATTTTAGGTTTTTTTCTTTTCTTTTCTTTTTTTTTACGTAAATCATATGCATTTAAACATAAATTATCATATCTGCACTTCTATTTAAGGCAGAGATAAATCAAAATAGTCTGCAAAAACTTAATAAAACACCTATTTACTAGAAAGTGTTAAGAAAAACAATTATAGCTTAGTATATATTAAACTATTTTTAATTTTTTTAATTTAATTTCTACACCATTTATAGTAAGCACACTTATTTTTAAAATAAAGAAAATTTCATTAAAACGTCTGCTTTAGTTATAAAAATATTAAAAATGTTATTTTTTGTAAAAATAATTATCTGTGGTTGTTGATTTCTCCTAACTTATTTAGTGAATTGAGATAAGAGCGTTCTATGTGCCATCTCATTAAATATTCACGTGGTAAGATTCGTTTAGAGATTCTGTGCTATTTCCGAAAACTTTACTTATAATAAGCGAAAAAATAATGTTTTAACAACAAAAGTAAAAAGCAATAACCTTTCAAAATATTACATTAGCGTCGTTTCGGATTTACATTATAAGTGCTTTACAGGAATTTTGTTTTTAAATGCATTTCCTTTAAGTGTATTAAAAAATGTAATGCATGTATATTAAAAGAAAAAACATGTATTACTTCAAAAGTAATTTATTTTGGTAACTATTCAAGAAATAAAAATAACACACATATACATACGGTGGTTTATTAAAAGTTATATATTTTTATTTATTTTTTAATATTACTGGTATAATGCTTATCGTTAGAAGAAAATTAAATTTAAAACAATGTATTTTTGAAAATATTTTTTTTTTAATTAACATCCTATTAAACTGAAAATATTTTATATTTATCAATTGTATTTACTATATAACGTAAAGTAATGTCTATTTACTCTCTCAGTTTTAGTGAAATACACTTGCATTAAATTATCTTACTAATTCAATAGAATTTGGAATTACAGACAGCATACAATTTTACAACATTAAAATATTTCTACCGTTATATTGCAAAGAGGTACTTACATTTATACTTCGCAATTTTCAATTAATTAAAAAAATAGGGAACGGCGTGAAAGAAAGTTATAAAATATAGTTCATATAATTCTCTATATGGTATGTATTTCGAATTTTCAAAATTCCAGTTTACGTTCTAACGTATAATAATATTACTGAGAGAAGTGAAAATTTTATACTTAAGTTGAAAAATTGAGAACAAATATGTTACTTTAAGAAGATTGTTGAATGATGAAATTCTACTATAAATTGGTAAATCTATTTAATTTCTATCAAATAATGTGAAAATGTTTGGAATGAAAGATTCGTTCACTCACAATGAGTCAGCAAACGGCATTTACGTTTACAGTATTACTGTATTAAAAGTATTAAAAACTTATATTTTGAAAGAAGAAATTTTCATTAGAATCTATAAACCATAACATATAATATCCATAATAAAAATTTTTTTTTCAATTCTACCTAAAAATGTAATAAAGTCACATAAAATGCGTGCTATTGTGTTGACTAAAAATAGTGTTGCATAAAAGTCGATGCATTGAATATGGAATAAGGATATTCACATGCATTCTGAGAATATATTTTAATGGAAAGGAAAAGTTTTGCTGTGATTCTGTCACTAAATTCTCACGTATTTTAAGCATTCGTTGAAACAAACCGATCCTAAATGGGTGCCGTCACAAAAAATCACAATCCTGAAGCTATACAATTCACTGTTTTGTGGAAAAACAGCGCTACATGTAATATATTTTCAACATTAGCATACACACCCGGCGTTGCCTGGGGGTACTTTAAATAAATATACAATTACCTTAAATGCAATATACTTACTCAGTGGTACTTACTTTGTACTTACTTGGTGAACGAACTTAGTGGTGGGGCCCCGATGCATCGCATTCAGTGATAGTAAAAACCGCGATGATTATAACGGTTAGTTTATGCATACCTGCCTTGATAATTACCTTGAACATATTATAACAACGAACCTAACGGTGAGTGCTCCACTGCCTTTGGCATTGAAGCCTGTGGTCACAAAAACAGCAATCAATATAACTGGGATACGAAATTGTAAAAATAACTCCACTGGATTATCTTAAATATACTTACAATTACCGTAAATATAATATACAAACAAATGTAGTAGTGGAGATCTCACAACCATCTCCATTGTACTGAGTGATCACAAAGACGCTAATGGAAATAACGGCGGCTTTTCCTTCATACGCGAAACAGTCAAAACAAAAAAAAATCCTGCAGTTTTGCGACTAATTACAGTGCCACGATTCAATTCAAATTTTCAGCATCGTCCTTCACGTTGCTATAAAAACCAATTTGCATGCTGTCAATATGAAGTATCAAAATTCACTGGAGTGGTATTAATTCAGTTTAAAAAAAATCGAATTTCTTTAATAATTAAAATTTAAAAAAATCTTATTTTTTTCAGTTTTCTGAATGATTGTTCCATTCACAAAATATAAAATGCACGATTGAACGAGTAAGATTTCAAATAGAAATTAGTGAATAAAAAGTAAAGTTCTAATTTTGCCAAATAAAGAGACTTTTTTAAAAACAATTCGGGAAAAATTCAAAAAGCATTGTACGAATTACGAATAAATTTTATTGAAAATACAACAAAATTTACTGTGTTCGGCTACAAAATTGAATTTTGATTGTTTTTATGATTGGCTCAAATGACTGACGATTTTGAAAAATCGGGGAAATACGTGAAAAAACGCCTTAAATATGAAATATCAAAAAATTAAATATATGAATCTCACGTGCATTGGAAACTGTCTTCGTGTACACGGAAAAAATTTGGAGACCTCTAGGTAGGCTTCCTTAATCATTGCGCACAGACAGACAGCCATACATACACACGGAAAGACAAAAGTTTTCTTTTATTAATACTAGGGTATCCAACCCGGGCTTCCCGGGATAGAAAATATAAGTGAGAACCAGTTTTTTTTAATTGAAACCTGTAATAGATTTTTTTCCATTTAATAGAAATTTATTAAAAGTGGTAATTTCTTTTTTGGCCTTGTGCCAGAAGCTAATAGCCGAAGAAATCGCTAAAAATTTCGTTATCTACAAAAGTTTTTTTTTTATTCTGATAATTCCAACGGTTTTAAGCGCTTACATGTCTGTTAAATTTGTGTTTTATTTATATTAATTTATTTATTGCTTAGTGAAGTTTTGATTTTGTTTTTGAATATTATTAGCTGGAGACAAATGCTAAACTTTTTATATTGTTTAAATGGCAAACGGATTAACATTTTGTAATCGTCTGCAAGCGATAGAGATAGATTTAAAAAAAAAATCATACTTGAAATTTAATTTAAATGCTCTAATAAATGAGTAAATTGCGATACAGTTTTCAAACAAATTGCATTTGAAAGTAGATTGTTTTCCCTATATAACGGTGTAAAAATTAAAAATATGCGATGTTTAGAAATTAAGAAAATTGCAGTAGCAAAAATCGCAAAGCCGAAAATTCATCGTCAAGTGTTGCCATTCGCAAAATGACGTCAGCGTTACGCACGGACACGTTTGTCCTTTATAATATAGATAGATAGGTATGAATTGAACAACTCTATTAAGACTATTATTCCTGATTATTTTGAATTCTTTTAAATGTGTCACTGTTATACAAAAAATCCTAGCAATGTCTCTTGGCCAACAACGTTTGTGTACACACACTTGGACTCGGCGCATCCCTTGCGGTGAGTCTGAGAGATTTATATTTTTATGAATAAAAATATTCTAAATAAAATGCTAATTTAAGACGTTTCTCAATTTCAAAGAAATCGTTTCTTATTTTATGTAAGGAAGTAATAACTCTATTTTCATAAAAATTTTAGGTCCGGTTTAAGAAACATATTTCAAAGAACGCGTACATTAATCAAAATAATCACATACATTAATCATGTAATTTATTTATCAATAATTTTTCTTTGTTTCTTTGAAATCTAAAAACTAAAATGCATTAAACATCAAAATTTTTTTTTGAGAAAACATTTAAAATCCCACGATCTTTATATAATAAATATTAATTTTTTTCAGTGGTTGTTATTTCAGCCTCTTTAATAAGAAAATAATGTCCTTATACAGCACTTGAATTGTTTCTTTCGTCTTTTTGCATAAAATAATAAACACATTTTTAATAACTCGATAATAAAGCAATTTGTCATTCGAGTTTTATCATGTCATCTACATAAACTCAATAAATCAATTATGTCATAAGCGTTTTTGACAAGATTCAAATTGTAAAGTATAGTTAAAGAAACAAACAAAAACGTTTGTTTCGTTTATGCAAACTTGCGATAAAAAAAATTGCTGTGGAGATAAAAACAAGTCAACAATAAAAAAAAAGATATGGACAAAATAAGACAGTTTTATCAAAAAATAAAAGAGAATCCTATTTTTTTATAAAATATCTTTGTGATATGTAGGAAATATATAGAAATTAGATGTAACATCATTTTTTGTGTAAAAAAAAATTAATTAAATTACTTTATAAAACTCTCCTATAGATAATAAAAAATGAGATTTGTTTTCTTAATTATATTTATGATCGAACTAGGCAAAGGTTCGGACATTTGTCCACAGAGAATGTGGTTTATAAAATAAGTTACTTATTTCTTCAAATAAAACCAAGAATTTTTTTTATTTTATGCACAAAACACACATAAATATAAGATGCATCGCATCTGTGTTACCCATCCTCAATAGATTTTGAATAGAATACCCATATGGGTTACAGAAGTAAATTTTAAGCTTGCTCTAATGCTAAATTTTGAATTTACCAATTATTTAAAAAACATATTCAAATTAAATCAAAGTACTTTATACAGCTCTAAAGCATCGTCAACTGTGTAAGGAGCGATACCTTAATTGCCGTTAACATGATTCGATGAATTCGAATTTGAGAAATAAAATCATTCGTAAATTTTACATTTCACGAAAAACAAATCTGTACTAGAGTCTATTTGTCACATTAACGTGTTTTACTTCATTTCGTGCCTTCTTGCCTTTGTGTCTTGCTTTTGACTAGATTAGCGTCTTTGAATGCACAAAGAATTTCGAATTGTCCGTTAATTTTATTGTGATCTCCGGTTCTATATATTTCAGTTTTCTTTTATATTATACTGATGTATTTAACTATCTCTCACATCAGAGTTTAACGAAATAGTTTATGCTTGTTTGCAAAATTAATTCAACGTGAAAAGAAGATCCATGATATTACATAAACTATTTGCTAACACAAAGATATGGAACGATTGCTCATGGCCGATTTTTACTCGCAAGATCGTTCTTACAAAAGTCGATGCAAAATCTGCGTCATTTAGTTTGTTGTCATAATTCAAAACTATTAATCATAGATATTTTTCTTAAAGATCATCAGTATGTTTAGAAATATCATCATAAGCGCTTCAAGAAATATGCACTTCAAGCAATTATCGATATTAGTCAGTGCTTAAACGAATTAGTTTGGGTATCCCTCGAAA
Source organism: Maratus michaelseni (assembly GCA_963931845.1). Lineage (NCBI taxonomy): Eukaryota > Metazoa > Arthropoda > Arachnida > Araneae > Salticidae > Maratus > Maratus michaelseni. Next base: position 258,095,769 of record OZ007589.1, on the reverse strand, counting down.
TCATCGATAAATACTAACAACGCTATAATCTATAGAAAATATACAGTGCACTTCAGTGATTTTTTTATGTTTGAAGTACCTTAACACCATTAAAATATACCACAATCGGGTTTACCCCATAGATCATGGTGTAATGGAATTATTTTGTGCATCCATGTAAACTAACTGCAAATGCTACTTATTCAATATTCCTCAGAAAGCATGTTGCAGTCCATCTCAATTAAGTATATCAATGTCATTATGTTTGCAATATCGTTACATCAATAAAATGCATTGCAAACGATTTTTCCCCAGTAGACCGTAATCTAATGGAAATCTTTTGTGTGTCCCTGTAAACGAACTTTAAATGCTACACACTTAATTTTCAATACTGAACATTGTATTGTAAATATCAATACCGTATAAAAATTTCATTGTAATCCAAGCATATTTTCCAGTGTTAGAGCACGAACAGACAGACAGCAGACAGACAAACCGAATTCATAAACAATTTTCAACTATGTTGGAAAGTGTTAAAAAACAAAACAGAACCTTATTCCTTTTAAAAAAAACGAGTTTAGAATAAAGCTATTTTATTGCGTTATGTTACAGAATAAATTTGTGGCTTAAATTATTTGTACGAGAATAAAACTAATAAATAAATGCTTCCATATTCAAAACGTTAAGAAGCTTTGTTTAATTATTTTATTTAGTTATGCATTCGAATTCCTTATATAGTTTGTTTAATGTAGAAAACAAATAAAAAAATATCCAGTTAAGTTTCTCAATCATTCATGATATTGAAATACTTTAAATTGAGATAATTTTCAAGATGCATTATTTGAGAATAAACAAGGTATAGTCTCGCACTCAAACTTCTTAAATTTGGGAAATTACATTCAAAATTGTAATTAATTAACTAAGTGATAACATATTAGATTATTTTCTAGAACTAATTTTCAAGAAATTTTTGATGAGTTGAAAACACGTTAATCATATTATTACATTATTTTATATTTATGGCACTTGAATAGATAAAGACGCAAAAGTAGCTTTTAACATTAATTTATCTATTTTGCTACATATTGATAATGCATCCATATTACAAAAAATGTCCTTTTCTGAAACAGCAAACTTTCTTACTTTAGAATTTTAGAGAATCATATTATTAATTTGTAATATTATACATGATGACTTGGTCTGGCATGTTTTGGAACAATGTTTTATCTACATTGTTAAAAAAATACTCAAAATTCAGAACTAGGTGTATACTTTTGGTAGTAGTGTGTTTGGCGCGAACATGGCACGATTCTATATAAGTAATTATAAATTTTGAAAATAGCCTTGTCCGTAACTTGTCCGTAAGTCTTATAATACTCCATTTTATATATTAGAAATTTCCAGAGGAATGGCATTACCTTTAATGATTTGGTAAGTACTACCATAATAACAAAAGTTTGTATTTCTAGACGTGATACTTTTTGAATAAGACACTAAAAGCGAAAAATGTCTCATTCATTTACAATCTTCCCTATTCATGTATATATATAATATTATTTGATGTTTAGCATATTACACTAAAAAGTTTAAATAAAATAATACAATTTTACATCCAGATATTTCTCTCTAGTGGTATCGAGTAAAAATTTTTACTTATTTTTACGCAAACACATGTAATTTCACGTATTGAAAATAAAATAAAGAGAAGAAATTCTCTTGAATTAATTTCATACGTGGTATATCTTATAACTTATTAATCAAGATATGTTTCGATCCTTTGTAGTACTTAAATAATGTCTTGATTATTTTAATTGCACAAAGAATTTTCTTGTATTTTCAAATGTTCTTTGCGTGTGGATATTGCATATTCAGTGAGTAGTTTCAAACTAAACTTTTCCAACTTTTTTGAATGGGATATGTTAAATAACATTATTCCTTCCAACACAAAATAACTCTTGAACTGTCGTTTTTGAAATAAAATACTGATTTAATCTTCAGAATAATTTGTACGCATATATTTTTCGTGTAAAGAAAAGTTTACACAATACCTTCCAAATATCAAGTATGATTGCAAGGACAATTTTACGTTAATTAAGACACTTTCTATTAGTTAGAATATTACAATGTATAATAATTAATTTGTATGTATATTTTTTTTAACTGAAATTGTTTAGGAAATTTTTTCTAAATGTGAAGCATGTGAAACAAGAAACGTTTTACAGCAACAAAGAGAGTAAAACACATAGAAAGTAGAACCAAAGTTCATTTCTCATTAATTAGATCACTGCAACATATAATAATTAAATTACAGCACTACAAACTTGATCGAAAAGTAAATTTTCATTGAGATCGTTAATAATTACAGCATATATTTGATACAATTTATACTTTTCAACAGCCAAACCTTTTTTGAGGATTAGCTAGCTCAACTTCTGGTTTTTCAGGCAACGTAAAATTGGGTATCGAAATAAGGACACCCTTTCTTTTTCGTTTTTATGTTCTCCGTCTTATCTTAATGTTTCACTTTAATCTCTGCATCATAATAAACACTCTGTAGCAATGGGCGTCGACAATCTACTTCAACTATAATACGAAAGGAAATAACTGTCTTTGTCTTTCAGGTTTGCGAAATTTCTTATGAGCCTAAGTTTAGCGAAATTTCTCAAGATCTTGTTACAATTATTGCATGAAACATTGAAAAGTGCATAATCTATATAATTCAGATTGTATTTATCTGTAGCTTTGGAGAATCTAAGATTCAAATCTTTTAATTTGTCACAAATGCTCCTTAGTTGTGTTCTGATTCTTTTATAGCGTTCTGTTATAAATAGCCATTTACTAATATATTTTATTGAAGAAGGATAATTACAAGTCAAACTTTTATTTTACCTTTTCTTTTTAATATCATACTAAATACGTAAAGTGCATTTGAGTCATTTAAGATGTTCCTACATACATATTATGTATATTCAGAAGCAATATATTAATATAATTCATAGATTAAATTTTATTATACATTTTATGTTCTTACATCTTAAAATACCATAATTTACGTTTGTATCTTAGAAAGACTTAAACAAGAAAATTTAAATAATGAAGGCACTAAAAGGGATCATCTCGAAGTCAAAGGTATAACTGGCCTCGTGACTCGTTATAATATGAACATGAAGATAATTAACATTTATTTAAAACTAAAATATTCAAATTCGTTTGTAAAATTAAATTGTTTAATATTCTCCCCAAATATATATCTCCCCAAAGTCTATATGTATATTTTTAAGTTTATCATATTCTATACATATGGTGATTTTTTATTTGTTTTAAAAATATTCAGCGGTTAATGTTAGAATGTTTTAAGAAATTATCTTGTGAATTGACAGAATTTGAATGTATTTTAGAAAAAAAGTCCCAAGTGTATTAATTAATTTTAATAGTTTAAAATTATTTAAAATTAGTTATTAAATGGGAAAAGTTATTTTCAATATTACAGCATACATTAAATTTATTTACATAATAGAACATGACGATATTTCTCTTTAAGTAGGATTTCTTGGTAGGTATATAGAAAAAAATTCTCGAACATAAAATACATTTTCTAAAAATCCAATGAAAATTAACTGTTTGAAATATATTCAGCAAACTGTCTCCAAAGACTTTGAATAATTTACATATTGTTTCTGAATTTGGATGCAATAGAATAACTCCTACCGAAACAGAGTTTCTTCAGGAAATGCAATTTTTATATTTAAATATATAGTATAGTATTGTATAGTTGTAGAGTATAACAAAGATTTATCGGCCACTGAAATACAAATTCTTAAGTTATGACAGACTTTTAGGCTTGCCTAATATTGGAGAGTAGTATTGTTAGTTTATAAATTCTATTTTAATTACATAATGGGGAATTTTTCATCAATGTTCTAATAAAATATAAGATTAAAAATAACAGTAAATAATATGTTATGCTGTATGTTCTTCAATACCATAAATCACATGGATTTCCAGATTTTTGTCAATTCTAGCTAATAGCATTTAAGGCCATTTTAAAAATGCCATACATAAAAACTTCCTGATATTTTCTGGTGCGTTCGCATTATTCATAAAAAAGTATACTTTGTGAAATAAACATTACAATATTTTATACCCGATTCTAATTTACTTACGAAAGTCACAAATGCGCATGCAGTAAGTATTTGTAAACCAAAATCACATTGAAAACTATACGAGTTGAAAATATGGGACCATTTCTAAGTCGATATCTGTTATTTTCTACAAATCCTTTCAAGTTAATCGAAAATTTGCCTAGTTATTTAGGAGTCAGTTCGAAAAAGACCTTCATTTATCACTAGGCTTATTTTAGCTATAATACATGTTCCTTTACGTAAATGGTAAAGAAAAAAATAAATATTTTAAATACAAAGATGGGTCTTTAGTTTGCTATCAAAAGATAGTTTGACTGTATTTTCGATTCTTCGAAAGATGAGATTTTGAATATTTTAAAATTAAATTATCCCTGCCAGTTATCAGAAAATGTGATGTTTTAATGGTTGAAATTATAATTTCATATGACAATAAAGAAAGAAATGGAATTTCGCACTACTAATATCTTTTTGAAACTTCGAACCTGAGGTTGATTAAAAAAATATAATGAAATGTTATCTTTTTCATCACCTTTCCAAAAAATTGGGCTATATAGACAAGTGCTTCTGTTTTCTTAGGTAGGGTAGATCTCGTCTTTCCCCTTTAAATTTCTAGTTTTGCTTTCTTTACACCTTGGATCTAATGGACATTTTATTTTTAACCAGCTTTTATTTAAAAATAATTATATCTTTTTTTAGTATTTCTTACCATAACTAACTATTTTAATATAATTTTCTCTTTTCTCTTCCATTTCTTCTGGTTCATTAATTAACGTGGCAGGACGTTTGCTTACTGCTAGAGCATGAGGCTCCTTCAAAAATATAGGTAGAGCCTTGAGCAACCTATGTTGCCCCAATGTTCTATAAGTAATATATAAGTAATATATAAGTAATATATAAGTAATATATAAATAATACTTTTAAAAGTATTTGTTTAAAAATATATGCTTTTAAAATGTAAGTTTTATAAGAAAATGAAAATTCACACCACTAATGTATTTCTGAAACATCGATCGTGTGGATGATTAAAAAGCGATAATGAAATATTAAGAGTAGAAACAGTAGAAACACACAGAAAACAAACAAATTGTGGTATACAGACAAGTTTATATATATATATATATATATATATATATATATATATATATATATATATATATATATATATATATATAGATAGATAGATAGATATATTTGGTAGAGTAAATTGTGTGTGGCTTCAGCTTTCCCTTTTAAGTTTCTAGTTTTGCCTTCTTTACATCTTGGATTTAACGGACATTTATTTTTAATCAGCTTCATTTTTTTTAATTAATTATATATTTTATTTATTATTTTTTTACCATAACGAACTATTTTAATATCATCCTCTAGTTTTTATGTTATTATGTAGTATATCTAAATGTCCTTTTCTTATGGTTCCTTAATAAACATGGTGAAGCGTTTGCTTAATACTTGAGTATGAGGCTCCTTCATAACTATAGGTAGTGCTTGAGCTGCCTATTTTGCCCCAATGCTGTATACGTAAATTCTTTTAAAAGTATTTGTTTTTATGTAATACATTATTTTTACAAAAAAAAAAAAAAAAAAAAAAAAATCATTATTTGTTATCGATGATGAAGTGGATTGTTATCCCGTTTTTGAATCTGAGTATCATACTTATAATAAATTAATATTCGGATGCAATTTAAGAAAATTAGCTCTGATACTATTTTCAGATGCAGCATTTATACGTATCCCTACACTGTAAAAAAAAAAACAGTGAAAATACAAGTGATTTTCCGTAAAATTTTACGGAGAAGTTTCATTTTTCTTAAACTTCCGAAAATGACATTAGTTCCGTTAAAGAGATTTCAAATCTGTAAATATGCAGAAAGTGTTCCGTAAATATAATGGATTTTTTCCGTATTTCTTCCAAAACACTGCAATTTCCGTAAATGACGTTTAAAGGTGGAGTACAGAAATCGCCTTCTTTGCAATGCGAATAAATATTGTTCTATTTACTAGATTTCTTCCAGGATACAGGCCTGGCCCAGCTCAGCCCGCTGGTCCATTCGGGCCGAGGCCATGTTAATTTATTGTGAAAAGAAAAGTAATATTTATATTTTTAAATGAAATATTTAGAAATTTATTTTCTTTTTATAAATTACAGATTTTTTTTTTTTTAAATCTACTTTTTTTTTTTCTTGATAGTACTTCAAAATTATGATTTTTTTTCGCTAATTGTTTTTTAAAATTTATTTTAACTTTTTTAACGTGAGGCAATATTGTGTTATTTAAAGGTTTCATAACATAATATCTCTGCAAATTATAGCTATGCAAATTGGTATTAAACTAAACTGATTTCCCTTATAAATTTAGGAATTACGTTAAAATTTATTATTTTGTAAATTATAATTTTACACAGTTTATAATTTTTTTCTTAAATTTATAAAATTAGTTAATATTTTTTTTTACTGTTATAAATATGAAGTTTTTAATTTTATAACGTTTTTAATAACTAATTTAATTTAAATTAAATCCATAAGTTCAGATTTAAACTTACCTATCCCAAAGTCATTAATTTAAAAATTTTCTCTAAAAATCATTTTTTTTTGTTTTAATATTTTTAAAATTTTTCAGTTTAGCAGAAACGTACGCAAAAGCTCGCAGCATAGCTGAGTTATAATAATTTAATTTATTATAAAATTGTTTATTTACATAAGTTTTTTAAAATAAGAGATTAAAAAATTATTTTAATAGAATGTAATAAACCCGTCTAATTAAGATAATAGTTGTTTTTATTGGAATTGATAAATATATAATCAGGCAAATAATTAGAAAAAAAGTATATGTTCGAAAAGAGAAAATGTTGGTACTTTTGCAAAAAGAAGCAATCATTACTCTTAATACAATGCTTTACGCATATAATACATAATAAATTAAAATTTATGTCTTATAAGGCATCAAATAATACAGCAAAATATTGAAAATTATGAAAAGTAAAAATATAAAAAACATTGGAACTCTGAAAAAAATCCCTCTACAGATGAAATCTGAAGTTTTTGCATCATAAAAAGCGCCTAAAATAAGTAACAACATATGAGAAAGAAGCGTGACCGGTCATAGCTCAGTGGTCTAGAATTTTAGTTTAGCAAACGGGAGATTCCGGGTTCGATTCCGCTCGTGGCAAGGGTTGGTTAAGTACTGTAAACTCACTCAGGAATGAAAAAAGAAGCAGAAATGTATCTGTCCCTTAAAGTTGTCCTCGCGAAGTAACTTTTTTTTCTTTTTTGGTCCTATAAATTTTATTTTAACGACATAAAAATTTCTAAAAAATCTGTTATAAAACGAAAATTTAAATCGGATATTTAGAAATCACGGAAAATTTCCTGGAATTTACGGAATTTTTTTCCGTTAAAATACGGAAATAGTACGGGCGTCTCGATTGCCAGTACAATTTCCGTTTTTTTTTCAGGAATTTTTTTTTTACAGTGTAGGTTTAATCTTAAAATTTGGTAATTCGTAAATGTAATCAATATATCGAAGAAATTGTAGTGAAAGAAAATCCCAAAACTCTTTTTATAACACTATTGTTTTGACAATAACTCGGGAACTGTCGCGTAGGGTAAACTGAGAAAAATGACACTTTCAAATTTGAGTAAATCGATGTTTTCATTTTGTTATGAAACTTTTTATTTCAAATATGACGACCCTATGCTTTCAATTCTGAAATACCAGAAATACTCAGAATATTGAAACACGGACGTACTCAAAATTGAGCACATAGAGGTCATTTCATATTCATTTTTTAAAAATGGACATACTCAAACATGATTAGAATCAGTTCAAACTCATTTTTGAAACATTGAAATTCTCAAAAATGAGCACATAGAAGTCAGTTCTTACTCATTTTTTAAACATGCACATACTCAAATACGAGCACATGATGTTTTATTCTTGAGTGTGTGCATGTTTTCAGAAATGAGTATATATATGTTTCAAACTTGAGTAATTTTGATTCGGGGCTATTTTGAATATGCGACATACTCACATTTGAGTATTTTTTGCTCAGTTTTGAAAATATCGGTTTTAGAGTGTATGATATACGCTGGCTGCATGTGGTTCTCACATTTGTCACTTCTATTTTCGAATAGTAATTGATGGAATGCTACAGAGTGATCAATTAAATTATTTGAATTTAAGTCTGACTGCATAGGATTTACCACTATATTGCTGTTAATTGATTAATATGAGTATTTTAAATTATCCGAGACGTATAGTATTTATTTTGCACCTATGACTCTAAGGATCTGATATGATAATTTATACTTAGAAAATTTTATTAGACAAATTATCAATTAATTATAGAAAAGAAAAAGTTGCGTTGTGAATTATTTTTGATGTTCGGATCCTCTTTGAGCCAATTACAATCATCAAAGGTTACCTGCAGAGAGTTATGTAACATTAAATATATAATGGCTTATTTTAAAACCTAGATTGTAATATTAAAGAAAACATTTCCTAAAATAAAAGACTTAATATTAATTCAATAAATTAAGTAAACAAAAGGAAAACTGACTAAAATTAATTGAATATAAAATTGAGTTTATTTACAAGGTAATTATAAGCATATGATTAAAAACAAACATAAATGTTTAAAAAAAATAAAAATATTCAATCCTAGTTGAGAACTGTATTCTCAACATTTATTTTCTGAGAATTACAGTTTATCTTACTGAATTAAAAAATTCGATTTTGAAAGGCAGAGTTCCATACCCTAGAAGTATTTATTTGATTAGCCTTTTTATGTTTAGATCGGGGTAGGATCTTCATACACACTTAAATTCGTATTATTAAAAGAATATAGCTTAATTAAATAAAATGGAACAATGGTGAAGGAAGATTGTTTGTTACCTTATATTACTAGATAACGTTGACAGCAGGAGGTAATGGCTGACGCGTTTTCGCTTTTTCTTAGCGCGTACATTTCCATCTATTGGCACACACACTCAAAATCTGTTTTTTTAGTTAGAGAGCAGTCAACCTTCTACTTTTCCATCTTTTTTGAATCTGAACTCTCAAGAAAAATCACATACTTTTCGTAGAGCAAAAAAAAAGGGATGGAACCATTTTTCCCTTTTCACATAAAATTAAGGCCTTATACGTTTTAACTTCTTGAAAATTTGCATGTTTCGGCCATACCTCTGATTTTAGAGAGATGACCATTGGCATGCGGGAGAAATTTGGTACTCCCCTTGAGTGTTTCATAGGTCCGTCGGTACAATAGCGATTCCTCTTGACGCCGTGCTGTGTCTGGGAGGTAAAGATGCTTTGACTTGTGAGGTCTTCGTGCCTATTTAAGCTCTCATAAATAAATGTGTCATATTATTGTTCTGACAATTTTCTCCATGACATTTTTATTAGGTGTAGTTAAATCATTCGTGGGAACGGAAAACCAAATATTTCCTTGACTGCCGTGGTTCACTTTGTTCCATAATTATCTATCTGTATGCGCTGATCCTAAAATGGATCATTAATTTGTATTGTTCACTGTTCACTGATTAAAATGATACCAAATACTCTGTTAATATGCAGAAAAAAAACCAAATACTTTTTTTTTATAGTGTGTGCTAGTTTAGATCTAGATGGTGGTATTTCTCACCATCATCTCTTCCCCCGACATTAGAAAAAAAAAGGTCCACAGTATCTTTTTTTTTATATATATATATAGCCACAAAGTACTCGATGAAAGTCCATCGTCGTATTATATTGAAGATCAAAACTGAAAATGTTCACATGGAAAAGTCTAGGAACTTGGGATAAGCTGGGGTGTCACTAGGTTTGGAGTGTAAGTAGGTTTGCAACACCAGAAAAAAGTTTTTCACATTGGTGAAATAAAGCGTAATCAAAAGTTCACTGTTGAAAAATCTGATGAAAGACATGACTTCTTCAGCAAGTTATCATGTGTAGTTGGTTTCAATTTCCATTGTTCCAAAAACATTTATTAAAATTTTGAGTTTTAATAGGTCCAAATCCAAATAAAGCAGGAAAATTTGAATAAGCCAAATAATAAAATAAAATGCCCGAGAGAAGAAAGAAAAAAAAAATTAATTTTCTTTTCCACTCCTATATTTTTAGTTATTACATACATATAAATTGGCAAATCTTTTATTTTAATTATTACAGGCTAATTAGGTACCCATACGTTGAAACACAATATACAGAATCATTTAAAACAAATACTCAATATAATCAGTAAGCTGTATGCATTGATAATGAATACCATACAATTAAAAAAAAATTATATAATATATGAAAAACATTGAGAGAAAACACATCTATATAATCACATGTCTGTTGTACTACAATCTGTATTATAAACATTATAATCTAATTCTCACATGAATTATTTTCTCTTGAGCAGAAAGGAAAACTTCTTTATTTTTTTTTATATATATATAAAGAAAATGTTATGTTAAAAAAAAAAAATCTTATCATTCTTACTAAAACAATTGTTTTGGAATATGTGAAAAGGCTACTTTTCTGAATGAAAGATATTCTCAATAATAATATATTTTCATAAAAGAAACAGATCGAAAAAATGAAAATTTGTTTTCTTCTTTCGATACCAAAAATTTAAATATCCATCTATAAAGTCAAACACAATACCCTTTTAAACTGCCTGCCTTGGAATGGACGGGGTTGGGAAAAAAAAAAAACAAGGCAGAAGAAGAAAAAGAAAAAAAACAGTAATCTTTTCTCCCTCTAATCCATCACCGCTAAGCGGAAGGATAGAGAATGACAGCTAGATGACCCTACCTGTGGACAATGACTCATCTCCCTACCTTCGGATTCAGTTGTACCCAGGGGACGATTTGCGAAATGATAAGCCGTGTATTAGGTATCTTTCCTCACCTGTGGGTGACGTTTACTAAACTCCTGTATTACTGACAGTGGGGAAAAAAAATCAGTGAAACGATTTGATTGCACGTGTGTCTGTGCAGATTTTGGATTACTCGCCAAAATTCAGCTATCTGTATTTTATTGTTGAAATAAGATTACATGTGTGGAAAAAATAAAAAAAAGTCGTGTATACCCGGCTTGGATTTAAAAAAAAGGGTATGTTTAAATCTGTATATCTGTTTAATATTTTCTATAAAAAAAATCGGTACACGTGTAACGTGGTCAAATCCGTTTGCATCGCACTATCTTCTCGTCAATTTATATATTTACTTATTTATTTATATTGTGTATAAAAACGTAATGTATTATAATATATATATTTTTTTAATATAATATTGATTTTCTAGTTACAATTTAAGTTAGCGAGAACAAGCGAGCGTTGCTTTGCACAAACGAAAATGTGCATGCAATTGTAAAATATTTATTTAATTATTTATTCTTCTTATTATTATTATTTTAAAATATATTAACGTGTAAATATACATATTTAAGGAATCGAAAGCGAGCGTTCGCTTTTCTTTTCTCTTATTATTTTTTGTTTTATAAAATATTACATATAGTTAGAAAAAAAAAAATTAAACAAATTCTTTTTTTTTGTAAAGTTTGGAAATTTAGTTAATTAGAAATATCTCAGCTAAATGCATTATTAGATGCTCTGCGCAGATAGTCTCAATTTCGCCTGCAAAAACGAGACTTTAACATCCAATAAATTGCTGAAATGATCATTGACATGTATCCAACACCTTTTTATTATTATTATTTTTTAAGTATGAAATAATTTACCTAAATATTTAAGGTATAAATTAAACATCCAATTTATGTTTTGTAATAATTGAAACGTTCAATGGTATTTTTTTTTATTTATTATTATTATTATTATTTTTTTTTTTTAATCTGAAATGTTAATCCTTAGGGACAACTAATAAATTTTTTTTTACTTGTTTGTTTTATAATATGAAATCGTACGATTATTCTAAAATTAAAATTGAAACGCGTTGTTCTAACCAAGTTATAGATTATATCAAATATTAAACTAAAATAATTTTGTAAAATCTGACCGATTTTTTTTTTGTTATAATAATTCAAGTGGATTCGTCAATCCGTGGCTTTAAGCAAACGATGAATTATTATAAATATTGGTCAATATAAAATGTTGTATTATTATTATTTATATTTGTGTCGCCGAGTGAATAGATGTTGACTTGTAATTTTAAATCGATTAGTTATATGTTTTGTGCTACATATCAAGACTTTTATTTTCACTTTTAGTAGAGGGGGTAAGGTTATATATTAAAAAATTTTTTTGTTTTGTTATATAAATTAGTATAAAATGGGTTTGAAAGGGTGATACCCTGGCAAGGCTGCCTCTGTTTTTATTTTTACCGTAATTATTATTATTTTTTATTTAACGTGCATGTTTGTTCATAACTCCCTCTGACGAGCCAAATCCCTCAGTAGTACACTGTGTAGCAAAGAAAAAAAAAACTTGCAGTATCCTCCCTAAATGATCTTTTTTTTTTTTTTTTTTTTTTAAATAGTAACCTGTCCTCAATGTACTGTAAATAAACAATAATGGAAAATTATAAAATGTGTACTAAACTAAAGAAAAATAAGACATGTATAAACGATAAAAATTTAAAATAAATATATACATATTGCCTCGACGGCAATAAAAGAGAAAAAAAATTTCTCGCTTCCCTATCTAGGAATTTATGTGTATAGTCTGTGATTCCCCTTTCGTTGGTGAGAATAATTTATTTATGTGGCGTTTAATAGTCGCTTTATCTGGGAATGCAATTTCCTTTAATAGGTAATTGTTATTCCTAAGCTTCCTTACCACCTCGAATGGTCCCAAGAATTTTGGCTGAAGTACACCTGGTTTACCCACGACTTTTAAGTAGCATTCTTGTCCCGTTTGTAGAAATTTTACTTTTTGGACTGGAGTACTGTCGATGTACTCCGCCATCATTTTTTTTTGGTTTTGTAAGGCTAATTTCTTTATTTCCTCAATATGTTGGACTCTATTTTTAACGTAGGTTTTGACAATTATGTCTTGGTCAGGCAAGTGTATGGAAAAAGGAGTTCTTATTTCTCTACCGAAAAATAGAAGTGCCGGAGAAAATCCCGTAGCTCTGTGCGGCGTACTGTTATAATTAATTTTAAAAAAATCAATCCTGGTATCCCATTCTAAAGAGTTTTTACACATAGCCACAATTGAATTTTTTAATATTTTATTACTGATTTCACAGAGCCCATTACTGCGTGGATTATTCACGGACGTAAAATCTAGGTCTATGTTAAGAGAATCCATGTATTCTTTGAATAAATCAGAGTGAAAATACCGGCCATTATCCAATTTTATGGATCGCGCCAATCCGAAATTACTAAAATAGCGATTCAATACATTTAGAAGTGTTTGTGATTCACAATTGCGAACCGGTACAGCCTCCAAGAATCTTGATGTGGAATCAATAATCATAAATACAAATTTATTTTTGCGTAGCGTCATTGGAAGCAAACCAATTAAATCTATATGCAAAACTGATCCGATTTCTTTATCTTTGATTATTTTTTGTGTGGGAACTTTAATAGTTTGATGTTGTTTAGTCGTGTTACATGGTATACATTTAGTACAATAATTCTTTACATCCCTGTACATCCCGTACCAGTAGAATCTAGCTTTTATTATTTGATAAGTTTTAAAAAATCCGAAATGTGGTTTATGAGCTTCCTGTATTATTTCAGCTTTAAGTTTATCCGGAGCAATTAACAGTTCATTTGTATCAGAGCCTGGCTTTAATATTAATATTTCTTTTTGATTGAGAGTGAATTTTTTTGTGGTTTTGTTTTGTTTGTCAGTTTTAATTTTGTTTATTATTTTATTTAATTTTTCGTCTTCTAATTGTTGTAGTTTAATGTTTTCATCTGATAGAGCTTTGTTTACCGTAAACAATGAATTTTGCAATTTTTCTCTTGAAATTATATTATTAATGTTCCTCGAAACATAATCAGCAGGATTTTTAGATCCCTCGATATGCTGAAAAGAGTAGTTAAAAGGGGACAAATTGTCCAACCACCTTGCTACAATGTCTGGTTGCTTTTCCAAATTTAAAAAATACGTTAGCGCTTTGGAGTCTGTATAAATATTAAATTTTCTACCCTGCGAGAATATGCTTGAAATACATCACCGCTTCATGAACCGCCAGTAGTTCGAGTTTGAAACTGGGGTAGTTCTTTTCGGGATCCCTTAATTTTCGCCCAAAATGTTCAATTGGCAGCTGTTCTCCGTCGTATTCTTGTGCTAAAATTCCAGAAATAGCTGTTTTAGAAGCGTCTGTGATTAAAATGAAATCTTTTGAGAAATCCGGGGGTTTTAATGTGGGATTTTTAACTATCGCTGCTTGGATTTCTTTGAAAGCATTTTCTTCTATGTCAGACCATTTAAATTTCACTTTGTCTTTAGTAAGATTAATTAATGGGTCAACTATTTTAGAATAGTCTTTAATAAGCGATCTAAAATAATTCGAAAGACCAAGTAGAGATTTAACTCCCTTCTTATTTTTAGGTTTAACTAAATTTTGAATTTTATCTATGTTTCTTTTTGAAGGAGAGTATCCTTCGCTGTTTAGGGTGAAACCGAGAAATTCGATTTCTGACATACAGACTTGTATTTTAGTAGGCTCAATAGTTAAATTATTTTCAATAAAAGCTTTAAGGACTTTGTCCAACAGATCTAACATTTCTTCGAGTGAGTCGGCTGCTAGGATCACATCGTCAATAAAATAAGCGACTTGATCTTCATTAAAGTGGCCCAACACTTTATCAATTAATTCTGCAAACACCGCAGTACTGAGTCGCGTTCCGAAAGGCAATCTTAAAAAGGAGAATTTACCGTGCTCCGTTATGAAAGCTAATTTTTCAGTGTCTTCTTCACGTAAATTTATTTGGAAAAACGCACTGTGTAGATCCAGTACTGTATAATATTTTTTTCCACTCATTCTCCGCAGAATCTCTTTAATTTCGGGTATGGGGTACGCATAATTTTGAAGTATTTCATTTAAAAGTCTATAATCGACCGCCATACGATATTTAACTTCATTAGCCTGTTCGTTTTTCTGCAAAGATTTTTTTTTAACGAAAATAACAGGGAAAGCGTAATCAGAGTTGGATTTACGAATGATATTTGCTCTCAAAAGTTTTTCAATTTCTTTTTTAGCATACTCCTTAACATTGTGTGCAGTTTTGTATGGTTTAGTCTGCAGAGGATAATTATGTATTAAATTAAATCTTGGGACGACTAATGAAGATTGTCCGAGTGTATCGTAATTCTTAGAAAAGGCATGTGCATTATTTAGAAGTATTTTTTTTTAATTTTTCTGCTGTGTCCGAGTCTAAATGTTGTAAATTAAAGTCGTCTGATCTAAGTTCTGCTTTTCTCCGTTCACGAACTTGCTCTAAATTCAGATTATTAATGTGCACTACCTGCTTCGTTACTTCTTGACCCTCAGTGTCAACTGATTTTATTTCAAAATGTTTAGAAATTTTGCCAATGTTCATTCCCTCTGTTAAGATTAATTTTTGTTGTGATTTGTTAGTGATTATTATATGAATTTTATTATCCTTGGCAATTTCGTGAATTGATGTTTTATAATAAATTTTCATATTATGTTTAATCGGTTCCAAGAGTATTGTATTTGTAGTTGCGAATTTATCTGGATCTAATAGTAATGCAACAATTTTTTTTTCGCCTGGTAGTAGCTCCGTTGTCTGTGTTAGTTTTGCTGTAACAAAATTTTTGTGCGAGATACGTTTTTTTTTCTTTTTGCGTATTGTTTCTTTATTTTGATTCTCATTAGAGTTAGCAGTTAAGTTACTTATCAGACTTTGAGGTTCATTTTCTAGAAATTGAAGTGCAATGTTTTTGTTTTTTAATTTCATGGTTTTATCTTCAAAATCTAGGATAATATTATTTGTTTTGAGGAAATCGAATCCCAATAGCATATTGTAGTTCCGACCAAAATCTTGAGTTGTAACATAGAATGCCCCCGATACAAAAACGTTTTCCAATTTGAAAGTTAATTTAATGCATTGCTTAAAAGAGATTGTCGAATTTGTTAATGTTTGAATTTTTACCTGGTTACAGAGATTTTTATATTTTACGTGTGCATTCTTTAATTGTTCGAACAATATAGGTGATGCCAAAGTTACTGCCGCCCCACTGTCTGTCAAAGCATTAATCTTAACACCATTAATTTCAAAAGTAATAATCGGAAGTTGAGAATTGTCATTACTTTTGACACTAGCAATAATTTTGTTATTTTTTTTAGACCCGCAGTGAGACTTACGCGGGTGCCTTGTATTTGAGAATGTAAGTCCCGACTTTAGTTTCCCTTATTGTTACTAGAATTCTGATCATGATCTTTATCTTGTTTATTGTTTTCAAATGTCTGCTGTGAATTATTTTTTTTTGTATAATCATGTTTTTTATAATTATTTTGCTTGTAGCCCCCTCTATGCCCTCTATAATTTCTTCGCTGGTCATATGATCTCTGTTCGTTGAAATTGCCTCCATAATTTCCGAAACTGGGATATGATATCGGCATAAATTGTTGGTGGGGTGGGGGTGGTGCATAGTACATGTACTGAGGAGCAGAATATTGCATAGGGTTGAAGTTTTGGTGCGTGTAATTTGGGGTTTGCTGAAAGTTTCCCTGAGCTTGTTGGTTTCCCCCTTGATAAAAATTTGGTTTTTCGATTTGAATATTCTCAGGAATTTTTTTATTTTCGTCCACGTAATTACTGCTGTTTTGTTCGTTGCCCTTGTAAAACCAACAATGTGGGTTCGTATGGGATGTGGATTTACAGTACTTGCAAAACCTAGTTGTATCATTGTTAGTGGCATTTACCTTTAATTTTATGTTATTTAATTCCGCGGTTAATAATTTTATATTCTCTGCACTTTCTACATTGAGTTTAAGCAGTTCATTTAACAAATCAGAATCTTTAGTTTTGGAAATGTTGTTGATGTCCTTTAAATTGACATGTGAATAAGCCTCCTCTAATTTTAAGGCTATGTTGCACGCTGTTTTAAAGTCCGGCGGAGAGTTTTTTCTTACTTCCAGACTTAAATCACTACGAATTGATTCCAAAAACTGAGATAATTTGATCATTTCCATGAATGTAGAGCTGTTGTTAGCTCCTATATCTTGCCCACCTTTTTTTAGATAAAGGTCTGCTGCCGCATTAAACTCTAATATAAATTCGTTCATGTTTTGTTCCGGTTTTTGTTTGAGATTGCAAAATTTCTTCTGCGCTTCTAGAAATGTGGTTTTGGGTTCGAATAATTGTTTTAACTTTGTTTTAAAGGTTTCTAAGTTCTGTTCCACGAACAAATTTTGATCCCTCATCAATTTATCTTTAGCAGGTCCTACAATTTTCGCCTTTAATATAGTTAATTTAGAATCATTATTCAATTCAGTTTTATTGATGAGATTGTCAAATTGTAAGAAAAAATGGTTAATATTTGCTTCCTTTTTTCCATCATAGTATGGAATCAGATTAATTAGGCTATCTGCATTTGGGGTGTCCATTGTAGTAATTTTAGGAGTAGCTTTTTCAGAATTTATAATTTTCTTCTCTTTCTTTTTTTTCTTATTATTATTATTACTATTATTACAAATAATATTAGTGTCTACAGTTTGATTATTTAATTCGCGTAATTGTTGTCTAGTTTTGACACCAGTATCTATTCTACTAATCCTTTGACTTTTACGCTTATTCATCCAATTAAAGTACAAAAATCATAAAATAGAGAGAGAGCAAAAAAAAAATTGTTTAACATAAAATAAAAGATACCCAATGGTGAATTGTTATGCACTGTTCGAGAAATTAATTATATATAATATATATCATTTCAATATTTGAGCATTATTATGTATTTATTTTATATTTGCTGCTGTTGCTTTATATGTAACACAAGTCATATTTTCAATTCTTTGTTAATACAAATCAATCCAATAACACTTATTATTATTTAATATATCATTATATATTTAGTGAGGTACCCAAAAAGAATTGCCAGGTATATGCATGTTACAGAGTGTATGAAGATTCCCCAATGAATGCTTAAATTTTACATTTATGTTAGCAAAAAAGAATTTTTTTTTTTTTTTTAGTCTTAATATTGCATATATATTTTTATATTTAAAAAATTATACAATAACCTAAAGTTCTATTTCTAAAATTAAATTAATATATTAAAATAATTTAGAAAGAGGTAACGGTACCACTTCTAATTCGGTAAACCCTATGATGGAATGCTACAGAGTGATCAATTAAATTATTTGAATTTAAGTCTGACTGCATAGGATTTACCACTATATTGCTGTTAATTGATTAATATGAGTATTTTAAATTATCCGAGACGTATAGTATTTATTTTGCACCTATGACTCTAAGGATCTGATATGATAATTTATACTTAGAAAATTTTATTAGACAAATTATCAATTAATTATAGAAAAGAAAAAGTTGCGTTGTGAATTATTTTTGATGTTCGGATCCTCTTTGAGCCAATTACAATCATCAAAGGTTACCTGCAGAGAGTTATGTAACATTAAATATATAATGGCTTATTTTAAAACCTAGATTGTAATATTAAAGAAAACATTTCCTAAAATAAAAGACTTAATATTAATTCAATAAATTAAGTAAACAAAAGGAAAACTGACTAAAATTAATTGAATATAAAATTGAGTTTATTTACAAGGTAATTATAAGCATATGATTAAAAACAAACATAAATGTTTAAAAAAAATAAAAATATTCAATCCTAGTTGAGAACTGTATTCTCAACATTTATTTTCTGAGAATTACAGTTTATCTTACTGAATTAAAAAATTCGATTTTGAAAGGCAGAGTTCCATACCCTAGAAGTATTTATTTGATTAGCCTTTTTATGTTTAGATCGGGGTAGGATCTTCATACACACTTAAATTCGTATTATTAAAAGAATATAGCTTAATTAAATAAAATGGAACAATGGTGAAGGAAGATTGTTTGTTACCTTATATTACTAGATAACGTTGACAGCAGGAGGTAATGGCTGACGCGTTTTCGCTTTTTCTTAGCGCGTACATTTCCATCTATTGGCACACACACTCAAAATCTGTTTTTTTAGTTAGAGAGCAGTCAACCTTCTACTTTTCCATCTTTTTTGAATCTGAACTCTCAAGAAAAATCACATACTTTTCGTGGAGCAAAAAAAAAGGGATGGAACCATTTTTCCCTTTTCACATAAAATTAAGGCCTTATACGTTTTAACTTCTTGAAAATTTGCATGTTTCGGCCATACCTCTGATTTTAGAGAGATGACCATTGGCATGCGGGAGAAATTTGGTACTCCCCTTGAGTGTTTCATAGGTCCGTCGGTACAATAGCGATTCCTCTTGACGCCGTGCTGTGTCTGGGAGGTAAAGATGCTTTGACTTGTGAGGTCTTCGTGCCTATTTAAGCTCTCATAAATAAATGTGTCATATTATTGTTCTGACAATTTTCTCCATGACATTTTTATTAGGTGTAGTTAAATCATTCGTGGGAACGGAAAACCAAATATTTCCTTGACTGCCGTGGTTCACTTTGTTCCATAATTATCTATCTGTATGCGCTGATCCTAAAATGGATCATTAATTTGTATTGTTCACTGTTCACTGATTAAAATGATACCAAATACTCTGTTAATATGCAGAAAAAAAACCAAATACTTTTTTTTTATAGTGTGTGCTAGTTTAGATCTAGATGGTGGTATTTCTCACCATCAGTAATCTTTACGTTATTGCAGCACATAATTTATAACAGTTGTGTGTGGTTAAATAAGACGACGCATTTATTATTTGAAAATGTTGATGACAAAATAACAACCACATGTTCCCTGTGTAGCGCTACTATAATACAGGCTGTGTCATCAAGCATTTGGTTGTCCACTTAGACCAATCAGCGATTGTTGTCCACGCAGCGTGATCAATCGTTCTTCTCCAACGGGAAATTAAAGGGTGGCGTGTCAGCCCAGATTGTAGGAGCCTTAGCCTTGTGTATATGCGGCTCTTCCCAGGTAGTAGCGAATGTTATGTTTTCTCTTATAAGAAAAAAAAACTTTATTACACATTTCAAAATGTTAAGCATTGCATTTTTCTATATATCATACATTCGGTTAAAAATGTTTATTCAATATCATAAATACACTTAATCTTTGTCATAAAAAACAATCTCACAATAAATATTATTAAGTAGATATGGTAATTTTCATATATATGCCTTAAAATTTTAAATTATTCTTAAAAAATTAATCAATATATTCATGAATGTTCATAACATGAATACTTTAAATTATTAATAGTTTAAATGTACAAACCAATTTTAATTTTAATTTTAACTTAATAAATTTCCATAAAAGATTTAAATAATATAATTTATGATGACATGGTTGAAATTCGACATCAAAGTAATGTACTAAAATATTACTATAATTTAATATTCATTTTAAAAATGTATTATTTCAAAGCGAATTTTATTTAATCAAACTGTTTTCAAAAAGAGAACAGAATTCTAAATTTATTCATTTTTATTTCCATTGTCACAATTGTAAATAAAAGAGCCTAAGTCACAATTGTAAATAAAAGAGCCTAAAAGGATTTAAATGCTGTTTATGCATGTTAATGAATTTACAGATTTATTCTCTTTAAAATGTAAAAATGGTATTTAATAGATAATAGAAACCGAATCTCATTTCCGGATGTCATATTAAATTAAACAAAACAAGGAATACGTAGAAATTTAAATTTTTTCATTGAGTGCGTTTCATAAATGTAGATGATTCCATTTGGTATTACCAGAATGTCTGAAAAGGATTTTAATTAAAAATATTTAAAATTTGAAAGGTTATAGCTTATAAGTTAAAAGGATTTCTTAAGGAAAATTTTATTGAATAAATGAATAGTTCTGTCCAACTTAAATGATGCCAATTTCGATTTACTTTAGTTTAAAAATTACTAACTTGAATTTCCATATTTGAAATTTCTTAGCTATTGTTTATTGTTTTCTTTGTAAAATCGTTTTTATTGCAAGCATAACACAAACATTGGGTTTAATGGAGAATTCCGCATGTTGTAATCCGATAAATGCTTTTAAACAGTCAGAAGACGTAGATTCTTTGTTGAAAACGATCCGGAATCGATGATATCCAAATTATCACTAAAGTCATATATGTATAAAGAAACTAAGGTGACTTTATTCAAGACTTCGAATATGGCTAAGTCAATGACGAATCAAATAGCTGAGATGAAATTATCTTAGCCATTTTTTCAAAGGCTGACTAACACCTTTCAGGGACTAATTCTGATTTCATTTCAACCCGAAAAAACGAGGTAGAATACGCATGGGATCGGAATACCGAGTTCACCGTTTGTGTCTTATGAAACAGGATTTGTAAATATGCTTACCGAAAAAAGGATGTAATCATTTTACTTTTGGTAAAATTCTGAATCATGTTTCCACACAAACGGTTGACCTTTGCTCATCTTCAATATTATAATTAAAGAATTTTCTTTAAAGGTTGTTTAAAAATTTTGTACATCTTTGAAATATATTTACTTTATCTCTTTAATTAGTAGTATTCATAGTATTTTCTAAGAATAATAATCACCAGTGGATGTTGTCAAATTACAATTGGTGGTTACGCCATGGAATGTCTCCGAGTTTGCGCTGCCTCGATACAAAGATATCGTAACAGTATTGGTATTAAAGAGCTATTTGCAAGTACTTTCAGACTGTTCGTAATGTGTATGATTAAAAATTGGAATTAAAATCAATCCCCTATGCTTTTTTAACATTAACGTCTAAAATGCATTTTTTCATACCACAGTAAATAGCACATTTCACCCAAATCTGGGAAAAAGTAAAATACTACTGATCGCCATCATTTTCTCTCATAATTATTGCAGGAAAATGTTTACATTTGTGTTCATTTTAGATCATTTCATGTTCTTAATATATCGAATAATGATACCAATTTGTGAAAACATAACTGCTACTATTTCTATTGTGTAACTTAAAAAATATTCTGATGATGTTTAGTGCTTAAATTATAGATCGTAACACCACAAAACAAGTAAAAAATTATTCGCGTAGATATACCAGCTACAAAACCTTTCCTGAATACTGTGTGCTTCGAATTAGAATGCCGAAAGTGTCGTTTGTATTATAATATGTTTGTCAGGTTAATAAATGTTTGCCCTGTTTGTTATCAGTGTGCTAATTGAACTGACATCATGTTAATTAAATTAATAAAATAGTACAATTCTATTGAAGTATACCTTTAATAGTTATCAGATTGAACTCTACTTTGATCAGGAATTATTGTCATAATGATCTCAGAAGTGCAATTGTGTCAAAATATAGCTCATGAGAATACTTAAAGAGAAGGAAGATAAAATTAATGAAAAACTTTTTATACTTTGGATAAAGCCAACACTTGTTTGACTTGCTAACACAACATTTGTTTCTTTTAAATGCTAAAAGGTGTAAATTAACAACATAATACACAGTGAAATAAGTTTTATTAGTTTGTTTGACATATTTTGGCTCACTCCGAGCCATTTTCAAAAATAAATGAGAGTGTTAAATAATTGCACTGTCTTTGAAGTTATAATTTAAAATGCTATAATTAAATTTTCCTGTATTTTTTAAAAATTACGCACGTGATTTTTTATTTTTACTTGGTTGTTTATTTTCATATCTGTAACCATGGAGTAACTCGAGTCACAATTTCGGTAAGTTAAAAGATGCTGCATCGTTACATATTGTATTTTTGCTTGTTAGTATCTCTATGGTTTAGCTTTATATCTATGGATAGTATAGACTGGGAGGGGGGGGGGGGAATATTTTACTTTTTATTGAAATTTATTTGAATGGTTTTTTCTTGATATAATCTTGCCAATGAATTTCAATGAAAGTAAAATAATTTTTTCATCCAGTCTATACTATCCATCCATAATAAGAGAAACTATAGATATACTAACACGCAAAAATACAATATGTATCGATGCAGCATCTTTTAACTTACCGAAATTGTGGCTTGAGTTACTCCATGGTTACAGATATGAAAATAAACAACCAAATAAAAATAACAGATAACGAGCGTAATAATTATAGAAGTACATGAAAATTAAATGAAAGCATTTTAAATAATAACTTCAAAGACCGTGCAATTATGGAATATTCTCATTTGTTTTTGAAAATGGCTCGGAGTGAACCGAAACATGTCAAATAACATAATACAAGTTATTTTACTGTGTATTATGTTGTTATTTTGCACATTTGAGCATTTAAAAGAAATATATTATTACAAGGTGTTATAATTTATTACAACAGTTGTTTTCAAAGATTTATGAGAAAAACACTAACAAAACATTGTGCAGGTTATTTATCTGAATAAATAAAATAAAGTAAATATTTATAATCAGAACAAACCAAAGAAATCCAATGATATTGCCAACCTACCTAGCCCTAGATATTTTTCAAATGAAATATAATTTTTTTAATGTTATTGTATGTTGTATTAAAAAGAAACTATAACACCGTACATTGTATCATCTATTTTTTAAATGAAATGAAGATCATAATTAAATGAAACAAGCTTCTAAATCTGACGTGTAGGTGGATTATATTTAGTTTATGATTATAAAGTTTTTATGGCACTAATGCTCTACCAAAGTTATCGAACTAAGGTTGATCGGAGGAATTAAGTTAGTTTGTTCAAAATAAGGGAAAGAAACAAAGATGTAATATGTCATGATTATATGTTGATTTATCTATCTATCTGCCTGTCTCTTTGCCTATCAACCTAGTTATATATCTAAAGCCACGGGTGCCTTGGCTTTAGATATAGTTTCATTTGTTAAGTATAAATTACAAAAAATATATATAAGTTAAAAATTCAAATATAAGATAACAAAATACATATAACTTAAAAAAAAAAATCATGAAAATTTATGAATCTCCCAATCTTTATAAAAAGTATTGATTTAGGAACACATGTTGAGAATTGCGAAAATGATAATATTCACTGTTAAAAATTTGCTGTAAACTGCCCAGTCATTTGACTGTTTTTATAGAAAATGGTTACATAACCATAATTTAACTCCATTCTGACCATATTATTGCCCATATTATGGTCACAATAGAGTTAAATTACGGTTATGTAATAATTTTTTATAAAAACGGTCAAATGACTGGACAGTTTATTGCAAATATTTAACAGTGTTATTTCACTTCATATGTTATTATGAATCTGAAAAGTTAATACAGTTCATGTTTTATAGTTTTGTTTAATAGAAGAAAACGAAAAAGTTTATAATATGTATATAAATATATACATATTTTAGCGAAGAGTGTAAGTGACATTTTTAATTTTTTTTTTCTGATTTCATGTAAAATTAATTAATTTCATCTTGGCATCCTTACTTATTACTGAATATATGTTAGACGATTCAATATATATTTCTCAATAGTTTCCTTATTACTCAATATTCTGTCACAATAAAAGATAAAATTTAGATAAGCCGAGTTTTTTTTATTAAAATTCAATAATTGCAATAAAATAAAATCATACACAAAATGCCACACTTAGTTGAAATTGAAGATTCAGTTTCATCTGTTTTAAAAGAAGCAATGATAATAGTTTTCTTTGTAGATTTTTTTAGAAATCTGAATATTGAGTATCTCAAAACTTGAATTTTGTTAGTTACCTTCTTCTACATCCTAAATTACACACAGAAACGCACATAAACATACACATACACACACGCACATCTATGTATATATCACATAGTAATTTGGAAAATGATCAAATGCTCATTGTTTATTCATTACTAATGCATAACTTTACTAAAATGTTTTTGCAGATTTGTATTTTTTTTCTTATGTGTTATTTTTATTTGTTCCCCAATTAAAAGTACAAAAAAAAATTATTTTATTCTAAAAGTATTGAAAACAAAAATTACCATTTAATATAAACAAAATCCTCATCAAATATGTGATTGTTATTAAAAATTAAGAAAAATCCATTAATATTTTTGTTACAAATATGAAATTATAATAGTGTTAATTTAAACGCAGAATCTTGAAAGCATTCAACAAACATGTCATTTGAATTAAATTTTGACTTTAAGTAATTTCGTTGTAGGTTCTTAAAACACTCTTAATATATCTGTTGTTCATTAAATGTATTATCTTGATAAATGTCTTTAACACACAATTTAATTAATTTACGTCTGTAGGGAAATAAATAAATAAAGTTAATTTACATAGTTTGATGTTTTAATTGTAACATCGTCTACGTTTGACGGAGCATTTGTTGCTAAATTTAATTTTGTGTTATATATCATTTAGTCCCTCGATAAAATAAACTATGAGTGATTAAATACAGGACTATTCAACATGAATCATCCGATTTAAAAAATAAAGGACACAGAATGATAAGTAATACATGAATACAAAGGAAAAATATGGAAGTTTTATATTGTGAACAATAGATGTGCTCTCATGTGTTCTTCGTGCTTCTGTTTCGCGAAAGCTGTTTTAGAATCATTTCAGTTGCAAAAGGGATAAAGACGTCCGCAGAGCAGAAAGCGTTTTGTGTACTGTCGTTTGCGTTTTATGGATCTGTAATCACCGTTCAGTATGAATTTTGTAAAAAGTACCGAATTAATCCACTTACGACTAAGAGTATTCGAAGGTGGTAACATCAGTTTGAGAACAGTGCTCTCCTGTGTTCTTCGTGATGCTGTTTCGCGAAAACTGTTTTAGAATCATTTCAGTGACAGTAGGGTTAATGGCGTCCGTGGAGCAGAAAGCGTTTTGTGTGCTGTCGTTTGCGTTTTATGGATCTGTAATCATCGTTCAGCATGAATTTTGTAAAAAGCACCGAATTAATCCACCTACGACTACGAGTATTCGAAGGTGGTATCATCAGTTTGAGAACAATGGATGTATTTGTAAAGGGAAAAGTGAAGGGTGACCAGGCATATCTGCGGAAAATGTTGTAAGAATGAGAGGCAGTTTTCTACGAAGCCCAAAGAAATTGGCTGTTTTCGCCAGTCTAGAACTGGACATTCCTATATGACACTTTACAACGTGCTTGACAGGAATTTATAAACCGTCTTGACATTATACGTGTAACTAAAGAAAGTTATATTGAGCACTTGTAAAAAAAAACTTCAATATTTTCCCTTTGTAGTCATGTATTACTTATCATTCTATGTCGTTTATTTATGAAAATATAGCCTTTTGAAATCAGATGATTCATTTTTGAAAAACCCTGTGCTCCCCAAAGTTCATCTAATATTACATTATTTTTCCCCAAACGTTTATAATGAAATGTTAATATTAAAGTATTAAAATAATAATAAGCATTTGAATTTTTAATAATTATATCAATATTTTCATTAAGATTTTAAATTTAAGCCTTAACTAAATTGATATACAAATTTCGTTTTTAGTTTTTACGCTAGAATATTTTCAAATTACGTTTGATTAAATAATGAATTACCAATTTTTACAGAAGTTGAATATTTAATAGAGAACACTATTCTAACGTTTAATTTTTCCATATATATTTAAAAATTATATAAAATTTATTTTGAGCATGTTTTTCTATGAAATAATAAGTGCTGCGTAGGCATATTTATGAATAATTATTCATAATTTATTTATATCACTATATATTCATAATTTATTTATATCATTATTTATTCGTGATTTGTTTATATCATTATTTATTCATAATTTATTTATATGATTATTTATTCAACATTTGTTTATATCATTATTTATCCATAAGTTATGAATAATTATTCGTAATTTGATGAAGATAATAAGATTGGTGATTCTAAAATGAAATCACAAGCTTGAAAGAACATAATTTTTAATTATTTGCATCCATATTGTTAAATGAAGGATTGCAAATGTAATAAATAGCAACGGTATCATTAAACAGGTGAATGTGAGTATCTAATAAATAAATAAAATAATTTTAAAAACATAGATTCTTTCAATTTATTTTTAAGTTAAAAAAAATGTCTTACATGAGAGTATTATCATTACAAACTTTTATTGTCAGTTTACATTTTAGATTGACTAATGAGGAAAATGCAGAGGGACACAAGAGTATTGAAATACATAAAAAATATAGAAAATTTCGTGTTTGAACTCTTTCCATTATAGGTAAAAAGTGATAACTATTTCGGTCCGTCTGTCTTTCTGTTCATCTGTCCGCCAATCATTTCGCGCTCTAACATTCGTAAATATAGTTGGACTGTCACAATACTGATATATGTTATTGAAATCTATTTACTACAGCATGTGCCTTATTAAAACCGGAGCATATAGTATTCGTACTTTCAGGAACACTGAAAATAATTGGGATATTTTTACATTTTAATTTCCCACTGTATAAAATATAATTAAATTGATTTAACTTGTTAATATTTAATAAAGTCCCATACTTTACAAAAATAGATTTACTTTCATACAGGTTTAAAACAAAAATTGGTGTTTAGGTTATTAGGTGTATTTTCAATATCCGAAACACTTACTGCTTCAGAAAGGAATTATTAAGCAGTTAGCAAGAAATTATACGTGCTCAGTTCGACGTCTTTAAAAAGTTCTCGGACGTTTTATTCGTGTGGATTTCAATCCGGAACACTGAGTAGTAGATTACCTGAATTTAAAACTTCTTTAGCGAAATAGATAAAATCAGAAAAAAAAAAGATTTCAAAATGCTGAAATGAAAGTACTCATATGCATGCATTCCCCTACGCTTAATAACGTTTGATATGTTTCATTTTTATTTTCAAACTAATTGATAAAATTATTTATAATATGTTTTAAAAATTGTTTTAAAACAATTTATAAAAAAATACCTCCTTGATTTGTAAAATAAAAAGGAGATTCAAATCTACGCCATCGAGAAAAGTTTAGTTATAATATTTTATTATCATAACAAACAACAAATATAAAAATTAACATGATAAAAACATGTTTGTAATTTTTCTAAATATTTTTTCTTTTCTTTTAATTAGCCCGCTGTATAAATGCTTTAGAATTTCTGTTAGGTTATTTTTTTTTAGGTATTTCTAATCTGCATATTACTCACAGTGTTAATTGATAACCTGTTTCTAATATGATTCTTTATTAGATTTAAAAAGATAAATTTGTTTTATACAATCAACAGTGTGCATTGGAATGGATGTAAAATATTCTATTAAGAAGAGTATTAATGGATATTATTCAAACGTATCAATTGCATGTGAAAATTTTTAAAAACATCCTTGAAAGCTTTGAAATTATACAACTTTGCTCCAAAATATGTTTGAAAAATACCAGGTCATGTTGCGATTCGTGACAGTTGTTTTTTTTATAAAAGTTGTTATAAAATGCTATTAAAAAAACAGAAAACCGCTGGTTTTATTTTTTATCGTGTATTTTTTTTTTATCATTTTGCGGAATATTCAGTCGTAACTAAAACAATGTTCAGTACCTGAAATAAGTACCATATAATAAATAAATGCTTTCAGCCAGACCCGCAACAAGGGTCAGGGCGCAACAAGGGCGCCTGATGCCCTGGCTTCAGGCGCCAAGCACTTTACAGAGCCAACAGGCATTTCATCGGTGCCTTCAGTTACCCCTTTTAATGCTCCGAGGATCAATAGAAACATGTATACAAAATTTCATTTCTGATTTTTAATATAAATGCAAATCGTTATTTTCTGAACTATAATTATAAACTATTCTTTTTACACACAAAACGTCTTCCAGTTAGGTTTATGGCACCACTGAACCACTTTACTTTAGCACTTTTTTCGTAAGCCAAAGAAAATGTTTTACCTTGTTAAGACCATTTCCCGGCCAGGGGTTGATACAGGGTTTTTTTCTTGTAGCCCATTTTGTGAAAAGTTAGTTATTTTTGTGAAATTTATTCTATTTTTGTGAAAAATAACTTTTCCTAACCAAAGAAAAAATCCAGTTACAGAAATTCAAAACAATCATTTATTAATAGTTACTTCTTTAAGTCCTTTTGCTAAAATTTTCATTTGTGTTGACTTGTTTTGTTTGCAAATTATGCATTTTAAAATCACACCAGCAAAAAAAAAATTAAAAGTATGTTTTTATGGAAAGGAATTTTGTGGAATTGACTATTATATAAAGAGGAATTTTGTGAAGGGCCCTGCTTTACTAAATGGATTTTTGTGAAGGGACCCTTACATTGGCCCCAAATTGTGCCTGGATAGACCCCTGGCTGTGCTGCTGTGTAAATAGCGCAATAATTTTCGCTTAATGCTTTTAGGAGCAAAATATATTTGTTGTTAGAATGTTGAAATGATTGCATGAAGCTAGATTTTGCGAATTATTTGAAAATAAGTGAAATATAGTTTCGAACAACTTTTTCCGAGGGGCCTGTGGTCATCTACCACACATCCCCAGCGCAGAGAAAATGGTGAAATAATGTTAGAGTGAAACATAACTGGTAGCACCGCGGGAGGGGGGAGGGGGGTAAGCATAAAAACAAGCGCAATTAAAAAATAATTAGGAGCGTGGTGTTGCAATTAACTATATCTTTTTCAAATGTTCTGATTTTATTTAAATTTTAAATTGAAATCAATCTACTTTCATTTCGTTTATTTTTTTCTTTTTTTAACCCATTTTCGGCCAAGCATAGAAATTTTATAAAATGTGGTGTTATTTGCAAAGAAATATGCTTAAATTACATTCATTAAGACATCAAAAAAGTTTCGTACATGAAAAATAATATTTTATTTAATTTGACGTTACCATTATTAATTTATTATTAAATTTAAATAAAAAATTTTAAGTTTTCTTATGGCATTTGTTTTATTTTTATTTTATTTACAGAACTTGCAACTTTACTCCATTATAAAACATATGATTAATCTCAAGTGGAATAATTATACATTTTCAAAAAGTCGAATTTGTCAATAACCGTTTCAAGTAAAAAAACAGCGTATTTTGAAAATTTCTCAACAGAAAGTGATTACTTCAATTGAATTACTAATATTTTATAGATGTCTCCAGAACCCTTAAAAATAGCAGAAATATAAAATTAGCGAAAAATATACATCACAGTGTTAATAAAAAAATATTTATTGAAATGGTGCGTTTACGCACCTTTGGCCGAAAATGGGTTAAGTCAAAGAAACAGAAAAAAAAACTAAATTGACAAGTGTTTAATTTAATTCTTAAACAAATGTTATTGATAACAATTGTGACCAAAATAGCTGTTTTATAGCTTCCAAACCTTCCAATGATTTCCAAGTCAAATAAACATGTCTTAAGCCAGAAAATTTATTTAATGAGATATGTATTCCTTCTATTTGGTATTTATTTTATTTTATTTATTAAGTAAAACATCTTATTTAAAATATGCCTATTTAACTTTTAAAAAAAGATTTTGCAGCTACGTCATTTAATAATACTTTTTAACGCAAGCAATTTAGTAAAAGAAATTATTTTTTTTATTTTACATGTGGTATAATATACCGGGTGCGCCATAAATTCTTTAAAACTTAAAAAAATTATTAAAACAGAACAAAAGATGCTAAAAAATTGCGGTTTGCACGAATGGGATTAGAGAGTGATCGGATTTTTTAAAAATTTTGTTGTTAAAAAATTACGATAGATGGCGCCTGCATACATAATATGAGGCAAATGTCAAGCAGGACCTTCCACTTCGTGGAATATCTTCCAAATTGCCCTTTTCCTCGAAGTGACTGACAAGTTTCAGTATCTCAGCTTATGAAACGAGCCCTTTTATAGTCTTGATTTCTTTTGCTGTGCGAAATTTTCGCAATTAGCCAGTTGCTGCTGACTTCCCGTTCTTGTAAAAGAGCTTAACCGACAACGCTTGATCTGGTAACGATATCATACTGCAATAAAAGAATGAAGAATCTTGTGCATTCATGTGTTTTATCCAGACCCTGATTTGCATAAATCTGTTTCATATTATGCATGTGTGTGCCATCTATTGGTGATATTTTAAAACACAATTTTTTTTTTGTTACTTAACAAATCCGATATTCCTCCCAAGACTCCCTTATCATAGATCAGACTTGACAATCCGGAGAAAGTCTATGGGAGAAAATGTCCGCGGTAATTGCCAACTTATTAATTGACTTTCTCCGGAAAGTATCGCCGCCTGGTGGATACTACCGATACTAGTTCATAAGCAAAAGCATAGAACAAATGGAGCTGTGAAAAAATTTCGTGTTATTTCGTGTCGTAAATACTCCTATTACTGACGATTGATGGCGCTAGTAGCAGGACAATCATGTGGTTTTTAACCACGTGTTTAGCGGTCAAAGGACACTTGCTGATTGTGAGGTCTGATACTATGATAAGGAGGTCTAGTTCCCTCCAATCCCAGTCGTGTAAACCAGAAATTTTTAGCATCATTTGCTCTATTTTAATGATTTTTTAAAGTTTTAACGAACTGAATGGGCATCCTGGACTTTGTCGCACAATTAGAGTAAATAATGTGCTACAAAAGAAAAAATTGTTAATTGATGGTGCATCAAAAATGATCAATGGACTAATATCATTTTTCCAAGCTTTAAAAAATGCTAAAATTCAAACCACTTTAGAAAAATCAAGAAAAATGTGTGAACGTATTGGAATTTCGCATTAAAATGAAAAATAAAAATAAAAGGACTGAATCCGAATGAAGATGGAGATAAAAGATATATTTTATTATTAGAAAAATCATTTGAACTTGAATGTAATGAAGCAATATATAGTAATTTAGAAGAGCTGCAAACAAGATATAAAGCACTTAGTAATATATGTATAAATTTTGATTTTCTAAATGAAAAAAAAATAGCAATAATGCCTATTGGTACTTTATAAAAGGATGCAACAGATATAGCGTTAAACTATTATAACGAAATATATTAATGCCTTCGAATTTTATTTAGAAGTAGAATGTTTTTAGCATCAAGCAAAATCTTTATGTAAAAATTTTGAAACAACTCTTCCAGTAGAAGCGTTAACAACTATCTGTAATTATGAAATCCATAATGTATATCCGAATATCACTATAGCATACCAATATTTTTAACATTACCAGTGAAGGCACCGACAGCAGCTTCTTGTGAGCAATGTTTTAGCGAATTACAAATTATCGAAGATCGACAATGTCCCAATAGAGATTAACAAATTTGGGAATAGCATCCATAGAATATAAAATAGACGAGTCACTGGACTATTACAGTACAAGTAAAACTTTTGCGGCCGCAAAAGCAAGAAAAATAAAATTTTAAGTTTTATATTACTTACATTTATATATATATATATATATATACAGCTTAACAAACTCTAATTATTTGAACACTTTGTATAAAAAATAGTAAAAAAAATAACTGACACTTTCGAATCATATGAAACTAATCCCTCTTTATGCGTAAAGCCAAACGTGGTTTAAAAGCTAATTCACAAGACGATCTAATAAGAAAATAATCAGATAAGCCAGGCGAAGGATTATATTGTGAGAAAATGCGTGGATGGATAAAGATTGGAGAAAAGGTAGGAATAAAAGAAAAATTTTAAATAAGTGAGAAGGGGATGTTGAAAGATTCTACTACTTAGATACAATGTTGCTGTGTTTTTAGGATTTGTTCTAATTGCTGAATAAAAAAAAAAGACTTCGAAATTAAAATGCAAGAATCCTAAAATTGTTTACGCAGTCAATTTTTTTATTCGCTTCCTAAATTATGTAGTTTTTAAATATTACTAATATATTACGGATATAGTACATTTGTACCATTTTATGGGGATATCTTTTCTTTTCTTTTTTTTTTTTCGGAGATGAAATGCATTTCCACTGAGAGTTATTTGCTTTCTCTTTCCTGTATTGTTATACTTTTTCCTATTATACATTATTTAATCGCAATATTTTTAGTGATAATAAAATGAAAAGAAACGGGTAGAAATTATAGGATAAATATAATGTTCAAATAACAGCAGCTTATAATATTGTATATCAACTGAATGGCTAAAGGGAAACAGGATGATAATCACAAATGTTTTTCTGGGTTATTTAATTTATAGTCGTAGACGTGCTATCTCTTAAACTGCGTATTCACATATTGTCAACTGTGATTTTCAAAGGAATGTCTTCATTTTATTTCCTCAATACAGGTTCACCAAAGTATAGTACGTGCCTCAACCTCTAAGGTGGCTCTGGGACCGCAAATTTAACACATAAATAGACTGATTCCAGACTGATCCCTGATTCTTCCATTATGCATATTTTAATGTTTAAAATTCACAGATCGCTGATCACCCATTTCTCGAATTAAAACATTTACTTAAAAATTTGTTATTTTCCTATTCAGAATAGAGATTGCAAAGTTGGTTATTGTTGAATTAGTGATAACAATAATAAAACTACTAAGTATGTACATGAACGTCAAGTGGGGTAAATAGTTAAAGGTTTGTGGAGCACACAGATGACACATAATCTACACATTGAATTAAAAAAAAAATACCGTCTAAAACATTAAAAGACACAAAATGTATTTTTTTATAATATAGTAGTTGTAAATTGTGAGTAAAATTTTTCCTACATAAACTGTTTTAAAAATCATAATACTGCAGAAAAATTTAAGTAACGCTGAATTTATTCTCAAAAATACATTTGAAAATTGACATAACAAAATATTTTCATACGATGAATAGATAAGGAAAACTAACTATAATTATGTTTTTAAAAATTAAACATTCCACATACTGAACAGAGGAAAGGATATTGCATAGTATACAGGAGTTTCCGTGCTGTTTCAAGATTCATCATGTAAATGCTATAGTTATAGCTCGGATGAATGAAATTAGCGCTGCAGTTCGCAGCCTTGTCCAACAAATAAGAGTGAGATATGCCAGATCGGGATATCGTCGGGATAGCTCAGTAGGGAGAGCGTTGGTAGGGCAAACCAAAGTACCCAGGTTCGAGTCCTGGTCCCGGCATATTTTCACTCTGTTGGAAATAATCTCAACTGTGATACTCCAACCATTGAATATCATTCCACATACTTCTCATATAATATCGAATTCTTGTTAGATGTTAGGAAGTTTTTGAGTATAAAAAATAGTTTCATTATTGCATTCTTGAAGAAGCAATAGTAATTTAATATAAGCATTCAAAGGAAAAATATTTTTTGTCAGTAATATTTTATTTCGGTTCACACGGGATACATGAGGGAGAACTTGTAAATATTTTAGTTCTTGTTAAAAGAACAGTGTAAGATTATTTTTCTACAGGTTAAGTGCTTGAACTTTTTTCCCATAAGAATATTTGATTTCTTTAGTACTAGATATGTACAAGATATGAAAATTTAAAAATAAATTTAAAGAAAAATAAATTCTCTGATGAAGAAAACTATTTAGAAGAAGGGTTTATTTTATCTCAATAAGGCAAACGGTTACTAATGTTAAAACATTGTGAAAAATTTATTATAAAGTATATTTGATTAAATAATCATTCCATGTGAGTAAATAATCATTCCAATAAAAAATCTTTTGATGTGAGGCTTTACAAAACTTTATTTCTATCTCAACAAAGAAAAATTCTTAACATCGGACAAAGACTTATAAGATTTACTGCATCGTTTTAGTTCTCTGTTAAATAATTATAAATACAGCAGTTTATTTAGTGATGGTAGTAACATTTACGAAAATGCACATGTTCTTAAAATGTCACATCGCAATTTCATTAAGTTCTAAATCACTTTAATACCATACTAATGCAATTCTAACAATTACCGACCGTATACAGTTCCTGAAAGTCTGACTTGCAATGCTATCGAATTCACAGTTTCAGCACTATAGAACAGCTATAAAGGCTATATAGACACCACTTGCAGCAGGAAACATACTACAGATGGCGCTTCAGAATAAATTGTTCTAGTCTGCATTATGTTAGGTAATTCCCTTCGCGAAAAATAGCGATAACTCGTGACTTTAATTATTTAAAAGTATTTAAGATTTTCTCTGTGATGGGAAAAATTTATTTTTTATTTTTTTATTTATTCATATAATATACTAGATTTTCATTTATTAAAAGTATTTAACCTTTTTATAGAGTGTAACGGTGTTATTTAGACATACTTATAACCAGGGCTTTACAAATTTGATAAAATCTGGTAGCCAGAAAAAATTACTAGTCGTCAGTAAAAATATTTACCCCTTACCCTCTTCCCCGTCGTTGATTTTCAAATGTCAAACAAGAGTTTTTTTATGAATTAATTAAGAAAAAATAATAACAAGGATAGTTAAGAACAGTACACAATTTAGAAAGATAATATAAACTATGTTTTCTAAGAAAACTTATAAAAATAATAATCGCTTATATGTCAACAGATTTATATAAACACAAAAATCAGATTTGAAATTTACAAAAAGACTTGAGCATTTTTCAGCATTGTATCCAATTTTAGATGCCACAGAGGTTGGATAGACACTATTTCTGACTGTTTTATTGAAATATCCCCTCTACCCCGACATTCTAATCACGTGACATATTATAGCTGGCTAGGGCTGAAATGAATGGTGTTTTCTGTACATGAGTTGGAAAATGCCTTTTAAATTTAGTTCTTCCATTAAAAGTACGAGAGAAGAGGAAGATCACTACTTGCCAAGCACGAGTAGGGGTGGGGGAGAGAAAAAATGAAATGTGTGCTCATTTCTTATGACATTTTTTTTTTTACAAAAATACCCCAAGATAATAAATAACTTGGTCGCCAGATCAAAAAACTTAGTAGCCAGTGGCTACTTGGCGACCGCATTTGTCACGCCCTGCTTAACATATTACTAACAATCTGTTTAATTTTTTCAATTTATTTTTAAGAAAAATTTTAAATACACAAATAGCAACAGAAGAGAAAACTAAAGTAAAAAAAATACTTTTTCTGCTACATTTAATTTAAAGAATATCTAATGTTAAGATATTTCTTTTTTACAATTTTCACATCATTAACATTTACAAAACTTATATTTAGATTTCATACTAAATTTGGGAAACTATTTTGTTTAATACAGTTATTATGGGAAAACTTTAAGCAGAAAACTATTCATTTTATTTTATTTTTATCCTAATTTCTAAATAAAATTTTAGAATGAAATTGATACAAAATATGTAGTTCAGAAAAATTTGGAAAATACATTATTCCCTTTTCAATCACATGCCCATATTTTAGAAAAATATTTTTCCTTTATCAGATTTTTCTTCAGATATTTACGCATTTACTCATTACATATATTTAAATAATCATGTCTTAATGCTATAAAATAAAGATAGCAGCGATAATAATTTCTTATTATTTAAAAACTAACACTAGTATGATTGCTTCATTAGAATAAATTTTAAGGAAAATCTCTAAATATATTTTAAAAAATTTATCAAGATCATTAACACTAATTATCTTATTTAAAGTAGTTTTTATGCGTATGTGGTTAAAAGAATTGGGGCTTTTTTGAAAACTTGAATAAAAATGCATTTTTAATGATGCATAATTGAATTTCAAAATCTAAATATAGAAGATAACCAAGCAATGTAATGAGGGATTATTGATTTTTGTGAAAATTTTCTAGCAATAAACTAGTAAAAATCTATAAAAATATTTAAAGATAAAATCCTTTCAATTTTATTTTATTTGAAAGAAAAAATAGTAATATATATATATATATATATATATATATATATATATGATTATAATTTATATATTATAAAAATAGTATTATAATATTATAAAATAATATTATAATATTATAAAAATGAGACATTTCAAATTTCTTCAATCTGTTCTAATTTTATCTGGATGATAGTCATATGATGCGTCATTAAATTTTTGCACTCATTTTCTGAAAAGAATAACTTTAAAAAATAATAATATAATATTACAGATTAGAAAATGGGGGTTTTAAAAATAAAATGTTCGGCATAATGCATATTTTAAATTGTGAAAGAATTTTAAAACAAATGTATTTTCATTCTGCATAAATTTACATTTGAATTCATTTTTGGTAATTTTGGAATTAAAAATCCAGTTTTTTTTTACTAGAAATAGTATGAAAATTGTAACGTTATACATCGTCACATAATTATTTAAAATATCTTTTTCATATTTTATTCAAGGTCTCCAGAAGAACATACTCAGACAAAAGACAAATATTTCTTAATCTACAAGCATATAATGTAACCACGTACGAAAATATGCAGTAACGTCTTCCATGTTACTTACGATTCCGAAAACCGTTCATTATCTTTAGAAACCAGTATATTTTCGAGATTAAAAGTAGCACGAGCATAGAACATCGATCTATGATCGGTTAAAATTAGCTTTGAGTTCAAGTATCATGACCCATGACCAAAATCACCCACTAATCAAATTTTCTCGATTATGTGACCAAGCCCAATTGTCTTCTCGTGTCCGAAGCCCGTAGAATGTAAAATTTAGTCAAAATAGGCTGAGACGTTTTCTAGATAAAATTAGCTTGTCCCACAGTCACCGTAAAATGACCCTTTAATCGGATTTTCTCGAGCATGTGACCTAGCCCAATGATTTTCTTGTGCCTCAAAACCGTAGGATACATAATTTAGTTCAAATCGTCTGAGCCGTTTTAAAGATATAAATAGCTTAACCCATAATGACCCATGACCCAATTGACCCACTTATTGAAATTTCTCGATCATGTGACCTTGCCCAATGATTTTCTCGTGCCCGAAAATCGTAGGATACAAAATTTAGTTCAAATCCTCTGATCCGTTTGTAAGATAAAAATAACTTGACCCATAATGACCCATGACCAAAATTACCCACTAATTGAATTTTCTTGGACATGTGACTTAACGCAATGATTTTCTCATGCCCGAAACTCATAGGATACAAATTTAATGAAAATATTTAGAGCCTTTTTTAGATAAAATGAACTTGACTCGCGTTAACCCAAAAATGACTCACTAATCGAAAGTTCTCGAACATGTGACCTAGCTCAATAGTCTTCTCGTTCCCGAAAATGGTAGGATATGAAATTTAGTCAAAATCGCTTGAACCATTTTTCAGATAAAATTTGAATATAACCACACACACACAAGATTTGCTCGTATTAGAATACAGTATTTATAAAAACAAAGTTTCTTTTTTCGCTTCCACAGATTTTCGAAAACGTCTCCGAGTACATTTTATAATGTATTAATCAGTTATGTCAAACCGGAAAATAGGTTTTTACGATGCTATCAATATTCAATTAAATCTGCATAAGTGAATTTATACATCCAAGTATAACAGAATAATATTAATTTTAAAATGTTTATGTTAATGGTGTTAATTTATAATGTTTGTCTGTAAAATATGTTCGTTGAACATGAAAATGTTTACTTGAAAATTGATAGCATCCAAAAAATCTATATTTCATGTTGAGAAAACTGGTTAACACACGATACAAAACTACTCGAAACCGCTTCCAATCAGTTTCATCAAAATAAACTATTTTTTTAATGCTTCTTTAAATCTCGCAAACATATTATTTTCTGAGGTTCTAAAGATAAAGAGCGATTTTCGGAATCGTGTTAACTCGGAAGAGGTTAATGTATAATTTCGGTCATGGTTATATTGCATTCAATTAGATAAAGAAACATTTGTCTTTTTTTTTTTTTTTTTTTTTTTTACAGTGTACTAAAAATCGTACTTAAAAGAAAATATGGGATATTCTTTTCATAAGGTTAAGACCACTTTATAATTCTTTTTTCACTTGAATATCTGTATCACGCCTTAAAAAAAATACTTTATTTGGTGTTTTTTCGCTGATTTACCAATACCGAATTATTAACCATTGGGAAAATGGTTGGTGTTTTCGGTCGAGAATGGACCTCTTGACGGCGTGTCACTTTATTTTTTTAAGTGTTTTTAACGAAATTCTGTAACTTTAGAAGAATTTTTCTTTGAATAGGCAGTAGAAATGCTCAAAATCTTTACAAAAATGTTAAAGTTACAAAAAGGATAGATGGAAATTATCAGACATGAAAAAAAAGCCGAATTCAAAAATACTTCAACTTTAATTTCCTCAAAATACCTTTAGCTCAGACATCAATCTAAACAAGGGTTAAAGTTATTGTAGGAAAGACCCAATAAAGTATTTTTGTTTCTGTTTTCATTAATATATTGTAAATTTGGCACTTTCGTGTTACAGCGGCCCCCAAAGATGAATCGCCAAGCGATTTATCGCCAAATTATAAAGCAGTGTATGCCATTATAATAATATATGATGTATATATAACATTTCTTGACGTATGTGACCAAGTTATAGTCATATATGATACATATACGACGTGTATATATGACATGTGTATATGATGTACATACGACATATAAGACGTTAGTAATATGTTATAATGACGTATATGACACATATAGGCGTGTTTGGAATATATATATATATATATATATATATATATATATATATATATATATATATATGCGTATATAGGATACATATATAAGCTTTGCGATGATCTTGGCGAAATCATAACTGCAACCTTCGCATAATCATAATTGTGGGGGCCCTATAACACAAAAAAATACGGTATTTTTTTTTAAAGCTTTCGGAACATTTTCCCAATGGTTATTGTAATTTATTAAATTATAATATTTTTTTAAATGCTGTTTTTTGAGTTGTGATAATAAACTGTGATAGGAAACAAAAAAAGTAGATCTAACTGTGGAACGAGATTAAAACTGTTCGCACAAAAATCCCACATAGAATTAGAGAATCAAACGTGCCCCGTAATCAGAAATATAATCATACTGATGGTCATTGCTTACAGCATTAATTATACACGTTTAGCCCCCAAAATGCACTGAAGTATTCAAACTGGCTTGTAAGCTTACTTTCAGTTTAATACACATATTCACGCTTCTATATTCTAGGTACTTTTCCCTGTATAAACACTATATATTAAGACTATTCTAAAACTTTCACTTTATATATGATTCCTATCAGGCTCTGTTTTAGAGTTTTAGCGATTGTTGCCTGAGAGCCTATGCTGGGTTCTTTGGTGCCATAACTCACATATCAAGCTCAGATTTTACCTCGCCCTCGCATATGATCTGTAAGCTTACATATTGAATTTTTAATGATGATTAACATTAAATTGCCCCATTTACAGGTTATATTTAGACATTGGTGCTCTTGTAAATTGTTATTATATACATCACATGCAAGTACATATTGAATTTTTTTAATCCTGATTAAAATTTATGAAGTGACCTTTAGAGGTTATATTTAGCGGCTGGTGCTTTTGCCAACTATGGAATGTTTCTACTTGCACATACTCAATCAGAGTTTTCTAATTCTTATCATTTGGTCTTGCTTTGTTTGGTAAAATCGATCTTTATGATCTCATTTCGGATGGCGGTAGTCGGGGGGTTGCATTTGTGTCGCAAAAATCGGGACAAGGAGACAAGAAAGCCGGACATCGTCATCCAAAACGGGACATAAATATACAGTAAATCTAGCGAATCCTGAATTCCGTGTTAAACGTAAAATGAAACATGGTTCCTAATGAAGAAATACCATATAATTATACCTGCTAAGAACAAAACCTATCTAAAATGGAATATTTCTGTGGTCATTTGAGGCTTCATTTTAGTAGATTTTTCTATACTAAATAAACACAATGATCTTATGCAACAAAATTTGTGAAAGTGGAATCGCTATAGGAACCAAAACAAATTCCGTTTTGGAGAGGTTTCCGAAAGGGCATTATAATTGTATGGTATTCCTTCCAAAAAAATATGAAGTTTTTACGTTTAAAAGAGGATTTTTTTTATAAACAAGTTCTTTTTTAAGAGGTTTTACTAAACAAAATACTGGAAAACGTGCAAAAATAGATTCAATAGGGTCGTAATAATATTACATTTTAGCAGTAAATTTGTACGATATTCCTTTCGGCGGAAACAAACAATTATGTGTCCACTAGTTTTAACTGTATTGAATTTCGCTCCATGTAGACGGATTGTAGAGAAATAAAGTAAACTTATTTGTGCATCTATTCGTGAAATTTCGGCATCTCGCAAAGTGATTCTGCGGCACGGGGCATGGAACCCGTAAAAATGGGACATCTCTCGTACATTGGGATACCTGGCAACATTTGTGTCAATACACCGTAGGCATTGCTTTATAGTTGACTTGAGTAATACTTTGTATTAATAAAGTTTAATTAATTAAGTTTCTGTAACCGAAATGTGTAGACTTAAAAAAAATTGTATTTTGTGCGTAATCGATGTACATTTAAGCAATTATTTTAGAAATTTTGGCGTTGTAATACATAGACGTATGAAGTAAAATATTCCTGAAAACTGGAGATAAACGTCTTATTCATGTTGTTATTTAGCAATTTTTAAAGATGATTTTATTACATTAAGTTGTTGCCCATGTATGTAAGAGTTTGTTCTTTTTACGTCGTTTTACGAATCCTCTTAGAGAAAAAAATTTCGAAATTTGTATAATAAGCACTCCACGTAAAAATAAATAATTAAAATTGTTTCCTTCGAGTTACTTCCTTTACTGTATTTCGGCTTTAAAGATAAACTTGTAAACAAAATAAAACTTTTGCAAATTAACACTTTTAGGTAAAAAAAAAAAAAAAAAAGGTAATTAGTAAAAAATATGTTCGCTGAATCTAGCATTAATTCAATAATATGATTGGTTTAGGAAGAGAAACTGAAGAAATATGCATGCATTCCTTTTAATTAAAAATATTTTCTTCATTCTAGAAGGTAAACAACATCATTATAAAGGATATATTAAAGGTTTTTTTCTTTTTTACTTCTTTTTTATTATTTGCAAATTCCATAGTGTTCTTTTAAATTGTATTAACGAATTCGTGAATGCCGAAACAGTGGTTAACAATGTCTAGATGTGTATTATTAATAGTTATTTAAAGACGTAAGATACAGACATTTTTTTGAAAAGTTATATGAAATAAATTAATGAATACTAAAGAAATTATTATTAAAGAAAGTACATTTAGAAAAAAAAAATATTTTTTCTCGTATTTATTTATTTGTCTCTAATTTGCTTACGTTTAAATTTATTAAAATATTTTATGAAATATTTGAATGACTAACAAAGTTTCTCTTGGAAAATCTTTGTTTATTACAGATTTTAATTAGCTTTATATTAGTAATAACATAATTAATTTTTTTGTAAAAATGTTCTTCATTATCTAGAAATTTGCTTTTAATATATAAAATTTAAAAGGATAGTCTTACGAAAAATTCTTTTTAAGTGTTCATTTTTTAAATAACTGTCTTAGATTACTATTACTATTTTTAAAATGAGTATTTTAATTTATCAGAATATGTAATTGGATTTTAAAATTTTAATGTTTGTATGTTTACTTAATACCCGTCGAAATTTAGACAAAAGAAAATGTTCAAAAGGCACTGTTAGGAACTGAATTTATAATAAATCTACGAACATAATTAAAATAAATAATTAATCTTACATTGGATAGCCTAAGACTTAAAACAAATATTATTTTAAACTAAGATTACTAAAACTGTATTTCCAATACCTTCAACTTTTCAAATTATTGAAAATTTAAACTTTGTTCCTCTAAGTACTCATTAACATGGATATATAATGAAGATAAGTAATTACGATAGTTATTAGTTGAAGCTCAGATCTTTGATATTATTGAATGAAAAATTACGTCACTTTACGCAATTATATATATATATATATATATATATATATATATATATATATATATATATATATATATATATATATATATAAAACTTTAAGTAAAATTTAACCATTGAAACATAAGAAACTGACCACATACACTGAAATCCCGATACCAAAGAGCCCTGTCAATTTACAAATTAAAATTGTAGTCCTAATAAAAGTAACATTATTAATTCAAATTAAGAAGAAGAAAAAAAAAAATTAAATAAATAGAAAATAAGGAATGAAATATAAACCACACGAGTATATACACAAATAAAAGCTTATAAAGTAATTTACTTTTTCAAGGGCAAGAAAATCACATTTATAAGCAAAGAACGATTGTTTTCTGTATATGACACCAGCTTTTGCTAAATATAGTGCCATATCTTGCCCGAACAATCGCTGAAACAATATTGAATAACAAGACCTTTACAATGGAATATTATAAATTATACATACAATTTGAAAAGGAGTGTGAAAAAGAATTAAAAAAATTAAAAAATATATATATTACTTATATTGATAATATCCCAAGATATTTAGTATATTGTGAGCACATGTACAAAGTTGTATCCACAAAAGAAGAGGTTAAATTCACAGTTAAATAGAGAATCCTTCAGATCATAAATTGTAACCTACAGTTACAGTTATTTTTATTTAACTAAATAGATTACAACATTTAAAAAAATGTAGAAAAAAATTATGATATACATATAAATAAAAACCATTAATTATTTTATTTTAATTTTAATTTAATAAATTAAAATATATAATATTACTTGATAATTTGAAAGTATTTCATAGATATTATTACCTCCATACTAAATTTCCAAGTTTTAATATTTTAAATAAGCTATACTACTGCTATCTATTGTAAAAATATTAGACTATTTTAGCATACTATCAAATACATTGCTGCTGACATCTGGTGTACAGATATTCTACTAAAACTTTAATATTGTATGTATAATTACTTATATGCAGCTGTAATGTAGTGTAAATATATTAATTTTACTAGTTAATATTAATGATATATATAGAGAATAAGAGTTACTAGTATAATATAATTTATATTTTAACTAACCCATTTAAAATATATCTTAATTTAACCCAAACATTAATGTAGAATCCATATGATGCTTTCATTTTATAAATTAGTATTATACTTAGAAATAACATAGATTATTCAATATGGTAATGCACTTATTATAATTTAAATCCAGCTATTTAAATAATATCTACCATGAAAAAAAAATATATAAAAAACATAAATATTAATTAAATTAAATGATCTAATAATAAAATAAAATAAATAATATAAAACTAAGAGATATGTTTATTAGTGTACTATATTTAATAAATATTTAATATTTACTAAAATTAAATATGTTTAACATATTAATATTATATTGTATTGATTAACCCATTGTAACATCCTTGATAATTTTAACTTTTGTTACAACCCCAATAATATTAACTCCATATAATCATAACAACAATTATAGAATTTGCCCGCATGTAAATTTTAATTTATGAATGACTTTTAACTCATATGATCCTATGCAGCACATGCTCTTAATATGAGTTATAATTTAGCGAAATATATCTACATTCAAAAGTTGAAAATTAACGTTAAATTTTAAAAATATGAATGACATTAAACTAGGATAATCCTATGCAGCAACGCACACAATAGGATTCATAGTTTAGCCAAATATATCAACAATCAAAAGTTGATTATCATTTTTATCAAGGAGATTTAAAAAAAAAAATACAGACATTTAACCCAAATTAAATCTATATTTATATGTGTAAAATTGATTTAACTAAATAGTAAGGATATCCATAAACTTGTGCAATTTGAAGGATATGTTTTAAATTTTGATTTTTAAAGTTATTTGAACAAAGATTATTAATTCTATGTGCAAAATTTAGTAAAATATTTACAAATACTGATTTATGTATACATGACAAATAGTTAGTAAATAAGTTAACCTTAAAAGT
The DNA here is from genome assembly GCA_963931845.1 of Maratus michaelseni. Lineage (NCBI taxonomy): Eukaryota > Metazoa > Arthropoda > Arachnida > Araneae > Salticidae > Maratus > Maratus michaelseni. The sequence continues at coordinate 258,050,851 of OZ007589.1, read as the reverse complement.
AAAATCATTTCGCTTGTCATAAATGTCAAACAAAAGTTTATTATCTTTAAGAATTATCTTAAGATCAAGAAAATTAATTTCATTATTTGCCATAACATTGAAACTATAAGTTAAATTTTTATGATATTTTATAGGTAATAAATAATTTGAATTACTATTAAAATAGAAGACAATAATGTCATCTATATAACGGTATATTTTACAATTAGCAATATTAGAGTTACGTTCATAATAATATAAATACAATTCTGCAAGAATTGAAGAAACAATGCCACCTTGAGGGAGTCCACAGCTTTGTATATATATAGTATCATTAAAAACAATGTAATTATAATGGAGAATAAATTTAGTTAATGTTTTAAAGTAATTTAACGAAATTTTATTTTTTAATTTAATAGAATCCTTGTATTCCTTATATAATAAATTTACTATCTTGAACATATCGTTAATATCAATGTTATTAAATAAGTCATTAAAATCAAACGTCTTCATGTATTTTATGTTATTTAAATTTTTAATATTATTGACAAGTTGAAAACTATTTTTTATGCTATACAAATTATCTTTTTGTTTTGTAAGTTCAAACAATTTAGTGAGAATACTTAATAAAAATTTGCTTGCATTATTGTTATAAGTATTACAACCGATTGTTACAGTTTATATATATACTCAATAAAATCTAAATCTAATGTCGAATGTTCACTGTCGGAAAATTTACATACGTAATACTCATATTACGAATATTCACCATTTAAAAATATTTTAACGCAAAATAGGTTATTGTAAATACAGGGTGTCCATAATTAAACGGCCGTACTTTAAAGTTGTCTACAGACGAAACTATTGGTCGGAAAGTTGTGAAATTTTGTGAAGGACATAATAAAGGAATGGGAATTTGTTTAAGCGAAAAAAAATTTAGTTCAAAATTTCGCCACCAGAGGGCGTTTTTTAATGAATAACACATTTATCATACATTTCGGATAGTTTACATACTTTATGGCAACAAAACATGTTCTACATGACGGCTCTCATTTTCAGCTACCATTTGGAATCGTAAGATAGCATGTTCCACAGTTGACAGTAGTGTTTTCTGGGAAATGCTAAAAACATGTTGCGAAAAAAGTTTTGTTCAAAATGTTTTGTTGAAATAAAATTTGTAATCTATCGTAAATGTATGCTAAATGAGTAATTCATTCAAAAAAACGCCCTCTGGCGGTGAAATTTTGAACTAAATTTTTTTTCGCTTAAACAAATTCCCATTCCTTCATTATGTCCTTCACAAAATTTCACAATTTTCTGACCAATAGTTTCGTCTGTAAACAACTTTAAAGTAGGGTCGTTTAATTATGGACACCCTGTATATTCCAAACTTAACATCACGCTTGCTTGCATGTGAACAGTCGAACACTTGGCTTGAAATTCGAATCTCAGTACCGGTGAGTAAAAAGTCCAGATATATGTGTTTTAGACACATTCATAGTAAACTATTAATTTTATCAAAGTAAATGCTCATTTCCTTCTAACTACAACATCATTTTCACTCACTGAAGCGTTTGGCCTCCATCTAAGATTGACGTCTCAAACTCGGTACCAACGGAAAGAAAAAACATTGAAATGTAACGGCTTTTTGAATGAAAATGCGTTTTTTTTCCCTTTAAAGTGACATAATTTTCTGTTCAATCAAAGAAAAAAAAGTTTTATTTATTTATTTATTGTAATGAGAAATTGGCACCAGTAAACATATAGTAATTTCCATTATTTAATTTTTCTTTGCAAAAATGGGATACACAATTTTATACAAGGAGTAAAGTTGTTAACAACTGGAAATCCATTCGAAATAATCATTTTATTGCTACTTTTATACTCTTTTTTGATTACTATTTACAATAACCGATTGCCAGAATATTCAAGAAATTTCTTTAAAAACATTTAAAATTAAAAATACAATATAAAAAGGAAAAAGGAAAAAAATTAAAGTGATATCTAATACGAGCTCATCTACAAATGAATAGCTTTCAATAAAATAATATATATATATATATATATATATATATTATTGTTTCAGTAAGCAAATAACAAGAAAAAAAACAGCTTGTCTTTTAAATATATATACATATATTTATTTCTAATAATAACTATTTTTAAGAAATATCTCTATTCCTTAATGAATTATAAAAATTATGTCATAAATCGTTTTCTAAGGTATAATTGTATTTTTTCTGAAACCACATTCAAGAAATTAGAATGAAGCATTTCTATTTGAATTTTTCCTTAAATTATCTTTCACAAAATTCAAACGCAAAATATGTAAATAAAAGAACTTTCATTTTGAAACTTATAATTTAGAATTTCTTTCTGGTAATAACTTGTCAGAAATTATTTGAAATTAATTAATTAATTTATTTTTTAATTTTTTATTTACTCAATTTTATTTTATTTATTCTGGTTTATAGTTTAAAAAACAAAATTACGAATAAAATAAGAAAAAAAAATATTTTAATTAAGTTTGAATTTATATTTTAAGATTTAATTAATTTAGAAGAAAATTAAAACTAAGCAAACTTATTTAAAATTATTAGCAATATTTAAAGACTGAATTATTTTTAAATCAACATTCGAAAGTGAATTCTTTATCTTTAATTATATATTCATACTTTTAACCAAATATTTTTCTGTAAACTTCATGCAAAATAATAAAGAAAAATTAATACAATTTTTTTCATCTTTATTAATAATATAATGAAAATATAATGCAAATAAGTAAACTTGCACACGAAAAAGAAATTTCATCATTTCCATTGATTTCAATGAAAATATAGAAGGAGGTGATTGTGATAAAAATTACGGTTCATAAATGTATTATTTATTATGATTGAAAAAGTGTTGTTATTTACTTTTCGACATTAAATGATGAGTATGTTTCTAAGAATTAACAGGATTAAGATTTGATAGCAACAGTTACAAAATTTGTTGTATATAAATTTACGATTTCATGGCGTAACGCTTTATACTAGATCACACTGTAAAAAAAAAGAAGACAATTGTTTCTTAATTTACAAAAATATAATATAATCACGAAAGAAAATACACAACTACCTCTCTAGAGTTACCCACGATTCCGAAAAAACGTTCTTTATCATTAGAGACGGCTGAAACTAATATACACTGCTCAAAACAATTAAAGGATATTGCAGTTTTAGGTGGATTTTGTATCTGGAAAACTTTTTAGCTGATTGATACATGGTCGACAGACATAGTAGGTTATATGAGAATAAATTACACATGTTTGGCAGAAAAAAATGCATTTTATTGCGCGTTTGTGTACAAAAGGAAAAAACACAATTTGTGCATATCAGAAAAAAAGAATAAGAAAAGGTGTTTTCTTCAAAGAAAATCATTTTCAGTAGGGGGTATGGTTTCCACGGGCGGCCAGCAACGTTGAACACCTTTGAGGCATGGACTCAATGAGGCTATTAATGACGAGTTGGGGTATTCTGCCCCACTCTTCCATAAGAGCTCTTTCCAGTTCTTGGAGAGTTTGTGGGGGTTGTTGGCGGCCAGAAACTCGACTTCCTACAGCGTCCCAAACGTGCTCGATTGGATTCATGTCTGGAGAACACGCTGGCCATTCCATTCGAACGATTCCTTCCTCGAAAAGGAAATCCTCCACCAGGTTTGCACGATGTGGCCTGCAGTTATCGTCCATTAAAATGAAGTTATCTCCGATTGCTGCAGCGTAAGGGACTACAATAAGTCTGAGGATCTCATCCCTATATCGGCGACCAGTCAGAGCTCCATCTCGAATGATGTAGAGGTCAGTGCGCCCGTCAATGGAGATGCCACCATACACCAACACTCCTCCACCGCCAAATCTGACACTTTCGTGCAAGAACGCAGGATTATTCCTACTGCCACGGTCCTCCAGATGAAAATACGCCTATTATCCGGATGCACAGAAAAACGGGACTCGTCAGAAAACAGAATATTGCTCCATTCATTTCTCCTCCAGTTGACATGCTCGGTTGCCCCCTCCCTGCGGTCGCGACGATGCCTTGATGTTAATCTAACACATACCATCGGTCGGAGAGCATACAGACCTACAACATGGAGCCGGTTTCGGACAGTCTGAGTTGAAATCGTGGTGCCTGTAGCCGAGCGAAAGTGTTGTTGGAGAAGAGTAGCGTTCATGTTTCGGTGTCTCCGAGCTGTTAACGCTAAATACCGATCTTCATTGGGCGTTGTTGCCCATCTACGACCTTGCCCTGGTCTTCGGCCTGCACATCCACTCTCCAAAAAAAGGTTCCAGATCCTGGAAATGACACTTTGTGACACTCCAATGGCTTGCGCTACTTCGGCTTGAGTTTGGCCCCCTTCTAACCTACCACCAATTCTCCAAGCTTCTGAATCTGTCAAATGACTTCGCTGAGACATCGTACTCATCGAAACAAAGCAATCACTGAATGCCGATCATCCTTGTCTTCATTCTCTTTTATCCAGTTGAAAGTCAAATTTCATTCGCTGCCGCTGAAGCGACGTTTTTGACGTCGAACTCAAAATTTGCATACTCCACAGTTTGAAAACCAGAAAAATTTGCATTTGTGATTCTTTTCTTCTATTTTCGGCAAAAAAAATTTCGTTTATATCTTTATTTTATATAAAACTTCAAATATCCTTTAATTGTTTTGAGCAGTGTATTTTCCAGATTAAAAGAATAATTTATAAAAACAAAGTTTCTTTTGCTCCTACAGATTTTATAAAATGCTTCCAAGTAGTTTTTACAGTGTAGTAATTTATTCTCTAAATCGGAATATCGGTTTTTAGGATGGCATCAATTACCAATGGGAAAACTCATTAATACACCGTAAAAGCTACTCGGAAATCTTTCCGAGAATCATGATTATTCGAAAAGGATTACTAAAATGCAATAGCTTGTAATTTTGACATGAAAAATCAGAAATGAAATTTATTTATCAATATTTGGTTAAAAAATTACATTTCTTCTGAATGGAAAATTAAGTAATGAGGAACAAATAACTAAATATCACTTGAGTGCCTAAATGAAATTTTATTCAAGATATATCAAATATAATACTTTTACAATATTGTATTCTGCATTAACGCTGTAAAACATAATTAATGAAAGTTACAAAATTTACCGGCAGCTAAAACGCCCCTTTACTTCCGTTACGATTATTCAAATTTATGTATAGATTAGTTTTTAATGGATATAAAAATACATATATTTGTTGGTTTATCTCATGACATACGAGTATCTTAGAAGATGTGTTACATGGGGAATTTTTTTTTTTAACTTTTCACATCGTATTAATATAGAAAAAGAAAAATTATATTCAGGTTTATTACTCAATTCTGTTTTGCTCCATATAATTTGGTGAAACATTTCATCTGTAGACCTAAACGTGTAACAGAGTATAGTAAAATAGCGCCCTTTAATGACTAACTGCGGATTTAACGTTCGTATTTAAAAAAGAGGAAGGGGATACAGGGGAAAAGTAATTACAAATTTGAAGAGTGTCCTCGACATAATGTGAAATGATGGCTTACAAGTAAAAACAACTTTGTTAGAGGTTCTGAAATGTAATTCTTTTATAATCAATCACCAGCTTAAATACGCCCCTAACTGCATTCAGAAGTTTAGCAATATCAGTAAGATGCACATTTACTAATAAACATAATACATGTAAGTAAAGTACAACTAATTTTAATAAGGAAACTAAGGTCAGTATGCTGAATATATTTAACCTCTTACGCGTGCCGAATGCATGCTGCCGATGGTGACACATTGAATACGTTAAACTTGATTTTCTTATTAAAATAAAATATATCTTGCTTACATCTGATAGTTTTAAAAATAAATGTTCATCCACCTTCTGGATATAATTTCTGGCGCATTAAAGCTGTGCTAAAACCAGACAAGCCTGCTTTCCGGTCTCAATTTCTCTGAATGCTTATGCACATACACCAGGCGGGACCAGTTTACCCGGGACACAGCACAGGCCCATGCTGCTGGTCGTACGGAATCAATGCCCAATGTACGTCACTTTCCTTGACACCCCAAACGTATATGACTGGGATTCACGACATCGAGACCCATGCACTAAAGTGTTAAGCCGCTATGCCTGGGGTTTGTACCCTCATGTTTTCCCGGGGCTTCGGGTATGCCGGACACTTATAGGAGTGACCGGACACTCGTCATTAATACTGAGTGTTTTAGAGATGCTTTTTCTTTACCAACGAATTCAAACGTGAAAAATCTACAAAGATAATACCTAGCTCGTCAGCTATGGATCGAGTCCGAGACGCCTCTAGCAAGCCCGGAAGGCTGCAGTAACTTCCTTCTTGAATGCGTAGACATGTCCTCGCTTAGGAATAGCATGCAAGTTCCTAGACCGGACCACACGACCCTAAACTGGCGAATTTGACATTACTTACCTGTAAACTCCAGAGTCTGACTGACCTACCCCAAGCCTACGAACTTTAACTACCACACATGTAAACACCATGGCCGGTCCTCCCGACCTCAAGCATACGCACTTTACCTTACCTTACATTTTACCGTGTAGGTTCATGAGATTAATCCCGAGCCTACGTACTTGCACCACTTCCACCTGCTCCGTGGGGACAGTGGACTAAATTTTCAAATGTGGTCCACGACCGCGATGAGCTCTGGTAAAACGGTCATCCCTTCGACGACCCATACTGTGGTCCAGAGGAGGAAGTCATGGACATTCATTCACTCCTTTCGACAGTAGCCGTCCAGACATAGATCTCGCAGAATTCAAATCTGGCAGACCCGGTGGAAGAATCTCGCTTATGGAGACCGCCAGAGGGCACAAGCAAAGAGACAGTGTCTAATCGTGTTTGTGCCTATACCCCAAAATTATTTAGGGTTTTTCCAGAAAAGACGCACCTGGTGGTCGCCGAAGGCACCATGTCCCGTGAGCACGTCAATTTATGTATTTGGTTTACATAAAAGTCTGCCTTCTGCTTATAAATCAATTAAATTTCAGGGCTTCTATTTAATTTATTTTTATACTTAACACAACATTTCAGACTAAATAGAGGACGCTGAACATTTTTGTAACTGAGACTCCGTATATCCTACCGTTTTCGAAACAGGAACACTTATTCGACACTGCGAGTTCGTGAAGCGTTGTCGAATAATTTGAAACCTTGTTTAAAATACTTAGGTACCACGTTCAGGGCTATAGGTTACTCAGTTCATAAGTTATTTGAGGTAAAACGAAAATACGGAATCAACCTGTATATTACATCTCATAAATTATTCAAGACCGCAAAAAATGTACTTTCATCAGCAACTTTCTTATTTTTTTTACCATGCACTACAGATACGAGTATTAAACGTAAAATTCGCAGTGCATTTAATTTAATTATTACATAATGTTCTAGCTTGAAAAAAATTAGTCATGAAATATCTATTAAATTAACATGCTAAAAATAATATTTAAATCTTCAGATAAATTAGTAAATAAATTCTGAATTGAAAAATTTTAAAGCGATAAATTTAAGTATTTATTTTATAATGGCGTTAAGAATAAAAGAGATTTTCTGTATGTTTAACATAAGGCAATAATAACAACATTAATTTAATCGGGATAGAAACAATCGACATCAATTTCAAGTGTCGTTAAATTTCTACACTATTAAACATGAATTAAAAGTTAACACTATTTAAGAAAAAGAAACCATACACGATTGTCCATAATAATAGCAAAAACCATACAAATATTGTTTAATTGAAATTGTGTGTGTTTAGAAATTTTATAGAAAATATTTCTGAAAACTATATTATGTAGTTTTTTCTTAGCTTTTTGAATTTTTATGAGATAACGTTTGATCATGAAGACACAGTTTCAATTATAAAGATAAATGACGAAAGTAAAATAGAAAAATCATCAAACAATCATCATATGAAAATTATCATAGGAATTCAGAGTATCATATTTTACATTGAATTAGTTAATGAGTTACACACTGAATGAATTATCACACTGAATGAATTATTTCAAAGCTATCGTTGTATAATATTTAAAATTCGCTTGTACTTTTTACAATTGATCTGACTTCAACATTTTATTTATAATCTATTTATGCCTAATAATATCAATCGTACATTTTTGCTATATTTCTTTGGGATTTTGCAATAAATTACACTTTTATAAATATAATATGCATTTCTAAATCTTATGTTTCATAAAATTTTAATATTTAGTGTATTACACAAATTTTCACGATGTTTGACTGGCTTTTTTATACGACTTGCCTATAAAGTTGAATACTACATTCTATATAAAAAAAAATGTTTTATTATACTTATTTCATGCGCAGTTAAAAATTACTTTATATAAATACTCATACTTCATTAAATATGTAGTATTTTTATGTTAGAGTTGCAGTACATTGTTTCAACTCTACTTTATCAGTTTCCTGAACTTTACGTTCAATTTTGTTGAAAACTCAGTATGCTACAAATAACAAAATTCAGGAGATTTCTTGAATCTTTTAAAGAAAAATTTTCTATCTCGATAAATATAAGTGATATTCTTCCATAAATAAACACAAATATTGTACAATATTCATATAGTCATAAGCTACAACTACAGATCATTTCGGTATTTCTTTCTGCTACAGATTAGTGGGAAACTTTAATATATTTTATTTTATGCGTTGTCTGCCCCCTAATTGCCCACGAGACTAAATCTACAGTGAGATGTATTAGGACAAATATGTTCTTTTCATCCATGAAGTGCAAGAACAATTCGTCAAGTATTCCTCCAGATTTTCAATACAACGTTTAAAATCGAAGGTAACCTGATGCTTTTGATCAGATAATTGCATTAACCCTTGTAAATAATGTAAATGAAAAAAGGTAAAAAAAGTTACATTTTGAAAGGAAAAGGTCAATACTGAAAGTCTAATATCAATAAATGAATTTATACAGCGCTTCTTCTCTCCTCTTTTATATCTCTTTTATGTATTTACTTAAATATGACTTTTACATTTTATGAAAACAAATAAAAATATATTTACTAAAACAATAATATTAATAATATTAATTAACTTCGACGACAACTATAAAGCATTTCAATCATTTTTAATGAAAAACAAACAATAATATAATGTTCGTTAAATAATTTCACTGCAATAATTACTTTACATTTTATTAAATGAAAAGTTCAATATTAGCTTTATAATATTTATTATTTTTCTTCTAAATTTCAAAAATTAAATAATCGGATGGTATGCTCTTTTGATTTATTAACATCTGCAACTTTTTGATGAGGCGTTCTTTGTTTGTTTGAGCGGTTAATAGAATAATCAAATATCTTAACACCGTCGTAATATTTGTTTTTAATAGTGGTTTTTATCAAATAATAAAAATAAAACATTTTCTTAATAGGAAAATAAAACATTATTCTATTATTTTCGCAGTATTAAACTTAAAAAAATATGAATAAAAAATAGAAATAATTAAAATTGTTACAAATTGCTTAATTAAAAAAGCTTATCATTAAGCGCTTTCATTACTCATTATTATAATAAGGATATCAACTGTTTAAAAACATTTACAATGTGGAAAATTTAATCAGTATACACAGTGTGTCAAAGGGATTTTAAGACTGGCATTAGATCACAACCTATATTGGCCCTATCAGTGTACTCGTGCATGAGTTATAAACCTCGACTTCTTCAGGCACGCTGTCAAAAATTCTGCACATTTGATAAACTAACTCAAGTGGTACGGTCCTTCCTTAGAGAAGTCAAGTTTTTTTTTCCTGTTAAAATTTTAGGATGGAACAAAAAGCACATTACAGAAGCATCATTTCATCCATTGAAAATTATCCAAACTTCTCTATGGTTGCAGGAGATAAAACAGGTTGTTTTGAGTATAATCCTAAAACAAAGTGATAAAGAGCGAATAGAAGTAAAAAACTCACAACAAACCAAAAGGAAAAAAAAAGTTCAATACAATGGTCAATAAATGGTCAAATTCAAAACAATGCTCATTACATTTGTTGATAGTAATTGCATTATCAACAAAGAATTTAGTCCAACTAGACAAACAATTAGTGATGAGTATTATATAAATGTCTTGAAGCGTTTAATGGCCAGAATTTGTCAAATTCGTACAGAATATCGAGTGGAAAATACTTGATGTTTGTTGCATGATAATGCACCCAATCACATTCACTCATCGTTTATTAGATTTTCGATAAAAAATTACGTCTGTGTGTTAAATTATTCACCTTATTCGCCTGATTTGACAACTTGTGACTTCTTTTTAATCCCAAAATTTAAAATTATTTTAAAAGGGTGTTATTTTGATAATATTTTGGCCATACAAACAGCTTTGACGCGTACTTTGGGGGAAATTCTGCAAAGTGAATTGGAATAAGCATTCGAATCATCATTAACACGCTGTAACATGTGTATTGAAGCCGGAGAGGTTTATTTTAAATAAAAACAAAATAAAATAAATAATAATGTTGTAATAATAAATAGTATTGTTTCTATTTCATTTTAAAGATCCAGTCTTAAAATTGCTTTCACACACCGTGTAACATATAATGTGCACTTTAACGTTTAATTAAAAATATATCAAAGAAAATTCAATAATAAGGATATCAAAATAACATATTTCTGATATGTTTAAAGCCATTTGAAACATAACGAAAACCAAAACTGAAAATCTTCTTGCATTGCAATGAATTTAAACGTAAAATAAAATTCTTAAAAAGACGTTGTTCTTTTTACTGTTCAAAATGTGATTAATTTAAGACTAATATTTTCTTTCAATGGATAATATGTGATTGCATTAGTTATTGGATAATTTAACTATCCTTTTTGTATTTTTAATGATTCACCTTATACATACTTTTCGTTTTTGCTTACATACATTTGATACAAAAATTAGGGAGATATGAAAGAAAATCAACAACAACAACAAAAAATGATTTCCTTGAATGAACAATATATTTTGCGTTATCTATTGGTAATTTTAACTAAAGTATTAGTATATGCAGGGGTTCAAAGCATAAATAATTGAAAGAGATAAAATAAAAACATTTCTTTGAATGGATAATGTGATATTGCATTGTCTAATGGACATTTTAAATATTATTTTAGTGTATTTAATGTTTCGATATACCAATTTATTTCGGTTTTGTTTGCAGTTGCTTGATACAGAAAGTAAAAAAAAAAAAATATATATAAAGTTTGAATAGATGATGTACTACTACATTGTGTATTGGATAGTTCAACTATCCATTTAGTATATTTAATGAGTCAACTTACAGGTAAATTTAGGTTTGTTATATAGATAATAGAAACATAATCAATTATAAAAGAGATAAAATACGAAGAAAGAAAAATTTAAAGACACACATACAGGAAGTACTACATTCTGTAAAAGAGGAAAAAAACCAAACTGAATGTCTAAGTCCTTCAGAGAATTAGTTTCACTTAGTAGACCTCAAAAGTTTTTGTCTCTTATTCCTTTATGCACTTTATCATAAAATATATTTATAAAAATTTAGTTAAGAAAAAAAGTAAAAAAATAAAATAAAATGAATGAATAACGTATAATATCTAGGAAAAGTAGAGCGTTCAAAAAATAGATTTAATTAAAAGCAAGGAACATAAATAAACCTTAATATAATGTACTTTAAACTATATTTACTGGGATAATTACTTTTTCATTTCATCAAATGAAATCTTCAAAATATGTGCTTTATGAAAATTACCATCATTTTTTAAGGTATTCTTTAAAGAAAAGCATCGTTAGCGATAGGTTAATTATCTTAATGCACATTATTAACGCTTGCAACTATTTGATCAACAGTTCTTTTGTTTGAACGATTATTAGAAAAATCATGCTCCTTAATGTAATGAAAAATACATTTTTAATGGTTATGTTTTGAAAAGAATAAAATAAAAACATTTCATGAGTAGAAAAAGCATTATTGTTTTCTCCAAAGTATTAAACTAAACGAAATATGATTAAAAATACATAAAGTAAGTTTAATTATTTGTTGGTTCTAAAATCCTTTTCCAAATATGCTTCTTTCAACAACAAATTATATAAAGGTGCATTAGTTTTTATCTAAAATAAAAGATAAACATCAAATGTTGTTTTTCACGTATCTGTTCTGTAATGTAATGAAAAATAAAACTGTAAATATTGGCCTTAATATTTTTAATTTATTTTTATGACTTTCCAACATAGTTTACTAAGAAGCTTACTGAAGTAATTTTTCTTTCACATATTTATCTCCTAAAATTGTATTTAAAAAAATGCAGTACTTTTTAGGACTCCCTGTATGTATGTAAACGTATATATGTAAGTGTTAGAGAAGATTTCGGGTTATTTTTTATTTTTTCTGGCACCAGAGCCCGAGCTCGATACGGAATATATGCTGTAGAAATTTGTTATTAAAATTTTAAAATCGTTTCAAGAATAATTTTCTCATTTAAAAATCTCGTCCAACATAGAGACAGTTATTATTCTTAAATACTCCCTTATGGCAACAGTTCATCATTTTCACGTCCCTGAAAATCTGTTAATAATAGCAAATTTTCTATTTATACCCAACCACTGGCAGAAATCTGCAAAAGTCACTATTCTTATTATTTTAAAATATAATTGAATAACTACGGCGGAAAGACTCGAGTTCTGTATTCCAGTAATTCTGGAAAAGGACTGCAAACAGAAAGCAAGGGTAGACAAGGGATATCCCACAGCGTCTTTATGTTACTAAAACTGATCTTGCAAAAGCTTCAGAATAAGATATCAGATTCAGAGTAATCCTCCTTATATCTCATCAATATCAATTCAATTCTCTTTCAACCTGATATTTAAGGAATTGTAAAACATTTCAAGAAACTTAGCATACATTCTTGGTTCTCAAATAGCAATATTTTTCATTTTCTCAATTTGTGAATAAATAAAAATTTTATTTTGAGCCGGAGCTTGTTTTGGCCTGCAGCTCATGATATGTGCTCTAGTGTGTGTGTGTGTGCGCATGCGCTCGTTCATATGACAGTAAATATCATATATTATGGGCATTCTTCAAAATAGATCGAGCTTCGAAGTTCTCTAAACAGAATAGCTTTAATTTGCATATTATTATTTTTTATTTATTTATTTGTTTTATTTCTTTTTATTACTTTTTTCATTATGTAACAATCATTATTCATTATGTAACAATCATGATTCATTATGTAACCGTCATTGTTCATTATGTAACTATCATTGTTGATTATGTAACCATCATTTTATTTGTTAAAAATGGGATGTTACTCACAGTAAATTTTCTCGGGGCCCTGTCCGTTGGCAGGGACTTGCAGTGGTAGTTTCGCGCAACCAAAAGGTTCACCAAATGAAACTTAATTGTAATTGGAAATCTTAATTTGGCATGTCCTTGACTCTGTCCCATGCATATCCCAGCCTTATATGTCGTATAATAATCTTTGTTTACAACAATTTACCCAAATTCTTAGTATTATATATTTACAATATTATTTCGAGAAAGCATATTTCGTGTTTAGTTAAACAATTTTTAAATATTTTTTTTTCTGTGTGTTTAAACATAACAACAACAACTTTCGATGCGAAATACTATTTCTGAATTGATCGTAAAAGTTGTAAATTCGAAGAAAAGTGATTAAAACTTTAACAGAATTCTGTTTTACTAGAGTATACAATTTAAATTTTTACTTCACAAACTTATTAAAAAAACATATTTAATATCCAAGTTCATTTAAAAGTAGTTCTTAAAACCTCCAGTTTCAAATATGAAAAAACACACTCTGATTAATTATAATTTCAGCAGCATTTAAACTTTTGTGGTAAAAGTTTCGAGAAAGAGTGAAAGAAACGTGATTTCTTATTTTGGAATTTTTTATTAAAATTTGCTTTACTTATATGTTTCAAACAATTATCCTAAATATTAAATACATGAAAGAATAAGGAAAAGAAAATATTTTAATATGAAATACGCCAAAATGTCACCTAGCGTTTTTGCTTTAATTAGTTTTAGCCGTAATGACAAACCAAGAGAAAGTTTTTAATGATTTTTTTTTTCTCCAAGTCATTTTGTTTGCAGCAAACAGAAACTAAATTTTCTATTGTTAAAGGTTTTTCTTAAACATGGTTTTTGATTGTTATTTTTTTATTACTTTGAGAAAATGAATAATTCTTCATGTTATTAGGCAAGACAGAGAATAAGGGTTGCGTGATATGATAAAAAAAAAGAGAAAGAAAAGTTAGTTATTTCGTCCGCTTCTTTTTTGGTTAATCAAAATGACTTCTTTCTGCCAATTGCAGGTTAAGAAAAAAGTTCATGACTGAAAAGAGGTAAATTAATTAACAATCTATGTAATCATTAAGACATCATTAAAAGTAATATTTCTTTTGCGGTTCTTAACTGTAGAGATAAGATTTTTTTATTAATTTATTGTATAAATTTAGTTTTTATATGAAGTAACTTATGTCTTAATTCCTATATCCTGACAATCTCTCTATTCTAAAAAAATTACTACAATCACCGCACCGCTTACGCCTTATATGAATGTATCATGTAGTTTATACGTTTTCGGCTGATACTGCAAAAATAATTATTACACATGCAGCATGACAATTGGTTGTCTTTACAAATGTATAAGAAACAGTTTGAAGCAAACGGGTTTTAATCTTTACACGGGGGCTCGGATAGCATCTGTCCGAGAATACATGTAAACTTGGACAGATGCTGTCATAGCTCCTGTGTAAATGTTAAATCGAAGACTTATTTTAAGTGGTTTTCAACAACTTAGTAGTCATTATTTGTAGGCATATACTTCACTAAATTTTGGTGAGCAGTATTTAACCATTTTTTTTTTTTTTATTTGACTATTTGTTGTTTTTTTTTGCTGAATTTTTTTTCGAAGTATACACAGGACAGATGCAGACAATATTCATTTTCAAATTATGATATCTCGAAAAGTAAATAAGATAAATACCTATATGCTAATGAAATTTTTTCATCAGAGCTGAAATTGCACTGCAGCTTACTTATATACCAAAGGATATGAATTATCACTTACTACTCAGCGTATAACCAACAGAAGAAAAAAATGCCCAGAAAGGTGATTGAACCCGGGACCTTTGGTATTACGTACCAATGCTCTACCATTCCGGAGCTAGCATTTTCTCGCTCTTATATATTGGCATGGCTACGACTGTACAGCACAAGATGGAAAGTCAACCATGTGCACACATGTATGTATGTATGAGCAGGCATATAAGTAATCTCCTGCGTAATTTCAGCTCTGCTGGAAAAATTCAATTAGCATATATACAGGGTGTCCCAAAAGTCTCCGTACAACTTCAAAAATTTATTACAAAAAAAAAAAATAATAATAGGCCTACAGCAGAAATAATTACAACAGTACATAGAGTAACTTAAAAAGTTTTTTTTCTACTACCTTAGTATACTTGTACATGAGATCTTTCCGTTGCACGAAGAATATAAAGTCGATATTCCAATTCCATCCACGTGCGTTTCAGCATGCTAACATCAACAGTAGTTACAACTGTTTGATGAAATCTGAATAAAAGTTAATAGTCTCATGGAATTGAAACAAAAGATCCAAACAGCAGTAGCTACTGTTGATGTTAGCATGAAAAACGTTCTTGGATTGAATTGGAATATCGTCTTAATATTCTTCGTACTACGAAAGGATCTCATGTTGAAGTTTACTAAGGCTGTAGAAAAAAAACTTTTTAAGTTACTCTATGCACTGTTGTAATTATTTTTGCTGTAGGCCTATTATTTTTTTGTAAATTTTTTTTAAAGTTGTACGGAGACTTTTGAGACACCCTGTATATATATATATATATATATATATATATATATATATATATATATATATATATATATATATATATATACAGGGTTTATATTCGCCTCATGCATGCCACTGAAGTCGTGTGCTCATCGTTGACTTTCCATCTTGTGCTGCAATTTCGCAGCCATGCCAATGCATAAGAGTGAGAAAATGCTATACTGGATGTCGTCAGCCATATTTTTTTAAATATGGCAACATAAACGAAAATGGAGGCACTTTGCATTTAAGATGTCAATTATGCTAAAAAAATAATAATATAAATAAATAAAATAAAAATCGATTTTTGAAAGTTGAGAACGTATGTAACCCCTTAAAGAAATATTTTAAGAAAATTAATTTTTGATTTCTTAAAAAGAGAAATGTTTTAAGAATAATAATATATTTTTTGTTTAATTTAAAAGGCAAATACGTTCACATTAACACTACTAAATATAAAGTTTCTTTATTAAATGCTAAAGTAAATTGATCAAATGCTTTTTTTTTCCCCACAGAAAATAAAATTTGACTATTTTGTTTATTTCATGTTTTTAATTAAGTATGTTCATAATAATAAATTATTTCTGTTTAAGTGATTTAATTTAATCCGTCAAATAAGTCATATTAAAGAATCAAGTAACAGAATTTCATATAAAGTTTTCATCGTGATTGAAACTAATTAAGATCATTCTTAAAAGAGTTTGTTTAGAAAAGACTCTTGAAATTCCCAAAATTAAATTATGAAAATATTTTATTAAGGAAAAGTTAAAGCTATAAAAGTGACTCAGGTTAGTTTTAATTAATTAATGTATTTTTATTTTTTGATAATTTTAAATATGGTAATTTTTACAAGGGAGAAGAACAATTACAGCGTAAGTATTAAATATGGAATAAGAATATGGTTTATCATGTTTCTAAGTTTCTTGATATTGATTTTTGTTATTATGCCTTGCTCTTATTTCATTATTGTTTCACTTATCTTTTTTGAAGTTATAGAAAATGCTGTGTTTTCGAATTTGGGAAGATGTTTCAAGGATTTGTAGACACAAATCACGGAGAAAATAATTTCCAGGCATTGAATATATGTTGAGATCATCTATCAATTCATCAAGGCTAGCTTGTTGCATAATTTAAATGTATGTGTCTGTTGTTTTAATATTTTATTTTGACATAAGTTTATTCGTTATTAAAATTTTATTTTAATTATCTCTTGTTGCTGAGTTAATATGCTATGTTTTTATTTATAATGTACAATGTACAGCTTTTTAAACTATTCTATGTGTTTCTTAATGATCTTTAGCACAGTATCGTTTAATAAAATTGGATAGAAAATAATTTAGTATCTAAGAGAATAATTAAGAATATTGAATTAGTTTGAAATAAACTACGAGTATTGAAATTTTCAGAAAAAATCGGGGTTTAAAAATTTGATTGAAATAATCGTTACAAAATATATTTAGAAATTTAAAACCAGTTTCTTATTAAAGCTCTCAAAAAATTACACAGGCAAAATGAAATAATTAGGCATGGATAAGTGAAACACAATCTTTATTGAACTCAAACATAGATGAAGAAAAAACGAAGAATAATTTAGGCTAAATAAACACAGACGAGTTTCATGAGTAAGACAACTGTATTCATAACATCAAACGTATTAGATTTAACAGCTAGACTACTGCTATGTGACAAGACTTATTTATCATTATTAGCTGTGCATACACGACTAACTGTCTTGAACAGTAATTAATTAACTATTCTTAAATAATGTCACACCACTTTTCCTTGAATGGTAGATTTATATGTGCTTTCGAAAACAACAGATGCCGACAGAATAACTATTTCATGAATAAATGGTTTTGTCGTTTTCAGTGTTGAATTCAGACGTTTTTCTTTTGGAGGAAATTCTGTAGCTCCAGGGAGGACACTGCAAAGATCCGGGGGAAAATTGTATTCTAGACGATTAATAAGTACAAAATCAGAATCTTTCGGTGGGGGAGGGGGTTATCCCCCACCCCCAGGAAACCCCCTTAATTCAACACTGGTTTCAAACTAAACCGAGAATACGACATGATTTGTATAAATATTGAAATTTGAATAACATAAGGCTTCAGCATACTTTAACTTAAAAATAAGACTAGATTATATTTCTAGACGAAAAACAGACTTCTAATGAAAGAAAAAAAACATGACTAGACTAGAATATGAACTTCTTATATCAAACTTTGAATCACAAGGAAAATTTTTATTTCGTTTCGACTTGTTGCATAAGATTTCTTATTTCACGCATTCGACGTCATGCTTCAACGTCACTTGTCATGGGAGAAAGTAATTCCCTGGCTGAACTTTTCCTCCAAAAAGTATGAAACATAAGCATATAGAAAACACATTAGGTTCATTTTTATTTAATACATATGTTTATATAACTATATTTAAAGACTATTTTATCCAATATTTTGTTGCAAAATTTATAAGCAGTCAGAATCAAATTATATAACTAAGAACTCTAAAAAAATGTGAATACACATGCATTTTTCTGTAGATTATATTCCATTAATTCGCATACATTTCAGCTTTTATTTGCTCATCCTGCTCTTCCCCACAAATCTTGAAAATTTCGCCAATCTAATATAAAAATTAACTGGAATCCTATAACCTCTGCTTTGTTTTCATCATATCTCAACTATGTTACAAACACATTTTCGTTTTGTAAACGGAATTTTTAGGAAGTCATTTTCTTGCAAAATTATGAAAACTTTGCGAACTAAAGCTCAAAACGTCTTGAAAACAAGTCGAAAGTAGGAAATTTTATTAAACAGAAAAAATATTAAAAATAGAGGAGTGTTCCAAAACTGTCTGCCATGTTTACTTTTTTAAAACGAAAAATTGTTTAAAGTGTGCACAAAATTATTTTGAGGAATGTATTATTCACAAATACAACTTAACTATCGACACAAACTTTAACTATCGGATATTGAAATTTAAATTAATATATTATTGTAATTGAATTTTATTTTTAAATTAATTTTAAAATTTTAACATTAGAGGAGAACATAGATCTTAAATATTTTATACTCTAAACTTTGAACATGTTTGAATTCCCGTCTTCAATTTTGTTAAAGTTTCGTACACTAGCTGAAAATTAAAAATCAATTAAAACTAAAATAATTAATGTATCTAAATTCTAAAAAAATAATTATAGCTATTCAATTTAAAACGGATATCGCAAATGAAATTCGGCAATTGATCGATACAGGAGTAATGTAATTCATATCTAAAATACATATGAAAAGGGGGACCCATTGTTTATTTGGAGTGTTCATTTAAGAAAAGATGTATTTGAACTATAGAATAATAGAAAATTCTTTTCCGTTATTGAAATCGGAGTGCAGTATTTAATAAATAAATAAAAAAAATTTGTTCCAAACATTTAAGCTTGAATTTGACAGAATTACACAAACACACATACACATACACTCCCCCTCAAAAGTTTAGACACAACCGCAAATGCCGTTTTTTAAATAACAATACAGAATTAAACATAAACGTATCACTTACTCATTATATTCTCTAAATTTATTCAAATAAACCATATCAAAATGAATAAATAGTTATTATGAATTTATAAAAACTCATAATAAACGCTAACTCTATATTGTCTCAAAAGTTTAGGTCTACTGGAAAAAACACATAATTTTACACTTTTACATATTTATTAATAATAGTTAGTGTTTTGTGATAACTTCAAATAATCGTGTTCCTTTTAAATCAATTAACTTTTTAAATATTATTGGTGGCAAAGAATACGATACTTTTTCAATGAACCCTTTTAGTTCTTTACTAGAGTCATATTGCTTTCAATTCTTGTATACGTTACGCGTTAGAATAGTTCTAAATTGTCTAAATGTCTGGACTTCAACGTGGCCAATTTAAAACATGAACATTTTGCGCGGAAAGCCACTTTTTTAGTATGTGAGTTGTGGATTAAAGCATTATCGAGCTGAAATCTCCACTCTTAAACCCCTAAAATGTCATCAAATGGAAGTAGATGTTGTTGAAATGTCTCTTGATACTTGGTTAAATTTTGTGTCCCATGGAAAACGGTCACAGAAGTTCGAACATTAAAGACCATCCCTTCCCAAACCACCAGTGACTTACCGACTTGTCGTCTTCTGAGAAAAGTATGCGGCTGTTTCCTGATTTCTTTTTTTCCATTAGGAATTCCAGCTGTGAGAGTCGTCTATATTTAATTTCAATTCGTCACGGTATAATATTTTGAGCTACTTGTCGTCATACGACTTGTATTTTCAAGTCCAATGCATTATGGCATCTTTCTGATGTGATTTTAAAGCGGTTTTCGAAAGACCATTTAAAAATAAATAAAGTTCTTTCATTCTGTTATGCATCTATGTCTTGTGTTCTTTGAGACATTCACGCCGATATTATTTTTACGAGGGAAAGTCATTAAGTAAGTCACAAAATAAAATAAAATTATAACTTACAACGATATTAACTTCAAAACTATTTTTATTTCTCAACATATTATACGCCAATATTTATTCACTTATATCACCGTTTTATCAGTGCCCCAACACCAGCTGCATAACATTTTTTGGGTTGCTGTCTCAGCCACATTAGGACTGCAAGTTGAACCTTTTCATCATCTGTGAACATAATTTTGCTTCCAAGATGGTTTTTTAGTGGACTAAACAGATGAAAGTCGTTTGGGGTAAGTCAAAGCTGTATGGTGGATGTTGAAGAAGTTGTAAGATGATGTTCACAGATGATGAAAAGGATAGACTTCAAGTCCTAATATGGCTGAGACAGCAATCTAAAGAATGTTATGCAGCTGGTGTATTCCGTTTAAATTTTTGTTTCCAGCACGTACTTAATATATTCCTTGCTTTTAATGTTTTAATATGCCAGAAATTTAAATAAAGAGCTTACATTTCTATTTCAACTTTTCTCTTTTATGAAATCCGTAGCCTTCGGTATCTTAAATAATCAACGGAAATTGAACATTCGCTATTATACTGTTCAGGGAAACAAGTAGGTTAGTTGGAATGGTTGGTAGGTTGAAACCAATTCAAAATATATTAACATTTGCAGAATGTTCTTAACTTTCGAGACAGTGATTTTGTAATAAAAAAAGAGCAATATTTTAAAATAAAAAGTCGTGATGTAACCATTATAATGTCTCTACTATGTTTAATTTCTACTACATTTTGAATATTTATCGTGGAATTATTCCATATATTTCTCCTTTCAACGTTACCATCATATTTTAGCGCGTGCCTAAACACATTTGAATCGAACTGTGTATGTGTATGCATATATGTATGTATAATGGTAATATAAGATATGAACAATGCAAAATGATATTTCATATGAGTATTGATGTTTTAATCAAATTTTAATATTTTTTCTCATCGGCTATTCCAATTTTTGTATATGCAGTTTAAATCACAAAGTGTTGCTGATGCTCTAAAAAAAATAATCAATATCATTATTTATTTTTACTTTGTCTCTCTTCATCAACATGCTAAAAATTCGTTGTTAATCAAATTTCAAATCTTCAAGTGTACTGAAAGAAGTATGTATCTCTTCCTGATTTATCTATACTTATAAAGGAGTAGCTTGCTTTCCTTATAATCAACGCCGAGCCTCAACCGTTTGTCCTAGAACAATGAAATTTGGAAGACATGTTCTTTACACAATGTAGGCGTGTACTAAGAAAGGATTTTTAAGGACAGCATAAGGGAGTCAAATGGGGGGGGGGGTCGAAAGTTTTAGATAATTTCGTCTTTTCGACATATCGCAGCAGGAGTTTTAAGTAGGAGCATGAAATTCGGGATAACAAATCTATTAAAGAATAGTTAAACATGTATTTCAGGTGATTTTAGAAATTCAATCATTAAGTGGGTTAAATGGGGGTTCACAAATTTTCGATGATTTCCCATTTTCTCCATATTTCATCAGCAGTTTTAGATAAGAGCATGAAATTCAAGAAAACAAATCTAATTAAAAAAACATTTAAACACGTATTTAAGCGATTTTAGAAATTCAACCACTAAGGGGGTTAAATGAGGGTCTGAAGTTTTAGATCATTTTTCCTTTTCGCCATACCTCAACAATAGTTTTAGTTAAAAGCGCGAAATTAAGGATAACAAATGTACTAAAAGTTAGTTAAACACATATTTCAGCGATTTTAAAAATTCAACTGCTAAGGGGGTTAAATGGGGGATCGATAGTTTTTAGTTATTTCACGTTTTCGCCATGTCTCAGCAGCAGTTTTAGGTAGGAACGTGAAATTCAGGATAACAAATCTACTAAAAAAATAATTAAACACATATTTCAGCGATTTTAGAAATTCATTCATTAAGGGGGTTAAATGGAGGGTCGAAAGTTTTAGGTCATTTTGCCTGTTCGCCGTATCTCAGCAGCATTTTTAATTAGGAGCTCGGAATTCGGGATAACAAATCTACAAAAAATATAGACAAACATGTATTTCAGCAATTTTAGAAATTCAGCAATAAGGTGGGTTAAATAGGAGGACAAATATTTTAGGTCATTTTACCATATCTTAGTAGAAAGTATAGGTAGAATCATGAAACTCAGGATAACAAATCTACTAAAAAAACTGTTAAACACATATTTCAGCGATTTTAGAAATTCAGACACTAAGGGGGATTAAATGGGAGTCGAATGTTTTACGCCATTTCGCTGTAGACGTTATAGTTAGGAGCGTGAAATTCGGGATAACACATCTACTAAAGAATAGTTAAACCTGTATTTCAAGCGATTTTAGAAATTAGACCTCTAAAAGAGTTAAATGGGGGGTCGAATGTTTCAGGACATTTGACTTTTTCGCCATATCTCAACAGCAGTTTTAGTTAAAAGCGTGAAATTCAGGATAACAAATCTACTAGAAGATAGATAAACACGTATTTCAGACGATTTTAGAAATTCACCCTCTAAACAGGTTAAATGGGGGGGAGGGGTCGAAAGGTTTAGGTCATTTCGCCTTTTGGTCCTATCTCAGCAGCAGTTTTATGTATTACTAGCCAGACTAGCCGTCTAGCCGGTCGCTTCCGAGTGGGGCCCCAGATACATAGTGCAGTGTACCGACCTGACTTCGCTTGGGGCTCAGAAAGTGCATCTTACATGCAACCAGAAAAATATAAATAAAATACTTTAAATCAAAAGTATACGAAAATAACTAATAAGAATATAAAAAAGCACTTAAATAAAGACTTCGCGACATAAATATTTTTTTCATGAACCTCCTGACAAAGTAATACTGGGCTCTACCCGTGATTATCTAGTGGTGGGGATCAAGTAGTACTTTGTATCTGGGCCCCACTTGGAAGCGACCGGCTAGTCAGATATATAGTGCCAGAATCTACATTTTTTGAAATTCTACAACATGTTTTCCATACAAATTAAGAAAAAATAAATAAAACAAAAAGTATAAGAACAGTAAAACTACACCATTCTTTGTTAATAAATATTTTTTCAAATGATAACCAATGATGTTCCGATCGCTCTGGTCTACTTTTGAATAAAAGCAGCGAACGCATTTTTGGTAACTACTTTAGTAAAGCTTACACAACTGAAGTAGGGTAAAAACTCTATGTTAAATTTATTTCCAAATTTGTTAAGCAGATATAAATATTGCGCCATTTGCATAATGCCAGTTTGTTGGCAAAAAATCGACTCTATTACATCATGATACCAAATTTTGAATAGCATATGCAACAATTTAACATTGTATTTTTTTGCAAATATATTAACTTTTGTACTTAAAATTTTATAAATAATATATATAATTTAATTCTAAACATACTTATGAAAGGATTGTATCATATGTTTCTTATCAAAATACTTCTTTAAAGATGTAATATTAAAAATTTTGAAATGTTAGACTTTTCAAAGAAATGTTTGAATTGACAAATATGAAAAAAAGTCTTATGTCAACTTAAACATAATAAAATTGGGATTTTTAGAAAATTGAAAATGTTAAATAATTAAATTATATTGAAAATTTTATGCCAGTATTTAGTCATCTGAATGTTTAAAGATTATACGGAGGATTTTCATAACACTAAATATACCAACAACCAGTGATTTGACCGATACCAAATGAAAATATTCAAACCAGAAATTTCTTCATAGAATAAATGGAATATAAATCACACAAAAATAAGTTAAAAGGAAAAATTAAATAGTTTTAAATAAAAATTTTGGTGTGATATATTTTTATAAAATTTCCTATAGGTTTAGTGTTTAAGGAAGATAAATGGAGATTCTGTTTCACATATAAGTGAAATGTGCAGATATTACTTAACTACATTATTAAGTACGTAGTTTTATTAAAACCATTATTATTCGATCTCTTCTATTCTAACGACTTAATTTCGGCTAGTAAAAGAAATCTTGCAGCAGCTGCGGCAGTTTATGTTACCAGTGCCGCTGACTGTAGGAAAATCGAAATTCACGCTAACGATTATCTTGTTTTACATGCATTTTATATTATCATTATACGCTTTGGTAAGGATTTTAATTTATTTCGAGCATGTATATATCATCGAAAACATCTGTTATATGTTGGACTTTAAAGAAAAAATTATAAAGCGTATAAAAGGGAATTTTTAAATTTCAAATCTTTTGTAACATATTGTCTCTCATCTCAACTTTTTTATTTACATTCATAAATACGATGTAGCACTTTATTATTGGGATCTTTGCTAAAATATTTAAATAGCATACAAAAATACACTAATATTCGAAATTCGGATATTTTCCATCAGTAAAAATGACGTCATGATTTAAAACAGAATGCAGGCATTTTCATTCATAAAAATTAAGCATATTATTATGAGATGAAATATGTTTCAACTTTTTATTTCTACTGGAATAATATTAATTTCCTAGTTGAAAAAAAAAATCAAAAGCTTTTTACATTTTTTTCAAAAAGAGATAGAAAATTTGGATTTCATTACAGCACTTTTCGGGAGATTCTGTAGGTTTGATGAAGGTTGTAAATGCGATATTAATATAAGATTTTTGCAATAATTCGCTAAAAGGAAATTAGAATTGCCTTTCTTAATTACTTTGGTGTATAAACATTCACTAATCTAATTAAAAGATTTAGTTTTTTATTTAGCTCAAAACAGCATTTATTTCTTGAAAATTATATAATACAGGATCATTATATTAAAAAAAATACCAAATAACATAAACAAAGAAATCCAACTGCTAGTGTTGTAAATTTTTAATCTGTTAATTTAGCCAATTACATATTTTGATCCTACTGGTAGATTTTCAAACATTGAGTTTGCATTTTTTTGTATTTTTCTACTTTTTATTTAATTGTTTTAATTCTTATTAAAAGCCCGATTTTTTAAAACTTTCTCTGAATTGAAGATCCTGGCGAGAAATCAATTAATTCAGTTATAAACATTTTTATTTTCAATTTATTGCAAACTACTAAACTTTTGAACAACACACGTGTTTAATAAATGCTTCATTAATAAACTTTTCATTCTTATCTTTTCTTCTATTAAATGTGTATTATTTTCTATTGAATTAAAACTATTAAGATTTGTTTTTCATTTTGATTTCCTCATTTATCTATAGCTAAATTTACGTGGCTAAAACGTATACATCATTATTGTTTTTATTTCTTTATAAATTTTGAATTTTAATATTTCATGAGCTAAAAAGGAAAGTCATCTTTCATACACTTTAAATTGTGCGTAATTGTACTATAGATCTTTAACTACAGGAACATATTTCAATAATTTATGGATTATATTTATAAAATACTTTTATTTTTTTCCCGGAAATTTTACAAATACGATTGTACATTGCTGAATCTTTTAAAGATGTTAGAAAATTGTAGAATCTCCAACACATGGTTCACTCCATTTATCGGTGAAATGAAGGTGGAACTTTAACAATGGTTAAACTTTCCACCATCATATGGCAATATATAGCCGTCATCCCGAACAAATATTTCTATACACTCACAAATATCCTTTTTTAAAGTACAATGGCGTCCGTCTTCTTTTCTAGTTGTTATAACGGTGTCTGTAAGTCGATAAAGTGGCGGTTGAGATGTATAGTATGTAGTAGGTCAATTTATAAGGGAAGATTACACTTTGCTGGGTCTAAAAAAATTTCTTTTTTAATTTTTATTTTACATTTTTGCATCCCCGAATTGCGTAGAATATGTTTCTGAAACAATTTTGGATTTTTCAAATTATTAGCCCTTAGAAAGGAATCACGTGCGTCTGCTGAATAGAAAGTAGTTTGAGAGTACCGCATCTTTTTTTCCAAAATCATGTTTGTCTAAATGTGGTGGATCATGGCGTCCGAACTGATCAACCGATTATCAAATCGTGTCTCGAATTTGGAAGATAATCGGTTTTCAGGAACCCATTTAATGTTAAAAAGAAACAGTTAAATATTTTAACAAGCATTTAAAGGTAAAAATATCTGGAGTGACACCACTAGACTTTTCGAAACCTTTATAGAATACTTTGCTTACAAATAGCAAGTAATCCAAAAGTAACTGAAAAAAAATTCCATATATGTGATTTATTCTATTTCGGTTATAGAGATAATCTTTCGTAATCGGATTCGAAACCAAAGTTAGCGTCAAACATGAGCAATCCAGGCAACAATTAGTTTCAAATGTATGACATTATAACCATTTTTTCAACAAAAATGGACCATTTTAGTATATTTTAGTATATTTCACAAACGTATTTCCTTTGATCTTTTTAGATATAGACAGCCTTCCTTTCTGCTTCAACAAAATTAAAACATAAATTTTTACACGTTTTTATCTATAAAAATATTTTTCTCTTACAAAACAAAGTAAAAATATTTTACTGAGAGTATAAAAAAAAATATTTTTCTAAATTAAATCACATTCTTGTGAAACATAGTTGTTGTACTGACATAAAACGAACATGAACAATAAAAATAATTTAATTGAGATATAAGAGAAAATGTTTATCAGTTATAGTCACAGAATGTGTTAAAAAAAAGGTTTAGATACCAAATCTGTCAGCTGATTCCTTACAAAATTCATACTGTTTTTGTAACAATGGCCTGCAACATATTCACAAAATAAAGACTCACTCCCAAGTATAGTTCAGATACTATCGTGTTCACGAACACACATACATACATAGCGATACCGTCGATATTGGTATCTAAAAATGTGAGGAAATTTTAATATACACGCATAGAATCGCACATACATATGGAATAGGTTGAAAAATAGCGAAAACCGATTCAGGGAATCTCAAAATGTAAAAATATACCAATACGCATTTTATCATGATTACAATACTTTCTATAGTACTTATATCTATATATAGTACTTCTTATCTATGTGTACGGTAAGTAAAACCGCGACATCCGTAGGTAGATTTTTAAACAGACACTTTTTGTTTCTTGTGGATCAACATGAATAACAAGTTTGAAATTGTACGTTAAACGTGACAAATGAGGTGCGTTCGTTTCGTGCTATAACTAGTTTTACAATGTAAAAAATCATCGTTACTATTTTAGTGAAAAAAATTATATCGTCTGCTATGGACGAAATGAGGATACCTTTTTTTATTATTATTACGTATGCCATGTTGTACTGACATAAGTAATTACGTATGCCATGTTCACAGATGCGAATTTTTTTTTCGACACCAGACAGCACTGTAAATTTACTATGGAGATCTTTTTTTGCGAATGTTTACCTCCATGGTTAATATTTCTATGACTCACGATGAATGATTATTTTGTTTATTTACTTTAATGGATTGTGATATTCGGCTGTTAACCTAATTCTCACTGAAGTTATCTCAGAATCTATGCATTTTTAATGTAACTCATCTCTCAAGCAAACATTTCTTATGAACAATCTTTCTAAATATGTAACTTTTATACAATTTTATTAAAAAATAATAATTTTGAATAAGATGGGGATAACGTTTGGGATATGGAAAAAGATGTGGTTAGTCCGTATTGTTTCCTCAGTCACATGACTTGCGCTTTTATTATATAGATTACGTATGGTAAGATTTAATAGCATCAAGAAATCTTTTATTAATATCTTTTTAAGTTTTGATTAGATTTTCATAAAATTGGGAACCTCTCTTTAAAAGAGATCCCGGTATCACTAGCAATTGCTTTCGAATGATAGCTGTAACTGTTTAAAATTTAATGGAGGAACATTTTTTTTATAAGATCGTAATTCAATATTGACCAGTTCGTGATTCAATTCACACGTTTCTGATTGAACCGGAATATAAAATACTAGCTGACATGCCCGGCGTTGCCGCGGCCTGTGATAATAGCCTTAGAAATACCTAAAATCAATGCTGAATGATTTTATATTTTTAAATGAAAATCTATCCAAAAGAACTGAAGGACAGTCGTTATAGTTATTGCCGATTTAATGTCGATTTAATTTCTGACGTTTTGATATATTAAACTTTCAATTCTGACCCAAAGTTCCTGAGTAAACCTAAATAATATAAAGTGCTCTCGCAATTTTCCTCTTTTAAACTCAAAATAATATACAGTATTGGATAATTTATTAGTCCCATTCGAAAAAAAGTTCCAAAACCTTGTTTCTAAGATGATTATGTTAAAATTAAATAAAAATCATGCACTCGTGGCATCATAATTCACTTTTATATTTTAACAGAATAGTAAGGCTACTATAATTTGTGACTCGTGCTATATAGCTAATATACGTCAGGACACATGAAACTTATCATTACCTTTTTACACGTGAAGATTTAGCTATGGTATTCCATTGTGAAATTTGGAAATTTTTGAAATTCAATATTTGAAAAATGGCATAATCATTGGATTTGAATTTTATACCAAGAAAAATACAATTTTTTATCTTTCTAACGAAGTTTGTTTAACAATTTTCTGACAAATATTTTTCGAGCTATTTACTGTTTCCGTAACTTCAAATGTTTCATTTTCCGAGATTAATCTGTGGCAACGATTATTGAAAATCCCAGTCGTCAGCAACGCATAGCTTTTTATTAAAGAGGATTAGAATATTTTTTCAGAATCTGATGGAGACAACAGTGTTGTCACCATGTTTTGGTAAATTGTTAAACAGAATATAATAACAATATAATAAATTATAACACCTTGTAATAATTTCTTTTAAATGCTAAAAGGTGTAAATTAACAATATAAAATAATTTTTATTAGGTTGTTTGACATGTTTCGGCTGACTCCGAGCCATTTTTAACTTACCGAAATTGTGACTCGAGTTACTCCATGGTTACAGATATGAAAATAAACAATCAAATAAAATTAAAAGATAACGTGCGTAATTTTTAAAAAGTACATGAAAATTAAATGATAGCATTTTAAATGATAACTTCAAAGATCGTATAAATATGGAATATTCTCATTTATTTTTGAAAATAGCTCGGAGTGAGCAGAAACATGTAAAACAACCTAATGAAAGTTATTTTATGTTGTTAATTTACATCTTTTAGCATTTAAAAGAAAAATATGTTAAACAGAATTGTTAACAGTTAACATGTATAGCATAGTAGAAAACAAATTCCTTTATTCTGCATTAGGATTTTACTTTCAAGGTTTGTGCTTAATATAGACAAGAGGATGGATCTCGTGATACCCAGGTTACAAAACATATAGCCACAAAATGATTAAAAATTCTAATACAATTTTTACATTTAATATATTTTTTAGATAGCCCTCAAAAAACAAAAGCATATTTAAATGAAAAATAACAAATATGTATTCAAATAAAGTTTTGAAATATATTAAAAGCAATACTTTCTTATTAGCCGCATGCCAGGTGTTAACAGCCATAGAAATCACTATTTATTGCATCTTTTTTTATTCTGATTATTTAAGTGTAGTTCGATTACATATCTGTGAAATGTGTGTTATATTTTATTTATTTATTTTTGATTCATATTTAATTTCATTCACTGTAAAAAAGACAAGTGTTTCTTAATCTACGAAACTATAACCACGAATAAAAATATACAATAACTTCTTCCCTGTTGCCCGTGACTCTGTAAAGCAATTTTATTCCTTTAGAAACCTATGAGCCCAATACATTTTCGAAATTTAAAGAATATTTTATAAATACAGGGTGTCCATAATTAAACGACCCTACTTTAAAGTTGTCTACAGACAAAACTATTGTTCAGAAAGTTGCGAAATTTTGTGGAGCACATAATAAAGGAATGGGAATTTGTTTGAGCGAATAAAAAATTAGTTCAAAATTTCGCCAGCAGAGGGCATCTTTTAACGATTTACACATTTAGCATACATTTACGATAGTAAATTTTATTACAACATATCATGTTCCACATGACGGCCATGATTTTCATCTACCATCTTGAATCGTAAGATAGCTTGTTCCACATTTGACCGCAGTGTGTTTTGAGAAATGCTAAGAACATGCCGCGAAAAAAGTTTTTTTGAACATCTTTTGTTGTAATAAAATTTGTAAACTATCGCAAATGTATGCTAAATGTGCAATTCATTAAAAAAAAGCCCTCTGGTGGCGAAATTTTGAACTGATTTTTTTTCGCTCAAAAAAATTCCCATCCCTTTATTATGTTCACCTTAAAATTTCACAACTTTCTGACCAATCGCTTCGTCTGTAGACAACGTTAAAGTAAGGTCGTTTAATTATGGACACCCTGTACTAAGTTTTTTGTAATGACACTAATTTTCAGAAACGTATATTAATCAATTATAGTATATTAATCAGTTTTCTCAAACCGTCAATATTTTTTTTAGGATGATGTCCATTCTCATTTAAACACTTGCAGACTGTTTAATTGAATTTATACATGCAAAGTAACAATATAAAATAAATTTCAATGTTAATGCAGTTAATTT
Source organism: Maratus michaelseni (assembly GCA_963931845.1). Lineage (NCBI taxonomy): Eukaryota > Metazoa > Arthropoda > Arachnida > Araneae > Salticidae > Maratus > Maratus michaelseni. The sequence goes on along the minus strand of OZ007589.1, from coordinate 258,020,020 downwards.
ATCATCTTTGTCTGTACAGCATATTTATCTGTAAAACATGTTTGTTGAACATGAAAATGTTTCTTGAGAATGGGCAGCATCCGAAAAGATCAATATTTTTGGTTGAGTAAACTATTTAATACGCTATAAAAACTACTAGAAAACGTTTCCAAAAATCAATGGCAGCAAAAGATTTTTTTTTCTTTAAATCGGGTGTGGTCATTGTATATATAATTTTTAGGTATTTTCCTAGATATTCGTATTGTATTTTCCTAGATTCGAAAACATTTGTCTGTTTTTTATAGTGTTATGGTTTATCAGATATAAACAAATTCTGAACTATTAATGTCTTATTTAAATGCAAACGGGTTAATATTTCGTAATCGGACTACACGCGATGAATCTGAAAAAATCGTATTTGAAAATTAATTTTAAAATCACACAAATTCAGTAAACTCGGATACAATTTTAAGAGAAATTGTATTTTAAAGTACATTTTATTCCATTCATCGATGACAAAATTGAAATTTTGCGATGTTTAGAAGTTAATGAATTTCCGACTAAAGCAAATTTGATTACTCGAATCGTTCTCAATATCGATATGACGACAACGTTAAGCAAGCACATGTTTTTGCTTTGTACTATAGACTAGCAACCCGCTCCGGCTTCGCACGGGGGCCATGAGGTTTTAAAGATACCCCTAAATACATTTATCTCTGAAGTTCAAATTCAACATAATTTTTAAATTGCATAAATACAAAATTACTGATTAAATTAGATTTTTTTCTTTCAAGTAAAAACACTGTCGTTATACATAAATATTCAACTGGAAATGAAAAAATAAGATATAAAATTTAGGATACATATAATTTAAAAAGAAACAAATCGTCTGCTGCCGATTTCATGGTAATAATATACGTATACCATAAAGCAAAATAACCTAAAAGTACATTTTTAGGGTTTCGTTCATCTCACGAATCCCTATTCGTCTCGCTACTCTGTCTGTCACAAAGCCGTTTCTTAGAATCTGTATGAGTTACAGACTTGAAATTTTGTGTACTTACAGCTGAAAATTATAAAATTTTGAAAAAGTCGTATTAATTTAATATAAAGAGATAAAAAATCTAAAATCTAACAGCCTTTTCCTATTAAATTTAAACATTTTTAGTTATAGCAGATGCCAAAAATTAAAAATCCACAATAAAATTATTTCTAAAATAATTAATTTTCTATTGAAACAGCCCCACATGAAAAATGAAAATGAAATAAAAAGTTTCACCAATTGAAAAAAAAGATTAATAGGACATCATATTGCTAATATAACGGAAATTTTCAAACATTTCTCAATAATGCAAAGAGTATGAGTATATGTAAGTACAGAATGCAGGTTAATATGATGTCATTAGAGAATTAAAAAGAAAATTAATCTGACGTCATTTTGGAAGTTCAACGGACTTTTTCAAATGTTTGAGAATCATGCAAAGAGAGTATCAATATGAGTAATAGAGAAAGCAAGTAGATATGACGTCACCAAGTGAACATAACGTCATATGAGTTTGAGGACAGTATTGAATTATGTTAAAAACCCGATCATGGAAATATTGGCATATTTTAACATTTTGAAGTTCTCTATACAACATGTTTAATTTTGAAATTGATTTTTCTACACAAACAGTCTTAAAGTCTCGGACAACGCCAGGTGCTTCAGCTACTAGCTATATAAACAAGGAGGAAAAATTTTAAATTCAAATGTAAATATTTGTCACAAAAAAAATGTTGCAAGAATAAAATTAAATTTGTGTTAAGCCACGCGTTTTAATTTTTTTTTTTTTTTTTGCGCATTTCTAGCTTGAGAAAATCAGATTCTTTGCCATGTTATAAAAAAAGTATGAAAACAAACCTGATGAACAGTACGTCTTTTCTATTTTTTTAACAGTGTATATGAATTTATATATGATATTTTGTCATTCTATCATTTAATTTGCTCTTTTTCATTATATCGTAATTGTTAACTCTATCTTCTCGGCAATATCACTCAGACTAATTCATTTTGAGGGAAGTCCTAGTTAAAAGAACTTTTTTTTTGTTTGTTTGGCTGCCATCTACGTTCTTATTGAGATAGTGTATTGACAAATTGTAATAAAAAAATTTCATTTGGATTTATTTATTAAAAGATAAAATGTTTTGAATGGAATATGAAACGAAACTTACCCACTTGTTTCTTATCCAGGCGCCAATTATAGACAACATAAGGGATAAATTGTCAAATATTGTTTCGATGGCCGCCTTTGACATTGACTATTTCTTTTAAGCCGTACAACATTCCTTTCATAATTAAATTAAATTTCTTAACTTTATAATAGTATTTCTCATTAAAATTTTTTTCTTAGTATTTGTATTTTTTAAAATTTCTAACGGATATAGCCGTCTTTCAAAGACCGTTAACCAAATGATAGCCTAACACACCGTCGCCAAGATAAAAAAAAAACATATACCAATGATAATCTTTTTGTTCAAAATAGGGATAAAATACCAAAGTTTATTATAAAAAATCATGATCATATTGGTATATTATACATCAAAATGCCCGCGGGAATTTTCTTTATCCGATGGTGCAAACCGGGTATTTTGTTTTTAATTCAGACGGACATACACTTTTCGGGCTTCTTGCGTTATAATATAGATGATACATAAGCAATATCTCATTATAATACATTTGTACTTTTTCAAAAACACACAAAAAGTCCAATAGTTTTATACTAAATATAAGAGAAAGATTCCTATGTATTGAAACGCTAAAGCATAAACATTAAGAAGATTTTTTCATTGCATAAAATAAATGTTTTCCGTGATGAAAATTTCTGTTATTTAATCATAAACAAAAATAGCTACCTAAATTTATTAATTACTGCTTTTATAAAGAATTTGCTTTTGCAAACTGTCATGATTTCCATATATTTTTTTCATACTTAGATAAGATAAAATCTCGGAAAAAAAGTTATTTTTAACTTTTTTCAATGAATTAATTTTCCAAGCATAGAATTTCGAATTAAAGTGTCATATAAGTGTTTGTTGAGAGTGATGCAAACAGTTTAGAATGTTTTTTTATGAAACTTAATGTACTTTCTACTTTTTTATTATGAATGAAATGTCAGGAAGTATTAAAAAACATAAATTACTTTGAAGTGAATCTGAAGGAAGATAAATAACAGGTTTTATATGGCAGTTATAAATGCCCTACAAATGAATTTATTAAAGGAAAAAAAAGTGACATTAAAATAAATATTGTTCTTCTCACGTTGCATTAATCATATCAAAACAAAAAAATTACGATGTTTTAAAAATAATACATTCTTGTCTAGGATGTCTAGATAGTAAAGTATTTATAATAGAATAAAAGTAAAGAAAGTACAATTCTTAATTATTTTTTTTAATATGAGTTGTAGTTAGTGAGGTTTATGTATTTTACGTTAACTAGAATAATTCGGTTCCGAAAACTCTAGGCGACTCTAAAAAAGTCGTATAACATTGACAAAAAATTATATAACAAATGAAAATAGTTAAAAATATGATTTCGAAAAAGCTCTGTTTTAAATACTTCAGGATTCATATATTGTAATTAAATTTTAGTTTTGAATAAAAATGGTATCCTTGCTGACACGTATAGCCTTGTACAAAAATGTTTATTATTTTGAAATATTTTATATAAGTGTAATCAATGTTAAAAATTGTATAATGTATTATTGTATTTATCATTATTTCATTCGTTATAAATAGGGCTTTACAAATTTCATAAAATGTGGTATCCAGCAAAAAATTCTAGTCGCCATTAAAAAATATTTACACCCACCTTCTCCGTCATTGATTTAAGGGGGGAAAACAGACACAAATGCTTTTTATTAATTTATTCAGAAAAAATAATAACAAGAATAGTTTATAATTATTAATTACATAGTGCAGAATATTAAACTGCACTAGTAGTAAGCTAGTAGTATCGTATATATTATTTCTCCTGTCAACATCCCCTTTTTCTAAGAGAATATGAAAAGCAGAACGACGAATGAGATACCATATCAAAGGATTTTGAACAGGCTTCTGACATAGCATACTTATATTTTTCTAAAACATGTTTTTTGATTAAAATTTGCTGATAATTAAAAATTAAATCGGCATTGTTTTCATAAAAGAAATGAAAGATTTTTCTCAAATTACTGTTGCCACAAAAATAAAATACCATATTATATGATGCTCAGCAACGATTATAAAAAACACCGCATGGGTTTATTTTATATTTATGATTAAAAAGCGAAGTTGAAATTGAAATGTTTTTTTTTTTTATATTTCTACGTCACATGTTTTTCCCGAAGCGGATGACGTCATCCTCTAATGCAGTTAAAATACGATTGTTAATTTTTTTTCTCGCACGTGCCTTTTGTAATTTTGAATCAGTTTTTACTGTAACTTTGATGGAGTAAATTAGATGATATTCTAGCTTGACTAAACACTAAATGTTGTTTGCAGATATTTTTATCCTTACTTTTTCTTTAAAAGTTTAAACCTGCATCTAATAAGTATTACATATTGAAAAAAAAAATATTAGATTGCAGTGCGAAATCCTCGCACGGGACCACTGGTTATGTTATATTCTTGAAATTTTAATTAAGTTTTATAGATTTACTTCAAATGAATTACTTATGAATGTGATAGATTAATCAGAATTCTGAACATAAAAATCTGATTTAAAACTTGCAAATATAAATAAATAAATAAATAAATAAATAAATAAATAAAGGAGCTCCAAAATATATACCAAAATACTTATACCAAAGCATTGTATATAATTGTAGATGCTGCAAAGGCTGGACTAACACTATTCTTAAGGTTTTATTGAAACCTCCCACCACACACTCACTCAAATCACGTGATATGCTAGCTGGCTAGAGCGGAAAAGAATGACGTTTTCTGTACATGAGATGGAAATGCCTTTCAAAATGGGTTCTTCCAAAGTACCAGAGAAGAGGAAAATCACTTCTTGCAGCGCACGGGTAGAGTGTGAGAGAAAACAAATACCGTTTATTCTCATTCCTTAGGTCAATTTTTGTACCCCCCCCCCCCCACACCACCACCACATTAAATAACTTGGTTGCCAGATAAAAGAACTTAGGGACCTAAGGATTACATTTGTCAGCCTAAGTTATAAATATCACACAATAACGAGAGTACTTTGTTCGTGCAAAATTATGAAATATATAAATTAGGAATTAAAACAGTCGCACAAACTAATATACTTTATTAAAACTGCCAATAATATCATATTCATTTTAGGTTTATAATTTTAGTTTGCAATAAAAATGATGCAATTACATCAATATTGTAAGAAAAAAAATCCTACATTAAAAATAATTTTCAGGAAAATAATTTTCATGCAACAGATCAAAGAACACAAGAGTCAGACAATGGTAAATCGTGGCGTTTAAAAGAAGTTTAAATTTTATTATTTGGATTCTTGATTTTTAATTCAAATTACTCCGTATAGTAAATAATGGCAATTTTGGGCTAATTAATAGTAATAATTTTATGCCTAATATTTTCATTACTATGTCCTAAAATGATAAATCCTTAACGCCATGTTCAACGACCGCTGTAATATGAAAATACTACAGGGCTAAAACAGTGTTTACAGTTCGTTACTTTTATTTCTTCAGATTGTTTCATAGTTACCACTTTTTGGAAATTGCATAATTCGCCTTATTTTTGACTTATTTAAATGATGATTAACCAAGGCGGATATTATTGTTTAAAAAAAGTGGTTGCCATCTAGAAATCTGAATGAAAAAAGTAGCCGACTAGCAACGCTGGGTTAAACAATATGTTATTCTAAAAGCTGTTGGATTTTTTCTCTACATATCTTTAAGCATTTTTCCCACTTGTTTTAATTTTGAGAATCTTAAATTTTTCGATATATTTATGTATTGTATTGTAATTATAGGTTTATCTATTGTCGATTATTTATGTGGTTTCATAGTTATTATTTACAAAAGTTTTATTATACACACACACACACACACACACACACATATATATATATATATATATATATATATATATAAGATTTTGCCTTAGCCTTTCGCATAAAAATGTTTAGAAAAAAATCTCAAGGCTAATTAAACACAATGTCTATATTCTGAATACTACTTACTGCATTATTGATTGGCACTTTTCTTTAGTACTCGTTTATAAAAAATGAAACCTATATTGGTAATTCAATTTTTTATTGTTATGCTTCAGAAATTAACGTTTTAAAAACAATTGATTAAAATACAATTTTTTGAAAGGAGAAATTTGTACAGAAATATTCAGAAACATTAATATGATAGTTTAAAAATTTTGTGAATATATATTTTTAATTTTCGTTATATTTGTTTATTTTTATAATTCATTTTACTTAACAATTAATAAAAGAAAAATACATTAATCAGCAGATTTAAAACCTGAACTATATGCATTAAAAACAGATTTGGAGCTATATGTAGAAAACATTAAATTTTATTTTTCATTTGTGTATTGAATTACAAATGAAGAAAAAACAGAAATGTAGGAAATATTACTTCTGAATTGTAAGTTCTTTTCTTTAAAAACCTCATAAAAGAAAGGCCTTCATGAATTGAAAATTAAAATGCTTTTATTACCAAAAGAGTGTATATTTCATATAAAATAACTTTTTCAACCACTAAACAATGTTGTGCTGAGTTCAGCATACTGCCTTTTATTTTTCCAATGCACCTCAGCAAATATTTTCGCTGACACACATAAAATAATTGAACCTTGAAGAATGTAAAATGACCCAGAAAGAACTTCATATGACATATCAAGTAACACATACCTAAATAGAATAGCACTCAATATTTTTTAAAAGCAAAATGCTTACACTTAAATTTCATAATAAAACAGGCTCACTTGATCAAAATAATATAACGCCCTGATTCTTTAATAGAAAATGTTGAGTAAAAAAGTAAATGATACCTGCAACTAATCAATTACATATTTTTAAAAGCTATTCCGTACACTTTGAGCTATGTGTTTTGTTTGGGTACTATACAATACCTGCTTGACATATTGTTAAATGGTTTTATGAAAAAAAAAAGTATCAAGACAAAATGCATTGTTTGTAGTAAAATACAAAAATAAATAAATAAATAAATATTTAAGAAACCACGCATCTCCTACAATTTTGAAGTTTTTGTAACAATTGTTTATTATACTTTTTAAAAAATTGTATTATCAATAACTTTTTTACAAGAATTGAAAAAATATTGGATTGAAAAACAGTTATTAAATTAAACAGTTAACCATTTTCTTGCATTAAAAGGATGAAATATCTATCTTATAAATCTTATTCATAAAAAAGAAATGAGAACCATTTATATTTGTATCTACCCTTGTATATAAAATCCGAATGTAACGATTTTATGAAATGATTTTATATGAAGATTTTATGAAACGGTTTTAGAAAACGAATGTATGAAACGTTTTTGAAATGTCTACATAGGGGGTTTGTAGAAAGCTAACGAGTTAATGTAATTTAATGTTGTTTACACTTACTCACAGCATAGATTTCCTTGGGAAGGGTATATATATAGCATTTAATGTTATTTTACAGGGCCGAACAAAAAATTTCGATTATAAAGGGTAAGTCAAAATGAAGCGGGCATTTTCAATTTTGGAACCGATTGGAACCGGTTCTGAAAATGAAAGTACCCTTATATAAAATAACTGGAACCAAAATCGAAAAATTAAAAACAAACAACGTTGGAGATTGACCTCAGCCATCCTATGCAAAAAAAGCATTTAAAAATATTAAAATGCGAGCGGGAAATCGCGCTAGAACCTTCCCATAGACTTAAGATTAGCTTGAGCGTTTTTTCGCATGACTGATGTAGGCTCTTAACACAGAATGTAGACGGAACTTAAAATTTTGTATACATACGTCATAGGTGTTCAATGTGACTTCCCTTGGTCACACGGATAACATCTAGGCGGTAGTCCATTTCATGCCATACATTCTAAATTCAGCCACCGACACAAGCGCATTACAACTGCGTACTTTGAGTTCTTCAATTGTTTTGTCATGGGATGCACATATTTATGTATTTCACATAAACCCATAGATCGGCCGAAGATAAGATGCCGACGATGTCTTCTGCGCTTGGCCGAGATCTCCGGACTTGACACACTTCGTATTTTTTACACCCTATATGTGATAAATGTGTGATAAAATGTAATATGTGATAGCCCTATGTGTCCTTGCCAACTGTCTTAGAACAAATATGGTTCTTAAAAGCTCCCCATCAAATACGTTCACGATAAATTTATTGCTTAAATTATCAAGAACTATCATATAATAATAAAAATTGTAAAAGTAAATACTTTTCAGGGTTTGTATTTTTCTGACAAAATAATAAAAAATGTCCTTTGGTTGGGTTGTCATTCCCAAGTAATAAAATGAAAATGATGTTCTAACATCTGGCAGCATATTACCCAAAATTCCACCTGTGAAAAGTGGCATGATCATAGAAGATACCGTTAATTGTTGTTTTTGCATAAACAAGTACGGATAAGTATAGCTTAGAGATTTTCAGTTATATCTTGGTAAGTATTTTTATAGACTACCATTATTTATCTCTTTTATATACCTTAATTTTGTAATGAAAGCTCAATCAGCGATTAAGCCTTATTTGTATTGAGTTTTTAAAGTTATCTTTAAGTAGAATTTATTTTTGTGTATAGAGTTATGATAGTAGACATGCTAACCTTACTTTTTGTCATTTCCCACGTTATTTTTTCTGTCTAAGTGTATTCCCCTTTCTTTATTTGTCATTCCTCTGTCTACTTCAAATTTAAATGTTATTTTTTGTGATCATTGTGTATCATTGTGTATCAATGATCATTGTGTATCATTGTGTATCATTGTAAAATATTTTTGCTGACAGTTTTTATTACTTACAGGAAGTTCCTAAATACAATAGATCACAATTTTAAAGGGGAAATTATATTAATTTTTTAAAATATATAATACTGAAATTGTTCTGTTAAGAAAAAATTACCTTATGTGTGAGAATGTACAGAGCTCCGTTATTGTGATCGCCATATTATTGCATTGTTATTTATTTTACCTGTAAGGCCGTCCTTGGTTAACATGGGCAAAATCAGATGGTACTGCTAGTATAATATTATAAGGTAATAACATTTATACTTCACAATCATGGATTTTTAACTGTTTTATCTGCATTTCCTTAAAAATAGCTACTATGTGAGAAACAAACTGCAAATGTTATTTGCTTTTTTAAAAAGTATAAACATTCCCAATTTCATTAAAAAAAATTATATAGCAATAACAATAAAGAAGTAATAAACTAGTATGGTGTGATGTTCGCAAACCTTTCTTCTGTATTATTCTAGTGTATTAATATAAATAGCACTGCCACGCACCCACAATAACGTATAGTTCATTTATTTGAGTATATTGCATTTATTTGAATTTAAGTAGAAATTACAGCGACCAGTGAATAAAAATGGCACAGTTCAGTTAAACACATCATCCTGTTGGGTACTGAAATACAAAATTAAACCAACATATATATTTTCAATTAATAATTTTAAATATAAAATATGTTGTACTTCTACCCAATAGAAACTGAGAGACTGCTTTTTTTCTTCATTGTAAAAATATATCATATCAGTGCCCCTGTTTAGTTAACAAAGCAGAAATGGAAACAACATAATTCCTAAAAAAAAAATGCTTACATATTAAATTTGGTATAATTTCATCCCATAGATGTTGATATATGGCTATCACGGAAATCGTAATAAATGCAGCACAGAAGCGCAACCTGTTGACCAATGTACATCCACTTTATGTCAATGTCTAATGCAATACAAAGTTTGATGAAATTGCACCCCATAAATGACGAGATATACATATCATGGATATCGTGAATAACTCAGCATATTTGCGTCAACAGTTGGTTATATGCACCGAAAGCGTATCCGTACTTACTTTATGTCAAAGTTTAACTTTATACGTTACTGATAAAATCCCTTCATATAGATGCTGAGCTATTACGTAAATCGTTAAAAATACAGCAAATCAGCACCACCAGTTGGGCGATATACAATTACACATACAATAAACAGAATAAACTAAGATCTAACTGAATCTGAAGTTTGATTTTAAGTCCCATGCATTAGTTCTTGAGATAAAGCAGCCCTAAATCGTGTCTCACACACAGAATAACTGATTAACAGACAGACATGTTCCAAAAATAGTCAAACCCTATTCAGGACATAAGAAAAAAAGATTGTCAAAAATGTTCACGATTCTAATACATTCTTATTATATATATATATATGTATACGTATATAAAATCCTAACCGCTCTTATTTACTAACATATTATAAGATAAAATACATTCTAAAATCACATTTTATCTATTATAAGTTTCATAAGTGCTTAAAAATATATAATGTAATTTCCGCTATATTTATGAAAACTCATAAAACGAACAGTAGTAATATATTTCTGAGGAAGCATCTGTGAAACTTGATCAACGGTGCGTAAAGAGAAATGTTGCGGATATGCAATATCATTTAATTATAATTTAAATATTGCTTTTCGTAAAGAAATAGCATTGCAATCTTCGTGGCTTCAATGTTTCATACAAGAATATAATTCCGTTAAAACGCATGCATAAATAAAGTATGCCACATAAAATGTATTTGAAAGAAACTTTTTCTGTTATATGTAAAATTGTTCCGTTTTAATATGTTGTCTTAAATTTATTGTGTATAAAAACTGCATATACTATTTATTTATCAGAAAAAATATATATTTATAATTAATTATAAAGTATTTTTTTTTAAATTTAATTATATTTTTAATGAGAAAAATTAAACGTATAAAGGGTGACCTTAAAAGAAACCTAGTGTTAATTTCTATAATTTTTGTAACATTTAAAATAATCAAAATTTAAGAGAAATGTTCAAATTAAATTTTCCATATAATGGAGAATGTAGTAAAAAGGATAATTGATTGAAATGCTATGAAAATATATTAATTTCACCATAATAACATCACTATAAAAATATATTAATTTCCTATATTATAATTAGTAATGTATTAAGATATTTTTGGTGATTCTGTGGTTATAAATTTCTTATTAGGGGTATGTAGACTGGATTTACAATTAAAATTAATTTTGTTCAAAAACAAAAAACAAATATATTTATTTAAAGATAAGACACATTCCATTTTGTAAGTTAACACTTTATATCCTGAATTAGACCTTAAAAGAAACCTAGTGTTAATTTCTATAATTTTTGTAACATTTAAAATAATCAAAATGTAAGAGAAATGTTCAAATTAAATTTTCCATATAATGGAGAATGTAGTAAAAATGATAATTGATTGAAATGCTATAAAAATATATTAATTTCACCATAATAACATCACTATAAAAATATATTAATTTCCTATATTATAATTAGTAATGTATTAAGATATTTTTGGTGATTCTGTGGTTATAAATTTCTTATTAGGGGTATGTAGACTGGATTTACAATTAAAATTTATTTTGTTCAAAAAACAAAAAACAAATATATTTATTTAAAGATAAGACACATTCCATTTTGTAAGTTAACCCTTTATATCCTGAATTAATTTTCCAGCTACTTTTTAATTGTATTTTTGCATCATTGGATAAGTTTTGGTGCAGAATAAACACAGGAAAGAGGAAAATAATTTTTATACTGTTTTAGTGGTTAATTATGCAACTGTAACCACCATAAATTTTTTATCCTATGATATAAAATAAAATAGTAAATTTCAAATAGTAAACTTCAAATAAAATATAGGAAATGTTCACCTGTAGAGTATAGAAAACAATAGATAAAAATAGTACTAAATAACCGGTAATAAACCACTAAAATTACTCAAATGAAGAACAACATGCATGTCAATTCTATTGCAAAATGGATTTCGAATGTAGCGTGGCAAATGTAAAATCCCTACAATGCAAAGAAATAGGATATGTGCTTGAATTTGCCATCTCCTGCCTGCTGTCAGAAATACACTCTTTGTGCCATTGTGAATACCGTTAGGAAAAACGGTTATATTACGAATATATAGGTGTTTTATTAACTCCTTGGGGACGAGCGACACGAATACGTGACGCATAAGATGCTCAGAATCCTCGATTATTCCCACCAGTTTTTTTTTTTTTTGTAAAGTTTTCCTTATCTAATCATAGCATTTTTGCGATTCAATTAGGTGAAAATGTCTCATTTGAAAAATCGGTGGTAACAGATTAAAAATTCTGTAAAAGACGCTCGTCGCGTAGGGGTTATAGTTGTACTTATGAGTACCGTCAGCATAAAAATGGTTAATAGGGAATAGTTGGTAAGTTTTGAATCAATTCTTTTTTGGCATTAAGTATACCTCACCAATTTTAGTTACACATATTTAATTTTGAAAGTTTTTTTTATTATTTTGAAATTACAGCAACAAGCCATTTTGAATAATTTAAAATGTTCAATAAGTATTCGTTTTTTAGTAAATTGCTGGCCAAAATTATACGGGCACTAAAATAAGTAGTTAATTATAAATTTTATACAATCCTAAGTGTTAATAAATGTTGTAGAATATGTATTTATAATTCTAATAGAATAGTGTTTCACATTTTTATTTAAATATATAATTTTTAATCTAGATAAATATTATAATATTATAAATATTATAATTTTTTAAACATATGACCTAAGAACAATTACTGAACATTTTTAATGGTCGTAACTATAACTTAACTGCTAATATATTCCAATAGATACGATTTTAATAAGAAATGTAGCCACCTGTATATTGTAGATTCCGTGCCTTACCATTAGACATGCTTGAAAGACGTTTACTTAAGCATGATGTGCGTGTAGCTGCCAAGGGTTTGTAAATAATTTACTCAAGATCTGTAATAAATAAATATTTACATAATTGCACCATTGTACTCCATTAATGTATTTGTTATAAGCGATTGGGGTGGCCAATTAAATAATTAGATAATTTTATAATGGAAGAACATATTCATGGATTTTGAGGTACATTATCTTGTTGTAAAATGAACTTTTTCCTGCCTAAAATCAACCACATGCTAAATTTTCTGTTTCTAAAATACTGGTGTACACGTGTAAGTTCCATTTCTTAGAAAAAACAACTTGATTAGCCTTATCCGGAGATGGCACAGAAATCCAAACAGACTTATCCTCTTTGATTTTGACGGCTCCATTCGATGTTTTTATTCATGCACAAATCTTGTTAGTAGTGAGGTATGAATTCAGACATATCGAAGACGGTTAATTCATAATGGGCTTAATGTATACGTTAATACTGACACAATTTTAAGAGGAAATAAACGTTGGATGGAGCCGTCAAAATAAAGGAGGATCAGTCAATGTTTCGTATGTTGTGTCAGCGCAAAGTAAAACTAATTAAGTTAATATTTCTAAAGAAGATGAACTCAAAAGTGGAAACCAGTATTTTAGAAGCTGAAATTGTATTTTGGTATATAGTGGCTTCTAGAAGGTGAAAATTTAATTTTTCAATAGGATACTGCATGAGACCGTACCACCAAAGCTATGTAAAAACAGTTCATTAATAACAGTATCCCATTGTTTGATTTGCCACCTCGATCTGACGATATGAAAATTATAAATCAGTCGGATAAATCAATCTCAAAACTTTCTCCAATCTCATGCATGTTAATACTACAAAAATAATATATATTTGTTAAATTATGCATTTTAGAAACAAACCAGAGGTCCTCGAGGTCCATGGAAAAGATGAATAAAAGTAGGCCCAGACGACCGTAGAGGTATGGGCATGCGATTACTCATACATTGAGCCAAAGTGCTGTGGTATGTTGGCTGCTGAAGGCCAGATGGGAGCGAACTGTCTGGAAGACATGGGTGCGTGAGAGGATGATGTAAGACATTACAACCCAGAGTTGTGGCGTAATTTTTTCAATTTGCTTTTAAAAACAACCGATCCCGCTTAGATATAAACGTGATCCAGCGATGGATCGCCCTCCACCTCAGCAGGTCGGTAAAAAACGCAAATAATGGTATTACACCAAAATCCGAGAACCTCCCACTTATAATGACACCTATCATGACTACCCTACTCTGACTCTTCGTAGAGTCAAAGTGGATTAAATATCATAGTGTTCACATGACACCGCTAATTTTTCCAAGCCCGTCCTCTTGGCTGTGGATTCGCAAAATCGTACATAGGGATAGCAGGGAATCTTAACTATTCATTCATACACATCGCTAATTAGATTACGACGCATGTGGATAGCACGGCACCCCTGCCAGGGGAATATCCCTATTTTCAACTGACCCCTGACGTCCATAGCCAAAAACATATGATAAGTTTGGTTTAATGCTATACAAAATGTCATACACGTTTTGATGATACAAAAGAAAAATTGCACTAAAATTCGCTATTACAGCGCCAACGGCAGGCCAATTCCCTCCATAATGTCATACATACTTCGGCCTACGACTTTACATCTAAATATAAAATTTCGTCTAAAAATATTCATAAATCGTTCACTTAAACTGCGAAAAATCGAGAACACCAGACACAAATCCCTACCGCAGCGCCACCTTCTGGAAGAAAATCCCCTTTTCAACTGTACTTGACCTTTCTAGTCACAACACTATATATGAAGTTTGGTTCAATTCTATGCATAACTTCATACACTTTTCGATGATACAATAATGGATATTGCGCAAACATGGCTATCAGAACGTCCCTGTCTACAGGAATATCGACAAATTCAACGGGGACCTTCTGGCTGTAGCCGAAAGCATATATATGAAATACTTTAGTTCAATTCTATGCATAACTTCATACGCTTTTCGATGATACAATGAGGATACACATACACGAACAAACAGACATACGGAAACACGGACAAGCAGACATTTTGTAAAAACATATTTTTCGCGATCTCTGACGTTCTTAAACGCACAAATTCGTCAAAAATCGGAAGTCGAAAAAAATTTCGATTACAATATTTTCTTCTATTATACATAGAAGAAAGAAAAAATGAAAATTGAGTGCAAAAGAAAAATAGGCCGAAAAATTGTCAGACTCTTGTCGAATTTCGGAACTTTGAAAAGCTATTACCGCAATACCCTTATTTCTTTTTTAATTAAAAAATAGCAAGACAGTTCTCTTTGGATTATAAATACATATTATATAATGTTTATTAATATTAAGATTTGTATAAAATTAATTATTCTTTATATTTGTTACTGTACTTTAAATTTTGACCAGGGGTGTTACATGTAGAAGAATTCTAGCTTATCAAATTACGATATTCCAGTACTAAATTCTGAGAGTTTCTGGCTACTATGTGAGGTAATTTTTTTATTCAAAACAAAATGGTTATTTAAAATAATATATAACTAATTTCACTTTATATATATATATATATATATTTGTTATCAGAGATTTGAAATCGGAATCATAAATATATTTGATCATTTTATGGTTATTGTTTTGCAACATTAAAAAAAAAAAACCTCTGTAAAATACATTATAATATTAAACACTAAAATATATATTTAAATAATAATCACATTAGGTGATACAACTTTTTTGCACATATTTCTAAATATTTATCGTGCGTTATCTAAAGAAGTTATTTGAATTTTACAACAAACTATGTGCTTATAAAACAACAAAATATGTACTATATACTACGGGAATGTGTACTACATAGCACACTCAAATTAAAACCCGCAAATTTCCACACGTTCAAGTAAAAAATATTAAGCATTTATATTTTAAACAAAATATAAAAGATTAGTAATTTTTAAACGACTGATATGTAAGTTATTCTACTTTTTATTTGAAATAAATGCTGTTGAACAACAAACAATTTTTTAAATATTGTTTAAACATGCTGTAAAACAACATATTTTAGATGGAATTTTTTTTTATGTAAGAGAAAACAGAAAAAATAGATCAGTGGGTAAAAATCTCGTTCGAAATTAGTAAATAAAATTTTTACTGGCATAATTTTTTTTTTATTTTTAATTATTAGTACAGATAGGTTTAAAAATAAATTGTTTACCGTCATAAACATTTTTATTTTTTATTATTAGTATAGCTAGGTTTAATTAAAATGCATCCGTAGTAATATTAATCTTTAATATTATAAAATTCATATTTTTAATTAACATTTAGTAATATAAGGAAATGCTGACACTCATACTAAAAATATTTGTAACGGCTTTATTATTTAAGTTGAAAGAGAAGCACTCTTTATCTATAGATCACATAAAAAACAAAATGCTTAGTATTTATTGTAAAACATATTTAAAACAATAACTTTTAGTTGACACAAAATTTGTTGAATAAGAGTATATAAAATAATGTTTAAAAGTTAATGGTATATTTAAATTAGCTTTTTTCCGATTAATGATTTTGTGTAATAATAGAAATAAAAGTTAACTAAGTTAAATTTTCAGTAGAACTTAGTAAACACAATTATTATCGACGAAAAATTTTAAAAGTTTATAATAGGATTAATTAGAAGATAGTTATAAAAACGTTAAATTAGTTTCCTTGAGTACACTGTAAAAAAATATGGTCAACAATTACGGTACATATACTGGCAACTTTGTGACCAGTATATATACCGTAATTTAACTGGACGGTATATGTACCGTAAAATATTTAAAGTATATGTACCGGCTGAGCTCGCCCCTCTCCTCAGGCCTGCATGCATTACGTAACAAGAGCAAGAGCATCATTTTAGTTGTTGCCGTACACCGAGGCGGGTCTACCAGCTTTTTTCTTACTGAAAAAGAATTATTTTATGGTATAAATAGCAATGTTTTACTGAAAAACAATGATTTTACGGTATAAACACCGTTTATAATCGAAATGGCACATATACAGTTTTTTTACGCTTAGTATACCTTAGAAGTACGGTACACATACCGTAAAGGAGGAAACGGTACATATATAGTTAATTTATGGTACATCTACTGAAATTTTACGAAATTTTTTACAGTGTAGTTAACGTTGGTTTATATTGGAACGCATTGTAAAAGCTCCACTGTGTGATCCAAAACAGTAAATATCGAAAAATAAATAATTTACAATCCAATGATGAACAGAATGATGCCATTTGCACAAAAAGTATGAAAGTGAAGGAGACTTTGTCAATATACCAAGGGGGAATACAGTTCTAGTTTTATCAACAAGTGATGTTTTCAAGTTAAACATTATGTATTTCTAAAGAACAGTCCTCACTGATAATGCCTTTCTTGACACATAGAGGTGTAGTCCCTCTCTTTTTTGTAGATGCAGTACTGCTTGATATTTTCGAGACACCGGAAAAACTACCACAATTATGCGAAGAGCATTTTTTCCTCAGTCAACGCTTTTCACATGTATGCTCTCACACCATCTCTGTACCTTCCACTTTATGCAGTTTGACTGAGACTATATTTAAGGCAGATGTACACCGCGACCAACTAGTGACATTGATAACATTGACAAATATCATACTAACATAAATATTGTTAAAAGCAGGCCGCACACTGAAACGAAACATGTATCGCCTCTTAGGAGAAGAAAAATGATTTTAAACAGTTTTGCCTTTGTTCCAACCCGTGCCTTCTCTTAAGACACAAGGCATGTTGCTTGCGTCTCAGTGTGTAGCTTGTCTAATACGGTGAACATGTGGTGTTCATGGCAGCTGTGCTTCTTAATGATTGTCGACATAATGGATATATTTAAGTCATTCCACTCAATGTTTTTAGGTTTTACGCTTGACTGCATACAAGCAGTCACGGAGCATACCAGCTGCAAGGTGCATACCTACTGCATATCAGTCGCAGTCAAACCTATACAACATACAGTTTTTTTTAGGTACTACAGAATTGTATATTTTAGGTTTTTGAGAAAAACACCCAATTTTTCAAACGTATTTTCTCTGTAAAAGGGCATATTTATGTTTTCTTTGATTCCCTAATTTCTGATATTTAAAGAGTATTTCCGCACTTTCGTTTACAGGTATATTGGAAATTTTTTGCATTAAATAAAAGTAAAAATAATTGCGTAGTTGTTGAATGCATAATGAAAAAAAAAACTATTTTTTATTTAAAAAATAAATTTGAGATGTCTTTTTATTCCATTTTCTTTGATTGTTTTTATATAAATTTAGGAAAACTATATTGTTTTAATTTAGTCTGACACTTTGTTAACTTCAGGTAGTTTTAAAAATTTACCATTCAACAGCTTTATTTAAATTGCTTTCTTTTATTTGTTATAAATTTTTAAATAATGTACATCCGTAAACCATTGCTTATTTCTGCCAAAAATTTCTCGTTACAACACCCACGTCGCTATTGCCTAATCGTAAGAGATAGTATTAAAAACTATAGTATCATATCTGGGCTTTTATTTAATGCATGGGTAAAAATAAATTTTTTTTAACTATCCGAAAGAAAGACTAAAAATAGATAGCGGTTTTATATGTTTATTTATTTTATTTTATTTTATTTTTTGAGTAAACTCTATCCGACAGATTTAATAAGCACATTAAAAAAATGAAGAAATATTTTTGTAGTTAAGAATAATATAAAATAGAAGACATTTTATAAAAATATTTATATTTAACTTGTCTATTTTCCTTAACTTTTTAAAGTGATCGAGATAAAATCTTTTCTTTTGTGCCATCTCATTAAATTTTCCCCGTGGCAAGACGACTGTTTTAGAAAATATTTTCTATTTTAGAAAGTGTTTATAATAAGCGAAAAAAATAAATAATGTTTTAACGAGATAAGTAAAAGTAATAACATTTGAAAATATTATACTCAACGTCGTGTGTGGTTCACATTATAGCTGTTTTCGTAGAAAGTAAAAAAATGTTATAGTCTTTCAGTATTGCTT
Organism: Maratus michaelseni; assembly: GCA_963931845.1. Classification (NCBI taxonomy): domain Eukaryota; kingdom Metazoa; phylum Arthropoda; class Arachnida; order Araneae; family Salticidae; genus Maratus; species Maratus michaelseni. The sequence continues at coordinate 258,001,020 of OZ007589.1, read as the reverse complement.
AAAAAAAGTAATGTAAGTATATTAAATGAAAAATTGGGTATGGGTTTATAAGTAATTTATTTTGGTAACAATACCATAACCAGAGACAACAAATATGCATGCCGGCTCATTAAAGTTTAAATTTATTTCTTATTTTAAAATAACTAAGATCATCCTTATCGTTAGTAGGATATTATGTTTGAAGGAATGTGCTTATACTGTTATTTCCTTGGAACTAATACATCATTAATCAGAAAACATTTTATGTTTGTTAGTGAATTTATAAGATTTACTAATGTGCATTTACAGTCTCTTTCTTCTTTATATAGAGAAATATTAATTTACTATTTCTAATTTAGAGATATAATAGAATATTAGGGCAATGATTTAGGCCGATCCCTGTACACGTGTGACTTCCATTAGCCGATTACCAAAAGTCACAACTTAAGATGTGGGAACCTTATTGGACATTTTTGAAGAACAGAGCGACTCAGAACACGGGTCAGAACACGGACTAAATGTCGACATCAGGATTGCCATGGTAGGAGCAGCCATGTGCGTTAGGCGCTTCATGCTACATAAATATTATGTAATGGAACAATTGCTTCTCTTGTGCAACTGACGGATGACTTTAAAATTGCTGAATATCGCTCACCACTCACAGAAACTGTTTGAAATTTATCTTCTTTAATTATTTTGAAGGAAATGACAAATGACCAAAGAAGATGTGAACCAGCACCACACTGTCACCTTTAAGTCATAAAGAGGTTTTTTAACGTATGCATGTGAGTTCTCTATTGCCCATATGCGGCCGTTTTTTTGTGTAGATATTTACTTTCAAGTAGTGAAAAAATGTGCTTCATCTGTCCACAAGACATTTAAAAGCTAGTCAGAATCATGTGCCATTAGCTATAAAACCCAATTTGTAATATTAAGACCAGTTGTAAAATCAGTTGGTTTCAGTTTTTGCACATGTTGAATTTTATGCGGATATCTCTTGAGAATGTTCCTAAGAAATCGCCATATTCGTGCCAGTTCCCACTGTATTGACGATGTGTGGATTGTCTGTCGGTATCGTATTCCACCTCATTCATGACTGCAATAGATATTTGGGTCTCCCAATTTTTGGACGATCTTCCAATCAGCCTGTTTCCTCGAACATTTGTACTATAATAGCCTTCAATGTTGTAAGAATCATCGGTTTTTCCCTTTTACCGCTATGCATTGTAGGATAGGAAGTCAATAATTAATTTCCCGGCTCTGCGTTTTCATAAAAGTGTTTAACTTCTATAGTTTTATCACACAAAGAAAAACAGCAGTAACAGATCAAATTGAATCGAAGTTCCTTTAAAATATAATTTCTTTAATCTTCGTAAAATCTTTTCAACAGAAACCACACAGCGAAATATGAGCAACATGCTTGGCCCGGATTTCCACAATGAACTCATCTATAACGCATAATACAGGCATAACGCATGATACAGGAACTTGCGGCATTGTACAATAGTGCCATCTATTATAACATTGTTGTTTTTGCATTATAAATGCAAAACACACAAGATGTTACGCATTTCTGCGAAAAACACATCGTTCTATTACATATAGTTTACCATTTATAACATTTACAGATGTTCTTAAGCGTTTTTTATCACCCGGTAAGTATGCCGGTTATTAGATATTGACATCTTACACTTCAGAGAGTTTCATAAAATTATTTTTACATATAAAACATCGTTTCATACTAAATCGAGAATTATTTAATGAATTTCAAATAAAATAAATATACGATAATGAAACTGCAAACTATTACAATATATTTATTTTTGCTTTTTCGGGAATGTTATATAGACGGTTCTTATAAAACTTTAAATAACTTTAAGTATCTATCACTTTTTGACTATATATATAAATTTTTTTAAAGACAACAAATAATCCATTTCAAGCCGTTAATCATAATAAAATCAATCACGTAGAAAAACAAATTTTTGTTAATTTTAAAAGAAAAAAAAAAGTTTCTCTCAATAAAAAATTTTTAAAATGACTTTTATAAACATGTTTATAACATGAACATTTTTTACTGTTCTGGAGATGCTGTTATTTTGTGTATCTAAATTAGCATTATTTTCGTGTATGCAGTGCATTGAGTAAGCATTTTATGTCTCATGAGTACTTTCGAAATTATGCGCTGAGACTTGTACGCTGTAAAAAACTCCTTTCTGTAGGTTTGGCGAAAATTAGGCATTGTCAAAAGTTATTGTAACCCTTTTTCATTTACTGCATTTCAGTTTTAATTTAGCTGTGATGTAACTTTCGAAGCGAGTAGTCGGTGCTATAACCGGCTCTGTCTGAACCAGGCTTCTGCTTGGTAATAACAAAATTTGTTAGTTTTTATTTATTTCTGAACTTTTATTTATCAATCAGAATACATGATTACATTTTTAATGTATAAAGGTCAACAAGAATATTTTATTGAATTTAAAAGACAGGGAATTAGCTTCTAATCATCTGATACGAAGTTGAATAATTTTTATTTTCGTTTTTCTGGATTCTTCATACGCAGAGTTATTCTATGTGGCTTGTAGTGGTCAGATTACTCAAAGTAAAATGGTATTATTCATCTATTTTTGCTGTTGAAATGAAAGTTTCAGTAGAATATATAGACTAAAATAAACAATACAAATTAACTAAGATTTCTTATATTCAACGTTGCTCTTTTCATGTATTAAAAACTGAAATAAATATTCCACGTACATTTTGGTAAAGAATGTTATTGTGACAAAAAGGAATCACAGTGATTCTGTAACCACATTTCGATATCCTTTTAGCAATCTCTACACTGCATTTAAATAGGATGTTACAACCAGAGAACCGCAAGTATGTGGGATTTCTTGATCCATCAAGTTTACTTTTTATCAAAAAAGCGTTTCATTTAATCCTTTTTACAATATATTTTAACATTATTTAATTATAATTAAGTACGTAATATTTTAAATACTCTCAAAAGTACTGAATTTTAAAAAATAGTCTATGTGAAAACAATTATGCAATCGCCTCCTGGTTTACTGCACTTGTACGCTTAGTACACTATACAGGTGGGACAATAATATACTGAAAAGGTTCTAGTTTCAGACAGTCCCTATTGAAATAAGGATTTTCTTTCTTTATATGATTCAATATTAATTATTTTCATTTACATTTTAAGTTTAGCTACTAACCCATTACTTTTTATTTCATGAATCAGTAATCATAATGATGAAATTGTAATTAAATTAGAATACGTTAAGTATGGGACAAATTTGTATATAAATAAATTATATCTATCTAACGGAAATAAAATAAATCTTAGAACAAAATATGGATATATATGTATCCATGTTTTGTGCAGATATTTTTAAAAAATGTTACTTTTTTAATGGAAACGTGTAAAACTATTTTTTAGAGATTTATTTTCAAGCTTTTCATAATGGAAACGTGTAAAACTATTTTAGAGATTTATTTTCAAGCCTTTCATTAACAACTTAATGTATTTATACAGTAAAGATACTTCGTATTTGATTCATTTGCATAAAATAATAAAATATATATTTATTTATTTGATAACTCGATACAAAAGCTATTTGTCATTCGAATTTTACCATGTTATCAACACAAACTCCATAAATCTATAGTGTCGTAAGCATTTTTGACAGGATTCAAATTTTGAAATACATACAAAAGCATGTAAATTTATGATAAACTGTTGCCGTGGCGATAAAAGTAAGTGAAAAATAAAAAAATAAAAATATTAACAAAATAGTACAGTTTGAAAAAATATATTTAAGAAGATATTCAAAAAATGTTTTGAAAGATAATTCAATTTTTAATAAAATATCTTTATCAGAGGCAAGAAATGTATAAGCAGTAGATATAACTTCTTATATTATATGTATATTAATTTCTCATACTCATTAAATTTTTTAACTTAACTTTTCTATAGATTATAAGAAAATATTTTTTCAAATTAATCGATTTAGTGATAGAAATATGCAATAGTTTCAACTTTCTTTTCACTGAAAATGTTATTTATGGAATAGATTAATTACTTTCTGCAACCCATATTATCAAGTTTATTTAATTTTCATCATATATAAATAATTATGTGTATTATTTTACAATCACCATATGTGTATAAAATGAACCGCATATAGCTTATGCATCCATAAAACATTTAAAGAAAGTATATAGAGCTATATCGTATATTTGACTATTTTAAAATAATGTGATACCAATAAGTTATGCAGAAGCAAAGTCTGATATAGTACTTTAAAATGAAGAATTTTTTCAAACATATTTTAATTGAGTCAAACACATTTGTCAAATTATAAATGCTATAAAATAATGATATCTTAATAATTAATACCGTAAAATATTTAGAAATTAAATATAATATACATTATATAGTTTCTGAACGAAAACAGAACATTTTGGCAATTAATGAATTTAAAAATGTGCTTGAAAAATAATTACGTAGCTGCAAAACTATCCAGCCTAGAATTCTTTATAACGTATAGGAAGAAACTGAATCTTATAGTTTGCAATATAATCTATTTATTATTTGGAACACTCTTTACATCTTTCATAAGCTGTTCAATAACCTTCTAAAATAATTTTAGCATATGCTGGAAAAAATTTCTATGGCATATTCAACTCTTCATCGTCATAAAACGCCGGTGTACTATATTATTATTTGCGTTACGTGAACAGATAATAGTCAGTTGAAGCCAAATATCTCCATCCAAAATTACAACAGAAAAATCAACATGACGATTTTTTTACGCTATTGAAAGGAATATAAGCAACTCTATTACTTATCAAATACACATTTAGGCTTTGACAGTTATTGGGACGGGATAAACATTGTGACATTATTGGTAGCTATAGAGCTGTGAAAAATACGGCACTGCGAAATCAAAATGTAATATTTTAGCGTTAAAAATGATATCCATGTTTTATGCTTTATTTTGGACATTTTATACTTTACCACGTTTTTATGTTCCTTTTAAATAGTATATATATTCCTTTTTGTTCCAAATATGAAGTATTTTGTAATAGAAACATAATGATGTAAGTTGATTTTTTTTATTACTCTAATCACCTCAATGTCATGTCTAAAGTTATGTGTTAATTTCAAATTTTCACAAATATATTTACTAACTTTAAACAGTATTATTTAATACAAAAACATTATTTAAATGAACGTAATAAATGTGAAATAGATTAAATAGAAATGATAAAATAGAAGAATAAGGGAATATATGTACTCACGACACTTACTCTTAGATATAGTGTATAAAATTACAAGCGCATGAAATAAATTTAAATTATCTTGTATATAAAAACACAAAATTGCAAATTTGAATATTAAGAAGTATTATCTACTATAATATGTCTTAAATGGTTGGTTCATTGTATAAGTTTTTAATTATCGGGAAAGAATTTTTTTTGTTTAATTAATGCATTTTCCAACATTAAATCTAACGTGAATGACGTCACAGGTAACAGCTACACCGTAAAAAGAAATGTTTATTTACCTAATTAAATGCAATATAACCACGAACGAAATTTTACATGTAACTCTTCCGAGTTATACACGATTCCAAAAACCATTATTTACCTTCAGAAACCCCAAAAAACAATATATTTTTGAGATTTAAATAAGTATACATAAAAACAAATTTCTTTTTGTTTTATGTCACTGATTTTCGAAAAAGTTTCCGAGTGTTTTTTTTACATTGCATTAATCGGTTTTCTGAACCTGGAATATAGGTTTTTTGGATGCTATATATTCTTAAATAAAACGTGTCCAACAAACATGTTTTACAAACATACATGATAAATTAATAGCATTAACAATAAATTTAAAAAATATATTATATTGTTACGTTTCCATGTATAAATTCAGTTACACAGCTTAAATTGTTTACCTAAGAATTGGTAGCATCCTAAAAACTGATATTCCGGTTTGAGAAAATTGATTAATACACTATAAAAATAATCGGAATGTGTTTCCGAAAATCAGTGACAGTAAAATAAACTTTGTTTTAATAAATTTTCCTTTAACTCTCTAAAATATATTGCTTTCTGCGATTTCCATATATAAAGAACGCTTTTCGTAATCGTGGTTAACTCGGAAGAGGATATTGTTTATTTTCATTCGTGGTTGTATTATAATTTCATAGATTAAGAAACATTTGTCTATTTTATGACTTCCCAACTTAGTTGAAAAGTGTTTATCAATTCGATTTGCCTGTATGTTCGCCGTCTTTCTGTCCGTACTTTAACTCCCGTAAATATACTTGAATTTCTATGAAATTTTTATATGTTTTTGAAATTTACTATAGAATGTTCGGTATTGAGAAAGAAGTGCGTACAATTTATAGTTCATTTACAGGGGCACACAGAACAATTTCGTTACATTACGGTCTATGGAGAAAAATCGTTTACTGTGCATTTTATTGATGTTACGATATTTCAAACATAATGAGATTAATATACATGTATGATATGAAGTATAGCAGGCTGTCGCAGGAGTATAGAATAAATAGAATTTATAGTTCGTTTACAGGGACGCATAAATTGATACCATTACATTATAATCTATGTGGAAAAATCGTTTTCGGTGCTTTTTATCGATGTCTTCAACACCTAATGGATATCTGTAACATTTTGATTTTGAGAGAAATCATAGTGGACGTCTTGCAGATATTTTTTTAACTGAAAGTTAATGCACAAAACCTTAGATCTTACAATAATAACTTGACTGATATAGCCTTCCCATGATGGCCGATAAGTATTACAAATGTAGATAATGTGTTTCATTAATTAAGTTGACAATCACTAGTAGCAACTAGAATAATATACGTTTATAATTAAATAGTTAATTTCTTACACCAGTTAGCACTTGTATTACCTCGTAAATTCACAAAATCTTTCCATGTCACTTACGAATTATCGTGGGAGGACTGTAGTTGTTTTCCAACGATTCAATCTGGACGTTCTCTTGCCTTTTAATATCGTGTTAATCAATAATTCTTCAAATATGAGAGCAAAATTTTCCGTCAGTACTTCCATTGATCGATTATGATGCGATAAATCTTTTATTGGTTTTAGTTACACTGGAAATTGATTTCCCTATTCTTTCTCAATTACATAAGAAAGAGATGGATCACCATAACCATGATATAAGCGTTTTGTTTAGTTAAAATTAAATTTTATTATGTTAGATAATGAATAGCAGAACGATACTCATTTTTAAACATTACGACGCACAAAAGCCTGGCCAAAAGTGCAAAAGTTAAAATTCGTTCAACAATTCTAAAAAAGTATATTTTATAACTAAAAAAGTTACTTTATAGCTAACTGGTGCGTTGATCGATGTCTATTTCAGGAGCAGGATTCATATAAGGCGGCTCCTAGCCTCAGTGGAAGAGGTTTCTTTGTGAGAAAACGTGGTTTGTTATTATGTTTAAATGTATATTTGTATATGTCCATTTAAATAGTTTTATATTTAATGTAACAAAAAATAACCAAAATTAAAAATGGGTTATTTTTAAGCATTTTTAGCTCTAATTTAGATATATAGATATATCGAAAGTAGTATTGATATATATTGGAAGCTATTTTAAGATGTGTCAGGATTTGTCGAACCATTTTTGAATTATAATCGTATTAAATATAGTTTTGAAGGCTACTTTTTTAAAAATGTTCTGCATACAGTTTATTTTTTTATATATAAATGTTTCTTGCGGGGGGGAAGGACATAGTAATCTATTAAATACACTTAAACATGAGCACCTCTATACTGTAGAGACTCAACTTTTCTAAATACTAAAAGCCAATAATATCTATATTAGAGGAAAAGATGTAAATATGGACACCCTCTTTTGTTTTTGACTTAAATTTTCTTTCCTTTTGAAAAATTCCAGATTTTTGACCTTTATTAACAACTATAACAAGTTTACTAAACGAGAGGAGGCGAAACAATGATTAATATCAATTATTTCAATTCGAAAACGAAGATTTACAAAAAGCTTTTAAAAAGGCACAAAAAATTAGGTGAAAACATAGGCCCTCTCCAAAGAAGTCGCAAAAATAGTTTAAAACAGGATAAAACAACACAATGTGGTACAGAAGGTATTTATTACAGAATAAAACCGTTTATGGAAATTGCAAAAAAAACCTGGCCACAATGTAAGTGGGCCCACATGTAGCACATAACACATTTAACCCACACTTCTCCGCGAGTGCCTTCAGAGAACTTTCCATCAAAAAAGGTGCAAGTTGCATCGCTCGGAGCTGATTTATCCCTATCGTTGATATCATCATTGTTGTCCACAATGAGAGGGTCACAGTAATCTGACAGGTCCAATGATGAATTGTTTCGTTTCGCGTGCCGAATTTTCTTTCTTTTCTTGAAGTCCTTTGGTCTTACCACCCATGCCTCCTGGCATTACGCCACTATGTTAGATTACGCACATTATCAGATATATTATAAAATAAAACTAACGAATGTTTTCAGGATTTATAGATAATAAAATGGTCTTATAATTTTCTAAAAAGTTTTTATTATCTACATCTAAGGTAATATTACAGTTCTTTTACTTCAAAGCATTTGTTAGCATTTATTTAAAATACATTTGGTAATGTGGATAATGTAGGTAATTGCTGTTTTCCCGTAAAACATTATTGAAATAATTTATGTTGTTTAAAAGAAAAGGTGGTATAATTATGATCCCCTTTTAAATGGGGACTCATATTTACACCAACGTATCCTAAGAAAGTTGGCCACTCTCACATGTAACCTAAAGGCGTGCGTGACTAAAGATGGGTTTCTAAAAGTAGATTCGGATCTCCGCTTTCCGAATATCACTGTGAAATTATTTTAAACTAATCATAAGAACGTGAAAAGAAAACGATTTCAGATAGCTGTCAAAAGTTTGCAGTCCAGAACAAACACCAATTCAAACAATAACTCACGCTGCATCACACTACTTGAAAGAACGGTTGCAACTCCTCTCTCCTATCTCATATCAACAAATGACATCATTTACAGTCCTGGCCGTCAGTCTTCAGCACCACCCATAGCCACTTTGAGAGGGGTGTCCATATTTACACCTGTGTCCGTTTTTACACCTTCCTCTCTATATATATTGGTTTATAGAAATAATTAAACATTTATATATAGTAATTTAAACCACATTTAATTCAACATTACTTGTAAATAAAACAAATAGATCAACAATTACTTTCATCTTATAAACAGTAAACAATTAAGAACATTTTGTAATTATATATTTATTTTTTAAATAATTGCATGTATTTATGTGTATATAACATTAATTAAGTGTGTGGCGTGCCGGAGAATGGTGAACCCTAACTAGCTCAGTGACAAAGTCAAAAAGTAAGTTTAAAATCAACTTTTATTTAAAATCTTAAGGGTAGGATGATAGGTGAGTCTCATTCGCTAAAATTCGAATTCTGATTGATCACTGTTAACTAAATAATCCCCCTCGAGCTATATACGTACTACACTATAATATAAAACACTTGAATAAGAGGAGTAAATTAAACTTTAATTTACATGCGCCGCCTTCCAAAGCTTCAGTACGAGATGGCGAACTATCCAAGTAAAGTAGCCCGTGGCCACAAAAATAACCTTTATTAAATTCAACAAATTAAATTTACCAACTCAAGACTCAGCTCTAAGCAACCCTCAAAACTGGAGTTCAACTTCCTTCTGGTGTTAGAAACAGTCTTGACTTCCCTTGGGGCGAGATGCGACCAAATCCAACGACACACACACTTTCACTTGCTTAAATGCATTGCTAACTGACCAGAAAAGCCAAAATTTGTATAAAACTGCAACAAAACGCAGAAACCCACAAATTCCAAAGGACACACGTATTCGTCGAAAGTTAAAGAAAAATAGTCTACAGATGTCGCTGTACGCTCACAGATGTTATTTCCACAATACGATCTCAATCAAGGCAACACTAGATACCGGGCTTGCTCATTCATCGTCATGACGTCAAAAATAGTGGCTGGCCACGACCAGCGATTGGTACAAAGCGACGCGCCCATCGTTTTGTGCCAATCGCTGTATGTCTTTCATTGCGGTCAGCCACCATTTGTGACGTCATGATAATGAATGAGCAAGCCCGGTATCTAGTGTAGCCCTGTCTCAATCAAAACAAACGACTGTCTTTATGAGGAATCGCCAAACCACTACAAGTGTATTTAGTAATAGTAATTCAACAGCAATGGTTTTAACTTTAAAACACATGAAAAGTTATTTTGGACAGGATTTTGCCTCAAATAATCCACTGTGAGGTGGCAGTAGTGAGTTTTCAGATTTTTAGGATCTCATCTCTTGTGGGAAATCAAGTCTATTTTTGTGTTTCTTTCAAACCATCCTAGTGCGTCACCGTTGACTTTTCATTTTCATTGAATTTGCAATAAGATACTACAGCTGAGACTGCTGTTGAGTTGAATATTTGAAATAAAAATACATGGGAATATCATGATGTTGCGTTCAATTACTAACCTTGCCGTATTTTCTAGTGAAGTTCTGTATGGAGCTATTTTAAAATTATTAGTGACGTTTATGTAGTGAGCTGAGGTGAACCTTTCTTAGGCTCCTGAATGCAACTAACGTAGCAAGTTTATTTTAAGCTATTGTTAGTATTTATAGACATATTTGAGGTTAGCATCCCTCCTCTCATTATTTTAGTACTTGAGGCTACCATTTGATCCTCGTTAATTTAACTGTCGTGCTCCATTTCGGAAGTTCTTGAATATTGATTTTAAATATTTTTTTCTTTGCTGTTAATCTAGTGTTATGACTACATTCTTAGTGGGCGGGTCCGTAGTGTTCGCCACGTATTTTAATCAATCAGAAAAAAGTAAATGATTTCAATTTGAATAATTAATTTAAATTTGATAAATTAATTTAATGTTGCAGCTACATGCATACAAGAAGAATTTAATTAGCAAATGACTTTTTATAGGAGAAGGCGGAGGCATCATAGTTTTTACTAATGTACATTTGAAAAGTATTTTAAGTATGCGATACAGGTTTCTAATTATTAGCATATTTTATTACGGACACAGAGAATTATTGGAAAATAAAAGAAGAAACAATTCCAGTGCTTATATATCTTTTACATACATGAATTCAAAATAGGGCGATTAATTGGTATTATCGAATTAAATTCTGGTTTAAATTACTCTTAAAAGAATGATGAAATTTTAGCAGTAATTTCTAAATTTAAATTACTTCCGTATTAAAAATGCTAAATAGTTTCGTATATGGAGTTTGTTTATTTATATGTGAAATCAAATTCCCACTTGAATTTCTTTAATGTACGAAACACATTCACTTAACTTTCTCAGTCATTTACGATTTGGAAATAATTTACGAGATGCATACTATATTTTTGAAGAGAATAAACTCTCACACGAAATTTTTCTTAAATTACGGAACTAAAAATAATCAAAATCATAATTCAGTTATAACAAAGTAGATTATTTCCAAGCATTTATTCCGAATGAAATTTGACAAAATGAAAACAAATTAACCATATTATTATTATTAGATTCCTTTATATTTATAGCATTTTAATACATAAAATAATAAAAAAATATATTTTAATATGTATGGGATTATTTTTCTAAAACATTTTGTGTATTAAACAAGGTGACAAAATTAGTCACATGTAACTTTTAAGAGTACAAAAAAACATTATTCAAGTGATTGTTCTTTGAGTTATTCAATTGTTATATGCTCATTGTATGCCTTTTATCGAATTTTACCGAAAGTAATTTGACACAACTGTGTTTATTTTTTCTAACACTTTTAGCCACACTATTTCTGGTGTTTGACATGATCACTTTTTACAATTTAGACGTATATCTGTAGTAAATAATTATACACGATTGGACGGTTATTAGTAAAATATAAATAAAACAATAACGTGTATAAACTTACCAAAATATTCAAATTTCACAATGACTACGAAATTTCTAAAAACATTAGAAACTAGATAGACATATAGGCAGACAAGGCAGAACGCATCATTTTTAGTTCTAGATGAAATTTACACGGGAATCAATTCATATGAATTTAAATTATGTGTGGATTTGGACCGGACATAACATTGAAAAAAAAAAGAATAACAAAATATTCAGAAATATTATGTAGACAATTTTGTTTGGTGTAGGTTAAAATTGAAAAACGTTATATATTGGTATTTTCACTGTTCAAAAAATCCCATATATTTGCATTTTCTTAAAAACTGCATCAGACCACTGTCCATAATTTTCTAATTACCGATTTTTTATTCCTTCGGTGGCTTTCAAATGATCCGGTATATTGAATACACAAACACACACACACACACATATATATATATATATATATATCTTATATTTAATGTATACTGCATCATAATTTTTTTAACCTAACTGTACTATTTATTAAAAAAATTGACTGAAGTTGTCAGTATGGAAATATTCTAACACTATTATTAATTTCACTATAAAAGGCTATCTAGTAAAATATTAAAAATATAAGATAGACAAAACATATCTGAAGCATTAAAAATATCGATACATACCACACACACACACATATAAATATATATATATATATACATATGTGTACATGTGTGTGTACAATCTTTAGGATAAATGGAAACTTACGCTTTCCTAAGAATTTCATATACTTCAATTTTAAAATTTCATAACATACATCTGTATTTTAAAAAACATTTTATTGAACAAAATTTAAATTACTCATGGCGCTAATTGGGATCATCTCAAAGTCACCGGAAAAACTGTCTTCGTGAGTCATTAAAGTAAATTACGAACATGAAGCTCATTAGGATTTATTTCAGACTAAAATACTCAAATTCGCAAAGTTTTAAACGTTTGTAAAGGATTTGTTCCCCAAAGATTTCTATATCTTTCTTAAGTTCACACTAATTTATAGAAAGGTATAGGACTGTTTTATTTGTTTTCCAAATTTTTCAGCTGTTCATGCGAGAATATTTAAACAATTTCTCTTGTGAATAGGCGGGATTTGAAATTATTTCAACAATAATTCCCATGTGCATTAATTTATTTTGAATAGTTTAAAAGTACTTTAATATAGTTAGTAGATTAAAAATTTATTTACTAATATATAAGAGTAACTTATATACATTTATATTTATTTACAGAATAAATCTGACGTATTATTTCTTTAAAGGATATGATATTTGGAAAAGACAGGCACGTAGGAGAAAGTTGCCGAATATAAGATACTTTATCTAAAACTCAAATAGAACAAGTTGGAAAATGTACGTCAAATGTGACAAATGAGGTGCTTTCGTACTATAACAAGTTTTATAAATATTCAATATTTGTTGCACTCTTATGCAAAAAATGCATGAATACAAAATTTATTTTATGTGCAGATTTTCATATTATAGATATTCATTTTATTTTATGAAATTAAGTTTCTTTAAGTCACTTTTACAAACAATTAATATCAATTCTATTAGATTAAAATTATACTATGAAAAATATCCAATACAAGACAATGTAAAATAATTATTATTATTATTTCAGTGAAATAAATTATATCGTCTGTTATTATGATGAGATTAATTTCCGTAATAAAATAAGTACATTTTAAGTTGGCAACGTTTAAATTTTGTTGACATTTACTGAAAATTCCAGCTTTGAAAATTTCAGAACTTGAAATCCATATTTAGAATTTTCTTCCGTTTAATATCTATTTCTCGGGAATGCATCTACCCAAAAATCTGTCGGTAGATTATATAATTGTGATAATTAAAAAAGTTTAGTATACAAATTCTGTTTAAAATTCAGTAATACGCAAATAATATAACTCAATCTTAAATATGTTTTAATGACCATGTCAACCTAGAATCATGACCTATCATGGGAGATCATTGAATTAATTACGTATGATATGATTTAATAGAATGAAGAAAACTTTTATTAATATATTTTTAAGTTTTGATACGATTTTCATAAAATTTGAAATGACTCGACAAAATTCTGCAACGATTATATACATTAAATTTCACACCATTCGGTTGAGTAGTTTTGCGCTGTTATGTGCGGACTGTTGTACGTACAGACGGATGAACCAGACGACGATTATGGGTGCTACGAATTTATATAATTACGAACGCACCTAAAATTTTTCTCTGAATTTTTCAGAAAACTCTGTACAAAGTTTCTGCACAACAGTTACCTTCACAGAGTTAGTATTTGGATGCACTAAATATACTCTAAAAATAGCAGTAAAAAAGCTCCAAGACACTAAAACATGCATTTTTCCTCTAATATCGGATTTTATATGTCTCTAGTAATAGTGGAGATGAGTTTATCTATTCATTATCTGTTTGTGTTAACTTATCAGTTGTATTTTAAATTACATATTGAAGAGTTTTACATGACTGTTGTAATATAAGATAACATAAAAAATATGTACCGTAACAGTTGTTTTACTTTCATTAATTTAAAATTCACAGGCAAAATTTTTCAGGAAATTTTGCCTCGTTTAGAATTGGTCAAGCTGCCAAACTTTTTTTATAATTTTACTATCCACAATTTCAAAGCATTTTTAATTCTAACCGGATGGGGGATGGAGAACGTTCCTTGTTCGGTATATTTCTCCAGCCACTTCTTTTTGCTCGTCCCGGCACATAGCTAGTGAACCCATCCAAAACACTTGATACATCTTATCCTTTGCACGTTATTTTGGTATTAACCTTATAACAAGACAGTAAGTTCCAAAATATTTTTGTGAAGCTAGATGACTGATGAATCTTTGTAAAAATGATTTAAAGTCATTTCAGTAAAATTTATATTTGTTTTAGTTTTAAATTACACTTTTCACACTATTAATAAAATACAATTCAATTCCAATAATTATCAAAGAACAGTATATATTGTAACACAGGATGCATGGCAATATTTAATTAGCAATATAACATATAAGTAACACATAGTTATGTGTGAAACGACTTGCAATTTAATA
Source organism: Maratus michaelseni (assembly GCA_963931845.1). Taxonomy (NCBI): domain Eukaryota; kingdom Metazoa; phylum Arthropoda; class Arachnida; order Araneae; family Salticidae; genus Maratus; species Maratus michaelseni. The sequence goes on along the minus strand of OZ007589.1, from coordinate 257,985,950 downwards.
ACATAGGGATTTAAAATACAGGGCATTCCCAGTTAAAATAATGTACTAATTCACAGTTGATCAAAAATTTTTAACAATCACAAAACACAAAATATTAACAATCACAAACATCACAAAATTTTTAACAATGTTAAAAAATATATATATTAAAACAAGATTAAAAATAAAATTAGAGGAAAGTGATCCTAAAGGAGATAAGCAGTTGACAGACAAACCGGCAAACTATAAATGTGTAACAAGCACATTCTGTTGGAATTCAAATTTTTACTATAAATAATCTTGCAGCTAATTCAAAATTTTTAGTCTAAGCTAGGAACTTACAATTGGGATTGAGTTTTAACGGACATTAATATCATAAAAATAGCAATGCTAAATATTACAATACATTTTTTTCTACTCTAAAAAGGAATAAAACAATTACGCTTAAATTATTTAAAAGATAAAGTATAAACTGACAATACATGCAAAAGATTTTTTTTTCAACTTTAGTTTAAGAGTTCTATACTTCAACAGTCTTGCGTAACAAAAATGTGGCACCCTGTTCAATTAGTTTTTATAAACCAAAATCAAACTAAGATTTATAAAAATGACAGACGTAATACCTCGTGACCGTCGATACGCCTAATGAGCTTTAACTGCTAAATAGAAATTTCTATTGGTATTGAATAGATGGATATAAAAAATCTTTAGTGTCTTCCTATTGCTATTTCAGCCATTTAAGACGTTTCTCATCATTTATGATTATAATACATTTTTAAAATAGTTTAAATACAATATGCTTTTTCTTTCATCAGTTACAGCACAGTTTGCGTTTGAAAAGTAGGTTTTCACTGTGCTTTCGACCCTTCTTCTGAACATGCATTTTAAGCATTTCAAAATTTGAATTATTTTTGCTACTTACCAAATTCGTAGATATTATTATTTTTTAATGGTGAAAAATTGTGATAAAACTTACATGTTTCATTGAAAAAAATTCACAAGTTTTCGCTCTGCAATAAACACCGAGGTAATAAATAGAAAAGGAAACAATGGGAAGAATTTCATAGTTATAGAATCTAAAATACTCTTAAGAGTACTACAACGGTAAAGATGATAAAGACATTCATAAGACGTTTACTTTAAAAGTATTTGACGAAAATATAAAAATTCCGCAATATCTTTCACAAGGATTTTTTCTCAATTACGATTGAGAGACTGATTAAAAATAGAGTAATGAAAGCATCTGAAAGCATTTGTTTGAAGCCTATGAAATTCGAGTTCTCTATTTTTTTTTCTATCTAGAAATTCGTCACAACCGATTATTGATGATAGAGTGGATTTTTTAAATCTGAATGTCCACACAGAAAATGAAACAGTATCTGTTATCTCAGTGGCGACTCGTAACTGGTTTTATTTGGGGCATTAAATGCATGGCTGCTAAATCTATTTTTTTCTTAACATTATTGTTAAAAAATAATATTTTATTTTATTTATTGTCAGAAAGTTCTGCCATTAAACAAGGAAAATATTTCTTGTGAAAAATAATGGTATGAAAATAATACGTGTTTCAGGCATACATTTAGTGCCCAAAAACAGACAGTCACGAGCTACCAATGTGTAAACTATATATTCAATCCTTGTTTCAATTATTAACTAATGCTCCGATACTATTTCGAAAAGTATTATTTACTTTTTTCCCTTGTAATAAGAATATTATAACGAACTGAAAATGTGAAATAAAATTTCCAGAGTATCTTTATTCTTGTATACATTTGGAACTGGCATTCATAGCATTCTAGAGTCTACCTCAAGAATTAACATCTTGACTGCCCAGCCTGAAATTTATTATTTTTTCAAAACCATTCAAACTACAACTTAACCACCCTGAACCACGTAAGTTCAGTCATTCGTCTTACAGATGACGCTATGAAGCAATCAGAGACAAATCAACGGGACTCTGGGCCTAAACCGTATGATCTCACCATACGCAGAATGGAAGTCGTGCATGAGACCATATGGACTCGTGGGAGGTCAAGGGGTCAACGGGTCAACGGGTGTTAAGTGTTTAACAACATTCTGATTTTAGTGATGAGGTTTTTTAAAAACGTCACTACAAGCTGCATTCCAAATCATCCCATGTCTTTGACATTCCAAGCCCCACATTTCTGCTCCCAATTTTACTCGACAATTTGGCGGTGAGTGTTTTGTATGTGGAAGGAGTTTTAATGAAGTTAAAATTAAAAATGCTTACATAAGACAAGAGTTAAAAATAATAACGTACACCAAGATCACATTTACTTTAAAGATCACATGAAAAATCATGTATATAGTAGATTTCAGAGGATCTTACTAGATATAGTATTACTTATGTACATTCAATTTGAAAACATATTGTTTCTATTTGTTTTTACAAGAATGCTAGGATGTAATAAATATTTATTATATAGAATACTCACCATGTATATAACTTACTATATTAAAGAATTCTTCTACAATTTACCATTATAAGTTCCGAAATTCATATCACGAATTTAATTTAAATTATTGATGATTTAAAAACATTATCTGCTGAATCAATTCAATTTATATTTTTAATTAATAAATTTTCGAATAAAGTGGTTTCGGTAATATCATTTATGTCAAAATGAACTAAATTACGATAACAAAGTCGATATCAAAGTTATATTAAAATATTACTAATTTAATATTCAGTTTGAAAATTTATTATTTCAAAGAGCATTTCGCTTAATTAAGCAGTTTTCAGTAAGAGAACAGAATTTTAAATTCATTCATTTTTATTCCCTTTGTTATCAAAGTAAATAAAGGAGCCTAAAAGGATTAAAATTCTACTAAGAATTCACATTTTTGTTTGCTCTAAAATGTAAAAATAGCATGTTCTTGATAATAGAAGTAAAATCTCATTTCCGTATATCATACTAAATTAAACAGAACATGGAATAGATTGAAAATTTAATTTCTTTCATTTAGTCGATAAGATGGTTCAATTTGTACTGAAAAAAACCCTTGAAATAATTTTTAATAACTACACAGAAAAAATAACTTTGTCGGTGGATATAATTTACACGGTGTTCTAGGGAAAAAACTCTAAGGAACTAATAAATAGCTCTATTCATCTTGAATATTGCAAATTTTATTAAGCATTACTTGCATTTCTTAATTACGAACTATGATTGTATAATGTTCAATGAAAAAAATAGAAACACTTGGAGATAGACAAATTTTCTTAAAACAAAACATTATAGTATTCGTTTTTAAATTTGTATTCTATTTAATGGAATATCAACATGTCTTGGACGTTTACACCATATATAACTTTAATAAATAAAATAGTTATAAACCACATAGACATTGCTAAATGATGTATTACTTTCAAAGATATAAAATCGCATTAAAACAAATATCTACAGTTTCGACCTACGTCTGAGGCCATCATCTGGATCAAAGTCTGAGTGCACTGTCGTTCAGAAAGCCAAAACCCGAACGAACACTTAATCAATCAACTTCAACTTCAACTTAACTAAACTATAAACTGGACAGCTAACGCCATCAACTCCAAGTGACCATAAAAACACGAAAAATCAAAGTTTTGAAATAGCAACAAACCTTTAGTGGAATAATTCATATAAATATGTAAATTAATATTTTAAAGATGATTATTTAGTAATGTATGCTAATAATTTTAAACTGCATAACCTTTTATGTAGTAACTTTATGCAGATATGGGGGAAGGTATCGGTAAATGTCGGTAGATTCAAATGAAAAAAGATATTTGTAATTTTTTTTTTTTTTTTTTTTTTTTTTTTTTTTTACTATTGCATAATGTTGTGCTAAAAGGTTTTTGTCAAATTATCATCTCTTATTTCCAATCGAATTACTTGTAATATAAAAAATCACTCATAAATTATCTCATGGTCATTAAAACATTTTGACATGCACTGTACGAATTTAATTAAAAATATGAAACTATCATAACAATGCTAATTTTAAATTATAGCGATGAAAGTACACTATGAACATGTTTTCTGATTATATTTTTAATTCTAACTAATTTTCTAGTTGCTATTTAAGACATTCTCAATGCTTCTAAATTCATTAAATGTCGTATTATCTTGATAAATGTCTTCAACACACAATTTAATTAATTTACTTCTCTAGGGAAATAAATAAATAATGTTAATTTACATATTCTGATGTTTTAATTTTAATGTCGCCATACATGTATTGAAGCAATTTCTGTTAAGTGTAATTGTGTGCTACACGAAACTTTGTAACTTGATAAAATAAACTGAGGACTTATTACTTCAGAAATCTATATAATATCAAATTATTTTTGTGCAAGCATTTATAGAAATAATTTTTAATATTAAAACATCAAATACTAAAAACAAAAACAATAAAATGTAGGCAAATGACGATTTTTCATAGTAGTATTAATAATTTGATTAATTATTTGTTTTAATTTAATAGATAGTGTTACTAAATAATTAGTTTACTTTCATTAGTATGCATATAGTAATATTAATTAATTAATTAATTAATTTAGTAGTAATTATTTTTATTGTCAGCTAATAACTATATTAATAAAAAACTTCCGTTATTAGTTTTGCAAAAAAGCTTTCGTATTAATAAATTTTATCAGGGCATTTTAAATTTTATTTGGTTGATCATATAAACATGGAGTAACACATGTATTTTCTAGAGAAACATTCCGTTCTTAATAACGTTTCCAATGCATCATTCCACTGTGATCTTTTACATATGAGTATAAATCAGTAAATATTTTCAAGTTTAATAAAGTCTAATAAATTATTGATACGATGTCCTATTAGTAAAGCAATATTGATCCAATATTGTGCAAATAGTTTCAGTATAATGCTACTATTGGTTAAATGTTAGTTTTATATTAAAAATATTTGGATGAAAATACAAATATAACATATATATATATATATATATTAGTTTTATTGTCTTTACGTTGGTGAAATATTGTTTGCCACTGTTGGTGCAATATTTTTAAAATGCAACATTTACTCTCAGTAACATTATACTTTGATATAAGTTCATTAATTTCTTTTATGTGTAACACCATGATCATTCCAAATGTTTATTTCGTAAAATTGGGTAGGTGATTGGCAACATAGGCATTTTAGCTGCGATCTATTCAAATCATTGTCATCCATAGGTCATAATGTGACGGAAATTTTTGTGTCTTTGTAAAAATATTTTTATGTTATTTATACCAACCTCAATAGGAAAATTGCTGTACTAAAACATTAAGAGTATGGGGAAATTTCGTGGTAGTCTTAGAATGTTTATCAAACGTAGACAGACCAAACAGTCAGACAAGCCGAAGTTATGACGGAATTTCAACAAAAACTGTAAATATGGTATTTGAAATTTCAGTGTAATAATTTTTCAATAAAGAGAAAAAAGTTAAAACAAGTTAACAGAAAACTGTTGCGAGGACTAAATACCATATTTTTGGAAGTATAAGACGCAGTTTTTACCTTTAAAATGGTACATAAATATTGCCCCGTCTTATACAATGAATGTATAAATGCTTACACAATAGATCTCATTCACGCATAAATATTAGAATTCGGGAAATCAGGGATGCACGAAAAATCTGTAAACCCACTCGTCCACTAGAGTACCCTAAGAAAAGAGCAGCTAGGAACTCTTCCACAAATTTTCCTTAAAAAATAAATTTAAGGTGCGTCTTATACACTAAAAAACATGGTATTTGAAATTTCAATGTCATAATTTTCCAATACTTAAGAGAAAAAAAATAAATTACAAAATAAATATTAAATGACATGAAAATCATCTTTATTACTTTGATATATTATATTTTGCAAAAATAACTGAATCACTTTAGTGCAATATGGTCTACTCTTAGATTCTTGAAAAGAATAAAATTCAATTGAACTGCGTATCATACAGGACTGTGATAATCTCACAATTTGGAAATCATACATTGTAATCTGCAGTGGGCCGTAGAACTTTCTGACTTATGAAAGTGGTCCCAATTCAAAAGAAGTTTTAGAAACGCTTCTTTAGTTGCTATTAGACCAATCGCTTAACAGTACAAATAACAAATTGTTAAGAGCTTTTGCAATGTGGCAAATAAAATAAATATACATTAGGTGCACACGACGAAATTCGACAGAAGAGAATATTGCAGAAAGTATTGACGTTAAAGCTTTGGTAAAGCATATTTGGATACCGCTCCTCAACTTTTTGCTTAATAAGCTCAAAATTCGCTGTTCCCAAAAGGAATCAAAAAGATGAAGGGCGGTATCCCAATATACAATGAGATTCTTACTATGCCAACTTTTATAAGCTAGTATATTTGGATACAACCCCTTATCTTTTTGTTTCCTTTTGGGAACAGCAAATGTTTTTGAGACTTTCACAAAAGTTGGTCTATACATTTATCTAATATATTATGTACAGTATACTTTGATTGAATTCGCGCATGCGCAGTGAAACAATATTTAGTGAACTTGCTCATTTTTCATCTAATATTTATTATTTTTAATGTCTGATTACAAGGTACTGTATATAATGTTGTTCGTCATCGTTCTTGAAAAGAACATTCTTTTATATTAAGAACTCTGAAAATTTAAGCAAAAAACTTAGTGGAAATTGGGATTGTTTTGATAAAAACCTTATTTTCTCCCCAAGTGTACGTGCTATCCTCATAAAAATGAACATAGTTTATTAAAAGAAGCTTCCTAAGCATGTGCTACCGTTTCATACGCTTTTGCGATATTAGTTTTTGCAGGGTTATCCAAAATATATTCGTTTTTCTTCAATTTAGTGACGGCTCCTTATGGAGTTTCTGAAAACTCTTCACGGAAATATATGACGTCTATCATGTTTACACTGTTATATATTGTTATTATTAATATTGTGTGGCAACATATCATTTATGACTGATAGATGGCAACACTGTGTGTTGTTGATCTCTGATGTTGTATGATTTGCTAGCTTAAGCTAAGCAGCATCTTGAAGTTGTGTTATGTTAAATAAATAAATGTTTAATAAAGTAAGTGTTGCTTTAAAAATAAAACATGGCGTAGTCGAAAGTTAAACGAATCGTGGATAATTGAAGAAAGTAAAGTAAAGCATGGCAAATGAATATTGTCGACCACCGGTAGGCTTAAGACTAGAAGGCAACGTGGCTGAGAACTGGGGAAAGTTCAAACAAATTTTCACTATTTATATGAAAGCTTCGGGTCAAGGGGAAAAGAAACCTGACGTGAGAGTTGCCATACTACTGAATGCAGTGGGTGAAGAAGCCATAGAAGTTTTCAACACATTCGAACTCTCAGATGATGACAGAAATAATTATAACACAGTCTTAGAAGCCTTTGAAAAGCATCTCAGTCCGAAAACAAATGTTGTTCTCGAACGATTTGTGTTCAATAACCGCGTTCAAGACAGCCATGAAAGTTTTGATGTATTTTTACTGACTTAAAAAAGTTAGTGAGGTCATGTGAGTTTGGTGTACAAACTGACAGTTTTGTGAGAGATAGGATTGTTCTCGGAATCGCCGACACCGGATTGCAACAAAGATTGTTACGTGAAGGTGGTGATTTGTCTCTAGCTAGAGCTGCAGAAATCTGTAAGGCTGCAGAACTTGGGATAAAACAAGCCCAGGCTGTACAGACTAAAAATGTAGATGCCGTTGCCAAGACACAATCACCCTCTTACATAAAAAATCGGTTGTCTTCCTTCAAGAACTCTGGAGGTGAGAGTGCTTCACAGTATAGTACTCAGAACAGTGCATCACAAAATACTCAGAATACTGTTTATTTATTTAAGAAGTGTAACAGGAAACACAAACGATCAGAATGCCCAGCTTTTGGCAAGCAGTGTTTTAAATATCACCAATTTAATCATTTTCTTCCGTGCGTAAAATGCGTTACATTCAAGATGTAACTTATAGTGAAAATAAAGAGGAAGAACAGTATTCGTCTTATTCTGATTTCCTTAATGATTTTTTTATCGACTCTGTAAGTGTTCTTGAGGTATGTAAAGTGACTGTAACAAATGAATGGAGTAAGAATGTATATATATGTGGTCATACTAATAATTTCAAATTAGATACTGGTGCACAAATTAGTATTTTACCTTTACATGTTTTTTCTGTTTAAAATAATAGACTTAAACTTGGTGATACAAATATAATATTGGAAGCTTATGGTGGCTCTAAAATTAAACCTACAGGTATGATTAATTTAATGTGTAATGTTGATAATAAGCAGGCTAATGTGAATTTTGTTATTATTCAAGCAAAGCCTATACTTGGATTAGAAGCATGTGTTAAACTAAATCTTTTAAAATGTGTTGATAATGTATCTATAAATATGAATGTAACTAAGTTTATAGAGAATAATAAGGAAGTATTTACAGGGGTCGGGAAATTTAAAGGGAAGTATGCTATTAAAATGGAAAAAAAATTCCATACCTATTGCTCGACCACTTAGACGAATCCCAGTTAGCTTAAGTCCTAAATTACAAGAAAAACTAAAAAAGCTAGAAAATCAGGGAATTATTGCCAAAGTTGATAGTCCACAGGGTTGGTTGAGTAATTTAGTTGTGGTAGAAAAACCTGATAGCTCAACCAGGCTCTGTTTAGACCCCCAAGATCTAAATAAAGCAATAATTAAAGATCATGTTCTAATACCTAAGGTTGAAGAGCTTGTTTTCAAATTATGTAACAAAACAGTATTTACAGTACTTGATCTTAAAGATGTTTTTTTTTTCAAATTGAATTAGATGAGGAAAGCACGGATTTGTGTACTTTTAGTACCCCATTTGGGTTTTTTTGAGACTTCCAATGGGATTATCGTGCGCACCTGAAATATTTCAGAAAAGAAATGAAGAAAATTTTGGGGATATTGAAAGGGTTTTAATTTATTTTGATGATCTTCTGATTGCAGCAGATACTCCAGAACAACACGATGAAATTCTGGCTAAAGTCATTAAAAGAGCTAAAGAGTTGAATGTAAAATTCAATAAAGGTAAAATACAACTTAAGGTACCTGAAGTTAAATATTTAGGGTACGTGTTTAATTCTAAGCGTATGAAACCTGATCCTGACTATGTCTAAGCAATAATTGATATGCCTGAACCTACAAATAAAACTGAACTTTAAAGGATATTGGGTAGGATCAGTTATCTCAGACAGTTTATACCCCAGGCATCCACAACATCTGCCCTTTTAAGAGAGCTTCTAAAAAAATGTAACGTGGCATTGGATACATGTGCACACAAATGCTCTTAAAGCATTAAAGAGTAAAATTGCAAATGTGCCTGTATTAGGAGTATTCAACAGTTCTAAACCTGTAGTGATACAGGCAGATAGTTCGAAAGATGGGTTGGGTTGTTGCATGTTGCAAGGTGGGCAGCCAGTTGCATTTGCTTCTCGCAGTTTGACAGATACATAAAAGGGATATGCTCAAATTGAAAAGGAATTTTTAAGTATTGTCTTTGCTACACCAAATTTCATTATTTTATTTATGGTAGACAAGTTGAAGTGCTAACTGATCACAAGTCATTAGTTTCTGTAATGAATAAAAGTGTAGGTAGTATTGTGTCCCCTAGGTTGCAACGGATGAAAATAAACCTTTTGAAATATCAACTAAATCTTAAATATTTACCTGGTAAGTACATGTATGTAGCTGACTTATTGTCAAGATCATTTATTGTAAAACCCATGAAAGATGATGTGGAAATGACGGAAATGGTTCATAGCTTAACTAAACATTTGCAAATTAGCGAGTTTAGAAAAAAATGAATTTAGGGAGGAAACACTTTCTGATGTTGGTCTTGCAAATGTTTTGAAATTTTGTGATGAAGAATGGCCTACAAATAGTAAAAATATCCTAACTGAAGCTCATGAATATTTTAAATATAGGGATAATATATATATAGAAGAGGAGCTGGTATTTTTAAATGACAGAGTCATAGTACCAATAAGTTTAAGAGCAGAAATGTTAAAATTACTTCATGGGGCTCACTGTGGAATGGAAAAGGCTAAGGCTAGGGCCAGACAGGTTTTATTTTGGCCGGGGATAACAAAAGATATTGAAGATATGGTTTCCAGATGTAAAATATGTGAGAGATACAGGCCCAGAAACATAAAGGAGCCTTTGATACTTCATGAAATCCCAAACTTACCTTATGAAAAAATCGGGATAGATATTTGTGAGCATGGGGGCTACAGTTTTCTTGTTATTGGTTGCTATTTATCCAAATGGTTAGACATAATAAAGTTATTTAACAAAACAGCAGATGAAATAATACCAAAACTGAAGGCAGTTTTTTCCAATCATGGCATACCTTAAGAAATTGTTTGTGATAACATGCCATTTGACAGTGGTAAATGTAAAGAATTTTCTAGAAAATAGGGAATTGAACTCTCACACAGTAGTCCCAGATATCCAAGATCAAATGGATTTGCAGAAAAAATGGTGGGTATTGCCAAGGGTGTTCTTCGTAAATCTGGCACTAAAACGGATAAAATTAATGAAGCATTGCTTGAACATAGAAATACACCTATCAGTGGAATGAATGTTTCTCCTGCACAGATACTTATGAGCAGATGTTTTCGAACTAAATTACCTGCAACAGTTTCTATTTTGCAACCAAAAATAATACAATTTAAGGACGCATTAAAGATAAAAAGGGATAAGAGTAAATTTTTCTATGACAGGCAGACCAGAGAACGGCCAGATTTTAATGAAGGGGAAAGTGTTCTTTTGACGGTCAATAATATTTGGGAACCAGCTAAAATTGTAAAAAAATGTAAGAATCCTAGATCATATTTAGTAAAAACAGTAAAAGGTAATGTATTAAGACGAAATTCTTTTCATTTAAGAAAGCGGAAAAATTCATTTCAAGATTTATATGATAATATTGATACTCCAGAGATAACTGACATTCAAAGGGAAAGGGGAAATATTGTACATCCAAATGATTTGCAGAGTCAGAGTACAGGAAATAGTAACAATGGATATGTAACAAGAAGGGGTCGTCTTGTAAGACAACCTTATCGTTTCAGAGATTATGTTGTATAATGTTAAAGGGGAGGAGTTATATATTATGCTATTTTATTTATATTGTAATTTGTGGTGGGGGTGTTGTATATTGTTATTATTAATATTGTGTGGCAACATATCATTTATGACTGATAGATAGACTGTGTGTTGTTGATCTCTGATGTTGTATGATTTGCTAGCTGAAGCTAAGCATCGTCTTGAAGTTTTGTTATGTTAAATAAATAAATGTTTAATAAAGTAAGTGTTACTTTAAAAATAAAACATACACTGCTGAAGCTTCAAGATAATTTCTCATGTATCTTTCCAAATATATAACAAAACATCTAAAATCGTAAGTGACCGGTCATCATTGGCCATATAGTGTATTAGTTGCCTTTTGAAGTTAGGATTTCCAACAGATATTGATATTCTGTACGTGCTATATCATTGTAAGTATATGGTTTGTTTATTACATGTTTATTATTAAATGATTTTCTAGGAAAAAAACAACAAATCATCCAGTCTTACATCGCCCGTGGAAAAACAAAAATAAATATATTTTAATCTTAGAGGAAATGAAAGAGTTTGGTCTAAATTATTTAAGTTATAAGTTTAATGATTCAATATTTAAAGACAATAGAATTATTAGCTCCAATATAATTCGAGGAATACCTGAAAATATGTTCACCTCTTTATCAGTTTTATACAAATCCTAATCACTCTTGTCAATGCATTGTTTGCTATATTTTCTGCAGATATCGTTTAAGAGTTCTTCAATATTTTTTCTCGAATACACTTTTCAACGTAGAACATCATCAAGAAAGTGTGGAACATAAAGCAAGCCGTAAAAATGTTCTTTTTAAATCTAGCAGTAACTTGATTATGGGATATACATTCTTATTAAATATGCTATGCATAATAATATGAAAAGTTTCAATAATTTTAAATGTGTCCATATTTAAAAAGATTAAAAATTAGAAAAGAATTAAATAAAATATGAGAAAACAAACATTTCAACCCAGAAACTATTCACACGGCAGTATGGAGACATCGTAATTATCCGCCCCTCTTCCTGTCTAGAGCTAAAAATATTCCAACCAATACTCGCTAGGTGCAGCTCAAATTGAATCAATACTCAGATATAGGGTTTTACCCGATCATACGGTTTCACCTATTTTCCCGCAAATAGAAAACTGTTTGAAACTGTTAAAGGGTAAGGCCTTTTTTAAAATATAAACATAAAGCTTTATTTGAATTTTTTATAAATAAAATGTAGTGATATTCTCAAAAATGTACAAATAAAGTATGAAAACATCAATTTTAGTCTTAAAAATAAATTTGTAAATTTCACATTTAATAATAATTTTATACGATATTCTAGAAAGTGAAATATATATAAACAAGTTTTCGAAAATTAAATAACCCGCATGCTCGTTAAAAATAATTAATTTCCTTTAGAGCTTATAAAATATTTAATCGAAAAAAAAATATTTCAAGTGCTGTATTTTTCTCGAAGCAATAATAATTTAATCCATGTATTCAAAGGAAAAACCTATTTTCTTAGTAATACGTTCTTTCGAGTCACACGAGATTCTCTGAGGGAAACTTGTAAATATTTTAGTTATTTAAACAAGAACAATGTACTATTATTTTTTCACAGGTTAGTTTCTTGAACTATTTTCCCATAAGAATATTTAATATCTTTAGTTTGCTTATATACTAGACACATAAATTGAAATCTATTTTTTTTTTAAAGATAAATTTGTTTGAGAAAGTAAACTAAACAGGAGAAAGTTTTTATTTATTTTAATTAGACATATATTTATAACTGTTAAATATTTAAAGAGTAAATACTTAAAAAAATATATTTAAATAATAAATAATCATTTGAATTTAAAAAAAAATATTTGATATCATGCATAACATAGTTTGTAAGAGAAAAGCAGAAATTGCGAAGTTTACAGATTCTGTTTATTTTTTCGCATTGTTAACGTGTGAAATAATGCTGCATACAAAACAACAGCTTATTTAGTGCTGAAAAATATGTAGAAGCATTCTATTTCTGGATTTGAAACCATCTTATATTTACACTCTTGTAGCAAAATGAATGGGAAAATGTTTTATTTTATTATTGTGCATGATAACTACTTAATGAATAAATTATTAAAAAAATATATACAATAAATAACCATTTGAATTTTTAATTCGAATTATCTTTTTATGCAAGGCTTGCAAAATGATCTCCCTCAATAATGAGTAACTTTTAATACAGGTGAGGATTTTGTCACGTTCACAGAATGGGCTCGTGTTTTTAAAGTGTAAACGTATGAAATGACGATGAATACAGAACAACTATTTATTTAGAACTAGAAACTATCTAGAAGCACTATGCTAATATTACTACTTTTTAAACAATCTTCTACTTATAGTATTTTAGCAAATTATACACTTATTGATTAGGTTTATTTAAAAGGTCAGGATTCCGTATAATGACTTTTACACGTCATGCAACTTCAGCTTATTTTACAAGAGATACATTGCATGAGCACCGATTTACATTTGCAAACATCCCATAAAAATCATCGTTGGGTAAAGTAAATGAATCCACTTGATCGACTATAGTTAATATAGCAAGTCTATAATTATAAAATTATAAGGAAGAGAATAATTTGAACTATGCACTTGGAATAACATGAAGCAAAAATATACTTTTTCTCAATTCCAAAATAAGCGATAAGCTGATACCCTGAACATTAAAATATAAAAAAACAAAAACTCTTATATATATGAAACAAATTTTAATTTTTTCGCCATTGGCCTCATCAAAGCTATAATTCTGTTTAAATCCCATTATTCTAAATTATTTTCTCGTTCAAGTATTTAGATTGTCAAAATCCCGCCTAGATAAAAATGCTTTATTTTAAATTCATTCTCTTATAAAAATGGCGCTAAGTGCTGTCTGTTAAAATTACAACTTTTTATTTCATTATATTAACGCATCCTAAAATTTAATTCTTTTAAATATCACTCTCCCAGCTAAATATTTTAATATAACAACCTCTATCTTCTTAATTTTATTTTTCTATGTTTTCTGGCAAAAAAAGTATTCTTTCTCAAAGTATAAAAGCTAATCTCAGTTTCAATGTAAAATTTTTATCTTGGCATCCTGCCCACACTCGGTAAAACCTGCGTATTTTTTTTTTTCTTATTTGTTCGAAGAAATCAGATTTTTTCGAAACAATTCTAGAATATTCTCCGCGCTTTTTCAGCCTGCCGCTTGATCTCTTCCAAATCGTAGCGCCAGAAAATTGAGTTCCGTAATGTTGATTGGTCGAAAGACTGTTTTAACGGCTCTGTATTCATGAGCGTTAGAGAATAGATATACTCTGGGTTCCCGCCTTGATGGCAGAGAGATGTTGCTGGGAGCAGGATGTAGGTGGAAGTGCGACGCGTGGCGTGAATAAAAATCCCCGTAGCTGCTGATATAATTGAAGACGCCGCCCCTTAACAGCTTTGATTTCTTCGAATGGTATTTGGAATACGAAGCATCTCCTTGGTTCTACTGCATTGAATTATCATGAGGGCTAAAAGCATAACCATAGCTCTCAGAATCGTAATAAAATTTGAAGTGGACTTGACTGCCTATTTTTTTTATATAAGCACCAACGATTTATCCTAATCGGCGTACAACTGAACCCTGGCCTTGATTTTATTTACGGAAGGTGGAGTGATTGTGAAGTTAAAATGTGACATATATATATAAATTATGCCAAAATTTGGCCTTTTAATAGATGTATATATAAACGATATACACAAATACAAATATACAATGCTATGACACAAATATTCTTATGAATATAAAAATTAAAAATAATACTATCCAATAATAATTGCGCAAATGCAGCATTTCATTATGGAAGTTTAATGTATAGAAAATTTCTGCACAATTAATTCATTGAAACAAATATATTGAATATTGTACGAAATAAAATATTTCACAATAAACGTTTAAATTTTCTCATTGTAATGTTCTTAACTTCTGTTTTTGTATTTATTTTTGCTCCTCCATTTTATTATTCAATGCATTTAACAATATTAGACTGATGTTTTTTTCGAACGTTTTTTAATAAATGGTTAATTTCTTTTGCATCGATTATCAAGAGATTTAATTGTTATTTTATTTACTAAAAGTTTTATTATATTAGAGGGAAATCGATTAAGAAAAAAGTTAAACAGTTTACCATAGCTATTACGATACCTTATGATAATTTTTTATGCTCTTAAACTTAATATAGACAATAAACTTAGACTTTAAAAAATATAAAAGTGTTATAATGGAATGTTATCTGATCTACAAAAAAACGATGTTTTTATTGTAAAAGTACATCGATAATGCTTCTGTAATAAAAACATTTCCACACAAATATACTTAAAAATTGTTAAGTAAATGTATAAAAACAGCATTAAAACGTTTTGTGATTGATCGAATTAATGTATTTTTTTACATCTTCTTTTAGAATTACATTTTCATTAAATTTCATTAGATATTCAGTTCGCTAGACATTCGTTCATTAGAGATTCATTGAGACATTCATTAAGAAAAGACATTTTACTGACAGTCATGCATAGAATTCTGTGTTTCATTCTTCACGATTCTTCAACGATAACGTCTCTCAGCCTCCCCCCCCCCACCTTTTTTTTTATTTAGTCAACTAAGAAAAACATTTTCAGAAACTATTTTTAAAACGATGATAGTAGTTTTATGCATTTAATAAAGCGTTTAATAATGCGCTTAATAATGCTTTTAATACCAAGAGTATACTACAAAAACATCTCATGTTCCTATAATACAAATGTTAAATGTTGACTGCATTTCGGGAAATAAAATAGCTTTGTAATCATGACTCCGATAAATCCTTTAACCCTCTAAGCGTTTTGCCTGTACTTTTCCGTTTCCCAAAAACAACTTAAATTGTCTCTAGATAAAAATATTTTTAACAAAATTGTATTTTAAGATGTATGTAAAATAAAGAAATATGAAGTGTATTTTAGAAATAAACTGGGAAAGAAAATTTAAATTATTTTTAGTTTTAAAAATGTATCTTTTTAAACAAATAACGAAATTAAAAATTTACATAAAACCATCATTACATCATTATTACATTACATCTTATTATTTAACAATATCTCAAAATTTTATAATAGTGCATGTCCAATTTTTTTTTCTGTCTATGTTGTAGATTGGGAATCCTATATAAAAGAGACGTTGATTACATATTTGAAAAAAAAACGTTAAACAACAATGAAGACGAGAAATACACTTCATTTGTCTAAGACACTATCTATCGGTCTGTATGACAATGTACAAACTAACATTCGTAAAAAATTGATTGGGTTCTCGTGAACTAACAGGGTAGTGAAATATATATTTGCTTCTAGTTTACCTATTAGCGAGAACGCTATTAGAACACATGGGCAGAATATCCATGTTCTTTTATGCCCCCTGGAAGATCTAGATGTCGTCAATTTCAATCTTTGGCGGAAGCATATATCACCCGGCTCGGTAACTTTTACCAACAGTTTTAAACAACTGTTCTTGCAAAGATGACTCCATATACCACTTGCTTTACGTGCAGGCATAAACATAGAAATAGAAAACGATTTCTAACGAAATAGCATTTTAAAGTACAAAATCGTTCTTCGAAAAATGTTTCAAATAGGTGGCGACTGTGTAGGACAGTTATACGAGTTCGTCTGCTTCTTCAAATCGTCTGGTTGACAGCTATCCTCTGGTAGGTATACTATGTACGAATTATAGCTCTCCACTAAAAAGAAATGAATAACAAGTGGGTAAGTGTGATCGAAGATCGCACAAAGGGTTTCGTTTAATATTCCTTTCAAAACACTTTATCCTTTCTTTAATAAATTCAAACAAATATAATTTAGCAACAACAACAACAAAAAAGTCATGTTTTTTATAAAGTAAAAATTTACCGGTCTATTTTTCCGTTTTTTCGAAAATCTAAACCAGCCGGATAGCGGGTGAAACCCGCTATTATATTCTGTCGTAATAATATCCGCCATACGGACTAAATGCGATATTTAAAAAATATATAATTTCTTAATTAAACATGTTGGACGTCTTCAAAATGTTAAAATATGCGAATATTTCCATAATCGGGTTTTTATCATGATTCAATACATTCCTCAAACTCATATATTTACTATTCTCTATTATTCATATTGATACTCGTTTTGTATTATTCTCAAACATCTGAAAAATTCGTTAAACTTCCAATAGGACGTCAGATTTTCTTTTAAATTCTCTAATGACGTGATATTAATCTGCTTTGTGTACATCCACATACTCATACTCCTTGTATTATTTAGAAATCTTAGACATTTTCCGTTTTATTTACCACTATGACGTCAATCAATTTTATTTCATATTTATCTTTTTTTTTTCAATTGGTGAAACGTTTTATTTCATTTTCATTTTTCACGTGAAAATCGTCTGATAGAAAATTAATTATTGTACAAAGGATTTCATCGTGGATTTTAAATTTTTGGCATCTGCTATAACGAAAAATGTTTAAATAGAAAAAGGCTATTAGAATTTAAATTTTTTATCTCTATTTATTAAAATAATACGAATTTTTCAAATTTTAATATTTTCAGCTCCTTTCAGCTGATATTCTGATTTATACACGAAGTTTCAACTCTGTAAGTTACATAGTTTTCGAGAATGGCTCTGTGACAGACAGACAACGGAGCGGGAGCAATAGGGTTTCGTGAGATGAACGAAACCCTAAAAACGGAATCAAATTAATATATTGCAATACGAAACATTGATGGTGATAGTTTCGGTTTGTTGTTTGTAGGTGTTTTACAACCTTAGCACAGTTGTACGCCGCACAGTGGGGCGTTTTAAGGATCTAGGTGGACAAAATTATTGCGTTGAACTTTTGCTGGGTTTTCGAATGTATCAGTAATAAAATAATCAAACAGTGACAAATATTTGGCTTATAAAATTATTATTATTATTATTATTATTATTATTTTTATTATTTTTATTATTTTTATTATTATTATTATTTATATTATAATATAATATTGTATTGTCCTTCAAACTACACATGTATTCAAAGTTTCAGCTCAATCGGATAATTAAAAGTTGTTTAAAATTGACTTGCAAGATTTGAATTAAACACCTAAACACACACTTCAAGTTAATATAACTTAATGATTCGAAAACTTTCGCAGGAGCTTTCTTAAGTTTTCAATACTGTAGGAATGACACTTTTATTTTTAAAAATGCTTATTTCTTAATAATGCTTAATACGGTATTAAAAGTCAAGATGAAATTTGAAAACAAGATGGCGCTTATTTCCAAACAGCAATAGGTTAAATCTTGTGACAAACATGTGGCATATGTCCAGTAAACTCCTGCTTTCAAATAAAACAGAAGAGTCACGACTTGCTTTCGAACTTACAGAAAAGTAGTGCAACTGTTGAAACTCCCTCAAACCAACTGCCTTCTTTACGGTCGTAGTTAATCCACACGTCGGATTTTTTCGACAAAATTTGTACGGATCTCGACAGAAGAGACATTCGGTTACCAGTATACACGGTCTTGTTAAATTCTGAGATAATCGAAAAATTAATTTTGTCCACCTAGATCATCAAAACGCCCCACTGTTCGTCGGCTGCCATTTAGTTCTATAGTCGTGATTCGATACTAGCACTATTTCGTTAGAAGTCCTTATCTATTTCTATATTCCTTCTTGAAGGTACGAAGCCAGCAGCAGCTTGTTGATCACAGGCAGTTACTCCTCCAACTACTTCCCATGTTCTAGGTTGTTTCCTTTTGGTGTCTAGTTGGGATTCAAATTACCAAAGAATGTTTTTAGGTGAATTTAAAATGAAAATTATGTAGCAATAAAAATCCAATGGGTTTAAAATCCCTCCCAATTTTATAATAGTCATTATTCCAAGCATATGCGATCTTACATTTGTAAATCCATAACACTATACAATCTTTAATATATTGCTATCAGACAATGAGTGCAAAAAATGTAGTGAAGCATCGTGTCTTGCACCCTGAAAAATGAAAAATACATGTGGGTAGAATGAAACTTGGAAACATCTCATTGTAAAATATTTCTTTTTTTTAATTTTTGTGTTAATTTATAACGCTATTTGCGGATTTTTAAGTCAGAGAATTTTGGAAAAGATTTATCTCAAAGAATGTCCACTGAGTTTTCATTGCATTAAAACTATTATTGTCAAAAAATCAATAATCCATATTACATTTCATTGTTACCTTATATAATTAGATTTTTAACTTAAATTATGCCTCGTTAAAAGTGCACTTTTAATAAAGTTAAAAAAATGCGTAATTGTCTAAACCACATGTGCATAAAAACTGCTTTTAATAATAGAATTAGTGTTAATAATAAGTTCTTTAATATATTTACAGTTTTACTATAAAAGTAATTTTAAGAAGCAAGAACGTGTATGATTTGTAAATAGTAGGTAGTTATTTTTACTGCAGTCTTTATTTTATATCGCTAAGTAATAGTTCTTAAAATATACAGTGCCTAAAAGTTTGCTTTGATATTTTGTTGATATCAGAGATGGGCTAAATGCATCGTAAAACCATTTTCGATACAAAATACAAAATACGTCGATTTTAGAACTTAAAATACAACATACAATATACTTTAAAATTTTAAAAAATCCAAATACAAAATACATGTATTTTTCAAAATACATTTAAAATACAAAAGACATTTTGAAAATTTAAAATTTTTGCACAGCAAGTTGCATAACGCAAATGCAAAATGCTTTTGCAAAACTTTTTTTTTTTTTTTTTAAATATACATTTCAGTGTATAGAGGAACACATTTTGTACAACAGACGCAGAAGTGTTGCAGTTAAAATTTAAAAATGTGTAAAGAAATATGATCATTTCATGTACAATTCAGCTGCAAACGAAATTTCAGTTTTTTTTTTTCAGAAACAAATTTAAGGACTAGACAAACCAGACAAATATGTATTTCCCTGTTTCAAATCGCTGATTTACGGTTTAAACATGACAATTTGAAATCCGGAAAAATCTATTTTGAGTATTTTGAATATACAAAATACTTGAAAAACTAATTACAAAATATATTACCAAAACACTTTATCATTTTAAAATATAAAGTACAAAATACAAATGTATTTTGAAAATGTATTTCAAAAGCAAATTTTTTCGATACTATCCAATTCTACTTGACATAATACAAAAAGAGTGTTAAAGTCATTAAAATAAAATAAATGTATTTTCAAAATTTTTTGGAATATGAATCATTCTACGGAAAACATTACCGTTTTGGTACATGGAAGTTAAATTTTCACAGACTATATATATTTTCAAATGTTTTAAAGTTTTTACATAATATACCACATTCACAATATATATTTAATAAAAATTAATGTTTTCTGATTTTTTAAAATTTGATTTTGTTTAGTGAACGAAGGTATACATGTATGCTTCCGTTTCGTGTTACGCCTAATTCCGCATATTGACATCTTTACCTTTTTTTGTGTGATTGTGATAAATATATTATTCATTCAAAAATGTATATTTTCGGCTGAAAATTCTTTTAAAAGTAAATGAAATTTTATTTTGATATATATATATATATATATATATATATATATATATATATACAAACTTTTATTAGAATTACTGTTTCAAGCATTTTGTGTATCCTCCTTTACAATAAATTTATGTGCAATAATTTCGAAAATATGGTAGCATCTAATAAAAATATTCAGAAGCAGGAAACCCTTACTGATTTCAGTTGTTAGTTGTGGTTGCGCGCATTGTCGTATGTCATTAATTCTGAAGTATTCTCACTAAACTAGTAATGGTCGTGAACTTTATGTATTCTTCGTTCTTAATATAAAAAGGAAGTTTTAAATTCAGATATGTGAAATTTTTTTGGCGATATTTACCTTAAGTTTGATATCTTACACTTAATTAGCCTGGCATTATGAAGCAAAACAGTGTGTATTTGTATTTTCCATCATTATATTCTCTGTTATATTTTTATTAAGGAAATTATCCACTAAATCTTTATAAAATTAAATGAGCACCACATAATCAAAAAAAAGGTACAACCACCAGCATAAATTTTAAAATTTTTGAAAGATGAACTATGGACCTTAA
Organism: Maratus michaelseni; assembly: GCA_963931845.1. Lineage (NCBI taxonomy): Eukaryota > Metazoa > Arthropoda > Arachnida > Araneae > Salticidae > Maratus > Maratus michaelseni. The sequence continues at coordinate 257,964,680 of OZ007589.1, read as the reverse complement.
TATAAAATATTTTGTGCTGAATATTTTTATTGAAATTTGTATGTTCATAAAGTGATGTTTTCCGAAGAATGACCCATTTATATGTACTATTTTAGCTGTGTTTAAAACTTATATTCAAATTAATATTAAAATAAAATTACTATATATTTGTTCCTTTAAAATCGACATCTTTTTCTAAAAACACATTTCAATATTGTAATTATTAATCTAATTTCAAAATTAATAACAATCTGGAAAATTAAAATATTTTACCTTTTACATAAACATTTGATAAATAACAACAAACTATCATATACATGTTTTTATATTTTTAAAAATTATATTTATTTTAAATAGTTCCTTAAAATAAACGTATCCGGAAAAGTAGGTTTTAATTTAGATTTTAACGTATGTCTTTCATTTGACTAAAGATTGCATAAATATTTATTGTTTATTGTTTAAACAAAAATAACAAATTATCTGTATGCTTATATAACAAAGTTCTAATCTAACAAACTGTTTTCTAATATATGCAAAACAAGGTTAAAAGTGCATAAATATAATTAAAAAATAGGATTTTAGACATAAATGAGGAAATTTTAAGCATCGTAAAATGACCCAAGTGCACAGTTAGAACTGGTGTGTATCATGATAATTATGCTTAAAAGAACAAAAGGTATAATTTAAACTTGCAGCACACATATAAGATTTCGTGCATATTGTAAACGTTTGAGCTTTATGCTTATAAGCAAAGTATTTTCAATATGGAATCATCTTTATATACATAGAATGTAGTTAAAAGATTAATCTATAAAATAAACGAAAATGTTTGTCTCCCTTTTAATGGTGCAGCACTGACTCAATGAAGAACAGTATATCGTTAAAATAGATAACGAAACAAAATAATTTTTTAAAATGCAGTGGTATTTTTCAGCCACCATTCATTCCAGATGGGGATAAAGATTGAATCGTAAAATATTTTCATAAATCATATTATATTTTTCACGGTTTCTCTTTTTTCATGCAATTTGTGAAATGTTAAACATTAACTACGTGAGTATATTTAATTAGTTGAATCAACTATTTGCTATCTATACTAATAAAAGAAGGTTTCGCTCTGTGTGTATGACTGTCTGTCTGTCTGCGATGACTAGCGAAATCTAGCGCACCTAGAAGTCAGAAAATTTAGATGAGTATAGTCCAAACCTCTCTTGGTGCACCTGAGGATCAGAATTTTAATATTTTGAAAATTACTCGAGATATTAATTAAGAACTCATCGAACATCCCAAAGATGCGATCAGAAATTAGAAGAAAAGAATCGTTTTCATCGGAACAAAGAAAGGAGTGCATTTCTAGTTTAGATTTGCTCTTCGAACCAAGGCTAGCAACGAACCAAGGCGATGCCTTCTTTGAGCGGGATCCCGAAATTTTAATTTTCGCATTCGGAACTAAATCGCAGAATTTTAAAGTACTGAGACATTTTAAGCTCTATTAAAAATGTTTGAAATCTTGCATATATCGATTAGAAATTTATACATATATGCGAATTCCTTAACGCTGATTTCAAAAATATTATTTTCGTAAAGATCCGATAATTAGAAACCTGGATATATCAATTAACATTTGATTAAATTGATTGCAGAAAAACAAATGAAAATTAATTTTTTCGAAGTCAAAAACACAGCTGTTATTCAATGATGAAGCAAATCGAGGATTGCAAGAAACAAGGGGCTGCCAGTTTTTAAATTCAGCGATTTTAAGGTACTTACATATTTTAAAATGTGTATAAGAAACGGATTTCAAAATTTTAATATAGGCGCAAATTGATACGCTGATTAAGATTTTCTAAAAATCGAAAAAATACACCGCCATGTTTTTATTTTATAAAAATCATGATTTTTATGGAAAGTAAATAAAAGTCTAATTAAGAATGGCTTTACTAATTAAATATATGTTTGCATTTTTTATAATGGATGGGGAGGGGGCAAGACTTTTTATTAAATATCGCATTTAGTCAAGGTGACACACATTACAATAGAGACTCGTAGGCTTCACCCGCTATCGGCCCAATGGATGTAATTAATAAAGAAACGTTTTTATTTGTTAAATGGGGAGGGAGGGGAAGTACTTTTTATTAAATATAGCATTTTGACTAGATGACAGATATTATTATAACAGAGCAGCATAGCTAGCTCCCCCCCCCCCCGTTACGGGGCATATTATATTTTCAGGAATGGAAAGGGAGGGATAAACAACTCTTCAGAGGCGATCGAAGGTTATTATACGGTACCGGGCAACGCCGGGTGGGTCAGCTAGTTAACCATAAAAATAAGTGAAAATATTTGTGTATCTTTAAATGCTGCAGCACTGACACAGTCGTTAAAACACATAACGAAACAGAATAACTTTTTTAAAGTCAGCTCTACATTTCAGCCACCATTCATTCCCGATAGGGATAGAGATTGAATCGCAAAAGGTTTTAATATATCATATTATGTTTTTTTTACGGGTTTTTTTCATGCAATTTGTGAAAGGTAAAAAATTAAAAACGCAAGTATTTAATTAGTTTAATAAAATATTTTCTTTTTACCATAAAAATAATTGAAAGTATTTGTGTGTCTTTAAATACTGCAATAATGACACAGTGAAGAACAGTATGTCGTTAAAACAGATAACGAAACAGAATAACTTTTTAAAAGTCGGCGGTACATTTCAGCCACCATTCATTCCCGATAGGGATAGAGATTGAATCGTAAAAGGTTTTCATAAATCATATTATGTTTTTACGGGTTTTTTTTCGTGAAATTTGTGAAATGTAAAACATTAAAAACACAAGTATTTAATCAATTTAATAAAATATTTTCTATTTACCATAAAAATAATTGAAAGTATTTGTGTGTCTTTAAATGCTGCAACAATGACAAAGTGAAGAACAGTATGTCGTTAAAACAGATAACGAAACAGAATAACTTTTTAAAAGTCGGCGGTACATTTCGGCCACCATTCATTCCAGATGGGGATAGAGATTGAATAGTAAATGGTTTTAGTAAATCATATTATGTTTTTACAGTTTCTTTTTTTTTTTTCATACAATTTGTGAAATGTAAAAACATTAACTACGCAAGTATTTAACTATAGATGAAAATCAAATTTTTGCTATTTACCATAAAAATAAGTGAAAGTATTTGTGTTTCTTTAAATGCTGCAGAACTGACACAGTAAAAAACACTATGTCGTTATAACGGATAACGAAACAGAATAATTTTTTTAAAGTCGGCAGTGCATTTCGTCCACGATTCATTCCAGATGGGGATAGATATTGAATCTTAAAAGGTTTTAATAAATCAGACTATAGCTTCTACGGTTTATTTTTTTTTCATGCAATTTGTGAATTGTAAAACATTAAATACGCAAGTATTTAATAAGTTGAATCAAATATATGTATATTTACATGTCTGTGTTTTTCTATTTCATATTTACAATGCTTATGTAACTCAATAAATGCTTCATTAAAGGTGTAAAAATTCTTAATTTTCTTTTTTTTAAAAGAGTTATCAAATACTATATTCGGTTAGTTTCAGAAACTGCAGTTAGCCGCTACATTAACAAGATTATTTCCTATTGAGCTTATAAATGAACCAGAGAGCGCTTACCAGGATATAGAATGTCATATACGGTGTTCAGAAAGTAGGTGAAAAACATTATTTTAAAAATTGAAAATCTAATACATATTTTACATTTAATAAGATTTTTTGTTGATCCACTAACGACACCAAAAAGCATTTTTATAGGAAAAATAAAAATTATGTATTAAAATAACGTTTTAAAATTTATTAAATTCCGCACTTTCGTATAAGCCGCATGCAAGAAGTTAATAGTCGAAGGAATTGCCAAATATTTCGCTACTTAGACCATTTCATTCTGATTATTTCAGTGTATAAACACGTAGTTTAATTACATGTCTGGTAAATTTGTATTTTTTAAATTAATTAATTAATTGATTGATTGGTTAAGTGTTAATTTTGGTAAGGAACGTTAGCCGAAAACAAATGCTCAAATTTTTATATTGTTTTAAGTGCAAGAGTATTAATCTTTGCTATTCAATCAGCCCGCGATAGAGATATGTTTAACAACAACAACAAAAAAAAACCTTGCTTAAAATACCATAAAACATTCAGTAAATTGACATAGAGTTTCCAAAGGATTTGCATTTGAGAGAACTTCGTATTTTTCTATTCGACGGTCTAAAAATTTAAAATATGCGATGTTTCAAAGTTGTAAAATTTCCGATAAAAACAAAATGGATTGTTTAAATCTTTTCTAACGCCGAAATGACATCTGCGATATTCACAGAGATGTTATTGAATATACAGGGAGTACTGAAAGGTCCTGTACAAACTTTAAGAGTTCATAGCTCACATTATAGAAAAATATTATTTTTAGTATAGAAAACATCCATCGCAATCAATTTATTCCTTCATTAATACTGAGAATCGCACTCCAATCCGAACCAGGACTGTTATTCATAACTTTAGCAATAGTGAAACTACTGTAACGATATTTTCAACAGATGTACATACTTTTCTATGAAATGTGAGAACTTACGAAGAAGATTTGAAAATGGCCGCGATCCGTGTCCAAACAATACTTATCTAGACTCTCCGTAATTCGGAATGTGGCTCACACTACGTATGATGTCACATATTTTGTTACTGACCTAATTATACGGTACTTTTCGGATATCATCACATTTATCACAAGGTAAAGTTTATTCTTTTGAATATTTTGCTAAAATGTCTCCATCGTTCTAAAGTTAGGAATGGGAATATGATTCGATTCAAAATGCCATGATCAGCTTGGAGTGAAATACCCTGTATTTATGTCTGAGTTAAGGGGATTGTCACCTGGTTTCCTACACAAATGATGTTTATAGCAGTATGCTCTTTCTTTTATAAAAATTTGTACACAACCTTTTGGGATGTCTGCAGAAGTGGTGGAACACTACACAGAAAAAAAACGGTTTAAAAAATATTACTGAAAATGATGATACTAAAAAATAATAAATGAAAAGTGTTTGGTTGCATTATATTTTAATAATATATTATAGATATTTGCTATAGTTTTAAGCAAAAATTGTGTATAATTTATCTTTATTAATCACTGATCGTTTTGTTGAAAGTGAAAAAGCACTAGAAATGTTACATTAATATTTTAATTGAAGCATCATTTTATAATAGAATAAAAAAATAACCTAATCTGCTTTAGTATTTATCTATACAACTAGAAGTTCCATTTAACAAATTCGCAATCATAAAGGATATCTAAAGAAAATATTCTAAAATGTATCTAATAAATACCACCTAAAAAGAAGAATGAAGTCGAACTTTTCGACCATTTTGCCCGTTTCACTATAGTTGGCTTTATGGATAAACATATAAATGTTTAAAATTAAAACTTTTTTCAATTAAATAAAATGAAAATTAAAAGGGGGAAAAAAGATAACAAAGAAACAATCCTTTCTTAGCCTTTAGTACTAAAGCATTAATTTGATTAGTGCAGCAAGATAAGCTTGCGAAATATTCGTTTCTTTTAATTAAAAGAAATGTTTTCTTGAGCTTAGAATGTATAACACCATCATTAGTAGGAGTGTGTCGAAGCATTTTCTCTCTTTATTTTTTTATCATTTACAAATTGCATTGTGTACTTTTCAAATGTTTTTTTAAATTTCTGACGGAAAAAAAAACGGTCAACAAAGCAAGAATCTGAATCAGTGATATCTTATGTAATGAAAAAGACACAAAATTTGTTTGAACAAGTTATTAACATTAAAGAGACTTCATTTAGAAAAAAATAATTTGTACTTGTTTTCTTTCTGTGTTAAATTTGTTTAGTTTCAGATGTAATTAAATGATTTTATAAAATACTTGTACAAACAAAATTATAAATTTGTTTTCAAATTTCTTGCTAATCTGATTTAATGTTACTTAAAAAAACATAATTAATTTCATAAAGCATATTCTTCTTTATCGTGATACTTATTTTTATTATTTGAAATTTTAAAAGGTATTTTTATCAAAATTTTATATTTAAAATGCAATTTATCTTTAAAAGTTTTCACATTATTATTATTCTATTTAAAATAAATATTCTAGTCTCCTTCGATATCTCCCTGAAATTTTTATTTATAAGTAAACGTAATAATCTGACCTAATAAGATATTTTCTATTGAAAGGAATTCATCTATTTGTTAACCAAACACAAAAAATAATATGATAAACTGTCTTAAAACCAAAATTACAAAATTTCTTAAAGCATCTTTTAAGATACAAAATGAATAATAATTGCAGCATGCAACTAGAATTGATGAAATGAATGCTTCCTGTACAAAAATATTTAAATTTTAATGCATGTAATGAGCTCAACATGAATATAAACATAAATAAAGCTGAATTGGGTACGGGGTTTTTTTCAATATCATGTACGATCTAATACCTTTATCTCTCTGTACATTGCGTGCTTTACAATAGACGCCTTTATAAATAAATACTACAATGATAGTCAATAACTGCAAATGGATTTATCGAAAACGTTAGTTGTAATCATGATGCAATAAAAATTAAATAGTTTTCCGCTTTTTTATATTGTTATTCAATTAACTATGGAATATATACAATTATGGAAACAATTATCACCCCGTACTAATTCTGCTGAAAATAATCATAGGTGAGGTACTAATCAACTGGTAAAATTTTCTACTAAGTAATGGTATGCACAAATTATGCTTCGGAGGATTTGCAGCGACTTTCAAGAAAAAGCTTAATTTTGCACACCTATATTTCCAAAATAAGGGTCCATGAAGATTTTTATGGTGATATCCGTGTTCAGCAAGTTAATTTAAAACAGACTTGCACTTTCTAACATCGCTCTGTATATTGTGTGCGTTACAATAGACGTCTTTATAAATAAATACAATTAAAATCAGTAAATGCAAATGAATTTATCAAAAATCATTTTATAATTTTATAATTTAATTAATATGAATTTTCACTTTAGAAGCAATTTCGTCGTTCGACACTTTTCCTTAATTAAAATATTGTGTAATCTAATATTTTTTTTGTAAAATGTTAAATTTTTCGAATTAGGGATTTGTATAGAGTAGCTGAATTTAATATTATCTCATTAAATATTATCTCACTTTTATATTTTGAAAGAACTTAATTGAATTAGATTAGCATTTAATGCATAATACCTAATTAATTTAGAAGAAATAAATCAATTAAGCGAACCTATTTGTTATTTTTTCCACTTCTGCGTTAAAAATATTAAATCAGCATTCCTAAATCGCAAAATGAAATATACAGGGTGTTCGAAAAATCTGATATAGTCGAATAACTCGAGAAATATACATCGGACTGAAAAACGGAAAAATGCATGTTCAATATTTTTGAAAAATCTATTTATTGGTATCAACGTTGTTCCCCCAACTCTGCCCTCTGGGGGGGGGGGGTGAACAACTTTGAAATCTCAAATCATAACACCCCCTTTTTAATTGCAGATTCGGATTCTACGGGGGAAAAATACGTAACTTTGTACTGAACATTTTCTTCGAAAATCGTAGATGGTGTTCGAGTAAAATGCAATGACAGACGTTTCCATTGAAAAGTCTGGAAACTGTCAAATAACTCGAAAAATATACATCAGATCATCGTGTAGAATTACAAATTATGTCCCTATTATAAGATGTGGATATTGCCAATTATTTGAACACTCCCATGAAAAATGTAGACGCAAACAAACGTGTGCATATTGCATGCACAACCATGAGTCCAGTACACGTCCTAAGCCCAATTATCCAAACTTACATAGGTGCATAAATTGTTATAATACCGTTGATGAGAATGGCATGACATTTAGCTACAAACACAGTGAAAACTCAAACAAGTGCTAAGTTTTCCAAAATCTTCTCCAAAATAGACAATATCGCTTCAACAATACCATTAGATCATTTTCAACTTAAAGAATAGTTTCTCTAAAATCGTTTCATCAAATACAAACTCAAATTCACCTCCACTTCTAAATTCTACTCAAATTTCTCATATCTCGGACTTAAACTCTTCTTAGCAAAGTCAACATCAAAACATTCAAGTTCATTGAAGAACTAATCAAATATCATCATCCTTTAAAATAGCACAGATTAATCTTCAAAAGAATAAAAGTGCAACGGCTTCACTCCTGCAATTCTTAAATTCAAGAAAAGTACAAAATTGCATGCATACAGGACTGTAATATAGTCAAAGGAAGACCACATGGTCTTCTCTCAGGACTTCCTTGCTATTCCCCAAGAAAGAAGAATTGCCAAATTATAATCATTGATACATCGTTACAACATATAAGAGTTCATAAAAATGATAACTCAGTCTTCGTGAATATTTCCTCAACAGAAGGACAAATAACTATAGGCAGTGAGTATTCCGCACCATCGGCTAATTTAAAAGAAGATATTCAAGCTTGGATGAATGTAAAATATATCAATATCACCTATCTCGAAGGAATTATCAACAAATCTCCATCATTACTCGGCTTCAAAATTCAACAGATTAAATACAGGTGATTCAGCTCTTGCTTCTCCGGAAGAAAATGTTAATATTCATAAATTGGAAGACATTAAAATAGCGTAATTAAACCTGAAAAAAATACCCCCAGCTTCATCATCCCTCTATCAAAAATTAATAGATGGAAAGTACACAATAGCCTGTCTTCAAGACTGCGCCATAACAAATAAAAGGACACATGGTCCTCCAAGCTCACTACCATGATACTCTTCATTATCTAGAAATTGTTTCATAGCATTTTATACACGGAAATTCAACATCTTCAAATAAAAGCAACACGAAATTCAATCTTTGTAAATATATTGACAATAGAAGGATATCTCACAATAGGATGCCAATATATACCTCCCTCTCATGACATCCAAGAAGACTTGCAAGAATGGAAACAAATTAAAGGAAAATAATCAAAAAGAAAATCATCAATGGGCACGTTCTGGCGTGCCCATTGACGGCTACTCTACATTTGAGGAAAACAGACACCATCTCTTTGTCGAATTGGTTCAAATCAATCTCGGCGAATTCCTCATTGCTTCAAAAGAGAATTAGCTGCATGTCCTTAATGGAAAAAAACAATTGTTATTCCAAATGCCACCAGTACACATCATTGGTGGTGATGATAATGATGATGCTTTTCCTGATGTTGAAGAAGTTTATTGAGAAAATCCACTGTCTCTACGTTTAAAATATTTGACACTAAAAATCTGTAAATTTCAAATAACTTTTAAACTCTCATTAATTGTGAATTTTCTGCAAATTAAGCTCTCACAATAATGGTGACTATTTTTCAAATGTCCAATACTGTAGGTGTCATCAAATTCAGAGCTTTTGAACTTCAGTTAGAAATCAGACTTTGCATTTAAAGAGTTATATATTATTTTACATTAATCCAACATGCATTAGAATATATAAAGAAGATTTGGCCTGCACTCAAAGACATGTATTATTATTTTAATTTATTTTATTCTGTTTGTATTTAATAAGTTAATAGCACTATATAAAATTTGTTAGCATTAAAAAATTATAAATACAGTTATAATTATATATAATTTACCCAATTAAATTGACCCAATTAATTTTGCTAATTATTCAGGAGTATATGAAATACCTTTTATTAAATAAGACGTATCCAAGAATTACTATATTGGAATGACCACCAGGTAATTTAGTTACAGAAAAAAGCAGCATATAGCTGATATTAAGTATAATAGAAACACCACAGCTCTTGCAAGATTGTCAAGAAAAAAAAATCCAAATAAATTTCAATGAAAGTAAAATAATTTTTCCCTCCAGTCTATACTAGCCATTTATAATAAGAGAAACCATAGAGATACAAACACGCAAAAATACAATATGTAACGATGCCGCATCTTTTAACTTACCACAACTAGGGGGCTCAGCCCCCTACTTGCTAACGCTCGCCAACCCCCGTGAATTGTAAAGCAATTCATATTAAGACCGCTACGCGGTCCCAAACAATTCTAGCCGGAATGAGTACTACCATAAATCATTTTAACATATGAAATTGACAATTTTTTGTTAATTTTAAAAAAGTACTTGAAAATACAATTAAAAATGCATTTATATTGGTGCTACCAATGGACATAAATCATTTAAATACTATGGAAAAAGATCTCGGAAAAACAATTAGTTTAAAACTCATTGCTTCTATAATATGAAAAATAAATTATTTTTTACTCCTTCAAGACAGTAACAGATGGCAGCACGTGCAATCTAAACGGTTGATATTTTAATTCTCTCCGGTTTTTGTGCAAGAGAAATTCGTAAATAAATTCTAAATAAGAGTTGAGAATTCATTTGGAATTAACGATATTACTCATAATTAAAATGAGGAATCATCTCAAACGCTTTGGATTACTTACATGTTATTTTACTTTAATAATTGCTAGTTTAAGTTTCACTGCTGTCACAATGGCCGCCATATTGGAGCTGGAAAGTACGGTTGTTGCCATCGATAAGCTAGAAATTCAGCCTTATTTCCGCGCCCCGTAAGATAAATATATATATAGATTGTGTCTCGAGCTAATCCATGGTTACATATATGGAAGTAAACAACCAAGTAAAAATAAAAGATAATGTGCGTATTTTTTTAAAAAGTACATAAAAATTAAATGATAGCATTTTAAATAAGAACTTCAAAGCCCGTGCAATTATGGCATATTTTCATTTGTTTTTTAAAATGACTCGGAGTAAGGCGAAGCATGTCAAACAACCTAATAAAAGTTAGTTTAATTTGTATTATGTTGTTAATTTACACCTTTTACCATTTAAAAGAAATAGAAGTAGCTATATTAAATTATTTTGCTACATCTACCTGATTTCTTTCAATACTTACTGTTTTTATAATATTAACTTTTTCTTTCAATAAAAATTGTTTTTATTTCCTTTCCTCTGCCATTTTAATAAAATAATTCAAACTCTAGATACGAATTGTTGCAGCCAAATACTGATACTGACAGCTATAGTTATCGCTAAATGTTGAGTATTCCAAGGAAAGCTACGACTGAAATAATAAGTTTTTTGGACTCATTACATTTTTTAAATGGTTATGTAACGCAAACCAGAGAAATAATAATAAAAAAGCGATTGTGAAGGCTGTGAATGTAAAATACGAGCTTATTATTTTTGCAGCTGGCGAGGGAAAACAATTTTAATCCCTTCTGTCGAAAAACAGATACAAAATATGCCAAAATGTTTAAGATCATAGAAAAAAAAAAGTTCTTCAGACTATTAGTTTTTCGACAGTGATTAAAACTGAAATTATTATTCTTTTTAAGCCACCAATAAATTCGTTAATTTGAAAAATACGTTAATATGAAATTCGTTAAAGTGAATATTTTTATAATTAGAAACCATAGGACTTTTGTTAACAGTTCAAACATATGTTAAAGTGAAAAATTCGTTAAATTGACAGTCTTTGTAACATAGTTGAAAATTGTTTAAGAATTCGGTTTGTCTGTCTGTCTGTCTGTCCGTCTGTCCATCTTTCCGTGCTCTAATTCTCATAAATATACGCCAATTGTACTGAAATTTTTGTACATTATTAAATTTTACTATAGCATGTTTGTTATTGAAAATTAAGTATGTAGTCTTAATAGTTCATTTACAGGAACACACAAAATAATTCCGTTACATTATGGTCTATGGGGAAAAATCTCTTTGCGGCGCATGTTATTGATGTTAACATATTTCAAACATAATCAGAGTTCAAAAAACTTATTATTGCAGTTGTTGCTTACCTTGAAATACTTAACATTTACGATACTATATCTGTCAGTGTCAGTATTTGGCTGCAACAATTCGTATCTAGAGTTTGATTTCTTTTATTAAAATGGCAAAGGAAAGCAAAAGAAAACAGTTTTAATTGAAATAAAAAGTTAATATTATAAATTAATATGCATTACTGAGGTATTCTACAGAATTGTTTAACCGGAGTATACAATTATAGTTCAATTAATGGGACGTACAAAATAATCCCATTACATTATGAACTGTGGGGAAGAATCGTTTGCGGTGCATTTTGAACATTCTATGATATTTGAAACATAATGAAATGTAAGAGGATCACTAAGGTTCAATACAACATATTTTCTATAGATTATGGAGAGTGTAGGATTTATCGTTCATGTACAGAGTCGCGCAAGAGAATTCGGTTAAAAGACTGAATACGATCGCTAATTGCTAGAAGTGATCTCTACGCTCTGATATGCCATTTTATGTAATTTTTAGTGTATCACGTTTTGTTTACAAATTCTGTAGATCATATACAGGGCTGAACGAAAGACTTCGAATATGAGCATCAACTGCTGAAAATGGATTTTTACTGAGTTATGTATTTTTAAATTGCTTATATATATAAAATATTTCATCGTATGAAAAAATTAAATTTCGTAATAATATTCTGTTAGTTTTGGAAAGTGTTTTATAATCTATGGTGGATGCATGATTTTTCGTTCTTGTTTTCAAATACTTCAATTGTTTTGATTTATCAGATACATTTTATGAAGAAGAAATATTAATTAAAGAAAAAGCGAAATATAGTTTAGTGCAAATTTGAAATTGTTTAAATCGATTAGAACCATTAATATTCATTTTATTATTCATTTTTTTTCTTCATAATGTTAAAAATGAAACTTAGACAAATAGTATAAATTTAAATAAATCATATGAAGAGCTTCCAAGAGAAACAGCAGTTGCTGGAAATGCATGTTTCTCGAAAAAGGAAAAATCTTTGTATTGGGGCAAACGTTATTTTGATGGAGTAATAAAAAATATTCTCATCTCTCATTGTACTAACTTCACGTTATATAAAAGAGGGTAGTTGCGCAATAAATAACTTGAATTTATCACGAAGTGTTTTAAATTATGTAAATTTTAAGAAGCTGTTTTTTTTTTTCAATTTGATTTAATTTTTTGTGCTATTTTAGAACGAATCAGCATACAAATACTTTTCGGTTTTAGTTACAAATGTTTTATAGAAGAAGTAATAATAAGAAAAATAAAATAAAATAAAAATATAATAAAATATAATATAATAAAAAAGAACGTAAGAGATATGAGAAAATAAATTTTATATTAGACTGAAATAAAAACTGATTGTTTAATACATTTTAATGAATTAGTCTTTCTTTTGAATCTTTTCCTTATCTATGAAATTTTTATTTAAATGTGCTATTTGCATTTAGTGTATTCATAAAAATAAATTAATAAAAAGAAGTGCTAAACAGTATCATGTAAAAAGCAACATGCAATATCGAAGCAAAATAGAAAGGATAATGAAGATTTTAATTTAATTCAAGCAACAAACATACATCCATCTTAGAAATGCAAAAAATATAATAAAAACTATTTAAAGCAATAATTATTTTAGTAAATATTTCTTTATCAAATGAAATGATAAAAGTAAGTGCTTTATGAAAATTATAATATTCTCTTGTTTAAAACATTATCAGAAGGTATGTTGCCTTATTGAATATTGTTAACGACTACAATCATTTGATGTGCACTTTATTTAATAATTTATGTATTTTTGAGCAGTTGATACAATAAAATATTTAACACAATTTAAATACCAATTTTTATCATTATGTTTTACAAAACATAAAAGGAAAGCATTATTTCTTTCTCAAAAGTGTAAATTAATCGAAATGTAATTAAAATATACAAACAAAATAAAATTGTTATTGATTCTAAAAATTATTTCCAAATGTTTTCCTTAAAATACAGAATTAGATAAAGCTGGTTATTTTTATCTGATTAAAAATTAAACTATTCTTTTTTGTGTATAGTATTTTTATTAAATGTACAGTTGGGTCATTAAATATTAACCTTTAATGTTTTTATTCTAAAAAAAAAATTGTTTCTGAATAAATTCTACAAGACTTCAACAGAAACATTATAATTAAGGGCTAATGCGAATGCTAAAAGTAAAAATTAAAAACAAATACAGTTTGTAAAAAAAATTCATTTTTTTATGTTCCATTTACAACCCTAGTTTATTAAGATATTCTCTTTTTTAAAAATATTCCATTACTGTCTATACATAAAACATTTTTTAAACATTTTTAAATTAAACATTTTTTTCTAATCTACTTAAATTAAATTTTTATTTCCCAATAAATAAGATGTAAAAATCACATTTCCTAAAAATATTTCTTCTTAAAAAACCTATTTTCTTAAATTCTTTATTATATTAAATATTTCTTATGTATTCTCGCATTTAAATATCTTATTTTTCTATTAATCTGTGTAAATAAACCAATAACATTTCCTAATAGTCTAAAAAATCGTTCTTTTAAATTATTTTGAATGCTCAAAAACCGAAACTTTAATCTATTAATTTCCCGCGTTTTTTTAATTTCGATAATGTTTTAGAAGATTCTTTTCCCGCCAAAAGCCTAGGAGAGACGTATTTCTTCAATATTAATTAACCGATAAAAATGATTACAAGCTGAATGTTGAACATGCATTGGTTAAAAAAGGTCACGTGTTACGAAATTTTTCTTGCACGCTTCACTTAAAACAAGCTGACGGATGCATAGAGGAAGAGATTTGGTCGTCGGAGTGATTGTTAAAATAAAATGTTGCTGGCGTTCTAGTATGTTTTAACATAGAGAATTGTCAAGAGAGAGCAATCCCCTGGAATTTAAAGATGAGTGTGTTTAAATAAATGATATTCGAGAGCCATGATGTTCTTCTTTCCTTCATTCCCATTTTCTTATTACTGCTTAAAGTTGATACCACGATTGCATAAATTTGGAGATGTTTGTCAGCTTTTTTCTTCGACTGTTTTATTAAAGCTAAAACATAGCGGAATGCAACATATATTTTTGGAGGTAAGTAAATAAAGTATACTTTATAGACAGATAACTGTTTTGAAATTAGAATGTAAAAAGTAATTTTAACAATAAAAGTATAAATATATAAAACAGATTTCATGGGATTGCTTGTTACCTACGTGTTTTGTGACAACTCTGTATTGTTATCCACATTAGAGTTCTGCACGGATCGGGTTATATCCGAAATAACACAACGTGAATACGATGTTATAATTTAATTGTTACTGTAATAGGTGCAAATACGAAAACACAGTTTTAAAACATTAAAACTATTTATGATGTTAAAATCAGATGTTATAATTACTTAGCGCTTTCGGCTAAACATTAGCCATCATCATAGGATAAACGAGTGGAAAATCATAGTTCTGAAGTGCACTGGACAAGTAGCAATCGGGCGAAACCAACAAACTATGAAATGGAGGGAGTGAAGGAAAATGAGGCGAGTCAAAACAAAAAACACCGTTGATATCAAGTAAATTATCCTAATAATATTATAAATCTGATTGTGTGCAAATGTTAGGCTGAAGCCAGCGTCAAAATGAAGCATTTAATTATGTTGTATCTTTGCATATAAGTTGATTATAACCCTCATATGAACATAGAGTGGTTTTTGTTTATTTTATTTCAATATTTTTCTTAATAATTCAAAATTTCATTATTTTCATACAGAATAAATGGACATTTTTTCGTATATTTTAAAATGGTTGGTTGGTATGGTTGGTTTGGCCCAAAGGGCCCGGTTCTGCAGCTTTTTTTAAAATGGTTAAATTTATTTTACCGTTTCTAATACTTTATCGTTGCCAATATGAAATAAAACCCCTGAGTAATAATTTTTAATCAACAATTTATTTTCACGTGAAAAATATCCATGTGAAAAATGAAAAGGAAATGAATTATTTAAGAATTAAACAGAATATGAAATGATGTCATATTAGAAGAAAAAAACGTGCGTTTTCAAATATTTGATAATAATACAAAGTGCATAAATACGAGTAAGTATGGAAAGCAAGCGAATATGATGTTATATATAGAAAAATAAAACAGATTTGTTTTGATGTTAAAATAAAATGATCTTGGTATTATCAAATTATTTGTGATTAATTTCTCTTATTTTTTTCTTTTTCTTTTTCACATGAAAGGAATTATTTTAAATGTACGTAATATATGTATTTTAAATGTATGTGTTGTAAATTAAAGTTCTGTGTTTTAAATGAAATGAGTGAAAGATTTATATTTTTAATGAATTCAGTACAAATGATGGGATAGGTTGACGATTTATCGTCTGCACACGGCTAACATAAAGTTACCATATTTTTAATTTAAATTTTAAAAAGTAAAAAAAAAAAAAAGAAAATTAAAGAAAAAAAATATTGGATGGCAAATGTCAATGATATGCATCGCAAAATTATCCGTATCGAAAATCAGAAAATCTTAATAAAAATAATTGTAATTTTTAAAAGAAAGTTTTGCTTTTCTCATAAAAGCTAAAGATTTAATATTATATGTCGAAGTAACAGCATTTTTCCTCTATCATTTTCCCACAATCGAAACACATTTGTAAATCGTCGTTTCGAACCGGAATTTAATATTACATTTCTTTTAGTTTTAAAATAGGAAAAACTTTGTTGTCGTTTTTAAAAATAGCTTTTTTTAAAGTTGTTTCATAATAGATTTTTGTAAAGTCTTGTAGGATAAGAAAAATTGCATAGATTTTAAAGCAATGTTTAAGTAAAATTACCATATTTTTTAAACTTAAAAAACAACAATGTTATCGAAAAGAAAATCGAATTTACCAACAAATTCGCGTAATGCAAAAGCAAAGAAGAAATCAAAAAGTAATGAATCTTTTCTTCCAGCCGAATTGTGTAAATTTGAACAAGCCGATCGTGCCAATTCATAACATTATAAACGTGAAATCCCGTTCTATATAGTAGAATTTTTTTTTACATATTGGTAGAAAATTTCCGAGAATAGGAAGGTTAGGGGTCTAAAATTAGGTCCATAGTCAATTTGCCTTTTTTTTTATCAAGTGAAATTTGGCGCAAAATTAAATACATTGTTGTAACCAGATTTGTTTTTTTCGTGGCAAACACTTAATGGTATTTTAGATGATCATTTCCCCGCTCACCTTTGATGTCAACTATGACTATAAAACGTATTAAATAATATTAGCCGATAATTTTCTAATTTTCTTATTGCTTCATGATGTAAATAGACATCCTGTTTCATACTTTAAACCTGAATCGGTCATGCCATTGTCGTTCAATTTGTATTCCTAATCCTAACCCTAATCGTATCCTATCCTAATCTTGATAATAACTTTAAAGAATATTCTTTGACACGAATATGTAAATTAAATCAATATCCATAAATGGAATGAATGGAAAATTGAATAAATAGAAATGGCAATATAAAATAACAAGAAAGTACATTTATTCGACACCTAACCCTAGAGAAAGCGTAAAAAATTTCAAGCACATGAAATAAATTAAAATAATCTTATATATACTAACAAAAATATGTAAAGTTAGATCATCAGATTTGTATCGTCGGTATTTATTTGCTTATAGTGTTCTTGACGCGATAGAGAAAATATCGAGGTTAAATTGGGCAGAATTTAAAGTACTTTCCAGCAACCTTTATTTACATTTTAGCCCGCATCAGATTGTTATATCTTTGTGAAATAGCTATCAATGTATAAAATCAACAAGCAGTTTGTTCACTATTTGCACCACTTAGCGTGAAGCACTTAATTTAATACATACATAAACAAGATAATGTAGTAAGAAATATATAACATATGTCTATGCAAATAAACAATATAATAATGCCCATTTAGCAATGCACACATATACAAATTGTACACCAAATACCATCTAAAATGCACTGTGTATAGAAGAATTCTGCCAGTGTTGTTTTTCGTTTTACGAAGAGGAGGAATTCCTCGATTTTCACGATTTTACTTGGTCCTCCTTTTTGCATTAGTTGCAGTTTCATTTTCGCGATTGTATATATTATTTGGCATGAAATTTCACTTTTTTAAGACTGGGTTATGTCAAGGCCCCTATAGCAAAGAAGTACCGTATGGTCTCCTATAAAATGTGATAAAGCTTTGGTTAATTATATATGTTGTTAATTATCAAGTGAAATGTTACGCTAAATTAATGCATTTATCCTTTTTTTAATGTTACGTGAACGAAGTCACGGGTAACAGCTAGTGCAAAATATACAAGATCTGATAAGATAATACATCATTACATGTTTTGTTGCTTCTTTTCAAAATTTCCAGCGACTCTCTGATTATGCAATTGATATATTGTGAAACGTGTGCAATGATTGTAGCATTATTGAAACATGCATCAATGTCCTTAACTAGATTTAATCTGAATAGAGCAGTGCATGTGACTTTCGACTCGTTTTATTCTCTGATGATGGCTAACGTTCAGTCAAAACCGCTAAGGAATATTCACATCTGGTTTTAACATCATAAATAGTTTTAATGTTTTAAAATTGTGTTTTTGTATTTCCATCTATTACAGTAACAATTAAACTATATAAATGTATTTACGTTGTGTTATTTCAAGTTAAGAAGGTGAATTTGACGTTTAATACATGGAATTTTCTATATTTTTAATTGGGTTATACCTAGTGATGGGAGATTCTGAAAAATTTGATAATCGATCAACATCGATACTGTATAAAACAACATCGATTAAAAAAATAATCGATTAACAAATTCTGGTATCGATGTTTTAGAATCGATTCTTACACATATAGCTTAAAAAAAGTAACTCCTAAATTTATCAATCAAATGGCAAGAAATTTGATCATACATTGTGATAATGGAAATTAGCAGATAATAATCGATATTACTGGCGCTCATTTCTTTAGCATAGCAGTATATGATATATTAGCTACTGTCAAATTTTGTTTCAAGGCAGTTTTTTGTTTCTTTCCAGGTAAAATTTTTATCTTTTCAGTTTAGAGGTAGGGGGCACTAAGAGTGAATTAGGGAATGCGTAGCGAAAGGAAACAAAGGGTGGAGGGGGAAGAGGGCAGTGTTGAATTCAGGGGGTGGCTTGGGGAGGGGACATTCACCCCCGGATCACTGAAATGGCCCCCCCCCCGAAAGATTTGTGAGATTTTAAGCTCTAAAAAGAGCAATTTCGCCACGGAACACTACAATGACCCCTCCCCCCCGGAGTCACAGAAATCCCTCCCGGAAAAAAGTGTCTGAATTCAACATTGAAGAGGGCTAATATTTTAGCTAGAATTTCTTGTCCAAATTTTATAAAAATTTAAAAAGAAGTAGGGCTGATGCCCAAGCCGCCGAAAATAAAAGTTCCTGAATGTGAGATAAAAATTAAGGGAGAGGGCAGTCTCCCTCCCCCTGAAATCATAACTTTTTAAATTATGGTCAGATTTGAACGGGACCATTTCTGACATTCTTCCCAAGTCATTTAGTTAATAACTAAACATTTGTATTATATCTGCAACTGATTGTCACCACTATTTAAGAACAAGGAGGGGGGGTGCGCGTTTTGCCCACACGGAGGGCACTTTTCTAAATTTTGCCGATGCCCCTCATGTGATGTATTGGCGGGAAAGTCTGTGACCGCTTAGTCATATTATGCATCTCCCGTGTCCATCGCCCACTTTGACCCCCCCCAAGGGGGGTACTTTTCTAAATTTTGCACACAACCCTCATGTGCTATATCGTTGGAAATGTCTATGATCGCTTAATCATATTATGCATCTGAGGTGTCTATTCCCCCCACTTTGCGCCCCAAGCGGACACTTTTCTAAATTTTGCTGATACCCCTCATGTGATATATCGTTCGAAAGGTCTGTGACCGCTTAATCATATTATGCATCTCCGGTATCCCTCCCCCTACTTTACCACCCCAAGGGGTGTACTTTTCTAAATTTTGCACACACCCCTCATGTGATATATCATTAGAAAGGTCTGTAACCGCTTAATCATATTATGCATCTCCCGTATGCATCCCCGCCACTTTGCCCCCCAAGGGGGTACTTATCTAAATTTTGCACACACCCCTCATGTGCTATATCGTTGGGAAAGTCTGTGACCGCTTAATCATATTATGCATCTCTGGTGTCCATCCCCCTACTTTCCCCCCCCAAGGGGTGTAATTTGGAAATTTTGCACGCACGCACCCCTCATGTGATATATCGTTGGAAATGTCTGTGAACGTTCAATAACGCTTATTCATATTATGACCGGTATACGGTGCCGACTCGACATCTATAGCCTTAACGTTTTCAGTGCCCGAAGTTCGTGTAGAACAGATTGCGCCCCCTGGGGGTGAAACGTGGAACTAATGCATATTGCAGACGACTGCTATACGGTGCCGGAGGCATCGGGGCCCCGCGCCGGGGGTTCGTTCAGTTAGAAGTTTATACTATTCCATATACAAATTAAGGGATTATCCGGTGCCGAAGTCAGCGGCGATCCGGGTCGGAGGCTCGTTCGGTTAGAGGTTTACACTATTCGATGTGCAAATTATCGGATTATCCGGTGCCGAAGGCAGCGAGTATCCGATCCGGAGTTTTGTTCGGTTCGAGGTTTATCATAATCGAGGTTTTACAAGTTTCGAGGCCCCGATGTAAATTAAGGGCCCGCTAGCCGGCAAAGCCAGTTAGTTAGTTGATTAAATTGTATTTTTTAAGTTCGTCCCCTTTCTAGTCCCTCTGCCCCCCCCCCCCCAAATCATAACTTTCTTAGTTATGCACAGATTTGAACGGGACTTTTTGTGACATTCTTTCCAAGTCATTTGATTGATAAATAAACATTGGTATTATATCTGCAACTGTTTGTCACCATTATTTATGAACAATAATCAAAATTTTCAGATTTTTTTTCAAGTTAAAACACATTTTTCTTGGATTAGAGCCACATTACTCAGGGTTATCGTTAGTTAAGTTGTGTCGCTCAAGTTTTTCAAAATGTTTGTAGAAGTTATATTTTAAAAATTTATCCGTGCTCGGTCAAATAAAACAGTAAAAATTCCAGTCGTTTAGAGTTTAGAACCAATCCCGCTGAGTTATGATAGTTTGAATTTTATGAAATATCGAAGCTTTCTGACACTAAAGAATCATCTGCTTGTTTTTAATGGTTTTCAAAAGTACACGTATGATAATACTTTAAACTTATTTTTTAAATTAATGTATCAAATAATTTAAACAAAATGACCCCGAGAATTTTGTACATTTGAAAATTTTGTTGTTTTATTTCTTATATACAATACACTATACAGGAAAAATACTAAACTTGTGGATATTCCAATTAAATATTAAGCTTTTTTTGTATATAAAAACATCATAAAACGTATTTACAAAATCAATAATTTCAAATGGATTAGAAAATAATATTATATGAAAAACATATACGAAAAACATTATGCAAAAAACATTTATATATATTACATATATATTCTGAAGAAATATTTGAGGTAATGCTGTTTATGTTTTAAAGCGTAGATTTTTTTTTCGAATAAAATTTCTTCTAATAATACTAGCTGTAATGTTAGAGCAAGACATTTTTATAATGAAATTTCCGCTCGTATTAGGACTAGGAACTCTTAAGGGTCCTCTTCACGAACTTGAAAACACTCGCTCACTAATATTAATCCTATGGGACATTATTTTCCTAATATCTCGTTTGCATTTGAATATTTTTAAACGATTTTTTTGCATTGGATATTAGATATCAATCTCTATTTCCGCCGTTGATTACTTTTTCGATTTTCTGTGCGGATTTTTTTTTTTTTTTTTTAGGAAGATACTTTTACTTTCGAAACCGGTTCCGAAAGTAAAGTATCTTCGTTAAAAATTCTGTTACAGTTTTTGCATTCTGCTGATATAACTCTATCGTTTTCATATTTTTTATTAAAAAACTCCCAAACTACTGATTTTGAAAAGCGCCATTTTCTATTAAAAAAAAAAAGCATTACAAATACTTCGAAACACGTGACTACTATGGATCAACATCTACTAAATAAGTAGAATTAAAAGAATTCTCTATTCTGGTCTGTGGTTTTGTATTTAGTTTTTATTTAACAAGATAACGTGTGCTCTGATGCCTTTCTAAATTAGCTTATCCAACTTTTCTTTTTCGCCTTTCTTGCACACCGCAAGCGTACTAAATAATAAATCACTTGCAATGCAGCAAAAGTTTGTACACACGCATTAGCTGACTTAATAAACATAGTTTTTCTACATGTGTGATAAAAAGACGCGAGCAGATCCCCCCCCCCCCCAAAAAAAAAAAAAAAAAAAAAAGTGGCGCAGGCGAAAATCATTTTAACACTTAACAGAACTTTCGTTGTGTCGGGTTCGAAATCGATATCGCATTGCGTTTTGCTTTGACTTTTCAGGGTCGGTGTCAGGCCAGGTTGACCAGATTTTTTAAAAGAATGTACAAAATATTTTTTCACCATTTAGGGGAAAACTTTATATACAATAAAACCTCCAGCAATAAAACCGGAAAGTAGGGAGTACAAAAGACATACTTACTTAATAGGTGTACCCTTGAAAAACATTAATAACAAACAGACGATTATTTTGTGTCGGAAAGCTTCAATATTAAAATTCAAAGTATCATAACTCAACATGCTCAGTTCTAAACTCTAACAAACTGGAATTTTCACTGTTTTATTTGTCTGAGCACGGAGAAATATTTCTGACAAACTTGAGAGATACAACTTAACTAAGGAGCATTCTATGTAAAGTGGCTCTAAACCAAGAATGGAATGTTTTAACTGGGGAAAAAAGCCGAACATTTTTATTATTGTTCATAAATAGTGGTGACAAACAGTTGCAGATAAAATACCAATGTTTATTTTTTAACAAAATGACTTGGGAAGAATGTCAGATTAATTTCCGTTCAAATCTGACAATAATTAAAAAAACTTATGATTCCGGGTGAGGGAGAGGGGCAAGGAAGAGGGACAGGGGGGAGGAGACAATATTGACAGATACAACTTAACTAACGAGCATCCTGAGTAAAGTGGCTCTCAACCAAGGATGGTGTTTTTTAACTGGAAAAAAATGAAAATTTTTATTATTGTTCATAAATAGTGGTGGCCAACAGTTGTAGATATAATATCAATCTTTATTTATTAACCAAATGACTTGGGAAGAATGTCAGAAAAACTCCTGTTCAAATCTGTGCATAACTAAGAAAGTTATGATTTTGGGGGGCAGGGGCGAACTTGAAAACTAAAACTTAATAAACTAAATAAATTTACATCGGGGACTCGAGTCTTGTAAAACCTGAAATATGATAAACCTCTAACCGAACAAACCTCCGACCCGGGTCCCCGCTGCCTCCGACACCGTATAGCAGTCGTGCTGCGCACGTGCTGCAATATCCATTAGTTCCACGTTCCACCACAGGTGGCGCAATCTGTTCTGCACGAACTTTGGGCAATGAAATCGTTAAGGCTATAGATGTCGAGTCGGCACCGTATACCGGTCATAATATGAATAAGCGTGATTAAACGTTCACAGACCTTTCTAATGATATATCAAATGAGGGGTGTGTGCAAAATTCAGAAAAGTACCCCCTTGTGGGGGGGAAGTGGGGGGATGGACACTGGAGCAGCATAATATGATTAAGTGGTCACAGACTTTTCCAACGATATATTACATGACGGCTGTGTGCAAAATTCAGAAAATTAACCCACTTGTAGGGGTAAAGTGGGGGAATGGACACCGGAGATGCATAATATGATTAAGCGGTCACGGACCTTTTCAACGATACATCACATGAGGGGTATCGGCAAAATTTAGAAAAGTGCCCCCCCTCGGGGAGGCAAAGTGGGGGGGATTGACACCTCAGATGCATTATATGATTAAGTGGTCACAGACCTTCCCAACGATATATCACATGAGGGGTGTCGGCAAAATTTAGAAAAGTGTCCCCTCTTGTGAGCAAAACGAGTTCCCCCTCTCCATAATTAATGACGCGGCCTCATTTTTAAAATTTATTTTATGTGTTATAAAATATCATAAAGTTTCAAACAGATCGCCTTATTGCATTTCCTAATTCTGTTCGCGCCCCTCCCCTTCCCCTCCCGAAAGGTCAAAACGCCCCCCCCCCCGCTCCCCATAATTTTTGACACTAGCTAATTCTTAAAATTTATGTTATGCGTTATAAATTATCGTAAACTTTCAAACAAATCGGCTTATTATATTTCCTAATTTTGTTTGCGCCCCTCTCCCCCCCCCACCCGAAATGTGACGCGAATCCCTTACTTATACTAAATTTGAGAGCAACAGATGCTCATTTCTGCCGCTAAAATAATCAAAGTGAAAGAATAAATGCATGGAATTTAGTGCTAGAGAGATCGATCTATTATCTATTAGATTTCCGTTAGGCGCTATCCTCTGATGTTGATAAGATCGATCTGCAGTGACGATTTGAAAGAAAATAAATGAACGATAATATTCGTAGAGATATCGATAAAAAATTTGATAAAATCGATCTGGCCATAGTATAGATTAAATCGATAAAAAGATCGACATCGATATAAATTTGATAACATCGATTAAATCGATCTGGCCATAGTATCGATTAAATCGATTAAAAAGATCGATGTCGCCCATCACTAGTTATACCCGATTCACAAGAAAAGATTTTGTTTGAAATCAACGCCAATTCGACGCCATAATAATACAAAATCTAGCCGAAATTTCGAATGTACATTTGGATATATAATACATAGCATGATAAAATTTAGTTCAGTTAGAAAATTCACATTTAGCAATTTTCTTCAATAGATGGAAATGCACTCGAAATCTTTTGTACAGCGCTGAATATTATATAAACACTTTTGTACACATCACATATTAAGCAAAAGTTTAATTCAGGTAAAAAACGCATAAGGCAACTTAAAACACACTTTCAGCACTTACCAATCGTAAACGACAATGCATTTTGTACTTTGCATAGCCCCGTATATGAATTTATTTATATTCCACAAACATATTAATTTACTAAGTTCAGCAAGAAAATGTGTCATACAATAAAAAACTACCATTAAGCACTCCCTTAGTGGGTAATACTTAGGAATTCCCTTGTGTAGCCCTGTATATGATAAACCGAGTTTATACACTCCACGTAATACGAAAAAAAAATAGTCAAACTCAAAAACGCAAACCAAATTTGAAAACGCATTTATCACACATAGACTGTAATTATCGCACGTATACTGTAACCGAATTCTTTTGTGTGTCCCTGTAAATGAACGATAAACGCAATGCACACCATACTTTTAAGCGAGCAATTTATAGTACACCTCAGTAATGCGTATACTTTTCATTATCTTTGAAATAGTGAAAAATCATTAAATTACACTGCAAATGATTTTTCCCCGTATAACAATGTGTAACAGATTTTTTTTATTTGACACTGTAAATGAACGATAAACACAATGCACATCGTACTATTAAGCCAGCAATTTATAGTGCACCTTAGTAATGCATATAATTTTCATTCTGTTTGAAATTGTGAAACATCATTAAATTACACTGCAAGCGAATTTTCCCCGTCGAAAATGTGTAACAGAATTCTTTTGTTTGATCCGGTAAATGAATAATAAATGCTTCAGATTGAAGCTTCACCCCAAATTCTACAAAAAGCATGTTTTAATGCGCTTCATAAATATATATCAATTTCTTCATGTTTCAAATGGCGTAGCATCATCAAAATGCACTTGAAACCATTATTTCCCATTGACTGTAATGTAACGGAATACTTTTGACTGTCCCTGTAAAAAACTATAAGTGTTACACCCTTTATTTGAATTAGGGAACATTCTGTAGTAAACGACAATAACATACAAAAATTTCAAGGCAATCCGAGTACATTTACACAAATTAGAACACGGACAGACGGCTAGACGGCAGACAAACCGAACTTATAAACACTTTTCAATTAGGTTGGAAACAGTTAAGAATTAATGTCGAACTATCCGTACAAAAAATTATGCGTGGTCATACGTAGAAATAAGCATAAAAAGTAATTGAATAACTTCCTTCGTTTAAAGTCGGGTAAAATGGGCCGATATTTGAAGGTTAAAAAGTACCAATCAGAAACTTTCTGTTGATTGAGAGGCTGCTTCACTCACGCAAAAACACCCACTCGCTAATGTTAATCCTATGGGAGAAATTTTTAAAGTATCGCGTTACCATTTTAATATTTAAAATTTGTTTGCATTGGATAGCTGAAGGTCGATCTCTACAAAGACCTTTTTTATTACTTTTTTTTATTTTGTTTATAGTTTTTTTTTATTAGGATACTTTCACTTTTGGAACAAGTTTTGAAAATAAAGGTATTCTCATAAAAAATTCCGCAAACAAAATCGAAAACTTAAAAAACGGCATTCGTAGAAATCAATTTCAGCTATCCAATACAATATATATATATATATATATATATATATATATATATATTTCATGGATATAAATTTGTTATAAGTGTATTAAAACCAGAATTATTTTGAGTGTTTTTGAATCATTTTGTGATTGGGTGTCATTTATGGGGTTGTGTTTTAAAAAAGTGTGCTCTCAACTTGTCTTACAAATCATTTCTCTCAACTCGACTTAGTTAACATGTATGATGCATTGCCATGTGGATGTGAATATTATGTAGACGTTGTGACATTTTAAGGATTCTGTATAATTATTGTGAGTAAAATATTTTATCTACACTTTACGCGTTCATATTTCCAATTTTATTATTTCAAAACTGTTATCTCGTGGTAATTTAGTGAGGTGTTAATTACAGTTTTTTGGATAATCGATGTGAGTGAAATATATTGTATTTTCTTAATGGTTTTTTATTTCCTATTTAAATATTTCCAAATTATAATATTTCCAATTGTTGTCTGGTAATAATTCAGTGTACCTGGATGATTCTACTGATCTTAGCATTATGCCAGTAGAATTATGAAACACTGAATTATTATTTAAAACACCTGTGGGTGCATCCAGGCTGATGAGTACATGTGCATGTGTTTTTCCATGTCCAATTCATATTTAATTCTCATGTGGTCCAATTTTCCATTGTGTATGGTTCATATTTAATTTGTTAATCCATTTGTGTTTACTTAATTGCAACTCCAATTTATAATTTTTTTTCCCCCTTTCTCTCTATTTCTTTTTTCAATATTCTTTTGGTATGAGTAAAATTTGGCCAATTACCATTGAAGCATCAGCTATGGTAATATTATGTTTGCACATGTTAATTATTAGCTATGTGGTATTCTGTATACACAGTATCATTGATTATCTCTTTGGAGATTTAAGTAGAATAGAACTTGATATGTTTTTTGAAATTCATAGATATTATAATTATATATATATATATATATATATATATATATATATATATATATATATATATATATATATATATATATATATATATCGTTTAAAAATATTGAAATACAAACGAGATACTTTAAAAAAATTCTTCCATACGATTAACATTAGCGAACGGATGTTTTCGTGTGAGTGAAGATGATGTGGCAGCATACACTCAAATGGAAAGATATCTGAAATTTAACCGAACTTTTTTTTATTTATTAACATACTTCAGACGCTCTAAGACGTTATGAACCTGCATTTAAGCATATTTTTTCAAAACTTTTATTTCTAAAACAAAATTGAAAGTACATATTTTTAAATAGAGTTTATCTATTTATAAAATAATTTTGAGTTCTATAAAATAAACAAATTCTAGTTCAATTGTGTAATATAAATATAATCTACAATCTTTGAAAGTTTGATAAAAAATTTTTTAAAATCCAGTAGTTGAAGTGATAGCTATCGGGTAAATTTTAAAACAAGAACATTTTCGAATAAATAGTTTTTAATACATTATTAACCATTGTTTCAAAAGAACGCCTGATACATTTTTGGTCATAACTAGTGTAATTATAGCAGCTGCGTTCATGTTCTCACAGTATTCCTTTTCAAAGTCTTAAAAAAACATTTAAAATTATTTAATGGTCATCTGCACTGAAATAATGAACAGTATAATATTTCTACATTTCTACATTTCATACATTCAGACATTTACACACCAGTTTATGAAACTTAAATATAGATTTGAAGTAATAATGATTTTTTAAATATTCTTTCCATATTCTAGAAGAGAATTACCATTATTAGAATTATATATTATACTTCACATGCGATCATACATTTCTGGTGTGGTAAGGATGTGGAATTTACAGTTTTTGAAGTAATTTTTAATATATGACAGGAGGTTTTCAAATCATGTAACTATGAAAAATATCTGTACTAAAATGGATAAACAAATTCATCTAATTTCTTTTTATTCAGCAATTATGTAGTTACATATATTTACAAATATTTTCTGGTATAAAAGCATCTGAAAAAATGTTCTCTTTTTATGCTTCGTGATGAATTAAAAAATAACAATCATGAAGTATTATATATATATATATATATATATATATATATATATATATGTGTGTGTGTGTGTGTGTGTG
Organism: Maratus michaelseni; assembly: GCA_963931845.1. NCBI lineage: Eukaryota > Metazoa > Arthropoda > Arachnida > Araneae > Salticidae > Maratus > Maratus michaelseni. Next base: position 257,936,188 of record OZ007589.1, on the reverse strand, counting down.
TGTGTGTGTGTGTGTGTGTGTGTGTGAATATCACAGAAAATAATATCATGTATATCTTTGATTTTCCGATAAATAAGTCGAAGAATGAAATTCTCTAAACTGGGCCACATTAATTTGGAACCCTGTATATTGCATGTTTTTTAATGTCATATGATTTATTCTTAACCAAACATCTTTACTGCAAATTGTGCAGATTTTTAGTATTGCCATTAACCAAAAAGTTTAAGCGAATACATAATATTTCAGGTATAATGAAAAAAAATGCATGTAAAAAAGTTAATTTTTATTGTGTTTTGGAGAATAACAATAATAAATTTCAATGATAAACACAATTTGTGGATTAATCATAAAAACTTTAGATTACAAGAAAAAGAATTAAAACTTCATCAGCAATTTATTTTTCTAGAGTCTCTGACTTTGAGATTTTACTTAAAGAACTCATTAAAATAAAAACAGATTTAATACAGATTTAAACAGAAAGTTCTTCTAAAAGTAGTTCTTGAAATCTCTTTTCAAATGTAAAAAAACAGCGTTTGGATTAATTATATTCTGAACAGCGTTTATAATTTAAACTTGCGGTGAACTCTTGAGAAATTGAAAAAAAAAAACTTTATTCTCCAAAAGTTTATTAAGATTTGCTTTACATTCATGTGTAAAGCAATTAGCCTAAATATTTCAAACACGAATGAAGTACGAGAAGAAAGGACTTTTAATGTGAAATACGCCAAAATGTCATCCAGCTTTTATGTTTTAACTAGATTTAGATGGAATGAAATATCAACATAAATGCAGGTTTTAATATTTCCCTTCCTTTATCTAAGAATTTCGTTTGAAAAACTGCAAATAAATTTTCTGATATGATAAGTTTTTTTTAAGCATGATGAATAATTTGTGAAGAAGGAAAAGTAGCTTCAACTTTTCCTTTCTTGAATAATCTAGATTTCTTTTTACATTGCATGTTAAGGAAAACATTTTCATAATAAAAAAAATATATAAATTATTTATTATCATCATCATTATAAACCCTTAAATTTCTTGTTGCTTAGCAAATACTTAAATGTAGAGATTTTAAATATAATTAATGGTATGAATTTAGTTTTTATGGAAATAAACTTTTATGTTTGGATTGTTGGAGATAATGATGTTTAAAATATGATAAATAATATAAATATATTTGAATTTGTTTTAACAACTACAAAAAAGAATTTGTATGCATGGAGTCAAGTTAAGAAACGGGTTCAAAACATTTTTGTTCGTAGTTATCAAAAAGGCATGAATCTATGTTATCCCCAACCAAGTTCTTATATTTATTGGTGTGTCATTTTTCAAAGAATAGTTTTGTACTTATCTTTTATCTTCTAGAATTTATTTTTCTGTAATATTTAATCTGCAGAGTTTTACAAACAAAACTTTAAAATGCTACATCTAAACAGTTTTCAAAAGTCGTTCAAATTTTCTAATTTTTGTCAGTTTTATAGGATGGGCCAAAATGCTTGATACATTTAAACATTTAACTAAAAACAAATGATATAATTGAGGTACAAAAATGCAATTTACATATATATTTACAAGAGATTTAATTTATGCAACATACTCTAATGTTTCGTGTTTGTAAGGAAAGTAAGTAGGGGAGAATAGAGTCAAACCGCGTACCCTGTTTTGTCGCTGATGGATGTTGCCCTGTGGTCAGCATCCGTCTTAACCACACCCCTTAGCGTCAACTAACAGTGTGCCATCGTATTATGAAGTGAGTTAATCTCTGTGCCCATGCAGTGCTATTGAAAAGAAATTGACCCCATTAAGTTAAAATTTTTCGCCATCTTTTCTGATCTTTAAATATATCCAATCTGACGGATCTATTTAAGTATGTAAACTACTGTTTTCTATAGACGATATTTTGATGCCATGTAGAAGTGTGTACTTCCTGCTATCCAGGAGAACGACCATGTTGATTATGTGCAGTCTGCAAATAATGGTTACATGAAGAGAGCAATGGATACAAGAAGCAAAATCTGAAAAAGGCCATTACATATCAACATTAAAATTTGCTTGAATACCTGGGGGAAAAAATGAGTTACCCACCTTCAAAAAATGTATGTATGCTTTAAACTTTGATTCAAAATGTATTACAATAAAGCTTTTGTTACTGGAAGTGTAAATCTTTATTTTAGAATAGTACCCGGTTTTACCCTACCACCAGAATTAAATGCTGTTTCAGATAGTCCTAGAAAACGCCTTTACTCAAATAGAGAAGAAGTTTGTTTTGTAGCAGCAGGTGTAGCCTTTAGTCCAGATACTCCCAAACACGTTTGTAATGTTTTTTTCGATTTTTCCGCCCTTCTACACTTTTGTCAGCAAAGAAAAACCATTAGGTAACCAGTCTTACTTTCTCCTATATTATTTTAAAGATAGGATAAAATCTCTATAAGGGTTCGGCTACTCTATTCATGTGAGTAGGCGAGGTGTTGACTGAGATCGTAATTTTTTGTCCACTAACTCTCCATGTGCGTAAAAGTTGATCAAGGCTCTCTTTCTCTAACTTTCGACGGATGCTGGGTAAATCTCGGAAATTGTGTGTTTCTGTTTCTTATCGATACACATGCAAATTATTGTAGCAGGTAAATCGATATTTGGGATAAATAAGCTTCCAATTTACGTTTGAAAAGCGGAACTTGGATCGGGACCTCTCTCGCTACGAAGAAAGCTAGATTCAGCGATTTAACTGCTAGTCTGAAATTTCATATGAATAGTTGCTCTTGGCCCGGTCGAACGACTACATAAGCGTACGCCTGGTCTACCGTGTGGAATCGAAGTAGTTACTAAATGCATCTTGCCTTGTGGCTGTCTACGAAGTCGTGAGTTCATTTTCTTTTGAATATTTGTATTTAATATATTTATGGAAGTTTTATTTTTTACGGAGTAGAGATTCGAGTGGAAGTTTATTTATTTATTTTGGCCTAAGGAAAAACTAGTAGAGGCCTGCTCAATCCCTGCCCGATTAAGTCTTTTTAAACTTTACCTCTGTGCTCTCCTTGTACTCTCCTTGTTGGCTCACTCTGTAACGGCCATAATGTTTAGTACCAGGCCGTTCAGTAGAGCAGAGAGAGAACAGAAGTTACGGTTTAAATTAAAACAAGTTTGTTGAATCTAATCGAGCAGGGAAATTGAGCGAGAACTACTCGTTTTACCTAATGCAAAATAAACAATCTAGACTTCGACTTGAAGCGGCACAAAAAAAACCCCTCTTAAATGAAGTAAATAAGAATATATATATGAAAATAAAACTCACAGTCCGTCGACAGTGGAGAGCAGCGGGTGCAACTTTAAGATGCGTCAATCCCACGTCGTAAACCAGGGGAGCTCTGATACAGGCTTTCCAGCAGTTCAAAAGGCACTTAAATATATAACAACTTGTGCTGCTGCAGATCAGCTACGAAATCCAGTTTTACTAGGCGCAAGAGAGGCTCCAGTGTGAGATACTAGATTCTAGATCCTAGATTCTCAGATACTGATTCTGACAATAGCTTCTGATTCTGACACACTCTAAACGTAAATTAGAAGCTTATATATCCCCAGTATCGATTGACCAGCTACAATAATTTGCATAAATATCGATAGGAAACAGAAACTCACAATTTCCGAGATTCACACATCCATCGAAGGTTAGAGAAAAGAGAGCCTTGATAAACTTTTACGCACATGGATGGTTAGTGGACAAAAATTACGATCGTATTCAAAACATCGCCTACTCACGTGACGAGAGTAGTCGAACTGTCACAACTCAATACTGATGGCAATGGACGTCACATCTCCTGTTCAACGAAATGCTTATTTCTCTGAAATTACATTGTAAAACGTATACGTATATCTACTTGAATCTAGAAATAGAAAAATTAGTGGAAATTGCGAACATAAAATTAATGAGTCAGCGGTAGGTTAGGAGAATGCTGTCTCCCTCCTTCTCCCCTTCTGAAAAAATGCACTTTTCATTCTTAAATTATTTTTAGAATAAGCAGTTTTAGAATATCATTGCAGAAAACTGCGTTTAAAAAAAGTTAATTTTCCGAAGCTTCCAGAAATCTTATAATGCTTATAAATCCATGTAGAACGGACAAATCTAAATGCATGTTGTACGAGATTAACAATTGTACAAAGTCTGATTAAAAATGGTTTACAGATCTTACATTGGGGATCTTGGTATGCAGATTTACTAGTTGTAATCCATCTATACATTTATTGTTTGTCTATTTTATTTTTTTATATGTTCGATAATATCTTGAAAGATCTGATTAACGATAGATTTTTGTGTTTGAAATTTGAATTTTCTTTCTGTTTTAAGTTTATTAGATATGCGCAAAAATGTTATGCAATTATTTATAACAATCTACCACTTAAGATTTACTTTGAACAGTAACTTAATATTTTTTATTGCATACTTATATCTTTAAATTATAATAGTACTTAATACCTTTAAACGAAACATTCACTTCTAGATATTCATAAAAGTATTCAAAATTTATTCTACAAAATGCAAATATATGCAGCTTAATTATACAATAAATTTATCTTTTATGAAAGGTATGTCTTAGATCCATAATGTTTATCTTGCATATAAAATAACCTCATGAATTAAAGCATTAATAATATCTAACAAAAACTGATAATTTTATACAAAACATTAAGCAGATGCTAAAGAAAAAATATTTTTGAAATAAAAGATTATTTACTTTTATGTTTTTTTTCTCGATTTAATAAAAATCACTTAAAAGCAAATGCAGAAATATATGCATGAAGATTCTATTAAAGTGTAGAGCTAATTCCCCTATAAACTAAATATTTTTAATAATAGCAACATTATTCATTTGTAAATAAAACCAATTAGTAAGCTTAAACTATTACCCTTTTTAAGATAGCTAAAGTAAGTATCCTCTTTAAAAATGAAAAGAAAATGCATTTAATAATTTTTATCTTTGCCATTATTTAAATGAGGCATATAATTGAAGAATATAGGTGATTTTGTTTTAAATCAAAATAATTATTGAATACATATTTGAAAATGTACATTTTGGTGGTAATTAAAAATCTGATTATTCGTGCCTTAAAAAATAAGCAACAAACTAATAATTGTGAAAAAAATTTTAGATTTTATTTTTATACGAGACTGGTTTACGAAAATATTTTTATGAGTAGACAATACCACATTATAATTACCATATAAACGGGAAAGTACATAAGTGATCTCTATCGCATTTTGGAAGACAGATTGGCATTAAAAAAGTTTAAAGGAAACATTTATCCGACAGAACGTACAGTCAGTAAACAATAAACAAGTAATATAAAAAAAATAAGTCAATTCCTACTTTTTAATCATAAATATATAAAATAAACCCATGCAGCATTAATGTCCCACGTTATCTTTATTGAGCATTATTTTATAATCATCGTTGCGGTATTTTACTTCTGTGGCATCACAAATTTGAGATAAATCTTCCATTTCACAATTGAATCCATTTAATATTCGATATAAGTCCAATAAAGCAATATAAGTCTTCCATTTCATTTATGAAAACAATGGGAGGAATTTTTTTCTCCCATTTAAAACTGAAATTAATTAATTAAATTAAATGAATGAATTAATATTTGAAAAAACTGTATTAACATAAAGTGTCATCCACTACAAGTTAAGAAAAAAATTATTTGAACTTGAGTGGATGAATAGAAAATATTTTATTAACGATTGAAAATTTGAACAAGATATATATATATATATATATATATATATATAGTGTGTGAGCTAATAGTAGGAATTTAAAAAGAAGTTAAATCCCTCCCACATGCCTACTTTATCATCAAATCAGCGCAGAAGTAAACGAAAATTTTCATTTGAATTAAGAATTAGTTTTCTTTAAATGTTTCTTAAAACAAAGGCTTAGGGGATGTCTTCATAAAGAAATTGCATCAAACTTTGAAATTTTCAATACGGACACCTAATTTAGAAATCATATTTGAATTTTTTCCCGATAACTTTTCCTTTAGATACTAAACGGGAAATTTCTAGGAGAGCTAGTTTAGGAATATATTTAGATGTAAACCTATGAGCACCTAACGTTATATTAATTTTTTTAGTTCCAAAGCAAGCTGCAATGCTGGTAGATTTAAAGCATAACTCAAAAACTACACGGAGGAATGAAATGAAATTTCGTATCCGCATATATGAAGCTTCTAGAAATATATTTCTGTTAAAAGTTTTATAGGTGACACACACGATTTCCATTACAAATAATAATTTCATAATTATATATATTTTTTAATTTTACTCTTATAAAAATATGAATTTAAAGCATACCTATAAATTTTTTCACAGAAATCAATTTTTAAAACCTTCTAATCCGGGAATCGAAAAATTGATTTCCTTCTGCCATGTAATTTTTGGGTAATGCTTTAAAAAACAACGCATTGCATTTTGCTATGCAACTAAAAAGAAATTGAATTTAAACATTAGGAGTTCAAAATTTTACACCTGCATAATTCTTGATTAACGAATGACTTTTCGTTTCGTATCCCAATGTATGTTATTTCGAAGATTTGAAACATGATAACAAAACTATGTGTTTATACAGAAAGTTTCAAAATTTCATTCAATTTCTATATAAAGATGAACCTCTAGGCTGGGCTTTTTTTTTTTTTTTTTTTTTTAAACATACATTTAAAGAAGACTAATTTCAAATAGAATGACAATTTTCGTTTTTATTTCCGTCTGTTTGAGGTTAAACTATATGTGGGAAAGGGGGTAACCTTTTTTGTATCCTGTGATACTCTTTTGTTAAAGTGCATGCTGGACAGTGCCAATTTTTGCTATCTATGTTAATAATGACCCGTCCGACATTTCGCGGCCTGTGATAATAATCTTAAATGAACCTCAGATATGTATGACTTTATATCTTTAACTTGATTTTGTTAGAATTTTCACTTTTAAGCTAAGATTTTTGCAAATCCTGCATATCCCCGCAATAATTATATGTTTTAAAACCGAATACGTCGTTTTAAAATAAAATGTAAGATGCTCTTTTCATGAGTGTTATATGCTTTTCCGTACTTCGACAAAAAATAGTGGATTCAGAATTTTAAATTTTGCGGATATTTTGGCTTCATATCGAGGCATTAAATAAAAATATTTCTTATTGTACAAACTCTTTGAAATTTTTATGAATAAAAAATATAAAGGTTTTGAAGAATATGTAAAAAATTCGTGAAAAAATATTGATACTTAAGGGTAAAGCCGCTTGTAAGAAGACTTTTCTTTCAGATTGGATCATTTAATAGTTAAAAAAGTAGTTCTTAATGCCCAATCCCTTCGAAATTGTTAGTTGTAAAAGAGCTACATTTTCTTTAACTCTTTTTGCGTCAAGTCGTTTAATATTAAAATAATTCTTATCGTCCGAACTCTTTGAAACTTTTATGAGTTATAAATACAATGTTTCAGAGCTTGTGTATACTCTTAATTTTCGTGCAAAATGTGAATAATTAGTTGTAAAAACTTGAGCAAAAGCCACTCACATATTCCGATCTGAGCGAAAATTTTGCAGATTTTATGTTTTTAAATACTTCTAATTCTCCGAATGTTTCGAGATATTTATATGTAAATTGAGTGTACAAAGAAGGTGTAAAGTAATTGTGTTAAAATACCTACATTTAGTTATTTTTAGCGTAAAAAAATTTCCTCGGAGGCGCGAAGAGACTTCCAGTCGCGAATTGTTTTTAAGGGGTTAATAGCCATATTTTTGAAAACAAAATTCTCCATAGTAGGGCAGAAAGTATCCATATTAACTGGATATTTTTCGATTTTCCATAACTTTAAAATTAAGACCGATGTAAATTTCGAAGAAAGAAAAGGCGAAAAACCGCGAAATCGAACTTTTTTTTTGTTTCTGAAAGTGTTCAAATTCGTATTTGTTATGCCGTTTGTGGCGTTCTAAAGTACAAAAGTATAAAATTAAAAAATATGTTTTTAGTTTGTCCTAATTTTAAATGGTTCCGCCGATGCTCGTTTAGAAAAATGGATCAAAAAAGGCCACTCTGCCTTTCCATTTTTCTCTGCTTGGAAATTTGCGAAATCGTCTTAACTTCGCAGGTGCGCATGCCGTCGACAGAGAACGCTTTTTTGATGAACTTTCCATTTGGTTTTTAATTAATATTTCAGCTAATTATTAAAAGGGAAAAATCTAAGTCTCAGCTGCATTCAACTTGTCTCGGACTAATACAAATTTTCAGACTTCTATCTGCAGTAGATTTACCTAGCCATCGCTGACAGAGATATACACACACACAAACAACTTTCTTTTATTATATATATATATATATATATGATAAATGGTATACCCATGGTGGGAGCTGTATCTCCTGTATTTCCATCCTAGCTGATATATATTTATATACATATGAGACAGGTGTTACATTAAATAAAAATTTGATATATTATAGATACATAGATGATGTTCTATATTTGAGCCTGAAAAGTGCGTCAAATTATCCTAAGTATGTCGATTATCTGGATGTAACTATAGACATATCGAATGGCGAACTGGAAAAAAATATTTATGATAAGAGAAATGATTTTAATTTTGATACTATGAAAATGTTATATTTCAGTTCAAATGCGTATTTGTCTACTTTCAGATATATTTTTTAGATAAACGGTTTATGCCGTATTGAGAAGTTGATCTCTAGCTAAGCAAATACTGCAAGGGATATAGCTGATTTTTATTGTATGGTGATAAAGCAGGTTTATCGGATTCAGTTGTAGATCGATCTGACAAACAAATTTATAAAAAATAAAGGTTATCGGGAATTGATCGGAATGATTGATATAAGAGATGTTTTGTCGAAGTGATAATTATAAGAGTGTCGGTGTCGTGGGTTGTTTACCGTGATGAAAGTTGAGAGTGTGACGGTGTAGTGTGGCTGAAGTTTACCTCCGTTCGTTATGTGTGTTTCATTCATTTTCAGTCTGTACTTATCAGGTATGGGGAGTGTTGCATGCGGATAACTAGTTCATCGCATCAGTGCATGTTTCAAACCATGCCACCGGACACAGGTCTTTTATTCTATCTATGTTGGGTTTTTTCATTATTGCTGTAATTTGGTTGTGTTCAATAGTTTTGTGTTAAAGTAGTTTGTTGTGTTTTCTAGTTCTGTGTTTAAGTAGTTTGTTTAGTTTTCTTGTTTTGTATTTATGTAGTTTATAGATTTTAGTTTGCTTCTGTGATAATTGTTTTGCAAGTGCTTTTAAATTTGGAGTTTATTATATATATATATATGTGTGTGTGTGTATTACACATATTTACATTTAAAGAGCACTATAAAAATTATTTTAATTTCTACTTACAAAATGACATTTTACATTCAGAAAACTTACAATACCCAAGGAGTGTAAAAAAAAGAAAAGACGAAGAGCAGAACAGCGTATTGCATTCACAGGAGCTAGAAGAAGATATATTTTACCAGCATTTAACACTTCAACGTTAAGTTAAAACTGTATGACTGACAAACTTTTCTCTTTGTGAATGCTACACATTCTGTGAATGTGTAATGAATAAAAATGCCTCGCAATTCAAAATAACGTACACAAACAAATTTGGTAAAATTTAAATTTCCTTAACAGTAGTTTGTTTCTATGTCTGTTTATGTCCACACTGAAGTTACAGAATGACATTGATAATCTTACTTTTCGAACAATACTGTAACAGGTCGACTGGTAGGTCGACAGGTGGAAAATATGATTAAAAATATCTCGGCAACTAATTATCCGATCGACTTCATTCTTTATGAAAAATTTGTTTTTTTATTGTCTTTTATATTCACTCCTTAAAATAAACAATTTCGAAAATTTTTATGTACCTTTTATCAGAACGAATATTTTGAGAGAAAAATAGTTCTAGCTAATCGAGGTTACTGAAATTCAATAAGCTTCTTCTCATTATTACATACTAAGTAATTCCAAATTTCTAGTCTCTATATCAATTTGTTCGAGAGTTAGAGCGTTTACAGACACACAGACAGACAAACGGTAAACATTTTTTTCTAAAAATATGTTTTTCGGAATCTCTAGTGTCTGAAACGTGTAAATCCGTCAGAATTTTTTTTCGATTTTCAAAACGATTACAAGACTTACCGATAAACGATTACAAGACATACTACGTATGATGAGTAAGTAAAATGTTTCCTCCGTCAGAGGGCTCTAGAAAGCGTTTTATTGGTCCCAATGAGATAAAATTTGAACTGCAGATTATTCAAATGATGAGCTTGACATTTATTAAAAAATAAAAATTATTATGAAAATTCACTAATAGATGGCGCTATAAGAGAAATGGTATTTATTTGCATATACTGAAAATGAACATGATTTGTGTTACAGCGCATGCTTTTAGCATTATTTTTTGGATAAAAAGAAGCGGTTTCTAAACGAGCATTAGGTAAGTCTCTGCACATCATGCCTCGTTGCAAGAAAAAGCTCTACTGGTAAAATTGTTCAACCAAAACCAGCAGAACTCCATTTCAGCTGTAAAATAATTCCACCGTATGAAGAAGAAACGAAGAGCTCCAATGATTCCATGTGCCCTACGCAAAATGATAAAGAAATTTGAAACAACTGGTGAACTTGACATTCTTCAGGTAGAGAACGAAAGCAAATCCAGACTTCGAGGTACTGGGTTCGTTGAAGCCAGCATTCAGTCACCGCATGGTACTGTGAGTGTGACAGTTGTTTCCCGTGTATTGGATATGTCGTATTGTATTGTACGAAAAATCTTGCAGCGGATTTTGCATTTTTATTCCTACAAAATCAAGCCTGTGCACCTATTGCAGGACGGGGTTTCATAGGTTCATAAAACTTTTGCACTTGAGTTCCTTGCTCAAAGGATGGTTGACGTCACGTGGCCATGGAACATTCTGTGAAGTGACAAAACTCACTTTCAATTGGCAAGTTCACACCCACAATTGTTGATTTTGGGCAGCGGAAAACCCTCACGCCATCCAGGAAAAACTCTTACATCCTGAAAAAAGTGACAGTATGGTGTTGTTTTACGGCTACTTTTATCATTAGACCGTATTGTTTTAAAGAGATAACTGCAAATGGAATCCAAACTTGTTCCGTCACAGGAAAACGGTACCGTGATATGTTGAGCGATTTTGTAATCCCACAACTATAACAGCGTGGATGTCTTCAGGACATAAGTTTGATGCAGGATGATTGTCCTGTAAAACAATTGCTAAGACAGCATTTCGCAGATTGACTGGTGATCAATCAGCAGTAATTTTTAAACAGCATGGCTTCCTTGTTCGCCCGATATCACTCTCTGTACGTTTTGGTTGTGGAATTTCCTGAAGGACAATATCTACCGTAAAAGTCCCACATCTGTTCCAGAACTGAAGAACAGCATTTGCCGCCATGTGCTTGATATTCCGCAGACTCACTCCAATTCATCTGGCTGCGACAAATATGGTTTTATGATTAGATCAAATTGTTGAAAATGTAGGGGAACATATTGAAGAGTTTAATGCTGCTTTTTTATATTATTTAATAGTTATAAAGCATATTAAATGTTTTCATGTGTATGAAAGCGCCTTCTATCGGCATATTTTGGTACTATTTTTTAAAAGTCAGACGCATCATTTGAATTATCTTTAGTTCAAATTTTATCTCATTTGGACCAATAGAACGCATTCTAGGACCTTAAGTGGGATACTTATTTCTTGCTAACACTGTAGATAAATGTACTAGGATCTTATTCAACTTGTTAAATAAAATTAAAGACGAATAGCCATTTTCCGCAATCGCAGTTTTTCTGTGTGACTTTTTAATCTGAGGTAAAGCATAATTGAAAATACTCGTGTCAATGCAAAGGTAAAATGCTTACGATTTCAATATACGTCCCTCTTTTACATCTCCTGATTCAGGTTTTATAAATATAGCTTGAGTAAATGGACAATCATAATTTTAAAGCCCTATGATCATGCATTAGGAATTTCTGTGTCGTTTACTTTGTATCGCTACATGCGTAAAAGGCACAAAATTAATTATCGTTTATCTGAAGCTTAGTTTTTTTGGTTAAAAATATAAAAGAGTATCACCTTTTTTATTGATATCTTCTTAAACATTGAATCAGCTATTGTAACATAAGTCATAGTAAAGTTTCAATTAATTTGCCTGAGAGGGAGCCTATTTGAAAAGTTTTGTAGGGGAAGGAGACAGAAACATTCATCCCTCCTATAACATTTTTAAAAAAGTCTATTGAATAATATTGATTTAAAAAAAGAATCCTTTAAAATGGATCTATCTTAAATATTATCACCTTATATGTAATGAAATGCAGTCAATTAATACTTCGAAATCAATGTTGAAATTATTTAATTGCTTTGTTTCACAACTTAAGTAATAAAATATAAATATTTTGAATGTTTCTGATTTTTAATTAAATATGCGTAATATTAATAAATTACTTCAGAATAATTCATTAGATTTTAAAAAACAAGTAAGTTATATAAAAGAGTCAAGAAGCAGAATTTCGTATAAAGTTTTGTTTGTGATTGAAATTAATTAGATCCTTAAGAAAAGAGCTTGATTAGGAAATTCACTTTAGTTTCCAAAAATTAAATTATAAGTACATTTTATTATGAAACTAATGCTATGACATTATTAGTTCAATATTATTAATTAAACCATTTTTATTTATAACATTTTCGAACATAATTATTTTCGCATTGGATAAGTAAAACTAAAGTGTAACAATTTAATTTTCAATGAAAATATGTGCTTCATTACATTTTTAAATTTCTTAATATTTAACTTACCCTTGTTATTGTTTCTTTATTATTATTTTACGGATCTTTACGTACAGTGACATAAAATATTGGGTTTCTCGAATTTAGGGAGAGACTTAAAATGATTTGTAGAATGTGTTCCTGCCATTATTTTTCGATTCAGACTTACTATCAATTAATTAATCTTAACTTGTTCTAGAATTTTAACGTGTGGTCCTCTCTATTTCAGATTGCAGTTTGACAAACGGTTTATCTACACTATATATAGGAAATCCAAATGTAACGATTTTATGAAAAGAATTTCTCTAACAATTTTGTGAAACGAGTTTATGAAACTTTTTTATTAGTCTCTTAAATGCGTGGCTTGTAGAAAGTTGACAATAATGTAATTTTAATATGTAGTTACAGTCACCTACAGAAGGACCGCCCAAACTTTCGGTAAACACGGTGCACTTCCCCTAGTTGCACACAAAGAAGGACGTCATGTTCACATGACACATGCAACAATATTATTTCACTGTAGAATATTATTTCACTGGCAGAGTCTTTATTTCCACAGAGACTAAACTCCACCGGTATTTTTCAATAGTAATCATCGCCATATATTCTATCATAAGTAAGGCAAACTTTAGTATTCGGAATTACTAATGGAAGTTTTCTCCTGAGGTAATGAGGTCCTGAGAAGCGATAGTTATATGTGTCACAGACGCCTTTTATGGTGCACAGATATATCACCATGATAGCTATAAGGTCCCTCCGACTCGAGAACTCCATGTAAAAATAATTTGAAGAGATAACATAACTCATTGGAAATTTAGAATATCATTTTCTGAGAGGGAGTTTATCTAAAAAGTTTTGTAGGGGATGGAAACAAAAGCCGTCATCGCTCCTACAAAAATTACAAAGAAACATTCAAATAATATAAAATTAATATAATTTGAATGTTTCTTTTTAATTGTATAAATAAAGGAATAAAGAAAGCATTCTTTAAAATCAATTTTTAAATCATAAAATAGCTAGTAACAGGATTTTTTTAACAGGAACATTTGAAAGGGTGCCAAGACAATCTCCAAGGGAGGTCATGACGCCCGCGGACGCTGCATTGGTCAGCCCCGACCGTGTTTTTTTCTTGAAGAGAGTGGATTGTACTGTCGTCTAAGACGGTAATTACTTAAAATGCATTTTAGGAACATTACGTTGTTTGAAATATACGAAATTTGTATATATTACTAAGCCTTACTGTGGCATGTTTTCCATTGAAAATATGAGGTGGACAATTTCTAGTTATTTTACAGGACAAGAAAAAAATAGTTCAGAAGTATAATCGTCAATTATTGTTGGAAGAGCTAGATTCTATGACGTTTATTTAACTTTTTATGCTTCATGTATCTCTCTGTGTATAATTATATATTCAACAAACTTTTCGAACGCATTTTAAACTCATTTCCCCCGAACAAATTCACCTCAAATCTTCAGAAACAGTTTTCGACATTGTTATATTAATGTATTGATGTAATTTCATTCTTTTTTTATTACGCTGGTAGCGCCTTTGGTGGGAAATTGCATAACTAAAATTTTATAATGGATTTCTTTTATGTTCTCTCCTACAGCAAACGTACACCAAATTAAAATTAGTTAGGATAATTTAAACTCAATTTTCTTCTACGCCGATGACGCTTGTGTCAAAAAATATTTTAACCAAATTTAAACAAAAGGTTCTTTTTTATAACTTTATGATTTAAGATAAAAATAGGTAGTACTGCTTCAACACAATTTTCTTTTGTATTTATATCGCCTTTTGGTGGAAAACGGTATCACTCCTCAAAACTTTCTCATTCAAATTGTTAATTACATTTCAAAGCTGGTTAAAGTAATTCAGTCTATTGAGAAAGAAAAATGAGTATTTTTTAACGGGTACCTTGAATATTTGTTTGTTGCAAAACAACTTAATTTGTAATTTTAAATTATTTTTTATTATTATACTTATGGAATAATTCTAATTTAACATTTTTTTTAAAAATATAGCTGTTTAGCAGGATACAATTGCTAAGAAACATTCAGAAATTTTACAATAATATTAAAAAAGTCATATGCATAAACATTTTGAGTCTCGTAAACGTTTGTTAATTTTTTATAATATGTTTTAATCAAACATTAACTTAACTAATCCGAAAAAATAAAATATCTATATTAAAAATCGACATGTAGTTATACATAAAAATAAATTATGGATAATATGCATACACATAAAGTATTCAAGAAGTATACAAAGTATACAAAAGTATTCAAGAAAAATTCTTTCGAATTTTGATATTTTTTACTTTTTACTTCAACATTGTCATAGAAGGGTAAAATCTTATATAAATATTCTAAAAATTAAAATTATTTGGTTATAAAAGAATTATATATTTTAAACCGAACAATATTTTCAGCATCTAAACAATATTATGCTGAGCTCAGCATATCGCCTTTTATTTTACCAATGTGTCTTCAGCAAATATTTTCGCTGACACACATAAAAGAGTTGAACCTTGAAGAATGTAAAATGACCCAAAAAGAACTTCACATGACATATCAAATAACGCAGACCTAAATAAAAAAGCACTCATTTTTTAAAAAGTAAAATGCTTACGTATATATTTCAGTTTAAAAGAGGTTCACTTGATAAAAAGAATATAACACACTGATCGTATAGACGGAAAAAAATTCACTTAGTCAATTAATTGCTGTTTTAAAAATAAGATTTGTATACAGTATTATATATCAACACGTTAACAGTTTTTTTTTATTTGCATTTGTTACGTATTTTCTCTTTTACGTAAGGTTATATTTGTTGCAACGGATACTTAGAAGTGAAAGCGTAAAATACAATGTATTTTCCCGTCAAAACATTTTAGTTTATAGAAAATATTTACTGTTAATTTATTTGATATGGAATACGTAAACTGAAACTGCAAAGTAACGTAAACAGACACTACAAGGAAAGAAATTCCAAACAAGTTAACAAACGCACATAATTTCTCAAAATTTCCATACAACCATCAGACGTAAACACACGTGTGAATCGAGTGGGTGAAGCCGTAATCATAACAAACAATAAGGAATTAAAGAATTTCTAGTTTTGTATAATAGTGAAAATACATAAATTGGATCTCAGTCTTACAGAAATTCTCATTTACGCAATTCGGGATTAGAAGAGGTTCGGCAAAACGCATGTAGAAAACAGCATGCAGTAAAACACATGCGGTTTATTGCGTATCTAAAGCGGTAAAAATAACAGTAGATGTCATTTAACGATATTCAACAAGTTCAAAAAGCTGACTAAAATGCATTCCGTGGCATGTAACTTAAAATCCTAGATCTCGCACAATGCACCCAGAGAAAAGTTTTGTTGAATCAACAAAAATGTGGTTGGCCCAACAAAACTTTCCGTTTAAATATGGGTCAATGGAAATTTTGTTTGAATCAACAAGAAAAATATTGTTGATTTTTTTTTGTAGTTTCAAAAAAAATTTTGAAACATCAATAAAAAATGTTTTGTTAATTCAAGTAAAAATGGTTCAATTTTACTTGAATTAACAAAATTCTTTTGTTGAAAATTTTCTCAGAATAAATATAATTATCTGTTACTTTAAGAGTTCTTTTCAGTTTCGGCAACAAAAACTTTTGTTTAAAGAACAATTGGTTTGTGTAATTTTAAGAATTTTCTTTGTTTTAACAACAATATGTTTTTGTTACAGAATCAATTATAATATTTACTTCAAAATTATTTTTTGTAGTAGAACCAATCTAAACTTAACAATTTTTTAATTCATTTTCAGCAGTGAATTACGCCTGTAATCCTTGAATAATAACAAATGAATTTTTATCCCGCTTTTTTTCAAGCGTAAACCGACAGATTGTACAATGTCCCAAGTCGGGACTCGATCCCGGGTCCTCAGAATAGCGCGCTGAGGATCTACGACCGAGCTACAAGTTACAATACCCAAGCGCGAAATTTCTCACTCTTATATACTATGTCGGACCGGCTGCAACCGCAGCACAAGATAGAAATGTCATCATGAGCACAGGGCCCTCTTAAGACATAAAAGTGGGGAAGCTCGACGTTACTCTGGGGTCCCGCTTTACCAATTGCTTTGTTATTTACTAAATCCATTTTTGGTATGCTGCAACAATTGAAATGTTACCATCAAAATTTCGAGTAAACAACAATTTAGAAAGAGCGAGCTTCTTAGTTAAAAATTTCGTAAGAAAAAAGTGCCGTAAGGAAAAGATTTTTTTTTTTTCCCTGATTGATTTTTTTTTTTTTTTTTTTTTTTTGTAAAAAGTTATTCTGAAAAATTAATTTGGGGGTACCTTTGTATTTCTTTGGGTAAGCACGGGCTTCCCGGGCCTAATCGATCAACAGGCCCTGCATGAGCATACAAATTTCTGCGGCAAACATGAGACAAAAATACAAATCCCAGCATATGGCAACATATAGTTAATTTTTAATTCATTTTCAGCAGTGAATTACACCTGTAAAAAGCAGGATAAAAATTCACTGGTTATTATTCAAGGATTACAGGCGTAATTCACTGCAGAAAATTAATTAAAAATTAACTGTGTTGCCGTATGCTGGGGCCTCAAAGCGCTATTCTGAGGACTATTCCCGGCTTGGGACATTTTTCACTCTGTCGGTTTACGCTTGAAAAAAAAAAGAATGATAAAATTCACTGGTTATTATTTAAGAATTACAGGCGTAAATCACTGCTGAAAATGAATTAAAAATTAATCCGTGCGTTAGGTCATGAGATTTATTTATAGTGAAAATCATGAAAAAAGTAGCATAGCAGCGCCACCTGTTGGGCTATTTACACCAAAACGTAATCAGCTTCTATTTATGTCAAGGTCTAACTCAATCTGTAGTTTGATGTAAATCAGTGCATTAGTTCTTAAGAAATCGCAAATCTATTGAAGAAATCGTGAACATTGCAACATAGCAGCGCCACCTGTTGCGCTATTTACGCCAAAAACTAATCAGCACCAATTTATATCAGGAAGTAACAGAATATAAAGTTTTATTATATTCCGTGCATTAGTTCTTGAAATAGAGCGCCCACAAAATTTTTGTCACATACAGACAGACAGAGTCATAGACAGTCATTTTTCTAAAACAGTCAAATTGTGTTCAGGACCTTCTAAAATCGTCGAAAACCAGAAGTTGAAAAATGTCGTAACTCCAATACATTCTTCTTGTAAAGGATAGTTTTCGGATAATAAAAAACTTTTTTAATTGGCACGGACCAAGGTAGAAAATTCCCCTATCCCATTTATTACTTTCTTCTTGTAAAGATAGAAGAAAGTAATAAATGGGAAAGGGGAATTTTAAAACTACCTTGGTCCGTGCCAATTAAAAAAGTTTTAATTATCCAGAAATTATGTTAAGCCTTTAATTATTTAGCTATATAAGTCAAATCAAGTTACGTTAGAGAGTTATGGCTACTACCCATAATTTAAATTTTGTGTAAATTGTAAGTTTAAATTGCAAAATTATGGTAAAATTAAAAAAACAGATTTTGTTAACTCAAGTAAAATGGATGAAATTTTCTTAAAATTTTGTAAGAAAGTTAACAATATTTTTTTGTCAATGCAACTAAACCAACTTTTTATTTGAATTAAAAAATTTTGCTTAAAACAACCAAAATGTACTGCACAAATCATGTTTTGTTGTTTTAATCAATTCCTTTTTCTGGGTGTGACCTTTGACACATGCACACACAGATCACTGCGTTTAAACTAGGCACAGTATCATCGATACATTGTCTTTGCAAACATTTTCCGATTAGTATACTTTAAATACAAGATGATTCAAATTAAAATATCTCTATTTGGAACGTTCTGGCGAGACAAGTTTTGGACGTAACGACTTAATATTTGCATGATATACATTTCAGGCTATGGGGAAATTATTGATGAAATAAAAAATAGTTACAAAAATTACCGATAGAGTTAAATGTGGCGCTGTTATCATTATCATGTAATAAATATAAAAGGCACTACAAAAAAACTATTATAAGAAGTATTATCATATAAATTTATTAATTCACACAAGGAAAAATACAAACTTTCTATCATGCAGATTATGTGGATAATATAACAGGAGCGGTGCCAAAATTTGCCTGAATGTTAATGATAGCCACTGTTACTCAGACGGAGAGTGCGTGAAGCTATTTCTGATATTTTTTACTGATAGCGTCATTCATATCCATTACTTGATATTTTCAACAGCGCCATTTTCTCCTATCGGTCATTTTCAGAACACGTATATTTTATTGCGTCTATCATTTTCGCATTCTTTGAAATGTGTATTTTCCAAATTTCAAGTCGTTACATTCTAGGTTGTCGAACAGCGGTACTTTAATTTAAATCACCCGGTAGGTCGGCTTCCAAATATATCGAGGAGATAAAAAGACTCGTGCATGAAAAAAATCAAGAGGTCATGCATTCTTCAGTTCAAAGGGGGAATGTTTGGGCACGATATGGCTCTGTAATAATGTGGGGCATTTTCACAATGGTGCGCCTGGTTTTTATGGAAACAACTATAACAGTTGAACAATATTTGCATACCTTTCAAACGCCTTAACTTTTTAAGTCATAAGTATATTCTGGTGTCTTGGAATTATTCACAATGATAATTCTTAAAGAAACGCAAAGTGTCAAATTAAGATTCGAAGATAAATCTAATTAGCTTAAATGCGAAATTTTGCTGTTCTGAAAAATCTCCCGATCTGAATGTCATTGGGCACACGCCGAATACGCATGAACGTGATGTAACATAGTGAAATCATATAACTCGCAATAGATTGTGGACAGCTCTGAAGGATATCTATTGTCCCGTGACAATAGTTCCTTTCCAAAAACTGGTCCACTCAGTATCTAGTTCTATTTTAGCTTTTATACGCTGAAGTGGAGCTTCTGAGAGGAATTATGTTTTATTTTTATTGTAATTTAGTGTAAAGAAAAATACAAAAAATTCTAAATAAATTATTTCCAGTTGAATTAAGAAAATATTTCTTCTTTAACACTCAGCCTTAGATGTTTATTAGTCCCATATTGAAACATGCACCTTACAGCGTCTTAAGTTCATGGCGTAATGATACACTTATTTGCTTCTCTAGATTCGCTCCATCACATTTCCCTTTTCTGTGACATCCATTTCTCTATCTGTATGAATTTATACTAAATCCTACCCAAACTCTCAACCTATTGTTACTGAATAGGTAAAATTATTATTTAAGAAATATGGTCAAATAAGAAATATTGAAAAAAATTGAGCAATCTTATTTATCTATCTATCTATCTATATATCTATATATATATATATATATATATATATATATATACTATGTTTCTTTAGATAATAATATTTTATTTTCGTAAGCTCTACTATAAAGTACCCTTTCTGTTTTTAAAATTCACATATTACTTCATTGCTGAAACCTATTCTATCATACAATGCAAACGTAATGTCATCTTTATCATTATAGAATTCTCAGTATAATGTAAGTAAGTGTTCTTTCATATATCACTTTAAATATATTTTTTTTCCATTCACTTTAAATGGAAACATATTTAGTTTAACGCTCGTGTGCAAAAGAAGACCCACCTCAAACTAACCAATCAACCAACCAATAATATGACACATTTGTTTCATGATGTAGCTTTTAGGTGTAGTACATTTCATCATTACAAATAAGATCATTATGTGGTAACTGAGATAACGAAGTATTTCAGTTTATTTACCGAATAAAAATTATAAAATTTAATATTTCTAGAAATAAAATGGAAATCGTATATTTATATGTAAAAACAAAACAACACTGTTACTATATGCGATACGATTATTCTGAGTTAAATCATATGATATTAAAAATATGTTTTTTTAATTGTAAATATAGTGAGCAAAGCTTCAAAATTTCTTTTCTCACAAAAAAGAGGATTGAAAACGTCAACAAGTTATTGTTTTCTGGAATAATAATAAACAAGATTAACAAGTATTCATCAAGTGGGTAAAAACATACTGATGTCAATTAACACAATAAGCAATGAAAAAGAAAAAAAAGAACACATTAACATACATAAATTGTGTATGCGCTAGCATAATAGTACAGACAATTCCAGAGATAACACTGGAAAAAATAACGAAGAGTATAAAGAAGAAATGAAGACAGTAAGGATACGGTAAGTTAATTCCTATAAATTTATAAACTGAAAGGCAAAATAAAAGATTAACAATAAGATATAAAAAATAAAAATATGCTGTGTACAATATATATATATATATATATTATTTACGTTTTTTTAGACAAATAATGTATAGAAATAAATTTTGAGGGTAGAAAAATTGAATGCATACAAGAGAAAATATTAAGATTTATAATATTGCTAACAACTGGAATTTTTAAGCTTAGAAAAAATGTTTTATAAAATTCATTTGATAAACTGAAATGGCAGAAGATAGAAAGAAGCTTTAAAAATACAGCATTATTTTGCTTTACTTAGTCAGGTTATTCTATTCTCCACAGTGTTTCATTGTCATTCATGTATCCTTCATTTACCCATGTACTATTTACGCTCTCACCATCTTTCATGCTCCTTAATATTATTCCCCTTTCTATTTTCACTGCGCCTCGTGTTAGTTCCCACTACACGTGATTTTTAAATCTCATGCCGAATTGAGGTTTATCATTCCAAAACAAAAGTTGTTGTTTTATATGACACGATATGGTGTAGTATTATTTTTTTTTAACCCTCTGAGCGTTTTGAAAAAGGGTAAAATTGTAATGTTGTTTCATCTGCATTTTGTTTTAAATGCTAAAAAATATGATTCTTTCAGCATTATAAATAAAACTTAATTACAAATATGAATGTAGCCTTTGAGAGTATTAATCATTCTTCAATGTTTTGAAAATTCATTAAATCTATAGAATTATGTTATCTTAAACATTGCATATATTGCAGTGAAACCTGGAGCTTAGTGAACGGAATATTACGTTCCACACGCTTAGAGGTTTTTTAAAATATTTTATGATGTTATGCAATAAATAATTTATATATCTATATGCTGTATTAGTAATTTTTCAAAGAAAAATTATATGCATTATTTCTGATATTAACATCCATTTTGCTATAGAAGTGCAAAACAGACAACGATGAATCAGATATCATACGAAAGGTTTTTGAACAGGCATTTGACATAGTGTACATAAATATCGTTAAACCATTAATCGCCATGTCTCTCCTTTTAGGACGCTTTGATTATATATATATTTTTCTCAATATTATTATTTGTATCTTAAGGGTGCAAAATATACTGTGATTTTTTTTCGTAAGGGCAACATTAAAATTTCTTTATTTTACAGTTATGTGAATATGTGCAAAATTGACAAATTCGTCTTTCATTAGTAAAAAATTCAGAAAAGAAATTTACAGAAGTGAAATACTTTTCACGGAAAAGGAATAGCAATAACACCGCATTTCAAGCGAAAATAAAATGAAACAATTTAACAATGATTTTTAAGCACTTAATTTGAAAGGTCTCAAAATGGGCGACTTAGGATGCTAACTAGATAATCAGCTCTTCTTACTGATGATTTATATTGGAGCAATTCTGAACGTTGCAGACTTCTTTTCATGTGGAATTCAGAAAGCAGACATTCACAGATATAAAAAATGTTTCTTCATTTGTTTGACAACAATTTAAATGTTAAATTGGATAATTAGAAAAAGTCAGATGTTTTATTGAGCTTTTTTGGTAAAAACTGCAAAAATTCGGAATATTTTCAGAGTGTCTAAGTTTTGGAGATGAAATGATTCATTACACAGGCAAATAATCTGCAAAATGTATAAGATAGGAAAACCTATAAAACGTGGATATATATTATGGGTCCTTGCTTCTTCACAGGGATATCCATTCCAGCTGCATGTTTATGTAGGAAATGAAAAAAAAATGTAAAATAATATGTCCCTTGGAACAAGAATTATTCATGATTTTATTTATTGGGTTGAAATCCTACAAAATCCAAAGTTTATAATGACAACTTTTTTAACTCGTTTCTATTATCAGACGAAATGTGATCCAGAGAATTTCGAATGACAGGAAATATAAGATAAAATAGGCTAAAAAATTGTACCTTGACAGACAGGAAGATTTTGGGAGAAAATGAAAGTGATATCTCGGAATTTATTGCAACAGAGAGAATTACCGCAGTTAAGTGGAAAGATAGTAAAGTTGTGTACTTAGGTGGTAATTTTGAAGGAATTGAAACCATGATAGAAGGAAACCACTGGTCTTTATGAGAAAAAAAGAAAATCGATCTGCCAAAGCCTGCCAGAAATATGGTGGGTGTAGACCTCCTAGATAGATTTCGAACTCTTATAGGCCAAGAATAAAAAAGTAAAAAAAAAAATAATTGTAACCCTTTTTTACTAACACATTAAACATCGCTGCTGTAGCAACACGGAAAATTCCTTGAGAAATAAAAGGACAAATGTCACAGTTATAATTTTTACGTCATATTGTTACTGTTGAGGCTAACGAAAAAGAAAGGCTACCACGGTGCTTTACGCGTATCTTTTTTTACAGACCGCGGGAGTCACGTGATGCTCGAATCCACCAATACAGGTGTACGAAAGGAGCATCACGTCACTCCAGCGGTCTGTAAAAAAAGATAAGTGGTATGCACCGCGGTAGCCTGTCTCTTTCGTTAGCCTCGGTTACTGTCGAGGTTAACGTAAAAGACAGGCCACCGTGGTGCATTCCACTTATCTTTTTTTACAGACCGCTAGAGTGACATGATACCCTTTTCGTACACCTGCATTGGTGGATTCGAGCATCACGTGACTTCGGTGGTCTGTAAAAAACATATGCGCAAAGCACCGCGGTAGCCTTTCTTTTTCGTTAGCCTCGGTTACTGTGTTGATGAAAACAGAATAACCTAAATCGAAACTGTCAATTTGCTTAGCACCACGAGCACCAATGAATACGGATATTCGTTTTGATGACGTAAATCATTTTATTTCACAAGCTTCAAATCGATAAAAATGAAAAATCTGTTAAACGAACACTCGTCTATGTTGCAAAAATGTACAGTAATGCTACATAAAAACTGCGCTTATCACTTTCATAAAAAATCATAAGGTAGACTAAAAAAAAGTGGATTAAAAAAGGCAAATAAATTTCATTTGCAAAGTTATAAACGAATTATCTCCATTTACTATGTGATGTATATTTCAAGAAATTGTTATACGAGTTTAAAATGTACAATGATATATTTTTTAAATGTATTTTTAATTTTATAAATAATATAGAGAACTCGTTTCAGGAGGTTTTAACTGCTCATTTGCTTAAATTGAGCGCAACATACGGCTTGGATGTTCATAGCGGAAGAAACAAGCGTTTCCATTAGGCGCCAAGTCTCCAATTTTGTTCCTTTCGTAAATTCTACAGGAATGCAGAATTTTTAAAATTTTAAACTACACATCAATTAAGACAAGTAATGTAGTTAAAAAAATATATGTTAGATTTTATTTAGCTGATGCTATTCATATAGCAACGCTTAATGAATAAAAACACGTTGTTTGATAAAATATTTCAGTTAAGTAAAAATTAATGAAAAAATGTATCAGAAAATAATCTCAAAGCCTCGCACGTGTCCACTGGCATTTATAAAATATAAAAAACGAAATCAAACATTTTTAGAATCAGCTTCAGAAACGCTTCCTTAAGTAGCTGACTTAGATGCTTTTCAATCGGACATGTTTTATCTCAACTCCTGTCTTAGAAATTCAAATTCTGCCGCTTCCAAAATTTCGTAACTCTTCACTGTGAAAGAAATACAAATATGTATCTCTATCAATATGTATTTTCTACCAATGTTTTATTTGCTATTGTCATGCTAGCACTTCTTTTTCCGCCAAGATAGATCGAAACGCGCTATATTTTCATTAGGAAAACATTAAAAAATATTTTTCATATTAGTTTAATTAAAAGTACTTCTTTGAAAAGTTTTAAGTAAAAATCTCATATTTACATTAAGAGCCTACACTAGTCACGGGAAGAAACACTTAAGCTAATGTTAAGTCTATGGGAAGGTTTTTGACAGATTTCTAGCTCGCATTTTGATATTTTTAACTGATTTTTTTGGCATAGGATAGCTGAGGTCAATCCTAACGTTGTTAGTTTTTACTTTTTCGATTTTGGTTCCAGTTTTTTTATATAATGGTACTTTCATTTTCAAAACTGGTTCAAATCGGTTCCAAAATTGAAAATGTCCGCTTATAAAACTACTGCAACAAAAATCGAAAAAATAAAAACTAACAACGTCAGAGTTCGACCTCAGCTATCCTATGCCAAAAATCATTTAAAAATATTAAAACGCGAGCTAGAAATCTGTCAAGAACTTTCCCATAGACTTAACATTTGCGTTCGAGTTTCTTCGGATGACTAGCGTAGGCTCTTAAATCAATAATATATAATATGCTTAACATACGATAAAAATTATAAGATTGATAATTAATTATAATTTATTATTCTTATTATATTCCAATATATATATATATATATATATATCAAAATTTTTTATTGAGGAGGGTCATGAATACAGTCGTCAATGCATTCGTTTAAATATATAAATACCCGTATCCCTAATTTCAATAAAAATTGTCATAAACAACGGTAAAGTATTAATAAACAATTCTAACTACTATTACTGAATATATTAATATAACATGAAATACCATTCTAATAATAAATTCTGTTACTGTCGTAATTTCTTAAAATATATGATGCAATTTCAACTAAATTTATGAAAACTCATAAAACGAAAAGTCTGAATGTATTTATGAAAAAGCATTCGTGAAGGTTGACCAACGTTGCGTAAGAAGAAATGTTGCGGAAATGAAATAACATTTAATTGTGAATTCGAATATTGCATCTCATTTTTAGGCTCTTCAATGATTCATAAACGAATGCACTACAATTCAAATACATGCTTAAAACATTTATCTAGGAATTTAATTTAAGTGAAACAGTTTAATTTTTCAGGCAAACCTACAATTGTTAGAATTTATTACGCTGTTATAAATATATTGGCAATAAATATATTGGCTTCTTCATTTCTAGAAGATATATTTAATTATCTATAAGTAGATCGTTCTTTTTAAAATCTCAGCTATATTTTTTAATGGAAAACATAGATGGTGAAAATGAGATTATTATAAAAATATCTTGTGTTTAATTCTATTTTTTATGATTTTTCATAAATGATGCTTTAAAGCCGAAATTAAGTTATCAGTAGAACATCAAATGTTGCCCTTTGTTAAGAGCATCGCGTATATGTGCCGAGCAGGTTGAGCAAAATCTATTAACCCTTTGTGACTCAAAAACTTCGAATTGAAAAATATGTACTCAGAGCTTAGAATACATAATTTGAAGCATTAATTATAATTTTAAAAAATAGAACCATAAAAATTAAAATATATTGACTAAAAGGTACTTTTTTCAGAAAATTACATACTTCTTATAAATAATGTCAATTTTCTAATACACCTTATACTGAAAAAGTCAATGGTAATTTAATTAAACTTTTTCCTTAATCTTGTGATGTATTTTAAATCACGATTAAGTTTTTTAACGAGAAAAACTATAATTTAATTTTTCTATTAAGTCTCGTAGTGATCAAATACTAAAATTTGCTTATAGGTATCACCAGTGATTACACAGTTGACGAGGTAAACACAAAACAAAACTCGTTAATCTTAATATTTCCGTGCATGATGTCTCACAACTAAAAAAAAAGAATGTGGCACTCCGGGAGTGCCGTCAGAAGTGAAAACATGAACAATTACGTGTGTATTTTTTGAATCGTCAGGAAATACTTTTAAATGAAGTGTTTTTTTATTCATTATTATAAACTACTACTACAAAAATTATATTACAATTTTCATTTAATGCAGTGTTCTGTCCGTTGTTGAGATATGGAAATGGGGCATAGTTAGATAAAACACCGTAAAAGGAGTGCCGGAGGGAGAGGCGTGGAGGGGAGGTCCAGTGTCCTTCGTTAAATGACTAATTAGGCTGATCCCTATACATCTGTAAAGATTGATTTATTTCGTTCAGCTAGGAACTGAATTTTAAATGTCGCTTAGTTTATTATTTAAAAATTCTGGTTCACGCTACTCATACATTTATTTTAATGTTACGGAGATTCATTACTCATTGAAAATATAATGTTTGAAATCAGTCGCGTTGAATTTGGACTGTCCGTTGTTGAGATATGGAAACGAGGCATAGTTAGTTAAAACACCGTAAAAGGGGGGCCGGGGGGTCTAGTGTCCTCCGTTAAATGACTAATTATACTTATCCCTATACGTTTTTAAAGATTGATTTATTTCGTTCGGCTAGGAACTGAATTTCAAATGTCGATTAGTTTATTAATTAAAAATTCTGGTTCACACTACTCATACATTTATTTTAATGTTATGGAGATTCATTACTCAGTGAATTATAGTGTTTGAAATAAGTCGCGTTGAAATTGGACTGTCCGTTGTTGAGATATAGATATGAGGCCTAATTAGTTAAAACACCGTAAAAGGGGGGCCGGAGGGGATACGTGGGGTCCAGTGCCCTTCCTTAAATGACTAATTAGACTGATCCCTATACGTTTATAAAGATTGATTTATTTCGTTCAGCTAGGAACTGAATTTCAAATGTCGCTTAGTTTATTATTTAAAAATTCTGGTTCACACTACTCATACATTTATTTTAATGTTATGGAGATTCATTACACAGTGAATTAT
The DNA here is from genome assembly GCA_963931845.1 of Maratus michaelseni. Taxonomy (NCBI): domain Eukaryota; kingdom Metazoa; phylum Arthropoda; class Arachnida; order Araneae; family Salticidae; genus Maratus; species Maratus michaelseni. Next base: position 257,908,528 of record OZ007589.1, on the reverse strand, counting down.
AGTTTTTGAAATAAGTCGCGTTGAAATTGGACTGTTCGTTGTTGAGATACAGATATGAGGCATAGTTAGTTAAAACACCGTAAAAGGGGGAGGGCGCGGAGGGGATACGTGGGGTCCATTGCCCTTCCTTAAATGACTAATTAGACTGATCCCTATACGTTTTTAAAGATTGATTTATTTCGTTCAGCTAGGAACTGAATTTCAAATGTCGCTTAGTTTATTATTTAAAAATTCTGGTTCACGCTACTCATATATTTCATACCTCGCCCTACCTCATACGGAACTATACACAATACATGTACATACTTATATACAGAGGTGTCGGTTACAGTAACAGTGTCGAATGTTCAATGGTTTTTTTCCATCTCAAAAAAATGCTGAACGCGCCTAAAGAAGTTTTCACTTCAAATGTACAGAGGTGTCGGTAACAGTTACGGTTACATTAAGAGAGTCGCGAGTTCAATGGTTTTTTCCCATCTCAAAAAAATGCTCAACGCGCCTAAAGAAGTTTTTACTTCAAAAAAATAAGATTAAGGCTCTAATGAATATATTTTTCTGTGATATTTTTTCTTATGAGAATTTCAAAAGCATTTTTCATATTGATACCTTGTTTGACATTCACATTAAAGTAGAAACTAGGAACATATCACTTCAGAGGAGCCAAACAGTGTTATAATTGTCAATCATATAACCATAGCTCAGACAATTTTACTGTATATATAAATTTTACTGGGTCTTATAAAACATAAACCTGCAAAATACAAGATGGCGATAATTAAACAGACAGTACTTAGCGTGATCTATTGCGCGATCTAATTGCAATAATGGAGCCAAATTTTGTAGTTTGATTAAAAAAGAATAGGAGACAAATGATTCCGTGAAAAAATAGTTCAAAATTACCCACTAGGTGCTGTTTTTTCGCATAATCCTTCGTCCACCGCATTGTTTAATCATCTACAAAATTTGGCTCTATTCTCGCAATTTGGTCGCGCTACAGAACACGCACAGTACTGTCAGTTTAATTATGGCGACATCGAAGGGAACATCAATAAACCGACGTGTCTTGTAACACGTAACATCGGGATGACTCGTATGAATCGCGATACGGATAGATTAGTTGAGATCTATTGTGACGTGTTAGATATTTGCTTTTAAAACGAAATTACACTGTTATCCACAATGTAAAATGAATAATATCACTTTATATTGAATGGTAGTTTGCATGAATAATTCCCAAATATTTAAAATAAAATTATGATGAATTGTCATAAATTCCATTCACATTTGTGAAGATTCAGATGGTTTACCCTACAAAGGTAACAGCAGTTTCTTCAACAGCAGGGAGAAAGCCCGCGATGCCTATTTGTATTTTTTTTATTCAGAAATTTTGACTTCATTCCAGAAATTAAGACTAATAACTTTTGCGTTATTTAATGGCAGACATTCCGTGATTACAAGAAGTAAAAATTACTTTTCAAAATTTCTGGCGTGAATTCGGAATTTCCAAAAAAGAGAAGAAATCTGCAACCCTACACTCGAGTAGGAACAACGGAAAATATTACTGACTCCTAATTAGCTGTTTTCTTCTATGTGATTTTGCCGGACCTTGATGTTTTGATACCTAAACCATTTTTAAGACAGCTTCCTAGCATAAACTTAGAATAACAATCCAAATACAATGAAGATATCAAAACTAGTGTTGGTACATCATTCGAGTGAATCACTTGAACTATTCGATTATTTCTTAGCGTTCAAAAAACTCGATTACAGAAATATAACTTGAAACTATCATTCGAACGATTTTCTCTCTCGAATGATAAGATATAAAGCATTATACTAAGTGCTCCATTATAAAGCATTTCTTATTTTTGCATATTATCCAGTCATTTTATGCAATTATTCCTTGCTTGGAGAAATGCACAGAGTTCTAAGATTAATAAGATTAACAGAGACATAATGTGCAGTTTTTGCTTGAAGTAAAAAATGTAACACTTAAAACCGATTTCAATTTAGCTCAAACACTTAAGTCTCCCATTGTATGTTCAATAGCTAAACTATGTTATCAAATAAAGGAAATAGCTTTTAAAAAATTTTTGAATGTAAAAATATACTACTAATTGACTGTTAACTATCAATTTTATTTTATTTCAAAATTGATTTGCTTGAATCTGCTATGAACTTGCTTTCGAAGTAAGAAAACGTATTTTAGGTGAATTTTCAAAATATCTTATTACTTCTGTAACCGTTAAACGAGCCCTTAGTTACCGTTCTATTGATAAAACGACGAAGTGAAAAACACTCTCATTCAAAAAGTCTTTCAGTTAATTGAAACATCATGTATAGTGTGTATGGTATGTCTCAAAATCATATCTAGTTAGTCTACCAATCTGGACCGTGTAGTAAATACACTCCTAAGAGCCTACTCTTGTAATGCGATGACACTCCCAAGCTAATATTTAAACAATGACAGCGTTATTTTAAAATTTTACCTTTCCATGTGAATATATATATATATATATATATATATATATATATATATATATATATATATATATATATTAAGAGGTAATCCGAGGTTAATATCTGACCGGGTACCTTTGTTTTTAAAATTTTGATAAAAGTTTTCCTGAGCGCACTTAACGTTTTACGAAGGAGAAAGTATCCTCATTACAAAAATCTGCAAATAAAATAAAGAACGAATTCTGATCCCCGGTTAGATACGACCACATATATCATGTGAACAGAATATTTAAAAATATTGAAATGAAAACGAGAAATTTAATATAACGCTGATAATGGTTTAACATTAGCTCCAGAGTGTCTTCGCGTTATTAGCGTAGCCTCTTAACTAATCTATATAAATTGTAGTGTATGAATCAAATAGTAGTCAAAAGCCAACTCAGACTAATTGGAAACTGTCATATAAGCGATGGTTATAATAGTACACTAGTACACATAATTAATATTAAATAATATAATATAAAATAAAAATATAAGAAAATCTAATTTTTAAAATTTTAATCCATTTTGATAGTAAATAGTTGTTTTTGTTACTATATATCATTCTAAACCTTTTATGTATAGTTAGCACTTTGAGATATTCCAGATGTGCTAACAGATATGTACTATATGAAATTATTCGTAATGTTATTAATGTGGTAAGGACACTGAATATAAAGAATAGTTTTCACGTTTGTTTCTGTTTCGTTATAAGCTATTTTTAATATGTATGATTAAATTAATTTGCATGTTTAACTGTTAATATTATATTTAAGCATAAAATCTCCATAATGAAGAATCAATAAAGTCGATGATGTACTTATATCAGTTTAAAAATGTCCAGTATTGCGATTTACTAAGATTTAATGATAAATTTGAGTTTAAAATGTCACAATCATCATTTAAATTTATCTTTTATATAATACAATTTTTAAAATACTATTATATTTTGATAAATATTTTTAATAGTATTTCTCTTTAGCTTTAACATAATTGAAATTGAAAAAAAAAATGCTTTAAAATTGTTAATAATAATTTTCTTTTCTGTAAGTTTGTCTGCAAATAGAGTGCGAATAATCGGTTAATTATAATCATCTACTATATATATATAAAATACAAACGGAAATTTCGTTCCAACTGCTCTCAACTCGATTTCTGCTATATGGATTTCGATGGAACTTGCAATTTTATGTAGGTATTTTTGAGGGAAGTTAATATATTGCTCTACGTAGATTAGTTATAGAATTATGATGGGACGTTCTGCTATTTTCGATGAAAAGGTTAACATTGGTTATTTTTTGGCGACCATTATCGTTGGTGAAAGAATTAAAACGGCTATACACCTCGAAAAATAATTTAAAAAAATACCTTGTTAATTTTATTTAAAATAGAAAAAAAAGAAAAGAAAAACAGTTTTGATGAGAGATAATATTAGGAAAAGAACATATTTAATTTCGTAATGATTAAAAATAAAAATAGTCATGAAGTAAAACGATCAGATCAAGATATTAGTAGGGGAAAATTAGCACAATGAGATATTTTTAAGGGTATAGTATAAAAAATTTGAGAATAATTTTCTTAAGGCATAATGTAAACATAACAATTGCAAAATAAAATATATCAAAATTAACATTTAAAATGAAATATTGGAAACTGTTATCATTTCGGAAATCATAGAGACTTTAGCAGCTAACATAAACAAAAAAGTAACTCGTATTTTTTATCACGTTAAAACATAACAAAAAGTAATTGTTTTTAATATATTATAAATATAATAGGATTAACACAAACATATGAAAACGCCATGAAATAAATGGGTATACAATATATCAAGACTTATCCATATGTCATGTTTGTAGAAAGATATCTGAACACCCCCAAATAGAAAACCCCCAAATTTGACAGCTATATGTACTTATTTTTATAGTTGATTGCAACTATTTATCTATGAAGTTAATTAACTTTATATCATCTTAACGTTTTTGTAAGTTATTATTTTAAGAAAAAATACGAGAATTTTTTGTGTTTATTAGATGAATTTTAATGATATTGGAAATCTAATTATGATATCGGAGGTTTTAATATTAGAAGCCATTTAATTTGTAACTAGAGCATTTTAAAAGGTAATTTAAGGTAAATGCCTTTATACATTATTTTTTAAACAGGCACATATAGCAAATAAAAAATCCTAAAATGAAATAACTGATAAAATAAATAACAGTTTAATTTAGGTAATAAAAAAACCTTAATTCATTTAGTTTTAATTAGATTTTTTTTTAGATTTTTTTAGAAAGAAGAAATTTGCTTACCAGAATTCTTAAATGCATGGCGTCTCTCTTTTTTTTCATTATAAAGAATGAGATATAATAAGTTCATTTTTAAAGACAAATGAACATCTAAAACAAAAAATATGTTTTCAAAAATGCTTTATAGGATAGCATTACAATAATTGTCGAATAAAATAATAATAAAAAATAATAATTATTTTGAAAATTTTAAATAGCAAACAAAATACTTTTATATTATTTGATTAATGCATAAATAAATGTTATATGTCCTTAAATACCAATATTATTATTTAAACATACTGGAATCTTGTGAGAAACTTTTAAAGATTTCGACAGATGATTAATATAAATGCATGTAAACTGTAAACAGATAAATAACGTAGGAAAAATAAACTAGTCTGATGTGGCAATCCCAAAGATTTCATCAATCTCATACATGTTAATAATTTAAAATTCGCACTAATCCTTTAAAGTTATCAAAGCGGCTATAAAATTAAAATTTTTGTCATTCTGTTCTAACTGAGCCACTTGCGAATCACCGGGTTACCTAGATGCGAAACACCCTTCGCTACACGAGCAGCTGATGTACAACACAGCTTCGAAAAATCTAGAAAGTTGTACAAAATTACTATCATAGCGCCCCTCCGGTCGGAATATTCCCAATTTCAACTCGGACCTGCTATCCATAGCGAAAAACGTATAACTGAAATTTGGTTCAATTCTATGCATAACTTCCTAAACTTTTCGATGGTACAATAATAAAAATCTAATAAAATTGCTATCACAGCGCCCCCTTTCGGTGTAAGTCCCCCAAATTCAACTGGGACATGCAGGCCTTACTCAGAAATATATAATTAAACTCTTTGGTTCAATTCTATGCATGGCATCATACACAATGGATTAAAAATCACTATCACAGTGCCCCCTTCCAGCGGTATATCATCAGATTCAAATGGGACCTGTTGGCCATAGATATAATAGAAATTTTGTTCAGTTGTATGCATAACTTCATATACTTTTCGATGATACAATGAGGACGGACACACTGACAGAAATTTTGTAATTGTAAATTGTGACATGTTTTTCGTAGTATACGACGGATTTATCCCTAAAACGTGTAAATCCGTCAAAAATCGGAAATCGTGAAAAAATTCAAGTACATTACTTTTTTCTGTTATAGATAGAAAAAAGTAAAAACAAAATATTATGAACAATAAACCTAAAAAGAATCGTTTTGGGTCTAATTTATATAAATATAATTTCGACAGATAGTTTTAATAATGCAAAAATTAAAACTTTTGATTAAAGATTTTAATAAGAAACATATAGATATATTTAATTTTATTACGCTTTACTTTTAGATTAAATTAAGATTGCGAAATTTAATAATTAGCATGGCAACATCAAGTTTTACTTTCATTTTAATTATCTCAAAAATGTTTAAATTAAATGCAAATTAGCTAAGTGTTTAGAAATTGGCCTTTTTGAGGAATTCTATGCTATAATATTTTGAAAAAGATGTATTTAAATGCCTTTTCAAGAAAATTCAATTAGATTTTTTAAAATCTAGTCTTAAAGTTAATAAATCTAGGAAGTTTTTTTTTTTTTTTTTTTTTTTTTTTTTGGTAAAAAGTTGCTTTTAATTTCTCCTTAATTTAATTTTTAAATAATTACAGCAGACTGCTGAAAGTTTATTTAACTAGTAATTAACTCTTACACATTATTTAACTACTCTATATACTTATTTAGGTATGTATTATTTAAATAATTTTGCTGTGTGTATAAAACCTGATTATCCTTTGTACTTTTTTATTTCTTTACACTTTTAAAGAAACAGAAGGAGGTTGCGTTATTCATTTTCTGATATTAATAATGAGTGATATTATATTTTGATATTATAAAGTTCTAGACGTTCTGCTTTTTTTTGTATTTCTGATAACGCAAATAACTATGACGTAATATGGCTTGAAACCTATAATTATTCATTTTGACTTTAATTATTTCATGGAAAAATTATCTGGGCTATGTAATTATGCCTGATTTATCTAGCATGTGCATCTAGCCTTTTTTAACTGAAAGTTTTAAAAAGTATATATTTTAATCTTTTAAAAGGCTAAACATTTTTAAGAACTAAAAACCTTACTTATAGAGAACCATTTTGCGAATTAGAAAAAACAACAACTGCAATTAAACGTAAGAATAACTTATGTAAAGAAATAATCTGTGCTGTAAAAATTCATTTATTTTGTATTTGAACTAGCTCCAGTTTTGCACGGCTACCATTATGTTTTAAAATAGCAGAGATGTTTTAACTAAATGAAACTATGTGGAACTGCAAAATGTTCCATTATGCATACAAAAAATTATAAACTAAATAAATTATTTTTTTTCTCCAGAAATCAGCATAAATAGAATTTTTATTGAAAAGTAGCACATTGCAGGGTAACATATTGCTATCCATATGTAAAACATCGAACACTTAAATCCATTTTTTCCAATATTGCATGTTTGGTGCTTAACTATGCTTATACTCATCAAAAATGGAAAGTTGTTAAAAACAGAAATGGGAAACTGGCTGGAATCATATTGGTATTCGTGATATCAAAACATTTTCTCCTTTTCTAATTATAATAGTACACACAATTAAATGTTTTAATCCTTTCATTTACAACCTTATCTTGTTTCATCACATAATTTTTACGTTCCTACTTTCGAAATCTATTAAACTTAAAAGGACTAAAAACTTAAGAAGACATAAAAGGTTTTGAATTTCACTTGGACAACGAAATTATTTTTGTCTCTCCAGTACTTGTTGGTGGAATAGTACATTTTTTTTGAGGAATAAAATAATTGAAAGTTTCGAGTTATGAACTTATTGGTAAAAGAATACTGTTCTTTTTATCAATAAAATAAATTTATTTTAATGTGGGTAAGGGTAAAACTGAGCACCACCACATTCAAGTTCTGAGGAACATTTAACGTGCATGACCAGGATTAGTCCTGTATGCTCTACGTGGGGGGTGGCCCTCACATCATCATGGGTGATCATCACCCCCTAAAACCAAGAGATTGATGATATGCTCGCTATGATGGAAAAGCCAATGTACTAAAGGAGACTGCCCCATAACATTTGAGGACGCATCCGAGTCCCCCAGGAGACGTTCCGATTAAGATTCCGATAACCGGAAAACTAAAAGAGCACTGGTCCCTAAACCGAATTCTAGGCTTGAAACGTGCTTGCTTTACCAACGCTTCCATACGTGAAGATCTGCAGCGATATTGTGTCAGGGTAAACATTTTCAATCAATTATTGGAAACTACTTACTAAAATTTACGTATTTTTATCAAAAGCATAAATTTCTCAATTTTTCTCTGGTTGTTGTCCATTACATTTTATTAGCAAAGAATGAGAAAGAGTGTATTAAATGCCGCCCTCAAATGAGAACTGCGATATTGGCTTTAAATCGTATTGTAATCATTTATGGCTAAAACGAAAATATCTTTAAAAAATTGATTACGTGAGCCCTGCTTTCCTTCGTCACAATTGAAGAGATTGGACGAATGTCACCCGAGAAAAAATTGTAAAACCCCCGAAGGGTGTGTCCATATTACCCAAATCTTGTATTGTTTTATCCAGTGCATCAATAGAGGTCATGTATTTCATAGAATCTACGCCCTAATTTATTAAAGAGCAGTCCCGCATCAGGTTTCCAACAGTACTTTGTTGGAAATGTTACGTGCGATATTAGTGGTGTCTCCATTGAAAATATTAGAAGTAGTTTCAATGTTGTGTAAACGGTTCCGCCTGCCTCTAAAACTGTAAATATAATTATCGACGATGCCATTGGAAAAGTGATTTTGTTCTTATTTCGTCAAGCAATTAACTATTCAGAAGGGTTTTACCCGTGCTTCCAGGTAAATCCAGTAAAAAATATTATTTTCATCGTTATTTATACATGATATTAGTACACTATAAGTTTTTTCTCTTATATCAAACGATGTTCATCTTGATTGCCAGTCTGTAATAATCGAGATTTTTTGTAAGAAGTCTAGAGTATTCAGTGCTATTAATTTCGAAATTCATGCCAGTTGGAAAATGTAATACATAATTTTTGATGAATATGTCCAAAAGTCACTTCAATGTTTTATTTATTTAGATCAACGCTTGATCACACATATTTTTGTCTGAAGTATTATTATCAGAAGTCAGGCTTTACATTGTTACAGTACTCACGATAATAGTTTGAAAATATTGTAAATAACGATTACGCGAATGTAACATGCATTGCAAGGATTTCACTAGCCACTATCGTCGTATTACGCAGGTATGTTACACTGAGTAGATGTTAGATGTTGTATTTGAGGAACAGAAATAAAATAATTCTGTAGATATTTATGATCATGAGATTGATATGAAGGCAGACCATATGCTCATTGTCAGACTAGACCATGAGCTTTGAATGTAAGCGAATTAAGTCCGACATACGCACCGAAGTACTTTTAAATAATGCCATAAAAAAGTTGTTATATTGCGGTATATAGTGTGGAATGTTCATACTTAGGATATCGACACACACTTACATTTTAAAACAGAAAACAATTGGCAGACAATAGATGTTTTACCAACAGAAACTACATTATCATTTTCATTATATGAAGAATTGTAACTAATAACAGAAAACCTTTTATATAATTAACCATTACCATTGCTTTTTATTCATTGATCACCATTGATGCATTCATTCATTTTATGTTTCCAAACATATCTGAAAGTAATCGATTCTGTCATTCAATTTATGACGCTTCTTCTGTCTGTTAATTGTGTCTATTGCTGTGCTTTGATCGAATTTTACACTCATCCGGCAATTTCCTTCGTAAGCAATTTCTCTCTCTATTGACTGGCAAATGCCCTTTTCATGTTAATTTTCATTGTTTTGTTTCAAAAGTAAGTAAATTTTCTTATACGTCAACCAATACATTATTTAATTTATAAACCAAAACGTTGTCAATTATAACGTTGTAACGCATTTTGCGTTACAACGTTATAATTGGTTTTGGTTTATGAATTAAAATTCGCACAAAGTATTCGATCTATGCTTAATACATTATTTATTTCTTAACATAATAACTTTAAATAGAGTAAAAGACAAAAATTGTTTAACGGTAAAAAAACAAAAATTATAAATTTATAACAAATCATTAATTATAAAATCCAGTTTATCTTTCCTTATCCGATTTACTGTGAAGAATTCACTTTAAACATGAACGAAACTTCCAACAATATAATGAATACGCCAATTGGTGGGTGACTCGATTGCCGAAGATTCTCCAAAATCTTATAAACACCTACCTATAAGATGGTAAGATATCCAGAAAAAATAAAAACAAATGATACATTAAAAGTTAGTTCGAAAGTTTCTTTTTCTTTTATTTCAAAATGTTGTTTGTTATGATAATAATAATGCAATAATGCATAAATATTCGTAAGAAAAGTCCCTAGTTACTGTCTTTTGAATCGGTGAATGTTTTTATTTGTGAAACTAACGCTATACTTAGAAAAACTTGAAAGAATTTGAAAAAAAGGGCATGAAACGTAAAACCGAAATATATATATATATGTTACTCAGATTTGAGATACTTTTATGTTGTCCTGGCTCAAAAAATACATCGAGAAATATTGTTTCAATCACCATTTTTGTAAGCATTGCAAATGGTTGCTTTTTCGTTTAGATTAAATATTTTCGTTATATTATTTTTTTCTCATTAAAACGGTTTCTTCTTTTTTTTTTAGATTTTAAACAAAATCACTAAAAGTTTTGTTTATATTTTCTGAATTTGTTTGTATTTTCCCAAACTGATTCTTTTAAGAATTTAGCCATTTCCGTTTGCGAATCTTAAGGATAGCTTGGAATGCTGCCGCCGAAATGAAAGAAAAATCAACCTTTTGCAACGTTTTGCCCCGGTAAAGGGAAACATTTCAAATTCTGTTTTCAAAAATAGTAATTATATGGGTGTAATAAACATAAAAATTATCCCCAGAAAACGGAGTATTTAGTTGTGAAAAGCAGATAAAAATCCAAGCAGTAGTTTTCGAGATATATCCAAGCATACAGACAAACGCTGTTAGTGTATCTTGTTTTATAATATATATGATGATTAGGCAGGACATTCAGATACAAACGAAGAGCAGATATAAATTTAAGATTTTAATCTAATTTTTAAAACCATTTAAACTTTGCGAATCTAATACCTTACTTTAATATTTAACGGAATTGATTCTCTTTAAAACTTTATTCAAGTATGCCTTCAGGTAAGTTCCCAGCTTAAAGAAAGACCGAAGATATTAAACTTACTTAGAGTTTTCTTGATGAAGGGGATGTTTAACATCATTACGGTTTTCAACTACATTTAAAGAATAGTTAATTACATCTTGATGCTGAATATGCTTATAAATTGAATTTAATGTACTTTTCTGATATTTGAATAATTGTATCACATTTATATGCATAGGATGTTTATTTAAAAAAATAGTTCGAAATACACTTAGTTCTTGACATTGGAGATGTATAAGCTGAAACATTCATCATAATAAAAATAACTAGGAAAATAAAAGTATAAAATAATTTTAAGCTGTGTGTCTATAAGAAAAAAACCGCTTTTTATCTTTCACACAATTCAGAAACAATAGAAAATTAATTTGTCAAATTTATTTAAAGTTACTTAATAAAAATCGTATTTTCATTTATAATAATGACCTTGAATTAAATTTCATATTATTTACAGCCTATAGCAGGTTCTAATCACCTGAAAAATTTAGCAATTCTTAAAACAAAACTGTAAAACAATTTAATTGATTGCAATTAAATTATAAAAAATTGGCTGTTTCAATGCCACATCATGTTTCCGTTAGTCATGAGAAAAACTGTGAGAGAACGACTTTTTCATATCTTATGTCTGTTTTTATCTTTTATTCGCATATCCATTGTTTAATGATTCTTAATTTTAAACGTTTGTTGTATTTTTTCAATATTATTATTTGTCATTATTATTATTAATTACAATAAATAAAATCTTGCAATATTCATTAGTGGGTCACATTGATTAATTTTTTCGATAATATCCACTGTACTTTTCAGAGCAAAACGTAACTCTGAGTAGTTGATTTAAACATACATATATTTTTAAATAAACAATAATAAAACTTTGTCGTTGAGTGAATTTGGATGCCATTATAGATATCGTTATGAATTTGTAATAATTATTATAGTTATAAATTTGCAAGATAGATTATTGCGATTAAAAATTTTAAATATTCTCTTAGATAAAAATATGCAGGCATTTTCTGGTTTATTTTGTTCAACTCACTATTTCCTTCGCCTACAAGCTCCAGAAAAACGAATTTATTCAATAGCAGCACATTAAGGAAATCATCATTTAATATATTTTAATCTTATTTATTACATTAAAAAGAAAGTTGAATTAAAAAATAATATCTAGGCAATATTAAAAAAAAAACATTTTTTAACAAGTCTGCATATAAAGTAGTATTTTTTTCTTTTAATAATTAAATTTTTTCGAATATGTAATCTAAAAAAATCCATCTAAGTATGTAATCCAAATGTAGCTATACACACTTTTGATTCATCTCGTTGGTTTTTCAGAATAAAATCACAATTTTTCTGAAAAACGGAAATGTACTTGCACAGAATTCAGCCTAGTTAATTAGTTCTATAGACGTAAATAAAACGTTGAAGACAATTCTAAAAACTTTAATATATTTTAAATCACGGTTTGAAAAATAATTTTACATTTCAGATTAGTAAAATATTTGCATTTCATTTATATTTGCTTTTTTATGAACTCATATTTACCTGAATGACGGGATTTCTTGCCAAGCAGTGTTGCTTGTTGGACGTTTATTATTACTATTATTATTATTTTTAGATTTCTTGAATAGTACTTTGATACACATATGTATGCGCGTTATTTGAAATATCTCTTAATAACAGACTCAATAACTCTAATTACTATTTAAACAGAGTGGTAGCGCTCAAGCAATTTAAATAAGAAAGCGAGAAATAAACATCAGAACAAATGGTTTAATATCTGGTGTAAAAAAAAAAAAAAAAAAAAAAAACAAGTTTTGCATTTAACTAGTATTTTGTTTTAACGAAATGATTGTAAAATAAACTTATTTTAATTGCTAAAAAGTGTAAAATAAAAACTGTATAAATCGTAAAATAAGTTTTACTAGACTGATGACATGTCTCGGCTTCATCAGAGCCATTATCAAAGCAAATAATATTTTACAATTGCACGGACTATGAAGTTCTTATTTGAAATGCATCATTTAATTTTCCACGTACTTTTTCAAATTACGCTCGAGTTATTCCATGCTTACAATTAAGGAAATAAAAATCCAAGTAAAATGAAAAATAACGTGCATAATTTGAAAAAGTTCATGAAAAATTAAATGATACATTAACAAAAAAACTTCATAGACCGTGCAATTGTAGAATATTCTTATTTGTTTTGATTCCAATTTTGACTCCGATGGAGTCGAAACATGTCAACAGTCTAATAAAAATTATTTTGCTCTTTATAAAGTTTTTATTTTACGCCTTTTAGTAATTAAAAAATATATATTTTTACAAAACCATATTTTTACAAGGTGTTATAATTTGTTATATGCTTGTAAAATATTTCTTTAGAAGAACACTAAATTCAATTGTGAAGCAAAATTTGTTTATTGAGCGCGAAAGATATTTGATATCTCGTTTGTGCGCATTAAATGTTTGGAGTATTATTTTTAATTTTTTATGGCTATAAATCATTCAAAATGTATAAATTACCTCATCATTTACTTGAAGTGAAAATCGATGAATTTCATCTCTTTTGAAATAGGCTTATCAAAAATATACAAATAACAATAAAATATTTATATATAAAATATATATGCAAAACATACGTTCAAAATTTCACCACGATCTGTACAAAACTTGTCTGCGGTCCAGATGCGGACCGCGATCCGATATTTGTTGACCACTGGCCTGGATGATTCATAAAGAAGTTTCTTACCAAATAAACTCTTACAAAACTTTATGCCACACAAATCAACTTATCATTCAGTTTCATGTTTTCTGGGTGCCTCAAGCTCATATTTTTAGTCATTGGTCATAACCAGAAATACTTTTGTTATGCTAGCTGATCAAACATTATTTTTTACTATTGTATGCACTTTAAATTTAATATAATCTTATTTTAACAAAACATGTTTATATTGTGTCAACCGAAAAGTTATCCGCTACACTTCTGTTGAGATAAAGTTGAAATGATTTACACTGTTAAAAATTTGCAGCAAACTGTCCAGTCATTTGACCGTTTTTGTAAAAAACAGTTACATAACCGTAATTTAACTATATTCTGATCCTAAAATAAGCAATAATATGGTCAGAATATAGTTAAATTACAGTTATGTAACCATTTTCTACAAAAACGGTCGAATGACTAGACAGTTTGCTGCGAATTTTTAACAGTGTAATGTCACTTGAATTTACAAACAAATTTATTTCAAAACTAGTCTTTGGAGGCCACCGTAATACTTACCCAACATGGATATACATAATATAAAATATGAAAATAAAACATGTGTAAACTACTTATAAAATGCATTGCAATTCGTATAAAATCCTGGCTTGATAACGTCATAAACTTTAAATACTCTATTACTGAATTGCGTAAAAGAAACATCCTCATAACTCCAAAATTGATAATCATATTAACTAACGGTTTATTGCGTCGGATTAAGCGTCTCATTTCCAAATAAAATATATCTTTGGATTGAAATTTGGATGAAATACAGGGTTATGGAAAATTGAAGCGTGTTCAAAATATGATTACAAATATCTCGGCAACTAATTATCCGATCGACTTCATTCTTTATACAAAATTTATGTTTTCTTATTGTCTTTTATATTCACTCCTTAAAATAAACAATTTTGAAAAAATTATATACCTTTTATCAGAACGAATATTTCGAGAGTCCGATAAAAATAATTCCGGATAATCGAGGTTACTGAAATTCAATAAGCTTCTTCCCATTATTACATACTAAGTACATACCAAATTTCGAGTCTCTGTCTCATTTTGTTCGGGAGATAGACACACAGACACACACACAGACGGACGGCAATTTTTCTTTTCTACAAATAAGTTTTTTGGAATCTCTAGTGTCTGAAACGTGTAAATCCGTCAAAAATGTTTTTAGCACTTTCCAACCTAGTTGAAAAGTGCTTATGACTTCGGTTTGTCTGGCCGTCTGCCGTCTGGCCGTCTGCCTTCTGGCTGTCTGCCGTCTGCCGTCTGTCCGTGCTCTAACTCCCGTAAATATGATCGGATTGCTCTGCAATTTTTATATGTTATTGTCGTTATCTATAGCATGTTCCCTATTTCAACGGAAGTGTGTAGCACTTATAGTTTTATTACAGGGACACTCAAAAGAATTCCGTTACATTGCGGTCTATGGGGAAAAATCATTTGCGGTTTATTTAAATAATGTTTCAGTATTTTAAACGCATTGAAATTTATATATATCACTAAGGTGCATTAGAAGAAGCTTAATATGGAATAGGGTGTGCATAGCACTTATAGTTACTTTACAGGGACAGTCAAAAGAATTCCGTTACATGACGTCTATGGAGAAAAATCGTCTGCGGTTTATTTAAATAATGTTTCACTATTTTAAACGCATTGAAATTTATATATATATATCTAAGGTGCATTACAAGAGGCTTACTACAGAATAGTGTGTGTATAGCAGTCATCGTTGATTTACAGGGACACACAAAAGAATTCTCTACTGTCTGTTAACAATAATTCCTGGAAGTGCGTTTTAAGTTACTAAACGCGATTTTAATTTTAACTCGCTTTTTGTGTATTACGTGGTGTGTATAAATTCTGTAGATCCTATACAGGGCAGCACAAAAGTTCGCGAACACATTTCCGTTTATTGACAGAAACTCCCGAAAGATAATTTTAAACTGTGCTACGCGTTTCCTAACTAAACTAAAATTTAGCATCCTAACATATACAAATCTATAGATCATATACAGGGCTTAATAAAAGTATTCGGATATTTTTCCGAATATTGTATCTGTTGGAAATTCCTGAAATTATGTTTTTAAATATGTTATGCGTTTTCCAAATTGTTTACTTAGATGTTATATTTTAGCTTATTAAACGGTATGTTTTGTAAAATTATTTTGGACGCGTTGGAAAGTGCTACATAATCTATGCTTGACGCATGATTTTTCGTTCTTGTTTTGATTTTCAAAACGATTACAAAACTTACCCTATACTACGTATGATGGGTAAGCAATAAGTGAAAGCTGCTTCTTCGCGTATATTATAAAAGCAAAGTTTTATTCCTAATTTCGGTCGGGATGTGACATTTATGAATTCAAAATGTATAAAAAAATCCCCAGAACTTTCCGGATAACCTGATATATTTACTTAAATATAGATAATTAGATTTTTTACAAATTATACCTGAAAAACAAACAAACATTTTTTTCAAGTTATAACAAAAAATACGTTCAGTTTCTATGGATTTAAATTTTTTCTCGAATTTTTCTATATTTTTTTACAAATTATTGTTTGTCTTTCATGTATAATCGATAGATAACATAATGAATTGTATGATAACGAAATGACGACTCAAAAATACGTAACCTGGACTTCAAAATCGTGGCAAAACTACTTTTGGAAGATAAATTTTATCGTACGTTATTAAAAATTTTAATTACTTTTCTACAACTTAACAAATATTTTTTATTTCTGTATAACATAAATAAATAAAAGTAAAAAATAAGTAATAAACTAAATTAATTACAGGAGTCCTGAGTCCACTTTCTGGTACCTATCAGTGTTGCCAATAGGCTACTTTTTTATTCAGTTTTCTTGATTCGCACCAGTTTTTTGATAAAGTAAAATGCACCTCATTTAATTACAAATTAAAAAAGGTGAAAACAGGGAGAAATATACTATTTCAAAAAAGTGATGCAAATCAAGCAATCTGAATTTCAAAAACGTAGACAACTTCCAACACTGGTCCCTCCCTAAAAGGGCGCCTGCTGAAAATCTTGGATTACATATATGTAAAGTAGCATTTTTCTTTTTCTATCTGCATTTAAACTTATTAGGAAAAGTGAAAGAAAAACTTGTTTTTTCCGTTTTTGAAAAGTTTAACAATCTTTTGTGTGTAGTTTTCCAAGAATGGTATACCAAAATGGTCCAGAAGAGCCAAAAAATCATTTTCCTCTTTTGTGAATTTGGTTGTGAATTTTATTATGATTTTCAATAAATATGATTGGCTGGTAAGCGGGAATAATAGACTTTTATTTCTTTGTATTGGAAAGCAAGAAAAAAGTATGGCGAATTAAAGCTTGCGTTTCATCGATTCAATTTTCGTTTATTAGTTGTTGTCTTTTTTTTTCAGCAGTCGTGTACAAAGACATTTTTATCACAATACAAGATGTAAATGAATTATGGAACTAATAAAAATAAGCATTTAAATCTAATTTTAAGAGATCAAATATCAAAATATAGATATAAGAGGTTTTTATGAAGTTAGGAGAACAATTGAGAATATTTTTTTACAGAACGCACGTTAAACCTCTAGTGTAGGTTTCAAGCGATGAATTTTAAATGAAACCAATTAGTGAGTTAAGAGGATTATAAAAATTTAGAAGAAAGTCATCTTATAATCCTCCATAAGTACTAAATTTATGAAGTTGTAAACATGAATAATGAATTTTTATTTATTTACATTAGAAAACAAGAACACATTATGACGAATTAAAAGTTGTGTTTCATCTATTCAAATTTCGTTTATTAGTTTTTTCTTTCTTTTTTTTTTTTTTACAGCAGTCTTGGTCAAATACATTTTTATTAAAATAAATTATGTAAATTAATTATGAAACTAATGAAAAGAAACATTTTAATCAAATTTACAGAAATCAAATATGAAAAAGTGGATATAAGAAGCTTTAATGAAGTCAGGAAAGCAATTGTGAGTACATTTTTACATAACTCAAGTAATATCTCTAGTGCAAGTATTGAACGATGAATTTTAAACGAAACCAATTAGTGAGTGAGGAGGATTATGTAGTTAAAAAATGAAAAAGAAAGTTATCTTAAAGATTAAACTTACCACAAGTACTAAACTACTTTTTTTTTTTACTTAATCTTAATTAAAAGTAAGAGGCATATTATATAGCATAATGCTTTTTAAAAATAAAATTCAATTACACAGTCAATGACATATTTAGTAGATAATTCAAATAAATAATTTCCTATAAAAATTCGATTTTTGTTAGTATTTACTAATTTTTTTTAAGTTATACAAAACAACGGTTATTATAAAAAGGAATGTAAACAACATTTTATATTTAGCTTTGTGCTTTTTAAACGTACCCATTTCATTTAACGATTTTTTCAAACCAAATAACTAACAAATATATTTTTTTTTTCCTGTTTAAAGAATTTTAATTGTAAGTAAAAATTACCAAATGAATGATGTTTTGTATAATTTTTAAATTGTATATAATATAACGTTTTTAAAATTATTTGAAATAGCTTTAAATTTTGTCACATTTTTTAAGGTCTTCTGAGACTAAAAATTATGCACTTTGTATTTATAAATAATTTTTATCCATTCAGTTTCTTGAAATACTAGAGTCACACTGAAATTCTTACATGGATTCTTATTGATACATGGATAAATGTTACAATTTAAACTTAACTCTTAAGATTGTTCAAAATTGTTCCCTCAAAGATCAATAAACTTTTGTAGGTAAATTTTCCAATGATAAAATGCCTCAAGACATTTCTTAGAATAGATGAAAAATATGCTTTTATAGTCTCGTCAAACTTATATTTTGAATAAAAACGATACCCAGATTTTTAGATTAAAAAAGTAATTAAAATATTATTAAATATTATTAAATATAGTTAAAAAAATAGCCAAAATTCAGACCGCGCACGATCAGGAGAATATGGTGGATGTTCTACCTCGTTGATTTTTTTTGTTCGAATTTTTTTTGTTCGTTTTTTTTGTTGAAATTTGACTGTCGCCCTTGCTGAATTAGAAAATACATTGCCATACACCCGTAATGAGTCCCATAACATTCACCTCTTGAAGAATTTCTTTCAGACATTAGATATACCAACTGGCTGTAACTGCTTTCTGACCGTCTAGCTTTATGGCTTTAACCGGCCCTGTACTTTGAAGAACGCGGCACACATTACTTTTTCCATTGATCGTTGTCCTTTCACCATTGTTGGTTTGGGGCCATAAAACCCATATCTCACAAGTCAAAAAACCCATACTTTGCTTTTTTGACTTGTTGGAACGTCAAAAAGGAGTTATGATTTCACGAGGAGTTATGATTTTTTTTAAAAAATCCGTTGCCCACCAACATTAAGAAGTGTTAGAGTTTCTCTTTACTAATTTTGACAGAGTCCGGTTTTTGGTGTTCTCTTACATTATGAGGAACCCGAAGAGAAACTATTTTTTTCATATGCAGTTCTTCATGGATAATTTCATGTATAACTGGCATGAATTAAATAATTAATTACCAGTATGAATATCCTTTGTTATTTAAACTGTATAATATTTAGCGTTCCTTTAAATGATTAGATACATCTTTTATTGTAAGATTTATTTTAAGTGTTACAACTGTATTTTAGGCGCTAGCATGTGTGTCAGCACCTCCCAGATTGCTGTTTGCAGGTCAATTAGGGCGAAGGCATGGGCTTGCCAATCCGAGACTGATGTTATGAGTTATATCTCCTATGTTATTTATCTTTCTTCTGTTACTTCATTTAGTTTCATTCTTGTGATGATATTGCAATAGATAAATATTTTAATGAATTTCAAGGGCCTAATGAAATGCTAATTGATAATATTAAGCACGTAGTTAGTGATTTGGAAAAGCTAATACTGCTAAATATATGGTTCAAAAAATGCTATGTCTCTTTTAGATGTACTTAAAAACACAGTTAACATATTTTCTAAAAAATATAATGAAAAAATTGTTACTTTCTAGAACACTGTCGAGATGGTTTCACCCTTGTAACTAGCAAAAAGGTAAAAACTAAAAATAATGACCAGGCTATCACTAATAAATATGATCCCATAGTAAGCACTAATTCATTTACCTCTGAAGAAATAAATATGGATTCCACTAATGTGGAAGCGTATAATTTCTCCAAAAAACTTGAGAAGAAAAAACCAAACCCATTATGGTCACTGGAATGAATAATATAATTGATTTTACAAACAAACCGACATCAGGTGACAAATTTGACTTCGAAACTAAATTTTCCGGCGATTATGTTAAAATCATCGCAGTAGCTTACGTGACAAAATTTTCATCTTAGATTTCCTGAAACAGAATAATGTAAAACATTACATTGTACCTGATAGGGAAATTCCCATTAAAGTTGTAATCAGAAGACTCTCTAATTCAAATACACTGATATTTCACTGATACAGAAATAATAAAATAAATTTTAAGTTGTAGAGGACTCACCATAATAAAAAAATTCGCAAAGTCGTAGAGATGGGAGATTACGCCCACTTTTCCTCACTAAACATCCAAAAAAAATGAAACTTCGAACGAAATTTTTAATGTTAGATCTCTTTTCAAAATCAGAACTGCAATTAAAAAAAAACTGCAATGTTATCGATGCTAAAAGTTATTTCACGTTGCAGCTGACTGCAATTTAAACCCCCGCTGTGTTGCAGTGGAGAACATTTCTCTAAAGATCACCCGTTAAAAGTTGCTCCTGAGCTACCCAAACTTCCCCCAAAATGTTCTAACTGTGAGCTCTCACATCCTTCCAACTATAAAGGCTGTGTGAAATTCCCGGCTAAACCCCAATTCAAACAAAGTTACGCTCAAACTACTGCAAAACTAAAAAATTCCTCACTGGTAAAATAGACGAAAGACCCTTCTCAAATTCCTATTTAAAAAAAAAAAACCCTTCCCCCCTATTCAACATCTATATGAAATGCATGAATTTAAAAAAAAAAATTCCACAATTGTTGAAATCGTGAAAAAAATAAAAATGTGTTGCAAATTAACTCATTCTCTGAGATTACTAAAACATGCAATAGTGTCTTGATCAAATACCAGCTAAAAAAGTCATTTTTTTTCAAATATCCTTGTATTTTGTGAAAATATGTGAAATATTACCGCTAATGGTAATAAATTTTAATTCTTTTTTAAATTTACGGAAAAAAAGTATTAAAAATTATGTGTTATATTAGTTAAGTTTAAAGATGTGGAACTGAAAAGTGCCTTTGTTTGTTTCTGTGAATTTTTACGCCACTTTTTTACTATACTCCCGTTAACCCATTACCAGCTAAACTTGTACTTAACTTATCTTTTTCTTTTAAGAAATTTTTAGTCCAAATTTCAATTTCCTACATTCTAATTTATTAAACTAATTAACTATCTTAAACTTTGTCTTCTTATTCCATAGTTTATTGGTTTTGACCAATTGAAAATTATCTGCTTTTCTTTCAAAGACTTTTTCTTTGTATCGTAGTTATCTAAAGTACATTTGTACTTTTTTCTCCTGACGGCTACACAGATTGCAAAGACTTTGTATTTTTTGACTGGGATATGGCCATTAATCAGTTATCTTTAGTGTATCTCATTCCAGTACCGTTGGTATTTGTGGTAGTCTTCTTTTGACTGTTACTTTATTATTTCATTTTATAACTGGCAGAAACTCCATGTCGGAGATGACATTGTAAATTCGTACTTGCAAAAATAATTTACTTTTAGATATACTAAGTCATTTCATTTTAATATCGGTTCTCTTCTTTATTATTTAATCCATGACATCTGTACAGTTTATTTAAATTGCTTTTTAAATTGTCTAAAAATCATCATTGTTCATTCAGACGTGGACCAAATTGAATTGTTTTCTTGTATAAGGAATTCGGACACATTTTCAATGCTATTACCATACGATATAATTTGCTGAATTCAGACCGTCCAAACGACCATAGATATGTTTCAAAACTAATTAAAATGTTCACAGCGATCCCCAATCTTTAACACAAACCTAGAAGTAATAGACCAAAAAACGGCGAAGGAGCTAAAATAGAAGTTTTGACTGGCGTTACTATCGATTTTCAACAGTCTATAGCTCAGATATAAGAGATTAATTTACCTCAGCAACAAACGACGTGCTATTAAAATAAATAAATAAAACAATAATTAAAAACAATTACTGACATTCCTACAAATTACAATAAAAGAAATATCTATTATTAGACTGTTCGATTCTGGGGCGAATATTACACACATGTTTTTAGTTCACAATAATCCAATATGCCGTTAAAATTATAGTCTGTGAAGAGTTATAAGAGGTAGCATCATCGTGTTTTTTCTCTGGTCGAAATTTAACAAGCCAGCTGGAATACTCATTGCAAGGGGTAAAAAATGTCAGATATTTTCTTGATCGGAATTATTCAAATCTATGGATAGATAGATGGGGATCAGTTTTGGAAATGTCTTCCCGTTCTTCAGCATTCCTATTCAGCTTTTCTGAGAATACATTTGAAATCCATTGTTTACAAGAGGCTATCCAAATCCATTTAAGAATTGAAACAGGAAATTACTGAAGCAGAAGGCTCTGATAACATTTCTCTAGCCACATTTAAGGCAGTCTGGAATGAATTACTACAGCAACTCTGTTAGTGCCAAGAATTGGAACTGAAGCAGTTCCAGATTCTTTCGTGTTAAATTTTATGCTTTTGTTTAAAATATTTCACGTTTTCATTTAATTATTTTTTTTTAAATTAGCCATGATAACTTCTTTAAGAGACATTTCATGAAAAGAATTTGATTTTCGAAGTGTTTATTGGAACTGACTATTTCCAGTTTTAATACGGTATTTTATTATAAAGAATTATTTATAATACTTAATATGAAACAGTTTATTAAATTGGAGAAAACGGGTCTTTAAAAACATACTGATAATTATACCTGTCTAGTAGATTTCTGGATCCACTGAAGGAAAATAATTTGTTGAAATTTCTCTTAATTTATGTTCAAAGTCAAATTAAACAACATTTAATTTGCTTAAATTACTTAAAGATTTTTATTTTCAAAAATTGCAAAACACTATGTTTTTAAGACGTGCATTCTTCAATTTAGTAAACTGTTTCATTCTATAAATACGTCTTCTTTGTAACAGAATATTCTTTTCGGAATGTAGAAACAAATCAATACATCTAAAGCATTTTTAATTTAATTAAGTGATTTGTGCCATAATGTAATGAAGTAAAAAATATTATGAATGCTTCTGATTTTTAATTAAATGTGTTTCGTAATAATAATTTACTTTTGTCTAATTGGTTTGATTTTATGTGACCAAAAAGTGACAAAAAAAAGTACTAGAACTTCCTCGAAAGTTTTCTATCGAAATTGAATCTAATTAGATCATTCATGAAAGAGTTTGATTTGGAAATAGTTTCCATAAATTTAATTAAATGAGCAATTTATTAAGAACATAATAAAGTTTCAAAATTGATTTGTTGCATTTGAATAAATTAAATTGAAAACTATTTTTATTAAAAAAATAATATTTTGCTAAGAAAGTTAATTGAAACGGGAATTAAGAAATACCTTTAAGAATTTGTTACTTATGATAAAACATACATTATGCAATTATGATACATGCTGGCCTGCTTACCCAGGACAGAGGCTTTGGGTTCCTAGTTTTGGTGTTCTACAAATTCGATATGCAATTTTCGTAAGACTTTTATACCTGTTTTGATTCATCATTGATTATAATTAATATTTTGTATGTTTTAGAAGAGGATAAAAATAAATATATATGTCTGTTTATCTACATATGTATTTATATATTCAAATAAGCATTCTAAGGCGTCGAAAATGTTTAAATGTTTGTGACAGTAAAAGAAAATGAATAACAGGTCTCAAGGATCTCTTTGGTTTGATCGTACGCTGGCTGAAGAATATGTTATATATATATATATATATAATTTATATAAAAATCTCAAATTTAATGAATAAGAGTAGTTACATTACAAAAAAAAAGGTTTAAAATGGCAGTTCATCTAATCAAGCGTTTTCAATATGCAAAACACTAAAAACTGCTACAATTAAGAAATTTGACATGCTCTGTCCAAGGATTATTCAAGGTACTTGGTCACCTAAGCGGGACAGCTAATGTGTTCTAACCAAAAAACAGTCCGTTTTTACATGAAAAATTAAAAAATATCTTCTTTGTATTAAAAATGAGACAGAAAATGCATACCAGAAAAAACTATAGAGAAACTATTTAGTTTATACAACAAAAAAAATTATAAGAAGTTATTTAGTTATATATCCTTAATTTTAGGTAGTGTTTTGCACTACTGTTATACTTTTTTTAAATTTTTTTCTCACGATATTCTATACTATTACTGACAGCCAGGGCGTGGAGATGCTATGCAACTAGGCAGCCCATTGACAATATCTACTCTTCACTGTTCATTATAACATGTTTTTTTTAAGAATTTCGACGTTAATCATGCTGCCGAACTGTGCTTTTGAGCATGTTAAAGGAGGCAAAATATTATAACGTAAAATAATTTTTATGATCACAATATATCACGGTAATCTTCACGATTTTTTTAACGTGAGAAAACATATACGCAGTAGCGCATCAAGAAGATGAATTACACTCAGAACAAGGTACTCAACATTAATTTTAGAATACTATTTTTTCAGAAAGTGAATTTAGAAAAAATATATATAAGTACCCAAAATTAAATAATTGTTTTTGTTATCGTAATTTTTATTTGAGAAAATACATAAACGAAATTGGGATTGTAGTTTAGTTGCTCCTAACTTTAACGCGTCAAGTGTACGCGAGGGAATATTCTGTTGAATTATTCAGTGTTCACGATATTAAGCTTCCTCCAGAAATCAGTTAATGTCTGAAACTAAGTTAATAGTGCACGTAGAAATTACAATGACGGTTCATGCAGGAGCTCCCGTGGCTGCTGCTGCACTTCATGTTGGATGAATGCCAAGCATTTGTAGAGAACATTATGCCATTTTACAGTTTGAATAATCTCAGTTTCTAAAGCTTTGTAATTAATCCAACCAAATTATACCCAATGATTAATTTATCCAAAAAATTGCTTTAATAAATTTCATAAGAAAGTCACTGATGAGATCATAAATAATACCATTTTATAGTCACGGATAAAACTAGCAATAAACGCGTATGATGTTGTTTATTAGAAAAGGGAAATCAAAACTTTTCATCCACATCTCACGACCGGTTAAACGCTGGAAAAGTAGATACATTAATAACTGAAAAATTTATAATTTTGCGTAAGTTGTAATTCAACAATGATACATTTGGAGAAAGGGCTATTTATTTAACGTGCTATATATGCTTCAAAATCCATTTTTAAATGTTTTAATCCCAATTTAATTGTGGAATTTGTTTGCTTTATGCTTTTTACCGAATATCCGAAGCAATTTCAGAAATTTGAATACCAGTAAATAAAATTATTTTTTTTGGAAGAGTACTTTTTACGTTTGCCTGAATTCGATTGGAAATTAACTATACAATGCATCCTTATTTCATGTTGCCACCATGAATAATATAAATAAGATTGATTAGTATCACGTGGATGTATGTATATATTGGTAGTATGGATGGATTGTTTGCAGGGTATTGGCTGGGAAAACAGCAACAGATATAATAAATACATCTCTGATTTCAGACGTTACGGCAAATTTCATTGCAAAAAGTATATTATTGTAAGACAGAGTTAAAATATTTTCTAAAATTAAAACTCATTTTTCACGATTGTCTAAAGTAATACAACAACTGAAAATGCGAGAATTTGCTCAAAATGACACATTTTAAAAAAATATATAAATTTTAATAAACTGGTTTGTGTTCAGGAAGAAGTATTGGATTGATTATTCAGTTTTTTTTTAATTTAATTGTTTTATATCCAACTGTTTTCTATATGTCATTCTTTTCACGTTTAGGTTAATTAGCAGATTAATTTTATAAAACTAAATGGCTGCACATGCACATGTCCACTAATATTTTTTTCTTTTACTTCTAAGAGATTCATAATTGGCAATTTTTTCATTTTAATTAATATAATGTATACTAATCAGAATTAAAATAAATGGCTTGAAATTTGTTGAATGAATTATTTGTTGTGATAAATCATTTCCAAATATATAATTCATGCACATGCACTCAATTCTAGAATGTGTACTTTATTCACTAGCATATTGTTTGGAATATTTTAGCCATTTCTTAGAAGATATAAACATACTGTGAGAAACATTCGAGCGTTATTTTCATTATATATTCATTGTTATCACAATTTTGCGATATAAAACTTGGAGCAACATAACAATATAATTGTTTTTAAGATACATATCATGATTTTAAAGTAACCAGTTTTGAGTATGATTTCACAAGTTTGCAATTGCAGCCTATCAAATGATATAGCACAATCAGCATTTTAAATGTTATTAAAATAATGTTGCTTGTAATTTCAGTCTGTTTAAAGTATATTCTAGAGCTGGATCCACATAACGCTATTACGCTTATATTGTCTTTGATTTCCCCCTTATAAATGTTTCATTAACAAAAAAATGAGATTAGCTATTTATTTCAATCTTTTATATATATATATATATATATATATATATATTAAAGCAAACTAAGTTAACTTTCAAATTTGTGGTAAAGCTGTTATCTTTTAAAGTTAGTATAACTTTTGCGCATAAACTGTCTAAGCAAATTGAGGCATCTTAGTTTAGATATAGAAAGATTTAATATAGCATAAATTTAATTATGTAGTATTATTAGTTAAAACACTGATGCCTTCTTTTCGTGTCAAGAATCATTAAATTTACAGTGACTTTCAGTATATTAATGCAGTAGTAGTTCTCAAATCATTAATAGTAATTTTATACCAGTACATTAAATAATGCCATTCCTACTGTGCAGACGAGAGCAGGACTTTTCGGTCCCGCCACTTCGGTCCCTTGCCATTTCGACCACGAAGCCATTTTGGTCCCTAGGCATTTCTGTCCCTTGACATTTCGGTTCCCCCACCCTGTAACTCGGACTCTGACTGTTGTAGACACACCAATTTTTTATCATTGCCCTAAATTTTATGAAAAGATGAGTAGAACATATCGAGAAATTTAAACTCTTATAGCAAATTACAAATTGTCACAGCATGCTGAAATTTTGTGTGAGTAAACAACGTGACATAATTTTACAGAGGACAGTGTCACTTTTTCTAATCGAAACCCCCCTAAATTTTTGTATAGCGCAAATATAAGGGGCCGATAACCGAAAAATAATTATAACTCGGATCTAAATTGTCGCCGCCCGCTCAGATTTTGTATGGAAAACGTAATTGTTAAAGGGAAGGGACGAGAGCTCTGTGGATATATTCTGGACAGTGCAGACAGTATATTTGATTAGTACAAATTGAAAAACATCTAACATCTACATTACTGCACATTTATATTTCAAATACTAATTATGTGCGTGTCAAAGATATTGTTATAAATGAACGTATTAAATGAACGGACTTTGAAGACTTTTCGAAGTACTCTTTTTCCTCAAACAATCTATTATACTATTTTTCATATTGAACAATTACAACTTTGCATTTTAAGAAAAGAGCTATTTTGTTAATACATAAGTGCGTTTTTCGATCTTATGTCTGGCTTTTTCAAGTCAAATATTTTGAAAAAAAACAAAATTGCATATAATTTTACATTATTGATTTTTATTTCATTTATTTGTTTTTTTAGCATTTAATTTTAATAAAAATGAAGAGCATTGTCTCATTTTAAAACACTTTTATCCGATGCTAATAATTAAAATAAAGTAAACATTTTCTTTTTCATTAAGATTATTATTCATATTAATAATAACATTACATCCTCATATATCTTCAAATTAAAAAAATCTATATTTTACAAACAAAACACACAATCAAAACAAAAAAGTTCCATCTCTATTAAAGTAAATATATTTCCCTAATGAAAATTTCCATTCTTTCACAGCAAACAAAACAGCTTTTGGAGTTAAACATTTTTTGTTTACTTAAAGATGTTGCTTTGAAAAGTGTCATGCCTATCATATTTTCTTTCATTTTACTTCAGCAAAACTATGAAAAATTTTCTTAGACAACAAAAAATATTACATTAATCTTTCTTCAAAGGAGCAATTTCGTGAGCGTAAAATTCTAATTTGGAGTGTCATTTAAGCTTATTTTGACAGCGAGGCAAACAATTTGGCACGTCTCTGTGAAACTGAATATAATTTATTCTTAAATAAATTCTCTTTATTATGAATGATAGTTCAGAAACTATTGAAAATATATAAATTGCATTTTAGTGTAAGTAAAGGAAAATCAATATTAATCTTAATTATCATTTATAAATACACTAATCAGAAATTGTTAATAAATAAAATTTAATTGTAAAATAAAAAATAATTAAACTTAAAAATGTCTCTCTTTTACTCATTATAATTAAAGTACTGAAAAATTGTGTATTGCCAGTCTTTTTGAATTGAAAAACCTTGAGGATTAAAATAATTAAACATATAACAATAAAAATTTTTCAATTAAGAGACATTGTTAACTATTCTAACCACAATTTTAACAATAATTAGGAAAAGGAAGCGTATAAATTCAATGAACCATGGCTGCCAAGTCTCTTTAAATTGAGTACCACTATTTCCAGATAAAACTATTTGCTTTACTTATTTTCATAAATTTGCGATTAAATATAACGAGGATAACTATTCATAAATAGTGATAAATTGGGACATTTGGCAAATGTACAACAGTAATCAAATGTTAATTACTGCTAATAAATGTAATTGAATTTTCTTTTTTAATTTCATCATAAATGTACATTTTATTCATATTCTTTAGATATGTTTCTATAAAGAAATCTTTAAAATTATTTTAGTCTATTAGTCATTGCACTCATTAGTAATTCATACATAAGAAAAAAAAACATCATAGAAGCGTGCAGTTTCGTTTGGAAAAACTTGAAAGGGAAGTTAAAAAACTAAAAAAAAATGTCACTCCAAAGTTTTTTTTATGGATAACTGTAAGGTATTACAGAAAAAAAAAACTTTTTTTAAAAAAATTCTAAGATATTTGTTGTTTCTATAGCTTATTTAAATATTCTTTTTATATCAATGATAATTACTTTAAAAAATGTTTAAGAAACTTTATAAAATACATTTTTTTTAAACTTCAAAGTTTAACTATCTGTGTTTACCAGTTTTTTTTTTTAATATTTGAAAATAACCAAGCGGAACTGAAATTAATGTAACTATAAGTCAACTAATTTAAACTCTTCCACTAATCATTATAGTAAATATATGTAGTTCACGGGCGAAAAGTTTGAAATTAATATAGCACTAACTATTACAATAATAGAAAGTATGAATTCTTTTCCTGTTTATACGTTAGTAATGAAAATCATTTTATATTTATTTTGGCAGCATAAAAAATTGCACAATAATATATATATATATATATATATATATATATATGTGTGTGTGTGTGTGTGTGTGTGTGTGTGTGTGTGTGTGTGTGTGTGTTGCTAGTTTTTTCACTGCAAAATATATTTATTTCCAAAAGATATTTTGAATTTTTTACCCATCAAATTTAAACAGAATAGGAAATATTTGCCGGGGATTTTCCCATTTTGTTTTTGAAAGCACAAGCTATCTTACTTTATTACTTTTTCTTCATTTTTATTAAACCCAAGGTGAGTGCAACTTTTGGAATTTCTAATGATGCGCCGCAATTTCAGAATAGAAGTTTCGTGTATAATATTTAAATCGCAGAGTTTTTACTCGTATCATATAATCGCAAAATGTGTAATATTTTTGTGATTAAATAAGGCAAACGATTATGTTAAAAAATTGTAGTAGAACTTAACGCACCTTGAGTAAATTTTATAAATTAGATTAGAGAAAACTTTTTTAATCAACATTTTGTTTCAAATTATAATAAAATTGATTTTTATTACTCACACTTTTTTCATGAATGAAGACATAAACTAAAATATATACATACGTATGCTTTAGAGGAACCTGGCTATATTTAAGCATATGGGGAATTTGACCAACTGCCTTTACTTCAGGTAAAAAACAGTTTTTCTGATAAGATGGAAGCATATTATAAGCCTTCCTAGCTCCTAGCTAATGTTGTTTTTCAGACATTTGTGATGATAATAATAATGCAAAAATTAAATGGGATTTTGTAATTATACTTACCAAAAATGTAAGTTTGCAATTTATCAGTCGTGAGCGCCTATGCTTCTTGTAAATAAAGTTAAAGTAGATATAATTGCTTTATAGTATATTTTGTTTAATGATCTATCTAAAGTATAAAAATTCAATTAGAACTTGATATAGCTATTGCCATGCGTTTTAATAATTATTATTTTTTGTTTGGAAGTTTCGGGATGTCTGACTTCAGTACAATTTCCAATTTATCATTTTCTGCAGTCAAACACGTTTTAATAATTGGGTTTTACTTAATCAAAAATAATAACAAACTTATTGCAGCAACTAATAGTCTTTTTTATAATTGTTTTAATAAGGACTATAATGCAATAATTCAATTGAAACTAATTGCAAAATGCCTGCTAATAAATGAATGGGTGTCTGGAAGAAGAGTCGATGGGACAAATTTAAAATTTCGAGAAATGAGGAATAAACTATTCATATTCTTGGTTACCGATGACCTGAGCATCTAGAGGAACATAGCCTTCTTCTGATCTTTATTACCCTACACTTTTGTATTCATGCTGAGTATTGGCGTGTAATAAAAAAAACTACTAAAGTGTGTAAGGAAAGCAATAATATTATTTTTAGTCCATTGTTTTAATTTTTTATTTAAAGTAAGCAAACCTGTATGTTGCAATTTTTAACACTGGGTAATCATCCATCATTCCACACATTACATTTTCTAACAAAAAACCAAACTTTCCAAATTTTGTAACGTAAGCACTTCTTTAAGATATCTATTCAGAAGATGTGAAATATAAATTCAAACAAAAGTGTTTTACATTACACAAATTGTTCAAAATACAGCTATATAAATTCTAAATATGTATATTTTGTACATAATATACATGTATCACAGTTTGTGCTAAAGATATTGAGTTAATTTCTTCTGAGGGCGTTCTTAAGCTACAATATCCATTCCCCAGCTGTGGTTAAAAAAGTATAGTTTTAAAAATGATATTTGATTTCCATGGTTCTAAAAATATTCATTATTTTGTAAGATGCGACTTTGAGGTATTACCATACACGTACACAGAATCATTAACTGTATTGGATGTTGAAATAAATAAATGTTCGTGCCAAAAAGTTTACTTTTGAAGATGACTTGGTCCGAGGTGCTTGTGGCAAACGCCACACATCGCCGCAACATAAAAAAAAAAATCATAACAGGATTAGCATTTACATAGCTGGTAGCTATATGAGGTAGAATATGTATAAATACAATGACCAATGAGAAAAAGTAGCTCATAGAATAAGGAATCACAAAAAGAATAATCGAAAGATTATGTATAAGTAAAAATAAAGTATAGGTATAAAAAAAAATATTTTTGTAATTTATAATTTTTTTTCTATTTTTATGAGGTTTTTGGATATTTGCGGAAATATCTAAGTATACTTAAACAAGGCAATAGCATTAGTAAAGAACTAGGAGGAAAGGGAAAAAGCTGAAAGATAGTGTTTTGCTTCTAATTGGCTTATGAATAAACAGAAGTGATTTCCATTGACTTTGATGATGTGAGCTTTGGCCTTAAAAGCGAACAACTCTTTTACCACCGGCGGTGGCTCTGGACTTTCGAAAAGTCCACCCCGGTGGAGGTCAAAGTCGCTGCAGTAGAAATGAACTAGCTGCAATCCAAATTGCCTTTCTTATAGGTAAGTTGGAAGAGCCAGTTGATGATGTAGCAGCCGAAAAAGACTGCAAAAAGATAAATATAATAATGAAGGAGAGAAAATACAATTCAAATTGAAGAAAAACAAAAGAAACTGCCTTTTAAATATTAACAAAATACAATAAAGAAAGATTAAAGAAAGAAGTTAAGAACAAGAGGGGAAAATTCTGCTATAAGGCCGAATATAGATTGCCACACACGGTTTTTATTTAAAAAATAAATAAACTAGCTGTAACTCAGAATAAAAACGCAATGACAACAAACAATTTTAAAATATCTAAATAACAAATAAAAATGCCCCTGTTAAAGTGTTGCGTTGTTCAAAAACCATTCGATTTAGAAAAATATTTTTCTACCACTGAGCAATTTTTTTAATGAAATTTAATTCATGTTGCTATAGCAGCAGACGATAAAACGATATCTTTGGAATAAGGGAATAAATAGAAGAATTTTTTTTTTTTTTTATGTTTGTGATAAAATGTTTTTCTTTATTTTTTTAAAATGTATATACATAATTCACTTTTATATTTTAACAGAATAATAAGTTTACTATAATTCGTTACTCATGCTATGGCCAGTATACACGATACACGTCGAGCCACAATGCCTTTATCATTATCTTTTTACGCGTAAAAGTTTCGCTACGGTACTCCGTTGTGAAGTTTTGTAATTTTTGAAATCTCATATTTGAAAAACGACATAATCATTAGATTTGAAATTTATATCAAGAAAAATACAATTTTTTACCATTCTAACGCAGTTTGTAAAACAATTTTGTGACAAATACTTTTCGAGTTATTAATTTTTTAAGTAATTTCAAATGTTTCATTTTCCGAGATTAACCTGTGGCAACGATGGATTGCTGTGACTTTTCATAAACATGAAAAATGATAGAGATTGAAAGAACAAGCCACCCTGTGTGTGGCTAATAACACCCATTTTGAGTTTCTTACGATTACTGTTGTTAGTTATGTCTTATACAAGAAGCATGTTTAAAGTTACTATCTGATTTTTCAAAGAGAGATGAAAATTAACGTTTAAGTGTTAGATGAAATCATTAAATCTAGTAGGGTGAAACCTCCTGTTACTGACACCTAACTAGTAACTGACACTTGAGCGAAAATCTAACTCAAATAAGCATTTTGTTGTAAAATTCTGCAAAGTAAAGTCACCTAGTCGTAGATTAGACGCATATTTTGATTTTGGAGTCAATTTATACACCACCAGAGGAAATTAAATGAGGAAAAAACGTTTGCGAATACAAAAAGTGCCATTTTGAAGCAAATATCTTATTTCTAAATTTAAGGAAGTGTTTTTCTAATCTATTTGTAACGCAACCATCCTGAACTTTTTTCTTAAAGTTATACTAGTAGAAATTAGTTTAAAGATGCATATGATATATTAGGGCCATGATTCAGGGTTTATAGCTATTTAGCTTAATGGGGGTGCCAGTTATTGGTTCCTAAAATTTCTTTTCACCCGTCTCTGACAGAGATGATAGTTATTGGTTATATTAAAGAAAGTAGAAATTTATTATTTGAACTGTTTAAAAATGCATAAAAATAAATTAAATTTATCTTGTAGTAAACACCGTTAAAATTTAAGTTGTTTTACAAATGTCTGACACCAGATGTCAGTTACTGGTTCATAAATGTCAGTTATTGAATATCTGCATTACTTATAATGCAGTACTAAATATTACTGCTATATACTCTTACTATATACTCTGCATTACTAACAATGCATTACAGCTTACTAAATTCCACTTTTTTTAAATAAATATTAATCTATTTTGTTTTTATAATAAAGAATAAAGTTTTTTAACGCATTTTAATCTTTTAAAATAAAGCGTCCGTCATTGGTTCACTTTGTGTCAGTTATTGGTGTTTAAAAATAGGGATAGTGTCAGTTACTGGACTTTTTGACCATATTTATGTATAAAACTAATTTTTAATAATAAAATACATAATTTTTAAAAAATTTGCCAACAGTACTTTTTTAATATATGTCTACTACCCTTTACAATGCAAAGGTAATTATAAAATATATTTAAATTTTTGTAATAGTGATTTCAAAAAGAAAGAATTCTTCAAGTGTCAATTACTGTGGGTTGCACCCTATATTAAATTTCTTTCTAAATATGAAAATTTCGAATATAGTAAGGCATATCATATATTAAACGAATAGTGGAATTTTGAGCTTGTATAAGTATTTTGACATGACTATTGGCTGCGAATAACCATACCTGACAATTGTAAGTAAAGGTTAGACGTAAGTAGGAGGTGTACAAGAGACTTTTTTTATTTTTAACAGATAAGGCACTGTTTCGAAATAATAAGGGATATACTTGATTTTAATCTGCTGGAAATGTTTTGCGCGTAGTGTGAATAAAGTCATTAACAAAAGTTTTATATCAGACAACGTTTATGACAACATTTAAGACCGCTAGCGATAACAATCCCAATTCCTTGCTTAAACGGCAAATTACGTCGTAAGGCTTACATTACTTTCTGCCGCAATCAAAGCTGCTTTTATTTTCTTACAAGAACTCCTAGGCAAACTCACAGCTATTCGCCAAATAATATTGTCATCTTGAGACGTTGTTGCTCTTGGTCAACCTGATCGTTCCTTTGAAGTAAATATCCTATCTAAAAATAAATGTAAAAAAGACTGGTGTACGTAATGCCGTAGTGAAGTAGAAAATAGATAGGATATTTACTGAAAAGGAACCACCAGGTCGACTAAGAACAAAAATGTCTTGAGACGACCATACACTATGGCGAATAGCTATGTATTTCTCAAGTTACCTGTGAGAAAATAAAATCATCGCTGCTTGCGGCAGGAAGAAATTTAAGCCTGATAGCCGTATCTGAGGCCATCAGCAGCTGGCAACTGAATTTACATGTTTTATTAATATTTATTAATTGTAGCTAAATATAACAAACAAAGCAAATTTTCTTTGAAAAAATTAAAAAACTTTTAGGTATTATAGCCATTGTAGCCATTGTAGGCTTTGTAACCATTGTAGGCTTTGTAACCATTGTAGGCTTTGTACCCATTGTAGGTATTGTCCATCCCTACAGGGGGGGATGGAAGCGTAAATTTCAGAGATAAGGGAAATTTAGAGAAATGATTATATGATTATTTATATAATGTAAAAAATAATTATATAATGTAACAGTAACAAAGGCCGAATAATTTTTTATTGCAATTTCAAATATATTGTGCATTTTGTGATAGACAGAGGCAAAAGATTAAGGGGGGAGAATGGAAAATTTTGGAAATAATATAATTAATGAATTGCATGATTTATTATTAATTCATAACAAATGCAAATGCCGAAAACTTAAAAAAAAAAAAAACAAAGATTAAACATTTTCTATGATAGAGGGGCAAATAGAAGAAGGAGACATTTCGCCTGTGTGTGTGTGTTTGGGGAGGATTTATATGCTTGATCAGTTATGTATT
The DNA here is from genome assembly GCA_963931845.1 of Maratus michaelseni. NCBI lineage: Eukaryota > Metazoa > Arthropoda > Arachnida > Araneae > Salticidae > Maratus > Maratus michaelseni. The sequence continues at coordinate 257,873,190 of OZ007589.1, read as the reverse complement.
TTATTGATTATTTGTATCCTTTAGTGTGTCCTTTATCTGCAGTAACAATAAAAAAATATTTTTTTTTAATGATGTTAAACTATATATTTTGAGGGAGGAGGGGAATGCAAATTTACGTTGGTGACGGAATAAGGTGATTAGTTATTAAAAAGGGAAATAGTCACCAGAATAGTAAGTGGAAAATTCTCATCCCTGTAAAAATAAGATGTAGAAAAATAAAGATATAATTTAATAAAAACTTACCCTATCTCTTGCCCCGCTACCCGCTCTCCCGGCACCCCCAATCACATTTAATTTGAATTTACAATCTAATATCATTTAAAACAATGTAAATAAAAAACGAATCATATACTATACAACCACTAGGAAAGCCCAAAACCAGCCGGTATTCCTCGCCAGATGGTGGCCGTAAACGGGGGAGACTATGTGTCCGACAAGTCAGTAAGAATGTGGAATGGCCGTTTTCATGAAGGCCGAGAGTGTTTGACTGATGACCCGAGACCAGGCCAGGTAAACACGGTAATCACGATCGAACTCAACGACAAGGTGAATGACCTGATAAGAAGTGATATACTCACTGCCACGTCACTTGGACTGGACGAGACACACAACTACCTGTTTATCTCCTCCTTCATGGGCGGGCGTCCGTGCATTCGCACAACCAAGCCTGAAACTCCGTTTGCGTCCCTAGATATCTCATTATAATATACAAAAGCGGTACATTCAAATTTCAACCGGTTAGGTTGTAGTAATCCCAAAGTTATTTCATGTCTCTATTTAAGAGTATCATGTGGCAGAAATTGCACCAGAAATCCTTCTTGATGCTGTTCAGACGATTTATCCATGTCTGACAACTATTCGAACTAATGACTTCCATCAAATTGAACAATTATAATCTTAGGTACACAGCGAAGTCTGCTGCACCGCTGAAAAAAATTGCAGAAAAAACTCAAACACAGCATGTCAATTGCAAATGACAGCAAAAGTTTCGTAAAAAAAAAAAAAAAATCCCATTTTTTTAAATCAATTCTTTTAAAACTGTATTATGCTACTGTGTATAAATTTTCCATCATTTAATTTAAACTGTTTCCCCTGTCTTTTGGCTAATTCGCTACTTAAAAAAGGAGAAAAGGGAAATATGTTAAAATTTGTGTTTCTAAAATTGCGATGCTCTTTCAAATAAATTAGATATTTTCAAAAACAGGAAGAATCTTTAATATTCTAGATAGAACTAAACATTATTTTATAAGATTCTATTTTTAAATAATTAATTACACAAAAATGTATTTTAATTTCCAAATATCTTTAAATCTTATAAATTTTATTTTGTCATATTTTTAATAAAATATAAAAAGAGAACTTTTTTCAATTTTTATGAACCTTTTCTTCTTTCTCCTTCTATATATTTTTTACTAAAAGTTATTTCAAATCAAACAATATTTCTCCGACAGAGCAATGTTAGGTTGAATTCAACATTTTCTTTATTAAAGGTACTCTCAAAACGTAATTTCGCTGATATATTAAGACATTTGAACCTTCAAAATTGCTATAGAAGAAACTTTATGTGACACATAGAATAACGCAAACTACGATAAAACAATACTCGTATTTAAGAAAAAATATTTAAAAGACTCTTATGTTTACATTCCCCGAATAAATCATTTTTACAAGACTTGCTTATGCTTTTGAAGAAGCAAAACATATTTTAACACATTGTGTAATTAGTATATCAATCAATTATTATTATTTGTAAATAAAATATTAATTTTGTGCTTCATTGTAGATATATAAAGGTAAAATACAATTACATGGGATTTGTTCCCACTTCATTTTGAAAACTTATACGTGATATTGACTTTATTGGTGCAGATTATTATTAAGAAATAAACGCGTGATTTTGGAAAAGCGTGAATTTTTAATTAAAAGAAAACATTCAAATAAATTATTTATCGCATTGGTTGTAGCACAATATTTAGCTATGGCACTATGAAGGTACTCTGTGGTCGAGTGATTTTTGAGTTTTTGCGTGCAATTGTGGTATGAATTCTCACAATTGTTCCTGAATTAGCTGTCTTTTCTATCGTCTCTTTAAATTTCGCAAAGAATGTCTCAATCTCCGGGAATCTGATTTTTCATATTTATTTAATGCAGTGATATGATAATTTAGTGTCTGCGGTTGTGTAGTTGCTAAAAATACTGCAGTAGTAGTTAGATTCAATGGATGTAGACTCATCTCGCTCATAGTGGTAATCTAGTCTGGACTTTCTCTGCTTCCTGCTTTGAACGTCGAAATTTCCACGTGCTGAATAGTCAGTGTATATTGTCAGTAGTTGGTTTTACTATAGAATCTTCCCGCGTGAGTTCGCTACTGTGGTAATGATTTAGTTTACTATTTGCAATGAAAGAGTATTGGAATCCACGGGGTTCTCTTCAATAGTGATATTGCAGGGTTTTAAGTGGCATTTATAGCAGCATTTATAGTATTTATAGTATAGTGAGCTAAAGTAACTTCTTAGGTTCATGAAAACAAACAGGAAACCCCATTTGCTTTGAATTAAGTGCTTGTACTTAGCAAAGTTTTTGGTTAAACGTTCCCACTCTTAGTTTTAGTGATTTGAGTTTGTATATTTCTGATCACCGGAGTTAAAATCTGCTCAATCCAGTGCCAATCACCCTTATTTTTGCTTTTAATCAAACTGTTGTTAATGCTAATCCTGTGTCATGGTGACGTCACCATTTCACTGTTTTAAGGCAAAAGTTTAAATGTACTTCTCATTTTTGGAACCTTAATAGTATGATTTGTGCTTATATTTTAATGTCAAGAAAAGCGCATTGTAAATTAAAGTTTCATAAATCGTTTTTTTTTCTTTTTTCTTATATCTTAATTTTTCCGTTCTGTGGCACTACATCTCTGTCAATCTGCATTTATTTTAATTTACCCTAATTGCACGAAGATATTTTTTTATCAGTTTTCATACTCAAAAATGCTCAACGAAAGAATGGCATTTCCATGATTACAATATGCATAATTATAAAAATTCAAAAATCATATATTTTTTTCATATACATTTTTTACGCGACTGAAATTATTCCGTCGTAAATTAAAAACAACAAAAACAACAAAAAAAAAAACAAAGTTGATGGTAATTTGTAAATATATTTTATAATGAGTATTTTTTGTTTGTATTCATTTAAATTTGAATTAAGTGATCTGCTTTTTAAAAATATAAATAATACAGCGTTTGTAAATGTGTTTTTTTTAATCAAAAACCTCATATATGATATAAATAACTATACATTTCTTACGCGAATAAAGAAAAACAAATTCTTAATCATTAACCATCATGTTGAAATCAAGTTAAACCCTTTTAAAATTTGTTTTTAAGTGCATCCGCAATTCGAATTCAAATATTTATTTAAACATTTTTGTAACACAAATTTACAAGAGTATGAATCAGCATTCTGAAAAAAAAAACGAGTTTATCTTGGAATTTAAAAAAAAAATTCAAACCATGCATGAAATAACTCTGTATAAATACAAAAAAAAAAAGCGCTTTTGAAGCGCTAAAAAATCTTATTTATTTTTTTTTTTTAAATAATTTATTTAAGTATCTTATATTATTCATATGCAAATGCTGTGTATATAAGAGGAAGTATAAAATTATCCTATTTATCTCCTGTGAAGCTATCTTGTTAAAACAACTTAACCAATATAAATATACCGTTTAAAAAAATAATAATGAAAATAATTTTAATTATTGAGGGTAAACTGCTTTATTTTTCCCTGCAGTAATTTCTATGCTAAATATTCTTTGCGTTAAATGCATTTAAATATTAGTGTATGTATTTAAGGTCCCCCCCCCCGCATGGAATATAATTAAAATAATATGTCTCGTATATTTACTGACTGAAAAACATTCCGCAAATAAAGTTTGCAAGAAAAACTTTAATAGCCATTTATTCATTAATTTAATGCCTTTTAGCCGCTGTTAACAAAGTTATAATTACTGAATAAATTATTCAAATTTTATAGCTGTTTTTGAAAAGAAAATTTAATATGCAGTTTTACAATTTAATGCTGGTACATGCGAAACAGGGGAAAATATTTTTAAGAAGTTTACAAGCACTTGATAAAAATATCATCTTTATATATATATATATATATATATAAATATATATAAATACTTACAAACAATTATTAATTTTTTAATTAAGCGGTTTAATGAAGCACATATTTATTCATTTTGCGAAGTAAAACTGGAAAATATTCTTAAATAATATAAAATAATGTCAATAAAATATTTTAAATGAATATTCCAAAATTCCGAAACTTATAAGTAAGTTTCATAATGTTGTCTGAAATCCCTACTTAAACGTATGTCTATCAATAGTTGATACTACCTAGTTAGCAATTCATGCCTCGAGGACTTGCAATCTACAATGGATATAATGTGTAGCAGATGGCGTTAGTTCAGTCGTTGTCCTTCCGTGGCGAATGGGCCACATGCTGTCCCGCAGGTAAATATATAATTTCGGATTTATATTATACAAAATTTCGGAATTTACCTGTAGAATATGCTCCAAAAATTTAGTGTCTTCTACGAACAAATTTCTGGATCTCTTTAGTTTATCATATTTATGTAATATTGAATTTAATCGATTGAAAATAATAAAAAGTATTGCTTGACAAGAGAATCTTGACTTTTTCTACGAATCACTGTTGCCGAGGTTAAAAAACATGTCATACTCATATTTCCCTAGATATCTAAAATGTTTATTTTCTAATTTCTGTATATTGTTTCAACTGTACTTTGTCAAGCTTAATGAAAGTGGCTTTACATTCTGCTGAACACCCTGCATTCCATAAACAAACAAAAAAAAATTCTTGGAAAAAAAAATATATCTCTATTAATATACGTGCTATTCTTACACGCATGTGCACAATTGTATATCATATAGTCATGTACTAAGCTGCAGATTATTTCGAGCATTTGATGTTACAGGCTGATTGCAAATATTATTTGTTGTTGATCTCCTTATTACCTGGTGGAGAAATATTCGAAGAAAAATAAGAGGTCAAATATGTTCTTTACATTTATGAAGTTCCAAAAGAATTTGTGAAGTTTGTATATAGATATTCGATTAAACGTACAAATTCAAAAATGTTCGGTGACTTTTGGGTATAGAGTATTTTTAGAATCTCGGTTAACGGTAATATATTTCTTTTCTGCTTTTGGAAAGTATTTTTGCAGGAAATAAAATTCTTTATCATTGGCGCATCGCAGTTTATATTGGAAGGGGCACACTTTGCGTATTTTTTATTTGAAGATAAAATAATACTTTTCGACTCTTTATGTATTTGTTCAGAAATTAATGCGTCATTTTTGAAAAAAAGCTGTTTTTGTAGGTTGTTTTGTAAAAAGGAGGCAATATATTTTTTAAAGAGAATATACCATTACTTGATTATTATAGAAAATTATTTTTGTGTATTCATTATGAATCTGTATTTTAAAAGTCGATTATTATTTTTGTTAAAGTGCTTTCTATTATAGTTGATGAATTTGTTTATTTTTTCCTTTGGTTTGAACTCTCAATAAAAAGGCGTGTGCTGCGAGTGTATTGCTCTCTATCTTTATTCTCACAATGAATTTCCTCAGGATTTACAAAATAAACATTTAAATTAAATATTTGGATCTAGAGAAAAATATTTTTCGGGGTTTCTATAAGCTTTGATATTTTTAATATAAAAAAATAAAAGAGAAAATAGTTTTTTAATACAAAACAGACACTTACTTGGCTATTGGAGAAAATTATTATATTTTCGTTAATTTATTATGAATCTTTTGAAATAAAATAATAATAATAATATTTTTTTTTAATCAGAGGGGATAAATTTGTTAATTATTATTTCGTCCTGCATGGAACTGGGTTTCGCCTGTCTGTTCAACTGTTTCTTTAAAGTTAAATCTGTCTATAACAGACACTTTCATAAAACTAAATATGATTATCGTAAAACCGGGTTATCAATCCAATTTATATTTTCACATCAAACCAAAAAGAAGATGGGCGAAGCCCAGTTATACCTGCCGGAGCAGCAGGCCCTGACCATCTAGACGTACGAAACCTGGCTAATTATTTATATTTATTATTTTATATAAATTAAAATACTTCTTAATTATGCAATCTTTAAATAAATCATTAATTTAATACTAAACATATAACATTTATATTTTTAATGTAACTACGTATCATATATTCTTATACGAGCAAACCTTGTGTGTGGTTATATATATATATATATATATATATATATATATATATATATATATATATATATATATATATATATATATATATATATATTTAAATATATATGTGCAAATTTTATATTAAAAACCGTTCTAACGATTGACGAAATTTTGTATCCTATCGTTTCGGGGCACCAGAAAATCATTGGGCTGGGTTACATGTTCGTGAAAATTCGATTAATGGGTCATTTTGGGTCACCATGTGTCAGGGTCAAGCTAATTGTATCAAAAAAAGGTTCAAACGATTTTGAATAAATTTTGTATCCCACCCTTTTCGGGAACGAGAAGGCTATTGGGGTCGGTCACATGTTCAAGAACTTTCGATTAGGGGGTCATATTTGGGTCAATGCGGTCAAGTTAATTTTATCTAAAAAAAGCTCTAATTATTTTGAGTAAATTTTGTATCGTACGGGTTTCGGGAACGAAAAAATAATTGGGCTAGGTCACATGTCCGAGAAAATTTGATTAGTGTGTCAATTTTGGGTCACTGTGGGTTAAGCTAATTTTATCGAAAAAACGGCTCAGACTATTTAGACTAAATTTTGCATCCTATGGTTTTCGAGCGCAAAAAGATTGTTGGGCTAGATCACATGTTCGAGAGAATTTGATTAGTGTGCAATTTTGGTCATGGGTCATTATGGGTCAAGCTATTTTTATATTAAATAGGCTCAAAGGATTTGAACTAAATTTAGTATCCTACAGTTTTAGAGAACAAGAAGACTATTGGGCTAGGTCACATTTTCGAGAAATTTCGATTAGTTGGTCATTTTAGTCATGGGTCATTATGGGCAAGCAATTTTTATCTTGAAAACGGCCCAGACGATTTGAACTAAATTTTGTATTCTACGGTTTTGGGGCACGAGAAAATCATTGGGCTAGGTCAAATGCTCGATAAAATCCGATTAGTGGGTCATTTTTGGATCACTGTGGGTCAAGCTAATTTTATCTAAAAAACGGCTCAGACTATTTTAACTAATTTTATATCCTAAGGGTTTTGGGTACGAGAAGACAATTAGGCTTGGTCACATGTTCGAGAAAATTTGATTAGAGGGTCATTTTGGTCATGGTTCATGATATTTGAACTTAAATCTAATTTTGAACGAGCATAGTTCGGTCTTCCCTGCTCGTTAAATATAAACAAAATATGGAATGTTTGATTATTTTTATTTTTAATTAGTGCATTTTTTAAAATACATTTAACTACATTTTTCATTTATGATAATAATTATTTAATATATATCTGATATTTACTTTATTTTTTATATAGTTAATACATTATTGTAAATATTTAATTAAAAATAAAAATATACGAGTCGGATAATTCAAGCATTTATGATTTTTAAATACAGCACTTTTAATAAATTTCAGTACCGCAACTATTTTATTATTTGATTTTCGACAAAAGATGTTAAACAATTCATCTGTGTAGTTTTTGTTTCGCATGTTTGGCAACACATAACGCTTTAACGGTTTGTCAGATTATCATATTTTTTTGTTCGTTTGAAATGAATTCGTCTGCACATATCTCAGCTTCACTAACAATAGTATCTAAAAGTGATACGTTTGTTTGTCTGTCGGTTTTCATGTTTTTTTTTTATTTTACTGGCTTTAACTTTCGTAGAAATTGACAAATCTTAACAAAAGTTTGAAAAGGTTTACAGGTACACAGCATCACTTGACGATTTTAAAATAGTCGTCATACCGTGAATAATTTGTTTTATATGAACACTTCACTAATTTTAATGTGCCATCTTCTACTGGGCTTTAAAATAAGTGATACTGACAACAATGTGATTTAAAATGAATGCGTATAAAAATCCTTCACGAGGACTGGTAACTGATTCTATCCTAAACCAACCCGACGCGACGCGCGGTTCGAATGAGATGAGGGTGTATTATTTTGTTTCCTTGTGAGGAGGATTTACTCTAATTGTTTCGGTTTCGGGTCGGTTTCCGTTTGGGTTTTGAATCGTGTGTGCCGAGTTGGGTTGTTGCCGTTTTTTCAAAAGAATGTGCATAACTTTTCATAATGAAAGAGCTGTATATTAGAAAATAAATGATTCCACATAATTATCTTTATTTTTCAATATAAAAGTTAAAATGTATATTAGAAATATAATTACAGAGCATGTTTTTAACTGCATTAAAATATGGACTAATGCATTAAAATGTGGGATTGAAATGCGTTGGATTCGAGACGATATTTTTGTGTTCGGGTCTGTATAACCTGACACTTGCAGGGTGTACATAATTAAAGTGCATGTATTTGAATAGTTCTACACGCTAAACTATTAGGAATATTTAAAATCACCTTTTGCATTTATACTGTTTAGATCATTCGAAAACAATTTCTGCAATAGAAAAAACTAGTTCAATGTTTTACATATAGGTGGCGTTTAATTGTTAGGTAATAGTTTTTAGAAAATGTGAACGAAAACAACTCATTTCCAATCCGCTGTTGATTTTTACAATGAAGGTTGTATTATAAAATATGAAAAATACTTACAATATATGCTCAATATGTAATCCTTATCCTTTATGTGCAATCAATCACATGCTGCAGACGCAAAACAGTGTGATAAACATCAGCAGCATTTTATGTTTCTGGTTGAATGTTTTGGGTATGTCAAATTATGCATGTTTTTATCTCAACCGCACTTCTGGTGTTTACATGCTGGTACCCAGTACATGAATGAATTGCTTCTTCAACAATTTGCACAGTAGGTTTTAACCGCCTCCTAGTTTCAGAGATCACTCCAAATTCTCCGGTAGTTTCAAACTTTATCATTTCTTAGACCATTCACACACATCGGGCTCTTCCCAAATCTTTGAGACGATGATATTCTTTAAAAACACCGCCACCAAATTTACTACTATTTGGATAGAAACATTTTAATAATATACCGCATTTATTTATTTATTATTTCATTTTTGACAACGTCATGTTTGGAAATTAAGCTAGTATTATGTAAAATATTTGATAAAATTTTTAAAGTTGTTTAGCTGTTGGGAAATTCTCTATTTCTTTTATTTCTTTAATGATATATATAGCGCCGAAATATATCTGTCGGAAATTTTTTTAAATAATCTTTTTATTACAAAAATTGTTCCCGCATGCTCTAAACAGCTTAAATACCAAATCTTTTAAAAATATTCCAAATAGTTTAGGCTTGTAGAGCTCTTCAAATACGTGCACTTTAAGTATAGCCACCCTGTAGATAACAATACAAGATTGCGATAGAAACACGAAGGTCAGAAGTAATACTTTGAAATCAGTTTTAGTTTTCGCTAAAATTTACCTGCAGCTTATAATTTCCTACCAAATAAATTTTCATCTTCAAAAATTTACACATTAGAAGGTGTTGCTTTAAAGAAAATTTTATGTAAAACAGACCAATATCCAACGATTTTTCAGGAGAAAATATTCCATAACTGCTATAATATAAAATTAATTTTTATATGTATATTGTGAAAGCATACAAAACATTTTATTAAAAGTGATTGACTATGTTTTAGAAAATAAAATAATGTAAACATGAATCAATTTTATCGTTTAAAGTACTTTTAAAAATTACATTTAATAAGAAACAAATTGACCTATTTTTAAAAATCCTTAAAATAATAAAAAAGCTTAACAAATGTAAAATTAAATCATCATTAAGTTCTTAAACATCAAATAACATGCACACATATTTAAAAAAATAAGAAACTGCCGTCAAAGTTTACAAAGTATTTAACCATAAAAGTAATTTTTTTTTCTCTTATAAAACTGTATTCTTCCTGTGGCAATTATTATTTAATCCATGCATTCAAACGAAAAATCCATTTTCATAGTAATATTTTCTTTAGGTTTACAGTTTCTTGGGAAAAATTCGTAAATATTTCAACTCTCTTTTGTAAAAGAACGGAATATTTTAAGCAAGTTTCTAGAACTATTTTCCCATAGGATATTTTATTTTCTCAGCTTTTATGTCTTCTACTTGTAAAAATTCATATCTAAATTTTATGCAAGATAAATTTACTGTTGAAGCTAAGTAAATTATATGATACATTCAAAAAAATCTTTTGGTAAAAATATATTAATGTTCGTATTTTATGAAAACTCTACTATAATTAAAATAATAAAAATTATTTCAATTTTTAAATGAATTAGCTCTATTATATTAATGTAAGGCTTTACAAAGACATCTGTTTAAACGGAATGAATTTCTTAAGAAAGTAACTACTAAAATTTTCTTGTTTATCTAAAAGAAACTCGATATAGTTTCCTTAAAGACACATCTAATATAAAATTCATTGAATTATCGAATTTTTAATTGTTCTCTCTACAATCCCATGAAATTGCAAAACAATTTTATTTATGTAGCTTCACAATATATAAATCCCTAAACATAACTTTTAATTTGGTAAACATACAATACTACACATGTATGTGTAAATATACAGTTCATTTTTTTTCTAATTTAGATACACTTTTTATAAAATCTATAAAGCTATAGAAAGTTGAAATTTTAAATGCTTGTATAACTTCAATACTTTTCTTACTTTAAAAGTACCTCAAATTATAAATGTAACTGGAATATTGCAGAACATATACGGGATATATATTAATTTTTTTCTGTGATTTCCTTAAAGGTTGAGTAATATTTTTTTTCATTCATATTGTTTTCCGAAAATTCAAATATGCTTCTTAATCTTATTAAATACTAGATATTTACGTTTAATGTATGATTTCGAGAAGTTATCTGCAACAGCTTTTTAGAAGAATATATCTACCTCATTTTAAAGTTATACACATTTAGAGACAGTTTTATAAAAATTTAAATAACCAACTGAAAAAATATTGTTGTAGGATTGAGATTCAAATACAAATATATACAATATGGTTTAATAAACAAGGTACAAAATATCTTTTTAGTTCAAATCCCGTCACAAAATAGCTTTTTTAATAAAAATCCCGACCGAGCTCCCAAAATTGTTGTGGGGTTGAGATCCAAATAAAAATTTATACAATAATGTTTAGTAAACAACTAAATATACAACTGAAGATTCACCGTATAATTAGATTATTACTATGACAAGTTCCCGTCTTTCAATAAATAAATAGACCATGCGCTATCACAGGAGAGACTTTACAGTGCCCCCTCGGGACGAAATTTGAATGTTATAGACCCTATCTCAAAAAATATGAGATGCAGCAAAAAACTTTCCTTCACAAAAATGTAGAGAATCTTTGATTTGGGATAAAAGGACGTCATGCATGTAAAAATAGCTTTATTAGAAGTTCTAAAATATACATTTTTCGATAACCATTCACCGACTTAAAAACGTCACTAATCGCTTCTAAAATTGTGGCATTACAAGGGAAACGTATGCATACTAGTAAAACTAACACGTGTAATCAAGGTACATAAAAAAATCGAGTTACGTATATGTCCACCATCTGCAACTATGTTGTGAAAGGTTGTTAGGGCACGAGTATTGCTGCCGATGGTATACACATTGAGCATATTGAACTCGGAATTCTTTTTACAGCAAATTGTATCTTGCACTTGCGTTAGTTTACTTGAAACTATACATCTCTCTTATACTAAATAATGACGAATGTATTCATTTCAATTTTTAATACTGCAATTATGATTTTCAGCTTTAAAAGTTTAAACACATCACATGTTTACAATATGACAGGTTTCTTGTATCAAGCGCAGTAAGATGACTAACTTTGTGACTTGATCTATTTCCTGTGACAATGAAATAGTGAACTTTATAGAAACACTCTCTAATAGAATTATACTACTTCTGACGCTGACAGTTTGCGGATGCCCATCTGACACCGATATGTACGTCCTTTTGCGATTGCATCAAAATTAGAGGGGGTGGAGCAGGGACCTTATCCAAACTTTGTCTATTTGACATAGAATGACACAGCAATTAACGAACGTCATAAATTATTAAAAACAAATACGTCGCGGCAAATATAATTTATGGAAATATACATTCATAGGCAATTGTAAATAATGATCATAACATAATCAATATAACAAAGAGATAATCTAATATAATAAAGAGAGAATTCCTAACTGACTGACCGGCTCGTCAAAGCAGAGCTGAAACTACAAAAGTCAGGTTTACGAGATTTGAAAAGTAGATTTATGTTATGACCTAGACAAGCAATAAAAAAGAATTTTTTTTAAATACACACCCTAAGGGGGGTTTAAATCGGGGCCTCCGAGATCACGCTGTGTGTTTTTTCAAACGGGCCTGCCACATAAAGCGATTCACATGCGTGCCGTCACGAGAGTGATCCACACTACTTAAAATTTTCCATTTACTTTGTTCGTTCGTATGGCTTGTTTATTGTAGTTATTTTGATATTATTCATTGTTTTATTTTGTAATTAATAATATTTTTCAGTATATTTAAATTATAACTCTATAAATAACGGCAGGTTAAAACTATTAAAGAAATTGCAGATTATATCTATAAAATAATGGAGAGAAAATGTTGTGATCCTGGTTGCAAGTCTAACTACGTTATTGAAGAACAATATAACTACCGTCTTCAATTTTCCAAATGTGATGAAAGGAAGAAATTATGGTTAAGATAATTGCATCGTGATAATTTTACTCCTATTTCAACAGTATTGATCTGCATTACACAGTTTGATGAACGTTTTATAATTCATGAAGATAGAATTAAACGAAATGATGTTACTGAATTTGTTAACCCTAACGACAATTAAAATATTCCAGAATATTTGAACAAATGCTTTTCTTCAAAACAAAAAGAGCCAACTGATCGATGGAATAAAATAAAAGAAGCAGACGATAAAACAATTTGAGAAATCGTGCAATGATGACATATATTTTTTTTAATTTAAAAAATAAATAAGACAATAAATTGAATGGAGACCGGATATCCTTTTCTAGAGGTGAGTACGGTTTGTTTATAAAATTAATAGTAACTGATGATTAGTAGTTTCATTTAAAATTTTTGTTAACTTAAATGTACAAGTCTTAATGGTATTGACTATAATGATGATAAATATTTAAAATTAAAATTTATTGAGCATCAACTTTCACCTTTGTCCATGAAACAACTGAGATTTCGTGTAAATTTATTCTGTGGTGTTCAAAAATATATTTTACCTCTGTTTCATGCTGCATAAATTTTAATTCGTAACAATAAAGTTTTGATATTACCTTCTCCATCTTTTTAAAGAAATTCAACTAAATTAGATAACAGTACAATAAGTTCTTGCGAAAGTTTACAGTCCCACCTATCAAATAAAATTTTATGATTGAATGATTACGAAAGAGGATATAGATAATGTCCTTGGCGAGAAAAAATGAATTTTCCAACATATTTTATGACAACCTATTAACTATTTGATTTACACAAGCAATTTTTTCAATATTTATACAATTTGTTTAATATAAAGAAGACATTTATCTATTTTTATATACAAATAGAAGTGAACTGTATATAATATAAAAATAATAATATATACATACATATGAATGTAAATAAAATGTTTATACATATGTATAAATTCATGTATAAACAAACATAAAAGTTCGTTAAGTTTGTTTTTATAGCTGTTTGTATCATTAGGCAACGAGTCTCATTTTCTGAATCCTGAATTGTGCCAAGCTTTAAAAAAATGCCAAGATCTCTACAGTGGAGAAGGTACTTTTCCCTTATACTGACCACATGCCAAAATGTATGCTAATGCATAATGTAAATAGATGTATGCATGTATGTATGTAAATGTATGCATGTTAATGTATGTATGTAAATGTATTTAAATGCACGTATGTTAATGTATGTATGTAAATGTATTTAAATGTATGTATTAAATGTATGTAAATGTATGCTTGGTGACAATGATGTCCGTATAACGGAAAAGTACCGTTGAAAAATACCGATTTCTCTATTTAAATTGATAAATATTGTTTTGGTCAAATTATGGTATGTAGTGTTAAAAAGGGGGGGGGGGTGGGATTAATTTTGTGATATGTATTATATTTTTGGTAAGTATATTTATTGTAAATAATGTGTTTAGTAAGAGGTAAGTCAATGCGTAAAATCATATCTATTAGTCTTAGCATTTTTTAAATTTAAAACCTTTAATTTTCTTTTATAAAACAATTGTATTAATTCCCTTTTATTTCACGATTATGAAATTTAATATTATTTATGTAATCACAAATTATAAGAGCGGAAATGCTCTCTTTATTATATCTTTCTGCTGGGATACATTGACCAAACTGGATCACTGTTGTGACATCACTAATACTTGTAGCAGGCCCGGTTGAGAAAACACAAAGCGTGATCTCGGAGGCCCCGGTTAAATGAGGATCAAAATTCTTAGGTCATTTTAAAATATCTGAACAGAAGTTTTAGGTAGGGGCGTAAAATTAAATATAACAAATCTACTAAAAATTTGTTAAACACGTAGTCTAGCGATTTTACAGATTCAACAATTAAGGGGGTTAAATGGGGGGGGTGTTAAAAGTTGTAGGCCATTTCGTCATATTTCAGCAACAGTTTAATGTAGAAGCGTAAAATGCAGCATAAGAAATCTTCTAAAAAAATTGTTAAAAACGAATTTCAGCGATTTTAGAAATTCAATCACTAAGGGGGAGTGTTAAATGGGGGGTCGAAAGTTTCAAGTCATTTTGACATATCTCAGCTGCAGTTTCAGGTAGCAGCATAAAATAAAGCTAAACTAATCTGCTAAAAATAGTTAAACATGTATTTCAGTGATTTTAGAGCTGTTTTAGCGATTTCGCCGCCGACATCGGAACTCGATGATAGAAGATTGGACGAATAAGACACCTACTGTTGATTTTCGATTAGATATTTTGCATAAGACCCAAGGAAACATAATTTTTTTACTTAATAATATATATATAGATACCATACCAAATAGAATTTCGCTAATGCAACACCATTTGGTTGATATTTTTTTTCGTCTTGTCAGGGAAATCGCATATTTATCTGTTACATGCACCAAAGAAAATGTACATTCTCATTTATAAAGCTGAGGGTTTTTTTTTTCTATGATTGTGTCAAGGTAACTTCATTTTTTCGTGATTGACTTTTATGGATTTATATGCACGAAAGTAAAGAGCTCCGTTATTGTGATCACCATATTATTGCATTTTTATTTATTTTACCTGTAAGGTCCTCACCGTTAACATGAACAAAACGGTGCGGTTCTGCTAGTGATTAATTTTCAGATTGGTATTGACGATAAACCTGACTTGTGGGAGTTTTAGAAAAAAAATTGGCACATATTACTTTTTTTTTTTTTTTTTTTTTTGAAAAAAATACAGAAATACAGTTTCAATTCGTAAGTACCGAAATAACAAAAATGTACATGTAAAGAGGCCGAATATTCTACATCGCATTTTGTATATTTCTGTAATCATTAATCAAATTAAGGATATGTATTGTTTGTTGAAGATCAATGGAACCACTGAAAATCAATGAAAATCTACTAGAATCCAAAAAGACAGATTCTATGATTCATAAGTACCTAAATAAAGATAATTTGTCCGTATATGTAAAGACACCAATTTTTTCACATCGCATTTTGTATATTTTTGTAACCGATGATTAAATAAAAAAAATGTATAGTTTGTTGAAGATTAAAGGAAGCACTGAAGATTAATGGAACTTCCCTCTTGGACTTGAGCTTCCTGTGTTTTTTCTCACAGTGTGTCTCTTAGGTTGTAACTTTGGTGTCATTGCTGATGTTACTGACTAAGAAAGTATTTAAAATTACTCAGCATTAAGAAACTTTGGACTATGACAAAGCATTTCCAGCGTTATTCAAGATTTTAGAGATAAATTGTATTCTACGGAAGTTCAAGATTATCTGTCCAATTGACAGCAAGTTTAAAAAACTGAGCTTTTAGGCTCTGCTATTCTTGTGTTTTAATTTTTGAATAACACTTTTTAATTGCATTTCCTGAAAATAATGATACCCAATTAACTATTTGTGAACATTTCAAAAATTATATGCATGATTTTTCATTTTTTTTTCATTCGTAATGTGAATAATGATGTAATGAAATAATGGTAACCAATGGTCTATTTGTGAAAAATTCGAAGCTTATAATATTGGTATCTTTGTTTTAATTCGGAATATGAATAATTGTATAATGGTAATGAATAATTTTAATGATATTTGTATAATGAATAATTGTATAATTCGAAAATTACATGCACGATTTTGTTTTCTTTTTCAATATACATACGCATCTGTTTTGATTTGATTTGATTTGATAGCCTAAGAGGGACTGCTCAGACTAGTAGAAGTCTGTAGAGCATAGTGTCCCTCCCGGTCCCCTTTATTAAGGTCTTAAAAAAAAAAATTACAAACTACAGCCGAAGCTGGACCCGCCGTTAAACGCGACAAGGAGCGGGATAGAATGTTTATAACAAATACAAATACAAACTATGGTCAACGACCAGATCATATATAAGCTCGGCCCTGATCTGGTCGTTGACCATAGTGCTATTGCTTATTACATGATACAATAACTCGCCTTATTTAATTGAGCGAAAAAATAAGGCTAATGTTCCCTGAAAAAAACCCGCCCGGTGGTAACTCTGTAATTAGTTGTCCTCAAAATATTTTAGTAAAATTCTCCACGTTCATAAAAATATCAATGTACAACAAAAAAGTCACCCACGTTTCGATTTTATACAAAATAATTATATAATTGTTAAAATGATTTATTGAGTTATTAAATAAAAAAAATACACATAATGGATTAAAATATAAATTATAGTGAAAAACATTTGAAAATACATTATATATTTTCTAAATGTTTATTAGATTTGAAAATATAAAAAAAAAAATACATTTTTCCATTACATCACCATAAAATCACTTCAGACTAAAAGAAGAAAATCTTTACGCTAATAATAATATGAATTTATTCATTAAATATTTAAATAGGTTTCATTTAATTGCATAATATAAAGACTTTGGCGATGAAAATTTTCGCATCAGTTAAAATTATCATTAATATTTACACTACCCAAAAATAAAATACTAACCTTTTAAAACATATTAAAGCACTTATCAACATAATTAACACTATTTATCTCATAAAAAGTATTTTATGCGCACACGTGGCTGAGACAATTACGTCTTTTTTCCCTTCAATAAAAATGCCTTAATTTCAATGCATAGTTAATCTTGAAAATCTAAAAATAGAAAAGTACAATTAAGAAAAGTGGAGATTCCCGATACACGTCAAAAATTCCTGACGATACTTCTTTTAGTCAATGAAAAAACAATCAAAAGCAATTTAAGATAAATTCTTTTTATGATTTATTCATTTAAATAAAATAGTTTTTACAAGCAAACAATTATCCATTAAAAAAATACTATTTTCAACAAAAAAGCAATTCTAAATTCTATGCAAGATGCATCTGATTTGCATTTATCAGGGTTCTGATCATGATATGTCATTAGATATCTGCAATCATTTTGCGAGAAAAATATCTGGAATAAATAATATTAACTTATCGATTTTAAAATTTGCAATTGAAAGACAAAAAGTTTTACATAATGAACATTGTAAATGGTAAAAGAATTTTAAACCAAATGAGATTTCTTTGCATTTAAATTTTAAGTTTGATTTCACATAGAGACATTCTTTTGTTGTATTAAAAAAAAAAAAAAAAGAAGAGAAGAGTGATTATTTAGATAAAAATAATAGGATAAAGGGGAATAAAATACTATCTGATTAGGTAGAGGAAGGTAAGATAAACCCGCATATCTTATTTTCAGTTGCTTCTTGAAGCCAGAACTTCAATTTGAATGTAATGCAAATTGGATAGTTATTTGGCACATAGATTTGTACCATACTATTATTTTAAATATGTGATTAGTTCATTAAATTACCAATAACAATTGATCACTTATAAATTTTTCAAATCAACCATTGGACTAATACCGCATTTATATATGAAAATCTTACAGAAAAAGACTTTCCTTTAAAAATGAATAATATGCTTTATTTACAACTTTAACTAAGGAAATAAACTAATAATATTTCAATTATAAGTCTAGTGATTTAATGTTTAAAGGACAAAGAATAATGGTCTTCTTCACAATTTGAGAAATTGAAGAAATGTAATTCACCTCGTTATCAACTTTTTAATAATCATAGTAACCATTTTCCATGCAATTTTGATTGTTTTTTCTTCAAACATTGTTTATGGGCTTATTAATGATTGTTTTCTAAAATGTCGTATTTTGTTATAAGGATTCACCCCAACAGAATAAGGTAATAAAGTAAGCCATAAAATTGTATCTATAAATGAAAGCAACTGTTTCATTGTAATATATATATATATATATATATATGTGTGTGTGTGTGTGTGTGTGTACTGTCCTACCCTCCATTGTCAGTAACTTGAATGGTTTAAACACCAACGTACGGAGTAACCAATTTCAACCCGAGTAACTTTTGCTGGTTACTCGCTGTGTTTAAGCATGCCACGACGTTCCTGAAGTATATTTCTATGCGTTCCACCACTTTTCTCGAAGTTACTCGGACAAGCGTTATTTTGCAGTTATTCATACACACCGTGTGTTATAAAAAGTCTTAAATCTGTTTAACGCCATCTGGCGGTGTGTAAAAATGCAGCCTCGAACCCAGAGAGTTTTCCCAGCGGTTACTCGATAAAGCGGCAATATTCCAATAATGACAACCCTTGAGTGTTTCGCTTTGGCAGTTAATCAGGTTTGCTATGTAAGTGTTTCCTCCCTATTTAACTACTTTTTTAGTAAAAAAATACCTGTCTATGCAGCTTTTAAAATGTAACAATAAAATTAAGTATAAAATTCACGATTTTATTTAACGATTTTATTTTTATTTAGTTTCTCAGCGTAAATTTTCCACGGAATAAAATCTGAAATAGTCGAATATATTTAATTTATCAAAATTAAATGTTTATAGACCTAATATTAATGGTAAGAATTACTAATATTTCATTTATAGAAAAATTCATTTTGTTTTAAACATCCCCTTCTGGCTCAATCTGACAATAGGTTATTTCTTCCTTTTTTTATACTTTAAAAGATACAATGAATCAGATTTATTAAAAATAAAACACACTGACCTTATTTCTTCAAGTTCATTATTTTGATAAGAAAGGTAATTCGTAGAGAAAACATAACATTTTTTTATGTTATTGTGATGACACAAGACTATAACATTTGGTACTTAGAATACGCAAATGAGATTTGAAACCAATCATTTAAAGGGTGCCAACGAAATTATTTTTGTATGTCTGGCATCAAAATAAACAACTTCCAATGATTTTAATGAAATCTAAAAAGTTTACTACGCATTTCTAAAACTATTAAATTATAGAAGTGTTTTTAATATATTACACTGTTTTCTTTTTACGTTCATTTACCTATTTAATTCTTAGTTCTTGAAATATATCATTGTTGGAATTTACAATCCAATTGGCCTATTTTAGCTCACGTGGTTTGGTGTATCATGAACTACATTGTTCTTATGACATATCAGAATCAGACATTAGGGTGTGACTTATGTTTAAACGGATGAGGCACTGAAAATATCCCTAATATAACAGAGAATACCAAAATAAAAGAATATTTTTCATAAGAAAAAATATCAAGATATTTATTTTCTTATGAATGGCTTATAAACTAGTGATTAATGTAGCTTTCAGTCCTGAGTTTGTGTAAAGTGTTAAGGAAAATTGTCATACTGTGTATAATTATTAAAAAATGTTAAGGATTAATTAATCATTTCGTGCATTTTCTATCTTTATTTTTTAACATTTTTCCCATTCCCGTTCCCACTCTTATCTCACATAACTTCAGTAAAGCTACCTCAGCATAGCCAAGGCTGATCTAAAATCCAAACTTGTTACTTTCAAACATATTTTTAAATTCATTTATGTTCGTAAAAATTGAAAAGTGTTCTTTATAATATGAATTAACGTAATAAAACTCTTTATTCTATCTTTCGGAAAAATAGAAGATTTTTCATGAAATGTTATCAAAATTGGACAGTTTTTTGGACAACGCAGGAAAGGAAAAAACTGACGTCCTGAGAAAACAATCGTTTGTAACACAAGATATAATTCATCACTCGGAAAATGAGAACTCTTTGATTACACACCACTTCTCTTATAAGGTCTACAATTATAATATTTCTATGTTTAAAATATGTCAAAAAAATGTCGCATTATTAATGCGATTTTTTTTTTTTTTTTTTTTTTTTTTTTTTTTTTTTTTTTTAAGGATTGGTTTAAATGTTTAGAAATCATTGTTTTACATGATATATAAAAATAAAAATCGACGTAGAGCAAAGCACAAATGGCTAAAAGAAATTTAGCCTACAGAGGCTACAAGACTTCATAAATGGAACCTTCCATCAATCTTCACACCAAATTGAATGGGAGTGAGAAACGGCTGACCATGTAACATACAGAATTTTCTGCTATTGTTTCTCAGGGCCGTTCATTGTGAAGTTTTAAATGGTTTTCGTTTCGTTTTATATTTATTTATTTTTTCGTCTCATGTATTTATCATAATGCATTATATGTAGCATGAATAAGCAGCATGGCAGTGGTTGAATAGTTGGATAATATGCAAAAATCACTAAAATAATTTATTTAATTTTTTTCATTGTCGATGTTTGTTTTATAAAATCCATTTAAAAGAAAAGAAAAGAAAGAAAAAGAGCTTTCACGTTCAAATTTGTTTGAGTTTATCTTCAATGTTTAATTACTAATGCATAGAACAAGGGGATTTAATAGTTTAAAAATTTTTGTAGATCACTTAAAAAAAGATGCGCGAAAAAATCATGGCGTTATGATAAATACATGAGACGAAAAAATAAAGAAATATAAAATGAAACGAAAACCATTTAAACTTCACAATGAACGGCCTGAGAAACAATAGCAGAAAATTCAGTATGTTACATGGTCAGCCGTTCTCACTCCCATTCTTTCAATTTGGTATGAACATTGATGGAAGGTTCCATTTATGAAGTCTTGTAGGCTCTGTAGGCTGAATTTCTTTTAGCCATTTGTGCTTTGCTCTACGCTGATTTTTACATATCATGTAGAACAATGTTTTCTAAACATTTAAACCAAGCCTTTAAAAAAAATCGCATTAATAATAATGCGACATTTTTTTTTATAGTTTTTGTTAATAGTTTTTAAACATAGAAGTATTATAATTGTAAACCTTATAAGAGAAGTGATGTGTAATCAAAGAGTTCTCATTTTCCGAGTAATGAATTATATCTTGAGTTACCAACGATTGTTTTCTCAGGACGTCAGTTTGTTCCTTTCCTGCGTTGTCCAAAAAACTGTCCAATTTTGATAACATTTCATGAAAAATCTTCTATTTTTCCGAAAGATAGAATAAAGAGTTTTATTACGTAAATTATTTTTATAAAGAACACTTTTCAATTTTTACGAACATAAATGAATTTAAAAATATGTTTGAAAGTAACAAGTTTGGATTTTAGATCAGCCTTGGCTATGCTGAGGTAGCTTTAGTAAAGTTATGTGAGATAGGAGTGGGAACGGGAATGGGAAAAATGTTAAAAAATAAAGATAGAAAATGCACGAAATGATTAATTTCCAGTATCTAAGTTTAAACATTCGCGCAAACAAATATCTGTAATGCCAAGAAGTGTTGTCGGTAATCCATACTATATTCTGAGTAAGTCGTTAAACTTACTATATTCTGAGTAAGTAGTTAAACTTACGCATAACTGAGTAACAATCTTTTAATTCGGAGAGTTTCTACCGGTAAACTACAATTCCTTCCGAGTATGTAAAGGTATAGATAAAACACACATTGTTCTATAATAGTGCATTCGATCAAAAAATTGGGTAAGTAGCAAAAGTTTTTAACAAAATTCAATTTTTTATCTTTAAAAATCACGTTTTACCTTGATTAATAAAAATCCCTACTCTGTTTACGATACATAGAGAGTGCGAAAGAGTGACTTAATTAAATATATAAAAAATCATATCAAATCCAAATCAGGGGCTCCAGAGGCTCGCCCCAGTTTAAAAATGCTTTAATCAGGTCATGTTCCCAGCATCTAAGTTTAAACATTCGCGCAACCAAACATCTGTAATGCCAAGAAGTGTTGTCGGTAATCCATACTATATTCTGAGTAAGTTGTTAAACTTACTATATTCTGAGTAAGTAGTTAAACTCACGCACAACTGAGTAACAATCTTTTAATTCGGAGAGTTTCTACCGGTAAACTACAATTCCTTCCGAGTATGTAAAGGTATAGATAAAACACACATTGTTCTATAATAGTGCATTCGATCAAAAAATTGGGTAAGTAGCAAAAGTTTTTAACAAAATTCAATTTTTTATCTTTAAAAATCACGTTTTACCTTGATTAATAAAAATCCCTACTCTTTTTACGCTTCATAGAGAGTGCGAAATAGTGACTTAATTAAATATATCAAAAATCATATCAAATCCAAATCAGGGGCTCCAGAGGCTCGCCCCAGTTTAAAAATGCTTTAATCAGGTCATGTTCCCAGCATCTAAGTTTAAACATTCGCGCAACCAAACATCTGTAATGCCAAGAAGTGTTGTCGGTAATCCATACTATATTCTGAGTAAGTTGTTAAACTTACTATATTCTGAGTAAGTAGTTAAACTCACGCACAACTGAGTAACAATCTTTTAATTCGGAGAGTTTCTACCGGTAAACTACAATTCCTTCCGAGTATGTAAAGGTATAGATAAAACACACATTGTTCTATAATAGTGCATTCGATCAAAAAATTGGGTAAGTAGCAAAAGTTTTTAACAAAATTCAATTTTTTATCTTTAAAAATCACGTTTTACCTTGATTAATAAAAATCCCTACTCTTTTTACGCTTCATAGAGAGTGCGAAATAGTGACTTAATTAAATATATCAAAAATCATATCAAATCCAAATCAGGGGCTCCAGAGGCTCGCCCCAGTTTAAAAATGCTTTAATCAGGTCATGTTCCCAGCATCTAAGTTTAAACATTCGCGCAACCAAACATCTGTAATGCCAAGAAGTGTTGTCGGTAATCCATACTATATTCTGAGTAAGTTGTTAAACTTACTATATTCTGAGTAAGTAGTTAAACTCACGCACAACTGAGTAACAATCTTTTAATTCGGAGAGTTTCTACCGGTAAACTACAATTCCTTCCGAGTATGTAAAGGTATAGATAAAACACACATTGTTCTATAATAGTGCATTCGATCAAAAAATTGGGTAAGTAGCAAAAGTTTTTAACAAAATTCAATTTTTTATCTTTAAAAATCACGTTTTACCTTGATTAATAAAAATCCCTACTCTTTTTACGCTTCATAGAGAGTGCGAAATAGTGACTTAATTAAATATATCAAAAATCATATCAAATCCAAATCAGGGGCTCCAGAGGCTCGCCCCAGTTTAAAAATGCTTTAATCAGGTCATGTTCCCAGCATCTAAGTTTAAACATTCGCGCAACCAAACATCTGTAATGCCAAGAAGTGTTGTCGGTAATCCATACTATATTCTGAGTAAGTAGTTAAACTCACGCACAACTGAGTAACAATCTTTTAATTCGGAGAGTTTTTACCGGTAAACTACAATTCCTTCCGAGTATTTAAAGGTATAGATAAAACACATATTCTTCTATAATAGTGCATTCGGTCAGAAAATTGGGTAAGTAGCAAAAGTTTTTAACAAAATTCAATTTTTGATCTTTAAAAATCACGCCTTGCCTTGATTAATAAAAATCACCACTCTTTTTACGCTTCATAGAGAGTGCGAAAGAGTGACTTTATTAAATATATATATAATATTTTGTTTCGCTTAGATGATACGGTCACATGAATGAAAACAATTGGGTAAGTGTGATCGAAGATTGCACAAAGTGTTTAGTTTAATATTACTTTCAAAACACTTTATCCTTTTTTTTTATAAAATCCAAATAAATTTCATGAAAAAAGGGTCATGTTTTTTACAAAGTAAAAATTTACCGGTCTATTTTTCTGGTTTTTTAAAAAATCTGAACCCGTTCGAAAGCGGGCTAAGCCCGCTATTATACTCTGTCATAATAATATCTGTCATCTGGACTAAATGTGATATTAAAAAAAATCAATTTCAAAATTAAACATGTTGTATAGAGACCTTCAAAATGTTAGACGTCAGATTATTTTTTTTTAATTCTATAATGACGTCATATTAAGCTGCTTTCTATATTTACACATACTCAAACTCCTTATATTATTGAGAAATGTTTGAAATTTCCCGTTATAATTACCAATATGACATCATATTAATCTTTTTTTCAATTGGTGAAACTTTTTATTTCATTTTCATTTTTCACGTGAAAATCTTTCAATAGAAAATTGATTATTGTATAAAGCATTTTATTGTGGATTTTTAGTTGTTCGCAACTGCTATAACGAAAATTTTTAAATTAAATATTAAAATGCTGTTAGATTTTTGGATTTTTATCTCTATATTTTAAAATAATACGATTTTTTTTTTTTTTAGCTTCATATTAGGTATTCAGCTATAAGTACACAAAATTTCATGACTATGAGTTATATAGTTTCTGAAAAATGAGACTAACAGACTCTGTGACAAACAGACAACGAAGTGGGATAAATGGGGTTTCGTAAGATGAACGAAACGCTGAAAAGCATTGTTTAAACTATCTATAGTGAAACTCCATATCATATATTCTAATACGAGCAAATCTTGTGTGTGGTTATATATATATATATATGCAAATTTTATCTTAAAAACGGCTCTAACGATTTTGACGAAATTTTGTATCTTACCGTTTTGGGGCACCAGAAAACCATTGGGCTAGGTCACGTGTTCGAGAAAATTTTATTAGTGGGTCATTTTGGGTCATTTTGGGTCATCAAGGGTCAAGATAAGTCTATCTATAAAACGGTTCCAACGATTTTGACTAAAATTTGTATCTTACCATTTTCGGGGACGAGAAGACTATTGGGCTGGGTCACATGTTCGAGAACTTCCGATTAGTGGGTCATTTTTGGGTCAACCCGGTTCACATTAATTTTGTGACCTACGAGTTTCGGGCATGACAAAATCATTGGGATAGGTCACATGTCCGAGACAATTCGATTAGGGGGTCGTTTTTGGGTCCCTATGGGTCAAGCTAATTTTATCTAAAAAACGGCTCAGACTATTTACACTAAATTTTGCATCCTATGGTTTTCGGGCACGAGAAGACTGTTGAACTAGGTCCTGTGTTCGAGAAAATTCGATTAGTGGGTCATTTTGGTCATGGGTCATTATGGGTCAAGTTATTTTATCTTTAAAACGGCTCAGACTATTTACACTAAATTTTGCATTTTATGGTTTTCGGGCACGAGAAGACTGTTGGGGTAGGTCACATGTTCTATAAAATTCAATTAGTGAGACATTTTGGTCATGGGTCATTATGGGTCAAGCTATTTTATCTTAAAAACGGCTCAGACTATTTAGAATAAATATTGCCTCCTATGGTTTTTGAGCACGAGAAGACTGTTGGGCTAGGTCTCATTTTCGAGAAAATTCAATTAGTGGGTCATTTTGGTCATGGTTCATTATGGGTCAAGCTATTTTATCTTAAAAACGGCTCAGGCTATTTAGACTAAATTTTGCTTCCTATGGTTTTTGGGCACGAAAAGACTGTTGGGCTAGATCACATGTTTGAGAAAAATTAATTAGTGGGTCATTTTGGTCATGCGTCAGGATATTTGAACTCAAAGCTAATTTTGACCGAGCATAGCTCGGTCTTCCCTGCTCGTATATGTTACCTGAGTTGTACATTTCCCTCAGTTATACGTTACGTTTTTGCGTCCCCGGCCGAAATTTTGTCTCATTTATGCATTTTCTTAAAGAAATCACTAACGACATATCGGATGAGTCTGATTTGAAAGATCTCACTCAAACTTCGGGGCTGCTCTGGGGACTTTTGACGTAGACATAGTAAAGCGGTTCGTTAGTAGTAAAAACAACGATAAGACGGTTGCATTATTAACAGAAATGCAAAGTTTGCTGTTCAATGTCGGTATTGCCCAAAAGAAACAATCGAATATTACTGTTTACATATCAAAGCGATTCCAATCATTTGATATGATTCTTCAAATTCTAAGTTTAAAATAATAATAATGATAGTTTTAGTTTCATACTAATTATATACATTCATACTAAGTTTATGAGTACGACAAATTTTAAACAAACACACTCATACGACACATTTATATAATCATGTACATATCATAACTGCCAACTTTTACGCTTTTTTATTACCACTAAAAATTAATAGAAATTTTTGTCGTATTGAATCACATGATTTCGGCGATTCAATAAGTAAAAATTTACTTAAAATTTTAGTGGTAGGAAAGAAGCATAAAAATTTAAGAGATTTATTTATAAATTGGCTAAATGCTGAAAACTTTCCTAAAAATGTCTTGTTTTATTAAGTATGAATGCAATGGTTCGTATTCTAAATATATACTACATAATATATATACATAAAATATTTTTTAATGGCCAGAAATATATTTTACTTCATTTCTACATTCTATTTCTTCAATTCTTCATATTGAAAACTTGCTAAAAGACCAGGCAATAAAAAATCTTAACATTTAAAAAAATTCCTTGCAGCGGAGTTCATTCTATAAAGTGAATATAATTTTTTAACTCATCCCATGCCCCCTCTTTTTACAAAAATAGAGCATTTAAATAAATTTCCAGTAAATTGTTTAAATTCGGTGTTCAGAATTGGAAAATTGAACCTTATCTTTTTTCAGTTATTGCCTTACCTCTGCCCCATTAATATGAAAGGCCAGTCAAAATTGGGTGTCCTCGGGAAAAAAATCTGAAATTTTTAACTTTTTTTTTTCTTTTCTGTTACCTCCTTATCTGTACCCTTGTCACATTACTTCGAAAATGCCAGGAAACTCTTCACATTATTTGTTTACACAAGTATTATTATTTCATTCTAATAAGTTTTTAAGATTCCTAACCCTTCAAGTAACCCTCCCTCCCCCCTTCCCCCCCACACACACCTCGGGGAAGAAAAATATCATTATATAATGGTCAAATCTGTGCCTATACATGACTATGATTTTGCCACTCTATTACTTTGTGCAAATTGAAAACGATGGAATCTTTATAATTTGAAAGGAAGAGATGACTGGAGCTTTACATAAAAATTTAGAAGATATTTTATTGAAGGTTTACACAGAAAATATGAAATTTAGTAAATCTTAGATCTTAGTAATTTAGACGATCTTAGTAAATCTTAGATCTTAGTAAATTAGAAGATCTTAGTAATTTAGTAAATCTTAGTAGAATAATTAATTATTCTTAAAATTTAATTAAGTTTTATAGAGGATTTACTTTAAATTAATTAATCCCTTACACATTATTATTTTAGTGAATCTGATGGATTAATCAATTTTAATTCTGAACACAAACATTTTTTTGCATTCATTGTATCCAATTTTAGATGCCACAGAGGCTGGATTGACAGTATTTCTTACAGTTTTATTGGAACTTACACGCACATTCTAATCACGCGACATGCTAAATGTCTATTTCGGAAAAGAAAACCGTTTCATGTGCGTGAGAGGGAAAATACCTTTTAAATCTGGTTCTTCCATTAAAAGTACGAAAGAAGAGGAAGATCACTGCTTGTCGCGCACTATAGTAGCATTTTAAAGAGAAAAATGCCAATTGTGCTCATTTTTTACGTCAATTTTTGCACCTAAAGCAAACTACCGGATTAAAAAACTTGGTCGCCAGTGGCGACCTGGTAACCGCATTTGTCAAGCCGTGCTCGTTACAGTAAAACCTGATAATACAGAATCGCTAGAAATCAGAATTTTTTCCGTTTTAGGTAGTACTCTTTTCCATCTTAAAAGGCTTATTTGTTTAGTATTCCTTATGCCATGACCATATTTTTTCCCCTATTGTATGTTTCTTATGCATATTTGACTAGTAATTTGATAAAATTCTGCCACCTTTAAAATTAATCTGAATTAGTACTTAGCGTGTAAGTGATTATTTAAAATATTTATTTTAAGTTGTTAGAAATATAAGACATAAAGAAAGTATAAACAGACCAAGTTTTCAGAATATACTGTTGAAGGGAACAATAAAAATAAGTTTGCTCATGATTTACGAAAAAAGTGTAGCTTAGTGTATAAATCTCAAGAGTTATTCAATAATTTAGAATTTTAAGTTTACAATTTAATTTGCATGTCAATTTGGAAGGTAAAATGTGGCCTTTCTCATCGAAGGATAGATTTTATCTTAATTATTCATTATGTCAATTAACAGAAATAATATACAGCAGTACAGCTTTTCATTGCACTATTGTGATACTCTAAGAAGCAACACCAAACTAAAGTATAATACTTTCAGCCTTTCAGAATACCAACGACGTATTTTGTACGCCACTCTGTAAAAAAAGGTGCGAATTCCAGAATAATCATATAATTAAAACCTGTGTCAGCCTCTACTCAGAAACCCTTCAGTGTTGAACGTGAACCAGTATTTCAAGTTGTCACATTTTTTTTTTAGTTCTGTTTCAATATTATTTTTTTTTCTGAAAAATGACCACTGGAGTAAATGGAATACGCCACATGTGTTTGCGATTTTACATACAAACACATATAAAAACAAGTTGGAAATTGTACGTCAAACGTGACAAATGAGGTGCGTTCGTGCTATAGCTAGCTATATAAATATTCAGATCTTCTTGATTTTTAATTCTGTGAAATGAATGATATCGTCTGCAGATTAATTTCTGTCATAAAATAAGTATCTCGTTCGCTTGACGATTAAACCTCGGAAGCTCCTATAACAAAAATGCACCGATTTTTTAAAAAATAATTCACATTTCTTAATAAATATTTTTATTAATATCTCCTAAAGTTTTGATTCGATTTTCATAAAATTTGAAATGTCTCGACAAATTTCTGCAAAGATAATATATCTAAAATTTCAAACCATTTGGTTGGGTAGTTTTTGCGTTGTTATATGCGGACAGACAGACGGACAGACAGACAGACGGACGGACCAAGCGACGACTATACGTGCTACGTATTTATATAATTACGAACGCACCTAATAAGTAAGTACATATGAAAGAGATAACATAATCACTCAGTATTTTGTTCGAAAGAAGAAGTTTATTTAATTATTTATTTATATATATGTATAGTATATACTTTGTTCATTTTTAGGGTTTCGTTCATCTCACAAAACCCTATTACTCCCGCTCCGTTGTCTGTCCGTCACAGAGCCGGTCTCAGAAACTACATAACTTACAGGCATGAAAATTTGTGTACTTATAGCTAAATACCTACTATGAAGCTCAAAATATTAAAATTTGAAAAAATCGTATTATTTTAATAAATAGAGATAAAAAAAAAATAACCAACATTCTAACAGCCTTTTCCTATTAAATTTAAAAAAATTTCGTTATATCAGTTGCCAACAATTAAAAAACCACAATAAATTTCTTTCTACAATAATAATTTTTCTATTGAAAGATTTCTACGTGAAAAATGAAAATTAAATAAAAAATTTCTCCAATTGAAAAAAAAAGATTAATATTGACGTCATATTGGTAATTAGACAGAAATTTTCAAAGATTTCTCAATAATACAAGGAGTATGAGTATGTACATGTACAGAAATCAGATTAATATCACGTCATTAGAGAATTAAAAAGAAAAATAACCTGACGTTGTATTGAATGTTTAGCGGCTTTTCAAATGTTTGAGAATAATACAAAGCGAGTATCAATATGAGTAATAGAGAATAGTAACTATATGAGTTTGAGGAACGTATTGAATTGTGATAAAAACCCGATTATGAAAATATTCGCATATTTTAACATTTTGAAGGTGTACAACATGTTTAGTTTTCAAATTAATTTTTTTTTAAATATCGCATTTAGTCCACATGACACATATTATTATGACAGAGTATAATAGCAGGCTTCGCCCGCTATCGGGCCTGCTCCGATATTCGAAAAAACGGAGTTTGTTATAAAAAGAGGTATATATGTTTTTAATTATCGGGGATGAAACGTTTTCCTTAACTAATGCATTTATTTTTCTTTTAATGTTACGTGAACGAAGTCACGGGTAACAGCTAGTAAAATATAAAATAACTAATCTTCCGTAATCTGTGGGCAAGGTTAGCTCAAACATGGGCGTTTGCTAGCAACAATATAGTTTAAAATCAATGTTGATACTTTTAAAGAACTGTCACAAAAACTCTCACTTTCTAAAATATGCAATTTGGCAGTAGGACCTGGATTACAGAGGATTGCGCAATAGGTTTAAATATCTATTTTTTATAAACTTTTTTTTTAATATCACATTTAGTCCACATGACAGATAGTATTATGACAGACTATAATAGCTGTATACTGAAAGAGTATAACGAAATTTATTTGGATTTATTAAAGAATGGATAAAGTGTTTTGAAAGAAATATTAAGCGAAACCCTTAGTGCGATCTTCGATCACACTTACCCACTTGTATTTTTTTTTTTTTTTAATGCTGCAAAATAATTGTAAACAATACTTTTCTAGTAGTTGGTTATGTTAATTTTGATCAAATATATATTTTTTTAGTTTGGCATTTATTCCTTTTACTTAATCTTTTATATAAACAAGGGCATCATTGAAACTCTATATTTTGGCTTCAAGGTTTTTCTCAAATGACCTACTCAGCAACGCAAAATTTCCTGACACATTTTCTGACTCATTTTTAAACGCAAAGGCAGAAAATTGGCAGGCCTGAGTATTGAAGCGATTGGAATCGAAATGAGTTTTCCACTTTTCGATAAATAAATTACTTTTTAGAGTTATAAACGATTCCTGTCACGTGATGACATGTTTTTCCTCGTTCTTGTGCTCCGGCATCAGAAATTAGGTTCAAAACGCCAACATTAACAGTATTTTCTGAAAGATCTTCTGCTTTTACCAAGAAATGGAAAACGTGTTTCAATTACAAAGTTTATAAATCAGAACATCTGCCAATTTCATGCGTTTACGAACAAAAATGAATTAAAAAATAAGTCATAAAGTAGACTAGTTGGATTTCAGTGAAACTCCATATTTTGGCTTCAAGGTGTTTCTCAAATGACCTACTCAGCAACGCAAAATTTCCTGACACATTTTCTGACTCATTTTTAAACGCAAAGGCAGAAAATTGGCGGATCGAATGTTGAAGCGATTTGGAATCGAAATGAATTTTCCATTTTCTTTTTAATAAATAGTTACTTATCCAGTTATAGGCAATTTGTGTTACTTGACAACATGTTTTCTTCTTTCTCATGTTGCGGCGTCGGAAACTGAGTTCAAAGCGCCGATTTTGACAGTATTTTCTGAAATATCTTCTGTCAATACGAAAAAACGGTAAATGTCTTTCGATTACAAAGTTTATAAATCAGAACATCTGCCAATTTCATGCGTTTACGAACAAAAATGAATTAAAAAATAAGTCATAAAGTAGACTAGTTGGATTTCAGAACAGCCTTAAATGGCGTTGGCATAAAGAAGACGCCGGTCGCGTTCTTATGACACAACTAACAGCCCGTGCTTTTAAAGGTTCTGTACTAAGATGAAAAAGTCAATATAGTCTTAACGCTGTGCGCGATTTTATTTAGCTATTTTCTTCCGGTGTCTTTTTTTTTTCCCTTAGCACTTTTTCCTAGTACCCACACACCGCCCCAATTTCTCCTATAAAACAGCATTGATTTAAAAATTTAAACTTTTTATATTTTTAAATAAATAATTTAAAAAAATTAAACAATGATTTTGCAGCCAGTATCATATTTATTACCTAATGAAAACAGTTAGTTTGACTGTGAATTTGAATATTTAAAGTATTTATATATAAAACAACCTATAATTTAACATATTAAAATTATTTTGTTACTGTAGCACAATGGTTACATAAAAATACGATAATGAATGCGAGTGATTTAAGACCAAATAAAAATACAATATTGGTTATAAAAATTTGTCACTGCGAATCTTTACATTTTTCGAAGCTATATTAATTTTGCACTTTCGAAACTATTTTTTATATTAAACTCTATTTTTATGCGGAAAAACATATAAAAGTGTATTTTTTCAAACGCATCTTGCTGCGCATTTTAGCACAGTAAGAATGCAAGATGTTACTAAAACAAGTTTGAATCAAATGATCTTTGCAAACGTGAGCTCTAAAGTCAAAAATTAAAACAAGTATTCTATCTTTCTCCAGAAAAAAATATTCCCCCAGTGCCGTTTTCTAACTTTACCACAGAGTAAAAAGTTAGTCAAAGACTAGCCCTTTTCATATTGACTATTATAGAAGCGAGAAGGACAAAAAGAATGTTTTCAAATGCCATGCTATTGACCAACGACTTTTCACATCTGTGGACAATTACTGCTCACTCCCTCTGTAATGAATTAGAAAAGAAAAAGAAAAATATGCCTGAAGCTAAGAAGAGATAGTTTAAATATTTGGAGTACTATCTGCGATACCATGCATATGTAGAAAAACAACATTGAATTCTGAACTTTCAGTCAGTTTTATTCCTTTAATTGTTTTTCTTTTCTTTTCTTGCTTTTTTTTAGTGTACAGTGTTATATTATAATCATCGACATCCCATATTTTATTTGAATCAAAGTATTTACAAATTAAGTTAGAATACGTAAGAAATAAAAGTAAAAGAAGGTAAGTATATTAAAAAGTCGATATTAATAGATTAAGAGTCCCAGTAAAAGTTATTATATAAATACAGAAATTCAAAATTCTGCTTCTTTTTATTACATATATTTAAATAATTTCTGTCATGACTCTTATTATGGAGAAGCATACATAATCTGCATTCCTATGAATATGCAGCATCAAACTAGAAATTTTATTACAGTTTTTGAATTTGTGTACTATGAGATATGCATTGCTGTACATCTATTTCAATGAATATTATCATGTCAATGCTACACAATAGTGATGCATTTCCCTTCACTTATCTTTATGCAGCAAAATTAAAAGAAGATGATATCTAACTTGCGAAAAATATAATTAAAGGAATATTTTTAAATCAAAATAAAATTAAAACATATTCCACTTTTTTCATATAACATATTTATTTAATATCAAAAGCACAATATAGATTCTATCAGTATGGTTCTTTTTAACTAACTCTGGTTGAAGATGCATGCAAGGGCGGATAAAACCATCTTAGAGGCTATATATATATATATATATATATATATAACAGTGCGTCAATTTAATTGAGAACCATTTTAAAGGGTATGTTTCAGTAAAGATTGAAAATATTACAACAAATAAATCCTTATCATATAAAGTACTATAAAGATTACTGAAAGTTATCGATTAAACAGTAATATCCATTCATCGAAGCAAATATTAGCGTAATGCTGTGTTCAAAATTATTACTTCTACTAATAATGATATGTTAATGAGAAAACCTTTTCAGAAATAAGATATGTTTGAAAGTCTTTGACCATGGACATCTAAGCAATTAATTGCCAACTCTAGCAATTTGGTCATCCGACCCTGATTACACGACAGCAAAGGATTCCACATACTTTAACAATATCTTCAGTTTATCGTACATAAATCAATAGACAAAACAAGGTAACTATTTACAGTCTTATTGTAATATGCAATTTAAATTTTAACTATAGATACTGAGATAAAAAGGCTGTTTATTTGGGGAAATATTTTAATTTTAATTGCTAATAAACTTTCACGAAAGATATATTCACTTTATTTTTGTTTCCAATTCGAATTCCACTAAGTAGGCTTTACGGATAAGAGACACTAAGTAGGCTTTACGGATAAGAGAAAGAGAGATAATTTCTGACTTTAGGTGGATTGAACAAGGGAACTGAATGGAGAACAATTTCTAGTCCTGATTCCTTTGTTAGGTAGCAGCCTTGCAGCTGGAAGAAAAATTCTGGTGGTTGGATGAATCGAATACATTTTCTTAATGATTTTCGAATATTTAATAATCGCATGAAATAGTACGAAAAAAAAAACACACACAAAATCTAGGAAAATTCCAGACTTGTATTTGTAGAAATTTGCAGATAAATCCAGTTTTGTAGAATAATTTATAGATATATAAAACCGTACGATTTCGTTATATGCGGAAAATCACTAAAAAAACCCTTTTTATTATTACTAGTTGATAGAATCCAGACTTCGCGGTCACAGAACCATTTTTTTTTTAAATCCCTAATTGATTTCATACAGTTAATATATATTTTTAGATTGTCCACTAACAACACAAAAAGCTTTTTTATATAAACAATATCGATACTGTACAATAATGTATTACAATAAAGTTTTTTAATTTATTAAAAGTGATGCTTTTTTTTCATATTTGCGACATCTTAATAGCCGAAGAAGATTTCGCTACTTATAGCAGCCTTTTTCATTCTGATAATTTCAGTTTTTAAAGGCGTAGTTCGATTACATGTCTGTAAAATTTGTGTTTCATTTATATTATTTATATAACGTTTTATTTATTTTTTGTTAAAGTTTTAATTTCGTTATTTAATATGAGTTTGAAACAAATGCTGAACTATTTATATTGTTTTATGTGCAAATGGGTTAACCTTTCGTAATCAAGAATAAAAGCGTAATTCTTTTGTGTGAATTTCCTATCAATATAATAATATAATATACATACACTTCTCTCAATCCTTTTTTATTCAAATAAATCTGTTTAAACAATTTTACAAACAGAAAAGCTTTCGAAATTTTTAAAATACCCGGTATATAATCTATATATTGATTAAGGCTGTTCTCAAATCCAAAAGAGCTACTTTCTGACACATCTCTGAATTAATTTTTGTTAGGAAACGCATGAAATTGGCAGATGATTCATAATCGAAAAACGTTTTCCATGTTTTGGTAAAAGCAGAAAGAAGATCGTTCAAAAAATACTATCAAAGTAGGAGGTTTTTTACCGAATTCCAGTATCGGCAGCACGGAAAAGGCAAAAAGTTGTAGCTGCGTGACTAGAATAACTTATAAATCGACAAGTAATTTATTTATTTAAAAAAATGGAAAACACCATTCGATTCCAAATCGCTCCAATAGTCAGTTCTACGATATGCCTTTACGTTTAATTATGAGTTAGAAAATGTGTCAGGAAATTTTGACCAACAAGTTAATTACATATTTCTACCAACAGTCAAGCATGAAACATGCTTATGAAAAATATATTTTTTTTCTTTTTTCAGAATTTAACAAATTGACAGAATTATTAAAAAAAAAATATTAAGAATGTTTAATCCGTATTTTTACTTTGTATTTTTTCCCTTTTACCAAAATAAGTAAATGAATTATATTGCAATATTGTCGGGATTTTGAAATTGAAAATATTAATTTAACCTCCTGACCCCCGCGAACTGATATATCAGGTCACCGAAATTCTTTTCTAAAACGCCATCGTCTGATAATTGTCTGAGACAAAATCCCTTCGAAAATACCACGAACTGAATATAATACAAAAATAACTATTAGTACTAAATACTGGCTAGTACTTTCAGCCAAAAATGTTTCCGATCCGAGAACGGATTTTTGCACATTTCTTTTTTCCCTGATTTAGCAACAGGAGGTCAGCTTTAGGTGTTAGCTGCGAATTCCCAGAACCCAGGGGGGGGGGGGGGAGAACGCGGCTAGAGATAAAGATATCCGGTCTAATGTGAATAAGTAGGTTTTTACAATTGCTTCTTCGAAAAGGAAGATAGTGTACATGCATGCTTTTACTATGTGGGAAGAATTCGTCAACAGAAGAAAAATAGCTGAAAGCAAATCTATGCTCTACTTTTGTGTATATACTGCGAAAGCATTTTTTAGACTTTCAATTTCGTTACTTTTTTTCTTTTCTTTGATTGAGTGTGCAGGGGGATTTAATATATATATATATATATATATATATATATATATATATATATATATTATTAAATTGTTGCTTTGCTTTATAGTAAGAATGCATGCTATTAACGAAATTACATAATTTCACTTGACAGATTTTTTTAAATTTTCATATCTTCTAGAGAAAGTTTTGCGTTAAGAAACATGAATAAAATAACCTGTCGATTCTTAACAAACTTTATCTGTAGGTATTAATATATATATATATATATATATATATATATGCACTACGACTATTTCAAATTAATATCGGAAAAATAGCATTTTTTCATTAATTTCCTTTTTAATTAGATATATTTACACGAATTTTACAAATATTTTATTAAATAACGAATATAAAGTTATTTATTCTCACACAGTTATACAGAATTTTAATTAATTAATTAATTATAGATCTGTAACCTCTCAATCAAACCATTTTTTTTTTTTTTTTTTTTTTTTTTTTTTTTTTTTTTTTACTGCTAATCGATCTGCGAGTGGATTTATATATCTGTCTCTCTCTCTCGGCCTGGTCAAACATTAAAACTATTTCTCTGGTTTTAAATCTATCTAATGCAATTAATTAGAGAAAAGTTATAAAGTTTATCCAAAAGGATGAGCGGAAGGGTGCCATATTCTATATTTTAAGAACTATTTGGAGTTCAAATTGCAAAGAGATTACCTCTCAGCAATTAAAATGCTTTCTTTTTGCACCAGAACACTGTCTTATTATAAAAGGACACAAAACCCTTTTCCGTTAAGTTAAAGCAATCTTGCCTCAAAGAGGGTTTTTTTCTATGGGCAATTGAAAAAAAAAACCTGGTTATCCCTTTCATTTTCCTTATTATTATTATTATTATTATTATTACTGGCATTGCCATGTAGTTACCATTTTTATCGACTTTTTATTTCAACTTGCCATCACGATTAGAAAACAAAAATTTGCAAATGCTAATGAGATAAATGTTAAGAAAAATTAAAACTGAATGTTCCAATTCTACTCATTCCAAAATACGGTATGAAATTGTATGAATGATTTGATTCGTCAACTGTTTTAAAGTCACAAACGCATGTTTAAAAGAAAAAAAAATACTTCCGTGGTTGTTCAAAATATAATGTAAAATTTCACATTAACTCACAATTCCGAAAAACATTCCTTTGTCTTCCAAATCCATAAGCAAAGAAACAATCAGAAACCAACAGATTTACGAGTTATACGAAAATATTTCTGAAATATACTATTATAAGTTAGTATTGTGTTTGCACAACTGTCAAAATAGATGCGTTTGAAATGTTGATTACCTAACAACCAATATTTTAGAATAAAACAAATGCCTTATTTAATGACAGAAACTTGCGTTTATATAAATAGAATATAACCTTTCGAAATTTGTGGCAAATGATCTTCAGCAAGTGGTTGAAGTTATAACTTTGTGAGTTAATGGGATAAAACGTCCTTATTTATTCACTCATAATTTTAGAAAATGTTTGAAAAGTAAGACAAAAATTATAGAAAAGTATTATTTACAGTCTATCCATTATATAATGAATAAATAGAGCAATTTTAAATTTTTATCCGGAAAAATTTCGTCTGTTCTCAAATCGAAACTGACTATTTTTTGACACGTTCCTGAATTTATTTATTTATTTATTTGTAAACGCATGAAATTGACAGTTATTCAGAAAATGGGAAATCGAATAATGTATTTTTTTATTTTCTGATAAAGAGGAAGAATTTTCAGAAGGATTTAACAGAAATACTGTTAAGGGTGTAATTATGACGTCGGATTATCTGCACAATGGGTACAGGCCCGATGGGGCAGTGCCTTTCGTGGTGGTTTTTATAAGGAAACCTAACACGTATCTAAGCAAGAAAATACTATCAAAGTTCCCGTTTTGAAATTTTAAATAACTTCAACAGTCATGTATGTAGTTTCATGCTTTTACATTTAAAAATGTTTCCCCAAGTGTATCAAAAAGTTTTACGTTGTTGAAAAGTTACGCAATATAATTGAACTTGTCAGAGAACATATTACTTAGCTTTTTTATACTTATAAAAGCTCCTGTGTAAAGGATAGATACACAGAAGCCTGAATGTAACAAGCGATAATTGCAAATTCACAAATATAAAAACATTTCTCACAATTTCACAATTCTCTTGAGAAAATTCCATTAAAAATTACTATGCGGTTGCTCAGATTTATAAGGCTTGGTTCCTATCTTTTTTCCTCCCTTCCTTCTTTCCTTTCTTTTCTTTCTGTTTTTTTTTTTTTTTTTTTTTTTTCCAAGTTTAATTTAGACATGAGAAAAAAGATTATTATTTTGTAAAATAAGTTTTAAAAACTTTTCAGAACACTTGATAAATTTTTTAATTACTAAATTGGACTTATTATTTTTCTTATTATTTCGCC
Source organism: Maratus michaelseni (assembly GCA_963931845.1). Classification (NCBI taxonomy): domain Eukaryota; kingdom Metazoa; phylum Arthropoda; class Arachnida; order Araneae; family Salticidae; genus Maratus; species Maratus michaelseni. Next base: position 257,834,452 of record OZ007589.1, on the reverse strand, counting down.
CCATTGTGAGAATCAGCTGTACTTTCGGGCTGTGTTGAAGCAAACAGGTGTCTGTGCGGGGGGAGGGGGGGGATTATTGTTATGAAATTGTTCCTATGAGTATCAAAACAGCTTTATATTTAATATTGTATTTTAGACTTCATACTAACAACACCAAAAGCATTAATGTATAAAAAATATCAATTATGCATTCAAATAAAGCTTTGAAATTTATTAAACGGAAACTTTCATACTAGCCGTAACCCCGGGGTTAATAAACGAAGAAATCGCAAAGATCGCTATTTAGGAAAAACTTTTTGATTACGATAATTTCAATGGTTTAAGCGCGTAGTTCGATTACATGTCTTGGCGTTAAATTTGTGTTTTATTATATTATTTTATTTATTGATTGATGAAGTTTTAATTTAGTTATGGAATTTTAGCTGGAAACAAATGGTGAACTATTTATATTGTTTTAAGTGCAAACGTGTTAACCTTTCGTCATATAAAAATAGATTTTTTTAGAAAATCATTTTTAAAATCATTTTTAAACTACAAAAAACCCGTTGATTGATAGTTTTCAAACAAACTACCCTTGAAATAACTTTATTTCTCCTGTTCGATGGGGTAAAAAATAAAATTGTAAAGTTAAAAATATTTATTAAAAGCAAAATTTCTTAGTCTTGTTTTGGCACCGTCAGTATGACGCCATAGCGTTACTCTGCTTTATCATATAGATTAATCCTTTTCTCTGTTACTTTTTATCTTTATATTATTCTTCTATTTATTTATTTATTTCTGTGACATGATGCAAAAACCTGAATGTGCTTGTGGAATTAATTGTTATTTTGTTAGTTTTTGCTTAGATAAATATAACCTTTTTAATAATGGTTACAAAAAATTTCTCTAAACATTGTGAACTTTGTAAAGATTATTGAGGAGGCTGAATCTGAGAAAATTAATTTCAACAATAAATTAGTCTTAAGATTATATAATGCAGGCCTGTCCAACTTTTAAGTATGCACCTCAGTGAGTGGAAAACAATGAAGATCTCCATTATTCACATGATTAAAAACATACAACAATTGTCTCACTATAGTAGTGGTAGCGATTCACACACGCCTTATCAATCTTATGAATTTACCTAATTTATTTTTAATTCAAAATATCTACCACTATTTTCGAATAGCAATATTTGACTTATATAATCACCTAATGTCTACAAATTAAACAAATCTAAGATTTTTATACGGAAATGAAATGAAATCACCCTCTGCTGGAGATCCAACCGTTAAGCATAGGAACTTTTCTCCACGAGGGGAAATGTTTATTCAAAATTCATAGTTTAGAATACAAATGATGAGTATGACATTCGAGATTAAAATAAAATTAATACAAAGTTGTAAACTGCTGGATCTCCACGAGAGGGGGATTTCATTTCATTTCCGTATAGCAATCTTAGTTAATCAATTGCTATACGGAAATGATGGTAGATATTTTGAGTAAAAAATAATCTAAATTGGTTACATCGTGTCTTACTAGATGCACATACATTTCATAGAGATAGCCATTAAACCCCTACGATTCAAGAATTCCACGTAAAAAATATTTACAGAAAAAAAATTTATCGTAGTAAATATATAAGTATACCTTTTTCTGAGAGCGGACCTACCGCAAATTTTTTTGTAAGGAAAAGAAATCTGAAACCTTAATATTCAGCCTACAATAATGAAAAGAAAAAAATATATATATATTAAATAAAAAAAAAAAAAAATCTTTAAAAAAAGAAAAAAAAACTGATTTCGCTACACAAAAAACACAAGAAAATACTGTTCGAATACGATTCACTTAAAAAAACATGCCTACAAGCGTCATGCACATGCATTTAAAAATGAGTAAAAATATATGTAAAAAAGTTTCCGGTTGTTCATCTGGAATTTTTTTTTCACCTTAAGGCTGTTCTCAAATTTAAGCTGGCTATTTTCTGACACATTCCTGAACTCATTTTTGTTTGCAAACTCATGAAATTATCAGGTACTGTTAGTCAAAAATTGTTTAATCAAAAAGTTTTTCTTTTTTCGGTAAATACAGAAGATTTTTCAGAAAATGCTGTCAAAGTTGTATGTTTGAACCGAATTTCCGGACGCAACAGCTCAGAAAAGGAAGAAAACTGATTTCGTGATACAATAATTGTTTATAATTAATTTATGGAAAACTGGAAAAAACTGTTCGATTGCAATTCACTTCAATAATCTTGCCTGCAAGCATATAGTTTTTGCATTTAAAAATGATTCAGAAAATATGTCAAGAAGTTACACGTTGTTAATTGGGGGAATTTTTTTTTTAGAATTTTATTTTGCCTTAAAGATATCATCAAATCTAAACTGGCTATTTTCTGGCACATTCCTGAACTAATTTTTGTTCTCAAATGCATAAAACTGGCAGGTGTTCTTAGTCAGAAAAATTTAAATCAAACAGTTTTTTCATTTTTCGGTAAATGCAGACCATCTTTCAGAAAATGCTGAATAGAACGTAGAACCTACACATTTTATACATTTACCAGGGCACATTTTATACATTTTCCACGGCTCAGGGAATTTTCAGGAAAAATAGTAGTATTTTCTTATGGAAATAATAGCCTAACTTAATCGCACAATCATATAAGGCGACTTTTATTATAAGAAAATACAGATATTTCCCCTAAAAAATGCCATGACCCGTAGCAATCCTGACTTAAGAATATACTGCAAATTTCATGCATTTACGAATGAAAATGAATTGATGTATAGGTCAGAAAATAAGCAATTTGGTTTTAAACAATGAAGATATGTGAGTTTCCTCCATTTCCCAAAAATATACATAAACTCCCACCCCCCTCTAAATGAGGGACTGTTTTTTATCCGTTTCTGCAAAATGGTGAAAAGAAACAACTGTTTTTTTGTTTACGCTAGCGAAAGTGAAACGACAGACTATTTCCAATGAAAGGAGCGGCCAAAAAGTAAAAAGTTTATTCTCTGGGCTCCAGAACGCAGGAAAACATATATCCCCGGGCAAAATTTCCTCCTCCATTCGTATAGTTCATGTCCAACTATCCGTGAGTAATTACTATAAAACTGGGGGATAGCAAAAGACGCTTGTCATTGTTCAAGGTCAATTTTTTTTTGTTTAATTGTGATTATTTATAATTTGAAATTTAATTTGTTTACTTTTAAATATTGTTATTTATTTGGCCTACTTCATAGACCCCTGACTGTCATATGTGGCTCCTAACTAAAATGATAAAACGCAATGTTCCAGAAAATGCCTTCGACTAAATTTTATTTTGAGTGATGTCTTTTTAAGCTTTCGAATTGCGAGTACACTATGTCAGAAACCGGTTCAAAAAGCTTTCGAATGATACTTTGAATGTTGTGCGTTTTGTAAATACATAGCAAAAGTTAACGAAGCAACATATTCATGTAACCGGGCAAGGCGAAGCTTTCTGTCGCATTTTAGGACTCATTTTTAATGTTGTTTGTTCTCAAATCCGAACTTGCTACTTTATGAGATATTTTTTTTTTATTACCGTTTTGTTTAGAATCGCATGATATTGGCAAACGTACGTTTTCAGAAACTTTGAAATCGAAACACGTTTTCCATTTTTTGGTAAAAGCAGATCTTTCAGAAAATTCTGTCAAAGACGGAGTTTTGAACCGAATTTCCGATGTCGCAGCATAAGAACGGGGTGTGATAAACGTGTCGTCACTTTGGACGAATCGCTTATCACTCGATAAGTAACTTATTTATCGAAAAATTGAAAACTCATTTCGATTCCAAATGGCTTCAATAGTCAGACCTGTCAATTTTATGCCTTTGCGTTTAAGGTAGTTCTCAAATGACTTGCTGAACAACCCGAAAATTTCTTACACATTTTCTGACTCATTTTTAAACGCAAAGGCATAAATTTGGCAGGCCTGAGTATTAAAGTGATTGGAATCGAAATGAGTTTTCCACTTTTCGATAAATAAATTACTTTTTAGAGTTATAAGCGATTCCTGTCACGTGATGACACGTTTTTCGTCGTTCTTGTGCTCCGACATCAGAAATTAGGTTCAAAACGTCGACTTTGACGACTTTTACCAACAAGAAATGGAAAGCGTGTTTCAATTACAAAGTTTCTAAAAAAGTACATTTGCCAATTTCATGCGATTTTTAACAAAACTATAATAAAAAATATCTCATAAAGTAGCAAGTTCGGATTTGAGAACAGCATTAAAAATGAGTCCTAAAATGTGGCAGAAAGTTTCGCCAGGCCCGGTTACATGAATATGTTGCTTCGTTACTGGTAGTTTAAAATGCATTGGAAATTGGAAGTGCTCTATTTATAGGTGTAGGCGATTAGCACATCTGGTTGATTTTTCAGAATCTGGTTTCGCTACTTGGTTAATCCTCTCCCTCTCGCCCTCGAATTTCATCGGAAGGAACCTATGCTACTGTTCGGAAATGATGAACTTTTTTATCTTTTCAAAGTGCCGAAGAGAACTTGAGAAATATTCAGATTGTATTTTATCTTGCAATCTTGCAAACTATTTGAGGGTAGTAAAATCAAGATTCGATGCAGGTTTCTTTTTCTTTTTTTTTTTTTTTTTTTTTTTTCTTGGGGCCCATTTTGGGAAAAGTAAAGGTTATTTTTGTGAAATTTATTATATTTTGTGAAAAATAACATTTTGTAACAAAAGTTGAAATCCATGTTACTGAAATTCGAAGCAAGCATTTATAAACAAAAACTTTTTTTAATTATTTTGCTAAAGTTTTCCTCTCTGGTGAATTTGTTTGTTTACAAATAACACATTTTAAAACATAACAAAATAATAAATAATTAATAAATAGCAAGTTTTTATGGAATGGAATTTTGTGAAAGGGCCAATATTAGTAAAAGGAATTTTGTAAAGGGGCCTGTTTTATTATAAAGAATTTTGTGAAGGGGCCATTTTATCAAATTGATTATTGTGAAGGATCCCTAAATAGGCACCAAATTTTGCCTGGATTGACTCTTAGAAATAGAAACTTTCATCAAAGTATCTAATTTTTTTTTTTTATCTATATTAAATGAAATAAAACTTTTAACTGAAACTTCTAAATCAGGAAATGAGGGTAATAAAAATTACTTTTTTTTATTGGCATGTTATTTTAAATTTAGGAATTTAATTATTTAAGTAAGAAACTGTGCAGTACAAGCATTGAATTCCACTACAATTTGTTTAAAGCATTTAGGAATGTAATAGTTTTATATGTACTTTTTATGCGTATAATTTTTAAAATTGAATTTTTAAATATCAATTTTATTGCAATACTTTTTTATTGTGTGAGTGCACACACATAGAAATAATGTATAAGAAATAATTTTAAAAGTATTTTTGCTCTGATTATAAATTTATAACACGACAAACACGGATTTCGGTGCCGCCCCGCACCCACCCTTTATCTTCCGCAAAATAAATTAACAAAGCAAATATTACTAACTTTCTAAGAGCCAACTTGTTTTAAAATTAAAAATATGTAATCATAACATACGAATATTGAGCTATGTAATCAGCTTTGTCAAATATTTATTCAATTGTGAAACGGTAATCGAAAGGAACAGGAAAAGATCCCGCTTTAATAGATTTCCGTCTTAGCATGCATAATTGTTAATATTCTTTCTGCTGGTGCCATGTAAGATATCCATTTAAGACACGATTCCGTTATAGACAGATTTCATTTTCATATATTTTACTGTTGTTGTAGTATTACGTTACAATTGAGCAGGCGTTTTAAGTCATAGTGATATGAGTCACAATGTCTTAAGAACTGAAAAACCATATTCTGCAGGTATATTCTGTAAATTTCTTTTAAGTATAACAATGAATTCCAATATCGTAAAATATTTTTGTGTGCTAGCCGGTTTCATGGAATTATCACTTATACCGTTCTTCCTATTAACCCTTTGAAGGGCGGTGGGATATTATATCTCTAAATATTAAAAGAAAAAGGTTTTTTTTTTTTTTTTTTTTTCTTTTGGCCACAGAAAATTTTTTTGGAGGACATTTTGTTGGATAATTCGATTTTTCTATGCTGGGCTCATTATATACCAGTTGGAAAAACAAATCTTATACCCGACCTCTTGCAAGGTAATAAAAACATGTACATTTCCCCAGGACTAAAGAAAAAATAAAGACCGTATATTTTTCACAAGACGGGAGTAAACACTTTCCATGAAAACGGACAATAACAGCGGAAATTTGTCCCCCAACAAACATGTGCTTGTAGCTCAATAGTATCCTATCTGCAAGGGAGTAATTACCGATACAGTATATAAGCTTGTGAATTCTTTTGGGTTGAAACTGAAACGTACATAAATGGATTTTTCGAATTCAAGGAACAAAGTAAAATAAAATAAAAATTCATATTTTAAAGAAACATTTTATTAAAAAAAATACAAGTTTAGAAAGATTATAATGTTAAATTTAGAATTAGAATAAGCAAAAATGAATTTGATGTCTAATTAATTTATATATTGATATTACCATACATAATTTATTAAAAGATATATTTCTATATTTGTAAAACACTTTTCAGAGTTTATGCATGCTTAAGGCTGTTCTCAAATCCAAATTAACTTCTTTATGAAATATTATGCAGTTAACTTTTGTTCGGAAACGCGTGAAATCGGCAGGTGTTCTTATTTATAAACTTTGCAGTCAAAAGACCTTTTGCATTTTTGAGTAAAAACAGAATATCTCTCAGAAAATACGCTCAAAGTCGGTGTTTTGAACCGAATTTTCTACGCCGCAACACGAGAAAGGAGAAAAAAGTGTCGTCACGTAACATGAATAGCATATAACTCGATAAGTAATTTATTTATTAAAAAATGGCAAACTCATTTCCATTCCAAATCTCTTAAATAGTCAGGCCTGCCAATTTTCTGCTTTTACGTGTAAAATGAATCAAAGTTTGGCGTTGTTGAATAGCTCATTTTAGAACTACCTTAAAATCCAAATATGAATTTTTAATGCTGCCCTTGTGATGATTGTGTAAATGATTAAGTAAAAGGAAACAATACCAAATTAAAAAAAATAATTTAATCAGAATAAATAATATAACACCAAATACTAGAAAAAGATTCTTTACGATTATTTTACAGCGTTACGTATTTGTAAAAAAAAAAAAAAAAAAAAAAAAAAAAAAAAAGCGAGCTAATATTTACTATACATAAATAAATAATTAAATAAACTTCCGTCATTTGGAAAAATTATTGAATAATTATGTCATCTTCACTTGGTTAGTTTTGTATGTAAAATTGTAAACAAGTGGTTATTTTTCAGAAAAAAAATTGTAATGAAACACAGCTGAAAAAAAAAAGGGACAACTTCAAATACTGGTTCACGTTCAACACTGAATGATTTTTGGGTAGAGGGTGACGCAGATTTTAATTATATGATTATTCTGCAATTCGCACAAAATATGTCGTCGGTATTCTAAAAGTCTAAAATAATTATACTTTGGTTTTGCTTCTTAGAATATCACAATAGTGCAATGAAAAGCTGTACTGCTGTATATTATTTCTGTTAATTAACATAATGAATAATTAAGATAAAATCTATTTTTCGATGAGAAAGGACACATTTTACCTTCCAAATTGACATGAAAAATTAAATTAATTGTAAATTTAAAATTTCAAATTATTGAATATTTTAAACTACTAGTGTCAATTGAAAGAAAAATTAACTTTTGAGATTTTTACACTAAACTACTGTTTTTCATAAATAATGATCAATATTATTTTTATTGTTCATTTCAACAGTATAAGTAAACGAGAATCTGGGAAACAGGGAAAAAGTGCTCCGATAAAAAGACACTGTCTGTATTTCAAATAAATTGCACTTTCATATCAATTTCTTAATAAAACTCATATCTATAAAATATGTAATTATAAACCAAATAAATAAAAAAATTACATATGCCGATATTTAAAAATGTATATTCATAAAATGTTCTTAAAACCTGGTCTGTTTTTACTTTGTTTATGTCTTATATTTCTAACAACTTAAAATAAATATTTAAAATAATCACTTACACACTAAGTCATAATTCAGACTAACGTTGAAGATGGCAGAATTTTATTAAATTACTAGTCAAATATGCATAAGACACATACAATAGGAAATTTTTGTATGGTCCTAAAGATGGACATAAAGAATACCAAAGAAATAAGCCTTTTAAGATGGAAAATAGTTCTACCTAAAACGGAAATAATCCTGGTTTCTAGCGATTCTGTATTATCTGGTTTTACCTTTACGAGCAGAGCTTAACAAATGCGGTCACTAGGTCGCCACTGGTGACCACATTTTTTTGCCTGGCGACCAAGTTCTTTAATCTGGCATGTCGCTTTTGGTACAAAAATCGGCTTAAGAAATGAACGCAAATGGCATTTTCCTCTTCCCCAATCCCAGGGAAGCAGTGATATACCTCTTCTTTCGTACTTTTAATGCAAGAACCAAATTTAAAAGGTATTTTCCCTCTCACGCACATGAAACGCTTTTCTTTTCCGCACTAGACATTTAGCATGTCGCGTGATTAGAATGTGGGGGTAGGTTCCAATGAAACTGTAAGAAATACTGTCAATCCAGCGTCCGTGGCATCAAAAATTAGATACAATGAATGCTAAAAAAAAATCGAGTTTTTTTGTAAATTTCAAATCAGATTTTTGTGTTCAGAATTAAAATTGATTAATCTATCATATTCACAATAATAATAATGTGTAAGTGATTATAAGTAATTCATTTGAAGTAAATCCTCTATAAAACTTAATTAAAATTTCACGAGTAAATAATTATTCTTGAATAATTAATAAGGTGCGAGGGGGATATTTTTTTTTTTTTTTTTTTTTTGGCTACCAGATTTTATTAAATTTCTAGCCCTGGTAACGAGATTTACTAAATTTCATATTTTCTGTGTAAACCTTGAATAAAATATCTTTTTAATTTTAATGTAAAACTCCAGTCATCTCTTCCTTACAAATTATAAAGATCCCATCGTTTGCAATTTGCACAAAGTTGTTTTAATCCATCCCCCCCCCATTCTCCGAGGAAGAAGTATACAATCTATCATACCCTTTCAGGCGCAATTTTAGAAGATGCTGATTTTTAGTAAATAACATCATATAAGGATGATTTTGATGGTTTTTGTCCTTGGAGATTTTGTCCGGTGGGATTTTTTGTCCGGTGGGGTTTTTGTCAGTGGAGTTTTTGACCTGGACTCATTGCATACATACTTAATAATAAAACAAGACATTTTTAGGCAAGTTTTCAGCATTTAGCCAATTTATAAATAAATCTCTTATTTTAAATGTGTCGTATGAGTGTGTTTGTTTAAAATTTCTCGTATTCATAAACTTTAGCATAAAATTAAAATTATCATTATTATTATTTTAAATTTAGAATTAAAATAATCCTAAATGAATTTGATTGCAAATTGAAGAAGGTTTTAAAGAAGAAATGGATTAAAAAGCATGTCATGATATTTCAAAATATTTCACATATATCATTACTTTTAGCATACATAACCATTACATGCGTATATCTATACTAATTCACGATGAATACGAAAATCTACCGTACTTATAGATTAAATAAACTGTAGGTTCGTTTGGATAGATTTTTATTTAAATATATAAAATCTTACAAATTCGTTCGAAATAGAGGATAGTGATTCCAAGAAATATTAGCGGTCAAAGAAAGAATGTTTCTTAAATACCTCCTGCAGCATTTTAGTGATTGAAAACCAGTTTTCCACTCCCTTTCTCGTCTACATATGCTGGAAAATTTAGCGGAAATAGTCTGGTCTCTACAAGTTAATAGGCACCAAACGGAATTTATCAAACAGATGCTTTACCCTAGAGCATGGGGAACAAATATCTACAATTGAGTAATTAGTAAAATAGCTTAAAGACAACGACGATGGCAAATCAAAATAGAAAATTTTATCAAAATAATATAAGTTTTTGATATATATTCGTATGCAAAATATGAATATGCATCAAAATATGATGTATTCATATGTTTAAATTTCATAAATCGAAATTTTTACCCGTTTCTTTTCTTTCCTTTTCTGTTTGTATCTCAAACTTTATATATAAAAAAAAGATGCATCAATTATTGAATGCATGTTTAAATGTATGTTATAGATAAAACGAAACATTATGATAAAGGAACATAATATTTTGAATTATAATTAATTCTAATTATACAATTAAATGATATATTATTTTCTTCGGAAAAAAAATATGTAAGAATAGTTTTAGATTTATTGTAGTTGCATTAAAAGAATTGAGAGAATAATATATTATCTGAATGGAACAAAGAAAACAAAAGCCATTAATTCATTTTGCACTTGTTTATGTGAGAATGAATCAGATCGGTTATATTAGGAATTAAGTGTCAGGGGTTTATCGAAATAATTCATTCAGTTTTCTGCAAATAATATTACCTAAGACTTTTGAAATGTTAAATCTAACACTGTTAGAGTAAAGGTTTAGAAAACATATCAAATAGTTTTGTTATTATTTTCCTGGACCGATATGAAAAAAAATTTCAACCCCTTATAAAAATTCCTGAACAACGTTTAATCCAGAATTTCTATGCTGGTTTTTAAGGAGATTAATATTGTATTGCATCCTATTTTAGGCTATTCTCGAATCAAAACTGGCTACTTTATGACATATTCTTGAATTTATTCGTAAACGCATAAAATTGGCAGGTGCTCCTATTAAGAAACTATGAAATCTATTAGTCTTTTCCATTTTTCAATACAGCTGTGAACACATAACATATTATATAGTATGTATATTCTAGTGCACTTCAATAATGTATATAAATTTCATTATATATTTTAGATTTAGATTAAAATATATTCACGAGAGGAAAAATACACAGTGGTAACAGTAAGGATTACTTAGAATAAGATATTATAACATTCAAATAAATAGTCATTAAAATAATTAATGCAGCTTAAAATGGAAGAAAAAAAGGGTTAAAATCATATTTTTTGAACATTCAGAGAGAAAAGTAGATTTTTGCAGAAATTCCCATGTAATTTATTAAATCGAAAAAAGTTACTTTCTGACACATTTTTGAATAAATTTTTGTCCAGACACGCATAAAATCGACAGGTCATCTTGTAATGAAACTATGTAATCAAATGTTATTTTCCATTTTTTGATCAAGGTAAAATAATTTTCGGAAAATACTGTCAAAGTTGGCTTATTGGATCAACGCGATAGCACGGAAAAGAAAAAAAAAACTTGTTGAAAGATAATAAGGATAGCTTGCAATTGAATAAGTAGTGCATTTATAATTTTAAAAAATGGAAAACGCTATTCGATTTCAAATTGTTTCAATAATCACACCTTTCATTTAATTCCCTTTACATTCAGAAATGAGTCAGAAAATGTGTCATAAAACTTCGTGTTGTTGAGTAGGAAACTTGAAAACCACCTTAAGTGAAAATTTCCAATAATTCCGTTAACACAGATGATTATTATCGCTATTACTAATTTCACAAAACTTTTTTTTTTTTTTTTTTTGCCTGCAGTGACACAGTGTCACTGAAAGAATGACATTTCAATTCCAGAATGTTTTTAAATCGCAGTATGGTTTAAATAAAAAAAAAATCTGAGAAATATATTTTCATTACTTTTACAGTTGTAAGATATAAGCAAGCAGATCAAAATCCTCATAAAAACACGCAAGATTTTCTTTTCCCGACTTGCAGAGAAGCAAACCTTTCTACAATTAACTCACCGAAATAAACAAGATTTGGTTAAACGATCATTCTATTACAGCAGGTTCCTAGTCCTCTCACCCCCCCCCCCTTACTTCGTACGAAACATCCTTTCAGTAACTTTCAAGATGCTTAAAAAATACACCTTTCTATAATTAACGCTGAGAATGAAACATGTAATGATGTTCAAAAAAGAAAAAAGATAAAGAATCTGCCTGATAGAAAAAGTGACACATATTTCAAAATTTTAAACAAAATTTCTGGAAAAATTTATTAGAAAAAAATAGTTTTTTAATGTGTAGGCGACATTAATTAAATATATAAAGCAATGTTACATAACCGCAGTCAATAAGTCAATTATTTACTATTTTTCAATAATAATCATTAATTACTATTCATCAACTAATAATAGCGAGAATTAATTATTATGTAAATTAACAATAGCAAATGATTAAGCATAAACATATCAAAATCATCACGTTTCAACCCTATTGCTTAAAACATCCTTTCGAATGATTGTCAATGTCCTTCAACCGTTTCAATGACATTATACACTTTGTAATGCAATTTATTGAATTATCGAGTAACCACCCAAAACATCTTAGTTCGAGATTAAGTTACTCGTACTAAGTGTGTGACATTTCAAAACGAGCAACCCCCGAGTTACTCCTAAACATGGTACTGTGCGCACGGATAAGTTTATTAATAAAAAATGCAAATTTTCTTCGAATGAAATTTTTTTGGTGTTCATAAGTATATTTTGCATATCTTAACATTCTGTAATAATATTTAAATGATAGTAATAAAATTTCGATGGGTATTCCAAATGTCGGTAAAAAGAACAGTTACTGACGAGGGCGGGTAGGACAGTATGTGTGTGTGTGTGTGTGTGTGTATATATATATATATATCTTTATTAAACATGCTACACAATAATATAAAAAGTTTCATTAACTTTGAATGTGTTCGTATTTAAAATATTTCAAAACTAGCAAATATTAAAATAAAAAATGACGAAATAAACATTCCAACACAGAAGCTACACAAATGCTGCAGGTAGTTGCAGGTTGTTCTTCTTGCCTAAAGAAACATATTTCGAGCAATAGTTGTGGAGTTTAGCACAATATGTGTCATACGGAGGTACTTTGTTTTACACTACTATCCTATAAATATCGTACGTATTGCTTTTACGATTTGTTTAAAAATACTGTTTTTTTATTTCCTTTGTGTTACCGCTGTAGCTGTCATTTAATATTTTTAACATGATAATCATTAGCAAGAACAAAAAATCATGGTTCAGGCATTGATTGGAATTTTTTTTTTTTTCAACACTGAGAGACTATTTGAAGTCGCTGTCAAAGGGCAACCATACTTGAACGAGTGCTTTCACCGTTGTCTCATCCCCTATCTCCGCCACATACGACGATGGTGATTATGTCTTCTGGCCAGACATGGCCTGCAGTCATTACTGCAAAATCATTCTCATCCACTTGCGCCAAGCATCGCTTTTGTAGAGAAGTCCGACAACGAAGCTAACGTTCCGGAAATTCGACCATTTGAGTAGCTCTAGGCGTAACCTAAGTCTAAAATGTATGCTAAAAGATGGAAAGCAGATAAAATCTAGAAGTTTATCAATAGAATCAAGTACTGTCTCAACATTATGGACCTAGATTTTGTACACCGTTTAGTAAGTACCACCAAAAGTAAAATCGATAATGTCCGACGGAACGGTTTAATTGAAACCCAATAATTGTTTTACAGAGTAATGTGGTTATTAAAGTTACCTTAAGATGCCCATGTGTGTTCTTTGTTTCGTTATTTCATAGCTTTCCCATCAAGAAAAGTTTGTGCGGATTTCTAAGAAATGGTTCTTACCACAGCGAAGAACGTAGCAATTCTATTATAGTCAGCTCTGTAATCGAATTCTTGTGTACGGGTCTGTAAATAAGAGATAAATGTTACACACTGCATAATCTATTGAATATATGTGGTAGTGCACTTCCGTAGGCCTTTTCAATTGTATTATGTTTGAGGTATCATAAGAGTTTTAAATTCATCCTCGTAAATAGTACTGTAATGGGATTATTTTGTGCATCCCTATAAAGGAATTAAAATGATACATAGTCTATACTCCTGAGAAAGCATGTTGTAGTTTACCTCAGTGATATATATCAATCTCATTATGTTTGAAATAACGTGACATCAATAAAATGCACAACAAGCGATTTTCCCGCACGACCATAATGTAACGGAATTATTTTGTGTATCCCTGTAAACGAACTATAAATGCACTAAAACTTCATCAAACTACATTTTGTTTGCAATACCGAATATTTTATAGTGAACCTCAATGATTATATTAAAATTACATGGCAATACGAGTATATTTACTAGAATTAGAGAACGAACCGACTGCAAGACAGACAGACAGACAAACCTAATTCATACGCACTATTCATCTAAGTTGGAAAGGTGTTAAAAAGAAGTATTCAATAAAAAGAGCACAAACATAATATAAAGTAAAAAGGTGATAAAATATTTATAAATAAAAGAATTATAAAGTTGAAAATCTGGTTTATAAAAATATACCGTGATTTTCATCGAATGATCAGATGTAATTTTGTAATCTAAATATGCTAATTCTACATTTTACATTTTAAGATAATTAAAAAAATATCTACAATTAACCAAATATTCAGAAAAAACATCTCTTTTCGCCGATGAGTAAAGCAAAAATAATCATATTCATATTTTTTCATATGAAATACTCTTTTCATATTTAACGTATCTTTATACAGAAATTTAAAATAAAGTTTATTAAAAAGTGAAAATTCCCTAAACCCTGTACGTTTTCAGACATGAGGAGTAGAAATGAACAAAAAATGTATGAATCGTCTACTTACAGAAACAATAATTTACTTTATAATTCGAATTTTCTTTCATTTATTAACAAAGCACAGTATTTCAAATCACAGCGCTATCACAGATTTATATGTGGCATACTTCTATCTGAACATGGAAGCTAGTGAGTTAGAAAATAAGTTTTAAACTGCGCTTTGGGTAGCAATAGACCTCAGTAAGTGTGTTTAAATTCTAACACGAATGAAAAATCATGCATAAAGTATAGATTATAAAACACATTCCCACACTTCCGAATACTTTAACAAAACTTTCCCGATTAATAAGGTGAAAGTTCATGTCTAAGTTAACAATTTGGAAAACGCATAACAATTTTAAAAACCCAATTAATTACCATCAATAGTCGGAAAAATGTCCGCAGTATTTTGTGCAGTCCTGTATATGATCTATAAATTTATATATATTCTACATAGTATACTAAAATTTAGTTCAGTTAAGAAACGCCAAGTACAGTTAAAAATTCCTATTTAGCAAATTCAGTCAATAAACCGAAATGTATTCGATATCTTATGTGCTGCTAAGTGTAGGATCCATGACATTTATACACACCAAACAATATGTAAAAAATTAGTTAAATATAAAAACGTGCACCACAACTGAAAACGCACTCCCAGCAATGAAAGTTCATAAACAGTACTATAACCGAATTATTTTGTGCGTTCTTGTAAATGAACGATGATTGCTATGCTTACCATATTCTATAGTAAGCCTCTTTTTGTGCATCTTAGTGATATACAAGGTGGCCATAATTAAACTGACGGTACTCAGAGTGTTCTGTAGCGCGATCTAATTGCGAGAATTGCACCAAATTTTGTAGGAAGATTAAACAAGACGGGGTACGAAGGATTCCGCGAAAAAAAATTGTTCCAAAAGTCATCGCCAGGGGAATATGTGGCGCTGTGTATTCTAAAAAGAGAGTTTAAAAAAAGAAGAAGCAATACTGAAATGAAATTACCGTTTATTTAGCACATACGGAACTGAGGTTCGATTTGGCCGCCATTTTTGTGGACCACATATTGCATTCTGTGCACAGCATTTACAACAGCAGCATGTCTGCAGGAATCTCCCGTACAGTTCGCGATATGTTATCCTTCAACGTAGCTAGGTCCTGGACACCTCCGTGATAGACCTTAGACTTTAGGTAACCCCATAGCCAAAAGTCTCAGGGTGTAAGATCAGGGGACCAATGTGGCCATGCAGTTGGAAAACAGCGGCTAATGATTTTTCTGTTGTGAATTTCTGTCGTAGCAGCTGCTGTACCCGCAAAGCAATATGTGGAGGTGCTCCATCTTGCATGAAAATGATTTTCTCCAGGCACTGTCTTTGCTGAAGTGCCGAAATAACAAAGTCGTTTAGCATTTGGCGATATTTGTCTCCGGTAACAGAACAAGTTACAGGTCCTGTCGGAGTAATGTTCTCATAGAAGAATGGACCTATGATCATATCTTCTGTGAAACCACACCAAACAGTTATCTTTGGTGAATGCAAAAGAATTTCCTTGAATGCTCTTGGTGACTTGTTATCCAAATTCGGCAGTTCTGGGTATTTACAGTTCCATTCAGGTAAAAGTGAGCTTCGTATCCCCATAAGATTTTCCATGGCCAAGCATCATCCAACTCCATTCTGGCAAGAAAAGTGAGAGCAAAAGTCAATCGCTTATCATGGTCGGCGGGACGTAACTCTTGTACACGGCTGATCTTGTACGGATAGAAGTGGATAATCGTTCGTATGATTTTCCATACCGTACAATAAGGCATATCCAGTTTCCGAGCGCTGGAAGTGGTAGCAATATTGTCTGGTGCTCTGTCAACAATCGCCGTTACCACTTCTTCGATTGTATCCTGTGATATGGGTTTTCGTCCTCTGCCTGACTGAACATTTAGAGAACCTGTTTGCTCAAACTTGTCAACCATTGCTTTTAAACCATTAACTGACAAAGGACCGTTACCTTTACGCATTTTTTTGTGGTTTCTAAAACAACGAAGAGCGGTTGGCGCATTGCACTGGTTGAGGTAAAAGAATTTGACTAGTACAGCTTGCTCGACTAAAGAAGGAGACATTATGAAAGATAACTTTCAATGAAATTACTTCTAACAGTAGCACATTACCTTTTAAAGCCGAACAATCTGGCACTGGGCCAAAGATGTAACGTGAAATATGAATAAAGAACTTCTTCTGCTGCTGTTGCTTTCTTTGGGGCTCTGTAAGTGAAATTGCAGATAAAGAAACTTTAGCAGTGTTTATGTAAATTTTTAGCTTTTTATAAACTGTTACCATTTTGAGCTTGGATTAAATTGCTAATTTCGTTAAATATACGGTAATTTTAGTTCAGTATTGATTCTTCATTTTTTGAAATTCTCTTTTTCGAATACACAGCGCCACATATTCCCCTGGCGGTTACTTTTGGAAAAAAATTTTTCGCGGAATCCTTCGTCTCCCATCTTGTTTAGTCTTCCTACAAAATTTGGCGCCATTCTCGCAATTAGATCGCGCTACAGAACACTTTGAGTACCGTCAGTTTAATTATGGCCACCTTGTATATCAATTTCAATATGTTTGAAGTAGTGTAACGTATCAAAATACACCGCAAACGATTTTTCTCCATAGACCGTAATGTAACGGAATTTTAACTGAACTATAAAAGCTACACACTTCATTTTCAATACCAAACATTCCATAATAAACCTCAATAACATATATGACTTGCATAGCAATTGGTAAATTGTTACACGAGTTAGAGCATGGACAGACAGACGGCAGACAGACAGACAAATTGAATTAAATAATTTTCATAAATAATTTTCAGCTATGTTGGAAAGTGTTAAAAAGATAAAGCCTAATGGCAATTAGTTTTTGAGAAACAACAAATGTTTTTTTTAACAGGTTCCTTGCAGATGGTGCTTTATAGAATGCCATATTTACTTGTACATAATGCGCCTTTTTTCCTAAATTTATAGATTTAATAGTTGGTGTGCGCAGAAAACATGATGTATATCCGACAGCTACATGAAACCATACAAGTTTCATTAAGGCAATGGATATAACATGAAGATATTGTAGTAAAGTTACACAAATCTCACTAAAATTGTGATCATGTTTGTAAATTTACTTAAAAGATAAAATTTACAAAATTATATTATTTTCTTTAATATATACAGCCGAGTTTCTCTATAACGAACTTCCCTATAACGAATTTCTCTATATAACGAATTTTTAGCAGGAATGGTCATTTTTCCTCATGATTATATTAAAAATAATCTCCATATAGTGAACTATTTATCTTCATATAATGATTATTTTCAGAATTTTTTCTTTATTCGTTCTGAAAAAAGCTTCAAAAACCACGTAAAAACAATTTATTTCCTCTGATTCCTCGTTTATCTTTCAAAACTGAATACCTCTACCTTATTCTTTATTTTGTTTATCAACTTTTTACAAACATTTTGAAAAATTAGTTTATTAATAATTATTGATATTGAATGTCTCTCATCATTATATCTCTGACCATTATGTCTCTGATTCAGCGTACGTAACGTGTTGATCTGTGTACTAAAAGGCATTTATAATCCTTTATGTGTACTGTTATCACTTAAAGCATATACGTTTTCACTTTAATGATAATCAGTGATTTTCTTATATAATTCTGCAATCCTTGTTAAACTGTGAAAATGTTTAAGAGGGTGTAACATATTTGAAATCAAACAGCCAAAAATTACAGCTTTCTTCGTATAAAACAAATCAAAGTTTTCTTTATGTGATTTTACCATCCTTTCAAATAAATGTTTATTTTCCTTTTTGAAACTGTTTAAATAATTAAAAAATACAGTATCACGTTAATGTTTATAGTTAAACAATTCAAAATCTTAATTAAACACATAAAACACATTTTTTTCTTCTAAATTTACACATTAAATTGGAATTTTTTCGATATTCTCTATATAACGAATTTTTTGACTGGAGCAGTGGATTTCTTTATATAGACACTGGACTGTATTTCTAAAAAAGGAAAAGCAAATTAAAATTTTTTCAATATATTGTATCTTAAGATAGATTTGGGCTCCTTCATTAAAATGCTACAAAATATCTAAAAAAGAAAAAAATGGCCTTTTTAAATCAACGTGGTTTGAGCATTAGGAAAAAAATGAAAAAGAAAAAGTTAAAAAGCTTTTGCTATCAGGAGAAAAATTCTTTTTGGCATTACGTTTTAATGCCTTAATTTGATTTGTGTGTAAGATAAGCAAAAGAAATGTTCGTTGCCGTTAATTAGAAATGTTTTTCTCAACCCAAAAGTAACAAAAACTTCATTATGCAAGGGGTACTGAAAAGATTTTTTACTTGTGTTATTTTTTTTATTTATTAGTTTTATCTGGCAGTGTGTTTTTACCCGCATAATTTTTATATTCACAATTTCTGACCGAAGAATGAAGTGTTAACAAAGGCAGAATTTGTATCATTAATATTTTATATAATTAAGTGAGATATGGAATTTTTTCTTTAACAATTTTTTAACTAACTTTGAAAGAATTGTGATAGAAAGATTACTTTTGTCATGCTTCTAGACTTGTTATTATTTTTTATTCACTCTTTTGATCCTGTTTTATTTCAGAAAAAAAGAAAAATATTATGAATAATATAATAGCATGTAATAATATAATAGCTAATATTGTTTCTAATTTCGTAATAAAAACCAGTAGTTTTATTCTTTTTAATAATTTTTTCTTATTATTTTGTATGTGTTTGAAATTGGTATAAACGATAATTCTAAAATGTGTAGCAAAAATTAATGGTTCTATCAGGAGTACGGAAACACGTAAAACCCATACGAACATAGGATTGCCATTCTTTACTTCTGTCACTACAATACCCCAAGACTTATTCAAATAGGCACACAAAATTTCATTCAGACTATTAACGATAGTGATAATATTGTCGCGATGTTTATTAAGCTTTGTGTGAAATGTCATTACATTGTTAAAAAGGCAGTTAGATAGTAATTCGCGGGGTGAAACTGCGTGCATACTATTAACTACCTTCCATCTCACTCAGTGCTGCTTAAACAGCAGAATGAAAAATCATGCATCGGGCATAGATTATTAAACACTTTCCAGCAGTAGAAGAAAATCATAAAGAAATTTCATTATTTTTTTATATAATAAACTGAGATATAAAAATAAGCATTTTATTAAATATTAAATTCAGTAAAAAGCCATTTTCAGCAATTGCTGTGTACATCCGATAATGTGTGCAAATTCTTTCGTGTAGTCCTGTATGCGACCTACAGAATTTATACACACCACCTAATACATTCCAAATTAGATCAGCTTAAAAATTGTTACCACACTGGAAGACCCTCCTCCAGATGTAGAAGATCTTAGTCAGTCCTGTAACCAAATTATTTTGCGTGTCTCTGCAAGTGAACTATAAATGCTATGCACTTCCCAATCTATAGAAAATATTTTAAAGCGCACCTTAGTGATCATTGTGTTAGTCATGATCATCATAGAAGCCATCAATTTCATGATGTTTGAAGTATCATAACATCATTAAAATGTATCGCAAACGATATTCCCTCGTAAATCATAATGTAAAGGGATATATTTGTGTATCTCTGTAAACGTACTATAAATACCAATTATTCTATACTCCAATTAAAGCATGTTTTTGTCCATCTCTATGGTTCATACACTGTAAAATATTTTCCTGAAGGTTCCGGAAAAAACTGGTGGCATTAACCCATTTTAGGCCAAGCATAGAAATTTTATAAAATGTGGTATTCTTTGCATTGAAACTTGCTTAAATTACATTCATTACGACACCAAAAAAGTTTCGTACCTGAAAAATTATATTTTATTCAATTTGACACTACCATTATTAATTTACCATTAAATTTAAATAAAAAAATTTAAGTTTTTCATATGGCATTTGTTTTATTTACAGAACTTGCAACTTTACTCCGTTATAAAAACATATGATTAATCTCAAGTGGAATAATTATACATTTTTAAAAAGTCGAATTTGTGAATAACAGTTTCAAGTAAAAAACCAGCGTATTTTGAAAATTTCTCAGCAGAAAGTGATTACTTCAATTGAATTACTAATATTTTATAAATGTCTCCAGAACCCTTAAAAATAGCAGAAAAATAAAATTGGTGAAAAATATACGTCACAGTGTTAATAAAAATATATTTATTGAAATGGTGCGTTTACGCACCTTTGGCCGAAAATGGGTTAAGATGCCACGGCTTTTTGCCGTTACGTTTCACAACAAAGTAGTGAAACATTGCAATTTTAATAAAAAGCATTTTCTCAAATCGCAGATACATTCAGTTTTTATTACAAAGGCTAATTAATTCATAATTAGACATTATAAAAATATTCAATATACTTTTTTTATTCAGTGTCTTATTTAAACAATTAAATTTTAAAGTTTCGTATTACAGATAAAATGAAAATTCAAATAATGAAGCATACTAATATTTAAATTAGCTACTTACTTTATCGGTTGATATCCAAACAAAGAATGACATTTGTTCAGATTGCGTTTGTCTCTGAGTACCTAGGCAGCTGTTTTTTATTCTTCTTTAGTTAACAAAATGGCTAATGGAACATAAAACATGAAGCACGCATGCGCAGAATGTAGTTTACGGAAAAGTTGAAACCTCTCAAAAATATTACACGAATTATTGCCGTAATTGACATGGGAAATAAAGAAATTCGAAATTCCAGTAAAATAGACGAAATGTTTCAGGATAATTCCCTGAAACATTCCGAAAAATTTTTACAGTGTATCAATCTCATTATGTTTGAAATATCGCAACATCAATAAAATGCAAAGTTTGCGAATTTTCTCCTTACACCATGACTTAATGGAAATATTTTGTATGACTCTGTAAATTAACTATAAATACTACACACTTGTTTTTCAATACCGAAACTTCAATAGTAATTAAATATATAGAAAACTTTTCTAATATTGGAACATAAATTCACCTAAGTATATCAATTAAAAACATGTAAATATTTAAAATGAATCACAATTTATTTATTACTAAAATAGGTTGTAAAATGAAATACAGGTTTTAAACATTAAAACCTTTCAATATATGTTACAACATTCGTCAGAGTTCCGAGCACTTTCGACCAGAACCTGGCCATCACAAAAAAAAAATCGAGAAATTCAGTAACATCAAGAATGTACGCTGGTTAAATATCAGAAGGCGAAACGAAATGCGAAAAAAAGAGGGTGGGGGATAGGGATGGATGTTACAGAAATTCGAGAACAGAATGTGATATATATATTTCAGTAAAGTAAAGATTATACGCAAATGAATGATTATAGCACATGTATACTAAGAGAGTATGTGAAAATACTGACAAGTGGTAAGAAATGCTGTAATGATATGTTATCGTGCAATATACCAAAAATCTGGTTTATAGTCCTGTCATTTGGTAGAAAATAAAGGAAAGTTTTGGTGTAGTTTGTTTGGGAGGGTCCATTAATGTTTTTTGGGTCGCTGAACACGAATCCGAGGTTTTCCAACTAAATTTTTTTTCCGGGAAATACGTCTTTTTTACGTGTAAAAACGTGTAAAAAAACGGACTTTTCTCCGTTTTTTCAAAATAATTCCAAAATTATGCATTTTGCGTGAAAGTTGGCAGTATATGAAATAAAGAGAATAAAATGTCTTACATTTTATGTATTGAAAGTTTTTTTCTCTGATCAATAGTTTAGACATGAGAGTGCCTCAAAAATGGGTGTTAAAAACAAAAAACTGTAAAAAAAACGGGAATTATGGTACTGTATCTCAATGTAACATAGAAACTAATCATTTTACGCAAATGTTAACTATTAATGTTACTAAAGATTACATGTTTGACTATATTTTAAGCATTTGAGGTAGAGGAAAAGTGCGGATCCGACACCAGGGGAAGGTGGGAGCAGTGGGGCACATCCAGCTACTCTCATGAGTCGAGGGTGCTACTCCTCCGGAGAGCTCGTATTCTATGAGGCGATAACATTGGGAGTGGATAAAAGAGAAAAAAACTACAAAAAACGGGAATTATGGCCCTGTATCGATGTAATATGAAAATTAACTATTTTAAGCAAACGTTGACTATTAATGATACTAAAATATAAAGGATTAACTAAATTTTACAATGAAGTTGCCTGATAATAAATACGACGACTCATTATCAATCATTATTTAATTATAAATAAATATGTGCATTAGCAACAAATATTATTCCTTATCCCTATTCGACAATGGTTTAAGAAAAGGAACCAAATCTACTCTCTACAAGGCATTCAAACCCCTAACAAACAAGCGGTTCATCGGCAGAATTCAATTCGTCATTGATGGGTTTTTTTTATTGCATAGGGTTGTTTGGCCTAAGAATCAGCCTTTTTCAACAAATGCGATAAATATGTTGAGTACTTACAGTCACGTTACCAACCGCAGGCAATAGTTGTCTTTGATGGCTACCCTGATGACTTACAAGGTGGTACAAAAACTGCTGAGCGTATGAGATGAGCAAGGAAACATTCTTCAACGGATTTTATGTTTTGACGGTACAATGATACCTACCATTTGCAAAGAAAAGTTTCTTGCTAACCCAAAAAACAAGGGTCGGTTAATATCTATGATGAGTGATAAGTTCTCATCAGCAGATATTACATGCAAGCAAGAAAAAGAAGACGCAGACACCTTGATTATAAACACTGCTTTTACTTGGTTCCATCAAATGAGACGGTGATTATAGTTGGGAAGGATGTACACCTCTTGTTCATTTTGATAGCTCTCTGCAGGGTTGAAAACGTTTTCTTTTTAAAACCTGGAAAGGACACTGTTTCTTCAGTGATATTTTCTCCAATTAATGCTGTGAGTTCAAGGGTTGCGGAAAGCATCCTCTTCCTACATGCTATGAGCGGGTGTGATACAAGGTCAGCACCATTTATGCAATTAAAAATGAAGTTCCTCAAAACTCTTGTGAATAATTCAGATGTTGCTGACGCTATTAAAGTATTTAGAGACTCCAACACTACTCAAGAGATGATTGCAGCTGCTGGGGAACGTTTCCTTGTCTCGCTGTACTGCTATAGTGGAACGAATGTGCCTTCGCTGAACAACCTAAGGTATATTTCGTACAAGAAGTCAGCATTTAAATACAATTCAAATATTGATGCTTTACCATCATCTGCAGCTGAGGCACGACAGCACTCTTTAAGAGTATATCATCAGGTGCAGCAATGGCTGGGAGTTGAAAAAAATGCTGAAGAGTGGGGATGAAAAAAAAACAAATATTTGCCTTGAGCCTGCGTTTACTTTACTACCCCCTCCTCTACCTGCTTTGTTGTATCATGTAAATGCAAAAAGAACTGCCAACAAAATTGTGGGTGCAAGAAGGCAGGTCTTTGTTGTTCCAACATGTGCCTCAACTGCGAAGAGAACTGCAACAGCATCTCAGTGGTGAATCAACATGAGGAAGATGAGTTATACCCTGAAACCGAGCTGGAGATGAATTGCCCACCCATTGAATCCGTGGACCCAATGGAAGAGGAACAAGCCATGCCACAAGGTATGAAATAATTACCTTTAAGAAAACATTTATTCTATAATATTGGTAGTAAATAAAAAATCCACTAATTCCATACGTCTATTTTCTATGTTGTAGATGTCGATGAACAGCAGGGACCTTCAAAAAAATTGTGAAAATAAGAATTTAACTTTTTGACTTCATGTAAATATACTAATGTTTGTTACTAATGTACATAATAATTTATAATTAAATAATGATTTATAATGAGTCGCCGTATTTATTATCAGGCAACTTCATTGTAAAATGTAGTCAATCATATAGTTTTTAGTATCATTAATATTCAACGTTTGTTTAAAATGGTTAATTTACATGTTACATCGACGTACAGGGTCGTAATTCCCGTTTTTTACAGTTTTTTGTCTTTTACATCTCGCAATTTTACCGGCTCTTACAGTATGAGCACTCCGGCGGAGGAGCACCTTCGACTCATGAGCGAAGGTGGAACTGCTCCACTGGTACCACCTTCCCCTGGCGCAAGATCCTCACTTTTCCTCTACCTCAAATGCATACAATATAGTCAAACATATAATATTTAGTATCATTAATGGTTACCGTTTGCGTAAAATGGTTAGTTTCCACGTTACATCGACATACACTACCGTAATTCCCGTTTTTTTTTTTACAGTTTTTTGTTTTAACACCCTTTTTTGCGGCACTAGAACGGCTAAACCATTGATCAGAGAAAAAAACTTTCAATACATAAAATATAAGAAATTTTATTCTCATTAATTCATATACTGCCGACTTTCACGTAAAAAAACAATTTTGGAATTATTTTGAAAAACGGAGAATCCGTTTTTTTACACGATTTTTGTAAAAAAAACGTATTTCCCGGAAAATTTTTTGTTGGAAAACATTGGATTCGTGTTCAGCGACCCAAAAAACATAAAGGGACCCAAACAAAAAATCTACAAAACTTTCCTTTATTTGCTGTTTTTTATCCCCTAATGCCTGGACTATTAATCTACTTGGTGTCAACGAAACCTGTGGGTTGGAATAATCCACCTCGGTCCATAGACTGATCCATTCCCTCCCCCCTTTTATTCATATTTTGTTTCTCGTTCTGATATTTAGCCAGCATACATTCCGGATGTTTCAGATTTTTTTCTCAATTTCACCCTTTGATGATGATCATGTTCTGGTTGAAAGCGCTCCGGACTCTGACAAATGTTTTAATATCGATAGAATGGTTTAATGTTTTAAAACATGTATTTCATTTTAAACCAATTTTAGTAATAAATAAATTGTGATTCATTTTAATTGTTTTCATGTTTTTAATCTTCAATAGTAAATCTTAATAACATATAAAAATTCCACGGCCATCCGATTGGAGACTACGGCATTACGAGAGTTAAAGCACGGACAGACAGACAAACAAATCGAATTAATAAACACTTTTCAACTATGTTGGAAAGTAGGAAAAATAAACTTCTATCCATTTGCTTATGTTCATAAGTGCTTGTTAAAAGTTTGTTAAAATGCTTTCATTGAAGCTAAATTTATGATTCACTATTCAGGTTTTGTTTGAAAACATGTATTTTGATTAGCTGCATCGAGAGTTTGCGTTTCTTTGTACTTTTTTAAATCCGTACGCATTTGTTAAATTATGCCTATTATCTTTGCCAGATATTCTGTTTCTCATTTCAGCCATACTTCTTTTCGTTATTATTATCAATCTAAATTTGTAATGACTACTAGTATAATGTGCTACAAACTATTGTTGACTAAACGAATTAGGATTTGGGTATCTCAAAAAATCTTTGGAGTTATTAAATACATGTATTTTTATTCTATATAATAAACGCTTTACAAATGATCTATTACGTAGTTATAATTTTTCAAAGCACAAAAACAAACTTATTATCTTTTTATAAAATACTTTAATGGAATAGTATTTTATCATCATTAAAAAAAGGGCCCTTAAATAACTACAAACATGAATTAATACAACCTTTTCCTTAATTTAAAACTCTAGTTTTAAAAAAAAATAGAATTTTACTCATTTCAGCATTCTTTATTCGTAAAATAATGCATATGCCTATAATTTTAATCAAGTAATTCTATACTATTTATAGGAGGATAAATAAAGCAAAAATTGATAGAATTTTCCATTTAAAGCTTTATTAAATCTACTTTCTATCAAAATTTAATAAGAAATAAAAATTGCTTATGAAAGAAATTTCCACGCGTTTTAGCGGTTTTTATGAAAAGATAGAAATTATTAATATTTTGAAAGCAGGTTGTTGTTTTTTACTATAATACTTTTAAAATGCGTGCAAAACGAATATATATAAATATAATGTGTTTCCGTTTTTGAAATTTTAATAAAAATAGTTTTAAGGATATTTTATGATATTTGCGAAAATTTATTTTTAATATTTTTCTACATAGTGGAAAAGTGTTTATGAATTTGGTTTGTCGGTTTGTCTGTCTGAGCGTGCTCAAACTCTCGTAAATATATTCGGATAGCCATAAAATTTGTATATAATTAATGTTTACTAAAAAAATTCAGTATTGGAAATTAAGTGTAAAGCTTTTATGGATCGTTTACAGTTGCACACTAAAGTCTTCCGTTACATTATGATCTATAGGGAAATATTGTTTCCGATGCATTTTAACGATGTCACAATTCAAACTTAAATAAATTCATATGCATAACTGAAGGGGACAAAAACATGCTTTATCAGGAGTATACAGTAAGTAAAATTTATGGCTCTTTTACAGGGACGCACAAAATTGTACGATTACATTATAATCTATGGGAGAAAATCATTTGCGATAAATTTTACTGATGTTATGATACTTCAGACACAGGATACGGAACCAATGAAATTTACACACCATGTTTTCTGTATATTAAGGAGTGCGTAACTTTATTTTACACAGACGCACAAAATAAATCGGTTATTGGACGGAGTGTGATATATTTCATTGTAGTAAAAAATGAAATTTCTCAATAATATTCTGCTAGTGTTAGAAAGTGTTATATAATCTATTTCTGATACATAATTTTTCGTTCTTATTATACACTAAAAATGTTCCTGGATGGTGATATTTGTTAAGTATGTTTTCTAAAAAAATCAAGATTGATGAGTACAGAACTCGAATGTGAATTCAGTCTTTACATAACTGAGAATTTAAACTTTAGATATTAATTGAACATGTTTTTAAACATTTGGGTGAGACCTGTCGCTCATGTGATACCAATCGAAATGGTAAATTAATGTAATGAAATGAAACGAACTGAAATGAAAAGAACTACGATAATGAAAAGTAACGTGTTTAGAGCTCGATATTAAAAATGGATAGAGACAAACGCAACAAAAGTTGGTGTAAATACTATTTAGAACGTTATGAATAAATCTAACTTGAAACTAGTAGGTTGTGCCAATTCCAAAACATTCTTCTATCCCACACATGCTGATACTTCAAAATACGCTAGCACAGCGCCAAAAAAAGTGACACAAAAATCACTATTACACCACCCCTTCCGGCATAATATCTTCAAATTCAAGTAGAACTTGCTGGTTATAGCTAAAAACCTATAAATGAAATTTGTTTCAATTTTATGCATAACTTCATACACATTTCGATGGTACAATAATGAAAATGGCACAAAAATTGTTATTACGTCGTTCGCTTACGGCAGCATATCTCCAAATTAAAGAAGGACCTACAGACCATAGTCACAAACCTAAAAAAGAAATTGGTTTAATTCTATGCATAACTTTATATACTTTTCTATGACACAATGAAGACGGCCAGACAGACATTTTGTATAAACTTGTTATTAGAGACCTCTGACCCCTAAAACGTGTAAATACGTCGAAAATCGGAAGTCAAAAAATTTTTGAATTATCTATTATAGATAGAAGAAACTAAAAATGTGTTCAGATTTTTGCTATCAGTGGGAAAAATTACATTTCAGGCTGACTTTGGACAGAAAAAACTATACAGGAACTAAAAAGAAAAATAAATTTTCAGCAGAAAGAAATATCCAACGTATACTATTTCTTTTTAAACTTTTACAATTCGTTTCTTCCTATTTTTCGTATGCTTATAATGCTGTAACCTTCTGCTTGAATCACCATTTTTATCCCATGCTGCTCTCTGAACTAATTTAATCTTTGTTAAATCTATTATGCATACTCTAAATACCATTTACAGCAAGTTTTGTGAGATGTTGGCTAGTACATGTTTTATAACCGCACTTTAAACACTTTTAATTATGGCCACCTATTACAGTTTCGTAAGTATAACTATCCGAAAATTAAATGCAGGTAAAAAAGTTGTCTCGAGATTACGAAGTTTCATGGTGAAGCTTAATTTTTCTATGATAAACTTTATTATGTACTACTGTGGGCAAAAAATAGTAAGACTTTTTAATTTAAATTTCGCGCGAAAACCCATTCGTCGAATTTCTTTTTTCTAGGTTGGTATGACTGTCAGTGACATCTGTGCCAAATGTCACATCAAAATAATCATTAGTGTTTAGTATACGCTTGTCTTTCTGAAGTACAAAAAGTGTATTCGGCGATTTTTACAATGAGTGAAATTATTAAACAAAGAAGTTCCATTAAATTTTGTGTGCGGAATCAAATTTCTGGTCGCGAGCAAGTGTTTTTATTGGTACAAATTATTCAAAGAGGGTCGAGAACGCGTTGACGACAAACCACGTCCAGGACGGCCATCAACATCAACTGATGATCAACACGTCTATAAAATCAAGGAATTGGTGCTTGAGAATCGACGATTAATAGTCAGAGATCTTACTGGCATCGTTAGAATATCGGAAGGATCAGTGAAAACCATTTTGAAAGATGCACCGATAATGCACCGTCGCATACTGCATTAATTCGTCGTGAGTTTTTCGTCAAATTTTCAACCAATATCGTGCCGCAACCTGATTCACCTGATTTAGCTCCGTGCGACTTCTGGCTATTCAGCAAACTCAAACGACCGCTCCGGGGAAACCGTTTTGAGTCAATTGAAGTTATTAAACGTGAATCGCTACGCGCATTGAAGGCTATTCCGGAAATTGACTTTAACAACTGTTTCGAGGATTGGAAGAAACGTTGGCACAAATGTATTGTGGCCAGGGGGGATTACTTTGAGGGGGACGAAATAGATTTGGAAGAATAAATTAAGAATTTTAAAATTATGAACAAAGTCTTACTATTTTTTGCCCACAGTAGTATAACACTAGGGCGCGTCGGTCGCTACAATAGTCGGTTATTCTAACGAATCTCGGATCAAATAAAACGAAATGTATCGGAGAATTTGACCTTGTATTTTAAACAATATAGACCATTACCTGGAAGGTCCATCTATGAAACTTGATTATCGGTCCAGTAGCTTTCTCTGAATTTTTAAATAGCATTTTTCTTTACGGAATTATATAAATATAGATATGTGTATTTTAAATTAAAGCTGTCTATTTTAAATGAAATGAGTGAAAGGTTTATATTTTAAATAAAATGGTAAAAGTTTTATATTTTAAATATAATTAGTAAAAAGTTTTTATTTTAAATGTATGAAATGTAAACAATGCCAATGACGGTGATTCGAACAATATTTGTTGATTTATCACGTGAGCCCGGCAAACAGAAATGTAATGGCACTCCACAGAAAAATCTAAATAACGGTGAAAATCTTATTAATATCCGCTCAGTAGAATCCAAGTTATAAAATGTCAGAATGTAATACGAATTTTCATTTCAAATATATAGTAGATATATCTTTCATAAACGTGTTCACATGAATATAGAACTTTCCCCAATAGCTTTATAACCAAGTAGCATAGACCGATATGTGTTATACACTAAAACCCCACCCCCCCCCCCAAAAAAAAAAAAATCTAAATAACAGTGCAAGTCATCAAAAATAACAAATCTTTAACACTCTTAATCACCATCATCTTTAACAACAAATTTGTATAGTAAAGAAGAAAGTCCTAAGATTTTGTTTTGGGCCAGTTTATATTCTTTACTAATTTTCCAAATTTCCCTTTTTAATGATGTTAGTGTATGGAATCATGTTTAAATCACTGATTAGAATAGTCATATTTCTATAAGCTGAAGCAATTTTAAGAGTGCAGTTTTGAAAAAAACTTTTATGGTTATTTTAATTTGCAAGTACAATAGTATGCAAGAATTGTCATAGCGAAAAACCCATTACAGGTATTTTATATATTTTATTAGAGAAATAATCCAACATATTTTCAATTTAAACAGTAAAAGGCATACTGATTATTTTCTAAATAAAGTAATTATTATTATGTGGGTTTTGTACATGGAAATATGTCTATTATGCATGTAATTAAATTTCTGTAAAAATAATCATGCAAAAGTTTTTTTAAATATTGAAAAGAAAGATTTTGAAATCACTTATTGCCAAGTCCCCAGTTTTACACTAACGCTTTAAACTAAGCAACAGTTCAAGATGTTTCATTTGATTTATATATATATATATATATATATAAGATGTTATTTTTGTCGTATAACACTTACTGTTTCCTGTTTCAAGCATTTCGTAATTTTATTGAAAACACATCTTCTTCACAGTAGTGTTCTTTTATTATTACTTCAATTTTATATCTATTTTCTACTTTCCACTTGTAATCTAGCATCTTTTCTAGTGTCTTTTTCCTAACAACATCTTATTTTTACTATTTTATTTTTATTTCCGAGTCATGTATGTTGTGTTATTTCTTCGAACTATTCGACTAACAAACAAAAATTGATTTAACAGACTATAAAAAAATCGTTTTATCTCATTTTCTTTATTTTACTTAATTAGGAATTTAATAACGTACATTGATGCAGATAAGATGGAGGTTTTTAACCTAGTTTAAATACGTGATGAAAAAGTGAATTTTTTTAAAATTAAAAGTAAAGGGAAGTGCTATTAAAAAATAATTAAATGAAGTGCAAATATTTTAATCTTCTCAAATAAAATAAATTTGATGAACCGTGATAAATCTCTTCAAGTATTTTATAGAACATAATTCAAATGAAAAATACTTTTGTGGACTTTTTTTAATGCTTATTTAAATTGCTTCGCATACAAATAAAAAAAAATGTGTGTTTTGGTTTTGTGTATTCATTTACTATAGAAAGTTAAAGTAAATAAAAAAACGAAGTTAATATATTTTTATGATTACTTGACAGACAGGAGAAGAGGTATTTCTATTTTATAATACAGAGAATATTTTTACTTACTTAAAAAACATGGTAAAACCTCTCTACAAAAAATGATTCTGTGCTACTTGGATGTGAATGATTAAGCCTTACAAATGCATGGTGTAATAGCGACTTTTATAGCCATAAAATATTATTATAATGGGGATGTAACATCTTTCATTTCGTAGTTCAAACGAACAACTTTTTTATTACGTCGACTACTTCCTCGAACTGGATCACTATCCTGTAGATCAGTCTTTGCAGTAGCATATTTCTCTAAGTGACGCTATTCATTTTAAAAGACTCAGCATTCTTCTCAAAATCTGTATCATTGCTTACAACAGTCTTTTCCTTCACATATTTATCTATAGTATTATCACAATTTTTATTTATAACTATACGCGTTACAATATCACGTGAAAACTGAAATTGATCAAATTTTACAGCATTATCATTAATAATTTGTTCTTTTACATTTTATTACGCTGAGACTACCTTTCTCTATTAATCCCTTCATACGTACTATAATCAGCGTATTGTCTTTCACTCTGACTCGTTACTTCATCTTTTATTTGTTCTTTTATGATTTTCATCTCTGTTATGTCTCAATTAATTAACATGACTTCGACACATTATTCGCTCGCATCTATTCACTAAAACATATCTACTCCCCAGGTTACTACGGGAGTAGCTAGCTCATTTAGAATAATCAGCTGGCTTTAAAATTTCCTTCTTCAGTTATTCTTTCCGATTCTAAATCGGTTTCTATTCTTAAAACAAAAGGAACAGTTAGAACCTTTAGAAAACAGGGTTCACATTATATTTCAATATTATTCATACGGGAATACTTTCATCGTACCACTCTCGTCAGCAAAACATCTGGAAACATTTTTAAATAAACCATCTTTCGAAATACTTTTCATCCTATTTACGTTAGAACAACAACAATTTAATGCTTTAACTGTGTTTTGCCTATTAAGCTTAGACCTTCTTCTTCATTAACTGAAATTTTCAAATTACGCATACAATTATAAATAAAAACATCTACTTTCATTTGAGGAGTTGAGAACCAGAGTGGACTATTCCACATTTTTGTGAAAAATGAGTCCAACGTGTCCAAGCACTGTTTCCATGCCATCTATTGGATATATGATGGATTTCATTAATTTTGAATGTATTTAAGTGATAGTGTGAGTTTAACAGATAATCCAATATAACTTAAGTATCAAGTTGGCAGTGCAAGAGTGGATCACGTGTCGTGGTTTATCTACCCTATATATATAAAATCCTAATGAAACGAATTTGTGAAACGATTTTATGAAACGAATTTATGAAACGATTTTATGAAACGACTGATTAAACGACTGATTATGTTTCAGGGCTATTTTTAATAAAATATTAAACGCTTGATGGTGAAATTAATACCAATTGTCCATAAAAATCCGCGGATGTCAAAACTGGTAATAGAATTTTGAAATTGGAATTAGTTTTCGAGATATTATTTTTTTTCTAATTTTAATGATATTTCTGTGATGATGGCAACTAATTACTCAGTTTTTTTGTGACAAAAAAGGGGAAAAAATTGAAAAGGATCCCGATAGGGATTATTGTTTTTTTTTTATTCGTCATTTTCAAATTGAAATTGAATTTATCTTTTATTTCAATCGATAATGAAGATAAGATTGTGATTAAATTATGTTTTTCAGGAAAATTTGAAAAAAGAATCACATTTCTATCGTCAGGATTCAATCGTCTGCCAGCATTTAATTTATAAACTGAAAATATTTTGAATAAATTCGTCCAAATGATGTCATTTATGTAAACGCAAAAGAAAGGAGCAAAAACATATTTATACAATTTGTTTAGCGTGAAATGTCATTTATCCTATTTTATATATAATCAGAAGTAATTTGTATAGAAAAAACAATAATAATATACGTATAATTAAAATACGCATATAAACAAAAAAATCGTCGAATTTGTTTCCATGGCTGTTTATGTCATTTGGCACCAAATCTCACTTTCTGATGCCCGAATTGCGCCAATCTTTTAAAAAAGCGTTAAGACCCCTATAATAGAAAAGCACCAAAAGTTCATTGGGTTTGTTTTCATAACTTTTGGCAACAAATCTATGTATATTAACGAATCTATCCCTTTTTGAAGCTCGAATTACGCCAAACCTAAAAGCAAAGGATCCTATACTGGAAAAGTACCCGATTTTCTTATGGACAGTATTCAAGTGACATAACAAGGTGTAAAATTATCGCGGATAGCCAATTTGTTTAAATATCTCATCAATTGATGCCGAATAAATGCAGGCATGCATGCACAAAATATTTAATTAATTTTGTATGATAAATAATTATTAGAAAATTCGTATATACATATTACTTAAAATAAATAATTTACATATTTAAAATAACATGAAAATATGCATGATGGTGCACTAAAATAGAGATAAAATTAAAACCTGTTACTAAAAATGTCTATAACATAGTAATTTTCAATACCGTGGTTCTTAATGTTATTCACAAGCAGATGGAATTTTTCTCATCCTTAAACGCAAAAGAAGAATAGAATACAGATCGTTGTTATAAAAGTCCTAGAGGTAGCCAAAATTTAAACCTAACCATTTTATACAAGCTGGTTTTCAAGTTGTAATTGATTTTACTTATCAATCCGGAAAACAGTCGTCAGTTGTCGCAACAGCTGTGTATGAGGCCATGATAATCAAAAAATGCCCCATTAAAACGTTTAAAACGGCAACCCAATTACAGATTTACCAATATTTTTAAAACAAAGCACGCTGTCATGTTTTTAGAGGCCTCGAAGTCTTAGAGGGGGTTGGCGAGCGTAGCTAGCAGGGGGTAGGCCCCCTAGTTATCATATAAATGCTGCTGCTTTATATATTCTTGAATTCCAAAAGCCCGATGACCCTGCAAACGAACATTTAAGGTACTGCCAAAATTACATTTCGGATTAACGTCTTAGGTCATTTACAAAATCAGGTATATATTCTCCTGTTTTTCGTAATTTTTTTTAAATCTTAGATCGTACAACTATTTATTTCACTTGGGTGTGGTGAGACATGTTTTGTAGTATTCTTTAACAGATCCTCATAGTTGATCTTTTTTTGTAATTTCCTGGAATAAATATATCTCATAATATGTCAAATAGCGAAGTTCAAACGGAACTAATAATATACTAACTAATAATATATATTTTTTCTTTTGATCACTTTTAATGTTATTCTACGAATAATAAAATTCGATCTTTCAATGAAAACAGTTCATGGGAAGTTCGAATATCTTCTAATATCCCAAAGAAATAACTTCTTGTTTCTCAGACATTCTAAATTATTATTTTAATATTTCTTCATCTGTAACATTTTAGAAATTACGTCATATCTTTATCGTGGTCACTTAATGTAGATTTTTTTTATTTCTCGACAGCAAGGAGGCATCTATATTTAACAAAACAAAGATTTTATTTACATATTTACAAAACGCAATAAAACCCACTGGAATGAACATATCTATAAATATTGATTCCGGGCAACTTGTACTTGCATGCTTAATTCATACAAGCGCATGGTATTGTAGCACCATGTAAATATAGTCCTAAAAATATTGTATATTGATTGGGATATAACAAAAGGTGAAATAGGAAATATTGATTTTGTGTACATTACATGACTTAAAGATTTAAATTTCATTGACTGTACATTGAAAAACAGTATTTGACAAAAATGAAAAAATATATTTATAAAAGTTTTATGTTAAAAAAATACGTTTATGTACCTTCTTGTGAGTATGTAATCACGTAATTTCTGAAAAATTGGCAGGTACGTAAAAGCACAAATAATGGCAGAAATTTACTTTCCCACTTGTAAACACATAAATCTGCGTTTTCTGAGTGGTTCTGTTATATATTCACAGGTGTGCTTTAAACGATTCAGCATTCAACAGCATGCAAAATAATCGCAGCAGGTTAAATGCGTCGCTAAACTGATCTTCAAATGAAATAGTCAATGTACAGGGTGATTCTAAAAAATCTACCCCGATGTACAAGCCCTTAACTATCCTACCGTTCACAGAAATTGAATGAAAATTTGGTTTGTATTTTGAGGTATGCGTTTAAGCATCATATGAAAAACAACAGTTAAATTCTAAAAGTTACCGTTACAGTGACAAAATTTCGAAAATTTCAAATGAAAATACCTACTTTTTTATATTGGAATGTGATCTTCATAGTGAAAAACCATGAAAAACGCTTGAACGGTACATGTAGAACGAAAATTGCCGGCGCTAAACAGACTAAGAAGAAAAGTGAAAACAACCAATAAGGACAGAGAAGCAACAGAAAACAAAATATTTTATTGTGTTTCACAAATTTTCCACTTCACACACGATGACACTTTGCATGCGGCAGATAGTGGATAGCACTGAACAATAAAATGTTTTATTTTCTGTTGCTTCTCTTTCCTCTACTGGTTGTTTTCATTTTTCTCCTTAGTATGTTTAGCGCAAGCGATTTTCGTGCTACAGGTACCGTTCCAAAGTTTTTTATGGTTTTTCACTATGAAGGTCACATTCCAATAAAAAAGTGGGTGTTGCCATTTCAGTTTTTGAAATTTTGTTACTGTAACCGTGACGTTTTTTATATGATTCTTGAGCGCATACCTCAAAATATTTTAAACCAAAATTTCATTCAGTTTGTGTGCACGTTATGATAGCTAGGGGCGCATATATCGGGATGGGTTTTTATAATCACCATGTATTATGAAATACCGTTGTGTTCGCATCGAAATGTTCTGGTGGTGTTTTAAGAGCACATGCAAATGATAACTTGCGACTTCTGAATGAACAAACTGATGAATTAACAAACCAGAATGTAAAATTGCGTTAAATTGAGAAAATTAGCATTATTGCTAAGGTTATACAAGATAAATAATCATATTTGAATTAATTTTGAAATCCCATTTTGCCATGAAATTATGATCAATATCACTGAAATACGAGCAAGAGTCTTAATATAGTACTGATCAAGTCTTTCTTAACCGATTGGAATTATATTTATTTTCAGCAATAAATCAAGCATATTTAGAATAATTAGATATAAAACAGAGAAATACATCAATAGTAATCTGTACTAATATTATAAAAAAGCAAAGATTGTTTTTTGTTTGTAGGGGGTAATCTCTGGAACTACTGAAGCGATTTCAAAAGTGATGGTGGCAAATTGATAGTGACAATCCCTGCTCCAACATAGGCTATATTTTATGTCGATGCCACTACCTACAAGGGGGTGCAGGAGTGAAAAACGTTCTAAAATTTCGATTTTTTTTATACTGAAGGAGCTAGAAACACGAAATTTGGCATGGTAGTTACTTATAAGATGTAAATGCTCTCTAAGAACAATTTTTAAAAATTCGAAATTTAAAAGGGTGAGCTGAGCGAAAAGCATTCTAAAAACATTTTAAATTACAATTTCTATGGAATCTGGAACTACAGAACTGTTTTCAAAAGCGATGGTGGCAAATTGATGGTGACAGCCCCTGCTTCAACATAGGTTATATTTTATGTCCGTTCCACTACTCACAGGGGGATGCAGCAGCGAAAAACGTTCTAAAATTTAATTTTTTTTTATACTGAAGGTGTTAGAAACATGAAATTTAGCATGGTAGTTACTTATAAGATGTAAATGCTCTCTAAGAACAAATTCTAAAAAAAAAATCGAAATTTAAAATGGTGAGATGAGCGAAAAGCGTTCTAAAAACCTTCTAAATTACAATTTCTATGGAATCTCTGGAACTACCGAACCCTTTTCAAAAGTTATGGTAGCAAATTGATGGTGACAGTCCCTGCTGTAACATAGGTTATATTTTATGTCGGTTCCACTACCCACAAGGGGGTGCAAGAGCGAAAAACGTTCTAAAATTTCGTTTTTTTTTTATACTGAAGGAACTAGAAACTTGAAATTTGGCATGGTAGTTATTTATAAAATGTAAATGCTCTCTAAAAACAAATTCTAAAAAAAATCGAAATTTAAAAGGGTGAGATGAGCGAAAAGCGGTCTAAAAACATTCTAAATTACAATTTCTATGGAATTTCTGGAACTACAGAACCATTTTCAAAAGTGATGGTAACAGTCCCTGCTGTAACATAGGCTATATTTTATATCGGTGACACTACCAGAGGGGGAGGGGGGGGTAAAAAAGCGAAAAACGTTCTAAATTTTCGTTTTTTTTTTCGACATTAGTGTGGCTTAATCAGTAATTTCTGAATTGTCTGTGGCAGTAAAATTTCCTCTAATGAAAATAGGCCAACGAATACTACCTGGCATTTTTCAAGAATTACGCGAGCAAAACCGCGGGTTTTGCTAGTAAATTATTAACAGGCACGTATTTGTAAGATGCCAAACAGAAACATACTAAAAAATAATCCCTTTATGAAAAAGATAGTACACCAACAATTTTCTGCTTGCCTTATTTTGATTCTGTACATAAAATGTGCAATGATTGAGAAGTTATTTTTTGTTTTAGTAAAACAAATGCACTAAAATTCACTAGAACGCAATGACAACATTTAATTGAAGTGTTATTTTAAAGATATTTATGTATTCTTTTATTTTAAAATACTACGTAAAAAGTTTAGCTCTATATAATTTTGATTGAAATGAATGATAAATGCATTTACATTTTTAATATTTTTTAAAAGTGCGAAAAAAAGCAAACATATATTTCTGCATATACAATGTGAAAATGTAATTTAAAATCTCCTTTTCATAATTAAATTACTTCATTATAACAAAATTAATTCATCAGTGCCATGAAAATTTAGAAATATGCAGTGTAACATCAAGAAAAGTTATGAAAGCTCATAACGCGCAAACTATTTAAATATATTTCTGGAAAAACACCGTGAACGTCGACCAAGGTTCCGAAAGAAAAATTATGCGGAAATGCTGTGACATTTAATTATAGATATAAATATTACATTTTTATATATACAATACTTTCTAGAATTTACTTCTCCAATAATTTATTTGCTTTTATATACTTTACATAAGATTTCTTTTAAAGAAGATTTTATCGCCTTGTATGTTGTAAAATTTACAATGTTGATTTTAAAAATATGTAATGTAAGTTTGTAAAGTTTAATAAACAAGGTTTATGGAAATTAGGTGTATTACACGACCAGTAAATATAGTAAATATGTAATGTACAATGAATATATATGTATTTTTTCATTCGTTCATGTATGGAACTCATGCAATATGCAACTGAATTTTAATTTATAATGCAGACAAAATATTAATATAAGTAAGATTATTTACGAACTTATAAAATATGATTACAGATGCCATTCGATTTTTGTCATTTTAATTTACTCGAGAAAATTACAGTTTCCCTAAGGATTTAATTTCCATTCTAACTTTGAAACTAGTTTTCGATTTATGAAAACATAAATTTGGAATTTATAGAAAATAAAGTTAGAGTAAAAATTGATTTTATTTATTTGTTTTTTAGATACATTGTGTATTAAGGAATGGTTAAATAGTTGATTCATGTAACTTTTTTTACAAGGTTAATAAAATGCTAATATTACATGAATTTCTTAGGTGTAATTTTATTCTGGTATTAGAAAAAAAAGACAAAATTTAGGTAATCTTATGCATGAAAGAAGTGATGTTTAATTTTAAACGTTTTTCTTTCAATTTATCTCAGACACTTTTTTAAAAAAGAAGATATTTTTTTCATTTTGCCTTAATTAACAATAATAATACAAAAATACTCTAAAAATTAGTGAAAAAATAGTAGTTCTATTATTCATATGAAACAATTTTTTGGAATAGAAAATATGTTTCCCTTTTACTTTTCTGATTTGAATTCTGAAGCAAGCTATTTTTTATCATTTGTATGCACACTTTTAATATGCGTACTTTAAAAGTCCTTTAAAACTTATTTGTACATATAATTAAAGAAACGATAAATTTAATTGTGTAGTATTTAAAATAATCTGTCCTTAATGTTTTTTTTTCTTTCTCTATCCAAACTGACAAATGAAAGAAATTCTACAAAATGTACTCAAAGAAGAAACAGATAAATCAGGCAATGATTTTATACTTCAAAGCAAAGTAGTACATTCTATATATTTTTTATTGATGTAATTAATACATTAAAGTTGAATATGGATAGTTTAGAAAATGTTTTAAAGAATGTAAATTTCAATCTTTCATTGTTTACACATACACAAGTATATTTTTAAGCTCTTAATTGCTTATGGAAAAAAATGGAATATTTATGAAATCTGAAATTTGTAAGAATAAAAATGATATTAAAAACTGTGCTAGAGAGTTTTGCTTATTATGAACTGCAATACAATGTTTTTTTTTTCTTTTTTTTTATATATATATATATAAATTGAACCATTTCAGACCGGAGGTACACATTTGTGTGCCTCCATTTTTTATGATATACAAACTATTTGATTTTTGTTTACCAAAATTTGTTTTTAAAAATCTAAAAAAAAATTGACTGATTTACACGTTTCAGACACTGGAGATTCCGAAAAACATAATTAAAAAATATATATATATCCGTCCGTCTGTGTGTGTGTCTATAAACACTCTATCTCCCGAACAAATTGAGATAGAGACTTTAAATTTGGTATGTATTTAATATGTAATAGTGGAAAGAAGCTTATTGAATTTCAGTAATCTCGATTATCCGGAACTATTTTTTTTCGGACTCTTGAAATATTCGTTCTGATAAAAGGTATATAAAAATTTTCGAAGTTGCTTGTTTTAAAGGGTAAATATAAAAGTCAATAAAAAAACATAAATGTTGCATAAAAAATGAAGTCGATCAAATAATTAGTTGTCGAAATATTTGGAATCCTATTTTTCCACACTCTTCGATTTTTCGTGACCCTGTATTTTCCCCATTAGTATCTGCAAAAATATGAAAAGAAGGGTAAAACAGTGTATTTTATCCCATCCTTCACCACCTGTTAAGTGAAGAAACAATTCATTGCAGAATTCAGTGCGAAACCATGGGTTCCCGATTTTGTCTTAACAGGCGACCAAAAAATAACATGGACTTTTACTTGGTATCTTATACTTAACTATAAAACAGTATAACTATAGAAAACAGTTGTTTACTAATCTAAATCGATCCGTCAAGATGGATATATTTAAACAGCAGAAAACACGGCGAAAAATTAAAACTTTTGATGTGAATTTCTTTCTAATATCGTTTGCCCCACCAGTGGCTGAGAGGTTCTGCTCTCGAAGCTGGTAGACGGGTGGTGCTGGGTTCGATCCCAATCACGCCCGTCGGCCTAATCGTTCGGAGTTTTCGTGGTTTTCTTTGAGCCGTGGATTTATCCATGCGTAAATATGGGTTAGGTTCCCTTAGAAAGACCCCCACGAAGGGCACTCCCCCCGGGCCTATATCCCTAGTGTAGATAATTGGCCGTCAA
Organism: Maratus michaelseni; assembly: GCA_963931845.1. Taxonomy (NCBI): domain Eukaryota; kingdom Metazoa; phylum Arthropoda; class Arachnida; order Araneae; family Salticidae; genus Maratus; species Maratus michaelseni. The sequence continues at coordinate 257,793,492 of OZ007589.1, read as the reverse complement.
TAATCAACCCAACCCAACCCTTTCTAATATCGCTGCATGGACACCAGAGTTGGCCCGCCTACCCGGTTTAATCCTACTCTCATGTATTGATTCCTTTAAGAAGTGTGGTTTGTAATGCATATTTTTAGCACTTTTTAACGCAGTTGAAAAATGTTTATGAATTCGGTTTGTCTGTTGTTACGTCTGTCAGCGCTCTAACTCACGTAAATATACACGGATTTCCATGCAATTGATATATAATATAGATGTTTACTATGGCTTGTTCGGTATTGAAAATGAAGTGTGTAGCATTAGTAGTTCATTTACAGTGTCACTCAAAAGACTTCAGTTACATTACAGTCTATGGGGGAAAATCGTTTGCGGTGTATTTTAATAATGTTAGACTATCTCAAACATATTGAAAGTAATATATATTACTGAGACGCTCTACATAATGTTTATTATTGAATATGGTGCTCATAGCATTCATCGTGCATTTACAGGGACACTCAAAGTCATACATTGCGGAGTATGGAGAAATATCGTTTGCGGTGTACTGTAATAATGTTACACTATTTCAGGCACATGGAAATTGATATACATCACTGATGTGCAGTACAAGATGCTTACTGTAGAATTTGTGCATAGCATTCATCGTTCCTTTACAGGGACATACAAAATAATTCGATTACCGTACTGTATATCGATTTCGTTTACAGTTGTGGTAGGCGTTTTTTAATTTAACTAATTTTTTGCATATTACTGGATGTATATAAATTATAAAGATCCTATACAGGGCTGCACAAAAGATCTCGATAACATTTCCATTTATTGGTGGAATTTTCTGTAGGGTATTTGTCAACTGTGCGATGCGTTTCCCAAATGAAGTAATTTCTAGAATACTTTGTACTATTTATACAAATCTATAAATCATATACAGGACTGCACAAAAGGATTCCGATGTTTTTTTCAACTATTGACATTAATTTCGGACACTGGATTTTCAAATGTGTTATGCGTTATCTAAATTGTTTTCTGAAACTTCATTAAACGTGGAAGTTTTTTTATAGTATTCTGACTGTGTTGTAAAGTGTTTAATAATCTATGCTTGATGCATGATTTTTCGTCCTTGTTTAAGATATAAAAAGATTAAGATTTGTTTTTTTTATCTTCTTGACATTTTAAGAGTCTTGAGTCCCTTTAAAGCATACATTTTATTTCTTGCGGTTTAAAAAGTAGAGAAGCAAAAAATTATGTTAACTAACACCCACTTGATAAGTAAAATTAGAAAGAAACATTTATTAAAATTGTTACAAAATTGTTTTGTGAACGAATATAACTGGTAAAATGCATGCTTTGTAGTGCGTAAAAGCATTATGCGTAAAAGCATTATTTTGAAATGTGATTTAGTAAAATAATGACACAAAATACTACTTACACGATCTGAAATGAATGTAATATAATCGATTATTATACATTCTGTTTTTAAGTGCACTGAGATAGCACTTTGTTACAAAGATCAAAAGAATTAAATACTCCACCTTTTTCTGTTTACACTTTAAGGTTTTTAAAATCCATTAGTTAATTGAAAACATTTATCAGAAGGCATTTTCAATATCCATTAGTATTACAAGCGAGAACAAATGTCTCCAATAAGAAAAGAGGGAAAACAAAATTTAAAAAAAGAGATTGTAATCTGGAAACTGCATTTTTAATAGCGTAACATTTTCAAAAAAGCGCATTTGAATAAAATTTAATTATGGGTTGTGCTGACAAGAGGCATATTTCTTATTAATGTAAAAATTGATTTTTAGCGCAATAAAATTCACTTGTATAAAATTATTATGCAAATGTTAAAGGTATTTTTTTGTTATTTATTTGTTTTTTATTTACTCACTATTTGCACAGTGTATTAAGGCATAAAAATATATGTTTTATTTTCTCAGATTAAAATGTAGCACAGTTTTACATACACACACACACACACACACACACACACACATATATATATATATATATATATATATATATATATATACAGGGTGACTTTTAATTAACCTACAACTTTTAACTGAAATAACTCTTGAGTTGTTGCAGGTAGTACTACAAATATGTATTTATTGAAAAGAAAATTGGAAAAGGAATTTAATGTATAATGTTTTCAAAGTGAGAACTTTCATAAATGATACAATAGCGCAACTTAGTCGCAAAGTTGTCAGTAACAAAATCAAGCGTTTCTTTTTCGATGCTTGAAAATGAGTCCATTATGAAACTTTTGAGGCTAATAAAATCTGTTGGCTTCTTCTTGTAAACCAAATCTTTCATATGACCTCAAAGATAGAAATCGTATGGATTCATATCTGGTGAATAAGGTGGCCAATTATCTTATCAGATCTCTTACCATTGTTGTAGAAGGTTTAGGTCGGTTTCTGAATTTTGAAGGCCATTTCCGTAGAAATAGCGTTGCAATTTCAAATACCAATTTTTAACAATAAAAATGCGATCTTCAGTTGAATATGACTCTTTTCAGACATTTTCAAAATTACGTGGAACTGACACTAAACAAATTCCTTTTATGCCCTCTCTCACTGCACGCATTTGTACCTCCATCTAGTGAGGCTCTGAGAAGTTATTCAGTTTAAAGATGTAGGTTAATTAAAAGTCACCCTGTATATACATATATAAATTTTTCTTTTACCCAAGCTGTTTTATATCTAAATAAGAGAAAAATTTATACTTTAAATTATTTTCTGTGGAACTGTATTTTATTAAGTTAGAACATTTTATGTAAAATAAAATAAGAGCATAATCACGAGACACCGCCCCGAAAAAAAAAAGAACGACAAATCATGCGTCAAGCATAGGTTATAAAACACTTTCCAACACATTCAGAATACTGTAACAAAACTTCACAGCTTACTAAGTAAACAATTTGAAAATCATTTGAAAACCTAATTTCAGCAATTACTACCAATAGTCAAATAAATTATACGATTTCTTTTGCGCAGCCTTGTATATGATCTATAGATTTGTATGTATACTACACGTATGCTAAAATTTACTTCAGTTAGGAAATACATAGCACAATGGAAAATTCCCCTTCAGCAATTTTCGTCAATAAACAGAAATGTACGTGAGATCTTTTGAGTAGACCTGTATATGATCTATAGAATTTATATGCCTCAATTAACATACAAACATTTCCTTATAAAAACGCATACTACAAATGAAAATGAGGTACCAACGTTTATTGTTCATATACGGTGCTGTAACCAAAAATTTTTGAGTGTCCCTGTAAGTGAACGATACATTCTGTGCATACCATATTTTACAGTAAGCGCTTTGTAGTGTATATTAGGGATATGTATAAATTTCAATACGTTTAAAATAGTATAACATAGTTAAAATACTCTACAAATGATTTTTGTCCATAAACCGTAATGTATCAGAATTGTTTTGAGTGTCCCTGTAAATTAATGATACAATCTATGCACACCATACTCCAGAGCAAGCACCTCTTAGTGCACCTCAGTGATATATATCAATGTGAAAATGTTAAAAAAGTTTAACATAGTTAAACTTTGCCGCAAACGATTTTCCCCCTGAGACCGTAATGTAACGGAATTCTTTCGAGTGGCCCTGTAAAAAAACCATAAATGGTACACACTTAATTTTCAATACCAAACATGCCATGGTATACCCCAACAACATATATCAATTTCAAGGCAATACGAGTATAATTACGAGTTAGAGAACAGACAGACAGGCAAACTGAATTCATAAAAACTTTCCAACTATGTTGGAAAGTGTTAAAAAAAACATCATGCTTCAAGCATCTATTATGAAACACTTTCTAACAAATACAGAAAACTGTAACGAAAGTTCACTGTAAAATAAGGTGGAAAAACAAATTATATGTAACTAAACATTTTAGGAAATATATAGCACATTTAAAAATCCAATTTTAGCAATTACCTTCCATAGTCAAAATAGTAGTCGAATAAGTTTGTGCAGCCCTGTATATGATCTATAGATTTGATTTTTACTACATAGCATAATAGATTTCGTTCAGTCTGAAGATTCACATTTAGCAATTTTCACCAATCGCTCAAAATGCACTCAAAAATTTTTTTACATCCATGTATATTATCTACAGACTTTTGTACACATCACATATTAAGCTAAAATTTAACTCAAGTAAAAACTAGTCGTTGTGGGCCACCGTAATACTTACCCATCATGGATATGCATAATGTAAAATATTAAATAAAAATGTGTAAACTACTCATAAAATGCATTGCAATTTAAATAAGATCATGGCTTGATGACGTCATAAACTTTAAAGGCTCGATTACTGAATTGCTGGAAATAAACCTCCTTATAACTCCAAAAATAATAATCCTATTAACTAGCAGTTTATTGCATCTGATTAAGCGTCAAATTTCCAAATAAAATATATCTTTGAAGTCAAATTTGGATGAAATACAGGGTCATGAAAAATCGAAGACTGTGGAAAATAGGATTTCAAATATCTCGGCAACTAATTATCCGATCGACTTCATGCTTTATGGAAAATTTATGTTTTTTTATTGTCTTTTATATGCATTTCTTAAAATAAACAAATTCGAAAATTTTGATATACCTTTTATCAGAACGAATATTTCGAGAGTCCGAAAAAAATAGTTCCGGTTAATCGAGGTTATTGAAATGAAATAGGCTTCTTCCCATTATTACATACTAAATACATACCAAATTACAAGTCTTTATCTCAATTTTTTCGGGAGATAGAGCGTTTACAGACACACAGACACACATACACACAGACACACAGACGGGCGGCAATTTTTTTTTCTAAAAATATGTTTTTTGGAATCTCCAGTGTCTGAAACGTGTAAATCCGTCAAAAAAAAAAAAAAATTCGATTTTCAAAACGATTACAAGACTTACCCTATACTACGTATGATGGGTAAATAAAAGCATAAGGCAACTTCAGACTCATTATCAGCAATTACCAATTGTAAATGACAATCTATCGTGTTCTTCGTGTATCTCTTTATGTGAATTTATTTATATTCCACAAACTTCTATCAGTCTACTAAATATAGTTCAGCAGATAAATGCGTAACACAATTAAAAACTTCCTTAAACAAATCACTCCTATAGTTAGTAAAACTTATAAATTGCTTTGTGTTGTACAATATATTATCAACAGAATTTGTATACACTACGTGCGATGCAAAAATTTTCTTAAAGTTAAAAACGCAAACCAAAGTTCAAAACGCACTTATCACACATAGACTGTAATTATCGCACTAAGACTGTCACTGAATTATTTTGTGTGTCCCTGTAAATGAACGATAAAAGCAATGCACACCATACTTTTCAGTGATCAATTTATAGTGCACCTCAGTAATGCATATAAATTTCATTATGTATGATATAGTGAAACATCATTAAATTACACTGAAAATGATTTTTCCCCGAAGAACATCGTGTAACAGAATTCGTTTGTGTGACCCTGTAAATAAATAATAAATGCTTTGCTACCCATATTCTACAAAAAGCTTGTTTTAGTGCACTTCATAATTGAATATTAATTTTACCATGTTTTAAATGGCATAACATCATCAAAAAACGCTGGAAACGAGTTTCTTTCCATTGACTGCAAACATAACGGAATATTTTGACTATCCCTGTAAAAAAAAGGTATGAATACGACACACATCATTTTCAATAGGGATCGTGTAATAAATAGTAAATGTAAATAACATACAATAATTTCAGGGCATCTCCCGAGTACATTTACGAGAGTTAGAGTACGGACGGACGGACAGATGAACAGACAAATGAAAGTCATAAACACTTTTCAGCTAGGTTGTAAAGTGTTAAACGGTTCAAAGCTATACGTGGTAAGAAAGTAAATGAGCAAAGCGAAATAGCAAGAAAAAATCAGACATTTTGAGGAGGGCGGTGGAACGTTACATTGCATACAACCTGATTATTCTTCTAGCCAAACTGTTTCTTATCTAAATAAGAGTAAAATATATAGTTATAAATTATTTTCTGTGGCACTGTATTTTATTAAGTTAGAACATTTTATGTAAAAACACTATTAAAATAACAGCAAAATCACGACAGACCGTCACGAATAAAAAAGAACGAAAAATTATGTATTAAGCATAGATTATGAAGCACTTTCCCTAAATAGAATGTGGAGGGGGAAAAATTAAGATGGATGGAAAGAGTGCGAGATAACACACAAAATAAATAAGGTGAGCGAGTCGATAGGAAACCAAAAAAAAAAAAAAATGAAAAAAAAAAGTGAATTAATATTATGAAATTAATATAAAAATTGTAGAAATAATTAATATATGTTTAAAATTTAAAAGAAAAATTCTTATTGATCTTTCATTGTATCTGACCGTGTCAGGCGCTTGGATATCGTTTTCCTTTTCTTTCTCCGTCATTTTCTCATTAGTCTCTTGTGTTGCTAAGTATAATAGCTCCGCCTCCCATTCCTTTTTCTAAATACATCTATTTATTTTTTGATTAATATTTATCACGCCATGCGTTTTTTGTCTATTATTACTACAACTAATTATTATCTGTTTACTCATATTATATTAATTTCGCAACACGAGGACCCGTGCGAAGATTTCGCATTGCAGTCTAATAACTTTTATTAATATCTAATACTTTTTAGATTCAGTTTAAAACTTCTAAAGAAAAATTAAGGATAAAATATCTGTAAACAACAATAGTCAATCCAGAATATAGTCTCATTTATTCCATCAAAGTTACTGTAAAAAATGACTGAAGATAGCTAAAGACACGAGCGACAAAGAAAAAAAAAAATAAATAAAAAAAATAAAAATAACAATCGTATTTTAACTGCATTAGAAGATGACGTCATCCGATTCTTGAAAATCATGAAACAAAGGAAAATAAACTGAATGTGTTTAAAATAAAATTTAATATAACAAAGCATACCTTTTATTCTACACGTGAAATACCACTGCTTCGATCGATCGATTGTGTTCTTTTCTTCAAAACATTTAAATTTAAATTTTGCTTTTAAACTATAAATACAAAAGAGACCCATGCTTAGAAATTATACTTTTTATATTATTATTATTTTTTTTTTATAATCGTTGTCAATAATCGTCATCATATAATGCGGTATTTTATTTTTGTGGAAACACTAATTTGAGGAAAACTTTTCATTTCATTTATAAAAACAATGCCTATTTAATTTTTAATTAACTGCAATTTTTAATTAAAAAATATGATTTAACGAAATGTGAGTGTACTATGTCAGAAGCCGTTTAAAATACCTTTCGAATGATACCTCATTCGTTGTTGTGCGTTTCGTAAATTAATAGAAAAAGGGATGTTGACAACAGAAATAATATATATCAGTGGACCCCTGCGAGGAAATCGCACTGCAGTTCAATAATTTTTAGCAATATCTAATATTTTTTAGAAGCAAGTTTAAACTTATAAAGAAAAATTAAGAATAAAAATATCTGCAAACAACATTAGTCAACCCAAAATATCATGTCATTTATTCATAACAATAAAATCTCAACAAAGATAGAAAAAGGCCCACACGAGGAAAAAAGAAATTTACTTTTGGAACTGGTTCCGAAAGTAAAAATATCTTCGTAAACAAAATCCGTAAAGGAAATCCAAAAATTAATCAATGGCGGAAATTGATCTCAACTATCCATTGCAAAAAAAAAAAAAAAAAAAAAAAAAAAAAAAAAAAAAATATATATATATATATATATATATATATATATGTATATATATATATATATATATTTACTTAACGTATTTTTTTCTCCCTCTCTATCTCTATTTTGTGTCTAACCTTGTACTCTTTCCATTCCTGTCCTTTTACTACTTCCCCATATTTCCTCTCAAAAGGGTCTTCTTTCTTCTTTCTTCTTAAATTGATACTAAATTTACTGGACAGTTAATACGGTATCATTAACAAAAATAGAATATATTTCCACCGCTCCCAATGATGCCCTCAGATTTCTAACAAATTCATATTAAGTTCATTTTCATGAGAAATCAAATTTTTATATAAAAATTTTTACCCTAGCAAAAACAGCAAAAAATTGACAAATTGCAAGTATATGCATCGTAACATATTAAAAGAAAAACTCGAAATTAAAAGAAATTAAAATATGTATATAAATATAGTATATTTCGTTTAATAACGTTTACAGTCATACAAAATATTAAACATGACAAATTTTCAAATTTGGAGTATTTGAAAAATGTAGGGTGCACCGTAAAATGTAGGTTTCTTTTAAAATATAAAAAAATAAAATAATTATTTTTTTTAAATAACTTATTTAATATTATTGCAAAACGAATGCAAATGAGGTAAAATTCCTAAAGCTAAAATGATCCTTAGAACAATTTTATTATTAGAAATTTCTTTTAACAAATAATATTCTTATTCCAAAGCTTTGAAGAGGTTGAAAACATATTTTCTTCAAAAATATAATTTTTCTCTTTAATTACTATTTTTAAACTTTATGCAAGAGGCAATTCTTAAAGAAGAGAAAATCTTTGTATATGTTTCAAACTTTTAAAACTTAGATATTTTAAAGTAGTTTATTTAAATATGCAAAAAAAAAATCCTGAAAATTAAGATAATTAGCAAGTTAAAAAATTTAATTGCATGATTTTTAGAATAAAAATATGTTTATAAGTTGGAAAACAATTATTTGGGAATGAAAAATTTTAATTTTAATCTTATGCATAAAGGAAGCAATTTTTACCATCAGTGTTTTTCTAATCAGAACAAAATATCTAGAAAAGATTTAATGAAATTTAAAAATTTCAATAAAGATATCATAAAGATTTTAAAAGTCTGTTAAATAATTAATATATGTGTTTAGTGAAGAGGCAAAAAACGTAATTTATGAAGCTATTTTAAAGAGATTATCTCTTAAAAGCAAACTGATAAAAACACAATTTTTACGTAATTCTTATGTTTCCTTAGAGAGCTGCTTAACATTATTTTAAATAACTTATTAACCGACAAATTTACTTTTATTTGCAGTAATCCTTTAGAACATGTGAGGAAATAATTTTATTTTGTAAATAAGAGTTGTTTTGTATGTATTTATATACAGGTTGACTTTTAATTAACCTACAACTTAACTGAAATAACTTCTCAGAGATTCGCTAGATGGCGGCATGAATGCGTGCAGTGAGAGACCTAAAAGGAATTTGTTTAGTGTCAGTTTAAAGTAATTTTGAAAATGTCTCCCAAAGCGTCATATTCAACTGAAGATTGTATTTTTATTGTTAAAAATTGGTATTTATATGGTGAAAATGCAACACTATTTCTACGGAAGTGGTCTTCAACATTCAGAAACCGACCTAAGCCTTCTAGAGCATTGGTAAGGGATCTCATAAGAAAATTGGCTACCTTATTCACTAGATATGAATGCATATACGATTTCTATCTTTGGGTCATATGAAAGATTTGGTTTACACAAAGAAGCCGACGGACCTTATTAGCCAAAAGTTCCATAACGGACTCATTTTCAAGCATTAAAAACAAAATGCCCAAATTTTGTTAGTGACAACTTTGTGACTAAATTGCGCTATTGTATCACCTCTGAAGATTCTCACTTTGAAAACCTTATCCACGTTCTTTTTAATAAAAAAATATTTGCTGCGCTATCTGCAACGACTCAAGAGTTATTTCAGTTAAAAGTTGTAGGTTAATTAAAAATCACCTTGTATATATATATATATATATTGCATATATACATTTATATATGTACATATACCAAAACATGTATATGTATATATATATACTTTAAAATGATAGCAATTCATTTAAAAACACTTATCTTTAGAGTAGTAAGCTTTAGTGTAGTAGCTCTTTAGAGTAGTAGCTAGTAAGCTTTAATTTTTTACAAATGACTATAAAGTTAAATTTATTTAAAACTGCATATTTTTCTAAATAGTGTAAAAATTTTATAAGCAAAGTCGAAATAAAGCTGAAACTCAAAAGGTCATCAAATAATAATATGCTTTCTTATGCTACAGACTAGTTACAATACATGGGAACAGTTTGAAAATTTAAATTTTTTAACTCATTCGTTGGTTTATTGTTAAGTATTTGAAACACAGTTAATGATAAACATGTATGTAAAATTTGTTTTTAATGTCTGTAAACGGTAGAGTAAAGCAAAAATATATGAATAAACATATTGTTATCTGGGTCTATAAAAACAATGAAGGCATAAGTTAAAAATTTGGTGAAAATATCTCCTGAAAAAATCTATAATGCAGCATATTTAAGATAAAAATTCATGGAAGATTTCTAAATGCAATATTTTAACTATAACTGTTTGTAAAAGTTTATTTAACATATTCAAGTCTTATTTTAATGATTTATAAAAATGTTTAATGCTTAATGCTTTTAATACATATACACGCAAAAGAATAAAAATAAGAATATTCTATAAATTAAAATATTGTAGAAATCGTAAAAAATATTAATGATATATGTACAATGTTCAAAAAAATAATTCTAGGTAGTATCTTTTTAAACGTGTACTCCAAACGCCCGCGTAAATATTGAAATAAATATCTCAACAAGTGATTTTTAAGAAAAAAAATACATAACCTACTTCAAGGGATTATTTTTATTATGTTATATTTCTATTTTGCAGGCAATTTGTCATATATTACTAAAAGTGATTTGTCAAAGTAGAGTACTTTTATGACAACTTTTACTTACCCATCATACGTAGTATAGGGTAAGTCTTGTAATCGTTTTTAAAATCGAAAATTGTTTTTGACGGATTTACACGTTTCAGACACTGGAAATTCCGAAAAACATATTTTTAGAAAAAAAATTTTGCCGTCCGTCTGTGTGTCTGTGTGTATGTGTGTCTGTGTGTCTGTAAACGCTCTATCTCCCGAAAAAATTGAGATAGAGACTTGCAATTTGGTATGTACTTAGTATGTAATAATGGGAAGAAGCCTATTTCATTTCAATAACCGCGATTAACTGGAACTATTTTTTTCGGACTCTCGAAATATTCGTTCTGATAAAAGGTATATAAAAATTTTCGAAATTGTTTATTTTAAGAAATGAATATAAAAGACAATAAAAAAACATAAATTTTGCATAAAGCATGAAGTCGATCGGATAATTAGTTGCCGAGATATTTGGAATCCTATTTTCCCCACTCTTCGATTTTTCATGACCCTGTATTTCATCCAAATTTCACTTAAAAGATATATTTTAATTAGAAATTTGACGCTTAATAAGATGCAATAAACCGCTAGTTAATAGGATTATTATTTTTGAAGTTATAAGGAAAAACCTCTTTTAAGCAATTCAGTAATCGAGCCTTTAAAGTTTATGACGTCATCAAGCCACGATTTTGTTTGAATTGCAATGCATTTTATAAGTAGTTTACACATTTTTATTTTAATATTTTACATTATGCATATCCATGATGGGTAAGTATTACGGTGGCCCCCAACGACTAGTTTATTGTTATTTCTATTCCTCTAAATTCAATTTGTTGCTAATATCACCCATTTTAACGCACAGTAGACGATGATAGAAGAAAAATATTGACATCTTTATGTAGACAGAACAGAAGTATACACCATACGACAGGTATTTAAAAAGATGAAAGTATGTCTGTATACCTTAACAACATACTCAAAATTCAATTGGCTTATTTGTACGAATGTTAGAGACTGTAAATTAAACAAAAGCATGAAAACAGAAAAAAAGACCTACAGTGGTGGCCAAAAGTGTGGACATTTTTTGAAAGTTTCATGTTTTTCAACTTTGTGTGCTTGTACAATATATTAATTTTCCCTTAAATACAAACGTTTATATATCAAATTGAAGGTAATTTAATGTAGAATTTAATAATAAAAACAATATTACAATATCTGTATCAAAAAAAGTTATGCTACTAATAGTAAGATCTATCTTAGATTTGCATTTTTTTAAAGTGATACCTACGCAATCAATACTTAATAGGATAACCCTTATTTTTTAAGACAGCTTCACAGCGTCTTTTCATCGAGTGAACGAGCGTTTGGAGTTCACCTTTCGTAATCACATGGTGCCAAGAATCAATTATATCTTCAATAAGTTGTCTTTTATTGGATGGGCGTTTTTTTCGTACAAGAATTTTCAAACGTCGCCACAAATTTTCAATTGGATTGAGATCAGGGCTGTTTCCTGGCCATGGTAATATATCTATGCCTTTATTTTAAAACTATGCTTTGCATACTTTTGCTGTGTGGCATGGAGCGGAATCCTGCTGAAAAATAAATGGTGCGTTGTTGGGGAAGAGTTTCCTGATGGAAGGTATCAATTTTGGTTCCAGGACAGTTTCGATGTATTTTATGGCATTCAGGATGAAATCAATCCCTTGAATTCGGCCCACACCATCTACAGACATACATGCCCAAATCATGACATTTGTTGGGTTTTTTGTAGTTGCTTCAACGCAATCAGGATGAAGTGCTTCTCCTACTCTACGTCTCACGTATTTTCTACCACCACTACCAAAGAGCGATATTTTACTCTCATCGCTCCATATTACATGCTTCCATTGATTTTCTGACCATTTAATGTGTTCTTTTGCCCACTTAACTCGTTTTTCGCGTTGCTTTTGATTTAAATATGGTTTTTTCCTTGGAATTCTAGCTTGTAGTCCAAATCCTGATAACCTTCTTCTTATTGTTCTTGAACTTACTGCAATACCCGCTGCATTCATTTTACATCTAATGACATCTGATGAAATTTTTTATCTTGAAGGCATAGCCGTTTAATTTTTCAATCGGCAGTAGCACTTGTGCATTTTTTCGGCCTGATTTGGCCTTATTTTCCACTGATTTCGTTTTTTCATAACGTAAACAGAACTTTCGTACACCAGAACAAGTCACTGAACCGCCAACTTGTCTTGCAATTTCAGCATAAAAGAGGCCATTTTCTCTCAATATGACAATTTGGCTTCTTTTTGTAGATGTCCAATTAGTTCTTCTTGTTGATGACATTGTTTAAATTTAGTTTAATTAAAAAAGGACTTTAAATGTTCAAAAACAGCAATACTCTATTCAATTGCACTAGTATGCATCATTCCGTAAAATATTTCCACAAAAATAACTCTTTTACCATCCAAATAAGCTAAACTATAGTTACAGATATTTGATTGGTCCTCAGAACAGTGTTTGTGATTGGCTAGTACGCTTTTATAACAAAACACGTCCTTATTCAAAACTATTTGTGTTTGTTTGTTCTACTAAAATGAGCATAACTTTTTTTGTGATACAGATATTGTAATACTGTTTTTATTATTAAATTCTACATTAAATTACCTTCAATTTGATATATAAACGTTTGTATTTAAGTGAAAATTAATATGCTCTACAAGCACACAAATTTGAAAAATATGTAACTTTCAAAAAATGTCTGAAAATTCAAGAATCTGCTCAAAAGTTATGCGTGGACATATAAATGTTTATATGTTTATATAAATAAACAAATTGTGCAATTAAAAAAAAAAAAAAGTTAAAAAATAATAAATGATGGGGGAGGCGTTCTACTTAAAACAACATACATGACAAAGTTTTGGAGTCGTTAATTTTTAGAAATATTCCAAATAACTTCTTTTTGCTAAATTTTGTCTTAGCTGCAAAATATGCTTGTTTGGCTGGAAACATCAATCACCAAATAAACCAATGATTGAGACTAATAAATTTAACTATCATATACTTCTAGATTTTATTTATTTATTTCAGACATTATTATGAATTTTAGAATTCAGTAAATTCCACGTGGTGACATATACGAGGGGCAGTCGGAAAATAAGTTTCCCTTGGCGACTGTGGACAGAGGTGTGTATGAAAGACAAAATATGCAATGAGACATTAAAGATAAAACATACCTTTATTTTTCCACATGAGTACCAAGTACATTGAGACATTTGTCATACCGCTTTATAAGCTTCAAAAAGCCCTCCAAAAAAAACCAGGGCTTTGCATACGGACGAACGTTAAACGGCTATGTGTGAAAGACGACACAGCAGGTGAACGCGAACTTGCAAGACACCGATACACCATTGGGTAGAAGTCGATCGCGATCAAGCAGATGGCACAGTTGCAGTGCCTGCGCAGATGGTGCTGTTCGAGGTCGACCGCAATCAAGCAGATGGCGCTGTTGCAGTGCCTGCGCAGATGGGACTTTTCGCAGTCGACCTCTACCCAATGGTATATCGGTGTCTTGCACGTTCACGTTCACCTGATGTGTCGTCTTTCGTCCATAGCCGTTCAACGCTTCGTCCGTATGCAAAGCCCTGATTTTTTCCTGGAGGGCTTTTTGGAGCTTATAAAGCGGTATGACAAATGTCTCAATGTACTTGGTACTTATGTGGAAAATAAAGTTATGTTTTATCTTTAATGTCTCATTACATTTTTTGTCTTTCATACACACCTCTGTCCACAGTCGCCAGGGAAACTTATTTTCCTACTACCCCTCGTACTTAACGGTCCAGAAAGCCATATAATCAAAAATTTTAAAGTAATTCGAATGATATACACTTTGACTAAAAAAAGAGCTTAAAATAAGAGGGTTTTCAAGAAGATTTATATCAATAAATGTGCATATTAAACATTAAACACTTTTCACTAAAATTCTTGTGGCGGATTTTTTTTCAAAATACAATAAAGTAATACATTTGTTTTAAATACTATATTTACTAGTTTTGTCGAAATATCTTTTATAGCAAAGTTTTCGTATATAAAGTCTTTTTTAAACTAAAACGTCGTCTGAGTTCATAAAAGAAAAATACTTTATTTTCACAAAATAAGTTAAATGCTTTGTTACAAAATATGATGAAGTAAATATAACGTCATTCGTTTTAGCTTTTAATTGAATATTTTTCATAAAATTTAATTATTTCGGAATAATTGATATGATTTTACGTGACAAGAAAGTATTATTAAAGAACTTATGTAAGACAACTCTTTCGTATAAAATGTTCTCTGGTGATTGAAACTAATTAAATTATTCAGAAAACAGTTTACTTGAAGTAGGAAGTAATATTTTATTTCTCGAAATATAATTATAGAACTAACAATAAAAATATTGAGAAGTTTGAAAATTGATTTACTGGTTTTTAATAAATTAATATATTTTTAATTATCTAAAATTTTTAATAAGATCTAATTTAAGTAAGAAAATATATTTTTTCAACAAAAAAATAAATATTTTTAGAAAAGTCATGTATAGTACCAAGATATTTCTTATAAAGTAGAAAAAAAATTAGAAACGTTTTTCTCTATTTAAACTTTTACACTTTTTATAAAAAAACAGTTTATTTTGCATAATACCGAAATAAAACAATTTATAGTATTATATTTCAGAATCGTAAAAATTATAACATCAATTTGTGTCATGATAGTTAAAAGAAAAACGCCTTAAACCAAACTAATTTTGTGGGCTTACTATTTGAAATCTTCAGTAAATTGTACATTTGGATACCAAGTGGGAAGTCATTCGGTGAAGTAGTTTAGGAAATATGCTTAAGGTAAAGCCAGGAGAGATGGCGCGGTCGGAGAGATTGCGCACATAGAGGTTCGAGGCAAAGGAGTAGAGTGAGCACGCAGCGACTCCAGGTAGTTGTACAACAGCAGTAGTGGAGTGTCTACTTGAAAGTGCACGCTGATTGTTTTGAGCGTCTAAGATAAAGCATTGCTATTTTGTTTTGTTTTCCCAAAGTAAGTGCTGGAATTTTCATAGCTATTCTTCAAAATTTCTATACAATGTCAGTAGTACAAAACATTTTAAACTTAAGCGATTTCTCATAAGCTACTAATCTAGATTAACAATGTGAACATCAACGGTTCGTTTTAGTAGCGGCCATGTTTAAATAAAAGGCCGCGCAATCTCTCGTACCGAAATTGGAGAGTTTGCGCATCTGCTACTTAGGAGAGATGGCGCATTGTTCCCATTAGTTTCTATGCTAGGACAGATTAAGCAGCTTATTGGTAAATTTGCATAAAAAATGAAAAATGAAAATGGACTAATTTTAAGTTAAACGTGTTATCAAGTAACTTAATGTTATTTTGTAATCTTATCTGGACTTGCTTTTTCTGATTCTTTATTTTTTTTTCCTTTAATTAAAATGTTTTAATCGTTTTTAAAATTATTTCCTTTTTCTGATTTTTTAATCATTAGGTTGAAATATTCACTCCTATTACAATAATATTTGTTCACAAAAACCTTATAGCATTCTCATTTCTGTGTAATTATTATTGTTAACAATTTAACTGTAGTTATTATTAGTAACAATCTCTCCTACCTATCTGCACAATCACACCAACCCTGTAAGGACAGATGGCGCAAAATAACTTTCTTGGTTTTATAACAACTGTTCTATTAAATTGCAACATAACAACAAAATAGCAATGGAAATGCATAAAAAACAAATGAAGTAAAAATTATTCACGGATAGTTTAGCAAAAAATTAATATTTAGATTTTTATTGTTATTCTTTTGAATTGTGCGCAGACTTTCCTAGCTTTACCTTATGGAAAATTTGGAGTTCCTGATGTTTATTTCGTTTTTAATAGTTGCAGAGCCCCGCAGTGGCGCAGGCTATTAAGCTCGGTTGCCGTCCAGATCAATGAAAGTGAAGCAGCATCCACCATGGTGACTGTTTGGGAGGGTGACAACCTCTCTCGACTGCGGCTGCTGTGGGACCGTGTACGTTAATGGGAGCTGGAGCACGGAAAATCTGTTCTTGGCCCCAATGTGTCCTCCAAGTTTGAAAAAGGATATCTCTGGGGGTGCCAATCCGATTGCAAGTTTATTATCTGGTATTGGTTCAAAATTAGGAGACCAGCTCTAGAAGTCCAAAGTCTCTTGAGGCTCTGACACGACAACAGCAACAACAACAATAGTTGCAAAATAAACTGCAATACGGATAGTTTTTTAAGAATAATTCAAAAACATATGACGGAAAGAATTGTAATTTTAGATTCGCATATTTAAAACTGCTAAAACGCGATCCCCACTAAAAATTATATATGTTATAATTCATATTATTTTCGAAAATTATTTTCATATTACTTAATATACATTTGTGTGATCCAAATTCCTACATAAATAAAATTTACTTTACAATATTTTTATATATATTCTGAACAATATGAATACGTTGAAGTGTCAGAGAAAATGTTACAGACAACTAAAACTTTGTTAGGGCTCCAAGAGATCGAATATATTAGGGCAGAGAAGAAGACGTACCAGAGGTCTTATTGACGTCATAGAAACCTCATTACAATATATACTCTTCACCATTCTGTGTAATTCCTTGCTTTCAAGCTGGACCCCATATTTTATATGCTTTGCGCCTCACAGGATACATTTGAAAATGCGACTCGCCAAACTTATTTACAGTTGTCAAATGTCCAGTAGCCGTGCTACGGGACCAAGCGAAATTCACATCTCTATGTCATGCTGTTATCAAGGGGACTTGAATTTGACGTTGACTGCTAAATTCCATATCGAGAATGGCAACTTACACCATCCTGATGCTTATGCTTCTTGAGATTCATTCATTGAATTGATATGATAGCTACGACAGTGTTGCACACCTAAAGCGCGAAACAATATTTGGAACCCAACAATGGAAATGCAGCAATGTCTTTCTATGGACACAACGGATCGTTAAACGGTGACTTTGCTGATTGTTTCTAGTCACAAAACACACAATCTCAAAGGTTGTTCCTGCTTTTTCTCAACCTTCGAAACGTTATGATCCATATTACGTGTGACAACTATTGAAACACGTTGACAATTTCTTAAGTCATTTCCATTTGTAATTTCTTTTTGCCAAAACTGGCTTTAACAGCTATTTTTTGGAAAGAGATGTCTATTGATTTGTGTACGCACTACTAGAAGCAAACGGTATACGCGTAGTTGATATAGCTATGCATTTTCCATAAGCTCGTCTATAGCAATTTTTATAGCATATCAGTGTGTATTACGCAGTCACAAACGCAAGATATTTCATAATACAATAAAAGAAATTTTAGAAGAAAAATTATTTATATCAGTAGAAAATTTTGAAAATCAATTTCGGTGCCATTTGTTAGAACAAAGTTTCGGAAAACACATACTTGTCAAAAATTTGCAACAGCATGCTCGCTGGAAGGTTAATAGAAAGAGTTGTACAATTCCGACGAAAGTTATAATCAGATACTTTTAATTTTGAGCCGTTACGGAAGAACTTCATAAGTATTCATTCTTTTGTTAGTTTACGCTTTTTTCTCTAAACGATTGTGAGATTTCAGGTCTTCACTTGATCGTTTGATGATATTAACTGTTCTAATAAGTATTCAGATAAATGGAAAACTTCAAATCATACCTTTAAATCTGGACCAAGCCAAAATCAAATCCTCTTTTCCTTAGAATGCTACTCATCCCCTGAAAATATTAATCACAGATATCATGTGAATGTCTGGTCATTAAAACTTTAACCTCCTCAATCCAGGCGTCGCCTGGAGGAGACACTAAGCAACACTCTTTAAATTAATTTAAATATTTCTAGAATTGTTAAAACTACTTCTAGAACATTTTATTAAATGGGTGCATATCATAAGCATTGATTTAAAGACTGACACTTCTTTAGAGCTGTTTTACAGTAATTTTAACCTGTTTTTGGTGGTATCATGTAATACTTGTCCCAGGACTGAGGTTAAGTCCAAACACGGAACTTATATCTTTACAAATTTTCAAATAGTTACGTACGAGAAACAACCGGTTTACATTTACATAAAACTTACCATTAAAAAAACTAAATCAGCCCACTTACATGAACACCATCTTGTATATAATGTCTCTTGAATGGCAATTTTTCATTTTACGAGTTAGTTATGGATCGGCCGACTTAGTAATGTGTACATTACATTCTCGTTTTTATAGAACATTACATTTGTAAATTCATTGTGAGATATTTTATTTACGATTATAAGTTTTTAAAACGATGCACAAATGTATTGTCGTCTTCTTTGAAGGTAATTATAAAACAGACTGTAATGTAGCCGTTTTTGGCGCTCCAAAAGCTGAGAAATTGTAAAAGAAATAAGTTTCTGCTATTCATCGGAAGGATTATGACATTTGACATTTAGAAGGAGTTGCTCATCTATACTTATAAAAGAAAATGTCCTGACCGACTCATAATCAACGCCGAGACTCAACCGTTGCTCCTAGAACAATGGAATTTGGAAGACATGTTATTTACACAATGTACGCACCCACGAAGAAAGGATTTTTTAAAATTCACCACCCACACAGTTTAAATGGGGGGAACGAAAATTTCATGTCATTGCTCCTTTTCGCTAGCAGCAGATTTAGGTAAGAGCGTGAAATTCAGAGGATAACTAATCTACGAAAAAAAAAAAGTTAAACGCATATTTCAACGATTTTAGAAATTCAACAACTAAGGGGGTTAATGGGGGATCGAAAGATTTAGGTGATTTAGCATTTTCGCTATAACTCATCAGCAGTTTTAAGTGTGAGCGTGAAATTCAGTATAACAAATCTACTAAAAAAATATTTACACGCATATTTAAGCGATTTTAAAAAATCAACAACTAAAGGGGTTAAATGGGATGTCAAACGTTTTACGTCCTTTTCACCTTTTCGTCATATTTTAGTAGAAGTTTTAGGTAGAAGCGTGAAATGCAGGATTAAAAATCTACTAAAACAATAGTCAAATACATATTTCAGTGTTAGAAAATCAGTCACTAAGGGATTTAACACCTGGGGGATCGAATGTTTTATGTCATTTTCCATACCTCAGTAGACGTTATAGGTAGGAGCGTGAAATTCAGGATAACAAATGTACTAAAAATATAGTTAAATAGGTACTTCAGCGATTTTAGATATTCATCCACCAAGGGAGTTAAACGGGGTTTCGAAAGTTTTAATTCATTTCGCCATATCTCAGCAGCAGTTTTAAGCAGGAGCGTGAAATTCAGCATTACAAATCTACTAAAAAAAATTCCTAAACACGTATTTCAGCGATTTTAAAGCTAGTTTGCCGTCAACATCAGCTATGAAACCGATTATGGAAGATTAGATGAATAAGACAACTATTGCTGATTTTTTTATTATATATTTTGCGTGACATTTTTCCAAGGAAAAAAATATTTTTTAAAATTTAATATTTAATAATTCGTTTTTGCTCTTTTCGTCTTAAGCGATAGGATTTAAATTTTTATACAAAATATAATATGTTTCCTGCTCTTTTCTAACACAATTTTTGGAAGTAAATATTTGCGGTTTAAATACTGTTCGCTATATTTATGAACTCGGGTATGCACAAGCCCTCGTTATTGTGATTACCATATAATCAGTTTACAGGCGTGCAATCCACAAGGCTCTGTTAAAATTACTTCATTTTAACAATTTATACACGCAAAATAACACTGAACCCCGTTAGAAACACACAGGGCACAGTTTCTTTTTCTTTTTTTTAATCACGGCATTAACAATTTATGAGCGTGAAACCACAGTTCCAAGTTTTCTTATATCACGGCATTTACAATTTATGGGCCTAAAACCACAGTGCCGAGTTTCAACGATTGCCATACATCTTAGACAATGTACTTTGTCAGGGGCTCATCAAAAAAAAAAAAAAAAATTCTGTCACGAAATGTTTATTCACGTGCTTTTTTATATTCATATTAGTTATTTTCGCATAGTTTAAAATATAGTATTTTATTTATATTTTTCTGTCTGCATGTAAAATACATTTTATGGGCCCCAAGCGAAATCAGGGCTGTACGCTGCAGAAGGTATCTGGTCACCACTCGAGAGCGACCGGCTAGACGGGTGAAGTTCGGCTACTACAACATAAATAATCCTTCTATCAGAATTTCTATACATTTTTTAGTAACACTAATATTTTATTTTGAACTTGTTTTTTTTAAACTGAATTAAAAGCAAGGATTCCAATATATATATATATATACATACATATATACAGGGTGTATCAGAAATGCTTCAACAAACTTAGAGGGATGATAGTACTCATGAAGACGAACAAAAAATGCAATGGAACATGGGGTCGCAAATGACGTTTAACCCTTTCAGGGGCAGTGGTATGTTTATGAAACCACTTAATTTTAATTCCAAAACGCCTCATTGGCACCAGAATTTTGATAAAATCTTTTCCATTTAATATGTATGTGAAATATAGCCTTTTTTCTTGTTTAGAAACAAATTTTTTTGTAAATTCCGGTGCCAGTCATTTATTTCAATATTTTAGTACTAAAAGTACTTTGCCCCTGAAAGGATTAGAGGATGAAAATCGAGAAAATGCGTCTGGAAATGGACAAACTGAGACAAGAAAGAAATACTCCAGAAAATTATTTATTGCACAGAATAGGTACAACACAGCTCGTGATGTCCAGAGAAAAACAAATATTTTACAACAATTGTTCAAAGTGTCGACCGCGGACATTATTACGCATAGGGTGTCCGCCAGTCGATGCTCCGTAGATGTACTCGATGTAATAATGTTCGCGGTCGACACTTTGAACAATTGTTGTAAAATATTTGTTTTTCTCTGGACATCACGAAATAATTTTCTGGAGTATTTCTTTTTTGTCTCAGTTTGTCCATTTCCAGATGCATTTTCTCGATTGTTATCCTTTAAGCTTTTCAAGGGCAAAGTACTTTTAGTACTAAAATGTTGAAATAAATGACTGGCACCGGAATTTACAAAAAAAATTTATTTGTAAATAAGAAAAAGGCTATATTTCACATACGTATTAAATGGAAAAGATTTTAGCAAAATTCTGGTGCCATTGCGGCGTTTTGGAATTAAAATTAAGTGGTTTTATAAACATACCACTGCCCCTGAAAGGGTTAAACGTCATTTGCGACCCCATGTTCCATTGCATTTTTTGTTCGTCTTCATGAGTACTATCATCCCTCTAAGTTTGTTGAAGCATTTCAGATACACCCTGTATATATATATATATATTATTTTTTTATTCAGTATTGGATGCGGCAACATTTTTAACACTGATAAAGTTTAAAATATACAAAGTTTCCAGTTGAATTGTTATTTAAAGAATTAAATCTTATTCAAATCTTAACATATAATTCTATTTTAATCCGCTTGAAGGAAACTATGTATTTTCTCTTTTTAGATTTTGCAGTAAACTAAGCTGCTTAATGAGTCGGACTAAGTCTTCTTCTTTTATAAGTAGCATTACTTCTTTATTATAATAGGAGAAAAAATACGAACAAATCATTCTTACAAAAATTAAATCACAATACTTATAACACTTGTTTTTCGAAGTAGCACGAGGGACAAAAATATTTTACATTTTTAATTAATTAAAATAAATAAATATATATAATAAGTGGAAGTTATATGTAAAATAGTACGTTTTTTTTAAATGAACTAATGAATAAATTGTGAGAGATAAGAATATCATTAAAGCACTGATTTTCAAGAATTTGTGTTTATTTTGTGTGCTTACTATCCAATTTAACAGATTTTAAACTAGTTTAATATATACAAATTTCTGTAAAATGTTTTTATTGTAATCTACTTTTTTTCTTTTCTTTTCTTTTTTGCGTAGTGTGTATTTAAATATTAGGTTAGTTTAATTGTACTAGAAGCAAATTATTATTTATAAATGTTTAATTATTTTTTATTTCGTTTAGTAATGTAAGGTATTTTTTAACAAAAATTCATTAATTTCCGTTGTTTTCCTATAACTAAATAAAGAATTACATTTCAAATCTTAAACCAATGTTTAACACAAAACAATGTTTTGCTTTGTTCAGCATATTGTGTTTTGTATTTTTCTATTTTCAACAAATATTTTTGCTGAGCCAGCTTATAAATACCGAAGCTTTCTGAATATAAAATGAACTAGAGGAACTACGCATGATATATCAAATAACACAAAAGAAAATAAAACAACACTCATAGCTGCTAACGAAAGAAATGAAATGCTTACGTTTTCATTTCCCAATAAATCAGGGCTATATGATCAAAAGAAACATAACATTTTTATAGAAGCGTAAAAGAAAAATGTTTGTATGAAAATATAAAATAATTGTAAGGAAATGGTTATTAGTTAACAAAATATGAAAAATACATATGATGACATTATTTATGTTGTAAAAAATACATTGCGTAGTTTATAATTTCTTTATTCTTCTGTTTGAAATTATATTAATTATAAAATATAATTACTGCAGCTATTTAAAACAAAGAAGCTTTTTTTAAATGTTTCTTTATTTATAAATAAGATATTATGAAATCGTTCTTTTGACTGTTTGAGATGCGATTTTTTATTATTGAATAATTGTAAATTGTCAGAACACTTCTTGAAATACTCACAGCACCTGAGTTATGATTTATCTATTAACATTTTGTTTGTTGAGAATTTAATATGGAGTTTTTGTACCGTTATTTCGCTTTTTATCGTCAAAATTTTTATATAAGTCGAACATTATTATTCAAAAATTGTGGTAACCAAACAAACTTAGAGCTATGGAAACACCGGTATACGGAGTTCGTGACAACTATGAGTTAATTGTTTGATGATAATAATTTATACATAATCATATTACTATGTTGAGTCTTTTATAGCACAGTTAGGCAAAATGTGGCAGAGCGGCCATTTAGCCTCATTTTCGGAAATTTTATATCGATGGTACTGGTTTCAGCTAAGGATTCCCCTAGAAATATTATTATCTTTCAGTCGCCCATTATAATTCTCGAAGAATTATCTTTCTCAATATAAAGAATAATTTTAAACATACAGCATGATACATTTAATTTTCTCAAATCATGGAATATTTTGTTACAAAATATCAGGCATTTGAACATGAAAATTACAATATTTGTTTGTCTTCAGTGTAACAATCGTAAATCATAGGATTTGGAGATTTAGTGCTCAAGTTTTAAAAGCATGGAATGAATAATTAAAAAAGACAGGGCGATTTCACGAAACAATGCTAACTACAAACTCTTTGAAATTACCATCAAATAACTGACTCATTTGCAAAATATAATGGGTGTACCTGATAACGTAATATGTTTTGAACTCTGATAAGGCACGATCAATGTAAATTAAAAACTTTAGAGCAACTCTACACACTCACAAGAAACATTTACAGACTTCGATAGTGAAAAGTATTATATAAGTGACATGTTGGGTTATTCTTTAACATTTTTGCGGATTTTCGTTTGTTGTGCAAAAAGAAATGATAACACGCTTATCGCTAAAAATCATAGATGATATCTCCCCAACACCCGGATTAAATTATTATAAAATCATGCGCCAAGCATAGATTATGTGGCATTTTCCAACAATACCAGAATACTTTAACAAAATTTCGTCACTTAATAAGGTAAGGAAGATACAAAGGATATGAATTTTCACTTTACTAAACAGCGTAAGACTAACAGAGTGATAAAATGTTCAGACCGGGGTTCGATCTCGGATCCCTTCGTATAGCGCACCATGTCCTTTACCAATTAAGCCATTCGGACGAATATCAGTCTGGACATTTTTTCACTCTGTTGGTTGTACGCTGTTTAGTAATGTATCCTTTGTATTTCAGTAATTTACAGCGTAATTTCAGCTCAGCTGAAAAATTAACCAGTAGATAAAGAAGATACATAAATAAACATTTTTGAAAACCAGATTTTACCAAACCATTCAAAGTCGAAAAGGTATTTGAATTCTTTTGTGTAGCCTCGTGCATATTCTGTAGATTTAGATATATTCTGCATCTACGCTAGCATTTAGTTTAGTAAGAAAAAAACGCATAAAACAGTTGAAAATTATAATCAGAAATTTCTACCATTTAAAATTTACAGAAATCGCACTTCCATTCCAGAAATTACTATCCATATACGGCCATGTTTCAAGTACTTTGTGTAACTCTGTAAATGATTTTATTTGTATTCTACAAACATATCTCAGTATATTAAATATAGTTTAGTTTGAAAATGTATAACGCAATTAAAAATCACCTTTAAATCATTCACGCTCATACTTAGTGATGCGTACGAATTATGTTGTGTAACCCTATATATGTTCTATAGAATTTATACACATCACATGGAATAAAATTTTTAGTTAAACCCGCATACCATAACTGAAAACGTATTTCCAGTAATTATCCCTAGTAGACAGTCCTTCGGGTACAATACTGTATCCGAAATAGCTTGTGTGTCCCAATAAATGAACGATAAATGCTACACACATCATATTCTACAGCAAAAATCTTGTAGTAATCCGCAGTGATGTATATCAATTTTATTTATTTTCGAAATAGTGTACACAACTAAAATACGCTAATGAATGATAAATGCTTTGCACTGTAATAATCTACAGAAAGCATCTTATAATGCACCTCAAAAATTCATATCAATTGCATTATGCTTGTAACAGTGTAACGTCATTAAAATATGCCGCAAATGATTTTTCCCCATAGGCCATAAAAAATCGGAATTATTTTCTTTACTCCTGTAAACGAACTATAAATTCTATACACAACATATTCTATAGTAAATATTGTGCAGTGCTTTTCAGTAAAATATACCAATTTCAATATGTATTAAAGTGTGTAACATCATTAACTTACACTGCAAATGATTTTTCTTTATAGACCTTAAATGTTAGGAACATTTTGAATGCCCTTGCAAAAGAACTATAAATGCCGCGCATTTTATTTTGAATACAGAACATGCCAGATTAAATCTCAATGGTATATATCAATTACATGATAATCCGAGTATATTTGCGCGTGTTAGAGCACGGACATGCCAGACAGACAGACGGCTTGGCAAACTGAACTTTGTTGGATTGCATTAAAAAGCTGTAGATAGAAATATATAATGTTGCATTTTAATACTGATTTTCTTAATAATGAATATTCATTAATTATTAAACAATTTGCCGCTGCATAACAGGTAGAAATCATTAAAACATCGTCAAGTAATAAACCACTTCATGTTTATAAAATATCTGATTTCTTGTACAGCAAACGATTCTTAATTAGTGATTAGTACATTGTGTTTATCAATACTATATCTATTAATATAAATTGTAAAGTAAAAGACTTTTTTTTTTAAATATTTTTAATTTGTTTGTGAGTCGCAATTTTATGAGTTAAATAATTTGTGTACATTCCACAATTTATTAGTTAAACCAAATTTCGATATTGAAAGTTAAATCTTAACACATTTACTTAATTATGTTACTGTTTATTGATTTAAAATAAGGTCTTTATTGCAGTTGTTTATAAAGTATTTTTTGTTAAACTTTGTGAAAGCTGTGTGTCATATGATGTCAATTGATCTCTATCAATATATATACATATATTTTTCATTGGCCGCTTATCACAACAATTTATTTTGGCAAAATGATTATTTTTCAATAAGAACGCCCCTACATTGTTTGGGTAACTGGGATATTTAAACACGTAATTAAGGTAATATATGTAATAAAGTACTCTCTTACCGAAAATAATAATTGTAGCCACTGTAGGTTTATATCCCGATGGAACAAAATATATCACTTTCATGATAGAAAGAATACATAAGATTATTTGCTATAGGAAATGCTCTTTAAATAAGTCAAACTTTTCTATCTGTTAATGTGTTCATTAAAAATGCTTCGAAAATTAGTTTATCAGCCTGAGTAAGTATTAGATTTTTAATTAATACATTTTGCACAAGCAGCTATACTAACAAGAGAATGTTTGGAGCACACAATGTCCAATTTATTGAATTCATAAAATTGAACTCATATTAAAGTGTTTAATATGACAGAAATTTCCTATTCTTTTAATGATAAATATTTCTTATAATTCTATGTATTTCATTAGATACTCAGTATTAGCAAAAAAAATCTAAATCTTAATAAAATTTTGGAAATGCATTTTAAATTGTTAACGTAATAAAAAATGTGTAGTAGAATATTTAATTTTATTTATGTAGATAAATATTTAATAATGTAAAAAATATATTTGCAAGCAAAAGCTATATTTACTTTTCGGTTTTATAGAAAATTTAAACAAGAAATAATAATTCTGACTTGTTTAATCTTACAGGGTAAATAAGCCATAAAATACATAATTAAAAAAAAAGACCGAATATAAAAACATCTCATAAATATTAATTTCTATAAAAATGTATTTAAAATTTATGTTAATCACAGTAACAGACTATGTACACAAGACGAAGTACCTTATTCCTTAAATATAAGAATCTGTATCATTTAAAAATATAACAATCGTAAATAAAACTAATTAATGTAAATAATTTCAGACATTTGTGTAATACAATTCATGAAGCATTTTTGACTCTTCTTTTACCCTGGAGGATTAACCATAAAAAATAAACTAAATGCATTCAAATATTAGCATAAGCCATTATTTTATTTATCCACTGAACATAATTTTTATATATTATTTTTGTTATAGCTTGAAGTATTAAACAAAGTAAATTTATTTAGAAAATGATACATTTGTTTATTCAATATTTTAATTGTTTATCAAAAAGTGAAAAAAAAGTTCTATAATGAAATTTATATATAAAAATAAGACATTCCTTAAAAGTTTTGTTAACTCTCAGTTTTCCACCCTGAAAAAAACCCTGTAATTTAGGGTGTTATATTGCAGTGATAAGTAAGAGAAGTAAAGAAACGACAGGGAAACGTGTATGCAGAAGGTTTTACATACAGAAGTGCATAAAAAATCTTGCATTATGTAAGACATTCTGCAAAAAAAAAATATTGTAGATTTATAAATAAATATATATGTGTAATGAATATTTGCCGGTTACGGGTTTATATGGTATAATTGAACCGCTGATGTCAATGTTAAAAGATGCTAATACTTTTAGAGAGCTGACTTTTATTCTTCTTTAACTTTTTCAGGACTTCTTATATCTAAGGAAAAGCTTCCTTGTATTGTTCATTTTTACTGTTGTACTTATGCATTTTCCCAGTAGACGGTTGGATGGAGAATACAGATTATATTTTTATGTTTGGATTAGAATTGGATTATCGTCTTCATTAAAAACGATAATAATCTTGAAATCTATCAAGCTTTTCTTTTCCCAACAGTTATTGCTAAAATGTACTTTGGGGGTGATATGATTAACAATAACTGTAAAGAAAAGAAATACTTGATAATTTTAAAAGTTTATTTGTGTATTTTAGGATGAAAAGATTCATCATGGTCACTTAAAACACACGTCATCAAAAGATTAAGTTACATAGTACGTTTTAGTCAGGCCTGGTGCTCCGACATTCCGTAAATTTATTGACAGTACATTATCGTATTTTCCATTACTACGTTGGAGAGTTAGTTATTCCTAATCATATAATATTATTTTTATCGAAACAGTTTAGGTTTCTTTTTACAGATGGGAGAGGACGAAAATATGAAATGTATTTTCTAAATAGTTGCACGTTTTGTGGTACAGAGACGGAAAATAGAACTTTTGCACGGCGTACTGCTTTTAAAACATTTCCCGGGCTGCTTTTTTACCGCCAATATTTAAAGGAAGTTGTTCAGATGCAATTATGTGTAAAAGTCCATTGGGATATTCTTGGCAGCACAGCACAATTCTACCGACTTTTATACAATGAACTTTCACTGGATACGGTTTCCATGGTGTAATCGAACCGCCGATGTCAATGTTTTAAAGAGAAGCAAAGCCTGATACACTGGGTGACATAACTTTTATTCTTATTTGAGTTATATAGTCCTTTTAAGTCAGGTCCTGTACTTTGGTATTCGATAAATTTATTATCAGATAATTATCACAGTAAAATCTCTTAGCTTCTTTGTGTTGTTCATTTTATTGTTGTACTTCTAATTTTTCCTTGTAGAGAGCTAGATTTTAGAATATGGTAACTTTTTTAATTATTGAATTATAATCTTTTCATTGATATCTGGCTAGTACATCCAGAGACTCCCGGGTACGGTTCTACACATCCTCACTAGAGCTACATGGGTTGGGTACAACTCGTCCCGAATCCGAAAACTCCATTTGAAATCAACACTCAACCCGACTCGAACACGAAATACTTCAACCCGCAACCCGACCTTCTAGCTACCGCACTCTCAGAAAATTTATTGCTCTGCTATGGAATGAGATTTTCATTTCTATGTCTTTGAGATAAACAGATAGGGGAAATTTGGGATATTGCAGGGTGGTGAATATAAACAAAGGGGAATAGTGGAATGTAAATAAAGATGTGAACTATCGAGTGATAAGAGGCTTTCATAGGAAAATAGTTCAGTTTTTCTGTTTATAGATCAGACTGAGGTTGACTTTTACTATCGATCTCATATCTTACTTTTTCGAGATAAATTTTATTTCTGTAGCATCTAATTTAGTTTATTTCCTTTTATAAATACTTATTGCTTAAAATTGATATAGTTTGATTTATTCGCAATAATCCTTGAAAAAAAGCTTATCGTTAGATGAGGCTATTCCTCCGTTTGAAGAATTAGCTTCATATGATGAATCTGCTGCATCTGATAATAGTGACAGCCAGGAAGAATATATTCCAAATTTACCCCAAGGCGATATTTGTTCCAGTTCTGAAGATGAACAAAACAATGCATTAGAAAGGCCTACTAGTTCAAGAGGAAGTGTAAATTGGAGCAAAATTTCAGAAGTCGCTCTGTTCCAGAATTCATGGAAGAAAGTGGTCCTGCACCTGAGGTCCTTGGTGTTGAAAATCCAACTTCACTTATTATTTTCATTCCCTAAATATGTGAATTTCTGTTTTTTTTATGATAGTTAAAACAAAATTGTTTACAAACTAATTTAAAACAGATTTAATCGTTTTAAAATTTCGTATTATTGTACGCGTATATATATATTTTTTGTAAATTACTTTGTTATGAAAAAAATAAGCAAGTATTGAATTTTATATTATATAATAATTCAAAATCAAAATTTATCATCATAATTAAATTTTAATGACAAAATTATAATTCAGATTCCTTAAATATGTGAACACCCACAAAAAATCCCCTTTCAGGAATTGTGTTTTCATTAAATAATGCTTGAATTAGATGTGTACTTTATGATGTATATGTAGTTAAACGAAAATACAATCATTATTACTTCGTGCCCATGAAAGGTTTAATAATAAATATGCATATATATTTTCATAAAAAATCAATGTTTAGTAATAAAAAACGCAATATTATTTTGGTTAATTAAGTTTAATATGAAATCCTTTTTTTAAAGCTTTTGAGTTTGAAAATGCCTCAAATATTTTTAGATAATGAAAACAATTAAGATCTCTGAGATAATTAAACGAAGAACCTCTTTAAATAAAAGTAATTTTGTGGTAAAAGTCCTTAAAATGTTTAATTACATTTTTGTGGTTTAATAAAGGTAATTAGCACTTAATTTAAATATTAATGAAAGTTGTGATTACTGTGTATCTTCAACGAATTTTCCAAAATAATTATCTTAGGAATAATAATCTAAATTAAGATTCATATTAATAATTTTGTTTTAATTAATTTCAAGTGTGTTATTTTAAGAATAATGTGTATTCTTATTCATACGTTGCATTTCTTCAAATAATGATATAAAATCAGTTATCGTTATCTAGTAGAAATAAGCATTTCCAAATAAAATATCGATTAAAATTTGTATTAAGATTTTGAAAATAATCTTTATTAACATCTATACCATAAATTATTTCTTTTATCAAAACAAATGATAAAATTGAATGGTAACTAGTAATGTGCATATTATTTAAAAACGTATTTATGAAAACATAAGTTATTGTAATTTAAATTACAGTTTTTAATATTTTAAAACGTTATATTTTAATACTTTGATAAAATTTTGTCGAGTATTCTTAAAATGGTTAATAAGATTTTCAGATTTTTTTTTATGTTTATGAGTTATTCTGTATTTTTCTTTAAACTTAAGAAATGGAAATTTCATTTAGGAAATACACATGATTCTTTTGCACAGTCAGGATCTCTTCTGTTTCTCATAAAAGGCTGAAAATATGTTATACGTACATGGACGCCTTCTATGTGACAAAGATACATACATAAAAGTGATAACAAAATTTGCATAATTGTCAGTTATCATTGTCTTTCTTTTGTTCCAAACAGCACGAACATATATTACCTTCTACACTGCTTAAATCAAAATTAAATAAAAAAATTACCATTGTAAAACCCGTATTGTCACAATTTTTATAGTGGGTAATCTATTTTCTTTCGTAGTAAAAGACAGAAAGATTAGCAGTTGAATATTTGATTTCCATTCTTACACCACATGGTGATCTGAAAAAGCAAGTTACTGAAAGTAATGAAACTACTTTTAAAACAAAAATTACACAAACGTAATTCAAAGATTCCAAATATTCAGTATTTTTCAATTATTAAATAATTCATAAATACTTCTCATAGAATGTAAAGCTAATCTCTTCGTGTATCGTTCAATAAATTTTCATTACGTTATTTTTATATGCTTGCGAGTGTAACTGCACTTTTTATAATTATAAATCAATATATAGAGTCGTGGAGAAAAATGTCACCTCCCTATCAATTCTGACGCAAATCATCGCACACTAAAGTGATTGGATCCAATCGATTAGCAATAATGTTTAGCTTTAAACATAACTCAAAAAGTGGCGGAATGAGCTGTAACTTTAGATTCGCGAATTTGAAACTTCTAAAAATTACTTTCTGTTAAAAAAAAGTCATAGATTACAATTCTTATTGTTTTCGAAAATTAATCAAAATTATTTTTTTTTTCGACCTAAACCGGTGAATTTAAATATGAGATCAAAATTAATTTTTCGTATTGACAGTTTCAGATTATGATGCAATCCAGTATGAAAGCGTTTCATTCAGCATTTCATTTCAGTATGAAAGCGTCATCCTAAACAACATTTAAGTATATCATGAATTAAGAACCTTATTACGAATCGATTGGTACCAGAATTCTATACAATGAGTAGCGGCAGAGTTGGTAGGAGAATTTTTTTTCACAACTGTACATCGTAACGAAAGTTTTAATTATTAGAATATAATTATGAGAATATTATTACTAGAATATAATTTTGCAATAAAATACTCCCTACTCTAAATGATCTGCGCCCAATTGTAGTAGACATGAATCACAATACACAAAGGTAACTAAGAAATTAAGATGTTAGTAATTGATTGCGTCGAACCCGAGGAAGCGGATATGTGGTTGTACTTGTAAATCACTTTTTGAAAATTCCCCTTATTTAATTCTATATTCTGTAAACTACCTCTAACATTTTTATTAAGTTCTATTCCAAAACAAACACTTTAATTTAAATTTTAGACAGGCTCAGTTTAAACTCTGCTCATTTGTTGAATCTTTTCACAGAAGTATCCTTCATTTAAGTAGATTTTTGTTTTTATATAAATACTGCTAGAAGTTAAGATAACCCGTTAAAGACAACACAAACTTGTTCGCCACGACTTCTAGAATGCTTCAAGATGAGATCGTACTTTGCAAACATCTGTTCTAAGATAAACATTATAATTTGGACTGTAGACAAACCTGAGTATAGAAAAATCAAAAGTTTTGAAAAGTTTTAAGAACTATATTACTAAACATAAAGACAAATCACATCATTGCAAAAAGACTGTCGCTTGAAAAATAAAATTTGACTTGTTTAGCATAAAGAAAGTATAGTTACTTTATACAGTTAATGTTTTGTCTTGATTATCTTTAGTATAGCATGTTGTGTTATTGAATTCAGTATAATTTTTGTCGTACATAAATACATATCATTTTTATATGTTATTGCTGTCTGTAACTCGGTCAAAAAATCTGTTAGTTTCTCTTTTCGTCTTTTAATGTATGCATGATTATCTGTATTTATGTTTCATATTTATAACGTCTGCGATTTAAATTTTGTTTAAAAAACGCACTAAGCCACTTTATCGCATGCAGCTTCTATTAGAGGAGTATTCGTCAGCATATCACATTTGTATTTAAAGTTTAAAATGATGTTATTGACTTTATTTGTGCAATCTATACAGTCTTTTTGGATAATAGATAAACATACCTTTCCAATTTTTAAGGTAAACTAAAATAACATAGGGTAAATCCAGGTTAGATGTCCCATCGGGTTAGTAACCCTAGTCACTGTATTTCAGCTGTTGGACGTGTGTCGGAGCTAGTAACCTTCTTCTACTATCAATTGTTATATAAAAGTTATGTTAGTTCAAATGTTAGAGGCCCCACTGCCATAGACACAGCATACACTGGGCGTGCCATGCATAATCCCATATGTTACTGTAAGCAAACCTGGAAATTCTCAGAATTTTTTTATGAAAAGCCGAATGGTATTAAGAAATCAGAAAATTGTCTCGGTTAATAAATGGCAAAATTTGTCAGTTGACGAAAAATCATGAAATTCATGAAATGACAGCAAAAAAAGAAAACAAATTTTGTCAAGGAATCGCGGAAATAAATAGCAGAATTTATCAATCTCTAAAAATATAGCGAATTTCGCAAAATAATTGCAGAAAAAAAATAATTTTGTCAAACTGTCGTGAAAAAAAATGTAAAAAAAAAATCAAGAAATCCGTCATACTTATATTCTCAGAAAAAAAAATTATCAAAATTCATCAAATGATCACGGGAGAAAAATTGTGAAAATAGTCCAATAGTTGCAGAACAGAATTGCAAAATTCGTCGAACGACAGTGGAAATAAAGTACACAATTCGAACGTCAGCGGAAAGAAACTGTGCGATTTGTTGAACGTTCATGGAAAAAAAATCTTGAAATTCATTAACCTTGAGTCGATAAATCACGAAAATCATCAACCAATAGCGGAAAAATCACAAAATTCATCAATTGATAGAGGAAAAATCACAAAATTCATCAATCGAAAGTGGAAAAATAGCAAAATTCATCAATCGATAGCGGAAAAATCACAAAATTCATCAATCGATAGCGGGAAAATCACAAAATTCATCAATTGATAGCGGAAAAATCACAAAATTCATCAATCAATAGTTGAAAAATAGTCTCAAAAATCATCAAATGGTCTCGGGGGAAAAAATGCAAATATCGGCAAATAGCTTTAAAAAAAATCACAATTTGTCAAATGATTTGGCGGAAACTCATGTCACAAAATGCACATCATAAATATTTCACGGACTGGGAATTTTTAATCAGTTCATCAAAACAATTTAATAATTACTGTAAAATCCCGTTAATCCGCCCCCCTAAATGCGACGGAGAATCGTAAAATAACCGGGGTGGGGCGCTTGCACGGTATTAGAATTGCAGTATATGATATTTATGGGTGGTGGTGGTGGTTGGATGCTACCGGCCGATCGTCGCAAAGTATGCATTCTATAAAGTGACAAAAGAAACAAATTTGGAAAAAAAATGATATACAAAATATAAAAACAGTATAACTTTACTATTAATGGCGATTTCAGATTATAAAAAATTCTGGATTTCAGAAGCTTTGAAACTGGAATGCATTTAGATTAATTATAACACTAATATCTGTCATTAATATGGTAACAGAAAAATAAAACAAACTTAATAATTTTAAAAAATTAAAAAACACCGAGAAATTGCAGTTGAAATTTTTAGTCGCCCAAGAATCGACTGCTTTTCTTAAACTTTACTTTCTATAAAATGAAAACATTCAGCAAATAATTTCCGTTCTCAGGTGATTAAGATTTAATAATTATTTACTGAATGTTTTCATTTTATTCAAAGTAAAGTTCAAGAAAAACATTAGATTCTTGGACGACTAAAAAAGTTCTTAAATCATAAACATCACTCAAAAACACTCCAACAAAAAAATAATGAATATATAGAAACAGCTCAGAAAATCTGTTTCATTAAGAATATTTTTAGTCGCCCAAGAATCGACTGCTTTTCTTGAACTTTACTTTATATAAAATGAAAACATTCAGAAAATAATTTCCATTCTCAGGTCAATTGATTAAGATTTAATAATTATTTACTGAATGTTTTCATTTTATTCAAAGTAAAGTTCAAGAAAAACATTAGATTCTTGGGCGACTAAAAAAGTTCTTAAATGAAACTTCTTAAATGGAGTTAAAAATGGTTCTTAAATGGAGTTCAATAACAAATCTTAATGAGAACATACATCTTAATAATTTATCGCATGTTATGAATTCACCATTCTCGGGAACTAAAAATGTAGTACAAAACAATTACAAGAACAAAAATTGTAAACAATAAATAAATACTCAAAAATTTAATGCAAGATGTATGTTTTCATCAAAACTATTGAAGTCATAAACATCACTCAAAAATGCCCCAACAAAAAAATAATGAATATATTGAAACAGCCCAGAAAATCTGTTTCACTAAAGAATATTTTTAGTCGCCCAAGAATCGACTGCTTTTCTTGAACTTTACTTTCTATAAAATGAAAACATTCAGCAAATAATTTCCGTTCTCAGGTGATTAAGAGTCCATTCATGTGTGATTTTTATGAAACTCATGTCACAAAATGCACATCATAAATATTTCATACATTTGGAATTTCCAATCAGTTCATCAAAAGAATTTAATAATTATTTACTGAATGTTTTCATTTTATTCAAAGTAAAGTTCAAGAAAAACATTAGATTCTTGGGCGATTAAAAAAGTTCTTAAATCATAAACATCACTCAAAAACGCCCCAACAAAAAATAATGAATATATAGAAACAGCTCAGAAAATCTGTTTCATTAAGAATATTTTTAGTCGCCCAAGAATCGACTGCTTTTCTTGAACTTTACTTTCTATAAAATGAAAACATTCAGCAAATAATTTCCATTCTCAGGTCAATTGATTAAGATTTAATAATTATTTACTGAATAAAACATTAGATTCTTGGGCGACTAAAAAAGTTCTTAAATGAAACTTCTTAAATGGAGTTAAAAATGGTTCTTAAATGGAGTTCAATAACAAATCTTAATGAGAACATACATCTTAATAATTTATCGCATGTTATGAATTCACCATTCTCGGGAACTAAAAATGTAGTACAAAACAATTACAGGAAAAAAATTGTAAACAATAAATAGGGTAGATGTGCCAGTAATTGACCGCCTTCCAGTAATGGGCCACCTTCAATGTTTTTGGTTTATAAAAAAATAAACAATAAAAATTCAGCTTTTTTTATTTCATTAATATGCTTTCTTTAAATTCTAGTTTTAAATACAATCACAATATCAATTATCTATTTCTTTCTGTGGGGTGTCCATTACTGGAATTTAGGGTGTTTTGATTTATTTCTGTTATTTACAATTAAATTTCGATGCACATTGGGAAATGTGACTATGAGCATGGTTAAATATTGTTGGTAGATTAATATAATATTAAAAAATGTGAAATATAACAATTATAACTATTAATTTAAAAATAATTTTTAAAAGAAATTCCTTAAGGGTGTTCATTACTACCAAGAACTCAAATTATTTACTGAATATTTTCATACTAAAAATGTTAAATAGTGAAACAAACTAACTAAAAATACAGTCAAAAACAGTTTCTTTAAATATTATAAGCGTTGCACAAATTATTTACTGAATATTTTCATACTAAAAATGTTAAAAAATGAAACAAACTAACTAAAAATACAGTCAAGAATAGTTTTTTTAAATATTATAAGCGTTGCAGATACATGAAGATATACTTTCTGTTCAGTGAAGTGTAAGATGAAATAAGCCTAAACCCCAGTGACAAAACTAACTATCGGGAACTTAATATGATATATATTGCATATTTCAAACTATTTTTGAAATATTATTAGCGTTGCAGACACACGAAAATAGTTCTGTCACTGGGTTTAGGCCTATTTCATCTTACACTTCACTGAACAGAATGTAAATAAACTACTTACGGAAACTTAAAATAAATATATAAAAAGGAACAGAAACTAACTTACGGGAATTTAAATTAGTAAAAAATATATTTTACAATACTAAAATGTTTAAAAATAGAAAACTATAGCTCAACAGTGAAAACTGCTGTTTGATCTCGTTAGCCAAGCTAAAAGCTCCGAGCAGTGAATGTTTGGGGCTATGGACAGACCTTTCGCCTGCTCTCATTGGCGGATTGTAAATAGCCTCAAACCAGAATGTCATATGCACGTTTGCTGTCGCTTCGCTGGGTGAGCTTGAAATAGCCTCGAACCCAAAATTCCATATACACGTTTTAAAAAATCTAAAAAAAAAAAAAAATCTAAATTTAAATTTAAAAATCCGTCCCCGAGGTATACTGCCGGTGACAACATCTACACATGACAAAAATTTTAGAGTCCTAGGTGTTATAATTACGGAGAAATCTGCGGGCAGGCAGGCAGGCAGGCAGGCAGACAGACAGACACTTACTCTTTTATAGAGATAGAGATTTCGAACTTAATCATTAAGAAACAAAAATCTAACCCTTTTAATTTGAGAATATCAAATTTTCTGCCCGAATTAGTTTTAAGAATTTGTGCATCGAATATAAGAAGAGGGAGGGGGGTACCTCTTAGATTAGGATAAACAAATTCAGTCTTCGTCAGAATTATTCGAATGGCTTCAAATTTTGTATATCCATTTACTTGAAGAATCGGGAGTAGGAAATATCCTTTGATGTGGGAGTGTGATGCAAGATTAGTATACAGAGCATGTAAACTATTTTTTTTCAAAAAAAAATCGTAAAATTGATGTAAATGGGATATTATGTCAAATGCAAATCTAGATTTTGAATTATAAATGCTAATTACCTTTACTCCCTATTCTTTTTACGAATGAGGCATATATACCGATCAAGTGGGGTGTCTAATCCTGAGGTTCGGGATAAATGGCAAAAATCATTGATAAGGTTTTTTGATAAAAACACTGTTTATATGGTATTTATATTAAAGCAATATTTTTTATGTTGTTCTACATAAAATTTGGAGTATATAGGTTACATGTGCACTACAAAAAATATTGCTATAAAAAAGAAAAATGAAGGGGGGGGGGCTTAAGTAGGGCAATTATCCCGGACTTACCCTAAAAAAATTACCTTTAAAATAATATATTCAACTATATTTCTTTTAAATTCCAAAAGGTGTAAATTAACAACACAACAAATACACAGTTAAATAACGTTTATTAGGTTGTTTGAGAAGTTTAGGCTCACTCCGAGGCATTTTCAAAAACAAATGAGAATATTCCATAATTGCACGGCCTTTGAAGTTATTATTTAAAAAGCTATCATTTAATTTTCCTTCAATTTTTTTTTTAATTACGCACATCTTTTATTTTTATTTGGCTGTTTATTTTCATATCTGTAACCATGGAGTAACTCAAGCCACAATTTCGGCAAGTTAAAAGATGCCGCATCGTTACATATTGTATTTTTGCGTGTTAGTATCTCTATGGATTCCAATATTACGGATGGATAGTATAGATTGGAAGGATAAAATATTTTACTTTCATTGAAAAAAAATTAATTGAAAAGTAAAATAATTTTTCCCTCCAGTCTATACTATCCATCCATAATAAGAGAAAACATAGAGTCACTAACACGCAAAAATACAATATGTAACGATGCGGTATCTTTTAACTTACCGAAATTGTGGCTCGAGTTACTCCATGGTTACAGATATGAAAATAAACAACCAAGAAAAAAAAAAAAGTTAACGTGCGTAATTTTTAAAAAATACATGAAAATTAACTGATAGCATTTTAAATAATAACTTCAAAGACTTCAAGCAATTATGGAATATTCTAATCTGTTTTTGAAAATGGCTCGAAGTGAGCTGAAACTTGTCAAACAGCCTAATAAACGTTATTTTACTGTGTATTTATTATGTTGTTAATTTACACATTTTAGCCCTTAAAAGAAATATATTATTACAAGAAGTTATAATTTATTATATTCCACTAGCACCTTCTAAAACATTCCAAAAAATGCTATTATTTTGGTTTCAGTAATAACACAGAAATAATTTATTTGTAAAACTTAGATGTTTCAGTTTTTATAAAATATATCTTGTATTTAATGTGGCTTTTAAAAATCTCATTTGAAATTTAGGAAGTAGGACGCTTGAAAGATTGATGAATTCGGAAAAGAAAAATGAATAGAATGTTATTGTAAAAAATAATTATCATCAAGAAAAATTACCCTTTTTACTAAAAAACTTCCATTTTAACACACCGAAACATAAAATTCATTAATAAATGTTATATCTAAATTCTATTTAGAAAATATTGTTTTCATTCTAAATCTAAAAATTTTCATAACAGCAAAAACGAGCAACACTCTTTCATTTTTATTATTCTATGATCCTCTATTACCAAACATGTTTTTAATTTAATTTAATTTAATTTAATTTACTTATTTATATTTTATTTATTTATTTATTTATTTTATTTTATTTTATTTTATTTTACTTTATTTTTTATTTTATTTCATTTTGATTTTTATGGCTCAGGTCCCATGAATGAGGGCATGTTCTGCATTGATATCGATACTCAGAAATATTTTAAGATTTAGACAATTTTTCTTAATAACAATAAAAATCTCATTTAAAAGCAAAAAAAATCACTTTTAATACCGCAGCTCAGAGACTTTATATAAACAATAATTTAAATTATACTTTTTCACGGATTCTCAGAATTAGGAGAACAAAAATAATGCTTTGTTTTATTGGCATTTCTGCTTAATATCACTCTCATAAAAAAGACTACCAGTCAAAAAAGTGTATTACATAAACTGATAATTAAAAATTTCAAAATGCAAATATTTAACAGTTATTAAGCTTTAGGATTTCTTTTTGATAATATGACAATGACAATAAATGTTTTAACTTTCTTGCTGATACTGATGAAAAATTAAAAATTACGATTTAGAATTTAAAGTAAAACTAACAATGAATAATTGCATATTTATGTAACAAATTTTATACAAATTATCATACCGTATGAATATTTAAATAGTATTTAAATAAAGAAATATATAATTCAAAAAATTTTAATTTGAAAACATCTTGTTTAGAGATATTTGGAATTCACATTTACACTTTTGATTAATTATTTAAAAAGTCAATATTTTCATATATGCGTCTTTTAATCGTTTTATGCATTTAAATTTGTATTAATTTGCATAATATTTATCTCTTGTGTTCCATTCGCGATAAATTATGTAAGATTCAAAATATGTGTTTAATTCTTTGAATGCATAGACATGCATTTTAAGAATAAAGACATGTCTAATGTCATAAATATTTTGTAATAGTTAAATATTTCAAGACTTACAAAATACCATAGAATGTATTTTAATTAAATATTGAAATATTTATATGTTCTTATTTTACTAATCCAAGTTTAAATTATACATACATATTTTTTTACATATAATTTATTTAATAACTTTTCTAAATTATTTCTAAACGTTGATCTAGAGTGCAACAACGAGTGATCTTTATTCTTTCAGCATCTATTATATTAAAATCTGCCTGTCTGTTTGTATTTCTTCAGTTCTCTTCCTGGAATATCAAACATCGGGAAGTTACAATTAACACAAGTTATCCGCGTGGATACGAGATTGTCAGGTAAGGTGTCAGAATTTTAAAATTTGAATTAGTTTGCAAGATATTAAATATTTTGCAATTTTTAATGTTATTTCCTTAATGGTAGCAACTAACGTACTCCATTTTTCCGGATAGAAGGATGAAAATGGGAAAAGCTAGGAACAAGTTTCATGACAGCAAGATTACATGTTTTTTAAGTCATTTTCTGATTAAAATTGAAGAGATAAATCATTTCCAATTTAAATAGGAAAAAATTTGATAAATTAAATTTTCCAATAAAATTAAAATAAATAAATCCTCATATTCAAGCTTCATGGATCAGTTTATTCTACACAAATAACTATCGACTGTTGATATATTGACATTTAAGAATCATTGCATCGTAGATTTTTTTTACAATCAACCAAAGTGAAAGGTTTAAAAGATCGTCATCTACATAGACTGTTACTGGCCATTATTCACAAAAACTGGATTTAAAAAAAGCGTATACTATTTTCAATCAATTATTTTTGAAAGATGACGGGGTTATTTTTTAAAGTTGCCACACACCTAATAATAATAATGAATCCTTACTAACAGATTCTTACTAACAGAAGTTTAAAAAAAAAAAAATGTGTTTTTTGCTGTATGACATAATAATAATAATAAATAGTAAAAATACTAATACTTTGTTTTCTTCATATAGAATTTTCTTGAAATCATAGTGCTGTTTGTTTTAGCTCTGTGCACGCTAACGCTCTTAACAACGGTCATTTTGTGGCCATTTGCCACACCCTACAATTTCTCAACTTTTGGTTTGAATACTTTATAATTTTCACAAATAACCAATTTTAATTAACGACTGTCCAATAACTGACGTACGGTCGAAAATTGATACTTACGATACGACAATCGATAACGGACGTACGGTCGATAATCGATACTGCTGTACCGTAATAGATAATGGACGTACGGTCCTGTAGACCATCATCAGATAGGGATATTTATTACATATTTTTTTTAACATAGTATGTTTTCATAATACATTAGTATTATTTTTGTTTTCAATTGATTGTTATGTTTTATTGTTAATTCCTTGTGTTTAGATTAGTATTATTATAATCTGTTTACGTCGAGAATGCAATTAAGTTGTATGTAAATCCTCTTTTTTTAGGGTTACCTTCTAAATTTTTCTGTTAATAGCAGGTGGACTTCCGAAAGGGATAAAATTAAAAAAAAATAAATCAATAAATAAATTATCAGCCAATATAAGTGTTTCATTTTATTTTTCCTTTACTATATTATCTAAATTCATCCGAAATCAGTCCGAGTCTTTGCAATCACGTCAAAAAATGTATATATTGAAAATAGAATTTCGATATAAAAAATATGAATTGCAAACTATAATTTTCTTTAGCAGAAATCGATTTAAGTATGGGAATCCAAAACTAGCTACTTTCTGCCATATTTGTGTGACTCATTTTTGTTTGAAAACTTATCAAATTGGAAGGTGAGCTTATGTTATACTATGTATTCAAACTATTGTTTCCGTTTTTCAGTACAAACAGAAGATAAAAAAAAAAAAAAAAAAAGTCAAATCGACGTTTTGTACCGAATTTCTGGACGCGACAGCATAGAAAAAGAAAAATAAACAATTTCTTATTACACAAGGTGTGATTAATCTATCGGAAAGTGAAAGAAAAACTAGTCGATTACAAATCACTTCAATAATCATGCCTGCAACTATCATGTTGTTATGTTTCAAAATGAGTCAGAAAATGTGTCACAAAAGTTTCACATTAATGAGAGGAAAAATCTTTTTGTTCCATGGGCATTATTTAATCTTTTAATATCTTCATTAGAATTGTTCAAAATTTGAATGTAACTTAATTAAAACATTTGTTATTTTTTTAACTTTAACTACGTTTTTTATTTAAAATAATTCAGCACAATATATCCAATCCAAACTCTTTCCTATAATTATTTATTACATTAGAATAAAATGACATTTCAAAAATTTTAAATGAA
Source organism: Maratus michaelseni (assembly GCA_963931845.1). Taxonomy (NCBI): domain Eukaryota; kingdom Metazoa; phylum Arthropoda; class Arachnida; order Araneae; family Salticidae; genus Maratus; species Maratus michaelseni. The sequence goes on along the minus strand of OZ007589.1, from coordinate 257,750,846 downwards.
GATAATTAACGTAGTAATTTATAAAAATTACTTGATTGAAAGGAAAAAAGAGAAGAATCTTAAATTGTGATTCTAAATATTTTAATGTGTGGAGATTATATAATGGAATGAGAATTTATGGATTGAATATTTATTAAGTAATAGAATTCTACATCTACTGTGTATTTAAGAACAAATTCAAGATTTGTATTAAACACTTCATTTTAAACTAGTTTGTGTTTTTTAAATTTATAATGTCACTAAACCAAGAAATCTATGCTGAAATCAAAATTACTTTTGCGTATAGAGCAAATTCCTTCATTTTGAAACATGTAGAAAAATAATATTTATAAAATTGTAAATACATTTTAAAGATTTTAATTTACCTTACACTTTATTACGAAATGGTACGATTCAGAAATATTTATGAAATGGGAGATGTGTATAATTTTATGATTTACAATAAAAATAATCTTTCTTGAATTACTATTTTTTTATACTTTTTGTTTAAAGCATGTACAATGCAAATATATATATATAAATATATATATACATATAAGATTTTACGGGTAATTTGTATTTACTTGGCAGTGTACTACGATTTATAAATACTTCTAAATTTAAATTTTAAATACTAATTTGTCACTCACTTGTATAAATAAAATAAGCAGATATGTCAGACTTTATGTATTTATTTTACTTTTCGCCACGGTCTTAATGAAATAGAGATTTCTCTGTCACATATGAAAAATACAATACATAAATTATTAAAAAAAAATGTGGTCTTCTTTTGATTAGGTGGTGCCATTAATTTAAATAGTAATGATTTCAACATAAATAAGTTTATATTCGATTTATGGATAGTGCAACGTGTGATTGCACTCATTACAATAAGCTTGTTACAGTAAACTATCACATGAGATGTTTCTATTTTTTTTTATCACTAGCAACCTATTTGCAGTTGTACCTGTATTTTCTTTACATATTTCGAATATATAAGTGTTGTTCAAATGAAAAGTGGACACAAAGTGTAGAATTAAGTATTTTATTACAACTCTAAAAATAATCACCATATTTTTTGAAGCATTTGTCTCATCGTGTCACCAATAGGTCGATACCCCTGGCGTAGAACTCTAAGGGGCTGAACTTGGAAGAATGTTCGTATCCTATCCTTCACTTCGTCGTCCGATGTAAACCGTTGTCCTCGGAGTGCCTTATTAAGTGCTTCGAAGATGTAAAAATTACAAGGTGACAGGTCTGGACTGTACCATTTCATCGACAGCGGTGACTGATACATCGATGATAGCAGCGGGAACCTGGCCTGGTGTCAGTGAGTCCTTGATTGTCTGTCTGCATTGTCTGAAACTGTCGCACCTGTTGTTCACAGCTGTACGGCTTAAACAGTGTGTTCATGATAAACATGCTTCATTCGCCGAAAAAAGGTCTGCATTCGCTGTCCTTTCAGCCACCAAAAAACGTACTACGCCTGGCTTTTCAACTCTGGATGCTTCCATCCTGTTCACCCTATATTTTAGCCGTCAGTTACGCACACACAACTTCTTTCCAAACAACGCAACTTTGTCTAATGCGCCACTAACCCTGCGCAAAGCCAAAATCAAATGAGAAAACAGTTTGGAAACTTTCATAACGTCGCTAAGTCAGCTGTCCACTTTTGGCACCCCTTATATTACCTTTATATATTTTCAGAAAAAGTAAAATATAACCTTTAAATTCCTTCATCTTAAATAAAACGCTCTTTAAAGATTGTACTTTAAAGAACTCCAATTAAATTTCTGAGTCAAAATTTCTCATGCAATCTATGCTATCCAAATTCTTCCATACACTTATTTATTACTTAAGAACAAAATAACAGTTAAAATTTCTTTAAATGGTGATATTTAAAGTAGCAAATTTAAACATTAATTAATTGACGAAAAAAGAAGAAAATAATCTTAAGGATTGTGTTCTATATAGTTTAATGTCTAAAAATTAGTAAAAGGTACGTTGAAAGAAAAAAAAAGAAAAATGATTCTGATATAGATAACAGGTTTACAAAAATATAATATAAATTCTTGCTTTGTTACTTTTAATCAAATAATGTGCACGGTTAAAAAATGAGAAAAATATCTTTAAAGGCAAATTTGATTACGCGCCTGTTAAAAATTTATTTTGAATTTCAAATTTAAAAATATATTATATAATGTCGAGTGTAAATAAAATTGGCTGATCAGGGAATAACTTTAACATTTTGAACGAATGGTTTACAAATAATCCCAATTGATAGCTTGCTGTAGCAACCAAAATTCTTACAATAAAAATGGATGATTTGTGAAGTAAAGCGAGATTATTTTCGAATTAACACACATGTCACTTTTTTATATCAAATGATAATGATAGCAAATAATAATACTTTTGATTATTCAGTAGCTAATAAAAGGAATTGCAAAGTATTGTATTTTTGGTTTTATTTGTTTTGCGTGTTAACTATACACACATGTTTATTTTAAATCTTATAATTTTATGTTACTTTTGTATACATTAAAAATAGAAATTAAAAGAAAGTGAGAAAAATGATACCTTCTTTCTTTAGGTACTCACGGGTTTCGCAACAAGCGATCTCTCTCCCTTCTTTTTCATCTCCTTTCTCTTTTATTTTTTCTATTCTCTTTGTTTCGCTCTCATTGTAGTTCCTCTTCCTGGGTAAGGAAAATTCTACATGAGCCGATATCATCCTGTCTGTATTGACTTATGTAGAATTGTAAACCACACACTTGTTTGTCGTGTATGACGATCCGTGTCCATGAAAAGAAGAAATATGGCAGTTGAAGGAAACCAGCACACTGCTTTGGACTCTGCTCGAAGAATTCAAGACATCAGCTGGTCAGCTGACTTGTCACTGAATACAGATCAAGTGAGCAGACATTTACTAGTCATCTCATTAACGGTGGAGATTGATATAGGAGTGTCTTGTGAACGTATGGATTGGTACGTTACCATTGGTGCAAGAATGTGCATCCCTTGTTGGGCTCGGTAGTGGAGAGTGCGTCCAGCGTCAGAATTATTTTAACACGCTAGTATGGATGAAATACTTATTTCGATTTCGCTCCCATGTGAAGAACAACAAATTAACCGACATCTTCATTCACTCCTGTTTATGTAATTAAACATACTGGTAGTAGTTCTGATATTTTTTCAAAGAAAACTTCATTGTTTCTTACCGCAAAGTCATTCCAATCTGTTTTCGGAGATGGTTATTCACTTAAAAAATTGCGGAAAATGAGGTGTCTTCAGTAAACCAGTCACATTTTCTCTCAAATTGCGCTACAATATGTTATGTTTATGTTTCTGTTCAGATACATCAAACTCTAAATACAAGCCGTGGTTTAATATCCGAACCACAATTTTATTCTCTACTGAAGAAGAACGTCTACAAAATCTAAAACATCAAAATGTCATAGACACACACCGTATTACTATCCTTCGGAATGGGCAAGTGTTTCCAATGCAACACATTATTGTGACTTTCAATAGCCCTTTTTTACCAAATAGAATAAAAGTTGCCTACCGCAGCTGCCCTGTCCGACCTTATATTCCTAACCCTCTCCGTTGTTATAAATACTATCAGTATGGCCATACTACAACTACCTGTCGTTGTTACGTTAACTTTGCATATTGTGCAGAAGTCGGCCACGACGGTAAATCTTGCAGAAATTCTGAACACTGCGCATTTGTAAGGTTTGCCGTATAGCATACTCTCCCTCTTGTCTAAACAGTATCAGTGAAAATGGAATTCTTGCAGTTAAAATCCCTCAAAAACTTTCTTACCTTGTCTCGGAGACAGATGATAAAAATAATGTTTTTGAGGAATATGAGCCTACGTGATTTGGCTTTTTTTTTAAAAATAACCTATGGTTTAAATAAACCTGTTTTATGCTGTCTTATTTTACATTTTACATTTTTTTTTATCAAGTGTTATTTTACAAATTGTACAGGTTTTAATTGTAAAGATATTCTATGTGTATTTCAACTATAGTATTTTGCCTGCATAAAATGTTTTTAATTGGACATCATCACATTGCTTTTCCAGTAAACGGTCTTGTTTTAATGACAAGATTTTAATTTAACTTTTAAATAATAATTCTATGCTTTTGTTTCACCTTCTTTTTTGGCGCAGCATGTTCTAAACTGGACTATGTGTAATTAAATTCCATTCAACCAACCAGCACTTTCTTAAGTTTGCATGACGGAAATTCGATTCGTGATGGTTAAACAAATGACTTCATTTTCAGTTTCAGCATTGACAAAAACATAAAATTCAGTGAAACTTCCATTTAACGAAGTTTCATCGTTACACTTAAAAACTTCATTATGAAGGAAATTCTTTAAATAGAAATCAATTTAAATTCATGAGATTTTTCCTTCAGATATGACAAACAGGCATTGGATTCAGAAGCATTTGAATCAGTTTCAATTTTGATGTCATCATTTATACAAAACAGTTTGTACGGTCGATGAAATCACGTCACATTCCTAAGCTTTCACCAGCTCTGATACACAGGTTCTCAAACTAATGTTTTCACTACATTGTCTTTTTCTGTCTTTTTCAATAATGTACTTCAAGATTTTTTTATTATTCCTTAGACCAGCGGTTCCCAACCTGGGGTACGCGTACCCATGGAGGTACGTAGTAAAACAGTTGGGGGTACGTGAAAATTGTATTGTTAACGGCGGATAACACAATAATTAAATCTTTTACTGAAAACAGAAAATTTTTCGTTTACAAAGACAGACTTCTATAAAATTAAAATAGGCTATTCGCATAAAATAATGGAAAATGCCTAAACTTAGTAATTGGTCAATCATATGTCGCCATTATCTCCATTCACTCCTAATAATATCTTACGAATTCACATGTGTCCCTCCTTTTATTTTATTGTTTTCTTTCTAGTAATTCTAGGTATACCCAGAAAAATTATATATCGTATCAAAGATTCTGGTTTTTGCGATTTCATTTAAACGTTAAAACACATTTAAAAGCATGCCATCATTTTAGTGTACGACTGGTCAGCATTAGCATAAATTCATTAACTTGTATCAACGGGTGCTTCATCCCTTCTTTGTGAGTGCTTAATTTAAAATATTTAGCTAAAAGTTGCTGTTTTGAGTGACCTTATGTTGATATTATGTTGTGGCTCTCAAAATGGCTAAGTGGTTGAAAACTCGAAATCTGAAGAGAACTGCATCTAACATTGATAACTAGCATAAGAACATTACTAAAGAATGAAAGCAAAAATATTTGGAATGGGTTTATGTGAGAAGGGGTACGCATAAATAAAAAGTCTCAGCAAGGGGTACGTGGGAGAAAAAAGGTTGGGAACCGCTGCCTTAGACTAATGGCTAAAGTTTAAAAGTTGTACTGACAGGAACAAAATTAACTTTGATGTTCTTCGATTTGCATTTTGAAGCACATTCTTGTAAACGTACAAAACAATTGTCTATCAGCAATGGAAGTTCATAATGGTAACTATCTGACTCTTATTGATATTCTTTGCTTCAGTGCATCTTACGCCATTGCGTCACTGCATCTTATATAGAGAATTTTGACTTGCCACAACTGTCAGCGCCGGCGTGAAAGAGTGATAATAGCAAGGGTTTTTCTTAGTTTAAAAAAATTGTTTTATTTAGCACCAAGCAAAATAGAAAGTATTTAAATGTGTTAATTTTCATACAATCCGCCGAAATAAATTCGCATATCCATCAGAACAGCAACCTCTTAGTTTGAATTCTGTACACGCACCAAAGTGGAATAAACTTCATAATATAGAATATATTTTTCATAATATTGAGATTAATTTACATGTTAATGGTGTTCAAAGTCAAAGTTCTGCAGAAAATTTCGTTAAGTAGAAAACTTCGTTAAATAGAACTTTCGTTAAAGGGAAGTTCCACTATATTCCCGTTCGTGTTTCAAAAATTACTTTTTTTATCATTATCAATTTGTAGACTATTATTAACGTAAATAGACCTGGAAATATGGTCACTAATATTGGACACCCGCAATACGTAATTCAGTTTTTACTCAAATACATGCTTGATGTTTGCCGTATAAATGCAAAAAATTCACATAACAAGACGTTATTGGTTGTAAATGTCAAAAATTAGTAATTCGTTGCCTTGTTGTGGTGATATTTAGATTCAGAAATATCGTTGCAAACCCTAAAATATAAAGCTTCAAATGCCATTTTTTTTACTTATAATTGAGATTAATATAATTATAATAATTCTTATTTAATAGGAGTGCACGTTCAAGTAATAGTAATATAATTAAAACAAATATGAAAATTATCGTGAAGTGTGTAGAGGGTATCTAAATACATCTATTACTAGGAAGAACTGTATGAATCATAGTTTAAAATAACTAGATATAGAATAGTAGGAGGGTATATACCACTATGTTCTGATACATGCACGCTTCGATTTTCTTTTATGAAAATTAAAAACATGTCACCTACAACCTTCTGTCTACAACGCTTTATTTTTTAAATTTAAGAAATATTTAGTTTAAGTTTTTCAGAAATAATATAATTTAAAGAAAAAGAAAAATATATATATTTATTTTTACCCATTATTATAAAAGTATCGAAGTGTCATCCTTCATTCAAAGTATTTCTTCTGTGATTTTCTCAAATATATTTAAAAACATTAAGAAAGAAATTGTATAAATGTTATTAAAATAATTAACATTCATTCATGAGGAAGCAAGCTTAAGAAGACTACAAAATAAAAGTTCTATACTAGGTGACGTATCTGCGTACTTGCCTTGAAAAAAATTTTATTTAAAAAAAGCCACACACATAGTGATGAAAATGTAATGATTTCCTTTTTTTCACAAAAAATAGAATTTCAATGTATTTAGATTGGTTCTAGAGCAAAATGCATTTGCTTTGAGTAAATTATTTTTTTGTGCAGCTTTCTTTTCCATTATGATTTCATACGGTTAAAAATTTCTGAAAGAATTTTAACTGTAACAGATATGTCATTTCAATGACAATGATACATACACGGAAAGACTAAATGTGCAAAACTAAACTTTCTGCTTTAAAAATGAATTTTCAATTACCTAGTTTATTATGAAAATTCTTCCTAATTCAAATTCCTCTTTATATATTTGTCACATTTTACTAAACTCTATTATACAGGAAAGTCCATCACTAAATATACTTATAAATATGTGTATCCTACTTTTTAAAGCTACATAATGTAAGATTAAATAAATTTAATTAAACTTTCCAATAGTTTTTAACGATACTAAACACTTAAACCATGCAATTGAATTTAAAATTCATATCTTTTCTTAATATATTCTTAAGATTTCTGACCATACATGATTTGAAATTCTGCTCTATGAGTTTAGGTAGTTTTTATTCATCCATTTTAACATTTTAACATTGAGTTAAACAAATAAGGATAATTTATTTCAAACACGCTACACAGAATAAATAAAGAAATAGTAAAATTTAAGCAGTATTTAGATTTACTTTTAAGTACATTTATTTTATTTTATAATACCTAATAGTATATATTCAATTTTCAGTAGCTCCTCAGTATATTGGTCCTTCGGATATGTTCAGTTTCTTTCTTAAAAAAAGTGTTTTTTTTTTTTTTAAATTATATCTTTTTAAAATGACAAATTTTCTTACTAATTTCATTAAAATAATTGTAATGTGTTTATAAATTGATGTTTTTGGAGAAATGAAAAATATTTATTTTCCGATTATTTCGGTCATATAAAGCTTTTGTGACAAATTTGTTGTCTCCCGGAATGTTTCAGTTAAACAGCATACGGGTGATTCTCCATCATTGGGTAATTTCACTTTGTGATTTAGTAAAAAAAAATAAGTTATAATTAAACAATATGTTATTATAAATGGATAAGGCATAGACTGGTGAGTAATATATAATATTGCGGCATAAAGTTTAAACAATATATTTCTTTAAAAACCCTATTTTATATAGGGTAGCTACAGATGAGGAAAAAACGCAGTCGAAAAAAGGATGTAAACCAGTATTTTCTTATAGAGAATTGCACTTATTAATCGCTCAAATAAACAACACGAATTTTTCCATAAGAATATACTGGTATAAACAATTTTTTTACTCTGTTTTTCCCTGATCTATAGCCGTCCTACATAAAATAATGTTTTTTAGGAAAGCATTAAAGCTATTTCACATTGTCACATATAAAATAGCTCAAATAACGCAGTTGAAATATACCAGTTTCAAATTTACTCGAAGTTAGCTGATGTAATGTCATTAAAAGGGTACGGTAGTGACAAAATTAGGAAATTTTCTTCTGTGCACACAGTACGTTAATATCAGTAAGACTGTGATATGAGATTTTAAACTAAACAAAAGTAATTTACATAATGCCAAAATCATAAATAAATAAAAATAATGATAAAGATAATTAAAGTGGGGGACAGTAGTGACAAGTAATAAATATATTCATATTTTTCTATCCATTTTGTAGCTTGTAGCCTCTTTTAAAGTCAAGAAAATTAAACCCTGTAATTTTCTCAGCAATTACAATGCTGTTTCTACTAAATACAGATGTTGCCAAAATTTTATCTGCCCTCCTGGTTTGAACTGTTTTATACATGAACAGTTTTATACAGGTTGACACTAGTGGCATAAAATTAGGAGACATTGTTTCTCTGGACAGAATACATATAAAAATATTTTTCATTTACAATAAAAGCACTCTGTTATATACTTTAGAGTATAATTTTTTGTTTTCGGTGGTAAAATTGGTACAAATAGGTTGTCAATATGTGTAAAATAGCTTTGAAGACGAATGCATGAGGTGAGGACAAGGGACAAACGTGACAATTTGACTATTTAAAATGCTATTGGAGTAAAATTTACATTTATTTTTTTGAAAATACCTTTTGAAATTGTAGACAGACATTTCAAGTACATTTTATGCTAAAAAATACTGTATAAATGAAAAATACAGTATATAACCAGGAAGGACACAAATTACCCACGTATTGGAGAATCGTCCATACATATTTCAATTGTACAACAAAAATTCTGATTAATATAATGTCAAAGATCTAATTATACGGTTCGTTGTTACGATATTTTTCATTGTAATTTGAAATCTCTGTTTTGTGCATCCACTGGCAACTGTATAAAGGCCTTATTAGCTAACTTGTAGCATATTTCTTAGAAAATTACCCGGTTTTCTTCAATCGTTTACGTTAAAAAAAACACGTTTCTATGAACTAGGACTTGTTTGCTTATTTTAAATATGCTTATTATAAATTACACCAAGTCTTTTTAGTGATGTTTTTCTTCATATGCCGTAAAAAATATTTTTTCGTAATAAATTTATTGACGATAATATGTATAAAAATTCATAATAATCAAATGGACTTGAATTGAAAAATATTAATGTTTATTTTGTTAAATGCATCTCATTCAAGGAATTGTAACAAACTATTGTTCTGCAGAACTATTTTTTGTGAATCTAATTAAAAACGATTATACGCATCATGAAATCTCTTTAAAATTAAAAAAAATATATAAAAGTGTCTTTCTCAGATTATTCTTAACATTTCAGTTGAGAAGGCCTTTATAGATGTTGGTAAAGGGCTTTTTATAAACATTTTTATATATGTAATCGCTTTCTTTATATATAATTATATAATTATATAATATTAAATAATACTATAATATGAAAATGCGTCATATGAATAATATGAATGATTTTAATTTGATTAAAAAAAATTTAATGTATAAAAAAAAAGTTCTGAATATTTATTTTTTTGGTACAGTTCAACGTGTCTTAATAAGGTTAAAATTGCAACATTTTTAGATATAATCTTCAGAGATTAAATGTGTATCCGTATCAATTGCTTTTAGAAAACTACTTCTTGATGACTAAAGATTATTTCATGCATAATCGCTTTTTAGTCTTCCGAATCCTATAAAGAATTAGTAGGAGTAGTTACAATTTCTTTTACGAGCAATAAAATGTGCATAATCATAAAGAAAACATATATTCATTAACATGTTTATGTATTTTAAACAATAAAAAATGCTTAAACATAAATTAAATTAGACTTAAAATACATTCTAATCTGAACTACTACGAAATTCACGGACTTTAATTTAAGTTTGATTCTGATTCAAATGAAGCATGCAATATTCAAGATAAACAGAATAATAACATTCGGGATCAATATTAAAAAAAATTAAACACCATTGGATTTTTTAAAAATATTTTAATATGGGAAAAGAAGGTTAATTACAATTATAGAAATTTATTGTGAAAAACATGTAAATTTAAGCATAAAAATTTAATTTTGTTTTCATAAAACAATAATGTATGTTTAAGAAAAAGTGTATAAACTATAACTTTTACCGAGCTACTTTGATCTGAACTATGGCGCCAAAACTGGGTGTAATCATTTGCAAATTCTAAGTGTGTGTAAAATGTAGATGACCCTTTATAGCACAATAAACCACATATAATTATAAAGAATATTATACGAATTAAAACGATACTTTACGTTTATTTTCCCTTTAATTAGAACTATAATTAGAGTCATTGTTTTTTCCCCTTTGTTTACGCTGTAAACACCAAACAGTGCATCGTGTAAACACCAAACAGTGCATCGTGTAAACACCAAACAGTACTTTTAGTAAACACCAAAGTTTATAGTTGTATCTTCACTTACACTTATTTCTCAGTGCACTGTGCTTTTCAACTTCCCTGAGCAGATGACGTTTTCTGAAATCATCATATATATTCACAAGAATGTATAAAAAAAAAACCTAAACTGCACATTTTTAATGAACTTTTTCTTTTTTAACTATAACTTATGCATTTGCTGCATTAAATTAGATAAAATTCAAAACATATTTTAAACAAATATTAATTAAATATATTTTTTATTTATGAAATCTCAAATCAATTTTTTTACAAAAATTTAAAAATTACATAGAATTAACAATTACTTTTTATGTTATTTTCAAGGAAAAATTAATTTTTCAATGCTTTTAAAGCTCGCATCAATTGATTGCCAGATATTTTATACATAATGTTTTTTGTTTAATTATAGTATTATTATTATTGTAACGTGGATTCAAGCTTTTCTAATTAGATTTCCAAGTTAGTTATAATATACTTTAAATAATGGAGGTTCAAGAATAAACAAAATTTCATAATACAACCTCATTTGTTTAATTACGGCAGTAGATCATTAAAACGAAGTAACTGTACATTATATGCTTGAATTGTGCTTAAATCAGCACAATATCATGTAATAGCTCCGAAAGGTAATTGCGTAAATGCAGAAAAGTTTCGCAAAATTTTAATGAGTTTTACGAAATACCTAAGCCCCAGGATTGAAGTAAAACATATTAAAATAAATTTACTACATAAAGTGTGAAAAGTGTGATGCAATTGAGTAACACTGAAAAATTCATTAATAACATTTAATCAGAAAATAATATTAAGTTAAACAGAAATAATTTATTGAATTTTAATTAAATTATACATTAATGAAGTGGAAAATTTTTTAAAAAGGTTTTATGTTTTTAATGTTGTACAAATGCTTTTATTTCTCTTGTTTCCTGATTGTTTGTTTCATTACATCATTTTAATATTTATTAATGAATCTATTTTATTTCCTATTGCATAAACTGATTTAGTCTGTAAGTATTCTTATTTGTAATAAAACTTGCATAAATTGTTTTATTGATGAAGAATCTAAATGAAGATATTCGGGAAAAATTAAATGAAATTCTTACGGACTTAAAATATTAAGAATTAATTTTTGTTGGAGGAATAACGTAGGAACACATACTATTAAAACGTAGTTTTTATTAAAATAATTGCTTATTTCCAACTATATCATGTATTCAGAATAGCCCCAAGAGAAAATTATCTAAATTTGGATAACACATTTTTTAAAACACTCCCTCCTCAAAAGTACGTATAAAAACAGATTTAAGAAAAAAATCGGAGTTAATTTATAGCGAAAAATACTTCAGTATGGCAAAGGTTTTACAGCTTCTACAACTATTTTAATTTAAAATTTATGAAAAAAATATGTATTAAAATTGGAGAGAAAAAATATGAAACATTACAACAAGCAATTTTCAGATGATCATTACATATATATATTTTTTAATTAAGTAGTTGAATCAAGAAATATTACTTGGATAAAAGTTTTATTGAATTGAAAGTTGAACTTGCACGTGTAATTTACTTAGTTAATTCAAAACTCTTAAAATTAAATTTATGCTTAAACTTTAATATTATAATTTTATTTTTTATTTTACTAAAAATGGAACGAGTTCTGTTAATATTTTTTTTTCTGTTTCATCGAAATTCTAAGTTTAATAAATGTCGTGGGAGTACAACCAGATAATAATTCATGAATTCGTGAACGTCTATTTTCAGACAAATAAAATTTAGAAAAATATTTATTTTGCATGATAGTTTTAAGGTTTAAACTTTTATACGTGTTGACACGTGTTTACGAAATTAATCTTATTCAAGAACTTTATCAAACTGCATTACAAATGCCTTTGTGCAAACTTTAAAAACATTTTCGAATTCAAATTATATATAAAGATTCCTGTAGTCGTATTACTAATCTTAAAAGTAATATTTTACTTTTTTTTCGGGAAAGTGCAAGTAATATTTTAACACAAAACGTGCATAAATTGTTGACTAATATAGAACAAGTTAACAAGTTGTGTCTGACTGCGCTCTGGCTGGTACTTGTATTTCGCTGATGCTTTACTTAATACTAGCAAGCTATGCTCGCTGCGCTGGTTCATTTTCCAAATGAACCATGAATTAAACGAAATGGTGAATTACACCATGTATTTTAAAGTACTGTGGATGTGGAAAGTCCTTCCGCATTGCTGAGTAGAACGCGAATACCATTCCGTTATTATGCGTCAGACAAAATTCGGCTTATTAAGAAGCAACTCTCTTATTTTATGATTTATAGTAGAGTTTGGTAGAGAAATGTGGCCGTAATGACCAACAGAAATTAAAATGCTTTCGAGTCATCACACTACTTAAAAAAAGAGCATTAACACTGTACAATCATTGCAAAGACTGACCATTGAACTTAAATAATATTCGGGTTCTTAATTTTCGTTTGTTAGTTCTTGAACTCTAGGGATCGTAGCTTAGTGGTGTGTGTGGTTCTGGTAGCTTAAATACAATCTCACTCTACGTTGTTACATTATATTTCGTAGCATACGTCATGTTCTAGCAGGTCCACTACAGTTTTCTATCTTCGTATTCCGGCAGAGTAAAAAGAGTGAAAAATGTAATAAATTATTTGCATACAAAGAAGAATGTTTAACTTTCATATTTAAAAGATATGCGAATCAAAATAAAGTGGGTTTTTAAAGCTGAATTGTTTGAATAAAATTAAAACAACGTCATTTTCACTGCCTTTTCATTTTATATAGCAGTTGCAAGCGTGTAACAATTCACCTGGAAAAACCTCAACTACGTGGCTTAAAATCAAATTGTTTGGCGACAAAAGTACAATCACAATCGTAAATAAACAAATAACATGTAATTATCAAAATCAATGTACTTGGGAGTTACATCTGCTAGTTTCTTCTGTAAGTCGCATGATGCAGGAGTTATACAAATAAATAAATAAATAAATAGAACAAATGAAAAGCAAAATTGTTACTGAGATTTTATCTAATCAAATATTCAGCTGCGTTTTTCATAACCTGACGCAAACGGTAAAACGCCAAATATGGTTTCAATTGCAATTGAATAATTGCATATAGAATAATTTTTTAAGCACTGTGAACATTCCCTTTCACGTTTAAATTAAATATTTTCGTTTTATAACATTATCTCTTATAAAATCTGTTCGTCTTATTTTTTTCCCTTTTTAAAATTTTAAATAAAATTCGTAAGTTTTGTTTTATTTTATTTTTTGAGGTGTTTGTATTATTTTCTAAATGATATAGACATTTTAATTCTTTCACCAACAATAATGATCGCAAAATGATCAATGGTAACATTTTCGTCCAAAATATCAGAATTTTCCAACATAATTCTACAACTAATCTACGTAGAACAAAATGGTATATACAAAAAACTTCCCTTAAATATTATCTGTCTAACAGTGCAAGTTCTATCAAAATCTATTCAGCAGAACTCGTGTTATATGCACTAGGAACCAAATTTCACTTTGTATTTTATTTAAGTAGATTGTGCTGGTGCAATATGTTATGAGTGCTGGTGTCATATGTAAGGTTTCAATTCATTTGAGAATGGTATCTTCTTATGTCGTTTTGGACAGCTGCTTTCGCCGCTCGCTGAATTTGTTTACTCATTATGGCATTTTCTCATCTGAATTGGTTTCCCGATCAACTTTTCGATGAAGCCAAAACACTTCGACAGTCCATTCTTCTGGGTGAGACTAAAATTGACGTTCTCAACAACAAGTCGAAAAATATTATATTGGAATATTACTGTACAGCCCAGAAATTTGTTGGTATTGACATGTAAGTCATTAATGATCGAATTACGTAAAATACCAATGAATTCAAGTCTGGTGAACTCACTGCCAAACAGGCGTTGCTTACCTCCCTCTTCAAGCACTGAATGAAGAGATTGAAGCCAACATGTGGGTAAGTAAATTTTCTTTATTTCAAGTTTTGCTATTGATCCCTTCCATGACAACCTGATTAGGTTAAGTGTTAGTGAGAAACATAATATACAATCCAACCAAAATCAATCCAGCAATTCAAGTAAACGTCGTCTTGATGAGCAAAATGCTGAAGAATGTAATTTTATTCATTTTAAAAAGAAATCTAATTTTGCTGGTCCCATTAAAGAAGCTGAACACAATGGAATACCTTATTAATTATCCTTCGACAACGGACTCCTTCTGCATGTTCCAGTATGAAAAATAACTGGATAAAAGTATCAGTTGATTCTAAATTAGAATACCGTACAGTTGGAAAGAATCGTAGTCAGGGAAGGGATTCCTATCGTAGTTTTGTTCTGGAAAATTGAAAAAACTGTAAATTCGTCCTTAGAGGTTTTCCAGCGAATGATGAAATCCCCTTAATTCAGAAAGTTTTAGCTACTGCTGATTTAAATAGTCTGACCATTATTTAGATGTATAGAGGCAACACTAGAAACCGTGTACCCCTTCACCTCTTTTTTATTCAGATACACTGGCAGCAAAACAATACTGACCTGTTATTTAAAATTACAGAGATCATGGGCCTTCAGGTAACATTTGAAAAGAATCGGTGTCGTAAGGGTTCCAGACAGTGCCACAACTGCCAAGGATATTTTCACTCAGCGGTAGTCTGAGATCTCCCATCGAAATACGAAAAATTGTCGGGCGCACATACGACTGCTGACTGTCCTATACCATAAGATGACCCTTGCAAATGTGTGCACTGTAACGGCCCTCGTACTACTAACTACAGATTGTGCGTGAAGATCTCGGGTGAGCAAAATTAAAAAATAAATAAAAATGCAGGAAAATACTATATCAAAACTAAAAACACTATACTTTTCCTCTAAGAAAGTGGAACATGCAGTCTCCTATGCGAGTGATGCGGCAGGGGTCAAATCCAATTCTACTCCCTCTGTTGGTAGCAAAATTATATCACCACCCCCCAAAACACATTGGTGCAATTTTGAAGGCTAATTTCTTCAAAAACTTCTTACTTTTGACAGACATATGATAAACAGGTTGTCCTAACAAACTTCCAAAAATGTCTAAATGTCTTCTGTACCGCACCTATGGAAATTGACAGAATATTTATACTATACACTAACTTGCTCAGTACTGCTGATTAGCTTGTACAGTTTTGCGTCCTTCCTTTCTTCGATATCCCCCTCATCTGGCGCATTCCCAGATTCACAGGATTTGAGGTTTCTCACTGTTGGTTATGGAAAGCCAACGGGCTTAGATTTAGCCACTGAGTTTAAAGATTTTATACATGCTAGAAATTCGGACATCATTTTGTCTCTGAGCTGTACCAAGGTCGCTACCTACAAGTTTTTCCATGTAGACAGACATCTAGATAGCGGCCTTGCTAGTTATGGTATTGCTGTGTGTATTAAATATTGTCCCAATATTTCTCTCGCTAAACTCCGCAGATTTTCCTCCCATCCCTAAACTTCTGATAACTATTTATAATCCCCCTTCAAAGAATAGACGTCTGATAGACGTCTATCTAATTTTACTCTCCATTTTTCATATTTTATCTTTGCGGGTAATTATAATGCACAACATCTCTCGTGGGGCTCTCGACGCTCCAGCCAATCTGGCTTCAAAATGTACAAGTGGGCGGATCAAAATCACGTGCAAATTATCGCGCCTCCAATGTCCCCTCGCCATAATTCCCATGCGATGTCCCCTCGCCATAATTCTCATGCTACTATTGATTTCGCTATCACATGCAATTTTACTTTTCCTCACACTATTCAAACTGTGAACGATCTGTCCTCAGATCACCTCCCAGTTGTGCTCAGATTCGATGTGTGTAATTACCATCTCGATATCCCTCAAGCCTTTTTGATTAATTGGGATAATTTCGCACATATTCTTATGCATAAGGAGACTTCGCCCACTGAGATTCACTCTGATGATCACGTAACATCTGCAATCAAGCATTTGGAAATACCATCCAAAATGCGTTTAACGAAGTTGCGAGACCACGGAGAGTGTAGTTGAAAGATTTCGACTACCTGAGCACATCAGAGATTTGAAAAGAGACAGAAATCGTTTAAGATGAGACTGGCACGCGTTCAGGGACCGCCTCTTAATACCCCAGCTAAATGGTAAGAATCATCAGATCAGCGCTACAATCAATGAGTTCAGTATATCACGCTGGAACAGCTCTATTGAGTCCTTATGAACTTCTGACAACTCAGTTTGGTCGGCAAAGGCTCTTATTCGTAGGACACGACCACACATTCCGTCCCTGATGACCCCAATGGAATGGCCTATGCAAGCTCTGACAAGGCTGAGCTCATTGCTGACAGTCTTAGAAGCCAGGTCACTTTAAATCATGATGTCGTCAATCCCAGAATGGCTGACATTGTTATATCCAATATTGAAGATTTTCTACAATAAAAATGTGTATTTAATGAAAATCTAAATATTATTTTAACTGTTAATAATACATGTATCACTATACTGATTTTCAGAATCTTATTGATTCCTATATCTTGTTCGCATTTTTCTTATTATACTGTTATTGTTATTATTACTGATTACACAGAGACACTTTTTTGTCAACATATTATGTTTTTTTCTTATTATGTATCAAAATTATGTGAGCGTTGTCTATACATACTTTTTGTTAAAATTTCATAGCTTGTTAAATTTTAAAAGTATTTTCAAAATTTTCTGCACAATGAAAACGGACCTTCTTGCCGGGCTTAAAGGCCAAGCCCATATATAAATCATATGGGTCAGCCGTTCGGTTGTGTGTTTCCGGTCTATAGTTACATATCCTTATTAAACTAAAAGATAAAAAAAGAAAATTCCTCTACTTCTCCCCAATCTCAAGTCATGCATATTTTATCAATAAAAGCATGGGTACCTGTTTTGTAAAACTTTTATCGAACCAATAACCACATTAAAAAAATTCAGTTCGTCTGATATCTTTGCCAATAAGTCTGCTTGAGTTAAAAATAATAAAGTGTATATACGTATGCTTCGTTTAATAGAGTTTCATTACTTGCGGTATATTCTGATGAGCTGTCCACATGGGAGACAAGATACTATTTCGAATAATGTTATCTGATTTAAATCTGCCCACCGGTTGTTGTAGAGTGTTGGTAATTTAAGTCAAAAGGTCTTGTGTTCCACTTCGGTATGGACATTTTTCCACTCAATTGGATAAATTCAATTCTTACAATACATTTACCAATCCGTATGATTAAGTTAAAAATAATGCAGTTTTATTAAAATGTTATAAAATTGTCATTGTCTTATATAATTTTCAGTACTGTAACGTGTTTTTATATATTACTGTTTTGTATTTCATTATACAGTGTTATGTTTTAAATAGGTAAATACAGGGTGAAATAAAATAACTTGAAACTGGTGTGAAACACTAGAACTAAAATAACTTCTTAAAACACTATCAAAACGTTAAAATGTGCTAGGCCTTTCGAAAGATCTGAGTTTTTCTTCGTCAGGCGCAAAATGACGTGCGTCTACTATGAAAGCAGCAGCAAGACTCACCATTGTGTCTTGCTGCTGCTTTCATAGTAGACGCACGTCTTTTTGCGCCTGACGAAGAAAGACTCAGATCTTTCGAAAGGCCTAGCGCATTTTAACGTTTTGATGGTGTTTTAAGAAGTTATTTTAGTTCTAAATACAGGGTGGTGTGACATAGAAGATGTGCACCAATTTATTCTATTTTAATTATTTATTACTGTAAAATTTTATTTGGTTTTCCAGCAATTTAAATAGTTCTTTAAAACGAGATGTGTTTGAAACTATAAGTATCTCTGCGTAGAATAACTATATATGTAACGAAGAGCAACCCAAACATTGAAGCCGTTTCCAGTACCATTCGAGTACATTTCCTTTCATTGATAGAAATTGCTGGAGGTGAATTTTATACTGTTTTATGCGGTTCCTAATTGAACTGAAATTTAGCATACTATATATTATATATACAAATTTGTACATCATCTACAGGGCTTTCCAAAAGAATTAGAATACTTTTCTGACTATTGGTGGTAATTGGTAACGGTGGGTATTCAAATGCGTGTGTATGTGTGTTCAAAGTTGTTTACTTAGATTAGATCAGAGATAATGAAATCAGTTTACACATATATTAAAAAGAAAAGATCTAATAGATAAAATAATTACCTGCATCAAAATAATAGAAAATAGCCAATAAATCTAAATTTCCAATTAAATTTTCAGTAGGACTGAAACTGCGCCATAAATCTTTAACTTGCACTACAAAGTATGTGAATTTCTTTTCACTTTGCTAAACAGCTTACAACCAACAGAGTGCAAAATGTGAAAAATGTGTCCAGTCCGGGGACACCACTGAGAGACCGTCATTGAATAGTGTGCTCATATTGACATTTCATCTTACGCTGCGAAGTTGCAGCCTCGCCAACTTATATTAGCGAAAAATGCAAGACTGGATGTCTTCCGGATGGCTTGATTGGTAAAGTATTTGGTGCGCTATACCAAGGTATCACCTGTCTGGATACATTTTTCACTCTGTTGGTTGTACGCTGTTTAGCAAAGCGAAAAGAAATTCACATCCTTTGTAGCCAACATAATTTTCATACTGTGTCTTCATATCAAGTAGATACTTTAAATGAGGTTTCAATCCTTCCAGGACTGCACTTTAAACTTACCTAACTAATACCATACTTTATATGCGTTTATATGTTATTTAAATGTTGATATGTCAAGTGTAAAATATGTATATAAAGTTGTAACACTTTTTTTAATAAATACCGGTGGAGCACTGACATTATAAATTACATCCTTCGGCAATTTACTCAGTCTGACTCTGTTTTTGACTCTTTGTTTATGTAGATATCATCTTTCACCTTTTTCAATAGTCAAGTTTTGTTAAACTATTCGGAATGTGTTGTAAAGTGTTTAATAATCTATGCTTGACTCATGATTTTTCTTTCATGTCAATTTTCAAATAAGTTTTAGATATATTTTAACAATGTGAAAGTATTTCTTAAGTTTTACTCTGCGTAAATTATTAAAAGTAACTAAGGTTAATTAACGATACACTGTGAAGTACAAAATATTTGCAGCGTTACTTTGCCAATTGTTCTTTAATTAAACATGAAACGAAATAATAAGATTTCTAAAAACGGTGTTTCATTTGTTATTGAAAGAAGTTTCGTTTATTAGAAACGATTTCTGCAGACTAAAGAGTTATACAATAACTTTTAATTATCAGAGAAGTAGTTATGAATGTTATTCTGTCTATACTCTTAAGAAATTGTATCAGTTATTTAAAATATGATTAAGTATGAAAATGGTAATTTATAGTCCCGATTTATACATTATTTCCTATAAATTTTGAAAAATGCATTGCAATTTTCATTAATACCCCCGCTCCCTAATTTCAGGTAACATTTCTCTTATAAATTTAGCTATGAAATTAAATAAAAGATTTATCTTATTGTTATCGATTAATACAGTAAAGTCACTAGACCGTCGGATTATTTTGCTATATCGAGGTTTCCGCTATCCATAGGTAAAAATGCACAAATAATATATTTGTTGAGTATTTAAGAAATGTGTTCATGAAAATGAGGTGTCGGCAGTGTCCGTTACAGAAGTTTTTCTGTATTAATATTTTGCGTACCACATTACTTAATCTATATGAGAACAAATAAAATGTATGGTAGAATATTAGAAACGAAAATATAAACTTCTGAACAAAACTTGATAATTATTGTAATAAATAGTTTTTTAATTAATTTTTTAACGGCTTTCCCAATGGGTAGCATTTTCTTCCTTTCTTCCTTTAAAATTTGAAACATTTTTCAAAGAAAGAGCAAGTTATACTATGTCTATTATAAATTAAACTTTATTGTGAGAGGTTATTATAATAATAATAGCATCGCACCGTTTTCGCATGAGGAAAACATAAAAATGAGATTTTAAAAAGTAATATTTCATATTTCATTTGAGAAATAGATTTGCACTAAATAAAAAACACTTCGAGACAAAACAATAGTATTTACAATATAGTCCTTTGTTTAATGAGTGCGTTTCCTTTTTAAAAGAGAAATGTCATGTGTGTAATACGTCACATTAAAATATCTGTTATACTTACATAGTTACACAAACAATACACGAATTTCTAAGCTAAATCTAATTTTATAAGATATATTTAAGATTTTTAAATTTTCATGAATGAAATATATGATTGAAATAATGTACAATTTCTATTATCTAGAATTTTTATTTCTAAAATATTCATGCAATTTATTACATTAGGCAGCATTTATTTAGGCATTTAGCATTCAGGCAGTTTATTACATTACTTTTCAGCTGCAATAGTTCTAGGTTTAATTTTTTTCTTATTTTTAAATGAAATTCTTTGATACGATATGTTTTCTGTTAAAATAATTTCAAGATATAGATTTAAACTCCATTGAACAAGAAAATTGTACCTTTAAATGTTACACTTTACACGTTTCGGAATAATACTGGAAAATGATTTGATAGAATAGCAGTGCAACGTTTCTTTTAAGATTTATGTTTTATCTTCCCAGAAATTACTTTTTATTCGCATCTTCTTCGCTACAGACAATGCTTATAAAAATCATTTGAGGAAGAGACTTTCAGTTTCACAGAAAAGTAATATATGTGGAAGAAACGAAGTTTGCAATTTATCGTTCTGTAATAGCAATAATAAGTATACGCGCCGAGTATTTGGACCCATCGGCAAATCAGCAACGTCAGTGTTACAGAAGTTAGCAGTGCTGACAATGCTTGGTAATGTGTTGCGGCTATGTTTATTAAAGTCAGAACATCAAAACACTTATTGGCACTTTGCCTCAAACTATGTCATACAAGCCTCTTGATATGAATTTGTTCTTAACTTTAACATGTTGTAACTAATGAATACTTTGAAAGTTTGACATTTAGCCAATTAATTACCTATGGACATGATATAGAGTTGCTGAAGTCGTTTCCTGTCTGCTTAAATATTTCTTTGAAATCCCCTCAAAAATTATATTAATAAATTAAGCTTAATTTTCCGAAGCCAATACCTCGAAAGGAACACTTCTGATTTAATTACTGTTAGCACCACTGTAAAGAAAACCTCTTATTTGACAAGAAAAGTTTTGTTCCAGTTTGGTCCTCTTCCATATAAGGTAAAAACACAAGTTTCAAAACAGTTTCACTATTAAATATCTGTAGTGAAATGTCACGGCATTCAACCGGTTTTATTAGAAACGGTTACGTAACCGTAAATTATCTCTATTCTGAGCAATGATAACACTTTATAATATTGTAAAGTAACCATTATTTTTAAAAAACGCGTAAATGACTGGACAATTTGCTGTAGATTTTTAACAGTGTACTTTACGCGAGATTCTCAACTATATCCGGTACATTTGAATATCTCTTGAACTGATAAAGCTAAAATTGTGGAACAAGTTTCTTCCTGTAGTAAAATGACTGCATGCTATTACAGGAGAGTAACTTCATCGCCCTTAGTGGCGAAATTTGAGAGTTATATAGCTTTTGTCATAAATTATGAGAGATAGGGAACAAATTTCAATTACAAGCGTGTAGAGTATTTTCAATTTAGTACGAAATGATGTCGTACTTGTAAAAATAACTTTATTATAAGCTATGAAATATTAATTTTTTGATAATCAATCACCTGTTTAAATACGTCATTAATCACTTCTAGAAGTGTGTCATTTTAACGGAAATGTATATTTTCTTATAAAACTAACACATATAAGAAATATACATTTCATTTTAATTTTGCCTTATCCGCGTAAATATCCAGCAAACCCAGAAGTTTGATTTTATTCATTTTGAAGTGAATAGATGGAACTACATATTTATGCTGGTAGGTATTCCAGAAATTATCAACAGGAATTTACTACATAAGTAATATTCATTTTCTACAAAAACCTTGATTATTGGAGATATTTACCAAGATTGCTTCTAACATTTGGGATTGCTAGACCATCGCTATAAGATAAGTAACATTTTCAGTGCAATTGTTCAGTAACAGTGTTTGTGCAATTATTATTTGTTGTTGCTTTTGTGCCCTTTTATTTTATTTTATCTGTATTTTTTGTTTAAAAAAGTAAAATTATTGAATTATTAGATTTGAGTAAAAGGAAGAACTTTTATCCTAGTAAATAGCAAGATATCGATAAATTAATGCACCGTTTGATGGAGGATGATCAAGAGTGAGGACGACTTAATGAGTGGAATAAGATATTTAATTAGGACAGAAATTATAGTCAAATGATTTGAATGATTCTTATTTATCATCCAAAAATAAGGACTGAAATTTTACAGTGAAAACTTGACGCTTATTGAAAAATGTATTTGTGTGTTACAAAAATACAAATATATTCTGAAATTAGATATTCGATTTAAGGAAACTCTTACAATTCTCAAGTCCTTAATGTATGAACACCAACAGCTATAGTGATAAAATATATCTAAGTATAGTTATGTGACCATGAGTGCTTCGATGAGACTGTTTACAGCGCCCTCTAGTGTTAAAAGTAGGAGTCAGCTTTTCGATTTGGATACTTCATCTTCATACGATTACGTTCACAGCTGTATGACACACGTCAAAACAGTCAATTAAAAGGCTGTGATAAGCAGCATAGATTTAGAACAAAAAAGATACCTTGTGCACATAAATACTAAGAATAGAATTAATAAAATACTCATGCCTTTGTTCGCGATGTCTACCAGTGCAACGCAATAAAATGAGTAGCGTAAATACTTTAAAATATTTAAGCAGTCTCGAATCCTTAAAACATTTTTTTTTCAATGTTTGTACTTACTTTTTGAAAGCATTTTCCCTTTCAGTCTATTTAAATTTGCCTTTAAAATGGTGCAAAGTAGTGTTAGGTTTATTAATCTCATAACGAGTAAATCTGTTGTAATACGAAACTCAAGTTAAGTGTAGACTCTAAAACTGTGACGTTAAAGTCCAATGATTCAAACAAACAACCAGCTCGTGAGTAGGTTTTACATTACGTGAAGGGGGTTAATGCCAGAAAAAGTTTAGCAACAGTGAGGATATGCATAGCAGCGACTTGTTCGGAACCATCAATGACGTCGTGATTTTTACAGTTTATGCGTAAAGTGTCCGCCATCTGCAGCTGTTTATGTAAATGCATGTTAGTGCATGGGCATTGTTGTCGATGGTGGACACATTGAGTATAATTAACTTAAATTTCTTTTTATAATAAATTGTTTCTTGCTTACATGTGTTAGTTGTATTAGAAAAGTTAGTTAGTTGTATACATTTCTATTATATTGTCACATTTCTACAAGCGATTAGTGACACATTTAAGGCGGTTATTGTTTATCGAAAAAATAACATTTGAGAGATTTTAATACAGTTATTTTTACATGTAAGACGTTATTTCATTCAAAATCGAGGATGCTCCGCGCTTTTCCAAATCGCTATCATATGATAGCGTATAGTAGTTTTAATATAAGTAGACACTTGTTCCAGAAATCTAGCTTTATCCATTCAAAAGATATTTTATTGCACTGGATACTTTCCACCTGCAACAATAGTTGCAAATCTCTCTCAAAGTACTATTTTATTGCCTTGTACAGAAAAGGCCAGAAATAAAACAAAAGTTTTGTTGACAATCAAAGTGTGTTATTTCCATTTTACTAACGATAATAAGATCAGAAATGTCTCTTTTGAGATATCGACTGTTGAAAATGAGGTAAAATTTGAGAATTTAATTTTTGAGTTGATTTCATATTTGAATTAAACAATAAATATTCAAACATTTAGGAAACAATTACAGTAGCTCTATGTCATGTTCACTGGTAATTAACCACAACAGTGACAAACTTTGAAAGTAATTTGTTCAGTATGTACACTTTGTTACATTAAGGGACAAATTCATCACGACAGGCGGTGTGTATGGCCTAGTTTAAGTCCAAGTGGCGTTAAATGTGTTGAATTCTAATCTCTAATACTGATATTATGTTTTTCAGCATAAAACGTTCGTTCCATATTTGCAATAGTGAATATTAGTGAAGCATTCCTAGCGCTCTATCTATACTATTTCTGACTCTGACAGATTGCAAATGACAATTTCTGACCTACATGCATGTTATGTAGCGATTACATTAAAATTGAAGAGCATCGAGCAGGGAGCATGGAATAACCCATGATTAAATAAAAAATTTTCTAACGAATAAAATTTATTTTAACATATTCAAGCTTCATTAATCAATTTCTTCTACAAAATAAATAATCGTCAGACGACAAACTGACACAAAAAATGATTCCATCGTAACTGTCTTGAATTGTATATTTAACCAAGGAGTTATATATAAACAAATTTATAAGCCCTTTGCATTTATCTGGGCAATTATTACTTCTATTTACAAGAAATTAATTTAATAACGTAACATAGATTTGAACTTATTATTTCTTAAGTATGTCGGTTAAAATTCGTCACAAAGGTTCTATAAACGGAATAGTTATGAGAGAAAATGACATTTAAAAAAATTATTTCAACACTTAAATGGAAAACATTTGTAGATGCGTTTAACAAAGCAACGCCAGTTTTTTAGGATAGTAAAAATGTCTTCATTTCTATTCCAACAGCTCCAAAATTAGATACCAAATCTGGAATGTCCGATTATTTTTGGATAAATGGGAGTCATTTAAAACGTGCATTTTTCTTTAGACAAATTTTCATCTGCATTTTAAATTTTATTTTATACTTGATATTTAGTATTTAGTAAAATTAGTTACAAATATTTTCTAAATAAACAATAAAATTAGATTTTTCTTTCCCCTAAAGATTCAAAAGATCATATGCAATTTAACTGGAACACGTCGGGTTGACACGTATCTACTGTACTATAAAATAAAGCCTTTCTGGTGTGTACGGGTGCTGTCTGATGTGAGTGTGATATCAAATTTATCAAAACAAAACTATAAAATGCTAAGACGTAACCTGTATTCTCTCAAAATACCATAACACAGCATAATTATCACTGTATTATTATATTTACATATAGTTTATATTGTAATAACATGTTAGAGCAAAAATCCCTCTAAACCAAACATTGTGATTTTATAGTACATAAATGGGAGTTAACCTACTAATATTTAAACCATTAACTACAGTTTTTCGTTTTTGAGAAAGTCAACATTTCGCGAAAACACGTTAAATATGAGCTAACATGTGCGTAGTATATGTTATTTTGGGAAATATATTTTCACAATTAATAAAACTGCTATTTTGACCATCAAAGTAAAAATAAATCCATTTTCTTAGATACGTATATAAAATGAAACGATAAGGAAGAACAAACATGAGGGAAAAATATCACAATAACACATTTTCTTTTATGCTAACATTTCCTCTTTTACACGTTTCCATGTGTTTACACAAAAAAATTCCTATTCTGTTTATGTTTGTTATTTCTCAACTTAGAACAATACGCGCAGACGTTTATAATGGAGCTGTCATGCTCTTATGAATCATATGTCACAAGTATCGGCTTTTAAGCTTTTCTGTGAATTTTGAAGAACATTTGTTATGTAATGTATCTAGTGGTACTAAAATATCATTTATTTTATTTTATTTTTTGCGAGTATTATTTTTGTTTGAAAGAACTAGAAAAGTCAAACATTCTCATTTCATTTTGTGTAAAAATATACTATTTACGGATATGTTGGTTTTATTATACATAAACTGTGTTAAAAGTTTACTATTGCTAAATTATTACTAAACTTTATTAATGCACATTAAAATGTTGAACAAACTGGTGTGCTACATAAATAAATGCAAAAAACATTTTAATAACACCATAAAATTAAGAAGAGTGCAAGACCTTTCGAAAGAACTTGGTCTTTTTTCTTTAGGCGCAAAGAAGACGCTCTAACACTTTGAAGACAGGAGCAAGACTCAAATCTTACTCCTACCTTAAAAGTAAATAAAAGGGATTTTGAATATTAACTTACCATAAATACATTAAACATAGTCACTTTTACACATTAATCTCGTAATATGATATCAAATTGCCAAAATAGAAAAAAAATGGTTACCAATTTTTTAAATTATTAGAATCTTATGGGAACAAAAGATGTAGAGTTCCAGTTTTTGATACTTATATAATTGTAGTTTAGCCTTTTGAATATGTCGTCGTCGAAACACATGTGAGTTTGAATAGTTTAAAACGCGTACGTAGTCAAGAGTTGATTACTGAATAAGATCTGCTGCATCTAAAAAATGCATATGTTTGGACTTTTACAAAATAGCATAGAAATCAGAAAGATGTGAAACACAAATTACTACAGCATCTATACCTCAATAATCAAATTTTCTTCTTAATAATAAGTATTTAATAAACAAACTATGAATATTTTTTTTTATTAATGCAAAGTCTTTTCTTCTTTAATTTCAATAAATTATTTAATTGACAAATGCTTATGTTGCTTCCGTGTTACGAAGTGAGTTTTTCGGCGACACAGGGCTGTTTTAACATTTAAAGATAGACTATTTGAATTTACAGAAAAATGAATCATATAATTTTAATCATGGCTTTATTCGAAATAAAATATTCCATAAATCGAAACAAATTGATTTTTAAAGGGCGTAATTTAAGAATACATATAAATAGTGTATTTCTTCCAGTACTGATGTGAGGGTTGCCCGTACACAGTATATAAATATATTAGAGTGTCTCAAATGAAAACGGAAGAGGAGTCACAGAATGAAATTACATAGTTTATTTTTAACAAAATATCCAAAACTACACAAAAACTTGCCCCACTGTTTCACCAAGTAATGAATACCTTGTTCGTAGAAGTCCTTTGTCTAAAATAGGAACCAGTTTCGAACATTGTCTATTACTTTGCTGTCCGAGTTAAAACAGCAACCCTTCAATGGAATTTTCAGATGACCAAAGATGGGAAAGTCATATGGCAAAAGATCTAGGCTATACGATTGGTATTCTAACACTATCCACTGAAACTTCGCCATATTTGTTCGGGGAAGTGCTTGTGTCCGTCCTGCACACGAGTCAATGACAGTGCATGTTCTCCACACACTGCTTTTATTCGCCGATGCACTTCACAAAATCCAACTCATTCACCCAGTAAATAAGAATGACACTTCGTTGCTCTTTTTCACTCGCAAACATTCCAGTGATGCAGACGAATAACAACAACAACCGACTGCGGCCGGACGGTACTTTGGCCGACCGCCAGCGCATATCTCGTTATTCTGCGTGACTGTCTAATTCAAGTCCATTTTCGCAGTAGGGCTTATCTCCCTTACTTACCGGTTTGCCTCTACACAAAGTTTCACCACACTCATACAAATAAACTCAATTATAACTATTGTTCCGTTTTCATTTGATCCATCCTTATATATTGATGTTAGATTTTTATATTTAATACGTTTTTCAAAAATAAAATCAGAATATCAGACGACAGCTGGTGACGAGGGAGAAAAGGAAGTACGTTAACATACAGAAATAGTGATAGGCTATACATAAATTTCATTTTATAACATTTTCTCACATTTAAATTATCCAGTCACAAATCCTATGCACAATAGGAGTTTATTATTTATTAAGCACCTTTATTTTATTCAATTGTGATTGAAATGATAAAATAATTACATAATGTAATTGAATGAATTATATTTTTATGCACTACAGTTTTATACTATATTTTGCGTATTACTTCATATTATAATTATTATTTTTTAAGAATATTCCTTAGCGATTTCATCCACAGTTCTTTAACGTTCCTTTCTTTTCATATTTTCCTTTTATGAATGCATTTTTCTTTTAAAATCTTGAAAGGATCATACTAATGATCAGTTTGATTTTCTCCACGTGAAATATTGTTCAATTTTCAAATAATAAGACTTATCTCTCGAGGTGAAGCATTATGATTTCAGATATACTTAGAATGGCAATAGCTAAAAAACGACAAAAAGCCACTGTATGATCTGTGCATGTTTTTGCTTTAACATGGGCTTATTTTCCTTCAGTAGCCTTTTAAGCGGAAATTTTTTTATGTCATTAGGCAGAAGAGTAACTGTTATAGCTAATTGTAAATGGCATTACAGATTTAAACATTTGATAATTTTTTTATGATGAAAATTTAAGAAACATCTCTGTATCTCGAAGTAATAGCATTATTGCTTAGGCCGATATTGGTTTAATCGGATGTAAACACATATATGAAAACAGCGATACTCTAAAAACATTATAATATTAAAACTTGGATACATTAACATAATAACAGAACTGTTAAAATAGTATTGATATAGTAAAACTATAATTTATATGTATTTTAAAATATCTTCCCTCTAAGGGTATATACACTGGTGAAACCAATTAAAGGGACAAATGGTTTTTTTGCAATAAAAATAAAACTAAGCAAATAAAACCAAACTTGGCCAAAATATCATCCGATATAAGACCAATATATGGGAAAACAAAAAGGGGCACAACCTGCACCCTAAATAAGGAAACTGGTCACGTGTCCAGCTCAGCAGCTGACCGACACACAGTTAGTCATAGAAAAACATGTCTAATAGGGTGTGTGATTGTCTGTAACACTTACACAACTCTCGCATCGGCGTTTCATACTGTTTACCAGGGTTCTTATCAATCCCTGTGGCAACCGCACCCAATATTGCACCAAAGCACCCTTGAGCTCATTGGTGGTCGTTAGAGCTGGTCTTCGAGCTGCAATTGATCGTCCAAGGCCGTCCCATAAGTGTTCGACGGGATTAAGGTCAGGAGACATCGCAGGCTATTCCATTCGTCGAATATCTTCCGATTCGAGGTAATCTTCCACCGAGACCTATGTGGACGGGCGTTGTCGTCCATAAAAACGAAATTTGGTCCATATGCTCCACGGAAAAGTCTCACATATGGTGAAAGTATCTCGTCCCTGTACCGCTGACCTGTCCGAGTACCTCTATCGAACACAATAAGGTCGGTACACCCGTCTGCCATGATGCCTGCCCAGACCATCAGACCACCTCCGCCCTAGTGGTCCTTTTTGACAATGTTAGATGGTTGATATCGACTCCCCGGTTCTCTCCAGATGAGAACACGTCTCGAGTCGCTGTTCAGACTAAATCACAACTCATCACTGATGAGATCCCGCCCCCAACTATCCTCTTTCCAACAGACGTGTTCTCGGCACCATGCTAGACGGGCTTTTTTGTGGTTCACAGTCAAAGGGATGCAAACGGCAGGGTGCCTAGTTTACAGGCCACCTGAATTAAGTTTCTGGGTGACTGTTATCCGTGAAATGGATGTTCCTGTTGCATTATACAGGTGACAAGACAGTTGTATCGCTGTCGCGGATCTATCAATTTTGGCTAGAAGTCTCAAATAACAGTCTTCAACCGGCGTTGTTGCCCTTCTGCGGCATTGGCCATGTCGGCGGACCACTGTTTCTATCTCTGTGAATTGTTTCCACAGAGAGGACACCATATTTCTCGGAACCCCGACGTCCTTACAACAAGTAGACTGTGATTGGCCAGCCTTGAGTCTTCCAACTATCCGCCATCTTGTGGCATCATCTCGACAATGACAACGAACCATACTAACGATGGGTAAACGAAGAATTTCAAAAAACAAGGATTGGGTTATGCTACGATGTTTCAAAACGTTCTTACGCTACAAGCTTCGGCGAGAAAATCAGGTACCTTTACACAAATGCGATCACAGCGCCACTTCTTTGTGACGACACAGACCACCGTGGGGCAGGTTCGTCCGTGCAGAGCTTAACTATCATCTGATACCTTATTTGCGTTTAGGCATAACTTATTTTGTCTAGTTTTTTTTAAAAAAAAACGTTTGTGCCTTTTATTGTTTTCACCAGTGTACATGTTCAACTGACTTTGAAAGCAGTTTAATGAAAAAAATAAGAACTAGGCTTCAATTTTATTATTAAAAAAACGTTTTATTTGCATAAAAACATTTTTTATAGGTTGTAGTTGTACAATATTTTCTTTATAGTATTGTTTCTATGATTCAAAATGTTTTATGCTTTAATGTTTAAATTATAAGTTTGTTGTTAGTTTAAATTTGCATTCTTATTACAAGGTGATCCAATTTAAGTTACCTAACATTTATTTAAGAAAGGGTCCACAAAATGTAACATTATCGTATTTATTTGTTACTAATCAAATATTTGGTATGTATAATTAATTATGAAAAATGATGTCATGCAAATGACTGACATTGGATCTTATACAGCAGTTGATTCGTTCCAGGTAATTTTCGATGACTTTATCGTACGTTTTGGGGGTTATCTCGCTATAATTTGGCGGATGTTAGTTTTTCAGCTTTCCAACATTACAGGTTTGTCGCCCTAAATGCGACTCTTAAGAAAATCGCGCTAAAATAATCCAATGGCGTGAAATGAAATGATCTTGTCGGCCAGTGACGTAGCCGCAACGTGAAATAATGCGACCTCTGAACATTTCACGCAAAACATCTTATATTGCACGCGATTTGTGGCAACTTCCGACATCTTTCTGAAACCACATGTCTTTCACATCAATTATCTTCGATTTCGTGCCCATCATACAAGAAAAGGGAGCCATAAGAAAGGCCCAAACTTTGCGAACGGCGAAGAATCGATAATTTCGTGTCTTCGGCCGCACTATCACTCACAGCAGTAATATTTTATGCTGAATATGCGGCACGATGATACACACGGCTTAATGTGTCTTCAATGCTTCCAGTTTTCTCAAATTGTTTCTCTACGTTGCGCCAAATTATAGCAGAAATATCACCCGAAATATACGAAAAAGTCATCAAAAATTCCCTCAAATGCATCTGAAAAAGATCTAGAGGGGAGTATTTGCCTGATATCATTTATCATAATTAATGTAAAATACTAAATATTTGATTAATACAAATTGAAATACGACACGGTTACATTTTGTGTTTTTTCTTCAATAAAAGTTGTGAAACTTGAATTGGATCCCCTTTTCTTCTAGGATATATAAACCAATTTTAGATATTTTTATTAGCTTGAAAATATGAAAATTGTATTATAGCTTTCAAGATATTTAATCTTAGAGCTTTTGTAAAATTGATGCTTTATTACATTGTCAGGTGCTCAATTCCTCAAAATTATCCTCAATCAAAGTAAAACGAAATATTTATGTAAACTTACCATTTAAACCAAATTGTCACAAACATAGAGGTTTATTTAATGATGCACGAAAAAAAAATTCGACAAACAGATAATAAAAAAAGGTAAAATAAATTTTATTACCAATTAGTTTTCGTTAAAACTGAACGATTAAGAAATAAATGTTAATTACACATAAATCGATGTTTTTTAACCACTTATCACGGACAAGGAAATGGAAAACTTCTCATTTATTTAGAATAGAAGAAATACTTTTTTATTGAACAATTTAGAAAATGTTATAACTCCTTAAGGGGAATTTAGATGCCTGTTTGTTCCTAAAAATTCATTCCCACTAAATAAAAGTAAATACAGTGTAATATTAGTTTCAATTGAATTAAAATTCAATTGTTTTAAATTAAAAAACACGACTTGTTAGATTAAATAGAGAAATCGGATTTAAAGTTTTAAAAAACTGTTTTGCGAATTTTCTCTATTCGATTTATAATATTAAGTGTACAAACATGCTCTGAGCATTTTCATCAGATGGTGGTATCTGAAAATGAATTACGTGTAGGTTACTAATACGTGTACAAGTAAACATAGCTAATCCTACGCTAGAAACAGATTATGTGCACAATATATTGTTTGAATATAATAAAAAACAAGCGATCTGTATTTAATGTGATTAAAGGTAAAAGGTTATTAAGAGATCCACAAAACAAAAGCAAATATTATTGGCGAATGTTACGGTCTTCAGGTAAATCGTTTAACAGACAAAAAAAAAGAGAGAGAGAGAAAGAGAGAAATAATGTTAGACTGGACATGGGTCTTTTTGGACTGGACATCTTTGCTTTTACTGCATACTAAACCGACGTAAAAATAACAACAACATAAAAAAGCTCAGCTTATCGCTAATGAAGATTAATCTCATTCACACTTTCACAGCTCACCGCACGAGAAGAAACAAAATGTCTGAGGCTCGTACGAATGTGACGACGTGATGACTTTGTATATTCGTCTTCGTTTATATTGCAAACAAACCTTGGTAAAATCGGATAAGAATAGCAATTAATTGACTGGAGTTATCGTAAGCCAGGTAGAAAGGTACTTACGGCGGTATTATACCGTAATGGTCCTTTGCTACGTCCCTTTATACAGAGACATTTGTGGAAAACAGGTAGAAACGGAAAAAAAAGTCTGAAAATTGAAACCGTACAAATTTAAAAGAAAAAAAGAACGAATTAAACACCTCGAAAAGCGGAAAGGGTTGGATCCGGGGCTCTGAAGCTACCGAACGACCTTTGCGGCTTCGAGCTCTATGTTCGTCTCGGGCAGCGGTCGGGGGTGGGTTGGCTGGGACGACCACCGCAGAATTCGTTTCGCGTGATGGTCCTTTGCTACATCCCTTTTATATCGAGACACTTGCGGAAGCCAGGTAGAAAGTACTTATGGCGGTGTTATACCATAAGGGGTCCTTTGCTACGTCCCTTTTATACCCATAAACACTTGCGCAAGCCAGGTAGAAAGGTACTTACGGCGGTATTATACCGTAATGGTCCTTTGCTACGTAAATTCATGAAAATGTGTTTAAAGAAAGTCAATGATCTTTAATTTTCTATAGTAAAATATTTTTAACTATGAACTGTCATAAGCTATCAAAAGATTCACATCGAAATATATAATTTTCTTTCAAATTCACATACAAAGCGCTTTTGACCTTGCAAATTATTTTATAATACATTCAAACGTTTACATTTAAAACGGATTAGTCCTGAAGCTGCCCCTTTCTGTAAACACAAGTGAAAAACATAAACTACATAAAAGAGATATATATTTGAAAAGTACTTATGTATGCTTTCAAAATGCCAAAGTGTATATGAAATCTTATAGGAGATAGAACGATTTGTTCAAGAAATCTCTGGATAGTAAAATATTTTTCTCTAGACTAAAGCAAAACACTTTTCTGGAAAACATTTTCTTCTTTTTTTTTATTGTTGTTCATACTTTCGTGATACAATCGAAATCTTTAAAATGTGTTTTAAAAGTTTTCAGACTTTTATCAGCATAAAATCGTGGGAAATTTCATAAAATTTGTATATAAATGAAACATACTTCTTAGAACTTAAGAAATAGAAAGTCAAATTTCGAGAAATAGAATGATTTTCTTCAGAAAAAAAAATAAAACAGACCATATAAAAAATCTTTTGAGCTATTTTTACTTTTTGCTAAGAGCTATGTTTCACTGTCTCAAAACACTGTAATAAAAAAGAAATGTTTATTGATCTAGCAGGAATGCTTATGAAACTATATTATAACCTTTTCAGAGTTATCTACCCATATTTTGAAAAGAATTCAGCTACCTTCAAAAATCTCAGAACCGGCTAGATATCCGTGATTTAAAGATGCTTTTTTGAAATAAAATTTTTGTTTCTGCCCGTAATTTTACAAATATTTTTGAGTAGATTTTAGAGTAAATTAATCAATTTTCTCAACCCCATATCACCACGAAATGGCGCTCTATTGGATGCTATTAATTTTCTAGTAAACATTTTAAAGTGTGTAACAGAATCTACACATACAAGAGTAATAAAATAACGTTGATTAGGTAGCTTTCAATACAAAAAAGTATAAAGCTACCTATTGCAGCCGTTCGGAGGAAAGCAGTTCCGGAAAATTTCGATATATTTTCACCGATCATGACCCCCAGACCCCAAAACCACCCTCCGTTCAAATGTTGATTTATATATATATATATATATATATATATATATATATATATATATATATATATATATATATATATATATATATATAAACTTATTGCAAAAATTAACCATTGAAACAGAAATAACTGACCAAATGCAATGAAATTATTACCCCAAATAGCTATGTCAAATATTATATATATATATGTATATATATATATATATATATATATATATATATATATATATATATATATCTGACCTATGTCATACGATAACGCTCGTATTTATAAATCAATTTTGATGAAACTAATTGTGTGTATTAAGCTAACCAATGTCTCGACCGAGTTCGTTGGCCAGCTTGGTCCGCCATTTTGTTTCAAGATAGCGGCCATTTAAAAATTTAAAACTAAAATAAATATACAAAAAAATTAAAAATTAAAATTAATTTTTTAATTAACGTTTTAGGCCTTGATACAAGGATTCCAGAGCATTTTTTGGTTTACCTCTATCTTAAAAAATGGCTGAGATAGAGCAGTTTGAAATTCAAGGGTGGCTGACATTTTGAAACAAAACAGCACATTAACGCGATTACTCGCAAATTATTTTCTTTCATTGTTGTAATAATTTTCCCAATCATACGCATAAAACTATATATTCACATCCGTTAGCACCAAAATTGGCGACATTGGCGACAAAATTGAGAAAATTGGTGACATTTGGTGAAATATCGCCAAATTTGGCAACCAAAATAAGTCTTCATAAATGAAGCCAATTTGGCTATTGCTCAATAATTTGGCGAATTTCTTATTCAAATTCAGTATTAACGAATCTTTTGTAAACGTTTCTTTGCATTTTAACTTGCTGTTTTCGTGTAACATTAGCTAAAGTTTTAAAACGAAGATATAGGAAAGCTACCTTTTCCTCCCAGTACAGGCCGGAAGGACTTTTTTAATATTAATGATAATGATTAGCATGATTGTCTGTTGAAAATGCTTGTTGAACATTAAAATGTTTTCATTGGAATTGATATATTCCAAAAAACCGATATCTCGTGTTGATGCCGGGCTGTGTAAAAACTACTCGGAAACGTTTTCCACATTTACGAGAAGCGGAGAAAAAAATAAAAAATGCCGAAACCTTCTTGCTATATCACAAAACATTTATCTTTATGTATTTCTTTTTAATGTGAAAGGAAGTTTCACCACTGCTCTGGGCGTAATTTTTAACTGTTTTATGTGGTGCCGAATGTAAAAAGATATATTATATTTTTGCATTTGAATTTCGTACAAAAATTAGTTAGATTAAAATCTTTGAAAGTTTCGTAATCTACAAATATATTTTTTAAACTTCAATATGTTATATTTTGTGTTATCAAAATCTACCTTATATGATTTTGTAGTTGTGTACATGTGTCTGTATGACCAAATTGAAAACATAAAGTAGGATTTTTGCTGTACATCTTGCTTTTAATATTTCTTGAAAACTCATATTTTCAATAGCCCATACTAGATATATAAATAAAAGTATTCTTAAGTTTTATCTTCTTAAACTATTGTTAGACAAGCAAATATGCTGTTTAAGTGGAGGTTGTCCCGATGCGGCTTCATTTTTATGGCATTTTTGAGAATTTCTTTTTGTTTAATAAATGCTCATAGAAAAAATGTTTTTTGGCATTGAATTTATTTTTATTTTCGTCTAAGTATATAAATATTGTCATTTGCAAATGTAGGTATTTTATCGATGTATCTTCTCCAAAATTCACTAGGCCTGGCGTGTAGAGTATTCCGATGTAAATGATTGCGCTTTTAATAATCATCGTACAAAAATATTCACACGGATTCTTAATATATTTTGATTTAGCTAGATGCTAACATGACATTGACAAGATAATTCTAAATTTCACAAAATGGTGGCTGTTTGGAGGTCAATTTTTGGCACTAATTTTTCATTTTGGTAACTGTTTAAAAAATCCAAATTAAAAATTTTAATTTTTTAAAATTTGGTCTGCAATTAAAAATGTCTAGTTTATCTATCATAAAACAAACCGTTACTAACAGAGCAATCCCTGGTTCGTTTTATTATTACCATTAATTCTTAATAGAATTTCGTTACAACATGTTAAGCAAAATTAAAGCCCAGGGTAGTTTTTACTATATTTCCAAGAAAATTCTAAAAAAAAATCTTTAAAAATAGTTTTATTAAAAACAAAACGAACCTGGTCAGAGCCCCGTGAGGGCTTAAATAGTTTCAGCTGGTGAATGCACACCATTTCGAAATAAAAATTCTTTTAAGGAAAGTGCATTTTAAGTTTTTGATAAGAACTATTGTCAATGTGACACCAGTCCGTAAAATTGGTTAGCACAATCATGTCAGGCAAAAAACGTTTTGATGGCATATTTTAAACGCCTTACGGGCTCAAAAAATGCAAAATAAAATGCTTTTTTGAAAGTTTTCTGAGAGACCAGTCCCTTTAAATTACATTATGTTATTCACTAATTAAGAACAATAAAATTCAAGGGATATTTTTAATTCTCTTAAGACAAAAAGCTAAAAAAATTTTTTTTATGAGAGAATTTCAATTTTCTGCTTCAAAAATGGCCAAGATTGGTATCTGGGATCTTTATCTTTAACAACTAAGCCACCCAGGATAACTATGGCAGGCACAATTCACTCAAATAATGTGATGGCAATAACATCCAGTCTGCAATATTACACCAGTCATCAGAGGAAACCTGAGGCCTAAGAACTGCATTAACCACACACATGTAATTATGAATTTAATTGTGTATACAGTTCTTGCGACAGTGGTCTATAACTTAGTCGCCAAATGCGAGCTCAATCTGAAGTACCGTTTGGAAGCTAATGTGTTGAATAACACACATACATGCAAATATACATAATGAGTACAATACGTTCCTTTCACTATGTTTTCGGAAAATAAAACGAAATATATTTGTAAAATAATGTATTATTTTATAAAGAAATAACAAAGAAGAACTTAATACACTAATAATGCATTCAATATACACGCAGTTTCATTTAATATTTATTTATGTTATGCTCTATATAAATATTTTAAGTTATATAGAGTGAAAGTATATAACACTTAAATATGAACTAAAACTTTCACAAAGCAAGAAAGTATTCTCAAACTTTTCAAGAAAATGTTTATTTTTTTATTTTTTACAGTTTCAGTATCTGAATACTTAGGCGTTTATTCTTGGAAATGCAAGGAGTTTTTTCTTCAGTTGGATAGAAACATTATCATAAGTACCTCGATGATTTCAAGAAAATGTGGCGTGAATAGATTCAAGCGTAGATAGAAAGTGTTCAACATTTCTTTTGAAAGAAGAATTTCCTTCAAATATTTAAATGAGGAAACAGAATAATACTAATGCTTTTATACGTGATGAAAAGGTGTCAAAATGTTGTTCGTAAATATTAATGCATGTTTCACTATTTCGTAATCTTATATTATTTCTATCAGTTAATGTTAATTAAAATTTTAGTGTAAAGAAGTATGAATGTATGATAAAGAGATTACATAAAAATGCTCATTTCTTTTTGTGAGTTAAAGAAAAATGTATAAGTAAATTTGATTTAATATTTTAGCTGAATATATTCTTCTGAGTAATCTTTCTCAATGTATGTTTTGAAATACACTTTTCCTCTTTTTTAATTGGACGATTATTATTAAATGGTGAATGCGAAATTTAATATGCAATACTTTTAATATATTCATAAAGTTACTTAACCTGATACAAGCTTATTTTTGAGACGTTCATTAAGACATTTTGAGACCTATTTAATCAAATGTATTGGAAAATTGGAAATGTATGTAGAACATTTTTCAAGTTTAGAGGAACACCTTTTCCAATAAAGTATTCTTTCTTTAAATATTTTTTCCTTATAACATCGAACTAATTCTGTATCTCGAAGCATTCAGATCCCATAAAAAAGAATTTTTTGTATTAAAAGTCACATTCTCATTTTCGAGAATTTTATAAAGTTCATAACTTATTCACACCCAGAGAAACGTTTTGTTGAATCAACAAAAATTTGGTGGGCGCAACAAAACTTTCCGTTTAAACATGGGTCAATGGAAAGTTTGTTTGAATCAACAAGAAAAATATTGTTGATTTTTTTTGCAATTCCAACAAAAAATTTTGTATCGTCAGCAAAAAAAATGTTCTGTTAATTCAAGTAAAAATGTTTCAATTTTACTTGAATTAACAAAATTATTTTGTTGAAAGTTTTCTCAAAATAAATATAATTATCTGTTACTTTAAGAGTTCTTTTCAGTTTCGGCAACAAAAACTTTTGTTTAAAGAACAATTGTTTTGTGTAATTTTAAGAATTTTTTTTTTTGTTTTAACAACAAAAGGTTTTTGTTACATAAACAATTATAATATTTACTTTAAAATTATTTTTTGTATTAGAACCAGTCTAAACTTAACTATTTTTTAATTCATTTTCAGCAGCGAATTACGCCTGTATTCCCTGAACAATAACAAGTGAATTTTTATCCTACTTTTGTTCAAGCATAAATCTACAGTTTGAACAATGTCCGGGAATCGAAACCGGGTCCTCAGAATAACGATCTGAGACTCTAACCACTGAGCCAGAAGGAACGATATCCAAACTGGAAATTTCTCACTCTTATATATGTCGGACCGGGTGCAAACGCAGCACAAGATGGAAATGTCATCATGAGCACAGCGGCCGCTTAAGACATAAAAGAAGGGAAAGCCTGACGTTACTCTGGTGCCTCCTCTACCAATTGCTTTGTTATTTACTAAATCCATTTTTGGTTTCCTGCAACAATTTGAAATTTTACCATCAAAATTTCGAGTAAACAACAATTTAGATATAGCGATCTTCTTAGATAAAAATTTCGTAAGGAAAAAATGCATTTCTTACCCTGATTATTATTTTTTTGTAAAAAGTTATTTTGAAAAGTAAATTTGGGGGCACCTTTGTATTTCTTTGGGTAAGCACGGGCTTCCCGGGACTATTCGGTAAACAGGTCCTGCATGAGCATGCAAATTTTTACGTCAAACATGAGACGAAAATACAAAGCCCCAGCATACGGAAACATATACTTAATTTTTAATTCATTTTCAGCAGTGAATTACGCCTGTAAAAAGCAGGATAAAAATTCACTGGTTATTATTCAAGGATTACAGGCATAATTCACTGCAGAAAATTAATTAAAAATTAACTGTGTTGCCGTATGCTGGGACATCAGAGCGCTATTCTGAGGACCCGGGTACGATTCTCGGCTTGGGACATTTTCCACTCTGTCGGTTTACGCTTGAAAAAAAGCAGGATAAAAATTTACTGGTTATTATTTAAGAATTGCAGGCGTAAATCACTGCTGAAAATGATTTAAAAATGAATCCGTGCATTAGTTACTGTGAAATTCATGAAAAAAATAATATAGCAGTGCCACCTGTTTGGCTATTGACATCAAAACGTAACCAGCTTCTATTTATGTCAAGGTCTAACTCAATCTGTATTTTGATGTAAATCAGGGGAATAGTTCTTGAGAAATCGCGAATCTATTGCAGATATCGCGAAAATTGCAACATAGAAGTGCCACCTGTTGCGCAATTTATGCCAAAAACTAATCAGCACCAATTTATATCAGGAAGTAACTGAATATAAAGTTTAATTAAATTCCGAGCATTAGTTCTTGAAATAGAGCGCCCACAAAATTTTTGTCACATACAGACAGACAGAGTCATAGACAGTCATTTTCTGAAAACAGTCAAATCGTGTTCAGGGCCTTCTAAAATCCGTCGAAAACCAGAAGTTGAAAACTTTCATGACTCCAATACTGTCTTCTTGTAAAGATAGAAGAAAGTAATAAATGGAATAGGGGGATTTTTAAAACTACCTTGGTCCGTCCCAATTACAAAATCTTTAATTATCCAAAAAATATGTTAATCCTTTAATTATACAGCTATATAAGTCAAATAAACCAAGTTACGTGAGAGAGTTATGTCTACTACACAACAATTTAAATTTTGTAAAAGCAACAAAATTTTGCTGGAATTATAAATTACAAAATCATGGTAAAATTAAAAAAACAAATTTTGTTAATTCAAGTAAAATTGATGAAACTTTGTTAAAATTTTGTAAGAGTGTCAACAATATTTTTTTGTCAGTGCAACAAAACCAACTTTTTACTTCAACTAAAAATTTTGCTTGAAACAACCAAATGTACTCAACAAAATATGGTTTGTTGTTTTAATCAATTCCTTTTTCTGGGTGCAATCAAATTTATTGCAAAATGTCACTGTGTATGTAGAACAATTTGTAACAGCCGCAGATAAAATTATAAGTAAGCACCTTTGCAATACATTTTTTTTCTTTAAACATTTAAGTATTTCCCTAATAATATAGAATTGATTCTGTGTCCCTGAGTAATCTGAACATGTGAATCAGAATTGTTTGTATTAAAAGTCATACATTCTATGTTATATAAGCTTATTTTGAAGAATTTTATGAAGAGAGTTCAAAACTTTTTCAATCAAATATATTGGAAAATAACAAAATGTATGTCGTATATTTTATCAACCACTAACTTTGAAATGCATGATTAGCGCAATGTAAAATACTGGTAAAAATAATAAATCCGAAATGTTCTTTAATAAGAAGGATACAAGTTTTTTTTTCTTTATTTGAAAAACAAAATATGTATACAGAATAAAGTAAAAATATCTAGTGCATATTAGCAACATTGCGGTGATATGATACACGTTTTCTAGACACCAATTGTTGAATTAGTAGAATTAGCGGAGGGATTAGCAAATCTTGCTCGTTCGAACAGTTAATTGACACAGATCATATGTGCCAAGCCACAAACAAGTTGTTTCAAACACATTTTGAAACAAAGTACAGCACTGAATATATTCTAACAGCATATTTACAAAACCCCTCATTATCAAATTTATGGATGCACAAATTCGTAAGGTTAAACCGTTGAGAAAGAAATGATGCATTTTTTAGCAATTCATAATATTATTATCGATAAAAATTGGTCGTGATAGAAAGTTCAACTGTGCATAAATGTAAATAAGGCAGATCATTCATAATAAATTTATATTATATTTTTATATTCTATTGATGTATTTGCTTTTATTTAAACTTCTCCATTTGCGAAATCTTATTTATTAATATGTGCTACAATTGAAATTTAGTAACTTATAATTAAAGTTTTTTTATTTTTGCAAAAAGTTTTGCCATTTGTTCTTATAAATGAATTTATAATGTTTTTAAATGTATAAAATATTTGAAAATACGAAAAAAAAATCTTCTTTTCATAAAGAAGATAAAATGAACGGAGAAAGCAAATTAAAACACTTTTTCTGTAATCTGGCCTGTTTATACATCTAATTTTTGAGTGCTTTTCAAAATCTTAAATGCACACTTTTTTTTGCAATTTTTCATTTTTACTATATGAACCTCGGTACCTTTCCTCAGA
Source organism: Maratus michaelseni (assembly GCA_963931845.1). Classification (NCBI taxonomy): domain Eukaryota; kingdom Metazoa; phylum Arthropoda; class Arachnida; order Araneae; family Salticidae; genus Maratus; species Maratus michaelseni. The sequence goes on along the minus strand of OZ007589.1, from coordinate 257,708,747 downwards.
ATTATCAAAGAGTATTATTTTTTAAATACAAATAGTCCACTCCTGAAAAGCAGTTTTTTACCATCTTACAATAGGTATAATTTGCCATTTATATTATTTAAAATGTGAAATAACAGCTTTGTATCTATCTCTATATCTGTATACTATCTATATGTATATACATCTTTGAAAATGGAAAAAAATATATAAATATGTGAATTCCTGAATTTGTAGCAATTATCAATTTAATTTAAATAATAAAAAAATTGTTAATTAATAATGAACAAAATTTGGCATATATTTGATACTGAAACACAATCACATAACATTTTTTAAGGGTGTCCTCGTAAAGTATACATTTCTAAAACAAACTTATTTTTAAATGAATAAGTTGCTTTCAGTATATTATCAATTCAAGTGGACAGAGATGAACATAAGATTTTGTTTAAGAGAAATGCATTTTAAGATATAAAAAGCCTATTTTTCAAGAATTCTTAATGTGCAGCAATATTTTCACATAAGCTGTAAAAGGAAATACATAACATTTCTTGGGCTTTAAACAACGTTTCTTTTGTTTTACAATAACAAAGCATTCAAAGTACTATTTTGCATGGAAAATAAAATATAAAATGTATGTTTATTTTTCTCAGAAACACAAATCATACTTATTTTTGGTTCATTGAAAATGTATTGTAAGTATGTCAGAGATTTCAAGAAAACAGCTCATAAAAAGTTTTTCAAATCTAAAGATAAATTATATATTTATATTTTTTAAACATTATTTTCATCTGAAAATTTTAATTTTTCATATTACATTTTACGGTAAATGATGAAACAAACGTCCATTGAATTATTGTTTGTTGAATTAATAGAGCTCTTGTAATCTTTTGCAATCGAAATTAAAGCTAATTCTAAACTATGATTGAAAAAAAAAAATCCTTATTAAGTTGCGTTTAATTTTAATGTGCTTCTGTACTTTCATGAATGTACATGCCAACATTAAAATGTAGCATTAAATTGAGTAAATTTTCTTTATTAAAATGGGCTTTCTCATTGAAATCAATGCAGCCTTAAAATTTATCTGTATGTTTGAAACTTAATTAAATAATCAAAAACAACAAATTTGAAAAAAAAAAAAACATTGAAAAAGTAAATAATTTTACGAAATTCAAATTTTGTATAAAAAAATAAATAAAGTAATAATAATAATAATAATATTAATAATAATAATAATGTTTTTAACACCTTTAAATTGTTATGATGATAAAGTGTCTACTACTAATGAAACAAAGTCATGAAACAATTTGCATCTAGTCGTGTGTAAAAGTAGCAAAATACCCTGAATAAAGGAAAATACAAAATGCCGATGTTAGTATGTGTTATTTCCAAAGGTACGTTGAAAAAGTCATGAAAGTTACCTTACTAAACATTTTTAATACCATGATACTTGTAATCTCACATTTTAAAGGATTTTTATAAAAAAAGAATAAAAATCAAAATCAAATTCAATTTTAGTAAATTATTATTTTACTCTAAAATACCCTGAATAATGGAAAATAAAAAATACCGATGTCAGTATGTAATATTTTTAAAGGTATGCTAAAACAATAACTGAAAACTACCTTACTACACATTTCCAATACCATGATACTTGTAATCTCACACTTTAAATGATTTTTATTAAAAAAAAAAGAAGAAAATAAAATTTAATTTTAGTAAATAAAATTTTTACTCCAAAAGAAAGAAATGATCACTAGGTATTTTTATATCGTTAAAATATTCTAATAAAGAAATATTTTCACCCCTCCGCACACACATATATAGTAGAAAAGAAAATAATAAATAAATAGTTACTTTTTTTATAAGTTATCAAATGTAAACCTTTATAAATTTCATGGATCCTATAAGTTAGGATTTGTAGCTATTATATCAGTTAATATTATTTTGATTTAATGTTTAAGATTTTATTCATTGTAATAACGTTTTCGGTACTTTTATGTTATATGGGCGCCAGTGATCGCAATTTTTTTTTAAAATCTCGCCAACACTTTTCTCCCTCCAATCTTTTAACATTAGCTAATATCAACTAGCCAATATTTTAACAATGCAATATAATATCTTCAGAAATTTATTTAAAATTAGCTAAAATATAATCATAATAAAATATGTAAACACAAACATATCAATATAAATAACAAAATCTCACGTAAAAGGTTGCAATACAAATGATGCCAATTGAAACAAGATTTCGCGAGTTATCACTGGCGACCAGCTAACATAAAAGTACCACATTTTCATTGTATTTATATGAAAATTTGAATCATTGTTGCAGCATATGGAAAGTAATACTGACTGTTTTAGAAAATAACTTGAACATGATATTACAACAATAGCGGTTTTGAAAATATAATCATTTATATATTTATTGCCAAACAAAATATCAATATAAGATAATGGGAAAACATGAGAATATAAAAAATACTGCTTTTATTTGTTCTTTTCCGATGATCGAAAACTTCTTTCTGGCTTAAAAAAGGTCTTCTTATAAAAGGTGAATAAGTGAAATATTAAAATCTAGAGAAATGCTTAAGTGATAAAAAAGGAAACAACAAAAAACTTATAAAAAACCTTTTAATGATCAACATACTTTTCAAAGCTCATACGGCGCCATTTTCAAGAAATATAACGAAAAACAATGTATTCTCGCAAATTTGGAAAGTAAACTTGAAGACATGAATCACAAGATCAAATATGTAAAAAAAGCAGGTGCTCGAAGTAGCCAACTGTAATCGTGAAAATTAATATTTCGTTATTGCTTTTTAAAACGGAAAAGTACCTCGTGCCAAATTTTAGGCAATTCAAATGAGGCGGATTAATTGCAAATGTTTACGTTACAAGCATTTAGATTTATATTGATTCACGGATAATAGATGGGAAGTAGACTCTTGATGGATAAATTATTTTACTATTTTTAAAATAAATTTTTACTGCCTCGGTGCTATGTAGTCGTGCCAGTGCTGTAGTACTCCTGTCATATTTAATATGTGCCATATGCTCTTTTAATCTTGTTTGAAACTTTCTAGTGGTCATTCCTATATAATAATGTAACGTTCCAACTGCTCTGGTGAACGGGATTTCGTAAACACCTGATAGTTAACATGGCTCTATTGGATCTATTTTCTTACAAACTACTCTTTTTAATTTTATAGATGGTTTTGCGATAAGACATGTATTGAATTTGCTAAGTTTATATTTCATATCTTTCAAAGAACCCAGGGATATATTGTAAAGTAGATAACTTTAAATTTTGTTTATTGAAGTTTTTTTCTCCTTCTTCTCCATGCTCGTAATTACTTTATTAATAGCGTTTCTTTTTTATATCCGTTGTCTCTCGCTATTTCATGTATTTTATTTATTTCACATGATAACTGATCTGGAGTACAAACTGTAAAGTCTCTCTTAATAAAATGTCTAAATGCCGAATCTTTGTATGAAAAAGGTGCGTGAGCATTATGTGGGATAATTGATTGATTCGCTATTGGTTTTCTATATACAGTACGTTCTATTCCATGGCGGGTTTTGCTTAATAACACATCAAACGTATCACTTAAGCATTTCTCTAGATTTTAATTATATTTAGTGATCTTATTTTGTGATTATGTAAGTAAAAAAATTTCTGGCGTAAATTTTAAAAAGTTCTTTATATATCGAAAGAACCTCGCTTTTTTTCAGACAAATAACCTTAAAGCTTTTTTTTTAATATATACACGATTCTATCTTTTTTTCAACGTAAATAGTCCATTCGCTGATTTTATTTAGGCTAAAATATGTTAGAATCTCTGTATACATAAATCAGTGTGAAATAAATGATTCAAATTTCTTCTTTATAGATTTAGTATAGGGTGACATTCGAATTGATTCACATATGCATCATATATGCCGGGTAGTGTTAATGAAACTCTGACATATATTTACAAGGTGAGGACACTCCCTGGAATTTCAAAAGAGTCTGGAACCACTCTTTCAGATTAGAAAATTTCTATATAATATTTCAATCGCACAATTCACAATCATCTAGTTTAATCGCAGAATTTATAAAATTGTTTGTGATTAAATAAAGCGAAAAATTCTTTAAAAAAGCCGCGGGAAAATTTTATGCTTTGTGTACTTAATACTCTCAATTTTAAACTATTATTACAGAGATTTTTTTATAATTGTATTACATACACATATTTTTTATGAATATGCATTTAGAACAAAAAATCACTTTAGACTAAATATTATAATTTTATTATACACAAATTTCAGTTTTTATTGAACTGATCCATTTTATTTTTGATACATACAACATTTCATATTGTTATCGTTAGAAAACACGTTAAATATATGCTGAAGAGTAAATGGAGCATGCCGATATTGAGAAAACGCCTTTCACAGTTGAATGAAAATGATGTTTTAGCCAGTAAAATAAGGATATAGCATTTATTTTCAAAACGATTATAGAAAGAAAACACAAATAAAAGAAGGAGGAATGTTAAGGACATCATTTTTTATCTCATACTTATATTGAGTCTCTACATATTTTCATATTTGTTATCATAAAATCTTTTTCTATTCATTTTTGTTGTTTCCATAGTTACAATTCTGTACGCAGTTATTTATAATTGAACTGTCATGTTTCAGTACATTTTTCAAAGGAGTAACATATTTATGCATCAAAAGTTTCAAAATATCGGCTTTTAGGCTTTGCTATGATTCCAGAATGGAGTTTGCAGTGTGATGTGTCTGACTTGTATATTCTTCTAAAGTAGCTATAGTTATATTATTTCTCTTAAAAAAAAAAAATCATATTTTCTTTCATTTTGAAACGTCATATTGGTTTGAAGAATAATTCATGAGGTTTTTTTTTCAAATTTAAAAATTCATGCAGAAATTAAACGCATGGGCAAACTGTTCTTCATTATTTAAAAGATGATTTTGTTCTCTATAAGGTGGTGTGTTTTAATTTTTTTTATTTTATTGATTTTTGTGTATTTTCAGCTCATTAAAATGTAATGCAAAGTAAACAAATCGGAGCATTTTCAATCCCATTTGTTTTTTACATTTAATCGCAATGTTATGACGCATAAGCTGCACGTGAGATTTGGAGAACTATTTGTGATGTTTATACAGAAAGATCAATGCCTCAAAATACTGCCTGCCGTTGATTTAGGCGCTTCTAAAAAGGCAATTTTGACCTGAAAGACTGACACACCGGTATGTTAAATGAGTTTGATTAATAGTGATACAATCACCTTCTTCACAATAACTTACTCCTCGACCAGAGAATAGGCGGATAAGACGAAATGTGATAAAATAAAAACTGTGATGAACTACATTAACGTAATAGGCTAGGTTCAGAATTTGAAAACGAACTAGTCGGATGTGCCAATCTCAAAACTTTCTTCTATCTCACTCAGGTTTTGCATACACTAAAAACGAATAACTCAGCATCAATTTGCACAAGTCTTTAACGATTTTCACAACGATTTTCACATTTTCACAAGTCTAGGCGCTTTTAAAAAGGCAATTTTGACCTGAAAGACTGATACACCGTTATGTTAAATGAGTTTGATTAATAGTGATACAATCACCTTCTTCACAATAACTTACTCCTCGACCAGAGAATAGGCGGATAAGATGAAATGTGATAAAATAAAAACTGTGATGAACTACATTAACGTAATAGGCTAGGTTCAGAATTTGAAAACGAACTAGTCGGATGTGCCAATCTCAAAACTTTCTTCTATCTCACTCAGGTTTCGTATACACTAAAAACGAATAACTCAGCATCAATTTATATCAAAGTCTAATTGCTTTTAAAGGTTTATTAAATTCCGTGCATTAGTTCTTGAGATATGACTATCGTTAAAATCTTGTAAATCCTGAAAAATGCAGCATAGCAGCGCCAGCTGTTGGGAGATTTAAACCCAATTAGAATGCAATACATAGGAAAAACACGAAATCTAGATTAAAATACGAATTGTTATAAATAAAAATTGTAGAAAAGAAATCTTATTCGTTACATTTAAAAAGCAATTCTTAATGTATTTGTTGTATTTCTGCATACGGGTTTTAAAATAAGTTTATAAACAGCTGCAGATTAAAAATACAGATCTATTACATAATATAAAAACTGTTTTTACGATTAAATCATTTTTTATTCTGAACCACACGGTTGTAATTTGTTTTAAAATTACTAGGTTAAATGTGTGGATTTAAGTACCTGAATAAAATTCGATTTATATCGCATTCAATATTCCATTTTCTATAATTTTCTGGAAGAAAAATTTTGTCTGTTTGTGAAAACGAAAAGCCAGTAAAATAATTAAAAACTATTCGGATGTGCCAATCCTAAAACTTTTTTCTATCTTATACAAGTTTCACATACACCAAAAACGAATCAGCACCATTTTATGTCAAAGTCTAACTGAATCTAAAGTTTTATTAAATTCCGTCCATTAGTACTTGAGATATGACTATCTCTAACATCATGTAAATCGAGAAAAATACAGTATAACAGTGCCATCTGTTGGGCTATTTACACCAAAATATAATCAGCATCTATTTATGGCAAGATCTAAAAGACTCTGAAGTTTGATGAAATTCTGTGCTTTACTTCTTGAGATATAGCTATCCTCAAAATCATGAAAAACGTAGCATAGCAACACCACCTGAAGGAGATATGTTAGACCATATGAAGGTCTAACTGAATCTGAAGTTTGATGAAGATGAGTGCATTAGTTCTGGAGACATAGCTATAGCGGAAATCCAATGAAATGCAGCATAGTAGAGCCACCTTTTGGGCGATTTACACCAAAAAGTAATCAGCACCAATTTATGTCAGGGACTAGCTGAATCTAAAGTTTTATGAAATTCCGCGCATTAGTTCTTGAGAGAGAGCGCCCGCAAATTTTTTGTCACATACAAACAGACAGTGTCACAGACTCACAAACAGACAATTTCTAAAAACAGTCCTATCGTGTTCAGGACCTTCTAAAATGTAAAAATCCGTCGAAAAACGGAAGTCAAAAATTTTCGTAATTCCAATAATTTTTCTTGTAAAGCTAGAAGAAAGTATAAATAAAACAGTCATGAATTTATTACTCATCACAATATATTCTTGCTTAATTTTTATGGAATCGTTTATCTCCTAAAATAACGGAAGATTTTTATTGACATTCGTTTGTTTTTGTTTTATCAAACTAACATCAATTTGCACATCCAACCGAACTATGTTAAATATGCCAAAAATATATTCTTTGAACAATTTTTCTTAAAAAAAATCATTAATTTATTGTTATTTTCCAACTGTATTTTTATTACTTTATTAACACAATTTGCTTAATTTTGTGGTAAAAAGTTCATATTTTGTGGTAAAAAGTTCACCAAATGTAAAGTTTCTGCAGCAAATTGAAAAGAAAATTGGAATAATTGATAAAAATTCTCGAAATTATAAGCATCAGACCTGTTTTTTAAACAACGGAAGAAATTGTTGTACGAGAAAGGTTTAACCCTTTTAGTGCGGGAGTCGACTAATGTCGACATCTAGGAGTTGGGTGCTGTAGACTACATTAAGCGTCGACAAAAGTCACCTAGGCATTCACGGCGTGTATTGTGCTCACTGTAGTGCGTCATGGGCTTAGCCGAGGCTAACGAAAAAGAAAAAGACAGGCTACCGCGGTCTATTCCACTAATCTTTTTTTACAGACCGCTAGAGTGACGTGTTGCTCTTTTCGTACACATTCATTCGTGCATTCAAGCATCACGTGACTCCCGCGGTCTGTAAAAAAAGATAAGAGCAAAGCACCGCGGTAGCTTTTCTTTTTCGTTAGCCTCGGGCTTAGCCGGGGCTAACGAGAAAGACGGGCTACCGCGCTTCTTCAATTTAGAGTAGTCACGTGACGCTCCCGGTCTCAGCTGAGCTAAGCAAACCAATTGACATAATATATTTTAGATTACTATTATACCCGAGTTGTTTTTTTAATTTGATAAAATTCGTTACTGCCCCCAAGCAGTACAATCATGATTATCAAATCTTACATATATTTCAAAACACTGGGATAATTTTAAGTACTAATTAAAATAATTTGTAACCAGTATAAAGTTGTTAAAACTGAAAAACAAATAATTGAACCCTTTATATCCTACAAATCATTGTGAATACACCAAAATATAACACAAACTACGGAAATATAATTTATTTAACATTTCAAAATTGAAGCACAATTGACAATTTTGGAAAAAAAAAAAATTCGATTATTTTTTTTTTAATTTTCAAACAGGTATTTTATACCATAAATATCAATATTTCTCCACCAAAATTATAGACGGTCATGGGATATATATTTTATATAATATATAAAAAAATTAAGGATTTAGTAGAAAAATAAATATTTAAAACAAAATGAAATGTGCTCAATACTTATCTCAGAGAATAAATAAAATATTTTTAACACACAAAATATATAAAAATTTATATTTTTTCAATAATTTTTTCCTACCAGAGGAATTGTGATTAAATCTTATAAAAAGTTCAAAATACTATCATAATTTTAAGTATATTAAGTAAAATAATTTATAAACAGTTATAATGTCAAAAGTGAAATGTATATATATGTAAGTATATACAACTGTACCTAGCTCTCTGTACCCTAGAAGTTACTGTAAATATAAAAAAAAAATAACACATACTAGATACTATGATTTATTTAGCATATAAAAATTTCAAAGCTGTAGAACAATTTAAGTTATTGAGAAAAAAATACGATTGTCGAAAAATAAGAGAGAGAGAAAAAAGGTGGGGGGGGGGGACTTTTATACCCTAATATCAATATTTTTGCATGAAAATTATACACGGTCTTTGAACACACACTTTATATAATATATAAAATTTTCAAAATTTTAGTTTCAGAATTTAAAAAACATATGTGAAATGTGAAATATGCTCAATATTTATTTCTGAGCATATAATATATTAAAACGAGAAGCAAAAGTCTTAATTTTTCAGTGCAAATTTGACTTTACTTCGCAAGCCTCAACTTTTTTGAGTAGTGGATAAAGCTGGGAACAGAATTAAGAAGAATTAAGACGGTTGGGGAAAGAACAGCTCGCCTATTAACCTTCACTGCTCACAACCCTACCCCTAGGAAATACTCTATCTAAATTCCTATTCATTCCATTTTTATTCCCCCTTCCTGGAGGGAGAATCCATTCTTCTACCTGCTTTATTTGAGAGAGTAGTGAACAAAAGGAAAAGGGAAGGGATGCGCTTTCACTCTTTTGAAGGCTGGAAAGGTAAATGGGAGGGGGGAGTTCTTCCCTTCTATAGAATTTGGGAAAAGGTCATTTTCTGGGGAAGAAAACATATTTATTTTACAACCAAATACCAATAAATCTAACTGATCATAAACAAAATGTAATCGTAATAATATTAGTTGTGTAGCACTCCAAAATATTTAGAGAAGCATTATTATAAAAACTTAGTTATGTATTGAAGTTTATAGAAAATTATAAGGACCTTTGAGAATTACTTTTAAAAAAAATCGTTTGTAGGATTTAAATCTATATTAGTCTCTTGACATGTTCTCTGCCGGCGTATTGCTTTATTTAAATGTATTTATTTTGGGATGGAATTTTTTCACAGTTGTTAACATATTTTTTATCTAAAAAATGACATTAATGCCGCTATTTTCAATTATTCAATATGAATTTAAATGGTATGAAAAACTGTATAAGAGAGCTTTTTAAGTTCTGTTAATAATAAATATTAACGTAGACATATATTAATAATATTAATAATTCAGAACTAATTTTAAAGGTATTTGCATGCAATTTTTTACATCAAAAGTTCTTGTTCAGTCAGACGGCAGACAGTCAGACAGACAAACCGAAATCATAAACACTTTTAAACTATATCAGTCCTGAGTAATGATACATACACAAAGACAAATATAGGAAAATATGGCAATACTTTAAACAGAAATTATGGCATAAATGATAAGCATATATAGAATTAAGCATGCCGGATTTCCTTGTAAAACAAAGTTTGATTGTTAGAAATTCATACACAACATAATTGAAAATATATGGTACAAATGTAAAACAATTGAATCCATTTGGACACTACACTGTTAACTAGTATTTTAAAAACACAAATTGCACAAATTGTGCTTATTAGTTGCTAAAATCAGTGTAAAAATTGTTTTAAACTCATAAAAGAGCTAAATTCCTACATGTTTCGGTTTTAAACTTAAAGCCATCATCGGGGAAGAGGAACAACACAAACGACTACTGATCTTTTAATTTTCGACACGAGAAAATTGAAATCAACAGTATGGAAAAGTTTAAATAAAATAAGCGGGCGCTCTCTGTTGCCAAAGAGCGAAAAACAAAACAAGGAATTAACAAGGGGTTAAAAATGTATCCCATAGACTAGGTATGTTGAAAGAAAAGTTATCATTACAAATACAATCTTTTCTAATTTTAATTTCTAATGATTCCCTAATGGCGGCTTTAAATGGGTTATTGAACCTATGGATAATTCTTGCTTTATCGAAATTAATTAGAGTATCATTATTTTTAGCGTAAAACCGGGAGAGTGCAGTGGATAACTTTCCAAATTTTATGTCGTTTTTATGCTCTTTTAACCTTTCGAAAAACTTTCTTTTAGTCATACCAATGTAAAAAATTATACTATTATTATTTAAGCTAATGGGGATTTCATAAACACCTGCGAATTGATCAGGCGGGATAGGATCTAATTTACATGAAACTAAGTCAACCAATTTTCTGGGAGGGACAGCAATAAGATGGATATTGTATTTACGGAGGGCCCTTTTAATCCTTTCAAATATAATAGGTATATATTGGAATTTACGATAGGTTGGTTTATTATTGCTAGGGACAGGATGCTGAATTAAATGGCCATTGAATTTTTCTATAATTTTCTGTACGTGATGAGCGGGGAAACCATGGTCAATGGCGATATCTCTGATAAAATTAAGTTCATCTTGGATGAATTCACTTGAACAAACCAGAAAAGCACGCTTGATGAATGAATTGAAGGCAGCAATCTTATAAGTGAAAGTTGTAGAGGCATTAAATGGGATTATTGTGTTACTTCTCATCGGTTTACGATAAACTTTACGTTTTAGGTTGTTGTCATCTTTAATTAATTGAATATCCAGGAACGGCAGTGATGAAAATTGTAGTGATGATGATTCATCACTGCCGTTCCTGGATATTCAATTAATTAAAGATGACAACAACCTAAAACGTAAAGTTTATCGTAAACCGATGAGAAGTAACACAATAATCCCATTTAATGCCTCTACAACTTTCACTTATAAGATTGCTGCCTTCAATTCATTCATCAAGCGTGCTTTTCTGGTTTGTTCAAGTGAATTCATCCAAGATGAACTTAATTTTATCAGAGATATCGCCATTGACCATGGTTTCCCCGCTCATCACGTACAGAAAATTATAGAAAAATTCAATGGCCATTTAATTCAGCATCCTGTCCCTAGCAATAATAAACCAACCTATCGTAAATTCCAATATATACCTATTATATTTGAAAGGATTAAAAGGGCCCTCCGTAAATACAATATCCATCTTATTGCTGTCCCTCCCAGAAAATTGGTTGACTTAGTTTCATGTAAATTAGATCCTATCCCGCCTGATCAATTCGCAGGTGTTTATGAAATCCCCATTAGCTTAAATAATAATAGTATAATTTTTTACATTGGTATGACTAAAAGAAAGTTTTTCGAAAGGTTAAAAGAGCATAAAAACGACATAAAATTTGGAAAGTTATCCACTGCACTCTCCCGGTTTTACGCTAAAAATAATGATACTCTAATTAATTTCGATAAAGCAAGAATTATCCATAGGTTCAATAACCCATTTAAAGCCGCCATTAGGGAATCATTAGAAATTAAAATTAGAAAAGATTGTATTTGTAATGATAACTTTTCTTTCAACATACCTAGTCTATGGGATACATTTTTAACCCCTTGTTAATTCCTTGTTTTGTTTTTCGCTCTTTGGCAACAGAGAGCGCCCGCTTATTTTATTTAAACTTTTCCATACTGTTGATTTCAATTTTCTCGTGTCGAAAATTAAAAGATCAGTAGTCGTTTGTGTTGTTCCTCTTCCCCGATGATGGCTTTAAGTTTAAAGCCGAAACATGTAGGAATTTAGCTCTTTTATGAGTTTAAAACAATTTTTACACTGATTTTAGCAACTAATAAGCACAATTTGTGCAATTTGTGTTTTTAAAATACAAATGTAAAAGTTTGAAATAATATCTGGCAATTTGTTCTTTGTGCTTGAGTCAAAATCTCAATTTATTGATTTATTATTTTATTATAAACTAAATTAAAAAAAGATTAACACATGTATTAGTGGAATTGTATTCAATTTGTTAATAAATAAATTAAAATAACATTTCATTCATATATATATTTAAAAAATCATGAATTGTTTAAAGGAACTAAAATGCAAAGTATCATATGTATAGTATTCTTAATATTAATACGTAATAATATTGCACGTGTGGTATTCTGAATATTAAATCTTTAAAAATAATCTGAATTTATTAAAAATTTCGACTTGTTTACATCAATAAGCGAAAAACTTTAAGAATAAATAGTGCAAGTAAATACATATTCATTTAAAATAAATTAGCTTTACTTATATTTAAGCAATACAAAACAAACATTATCGTATAATGCATAGGTGTCTTTCATTTAAAAAAAAAAATACATCGCCAAGATCAGTAATGCAGTGGTGAATTCAAGGAGTGACATTCCCTACAAATGATTTCATATTTTAGATTTATTAATGGTCTAGATATGAAAAATTATCCCGAAACATTGTAATGTCCTCCCACCGAAGCTGCCCTTAGAAAAAAAATATATAATCAATAATAATCTTACGATTTTACTCTGCTGTTTTATTTCATATAAGTAAAGTTACCGGCATTCTGCTAACTAAATTATCATATTTACAACGATTAAAAGTATATAACATTGCACAATTAAATGTTATGCATATTACATCAAAACGGAAAAATGGTTAATACTTACATTCGATAGATTATCCTAAGTATCTCGTCCTTTATATTAATTGATGAAACTACTTAATAAAACCTCTTAACACAATTAAAAGAAAAGAAAAGAATCGCAATGAAAATTGCGCTTGTATTTATTAATAAAGGTTGGAACGTTGGAACAATTGGTTTTTAAACACACACGAAAATCAAAGTAATGGAATTCCTTTGTGACAGCTGCGCGTCAAAGTACGTTTTCAGTGAGACCGCGACTGTCACGTGACTTTCAACCACGGTAGTCCTCTGCGTTAGCCCCGGCTTAGCAGTGATGACGTATTGCGCCTGCGTAGTGCAGTAATTTACCTATAACCAAAACCAGTAGCGTGCTTTTCGTATAATCCTAAGATATGATTTTTAGTTTTGTATTGGGTCGTTCGGAAGTCGTGTCCCTTTGGGAAAATCAATTCGTACTGGAAAATTCTGCCCGGTAATTAAATAAATAAAATCGCTTTTTCGGTCAAAATATTCCGCACAGAGCATTAACCCCCGCAAAGCAATTCCGCACTGAAAGGGTTAAGTGTACGCCGTACAATAAATCAGAAGAACGTGCACATTACGGAGAAAAAGGGGGCAACCATGATGTATAAGAATATTTGGAAAATTAAGTTTAATAAATGTAATTCAAGTTTTGGTTTTATTTCCTATAAACTTGAGTTTATTTCTCAATTCAGATTATCGATACTTGACGGGGCAAGAACAGTTTCAAAATCCTATGGAAAACAGCTGATTGAAGTATCTTTTCTCCAAAGAAGAAGTGGCGTAATTTCAATATGACTTTTTTTATTTGGTATTATAATCAGATAAACTTTGATTGTTTTATTTTAATAGAAAGTTAATTTCTTTCTAATAAAAAAATAATTCTTTAAAATAAAAACGCAAAGTTTTGTGCTTACGAAATCGCGTCTCTATTACTTTTTTACTTTGTTCTATCTTTACAAGGAAAAAGTATTATATTAATGAAAAATTTCGGCTTCCGGTTTTTCATGGATTTATACCTTTTAGAAGGTTTCGAATACGATTTGACTGCTTTTAGAAAATGTCTGTATGTGATAAAAATTTTGTGGACGGCTCTACCTCAAGAACTAATACCCGAAATTTAATAAAACTGTAGATTCAGTTATACCTGTATTTAGATTGGTGCTGATTAGTTTTTGGTGTAAATAGCCCAACAGGTGGCGCTACTATGCTGCATTTTTCACGATTATTACAACAGCTCTATCTCAAGAACTAATGCACGGATTTTTATAAAACACCAGATTCAGTTGGACATTGGCGTAAGTTCTTGCTGATTAGGTTTTAGTGTAAATCCTAAAAGGTGTCGATGCTATGCTGCATTTATCATGATTTACACGATTTTAGAGATAGTCATATCTCAAGAAATAATGCATGGAGTTTCGTAAAACTTTAGATTCAGTTAGACCTTGATATAAATTGGTGTTGATTACTGTTTGGTGTAAATCCCCCAACAGGTGGCTCCTATAGGCTGTATTTTTCACGATTTCCGCAGAAGTCCAGATTCAGTTAAACCTTGATATAAGAGAAGCTGGGATAACTGGGTCAAGGAGGAAACTGGGCCATAGGCTAATTTATAATAAACCGTTGGTGTCCTTTAAGTTTTAGCAGTTGGCAACAATACAACATCACCTGTATAATTCTTAAAACAACGCGTGTGAGCTCAATCGTAACTGTGTCTTTGCTGTGATAGGTTGCCGAAAATATATATATTTTTTAAATACGTCGATTTGATTGAACTTCTTCGGCTTTTTTATGAAAATACGGTAAGTACTTTTATTAAACAATCTTTTCTAAAAAGAATAGGCATAAATACACAAATATTATTAGGTATCTATACATATTTACTTCATTTTTTCAATTTTACTTCTAGTGTCCCAGTTACCCCATAAATTTTTCAAGAATGGGGCTACTTGATCATGTATTAGGGGTAACTGAATCCCACATGGCCCAGTTACCCCAACAGTTATAAATACTTTTTTGGAGTTGCTCTTACTACAGGAAATTATTTTTTCCTGTGATTTTTGTTTCAATAAAGAAGATTATATAATACCTACAATTTTTTAACTGAACACACTTTTATGTATGTAACTTAAGTTTTTGTTTATGAAACACTACTAAGTAAATAATACTTAGTATCTACTTGGTGATATATTATAAACAATTAATTTGAATTGTTTATTTATTTTTATTACAGGATATGGCGTGAACATATATTATGAAGACAAACAAAGTGGCTGGCTTTTCTTACAGTGTTGAATTAAATAAAAAAGAGAATGAGATACTTAAGTACTTAGTTACCCGTTTGTTCACAGATTGATCTTGCTCATTTCCCCCTAAAATACCCTTGTAACTTTTCTACTTATTACATATACTGAAGTATATTGTTATAATTCTTATACATACATTATTATACATACTTTATTATTATATTTTCTGTATAAATAAACGTAATAGTTACACATTTGGTGATTTTTTAAACACCTTGACAGAACAGGTTTCATTTAAAACAACGCTCTTTAGTTGGTGTTTAATTTACATGATCTGCCTGCCTTGAATTTTTTTACGGTATTTATGCTTTTTACAACAGGCCCTGATACCCTAACTTAATCAAAACGAACGAGAGTGGAACATAGACCAACCTTGAACCGATGGAGAGGTAAAAATTAAATAGATTTTTTATTCATTTATAGACAGAAAGGTGCAATTTTAAACATTTCTGTTTGATAGAGTGAACTTCACGGAACACATTTAGAAAAGTTCAGACTTTAATTCAAAATGAACATTGGCTTGAGGAAGCTGAATTGTCAAAAACTCCAGAGTCACAATGTAAAACTGGGTTCCAATTACCCCAGCTACCCTTAAGGTTTTGTTGATTAGGTTTTGATGTAATTAGGCCAGTAGGTGACGCTGCTATGCTGCATTTATCAGGATTTACACGATTTTTGCGATAGTCATCTAAAGAACTAATGCACGAAATTTGATCAATCTTCATATTCTGTTAGAACTTGACGTACGTTGGTGCTGATTGGGTTTGCCTGTAAATCATAGAAAAGGTGGCGCAGTATGCCGCATTTTTTTTAAATCTAAAATGCATTAATAAAAAAAAATTACGCTCTTTTAAATATTAACTTGTATGAGATAGAAGAAGTTTTTGGGAATGGCACATCGAACTAGTTTTTTTTTCTTTCAGAAGGATGAATTTATAATTTTACTGCAAAAATTGAATACAAAATATTGAAATCTCCGTAGTTGTTCCCGAGATAAAAAATACACCAATATCAGCTGTTTACCGCAGGATTTGGCGAGTGTTGTTGCCCCCTTAATAAGTCTCAGGAGTCACCTTTTCACTCAAGGTGCAATTTAGCGTTATGTCACACTTAATTTTACTTCTGATTCCTTATAAAACACATCTACGTAGAACGTTTAACAATGACATTTTAATATTTTTTTTCTATGAAGCATAATTATTTCAATATTCATGAACTGAAATTTTACTTTTTTTAAATGTTTAATTTAGATAACAATTTCCGTTGTAGTTTATTACTTGAATTCATTGCGCGCAAAATATTAGCAAAACTATTGGTTCGAGACTCCCAAATAATATTGATAACGGTGTAAAATTACTTTGAACTTATACTACATGTTAATGCAATTAAAATCTTACTTTTAAAAAAATTTAAATTTAATTATACAATTTAAAAAAAGTCATATTTTGTTGTTGAAAATTCACTAATTTCAAAACAGCAATGCAATTATAATACCAAATTTAATGTATATGTTCAATGTACATTAATTTTACATCCTTATCGACATTATTTGGGACTTTAGAACCTAGTTTTGCTACTGTTTTGCGCGCAATGAATGCAAGTAAAAATACAATTTAAATATTTTATCAAAATTAAACATAAAAAAAGTAAAATACCAGTTATAAAACATTGAAATACTTTTGCTTTATAGAACAGATGTTAAGCTGTCAGTAGTAAAATTTTTATGCAATTGTGTTATATAGGAAATCAAATTAAATGTGACATGATTCTAAATTTCACTTTTAGTGAAAAAGTAAGACACATGAGACACCTTAAATTTTAATTAATTTATTAATCCGCAAATGAGATTCTTTTGAGGTTTAAGTAAACCAACATTTGAAGACTGCTATCGTTGATAAAATGTAAAATATTAGATAATGTCTTCGGAGAATATTGCAATATTCCGAATGCTATTTACACAGTTGTGTGAGAATGCTATCTCAATAATTAAAATAACGATATGACTATTATTTTTTGTTAGTAGTAAAGATACTTACTTGGAATTCTCAAACTTTGATATCTTCAATGCAATAAAAGGTGCAAAATTCTTCCATATTTCTCTCCCAAAACGTACGTAAAATATAAAAGAAATAAAAAAAGTTTCTACGTGGATGTTTACTTATAAATCTAATTGCCAAAAAAAATTTCTGTTCAAATGATATTTTTGAATAAGACTTGAAAATAGGTTTCATCAAACTACATAGAGAAAAGTAAAAATACGTTATTTTATTATCAGATAGTCTCGTTTAAATTGAACGATTCCAAAAAATGTTAATTACACAAAAAGCGACGTTTTTAAACACTTATTGCAGGTCGGAGAATGGCCTACATCACATTATTTCAGAATTAAAGAAAAAAAAATGAGCAATTTAGAAACTATCACATGTTCCTTTTGGGAAATTTAAATACTTGTTTGTTTCAGAAAAGTACTGCTAAATAGAATTAATTGCAGTGAAATGTTATTTGAAATTGAATTACTCAATGTAAAATGTAAAATATATTTTTTTCAGAATAGTTTAAGAAACCTGTTTTAGATTACACAAAATTAAATTCTATGAAGTATATTCTCTTTCGTTCCATACTATTTTGTTTTCCCAATCTGATTTATAATGACTTACTATCATTCGATTTAAGTGTAGTTATTATTAAATACGTCAGAAAATTCACTACATTATGTTTCAGTGAAATTAAAGTTTACATTTTAAATATGCAAGTTTTTAAACTAGATTTAGCTTGTTTGTATTTTTTATTTTTGCTTGTGTTTCTGAACATTATTTGCGTCTGTAAAAGAAAGTAAGGATGTTTGTACTTTTAAAAAATAATTTTGTTTTCCATTAAAATGAAAATGTTTTGTTCGGAAAAATTCTTTTCACAGTAGTTACGTTTTACAAAGTATTTTATTTTGTCATCTACAACTTAAAACTTTTGATTGCGTGTGGGAATTTCGCTATTAATGAAGCAATGGATGGAAGGCTCTGTACGTGTTCGTTCAGAAGTGAATTGGTTCTAACTGAACTATTAAAGATGCTGTAAAATCCATGGCCATTCTACAGATAAAGCCAAGATAGGTAGTACTATTTTCAACAATAGAAGGAAAAAAAGAAATTTTTGCATCAAGTTGAAAAATTCTTTCAAAAACGCATCCAACTTTAGAAATGCAATTCTTGGAATATTGCAAATGGCAGATTTTTCATGTTACAATATAAACTCGTAAGTCAAAGTATTGTTATAAAATAATTTTATAGAATGCTGAGTGACAACTGAAAACAAAAGTCAATGGAAATCTGATTTGAATCTTCAGAATAACAAAAACGCAATGTCCACCATCTTTCTGCACGACAAATTGCCGAATGAAGAACACGCTGCAGAAGTCTCTATGAGAAAAATTTATCCGGAGATAATAGGAAAAATATTGACAAGATAAATGAAGCTTGTCTGCATTTAAATGAAATACGTTTTTTATTGTCAGGGGCAAGATAAAACTTAAAATATGTTTAAACGAATTAAAAGCAAGTTTTTGTCAGGAATATACGATTTTTATGGGTTTAGCATATAACAGCAAATTAAAAACAAAAATGTTAAGTTCAAGTACAAATACAATCAAGGATATATTTTATCCCTAATCTTCAAATATGAACTATCACAACTTTACCCACAGTTCCATGAATCAATGGAACGGCGAAACAAACAACTATACAACCCAATAAAATACTAATCCCCTGAAAGAAACGGCAATTTTTAATGTACTATAAGTAACATGTGTAAAGACCATATTTTTCACGGACATCGCTGCTGATTCTTCTTATATATCACCCATGGATTTGTTCACTTTTAAACATTAAAAATGGCACTGCCCAAATGTCGACCTACAAGCTTAGAACACTTTGTGAACTTTGAAAATCTGTTAATGAGACATTCATGCCATGAAAGTTAGAGTATTGAAATTCGTTAAGAACAAAGATTATAAAATTGAACATTTAAAACCCAAATATTGTATGTAAAATAGAATCGTAAATAGCCGGAAAATCGTCTAAACTATGTGAGAATACCCTTTGTATTTTATAAAATTATGTATAAGTAGATTTCATACACTTCAAAATAACTTATTTCGTTTTAAATAGAAACACAAAATAGTTTTGGCTTACAACAGAGCTCATAAAATAGCTATAGGAATATTTTTATGTGAATTCTTTTTAGTTTGTGTAATATTCTAAAATTCAATTAAGAAAATCAGGTTAAATGTTAATAAAGATTGCTGCAAATGCAAGACACAAAGCGAAATTAATGTAAAAGAACTTGTAAAAGAACTCAAAAAAATTAACATACTACAGAAAAGATAGTTCAATACTCACCACTTTTACCTTCGTTTATGTTCATTTCTATAATTTTAAATATTTAACTTTTTCTGAGTGAAAAATGTAAGACACACTCTTAAGCTCTATCATCAAGAAATTCGCATTGATAAAATAAGTGTGTAAACGTGTAAACACTTGCAGATTAAATATATTAATATAATTGATTTACATTCATTGGATGTAATAAATACATGAAGAAATTTGGCAGTTAATACTTCTAATGTAAATATTTCCCTACTTTCTAGAAATTGAAGAGGATAAAATTGAATACGAATACTACACTGCAAAAAAAAGTATTGATTTTACAGTATAATACTGGCATCCCAGCTGCCAGTATTGTACCGTAAAATTAACAGTAATATACAGTAAAATAAGGAGTAATACGCTGCCGCGCGTGCGTGGTAGCGTATTACTGCTTATTTTACTGTTTATTACTGTTAATTTTATGATAGAAAACTGGCAGCTGAGGTGCCAGTACTATACTGTAAAATCAACACTTTTTAATACACAGTGTATATACAAGGTTGAATTGCTATTATAAAAGGAAAAATAAATTTCATAAGAAAGAATGTTACTTTATAAATATATACATCGCACATATAAGAAAATTATAATAATGTCGTCAATTTGCAATACGGAATCAATATGCAAAAAAATTATATAATTATTACATATTAACATACTTTAGTTTAAAAAATATCCATTAAAACTCTTTTATAGAAAACGAACTATATCTATTTGAATATTTTTAATTCTGTAAGGTAATATGCAATAATAAAAGTATCACATCTATATTCATGATCTATCTTAAACTTCACATATAAGCCACTTTTGACCTTTAAAAGCTAACTTACGATGCACTTAAACGTTTACGAAGATACTTAATCCGGAATAAATGTTTTATAATAAGTTCTCGCATTTATAAATATAAGTAAAAATTGAGGGATGTATTAAAATAAGCTTCGCTCAGCATTTCAAGCATTTTGAATGAATGTCTGAGAAAATATAAGCCAGCAGAAAAAGAAATTATAGTTGAAAAGTACTTATTTAATTCATCATAATACCAAAGATGAAAAAAAATGTGTATATCAAAATATACTGAATAACAATTTCTTTTAGAAAGATACGCATAGCAAAAATGTTTTACTAAGAATAAAGACAAATATGTCGGAGATATGTTTTTGATGCTGTTGATTATATTTTCGAAATTAAATTGAATGATATTATTTGTGTTTCAGAAATTATGGACATTTATATCATCATATTATCGTAGAAAATTTATTAAAAGGACTAAAGAGTATAAGCATACAAAGTATCACCTGCGACATTAATGAAAATTATAAAGCATAACATAAAACTGCTCGTATTATTAGCTACCAGTACGAATAAAAAATTATTCATTAAAATAAGTAAATGATAAAATAAATAAAAAAACATGGGTATTAAAACTATTTATCATAAACTGAAATTACTGTAAATTTTATGTATTATTGAAATTATAGAAATATAATTTTATATCTCTGTCTATTAAAAAGAAAAGTTACTAATACTTCCAAAATTGAATCTATTGTAACCTTTTTACTCTATCGGCTTATCCTACAATAACTATTGCATGTAAAATCATGGAACAGATAGTTTCATAGAAAAATGTACGATAAACACATTGAAGGAGACGGTTTTAAAATCGAAGAATTATTTTAATGTTAAAATTGGTCAAGATCGTTCACATAAGTTTTATACGATAGGAATTAATGCAGAGCAATTTAATAATCTTTTGCAGGAGTATATTGTGGTTGCAGGACTATATTGACTATATTGTGGTTTGCAGTGTCTAATCATTTTTGTAAGAAGAAATTGAGACAAACGAACAGAAATTTAATAATTTCCAAATATGTCAAACTGTGGTATAAAACAAAAATAAATAGTGTGAAAACGTTGCTTGGTAGATATTTTAAACTTAGAAATACGTAGCAAGTGTTATGTGTGTAAAATATTATTATTGTATTAATAATTATCAAAAAAATTGGATATAAAGATCACATCATCAGTTCCGTGGACAAGATAAAAAATGTAAAGATTATAAAACAGTACAATTAAAAGAATAACACGTAATATTAAGTCCACAAAACTTAATTTAGCGTCTTCATTCAATTCTATTAAATGTTAATGCGTTAAAAAACATTTTAGGAAAAAATGTCATGTCTGTGGACATAACTTCCTCAGACATCATGGTTACAAACATAGCATTAATGTAATGTAAAAATGTATTTTTAATTGAATATTTCTCACGATCTAAGAAAATAGCGGCATGGCGTAGTACTATAAAAATATTAATTTAAACATTATTTTGAAATTTTGTTCAGGCAATTTAGCTCTGAAAATATAAGTATATTTAGACGAATGAGCCTCCCATATCCCTTATAAAAATATTCACGTGTCTTCTTTTTTGAAAAGGCATTGTGTGCGTCATGAAAAGAAGCACTGTTACAAGTCACAACAGGATTAATTTCAAATATATTCCGTTTAAAAATGTGAACATAAAAGATTTTTTGGTTTATGCAATATCATGTTTTTGTTCTTTGTTTCATCTTTATTTCCTCTTTCTGTTTGCTTGTGTGCTTTATTCTATTCAATAAAAGATGATTGACAAAAGAACTTGAAATTCACTCATGTTTTTTCTACATATATATTAATATCATATAAAGAAATTGTGATCAAAGATAAAAATCTATGACTTTTCAGAATGAACACAATTTCTCACAATATTGCGAAGATAAAAGATACATCGAAATTGGCAAAAACTTGACATTGCGGAAAAATTTCTTAACTTTCGTTCTTTGTAAATATTATTCATGTAAAATACACATATCAGGCGATAAGCGTTTAATATAGTATACGTGTTTTTTACACTAAAAATTATTTTTCGAAAGCATAAATGTTTTTACGTTTTCAAGAATTCTTAATATGCAGCAATATTTTTACATAAGCTAAAAAAATATGCTAAATTTCCACAGCTTTAAACATTTCTTCTCCTGTTTTTTTTTTTTTTTTTTTTTTTTTTTTTTATCAAACACAAAGCTTTCAAACTTCTTTTCACAAAGAATAAAATATCTGAAAGCTATGTTTCTTTTTTACAGAAATGCAAAATATGTTTGTTTTCGGTTGACAGAATGGGTATGGGAAGTTCGTCAGAGATTTGAAGAAAATGACGAATAAAAGTATTATAGATAAAAAAGTTATATTATATATTTATTATTTTAAAACCATATTTTCATTTGAAAGTGCTAATTTTCATTTTATTTTTTACAATTTTTAAAAACTGTACTTTATAGTAATGCTTGTTAGATTTAAAACGCTTCTTAATATATTTTTTTTTGATTTAGAAAGAAATGACCGAGAAATGTAAGCATAAGTATATGCCAAACTTCTACAAATTCAGCTTTAATTTTGTTTGTTAAATTGTTTTTAATTTTAAAGTGTTTCTAATATTTAGAAAATACTATGTACTATGCGAACTGAAAATGTTGCTCTGAATTGGCTAACATTTCATAATTCTAATGAAATGCTGCGTCAATTTCTACGCTTTCCGGCATGGTTCAAAAGTGCTTATGAATTTGGTTTTTCTGGCCGTCTGTCTGCCTGTTCGTCTGTCTTTCTGTCTGCCTATCCGTCTGTACGCGCTGTTACGGGAGGGCATATATTCGGATTACCATGTAATTGCTATATGTTATTGAGGCTTACCATGACATGTTCGGTATTTAAAATGAAGCGTGTAGGACTTATGATTCGTTGACAGGGCACTTAATAGAATGCTGTTACATTGTGGTCTACGTGAAAAATCATTAGAAGTGTATTTAAATTGTGCTACAATATTTCAAACATATTAAAATCGGTATACATCACTGAGGTGCACTACAAGATGTTTACTATAGAATAGGGAGTGCACAGCATTTATGGTTCATTTACAGGAACACACAAAAGAATTCGGTTACAATACAGTCTATCAGCAATAATTGCTGGAAGTGCGTTTTCAATTTAACTATTTTTTTTCATGTTATTGGATGTGTATAAATTCTTTAGATCCTATACAGGTCTGCACAGAAGCATTCAAGTGCATTTCACCATTTTGTTGAACATTGCGGAAGGGGAATTTTTTATTGTGTTATTCGTTCCTAACTTAACTAAATTTTGGCATACAATGTAATATATATACAAATCTATAGATCATAAACAGGTCTGCTTAAAAGAATTTGGATATTTTTCTGACTATAGATGGTAAATTGCTTTTTTAAATGTGTTAGGTGATTTCTAAATTGTTTATTCAGAGATCATCTTCCATCTTATTAAAAATAATTCGGATATATTACCGACTATAGTTGGTAATTGGGTTTTCGAATGGCATAGGCGTTTTGAAATTGTTTACTTAGACACCATCTTTCACATTAATAAACGGTGAAGTTTTGTTACATTATTATTAATGTGTTAGACATAGTTTCATAATCTATGGTTGATGCATGATTTTTCCTTCTTAATCCTTTGAATATATTTATATATTGAAGAGCAATAATTTTTTTTTCATGTATTGAGTATTGTAATGCTTACATATGAAACAAATTTAAAATGAAAAAAAAAATTAAATCCATTAGGAAGGCAATCTTTTTGAATATATCTATAATTGGTACAATGCGAAAAGTACACATTGAAAAAAAAAAAAAAAAGATGAGATATTTAATTTTTAATCGTCTGGTTACTAATCTGTCTAAATGAAAAAAATATATAAGTAATACTACGTTTAACATACAAAAAGCCAGGCACTGCATTAAAGTTAATCCCAAATTATCTGTAGACGTGCAGACCACAAAAAATAAAATTTTATTTATCATATTGATACGCGAATCATGCTATTAAATAGCCTTCTGCTTTGAAAAAGAAAATTTTAATTTAGAAGAATATAATATTTAAAATAATTGAATTTATAATTTCTGAATTTTTGCTATATAAGACGTGAAACCAACAGAGAGAAAAAGTGTTTAGGCCTGGATTCGAACCACGGACAATGGCATTGCTTGCCAACGTTCTACCACTGAGTATTCCGGACTGTGTACAGTCTAGCACTCCTCACTCTCCAGGCTAGATATCGTCCGCATAGCAAAAATTTAGCAATTATAAATTCAATTAGTATTTCTAAAGGCGTATTCCATTTCTACAAATTATATATAATATTTATATTTCCAAATAATATTTCCAGTATGTGGTGTTTAGTTTTGTATATACTTACTAGATGGCAGCACCACAGCGGATTACTACTGTCACCTACCGGTAAAAGTATTGTTTACTGCTGAATGTATATGTAGCTTGTCTGTGTTCCATGTACGTGACTGTGATGTGATGTATATTAAAAGTATGTTTAAAGTTCAGTAAATAGTCACCTCGATTTCTTAATTATGCTGCTGATACAATTCATTTAGTTTATGTATATAATACATTATAAAATGGCGACGAAGATCAAGTTTCTTACCGGAATTAAAGTAACAAGAAATTCCAACTGATTAGCAAAATGGCTAAGCTTCGGGTTTTGCATCTATATCCTGTAGTAATATTCTAAATACGTGCGTCATTTCGAGGGTGGTAAGTGTTAATTTTTTTTCTTCTCTGCAATAAATAAAAGGTAATAATGTTTGCCAATTTTAAGGAATTTAATGATTCCATGGAATCGTTTCAATCATATGTTAAGAGATTGGAACAGAGTTTTTTATTACATAAAAAAGGTACCTGCTATAATTTCATGCATGGCTCCAAAATTATACACTTTGCTATAACTTTTCCTAAAAATCCTGAAGCTTTAAAATATGAGGAAATAGTTGAAATTCTATTAAAGCACTTAAGCCCCGCCCCTAATAAATTTTGTTCTAGAATTAAATTCCGTAATTCTTATCAAATTAAAAATGAATTTATACAAGATTTTGTTTCAAAATTGAAGAAATTAACAATTTTTTGTGCTTTCGCTGGTGAAACTTAAAATGAAAATCTTTTAGAGCAGTTTTTAAGAGGTTTAAAAAATGAAAGTGTTCAAAGTAAATTACTTTCGCAAATTGAAAATTTTTACTTTTGAGAAAGCTATTGAAAAAGCAATTATTTTACAAAATAACGAACATGACATTTCTGTATTGAAACATAAAAATTTTAATGTAAATAAATTGGCATGTTCTAAAAATGTACAACCGAATAAAATTCCAAATAATTTTCAAAAACAGAAAATTAACAATAATGTAAATAAGGGGAATTCTGAAGTAAATAAAAATAAACTGAAACGTTATAGATGTGGAAATCCGTTACATCTCGCCAACATTTGTAAGCATATAAATACTGTTTGCAATAAATGTAAAAAAAAGAGGCCATCTTAGCAAAGTATGTAAAAGTAATTCTCAGAAACAAACAAATGTATTGCAGGCTGTCGACATTTTAGCTGTGAGTCATGATAAAAGTTCTACTCCAATAAAAGTGTGGATTTTAATTGAAAGCAAAGCTAAAGCTGAAATGGAATTAGATACGGGCTCCGGAATTTCGGCGGTACCTGTAAAGCGTTTTCTGAGAATTTTTCCGAATAATAAAATTTTTCCGCCAGATGTTCAGTTGAGAACTGCAACGGGTGAGGTGTTTACACCTGTTGGGTATGTAAATGTAGATGTTTCTTATGCAAATGCTACTAAAAATCTTAAATTATACTTGAGTAAAGAAGATAATTGCCCACTTTTATTTCGCAGAGACTGGGTAGCTGCATTTAATTTGTTTCCCACTAATTTGAAATCTGTCTATGTAAATGAAATTGCAAATTTTACTGAAAAATTGAAAGTATTATTAAATGATTTTCTGATCTATTTTCGAACAAAGTTGGAGAAATAAAAGGTTTGAAAGCAGAACTTTTTCTAGAAAAAGGTTCTACGCCCATATTTTGTAAGGCTAGAACAGTTACTTATGCTCTACGTAATGCAGTAAATGATGAAATTCAAAGGTTACAGGATGAGGGTATTATTAAACCTGTCACCAGTATTAAGTGGGCAACTCCTATAGTTCCAGTGGTAAAACCTAATGGTAAAATACGTTTATGCAGAGACTTTAAAGTTACAGTAGATAAATTTTTGAAGGTGGAAAAATATCCTTTACCTAGGGTAGAGGACATGTTAGCCACTTTAGGGGGTGGTTTACATTTTACAAAAATTGATTTAAATCAAGCTTATCTTCAGTTACCTGTAGACGAAAAATTACAGGAGTTGTTAACTATAAACACTCCGAAGTGCTTATTTCAATTTTTAAAGTTACCAATGGGTCTTACTAGTTCTCCAGCAATTTGGCAAAGATCTATTGAACAAATATTAAGTGGTATTGATGGTGTCACTGTGTTCATTGATGATATTGGTGTTGCAGGGGAAACGGATGAAATTCCTTTGAAAAGGCTAAAACAAGTTTTAGAAAGATTACGTGAATATAATATTAGGATTAATAAAGATAAATCAATTTTTCTAGCTGACCATATTACATATTGCGGTTATAAAATTGATAAGCAAGGTATTCATAAAACGCAAGGTAAAATTCAGGCTATTGTAAATGCTCCTAGACCAATTAATGTGTCACAAGTTAAAGCTTTTTTAGGCTTAGTCACATATTATTCTAAATTTGTACCAAATTTATCTACAATTGCTCATCCTTTAAATCGATTGTTCAAAAATAATATGAAATTTATATGGTCTCCTGTTTGTGAACAAGCATTTAAAAATGTAAAAAATGAGATTATTTCAGAAAGAGTTCTTACACATTTCAACCCTAAATTGCCTTTAGTGTTAGCAACAGATGCTTCTCCATATGGTATCTCTGCAGTTCTTTCGCATGTGATGCCACATAACGTGGAAAAACCAATTGGTTTTGTGTCCAGAACTCTCACTATTGCAGAAAAAATTATAGCCAGGTGGATAAGGAAGCACTAGCTATTATATATGGAGTAAAGAAATTTGTTCAGTATTTATATGGTAATAAGTTTACTTTATTTACAGATAGTAAACCACTTGTTTCTATTTTTTCTCCAAATAAAAGTATTACTGACCTTTCAGCTGCTCGGATGCAAAGATATGCATTATACTTACAAGCGTTTAAATATGATATTCGCTATAAGAAAACATCCGAACATGGAAATGTTGATGCTCTTTCACGACTTCCATTACATAGTGAAGATTTACCTCACAATTAAATTTAAGTAATGTAATTGATGAATCTGAATTTTTTCAAATTAACCAAATTTCTACATTGCCTGTAAACGCCAAATCAATTGCTGTAGCTACAAAATCTGATCCTTTATTACTTTTTCATCATCTAATTTCTGGTTCTCCAATTCCTAAAAATTTAATTTTTGGTGGCAAACAAGAAGAATTTACTCTTCAACATAGTTGCATTTTAAAAGGATGTAGAGTAATTATCCCAGAAGTTCACCGAAAACAAATTTTACATGATTTGCACTTTGGACATTTCGGTATAGTGAAAATGAAGTCCTTAGCGCACAGTTTTGTTTGGTGGCCAGGAATTGACCAAGATATTGAAGATCTTGCACGGAATTGCACTACTTGTGTCAATTTAAGAAATAATCCACCTAAGGTAGATACTCATCATTTGGAATGGCCTACAGCTCCATGGCAAAGAATTCACATAGATTATTTTGGTCCTGTGATGGGTAAAATGCTTTTACTTGTGGTTGATGCTCATAGCAAATGGCCCGAAGTTTTTATTGTTCCTAATACAACATTAGAACATACAATTACTTGTCTTTCTTCTATTTTTGCCAGATACGGGTATCCTATATCTCTGGTATCTGATAATGCAAAAAAGTTTACTTCTGAAGAATTTGAGACATTCTTAAAGAATCGTGGGCTTAAGTATAGGTTTAGTGCTCCATACCATCCAGCTACAAATGGTCAGGCAGAGAGATATGTGCAAATTCTTATACGAGGGTTAAAAGCCTTATCTTCAGAAGCTGGTACTTTACAAATGAAAATAAATAACTTTCTTTTACAGTATAGAAAGATGCCTCATGTTATTACGGGGGAAAGTCCTGCATCTCTATTTCTAAAGCAGAATATTAGAACGAAAATAGATTTGATACTTCCAAACGTTACAAATTTTGTGCATGATAAACAAAATGCGAGAAATGCCAATTCTAAAGTAAAATAATTTCGAATTAACCAGAAAGTGGATGAAAAAAATTATACTTCTGAAGCCAAGTGGAAAACTGGTCGCATTATTGCAAGAGAGGGCAAGTTGCATTATAGAATTCAAGTTGGTTCGAATAGTTGAAAAAGGCATGTTGATCAGATAACTAATGTCGGTTCGAACATACATTTAACTAATGATTCAAATTATAAAGAGAGTGATACAGAAAGTCACAAAAGTAATAATGCAGTTGGTAATCAACGTGATTCTCAGCTAATGCCTCCTAGTGTCTCAGATCTTCGACCAGCTGACTCTGTTGTCCCATCTACTCCAAATCCTCAACCAGATGATTCTGTTGTCCCATCTGCTCCAAATCCTAATCCATATGACTTTGTCCTCCCAAATACTCCAAGTCCGGCTCCAGTAGACTCTAAAGTGATACCTTCAGTTCCAAAACCCATGGTGCCCAATACATCTATTGATGCTGCTACAGACGCTTTAAATAATAACTCTTCTTCTTCCCTACATGTACCTGGAAGATCCACCAGGAAAAGAAAAACTCCCAGTAGATTTCCAAATTAAACAGGGGAGACTTGTGCTGTTTAGTTTTATATATAATTACTAGATGGCAGCAGCACCGCGGATTACTACTGTCACCGACCGGTAAAAGTATTGTTTACTGCTGAATGTATATGTAGCTTGTCTGTGTTCTATGTACGTGATTGTGATGTGATGTATATTAAAAGTATCTTTAAAGTTCAGTAAATAGTCACCTCGATTTCTTAATTATGCTGCTGATACAATTCATTTAGTTTATGTATATAATAAATTATACAGTATATAAATGCTGCGTCATTATCTTATTCTATTTTATTAAAATAATGATATAGTACGGTACCTTTGAGAAAGGAAAAAATTCGCATTAAGCATTTATATAGAAGAAATGTAGATGTCAGAGGTAGGTATTATAAAGTACTGCTATATCCTAATTCTTTTTCAACAGAAAATATGTCTCATAAAATATAAAATAAGTAAATATAAAACATGAAAAACAAGTTTTATACCGTATAATGAAAATGTTTCCTTCGGCATCCTTAAAATATTTCCAGAGTAAAGTAATTTCATTATTTATTCTTCATTTTAAGAGTACCTATATCCTGGTACAGAATCGAAGTCTTTTTTTTTCTCCAGAAATGTCGGCAGTGCCTGTTTATAAAATAAAACGAAACTTAATTACTATTATAAATGCGTTTCTGTCGAGAAAAAAAAACCATTCAGAATTTATTTCATCTCATCAAAATTTTCGGAACATTAATTTCAATTCCAAACTTAAATTACTTGTAGTAATAAATCTTTTTAGAATGGTGTAAAATTTAAATTGATGACATAATAATAATAAATTCTCCTTTAAAATTCTTTTAATGATATTTTTTTATAAACATCTTCACTTGTAGCTTTAGCCTTTAAATAAATAAATAAAATCGTACAATAAGAATGTCTCACAAACTATATAACAGCTAACTATATAACAACTATATAACAGCATTTAAAACGTTATTTATAGAGTAATATGATATTTTATGTATCTTATTGAGTAATGAAATTGTTTTCTAATATCGGAAATTTCAAAAAATGTCTGAAATGTCAATATTTTTAATTTAAACATCAGTCAAAAAATCTCCATCATAAATTATTTTTCCTTGTTGCTTATCAAACTATATTTTTCTAAAATCGTCATAGTAAGAGTGTTAAGTTGTTATATTTGGTTAATTTGAGATGCACAAGTTGACAAATAAAAACCAATATATGACAATGGATATAAGATTGCAGGAAAGAAAATATATTTCAAACAAGCTTCTGCAATCATGAAACAAAAAAAGTGGAATAAATGTTAAATATCACATGACATTATAAATACAGTTATATATGTTACCGTTAAAGTGTATAATTCAGTTATTTCATAAATTACCTAGTTATTTCATGAAATAACTAACCAAATATGTTAAAATTTCTAAAATTATTGGATTCTACGGTTTAACTAGTTATCTTGTAGAATAAATGATTGCCTAATCGTTAAATTAAAAAATAAACAATTTTACATTAAAACAAGGCCTTTGTTTTATAAATTAATTAATGATAAATAGTTAAAGTCCCTTGCAAAATACATTTGATATTACGGAGAGATTAATTGATAAATGATAAAAAAAAACAGAATATGTATTATAATATTATTATTAGATTTGTTAAACAGTAATAAAAAATAACATAATATTGTGCAGCACTAGTTGTATTTAAATTTTTACAACTTATAATTATATAAATTATTAGGCCACTCAGTCTTGCTAGCAAAATAAACTTATGCTGTTTAAAAAATACTACAAAAATACAACATACAATTACCGTTTTTAATACTTTAACATTTAGGTAATCGTTATTGTATAAAATAACTAGTTAAATCGTAGTATCCAAAAAAATTAAACACTTTAACCGACTTGGTTATTTATTTCATGAAATAACTAGGTGTTTTATGAAATAACGGATTTGAGGCTTTAACTGTAACACATAAAAAAACTTCCATTTTCTTTTAAGGTCGTTAGTTAATCATTGCTTGGCGATAATAAATGAAGATATGTAATGATTAATAATAAACAAATAAGTATTATCTAAATCCTTGCACAGACAGTGTTCAGAAATATTATCATAAAACTGAATTCAGAAAATGAATTAGAACATAAGAGGGTAGAGATGGTCCAAGCATCATTTCTATTGTTCTATATAAAAAATAAATCTTAATTTTGTTTTGGAAGGCCTTTATGTTTTGATATATGTAAATGTTGTTTTAAAAGTCATTCTGTGAGAATTATTGGACAGCATTTGAATTAATTCATTTGCTAAATGTAAACCTGCTGAAAACTGTTAAAGTAAAAACTATACAAACTATAAAACTATTAAAAACTATTAAAGTTTGCTCAAATAACAACACTATGCACATGGTTTCCTAATTCTTTTATCTGCAATAAAGAGGTATAATTCTATATCAAAATATATCTTCTCCTTCTCCTTTGATAATTTGCTTATTAAGTTTCATGAGGAGTTTTTATTATATATTTACATATTTTTAACAAACGGTAATCTGTTAAGTTTCCGAATTTAAGTTTCTTAAAAATATATTTAAAAAAACACAAACATTTAATTTTAAGATATTGATTTAGGCAGCGAAATATTTTTTATATTTTGTCAAGAATTTTCTGTTTTATATTCTAGAACAAAATAACACTTTTACGGATTATAATATACTATGAAAATGGGGTTCCGTATAAATCTGGTCAAATTGGACAAACATGCTGAATTCCTCCTTCCCTCAATGGAAACTCATAATATAAGCCTTATATACAAATCCGGTTTTAATTCGCTTTTTCGTCTAATCTTGAAGTGACTTTGTCATAAGAAGAAAAACAATTGCGCATAAGACTATTTTTTTTTTGCCCCAGAACCTGCTTGTTAATACATACATAGATTTGTACAGATAATAATGCAATAAAATACAATACAATTTATCTACGCCATGACATCAAGATTACAGCCATAGCCGATCAGTACGTACCATTATATAAGTTACATTTTATATGTAAGAAAATACAATAAATTTGTCAAACATCTTCTATAGGAGTGTGATACGCAAAAGTTTTCCATTTATAAGAAGGAATAAAGAAATGTTCTTGACCAACTTAACAGTTCGGTCAAACATCTTCTATAGATGGTGTGTTACATAAGGATATTCCGTTTGATATCTTAATATATTTTCATTGTTTTATATAACAGAAGAAATGTCCTTGACTCAATATAAAAAATCACTTTCAAAAACAAGATATTGTTTAGTCAGTTGCTCAGTAAAGATATCATGAAAGATAAAATAATCCAAAACGCATACGGGACATTTTTAAATTGGCAATTTTTTTTGGAAAATATATAAAAAATAAAAACAAAATAAAAATGAAGTTAAAATATTCATCATCTGAAAGGGATTCAAAATCAGCATCTTGATTGTAGGATCTGTAGTTTGGATTTACAGTTCATTTCGATTTAATTAAAGCATTTAATTATACTTTTTAGTGATATATGTCTATCAAACAGGTTTGTAATCCACACATGTAAGGATATAGAACTTCGTTTGATGTGATACCTCGATGTAAACGGGCAGTCCAAAAGATAATGAAGTTAAATTCAAACAATACCGCAGACACATAGACGTGAGTGTACATATCATATATAGTAATCAATTTTACTGACAAATCCATAAGTGCATTTAAATTAACCCGCGGCTACTAAAATATGTAATTATGAAATTTATAACAGGCGATATAATGTCAATAACATGAAATGTTTACTCTGAATATTTAATTGAAGTTACTTTGTTTTATTACTAATCACATTGAAAAGTACTTTAAGTATATTTTTTCACTAAAATACAGCTGAACTAAATCTTAAATGTTGCTATTACATTTGCCTGAAGAATATCTACCAGAAAACGTCGTATTCGTAAGTGGGTTTAACTGTAACGTAATATCGAGAGAAGAAATTGCATAAAACAACATGAAAAACGTTAAGATAAAGTTCACAGAAAAAAATATAATTTAGCATTGGATATAATAAGATTTAAAAAAATTAAATGTATAACATTGCAAGCAGAATTAAATGGCTAAATCTACATAGGGGATGATATTGAAGCAAAGTTAGGGAAGTGAAAATATTCGAGCCAATTGAATATGAATCTAAGAATTCAAAAATAGATTGTATTAAAATATTGATATAGAAATTAGCGAAATATGTTGTGTGATTAGTCAAAAACAAATTAGAAAATCACTGGAAAAGAAAATTTACACGAACCAATGGATTCACTAATTGACTCAATCGCTAGTAATTTTATTGCTAAAAGCTTTGTGTAATGACGAAAATATGAATGTCACGGTAAGCCTTTTAATTATAAAATTAAGGTGGTAGTTTCTTAATGGCTTGTATATCTTCTAAAGTTTGGTAATGTATTTTATGTAGCAGTGAAAAACCTAAAGTAGTACTGTATTTTATTCTAGTTACCTAAATATAGTGATATACATTTTTGCAATAGACTTATCATTCTAGTATTTAAGTTCTATTTTATTATAGTTACATTATTCTTACACTATTACTGAGATATTATGGTCAAGTATTATATTTATGAATTTAGTAATGTATTAAGATTTGTTATATGTTACTAAAAATCACTTTAAATATGTAAAAAGACTTTTTTTGCATTTTAGCAGATAATTAAAAATTTTGAAATTTATTGATTATTTGAATATTGTAATGTTCAACGTTAAATGTTAATTATACCGCTCATATTTGTTCACCATCACCCTAACAAAATTTTGAATATATTGTATCCTTAAATTTAGTAGATGCATTGTTCGTAACAATGTTTACAAAGATAATGTATTTCTCAAAATTTAAATAACATCTAAATTTTTAAAGCCGAAGGAATCATTTTATGTTTACATAATAAACTTTTAATGTGATTGAATGCTTTGTTATGTAATATAGTGAAGTAAATATACTGACATTCTTTAAAGCTTTTAATTAAATATGCCACAAAATAATTAGTTATTTTGAATATACAATGTAAGGAAGTAGAGACTGATATTCTTTCTTCATTTTAATTAAATATGCTTGATAATAATTCATTATTTCGGAATAATTGATTTGACTCTACATGGCAAGTAAGCATTATTCAAGGACTGTTGTAATAGAGCTCTTTCATGTAAGGTTGTCTTTGTCATCGAAATTAATTAAATCATTCATAAAAGATTTTACATAAAATAAAAAGTATACTTCATCAGATTCAGTTGTGAGAAGAATTTATTAAAAGTGGAAAAACAAGATTAAAAAAGGGGTGTTAAAAGCTGATTTATTAGATTTTTATATATTGATTTATTTTGTTTATATAGGGTGCAATATAAACATCATGTACATTTAAAAAAAAAGACAAATATTTTATAATACAGAAAAATGTAATATAACAACAAACAAAAACATACAATAGTCCTCTCCGAGTTATGCACGATTCCGAAAAGCGTTCTTTATCTTTAAAAACCTGAGAAACGTGTGAGATTTTGTACGTCAACCGTGACAAACGAGGTGCATTCGTATTATAGCTAGTTATATAAATATTCAGATCTTGATGATTTTTAATTCTGTGAAATGAATTATATCGTCTGCAGATTAATTTCTGTCATAAAATAAGTATCTCGGTCGCTTGACGATTCAACCTCGGAAGTTCCTACAACAAGAAAGCACCGATTTTTTAAAAAAAAATCAAATTTCCTAATAAATATTATTATTAATATCTTCTAAAATATTGATTCGATTTTCATAAAATTTGAAATGTCTCGACAAAATTCTGCAAAGATAATATATCTTAAATTTCAAACCGTTTGTTGGGTAGTTTTTACGCTCTTATATGCGGACAGACGGACCGACGGACGGACCAGGCGACGACTATAGGTGCTAAGTATTTATATAATTACGAAGGCACCTAAAAAGCATTTATAAAATATATATACTTTTACTGCAACTGATTTTAGGAACCTTTTGCGAGTAGTTTTTGCAATGTATAAATCACTTTTCTGAGCCAGCATTACTTGTCTTTTTGGGTGCTATTAATTCCCAAGTAAACATTCGCATGTACAACAAACATGTTTTAGAGACAATCATGACAAATTAATCACATTAATATTAACATTAGAATAATAATATTTTTTTTTTACTGTTGTATAAATTCAATTACGTAGCTCAATATGTTTAATTGAAGATTGATACCATTCTAAAAACCGATATTACAGTTTAAGAAAAATTATTAATATCCTATGAAAACTATTCGGAAACGTTTCCGAAAATTAGTCGCAGCAAAAGAAACTTTGTTTTCATAAATGCTCCTTTAAGTATCGAAAATATATTAGTTCCAGAGATTTCTAAAGATAAAGACTTCTTTTTGGAATCGTGGTAACTGGAATGAGGTTATTTTGTATTTTCTTAGATTAAGAAACATTTGTCTTTTTTCACAGTGTTTCAACTTTAAGAGGTGATAGAATATGTGAAAACAAATATTCCTTGCAGGAAACCTGAATCACATTCTGCTTATTCAGTCAGAAATCGTCAGAATGTTCCGCTTTCAAACCGAGTACGGATTTCCATTAATAACTTTAAAACGATGAAAGAAAACTAATCTAAATAGACAAGAGAGTACATTTACCTTTTAAGAAAAGTGATGATATCACGGGAAGTGCACTGTAATTAGACCAGTGACATTATATACACGGTGAACTAGGTTTTAAATTACGATATGTCTAAATCAGTGTTGTTTGTAAGCTGATCGTGGTCATTTCCAGCAGCTTCCGAGACGTTATCACAATACATAGAAACAATGTAATTCTATTTTTAATACTTGGAAATTTTTCCATAGAAAATTTTTCACGCCTTGCAATCGTAATATTTCAAATTTTAATTGCTTAAGAGGCGTATAGCCTACATAGTGAAAAAGTATCCAAGCCGGGACTCGAACGTGGGTCATCAGTATAGCGCACTGACGTTCTACCAACTGAACCACTTGGAACGACACCTAGCCTGGCACTTCTCACTATCACATATTGGCAAGGTTACAAACGCAGCGTTTATAGCAATTTTTACAATTTAACAAACAAAAAGAATTGGTGGTACATTTTTTTTTCTTTGAAAGTATGCGAAATTTGTGTGACATTAATGACAAAGCATGTGAATACTCTACGAAGAAAACCTACTAGGTACATTTAAATGCTGTTGGCATTTCAATCAAGTGTGAAAAAAAAATTGTTGAAAAAACAGAACATCTCAATAAACATAACCAGTAAATATTTCTTAAATTAGTGAAATAACACAAAACATTCTCAATATATATATATTTTTATTTCATTTGAAAATATTATCAAATGCTTCATATTTAAAAATAATGTCTCCATCAACTTAACTGATGTTCTTAATCTTTCCAGCAAAGTTGACAATCCTAAAGTTATTAAAAGTGAAAAGCGGACTACTATTTTCGCATATTCAGAAAATAGAAATATTTTATTTCCTCAAAGTAATTTTTAATTTACTTAAATGGTTTGTTATGCTATAATTTGAAGTATTACCAGTGCTTCTTTTTCTTAATTAAATATCTTCTCTAATAATTAATTATTTTGGTATAATTAATTTGATTTTTTGTGACACGTAAGTATTATTAAAAATCACCAGTAGTGCATCTTTTCGTGGTTGAAACTAATTAGAGTTTTCACAAAAGAATTATTTAAAATGGAAAGTAAGTATTCTTTCATTTTCTGAAATTTAATTATGTGAAGAATTTTTCAAAAAGATAGAAAAGTTAAATGAATTTACTTGGCATTAATATAATTATTTATTTTTTAATATTAATTATTTTTATTGTCATTGCACTATTTGAAACTTATAGAAATTCAAAATTTTAATTTTCTTTAAAAAATTTTGTTGATAGTGTTTAGAAGTTTTTTAATATATCGGAGAAATTAAAAAGAAAATGTTCTTGCACTAAACTGTAATATACTACATGATTTCGTAAAATAAATGTATTTCAAGTTTAAGAATAGGCATAAAAAACACTGATATTTTATTAATATGGTGGTTCGGGAACCATAAAATAAAACATAAAAGTATTAAGTTAATTACGTATTCCTAAAGCTAAGATGAACTGTATTCCCCTCACGTATTGTTATATTTATTCTAAATAGATAAAAGTGGAATGCAACGGCAACACACAAACATTAAATTTAGTAAATTATTAACTATAATAAATATAAACAGGAAATAAGTGATACGCTTATAAGATAAATCATAAATTTGATATACAGTAATTCTTAAAATATTTCTAATATTCGTCAATAGATGGTGCTGTGTACTTATATTCGTACTAGACATAGACCTTCAGTAGCAGTATTGGGAATTTAGCGGAATTTTTTGTTCAAATATTTAGTACTGTTTCCGAATAGTAAAGCTCGTCTTATTTCATATTCCACTAAATAAGACTAATATCACAATTCGGAATCAGTGGTAGATATCTGAATAAAATATGCCCTGTAAATTGGCAAACTCCTCAGTGGTAAGTGCATAGCCCGGCAAATTGCAGGTTCATGGTTTGTCTCCAAACTTACTTTACACATACATTTATTCCTTTGTGGTTTAAAAGATAAGTATTAACAGGTTTGGCATTAATCGATTACTTTTTTAGCTAAGTGATTAGTCGATTAAACGTTCAATCATACGAAATTGAATCATGATGAATGTAGTCGTAATTGAAATTAAAAAAAGTAATTACGATTACAATTTTTTTCATGATTAAATCAATCTGAACTATTTCAATCGCACCCAGAAAAAGGAATTGATTAAAACTACAAAACATGTTTTGTTGAGTACATTTTGGTTGTTTTAGCAATATTTTTAGTTGAAGTAAAAAAATTGATTTTGTTGATTGGACAAAAAAATATTGTTAACACTCTTACAAAATTTTAACAAAATTTCACCAATTTTACTTGAATTAACAAAATCTGTTTTTTTAATTTTACAATAATTTTGTAATTTAAATTTATAATTCCAGCAAAATTTTGTTGTTTTTGCAAAAGTTAAATTGTTGAGTAGTAGCCATATTTCTCTCACGTAACTCAATTTATTTGACTTATATAGCTCTATAAATAAAGGATTAACATAATTCTTGGGTAATTAAAACTTTTTTTCATTGGGACGGACCAAGGTAGTTTTAAAAATCCCCCTGTCCCATTTATTACTTTCTTCTATCTTTACAAGAACAAAGTATCGGAATCATGAAATTTTTCGATTTCCAGTTTCCGACGGATTTTAGAAGGTCCTGAACACGATTTGACTGTTTTTAGAAAATGACTGTCAATGACTCTGTCTGTATGTGACAAAAATTTTGTTTGCGCTCTATCTCAAGAGCTAATGCACGGAATTTAATAAAACTTTATATTCAAGTTCCTTCCTGATATAAATTGTTGCTGATTAGATTTTGGTGTAAATCGCGCAACAGGTGACGCTGCTATGTTGCATTTTTTGCGATTTCTGCAATAGCTCTATCTCATTTTCAGCAGTGAATTACGCCTGTAATCTTTGAATAATAACTAGTGAATTTTTATCCTGCTTTTTGCAGGCGTAATTCACTGCTGAAAATCAATTAAAAATTATCTATGTGTTGCCGTATGCTGGGCTTTGTATTGTCGTCACATGTTTGCCGCAGAAATTTGCATGCTCCTGATGACATTTCCATCTTGTGCTGCAGTTGAAGCCGGTCCGACATATCTAAGAGTGAGAAATGCCGAGTTCGGATATCATTCTTTGTATCTC
Source organism: Maratus michaelseni (assembly GCA_963931845.1). Classification (NCBI taxonomy): domain Eukaryota; kingdom Metazoa; phylum Arthropoda; class Arachnida; order Araneae; family Salticidae; genus Maratus; species Maratus michaelseni. Next base: position 257,669,310 of record OZ007589.1, on the reverse strand, counting down.
AATGGTAGAGCCTCAGACTACTGTTATGAGGACCCGGGATCGAGTCCCGGCTTGGGGCATTTTTCACTCTCTCTGTTTGCGCTTGAAAAAAATCAGGATAAAAATTCATTTGTTATTATTCAAAGATTACAGGTGTAATTCACTGCTGAAAATGAATTAAAAAATAGTTAAAATTGCATATTTAGATTGGTTCATTTAAAAAAGTTTTTGCAGTACAAACAAAACAAGTTCATAATATAACATATTTTATTATTTAAACAAACAAAAAATATATTTTGTTGAAAAAAGAAAATAGATTGTTAAAATAACACATAGCATATATCTATGTAACAAAAATAATTTTGTTAATTCCGGTAAAATTGAACCATCTTACTTGAATTAACAAATAATTTTTTTGTTGACGATGCATTTTTTTTTTTTTCTTGGAATTGCAAAAAAAATCAACAATATTTTTTTTGTTGATTCAAATAAAACTTCCATTGACCGATATTTAAACAAAAAGTTTTGTTGGGTCAACCAAGTTTTGTCAACAAAACTTTTGCGCGATTACTTTAATCATTAATCTAATTACATAGACGAAAATTAAATATGGCCGCCATTCAACTTCCTTAAATTCGCTTTTATAGCTACGAGGCTGTTTTTAAGGGTTACTATGCGATTTTCCTTACTTAAAATTATAAAGGGTCACATAAAATTATCTAGATACACCCAGGTCAAAATGTGTAAATCATTTAGATTAGAAGGGACATTTGAGCTCTTTTCATAAAACTGATGTAATTTTCTTTTGTAATTATTATATACAAAGGAGGACAATGTTATCAAAGAACTAAATTTTCCATAAACCAATAATTGAAATAAAATTGAATAATGTTTATATCACAACAAATTTTGCGGAAGACTAAAGGTAATAGATAAGGTAAAGCTAGGAGAGTCTGCGCACAATTCAGAAGAAAAGCAATAAAAAATCTAAATATTAATTTTTTGCTAAACTATCCATGAATAATTTTTACTTCATTTGTTTTTTATGCATTTCCATTGCTATTTTGTTGTTGTGTTGCAATTTAATAGAATAGTTGTAATAAAACTAAGAAAGTTATTTTGCGCAATATGTCCTTACAGGGTTGGTGTGATTGCGCACATGGATAGGAGAGATTGTTACTAATAATAACTAAAATTAAATTGTTAACAATAATAATTACACTTAAATGACATTGCTGTAAGGTTTTTGATAACAAATTTTATAGTATTGGGAGTGAATATTTCAACCTAATGCGCAGAGAATCAAAAAAGGAAATAATTATATAAACGATTAAAAAAATTTAATTAAAGGAAAAAAAAATTAAAGAATCAGAAAAAGCAAGTCCAGATAAGATTACAAAATAAAATTATGTAACTTAATAACACGTTTAACTAAAATTAGTCCATTTTCATTTTTCATTTTTTTTATGCAAACTCACCAATACGCTGCGTGTGGCTGAGAGGTTCTGCTCTCGAAGCTGGTAGACGGGAGGTGCTGGGTTCGATCCCAATCGTGCCCGTCGGCCTAATCGTTCGGAGTTTTCGTGGTTTTCTTCGAGCCGTGGATTTATCCATGCGTAAATACGGGTTAGGTTCCCTTAAAAAGACCCCCACGAAGGGCACTCCCCCCAGGCCTATATCCCTAGCGTAGATAATTGGCCGTCAATAATCAACCCAAACCAACCCAATACGCTGCATAATCTCTCCTAACATGGAAACTAATGGGAACAATGCGCCATCTCTCCTAAGTAGCAGATGCGCAAGCTCTCCAATTTCGGTAGGAGTGATTGCACGGCCTTTTATTTTAACATCGCCAATACTAAAACGAACCATTGATGTTGACATTCTTAGTCTAGATTAGTAACTTATGAGAAATCGTTTAAGTTAAAAATATTTTGTACTATTGACATTGTACAGAAATTCTGATGAATAGCTCTGAAAATTTAAGCACTTACTTTGTGAAAACAAAACAAAATAGCAATACTTTATCTTAGACGCTCAAAGCAATCAACGTGCACTTTCAAGTAGACACTCCACTACTGTTGTTGTACAGCTACCTGGACTCGCTGGGCTTTCACTGTACTCGTTCCCCCTGCACCCAGAAAAAAGTTCTGTTGAATCAACAAAAATTTGGTTGACCCAACAAAACTTTTCGTTTAAATATGGGTCAATGGAAATTTTGTTTGAATCAACAAAAAAAATATTGTTGATTTTTTTTGCAATTCCAAAAAAAAAAAAAAAAATTTGCATCGTCAGCAAAACAATATTTTGCTAATTCAAGTAAAATGGTTCAATTTTACTTCAATTAACAAAATTTTTTTTGTTACATAGATATATGTTATGCGTTATTTTAACAATCTATTTTGTTTGTTTAAATAATAAAATATGTTACATTACGAACTTGTTTTGTTTATACTACAAAAACTTTTGTTAAATACACCAATCTAAATATGCAATTTTAACTACTTTTTAATTAATTTTCAGCAGTGAATTACGACTGTAAACCTTGAATAATAAAAAGTGACTTTTTATCCTGCTTTTTTCCAAGCACAAACCGAGTGAAAATTGTCCTAGCCGGGAGTCGATCCCGGGTCCTCAGAACAGCGCTCTGAGGCTCTACCACTGAGCTACAAGGAACGATATCTGAGATCGGCATTTCTCACTCTTATATATGTTGGAACGGCTGCAACCGCAGCACAAGATAGAAATGTCATCAGGCGCACGTAAATTTCTACGACAAACATGAGACGACAATACAAAGCCCAGCATAGGCAACACATAGTTAATTTTTAATTCATTTTCAGCAGTGAATTACGCTTGTAAAAAGCAGGATAAAAATTCACTGGTTATTATTTAAAGATTACAGGCGTAATTCACTGCTGAAAATGAGATAGAGCTGTTGCAGAAATAGCAAAAAATGCAAAATAGCAGCGCCACCTGTTGCGCGATTTACGCTAAAAACTAATCAGCATCAATTTATATCAGGAAGTAACTGAATATAAAGTTTTATTAAATTCCGTGCTAAATTCTTGAGATAGAGCGCCCACAAAATTTTTGTCACATACAGACAGATAGAGTCATTGACAGTCATTGACAGTCATTTTCTAAAAACAGTCAAATCGTGTACCGGACCTTCTAAAATCCGTCGGAAACCGGAAGTCGAAAATTTTCATGATTCCAATACGTTCTTCTTTTAAAGATAGAAGACAGTAATAAATGGGACAGGGGGATTTTTAAAACTACCTTGGTCCGTCCCAATGAAAAAAAGTTTTAATTATCCAAAAATTATGTTAATCCTTTAATTATATAGCTATATAAGTCAAATAAATCGAGTTACGTGAGAGAGTTATGTCTACTACACAACAATTTAAATTTTGCAACAACAACAAAATTTTGCTGGAATTACAAAATTATTGTAAAATTAAAAAAACAGATTTTGTTAATTCAAGTAAAATTGATGAAATTTTGTTAAAATTTTGTAAGAGTGTTAACAATACTTTTTTGTCCAAGCAACAAAACCAATTTTTTTACTTCATCTAAAAATTTTGCTAAAACAACCAAAATGTACTCAACAAAACATGGTTTGTTGTTTTAATCAATTCCTTTTTCTGGGTGTGTACGTCTATGTGCGCAATCTCTCCAACCGCGCTATCTCTCCTGGCTTTTACCTTATAAGCAAAATATAACAGTTCAATGTTGGCTGTGAATCATAAAATTATAAGAATAAATCATTACCGTTGCTCTTCATTTTTTTTTCCCTCTCACCAAAATTATTCTTTGAAACTTACGCACAAACCAATTAAAATTGTTAATATAATCATAAGATTTCAATAATTTTTTACGCTGTACATTTACATATTTGTAGACAATTTTTAAACATTTCAAAGAATTTATAAAAAAAATGATTCTGAATCAGATAACTGATTTGTTGCTGCAAATGGCGTTCAAATAAACATACTAAATTATGATTATATCATTAAGAAGTTTCGTCGACCTGAAAAAGAAACAATATTGTATAAGCAAAATGGAGCAGTTCGATGTTAGCTTTACACCGAATCTTTAAAACCGACTCAAAAACCAATTAATTTTAGACTGTTAATTTTTTTAGAGTCAATACACGTTTCATAATAGTCTTTTACTAATTTTACTAATTAATGAATATCCTTTCGTGGCTTCCATACTTTGGAAATCTGTACGAAACACGCACTTTGACCTATTTTCTTTAAAAGGGTCTTTGTTTTATAGCAAAATGAATAATTTTGTTTGATTTATTCGTATTTAACCCTTAACTGCGGTCATCAGGTCTGCTTCCTGACATTTTGGTGTGCGATATTCGTAGACTTGAGCGCCAATTCGTTATTTTAACTGTTCTATCACGTTTTCGAGTTACTGCATGAAACCGATCTCACTTGATTAGTACACAGCAAATGTTTCAGCCTGCCTTGTGATATCTGTGTATGATATGAGCAGAAAAAGGAGCAAATTCGTCATTTTGACTTTCACGCCATCAAGTTTTGAGATGAAATTGTTGCCAAATTACCGCTTAAACAATGATTGTTTTTTATCCATTCCAATTTAAATGTAAGAAAACCCTCAGCCCCCAGCCTCACCTCCCCTTTTTTTCTTCAAAACTGTCGGAAAAGGAGTAGCACAGAAGATTACACCGGGAAATTTAAAACTAATTTTCATTAAGTTAAGGACACTAATCAACGGACTCAATCTACTAGGCCTTTTAATCAATCAGACGACCCCAGTAACTTCGAGCTCATTCATTACTCACACACTTGTTCCGTTGTGCTCATAGCGTGGCACTATTACCAGTGGGCTACTTTGTTTAAAATTCAGTTTTCTTGATTACCACCAGTTTTTTAAGAAAGTAAAATTCGCCTTACATATGACAGAATAAATAAGGCCCAAACCAAGCGAGTTATACCATTTCAAAAAAGTGGTGCCAATCAAACAATCTGAATTAAAAAAAAAGTAGCCCGCGAGCAACACTGTATTGCACCTGAACCCGAAATTTCTGCTTAAAGTCAACCTGAAACATGACCAGAACCTGATATATCACACCCGAACACAACCCAAACTCGAAGAGGAAGAATATTAATCTATATTTGAAAAATATTATTGAAAAGTAGTTTACAATTAAACCTCTAATATCAATTCTATCATTTATATAAAAAAATGAGCCTATATACACCGATTATAATCAAATATATAGTTTGTTTCATTTGATAAATATTCAGTACTTTCTTTTGAAAAATCGGTCAACTCAAACTCGACCTCAAAGAGCCTAAACCTAACCCGAAACCCAACCAAACCCGAAATATTTAAAGTGAACCCGCCCCAATCCAATCCGCAGATTGGGTTAGGTGAAATTAGGGTACCCGACCAGATTCAGGATTTTATCTGCGAACCCAGGGGGATAAAACCAGAAGAAACTTGAGAATTAATAAAGAAAATAAAAGGGCCACAGACGGATAAAAAACATGACGTTTTTATTCGTTAATCATTAATTAGATTAACTAATTAGATTGAGAATTGATTTAATCATTAATTGGAGAGAGGGATTGAAATTAACTTAATTATTAATCATTAGTCTATGAGTAGAATTGGAACGAAGTTCAATCGTCAATCTTTAGTCATGATTAAACATGTAATTGTTAGTTTCCAATCGTTAATCTAACTAAAATTTTGCACCACCATGTGTATTAAGTATAACTGGGAACTAATCTCTGAGGTTTCAGCGTCAGACTGTCAACTTGAACAGGACATATTCTATATATAGCACATCACTCTGTACGATTAACCTTGGCCATGCATCACATACCATAACCTGAATCATTACACTTTTCTTTATTATTGCCTCCTATAGTATGGAATTTTCACTATTGATTTTATTATAAATTTCCTTTCTCGAGAAACTACGGAATATTTTAATAAGCATAGTTCATTTTTCGATAAATATTGGGATTCCCTATTTCAAAAGTTGCATTTTGCTTGTGATTAATGGATCACAACTTAACAGAAGTATGCTTAGAATATCTCTATTTGTTTTTAATCTATCAAATTTTAGTGAATTGTTGTTCCGGTATCTCTTAAAGTGTTTGTTTCCCAGCTTCATCCGTTGAGTATTATCCAATAGGTAACAGACCAATATGTAACCAATATGTAACCGGTATCTCTTAAAGTGTTTGTTTCCAAGCTTCATCTGTACAGTATTATCCAATAGGTAACAGAGTTGAAGATATTATTTCAGCGGTTAGTATAAAATATTTGTGCAGGGTTGCGGTCATAAAATACTATGGATAGATTTCAATAAAGTATCTACCAGTATTATGACAAAAGTTTCTCAATTTATCAATATCTATTCGTGTCCAAAGACCACGGCAATCAATATTATGTGCAGTTCGTAATAAGTTCCAGTGTATCATATAAATTAAAGGAGCAAGTAATTTTCTTGATTATGGATGGTATAAAAAAATCTGGAAAGATTTTCACGAAAGTTATCTCCTATACTAAATCAAGCTGGGGAAAATTATGTGGGTAGGTTCCGAAGAAAATTCTTTTCGAATTTAAGAAAATTCGAAAACAAATTCAGCCTTGAAAGTGTTGTTTGCTCTAAATTGAAAAACGTTTAACCGATTTACAAGAAGCATCTCTCCTATACTAATACGATCACGAAGAAACGATCTAGCTAGTTCCGGAATTTGAAACATTCGTTTTGACAGGATAAAACAAACACAGAACTGAAAATAATAAAATAGTCTAATGTTTCTATATATCGAAAACGACTGGAACGATTTTCATAAAAAGTGGCTAGTATACTAATTAGAGTACGAGAAAACGATCTAGATAATTCTCTAATTTGGAAAAATTCGTGTCATGTGGTTAAAACTAACTCAGTACTGTAAATGATGGTATAAAATGGAAATAGTTCCCACGATTTTCATTAAATAAGCTTCATTCGATTACGAGAATACGATTTAACTAGGTCTAACTAATCTTCGGGAAAAAAACGTTTTCATTGTTTTAAGCGATTTTCGAAATCAGTTTTCAGTAATCGGAATTCTCGCCTGTTGGCCATACATCAACAACACGATTACGGACGATATCGAAGACGGCGTAACGATTTTCAGGAAATTTGCTTTTGATACTAAATCGAGAATAAGAAAATGGTATGGCTAGGTCTCGAATTTGTTTTTATAGGATTAAGCGATTTTCGAAATTAATCTTCAGTAATCGGAATTATCTCCAATACTGTTGGTCATTGATCAGCAACACGATTACGGACGATATCGAAGACGGCGTAATAGTTTTCCATAACTTTGCCTTCTAATCTAAATTGAGCGCAAGAAAATGGTCTACATAGGTCCTTAATTTGGGAAAATTCGTTTTAATAGGTTAGAACAAACCCAGCATTAAAAATGATGATAATTATTCTAAAATCGAAAACGGTTGAGACGATTTTCATGAAATAAGCCATATATTGAAATTCGAATATGGGAAAACCATCTAATTAGGACTCAAATTCAAAAACATCCGCTTTGATAAATTTAAACATTTTTGTTGTCGTTAATAACCTATAAACGAAGTTCTCACGAATACAGATTGCAATTGATCAGCACCACGATTACGGAAGATTTCTACTTTATGAGAGAAATAAGTCGAACTTCTTGTCGTTTTGCCATCGTTTTAAAACAGATTGAATTCAGGCAGACCACCTGTTTAATTTTTTCCGTTGACTGTATTGTCTTTTGAATGATGCATTGTGATAAAGCGCGAAGACGAAAATTTTTCTGCCGTTGCCTGCGAGTCTAATACAATTTACATAAATAAGATTTATATACCGATTCGAGCACGAGAAAGTAATTAGATAAGTATCGGCTTAGAAAAGTTAATTTTGGTAAAAAATTAAAATTATTTATTAAAAAAAAATCAATGCTAATATACTGCTGACGTACTGTTATTCACAATCGAGTTAAAACTGTTTAGCTTAAATTTTTCAGATAAATTGTTTGTAGATGACAAAACATATCATGGAATAATATTCTGTCTGACGCAAAAAAAAAAAAAAAAAAAAAAAAAAAATTGCTAAACAGTACTCTGAAAGCCGTTCTTTCATAATGCAAAAATAAATTGTCTGTTAAATGTGAAAGTTTGTTTAATGGAACAACTTCGGTTTTTATGCAATATTTTAAATTTTTTATTGTTACTCTTTGGTAATTGGGGTCTTGGACTACTGGTATAATACAGCATTTATTGCTTCGCGCAAAAGTACTAGCACTGTTTTAATCACGAAAACATTCCCTGTGATACCGCTAAGCTTATTTTTTTAAATTCCTACTATTAGCTCACACTCTCTCTATATATATCTTGTTGGAATTTTCAATCGTTAATAAAATATTTTCTATTCAGCCATTCAAGTTCAAATAATTTTTTTTTAACTTGTACTAGATGACAAATGATGTTAATACAGTTTTTTAAAATATGAATTCATTAATTAAATTAAATTCATTAATTTTAATTTTATATTTCATTTCTGTTCAAAAGTATAGACTCACTCCATATTTATAGTCTCACCTTCATACGTAAAAAGATAATGGGGCTGTTCACGGACGAAGATCAGGCGGCTCGCGGGCGAAAGAGACTATAAATGTGGAGTGAGTCTATACTTTTGAACAGAAACGAAGTATAAAACTAAAATTAAATAATAAAATTTAATTAATTAATTAATATTTGAAAAAACTGTATTATCGCTAACTGTAACATCGCTATGGCACTTTATTGTGAAGTTTGATAATTTTTGAAATTCAATATTTGAAAAACGGCATAATCATTAGATTTTTAATTTATATCAAGAAAAATACATTTTTTTTTTACCTTTCTAACGCTGTTTGTCTAAGAATTTTGTGAGAAATACTTTTCGAGCTATTAAGTTTTGGTATTTTAGCTATTTATTTTTTATTTAATTTTTAATACATTTAAAAAATTTCTCTTATGTAAGATATTTAGCAGGATATAAATTTAGGAATAAATACCGTCAGTGGCGAAGCGTGTAGATCGCTGGAAAAAAATTTCTATTTGACCTAAGTAGGAATTGACTTAAAAAAAAAGTTTTTATATTACTTGTTTTAGCATAAATTGAAAGAAGACAATTTATAGTCGAATAACTATTTCCGTTTTTTCTGGAAAAATTTGACGATGATAACGTATGGAGTATTTTTCTTTTTTTTATGCCGACTGAACCTTTTGTGTAAAACAATTGGTATGTGAAAGGTTCTACACGTTTATCAGTATTACACAAACTGACGAAGTTTTTTTTCTTTGTGATGTTGATGCACCAACATTCATTATTTAGGATGCTTTGAATTAGAGTTGAGAGTAGCAACACTTCATAGATAATAGGAGCTATATATTTTCTGTAATCAGCATTATATTGCATTGTGAAGATCAATTTGACAAGGTTTATTCTTTAGGCAGTTGCACGTTGTTTAGGTTCTTTAATTTATCGCATCACCATAAGTGATTGTGCGATGTTATCTTGCGTGTATTATGCTCTAGCAATTCCATTAAATTACGGCTAATTCCATGGTTGATAGCACATTCAAGTCTTCCGATAACAACATCTTTAGAACTTAAAAAATACGTATGACTGTTACAGTTCGACTGTTTGCATCATCTTTGTTGTTTTCTGTAAACTGACACATATATCTCTTTTTATATATGGAATGGTCTACGGCGCCATTTTTAGGGTTCAGGAGCGAAAGATTAAGTATTTCTACGGCAGAAATGTTGTGTGGTTAAAAGTGTTGAATACCTTGACAATAAACCATTTTGCAACTGCAGAAATATAAAACATAAAATCATAGCTGTTGTCTCGATAACATGGAGGGCATAATATATATACAAGAAACGCTAAATACGAATTGACACCATTTAATTATTATAACTTTTAGAAACTAGAAATTATATTTTTATGTAGAAACGAATGACAAAAATTTATGTTTACACAAATGCAGTATTAATTATGTAGAAATAAACAATAAAACTTTTTCTTTATTCAGATGCAGTATGAATGTTAAAAACTTTACCGACCAAGGCCCGGTATACCAGGTCCAATTCGTTATTTTAGCAGAAATCGAAGTATTTTTTTTTAAAATTGCTTTCTTATAAAACCATCATATGTTCTGCCGAATCCTGACTTAGGTTTATCAACGATTAACACTAAAACATTTCTAATTTTTTTCGTATCCATTCTTAAATATTTTCCACTATTTTTTTATTTACCCCTTGCTTACCATGTTTGAATTGGTGAATGTGTGAAAATTGTATCAGCTTTATAATACCATACATGTATTTGAAAAGAATTCAAGTATATTTCCGTATATTGGTAGAAATTTCTGAAGGGAAATTTTCAACCTATCACAAGGCCGTAGCCAATTGTGGGATCACCAGGGTTTGATCCCCCTCCGAAATTTTTTCAGGATGACTATAAATAAGTCATTACGTATCAATCAAGAAAGTCAAAAATCTGACATTGAAAAAATGAATGCAGTTTAAGAAACAGAAAATAGTTAATAAACAAAAAAAAAGTTTTAAAGTATTTTTTTTAATGGAATTGTATAAAAGCGCGATTTCCATGCTATCAAACAAATTTGTGGAATATTCAAATAGATTCTCCAACTAGTTTAACTGAAACGTTTGAAGAATATAATGAGCGTCTAATTCCAAATATCCGCAAATTGGCAAACGTAACTGTTTTGACATATGCTCCTGGGAATACATTTCTGACAAAAGACATTTTAAAAAATATATAAAAATCTTCTGAAATCTTCAGATTTGGTGGACACTATTGTTGATACACTGGCGAAGTAGAATCACCATCAACACAAATGAAATTTTAAAATTCTTTGCAATGAAGAAGACTCAAATATTCAGTTTTCTTTTGTGATAAGTATTGGTTACTCAAATTCACAGTAGATAACTTTTAAATAATTTACCTTTATTAAAGTATTACAAAACAAATATAAAATACGATAATAAGAATAAAATTTTGAACCTACAAATCCCCCTCCGAAATATTTTTCTGGTTACGGCCTTGACCTATCATGCGTTCTTTTACTAAACTAAATTTTAGCATACTTTGTAGAATACAAATCTACATAATAACAACATGACTGCACAAAGAATTGGAGTACATTTCCGGCTATGGGCGGTAATTGCTGATAACCTGATTTTCAAATGTGTTATGCGTTTTATAAAAGGTTTACCTAGGTATCTTATTTACCTTATTAAACAACGAAGTTTTGTTAAAGTATTCTGGAAATGCTGGAAATTGTTTCATAATCTGTGCTTGATGCATGACTTTCTTTTTTGTTTATATTTCTTCATGAAATCAGACAAGTGAATGAAGTATATTGATTCAGTTAGAGTTGTAAACAGTGCAAGAATGATAGAGATCACAATTGCGAATGTCATTCCCTACTTTTTTGCATAATCCTGTTGTTGTTTTTATTGTTTGGATTTGCTGTAAGTTTCATTGATTTTTAACTAAAGTTTCATTAACTCAAAAATCGAAATTTATTTATGACTTTGTAATCTAAAAATTCTTTAAACGATTGACAACGAGATTAATATGAAAACCATTAACTGAAATACATTTTGTACAATAATGATATTTAAACAAATGACATATCTTATAAATCAAAACTTTTCTTTATTCACAAAACATTTTTACTATAAATAATATAGTGTTTTGTAAAATAACTGCATTATATAATGATATTAAATAAATGTAGAAAAATAAATATTTAATTTAATACATTTGATGAAAACATTTTTTTCAATAAATTAAAATTTTGTTTATGAAAACAATATGCTTATCGAAAAGTATTATAAAAGTAAATAAACTTCATATCTTCAGAACAAAGGAAATTCCACTTTTTAAATTACTTCATTTAGATATATTAAAAATCTAATTAATTTTTATTAAAGTACCTCTTAATGGAGGTTTAATCTTTATGAGTAAATAATTGAATACTTGAGTAATACATTGTTTTAAATTGTATGTATACTTTTAAACGAACTCTTTTGACGACTTATATGATAATTAAAAATAAAATAAAATGACATTGAAACATTTAATAATCACTTATTGAAAATTTAATGAAATTTAAACATGAGACATGTCAAATCACTAGAATTCGGAATATTTTGTTGTTTAAAAATAACAAAATGTATTTTTAAATTGTATATTTCTACATGTACATGAAGAGTATTGGAGATGTAAATATCTCTTTTCAATTTAAAATTTAGGATTTTGCTTTTAATCACGACTTTGTTATTTTAAGTATTCTTAAAATTAAAATTTGCTTTTATACCAAAACATAGAATGATTCCCCTTTTGTTATTCGATATTGTAAAACAGGTACAAAAAAAGAATACTTCTTAAGAGTGTTTTATAAATCTGTTTTTTTTTTTCTTATAAAGAAATATTATGATTTTTTAATACAGCCAATAATTGTAAACTTTGAATTATCATTTAATTAAATATAATTTATTTTCAATTTGTAAAATTTGAAGTTAAATATATGTACCACAGAATAAATGGAATTTTAGATAAATATTCCTTGCTTTAGGGAAGGGGGGGGGGGGATGGCGAAATATTAAGCAAACTGAAATAGAGAAGATGAAAATTTTGTTCTGTTATATATGAAACTTATAAATATAAGTTTTAGAAACCCTAGCATAATCAGGTATCCCCATTATGTATTTAAAAAAAATAGCATAAAAAAGCATAATTTATTTTAAAATGCTTCATTAAATAGCAGTTCTAAGAGAATGTGAGTTTTTAATGTAGGTAATGAAATTTGTTATAAATTGTCTAGTTAAATTTCAGAGAAGAAAAAAGGTGGCTTCTAAGTAAGTTGATTTCTAAAATTATAAAAAAATGATTAATAACAAACGTAATCGTAAATGTATAGCAGTGTAATATAGTATGTAAACTCTATTTTTGACTTCATTGCTTTAATCTGAAGAAACTCACGCCATATTTAAAAAATATATAAACATATATTATTTAAATATATAAAATAATTATATGATTGCACAAAGTAATTGAAAACATGATTGTAATCTAAATTTATAAAAATTCACAATGTTATTGACTTTTGTAATTTATTACATTTTGCTGGAGAAAGATTATGATCAATTGTACAGTCCTGGAAGAAAAAGCACCGCCCCCCCCTGTTTACTAACTAATCGAGGAATGATGGTATAAAAACATAACTGATATCAACCAATGACGAATAACATAATTTAAGTAATGCTATACTTAAAGTTTCCTTACGAAGCCGTCAACAAATATAAATCGTTCCACACTTGAAACATTTCCATACAAAAACCTCATTTTGACTTTTTTTTTAAATTATTTGGTAAATTGTGTCTTAGGATAGCAAACGGCAAGTAGTTTGGTAAGAAAGTACAAGAATTATGCTGGTTTACAATTTCGAACTTTTAATGTGAAATTTGTCATTTAACCTTGTAAAACAGATTGGAATACATTTAGTATTTTAATCAGAACTCAAACACTGATTTGATTAATAAATTTTGAATTTGGACTCCATTTTAAGCTTCTAGAAATATCTATTTCTGTTAAGTAAAATTCATACGTTACGATTCATATTTTTTTAGAACATTTGTGTATTTTGATATTTTTAGAAAAAATTACTAATATCCTACAATTTATTTTACAGATATCAATTTCTATAAGCGTTAAGTATGTGAATATAAAATTACAGCTCATTTTACCAACTTGTTTTGTAATTATGTTCTAAAAACTACGCTTATATCAATCTATTTTGAAAAGATTAATAATGAATTTGACATTAGGAATTCCTAATATTAAACCTTTTTAAATCCTAAACTACTTGCCGGTCATGGAGTAGTCAAAATTATCTCATATTTTAGTCACGGAGCTACTACAGTTTGTACGTAGATTTATTTTCATAAAGCACAGCTAGATCGAGACATAAATATGGACACTAATTAAAGGAATATAAATTTAAATATAAATCATGATTAAAGAAGATGGGGTATTAGATAGGGCCCACTACAGAGAACAATTTTTGCATCGGAAACCAGTATCATATTCCATTTATTGAATCAAAAATATATGGTGTCGGATTTAAGTTAATAAATTTAAAATTAATTGAATAATAAAACTTTTCTTTTTGGTATCCAAAAGTAAAACTTACCGAAATATCCAAATTAGGTGTTAGTATTGAAAATGAGCAAATTTTGTAGAAATCTACTTAAGTAAAATTTAACAATAGCATTAATTAGTAGACGTTGTTAATAATCGATCGGTATCAATAACATTTTAATATGGTGAATTGCAGCAGAGTATGTGGTGCTCACATTTTTTCTTTAGTACCGTACAATAAGTCAAAACAGTAACATCAACAACAAGAAAAATGCCTCTCCCCGAAAAATAGTCACATCTCTAATTATAAAAGTAAGAAGGAACTGAAGAATCTTTAACTATAAGTGCAACAAAATGGTTGGTTCATATCAATATAATAAATTAAACTGGCCAATGGATAAAAGCAATGATAAATAGACAAAACCAATCTAATACATATTTTGATTCAGTGTACAAGCTTTAAAAAAAAACTTTTTAATTAATTGTTTTGCATTGAATACCATTTATCTAAATTCTCACAGCTGAAATATTTTCAATCGGAAATTATATTATAACACATTATTTGTAATTTAAAACAAGTGGATAAGTGTGATCGAAGATCGCACAAAGGGTTTCGTTTAATATTCCTTTCAAAACACTTTATATTTTCTTTAATAAATCAAAATAAATTTCATTTAGCAACAACAACAAAACAAAGTCATGTTTTTTATAAAGTAAAAATTTACCTGCCTATTTTTCTCGTTTTTCGAATATCTGAACGGGCCCGATAGTATGCGAAGCCCGCTATTATACTCTGTCATAATAATATCTGTCATGTGTTCTAAATGCGATATTAAAAAAAAATAGTTTACATAAAATTGATATTTAAACTTATTGCGTAATCCTCTTAATCCAGGTCCTACTACCAAATTGCGTATTTTAGAAAGTGAGACTTTTTATGATAGTTCTTTAAAAGTATCTACATTGATTTTAAACTATATTGTTGCTAGCAAACTCCCATGTTTGGAGCTAACCTTGACAACAGATTACAGAAGATTAGTTATTTTATATTTTACTAGCTTTTACCCGTGCCGTCGTTCACGTAACATTAAAAGAAAAAAAAAGTTTCACCCTCGATAATTAAAAACATATGTTCTCTTTATAACAAACGCCGTTTTTTCGAATATCTGAACAGGCCCGATAGCAAGCGAAACGCGCTATTATACTCTGTCATAGTAATAATATCTGTCATGTGGACTAAATGCGATATTAAAAAAAAATAATTCTAAAATTAAACATGCAGTACACCTTCAAAATGTTAAAACATGCTAATATTTCGAAAATCTGGTTTTTAGCATGATTCAATGCGTTCCTCAAACTCATATTTATTATTCTCTGTTACTCATATCGATATTCGCTTTGTATTATTCTCAAATATTTGCAAAATCCGTTAAACTTTCAATATGACGCCAGATTAATTTTCTTTTTAATTCCGTAATGACATACACATACTCATACTCCTTGTATTATTGAGAAATCGTTGAAAATTTCCGTGTTATTACCATTATGACGTTATATGATTTTTTTTTTTCAATGGGTGAAACTTTTTATTTCATTTTTCGCGTGGAAATATTTTAATAGAAAATTAATTATTGTAGGAAGAATTTTATTGTGGATTTTTAATTGTTGGCAACTGCTATAACAAAAACTGTTTAAATTTAATAGGAAAAGGCTGTTAGAATTTTGGTTTTTTATCTCTATTTATTAAAATAATACAGTTTTTTCAATTTTTAATATTTTGAACTTCATAGTACCGTATTTTCGGGAGTAAGCGCCGCGGCGCATATGTGTTTGAAAGTTCAAAATATCAGTGATGCGGCGCATACGCAAGGGCGGCGGTTACAATGATTTTTTTTTCCCTCAACATAGCAAAATCTGGATATTGTGAAAAACAGGTCTTCATTTCATGTTTTTTTTTTAGTCTTACTGCTTTAAATACACTTTTAAACACATGGATTCATTAACATTCATTCATATTTCACCTTTATTTGCATTCATTTAATCTCAGTATAAAGTTCATAAACAGTACATATCACAATATATCTTTATTATAAAAACGTTATTACTATAGTCAAAATATATTTAACTTACCATATTTCTCTATTTTCTGTTCAATATTAATAGCTCACTCTTTAAAAGTATTTATTGTATACTTTACAATAGTTGATAAATTATATTTATTTCATAAGCACACAGCATACGGCGATGTTCGATTAAAACGATAATTGAATAATCGATTGGTGTAGTACGCATATTGGCATAGTACATATTTTTTTTCCTATTGTATTTTAAGATAACCTGTGTTTTATTGTTAATTCATATATCTTGTAAGATTTTATCACTGTTCTTGTTACTTTTTATCCAATTTTGCCTACCGTTTTTATCGTGACTATTTCATTTTTATCGATTTTTCAATGATGCGGTGCTTCTAATGGGTGCGGCGCTTACGTGTATATTTGTTTTTTTTTACCGATTTTTCAATGATGTGGCGCTTACGATGGGCGCTGCGCATATTCCCGAAAATACGGTAGTTATTTAGCTATAACTACAAAAAATTTCATAACTCTGTGACGGACAGATAATGGAGCGGGAGTAATAGGGTTTCGTGAGATGAACGAAATCCTAAAATTAATAACATTCGAAAGATTGAGCCGTTGATTTTGAAGGTTGTTCAAGTTCATTTTATATTATTGCTAGATGTTTAATAGTTTCCATTTTAATGTGTTTAACAATATCAGTAACGAGTAATAGACTTATTTTTTGATGGTCTGATTTCATCTCAATTTAACATGCAATAATGGTTATCCAATATTCATGTTAGCAGAAAAATAAAGAAAAATTATGCGTCAAGCATAGATTATGAAACACTTTCCAACACATCCAGAAAATTGTAACGAAACTTCACCGTTAAATAAGATGAAAAAAATATGTAGTACGAAGTTTAGAAAACATATGACACATTGAAAAATCCTGTTTTATCAATTACCTTCCATAGTAAAAAAAAAAAAAAAAAAAATAGTCGAATTATATTGTAGAATTATATGATCTATAGATTTGATAAAATTTAGTTCAGTTAGAAAATTCATATTTAGGAATTTTCGCCAATCGATGGAAATGCACTCAAAATCTTTTGTACAGCCCTTTATCGCTGAACACTTTTGTACACACCACATATTAAGCTAAAATTTAAT
This sequence comes from Maratus michaelseni, assembly GCA_963931845.1. Taxonomy (NCBI): domain Eukaryota; kingdom Metazoa; phylum Arthropoda; class Arachnida; order Araneae; family Salticidae; genus Maratus; species Maratus michaelseni. Next base: position 257,651,856 of record OZ007589.1, on the reverse strand, counting down.
TCAGGTAAAAATCGCATAAGGAAACTTAAAACGTACTTCCAGCAAATTACCATCTATAAACGACAATGTATCTTGTTCGTTGCGTAGCCCTGTATATGAATTTATTTATAATACATAAACTTCTATTAGTCTACTAAAAATAGTTTAGCAGGAAAATGACACAATTGAAAATAACCTTAAGTAATTCACTCCCATAGTCAGTAACACTTACGAATTCCTTTGTGTAATATGACCAACAGAGTTTATACATACCACGTACTATACAAATGAATATGTAAATGAAAAAACGAAAACCAATGTTGAAAACGCACTACACATAGACTATTTACACATAGACTTGTACTTATCCCATTAAGACTGTCGCCGAATTCTTTTGTGTGTCCCTGTAAATGTACGATAAGCGCAATGCACAAAATACTTTTCAGTGAGCAATTTAACCTGCACCAGTAATGCATTTAAATTTCATTAAGTATGAAATAGTGAAACAACATTAAATTATACTGCAAATGATTTTCTCCCGTAGAACATTGTATAATAGAATTATTTTGTGTGACCCTATAAAAGAATAATAAATGCCTTGCATCGCATGTTTTACAAAAACATGTTTTAGTGCGCTTCATAATTGCATACCAATTTCTTCATGTTTCATATTGCGTAATATCAGCAAAAAGCTCTTGAAACGATTTTTCCCATTTACTGTAATTTAAGGGAATACTTCTGTCTGTCCTTGTAAATAAACTATGAATGCTACATACTTAATTTTAAATATGTATCATGCTATAATAAATGTCAATAACATAAAGAAATTTGAGGGCAATCCAAATATATCTAGGAGAATTATAGCATGGACAGACGTACAGAAAAAACGAAGTCATAAAAACTTTTGAACTAGGTTGGAAAGTGTTAAAAATGAGAGTTTTGGTAATGGACTTTCCACTCTTTCAGAAGCATTTATTTGTTAATTTTGTTTATTTTTTTAGAATGGAATATATTTAGAATAACAACAAATTGAATATTTTATTTTATTTACTTATTTTTTAATTTCAATATTTCATTCTTCTTTAGAAATGTAACAATGAAATAAACAATAAATGTAAATTTATAAGAAAAAGTTGAAAACAAATAAGGGAAAATATCGAGTAATAAGTTGTATACATATAATTATATTTCTTAATTTAGATAGTGAAGACTTTTAATGGATTCATGCTGAAATTCTGATAGTGCTTGTTAATTTTTCGTAATAATAATAAAAACAATCTACTTAATAACATACAAAAATTTGAGGGCAATACAAATATATTTAGATATTAATGTCATAAACCAAATAAATTACTAGTAACAAATTTATGCTGGCATTAAAATATATTTATTACGAATAAGATAAAAAATATCAATTTTATGTTAATTTGTTATAAGATTTAGATTTAACTAATTTTTTTCACAAAGTGAATTCTCCTCACTTTCAAAAATCAAAGGCTAAGTTATTGAAATTTTAGCTTCACACATAAGATTATTTGCAACATAAAAAGCATATTTAAGATTAAAATAAAAGCTCTTTATACTAAAAACATTGTATATATATATATATATATATATATATTTAATCAAATGTCTTTCAGAAAATTTAATAAACTTCTTTGCATCAACATCGATAAAATTAGGTGACTTCCATTAATTAACGGATAAAACTGTTAGTTATTTAATCAAGCAAGTTCTAAAGTGCTTTTTATCGACTTATTGTACTCAAATTAATCACAGCTCAATAAAAACATCAAGTGTTCACTTAACTGCTTAAATCTTTGGTAAATATTTTCATCAGATAAAAAACAACTATGCGATTTTTTTTGTCATAAATTTTGAAATATTTATGTTTAATAAATATATATTTATTGATAAAGAAATCCACTCAAGCTTAAATTGATAAACAAAAAGTCCAAAATATTTTTATTTTTAATACAAATATGTTGCATGAATATTTGTTATTGCATATCTTGAAATGATTTTTCTAACTTGGAGTTTTACGCTTTAGGTATAAAACATGTGTCTATCTAAAAAAAAAAAAAAATCGTTAAATTTTAGGCAGTTTGTCAGGGAGAAATTATAGTAGAAAATGGTGTAGTAATGAAGTATTAAATTTAATACTTCTTTAATTTTATATACATAATTCGTTATTCATTATATATCTTCAAAATTATACATACTTATTTGTAAATTCATAACAGCTATTTAAACTATTTTGATTTTAATTTGCCTTTTTTATACATAAACATTTTAATTTTACCGCTTTATTTTCTATTCACATTCGGATAAATATAAGCCTTTATTTATGTCAAACTAAAAGATTACATTCGTATATATTTCTAATATTGCATGCATACTATAAATATGACTTGTTTCGAGTTAAAGAATATTACATTTTTTCTGATTGTTTAAAGATGATGTTTTTATTTTATTACTAACATTCTGAATCTATTTAATTCTAAAATAAATTTTTCATTTTATATAGTTTTGTTTATTTCTGAAAAATTAAGAAACGAATTGAGTATGTAAAATTGATTTACAAGTCACTTTTTTCTCAATTGATAAAATCAAATTAAATATGCAATGCTATGTAAATAGTATTTATTAAATACGTTGCAATGCAATATACTATGTAGTACAGTACTGTGAAACGTAGTTAGAGAAATGGGATAAGATGAATAAACTCTCGGTTACAGATATTTTTTTTTTTTTACTCTTAAAAACTTAGTTGAAATGAACTTCATCTTCGGACATTTTTTAAAAACTACTTTGAACAGACATGTTCTAATGAAAATTCAATTCTCGAGTTCATTTAGAAATCAAAAGAGAATACGAATAATAAAAAATATTTCAAAGTAACTGCTCAGTATATCACCGATTTGATTCTGCATTTTTCTGCGATTTAACGGGAAATTTCATATAATTTCTTTTATAATATTTTGTATTAAATCATGAAAGATACAATTTAGTATAATCTTTTGTTCATTAGAAGTTAAATATATTTCCGATAAGATATTTTTTCTATAAGATATGTTTATAAATGCACATATCTTATTGAACATTCATGTATGCATTGTAAATTTAACATTCCATTTCTTAGATTCTCCTATTTAAAGCTTCTAGAAATCTATTTCTGTTTTAAATAATTCATATGTTTCAATTAATATTTTTTCAAAATAAATCTTGAAAATATATATTTTTTGAATTTAAAAAAAATGAATTGTAAGATATGATTTTATAAAACAGAAATCGCTTTGTAGAAGCTTCAAGTATGTGAATTTAAAATTACAGCTCATTCTGCAAAATAGTTTTTTAGTTATGTTTAAAAAACTACACTCATTGCAGTCTGTTCTGCACCGATTAGTAATGACTTTAACATTGGAGTTCCAAACTTTAAACGAGAATAAATCCTAGGAACATAGAAAATTACCAAATATTCTCAAAATGTCGTTAATTTGATTTAAAACTGCTGAAAAAAAAGTGAAAAACATTGGATTTTTTTTTAAAGAAATCGCTTAATATTTACTATTTTTACGAAAATGCTCAAAGAATCTATGTATATACACTGCTCAAAACAATTAAAGGATATTTGAAGTTTTATATAAAATAAAGATATAAACGAAATTTTTTTTGCCGAAAATAGAAGAAGAGAATCACAAATGCAAATTTTTTTGGTTTTCAAACTGTGGAGTATGCAAATTTTGAGTTCGACGTCAAAAACGTCGCTTCAGCGGCAGCGAATGAAATTTGACTTTCAACTGGATAAAAGAGAATGAAGACAAGGATGATCAGCATTCAGTGATTGCTTTGTTTCGATGAGTACGATGTCTCAGCGAAGTCATTTGACAGATTCAGAAGCTTGGAGAATTGGTGGTAGGTTAGAAGGGGGCCAAACTCAAGCCGAAGTAGCGCAAGCCATTGGAGTGTCACAAAGTGTCATTTCCAGGATCTGGAACCGTTTTTTGGAGAGTGGATGTGCAGGCCGAAGACCAGGGCAAGGTCGTAGACGGGCAAAAACGCCCAATGAAGATCGGTATTTAGCGTTAACAGCTCGGAGACACCGAAACATGAACGCTACTCTTCTCCAACAACACCTTCGCTCGGCTACAGGCACCAGGATTTCAACTCAGACTGTCCGAAACCGGCTCCATGCTGTAGGTCTGTATGCTCGCTGACCGATGGTATGTGTTAGATTAACATCAAGGCATCATCGCGACCGCAGGAAGTGGGCAACCGAGCATGTCAACTGGAGGAGAAATGAATGGAGCAATATTCTGTTTTCTGACGAGTCCCGTTTTTCTGTGCATCCGGATAATAGGCGTATTTTCATCTGGAGGGACCGTGGCAGTAGGAATAATCCTGCGTTCGTGCACGAAAGTGTCAGATTTGGCGGTGGAGGAGTGTTGGTGTATGGTGGCATCTCCATTGACGGGCGCACTGACCTCTACATCATTCGAGATGGAGCTCCGGCTGGTCGCCGATATAGGGATGAGATCCTCAGACCTATTGTAGTCCCTTACGCTGCAGCAATCGGAGATAACTTCATTTTAATGGAAGATAACTGCAGGCCACATCGTGCAAACCTGGTGGAGGATTTCCTTTTCGAGGAAGGAATCGTTCGAATGGAATGGCCAGCGTGTTCTCCAGACATGAATCCAATCGAGCACGTTTGGAACGCTCTAGGAAGACGAGTTTCTGGCCGCCAACAACCCCCACAAACTCTCCAAGAACTGGAAAGAGCTCTTCTGGAAGAGTGGGGCAGAATACCCCAACTCGTCATTAATAGCCTCATTGAGTCCATGCCTCAAAGGTGTTCAACGTTGCTGGCCGCCCGTGGAAACCATACCCCCTACTGAAAATGATTTTCTTTGAAGAAAACACCTTTTCTTATTCTTTTTTTCTCATATGCACAAATTGTGTTTTTTTCCTTTTGTACACAAATGCGCAATAAAATGCATTTTTTTCTGCCAAACATGTGTAATTTATTCTCATATAACCTACTATGTCTGTCGACCATGTATCAATCAGCTACAAAGTTTCCCAGATACAAAATCCACCTAAAACTGCAATATCCTTTAATTGTTTTGAGCAGTGTATTTCTCTTACGTGGCCCGGAAAAAGGCTGAATTTCTTATTACCGTTTGGTAACAACCGTAGTTTCCAGCTCCAATATGCCGGCCATTGCGAAAGCAGCGAAACTCAAACTAGCAATTACTAAAAATAAAATAACATGTACTTAATCCAAAGCGTTTAAGATGCTTCCTCATTTCAATTATGAGTAATATCGTTAATTCCAAATGAATTCTCAACTCTTATTTAGAATTTATTTACGAATTTCACTCACACGAAAGCTGGAGGATTGAATAAAAATATCAACTGGCTAGATTGAACCTGCTGCCATCTGTTGCTGTCTTGGTGAAATAAAAAATAATTTATTTTTGAAAAATCTGTAATCAATTAGAAATGTAATATGTCTTACGAAATTTAAACAATGATTGATGATATATAAAACTATCTTCCTATCGCGTAGTGTTTTTTTAATGAATTTAAGCCATGCTGTACAATGTTATAGGAGCAATGAGTTTTAAACTACTTGTTTTTCCAAGATCCTTTTTTCATAGTATTTAAATGATTAATGCCCATTGGTAGCACCAATATAAATGCATTTTTAATTATGTTTTCAACGAAGTTTTCAATTACTTTTTTTACATTAAAAAAAATTGTCAATTTCATATGTTAAAATTATTTATGGTAGTACTCATTTCAACTAGAATTGCTTGGGACAGCGTAGCGGTCTAAATGTGAATTACTTCGCAATTCATGGGGGTTGGTGAGCGTTAGCGAGTAGGGGACTGAGCTCCCTAGTATTATAATATTCTTTAATATTAGTGCATAGTTGCGAGATACATATAAAAATGCTTGAATAACATTCTTGAGTAATACTGTTTGTTTGTATGAACAGTATATGAAATCTACTTTATAATTCAAATAACATTTCATAACTGTTCATAGGAATATCGTAAACACCCGTCATTATTCAAGAATATTATTCAAGCATTTTTGTTTGAATAGCATGTTCATGTGAATCTTATAACTATACAATAACTTTTAAGAATATTATTCAAGCATTTTCGTAAGAATATACATTCGTGGATATACATTTTAAATCACTTTTACCAAATATTACTACATAATATTAATATTATTACCTACAATTACTACACTCTAATTATAATGATAATCATTATCAAAAATATTTTTGTATTCATATTACTATTTCAATGGAAGTGCACAAATGAAATGCAGACACTTTTAAAATATAGGAAAGTTTTCACATATCAATACTTTGTTGAGTGGCAACTTAATACGTAATATCTTTTGTTTTACACTTTTTTGTTACTGTGGTGGTTGGACGATAAGTTCCCTTTTTTCAAACACTGGAATCTTGTTAATATTCTAGATAATATATATTTGGTTTTGTGATCAAAAGAATATAGTGAGTACATATATTGTGTGGCCGCAAAAGACCACTTCGACATGACATTAATTATTAAATAAAGATTCGTTAAATATTTATTCATGCAAATTTATAATCAAGAACAATGAAGATAAAAGTAAAAATTGTTACCTGCAGTCATCTGAAACAAATAAGATAAAAAAACAAGTGAAAGAATTTGCACTGCAAATTTTCATCTTTGAATAAAATCTTTATTTATAAAGAGATTTTTCTTCTAAAAAAATCATATTACTAAATGGATGATCATTTTTATAGCTCCATTTTTTGATACTTTTTTTTAACCTTCCCTGAGGGAGTTCGAAGGCAATCATGTTAAAAAAAATATATTTTCTACGACATATCATCAACCGAATACAGAACGTCGCATTAGTTGAAACAGAACAAAATTAATTATCCGCATACAGGACCAGTAGGATCTGTGCACTTATCACAAGTAAGAATCACTCATCGCGTCTCCATTGTGGAACTCCAAAAACCTTTGCCGTACTTAGAAGATAATTTATAGGCCGTCAACTATCACATTTAAAAAAAAAAGAATATTTTCTTCATATCGTACTTTAGATGTACGCATAACATTTTTTCACAGCAAGCCAAGTCATCACGTTACACTCTAGTAGCAAACATCTCAGTGTGTGTCGAAAGCGTGCAACATCCGCGCTGACAGGGCACGAGGGGGGGGGGGTGCCAAAAATTGAAAAACACCAATCGGCAGAAATAAAAATATTACGTATTAAAAACATTTGAATTTGATTGGCGAGGGGCGGAGCTTAGAACAGGAAGTGGGCATAGGCAAATAATGTTATCGAAGCTTCTAGTAGAATCCAATACCGGAAGTACAGAGGTAACAAAAAAGATTACTATCATTTTTAAAAAGCGAAATGTTATGAAAGAAAGAAAAGTTTACAGGGGAAGATTAAAAAGGGAATTAAAATAATTTTGAATGTGAATTTTAAAATTAAATGAATAAGGACAAATAAAATATTTCTTAACTTGAATTAAATAAAAATATGGTAGTGGTTGTAAGAAACCACAACAGTTACCACTAATGGGACATCGTAATATTCGCCTTTTTCAATCGTAGATTTATCCGAGTACTTAAAGCAAAAATTCTTACTCAAAAATAGTGGTATCAAAAAAACTTAAAACTTGGAAACTATGCAAACATTGGTATACTCATGTCTTTCAACAATGTGTGAAATATTAACACAAAATTCAGAAAAGAAACGTAGCTATATATCTTTTTCAACTTTCATTCGCATTCTCAACAATACTTCTCAGACTTTATGAATATATACATAAGGTATTCAACATGTATCTTTACCAATTCGGATAAAATTACCTTTCGTGAAGTTTTAATAACAAGTCTAAAGAAAAGCACCATATTTAGTTTACCCAAGACACCTTTGAACTATTTTTGCCAACGACACTATTTTTTAGCCCATTTGAAGAAGAAGAAAAATAATTAAGTTAAAACAAACAAAAATTGTAGTATTTACCAGAGGGCGTACAGTTTTACCAGTATTTGTTATAAGACTTTTTCGAGTTATTTTATTGCAGAAATCGTTTTAACTTCTGTGATTTGACGAGGTAGACGCCAATTATGCTATTAAAAATTAAATAAAAAAATTCTAATCTTAAATTGTGTTGCCAGATACCTTGGAAATTCCAACGAGTGTACGCATCTTGACAATTTCCTTCACTGATTTCTAAATATCAGAAAAAAAGTATATTAAACGGTAACTTTTATTTGAAGCATTTTTGGAGCTTCTTAAAATAGCGCGATACATCCAGAAAAAACTTTGTTGAATCAACAAAAATTTGGTTGACCCAACAAAACTTTTTGTTTAAATATAGGTCAATGAAAATTTTGTTTGAATCAACAATTTTTTTTTTTTTTTTTTTTTTTTTTTTTTTTTTTTTTTTTTTTTTTTTGCAATTCCCAAAAAAAAAAAAAAAAAAAAAAAAAATTTAACAAAAAAAAAAAAAAAATTAACAAAAAAATTAACAAAAAAAAAAAAAATTAAAGTCGTCAGCAAAAAATGTTTTATTAATTCAAGTAAAATGGTTCAATTTTACTTGAATTTTGCTAAAACAACAAAAATGTACTCAACAAGACATGTTTTGTAGTGTTAATCAATTCCCTTTTCTGGGTGGACTTTATCAATCATTTCTGTGTGACGTATATTATAGCTTATATTTATTACAATTATCGCATAACTTTTGTTTATATACTGCTAAGTTAATGTAATGTTTAATATTAATTAACTACATTATACTATAATGTCGATTTTCTCATTAATTATTGTTTCATTATACTGAAATATACTAGTAAAATAATAGAATAAACGAAAGTAATTTCAAAATTTGACACATTAATTATGCTGCCTATTCATGTGTTTAAAATATAGTTGTCATTGTCATAAGACTCACAAAACAAGTTTATTAGTTTAATTAGCACAGTTCTTATTAAAATTAAATGAAAGAATGAATATATAACAAAATTTAGATGCGTAGTATACATACTATACCTACAATACTATGAAGAAGCATATTACTTAATCATATAATGACATACTTTTCTTATGTAAATTCGAAAATAATGATATATATAGAAATATGTACTTAATAATTGTTAAAGGAAATAAAATATATCATTGCAATATTAAAGATATGAAAATACATTATACATATATGTTTAATACATTAAATAAGTACTAAGAATTTTTAGCTTGATATTGAATGTAAATATCCTTATTATTCAAATTAAACACGCAATAAGCATTAATATTAATTTAATGATTAATATATATATTAATATATATATTAATATTAATTATGAATGAGATATATATATTTATATATGTGTGTGTGTAAGATATTAAAAAAAATAACCTATCTTAAAATCTATTCAACTTAATCTTTTTATTTTGTCTTAAACTACTATATATATTTTTTATTTTTCCCCCTTCAAAAATCTAATTGTTTTCTACGCGTCTTTATTGCTGTTTGGCGTTCAGCCGGCAATATGTTTTCGCTCTTTAAAATATCCTTTCTAAATTTTTCCCTTTAATTTTATAGTCTCTTTATCTCGGAATTTCCACGGCTCTCTAGAATATTGTAGAAGCTTTTTTCGTGCCCCTTTTCTGTCTTTTACTTCTGTTTTCATTTTTTTGTATACTTGCGACTGAGGTTTTACATACATTTACACCAGTTTGGATATTGTTCTCTCTGTTTATTTCTGAGATGCGAAATACTGTAGACATCAGTGAAGGTGTTAATTTGGTATAATGCCTTTGACGTTAACTTTTTCTCATCAATATTTGACAATATATCCTTTATCGTGATGGAAGAAACTGCTAAATAAATATGTTTTTCGAAACCGATTGTGATTATTGTGTGCCTATGAGAAATCTAAAGGTTTAAGATCGCTAATGATTTTTTAAACTCGTTGCGATGACTGCTAGAGGGAACTCTGATTGCGACCTCAGCACGAATAATAAATTATACTGATATGGCAGTGTGTAACAGTTTATAGCTTAACACAACTCATCACCAATTGATCCTAACCAAAATTTGAGACATTCTAGGGAAGGCATGGAATACTGCATATATATATATGAATCTCTCTATTTATCTCTATGTAAGCGAGTTTAATGTAATAGTGAAATTTCTCGACCTGTGAATAACTAGTGTATTATGACTAAATTATATCGTGGTAATCTCAAAAATTTCAATACAATAATACTCAATTTTAATGAATTTGAAAAAAAAAATTCTCCGTAATATTAAAATGTTTTCGACAGTACGAAATATTTTTTAACTGTTATCATTAGCTTTTGAAAATGATTTAAAACTGTTTACTTTATAAATTATCAAAGTTTGAGAAAATGTTTTCGTTCTCCTATGTAACATCTAAGAGTCAAGAAGAATCAAGCCACCACATTGAATATTAACATTAAAGAAAGTCATGCTTTTAACTGTTTTGCATAAAAACAACGGCAATAACACAATTGCTATATTATTTTATAAATTATGAATGATTATTTCTTATTTTCTTATTTCTATGCACTAGTAGACTTATTTTACAAAATTTACTGTATATTTAACATAAAAAAATAAAATCAGCACATGCCTTTCAAACTTAAAAGTACAATTTATAAATAAAAATCTCGTTAATATTTGGTAATAATATTTTATTTTGGGTGAAAAAAAATACATTTTGTAATACATTTACTATAAAACAACCTCTAGAAATAAATTAAAATAATAAATACTGATATTTTTATAAATAGTTATATAGTGATATAACATAGTTATATAAATATAACACATAGTTATATAACACAAGAATTGTGGTATTATTTCGAAAGAATGTATGCATTTTATTTAAATTTAAATTTTCAAATAATTTTATAAAATATCTTTCTTAACATAGTATTTTACATAATAGTTAATTTTCATATTAAAAATATGTAATAAATAAGTACAGTGTATAAAAAAAAGATATTATCCTTAATACGGCAATAATTTATTTTCGTTGAAAATGCATATTGTTTCTATAAAACATGAATAGAAATGAAGAAATCAAACGATCTGAAAATAATAAAGTAATCATAAATATACCACCTACTTATTTTTAATAAATACTTAAATTTTAATACAAAATTAATATTTTAACACTAAATACTCTATTTTTAATAATAACTATATGACTTTTGTTTATGAATACTGTCCTTTATATTTTAAAGATTATGAAAAAAATCATTTAAATGTTATAAAGTACTGCATACTTATATTGAATGTTACTTATATATATGAAAGTATGCGATTAAAGTATTCTATTAAAGCAGAATATGTTTTTTTTTTTTGTTGTTTTTTTACTCATATAATTCTCAACTTTTAGTAGAGAACTTGTTTTATGGAAAATTTCACATCGATATTTCTATTTAGGACGAGCCTAAAGCAAAATGCTTAATAAAATTTAATTTCGAGTTTTAGTAAATTATAAGTTATAATAGACATTCAAGGCAAAATTTCAAGGCAAAACTAGTAAAATTAGATGAAACTATTTACAGCAATAAAATCAGATTTTAATACCAGATTTTTTTTATTATCATTATTCCTAGCTAATGTCACTATATTGCCAAAGGTGACCGGTCACTTGCGATTTTAGACGTTTTGTTAACTATCTAGAAAAATACATGAGCAATTAACCTGAAACTGCAGGTGTGTAAACAGTATAGTATAGGTTATATATTTCCGCGAAGATTTTTTTCCCGAAACCCCATAAGGGACTGTCAACAAATTGAAAAAGAAAGAATATCTTTTGGATTACCCTGTAAAAACTAATGTAGCAAAAGCGTTCAAAGAGGCTTATTGTAATATACTGTGATCATTTTTATGAGGATAGCATGTATACTCGAAGAGAAATTAAGGTTTTTATAAAAACAGTCCCAAATTTCACCAAGTTTTTTGCTTATAATTTGCAGAGTTCTTAATATATAAAAAAGTTATTTTAAGAAAATATGTCAAACAACATTGTACGTAATACACTGTAATCGTAATTTAAAAAAAAAAAAATAAAAATTGGATGAAAAATGAGCAGGTTTACTAAAAAATGTTTCACTGCGCATGCGCGAATGCAATCAAAATATAATATGCATAATGTATTAGCTAAGTATACAGAGCAACTTTTGTGAAAGTCTCAAAATCATAGCTTGAAAATTCTGAAAATTATCGTCGATAGAATAAGCTCGAAATCCGTTGTTCCCAAAAAGAAGCAAAAAGATGAGGGATTTTATCAAATATCTGATGATTAGTGCCAAATAGCGTACACAATATTGCACAACCCCTCAACTTTTTGCTTACTTTTGAGAACAACGGATTTCGAGCTTATTCTATCGACGATAATTTTCAGAATTTTCAAGCTGTGATTTTGAGACTTTTACAAAAGTTGCTCTATATACTTAGCTGATACATTATGCACATTATATTTTGATTGCATTCGCGCATGCGCAGTGAAATTTTTTTTAATAAACCTGCTCATTTTTCATCCAATTTTTATTATTTTTTAATTCCGATTTCAGAGAGTATTATGTACAATATGTTGTTTGACATATTTTCTCAAAATAACTTTTTTTATATTAAGGACTCTGCAAATTATAAGCAAAAAACTTGGAGAAATTTGGGACTGTTTTTATAAAAACCTTAATTTGTCTTCGAGTATATAAGCTATCCTCATAAAAATGAACTCAGTATATTACAATAAGCCACTTATTAATAATCTCGAGTTTTAACGTTTTTGCAACATTACTTTTTACAGGGTAATCCAAAATATATTCGTTCTGTTTCAATTTGTTGACAGTTCCCTATGGGGTTTCGGGTTGAAAATCTTCGCGGAAATATATAACCTATACTATACTGTTTACACACCTGCTGTTTCAGGCTAATTCCTCATGTATTTTTCTAGATAGTTAACAAAACGTCTAAAATCGCAAGTGACCGGTCACCTTCGACAATATAGTGTATATGAGAAGAAATGTGTTTGAATATTTTGTACAAAAGATCGATATTATTGGAGGATTTTGTTAATTTTTCGATAATTTTGAGGGATGTTTGATCAATATTTTAGATTAGATGATCAACAGATTTTTTTTCACTAAACTTTTGTTCTCGTGTCAATCACTGTCTAATGAAATTATTCACTTTGAAACTCGATTAATTTCTGATTCAGTACATATTTTAATTCATCTAATTTTAAGAAATTAATCAGATTTGTTCTTAAAATAAGTTCAGAAAATATTTGACTTTGAAGAAAAGTACTTAAAAAAGTGGAAAAATATACAAGCTTAATAATTTTTTTTCTACAAAATTGGCTAAAACAGAGTTATTTTAGAGAATTATCTTTTTTAGAAAGTCTGAAAAAATAAATAATTTCACTTGATATAAAATATTGCTAACAAGAAATTTAACTGTCTATTAGGATTACATTTTGTCTAGACATCTTTTGTTCTTTAAGACTTTAGAAATCTTATAACAAAGAAGAGGTATAAAAATATCACATTCTTGAAAAACTAAGTCAGAAAATAAAATTATTGTGTGTGTTATTGGCCGGTGGGTAAAAATCTAAATGGCCAGACGAAGCATTGTTAGCTTTCCTTTTCTGTTTAAGTTATGCTAAAATTGATAAACAATATGTTGTTTGCGTAGGTAGAAGTAACAAAAGTGAGATTGTTTTGTATGAATTTCGTAAATGTCTAAGCTCCTAAAAAATAATAGACTAAAATACATGTTTTAAGAAAATGATTCGTAATTAATAGAGACACCGACAATTCAGGATTGGGTACCGATGTTGCAAATGCACGGTGGTTTCATTTTGGCATCAAAATGTGGATTTCCCCCTGGCGTTGGCAACCCATCGATTTTGGGCGGTACACTGTTAAAAATTTGCAGCGAACTGTCCAGTCATTTGACCGTTTTAATAGAAAATGGTTGCATAGCCATAATATAACTCCATTCTGATCATATTATTGCCCATATTATGGTCAGAGTAGAGTTAAATTACGGATATATAACGGTTTTCTATAAAAGTGGTCGAATGACTGGACAGTTTGCTGCAAGTTTTTAACAGTGTAGGCTAGATAGATCAAAACGCTCTGGTACAAATCCTTTGCTCTGGCATTAATAACTTGGTCAGTTTTATTTTTGACAGTGTTTGTATTTTATAATAAATTAAACATTGTGTGGATTTTGTAATAGATTAAACATTGTGTGGACTTTATAATAAAATAATCTGTGAGTGCGTATAATAAAAGTTGTGTGTGTTTTATAATAAAATAAATGTGCGGTTTTATAATAAAATTATGTGTGTTTTATAATAAAACTAGTGTCCCGCCCAGCATTGCCCGGGCCCGTGATAAATACTTGGATAAACAAAAAGTAAGAACCAATAATATTGCAGTTAGCATAATTTTGGTGTGAAAATTTAAACTTTCAGAATCACAAAATTGAGTATATATACAATGACAAAATTTTATAATGGGAATAAATTTAAAGCTTTTAAAACTTTGAAATTGTGAACTTTTAAAGATTTATCTATTTTTTTTAAAGCCACAAGTTCTTTGACATTTAAAATTTTAATACTTTTTTAAAAATAAAAATCTACGTGAAATTCACGATTTCCGCCTATGTAAATTTGGGAAGTAAGGAACATTTTATCCCCTTAGTATGCGCCTCATAAAAATTGCAATTTATGTACCAAAATTATATTTAAAAGAATTATTGTCATAGTTTTGTTACCTTAACGTACTGAACCTTCATTTTAAAGTCACAGAAAAGTAATTATATAAACGAGTTTTAAATTTGAAATATTTGTGACATTCTGAAATTTATATTATTAATCAGATGTCGAAACGAAATTTTATTCCAATTGAAAGATAATTGCAAGATAAGTTCAATGGAGTAACGGATGCGGTCAAGAAATAGTTAAAATTATAAGAACATTGCATGAATTACATATTAAACAGAAAGCAAAGAAAAATAATGTTCAGTTCCAGAAGCCACTAAACAGACGATTTTTTAAAGCCGGGAAGGTGCGAAATTTCATACATTGTAAAGTATCATAACTTGATGCGTTTTGCTCACAGAAGAATGGTTTTGTTACTGTTTTATTTCTCAAAACATGGAGGAAATGTTTTAAAACATTTCTTATAAAACCCAGAGACCGCATAGAGAAATAAATTTTGTATTTTAATACGTATGCAACACCTTTCAGAATAAATACCATACATACAAGCTGTATTCGATTCGGGTTCTTTTTGTAATTGGAAGTATCGTTCTATCATCAACAGCTTAAGAGATAATCAACATAACGTCTATTTTAAGGCACTTGGTATAGTTTAGATGCATAGTTAAACGATTTAGATACTTTAAGTTTCAATGGCAAAATTTGTAATTGGTTTCTTTACATATGAATCGCGGGTGAAGTAGGAGTATGGTTTCTTTTAAGAAGTCCAGAAATACAATTAAATTGACGTAAAGACAAAATGATACATGTTACAGCAATTTCAATTTACAATTTATTGAATTTATAATTACGTTAGATTCTAGCTGTAGTTGAAATGTTATTTTGTACAATGCTGTTTTCGTTGTTAAAGATATATATGTATATATATATTTGAGGGAAAATTTTTAATTCACTTCTGTTTATGTACACTCTCAAAATAAATTTCGTCAAAAAGCTTAAAAAATACAGATAGCAAGTTGCCGGAACACCCCAGTGATTGCAAGAGATTTTTTCTGTTATTTAAAGAAATTTCTGTCTTGTGACTGGGGAATTTCAGGAAAATTTGATCTTCGTTTCTTGAATTTTCTGTGTTTTGAAGGAAAAAAAAACATACGTAAAAATTCCGTTTCTAATACGGAAAAGTAACACGCAGCACAATTGGGGGCACACCCGTGTGGTTTGAAGAAATTGCAGACTTAGATTGGAGATTTTCAGGTATATTTTATGTTAGATTGGTGAGTTTTCCGTATTTTGGGGGAAGCGTAGCAAATCGAAGCAGACATTTTCGTGTTTTAACAAAAAAGGCAACGGAAAAAAATTGTTCAATTCACGAATTTTTTTGAGAGTGTAAAGCGCAGTTAAATTATTAGTACGTTTTCAATATATTCGCTTAGGAATATAATTATTTACGATTCAAAATAAATATAATCATATTAGACAGGCATAAATTAATATTTAAAGAATTTTTTAATTAGTACGTGTCCCAGGCGTATTTGAAATGCTATTTTGAGGAACAATTATTTAGATTACAAACTTTTAAAAATTGTTTTTAATATGAAAGACACAGTAAAGTAAAAAAAAAATATATTGCAGCTTCAATGTAATGTGGAATTTTTGTACATATTCGTATGAATATTTTCAAATATGTTCACGAAACTTTTAAAACATTTTTCACTACAAACTTAAAACATTAGATCTAAATTGTTATTCGCATTTTTAACTGTTAAGCATTTTTATAGTTTTAACAAAAGCAAGCTTGATGTTTAGAATTGAACATTCTCGTTAACTTCCGCAATAATTTTCGTGGACTTTTTCGAATTTTTCTCCAATTTTGCAAATTGTCACAAACATTGTGTAAAATTCCCATATATTTTTTAGTTTTTTTTTGTCTATAAAGAATATTTATTTTTTGTGTTTAGTGAATTTAATCAAAATTAAGTCATCAGTTTTCGATTTTAGGTTTGAAAGAAAAAGGGGAATTTTGTGTGAGTTGGTGCCAAAGGCCTATTCTACGAATGCCCTGTTATAAATTAAGTCTTGGGTTCAGGTACGCGGCAGATGGTGATCATAAGACTGGTCAAAAATAGACAAAAAGTGTGTTGATGAGAATGAACAAAAGTGATTATCTTAGATTAAATATGTTAAAAAAACAATAAATGATTTCCCGTTCGAGTATTAACACAAATTTGTTTAAACATATCCGTTATAAGTGTTAACGTAATTTTGACTAGACCTGTATTTCTAGGTATGAGGGTCTGTTCTAAATAAAAAAAGAAATATTACATTTTAATCAAGCGTATTTTAGCATTTTCTGAGTTATGTATGTTTCATGCAGTTTTAAATGTGAATTTGGCTGGAAGATATAAACATTTACGAATTAACACAAAATGTTCACTTTTAATCTTCCATAAAATAAAACATGAATCTAACGTTATTTCCCATTCGAAGAAACAATTAACCCATAGTCCCACATTAGTAGATTTGCCCTAAAAAATATTCTTTTTTTTAGGTAAAACATTAGTTTTTGAGGATCAGAAAGAATAGAATAAAAACTAAGACTTTATACAATAATAAATGTACATTACAAGAATTTTGGAATGAAAAAAATACTGAAAATCAGAAATTGAATGCTATCAAAAAACTCTCCTAAACAGAAATCTAAGGCTTGTCAATTTCAACAATTAGCGTGGCTAGTGAAAGCTCATTTTCAAATTATAAAAATATGTCACAATGAAAAAATAAGCTTAAATATTGATACTTTAACCCACCATAACAATTTACATTCTACTCGCTTGAGAAATATATTATAAAAAGGAGAAATACATAGAATTTTTCGAAATATTACATATTAATTTATATAAATGCTATTTTTATTGTATACAATATTTTCTTACAATACGGCTAATTTAAGATTATTCAGTTCCGATTTTCAAACTTTTTAAGGTTTAGTGCTACTATTATCTATATTTGGGACTACTTGTTTTGAGACAAGCATAGACTCTATTGATGATTAAAATTCTAAGTTCATTTTTTCCTTAACTATGTGTGAAAAAAAGACAAATATTTCTTATTCTAGGAAAACATAACACAACCACGAACAAAAATACACAATAATCTGTTCAGAGTTACCCACTGTTCCGACAAGCATTTTTTAGCTTTAGAAATGTCAAAAATCAATACATTTTCTAAATTTAAAGAAGTATTTATAAAACCAATCTTTTGTTGCCGCCGATTTTCGAAAACTTTTTCGAGTATTTTTATAGTGTATTAAACAGTTTTATCAACCCGCAATATAGGTTTTATAGGATGCCATCAAATCTCAAGTAAACATTTTTATGTTCAATCAACATGTTTTTTCAGACAAACAGGATAAATCAACAGCATTAACATTAACATCAAAATTAGCATTATTATTTTTTTTTACTTTTGCACGTATAAAATATATTGGTTTCTGAGGTTTCTAAAGGTAAGGAATGATTTTCGGAATCGTGAGTAAGTCGGAAGTGATTATTGTATATATTTTCGTACGTGTTATATTATATTTTCGTAGATTTAAAGAAAATGTCCTTTCTTATAATTTACATAAAAATAGAAATCGTTTTGATTTCGTTGTATTTCATTTATTTTATATTTTAAACATCAAGAATTTAAAACAGGATGTTACACGGTAATAACTAAAAAAAAAATCATGATAGACGAAGAATCTAAAAAAGAGACATTTAGAAATTCTGTTTCCGGAATTTTCTTTCCATAATTTTAGTGATTCTGATTTACATAAACAATTATCATTACATACTAGTGTTTACTAAATTACTCTTTTTCATGAAATTAATAAACATTATTTATAGATACCTCGGTGAATTCTTAAAAAAAAAAAAAAAAAAAAAAAAAAAAAAAGAAAGAAAAAGAAAGAAAAAAGGAAATTCAGATGATATACCAAACACTCTTTAATCGCATTTTAACGTTTAAAAGTGATGCAATAAATCTTTTTTCATGAAATTTCCTCTGATATTTTATTCCGTAGCGTCTTTTAAATTATGATTAATATGCAAGCGCTGAAAGAATTATGCCTTGTACCTGAACGTTAAGCTGATTATCTAGCTCATTAAGTCTAAAATATATCTTACTTAGATTCTTCTACACTGTAACTCTTAAAAGGTCTGTTAAAGCTACAGGGAAAAAGACTTAAAATTCTTAAATTCATTCTTGGGTTAAGTTTAAAATGTGATTACGAACACGTTCGTATATTTAATATAATTTAGTAAAGATGTAGTTTTAAAACTTGCGTTTTGCTACACATAACTTTAAATAATTAAATATGACATTTAAAAGTGGGATTTCTGATATCACAAATTTGTATTTCCAAAATATGCTGAGTCAAAGTAAATATTTTTATGCTTTAAATGAGTGACTTTATGTAGTTATATTGTAAAATATGAAATTTCCATTTTTAAATTTGAAAAAAGTTATTTTAACCACAACAAATATTTTTTTTCACATAATTAAATTTATTTCACTATTCATTTTATTACATCTTTTTTTTTTTTTATTTAAATGTTTTTTCTGACATTTTAAATACAATAAAATGTAATATTTAAAAGAAAATTTATTAAAATCTAGAGAAATGCTTAAGTGATACTAAAAGAAAACAACAAAAGGCTTATAAAAACCTTTTTAATGATCCAACATACGTTTCAACGCTCACTACGGCCTTATTTTCAAGAAAATATAATGATAAACAAAGTATTCTTGCATATTTTGAAAAATAACCTTGAAAACACGAATCACGAGATCCAAATATGTAAAAAAAAAGGAGAAAAGCAGGTGCTTGAAGTAGTCAACTGTAACCGTGAAAATTACATTTCGTTATTGATTTTTAAAACGGAAAAGGACCTCGTGCCCAATTTTAGGCAATTCAAACAGGATGATTGTTTTTCATCACAGAAATTCCAACAATTGTGGGTAGACTCAAAGATCATAAGGCAAGGATGCCACTAAGGCCGATTGTAACAAAATGCTCTGGCCCCACTTATTACATAGAAAAAGCGTTTGTAATTTTATTGAAAAATATATTACCTCCTTCAGATCATGCAATTAATTCAACGAATGAATTTATTCAACGTTTGGATAACATCCAGTTTCCGAAGAAATATTTAATAGCAAGTCTAGATGTCATTTCTCTATACCCATCTGTTGACACCCAACAAGTCACTGTAAGAATAAATAACTGTATTGACAACCTAAGGAACATTAATGACAATATGAAAACAACATTAAAGAGTGCTCTTAATCTTATAGTTAATAATAACTATTTTACATTTGACAATAAAATCTATAAGCAAAATAATGGGGCCCGATGGGTTTCCCTATATCTGGACTTTTAGCTGAATTCATATTTAGACCTTTAGAAACCGATATTTATAATAAATTAGATTATACCTCTCATACATGGCTCAGATACGTTGATGATATTTTCATAATTTGGCAACACATGGATACCTCACTTAATAGTTTTCTTGATCAGATCAATAGCCTTGATTCCATGATTAAATTCACTTTGGAAATTGAACAAAATAACACACTCCCTTATTTGGATGTGCTGTTAATCAAAACCTACCATGGAATTGAAAGTACAGTATATAGAAAACCAATAACTAATCAATCCACTATTCCTAGTAACGGTCAAGCACCTTTTTCCTATAAAGTTAATGCCTTTCGACGTTTCATTAGAAGAGTCCTTTACTATCTGTACACCTAATCAATTAAATAGTTAAATAAATAAAATACGTGACATCGCAATAAATAACGGATACAAAGACAGCACCATCAATAAATTAATTACGAGCATGAATAATAAAAAGATAAAAATTTTTAATGAACGGAACTCAAAAATATCAACTTTACAATATCTTTCAGGATTCTTTGAAACATTAAAATATAAACTTAGAAAATTTGATATCAAACTTATTGCAAAACTATCCATAAAATTAAAAAGTGTAGTGTGTAAGAAAATAGACCCAATAGAACCATATCAACTATCAGGTGTTCATGAAATCCCATTCACCAGAGCCGATGGAACGTTACAATATTATATAGGAATGGCCACTAGAAAGTTTCAAACAAGATTAAAAGAGCATACAGCAGATGTCAAATATGACAGGCGTACTACTACAGCACTGACACGACTACATAGAACCGAAGCAATAGAAATTGATTTTAAAAATAGTAAAATAATTTACCCATCAAGAGTCTACTTCCCATCCATTATTCGTGAATCAATAGAAATCTACATGCGTAACGTAAACATTTGCAATGAATCCGCCTCATTTGAATTGCCTAAAATTTGGCACGAGGTCCTTTCCCGTTTTAAAAATCAATAACGAAATATAATTTTCACGATTACAGTTGACAACTTCAAGCCCCTGCTTTTCTCTTTTTTTTACATATTTGGATCTCGTGATTCGTGTTTTCAAGGTTATTTTTCAAAATATGCAATAATACTTTGTTTATCATTATATTTTCTTGAAAATGACGCCGTAGTGAGCGTTGAAACGTATGTTGGATCATTAAAAAGGCATTTATAAGCCTTTTGTTGTTTTCTTTTAGTATCACTTAAGCATTTCTCCAGATTTTAACTATATTTAGTGATCTTATTTTGTGGTTAAGAAATTTTATATTGTTATGTCGAAGAATATGTATTTTATTATAGAAAAATACAAATTATAATAAATAAATCAGTTACAAGATGCACATTTATCAATTATGAAGTTTTATGAAATTTGATGAGATTAATAAATATTAATAAAATATTAATGAAATATTAATAAAATATTAATTTATTACTGAAGATTCACAAACACATTATGTCGTAGCTCTTCAAATTCGGAAAAACAAACTGGAGCGTTTAGTAGATTAAGTAATGCGTAGCATATTATTCCGTAATCTTTACAATTTAATTCATAGATGCCTAAAAATATCCTAACAGGTCATAGCGCTGGATATTAACTATTGGATAAGGATCTCACTATATCCTAAAAATAAATACCATGAAATTCTAAAAAAAAAGCTTAGTATCTACACACTTTACTACATTTAATTTATGTAAATATTCCCTTCACGGAAGCATTTTGCTATAATATTTTAACAATAAATTTTACAATATCACTTTGTTAAAACTATGTCATAAACTTTCAATTTTTGTACTCTGAAAAGGAAAGAGTCTGAACCACGTAATTCAATTTTAAGACACAAAAAAACGTCTTATTTATTTAAGTCACTTTTTACATCTAAAATGTCATATTATTTCAAACACATGACACGTCTGAAGTGTCGCCATTTTTTACCTGTTCATTCTCAGAAAAAAGCTGTCAATAATGATTATATTTTTATAGAACTATAGAGAACTACATAGTCTCTGTGATGCATGAGGAAAATGATAATTAATAATAAAAAATACATTTTCTATGTAAAAGAAAATTGGAATTGCAAGAAATAACGTAAGTTTTAATTTTTCTCACTAAATCCTACTGCTGATTAAAAATCATGTTTAATCACACAAATACATAAATCTGATCACATAAATCTGAATTTTTATTTACCGGGAATACAATCCTGACAAAAATACTTCATGATAAATGAATTTTTGGCACGGAGAATGTAATGTTACACAGCGATGTTACTATAATTAATTGTATCACTACTATAAAGAAAAACTAGCGTGACTATTCTTTTTTTTACAGAATGTTATTCAGTTACATAATGATGTAGCATAAAGTTGTTCAATTCATTGGATAGAACAGTTATTATGAATCCGAAAAAACAATATACAACAATCTACTATTTAGCATGACAGCTTGCTGTGATACTGATATTTTGATGGCCAGCATGTGCCAAATTGTTATGCTCATTATGAAAAATTAACAGATTTGATGAAAGTAATAAACATATATTCACCTGTCTACTGATGACATACTTGTATTTCAGCAGCTATTACGCATACACATGTTAGCTTTTAACAAGGTACATAACAAATGATTTGTGATACGGAAATGTTCTGTGTTTGATTTAACTCAGTTACATTGTTGTTTCACTGCATAAAATCATATTTATTTTAAGAGTTGATTATCAAGAATTGCATTTTTTTTAATGGTCAAATAAACACATCTTTTGCAGCTGATATTCTTAAAATTAAATTTCATAAATAAAAAGAAAGTTGAACAGCTAAAACTGCTTATTACACAAAGAAATATCAAAATTAGTAAGTAGGAAATCTTTCAAACAGTTTACATCTATTTGAAAACATTCTCTGACGATGATAGCATCTAGTGATAGAAGTATCTAAATTTCTGACTGTCTAAACTACTAATTATCTTAATTTAAAACATATCTTAATTATTCAGACATTTTTTTCAGTTCGTTTATAGTTTATACCATGATCATAATAAGACACTCATATGTCTGAAATTGAGACATCTATGATGTCTGAAGTTTCACATTCAGACACTTAAGAGTGTGAATTATTTTTGAGACACATTTTTGTCTGAATTTAAGATGCCTCTATTTGCAGTGAAGAAGCAATTTTCGCGGATATAAACTATTACCGCATTAGGTGCTAGGTCAATAAAGAAAGTTACATAAAGTTAAGTAATTAAATTTTCTTGCTGGGGATGAATTAATTGAATTAATAATGAAAGCGTATAATAAATTTGAAAAGTAAAACTAATTTCCTGATACCTTGATGTATACTTTTTAAATAAAGATCCCTTGGTACAAAAAAGTAACTATCATACTTACATTCATGTTTTTTGTCTCATCGATTTAAATATATGATATGATTACAATACACCAAAAGTTTATTATAAAAATATTCGAAAAATCGATTTAATTTATTGCACATATAAAATCGCGAAAAGTTGAATAGTAATTGCCATAAAAATTAAATTTTAATTAAAAATATATTTAAAATTCTTCTTTAGTAAATCCTTAATACAGTGTATACCGACACAGTGTATACCGATAATAAATACAGTGTATACCTACATATAAAGCGTACTTTTGAAACAATAAATTTGTTCAAATTTTACATGTGTGCGTGATACGCCGGGTATATAAATGACAGGTTAAAAATTAGACATCTAAATTGAGATTTTTATATTAACACCTTAATTGTCGCGTAATTTTCAGAAAATTCGTTCAAAAATTGTCGATTTTTTTTTATTGTTCCATTTTATTATTCATAAAATTCTGAGTTAATTCGTAAAAGAAATAGTGTATTTTTTTTAATTTAACGTGATCAGGATGAATTAAATTATTTAAAAACTCAATTTTACTTACCTCATATCTGGCTTTTTTTAAATTATTTGTACACAAACAACTTTTATAAAATTCAGATTGCTTGATTGCCACCAGTTTTTTTAAGTAAAAGTATTCGCCTTATTTAGGGACATAATAAATAATGCGAGAATAAGGCTAATTGCACTATCTTAAAAACTATTGAGAAACAAACAATCTAAATTAAATTAAAAAAAACATGCTTCAAGCATAGATTATGAAACACTTTCAAACACATCTAAGAAACTGTAACGAAACTTCACAATTAAATGAGGTGAAAGAATATATGGTATAAACAGTTTAGGAAACATCTAAGAATTTTAAAAATCGAGTTTTAGCATTTAACGTCCATAGTCAAAAAAGTAGGAAAAACAGAGTAATACATTGTAAAAACTACTCGGAAATATTTTCGAAAGTTTCGGTGGAGTAAAATAATCTTTTGCAGAAGACTAAAAAAAACAGCCTTCTGTTTTAAATATATAGATAGTTTTTTTACATTGTAAAACTAGTTACAGTACGCACTTCTTTCGCAACATTTAACGGACAATTTCCAACTTGTTTACATTGTTTTGTACTGGATATTTGTGCATAGTATAATTTTAATGTATCAGAATTGTAATTACTTGTTTGTAAAAGTGTATAGAAACTGAAATTTATAAAATAAAATTATTATCTATAATATTAAAATCTGCACGTAAAATACATATTGTATTCATGCATTTTTGCATAAGAGTGCACCAAGATCTGAATATTTATAAAACTAGTTATAGTACGAGCGCATGTCATTTGTCACGTTTGACGTACAATTTCCTACATGTTTTATTTCAATACTTTTAATTTCCGAACTGGCTTCGAAAGTGAAATCCTCCTCCAGAAAAAAAATATACAAAAAAGTATGCAAAGCAAAAAAGAAACAAGTGGGTAAGTGTGATCGAAGATCGCTCAAAGGGCTTCGTTTAATATTCCTTTCAAAACACTTTATCCTTTCTTTAATAAATTCAAATAAATTTCATTTAGCAACAAAAAAAAAAGTCATGTTTTACCGGTATATTTTGTTTTTTGTTTTTTCGATTACCTAAACTAGCCGCGGGCGAAGCCCGCTATTATATTCTGTCATAATAATATCCGTCATGCGGACTAAATACAATATTTAAAAAATAATTTCAAAATTAAACAAATTGTACACCTTCAAAATGTTAAAATATGTGAATATTTGCATAATCAGATTTTTATCACGATTCAATATGTTTCTCAAACTCATATATTTAATATTCTCTATTACTCATATTGATACCCGCTTTGTATTATTCTCAAACATCTGGAAAATTCGTTAAACTTCCGATATGACGTCAAATTTTCTTTTTAATTCTCTAATGACGTGATATTAATCTACATTATGTAATACTCATATTCATACTCCTTGTATTATTGAGAAATCTTAGACATTTTACGTTTCATTACCACTATGACGTCAATCAATTTTATTTCATATTTATCTTTTTTTCAATTGGTGAAACTTTTTATTTCATTTTCATTTTTCACGTGGAAATCGTCTGATAGAAAATTAATTATTGTGGAAAGAATTTCAACGTGGATTTTTAATTTTTTGGCATCTGCTATAGAGAAAAATGTTTAAATTTAATAGTAAAAGGCTGTTAGAATTTTGGTTTTTTATTTCTATTTATTAAAATAATACGAATTTTTCAAATTTTAGTATTTTGATCTCTTTATAGCTGATACTCTGCTATATACGCAAAGTTTCAACTCTGTAAGTTATATAGTTTTTGAGAATGGCTTTGTGACAGACAGACAACAGAGCGGGAGTAATAGGGTTTCGTGAGATGAACGAAACCCTAAAAAAGAAAACGAAATAAAAAAAAAAGTCAAAAAGGGTCTGCATAGAGATCGACCTCAGGAATCCAATGCAAAAAATCATTTAAAAATATCGAAATGCAAACTAGATCTTGTAAAATAACTGTCCCATAGGATTAACATTAACGAGCGGGTGGTAGTCCTTTAAAGGAACGATATTCGGAATTGCGGGTAGTCGGAAGAGATTATATTAAATTTTCGTAAACCTTAAGAAAGATAATGTCAGATTAAGAAACATTTGTTTGCGGTATGTCGCATTTTTATGCCTCTTTAATTTAATAAATGCCTTAGAATATATTTTAACAAAATTAAAATTTGTTCTTCTGGTGTTATTCAGTATAACATTCAGAATATAATGAACTTTCATTTACATACATTCTCAAATGCAAACTCTTTTGAGCGTGACATATCCTACCATTCCTTAATTAAACATGAAGGGAATAAATAATGTTTCTAAAAATTACTTTTTAGTCATTTATTTCATTTGTCTTTACAATAAATGTTTCGGTTTCTTAGAAACTGTTCCAGGAAATTAAATAGCTACAAAGTAGCCGTTAAGTATCCGAAAAATAATACAGAATATTTTTTATAGTCTCTTCTAACGTAATTGGAACACTAATGTAATATTAAAAAATGTCTAAGGAGACATTAAAAATGATTTAAAGGATAATCGATTCAGATATAAGTTTGAAAAGCACGAGTGTAATTTCGGCTTGATCGGCTTTTGTGATATGAAATATTATATATAATATTTATGCGATACTTAATTAATTGAATTGCTTATCTATATAATGAAAAATACAATTATTATAGTTTCCCTTTAATAGTAAACTGAGCTAAATTTTATTTAGGCATATTTATTAAAAACATGATGTCATAGTTGTTTCAGACTTTATAATTTTTTTGTATCAATTTCAGATTTGATATATAGTCGTATATATATTTCTTTTATATTATCTTTTAAATTGTCACATCTAGAGAGACTGTGCTAAGATGTATATTCAAGATGTAACAGTCATAGAAACAACATTTATGAATTATATATTATGAAGTATATATCGTTATGAAGTACATTTATGATACATTTATGGTACATTTATGGTACATTTATGATATACATTTATGAAGTATATATCGTAGAATTTGTGAATACATTGTAAAAAATGACCAATGTTTCTTATTTTATGAAAATCTAGTATAACCACGAACGAAAATATAATATAATCTTCTGAGTTATCCGAAATTTCAAATAGCATGTTCCATTGTCTTTTGAATCGACAGAAACCAATTCATTTCCAAAACTTAAAGAATTATTTATAAAAAACAAACTATTTTTCGCTGCCCGTATTTTTTAAAAACGTTTCCTTAGGGTTTTTATAGTGTATTAATTAGTGTCCTCAGCCTGGAATACCTGTTTTTCGAATGTCATCCATTCTCAAGTACACGTTTTCAGCCGCATAAGTTAATTTATACATGAAAGAGTAAAGAAATAATCTTAATTTTAATGTTATTGTTAAAACTGTTAATTTTGCATGCTTGTCTGTTAAACATATTTTTTGAGCATGAAAACGTGTACTTGAGAATTGATAGCATTCAAAAACAGGTATTCCAGGCTGAAGGCACTAATTAATACACCATAAAAACCCTTCGGAAACGTTTCTGAAAAATACGGGCAGCGAAAAATACTTTGTTTTTATAAATAATTCTTTAAAATTTGGAAATGTATTGATTTCTGGGTATTCAAAAGACAATGGAACACGCTATTCGGAATTTCGATAACTCAGAAGATTACATTATATTTTCGTTCGTGGTTATAGTAGATTTTCATTAAATAAGAAACATTGGTCATTTTTTACAATGTAGTTAATGTTATTGATCTAGAAAATTACGCATAAAAAAGAATTTTCGACAACATCATGAAGACGTATTAAAGCTAAACAAAATTTATTCATTGATATTTCTTTAGCTTGTGTTTCTATTTGAATAGATAAACTTTTAATGACAGGAAATTTTATATTTTAATATGTAAAATATACATGTAGTTAATCCAAAATAATAACTGCCAATTCTAAAATAAATATTAATAATCATTATGAAGAAAATATACGTAATCTTACGAAACAAACTGGAGCTCTTCTTTGTATATAATGTTATTTTTTTAAATATGAAAAATAAAATAAAATTATACATTAAATTATTTTACATTCTTTTACAAGTATTATAAAAGTTTTATATACTTCATAAGCTTTAAAGAAAAAAAAAGCAATGTTGCATTTAAATAAAGTCATTCATCTAAGAATAATATATTGTATGCCCAATATTTATTTTTGCATACTGTGATGCAGAATGAAAACCATATTACAGAATATTACTGTAATATTATTTTTATAAAATATTAAATATCTGTCAATTTCTGAGAAGGTTTTTTTTAACATCGTCAAATTTGTTTAAAGTACTTTTTCTTCGTATTGAGCATACAAAAGCTCGTATGTGGAAAGACAATTTTTTTACAAATTCGTAGAAATTGGAAATATGTATATGAACGTTGTATGATTTCTTATATCTGGAAAATGTATCGCGAGAATTTACACAGGAATGGCAATATATTATTCTTACAATATTTATTAAAGAAAAACCTCCATAACGGACACTCCCGAATAGCACCTTTATTTTTCGGAAACTTTTCGATTATGAACATCTACATATTTGTCCATTTTTACCTCCAAATATTGGACACCTCTGGAAGTGTCCATTATTCAGTGGTTTTGCTGTATTAAAATATTGCTAAAGTTTTCTTTCCTTTACATTTTTAAATATAATTTTATTGTAGGAATTATATATATTTTAAAAATAAAATGAATGAAAGAAATAATAGAACCTTTTTGCATAAAAAGATATTGTATAGAGATAACCTATTATTACATCCTTTGGTGCAGGATGAAAAAAAACTATTTGCAAGAAATTTTTAACAAAATAATAAAAAGGCTTCACAACATTTTCCCAACCTTCTTGCTTTTTGACAATATGGTATTGTTATCCACTCCAGAGTACTGTATGGGTCAGGCTTTGCCGACCGGAACACTAAATCACCGCAAAGCTGATGCATTTAAACGCCTTTTTTTAATCCAAATAGGAAAACTGCTCTGTATTTACATGTGTAATATCAATTTTATATTTTATGTAGAAAAATAAGCGTCTACTACAAACTCTGTCTAAGGCGAACTTAATAAAAGTGTTTCGATTGTGGATAAATGTATCCGAGTCATTTCACTGAGGAAACACCCAGATTGTATGCTAATTTAAACACCGGTGACTGCAAATTTTCATAATAGCATACTAGTAAATAGTTTCACTAGCCACATATCATCTATTTTCTGGACTGTTTACTGGCCTGCGGATTACGAGTGTGTAATTTACAGTGTTTATTACGTACTGAATGCTTGGCATGGAATGATATCTTGTGTGTGGAGTCTTCGTTATAAATAACAACTAGTCGGATGTGCCAATCCCAAAACTTTCTTCCATCTCACACAGGTTTCGCATACACTAAAAAGAATCAGCAACCAATTTATATCAAGGTCTAACTGAATCTAAAGTTTTATTAAATTCCGTGCATTAGTTCTTGAGATATGACTATTGCTAAAATAGTGTAAATCGTGCAAAATTCAGCGTGGCAGTGCCACCTGTTGGGATATTTAGACTAAAACCTAATCAACAACAACTTATGACAACGTCTAACAGAATCTGAAGTTTGATGAAAATCCGTGCATTAGTTATTGAGATATAGTTATCGTGATAATAATGAAACAAGTTGGAAATTGTACGTCAAACGTGACAAATGAGGTGCGTTCGTACTATAGCTAGTTATATAAATATTCAGATCTTGATGATTTTTAATTCTGTGAAATGAATTATATCGTCTGCAGATTAATTTCTGTCATAAAATAAGTATCTCGGTCGTTTGACGATTAAAGCTCGGAAGCTCCTCTAACAAGAAAGCACCGATTTTTTTCTTTTAATTCAAATTTCTTAATAAATATTTTTATTAATATCTCCTAAAGTTTTGATTCGATTTTTAAAAAAATTGAAACGTCTCGACAAAATTCTTATATCTTAAATTCCAAACCATTCGGTTGGGTAGTTTTTGCGTTGTTATATGCGGACGGACGGACAGACAGACGGACGGACCAAGCGACGACAATAGGTGCTACGTATTTATATAATTACGAACGCACCTAAAAAGTAGCATAGCAGCGTCACCTGTTGAGCTATTTATACCAAAACGTAAGCAGCAACTATTTATGTCAAGGTCTAACATAATCTGAAGTTTGATGAAATTCCGTGCATTAGTTCTTGAGTTCTAGGTATCGGAAAAATAATGAAAAAAGTGATATAGCAGCGCCACCTGTTGGGAAATATACACCAAAAAGGAATCAGCGTCTATTTATGTTAAGGTCTAACTGAATCTGAAGTTCGATGAAAACAAGTGCACTAGTTCTTGAGATGGAGCTATTGCGGAAATCGCAAAAAATGCAGCATAGCATACCACCTGTCGGGCGATTTTCACTAAAAACTAATCAGCACCAATTATATCAGGACTAACTGAATGTAAAGTTTTATTAAATTTCGTGCATTAGTTCTTCAGATAGAGCACCACAAAGTTTTTGTCACATACAGACATACATGCAGACAGACAGAGTCACAGACTCACAAACAGACATTTTCTAAAAACAGTCAAATCGTGTTCAGGACTAAAAAGTATAAATCCGTAAAGTACTTCTAAAAAGTATAAATCCGTCGAAAACCGGAAGTCGGAAATTTTCATGAATCCAATACTTTCATCTTGTAAAGATAGAAAAAAGTAAAAATAAAAAGTTTTTTTTTTTTTTTTTTTTTTTTTGTTTATGATAACTGGAAAGCCGCAAATCTACAACAACAAGCGATTGTACAAAGCTCTGTTACAACATATATATTAACTTATATTTATATATGTATTTTTTTTTTATCTTAAACAATTTTGTGGAGCATTCTTGTGAAAAGCGATTTACCAAACACAATCGTCAGGAGTCAAAACCC
Organism: Maratus michaelseni; assembly: GCA_963931845.1. Taxonomy (NCBI): domain Eukaryota; kingdom Metazoa; phylum Arthropoda; class Arachnida; order Araneae; family Salticidae; genus Maratus; species Maratus michaelseni. Next base: position 257,620,756 of record OZ007589.1, on the reverse strand, counting down.
ATCCTGAAACAATTAGAATCAACCAGACCCACAACGAAAAAAAAAATATATTGCCAAGCCAAGCCAACCCAACGAAAACAGCAAACCGAGTCAATTTCATGTAAAATGGTGTTTCTCGACCTGATGCATGTCTGTAATCAATATTCATTTTAAATCTTTTTGTTTACAATATCTCTTATTTTGATAAACAGTAGACGATGATATCTTAACATTTTTGAAGTGTACCTGTAAAAAAAGTATACACGCTGCGACGACTGTTTTAAAATGTAAAGTAGTACTGTGTATCTTAACAACACATTAAAAACGTGGTCCATTTTTACGACAGTTAAAGGCTGTAAAACCAAAATTGACATAAAAACAGATAGCACAGACTTTTAAAATCGCAATGATATTACAACAGGATCATCTGCAGACTAAGACCCTCCTAACAACCAAAAATTATGGAAATCGGACGATCCGTTACTTGCATAAGAAAAATACAGATGCAAAAAAATTGTACAACCTCCTTCGTTTAAAGTATATTAATAAAAATATCAGAATAATATTCCATTTTGCATAGTAGTGTTGTAAAGCTACCCAATTCAATTTTTGGAAATACTTGTTATTAACAATATCCCATTCGTTCGCATTTATATATTAGTAAAGATCACAAAACATGTCAGATAAACGATTGTTTATGTTTCGCCAAATGACAACACTTGTATTTTTCATTTATCATAAAATTTGTTTTTAAAATACATATTAAAAACCAAATACTCTAATTAAATTTACACTTAAATAAATATTATTGATATTCATTTAATTTAAAATTTAGTATTATTCTAATAAATAGTGGACGGCAAAATAAAAGTGTATGTAGGTTTAGTAATATCAAAATTGTTGTAGAAACCCTAAATTACCATTTAAAGAAATTCGTTTATATTATCTATACAATAAAATTATAATAAAAGCGCAAAGAATTTGACTGTCATCAACAGTTACGAGATGGCAGCTTCGTTTTTTCATATGCTAGGCGGTCATTTTTATTCAAAATTATTTTTTCGAATAAAACTCTATAAAAGTTACATTTTTAGAAATATCGTTCCAAAATAAATGAATGTTTCAGAGATGACTTATATTCAATTATGTATGTATTCTGATATAACTTCAATTGAAATTAGATTGGCAGTTCAATATCTCGCTTCATGAGAGTAAACAAACAAAAGATTCATTCGTCGTGAACGTTTAAAGTATTATACCATGGAGGTAATCGTTCGCAAAGCAAACGGCGATGTAGCCTGGTGTCAAAAAAATAAATAGCATCCGTTGTGAACGTTTACATTCCGTTTCTAAATATTATTTTGGCGCCATCTATCGGTAATTAATATAAACAAAATAGTTTTCTTTAAAAATTACAGTTTGAATTCTGACCGAATATTTCTTATAAAATGTAATTAGACTATAAGGAATATATAATGCCGTATACTACATATATTAACTATATGAATGCAAATAAAATTTTGTGTTTTAACTTATTAGAAACTTTATAGTGAAAATAAATTTGTAATTTAATTATAGAATTTGAAAAAAAAAACAGTCATATTAATGCAATTAATATTTGCAATTTACTTATGTAATAAAAGATTATTTTTAATGATAAAAATTTATTACAGGTTTCTTTAGGCATGTTTTAAAAATATCGACATCTAATTTGAGATAAAAGTTTTTTTTTTTTTATTTAAGTTATATAATTATTATATTGACACCAGCTATCGGCAATTAATATAAACAAATACATTTCCTGTTGAAATTTGACTTTGTTCTGCATTTTATCGATTTTACTTGCATTGTAAATAAAATGAATATTTCATATGAAATATAATTAAAATATAAGGAACATTATGTAATACTGTTGTACAACATATAATCGTTATATCAATGCAGGTAAAATTTTGAAATTTTACATAGTAACTTTGTAGTGAAAAAAAAAGATCAGTCATATCAATCTAATTAATAGCTGCAATTTAGTTACGAAAAAAAAGAAGGTTTTTTAATGATAAAAATTTATTGCAGTTTTGTAGAATTGTGAAATTGGAATTTGAATAATTAGATGTTTACTCTGAAAAAGCAGAGCAGTTTAAAAGATCGAAATGAAGTAAATTACTTGAAATTTATGTTGAAAGATACGTACTTTGTGCTTTTTTTAATATCGCTTAAAAATGTGCTTTGCAGTGCTGCTTGCTGTTAATGAAATATTAGAGCAGTATTTTATGAGGTTCGTATGAATTCGAGACCCCGATGTTATTAGGGGCACGTTAGTGGACGCAAGCCAGCTAACAAATATAATATTTATTTCAAATAATATTATCTTAAGTCGAACAATACATTCTTGCTCAACCGAATAATTTTAAAAGTGCATAAACTAACTTGTGCAAGTGTAAGGTAACTAATTCGACATTCTATAATTATTGTTACATTCCATTAAAATAAGAAGTAATGGAATTAGGTAAATATATATTTTTTTCCTAAAATATAAAAAATAGCTCTAAAACTCACAACAGATAAAAAATAAATAAACAATTTCTTTTCTGAACACAAAAATTGCAACTGTGGTGTACTGAATATTGAATGTGCGATTTTCTTTTTAATAGATGTAGTACAATCACTAAAATAAAGCATTATTTACTACGTATCGTGTTAAATATTTAAAAATGAAAATGAAAATAAACCGTGAAGTCCACAATTTACACATATTCTTTTGTAATAACAAGAACATTTTCTCTTTTACATATTTCTTCCTTTTGATATTTTTGTATCTACATGTAAACAATAGTACGAGACAGATTTTTATAATTGAACTGTCACGGTCAAGTACAGTTTTCCGAAGATAAATATCTTTATGCATCACACATCTCGAAATATCGGCTTTTCAGCTTTGCTTTGAATCTAGAATGGAATTTGTTGTGTAATGTGTCTTCTTCTAAAATGTCCGTGATTTTCTTGTTTCTATTTCTTACTAATGCTAGATTTTTTTAGAAAAAAAAAATGATAGAGTTACACGATTCCCAGTTCATTCCTTGCTATTAAAAACAGAATGATTAAAAAAATTTTTGGGGAACAAATACAAGACAAGAAATTTTGTCATAAATTTTTATTTATTTATAAAGTTTTTTATGTAAACTTTACATCTAAAAAGTCGATTTTATATATTTTAGTTAACTGAATATTTTAATATAAAAATTTATTTCATTTCTAAGCTATGCAATCTCACTTTGTCATTACTATTAATATTTTTTTAGGATAAAACTTGCTGAATGTAGTGACATGATTCACACTTAATTCTTTGCTATTAAAAAAGAATGATTGAATACAGTTTTTAAGAACAATATAGGAAAAAAAATTGTTAAATATTTTTATTTATTTCTAGAGGTTTTTATGTAATATTGTAGAAACTGAATCGCTGATACACAGAAATGAGTTGACGACACAGCTTAAATCTTTTAAAATGATTATATTAAAGAGTACGGACAATATTTACAAGGTAGTCTATTTACAAGAAAATATATAACAGCATCATCACACATGTAGATCCGCCACAAGCATATTAGTCAAACTCATTTTAAATCGAAGGAAAGAAAATATCTTTCCGTTCCATTGTCGTCTGCCAGCAACGTCATCTCTGTTCCACTCGCATTCCCCTAGATCTCCTATACTACAGGCTGAATCATACCACCATTTAATAACCCAACAGACCAACAACCAAGCTAAAACCGGTTAGCTTACCGTACTAGTGAACGGCGAGTGACAGTGACAGGAATGGCAAACACCTGCTCGGGTGGTTTCCTAATGCTGAGCTGGGTTACAATATGGCGGTTATTTTGGGCAATAAGATGGATATGCGTCAACTCCCCCTTACATGCCCCAACTCAATTGACTGCTGCGCAATCTTCACCTCCACTAGACTGGTCTGCTGACTTGACGCAAGCAATGCCGTGTGGAGCCTGCATACCTTTGCATTGAAACATATTTTCCACACCTTCGGTCACACTGACATGTCAATTGTCCTCAGGTGACCACGTTAACGCCGGTAGAAGGAACTGGATCACCTGAAAAGAAAAAAAAACAAAGAGCAGCATCCAAAGTTCTTTTTGGCTTATTTAACAACATAATTTAATAGAGTGTTCTTTAGGGGGCTGTTGATGCCTATCACAGCTCATAGACCACGAAAAACTTCAAAACAGTTTTTTTAACTACGTCAGGAGCAGTTAAGTGTTAAGAAATTAACAGTTCGTCCTTCAAAAATAAAATAAAATAAAATAATTAACATTCATCATAATGGCAATTAACGTCGCTAAATATCATTACAAGATGTTTCTTCTCATTCGTCTTACTTCTGTTCTTTTTATTCGTCGTTTTCTTTTTCTTCTTCTTTCATCACATATTCATAACTAGATAAAGTTTTATCATTTCTTCGCAATGAAACATGATCTTCAGAATCAAGGGAATTGTTGGGATCGATACAAAACTTGTCAAAATCAATAAAATTGTCATCTTCGGGAATGTCGGTGTTATCTTCGTAATTTACATCTAATTTACTTGTACTTTTACTCAGCAAAGAGTTTCTATCATCAGGCTTCTTTTTTGTGAGCTTCTGTTTGCATTTCTTAACTACAAAATCTTCATAAGATTTTATTTCTGATTCATCTTCAAATTCATCTGATGGTTTATAGACAGCTTTAGTTTTAGGAACATTACCCATCAATTTCTTATTACTTGACATTATCTTAATTTTTCTAAGATGCTCTTAAATTTTTACTTCTATATTCGGTTTGTTTTTCATTTTTGTAGAAACACGATATTTTTTCTTTATTCTCAAAATCTGCGGAATCTGAAAAATCACTCTTCATTGTTTTAGAAATGTTAATTCGTTTAATTTTATTTAATAAACTCTTGCTTCATATTTTCAAAATCTTCTTGGGAATTATCTAATTTTCTTTGAATTCTTCTTTTGGAATCTTATGTTTTAGAGCACTGGTCTTCAGAATCTTCTAACTGCTCTTCTAATTGCTTAGAACATTTATTAGCTTTCTCTAAACGTACTCCATATTGTTCAGAACATTTTACTTCTTCATCTAATTGGGATTTTATATGGTGAAGGCATCTCTCTAATTTTATGTGTGATCTGGCGATGTTTTGCCTCGCTGCTACTTCTTGTTCTAATTTTAGTTCTATGTCATATAATTTAGATTCTAATGACGTTATCTTAACTCTTGTTTTTGCTTTTCTCAACAAAAATGCTTCTTTTAATTCGAGTACTTCTGTTTCTAACATTTGATATTTTATTTCAGCTTCTTTAACCTGAGCAATTAATAAAAAGTTAAAATTTCAGTGCAAATTCACCTTGTTTAATAATTAAAATTCATAAAGATACAACTAAATGTAAATATATTGCTTGAAAGAGCGTTAAAACATACATAAAACATTTAAAAGCACATTAAAGTCCTTTTAAAAATTCAAAACATTTTCAACCGAACGACTCGGTCATCATCAGTGAAAAACTAATAGTTGAGTTGAGGTGTTGTCTCTTCACGTTTTCTAGCGTGCCCGGTATAAACCATTTTACTTCAAGGGTTTGGAATATAAGGTGGGATGGAAAAGGTCATTCAATATTTCAAAAATAAGTGCAAGTTAATCAATCATGTATTAATTAATTCCAGACTGCGATGATATCATATGATAATACGTCGTTATGTATACAATAAAAAGTTTTAAAGTTTTTTGTAATACTTCGTTTTCAAATTAAAATAATTATATTTGTTAATAAAGGTAAAAAATATAGAATTTTTTAAAAGAAAGTCACTTTAAGTCAAAAACAAAAGAGGGTGCCCATATTTACACCTTTTCCTCTATCTTTCATGACCTGTAAACGTTTGTTCAGCATCATTAAAGTTAATATTCAATGAATCGTCTGCTGTGTTTTTCCTAAGTCTTCCACACACGTATTTCCTGTTTGTTTTGAGACTTTCAATGTGCATTTTTGTTATCAGTTATAAGTTTAATCTCATGGAAAGAGAAAAAAATATGTGATTATTTTCATTTTATAGTTGTACTTATGATTTTTGTAGGTAACAATTCCATTAACAAATTTAGATGTCAAAATTTTATTATATCACAAATGCACGGTGTGTGACAGTCTTTAAGCAAACCTTTTTAAAAATCAGTATTATATGACGCATTGCATTTATCCATCACCCTTCTTAAACGCTTACGTTGAAATAGACTATTTCTATTTTACAAAAAATATTTGAAGTCATCTTACAAGAAATGTTTCAAGTTGCAACTACAAAAACTGTATCTTCTGATTAAAAAAAAATATATATCAAAACATGTATTCTTTTAGAATTTACACAACTGATTAGTGCTACTTTTAAATATTAAAAAATTAGAATTAAAAATTAGAATTACTTTTAGTATTTTAAATTTTCGTTTTTATTCTTTTGTCGCTTTTTTATTAGATTGCGGTGATGATTTTTAAATTAAAATTATATCAAAAATGAAAAACATCAGACATTTGTATATAAAGCAAATACCGAAGTATAAAATACCGTGAGTTTTGGTTACATTTTAAGAATTAGAATTATAACAATAGTCGTGTCAAACACACAAATGTACTTTTAAATACATTGTTTGAAGATTATATTTGTTTCTGACTTTCATAATACTATTCCTATTATTTAAAAAAGGTTTATTGTGATTATACATAAGAATATTTCTATAATTAAAAAATCAGTTATTTATAACGCTAAAAATCTTTGTTGTATTTCAGTAATTGTACTTTTCTTTGTATGTAAGCGTAAAATATTAATATCGTATTTCCATAATAATATTGAAATATTTAATTTTCAGATTTAAAATATAAATCTGGTTTATTAATTTTAATTGTTTCCTTAGAGAATTAAAATTTCACGAATCTCTCAAACAAAGCTTAAATATGCCAGAAAAAGATGATAAATGGAATTTAACTTTTCAAAATTAATTATCACATATAAGGATCTTTTTTTTAATTAAATGGTTTTAATTATACTTGAATGCAACTCTTTCAACAAAACCATAGTAATAAGACGGAAAAAAGATACTGTAGTACCAATTTTCTTTGAAATTTAACAAGAATAAAATAATTGCTAATTACACAAGAATCGATGTTTTTAAAACTCTTATTACATGCAAGGTTTGCAGAGTGCACCTCATTATTTTAGGTTTAAAGAATAAAATTTTCGAACTCTTTACAAATTCCCGTAGTTTTCTTTTGGGAAATTTAAATGCTTGTTTGCTCCAGAAAAGACAAGCTAAATAAAAGTAATTGCACTGAAAAGTTGTTGGAAATTGAATTCTTTTATGCTAAAATTTGAAATACTATTCAGAAAAATTTAAAAAATTGTTTTAGATCAAAAAGAAAATATATTTTACAAGTATACGCTAATATACTATATTTTGTCATGCATAATGATTTTCCGTATTTTGATTCTAATGGAAATGTTATACAAAACGCTTTAATTGTTTTTAAATCACGCATAATATTTATTTTTCTGACTAATTCAGTGAATAAGCCTAAATTAATAATCTCAAATAGGTTTTAAATTAGTATTCCATGCAATTACAATCCAAATAGGAAAAGTAAGTGCTTGATGACATATTTCTCTTGAATTTTGTAGGAAAATTATATTTTAGTCTCTTGGATTTAGCGTATAACCTTGAACAAATTCTTATAAAGACAAGTCTTTTTATATGTATTCCACATAAGCTCCTTATCAACGCCATAGTTTTCCCAAACTTTCCCACTTCAGGAAAATTAGCCATTTTTAAAAAAACAAGTACCGGCATGTTGGAAATTTAATTTATGATATTTTCTAGGATATTTTCTATATTAAATGGTCCTAGTGTGTTTTAAAAAATGTCAAATATTTCATAATTGCGAATTTTCACACTAATTATAACAAATTAGGACTTTTATAAATGTATCCGGAAAATCACTGATTTGAAAAAAAGCTGCCGCCATCATGGAAACTTAGTTTTCATTGCACATTTTCAATAGTAAATGGCCTAGATTGTTAAAACTATGTAAAATTGTTGGTATTTCAATTGTACACTAAAAGTAATAAATTAATAAATGGGTATGGGAATCCAGTATTTTAAAAAACTGACGATATCTTCAAAATTCAGTTTTTATTGAATATTTTTCATAATAAGCAGCCTATATTACTTTGAAATATGTCAGTATTCTGTAGATTATTGATAATAAATTAAGAGTAAAAATTTATATGACATAATTATTAATAAAAATTATCTTTGGATCAATATTATGTTTATTTTTTTAACTGGCATAATCAATTAAATAAGACTTACATTTTCCCAATGAAAATATTTTCCCACCTAGTCAAAAGAGTAACCTTTTTCACGTATTGAAAGTAAGTATGAGTTAAACTAAAAATAAGTTTTTAACACTGATATACGTTAATGTTTTAAATTGCTCTGTAAGTACTTAGCAACCAGTGTTAATCATGCTGTTTTATCTTACGCAAGAACAGTGATTGATTTTAATATTTCTTTCCATTCAGTTAACAGGCCAAATTTTAAACAGGAAGTATTTTAAAATATATCTTGATGGGTGAAATGGAAGTTTTAAAAGTTTATGATTATTTTATTGTCTGGTCTTATTTTGTGTAATCTTCATCCACTTTCATTGGTTCTTGGTTGTTGCCGCAATTAATTATGAGCAACGATCACATTGGTTTTAAATTTCAGTCCACCTTTAACGCATTCTACATCCACATCCTTTCTTGAAATTGCAAATAAAACCCGAAAAGAATGTTGTTTTGTTGTCAGAATTATAAAGCTTCCAACAGTCTTCCAATAGTTTTGGAATAAATCTTGTACTGTATGTCACTTAATTTATTTGTTGTCACTCTTTCATGAATTAAGAATTATTTTCTTGCTCCAGCAGTGTCTTGATAAAGAAATGAAAGATCAATTAATTTTGCTACAACTTTTTTTAAGTTCTAGATTATTATTAAGATAATGACCTCCATAACCATAGCTATGCAAAGTGGAGGTGTTGTCGTAACTTGTAACAGTGTGGATGAAGAGAAAGTATTCCGTCATATCTGCAGGGAATAATGTATATACAGGAAATAATGTTTCTCCCATCCTTTGTTATGCCGCTTCGAATAGTAGTAAAAATTCTAATACACCTAAGGCTATTTCTGTAAATGAAAATTCTACTTCTTTAAATAATTGAAAAGAAAGCAAGTAAGCCAAATGATCAACCTTAACAAACTATTTCTATTACTAAATATGTTATGAATTATAATTTATTAAATTTGATTTCAACAATACTGCATATATTGATATTATTATTGCTAAGTTATATACTTTGTGTAATATATTAGGTAAACTTGTTAATTTAATTAAATATAAAAATACTAAAAATATCTTTAAAATGTTTAATTTTAATAAGCTAATTTGTTCATCCTCCGACGGTGAATAATGGTTTTATTTAAAATTTCATGTGAAAGGAATATCAATGGCCTCCATCCAAATCTCGATGAGTTCATGGATTTTATCATTGACAACCTTGTTGATATCTCCCTTATTTAAGAGGTTCAATGTAAGAATATCGCTAAATTCAAATTTCAAAATAATAAAACCTATATTCTCCCCCCCTCCCCCTTACATGGAAAATAATGAAATTTCATCATATTACCGTACCTATATATACTTGAGTCGAAGGGTCTAGAATGCTCTCCTTTCTTCCCTTCTCGGTATTTTAGAAAACATTAATGTTAAAATTTATTTGGATAATTAAAATTATTTTACTGTCTCTTCCATGTATCTACGTGTTTCGCATTTTTCGTCTCTTCCTTCTGCAATTGACAAATTATTTAGGCTAGATCATAATTTTATTTTGGCAGGTAATTTCAATTCCCATCATCCTGCTTGGCGTGCTTCTGGTATAACTGATAATATAGGAGAAATCCCCTTGCATTATTACCTTAAGAAAAGAATTGTAATTGCTATCGCTTCTTGCTACACCCATTTTGGCTTCCAGGATAATAGTGCGACTCTTAATTTGGCTTTATATGACAACATTTCATACCTTTTTACCATTATCTCTTTTCGGCACTTACGAGGTCTGTCTGATAACTATCCGACCTTGAATTTTCCGGTGGGCAGTAGTGATTCTAAACTGGCGTCACTGTGCACAGTGGAAAGAGACAGATTAATGTGCATGCTTGAATTTTTTTCTGCTTTCTAGTGAGCCAGTCATTCCTTGCTGGCCGCCAGGTGAGGTGCTGTGATAAAGTGTTCGTCAGATTTTGATTTCTCTGACGATTACTGAAGGAGTTTTACAAAGGTACTGCATCGAATTTTGTCAGCAGTTTGGTGATCCTCAAAGCGAAACAATTCATAATATTCATCAGGTGTTTTGAGACGATGCCATGGGTGTAACACAAATTAAGGAGTGTTTCAATAGATTCAACAGTGACCGCACATCGGTGGAGAGTGCGCTTTGGGAAGTCCCAAACCTCTTGGAATGCAGCTGTTGTTGAGATGGTGGAAAATCTGATAATAGGAGATCGTCGTTTGATCGTACGAGAGATTGTAGAAGAAGTTGAGATCAGTAAATTTTCCGCAAATGCAATTTGAGCAAGCGCAGAGTGATTGCGATATTTGTTATCAAACTTCTGTCTCTCCAGACATGGCTCTTTGAAACTTCTGGTTGTTTCCGAAATTGAAGTCGCCATTGAAAGGATTCTATTTTGAGAGTAGAGATGAGATAATGCAGAATGTGACGGAGTAGTTGAACATTATTCCAAAAGAAGTCTTCCGGAAATGTTTTCGGCAGTGTAAGGAACGGAGGTCTAAAGTGTGTGGAGGCCCAAGGGGTCAACTTTGAAAGGGAATTATGATCCCAATGCTGCTAAGTAACTTTTTTCGGCCACAGGCCGGATACTTTTCCGACAGACCTCGTAAATGTGATTACATCCCACTAAAATTAATGTTGATCACACAATCCGTTGTTGATTTGATAAATTCGATTGATGATATTGAGATAATGATATTAATTATATATCAGCTGTCACACGTCTTACCGATTTTACCACTCTCGCGCGCAAAATGCTACAATGCCCCTCAAAATTATCAGAAACTTCCAAAAGAGATTAAAATCACTATTAATACGATAAATACGTTACAAAGACTGTTGTAAGCTTCCAGAGACACTGGCATACGTAGTAAGATAAACCGCGTTTTTCTAATCATTAAATGCCATACAAAGAGATTTAAAACTAATAAATCGTTTGATTATATTAATTTCCATGTCCCTGTGTATAACATCCTACAGAACTACCAGAAAAGGGTAAGAAAATTTTTATCTCCCCCCCCCCCTACCAACAGAACGAATGCCGGTTTTCACTATCTTCACTCCAACAAACTGGAGATGATGCTGATCAACATGAGAAACATTTGCAACCCTATAATGATATTTAAAACCATTGACCGTGACATGATCAAAACCAATTATTAAAACATTTTTCGCTCGTACAGGTGTCGCACCAATTGATCCGACCACTCCTGAGGAGGTCATCTCGGTGATCAAAAAAGTTCCTGATGGAGAAGCCTCCTTATTTCATTTTTTGTTTTTTTAGGTTTCTTCCATGTGAATAAGAATTCACTTTTTAAATAATAAGAATAATATGTTAAAGAGGAAGAGATGGCAACATGATTTTAGAAATTCTTTGGTTGAGCGGAGACAAAAAAGTTGCTTAATCATTAGACTAAATTTGCAGAAAAATCTGTTCACGTTAGATATTATACGATGGAATTCACTTTAAACAATGATATTTGTGTGCTAAATCCAGATTAGTCGAAAACTAACCAACCATCTATTTATAATTGAAACTATTTAAAAATTATAGGAACATTTTAAAATTAAAGTACAAACAGACATTTAATATGTTATTTATCTATGAGAATTTATAATATAATGTTTTAATATTGTTTTTAACATAAACACTTCCACAATTTCATCCAAGCTAAAGTAACACCCGACACTTTTACAATAGCAAAGAAAAAGTTTTTTTTTAATACTTAGTACAAATCTTTTATATTTTCTTCTACAGCTATTGTACCTGAATATCCCGGCTTTTATTTTTAAAACTAAAAAGCATATTTTTTTTCAGTTGAATGAAAATATTACAATAAGTACTTGCTGATTCGAAGAAAATGTGGCATAAATATCTCTTCAAGCATAAACATAAAATATTTATTCTTTGGAAATCGCATACAGTACTTTCTTCTAAAAGAAACATTTCCTTGAAGTTATTTAAAAGAGGAAACTGGATAATGTATGTACCTTTACATTTGATAAAAAAGCGTAAAAAGTTGTTTTTGAAAAATACTAATACGTATTTCACTACCACAATTTTATGTATATTTTTGTATCGTTTCATGTTAACTAAAAATACACAGTATTGATTTATATACATTTTGCAGAGAATTTTTGAATCTGTGCGAATGTTTTTTTGAGAGTGAGGTGTTGTAAGGTAAGATCATTTATATTAGTTAAAATATATGTATTGTCAAACATTAAGTAATATTTCACTTGAACGATTTTTAAAAATTCTTGATAAAGTACTTTACGTATTTATGAAATTTCTTTTCACATTTGATAAGATTCTATGGGTACCTGATTACCACAAAATTGAAACCTAATATCTTGTCAATTGACCATTATTAATATAAGTTGAATTTTGTTAATGAGTCTAATTTGTTGAATAAGATAACAAGTTCATTAATTTGATTTTTTTTAGTAAAACTTTGAGAAAACCGGTGAGTTGTTTTGAAGTCATTGCAAAATATAGGGTAATTTATGGGTAATATTTGAAAAAAAAATGTTTTATAGATGATGCTTGGTATGAGCGACATAAGTGAAATGTGCTGTACGTGATATTAATACCACGCCGAGACGAAGATATTCGGTTCGTACGTAGGGTCATTCGGTAGCTTAAACGTCCCGAACCTAACCCTTTCCACCTTTCGGTGTGTCTAATTTATGTATTTTTCCTTTTAAATTTGTCAATATTTTCAGTTTTTTCTTTTCTTTTAGAGTCTAAGGCATACGGGTCGCACGCAAGGACGTTTGGCGGGGCTATTGGACGCTTGCAGCGGCAGCGCTTCGCGCAAGAGACTCGTATGTACGGGACGCGAGGCTAACGAAAAAAAGGATACCGTGGTGCTTTACACGTATTTTTTTTCACAGACCGCGGGAGTCACGTGAGCTCGAATCCACCAATGCAGGTGTACGATAAGAACATAACGTCACACTAGCGGTCTGTAAAAAAAGATAAGTTGGAGACACCACGGTAGCCTGTCTTTTTCGTTAGCCTCGTACGGGACGTAGGTGAGGCTGCAGACGGAAATTGGTCGCTCGCCGCGGCGGTTATATAGTGGGAATAAAGTGGGCAATATTTCTGAGTCCATTTTGTTAGCGAATGGTGATTTTAAGTTTTTTGCTCCAATAGTACATTTCAGGATCAATATAAAATACTTTATCATCTTAACATAGCAATAGTAGTTAATGAAGCAAAGAAAAAAATGTTTCATAAGGTTATTTTTGAACCTATGTATTTAATTCTAGCTTCTCTAATTTTGAGTAATGTGGGATAATATGTTTTTGATGTAAAATATATTAACTGTTATAGGTAAACCAATTGCAAATATTTTTTATTCTTTTTTTTAAGTCTAAGAAATAATGTTATTTGTAAAGGCACCAGATAATAATGAATTTGATAGAAGACAAATACTAGTTGATGGATAGGAAACACCCGCAGGCAATGCACAAAACAAAAAGTAATGTGAAAGGAGACAGCTTTTTTCGTGAGGAAGAATATATGTTATATAACAATATATAACTTTTTTAGCAACTATGACAAAACTACTACAAAATTATTACAAATAACAAAAGCTGGCAAAACTATTATAGCAAACAAAACTACTTACTAAAATGTAAAATACAGTTTATTTTATGTTTTTATTTACTCTGTTACATATATTGGGTTATTTTCTTGTATTGTTACTTTCCGTTTTCACTTTGGAAAAAAATGCTATATTATAAAGGAGGAAGCAAGTCATTTTTTATCTCAGCGCATCAAAAAATTTAAGAAGAACGTAAAATAGTGTAGAAAAAATGGGAAAGTATTACTTTGGAAGCCTGTCAAATTTTGGGTTAATAATGAAAACCTAGTTAATGTGCGATGTTCATATTTTTGCATCCAGAATAGATGCGCGTTCCTCGTTATAAATGCTGATAAAAAGGTCAAATCATGTGTAGTACAGTTTCCTTATTTTCAATGTTGTGAAACATTTCCAACTCTATCGATCCGATGTTGCTTAAAAGTACCGATGAAGTTTCTCAACTCTAAGTAACGAAGTGTTTTGTTTATTTTATATTACTACTGAAAAAATCTTCTAAACTGATTTTATGACATAATAAGTAAAAGCTTCAAGGAGATATATATTTAAATATATAATTTGGGACATAAAAGATTAACTCATTGTTCTGAATAACAAAGTTATCGCTAATGGAGCAGATGCCTGCAATCACTATAGTTTGAAATATCCATTTGAAAAAACATCTCAAATGGCATCCAATGTCCCATTTTGGTAATTTTGGTTCACTTTAGCTCCACTATACGGTGGTGTTTCATGGCATATGAGAAGTCTTCTCAGATGGAAACTTCAAACTATAGTGATTGCAGGCATTTCTCTTCTCCCGGAGCGATGAAAATGTTTCTTCATTCGACAGACTTAATGTTGCCTCTCATTAACAAAACGTACGAATCAATAGTTACGTACTGTGCATATCATGCTCACTATGTTTGAGATACCCCTCTTATACCTAGCTCAATCTATAAGACTTTATTTTTAAAAAAAAAAACATTACCTCTGGGCAGCCCTGTTACAGCTATTTAACTTAATTGCATTTTTCAAAACAATTATAATATTTAACGTTAAACTGTATATTTCTATATAATAACATATTGTTTCTATGAGGTATTACTTGAAACAGAGGACATATATATATATATAATTATAATCACAGACTGTTTTGAAATATAATAATTGTGTGTGCATGTTACATTTAGGGACATTGTAATTCAATATTATTGTCAACGGATTGAATATAAGCCTAATATCTATACCTAATTAGCCTAAAAATGAATAATAAAAGGACTAGTATCGATTAGGGTTTAAAAGTAGACTTGCGATATTCATGTAAGCTCTAAAATATACCATGAGACACTTATTAACTAACATTAAAAAAAAATTAAAAAATTTAAAAAACTAATGAAATATTATAAAATTCGTATTAAAAACGACTAAATGCAAATTGATACTACGATAAAGTAATTTAGCTGCTGACGCTACAGTAATAGAATTTACTATATTAAAAAACATAATATATTTTAAAACGTTATAAAATAAATCAATAAATATATAATACAATAAACTTTATTTATCTTATAAACTAAAACGGTTTTTTGAAGTATCAGCATATTGAGATGTTAATTTTATTTGAATATTTTATAAACTTTTATAACTCTAACATAAATGCATTTCAACACCAAAATGGTACCTTCATCCGCTCTGTGTAAAATAAATAAACAATATCTTTAAAAGTATCTAAATATAACCATAAGAAAAGATCTGTTTAATAGCTAGTCTCAATTTTGTACAACGTGTTTCATTATAATGTAGTTCCGTATATGTGTTTGGAAAAAATTGCCGGAATATGTGTTTAGAAGCTCAAGGAGCAAATATCCAGCACTGATACATTGAGGATCCATCATTTTTTAAACATAAAGGTATGGCACGCAATTGTTTTATTTTTCCCTGTATGTTTTCTAAAACCAACATTTTCCGGTGTTATTTTGCACACCCTGTATAATGTTAAATAAAGAAAAGGAAAACATAAACAAATGTTACAAAAAACTTCTATATTTACCATTGAAAGGGAGTATTTTTATGTAATTCAAATATGAACCCTAATCTATTACTTTATTTTTTATATGCCTTATAGTCCAGGCATTAGGGGATAAAAAAGAGCAAATAAAGGAAAGTTTTGGTGATTTTTTTGGGAGGGTCCTTTTATGTTTTTTGGGTCGCTAAACACGAATCCGAGGTTTTCCAAAAAAAAATTTTTCGAGAAATACGATTTTTTTACAAAAAAAGTGTAAAAAAACTGTTTTTTCTCCGTTTTTTCAAAATAATTCCAAAATTATGCATTTTACATGAAAATCAGCAATATATGAATTAAAGAGAATAAAATTTTCTATAATTTATGTACTGAAAGTTTTTTTCTCTGATCAATGGGTTAGCCGTGAGAGTGCCGCAAAAAATGGTGTTAAAAACAAAAAACTGTAAAACAAGTTGGAAATTGTACGTCAAACGTTACAAACGAGGTGCGTTCGTACGCACGTTTTAGAATTAAATTCATGATATCCCGTGCGTAGAACGGGTTAAACAGCTAGTTAAGTATATATTTTATGACACTGTTCATACAAATATCTTAACTAGTTATATAAATATTCAGATATATATGTATCAGCTAGTTATATAAATATTCAGATCTTGATGATTTTTAATTCTGTGAAATGAATTATATCGTCTGCAGATTAATTTCTGTAATAAAATAAGCATCTCGGTCGCTTGACGATTTAACATCCATCGGAAGCTCATATAACAAAAAAGCACCGATTTAAAAAAAAAATCAAATTTCTTAATAAATATTTTTATTAATATCTCCTAAAGTTTTGATTCGATTTTGATAAAATTTGAAATGTCTCGACAAATTTATGCAAAGATAATATATTTCAAATTGCAAACCATTTGGTTGGGTAGTTTTTGCGTTGTTATATGCGGACGGACAGACAGACGGACGGACAGACAGACAGACGGACGGACAGACGGACGGACCAAACGACGACTATAGGTGCTACGTATTTATATAATTACGAACGCACCTAAAAACGGGAATTACGGTAGTGTATGTCGATGTAACATGGAAACTAACCATTTTACGCAAACGCTAACCATTAATGATACTAAAGATTATATGTTTGACTATATTTTATGCATTTGAGGTAGAGAAAAAGTGCGGATCCTGCGCCAGGGGAAGGTGGGAGCAGTGGAGCAGTTCCACCTTCTCTCATGAGTCGAAGGTGCTCCACCAGAGTGCTCATACTGTAAGAAGCGGTAAAATTGGGAGGTGTAAAAGACAAAAAAGTGTAAAAAACGTGAATTACGACCCTGTTACGTCGATGTAACATGTATATTAACCATTTTAAACAAACGTTGACTGTTAATGATACTAAAAGCTATATGATTGACTACATTTTACAATGAAGTTGCCTGATAATAAATACGGCGACTTATTATGAATCATTATTTAACCCTTTAGATAGCGGTGGTCACAAAAAAGGACACCTAATTTTAATTCCAAAACTGACAATCGGCACCAAGAATATTTAATTAAAATTTTCCTTTTATAAAGTAAGGGAAAATCAGCCAGTTATTATTTTCTAAGGAAATCGTTTGTAAATTCTGGTGTCAGCCCATTATTTCATTATTTTACAAACAAATTTATTCCGCGCCGGAAAGGGTTAATTATAAATTATTATGTACATTAGTAACAAACATTAGTGTATTTACATGAAGTCAGAAAGCAAAATTCTTATTTCCGCAATCTTTTATTTGAAGGTCCCTGATGTTCATCGATATCTACAACATAGAAAACAGACGTATGGAATTAGTGGATTTTTTATTTCCTACCAATATTATAGAATAAATGTTTTCTTAATGGTAAATATTTCATAACTCGTGGCATAGCTTGTTCCTCTTCTATTGGGTCCACGGTTTCAATGGGTGGGCAATCCATCTCCAGCTCGGTTTCAGGGTATAACTCGTCTTCCTCATCTTGATTCACCACTGAGATGTTGTTGCAGTTCCCTTCGCAGTTGAGGCACATGCTGGAACAACAAAGACCTGCCTTCTTGCACCCACAATTTTGTTGGCAGTTCTTTTAGCACTTACATGATACAAGCTTCAACAACGCAGGGGGAGAAGGGGGTAGTAAAGTAAATACAGGCTCAAGGCCAATATTTGTTTTTTTTTCATCCCCACTCTTCAGCATTTTTTTCAACTCCTAGCCATTGCTGCAACTGCTGATATACTCTTAAAGAGTGCTATCGTGCTGCAGCTGCAGATGGTGGTAAAGCAGCAGTATTTGAATTGTATTTAAATGCTGACTTCTTGTAGGAAATATACCTTAGGTGGTTCAGCGAAGGCACATTCGTCCCACTATAACCGTACAGCAAGACCAGGAAACGTTCCCCAGCAGCTGCAATCATCTCTTGAGTAGCGTTGGAGTCTTTAAATACTTTAACAGCGTCAGCAACATCTGAATTCTTCACAAGAGTTTTGAGGAACTTCATTTTTCCTTGCATAAATGGTGCTGCCGTTGTATCACACCCGCTCATAGCATGTAGGAAGAGGATGTTTTCCGCAACCGTTGAACTCACAGCATTAATTGGAGAAAATATCACTGGAGAAACAGTGTCCTTTCCAGGTTTTAAAAATAAAACGTTTTCAGCCCTGCAGAGAGCTATCAAAATGACCAAGAGGTCTACATCCTACATCAGTGTTTATAATCAAGGATTCTGCGTCTTCTTTTGCTTGCTTGCATGTCATATCTGCTGATAAGAACTTATCACTCATCATAGATATTAACCGACCCTTGTTTTTTGGGTTAGCAAGAAACTTTTCTTTGCAAAGGGTAGGTATCATTGTACCATCAAACAATATATCCGTTGAAGAATTTTTCCTTGCTCGTCTCATACGCTCAGCTGTTTTTGTATCACCCTGTAAGTCATCAGGGTAGCCATCAAAGATAACTACTGCCTGCGGTTGGTACCGTGACTCAACATATTTATCGCAGATTGTTGAAAAAGGCTGATTCTTAGGCCAAATAACCCTATGCAATAAAAAACCTCCATCAATGCGAATTGAATTCTGTCGCTGAACCGCTTGTTTGTTAGGGGTTTGAATGCCTTGTAGAGAGTAGATTTGGTTCCTTTTCTTAAGCCATTGTCGAATAGGGATAAGGAATAAGGGCCTAGATCGTACGTCAAAAACTCCTCAAGGTCTTCATCCGAATGCTTTGCAACCGAAATTCATTGGAACATTTTAGTATCATTAATAGTCAACGTTTGCTTAAAATGGTAAATTTTCATATTACATCGATACAGGGCCATAATTCCCGTTTTTTACTGTTTTTTATCTTTTATCCACTCCCAATGTTACCGCCTCTTAGAATACAAGATCTCCGGAGGAGTAGCACCCTCGACTCATGAGAGTAGCTGGATCTGCCCCACTGCTCCCACCTTCCCCTGGTGTCGGATCCGCACTTTTCCTCTACCTCAAATGCATAAAATATAGTCAAACATATAATCTTTAGTACCATTAATAGTTAACATTTGCGTAAAATGATTAGTTTCTATATTACATTGACATACAGTACCGTAATTACCGTTTTTTTTACAGTTTTTTGTTTTTAACACTCATTTTTGAGGCACTCTCACGGCTAAACTATTGATCAGAGAAAAAAACTTTCAATACATAAAATGTAGGAAATTTTATTTTCTTTAATTCATATATTCGACTTTCACGTAAAATGCATAATTTTGTAATTATTTTGAAAAAACGGAGAAAAGTCCGTTTTTTACACGTTTTTTGTAAAAAAAAACGTATTTCCCGAAAAAAAAATTGTTGGAAAACCTCGGATTCGTGTTCAGCGACCCCAAAAACATAAAGGGACTCCCCCAAAAAAACTACACTGAAACTTTCCTTTATTTTCTACCAAATGACTGGACTATTATTCATGTATCTGTTTTAGATTCCAATGACAACATTCTTCCATTTGTTTTTTAGACTTTAGTGTTTTTCGAATAGTTGCGTGATAGATTTTTTTAATGGAAAGTTGTCAACGGTTTAATGGAGAAGTACCGAAAATTGTTTTAAGGATGATGTTTTAAATGTATCGTTTCCAAAACGTAAAAATAAGAGTAGTAATACTTTTACGCTTCCGTTATTTTTTTTATTCACAGAAAATATTTAATATACTCCGCTTCACTCTACTCCCCCCTCCCCCCCAAAAAATAGAAAATATGTAATATTTCCAACGATTGTCACTTTCTTTATTTGGTTTTACAAGGACAAATCTTTCACACTAGAGTTTAAAGAAAATAAATGAGCTAAAATTTACACTTTTTTTGCTACAAAATATATTTCTTTTCAGTTGAATAAAAAGGTATTGCAAGAATATTTGCATTTTGTTGAAAGTAACGGATAAAAGCCTCCTCAGATAAAAATAGCTACAGTTTTTTTAACAAAAATTCAATACGTATTTATCTTTGAAAGCATAATATTCGACCCGCTGTGATAAGTCGGTTTTAAAATATCCTTGCTATTATAGTTTACTAATAGTAGGGTGCAACTGTTATTTTTAATAGAGAGCTTATAGAGCCTGACATATATATTTTTAAAAAAATTCCCCGTTAGAAATATGAATGCCCACCTGGTATTTCATATTCTTTGAACAAAAGCATCCTAAATTATGGATAAGTAATTTTCCTATTTTAAATTTAGTTGGATGTGTCAATCCTAAAACTTTCTTCTATCTCATACATGTTAACATTTCAAAAATTTTCATTCTTTCATTCTTTTTAATTATGCATTTTAAAATCCGAAAATGCAGCATAGCAGCGCCACCTGTTATATGATTTAAACGAAAACCTAATCAGCAAAAACCTCATGTCAACGTATAACGAAATCGGAAGTTTGATGAAAATCTACGCATAAGTTCTTGAAATAGACCTATTGCAAAAATCGTAAAAAGTGTAAAAGAGCAGCGCCATATGTTGTACTATTTACACAAAAAACAAATCAGCAGCTAATTTATTTCAAGATCTAACTAAAGGTAAAGTTTTATTAAATTCCGTGCATAAGTTCTTCATGTATGACTTTCGCTAAAATCGTGTAAATCCTGAAAAAATCAGCATAGCAGCGCCACATGTCGGTAGATTTACACCAAAACCTAATAAGCAATAATTTATGTCAATGTCCGAAGTTTGATGAAAATCCGTGCATTAGTTCTTGAGAAATAGCTATCTTGAAAATCGTGAATAATTCAGCATTCCTGTTCAGAACCTTCTAAAACGTATAAATCCATCGAATACCGGAAGTCGAAACTTTTCATGAAACTAATACTTTTTTCCTGTAAAGATAGTATATAGTAAAAATGCTTTTAAAAAGTTACTTCTACAAATCTGTACAAGACTCCTGTCATTAGAGCAAACAATTGTTTTATTATTGTTATTATTGAAAGATTTCTTTGAAGTATGAATTTATACACATCTAAAAGTAAACTTAAATTTATTCAAATATTTAGATGTACTTTAGGATCCAAGAGAGTTTTATTAGTTTACTGAATTTTTACATATATTAAATTATTTATGCATATATTTTTTAACTGCACAGTTTTCGAAAGCAAATTTGGAGACTGAATTTGAAAGTTTCCACTCATAAATTTCTCCCCTCGCGTGAAATTTATAAAGAACTCACTTTAGTCAAATATTTTAACTAGTTTTAAAACAATGGCATGGATACAAATGTTTGAAAGGATCTCAATGACTCAGTTACCAATTAGGAATCTATTCATACCAAAGTTTAAATTATTTACACGCCGAAGATATACGAAAATAATGTATGTTTTCCATCATTTCATTATAATGTATACATTTTTTATGATAGATTTTTTCTTTAAACACAAACAAAAACATTTTAGAATATATTATGTATGGTTTCCATGTTGCTTAAAACATTTTCCAACAATCGGAAAAAATACCGAAACTATATATTTTTCAAATGTTGGAATTTTTTTTACTGATAATTGAATTTATTTCTTAATAAAATACGTCCGCGATTTGGCTGAAATTTCAAATATCCACAAAAGTAAAAAAAAAAATATCTTAAAATAAGAAGAAATTTTGCCGCAAATTAAATGATAATGCTAAATTTTGCTGTTTTCATTGAAACAGAGAATGTAAATATATATATATATATATACAGATGAAACCTTCTTTTATACTAAATAATGCAAATTGAGTTTAACATTATGATTTCAATATTAAAACATAAAGATTCAAAATACTCTGCTAAAAAATATGTACTTTCGGATGTGAAATCAGATGATTGTGTTACTATTAGAAATTCTAGTAAAATTATTACATTTGCACCCAGAAAAAAGTTTTGTTAAATCAACAAAAATTTGGTTGACCCAACAAAACTTTTTGTTTAAATATAGGTCAATGGAAATTTTGTTTGAATCAACAAAAAATTTTTTTTTTGCAATTCGAAAAAAAATTTTTGTATCGTCAGCAAAAAATGTTTTGTTAATTCAAGTAAAATGGTTCAATTTTACTTGAATTTCGCTAAAACAGCCAAAATATACTCAACAAAACATGTTTTGTAGTTTTAATCAATTCTTTTTTCTGGGTGTGAGTTAAACGCAAATAGTTGTTTCAATTTTAATCTGTTAGAAAATAAAATAAATTTTTGCCTATACCTGAATTATTTTGCTGGATAGTTTTTTCATTGAATTTTCCGAATATTATTATTGCTACAGAAAAGGCCTAATGATCTAATAATTGAAACGCATCGAGCTGATTGAGATCGAAGCTGCCCATATATTCACTCCAGGCTGATAATTAAATACACACGATTTCTCGACAATAGTTCAAACAATTATAATGAAGTTTACCGTAATTATAAGCCATAGCATGGCAGGTGTAATAACATGGCCCGATTTTTGAAAATCGATCTGTGACTTTAGTAATTAAAAGTCAGAATTCTTATACTAACACTCTGGACGATTCCGATTTAAAAAAAATTGCGGTCGAAATTTTGAATGTAATAATTCACATACAATTATACGCATTAATTGTATAAGCCATTTTATTTAACTATATCAGGCAAGCACTCTTTTTGAACGTAACATTAATTGAAAATACTTTTAAGGGCGTAGATTTTATTTCTGGGCAAGGAGGGGGATTATAATTAATTTTGACACAAGCTAACCTGCGCCTGCGGTGTGAGATTTTGTTTATATGGCTAATAAACAAGTTTTAGTGTTTTTCATTGAAACTCTGAATAATCTCTGACTATCTTATTCATTATTTCAGATAATTTTAATACATAATGACATAAATAAATTTTTCGTGCATATAAATAGTGTTAAAGAACATCTTCTACATAGTTATGATTACAAGATTTCCCAATAAAGCTAGATGATAAATTTCCACTTTTCCATATTACAATAATGCAATTATTTGAATTTAGAAATTTGGAAACATTTCACATACTATGAAACATTTATTACTCAAAATGTAAAATATATAGAAATATTACAGATGATTTTTTTTTTCAATCGTAGAAGTAAAAACACACAGATCTATGTTACAGCTAATGCATATTTTTTAAAATTCGATTTTGACATGAATATCTAAGCTAAATATTCCGAATGCAATGTTACTGGTTATTTTGTGCATTCTTATACATTAAGATATTTTTCATCACCAAATATGTATTTATTAAAACACATTAAATGAACTTATCCTTACCTTAAAGATATTCACTAGCTAATAGTTTGCTTAATGAGAATTTATTTGTTTTCGATATATATTTCAATCATTTATTAAGTTGTTGTTAAATTTATTTTTTAATGTTATATTTTTTCTGGAGATCTGACAAAAGTCATCTTTTTGTATTGCGTAAATGAAACTGTATCACTAACCAATCGCGTAGAATTTGTTTATGATTGGTATTTCTAATTAAAAATTTTATTTAAACACATTAATTTAATTATGATATACAATGCAATGTCATTGATCTCGAAGCATTTAATTTCCCAATATGATGATTAAATATAGTTGACTAACATAAAGCGTAACTATGTAAGTATACACTGTATTATTTATTAATATTAAACAAAAATTTTACAAATTTTATAAATAAACATCTTAAAAAAAATATTTTATCATATTAATACGAGAAATAAAATTTCTAATCATTAACCGGATTTTACTTTTTTTTTGCATATGTTTTTACTTTTCGAAAATATTTACTACATAGAGAAATATGTTATATAAATATATACTAAAAATTAATGTGTCAGAGAGCAAAATATACGAAAATATTAAAAGAAATATTAATATATTTTCCATGTTACGGCTGTAGCATATGATAAATACATTTTCTATTTTTAAAAATACAAAATACTTTTGCTTTCAGTTAGATGAAAAGATTACCTCGGACACTCAAAAAATTCACCTGAAATTATTTTAAATGGGGATAATAAAACACTCGTCCTTCAAAAATTCCAAAATTTATTTTATTTTAACAAACTATGTTATTTAAATCCAAAATTAAAGAAAATGAAGGCTCATTCTTTTGTTTAAAAACCATGAATAATATCGTTACTTAAGATGAATGCTTTTATAAAATCTTCATGTTTTAAAGACATTTTATTTTAATGCTCTTTTCGTAAGCTATTTTTCAGAAAAGTTTGCAGGGAATATAAAAATTATAGGTCTCGTATATAAATACTATTAAATAATATATTTATATTAGCCTCTTCTAAAATCAAATATAATGGCAAAAATTTTGGGAAATTAATTAAAGATGTTTTGTTTTTGTTTTTTCAATTCGCTGTCATAAACTTGTTACTATTTATAATAAAATATAACACCTTGTAATAGTATATTACTTTTAAATGCTAAAGGTGTAAAATTAACAACTATAAAATAAATTAAAATAGTTGTTTTACATGTTTCGACTCTTCTGAGTCATTTTCAAAAACAAAACTAGTGTTATAGTTTTATAGTCGTCCTTCAAAAATTCCAAAATTTATTTTATTTTAACAAACTATGTTATTTAAATCCAAAATTAAAGAAAATGAATGCTCATTCTTTTGTTTAAAAACCATGAATAATATCGTTACTTAAGATGAATGCTTTTATATAATCTTCATGTTTTAAAGACATTTATTTTAATGCTCTTTTCGTAAGCTATTTTTCAGAAAAGTTTGCAGGGCATATAAAAATTATAGGTCTCGTATATAAATACTATTAAATAATATATTTATATTAGCTATATATTATATATTATTGCTATATATAATATATTTATATAACACTAGTTATAGTTGTTAATTTTACACCTTTAGCATTTAAAAGTAATATATTGCTACTATTTATTCAGACATTTTAAAACGCTTTTTGTACCTTATTATTATTTTTTTAATGTCATAAGTTAAAATGAAATTTAATGAAACCTGTAAACTCAAGATATTAATTTAGTTTTGAAAGTTCAGTTAATAATAATTAAATAATAATAAGAATGAAAAGAACAAATTGTACTGTGCTTTAAAGATATGCATAGACGTAAAATAAATAGATTAAAAATTTTGTTTTTCTCTTATTAAGATTATAATTTAAAAAAAAATTACCTCCCACTTAATGACGAAATAATAATAAACAAAACAAAGCAAGACCATGTAAATCTAAAACAATAAAAAATGAAAACTGTATCTTCAAATGTAAGGTCTTTCCTCCTTTTTTTGTACCTGTAATATGACACGAATAATGGAATCATTGTAAAACATTTTTACTCACTTCATCATGTTTAGCAGTGCAGACCGGAAGTTTCCTTTTTCTTTTTAGATTACAAAATCGATAGATGTACATAAATTTCACGTAGTACCTGGGAGCCATTTAAATAATTTATTCTATGTTCATTTTGAATTTAACTGAAGAAGAAAATTTATTATTTATTTATACATAAAAGTGTCATTTCCAGTTTCCAAAAGTAATAACAACACATGCTCACGATTTGTTTTTTCATCTATTATTCTACATCAAAGTTCTCCATGTTGCCAAGATCACAGGTTTTTTAATGTATTTCCGCAATCTTGAAACGAGCGTAATTTTCGGATCTGCAGATTAAAAATACACCTAGGTCGTCCATACATAGTGCGGTCCTTTGATTTGCCTTCTTTGTTTTATGTGTGATGAATTGCCATATTCCTCTTGTTATAAGTTTGTCCTCCGGCGACAAAGCTGTAAATACCATGGCTGTTAATTGTTCAATCATCGTGTGCATTACCTGCAACAAAACTAAAATAAGTAGTTAATTTTCGAATTTTTTGTGGGATTCTGCAGCAAATGAATGACATTTTTAAAAAAGAGTGGCACGGATTCCTATGAAAATCGAAGAGTTAAATCTCAGTTCGTCAATCCAAACAGAAATCACCAAATCATTTGCAGTTTATTTGATTGATCAGACACTTATTCTTAATTTAAATGAATCATAGTACAATGAATGCATTGAATGTTAAATGATGCGAAGGTTTGGTAACATTGCAACTTTTTTATCTACGCGAATCCACGTTCGCGTTCGGTTCTTTTCTAAAACTCGTAGACATTTGGCGTTACGATCTTTGTTCCTCTAAATGTTGATTTAATTACTTATAAGTTTGCTTTGAATTGTACGGTGCTGCATATCATACAAGCATTGAATGCCTTTTCCGTTTTTTCAGCAACTTTTCTCCGTCTAATTCCTCTAGGGAGTGATATTCCTTAAGAGAGGTCATCATTAGGGTGGATCGAAAAATCGAAATGTGGATAATCGAATCGGGGCAGGGTACAGAAGTTGTCTTTTATGTATATTTGTATATTAGCTTACATCTGTTTTTTTTTATTATTATTATTGAAATCCATTCATATCTTCCGGTGCCCCAAACGCCCCAAAAATAGTTAAAAAATGAAATTTTTATGAAAATTTATATATTTTATTTATTTATTATTATTTTTAATTTACTTTTGTCGCGTGGTGCAAGTTGTCTTTTGTGAATATTAGTTTTTATATATTGTTTAATTGAAATCCATTCATATCTTCCGATGCCCTAAGCGCCCCAAAAATTGTTAAAAATTTAAAGTTTTATGAACACTTGAAAATCACTTTTATTCTTTATTTATTACTATAATTACTTTTAGCGCGGGATGCGAAAGTTGTCTTTTAAGCATACTAGCACACATGCAAAGCCGAAAATCGATTTTTATGCAAATTTTGAACTTAAAATTATAAAGAAAATAAGAGTTGAATAATCATTTGTATGGCGTAATTACTAGATCCAGAGGAAGACAAATCGTTTATATTAAATGTATAAAATTATTTTTTTATACTATATTGTTATATACGAAATTTTGAATAGAGCAGCTGCTTCAATTTGCCAGTGCTGTTTTACGAGATATTGGAATTGTATACAAAAAAGAGACTTCAAATTTAGTAGATCTCAACAAAATTCGTCGATAGCGTACAGAGGTTCGAAATTTAGTTGGAGACACGAGCAATTTAGCCGTTTCTCTGTCTATTTTAACCGTATTATTTTCGGATGGGGAAAAGACAATATAACAGTGCCAGTGATGAAGAGCAGAATGTACTACACAAAGATCACAAAGGAGGAACATTATACTCTTGTAAAGGAACCTGACTATCTGCATAATTTCAATAATGCCCTTACGACATTTACTACATTCTTTACATGTGCAACAATTGGTACTAAAACCTTTTGTGGGCCCAATTGGTACATCTATCAAAACCTGCGAGGAGCTACCTGTAGCTTCCTTTTTTACAATAAGTGTGGAGAATATGCCAGATAGCATAGATATAATGGTTCTCAGCAATGATCAGCAATCAAAACCTGCAAGGAGCTACCTGTAGCTTCCTTTCTAACACTTTACAACCTAGTTGAAAAGTGTTTACGACTTCGGTTTGTCTGCCGTCTGACCATATGGCCGTCTGGCCGGATGGTCGTCTGGTCGGATGGCCGTCTGGCCGTGCTCTAACTCCCGTAAATATGCTCGGATTGCCCTGAAATTTTTATATGTTATTGTCGTTATCTATAGCATGTTCCTTATTTCAACTGAAGTGTGTAACACTTCTAGTTTTTTACAGGGACAGTCAAAAGTTTTCCGCTACATTACAGTCAATAGGGAATAATCGTTTCAAGTGCATTTTGATGACGCTACGTCGCTTAAAACATAATGAAATTTATATATAATTAAAAAGCGCATTAAAACATGCTTTTTGTAGAATATGGGGTGCAAAGCATTTATTATTCATTTACAGGGTCAAACAAAAGAATTATATTACACATCGTTCTATTGGGGAAAATCGTCTGCAGTGTAATTTAATGATATTTCACTATTTCAAACATAATGAAAATTATATGTATTATTGAGGTGCACTATAAATTGCTTTCTTGTGGGCATTGCGTTTATTTACAGGGACACACAAATATATTGGTTAGAGTACATATGCGATATTTACAGTCTATGTGTGATAAGTGCGTTTTCAACTTTGGTTTGCGTTTTTAAGTTTAACAATTTTTTTTTCATAGTACGTGAGTGTTTATAAACTTGGTTGATCATATACAGGGCTACACAAGAGAATTCATAAGTATTACAGACTATGGGAGTGAATTGCTTAAGGGTAGTTTTTAATTGTGTTTACACATTTTCCTTCTGAACTATATTTAGTAGACTAATAGAAGTTTGTGGAATATAAAGAAATTCATATACAGGTCTACGCAAAAAAAGATACATTGTCGTTTACGTTTGGTAATGGCTGCGAGTGAGTTTTAAGTTGCCTTTTAGCTTAATAGGTAGTGTGTACAAAAGTCTTCAGATAATATACAGGGTTGTACAAAAGATTTCGTGTGCATTTCCATCGATTGGAAAAAATTGCTAAATGTGAAGATTCTGACTGAACTAAACTTTATCATACTATATATCCACATCTATTGATCATATACAGGGGTGCACAAAATAATTCGACTACTTTTTTGACACTGGAAGGTAATTTCGAAAACTGTATTTTTCAATGTGTTATATGTTTTCTAAACTGTTTACTTACATATCTTCTTTCACCTTATTGAACGTTGAATTTTCGTTAAAGTTTTGTGGCTGTGTTGGAAAGTGTTTCATAATCTACGCTTGATGCATAATTTTTCGTTCTTGTTTTCAATAAGTGTGGATAATATGCCAGATAACATAGATAGAATGGTTCTCAGCAATGATCAGCAATATTTATATGATATTTGCGTAGACATATATCACAGAATCACTTTCACGTGGTGAAAGTGGTTCTGAACTAGCATTTAAAAACCCTTTTCCAGTTGTTTACTCAAGATAGCTAACGACTGCAGGTGGAACGTTAAGGTTGTAGGTGGCCACAGAATATCCATATGAGTATCTCATTATTTTTACAACATATATTATTAAAGTATGGACCTATATGGTTCCATATCAAAGCAAAGCCCTGCATAACAGAAGGACGGCGGTATATTTGGAAACTTATCACATTTTCTAGCTATTTAGAACCCAATTTAAGGAAGTTTGTAGACGCTGTTGTTCAACTAGATAGCTTCTTTTGTCATCCTGAAAATTTGTTATTATCAATGCTCTCAGATAACACAGAGCCTATTAGGTCTTTAGCAATACGAAAACTATTTTGTGCTAGAAATGAAAATAGAGGATCACTACAAGTAATAATTTTTCAAGTACCAAAAATACACTTTAAAGCAAAGTAATATTATGAATTTATTGACTGGCAATGAGTTGGACGTTTTGAACTACCAATTTTGATGAATGTGCTTTACGAAGAAATTGACGCCATGGTAAAAGTAGAAAAAATGGAGGAATGGGCATAATATCCATGCCATACACAAAATGATAAAAGATTCATTCGCCTAGAGCCTGAAGCATCAGAAAGTGCATCTGGGCAAGAAAAGAGACTCGCTTTCATATCGAATAGAATAAAATCAAGACGCCATATCGAACATTTTAATACCAAAAATGGATTACAAACTTTAGAAATATGTAAATCTCCTAATTAAAAAAAGTAAACAATTTGCTACGTAAGTTCATTTTTTATAATTTTTATGATTTAATGCTTTGATTTTTAAATTTATACTTCATGTATTATTATAAAAAAAAATCATTATTTATAAGTTCATACTTTATTAATTAAACACTTTGCCAAATTTGTAAACAACTTTCGTAAATTAAAAATTTTTAATACATTTTCTTAAAAATTTCAATTTTTAACTATATTTGGGGCACCGGCAGATATGGATGGATTTCGATTTAAAATATATATCTATATATATGTAAACTGCAGAATTATGTAATACACCCAATACACAACTTTCTCACACGTCGTCAAATGGAACTTAAAAAACAAAAAAATTGTAAATTTTTATAAAACCTTCAACCTTTTTAACTATTTTTGGGACGCTTGGGGCATATTTGAAGATAGGAATGGATTTCTATTAAAAAAAAAACATGCAAACTAACATAAATAAAAGGCAACTTTCACGCCCCACGCCAAAAGTAATTTAAAACAATTAAAAAACAAAAAAAAATATAAAAAATTTCATAAAAAATTCAATTTTTAACTATTTTGAGGCGCTTGGGGCACCGGAAAATATGAATGGATTTCAATTAAAAGAAGTGTAAACTAATATACATAAAAGACAATTTTTGCACCCCGCGCCAAAAGTAATTTCGAAAAATAAGTCGTACACTTTTTGATCCACCCTATTCATCATGTTTGCGATGATCTTCATACTTCTATTCTTAGCTGCTCACACTGGACTAGATATTGTAGGCTCATTATAAATGCTACCAAGGTGGTAGATGATTAATTCTTCCTGTTCCATGCTTTCTAAAATGGCTGGTGTTTCGTTTTATAAAGTTGAAATTTCTTTTTTTAGGGCGTCCTTCAGTCATAATAAAGTTTAGCAATTATCATTGCTAAAATAACTGAAGTAAATAAAGAAAAACGATTGCATTAATTACTATATTTGGACTATTTATTTCTTTCCAACATACATAGAAACGTGAAAGGTAATATATCCAAAAGACGAATACGTTATAGAGGATGTATTTACATTAAGGCTTTACTGTCTCAGCATGG
Organism: Maratus michaelseni; assembly: GCA_963931845.1. NCBI lineage: Eukaryota > Metazoa > Arthropoda > Arachnida > Araneae > Salticidae > Maratus > Maratus michaelseni. Next base: position 257,589,565 of record OZ007589.1, on the reverse strand, counting down.
TCGAAAGTGAAAAGTCTATGAAAATGATGTCATACTGACGCAATAGTAATAACATAATGCTGGAAAGATTTATGTCGCGGACATCCAAATTGTAATGAGAAAATTGCATTAATAAAGATAAACATTCGTTTCCTCATTATCAACCTTTTTTGCCAATAATAATAAAGTAACTCAAATGTTGCAATTTTAAAAATTAAATTTAAATATAAAAATAAATAATTTAAAAAATAGTTCGCGCATGCTGATCTTCAGACGAACAGCTTTCAGTTAAAAATATAATTGTTAAAATTGATTCAGTAGAAAATTTAATGTAGATGACGAAATGCACCAGTTTGTATTTTAAATATATAGATCATTTAAAACACAACTATATTAAATTTTATAATTTTATGAATGAAAATGCGTTTTATTTAAAACGATGTCACTGACATTTCTGCAATTAGAACCATTTGTAGTGCAAGGAAGAAAATCATTAAGAGAACTTTAGCCCTAACACACAGACAGACATTTTCTAAAATCCGTCAAATCGTTTCAAATATTTTAATGAAATTTCTGCAAAACGTTGGCAATCGGGATACTTAAATGGTTTGATAAAGGGAAATAATGTTGTAAAAAAAGAGATATCTTTACCCATGCAATTTTCTCATTATAGTAAAAAAGAAAAATTCCTTAATCAAAATAGATGCTGCTTAAAATCACCAAGAAGCTTGATGACACTCACGTTATTTTTACTTTCTTCTATCTTTACACGAAGAATGTATTGAATTTGTTAAAAATTGCGCCACCTGGTTTTCTATGGATTTAAACGTTTTAGAGGGTTCTGAACACGATTTGACGGATTTTAGAAAATGTCTGTCTGTGTGTTAGAGCTAAAGTTCCCTTAATGATTTTTTTCCTTGCACTACAAATGGTTCTAATTGCAGAAATGTCAGTGACATCGTTTTAAATAAAACGCATTTTCATTCATAAAATTATAAAATTTAATATAGTTGTGTTTTAAATGATCTATATATTTAAAATACAAACTGGTGCATTTCGTCATCTACATTAATTTTTCTACTGAATCAATTTTAACAATTATATTTTTAACTGAAAGCTGTTCGTCTGAAGATCAGCATGCGCGAACTATTTTTTAAATTATTTATTTTTATATTTAAATTTAATTTTTAAAATTGCGACATTTGAGTTACTTTATTATTACTGGCAAAAAAGGTTGATAATGAGGAAACGAATGTTATATCTTTATTAATGCAATTTTCTCATTACAATTTGGATGTCCGCGACATAAATCTTTCCAGCATTATGTTATTACTATTGCGTCAGTATGACATCATTTTCATAGACTTTTCACTTTCGACCATGCTGAGACAGTAAAGACTTAATGTAAATACATCCTCTATAACGTATTCATTTTTTGGATACATTACCTTTCACGTTTCTATGTATGTTGGAAAGAAATAAATAGTCCGAATATTGTGCAGTTGTAATTAATGCAATCGTTTTTCTTTATTTACTTCAGTTATTTTAGCAATGATAATTGCTAAACTTTATTATGACTGAAGGAAGCCCTAAAAAAAGAAATTTCAACTTTATAAAAAGAAACAGCAGCCATTTTAGAAAGCATGGAACTGGCAGAATTAATCATCTACCACCTTGCTAGCATTTATAATATATAACTAGAAAGAAAAATATTATGAAACACTTTCGAACACATTCAGAATACTGTAACAAAACTTCACAATTTTGGGATGTGAAAACAATGTCTAAGTAGACAACATGGGAAACTTCATAACAAATCTGAAAACCTAATTTCGTTAATTACCATATATAGCCGAAAAAATATTTGTGCAATCTTGAATATGATCTATAGATTTGTATATGTATATTTGTCTATATATATTTATTTGTATATACATACATATATATATATATATATTATTTTATACCTATTATTTATTTGTATGTATATATGTTGTATGGAACCTACATTTGTATGTATTATTTGTATGTTATTTGTATGGAAATATATATATTATTTGCATATATATATTTATATTTGATCTATAGATTTGTAGGCCAAAATTTAGCTCATTTAGGAAACATATAAAACGTTTAACATTATTAAATTGCACATCAAACGATTTTTCCCCATAGACCACATTGTAACGGCCTTTTCTGAGTACCTCTGTAAACCAACTAGACATGCTAAACAATTCATTTAATACAGAACATGACATAATGAACTTAAATAACATATATCAATTACATGACAATCCGACTATTTTTGCTTGAGTTAGAGCACTGAAAGACGGCCAGGCATTCCGAATTCATAATTTTTTTAAACAACTTTAAAAGTGTTAAAAATGGAAATATTAAAAAAAAAAAATAGCAAGCGCGGCCTCAACTACAAATGAAGTGCTTTCAGTTAAATAAATAATTCATAACATTGGGTCAGTAGAATGCAAAAGAGAGAAGCTGAAAAAACCCGGCTTGTGTTTTAAATATATAAAAATTAAGTTCTTGCAAAACTTGTGAGCGTTAACTTTACTTTGAGACTAGGATTTGCTTGGGACATCGTTCACATTAAATTAAGAAACGTACCAATTCAACTAATTGAGGGAGAAATTCTCACTGCGTAACCCCCCCCCCCTATCCCTTCCTATTTGTTTAATGGCACCTTGATTATGAAAAGCGCAAACGAAAAGCAAGTAAAAAACACCGGTATTAATCGGTTATCCAGTTCCGATACTTTGCGGTTGTCCCGGATAAGTGAGACGGAATAATTAATAACTCTTTTACGTTTTAATACATATATATATATATCCAAATTTTTAAATATCTCTGCGATTTAATGTTTTTTCGAAAATTGTAGTACATTCCTGATAAATTTCGAAACTTCCATATTCCCAATTCATAGCACGACAACTAGTATAATAATGTTTATCCATTAACAGGGTAACAACAGGTATAATAATGTTTATCCATGTACAGGGTAACAACCGGTAGAATAATGTTTATCAATAAACAGGGTAACAAGCGGTAGAATAATGTTTATCCATGAACAAGGTAACAACCGGTATAATAATATTCATCAATGAACAGGGTAACTTTTTTCTTGAATAACATTTTTTTTCGGGATTGATGCAATAAGAAACTTTATCCATTAACAAATCAAATAAGTATTTCGGCTCTGTAACTGTGGATTATTTGACACTGTGAAATAAAAATGCATTAAATATTTTAAAGTTAAAGACATTTTAAGTTTTAAAAATTTATTTTCGAAATGTTATGTTTCACCACGATTTAATTTAATTTAAATAGCATTTATCTCCCATTTTCTTCAAAATATTAAGTGTTTTGGAATAGAAGCATAACGTATTACTTTTAAATGCTAAAGGTGTAAAATTAACAACTATAATATAAATTAAAATAACTTTTATTAGTTGTTTTACATGTTTCGACTATTTCCGAGTCATTTTCAAAAACAAAATGAGAATATTCTAAAGCTGCACGGGCTTTGAGGTTATTATTTTCATGTACTTTTTTAAAAATTACGCACGTTATCTATTATTTTTTACTTGATTGTTTATTTTCATATCTTTGACCATGGAGTAATTTTAGCCACAGTTTCGGTAAATTAAAAGATGCCGCATTGTTACATATTGTATTTTTGCGCGTGAGTATCTCTATGGTTTCTCTTATTATGGATGGATAGTATAAACTGGAGGGAAATATTATTTTACTTTCATTGAAATTTATTTGGATGGTTTCTTCTTGATATAATCTTGCCAGGTATGTAGTTTTTCTATTGTGTTTAATATCAGCTATATGCTCTTTTTTTCTGCAATTAAATTTCCTGCTGGTCATGCCTATCCTGGTTATGCCTATGTCGAAACATGTAAAAAAACTAATAAAAGTTATTTTAATTTATATTATAGTTGTTAATTTTACATCTTTAGCATTTAAAAGTAATATACTATTACAAGGTGTTATAATTTATTATAGAAGCATAATGTTTTATGTTGATTTTCCGATTACTATAATCATCTCGATGTGATGTCTGAAATGACCTGTTAATTATTAAATTTCCTCAAAAATAATTACCACATAATCCCTTTAAACAATAGTCTTTGACATGAAAACAGAAATTAAATTAGTATCTATGAACCCAATAAATGTAAAATATAATATATAGAAATGATAAAATAGAATAGCAAGAAAGTAAATTTACTCAAGACACTTAATACTAGAGAGAATGTATGGAAATTAAATCACATGAAATTGAAATGACTTTATATATAAAAGCATATATTTGCATATTGGGATCATTTGCCTACTATAAAACATGATAAAGAGAAGGTTAACTGTATATGTTTTTTTAATTATTTTCAGTGACATGTTATATTTTGTTGAGTTATGTTTTTTGCTTAATGATGCGTGTGATTATTCTTCTATATATCTAACGTGAACGAAGTCACGGGTAACAGATATTATATAGTATCTAAATTATAAATCAAAATTATCTTTTTTAGTAACGCTGAAGTCATATCGACGGTAGCACTGATCTGAGCAATCAATTTCGGTTTATTGTAAATTTATTAATTCTTAAACATATCACAATTTCAATTTTTAAATCATGGAACAATAAAAAATGCAATTTGTATCTCAATTTGCTGATTATTTTTGTTTTATAAATATTTTTTAAGTATGTTGTTAAAAAAAAAAAACTTTCAATAATAAAACAACCTGATTTCAAAAGATTAACTCGTTTGTATTTAAAACTATATAAATGTTTTAGCATTTGTTTCCTCTAATACTCGATAATAAAATTAAAACTCACAAAAAAAGTTTAGTAGACATGTAATCGAACTACGCGCTTAAACACTTTATTAATCCGAATAAAAAATTTTGCTACATATGGTGAGATCTTTAGCTATAACTTTGGCTTATAACTACTGACATGCGGCTAATGCCAAAATAAAGTTCTTAATAAATTAAAAAATATATATATATTTGAATAAATAATTGATATTTTTCATATAAAAGTCTTTTTGGTTTTCCTAGTGAGCAATCTAAATATATATAAATATATTAATTGTAAAAAGCATATTAGAATGTTAAATTAAAAAATGTTTTTACCTATGTTCCGTAACGCGGTAAGTCCCGTTTAGAACCCCTGTATTTATTTCATAATGCGTGTATCCATAATAATAAATCATCTGATATCGCATGTATTTATGTCGCTTGTAGGTATATTTTTATATGAAATGTAAAGATTTATTTAAAAATAAATAATAATATTTTAAATTAAACTGAATGCATTTAGATACAAAAATTCCTAATAATAGCTAACATTTTCAAAGAAGATGGGAAAAATTTTCAAAACTTTCAACAAATCTTTTGAACTTTTTTTTCAACATTTCGAGCATCTGGATACTTTGCTTTTTATTCTTGAAAATTCAAAGCATACTTTTCCAGCTGGATGATAGCATTAGCATAAGCACCTCGATGATTTGAAGGAAATGTAGCATGACTATATTTTTAAGAATAAACATAAAGTATTCATTCTTTAGAAATCACAAACTGTATATATTTTTAAAAATAAATATTCTCGTGAAGTTATTTAAACGTAGAAAGCTTATAGAGCAAATTCCTATAAGTATATGTATCTCCGTCGTACTTAATTAAATAAGTCTAACTAATTTCTAAATTAGTAAATCGTTTATTTATCTCTGTCTATCACTTTGTGTTAATCTAATGTTTATTCTAAAATTTTATGTATACATTTGTCTGAAATGTTTCAAACTAACTTAATAATCATCAATGGATTTTTGTAAGTTACGAATATTTGTTTTAAAGCTTTTAAAAATATAAACTTTAATCTATTCAATAAAAATATGAATCCTTTAAAAAATTTCTTATTTTTAAATACAATCTTTAATTTAAGATTAAAAACATTCTTAATAACATCATCTTAAACATTTATAACAAAATATTCTTATTATAAAAACTTTATTCTAAAATATTTAGCCAACTTTAGTCTGAAATGTTTCAAATAACTTAAGAATCATGCATGAATTTTTGTAAATTACAAATATTTATTTTAAAAACGTATATAAATAAATTCAACTTAATAATTTTATTGGGAAAAGTATTAGCAGTATAAGTACTTAATTTCTTTAAAAATATGTTTCTTTACTTTTGGGAAATAAATTCAGTCTATACATTCTTTGGGAAATAAATTCTTTCAAACTTCAAGGGGTTGGTATAGCATTCAACAACAAGGAATTTTCGTACAGAAAACCAGGGTCGAAATCCATTTTTCCAATCAAAAATGCGGAGTGTCACACTTAATTTTACAGACTGCCACACTAATTTAATAATAATGAAAATACTTTAACAAAATTTCCATTGGGTTTACCTTTTTGTGTTTGAAAAACACACGAGAAGTAATAGAAGTGGCTATCAACCACATCGAAGTACCATTGAACTATACGCTCTATATTTCCGAATGTGATACACGGTACATACAGTTTCACTTACTGAAATACTAAACACTTCCAAACCCTTCTTATGATCTAATTTCAGTTCACACAAAGCAAGGCATGTTTGTTACTTTTTGAATACTTTTGTAAAATCTCTGAACAATAGTTGCATTTGGAATGGAGTGAGACATAAAGCATTTTGGAGTGAACAAATTCATTACGGCCACGTTTTCCCATACAAAAATTAATTGTTGCACTATAGCGGACTCTTCGGACCCGTCAGCTTAGAAAGTAAACATAACAAGGGATTTATCAATAAAAACATTATATTTAAAATCAACATTAAAGTGCTTTGGCAGTGGAGCAGGGCGGTTAAATTTACTTTACTGCCCGAGAGGGACCACTCAGACTAGGAACCAGATCTGTAGAGCATAGATGTACCTCCTGGGCTCCTTTATGGAGGTAATTAAAATATATATAAAATATAAATAAAACAGAGGGTGGGGTGGTGAATAATAGATAAACACTGGACAGAGGATGATAAAAACAATGACGATAACACTACGACAAGTGACGGCCTGACAGTTTATAGAGCTAGAAGATGATGCACTATAAGCAATTTTCAAAAGAAAGGGAAACTGGCTTGAAGTAAACGCATATGAATTTAAAATACTGTAACATAGCTATACTAAGCACTGGAAATTAAAACAATGACAAAAACACAGCTGCAGATGCGCACACAAACATAAATGTGAAAATGAATAAATCTCAGAAGACTAGGAGTACATGATGGAGAACACAAAGTACAAGATATGTGAAACATGTTACATAATAGATGATAACAGATACTATTTATAGAAATACGAACAAGTTTCTTTAATAAAATATATTTGAAGAAAGTTATATACATTTTGGAGTGCTTTTGGAGCACTAAATATTAATAGTTGCTCCATGAAGATTGAGCCCTCCTAAGCTCGGAACTATAAGTCGGTCAGCTACCATCGTAATATGTGTGATTATGTGTTGGATCCAGAATTCTATAGAAGCAAAGGGAAATTAACTTAACGATGATCAAATTATAAGCTCCAGCATTAGAAAAATAAGAGTGAGAATGAAAACAGCTCTCTAAATACTACCAATGGCGTAAAATAAAACGGCTACATAGCTTGTATTCTGGAAATTAATTGAAGTTCGCAGCAGCTTGCTACGAAAATATCACTAGTGATTCTCAAATAGCCTATAATACACAATATCACTAAAAAATACGGCAAATGTAAGTGTAGGAGTACATGATTTGGATATATGGATTTCAATATACTTTTATTCGAAGTATTAAATTCAACACCTTACAACGTAGGCAAACTCTTATTTGAAGAATCTTGTTCCAAATTCAGTCAAGATGGAACGTCACTGGCTATAGGCACTGGGACGGATCGATGAAATCTCAAAACTAGTCTTGATTTTTACAAGGTACACAATTCGACATAATCCGCTGGATCAAATTTCTATCGCCGTATTAATACCAGACAGAACCGCCGTATTCATATCACAGAAAGTTAACTAACACATCGTCACTCGAAGGAAACGTGACTATCATATTCAAGGAGATCCAGAAACACTTTGCGAAAGTAAAAGAAATGACAGAAAAGGTGGATCGTTCACACACAATGTTAGAATCAGAACGTTCACATACAAACCAACAATCAACTTTATCCTAGACTACCTTTATGAGAGCCCACTTGCTATAATAGCATGTTTAAAAATCCTTTGTTGCCTAAAACTCTTGAAAATTTTAAAGATCAACGTGAATTACCTTGCACTTAACGTACTAAATAATATTAATGACATTAATATAATATTATTGACATAATAATATAATATTATCATGTAATACTATTGGAGACATTGGTAGTGAGGAATTGTGTTTACCATTGTGATTTATGAAATGACTTCAATGAAATTAGAATAATATTTTAAAATAATAATATAATATACTGTAGCAAAAATGTCTTAATACTTGTTTTAAGTAAGTAAGAGTGATTTTAAAAGCATATCAAGTAAACTTATTAATTTATGACACTCGGGTTAATAACCATATACACTTGTCGCTCATATCAGACGAAAGAAACAAATTTTCCTTAAAGTATTGAATAAGGTGTGATGCAATAAACAAAATAAAAACTTCTTAATAACACCATAAAATACGGAACGAGCTAGTACTTTCGAAAGAACTATGTCTTTCTTCGTCAGGCAAAATGAAGACGTGATGCCGTTTTGGAGGCAGGAGCAAAACATGCTCCTTAGAAACTTAATTAAAATTTCAAGAATAACTAGTTTTAATGAAATTAAATAATATATTTTTTTCTCCCAAGCTTAAAATGCTTGGCGCCTTTATTATCATGACATCTGTGTGGTTCAAACAAATCGCATAATAAGTAAGCGCCACCCGACCGGCTGGTGTTTGGAATCGATTTTCTGATTGAAAGTTCAGTTGATTTCCTTCTTTGCGGAGAGTGTCTTCTTTTAAAAACAGTAAAAATACGTGAAAAAAATTGAGTAGAAATTTTTCGTTTGGTAACAGATTTTCTCGCTAATAAAATATTTTGCGCTCTCTCGGCCCATCGATGCCCCCATAATGAGATATAGATTTTGTAGCACTCAACTCTCCAGATATTTGAAGCATTCGGCAATGAGCATGAGCATTTCCGGAACAGGCAGGTTAATGCAGCCTTTACCGTATTTCTTTCTATTTTTTTCAGGGATGTATAATTTTGTTATGCTTCATTAGAAAACTTACTTTATCGCACCTTTCTAAATTATGAACTATTCTAAACTATGTAACTAATAATTCAAAACTCTGCTTGTTTTCTTTTCAATTGATTCATAAAAAAAATGTGCTTTCTGGAAATCAACGACGGCAGGAGGAATGGGTATTCAGATATCAAACAAGATGCTATGATCATTAAGGTTAATTGGATAAATTAGTTCAGCGATATTCGTCAGGGATTGCTCAGTTGGTAGAGCATTGGCAGCTTCAGCCAAGGGATACCATGTTCGAATCCTGGTCCGGAGTGTTTCACCCAGTTGGTAAGATTGCATCTTATATAAGAATTATATTTTAATTCGGCGCTTATTTCTAATCCTTTTTTTTATTTAAACAAAAAAATTCTAAGATAAAAATGAAATATACATATAACTAAGAAAACCACATGTTTCGCATGATTGAATTTAAATTTTATAATTTAATCTTACAAAAATTATTTTAAACATTAAAAGTTTTGCTATTGCATTTCATTATAAAATATTTTTGCATATAGCTTCTTCTTTCGAATTTAAAATAAATGACATACATACCGAGTGCGGATGCCACAAATTCGTTAAAACTAAAAAAAATCATTAAAAAGGAAAAAATTATGTTAAAAAATGCGTTTTGCACGAATGTAATTAGAAAAATATCAGAATTGTCTTAATAACAAAAAAAGTTGCTTTTCAATAAATTAGCGTTAGGTGGCTCTCGTACATATATCATGAAGCAAATGTATACAAATCAGGCTGACACTAAAACACGTAGATGCACATAGATTCTACATTAGGTGCTAGCAGATCAAGTGTTGTTGGCACTTTTACACGAACGTGGAATCAGCAACCGGCGCATTGTGAAATTTCAGCACTGAAAAAGGAATCAAGCCAAGAAAAGGACCCGTTACATGCACTGGATACTGAAGCTTGTCAGTAAGTCTTTTGCTTTTATGTCATTTGCTGTAAGCGTAATTTCATACATCTGCTTCAATTTATACATGCCAGTGCCATCTATCTGTAAATTTCGAACCAAAACTTTTTTTGTTATTAAAAAAATCCAAGCTTCCACTAATCCTATTCGTTCAAAATGAAAAGTTTTAGCATACTTTGTTCCTTTTTAAAGAATTTTTAAAGTTTTAACAAATTTATGGCGCACCCGATGTTTGTTTCAAAGAAGTATTCGCTATTTATATTTGGTAATTTTTTACAAATATCTGTCAAATAAATCAAACTTCAGTAACCAAGTTATTAAATCAACTGTTTTATTAAACGTTAATTATTTAAATAAACAGTCATTAAATCAAATCGTATATTGTCAAGCCTTCAATTAAATGAAATAATCTTCTAATCAAATTTAATTAAAAATAACCAAAACTTACTTATTCCTAATGAAAGTCAGGGAAACGAAGTAAATATTGTTATTCTAGAATTAAAAAAAATATATCCTGAAAAGTACAATTTATGAAAAAGTTTACGTTTATTTTTGAGGAAATTAAATAGCAGTTGATATGTATTTAATTGAATTAATTGATGTTTATGTAAGTAATTAATACAAATATTTAATTTATTTAACATTGGATAAACGAAACTACTTGTTAAGTGAACGTTTTATTTAAATATATTTGTTATTACAAATAAAAATTGTAATCGAATACAGACATATTAACATTTGCCAAAAATTACATAACAAAGCTTTTTTATATTTAGTATATATCTCGCATAAATTTTATGTATTGTAACGAACGTAAATGATTTAAAATATATATATATTCAGAATTATGGTACACAAGTATATATCAATATTCATTTTCACACTTGCTTTGTAAAGCATTTTTTACCATTATGTATTTTAACGGCTATATCAAAGTTTTTGTCTTCAGTGATTCAAATTAATCTAAACTTCATCAATAATCTTCTAATTAAATTAACAAAATTTAACAAAACGGTTTATATCAACACTGACATAACAAACAATATTATCTATTGCAATTATTTTTCCACGTCATAAGAACAAAATATTTCATTTTAATTTCTCTTTTTATTCATTATTATATTTTCATAACATTATTTGGGAAAAATAACTTATAAGAAGTTTAAATTAATAAATATTTTCGATTTTACGAAATTTACAACAAAAGTTTAAGTAAGCTAAATAAAAAGAAATTTGATTAAATGAAAATTTGGCATTGTGTTATTGAGAAATATTGGATCGAAATATTGCCAAAAAGTGGGAGGCGACATTGAACATCGCTATGCAAATATTGTACAAATATGACTAGAAATAATTTGCTGTCATTGCCGATATTTTCTAAAATTTGTATTTTTACTATATTGACATTTCATCACAATTATTTCCATTGTTGAATATAATATTTCCGTAATACGGTAATTTCACTTTAATTATTTCCTGGGTAAAAGAAGTATGTAATCAATATTGGTATTTTAGTATAAAACTACTTCTGATGGATGTAATATTAGCGTAATACTGTGGCAACTCCGACTGCCTATATTAAAATTCAGTGTAAGCTGCCGACATATAAATAATCAATTTTAATGTTAATTGATTTCTAAATAAAATTGGTAAGATATAAATTTTCTTACCTCTAAATTCCAATCGGGACATCGGTGCTCCGCGCTGTTCATGATTCCTTATATTTCAGCAAAAACAAACATTCTTGAGAGACGAAAAGACTTGCCTCAAAATAAAATTGCAGAGATTATTAAACACAGCACAATTTAATAACAAATAACACGACGAACACAAATCATTATTTACAGCTTTCTAATTGAGCAACACGCTCTCAAAATATCATAATCACAAACTAAAAACTAAACGTTAAAGCTCTAATAAAAATTGTTCTGAAAAAGTTACGTAATAAACATAATGTTGCGCGCATGCGTCAAAGTCTCACTGTCTCTTTTCTGCAAATCGAAGTACATCCCTACCTCTACACTGCGTAGATGTAAATAATTGTCTTTTGATCTTGCATAACTTTAAGCAGAAAAGGGGTATGGATGATGTAAATGAAATGCATTCCAAATTACAACATCCTCCCACCTTTGAGTTTCAGAGTCTGGAACTCAAATCTTCCAATTAGTTCGAGGTTTTATGACACGCCCATATCTGGAACGATGAACTGAAACGTCCGACGTACTGTCACTGACTGAACCACAAGGAGGATTACTAGCACCTTTATGTTCATTAAAATCTTGTTTCTTTTTAATGTCCTTGAAATGGTTTCTCATACTGTCGTTATCTTGTGATACTTCTAAGGGTATTAACCTGCTTGTAGGTCTTAAATATTCCCCAGTTTCCATTCTTATTTTCACTAACCGGATGTGTCCATCCTTAGATGGAAAAATTTCAGTCACTTTGGCCAGAGGCCAATCAATTCTTTTATTATTGTCACTGGAAACAATCACAACATCACCTATTGCTAAAGGTTTCTGTATTTTCTTCCATCTACTAGGTTGTCGCAATTGGCCTAAATATTCTGATCTAAATCGTTTACGAAGGTCTTGTCTTATTTTCTGTTGATAAACAAGCCTTTTGTTCAATGATTTGGCATCTAGAATATCAATATCGGGTGTACCACTACCTTTCACTTCTAGCAAGAACATGGACGGAGTGAGAGGTACGAGATCATTTAAATCTTCTGACACATAAGTAAGGGGGCGACTGTTGATAACACTTTCTAGGTCACAAATAATGGTTTGTATTTCTTCATAATTCAGAGAACTTTTTCCTAAAACCTTTCTGAGTATTCTCTTGGTTAGGCCAATCAATCGCTCCCACCACGGAGCTGAAGGAGGTATAAATTTCCAAATAATTTTCCTTGATATACTATCATTTTGTACTGAATTCCAGTTTATTTCTTTCAACAAATTTTCCGCTCCTGCAAAATTTTTACCATTATCTGTATAGATAATAGAAGGTCTGCCTCTACGGGCTATGAATCTTCTCAACGTCAGTAAAAACACTTCAGTTGATAATGAGGTAGCTAATTCAAAATGAACTGCTCGAAAAACAGCACAAGTGTATATTACTAGCCAGATTTTCCTATTTTCTTTAAGAATAAGCGGACCGGCATAATCCAGACCAACAATTTGGAAAATGGCAGCTTCTCTTACTCTATCTTCAGGTAAGGAAGGAGTGGAAATTTCTACTGATTTAAAATCGTGTCGTCTACATCTTACACAGGTTCTAATAATTTTTCTGACAGTTTTTCGGAATTTTAAAATCCAAAAATCTTCCCTTAAATTAGACATCATAATTTGTACCCCGGTATGACATAGTTTCAAGTGTCTAGATCTAATTAATTTTTCAACTACAGGATGGTCATGTGGAAGGATAACAGGAAATCTGAAATTCATAAGATCCTCTCTTAAATGTATGCGTGATTTCAGCCGCAGAACTCCAGCCGAATCTGTCATGGTCTGAAATGCTTTTAGACGTTTATCTTGGGGACCAGTAAACGATTTTTGAACTAATTTCAATAATATATTTTCAGCTTCATTCTGCTCTTCTACAGTTAAAATTTTAAATTCTCTCTCTTCTTTAGCTTTCTTACAATTTTTGTAAAATCTGTATATCCACGCGATTACTTTTACTAATTTATCATAGGAAGAAATTCTAGTGTAAAATTGTTCACTGTGAACATCTACATTTGTAGCACTAATAATTGTTTTTCTTCTTTCTGCATCGATAGTTTCGAAATCAGGAAACATTTCTGATTTTGGCCACTCGTCCATGGGTTTTCTCAACCACTGTCGTCCCTCCCACCATTTATCTCGGGCTAAAACCTCAGCGGTACAACCCCTTGAAGGCAGGTCAGCAGGATTCAATTGGCCAGGAATAAAGTGCCATTTTGAAGGATCACTTAATGAGCGAATTTCGGCCACTCGATTGTAAACAAAAGGTGCCCAATTTTCATTTCTTTTTATCCAGTAAAAAGCATTGGCCGAATCAGTCCAATAAAAAATGTCAATTTTATCTAATTTCAAATCAGTTTTAACACTATTTGCTAATCTAACCCCAATATTACAAGCCAATAATTCCAACCTCGGGATTGAAATTGTTTTCATAGGAGCAACTCGGCTTCTTGCTTGAACCAACTGACAGAAACCACCGTTCTCATTTTCGGTCCGTATGAATATACACGTAGCATACGCTGCTTTACTAGCGTCGCAAAAAACGTGTAAGGAATGCAACTTGTCTGCATCTTGTGAAAAACACCTATGTATTTCAATAGTCCCTAATTTTCCTAATTGTTATTTCCATTTTTCAAATTTTTTCTTGATATAAACAGGTAATTCCGTGTCCCATGTCACTTTAGCTTTACAACACTCCTGTAATAATATTTTAGGTTCTAATGTTACAGGACATGTGTATCCGATAGGATCAAAAATTCTGTGTACAGTGTGTACAGACGATAAAATGTTTCTTTTAGTTACTTGGCGATCATCCTCTGAAATTTCTTTTAAATCAACTGCTAGTGTATCCCTTCTAAAATCCCACATTAGCCCTACAACAGGGACATTTTCCCCTATAAAAACTTCTCAAAACTGTGCTCCCACCGGCGGAGCTCGAATTTAGCATTGCTAAGAAGAGTTTTTGACTCTTCGATAAATCTGTTTAGCTGTTCCTTATATCAACACTCGTAACACAGTTGTCTACATAAAATGACTCTAAAAATTTTAACGCAGTGGTTTTAAATTGTTCAGGTGCATTTTTTAAATTATATTCTAACGTGGCACCTAGAAGGTAGGGGCTACATGAAATGCTAAATACTACTCTTCTATGTTGAAGCGTTATCAATTTTTGAGGGTCCCCTTCTTCATACCATAGAAATTTTAAGAATGATCGATCTTTTTCTGTAATGCGAATCTGTAAAAAAGCCTTTTTTATGTCAGAAATTACCCCTATTTTTCCCAATCTAAATCTGTTTAAAACAGAAGGAATAAGTTCTACGAGGTTAGGCCCCTTTTCAATACAATCATTTATCGATGGTGAGTCCTTTTCCCGAGCTGAACCATCAAAAACTGGCCGCACCTTTGTAGTGGAGTTTTCTTTAAACACTGCTCTATGAGGAAGGAAATGTTCACTACCTAACGTTTTTTTTTTTGATCAACTTTTTCTATTATTTTCTCGTCTAACCATTCATTAAATATTTAATTATAATCACCTAATTTTCCTATCTTTTTTAATGAATCGACACATGTTTTTAATCTATGTCGAGCGATATTTTCGTAACTGGGTAGTCTAGGATGGCCCTGTATCCATGGAAGACTAATTTCATATCTACCCTCATCATCTACTCTTATATTACTAAGAAAATGTTCTTTAGTGGCTAACTCTATCTCTTCTCTACCCTTTTCTCCCCAGAATCTCGAATTCCTAAAGTGTCAAGGTGCCATAACTTGGAAATTTTTGCCTCTTTGACATGCAGCGAGAAAACTAAATTGTTCATATTTTTATTTTCATAACCTTCAGTTTTTCCGAGAATTGTCCAACCTAAACGAGTTCCCATGCAAACTAATCCGCCCTGTAATTGTTTTAAATTTCCGGTAAATAATTTTCCGGCGACATCTGCACCAATTAACACATGAATTTCATCAGGAGAAAATTCGTATAGTAAATCATTTGCTTTAGTGACTCTATCAGTCAATAAAATTCCGTACCGTTTTATTTCTTTAATAAAGGATCCTTCCGGTATAGGTGAAATTTCAGAGCAAATCTTTTGTTGGTCTAATACCTCAAGGTTATATCGATAACTATTATCCATATTTCCCAAATTAATTAAATAGCTATCGTGTAGTTCTTCACATTGTCGACCCCCAAATAAACTATGCACTATTCTTTCTTTACTTATACTATTATATCCTAACATGTTAGCAGCAAATTTCGATATATACGACCGTTGCGATCCCGTGTCATATAAAATTCTAACATTTCGTACGATATCCCCATTGTATATGCGTACAACCAATGTTTGGAGCAAAACCCTTTTTCTAGAAGTTGTATTTGCAAGCATACAATCTTTATTAGGAGTAGAATCCTCTTTAGAATTATTGCCTAAATTAATTTTATTCTTTTCTATGCACATGAACTGGTGGTGATTTTTCCCACAATGAGTACAATTAGTTTTAATTTTACAAGCTTTAGCCAAGTGGTTGGCATTGAAGCATCGAAAGCAAGCTCCTTTTTTTAATAAAGCATCTTTTCTTTTCGCGAGTGTCATTTTCCATACCGCTCTACAATTTTGACGACGGTGTTTATTTTCACAAAAGACACACTGTTCTTCCAATTTTTTATCATCTGCATTATACAGTTCGGCCGCCGTAGGGAGGGAATATTTTTTATCCTTACGATCGAATCTAAGTTCTCTGTTTACTGAGACATTTTTATCGAAAGAAAACCCACTCTTGGCCAATTTGACCTTTTGCTCCATTTCAACTTCAATTTGTAAAAATTTCATTACAGTATCTAATTTATTAATTCCCTGATCTTTATCTTTATCATTAGCAGATAAAGTGCCAAGATGTCTTTCCCATAATTTAAGAATATCTGAAGGCAATGCTGATTCGACCAATGGATATAAAATCGAAGAATAATTTTCGCTCGATACTCCTAACATTTTTAATGACCGAAGGTAGGTTTCTATTTTATCATACAACTTAACAAGAGACAGTCTCTGGCCTTGTCCCAAAGAATTATTAATAAATAATCCTAGTACTTCGCGTATGTATACTTCGATTAAAATATCTGTTCTACCGAACCGTGCCTTCAACGATTGTATCGCCTACGGATAGCTATCGGCTGTAGGGGGAATAGAATCCACGATTTCCCTAGCTCTAGATCCCTTTTGGGTAGCCTGAATTAGATACTGGATTTTATCTTCGTTTACTATTTCGGGATCTTCGTGGATTTTCTCGAATTGCCCCCAAAAAGATAGCCAATTTTTTATGTCGCCATTATAGGGCTGAAGTTCCAATTTTGGTAATTTAAACTTTCTTCTGGTGTTCATACCATCTAATGATAGAGAGGTATCCTGATTGCTCTCTTTCTCTAACCTTTTTATGTATCTAGATAGTTTATTTTTTACCTCCCAATAATTGGTGTTATATTTATCTATTTGTTCATATTCAGCATCGAATGCGTCTTGTGAACAAATTTTGTCTTCAGATAAAAGATCCAAAATTTGTTTGTCTAAAGAAGAAAGTTCTTCGTATTTTCATTCTAATCTATCCGAAAGGGATTACAAGCTATCTAAATCATCATATTTAGCCGGCAAATAATCTTCAATTTCTTTTATCAGCTTTGTGAAGTTGGAACGCACTGGCGTCCTTGCTTTCTTTAATTTTTCCATACTTAATATTGAATTTTCTAATTAATTTTCTAAATCTCTTTTAATTAAATTTCAAATTTCTAATTCCAATTAACTACGGAGCATCCGGTCCCGGCAAGGGATGCCACAATTATGTGGCAACTCCGACTGCCTATATTAAAATTCCGTCTAAGCTGCCGACATATAAATAATCAATTTTAATGATAATTGATTTCTAAATAAAATTGGTAAGATATAAATTTTCTTACCTCTAAATTCCAATCGGGACATCGGTGCTCCGCGCTGTTCACAATTCCTTATATTTCAGCAAAAACAAACATTCTTGAGAGACGAAAAGACTTGACTCAAAATAAAATTGCAGAGATTATTAAAAACAGCACTATTTAATAACAAATAACACGACGAACGCAAATCATTATTTACAGCTTTCTAATTGAACAGCACGCTCTCAAAATATCACAATCACAAACTAAAAACTAAACGTTAAAGTTCTAATAAAAATTGTTCTGAAAAAGTTACGTAATAAACATAATGTTGCGCGCATGCGTCAGAGTCTCACTGTCTCTTTTCTGCAAACCGAAGTACATCCCTACCTCTACACTGCGTAGATTTAAATAATTGTCTTTTGATCTTGCATAGCTTTAAGCAGAAAAGGGGTATGGATGATGTAATTGAAATGCATTCCAAATTACAACAACTGGGTTCAATATAACAAATATTGATTTGGTAAAACGAACTTTATTTTTCGACAGAAATTTAAATTTGGATTAAAACTTTATAACAAAACTTTATCTTTAGTTTAAAGATAATTATTTTATATACGTATTAATGAATATCGAAAATTTAACTTCCATTGAAATAATTTATTTAATATAAATATAACTTTAAAGTAGTATACCGTGGTAGTATACCACAACACTTTCTTCGATACCTTTCTAATATTTTATTTATTTTTAAAAAGAATCAAGGTTTTTGAATATAAATCCTAGTGTGTTTCTTCGAATTTAACAAGGAGTTACAGTAGTCAATGAAATAAAAGAACAACAAAAAAACAATGCCCCCTGTTGAGTAATACAATTAAAAAGTACATCAGCATATACATTTTTAATAACTAACTTCAAATGTAAAATTTGGTACACTTCTACAGAATAGATAATAAGACACAGCTATAATGTTCTTTGCAAAATTCCTAGAGTTAATATTCTGTAAATGGATCCCCAGAAAAATGTTGACGTAAAAAAAAGCAATTCTGTAAAGAATGCCCTTAAAGGGGTTTGAGAGTTAGAAGAATGGAGTTAATAATAAGGAAGACTACGCTCGCTAAATAGCATCAATTAAGTATGGAACCGATTAAGAATCCATCCCTAAGCATAGGAAAGCAACGCCCTTGTAGAGTGATCGAAGTTAAAATTGTATCAGATCTATTTATGTCAAGATCTATCAGAATATGAACTTTGATGGCATATCGCGTATTTTTGAAGTATAGCTATCAAGAAAATCTTGAAAAATGCAGCATAGCAACGTCACCTGTCAGGTGATATGCACTAAAACTTAATCAGTAACAATTATTCTCAATGTCTAACTCAATGTGAAGTTTTATTAAATATCCGTGCATTAATTTTTCCGATAAAGTGGCTAAAAAAATTGTGTCACACACAGACAGACAGACTGACTGACTGACAGGCAGACATTTCCCAAAAATAGTCAACTCGAGTACAGGGCATACCAAAACTGGTTATTCCATGAAAAAACTGAAGTCGAATTCCAATATTTTTTTCTTATGCATATAGAAAAAAATAAAAATGTTGTTTTACATATGCGTATTTTAAATATACAAATACATGTCAAAAAGTGAACATAATTTTATGAAGTAAACGTACGAAATTTCCAGAACAAAACATTCAAATCTCTTAAAAGAAAAAAAAAGTAGTGAATGAAAAAGTCTTCTTTCTATTTTGAAATTGCATAGTACATTTGTTTTCAGATGGATAAGAAGATTTTCTTTGTGTTTAAAAGAAAAAATCACAAGAGAATAACTGCGAATGAAAAATAAAAACCATCGTTCAGAACCGCAGTGCATTTCCTTCAAAAATTCAAATTATGTTTATTTGTTATTTTAAAACAAACTTTCTACTTGGAGTTTTGTACTCAAAAAATGAGTTAAATAAAGACTCATACTTTTGTTGAAAAACTATAAACATTTAAGTTTATTGTAATTCTCAAACCTACTGGTATTCAAGACATACAAGAAAAAACTGAGTTTATTTACGAGAATTTAGAATATCCGTTGAAAATATTCTTCATGTTTCATGTATATTGAGCAGAGCATTAATATAGATTGTTTTAATAAGTCTTTAGAACCTGCAGGTTAAAGAAATACATAAATCTTAAATAACATCATTATTTCTAGCTTTTCATCAAAAATCTAAGTCTTAATTTTATTCAATTCTTGAGATAAAAAAAAATTAAAATGTTAGTTTGAAAATATTAAATAATTAATGCTCAATATACATTATACTTGAACACTATTTTCAAAGGTAAAATTACGTAAAAGTACTGAGATTTCTTACTTATAGATATGGAGGCTTCTAAAAAGTATAATATATATGTATAATATTTTCTCAACAATATTTTTAAATTAGTATATATATATACATATGTTACGGTCAATATTATGAATCCGGTCATTATTAATAATAACTTTTATTATTGATAATGACCGCGGTTATTATTAATAATAACCAGTCATTATACCCGGTCATTATTAATAATAACCGGTTATTATTAATAATGACCGGATTAATCATATTGACTATAACATATATATTAAAATGGTATTAAAGTGCTTTAAATATCGAGTGATACGTTTGGATGTTTGACTTTGTCTTGATAAATATTTAACGAAAATCGTGTTTTTACGATTATTTTTTAAATCAGTATATATTTTTGAAATGGCATTAAACTGCTTTAAATGTCGAGTTATACGTTTGGATGTTTCACTTTGATAAATATTACAAAAATAATTTTTTTACGAATAAGATTATTTTTGTTATTTTTTAGATAAAAACAACTTAAACTTTTACTTCAATGTTGGAAATGCCTTTACATTTTAGAAACATATAATTTTCAATAATTATTTACTTACTTTTTGAACAGTTTCGAAGAAAATTATCCATCTCTTAAATCGGATAGTTGCTTGATCCCTTTTCTCCCAAAATTAAAGTAATGTAAAAAAATAATATCTATGATATGGAATTATAGAAAAACAGGAAACTTAAGTTTAATTTGAATAAGTAGTTTGTTATGTCTACAGTTTATTTTATTAATACGAGCAGGGAAGACCGAGCTATTTTCGGGCAAAATTAGCTTTGAGTTCAAATATCATGATCCACGACCAAAATGACCCACTAATAAAATTTTCTCGAACATGTGACCAAGCCCAATTGTCTTCTCGTGCCCGAAACCCGTAGGATGTAAAATTTAGTCAAAATAGTCTGAGCCGTTTTTTAGATAAAATTAACTTGACCCACAGTGACCCAAAAATGAGCCGCTAATTGAATTTTCTCGAGCATGTGACATAGACCAATGATTTTCTCGTGCCCCAAAACCGTAGGATACAAAATGTAGTTCAAATCGTCTTAGCCGATTTTAAGATAAAAATAGCTTGACCCATAATGAACCATGACCAAAAGGACCTACTAATCGAATTTTCTCGAACATGTGACCTAGCCCAACAGTTTTCTCGTGCCCGAAAACCATAGAATGCAAAATTTAGTCTAAATAGTCTGAACCGTTTTTTAGATAAAATTAGCTTGACCCACTTTCTCAATGATTTTCTCGTGCCCGAAACTCGTAGGATACAAAATTTAGTCACAATCGTTAGAGCCGTTTTTTAGATAAAAATAACTTGACCAGCGTTGACCCCAAAATCTATTAGAGTTTGCATTTAAAAAAGATTTTCACATATGTTCAATGCACCGGACTGTATATGGAGCATCTTTAACCCGGGTAGACCGGCTGGATTGCCTTGCGATTATAATGCTGTGTTTTCTTCTTGCTGTCTTGTAATTAATCTTTTAAACTTCAAACCATTGGACTCGTGCGAGAATATCGCACTGCAGTCTAATATACATATATTTTTAACAATGTCTAATATATATATATATATATATATATATTAATGCAGGTTTAAACTTCTAAAGGAAAATTAACGATAAAAATATCGGCAAACAACATTAGTCAAGTCAGAATATCATCGCATTTATTCCATAAAAGTTACAGTAAAAGCTGATCGAAGATAGCGAAAGGCGTGCGCGAGAAAAAAAAATTAACAATCATATTTTAACTGCATTAGATATAGGATGTCATCCACTTCGCGAAAAACATGGAAGAAGAAAAATAAATTGAATACATAAAGAATACAATTTAATCTAATATAACAATGTATCCCTTTTAGGTTACACGATAAATATCACTGCTTCGACCTATCGATGGTGTCTTTTTCTTCTAAACATTTCTGTTTCAATTTTGCTTTTTAATTGTAAATATAAAGTAAAACCATGCAGATACATCACACTTTATCATTTTTGTACTATATTTATTTTTTGTAATAATTGTTGAGCATCATATATTGCGGCATTTTATTTTTGCGGCAACATTGATTTCAGAAAAAAACTTTCATTTCATTTATGAAAACAAAGCTGATTTATTTTTTAATTAGCTGCAATTTTGAATCAAAAAACATGTTTTAACGAAATGTGAGTGTACTATGTCAAAAGTCGGTTTTAAAACCTTTCAAATGATACCTCATTCATTGTCGTGCACTTTGTCTTTGCATAGAAAAAAGAGATACTGACAACAGGAATAATGTACATCATAATTTCCATATTTTACATAAATTTCAAACTAAAACATTTTTTTTTAGTAACGCTTAACGAAATTTCAGGAAATAAAAGCATTGATTAAAAATTTGCATCAAAGAAAAAAAAATAATTCCAAAGAAAGAAAAAAAATATATATAACATAGTTTGATCGTTAAATAAATCTTCGTGAGACTGAATTCAATTTTCTAAACGTAATTTCAAATTCGTTAACTACTTTATACTGGATTCGATTGAATTGAAGGAAACTATATTTTTCTAATAAAACATAATCCAGTGAAAGAGCTTTTAGGAATAAAGAAAATTTCTTCTTTCGTAAATGGTCGTTAAAAAAATATAATCTATCAACCTAAAGCGAGTTTTATGTTTAACTAACCTCTTACGAGACATTTTTTAGCTCAAAGTATGAGAATTTTGCTGCGATGTTTCTCAAAATATCCTATTGGTTAGCAGTACTAAACTGGAAATAAAAATGAGTTTAACGAAAAAAAGTTTTAAAAAGATGAAATAAACGAAAAATGTAACTGAACTGGGGATTTTTGATGAAAATAGGAGTATAATACTTTTTTAAACATGATATTAAAAATGAAAGAATTAAAAATAAAAGATTTTTTTTTTCAATGGATAGCATCAGATTAATTTAAATAGCAGATTGATTTAAAAGAGTTCAGGACAAAAAAAGCTCATGTTAGTAAAAAAGAAAAAAAATAGAAAAAAATAGAGCAAAAAAAACTAATTATTAATAATGCAATGCGTATTTTCTTCAAGTGTTATAATAATTTGTATTGTGCGGTTTTTTTCCTTCTTAACTAATCATAAAAAAACTTATAAAAATTTAGGGTTTAATATGCTCATATTATTATACGAGGGGCAGTCGGAAAATAAGTTTCCCCTGGCGACTGTGGACAGAGGTGTGTATGAAAGACAAGAAATGTAACGAGAAATTAAAGATAAAACATAACTTTATTATTCCACATAAGTACAAAGTACATTGAGACATTTGTCATACCGCTTTATAATCTTCAAAAAGCCCTCCAGGAAAAAATCAAGGCTTTGCATACGGACGAAGCGTTGAACGGCTATGGGGGAAAGACGACACAGCAGGTGAACGCGAACGTGCAAGACACTGATACCATTGGGTAGAGGTCAGATGGCGCTGTTGACTGCAATTGCACTGTCACTGCAACAGCGCCATCTGCTTGATCGCGGTCGACCTCTACCCAATATAAATCGATATAAATCGATATGTAATAAAGCGATACTTTTGTATTAACCGCATGCCAGAAGTTAACGGCCACCAAAGGAATCTTCCAAGATTTCGCTGTTTACTGCAGGTTTTTTATTCTGAAAATTTCAACTGATGCTTAGGTGCGTAGTTCGAGAACATGTCTGTTAAATTTGCATTTTATTTGTATTATATTATTTTTTATAGTTATATTTTGATGAAGTTTATTTTCGTTCTGTAATATTATCCGGAAATAAATGCGGATCTATTTATATTGTTTTAAATGCAAACGGATTATTCTTTCGCAATCGGACTGCGCGTGATAGAGACAGATTTAAAATTAATTCAAGCTTGGAAAGCGTTCCATAAATCATAAAATCAGTAAATTTAAATAGTTTTCAAATAAATTGCAATTATTTTTTCGATTCGATGGTGTAGAAATTGAAATTGTGCGATATTTAAAAGTTTAAAAAGATGCAGTGAAAGCGTAATTTATTAGTCAGTTCGTTGCTACCATAAAAATGACTTCAGCAATAATCAGACATGTGTTGGTTTATAATATAGATTTTTATTATTATTAAACCCTATTCTTGACAACATGTGTGACATTTATGTGTAACTCTCCCTTCACATGTACCCGATTACGTAAGATTAGAATCAAAATTTAATAAAATAATTTTATTCTATATGTTTGAATCAAGGCAAAATTTCTCTAAAGTCGCCAGCAAATACAACTACTATTCCAACAAATAGCGAATCATTTTTTTGTATGACTTTAACCATACGGACTACACATTCAAATTCTAATTTACTCATCAAGGAGGCATCATTCCAGACTATTAACTTCGTTTCTCTTATTAATTCAGTAAGGTCATATTGTTTACTAATGTCACACGTAGATATTTTGTTCAAATTCAGCGGTATTTCGAATTTTAAATGTGCTATTCTACCTTGATCTAATAAAAAACTGCGATTCCAGAATATGCAACAGCTAATGCAACCATATTATAAGATCTCATCATTTTAAAAACTCATTAAGTAAAAATGTTTTGCCAGTCCTGGCTCGCCAATAAAATAAACCTTAGAATTTTCATTTAAAACAGCAAGCGAAACTTCCCCATAAATTGATTTTTCAACGTGATTAATCCTGGCGCAAACGATAAATAGGCAAATATTGTTTTGAGTCACAATTTTTTTATTGAAAAATATTTTTATGTATCACAAACAATCCTTTGGTTTGTAAAATAAATTATTTTGATTTATAAAATTATCGCTCATCAAAACGTTTATTATTATTATTATTATTATTACTATTATTATTATTTTACATTTTATATAAAATCAGTAAAAGTTTTTTCTAATAATACTAATTTCAATTCTTTAATCAACGATAATATTCGGTCGCCAAGAGCGGAAGAAAAATTACCAATGGTAACCATTAAACACGAAAAAAGTAAAAAATACCAATTTTTTTTTTATTTAAAAGCCATAATAAATCAGCGAATTAAGATACAGTTTTAAAACAAATTGCATTTCAAAGTAGATTTTTTTTCCTATTTAACGATGTAAACATTTAAAATGTGAGATGTTTAGAAATTAAAAAAATTGCAATAGTAAAATTCTCAAAACCGAAATTTCCTCGTCAACTGTTGCCATTCGCAAAATGACGTCAGCGTTACGCACGGACACGTTTGTCCTTTATAATATAGATAGATAGATAACAGAACACATGCTCGGGATAAAAGAGTTACGCTGGTCGCTAGAAAAGGCTGATATGAAAGGATTGTTCACTGTATTCCATGGAAATGAGCAGATACTCCAGGAAAACGGTCATTCTAACAGTTCTTTGGAAATATGATTATCTGAAAGTCTAGTTGCACAGTCGTTTGTTTATATTTCTAAAACTGTTACAATTTTTTTTTTTTTGACATTTTAGTAATTTGATGCTTTATGTGTGGTGTGTATTTTTTTTTATCACAAGAAATACGTAAGTGGTGTTTATGATGCATCTTAGGTTTATATGAGGATAGAAATCAAGTCAAGTGCTACTTAACGGCTTTTCGTCTTCATATGTTGTAGTGTGCATTTAATCAAGCTGATGCTACCAGCTTCATAGAGCTATAATAAATAAGTAGAACCCCGATTATCCGAATCCCGGTTATCTGAAAATTGGCTTAACGGAAAGACCTTAAAACTCTTTTTTATTTTATTTTAAATGTGAAAAATTTTATTTTTAAACAAGAATGCTGTTTAATAAATAAATAAACAGCGCCAATTTACTTATTTGGACCATCGCGTAAACGCAGCATTTTATTGCGTATATATCTTCCTGCACTTCAGTATATTGAAGAGCTAGTATCATAAACATAGAAATAAATAAGGACTTCTAACGAAATAGCCTTTCAAAGACGGAAACTGTT
Organism: Maratus michaelseni; assembly: GCA_963931845.1. Taxonomy (NCBI): domain Eukaryota; kingdom Metazoa; phylum Arthropoda; class Arachnida; order Araneae; family Salticidae; genus Maratus; species Maratus michaelseni. The sequence continues at coordinate 257,563,408 of OZ007589.1, read as the reverse complement.
CTTCGAAAAATGTTTCAAATAAATGGCGCCTGTTTAGGTTAGTTGCTCTATATGTCACCGTTTCGTCTGTTTCTTCAAATCGTCTGCTTGACATACATCGTCTGGTGGGCATCCGATATACAGTTTCGGTTTGTTGTTGTAGGTGGCGCTACCTTAGCAAAGATGCTCGCTGGCTGCGCAGAACCCTGCGCGCTGCTGCCATTAAGTTCGAAAGTCTCAACATGATATTAACACTATTTCGTTAGAAGTCCTTATCTATTTCTATGTTCATGGCCAGTATCAACTCTTTTCAACGCGTTGAGCTCTTCATGCTTATAAAAATCCGTTTGTGCTTTAAAGCATTACTCATCGTAAATAAAGTTTGGAGGAAATTAAAACACGTTGTAAACAGGAAAGGAAATCGCTCATAATACGGACTCTTGCTTCACTTGCAATCACGAACGCGTTATCTCAGCGATGAATAGTATCATCTGGTAAAATAAAATTAGGAAGCCTCTCGGTTATCCGAAAATTCTTATGGAATCCCGGTCAACCGAAAATCTTTTGGTCCCATGCTTTTCGGATAACCGGGGTTTCACTGTATTGGGTTGTCGTAAATTCAAAACACTTAGCTGCAAATTTTTACGCTTTTTTTGTTGTCACTGCCGAATAGTAAAGTTACCGTTTGTTTAAATGTGAGAATAAACAAGGCGAATATTACTTTTCGTAATATACAGGGTGGTTATAAATTAAGTATCCCTATTTGGAGCTGTCTGTAGCTTGAAGGAATAACTCGAATGAAACCAAAATCGGTATACATACTGTTTGAGAAGGAGGAAGAAGAATGGAATAATAAAAAATATTTACAATAATCGGCAACAGATGGCGCTACGAGGCCTGTCGGGTGCAAACGCCGTTGTAATCATTAGTAAAATCAAAACGCGGTCATTTCTGTCATTAACGGTGTACGACATGGCTCTCAGTTTACCAGATCGCGAATTAATTTTAAAACTATACTACGTTAACAGTTCAAACAGTGCAGCTGCTTTACGTGAATTTAGGTGTGTGAAAGGAATGCGTAAAGGAAAAAGTCCTTGGACACCGTGAGCAGTGAGAATAATGGTAAAAAAATTCGAGGAGACTGAATCGTTTACTGTAAAATGTGGAAGAGGATGCAAACCAGTACCTCTCCGCATGCAAGAAGAAATTGCCACTGCGATTGTGGAGTCATCAGGGACTCCGGAAGCCGGTCCTAGTGCACGTGGAGTTGCCCGAAATTTGGATATTCCATATGCTACTGTTCGAAAAGTCCTAAGAAAGGTAATTCAATTTTATCCGTATAAAATTAGTTTTCATCAACAATTATTACCAGGTGACGCGCATCAGAGACTGGATTTTACTTTAACGTTTTTCGCACGAATGGAGGTGGATGATGCCTTCCTATGGAAGATTTTATGGGGAGATGACGCCCATTTTCTTATGAATGGGACAGTCAATACGCAGAACTGCAGAATATGGGCTTCGGAGCCACAAACTGTTATTCATGAAATACCCCTCCACTCTCCAAAAATCACTGTGTTTTTGGCTTTACTGCAAGTTTTATTTTTGGTCCTTATTTTTTTAGGAGTTACGGCCAAGAGGCCCTGTAACGTGTTCGGTTACTGTGCAAAGACACCTGCGCATGTTACAAACTTTCGTAGTTCCTCAACTGCAGCAAAGACAGTGCCTTTCTGAAACAACTTTTATGCAAGATGGAGCCCCGCCCTATATTGGGCGAGCAGTACAACAGTTCTTACGAGAACATTTCACACATGATAGAGTAATAAGCCGGTATTTTCGTATGACGTAGCCTTCTCGATCCCCTGATCTAACGCCATGTGATATTTGGTTATGGGGGTACTTAAAATCTATTGTGTACCGTGGAGGTGTCGCAAACCTCAATGACTTAAAGGATCGCATATTACAATATTTGCAAAACATCACTCCTCATGCGTTACATTCCGCAGTTGAGCACATCGTACACCGCATGGATTACGTCTTCCAGCACAATCGTCATGTGGAACCTGAACTTGATCGGCACCGCCATGCGAAATCTTAACCCTAATCACTGTGACATTTTCCAATACATTAAGTATGCTATCCGGTTTCGTGCCTTAATTCTTTGTTCTTGTGTTGCACATTACATTTCACACTCAAAAGCGCTATATGTCGGCGATTATTGCAATTATTTTTTTTGTGTTCCATTCATCTTTCCCCATCTCAAATAGTATGTGTACCAATTTTGGTTTCATTCGGGTTATTCCTTCAAGCTACAGACATCTCCAAAGAAGGATACTTATTTTATAACCACCCGGTATAATATTTGGAAATTCTATTCGCGATATACTATTCAGAATCAGTGCCAAAAACAAAATTTGCAGCAAAGCAAAATGACTATTTCTATACACAATATATCAAACAAATTGATAGTAACAACATTACTCTATTACCACCGATTCATTGTACGCTGTTATATTATGAATTTGAACAACTCTAGGGTGACAGGAAATTTTAGAAATCAATAACTATATTTAATGAAACACTTGTTCATTTGATATTAAAAAATATTTTAATCTTACAGCATCTGTACATCAAATTTTTTGCAAGCATAGGCATGTGTCGTAAATGTTTCACGCATAGCAGTTCTATCATTATAATTTCAAGATAATTCACAAATAACAAGAAACAAGTTACATAACAAATTATACACATCAGTAGATATTTTAATTTCGGTTTCATATGTTAAAATAAAGTACAATAAAAATCACGTATTTCATACAATTTACGACTGGTTAAAAGCTTAAGCAAGGAAAGACCTTGACAAGGCATATTAATGGAAAGTAAAACGCTATTGGAGTATAATAGTTATTGCTATATGCGATAATAGTAATTAACCTACAGGTTTTAAGTAAATTGTAATTTCTTTTATTAGTAAAAATTGATATAAATTATATAGATTCTCTTGCTCCAAATTTCATTTAACATTCTCCATTTAAAAATAAACTTATGGACGTTATCATCTCAAATAAAATAAACTACTTTTTAAATTAATTAAATGAAAAAAGCTCTAAATTTCTCAGGTAAGAAAAATACAACTCTCTCTCTTTCTATCTCTGTCTCTCTCTATGTCTCCCCCTCTGGAATGCGTCCCTGGAATGCGTCCATTAAAAAGGGGAAAAAATAAGAAATAAAAAGAAAACTGCCCAGTTAAACTGAGGGCATTGAGCTCACAGGCTATTCACACTAATTGTATATTATACTCTTATTTCAAAGAATTTGAAATAAGAGAAAAATAAAGAACTCAACAATATATTAAGTGGGGGGTCATCCCCCCGTCACCCCCCCCCCTCATAGTTAACTAATGAACCCCTTAAACATACACAAAATTTGAAGAAAATCGGATAATTCTGCATGAAAAACCCATTTATCTAAATTAAGGCGGGGATTAGCACCCCCCGTTCCCCACCTTTATACTTAACCAATCAATCCCGAAAACTAATCAGGGAAGCGTCTTAACCCAATGAATCTATAAACAAATTTTGAAGCAAATGGGATAATTCTGCATGAAAAATCCATTTATATAAATTAAGGGGGGGATTAGTCCCCCCCCGTTTCCCCCCTTTAATCTTAACCAATCAATCCCGAAAACTAATCAGGGAAGCGCCTTAACACAGTGAACCTATAAACAAAATTTGATGGCAAACGGAATAATTCTGCATGAAAAACGCATTTATATAAATTCAGGGGGGATCAGCCCCCTCCCCGTTCCCCCCCTTTATTCTTAACCAATCAATCCCGAAAACTATTCAGGGAAGCGCCTTAACACAGTGAACCTATAAATAAAATTTGAAGGAAATGGGATAATTCTGCATGAAAAACCCATTTATATAAATTAAGGGGGGGGATTAGCCCCCCGTTCCCCCCCCTTTATACTTAACCAATCAATCCCGAAAACTAATCAGGGAAGCGCCTTAACACAGTGAACCTATAAACAAAATTTGAAGGTAAACGGATATTTCTATGAAGAGTTATCGCGTTACGTACATACATACATACGTACGTACGTACATACAGAACCGGCGGGCACATAAGCTCTCAGGCTTTGATAGCCTGTGAGCTAATAAAAAGAAAACTGCCCAGTTAAACTGAGGGCATTGAGCTCACAGGCTATTCACACTAATTGTATATTATACTCTTATTTCAAAAAATTTGAAATAAGAGAAAAATAAAGAAATCAACAATATATTAAGGGGGGGTCATCCCCCCGTTACCACCCCCCATCATATTTAACTAATGAACCCCTTAAACATATACAAAATTTGAAGAAAATCGGATAATTCTGCATGAAAAACCCATTTATCTAAATTAAGGCGGGGATTAGCCCCCCCGTTCCCCCCCTCTTTATACTTAACCAATCAATCCCGAAAACTAATCAAGGAAGCGTCTTAACCCAATGAACCTATAAACAAATTTTGAATCAAATGGGATAATTCTGCATGGAAAACCCATTTATATGAATTAAGGGGTGGATTAGCCCCCCGTTTCCCCCCTTTATACTTAACCAATCAATCCCGAAAACTAATCAGGGAAGCGCCTTAACACAGTGAACCTATAAACAAAGTTTGAAGGAAAACGGAATAATTCTGCATGAAAAACCCATTTATATAAATTAAGGGGGGATCACCCCCCCGTTCCACCCCTTTATACTTAACCAATCAATCCCGAAAACTAATCAGGGAAGCGCCTTAACACAGTGAACCTATAAACAAAATTTGAAGGAAAACTTAATAATTCTGCATGAAAAACCCATCTATATAAATTAAGGGGGGATTTGCCCCCCCGTTCCACCCCTTTATACTTAACCAATCAATCCCGAAAACTAATCAGGGAAGCGCCTTAACACAGTGAACCTATAAACAAAATTTGAAGGTAAACGGATATTTCTAAGAAGAGTCATCGCGTTACGTACATACATACATACAGAAACGGCGGGCACATAAGCTCTCAGGCTTTGATAGCCTGTGAGCTAAAAAAAGGATTATAAATAAATTAAAATATATATATTATGAAATAAAAACATATTTTAAAATGGAATGAATTTCTATACGGAATATCTAAGATACAATGCATAAAACAATTGAATTTTGAGTTGAGGGAAGTACAGAAAAAGTATTTAAAAGTAGGAATAATTAAATTAAATGAGAAAAAGTATAGAAATGTAAAATATATGATATTATAGATACGTTTTATCATCTAATTAGTCTTTTAATTTGTGAGGTTAAACATGCAACTAGTAAATATATATATATATACAAAAGAAATGATTTCACATTTAAAGTTAACTTATTTACTAATTATAGGTCTTGTATACATAAATCAGTATTTGTAAATATTTTACTAAATTTTGCACATAGAATTAACAATCTTTGTTCTAATAATTTTAAAACTCAAAATTTAAAACTTATTCTTCAACATGCAGTAGAATATGGCTATCCCTTTTATTTAGTTAAGTCAATTTTACGAATTTAAATTTTGCTTTCATTGGGGTTTACATGTTTGCACATTCTTTCTGTTAAATCACTTACATTTTAATTGCTGATATATTTGGCTAAAGACTGAATTCCTTTATGTGCGAGCTGAGTGGGAATATTTCGGTTAAATATCTTTCATTATTTAAAAAAATTAAATAATTGTAAATTCTAATTTTTTTCCTTTTCTAGGGAGAGAACTTTTATTATAATATTGTTCCAATAAGTGCGTTGACATATTGGAGATTTTCTGGGTTTTTTTTTCTCCTTGCCAGGTAGAGAACTTTTAACAAAATAGTTCCAATAAATGCGTTTGACATGTTATTATTATTATTATTATTATTATTATTATTATTATTATTGCAAGATATTAGTTCCAATAAGTGAGGTTGCCATATTGGAAATGTTTGTTTATTTTTAGCTATAAGTGTGTGAAATCTGATTTTATTTTTCAGGGTAAATAATATTTTGCAAAATGTTAGTTACAATAAGTGCGTGTAGCTATTTTGGTAAATCTTTTAAGCTTGCATATAATTATTTATAAAATGAAAATCTAATTTTATTTTTCAGGGTAAATAATATTTTGCAAGATGTTAGTTCCAATAAGTGCGTGTAGCCATATTGGTAAATCTTTTAAGCTTGCATATAATTATTTATAAAATGAAAATTTAATTTGACTTCTACAATAATATTTAAGATTTTATGGGATTATTAATGTTTTGTTAAAATGATATTACACAATACACAATAAATATAAATTATTTAAATGTTGACATATGTAAAAATTAATAGATAAAAGAATTTTATACTGGAAACTTTTCTTAATCTAAATAATTAATATTTATTTAGATATTGTTTTAATCTTTAACTAGATTGCAGCACCATATAATGTTTTTAAAAAACTATTACGATTATTCTTTAGTAGTATTCTTTAGTTATTGTTCCATATTATAAAACTAGATGGCAGCACCAAATATATCATCCCAATTTTTTTTACCTCAAAACTTGGAATACAAGTGAGATTTTTAAATATTCCAATAATATAATATATTTATTAAATTTATTTAAGTTAAAAAATATTTTTAGCAAATGAATTTATAGATTTTATATTATTTATTTGTATTTTTCATATTATAAATTAGAAATAGTTAAAATCACAATGGTTAAATTAATAACTGCTACTGTTAGCTACTTAACTGTAATTTTAACCTTTACTTTTGAATTCACTTACTCTCTTTGCCATGTGCTTTGCAAAAATTTTGGCTTCGGATTCTGGACAAATGATGTTGTAATGTATAGATTTTCTTTGTCTTCCTTTGTATTTATTTGTTTATAAATGTATTTATTTTCTTTCGTTTGATTTGTAGTGTTCTATTTTCAAAGGTATCCTTGTTTTTCAATTTCTTTCCAATGATTGTTAGGGCTTGGAATTGTCACAAAATTTTGGCTTTAAGCTGGTGTCAATTACAGAAAACAATCATTCTTTGCTTATAATGTGGTTTCCCAGCCCTTGAAAAAGTAAATTAAATTATAAGCCTACATTTGTGTTTTTTACTTATGTTTCACTTTTTGAATAAATACTTCATTTGTTAGTACTATGTTTTATAATGTGTAATTTGACATAGCTATATGGGGTAATAATTCCATTGCATTTGGTCAGTTGCTTCTGTTTCAATGGTTAATTTTTGCAATAAGTTTATATATATATATATATATATATATATATATATATATACGTATTAATTGGCACAATATTTTGTGATTATACTAAATGTCCGGTTTTCTAAAAAGCATGGTAAGGCAGCAGTTTCGTTTAACCGAATTTTCATAGAATTTTTCGGATTACTGGGAACCTTTTTTCTTATTTTTATTTGTGAACATATGGCTCTAGTACTCATGCACTTTGCTTTGGTATAAAACAAGTTCCTCGCCTACTGACGTTCCAATCTTGCTTATATAGGTTGAAATTGCTTTTCTGACAAACTGCACAGGAAATTTCTTTTCTCAATATTTTTAAATGACGTATACAGAATGTTGCGAGTCCAGAAATGAAGCTGGATGCTTTGAAATTAGATAATATGATGAATCATGGAAAAATATTTGTGTTCATTTAGGAAAAGGAAGATATGCTCTTTCCATTTGCATTAAAAGTCACGTGGCGTTTGTAACACACAAGACTGTAATAAATATAGGATTATCTTTCTGAAGTACTATGAAATCGAGCGAAAATATTAAAGTGGTTGGGCAGTGGGTTATTTAATAATTTGTTATTTGCAATACCTTATGTATTTTAATACTATACGCATAATTTTATATTCACATATATAATAGATTATATAAAAAATATCTTCCAGGTTGTTTTTGATAAATTTAAATAGAATATTAGTAAAGCATTTTAATTTTTTTTTTTCAAATTAAAATCAGATCTTAAGTTTATTCAGTTAGGCCGATTTTCCGATAATAGTGATTCAGATAAGCAGGGTTCTACTGTATTATTATTTTCGAATTATTATATTCTACTCTTACCATTTAAAAAGAATTAATCTAAGTTATTTTTCTTTTATTTGACAGCATTTTCTAAAACATCCCCATAAACTTTTTCCTTCCTTCACAGACATTAAGTTCTTCAAATATTTGATGTAATTCTTGTACCATATATTGATAAAAATGCCAATATAATCACAGTTCACCTTTGAGTCTTTATTAGCTGTACATTACTTATTAAAAAATCTTTCAAGGAAAATCTTACAATGAGAAAAAAATGAAATGGGCGTTTAAAATAGCCTGTTAAAAAGAATTTTGGCATCGCAGTTATAATAGAAACTCGTTTGCTGTTCACTTTTATTATTATAGATAAAGCTTTTTAGCTGTCTTTGTATTTCCTAAAAGTTGAAAAGTTCTATTATTAAATTGTAGAAATTATTACAAAAGTATGAAATTTATAAGGGAATTTTATATGAACTGTAAAGTAGTACGAGCTGAATTTTTGTTCAATTGGATTCAAATTCGCAGCCTGGTTGTTAAATCTGTAACTTCTGGCCAGAGGTTTTGTGTTCCACTTATTAATTTCTACATAAGAATTAACTAGTAATTAAATGGATAATTTTATATATACATCTTTTTTTATTCAATTGGAACAAATTACACTTCGTATGATTTATTTGGCAATCAGTATGATTGTGTTAAAAAATAATTAAGTTAAAATGACGAGTACAAAAATGTGTGAAATTTAAATTTAGATGTGATTTTGATTTTGCACATAAAAATGGAATGATTCTGCGACGATTATCTTTGTTGGCCGAAGTATCATTGTATTTCTACATAAGAATTAACTTTCAAATAAACGAATAATTTTACAGGTAAAAATATAAATCTATTTGGACACTACACTGTGGATTAATTATTTTAAAAAACACAAATTGCACAAGTTGTGCCTGTTAGTTGCTAAAATCAGTGTAAAAATTGGTTAAAAAATTGGTGAAAATTTTTTTAAATAAAAAGTTAAAATCCTACATGTTTCGGCTTCAAACCCAAAGCCATCATCGGAACGGAAACAAAACAAACGACTACTGACCTTTTAAATTTCGACTCGAGAATACTGAAAGTAACAGTTTTGAAAAAAATAAAACAAGCTGGCGCCCTCTGTTGACCAAAGCGTAAAAAACTTAAACTATGAATTGAAAATGTGGGTTCAAAATGTATTCCATAAACTTTGTATGTTGAGAGAAAAGTTATCGTTACAACTATAATCCTTCCTAATTTTAATCTCTAATGATTCTCTAATAGCGGCTTTAAATGGGTTATTGAACCTATAGATAATTCTTGCTTTCTCGAAATTAATTACAATATCTTTATTTTTAGCGTACAACCGGGAGAGTGCAGTGGATAACTTTCCGAATTTTATGTCGTTTTATGCTCTTTCAACCTTTCCAGAAACTTTCTTTTAGTCATACCAATGTAAAAATTTATATGATTATTATTTAAGCTAATGGGGATTTCGTATACACCTGCGAGTTGATCAGGGGAGATAGGATCTAATTTACATGAAACTATGTCAACCAATTTTCTAGGGGGACAGCAATAAGATAGATATTGTATTTAATGAGGGCCCTTTTTAATCCTTTCGAATAAAATAGGTATACAGTAGAATCTCGTTACAACGAACCTCGATTTAACGAATTTTTCAATTTAACGAATATAATTTGGATTGTAAATAAAGTCTTATTATTCTATTTCAGTATAAAAATATTTTCACTTTAACGAATATTTCATTATAGCGAATTTTATCAGTGGTCTCCAGAGATTCGTTGTAACGAGATTTTACTGTATATTGGAATTTCCAATAGTTTGGTTTATTATTACTAGAGACAGGATGCTGAATCAAATGGCCATTGAGTTTTTCTATATATATATATTTTTTTGTACTTGATGAGTAGGGAATCCATGGTCTCTGGCGATATCTCTGATAAAATTAAGTTCATATTGGATGAATTCACTTGAACAAACCAGAATAAGTTTTAAATTCCTTGAAACGTGAAAAATAATCCATATTCATTCCAACATCGATATATTTCACAAGTAAAAATATAAATCTATTTGGACACTACGCTGTTGATTAGTTATTTTAAAAAACACAAATTGCACAAGTTGTGCATGTTAGTTGCTAAAATCAGCGTAAAAATTGCTACAACTCTACAACTTTTACTTATAAGATTGCTGCATTCAATTCGTTCATCAAGTGTGCTTTTCTGGTTTGTTCAAGTGAATTCATCCAACATGAACTTAATTTTATCAGAGATATCGCCATAGACCATGGATTCCCTACTCATCACGTACAAAAAATTATAGAAAAATTCAATGGCCATTTAATTCAGCATCCTGTCCCTAGCAATAATAAACCGAACTATCGAAAATTCCAATATATACCCATTTTATTTGAAAGGATTAAAAAGGCTCTCATAAAATACAATATCCATCTTATTGCTGTCCCCCCCCCCAGAAAATTGGTTGACTTAGTTTCATGTAAATTAGATCATATTCTCCCTGATCAACTCGCAGGTGTATACGAAATCCCCATTAGCTTAAATAATAATCATATAATTTTTTACATTGGTATGACAAAAAGAAAGTTTTTGGAAAGGTTGAAAGAGCATAAAAACGACATAAAATTCGGAAAGTTATCCACTGCACTCTCTCGGTTTTACGTTAAAAATAAAGATATTGTAATTAATTACAATATCGAGAAAACAAGAATTATCTATAGGTTCAATAACCCGTTTAAGGCCGCTATTAGACAATCATTAGAGATTAAAAGTAGGAAGGACTATAGTTGTAATGATAACTTCTCTTTCAACATACCTAGTTTATGGAGAACATTTTTAACCCCCCCCCCCCCACGTTTTCAATTCATAGTTTAATTTTTTACGCTTTGGTCAACAGAGGGTGCCAGCTTGTTCTATTTTTTTTTCAAAACTGTTAGTTTCAGTATTCTTGTGTCGAAATTTAAAAGGTCAGTAGTCGTTTGTTTTGTTTCCGTCCGCGATGATGCATTTTGGTTTAAAACCGAAACATGTAGTATTTTAACTTTTTTATGAGTTTTAAACCAACTTTTACACTGATTTTAGAACAGGCACAACTTGTGCAATTTGTTTGTTTTTTTAATAAACTGAATAATTTTATATATACATCTTTTTTTATTCAATTGGAACAAATTACATCTCGTATGATTTATTGGGCAATCAGTATGATTGTGTTAAAAATAATTAAGTTAAAGTTACGAGGACAAAAACATCCGAAATTTAAATTTAGATGTGGGTTTGATTTTGCACATAAACATGGAATGATTCCGCGACGATTATCTTTGTTAGCCGTAGTATCATTGTATTTCTGCATAAGAATTAACTAACAGTTAAATGAATAATTTTATGTAAATATATTTCTGATTGCGTAATGTATACCATTATCTGTCATGTAAGAATTGAAGTTTTGTTTTATATAAATATTTTTGTTTTAAAACACAGTACATATTTGATAAAATTATTTATTTTCCATACGTGAAATTTGGAATATCTTATCTGGAATTTTCTAATTTATAATAATAATATAAAAGAAGGAATTACATTTTTCTATTTATTTTTTATAAATTTTTAATAGGGAATAAAGTTTTTAAATTTTACTTACTTATATGTTTATATAGTAGATATATTTGAAATTTCATGAAATTTTTTTCATCTTTTCGAATATGAGACTTCGAATATGAGATTGATTGTGAATTAAATAAATTTACATTTACGGATTTTCCGGATTCCAAGGATTTAACGCTGTTAAGTTCACGTTATCAGACTTAACAAAATAAATATATTACAAGGAAATTGGGTCATCTTTAGGGTTGGACATAGAAAAATAAAATTTTCTCTAGCACTTAAACAAATGAGTTATTTCTGGAAAATTATTAAAAATTGCAATAATTTAGACGTGCATTAGACAGGAAGTGTGAATATACTGTTACATTTCTAAGTTGCACATTTCTTTTCTTTTCAGAGAACACGTGACTAAAATGTGTTAGAAATAAGCTACATCTTTTAAACAAGTTTACTAAATATTGATTATCAATGCATGCAAAAGAATATATATATATGTTACGGTCAGTATGATTAATCCGGTCCTTAGTAATAATAACCGGTTATTATTAATAATGACAGGATTAATCATATTGACCGTAACATATATATATATATATCATAAGTAATATAATGGAATTTGAACAAAACAAATTAGTTCACAGCACCCTTTTAATACACCAAAAGATACTTAAGTGATATTATGTATTTTCACTGAACCTAAGAGCTAATGACAGAAGTTTGTTTACTTTTGTGTTTATACATTGGTAAAAAAAAAAAACCATCATTTTAGATTTTGTAAAAAATATTTTATGTTAAAAAATTTCAAATTAATTCTTACATATTTTATGTAACTACTGGAAAGTGGAATGTAAACACTACGAAAATTATCCCGTTTTCTAAAAGCTTTTGAAAGGAAATAAACTTAATGAGGCGTGCAAAATATTATTTTCTTTCAGACTGACATTATGTCAGTTTAATTCTGACGTTTACATAATATACATCATGTTAAAATCTTGTTATGGCATTGTTCCTAAAAGCTTAGTGAAGTAATATTCTTAAACCATATATAAACAATTTTAATTCTGTATATTTAAAGGCTCTTCTATTTATTAAACTCAAAAGCTTCTATTTATACTTTAGAAATGATTATTTTTCTTATTTAATGTGATGTGTTGCTATAAGTGACTGATTAAATAGGACAAAATCCAAAATCTTAATTAAATTCAAATAATTATGTAATGGTATTTTCATCTAAATAAGATTCAGTTTTGTGTCAGAATATGTGTTTACATATTTTTATGTAATTTTTTGAACCAATTAAAAGGGTGACAAAAACAATGAATACATTTTTTGTTTAAAGGTTACGATAGAAAAACTTAATTTTTAATTTGTGCATTTATAAATGTAAATAATATACACGTAACATGTAAAAAAATCAGCGAAGTCCAGTCATTTATATCAAAGTTAAAATTAAAGCTATTTTTTTTATTTGAAAAAAAAAGTTAACATTTTAGATACAATCATTCAAAAATTGAAATGTTTGTATTTTTATATTTATTGTTCAAAAAAAAATAATTCATATAAAGCCAGGAATATCATACAATATATAGCGTGTTTAGAAAACATTTGTGGTTCTGTTAGATCTTGCTTAGAGTTTCGCAATCTGATATAATGTTTTCTAAGTCACTCTATTTTTCTATCACCTTTTTTCGATTTTTCTAGACTAGTGAAGTTTATGTTCATCTACAAAACAGCTTATCAGGATCTCATGGCAAAGTTCATCATAATAAATCTATCGTTGACGTGTTTTGTATAATGTTATGTCGATTTTATTTACTTTAATTTTAATCTTTGATTTAATAATTTAAACTCTTATACAGATTCCATCTATAAAATGAAATGGTGATTTTTTTTAAATATAGAAAAGCAAAAAATAAATAAATAAATAAGTAAATGAATAAACTGAAAATTGTTCTTAGTTGTTTAAAAATTATTCTACAAATGATTTTAATTTTGAAATCTGTTTCATGATAAATGCTTAATAAACATTTTACAATAATATAAACTTGAGTTTATTTACTGTATTTTTAAAGATTCATCCCTCTAATACAGTTTCATAGAAAAGTATTTGTAATTTTATATAATTTTAATAATATATATATATATATATATATATATATATAATACAAACGTAAATTTCGTTCCGACTGTATTACTCGAGTTCTGCTGAATGGATTTTGATGGAATTTGCACTGTTAGATAGATAATTTTTCAGGGAAGGTTTTAGCATATAACATATTGTTCTACGTATATTAGTTGTAGAATTATGATTAAAAATTTTGTTATTTTGGACGAAAAGATTACCGTTCGTCATTTTTTAGCGACCATTATCGTTGGTGAAAGAATTGAAACGGCTATGCACCTCGAAACAACAAAAAAAAACTGTTGTTAATTTCATTTAAAAATTTTTAAAAAAGGGAAAAAAAAGTAAAACAATTTAAACATGAAAAGTAATTTTCTTTATGCTTAAAAAATTATTCAATTTGAAAGATTACAAATCAAACAATATTTGGCGATTTATCTTTTGCGTCAGAGAAAAATACATCTGAAAATTTGATTAGTTAAAATCTGAGTAACAATTTTGTTTTTGATTTGTTTTGTTTTTTTAATTAAATTTTATTTTTATCTAATTCCTCCATCATGTGACTACAGAAGAAACAAGCAGATGTAATTATAAAAAAGACTGTACTTGTGAGTTTCATGTTATTTGTTTATTTACGATTTTGATTTTACTTTTTTCGCCAAACAATTTGATTTTAAGCCAAAAAAGCATAAGGCATCTGTCCGAGCAATGTTTACAATAATTTTCAAGTGTACGACAGAATGTATGGAGTAATTTTTTATGTTGAAATGTAAATTATATAAATGGCAGTTGGTATTATAAAAAGGGAGTGAACTATTTAAATTTTAGTGTAATTAAATTTTATTTTTTAACATATCGCCAATTTCCCTTATAGAAATATTCACTGCATCCAATGTTAAAAACTAAAGATTATTCTTAAGAAAATTTATACAATTATGCATTATTACAATCACAAAAGAAAATATTTTGTAATAAAAATTGCTTGTTGAAATACATTTTCTATATTCTTTTTAATTGGTAATTTTTTTAGATATTTATTCCTTATAACATTTTGCAATAAAAATTACTTGCTGAAATAAATTTTTAAACCGTTATTTATTTATTTATTTTTATTTTTTGCTTTTTTGCTTATCTTTTCTTTTTTAAGGTTTTTAAAAGATATTGGACTAAGCTTCCGTAATCTGGTAACGAACCAATTGGCTTATCTACTATATTGTTCCAAGTTGCTTTTATATTTGAAGGGGACTCTGGACGGTGAATCCGATTGCAAAAAATTACACGAAATTTGTACTTAGTGATTATTAAATTTATGGTTTTTCATTAAGAAGCAAACGGACAAAAAAAAAAGATTCACTATTATATAATTTTCATCTGCATTTATTTTACTATCACTAAACAATGAATACTTGCAATGTAAGAAAAAAGGTTTAAATGCCAATGGTGGCCAATGGAACAATATTTATTGATTTATCATTTTAGCGAACATAAAGTTTAAAAAGTAGATTAAAAAAGCATCGGAAATTCAGATTAGATTTAATCCCAATCATTATAAGGCAATTTTGGATGACGCGCAGCACTAGCAGCTAAACGTAGTGATAAATTAACCATTTTATTCATTATAGTGTTGATTTAGACAATAGACTGAAGAATAATGTAATCTAGAAAATAAAAGAAATAACAAGCCTATTTATTTCTTCGTCTTATTATGCTCATTAGAGAAACGCAAAAAAATCTTCGGTTCAAGTATTCACCAAAAAGATTATTACTGAAAGTTTTGCTTAACTAACTTTATTTATTTTCTTCGAGGAACTTTGTTGGGGAAATATCTATAAGTCAGACAACAGCAATTTGACATTATTTAATGCACGTAGTTAACACGTTTGTAGCACGTTTTGTAGCTAACTCTGGTATATTTGTAACCATATCGCTGCAAACACTTCTAATATCTGATGGCAAATTTGGCTGTGGATCCGATTACGAAAAATTAGGAAGATTTTATTGGAGGCAAAATACAGGTTTATTTTTATACCAGAATCGGTTATCGAGGTTTTTTCTAGGTTAATAGTAACATGATTACAACTAGTATACAAAATGAAAAATCAGTGAAAATGACATTTTTATTTTATTCAAACAATTCAGTTTTAAAACTCCACTTTTTTATTACTCGCATTTCTTTTAAATATGAAAGTTAAACACTGTCCTTTGTTCGCAAATACTTTATTAATTTTTTTGTCTGTATTTGCTCTGCTGGAATACACAGATAGAAAACTGTAGTAGACCTGCCGGAAGAATACGTACATTACGAAATATAATGTAACATAGCATGAGATTGTATTTAATCTACCATATACTTAGTACCAAGGTGAGAAGCCTAGAGTTCAAGGAAGAATAAGCGAAAATGAATAATTCGAATATTATTTAAGTTCAAGGGTCAATCTCTGAAATAATTGTAATCTTTCTTTTTTAGTAGCGTGATGACTAGAGAACCTTTTAATTTCTGATGGTCATAACGGTCACATTTCCCTAGCAAAGTCTACTATAAATGATCAACTAAAAGAGTTGCTTCTTAATAGCCCGAATTTTGTCTAATGCATAAGATAATATAATAGCGCTATGGCATTCGCATCATATTCAACAGTGCGGAAGGACTTTCCAGGTGAAGGTCCATAATATCTGTACTTTGAAATACAAGGTCGAATTCACCATTTCGTTTGATTTATGGTTCTTTTGAAAATGGACCAGACAGCGGGCTGAGCCTGCTAGCATTAAGATAAAATGTAGTTTATCTAAGAAATGCATACCACAACTAAATTCACACTTCCAGAAATTACCATCCATAGATGACAATATATCCAGTTTTTTGCGCAGCCTTGTATATGAATTTATTTATATTTTAAAAATATATCTTTGTATGCTAAATACAGTTAACATGGGGAATGCCTGACGCAATTAAAAAACCCATCCAAGCAATTCACGCCTATAAACAGTAATACATACGAATTGTTTTGCCCAGCTTTGTATAGAACTTATACACACCGCGTAAAGCACTCAAATTTGCGCAATAAACGCGTAACGCATCTGCAAACTCTCTTCCAGCGATTATCGGTCATAGACAGTATTGCAACCGAATTATTTTTTATGTCGCTGTAAATTAACAAAACATACTATGCATACCATGTTGTACAGAAAGGAGCAATTCACATCAGTTTCTTTGAAATAGTGTAACATCTTTAAAACCCACTGATAATGATCTTTCTTCATATGTCATAATGTAATGGAATTTATGTGTATCCCCGTAAATGAATGATAAATGTGTGTCCTGTGATTTCTCTTCTGAATTACTGGTGTCAAATGTCGTAGAGATCTACAGCTATGTATGTGTAATAGATGCTATGGATGTGTAATAGAAAACAACAGCGAAGTTCCGCTATTATTTTAGCATGCTGCAGCAACACCAGTCGATCATAACATTTTAAAATGTGTACATATAGCTACTTTTCCTTTGTTCAAAATTTCCATCTCTGTCTATTATTTTATTTACATTGTCTATTATTTTATTTGCATTTATATTACCTTTATATATGTTTTAAATAATTTTGCCACTTTCTATTAATATTTGTGTAAATTGCTTTTTCCTACAGTTCTTAAAACAAATCATAATCGACAATGCAATATTTATGTAATAACGATAGTAAACTAATTATTTATGTTTAGTAATATATATTAACATTTACAATAAGAGTAATGAACTGTAAGAGCTCTGGTTTTGATGTATTTTTGACATGCTGCATTTTCTAAATAAATTATAATTATTACCGTGTTTACGTAAAAATATGTTTAACAATGATACAAATATGTTAATAATTCACTGTTTATATTTTTATAGAAATACGTTTTATTTATGGACCATTCTTTGTCCATATTACTACACTAACTTCAAATACACCGTTACAAGATTCTATGTACATAAATTTGGATTCGCACAAATATAAACTTTACATGAATTTATATAAGAAGTATTTAAGATATGATGTTTAATTATGCCTTATTATTACACAAAACATGAATGGAACTGACGTTTAACTAACCATTTTCATATAATCATATTTTGTAGATTGTTATCTTTAAATAAACATGACATTTAGGTAGAGATGCTGTTATGTGGTTTTAATCTCAAACATTGCAATTCATTAAATATCACATTTAAAAAATAGAGAATATTATGCAGTAATGTATCCTTCATTATGGGAGTTACTTGCGGAAACTCAAGTTTACCAAAGTTTACCATGGAAACCATGTCATTTACTCATCATCCAATCATAATAAGATAATTTCACAATAATGTGTAGCGTGTAATGGAAATTCAAGACGTATCAATTAATTTAGACAAGACACATTATTGGAATGGAAGAAATGAATGCTAAACATACACCTTACAATATTATTACATTTGAATTGAATCTATAGCCATTAATTTAAATTATTTTTAATAAGACACTTTTAATAAAGTATTTTGTACGTGCGATCTTTTAATCTGAAAATATTGTACCTCTTAATAGTCCTGTTGGACATTTAATAACAAGGACATTTAATAACAAGGACATTTAATAAGTGGAAAATAGCATTTTACTACAACTAAGGTTATGGTAAGTAAAATTAAAAATGGAAAACACAAAACAACATCACGCTCTGTTATATAGCCAAAAGGCAAATTGACTGCTTGAATACTATATTATGGTAGGAAAAAATGATTTCATAATAAAATTATAAAATTATGTTACTTCCTCTGCTACACCCAGAAAAAAGTTTTGTTGAATCAACATTTTTCAACAATCATGATTTTTTTTGCAATTCCAAAAAAAAAAAAAAATTGTTTCGTCAGCAAAAAAATGTTTTGTTAATTCAAGTAAAATGGTTCAATTTTACTTGAGTTAACAAAATTCTTTTTGTTACATAGATATATGCTATGTGTTATTTGAACAATCTATTTTCTTTTTTCAACAAAATATATTTTCTTTGTTTAAATAATAAAATGTGTTACATTACGAACTTGTTTTGTTTATACTACAAAACCTTTTGTTAAATGAACCAATCTAGATATGCAATTTTAACTATTTTTTAATTCATTTTCAGCAGTGAATTACGCGTGTAAACCTTGAACAATAACAACTGAATTTTTCTCCTGCTTTTTCTCAAGCGAAAATCGCGAGATTGAAATTTGCCCATGCCGGGAGTCGATACCAGGTCCTCAGAACAGCTCTCTGAGTCTCTACCACTAAGCTAAAAGGAACGATACCTGAGATCGGCATTTCTCACTCTTATATATGTCGAAACGGCTGCAACCACAGCACAAGGTGGAAATTTCCTCAGGAGCTCGCAAATTTCTGCGGCAAACATGAGACGACAATACAAAGCCCAGCATACGGCAACACATAGTTAATTTTAAATTTATTTTCAGCAGTAAATTACACCTGCAAAAACCAGGATAAAAATTCACTGTTATATTTTACCAGTGTACTTTCTTCCAGTACCAGAGTACTTTCTTCTTGTAAAGATAGAAGAAAGTTATAAATGGGACAGGGGGATTTTTACAACTACCTTGGTCCGTCCCAATGAAAAAAAGTTTTAATTATCCAAACATTATGTTAATGCTTTAATTATATAGCTATATAAGACAAATAAATCGAGTTACGTTCAAAGATTACAGGCGTAATTTACTGCTGAAAATGAGATAGTGCTATTGCAGAAATCGTGAAAAATGCAACATAGCAGCGCCACCTGTTGCTCGATTTACACCAAAAACTAATCAGCAACAATTTATATCAGGAAGTAACTGAATATAAAGTTTTCTTAAATTCCGTGCATTAGTTCTTGAGATAGAGCGCCCACAAAATTTTTGTCACATACAGACAGACAGAGTCTTTGACAGTCAATTTCTAAAAACAGTCAAATCGTGTTCAGGAACTTCTGAAATCCATTGGAAACCGGAAGTCGAAAATTTTCATGATTCCAATACTTTATTCTTGTAAAGATAAACGAGAGTAATAAATGCAACACGGGGATTTTTAAAACTACCTTGGTCCGTCCCAATGAAAAAAATTTTTAATTATCCAAAAATTATGTTAATCCTTTAATTATACAGCTATATAAGTCAAATAAATCGAGTTATGTGAGAGAGTTATGGCTACTACACAACAATTTAAATTTTGAAAAAACAACAAAATTTTGCTAGAATTACAAAATTATTGTAAAATTTTAAAAAAAAAGATTTTGTTAATTCAAGTAAAATTGGTGAAATTTTGTTAAAATTTCGTAAGAGTGTTAACAAAATTTTTTTGTCCAAGCAACAAAACCAATTTTTTTACTTCAACTAAAAATTTTGCTAAAACAACCAAAATGTGCTCAACAAAACATGTTTTGTTGTTTTAATCAATTCCTTTTTCTGGGTGTTAAATTAATCTATTCAATACGATTCCTATTGACTAAAATGTATGTACGAATTCATGTATCAAAAAGTTGTCTATAAAATCCTTTTTGTTTAATGCAAGTGGCATGCGTATGCAAATAGCTCCTATTTATTCCACTTTTTTACAGGTTTTCAAGCAATTTTTTTATGTTGTTTTGTAATGGCTTTCTCAGTTTTTACTTCTCGTATCCGTTTCACTCCTCATGTGTCCCCTCTTTGCAGACTGAACATTGTATCCATCCTTCACAACCTATTCTGTGAAGAACCAATTCATTTCAGAATTGAATAGAAAAGCATAGGTACCCGGTTGAGTCCTAACAGACGACCAAAAATCAACATGGTCGTTCTCCTGGATAGCTGAAAGTACACACTTGTACTTTGCATCAAAATATCGTGTGGAGACTATAGAAAACATTGGTGTACTTACCTAAATTAAACCATCAGGCTAAAGTTATTTGAAGAGCAGAAAAACGGCAAAAAATTAAAACTTTTGAGGTGAATTTCTTTCTCATCGCGCTGCACGGACGCAAAATATTAACTCACTTCAAAAGTACTGCTAGGGGACGATAAGGGCTGTAGTTAAGATGGGGGCTGTCCACAAGGCATCATCCATCAAAGATAAATGCATACATATATATATATATATATATATATATATATATATCCGTTTTGACCCGTCTACCTGCTTTTATCCTACTTTCTCCTATATTTTAAGCAAAAAAATGGAAAATTACTATTTTCGTCAAATGAAGTGTAGTAAGTCCTTGTTGTATCCTTTTCAAATTTTCCAATTGTATAACATTCGTATTCTTAAGGAGATTTATCAAACAACTTAAAACAGTCGTTTTTAGAAATATTTTCAAAGATTAATTATACTATTATTTTTATATCGGAGCATTTTTATATGTGATTACTTTCCCATTAATAAATTTACGAAAAAATTCTGGTATTTATCAGAAAACACAATGTATTTAATTATGTGAAATATTTGTGTCTTCATTAAATAATGAGCGATTGATATTGATCTTCTGCGAGCAAATTTTGATAATAAAATATTAATCCATAATTAATATGTTATTATTATCAGGCGGATTAAAGATTGAGATTATCAATAAACCAAACATGTTATACACACGTTCTTTTATCAAGTGCACAACAGAACGGAATATTGTTCAAAAACGTTCGCTGTAACAAATAAAAAATGCTCTGGAAACTTATAGAACATGAATTTAGGAAAAGAAAACAAATGAATAAATGGACAAAAAATTTTGATTGGAAATCTCACTTTTTCTGATAAAATGAAATCAGATAGATTCGAATACGGTACTTTCAATTCAGAAGCTTGAGCGGTTATTTCAGGGTCACAGAAAATTTCTAACGCACAGGAAAATTTCTGATAACATTATATTAGATCATGGATGGCCAACCACGCTCCGCCATAGCGCCTACCAACTGTTTACTTGCTTTCTACGAACCCTGTAAATTTATTTGTATAACAATATATTTTGCATATGTAACAATATAGAATGGATAGTAAGCATTGATTTTGAATGAAATAATGAAAAAGTTCTGTACCTCTACAGGGCTGTTTTTTATATTTTCTGCAATGAAAGCATATAAAAAACACTTTCTCTTATACAGAAAATTTTGGCCATTATTTAATTTTTTGTAGCTTTGGTAGTAGCTTTTAAGTAGCTTTGCCTTAGCTTTGCCTTTATAGTAGCTTTGCCTTACACTTTATATTTGTTTTTTTTAGAAAATATACATCTATTGCACTATCGTCCATACGTAGTATTGTTTTTGTCTATGCATTGTGTACCGAACACACACACAGTAAATATGTGGGTTTAGTATATATGTGCGTTTAGTGAATATGTGCAGGCAGTAAATTTGTCTATGAAGGTGTTAAAAACATTAAATGGGCACATCATAACACAAGGATTGATGATCCCTGCCTTGGATGATAACACATTCACAATAATATTTTTTTTAAATAGAAATATTTTTCAGTCTAGCACGCAATAAGCAAGAAAGAAAAATCATGCGTCAAGCATAGATTGCGAAACACTTTCCACACAATAACTACGAAACACATACAGAATATTGTAATACAATTTCACTGTTTAATAAGTTGAATGTTGATATTTAAATAAACAATTTGAAAAACACATAAAACATTTGAAAACTCAATATAAGCAATTACCATCTATAGTCGGAAAATCATTCATTTTTTGTGAATTTCTGTATATGATCTACCGATATGTACATATAGAACATATAGTTAATTCAGTTAGGAAATGCTTAACACAGTTGAAAAATATGTTTCAGTAATTTCCGTCAAGAAACGGTAATGTATTCGAATTCTTTTGTACAGCCCAGTATATAATATATATAATTTATACGCACCAAGTAATATGCAAATTTATTATATTTAAAACACATACCACAACTAAAAGCTCTCTTCCAGCAATTATCGCTCATAGACAATACTGTAACCGAACACTTTTCTGTGTCCCTGTATATGAATGATGTATGCAACGCACACCATATTTAACAGTAAGTATTTCGTTGTGAACCTCAGTGATATATATCAGTTTCATTGTTTGAAATAGTCCAATATTATCAAAATACATTGCAAACGATTTTTCTCTATAGACCGTAAAATAACGGAATTATTTTGAGTATCCCTGTAAAGGAACTATGAGTGCTATGCACACTCCACAGTAAGCTTCTTGTAGTACACCTCAATGATATATATCAATTTCAATATGTTTTAAATTGTGTAACAGCATTAAAATAAACTGCAAATGATTTTTTCCCATAGACCGTAATGTAACGGAATTATTTTGAGTGTCCCTGTAAAAAAACTATAAGAGCTACACACTTCAGTTGAAATAGGGAACATGCCATAGATAACGACAATAACATATAAAAATTGCAGCGCAATCCGAGCATATTTACGGGAGTTAGAGTACGGCCAGACGCCCAGACGGCCAGACAAACCGAAGTCATAAACACTTTTCAACTACACTATATTGCCAAAGGTGATTGGTCACTTGCGATTTTAGACGTTTTGTTAACTATCTAGAAAAATACATGAGGAATTAACCTGAAACTGCAGTTGTGTAAACAGTATAGTATAGCTTATATATTTCTGTGAATATTTTTTTCCGAAACCCCGTAGGGGACTGTCGACAAATTGAAAAATAACGAATATATTTTGGATTACCCTGTAAAACCTAATGTAGCAAAAGTGTTCAAACTCGAGATTATTAATAAGTGGTTTATTGTAATATACTGTGTTAATTTTTATGAAGATAGCATGCATACTCGAAGAGAAATTAAGGTTTTTATAAAAACCGACCCAAATTTCACAAAGTTTTTTGTTTAAAATTTGCAGAGTTCTTAATATATAAAAAAGTTATTTTGAGAAAATATGTCAAACAACATTGTACATAATACTCTGCAATCGGAATTAAAAAATAATAAAAATTGGATGAAAAATGAGCAGGTTTACTAAAAAATGTTTCACTGCACATGCGCGAATGCAATCAAAATATAATATGCATAATGTATTAGCTGAGTATATAGAGTAACTTTTGCGAAAGTCTCAAAATCATAGCTTGAAAATTCTGAAAATTATCGTCGATAGAATAAGCTCGAAATCCGTTGTTCCCAAAAAGAAGCAAAAATATGGGGGGTTGTATCAAATATCTGTTGATTAGTGCCAAGATAGCGTACACAATATTGCACGTACTACTATATTTGGATACAACCCCTCATCTTTTTGCTTCCTTTGGGAACAACGGATTTCAAGCTTATTCTATCGACGATAATTTTCAGAATTTTCAAGCTATGACTTTGAGACTTTCACAAAAGTTACTCTATATACTCAGCTAATACATTATGCATATTATATTTTGATTGCATTCGCGAATGCGCAGTGAAACATTTTTTAGTAAACCTGCTCATTTTTTACCCAATTTTTATTATTTTTTAATTCCGATTGCAGAGTATTATGTACAATGTTGTTTGACATATTTTCTCAAAATAACTTTTTTATATATTAAGAACTCTGCAAATTTTAAACAAAAAACTTGGCGAAATTTGAGTCGGTTTTTATAAAAACCTTAATTTTTCTTCGAATATCCATGCTATCCTCATAAAAATTAACACAGTATATTACAATAAACCACTTATTAATAATCTCGAGTTTGAACAATTTTGCTACATTAGTTTTTACAGGGTAATAAAAAAGATATTCGTTCTTTTTCAATTTGTTGACAGTCCCAAATGAATTTCGGGAAAAAATATTCACGGAAATATATAAGCTATACTATACTGTTTGCACACCTGCAGTTTCAGGTTAATTCCTCATGTATTTTTCTAGATAGTTAACAAAACGTCTGAAATCGCAAGTGACCAATCACCTTTGGCAATATAGTGTAGGTTGGAAGGTGTTAAAACATGATATGCATTTATGAAGTTCATTAAAACATGCATTCTATAGAATATGGGATGCAAAACATTTATTATTATATTACATGCCCACAGAAAAAAATTCCGTTACATAATGGTCGACGTCCAAAAACTGTTTGCAGTGTATTTTAATTATGTTACACGTTTCAAATATAATGAAATTTATATACATTACTGAGGTTGACTACAGGATATTTTCTGTAGAATATGATGTACATAGCTGTATCGTTTAATAATCATGGCAGTATCGAGGTTCTACACACTTCAATTTCAATACCGAACATGTCATTGTAAACCTCAATAACATATATCAATTGCATGACAATCTGAATATATTTACGCGAGTTAGAGCACAAACAGTCAGACGGCAGACAGACAGACAAACCGAATTCATAAACACATTTCAATTTTGTTGGAAAGTGTTAAAAAAAAAAGAAAAAATGCTATTTTATAGTAAAATAATAATTTAGAAGGAATCAGTAAAAAATAACTGTATGTTTTAGATATTAATAGCCTATGCTTACTGAAAAGTTTCTATAAAATGTCGACATAAACATTTTTAGAATCATGCACGCAAGTTGTAAAACTGTAATTTTGAACAAAAACATATTTAAAGTTTTTAAAGTACAATTTCTTGTTTCTAATTCCCGCTAACCAGCCGAGAGGACAGACCAGATCTCCGAGATGCAGAGCGAAACGAGATAATCAGTTCAATGTTGCGAGATTGGCGGATTTTTTTTTTTTTAAATATACAATTTGGAATAGTAGTTTTCGCTTTATATAATCACGGAACGCCTATAATTCAATAAAGCGAAGATTAATATTATGAAATAACGGTAGCTATTTTGAATAAAAAAGTTCCCCAAATTGGCAACATTGTCACAAATTCAATTTAACAGGTACCATAAAAATTATTATGGCTTCATTAAATTTCAAATCTATTGACTTCCACATTTCCTCTTGGGAAGTAGGTACGTTCCAATACGAATATATTTATGCAGTATATAATAGATAACTTTGGTCAACACCGCGATCTTTCATGTTTTAAAAAAATAACAGTATTCATATAAGTTTTGTAATTGCATAGTTTCATACACCTTGGTAGAAAGTGTGATATTATTTTATTTAAAAAATATTGGTTTAAGTTTTATTTGAAACAGTTTCTAATATCAATCAAGTGAAAATTTCAAATACACATGTATATGAATGTAACAGTGAAGGTCATTTCCAATATTCTTTAGAGATCGTAGGACGGTTTTTAAAATAACAGCCTGATAACATGGTAATTATTTACTGAAACAAAGACTCATTTCAGTTTTCAAAATAATCGAGCTCGTTATTATATTTTCATATGAGTATACACTCCGCATCCCTTTTAAAATAAATATAACGAGTAAATTTCAATTACTTTATCTGAATAGCAATAGAGTGATCTACAAATATTTACCGAAGAATGATCCCTGAACAGAAAGAGATTAAATAATATGTATCCTCGGGCATTTAATGCGCACATATACAGATTTAATACTCGAATATTTGCCTCTCATAAGATTTGATCTTATTGTTAACTATCAAGTGAAATTTTAATTAATTATAATGAAATTTTAATGACAATGACTGTCTGTTGTAACGTACTATGATTATTAAATATACAAGTGTATTGGGATTACAGAAATAAATGAAAACTATATAATTTTAAAATATTGATTTATAGTGAAATTGACTTAATAATCTGTACATTTTTAAATGAATGAACAATTTAAAAACCTTAAAATTCTTCAGTAAGGCTGCTCATCTAAAACAGTTTAAATATATAAAAAAATTAATTTAAAAATTCTTTCAACAAATTTAGTCAAAAAAGAAAGTGTTTTTAACTAAAATTAAAAAGCATTTTTACTTGATAGGAACCTAGATTGATGTACTACATATATATAAAATAATCATTTCTGACCTGCCTTGTGCCTTTCAAGATAAAAGTCAAGAAGTGGTAGGTGAAAGAGTGACGTTTCTTTGTTCACTAGGAGGAGATAGGACTCCTATATTTAACTCTAGAGTCTCTAGGAGAATAGTAAAATACCTCTTGGGATAAAATACTCCCAAGCATGTACAAACGTTTCATTTTTATAACACTGTCCAAATAGAGATGATGTCAGATTTCGGAAGAGAACAACTAACAAGGAGAGTGCCAAGCTTGGTAATCCCAGATTTTGATTATTTTTATATATGTTGTAGGGTAGGAGCCCCTTAATCTCAGGTTCAATGGATTTCATACAAAGCAACTTAGTTCTCGAGAAATGGGGGTCTAATATTATAACACAACTTAATAATAACACAACTTAATAACTTTGTAACGCAGTAACTTCGTTGGTCGTAGCTCAGTTGATATAACGTCTGATCGTTGATCCGAGGGCCCTGGTTCGAGGCCGGAACGCGCTATGTTTGTTTATCTCTTTTTTTTAAATAAATATACTTGTAATTATAATTTAATAATCACAATTAAAAATTTTGTTAACATAAATAAATTTTATTTTAGCATTTTTGATTTTTAAACCATTATTAAACATTTCTCATCATTTAAAAAAATTAGATCTATTATTGACTTGTAAAAATTCAAAAATCTTTATAAAACCAGCATATTTACTATCGAATTATAGAATTCTTCTCCCATCGCAATAGAAAACGAAAGCATTTCAGATGCTGGATTATTTGTTAAAAATCCATTGTTTTGCAATAAAATTTTACAGTACTTCAACGCATTTGAGACATCACTTTTCTGATTCTCATTAAATCCCGACACTTCAGAATGATTTTCTTGTGAACTACAACTTGCTTCTTCCATTTTTATACGATTATAAGATGTTATAGAATGATACGCGCTTGTGCGATAAAGATTGAAAACAAGAGCCACTTAACTGCACCAAACTAAAAGAAGAAATAACCAAAATCTGTTGTGGCGCCCTCTAGTTACAATAAAATAAAACATAAATATGTTGTAATTTAATTCTTATGCTAATTTTTAATATAATTATGCTTCTTACTTTAAAAACAGAGTAGTAGGTATTATCATCGCATTGACTTCTCTTGTTAAGGCAATTTATAAATGATGTTTCTTTACAATCACGAATTGACGCAATTGATCAATATCGTTTCATCGATATAGCATATATAAAATACATTTAAAAAGTGATTTTAAAAAAAAATAACCGTTTGATGATGTTTTATACAACGATTTAGTTACAGATAAAAAAAATAAATAGGTAATATTATAATTAATGCACAATATTATAATTTTTCTTTGAGATTATTAAATTATAATTACAATTATATTTATAAAAATATGAGAAAAACAAACGCAGCGCGTTCCGGCCTCAAACCCGGGCCGTCGGATCAACGAGCAGACGCCATATCAACTGATCTATGTCCTACGCAGTTGCTTCGTTACAAAGTAAGTATTTAAGTTGTAGTATAATATTAGACCCCCCCCATTTCTCTAGAACTAAGGAGCGTTGTATAAAATCCATTGAACCTGAGACTAAGGAGCTTCTATCCTACAACATATATAAAAATTATTAAAATCTGTGATTACCAAGATTGGCACTCTTCTTGTAAGACTTCGACCTGATATGTTCCAAAGAAAAGATAATATGTACTTATTATGTTTTCCATGCATTGTGGTCAGATAAACAGAAACCAGAAATCACCACCTTCTATAATTCAACAAAAGGTGGAGTTGATATAGTCGAAAACCTATGTGGTACACACACTCAGTTTCACAAAAATGTAAACGTTGGCCTTTGACACTTTTTTGGAATGAAGAACGTATCTCGTATAAATTCTTACACTGCATATTGTTCAAATAATGAAGTGGTGAAAAAGCTTGACGAAACTTTCTGAAACAGCTTTCCATGGAACTGATGAAGGAGCACTTTACTGCTCGATCAAATATGCCATAACTATCTAATGACATTTGTAATGGATTTTCTGACATTCATGAAGATGAGAAAAACAAGAAGTTTCATTAACGGACACAAGGGCGATGTGATATTTGACCACGAAAAGAAAATAGGAAAACGTCTTCGTTGTCATGTTCTAAATGTAATAATTTATTATGTACAAATCATGTAATAATGAAATGTAATGAATACGACAACGATAAAATAGATTAATTACTTCAAGTACATTTTAAATCAAGATGAGAGAGTTTTTTCGTTAATATTCTCAAGATGCTAAGTAATAATGGGCTAAAATGGAAAAATATATATATATATGTAATTTAAAAATTTACTTAAATAATTTTAACACTATTCGTATATATTGTTTAAAATATATTACATATAATTAATATCAATTTTGAGAAATAATTGTTGTTTTAAGGTTTAAAATAAATCGTTTGCAAATGTATAGAATATTTTCTAAAAAACGCTATTTTTACAGAAACTGCTACGAAAGCTGTAAATAAATATAAAAAGAATGATTTGTTTCCTAAAAAGAAGTAGAAATGATGCATTTTACAGTATACATCAGTGGATTTGTTTTCAAACATATTTAGTTAAAAATACAATGGAAGATAAAATGCATGCGTGTGCTAAAGTTAGAAAAAAAGGCGCGTGTGCGTACGGGATAGGAAAAGGAGTAGATTCGAAGAGAACTATTTCTTGCACACCAATTACGAGGTTTTTTCTATATTAAGGTACACTGCAAAAAATGACCAATGTTTCTTATTTTATGAAAATATGCTATAACCACGAACGAAAATATAATATAATCTTCTGAGCTATCCGAAATTTCAAATAGCATGTTACATTGTCTTTTGAATCCAAAGAAACGAATACATTTTCAAAATTTAAAGAATAATATATAAAAATAAATTATTTTTAGCTGCCCGAATTTTTCAGAAACGTTTCCGAAGGGTTTTTATAGTGTATTAATAAGTGTCCTCAGGCTGGAATACCTGTTTTTCGAATGTTATCCATTCTCAAGTACACGTTTTCAGCCGCATAATTTAATTTATACATGAAAGAGTAAAGAAATAATCTTAATTTTAATGTTATTGTTAACGCTGTTAATTTTGCATGTTTGTCTGTTAAACATTTTTTTTTTGAGCATGAAAATGTTTACTTCAGAATTGATAGCATTAAAAAACAGGTATTCCAGGCTGAGGACACTAAATAATATACTATAAAAACCCTTCGGAAACGTTTCTGAAAAATTCGGGCAGCTAAAAATAATTTGTTTTTATAAATTATTCTTTAAATTTTGAAAATGTATTAGTTTCTGGGGATTCAAAAGACAATGTAACATGCTATTTGAAATTTCGGTTAACTCAGAAGATTATATTAAATTTTCGTTCGTGGTCATAGCATATTTTCATAAAATAAGAAACATTGGTCATTTTTTACAGTGTACGTGTAAAAATAGTGAGCAATGTACCTATAATGGGATGCATGTTTTGGCAAAAGATAAACAAGCTTATATATCGACAAACTTACAAGTGATAGACAAAAAAGTGACAAATTTCAGCTTATTCCCAGTAACTTTAGGTTTTTTTGAGTGTGATATATAAACTAGTTTTTTTAATTATCAAATGATGTCCTGTTTTAAATATGCCGTCGGTAAAAAAAAAATAGTAAACTCTATATTCTAATAACCAAAATGCCCCAGAAAAAACGCAATAGTCATTCGACGGGAAATTATGAATTTATGTAAAAAAAAAAAAAAAAAAAAAAAAAAAAACAACTTAGTAGTTACTTAATGTTTTTTTTTTTTTTTTTTTTTTTTTAAGTCTCCAGTTTTGAATGCAAACACGTATTTTTAACATCGTATTTGTAGTTTTCGGTACATTTTATCTAAGGGTACCAAGCAGAATATCATTCAGTCAAAGTATTTATGAAATTATATCATAGCGACCAACTTTTACGCTTTTTCCTTTCCACTAAAATATAGTATAATATTTTGCCTAATTTTATTGGCAAAATCAGCGATCCTAAAAGTAAAAAAAAAATAATCATAATAATTTTATTTGTTGCAAAGAAATAAATTGCAATTGTTAAATAGATTTGTGCTGATTTAAATTTTAGAACTCGTAGTGTTAAATTTATTTGTAAATCGCTGCAAAACACATTGCATCGCGAACAATTTTTTAACCATAACTCAAGAGCTACTTTATGGAGTGAGCTGTAATTTTGGATTCACATATTTAAAACTTCTGTAAATCAAT
Source organism: Maratus michaelseni (assembly GCA_963931845.1). Taxonomy (NCBI): domain Eukaryota; kingdom Metazoa; phylum Arthropoda; class Arachnida; order Araneae; family Salticidae; genus Maratus; species Maratus michaelseni. Next base: position 257,532,435 of record OZ007589.1, on the reverse strand, counting down.
TTCTGTTAAAACATTCATATGTTAAAATTTATATATTTTTTTTCAAAAATGTTTTTTGAAACTATATTATTCTTAAAATTAATTTTTGAAAACAAAATTGTAATCTACATTTTTATAAACAGAAGTCGGAATTATTCAAACACACGAATTCAAATTTACCGTGCTTTCCACCAAGTTGCTTTTGAGTTATTCTTGAAAAACTCCCCACATTGCAATCTGTTTTGCAACGATTACTAATAAATTTATCACGAGGAATTAAAAAATTTGTAACCTTAAATCCTAAACTACTTGACCAAATGACTTCCCATTTGGTATCCTAAGATAAAATTTACTTAAAAAGTCAAATGTAATGTTAAAATCAGGTGTTTGTATTGACAATTCCAGAGTTTGATACACTTAGAATAGGAAGATGGCCCACTATTGTTGTTTTTTAAACATAAATTTAAAGTGTCTATTTCAATTTTCTTTTCTGGTAAAATTTGGAGATAAAATATGTACGGAATGTTTCTGGACTAATTTATTGTATTAGGAGAGTGATAAAAATAAGTGATATGTATTTAAAAAATATCTTTTAAAATAAATTTTATGGCACAATTAAAAAAAAAAATTTTTTTTTTAAAGATTTGCGTTTAAGTATTTTTTTCGAAATAATAATTTCAATGTCAAATTAATTAACTGAAAAATTAAAAAAATCTTTAAATATTATTTTTATTACAAAACAAAACATATAAATCATTTTTTGCTTTTCATTTTTTTTTCTATGTTCAAAGCAAAAACGAGTTTTCCGTAATTGGTATTAAATTCTTCGCACATTCTGCGGTATACATTCAACACCCGTTTCTTTTCTCTCTCTTTAGCAAAAGTGATTTAACAACAGAAAACACAGAGGGCAGTTACAAAGCCAAAGGTGAAACAAGTCAAGCAGTATAATAGACGTAAAACTAATTAGAGAAGAACTTTAAGCCCTGAATTAAATACGGAACTATTTATCAGCGCACTCAGAAAGCAGAAAATTTCTTTTGTTTTTCCTGTACTCTAATACTTAAGTAAATACTGATACTGAAGTATAAATTTTTAATCTCAGTAGTTTAAAGTCGTATAATTTTTTTTAAAAAGATCTGAGTGTGATTTGTATTTAAGAAAGTCTATTAAAATACAAAATATTATAATAAAATGTTGAATATTAAAAAATATATATATATTACGAAAATTCTTCAAATAACGAATGTTAACTGTTTTTGAAACACATCTTTTTGTTTGTTTGGAATACAATAGAGATATAGTATAGAAAGAAAACAAGTTCGTTAAAGATTAAGAGATATAATAAAACTGTATAATGTTTATGTTTCTGCTACATTTATCAATTTGTTGTAAAAATATCTGTAAAATTTAATTATGCTGAGCAATGTATTTAAAAATATGTATATGTATAAAAGCTGTTCATGATTTTGTGTATTGTGATTTCAGAGGAATATTTTAAAAGTCGAAGTTTTAATTCTATATAAATAAAGCATAATGAAGCAACTTCAAAATCAGAAAATCAAAATGTCTGACTAACTTATTACAGCAAACTGTTAAAATATTCGTTCCTTTACTTCAAAAAATTAAAATTACACTTAATGAGTTTTATTATTTAAAAGATGCTAAAATTGTAAAAGATGTGAAACTACATTAACATTATCCAATGTCAATTACTTCCGAATATTTTCCGCTATATACATAGCCATAACCCATTTATGCCTAGCATCAATGCTTTAGTAAAATGGGAAAAAGTGCATTTCACACCACTTTTTTAAAAATAGAAATTTGGTGTCTTACTTTATCGAAGACTCATCGATAAAATAAGACACCAAATTTCTATTTAAAAAAAATTGGTGTGACATTCACTTTTTCTCATTTTACTAAAGCGTCCCAAAATTGGGACGCTAGGCATAAATGGGTTAATCAGGAACAAATACAAACAGTCGTTACAAACAGATCCGGGAACGAGGGAAAGCTCTTTTCTTTATCCGGGCTTGTTGAGTGATTCCAATTACTCTTGGTATAATGGTGATAGGAGAAAAAGCCTTAAAGTTGATGAAATTATATGGCCTTTGAAAAATTATCATGAGCTAATTATCCGTGAATCAATTGAATTATCAGTCAAGAAAATTGGGTTTGCAATGACGTTTTATCATATAACATATCCAGTATATAGTTAAGTTTGCTTAAAGAGTTGCCAAATGAATAATATTCTATCCTCCCCCATCAATCCTTTTCTCCTATCACCCATATACCAAGAGTAATTGAATTACTCGACAATCCCTTATGAAGAAATGGACATTCCCTAGTTTCCGGATTAAGAGAAAGGGATTTTGAAAGCAAGGCTTTTGTAACAATAGTTTGTATTTTATCCCTGATGAAGGCTAAGTGTATAGCTGAAGTCCTCGAAAGTAATTAACAGTGGATATGTTAACGTAATTTATCATATTTTTACAAATTTAGCATATTTTAAGTAATAAAGCACATTAAGTGTAATTTGAATTTTTAACTTTTTACAAAATGAATTTTATCATTCATTTCATTTATTTGCTTATTCCTTTGTTTCTGTTAAAATATTTAAACTTATCCTAAAATATGACATACGGCGATGCAAATCCTTCTATATTAAAAAAAAAGTAATCTGGAACTGAGCCAAAAACGATTTAGAAATGGACCAATCAAATTCTGCGTAGATATTCCGGGTTATTCTCATCGCATTTTTACTAGGGACTTTTTTGAGGAGCTATTACTTTTTTTCTAGCCATCCTACGGATTCAAAAATCATACCACCAGACGCGAAATATAACAAGCTTTCAGAAATTCAAAAAATTATCACAGTCGGACAGTAAAAACTCAAAAAATCCTTAAAAATCGAGTAACAAATCTTTTATTGAAAAAGTGATTTTTTTTTATATTGTTGCCAATTTCTAAATAAGCACAAAGGATTATGTTTTATCTCAAATAAAAAATATATTTGCGCGAGACTATTAAAAACAATAATGAAAGTTTAAAATAATAATTAAATGATCACGTGTTGAAAGCAGGAAATAAAGAAAATTGCGTCATAAAAATTGTGTTTACACATGAATATTAAAAATAAAAAAGATGAATTAAATGAAAAAGAATTATAATAGTTAAATGAAAAAGCATTATAAACTGATTACAGAAGATAGTTGCCGTTCGTGATATCATCATCATCATCTTTTTAAAACAGGATACATTACCAGGTTTTAAGAGGCTGTGAACTCAGAACGTGGGTTGGTGATCGTAGCGAGCAGGGGGCAAAGCCCCCTAGTAGATTACAAAATCAGACGGGCATGCAACTAAAATAATATGCACTTTAGTGGTTTAAAATAATTGCATAATTTTTTAATTAACAATAGTTTAATAGAATCTGTAGAATTTGACTAGAATCTGTTTGTCTGTAGTTCCTGCAGGGGAGCTAGCCGGGGAAGACATTAAACGCTCAACGGCTGGGTTCGCTCTCAGCCGAGTGGTCTTCCTCAAGCATTAAATTAAATTAAATTAAATTAATCACATGGAGTGAACATAAAGACGAATAATCTATTTCAATTTAAAAGGAGTTTTCATTGTTTGAACTTATAAAAAAGAAAATGCCTAAGATTTTAAAATTATTAAAATGTCTAGAATGTGAACTTTCAATTTATTCTAAGTATTGCTTTTTTAAAATATTTTCTAACATATGTATGTAGTGATGACTGCTGTTGTTTTATCTGTGACTTTCTGTTGTTGTTTAAAGACTATACGTTAAAGAAAAATCTACTTTTCCTTTAAAAGTGTTTAATAAAAGTGCTAATAATACTAAATCGATTAGTGATATATGATTCTATATGGATAAGTGTGAAATATTGATTATGTACTTTCCCAAATAAATATACTCTCAAATTCGATTACATTATGGTATTATAACAAACGAATATTAGCAGCCTAAATGTTAGAAGACAATAATAAATTTATGATTCCAAGCAATCCATAAATATTTAGTAGAATGTTTAAGAGTATAAATACAGATTCAAAATTCGTTCATATTTGTTTAAATAAGTTATCTATACGAATAAAATATTTTTTCAAGAGTTTTTTTTAATCTTTTTATGAACATAGATTATCTGTTTAGTCAGTACTTGAAGTCAGGATTTAATTTATATAAATGTAGAGTTAATTTAATTGAAAAAAAAAAACTGAGAAAACTGTTTTGTTACTTAAAATTAAAAAAAATTCTTTCTCCTAAAACATGCATATCTCTAAACTAAAAATACATTTTTAAAATAAGGAAAAAAGGAATAATTTGTTATGCTATTAATGCATAATAAGTCACGAGGGACATCATATATTTATGTTTCATAACACCATGTTTCAATCACATATTTATATGAATTGAAAGCCTTTTTAGAGAACAATGAAAAAATACTTATTATATTATATCACACTGAATGCAGTACAAGTGCTTATATTTCATGGATACTGAAATTTGTAACTTTAACAACATTTTTACAAATGTTAGAAAAAAATGAATTACGTTTTTGTTTAAAGTTTTAGAACAAACATTTTGAATTTCTTTTAAAATAGTTATAGCATCTGGATACCTTCAGATTTATTCTTGGAAATACAAATCATGCTTTTTCAGATGGATCAAAACATTACTATAATAATAGCTGCGATTTTTTAAAACTTCCTTTTCGTGAAAACGCTTTTCGATATGATAATTTTTTTTAAATGTAGTACTCATAAAATACATAGTATGGCAATAATGCATGGATCATTATAATAAAACATTTGTATCATCATAAATCGCATAATTCAAAGGAAATCTAAGTATTTACATATAAAATAAATTATATATGAAATTAAATTCAACCGATTTCAACATAAATGCATAAAATTCATATATACTAAAATCCCTATTATCAACCAACATTTTTAGAAATGGTAAAGAAAAATTTTCAAGAGCTTGAGAACAAATATTTTGAACTTCTTTCACAGCACTTAGAGCATCTGGCTATCTTGCATTTTATTCTTGAAAATGCAAAGCATACACTTTTCAGATGGATGAAAGCATTACCATAAGCACTTCGGTGATTTGAAGAAAATGTAGCAAAATTATTTCTTTCAGAGTAAACATAAATGTATTCATTTTTTTAAGAAATCACAAAATATATTTGCTTTAAAAAGAAATAATTCCTTGATGTAATATAAGAAGAAACTGGATAATCTTAATGCCTCTGAACTTTATAAATAAAAGTAGTAGATGTGTGTTTTAAGAAAATAGTAACACGTTTCACTACAATGCTTTTATGAGAAATCTTTCTACTATTTTGAGCTTATTCCAATTTTAAACTAGAATATTATGAATATATTATTTAAAAGAATTTCAAAATAACATATAGATACGCATGAGATTTTAAAAGAAATTTTTATATTAGAAATATTAATGAATTTCATTTCGCATTCCAACTAGCCATTTGTTTAGGCTTCAGGCTATTACTTATTTTTAGGCGCTTCCTTCTTTTTTATTTTATAGATAACGCTTATGATCTGTTGATTACGACAAATAATATTTATCTATTAACATAAGTTTTATGAAATCTACTGAATTTTAGAAACATTTCTAGTGGTACCATGCTCTTCATTCTGGCAGATATAAAAGATGTTTGGAGAATGTTTTAAAAGAAAATTCTACTTTGTAGGGTCCAAATTATAGACTTTATGGGTCTTTTTTACATTTTATGCATTTGTAAAGTATATTTAATATGTGCCTGGATTGAATTTGCAGTATTCAAAATATTTACTTGGTTACGGTACTGTGAAAGGAACTGTGTAGGAGTGTTCTGAAATGTAGGTAAGGTGGGTGAAAGAAAGGTGGCCAGTGTCCCTAGGTATCCCACCCCTCAAAAGTAGAATTAATTTAATTTCTAATCACAAAATAGTGTTACTGCATTGTCACTCACGTATATGTAGTGCACATGGCTAAATTTAAAGAGATCACCTTGATCCTCTGACATTTTATGCAGTGATTTCACTTTTGAAGAGTAGTTGTTCTAATTTCCAGGTAAGAAGATATTTTAATTTACACGTGTTTGAATTCCTATAACCTTGAGTTTTGATACGTTTTCTGAAAGCTTATTTCCTTCTATTTAACCCCATTTACTTCAATTCTAAGAAATGTATCAGATTAATACTTTTACGTCTTGAAAATAGCGACCACGCACATGTTCCCAAGCTGGCCACCTTAGAAAACGAATGTGGAAAACAGTCTAGTAAGGATGATTTTCAAAATTTCTAACATAAAGATCTCTAAAAAACATGTTACCATTTATTGTTAACGTCAGAGATCACTCAAAACAGGTGAGTAACTCCGAGAAGAAACTCTCTGCACCGTGCACAAAAAGTGCTTTAAAGTCTTTTCGTGTCATACAATAAGAAGATTAAGTAGAAAAACTCGAAAGATATCAAAAGAAAGAAAGGATCATAAGAGCATAATCGTTATCAAAATAGTTTTCCGAGTATTTTTTTAACAATTTAAAAGTGATTTCAATACATAGGCCACCTTTGAAACATTATGCGCAAAAGGTGGCCCACAAGCTACATTTTAGAAATTGTATTTTAAAAGTAATTAAATTTTATATTAAAAAGAAAAGTATGCTTCATATGTGTTAGAGATAAGTGTGAAATTTTACAAACAAAAATTCAGCCACACACACTCAACCAGAAAATTATAAAAAATCCTTAAAGCTTAACTATGGCCACCTTTTGGTCACCTACCTTAGTTTCTTTTTCGACAGACGGTGCAGCATCGTGCCTGAACCTATTAACGAATTATTAAAACAATATACGGATTTGAAGGATAGCATAATTTGGGGTACACAAACCTTCTCTATGTTAAAAATTAACTTTTTATTTTATTTCAAGACTTTCAAGTTAACAAAAAAAAAACACGATATTCGTCGGTAGGTTTTCAAACCTGCGCCATTTTGTTTTCCGTGGGTCAAGTTCTATGAAAAGACAGATGGTAATATGTAGGTAAAAATTCATGTACTTATGATATTTTCCATAGCTCGATATATTAATTTGCTTTCATAACCGGTATGTGGATTAACTGTGATCAGCGACACCTCTCACCGCGACGGTAAATGTCTAAATCAGAAAATAAAGAAAACAGAATAGAACGTGAAAATAATAAGATATCTGGCATCGTCCAAGCAATTAAGAACAATATAAGCAATTTAAGAACGTCTTTAATTAAAATTTTCTAAGAATAGAATTCTAAATTAGAACTTTAATCTAAATATTTTAGATGACAAATTACGTTTACCTATATTTGTAAATAGCATGAGTGTCCAAGTTCGTGTATGTAACCGTCTTTTACATATGTTCATTTTAATAGATTTATTTTGTGTAAGTCTACCAACTTCTTTATTAATTTTTTCGTGTCATTTATTTTGATGAAAAAAAAGAAGTCTACCGGCACTGGAACCTTTGCAAAGATACAGGTACGATTAGATTAATTTATATATTTTTCAAGAAAGTTAATCAGATTTATTAGAACTAACAGTACTTAAATATAATATTATGCCATCCCAAAAAACACACATAATGCTTCATGATATCTTTCAGAAAGATACTGATTTCATAGAGATAGTTACACATATAGTGAGAAAAAGGAAGAAATATAGCACTTTTTGCATAATAAGATTTCTTTAACATCACTGCAAAAAAAATTGAATAAAATATTAAAACTTGCACTTATTAAAACTTTGCACATAAAGGTGCTGTAATCAATAATTAGTTTTATGTTTTACATGATGTAAAAAATAAGAAGGTAATTTTAAAAATTCCTTATCATTTATATTCATTTATCTTAAATTACCTTTTCGTCTATTTTCCATGTTTACAAATATTAATGATTTTTAAATTGCAATGATTTTAATAAGGATGCATTACTTTTACACCCTTTCTAATTATAGAAAATTTAATTACACACGCTGAAAATACGAAAATTATGTAATACGGTACTTTTAAAAAATATGTGTAATTGAATTATAATAATATCGGTTATCTACGTAATCATGGATTGCCTTTATTGCATTCCTAAAATTAATGAAATTTTAATTATCACATTAAAGAACGAACAATTTCGCTAAAAATTAATTTAACCACTAATTAAAAATACTATTTCATCTATCATTTTCAAGGAAAAGAAAGAATATGCGAATCTAAATTTACATAACTGAAACTTTTTTATTTATAATGAATGTCGCGGAAACGAAGTAAACATTGTTATTTAAAGATTAAAAACAGCGTATTAAAATATAATTTAAGAAATTGTTTATCTTCGGAAAACAAATGCTAATTTAAATGTTTTTAATTCAATCAAAGATGCTTAATTTAAAATTTTACAAGTTTGCAGTTAGTTTGGTAATGAAATTTATTTTTAATTCAGAAAAGCATTACCTAATTCAAATTTTCTATGCAGCTAAGTATATTCTTTATAAAAAAATAACATTATAATCCAATGTTTTACGGAAAAAAATCTAAATATTTGTTTGAAACTACAAAATAAAGATAATATACTTTTAGTGCATTACCCGTATACTTTTATATAAAAAAAATATTGAACGAAATATTATTCTTAATTATCGTAGAATTATAAAGTACTAGCCGACCCTGCGCAGAGTATCTGTACTTTAGTGCCTACTCTTTTAAATACTATATGCATATTAGAATACACGAATTTCAGCGTTATATGCATAAATATCATCCATAGAACCTTCTCCACTTAGGACTGGGAACTTTGAAATAAAAAATGTATACACATCATAAGATATGGACACCATTTAGAAATATGAAAACAGAGGTATTTTTCCAGCATCGTGCATATAAAAAACATTTGCATGCACACAATAGTTGCTGGATACTCTTTAAAATTAAAAAAGTGTATAACATATTATATTGAAAATACCTACAACATTCAAAATTAGGAAAATATTTTTATCTCTTTTTTTATTTTCTGCATCAAAAACGTCTTTATATACACAATTGTAAATTTCAGAGCTTGGCTTTTCAGTTGCTGCACTGAATCTTGTATATCTGGATAGCAAATTGGGGGAAACTCAATAGTTTTCCCACTTTGACAAAATTCGCCAACTTATAACAGTGAACTTGCTGACTCTTTCTCTGTTTAAAAGGCACGCATATTTGCTGTGAGTTGCATAATGCAAAATATTCTCTTCTTTATGCAACTTGAAATTGTTAGTGATCTTGAACCTCTAAAAATGACAGATAGGAAATGGCTTGACGGAAATCTCCACCCAATAAGATTATTTGATTCATTTATTATTATTATTTATTTGTTATTACTCAATCTATATTATAAATAACAAATATGTGCATTCTTAACATTGACATCAAAACGATGCAGACAACAATGAAGTTAAACTGCATAAGGTACAACAATGGAGTCAATGTTTTAATTAATAACAAAATGGCGCGTTTCTTGGTTTGATTTCGCACTTTATGTTCTTTCCTTTTTAGAAAGTAGCTAGTTTTTTAAAATAAATAACAAAACTTGCAGGCAAATTTTTACAAAAAATGTATTTTCGGATGCAAAAAATTTTTTTACATACCTGTGGTGACTTTTAAATCGATACCTCAAATACTTTTCTTAATATTCGCAAATTAGTGAAAACAAACCTCTCGTTGCCATCGGCAAATGATAAATAATCGCGATTTCTGTGCCACGTACGATAGCGTAATATATATATAGATGCTAATAAAGTAGAAAAAAAAATCCCATACTATTTAAACGCGAAATTGTCGTTAAAAAAAAAAAAAAAAAAAAAAAAAAAAAAAAAACGAAAATACTTATATGATTAGGAATTATATCTTCTTTCAATTTATCACAAAGAAATTGCTTATGGGGCCGACTTCGCAAAGAAATTGTAGATTTAAAAGTTTTAATATGAACACAAAATTTTAAAAGAAGAAAATTAGATCTATTTTCTTAATGCTTCAAATATGCGTATCTAAACTTATAGCTCATTTCTCAAGTAGTTTTTGAGCAATAATAAAAATCTACCCACAATACAGTTTGTTTTACAAGTACTTAAAATTAATTTAACAATTTAATATTAGTTGTTCCAAACTATAAACCTATTTACTTCCTTAACAACGTGAACGAGTTACTTGCTGTTTGGTATACTAGTGTAACATTTTATACAAAGTCAAAATATGATATAAAAATTAGATGTTCGCATTGATAAATTAACATGATAAATTTACAGTATTAATATTAACTCTAAAAATAAAATATTATTGTTCTACTGTTCCATGTACACGCGACTGAAATGTTTAATTGATAATTGATAGCATCTTAAAATCTGATATTCTGGTTTGAGAAAACTTATTAATACGCTGTATAAACTACTCGGAAACATTTCCGAAAATTTGTGGAAGAAAAAGAAACTTTGCTTTTATAAATGCTTCTTTAAATCGCGAAAATTTATTAGTTTCTGAGATAAAGATCGCCTTTCGGGATTGTGGGTAACTCGGAATAGGTTATTGTATATTTTCGTTCGAGATTATATTATATTTACTAGACTAAAAAACGTTTGTCTCTTGTAGAGTGTATGTATGTTTTAAAAAAAGTATTGTTTCTTCCAAGAGCGTAAAAACAGCGGTTCACATGCTGAAATATCTGGACTTTGTAAAAAACTGTTGGTCCAGAACTAACGTTAATCAATGCACGTTACTTAACTCATATAAATCAAATGACTCTAAATCATATAAATAGATACCAAAATTTGACTTCTTCGAATCTGTGATTTTTAAAATTGAAAAGGATTTCTATTTTTAGGAGGAAAAATAGATTTCATAAAACCATAAGTGCAATTGTGCATAAGAATTTTCCAAAAACATTTTGTTTAATAACACAAATTTAAATTCATTTAATATTATATTGTATATCATTGTACTATGTAGCAATGATTTAGATACTAAAGGTTTTTATTTATATTAATGGGAATGAGTAAATTCAGTAAATAGGTAATATCATATTAAACACTAGCTAACCCGTCCGTGCCTGCGATAATAAAATTAAAGAAACTTAATGTTTGTATGGTTTTAAATCTTTAACACGATTTTGTATGAAATAATTTATTTAAAAGTGCTGCGTACGCGCCGCAAAATCCTTTATTTCCACCACCCGCTGAGAGGGGTCGCAGTCTGATCTAAACAAATCTCTGACAAGTGTTCTCGCTGACTGAGGCACCGTATAGTAGGCGTGCTGCGCACGCGCTGCAAAGTATTTTATTTCCACCTTCCGCCGTTAAGGGACGCACTCTACTACCTTCCGAACGAAACTCCGACACGTGTCTCCGCAGCCTCCGGAATCGTATAGCAGGCGCGCTGCAAAATCGTTTAGTTCCACCTTCCACCACAAGGGGAGCAATTTGTTCTATATGAATATCCGACACTTTACCCGTTGTATAAAGGGTTGTTCATGAAACAATTCCCGTCGAAATCGGTCCCATAGAACTCGAGAAAATAATGCGCCACCTGGCGGTGGAAGGTGGAACTACAGTCTTTTACGCCATCGAAAACCAAGTCGAATCATTTAAACCCCGTTGCGTTCGGGCCCATAGAACCCGAAATAAGAATGCTAAGTTAAATTAAGTTAGAGAAAAGAAGCTTGTGGGATTGACCATCAGGGGGCGCTTGATCAATTGCACAGCAACAAATCACGTACTTTTATTGTTGATATGTTTTAAAGGAATACGGGTTTTGTATTTTTTATTAGGAACATAAATTTAATTGTTACGAACATTTTTATTTGAAATTTCCGGTATTCTGTATACGTTACATTTATAAAATGCTACGGATGAATCTAAAAATGTGAAATTTCTAAAATGGAATTTGTTTTGTGTAAATTAGAGCAATACAATTGTTTTTATTAATAGAAGTTCTCAGTTAATGAAAATCTCGCCGCCAGGGTGCACGCGGTGAAGTGCAATAAATGCGATATTAAATAAAAAGACGTTAACACTCCCTCTACATACCCACAAACAAAGCGCATAATTTATTCAAGAAAATCCCCTTCCCCTACTTTAACGCGATCATTATTTTTTTTCCTGATAATTAGAACACAACGAGAACACTATGCTAAAATAACAGCCAGATGGCTTCACTTCCCATCCTCAAATTTAAATCAGTATCTTAATTAGTTATCTTAATTTTTGTTCTTTAGTAAATATTGTCAATTATTTTCTTTCATTTTCGCAAAGTAAATGGGAGGAGAAACAGATCGGTCAGAGAAACAGATCTCTTTGTAGTTCCGTTTTTAATGAAAGCCGATCCCTGTCTGGTACTATCTCGAATTTGTTCGAATGGCACCACCAGATTTTTGCAATAATTAAGAAAAACTACAAGCCAACTATTTCAAAAATTGCTTTTTTGGATGCAGAAAATTTTTCTACATATGCTCTGAAAGTTTCAAATCGATATCTTATTAATTTTCTTAAAATTCGCTAATTATAAGGGTCGTCCAAATCAAAGTGGTATTGCTGTAATAATTCCTCCATTTGAAGAGAAAGATGACTGCGCATGCTCCTATAGAGGGTGCAGAGTGCTGGGAATGCATGCGATATCGTCAGATCCCGCCAGAAGCGTATGTGATAATGTGGGAGTACGTTAAAAGGCATCGTTCGTATCATGGATGGCTCCAAACGGTCTCAACGCGCCGTCGTGCAATTTTTAACAGCGTAAAATGTGAGTGCTAGTGAAATCTTTCATCAAATGTAAAATGTGTATGGCACGGAGTGTATGTCACGCGCATCAGTATTCCGATGGTGTAGGGATTTTCGTAGTGGAAGAAGAAGTGCTTCCCCCCCGAACATCTCTCTTACAGACTAGCCCTCTCGCCGTGTGACTATCACATCTTCGATCCACTAAAGAGAGTTATGAAGGGACGGCAATTTGCCGACGATAATGAGGTCCAAGCTGCCTTTGAAAATTTGTTCCACAACCAACCCTTGAGCTTCTTCACCCAGGGTATCCATCGTCTCGTTGACCACTGGGAAACTAGTTTCAACCAACAAGGTGACTTTGTCTGGCCTATCTGTTACCATTGTATTACTTCTTTCTTTTGTATACTAATTTATATTAATACCATTAAACCATTTCTCAAACCGGCTGTAGTACCACTTTCATTTGTGTGACCCATATAGTACATGAATTTCAAATTCGTCTACTTCCTCTTCTAAACCGAGAACATGTATTCTTTTCATTAGCCATTTTGATAAAATAGATAGCATTTTTAATGCAATTTTTAATAAGTTTTCATTTATGACTGGGATAATTAACAAAATTTTAAAATTCCGAGACTCAGATGCATCAGGAGAGGCCTTGAACTACCCACACTTAAATTTTCAGACTTCTTAAGTGCGCTAGATTTCGCTAGCCATCAAAGATACACAAACACACACGTAAACCTTCTTTTATTTGTATATAGATAAATATTTTGTTAAAATATTTCCTTTATATTACCATAGTTCAAGCATATGATTATATACCAAAATGTGAACATAGTTGAATGAAGTAAACATGGAAAGATTTCAGAACAAAACATTGAAATATCTTATTTCGAAAAAAACGTAATGTATCCAAAAGACTATCGAAAATACAGAGCACATTTGTTTTTAGATGTATGAAAAGATTCTCTTTGTGTGTCAAAAAGAAAAGAGAAAAAACAGAGGAAAATAACTGCGAATGAAAAATAAAAGAACACCCATTCTCCAGAAATTCAAAATATTTATTTATTTTTTTAAACAAATTCCCAGCTTGGAGTTATTTAAATCAAAAATCTGAATAAAATAGAGACTTATACATTCGTCGAAAAGCTGTAAATAATGTTTCTGTTGTTTCTGAAGATTGATGTATTCCTAAAACTTGCAGATTTTGAATACTTATCCAAATAATTTATATTATTGCTCGCTATCCATCATCCTTTAAATACATTCTCAGGGAAATTTTAAATTATCGTAAATCTATTTTTTATAGAGATGAAGATTTTTAATGCATATATAAAACATGTAACAGTAAAAAAAAACTAGATACAATATATTTTAATTTCAGTTTCATTTTTGTATAGAACAAATCTTTTAAATCTAGAATAACATGTTTAAATGTTTAGCTTTTATAAACATATTACTTTTCATTAATATTTAAAAATAATAAATCTCTATATTCATATTGTTGCGTATTTTTTTCTCAATATTTATTTTAGATCAAACATTTCAATTATTTTCTTCAAGGAAGTCACGACCTTTAAATTTCAGAAAGCAATATTCAAATATTTTTTAAACGTTTTTTAATACTATACATGAAAGAGAAGAAAAAACCCTATGTTATAAAATGAATATTAAAAAAATATTTTAGAATTTTGTTTTAAATTTCTCAATGAAGAAAAATTATATTATTTAATTTTAATTGAAATAAATTATTATTTGGGGCAAAAATTGTGTTCTATATTCATATTTATACGGGTTTCATAACAGGCACAATATTGTAGGATAAAAATTCACTTATCTATCATACTAAAAGTAAAAATAGTTATAGTTTTCGAATTAAAAGTATTTATGTATTGTATACAAAATTTCTAATTTTCAGTGTAATACAATGAAATATATTAATTTTTGGAATTAATTGAAACTTCAATTCACCAATTTTTCTTTTTTACTATTTAGATAAATTTGATCTCATTTATTGTTCATTTAGACAGCATTTTATTAAAGCAAACTAAGCCTTTATTAATCTAGAATTTGCTTACATAAAGCATTCAAATTTATTTATAAAGCACAAAAAATGAAATTTCAATCAAATTTCAAATTTCTGAATAAAAATTTAAAAATATCTACTAAAGAATCATTAAACGTAGAGTATTTTTAGAATACGTATCTTAAGTGTACTATCTAAACTAATTTAAAGATACTATATACTTGTCAATCTTCTAGATTTTTTTAAGTTCAATTAATGTACTTTGCAGCAGAAATGTTAATTGATAAAATTTCTGTTTTCTATTTTGAATACTTTAATTACAAATAAACATCACATATGTTCATTTAAAAAGACGAACAAAATTGCATGCTTGTCTCATGTGTCACAAGAGTGTCATAAGATAATGACGCAATGTATGTGATTAGCAACATATATTGAAATCAATGTCATATACAAAAAAATCTTTTTTTTTTTTTTCAATAACAAATTTGAATTTATAAATAGTATGTGAATAATGTATCCATAACTGAATTTAAAACATATTGTAGTATTACTTCAAATAAATATTCACAGACGTTAGAGTATGTTATCAGAATTGAATTAGATTTACGATCAATTTTATGCGTAAAAATAATTTTAGTGCTAGGAAGAATAATTTAAGACGAAGAAAAATTGCAACCTTTTTAGCAGACTACGCAATATTTTCATATATATTTAAATATTTGAATATATGAATAATCTTGGAAGTGACGATTTGTAATCTTCATGATGCAAAATTTGAAAGTGACATATAAAAGCAATTTTATAATATTTCATAAATTTTCTACATTCTAGAAATATATTTAGCAGAAAAGGTCTTTTTCATAGTGTTACATCATGACATTTGCCGAAGATTTCATATTATATAAGGAGAATTAACATCATAAAATAAAATATTCGAACGAAAGAAAAAAAAAATATATCTATTACACTTTGATCAGTACATAAATCTTCCTGAAACTAGATTCAATTTTCTAAACGTAATTTCACTTCCTTTAAACTAGCCTATTCTGGATTCGCTTGAATAGAAGTAGAATATCCTTTTATAATAAAACATAATCCAGTAAAAAACCTTTTAGAAAGGAAAAAACAACTTCTTCCAGAAATGGCTATTATAAAATAAAAGCTATCCAGCTAAAGCGAGTTTTATGTTTAACTAACCTCTTACGAGACATTTTATCCTAAAGTAATGCAATTTCACTGGGATTTTTCTCAAAATAATCCATCAGTTAACAGTACAGAGCTTGAAAAAAAATGCATTTTAACGAATAAATTTTTAAAAAAGGATGCGAGTAAAAGTTTAGTTACAGGTTTGTAAATTTTAGAAGTGAAATTGTCATGTCATAGTAATTACTATGGATAATGTCATAGTAATTACTATATATTATAATAACTATGCGGAAACGGTAAAAAAAAACAGCAATATGTTTCACATACTAGAAAATCCTATAAAATGCTGATATAAACATTTTTGAATCATGCACGCAAGTGGTAAAATTCAGTTTTGAACAAAAACGCATTTAAATGGTTAAAGTAGAATTAGTTGTTTCTAATTTCTCGCTAGTCAGCCAAGAGTACAGATCAGACTTAAAGATGTTCAGCAAAAGGGGAAAACCAGTTCAGTGTTACCAGAGTGGTGGAATTTGCTTTAATTCAAAATACCACTTTTCCCGAATAGCAATTCTCGCTCTATTTATCCGCGGAATATCTGTCATTACGGTATGTATTTTGCATAAAACTTTTCTCCAACTTGGCAACAATGTCGCAGTCCCCATTGAACAAGCATTATAAGAATGATTATGTCATCAATAAATTTTAAACCTAATGACTTACATTCTGTTAGAAATTATGTATGTTCCAACCGAAATACAGAGGGTGTTCGCACATTTTTTAAACAAATTTCACAGTGCTTAGAGAACTATTTTAGATACAATATTTGTGTTCTAAATATTTAATTTGGTAACCCTTATTCTGAACTACCTTTCTGCACCGTGATTTGCATGACAATAATGCATTTTGTAGGTTTTAGAAAAGGTATTTTGGCCCATTCCTATTAAACAGCATTCCAAATTCCATGAAAGGATGCAGATTAACGTTTGGATAACGCGCTTTATAAAAGTCCAAAAGAGCCAAAATCCATGGATGATACATAAGGAGATATATCAGTGCAGGGTACTTGCACGTTTCTCGGATATGCCCGTTTCTCATTCTATTTATCAAAGAAATTAACAGTTAATTGTGATGTGTGGCTGCTTGCTTTATCTTGATGCAGTTCAACGGATTGATGGCACTGTGGACAAACAGATGGTATTTCATATTTGAATATTGGGAGTAAACTATGTATCTGATAGTATTTGGAGTTGATCTTTCTCCACTCTTTTGATTTTAAATTTGCCGTTTTACGAAAATCCATCAACAACCATAAATCCTTTGCTAAAACTTTCTTTAGATACATTCAACCATGTTTTAATATTTTTTCTTCTCTCTGATAATAAAAAATGGATTTGACGAAAAAAAGAAATCCGTGGTTCGAATCCAAGCCCGGATATTTCTCTCACAGTTAGAAATTTGCAATTCACGTGATTTATTTATCAAATAGAAAAATTGTGTTAATATTATTCTAGTATAATTACGTATCCAGCGTTTATTGGAGTTCCATTACCTGTGCCTTATTATGTTGAGATGATTGAGGTATCAGACCAGATATGCGATGATGAATAAGGTTAGCTTGGTGAATTAGGTCCTCTTTATTCGTCTGGGATGGTTCAGTTGGCATAGCATTGGTAGCTTCAGCCAAGAGACCCCTGGTTGGAATCCTGGTAAGTACATTTTTTGCCCAGTTCGAAATTTTCAACTCGTATGGTTTATTTACCAATTAGAAAAATTATGTTAAAATTAATCTAGTAGACTCATCATTTTATCAGAAAATGGTTAACCACCGATTTAAAACATTTACGATATAAAAATGTTTAAAAAGAAAAAATATAATAATCCAGAATGTTTTCGCAAAAAAATTTTAATTTAACAAATTTAACTGACTATATGCATTATTTTCTTATTATTGAAATTTAAATTGTATTATTGAGTTAGAAATCGTAGTAATTGTATCTAAATTGTTCAGGAAAAACTGAAAAAAAAAAATGTATATTAAGTCTTTCAGAAAACTGTACTTAGTTTTCAATTCAGATTATTTATTCCCTTTTATTTCAGCAATCTTGACGAAATGTAATGGAATGACTAAATCATATCTCCTCGTTGCCACTTTTATTTAAAAAAATATAAGTGCCATTTGAGTAGAAAAAAATAGCTTAGTTTGCGATAAGATGGTTTGAAAATACTCGTTTTATACGTTTAACGAGTTTCCTCTTAAGTCGTTTGTTTAAAAGTTTCTTTTCCTTTAAAAGGTTACTATTTTTATATCCGTAATATGCTGCAAAATTGAAGAACATACAGATTAAATAAGTTCGCTCACTCTAGTAGTTTGCAAATATAACACAGTAAAGCTGAATACAAAGTTGCATTCCATAGATATTTAAATATATTTATATTATTGTTTTCGAACTAATACATAGCTACTCTAAGAAAAAAAAAGAATAGAATTTCATTTCTAAATATATAAAAGATTGTACAAAGAAAAGTAATCATTTAAAATTACGTCTTCGCACAATATGCTTTCTGTTTATATTTTTAGTGTCGACGAAGAAGCCTCAATTATAAATCATATTATGATCACAAATAAAAATATAAAACGCTAATGTTTTTAATTGATAAGGTATTTTGTAGATTTATAGTGGCATGAAACCACAAAATATTTATATATCACACTTTATAATTTATACCTTAATCGCATGATATTTAAATTTAGCGAATTATAAAATATTAACAGGAATATTTCTACACTAATGTAATAATATAAGGGAATGTTTCAAATATTCAATTTGCAAGCCCTCTGCAATTCAATGTTATACAGGGATTTAGGTGAAACCAAGATCTTCGGGTACTTCTATTCCTACTAAATTTCGGGTACTTCTATTTTGACCAAAGATGAAAAAGTACACTGTTAAAAGTTTGAAGCAAACTGACCAGTCATTTGACCGTTTTTATAAAAAACGGTTACATAACCGTAATTAATCTGACCATATTATTCCCCATATTATGCTCAGAATAGAGTTAAATTACGGTTCTGTCACCGTGTTTTACAAAAACAGTCATATGACTGGACAGTTTGCAGCCAATTTTTAACAGTGTAACGCAGAAATTTTGAAACAGGTTAATAGACTAGAAATTTTTGGCAAAAAAAAGCGAGAATTTCGGTCATTTAGGAAATTTTAATGGAAAGAAACTAATTCATAAAATTTTCATATAGTGTATACCAATAGAGCGTGACACTGAGAAATGCTGATTTTAGAAACAAAATACAAGAGCAAAAAAAAAAAAAAAAAAAAAAAAAAAAAAAAAAAAAAAAAAAATCCGATTTTTTTAATCTTTTGCAATTCTAGTTTTGACACTACCTTTGAATTAATAAATTTTTCTAGAAAGCCACCCATAGATAGGTTCAATATCTCCGTAGCTTCAAATATGCGATTCTAAAATTACAATTCTTTTCACAAGTACAGTAATCTCTCACTTATACGTCGGTGCAAGGGACTATTCATAAACGTAGCATAAACGAGCGAGACGCATGAATGAAATCCAAGTAAAAATTAAATTTGAAATAAATGTTAAGACAATTTTAAAATGTTTAAATACCCTGCAGAATAACGAAAAAAACGAATTATTTAGATTGTTAAAGATTTACCAATTCAAATATAAAATACATACATCTCAAAATTTTAATTACATACCTTATTCTTTTTAAATAGTCTAAAATAAAGTTTGTTTATAAGCTTGATGTCTGTCCCTAAAAATTGCTTTTTCGAGTTCATGGAAACATGAATGAATGTACCAGATGTATCAGTTCGTTGGATGTGACGGATGGTTTCCAGATCATCTATCGTATTTGCAAAAGTCGGTGAATGATGTTTCTACGTTTTCTTCGTTATTTTATTCATTTTAATTGGCATCATCTTTAATTTCTGCGATTATTTCAGATCTATCTCTATTTTCTGCTGTTATTACATTTTCATCAATATCTACAAAATCGTTAAAATTAATATTTCCCCAAGAATCAGCATTCCATTCTTCATCTAATACTGGTTGATCTTTGGCACAAGATGCATCATTTTCAAATTCCTTCAGAATGAAACCTGATTTTTTGAAACAGTTCTCCTAGAAGGAGCAGGTGTGACGGGATATGATCCAAGAATACAGCTTATAATAGTGTCCAGAAAACAAATGTAAAAAGTCCTTCCGACATGTACCTGGAGGAAAAGGTAGCTTTCATAGTCCATAGTACACTTTTTTTAAAAATGTAACTCATTTCACCCAAACACCCTAAGCTAAATTGCTTGGAAACCGATAATAGAAGATTCAATCCCTGTTTTCGTTAATACTGAATTTGAATGCGCATTTCTGCATGAGAGTTACAGTATAACAAATATCAGATTGTTTCAAAATCTCAGCCACCTAAGAATTTCAAACTGCTATATCTCAGCCATTTTTTAAGATATAGCAAAAACAAAAAATGTTCCAGAATCCTTGTATCACCTTCAAACACTTAACAACATTTTTTTCAATATATAATTTTTGTGTACATGTTCTTGAATTTTAAAAACTTTAAAAAATTTCACTGGCCGCCATTTTGAAACAAGATGGCGGATGAAGCTGGCCAACGAACTCGGTCGAGATCTTAGTATGTCCTATACACATGCTCAGTTACATCGAAATCGGTTCATAAATAAGAGACTTACAGCATGACATATGTCATATATATATATATATATATATATATATATATATATATGGATATATATAAATCAATATTTGAACGGAGGATGGTTTGGGGGGTCTGAGGGTCCTGATCGTTGAAAATATACCAAAATTTGTTGGAATTGCTTTCCTCCAAACGGCTGAAATAGGTAGCTTTTTGTATTGAAAGCTACCTAAAAACAACCAATTAATTTCCCATTTACAAGCTCATGTGAAATTTCTTGAAAAGGACATGTGTAGAATGGGGAATAAATGACAAGTGAATCTTGAAATTTATCCGACGCATAAGTGAGAGATACATTCACGTTGCGACGCATAAGCGAAAAAAAAATAACATTGCATTGCTATATCTTTATCAGGGACTACAGAAAATCGACGTATAAATGAGAGATACGCATAAAAGAGGTGACGTATAAGTGAGAGTTTACTGTAGTTTTTAAGAAATACTAAAATATCTACATATATTGCAGTTTGTTTTACAAGTTTTAAAATCGAATTTAATATTAAGTGATCCAAAGTTTAAACCTGCATAATTCTTAAACTACATTAATCGAGTTACTTGCCATTTAATATACAAGGATAAAATTTTCGACAAAATCAAAATGTGATGTCAAAATTAGATGTTCGCATTGATAAATGAACATGATAAATTAACAATATTAACATTAACATTAAAATTAATATTATTGTGTTATTCTTGCATGGACAAATTCAGTTACGCAACTGAAATGCTGAGGAGGGCATAGTTTTTACATCGGCTTTCAGTTACGTTCGACTAGGTTTCGTTCATGTGGAAAGGTGCCTCTTGATGAATTTAAAAAAATAAAAGAAAAATGAACTTTATTTTTTTTTAGTTAAAATGATTTACATCTGATTCCTTGAGAAAATCACTACTGCATTTCTGGTAGTATAAAAATATAAGCTACAGCTGTGGTCTATTATTTGAAAGTTAAACTTTAATAATTATTTAAAAACAACACAAATGTCACAAAACACATATGCATCATTTAATAAAAACTTTACTTAAGGTGTTTTTAAAAACATACATAACTGTATTTCACATTAATAAAAAAAAAAAAAAAAAAAAAAAAAAAAAACTAGCGCTTTCGAGCAACCTTAGCTCATCATCAGGGTTAAAAAAACACCAACACGTAGACACACACAAATCAAATAGTCTAAACCTAGTAAAACATCATTTTCTGCTGAAGAATAGTCAAACCATTACAAACAGGTCACTATAGGTGGGAAGCATTGGGAGGAATGTGCCGATCTTATTCAATCTTGAACAATCTGTAAAAGTTTATATCACAATTTAGGGATGTTGTAAGATACCGAATCATTGCATGTTTTATCTTTTCTGGTTAAAATTTCTATGGATTAATTTATTATTGTTTGATGAAAGGAGGATGTGTGTTTAATTATTGAAGCTTTATCAAAATCTATTTTAATCGACTGCTCTTGTTTTAATCTGGAAATTGCCGTTTTACTTCTATTGTATTTGATATCTGCAATATGTTCTTTTAACCAAATTTTAAATTTTCTTAAAGTCATACTAATGTAGTCTTTAACTTTATAACATTTCATCCTATTTTCAATTATTTCTATAGTAACTGGGATTCTATAAATTCCTGCTAAATCTTCTATCGGTATGGGATCAATCTTCTTATGTAATAACGCTTTCAATTTAACTGGAAGGGATGCTACCAAATGTATTTCATATTTCTTTAAATTATATTTTAATTTTTCAAAAGGTTTCGGAATATATTGAAATTTGTAAAATTTAGTTGGTTTTCCTGTTAATTCTTGCTGTTTTTTATCCTGATATTGATAAATTAACTTATTGACTAACTTCTCTGGAAAACCATTCTCATTTGCTATAATTTTAATTCTGTCAAGTTCTTCATTGATATAACTATCAGTACATACTGAAAATGCTCTACGGATGTATAACCTATATGCAGCCAGTTTATAACTTAAAGGTGATGAAGCATCTCTGGAAATAGTATTATTTGACCGCATATTTTTCCTATAAACTGTCCGATCGATTGTTAAATTACTGTTTTTTATCAGCTCCACATCAAGAAAAAGTAAACGATTCTGTTTTTCCAACTCCAGGGTAATATGTATTTTTGTATCAATTTTATTAAGTTTAACCACAAAGTCCTTCAATAAATCCATACTATGCTCCCATATATTAAAATATCATATGCATATATACACCAATATGCAGGTTTTACACTAAAATCATTCATAACCATATTTTCAATGGGTCTTCATTTAATCTCTGCGCATAAACCCGAAATGGGGGAGCCCATTGGTGCTCCATCCTTTTGTTTATAATAAATATTATTAAACTGAAAAACGTTATTGTTTTTGATAAGATTAAACCTGGAAATAAGTGCGTTTTTTCTGTTTATGCTAAAAGAATCATTACCATTAATAGCTTCTTCCACGAACTAACCCACATCATTCATATCTACAGATGGATATAATGATAACACATCCAAACTCGCAAAAATGCTGTTCTCATTAATCTGAAAAAGTTTTACTTGCTTAATAAAATCCATTGTCGATGAAATTACAAACTCAGACTAAGGGAGGATCTAGACACACGGTAGTGTGTCAGCCAAGTTCCCAAAGCAAAAAAGTCGATACACCGGCCGTGAGTATATTTACACGAACCATTTCGAGCTGTTTTCGCCAAATTTCGACACTCTACTACTGAAAATCTATTTGACCTACGTACTTGTAATTTTAAATGTGTAGTAAGGCTCCCTTAATTATCCAGAATCCAAAATGTTTTTAATAACGCATAATTAGTTTCCGAGATAATGATATTTGAAAATGTCTGATAATTGATAATTTTACCAGTGACTCACTCACTCATCAAAAAGATTTCATATGTCTACTGCACTTACAGACTTAAAATTTGGTAAGAAGCTCGTTTGCACTACAAGAAATCGAAAAAAAATCCAAAAATTCTGAAAATCGATTAATTACCCACTTGGGGGTGCCCATTTTTACTTTAACGTTACGTCTATTAGGCGAGATTTTAATTTGCCAAAAAAAGCGCCAAATGTTGAATCCAGGCGGACCTTGCAGCAAAATATTTGACTATCAGCCATTTTGAGTTAATTTCAGAGAATTAATTTTTTGAGTAATGGTGCATAAAATTTACTTTTTGAGACACATTGTGAAAAAACAAAAACATCTTGAGAGAATACATATATCGAAATACGCATATATTTTGAGACATCCGCAGTTGAAATTCGCCTAATTCCAGAATTAAAAATGTAAACAAAAGAGAGTCATTCAAATGACTCAAATAAATGATGATGAAAAATTATTCAAATAAATATTGATCATGGATGATCTACCATGGGTCTAGGCAGTGTAGCTATGGCAAAATATTAGCTCATTTATTCCATCAAACTTAAAAAAGGCACGCGCGAGAGAAAAAAAAATAACAACCGTATTTTAATTGTATCGAAAAAAAAACATGAGACAATCCATGGAGTCTTTCTCTCCTAAACAATGCAATTTCAAATTTGCTTTTTAATCATAAAATATAAAATAAACACGTGCGGAGATGTCACACTTTATCTCTTTTGTGCTAGTTATGTTAATATTTACGATTTATTGTGATCTAGACACACGGCAGTGTGTCAGCCAAGTTCCCAAAGCAAAAAAGTCGATACACCGGCCGTGAGTATATTTACACGAACCATTTCGAGCTGTTTTCGCCAAATTTCGACACTCTACTACTGAAAATCTATTTGACCTACGTACTTGTAATTTTAAATGTGTAGTAAGGCTCCCTTAATTATCCAGAATCCAAAAATTTTTTAATAACGCATAATTAGTTTCCGAGATAATGATACTTGAAAATGTCTGATAATCGATAATTTTATCAGTGACTCACTCACTCATCAAAAAGATTTCATATATCTACTGCACTTACAGACTTAAAATTTGGTAAGAAGCTCGTTTACGCTATAAGAAATGGAAAAAAAAATTCTGAAAATCGATTAATTACCCACTTGACAGTGTCCATTTTTACTTTAACGTTACGTCTATTAGGCGAAACTTTAATTTGCCAAAAAAAGCGCCAAAGGTTGAATCCGGGAAAAGTAATGCGCATGAACTGCGAGAGATGGCGCCAGTTTTTTAGTCTAGCGCAAAATAGGATGGTGGGCTAATTTTGGTTGGTAAAGTGATGAAGTGATTATTCTTTTTTTTAAAAAAAAGGCGTCTTTACAACGCCATACATTTTAAAATATAAGGAATAAAATTAAGTATAGTTGTATTAAAAAATACATAAAGTTTTTTTTTCCCAAATGTATTATAATACATTATTTATTATTCTTTCTTATTTATTATGTTAGCTACCATTTATTATTTTTACTAAAATAATGTTATTTACTATTTTTTTAAATGTTATGAATTTAATAAACATGTATTACATTTTATTTATTTATTTATTTTATATTAACTACCACTTTTTAACAATGTTACTTGATAATGTTAAATTACAGTGTTTAAAAACATGATTGGCAACGATAAACAAGATTGGTACTTGGCAACAATTTTTGGCAATCTATCTCCTGGCCCGGATAATACACTCATGTACTTAGATATTAAATACTGACAACATTAAAGAAGTGAGTATAAAACATCACATATTTTTACTGAATGGTGTATACAAATTTAAAATTATGTACATACATTAATATTAAAAATATCGACGTTTCGACCACCATCTATGGTCATCTTCCGGAAAATTTTCTTATATTGCTTTTAAAGTTTCCAATGCGAAAAAACAATCCGCCCGTTGCCACAATATTATTGCCGTCCACAAAATAAAAATTAACAAGGGTAACACTCAACCATCGTACCAACCAACCATAAGTAGAAACGATGCAGAAGATTCTGCATCGTAATAATATTGTGGCAACGGGCGGATTGTTTTTCGCATTTGAAACTTTAAAAGCAATATAAGAAAATTTTCCTGAAGATGACCATAGATGGTGGTCGAAACGTCGATATTTTTAATATTAATGTATGTACATAATTTTAAATTTGTATACACCATTCAGTAAAAATATGTGATGTTTTATACTCACTTCTTTAATGTTGTAATATTTTATGGTGTAATGGTCCAGCATTTGTATTAAATACTGACTGTTAACATGAGTCGTACAATAGGATTGAAAATAGGTGACACAGTCATTTTACACAAATTGATTCCAATGCCTCCCGATGGAAGTTGTCATTTCCATTCATTTGCCTTTTCACTATTTAATTCTGTTGATTTACAACAAACAAGTAGATTACGAGCGGAAATCGTTGACTATGTTTGTCGTAACTGGCAAGATTTGAGTGTATGGACATGCAATCAACACGGTGAACCTTACGATTCTGTTGAAGCATATCGTGTGAGTATGCTTAATTCGACAACTTATGGAGCTGTTTCGGAAGTAAAAGCGGCAGCAGATTTGTATTCCATAAGAATCGAAGTGTATCAGAATGGAAGTCTTTGTGGTTTGTTTGGTGAAGAGGGCCGTCCTACAAAACGTTTTCTCTTCTCTGGAGATCTATCGGCAGGACATTACGATGTTTGTCAACCATTGGCAGTTAACCTAAATATTCCTGAAGTACAGGATGAGACCAGAGAACATTCTGGGAATGAAAACGTATTGCGAAAAGGGCGTCCACCAAAGCGTAAACTAGGTCGGCCCAAAACATCAGATAAATCCCGTGCTGAACAAGTGTGTGAAGCTAGTCAGCGTTACCGACAAAATCATCCCGAGGTTAATCAGAAATCTGTTAAGCGTTACACGGTCAAAAATCCAGAAGTGAATCAGAAAGCCGTAAAACGTTATACGGACAAAAATCCTGAGGTGCATCAAAAAGCCACAAAACGTTATAAAGAGAAAAATCCTGAGGTGGACCAAAAGGCTACTAACATTTATCAGTTAAAGAAAAAGTTATCGTACACAGACGGACAGAACGTAATTAATCAATTGACTGGTAAAATAAAAAACCGGTTGGAAGCAGAACAAAATGTTAAGTGGGTTCTTCAACGTCGTAAAAATATGTTGGATAATTACTTTAATCTCTTTCAGCGCCTCCAAAAGAAAATAAATATAAGTGTTGAAAAAATGTGCAGTCTATCATCCGAAACAAACCTAAAAGACAAATTTACAATACTTGCAGGAGAATCTAAACATCTGAGTACTCAAGAACCTTACTACCATGAAAGTTCATATAAAATATTAAGCTTAGAAAAAACCATTGCAATAAATGATGAGGGTCAAGCATATATATTTAATTTACAGGAAAATAAACAAAATGTATCTTGGACATGTGATCCAAAAGTATGTTTATTAGATGAAACAGTTCTACGAAAACTGTTAGATGCTTTCCAATATGTTATTTCTAAATCAGTCATAGATCTATTTACTTTTATATCGAACCAAGACCATGAATATTTTTATCAAATTAGAATACTCAACAATATAAAACCTCATTTTCCTAAAATAAGAACAATTGTTAGAGAACTCTACCAGTTAGCATTTTTTTGCAAAAATATAAATACAATAGATTTACACCTAAACAGCGTAAACGTAAAAAAGTTAAACGAATTAGGTGTCCCCTTTAATATTCGTAATGCCTACTGTGAAGTAAATGCAAACGAAATATTATTGAATGAAGATTTGATTATAGAAAAATATAAAAGTGCTTACAATAACATGAAGAAAAGATGTGCCGATGTGCCGATACACCACTGTATATCCTGTCACAGACTTCTATGTTTTCGTGACATGTCTACTATTAATAAATTAAGAAATTCTATTCAAACTGATGTATGGCAGAGATTGCAGCTCTTCAATGAATCTCATCGCATTGAGTCAAGTTCTTTTGTTTGTCATTTATGTTTAAAGAAAATAAGAGCTAATGAAGTACCTTTTAATTCTATTCTTAACAATCTTTATTACAGCGATATACCTAAGCAAATTAGTAATCTCAACAACTATGAAAAAATGTTAATTCAAAGGGCTAAGGCTTTTCAGGTTATAACTAACTTAATTCCTGTGGGAAACAAAAACATACCTAATAGGCAAATGATAAAAAAAATTAAAGGAAGGACGTTCCATTTGCCATTACCTGTAGAAACTACTCTAAAAAAGTTACCTAATCCCGAAGACCCATTAAACGCAAATCAAGAACTTTTCATACTTGTCAGGAGTACTCCTACTAAAAACAAAGTCATGTGGCAAGACATAGTAAATATTAACAACATATACGACGCTTTAAAGTACCTAAAACTAAATAACATTCACTACTCAAATATTAATCTGCCGCAAAATCCTGCCAATTTGCTTGACCACCTGGACCAGAATCTTTGCCACAATATTGAAACTGCTGAAGATATGGAAGAATTAGAAAGTCCACACGCCATTCTCACTCAAGTAACAGAAGTAAAAGAAAGTATTTATGAAGCCTATACCATCTATCCATTGCATGAAAAGAAACAAAACAGTACAGCTACAGCTTTGTATAAAATGATCAAAGTTAACGCAGCACCACTTGATAACCGCAACAAGGAGATAGATACTTTATGTTTTCCTGACATATACAATGAAGGCAAATTTGGTCAGTTTTATCAACGAGAAAAAAATATTACAAGTGCAGAGTACATAAAGTCCCGTTTAATGTCACAAGATCCTAGATTCAGACTCAATCAGCAGTATTTATTTTACTTGTTAAATGACGCAAATCTAAGACAGCTGAACGCAGGCATATACTATAAATTAAATGTAACAAATCAAAATCAAAAACTGACAGCTCAAAAATATTTAGAGAAGTTGGAGAAGGATGAGCTTGAAGGAGATTTAATGGCAATATTTGGTCGATTACGGAATACGGAACAGTTCTGGAAAAAACCCAGAAGCGACGTTGTATGTATGACTCGTCATTACGGGCCAGCCACGTGGTTCCTGACGATCAGTCCCTCAGAGTGGATGTGGACTGACCTTGCGGAGTACATCAAAGAAATAAATGGACCGGATGTAAAAAAGAAATCTGTAAACGAGTTAGTCTGTATGGATCCTGTTGCAGCATCACGATTTATCGATATTAAATTTAAATCAATGATCGAGTTTCTTACATCACCTGCAGCCCCTTTGGGTGAGATAATACACTATTTCTGGCGCCGTGAATATCAAGCGAGGGGTTTGCAGCACTTTCATCTTATGTTGTGGGTAAAAAATGCGCCAATACTACAAGAGTCAACAGTTGATGAGGTCGCAAGCTTTATCAGTAAATATGTTACGTGTGCTCTCCCCGATAAAAACATTTCACCAACATTGTACGAACGTGTAATCAAATACCAAACTCATAAACATAACTCATACTGCTTACGGAAGAAAAAAACCAAATCAGGATTCATAACTGTTTGTAGATTTGGTTTTCCTCGCCAGGTTACCGAATCCCTAACAATCAGAAACGTAACCGAATCAATAGCAGCGAGGAAAACGTTAACATCTAATAACAGGCTGTATAATATACCCCGTAAAGAAGAATCTCGCTACATCAACGATTATAACCCAGCTATACTTCTTGCTTGGAACGGCAATATGGACCTGCAATATGTAGGGGAAAAGACAGCTGTATTAAATTATTACATCACAAAATATACCACTAAAGGCGAAAAAAGTCACACAAGCGATACTTTTGACAACATTAATTCATCAAAATCTTTAGTTAGTAGGTTGTATAATGTAGGTCTCCGAGCTCTTAACAACAGAGAATGCGGCGCGCTTGAAGCAAGTGATACACTCTTGGGCATATCTCTTTACGGCACCGACCCGAAGACCACAATAAGATGGCTCGATGTAAATATGCACCGTAACCGTCGAGTAAAAAATAAAAAAGATATTAACCAGCTAGAATCGGATTCCACCGATATATTTTTCGAATCTTGGGTTGATAATTATTATCCCCAACGCCCTCATGACTTAGAAAAAGTAAATTTATATGACTTTGCTCGATGGTATGACATAACTACAACCCCACCCCCTCTGGCAACAGCTGAGCAAATACATAAAATATCATCAAATAAATTTTTAAAGAAACGGCAGCGCCCATACTTATTAAATCATTACAATTATGTTGTAAACAAGTATCCAGAAAAATACTATTTCTCTCTCTTATTGATGTTTTATCCGTGGAGGGATCTTGCTGTACTTAAGTCAGGTCAAAGTACATACACAGAAGCCTTTAACCTATTAAAAAATGAAATGAAAGATGGATTAAATTACGGGGAAATACAAACAGAATTCCTTAATAATATACAGAAAGCTTTCGAAATGATTGAAGAAAAAGTAGCAGAGATTGTAAGTAACCGAGATAGAGATAATAATGAAGATGACGGTATAGAAAACCCATTAGATTTTGTACCTGTTGAAGCCCAAAATGCAATGGAAGATTTTCGGAATGCAGAAGAGTTGGTGTCGGAAGATGAACTTGAAAAAATGATCAAAAACCTCAATGTAGACCAAAAACGTATTTTTGATCAAATTTGTGACACATCTAAACACAACAAGAAAATTTTGCGATTATTTGTGAGTGGAACAGGGGGCACGGGGCAAGCTATTTAATAAATACTGTCAAAAGTTGGGTTAAAAAACAATTAAATAAATTGGTTGCTGTAGCTGCACCAACAGGTATTGCTGCTTTTAACGTTAATGGTTTGACAATACACAGGCTTCTACAGCTTCCAGTGGAGCATGGAAATTGTCCAAAGTACACTTCTTTGGCAGATCAAGTCCTCAAAGTTTTAAGAAGTGATTTAAACGAGGTTATTCTTTTGATTATTGATGAGGTTTCTATGATATCAAATGTAACATTGATGTACATTCATCTCCGCTTAACGGAAATTTTCGACGCGGGTGATATAGAAGATGGCTGGTTCGGCAGAATTAACATCGTGTTATTCGGTGATCTTCTCCAGCTGCCTCCAGTTAGACAACTTTCGGCGTTCGAAAACATCAAATCATCAGATGTCCAAAAGTGTTTAGGATCGCTTAGCGCACCGAATTTATGGAAAAACTTATTTTCATATGATGAATTGATAATTAACATGAAACAGAAAAACGATCAACTGTTCGGCGAAATGTTGAACCGTTTTAGATTGGGTGTAATCACAAATCAAGATGTGAATGTCTTATCTGATCGACTCCTTAAATTAAAATCCGATAACCCAAAGGAAAGACTGGTGGAAATCATAAACCATTTTTCAGAAATGCCAAACAATACCATATGTTTGTTTGCAACTAAAAATATGTGTAACCAGTTCAATGATGCTATGTTGACAAGTATAAAATAACCAGATATCAAATTGAATGCAATAGATGAAATAGATTGCCCAAGATACTTGAACAAACGAGCCAGGGA
Source organism: Maratus michaelseni (assembly GCA_963931845.1). Lineage (NCBI taxonomy): Eukaryota > Metazoa > Arthropoda > Arachnida > Araneae > Salticidae > Maratus > Maratus michaelseni. The sequence continues at coordinate 257,501,262 of OZ007589.1, read as the reverse complement.
AGTGTTAAAAAAAAAAACGAGGATGATTCTTCATTATCTGCCGGATTAGAAAATGTTATAACCATCAAGATAGGAGCACGTGTAATGTTACGTAGGAATATAGACGTTAGCAAAGGACTTGTAAACGGATCGATAGGGACAATAGAAAAAATACTTTGGGACGTCGACTGCAACAATAGTGCCAGAAAAATTAAAATTAAATTTCTTCATAATTTAACTTATGAATTAGAACGCATTAAGACTAAGTTTCAAATATTGGGTAATGCGTTTGTGCACCGGGAACAATTCCCTATTTGTCTAGCCTACGCTATTACCATCCATAAATCACAAGGCCTTAGTCTTGACAACGCACTGCTAGACATCGGGTCTTCAATATTCAGTAAAGGACAAGCCTATGTAGCACTCTCTCGAGTCAAGACCTTGGAGGGTGTTCACCTTATAAATCTAGATCCTAGCCAAATAAAGGCCCAGGAAAGCTCCATCGTAGAATATAACCGCCTACGAACATTATATCGCCCTGATTTGACAAGGTTATTAATAAATAGGAAACGTGTGAAAAAAAACTCAGATAGTGAATGGGCAGTGCGTTATAACGTTTCAAACGTGCAAGAAAATATAGAAAATGATAGCGAAAAAAAACCAGTGCGTAAACGCAGGAAAAACGTGTGAGATTAATTAATATTAAATAATGGCAATTCAATATTAAGACTATTTATTTCAAAAAGGAAACACATACCTACTTACTTGACAAAAAGTAATGATATCCCATCAAAAACATACATGTGAAAAAAGGCCAAGTTCGTTAACGGTTTCGCTAATAAAAGAAGTGAGATCTAACTGGAAACCAAGTTCCTTTGAAGCTCCTTAAATCATAGCTCCTGTCATGCATAACGTTCTTCAATTGCTTAAAATGATTTGTTATGCTATTTGCTACTCAATAGAGCGACTTGGCAAGTTTTCACCCACCAACTTTAATCTTTGAGTCTGAGTACAATTTACTCTAGTATGTCATTGGCAAAGACGTTGTCAATCAAGTATTCGAATAAGTATGTCGAAGTTAAGGTATTGATAAGTTAAGGAAGTGATTAACTTTAAGTTCAAATCAATCAAGTAGAGAAATTTGAATAAGAGAACTTGCCAAGTCTCTCTATTGAGTAGCAAATAGCATAACAAATCATTTTAAGCAATTGAAGAACGTTATGCATGACAGGAGCTATGATTTAAGGAGCTTCAAAGGAACTTGGTTTCCAGTTAGATCTCACTTCTTTTATTAGCGAAACCGTTAAAGAACTTGGCCTTTTTTCACATGTATGTTTTTGATGGGATAGTTTTTAACAAGGTAACATATTAAGGTAACATATTCTTTTAGCATAAATACAAAAAACACACTTATTTCCGGGTTTAATCTTCATTGCAATTATAGCAATGCTTCCCACCCGTAAGTGACCTGTTTGTAATGGTTTGACCATTCTTCAGCAGAAAATGATGTTTTACTAGTTTTAGACTATTTGTTTTGTGTGTGTCTACGTGTTGGTGTTTTTTTAACCTTGATAATGAGCTAAGGTTGCTCGAAAGCGCTAGTTTTTATTATTATTATTATTATTATTATTATTATTATTATTATTATTATTAATGTGAAATACAGTTATGTATGTTTTTAAAAACACCTTAAGTAAAGTTTTTATTAAAAGATGCATATGTGTTTTGTGACATTTGTGTTGTTTTTAAATAATTATTATAGTACAAAGGTGAATATTGATTCAAATGATGGTTGTTTGTCATGACTCAGTTTTATTTTTTTAAACTTTAAGCTACAGCTTTGGAAGTCATACGTCTTTTCTTGTAAAAGTTATGCGCATTATTTATTTTTGTCTATTTACGAAGTAAATTTCTGAAGTGAAATTTTTTTATTAGTCGCTTGTGAGTTATGAGTCCTTAAATAATCATTTAAAAATATCCACTTAGCTACATAATTGTTGCACAGCCACGTGTACTTTGTAACATGTAAGCCAAGATATAATTTCAGTAGGTATAAGAGTAATCTAGATTTATTAGACAAACGAATAGCATATATTTACAGTACAAGTTTAAGGCAGTTTTGCCAGACGACAACATTTTCTATTGAAATATTTTCTTCAATCTTGCTAATATTTGAATAAGAATCGCAGAAGGCATGTGAAAAGATAAACTTGGAATTTCATTATTTTTTTTTTTCAGGATAGTCTAGCTCGCCTTAGATCTATCTATCTCAGGATTGCTACATTTAATGTGTTTTTCAGCAATAACACATATTTCACAATTACTTTACTACTATACGAAATATAATGGCACCAAATGTGAAAAATACGACAAAATCAGTTATTCAGCGTCAACAATGCAAACATGGGAAGACAAATAATAAGTTTTCGTCCTCACATATAAACTTATATTAGATATATTTCTAGAAACGCTTACTACATTGAAGGATATTCTCGGGAACTCGCATTGTTTTATCCATGGGTTAACCGTGACTAGCGGCACCTCTCACCGCGACTGTAACTGTCTGAAGGAGAAAGTAAAAATAACAGAATAGAATGTGAAAAGAATAAGATGTTTGACATCGTCCGGGCAATTAAGAAGAACAGAAACTAGTTAAGAAATTCTTTATTTGAAATTTTCTAAGAATAGAATTTAAAAACAAAAGACTTTAATGTCAATATTTTAGTGTCCAAGTTCGTGTATGTAATCGTCTTTTTTATATCACAAATTTAATAGGTGTTTTTTTGTGTAATTCTGCCAATTACTTTATTAATGTCTTCCTGCCATTTATTTTGAAGAAAAAATGAAACCTTCCGGCACTGGGACCTTTTCAAAGATACCGTTACGATTAGAGTATTTACATATATATTTTAAGAAAGTGAATCAGATTTATTAGAACTAATATTGCTTAAATATAATATTATGCCGTACCAAAAGAACACATATAATGCTTTATGGTGTCTTTCAGCAAGACACTGATTTCATAAAAGTGGGTCAAAGTGAAAGAGAAAATTATACATATAGTTAGAAAAATGAAGAAATATAACACTTTTTACATAATAAGATTTTTAAAAAATAATTGAATAAAATAATAAAACGTCGATTTTTTCTTTTCACATAAAGGTGCTGCAATCAATAGTTAGCTTTATGTTTTACATTAAGTAAAAAAGAAGAAAGTAATTAAAAAAAATTCCTTATCATTTATATCCATTTATTTTAAAATACCTTTTTCTGTATTTTGCATATTTACAAATACTAGTGGTTTATTAATTGCAATTATTTGAATAATGATGCATTAATTTTCACCCATTTTTTAATTACAGAAAGCACACTAGTTACACATGTTATAATTAATAAATTTATGTAATATGGAACTTACAAAAATATATGTAATTAAATTACAATTATATGTGTTGCACATATTTTTATAGAGAATTTTACGGATTAAATTAATTAAAGTTACTTCTAACATTTAAATTATAACTCTTACTAACGCATTCTCTTTAATTTAATTTTTTTTGCCGTTACATAGCTACTTATTTAAAATTAAATACGGTCAGTGCTTGGGAGGGTGCATCGTCTATCCTCTCTCGTCTGCCTCTGCTGTGGGACCGTGTACGTTAATGGGATCTGGTGCACGTTAAATCTGTTCGTGGCTCCAAAGTCTTCCAAGTTCTGTATAAGCGCTACCTCTGGGGGTGCCAATCCAGATGCCGGTCTCTCATCTGGAATTGGTTCAAAATTAGGAGACCTTGGGGGATAGTACAATAGACCTCTGGTCGCGGTGCTTTGGCTTTCGAGCCTCCCCCCCCCCCCAGTAATACAGTAAAATTAAATACAGGGTCATTCATAATTCCCTCCGGCAGGAACTGGACTATCGCATGGATGTATGCCGTGTGACCAAGGGTTCACGCATAGAACACCTGTAATGTATGTAAGTAAAACTTGAATAGTTTCGGAATAATTTCACATGTTTCTTTTTTTCATATTCGTCTTCGTTTTTTTACTATAACGTTTCGAAACCCCGGAGGGAATTATGAATGACCCTGTATAAAAGGCATATATATGTTACTTTCTATCTACATAATCATGGATTTCCTTTATTACATCCATAAAATTAATGAACTGTTAATTATCACATTAAAGAACGAACAATTTCTCTAAAAATTAATTTAACCACAAATGAAAAATACTGTTTCATCTATTATTTTCAAGGAAAAGAAAGAATATTCGAACATAATTTACATAAATGAAACTTTTTTATTTATAGTGAATTTCGCTTAAACGAAGTAAACATTGTTATTTAAAGGTTAAAAAACAGCGTATTAAAATATAATTTAAGAAGTTGTTTATCTTTGGAAAACAAATGCTAATTTAAATGTTTTTAATTCAATCAAAGTTGTTTAATTTAAATTTTTCAATTTTGCAGTTAATTTGGTAATGAAATTTATTTATAATTCGGAAAAGCATTATCTAATTAAAATTTTCTATGCAGCGAAGTATATTATTTATAAACAAATAACATTATAATAAAATGTTTTACGGAAAAAATGTTATGAATATTTGTTTGAAACTACAAAACGAAGATAATATATTTTTAGTGCATTACTCGTATACTTTTATATAAAAAATTAAATAAATGCTAATTAAACGAAATATTATTTTTAATTTTCGCACAATTGTAAATTCTGCTAAAAAAATAGAAACGAAAAGAAAAGAAAATGAAAATTTTACTCTTATTTGTTGGACAAGGCTGCGAATTGCGGCGTAAATTTCATTCATCCGAGATATAACTATAGCATTTTACATGATGAATTTGAAAATTCAGCAAATAAGAGTGAAATATACTAGCCAGGATATCGTTGGGATAGCTCAGTAGGAATGCGTTGGCACGGTAAGCCAAAGTTCCCAGGTTCGAGTCCGGCATATTTTCGCTCTGTTGGAAAAAATCTCAACTATGAGAGTCCAACCATTGGATATAATTTACCTAGTTAAATATACTTCCCTTTGTTCATTGCGATGTAATTTTATGTGTTGTCTATTTGGCCATCTTTAAGTAATGATCTGGAGATTGATCCTGAGAAGTTCTAATAAAATTATGCAGGTTTTTATAAACTTTGTCTTTCGTCGAGATTTGCGAGAAGTAAGAATCGAGTTTAAAGTAATTTGTTGAAAAATATAAAAGAGCTAAAATTCTATGCCAATTATTGTCTAATTATAATACATTTAAAAATGAGACTCCCATTTTGCTGTAACATAATGAGTTATTATTATTTTAATATTCATTATCACTGTGAGATAACTCTGAGAACCTAATCATGCCACAAAAGAATCTTTCAGAATTAACTTAATATGTAGAGTTAATCTATAAATGGATATGAAACTATTTCTTCGGACTTTAGAGAGGACTTTACATGAGCCAACGCACTACAGAAGTTGATTCAAAACGTATAAATATTTACCAAAATTTTTACATCTTTCAAATTGTGATTTTTAAAATTGAAAATGGTTTCTATTTTTAGGATGAAGAACAGATTTCATAAAATCATACGTGCAATTATGCATCAGATTTTTCCAAAACATTTTGCTTACTATCACAAATTAACATCACTTAAAATTATATTGTAGAACATTATAGTATTAATGTTTTAAATACTAAAGTATTTTATTCATATTAATGTAGATGTGTATAAATTCAATAAATTCGAAATAACTCATTCAACATAAATATGTATAATAAAATTTATCAAAATGTGAAAATAATTTAAAGAATTAAACATAAGAAGATTTCAGAACAAAAAATTCAAATCCCTTATTTCGAAAAGAACGTAACGTATGAAATAAACTTCTTTCATTGTTGAAAACGCAGATCACATTTGTTTTCAGATAGATGAAAAGATTCTCTTTCTGTGTCAAAAAAGAAAAAAAAAACAGAAGAAAATAACTGCAAATGTCAAATAAAAGAGCATCTATTGTTCAGAAATTCAAAATATTTATTTTTTTAAAAACAAATTCCCTGCTTGGAGTTATTTAAATTCAAAAACTGAATAAAATAGAGACTCATACTTTTATTCAAAAGCTATAAATAATGTTGTTGTTTCTGAAGATTAATGTATTCCTAAAACTTGCAGATTTTTAAGACTTATCAAAATAACTCATATTATTGCTCACTATCCACCCTCCTTTAAATATATCCCCAAGCAAATTTTTAAATTACTGTAAAATTAATTTTTATAGAAATGGAGATTTTTAATATGAAAGATATAGAAATGAAGATTTTTAACACATATATGTAACAGTATAAGTTTTTCCATACAATATTTTAAAAATTTCAGTTTCATTTTTAATGTAAAGAACAAAAGTTTTAAATATAGAATTTTTCAATGTTTAAATGTTTAGCTTTTATAAACAAACGCTGATCAGTTTCTCCAAACGATTCTTGAATCAAACAAAATGTATTTTCCTCTTGTATTTTAATGCAATGTGAACATTTACCCGGAATATCCCCCCGCATTGCTGGAATCGATACAAACGCCTTTGCGCTATTATATTTTCTAATTTATCAGACGGAATTTGGGCTGATAAGGACTTTAGTTGATCATTTATAGCAGGATTTGGTTACTTTAGAACGATATACATTATACTAAAACCATCCGTGAAAAATAAACATTGCAATTCTCATCAAAATCCACAGAACTTTTTAAAAAGCTAATGTTTTATAATCGGATTAACCTTATTATAAAAATTTCTCCCACAATTCTAGAACTAAGCAACGTAGAACGATACGTTATAACTTCTTATAAAACCACATTCCCTGAAAAATAATCTATCTGATAGTGCAAGACACATCAAAATCCATTTAACAGAATCTTTTAGAAAGTGATAAACTGTCATAAACGTATTCATCTTATATATAATTCGCTAACTAAACAACGTAGAACTATTTTATAACCAAAACCTTCCATGAAAAATTATCTAACTATCAGTTCAATTCCCATCAAAATCCATTCAGCAGAATGTTTAAAAACGTCCTTCCTAATCCAGTTTATCCGATTACAGAAATTTCGCCCATAATTCTAATTTCATCACATCATATTATAACGATTAAAAGAAGCCCTTAGCGCTTTGTCGACAGTTTGAATTTCTTTCGTTATTTCGCACATAATGATAATATACGATTTTTAAAGAATTTTTTAAAAGTTTGTTCCTTATTTTACGTTTGAATTTCTTTAGTTGCTAAATAACGCATGTATTTTTAGAAGTTATCATTTGTAATGTTGAAATTTTGAGGCCAAACTTTGGCACCAACGACATATCCAAATTAGAAAAATATGCAATATCTCACGAACTATCGGACTTAAAATAATGTACTTGGTATCATTCGATTCAGCATACAAAAATACATTACAATATGTTTTCATTTGCCAACTGTAATAGCTGCTTTTTAAGAAATTCTTTTCCTTTTTATCCTTTTTATTTTATTTTCCTTTAATTCTTTTATTTTATTTTCTTTTCCTTCTTTTCCTTTTTAACATCTTTTAGGAGTGGCGTTTTAGAAAATACTTTCTTAGTGCTAGTCTACAGAAGCCTCCAATATCCATTTTTCTAGGTTCAGCAGTTTGGGCTGTGTGTTCATGATCTCCACAGTCAGGACTTTCTTTTATATATATATGGATTACTTTTCATAAATATTTAAAGATAATTATTCTCTATATTTTACATTTTTACGAATTTTTGTCACTATTTTACTTTATATCAAACACTTGAATTCTTTTCTTCAAGGAAGTCACGACTTTAAATTTTAGAAAGCAATATTCAATGATATTTTAAACGTTTCTTAATACTAGGGTAGAACATGAAGGAGCCTGGGACTACATGATAGTGACTACATGAAAGTACACTTAAAACCCTTATGTTAAAAAATGACTATTTAAAAAATATTTTCAAATTTTGTTTTATATTTTTCATTTAAGTAAGGAAATGTCTTATTTAATATTAATATAAATACATTCTTAGTTGGGCCAAAATCTATGTTACATTTGAATATATATACGTATTTTATAACAGGCAGAATATTTTATGATTTATATTCCCTTATCCATCATACTAAAAGAAAAATTGTTATAGTTTTTGATTTAGAATTACTTATGTACAAACATCCTAATTTTCAGTGCTATATAATGGAATATAATAATTTTCGAAATTAAATGAAAATTTAATTCACTCATTTTTATTAATTGCTGTTTAGATAAATATGATCTCATTTATTGCTCATTTAGACAGTATTTACTGAAAACAAACTAAGTCTTTATTAATCCAGAATTCGCTTACATAAAGAATTATAATTTCTTTAAAAAGCAAACAAAATTTCAATTTAATTCTCAACTGAAATTTAAAAATATCTACTAAAGACACGTAACATATTTTAAGAATATTATTTTAAATATCTTAATTATACTATATAAACTAATTTAACAATAGTACATACTTGTTGATCTTCCGGGTTCTTTTAAAAGAAATGAACATAATTGGAACCAGAAATTTTAATTAATAAAATTTCTGTTTTTTTTTTATTTTGTATACTTTAATTACATACAAACATCATTTATATTCATTTAAAACGTCAAAAAAATTACACGCTTCTCTCGTTTTAAGATAAGAAAATGATGCAGTGAATGCGATTAGCAACATATATTGAAGGGAATGTCATATACAAAAAATTCACTTTTGCCGATAGCAATTTTCTACTTATAAATGATATGTAAATAATTTATCCATAAGTGAATTTGAAATACATTTTAGTATCAATTCAAACAAATATTCCGAGACTTTGGATTATATTATCAAAGATGGATGAAAATTACATTTCATTTTATGCGTAAAAGTAATTTTAGTGCGAGGTAGAATAATTTAAAGATGACAAAAACAATTGCAACCTTTCCTTGTGACTATGCAATACTGTCATATGTATTTAAATATTTTCAGTTATAAATAATCTTGGAAATAACTAATTGTAATCTCCTAGATACAAAATTTCAAAGCGAGATATAAAAGTCCTTTTTATAATTTTTCATAAATTTTATACATTTTAGAAATATATTTCGCAGAAAAGTTCTTTTTCATTGCGTTACATCACGACATTTACCGAAGATTGCATATCATATATGGAAAATTAACATCATAGAATAAAATATTCGAACGAAAGAAAAAAGTATCTATCACACTTAGATCAGTACATAAATCTTCTTGAAACTAGATTCAATTTTCTAAACGTAATTTCACTTCCATTAAACTAGCCTATTCTGGATTCGCTTGAATAGAAGTAGAATATCCTTCCATAATAAAACATAATCCAGTGAAAAACCTTTTAGGAAGAAAAAAAAAATCTTCTTCTAGAAATGGCCATTATAAAGTAAAAGCTATCAAGCTAAATCGAGTTTTATGTTTAACTAACCTCTTACGGTACTTTTTAGCCTAAAGTAAGGCAATTTCACTGGGATTTTTCTCAAAATAATCCATCAGTTAACAGTACAGAGCTCGAAAAAAAAATACATTTTAACGAATAATTTTTTAGAAGAAGATGCGAGTAAAACTTTAGTTAAAGAATTGTAACTTTTAGAAGTAAAATTGGTTTTACAATGTGATCTGTTTAAACACGAAGTAGAAAATTAATGAATGAAAATGTACGAAAGTTTATTAGGAATATAAACATGAAAATAAATTTAATGAATAGAAATGAATAGATAGTTTTAGAAACATTTTGAAAAGAAACACGTTCCTGGTAATAAAATGTAATAGAACAAGAAAAAAAAAAGTGTGAAACATAAGTTATGAAACACTTTTCAACACTTTGAAAATACTGTAACGAAAATTCACCGTTTTATAATGTGAAAGATGATATCTAAGTATACAATTTAGAAGCATATAACACATTTCAAAACACAATTTAAACAATTACTTACAATCATATTTCTTTTATTTCGGGCACAGCCCTGTATAAGATCTGTAGATTTGTATACATACTACATAATATATTATGTTTTAGTTCAGTTTATGCAAAAATTTAATTAAACTGGACAATGCATATCACAACTTAAAATGCACTTCCTTCCCAGTTTTTCCCTCATTTGTCGGTATTTTAATTGTATTATTTGTGTATTATAAGTGAACGGAATATGCTATTCACAGCATATTTACAGTAAGTATCTTGTAGTGAACCTTGGTGATGTATATCAATTTCAAAATGTTGAAATAGTCTAACATCTTTAAAATATACTTAAAATTGATTCTTCCCCATAGACCATAATGAAAAGGGATTTTTTATTTTGAATGTTCCTGTAAATGAACTATAAATGGTACACACTTCATTTCCTCTATGGGGCATTCCATAGTACAACTGAATACAGTATAACAATTACATGACAATATGAGTATGTTTGAGACATGACCAGACGGCCATACAAACCAATGTCCAAAATACTTTTCAACAATATTCAAAATTGTTAAAAATACAGAGGAAGAAAAATAGTTTACAGTACATGCAATGAGAATTTCGTTCATAGATTATAAAAATTTATGTTGTGTTCTTTTTTTAATGAATTCATAAAAAATGCTATGTTTCTTCCGTTGTTTGAAACTGTTTGATAGAGGGCGCAATAGGGCGCATAAGACTGTCGGGAAGTAGCTGGAAGATCCTCCCGCCAGAGAAGCAGGTGGGACGTCAGCGCAGTAAACCTACCACTGTCAGTCCCATTATCTTTATTGTTACTGTTAATAAATTGTTAATAAAAAGTTATTACCTTGGATAATCATGGAAAAACGCTACACATAATCAGTTATGCAGTCCTGTCTATTTCTGAAAAATCGCCGGACCATTCTTTTTGTTGCTACTATTTTTTTATGTATACATTCCTTAATCAGAAGTAAATATTAACTGTAAATTAACAGAATTTGAATACACCAAACATTTAAAAAAAAGTGTTTTAGTGTGTTGTACGAATTTAACTAAAGTACTTCATTTAGTTTTTTATTTACATACTTTCCTGAAAAAAAAGTGATCCTCCCACTTCTGATTCTGCCACAAATCATCGTATAAATTTTTTCTGGTACCAATCTATTAGTAATAATGCCTACTAATGAAAGCTATACATAAATTATGCTTAGAATTTATTTACCATTTACATATACAAAAATTGTAACATATTTAAAATTTTTAACTCTGACACATAAAATTGATGACATATTAAATTTTTGACACTCTATTTTAAACTCTATCTGTAAACTTTTATTCTTCCTTCGTAGAGCGTAATTTCTTCAAACATTTACAGTCATTCTAGTAACTTATATTGATGAAAATTTCAATAATAAACGCAGTTAACTTTCTTACAGCTCTGCGTTACTTTAAAAGATATTATCAAAGAAAAATTCTTGCAGTGAATGTATGAAATGATAAGAAGTGCGCTTTATAAACAGCATATTAAAAAACAGTTAAGCATCACAGCTATACCTCGAATTATTTTATTAATCATTTGTTTTATTGCAGATATTTACTGTTAGCTCGTTTATTTTTTCATAAGATTTAAAAATATGTACAGTCTTTTTTGTTTAATTTTGAGAAAATTAATATCAAAGCATTATTGTCGACCAGGGCAGTATTTAGGAATGGGCATAATATGCAGTTGCAAAAGGAGGTAAAATTTTAAGGGCGTGAGGATTTTGGGAGAGGCAAATTACAGCTAGTAGTAAAAATATGTAATTTTTTTTTGTTTCTATCATTATAATAGCTGCCAATCTCTCAATTTTTTCCGTATCAAATAAGCTTAATTTGATCCAGAATAAAATTATTTCGGGGTTATTGTGTAATATTTCTTACTTAATAAAATTCCCGGTTTTACATTATTTCTTTTAAATAATAGAAATTTAGCAGCTGTGCTTTATGAAATTCTTCTATAGTTAATAAAATTAGTTTCTAGCATCTTCTCTGAGTTTTCTGGGCTTCTAAAATTTTATGGAGATAATCATGTATATGGTTTGGTGCATACAGCAAAATTGCATTATGGGTTTGGAATCAATTACAGAGTATAATTATTTTTGGCTTACCATATTTCACAGTTTGATAGTTTTGGGAATAGGCCAGCTTGTCACTAGCAACTTATTGAGATTTAATACGTTTTACTGAAACATCTGTGAGCGACATTATGCTTAATGAAGTTAGTTTTAATTATTGTTAGACATTTTTGTATCTATGCAAAATGTCATAAGTGTAATCATTTGATATGTATTTGAAAATTGTTCAGTAGAATTTAATGCGTTGTTTATTAAAAAAAATAAAAAACCAAAATAAACTATGCTGCACAAAAGTTTTCTAGAGATCTTTTGAATTCTTTAGAAATAAATGTAAATTTAACAACTGCATAAGTCAATGATATGATAGCAACGAACAAGTTTGTAATATACTCAAACTTGAAGGCAAGACTCAATTACACAAATTCTCTTATTTTCTTCATTCAATGTTCTAGTTGATTCATGAATCTAGAAGAATGAATCAAAGAAATCTAGTTAGGTCATAAACAATGATTTATAACTATTTTACTGTGAGTTAACTCATAAAATAGTAAAAAAATGAAACAAGAGATTCTACAAAAATATACAGCACGTTTAAAATTTTCTTTTTAAGTTCTGAGTGTATGGCATTCAAATCATTGTAAAAAGTTTGATGATGGAAGGACATTTGTAAGAGATGGAATGCATATTGTGAAGCAGTATTATCTGTATTAAGGACGATTTCATAAAGTGAAAACCATAGAAGGGAAGTTGAAAAACCATCTTTAAAAGATAAATGGTACTGGGGTATCAATTATTACATCAGTCTGGCATCTTATTCTGCAAATATCGTCAAAGAAATGAAAAAAAAACTACAAATGAAAAATCTAGGTAATTTTACTGCTGGTGAAATGTATGACATTTCACTATATTTAACAGAGCTGACCTCTTTGTTCATGTACATTATCCCGTTCAGCTAAAAAATACACTTGCTTATATCAGTAATCCGGAATCACTTCCCTCTTCTTCAGAGATGGAACCGGTTCATAAGTGATTTTTTGCAGAAAAAAATTTCATTTTTCTCCAATATCACCAAATTAAAAGCTGCTGAAATTTGCAACGCTTCAGATACAATTTGAGCCAAACGATTGCATCACAGCGAATAGCTTCTATGAAGCATGTTTGTTATCTACGAGAAAAGATGATGGTGACAGGTCATCATTTCTTCCATTTATGTGCAGGATATGGATTTCAAAGAAAATTAATGTATCTACCCAAGTGCGTACAATGTACTCCAGAAACAAACTTTTCTCTTAAATTGTAATTACAGTTTTTAAAAGAATTAAAATATCTGTGAATAGCATAGATTCAAGTAGGACTGGTCCATCTTGTAAAGTTTGTCATAGAATAAGTTATCACAGTCAATCTTGATCTCAACCAAGTAAAATGCATTCAGAAATGCAAAAATGAGAAGGGAGTAATTTTTTTAAATTTCATTAATTTCGCATAAATGATTAATAAATTGTAATGTTTCTACCATATATTTTGTCTGACTAGATTTGACAATGCTGTGATATTTTTTATAAACCGTTTAGATTAATTTAAACCGTTGAGATTTTCAGCGTATTTCTACAATAGATTTTTGTCCGATGAAATTTTTGAAGTGTCTGTGATATTGTCTAAAAGAGCAATTAAAGTGTCGATCTTGTTCTGTTTATTTACTATGTTTATTCTGTTTATTTGTACTGTCAGAATAGCTTAAATGTTTTAGCTTGCACATTTTTTAATGCGTTACGTATTCAGCTTAATTTAAATTATTTAATACAGTTTAAGACTGATATAAACAAATCCACAACAGTTTCATAATCTGTAAACTAATAGGTCAAGTTTAGACTGGCTGTCTGTCTGTCACCCGCCTTGAGGATCCGCTTTTGGCATATGATCGGGACAAGCCCCAAGCTCAAGGCAGGAAGGTCTCTACCGTCCAAACGACACCACCGTCTCCGGATTAACTAAAATTTCTTACACCATCAATCATAAGTGGCAGCTCTATTTATCAGGGCGTGCCATGGGAAAACATTTGCAAATTGAAAAGTAAATTATAGTAAATTATACAAACTCTAATTCACAAATGGCAGCCCTATTTATTCAGGGCGTGCCTGATTTTATACAATGTTTGAATATTATAGATTATATACACAATATTTAAAGCTACAGTTTTTTACAGGTAAGTAGATTTAAAAAAAAATGTATACACAATAATTATATAAGTTACATGTTTTACAAATTTCAATATTTACACATTATACATAATAGCTCTTTGCAAGATGATAACAGTAATTTTCTAAGTTTAACAACATTTTCCATTCTTTAAAAGACAACCCTAAGAAATGTCTGCCCTCATGATTAACCATGCAAGAAGTAGATGAATGAATATATGAATTGTAAAGTAACAATTATGTATTTACAGGTAGTACACTTGATATATTTACATTTTACTAGATAATCAATTATATTGATTATTAAATCGTCTGACATTTATCAACTGCTTTTAAAATATAATTTAAAAAAAGAAAGAAAAAGATATAAAAAATGAATTTTTTAGTCATTTTGTGTCTTTGTTTAGTGAGAGTAAACGTTTTCCCTCTGATTAGAATTTTTTTTATTAGCAGGCCTCCATAGATAGCCCGGGTAAATAAAACTTAAAACTTTATGACACTAAATCTAATTTCGTAGCAAATTGCATAATATGACATTCTGGATGTTAAATTATCGATAGTTCTGTTAATTATTAGGATTTTGATACAAATCGAATTAAACTTTTCGGGACATCCCGGAAGGCTTCTCACTTCGCGGCGCATCATTGTACCACGGCACTTCGGATAAGAACCATTGGCTTAAATATAGCTTGTCCGCACCAAATAAAAATAAAAAACTCCCGACCACAATGTCACCCTCTTCGTCATTGCAGTGGTTTTGGGTGAAAAATAAGGTTGCTTAGCAAACCCACGCAATAAGTGTTTCCTCGTTTTCTAACAGTTACAGAGAAAAAATCTGTATCCTTTCTTTTTACTTTCTACTATCTATAATAGTATTGTAATCAAAATTTTTTTGACTTCCGGTTTTCGATGGATTTACACGTTTTAGCAGTCAGAGATTCCGAAAAACTTGTTTTTACAAAATTTCTAACTGTCTGTGTGTCCGTGTGTATGTCCTCTTTGTATGATCAAAATGTGTACGAAGTTATTCCTAGAATTGAATCAAATTTCATTTATAGCTTTTTGGCTATGGCCAGCAGGTCCGAAATGAATTTGAGGATATTCCGACGAAAGCGGGCGCTGTGATTACGATTTCCATTTTCATTATTGTATCATCGAAAAGTGTATGAAGTTATGTAGAGAATTGAGCTAAATTTTTTGTATATGTTTGTGAGTATGGCCTGCAGGTCCTAGTTGAATTTTGAGATATTCTGCAGAAAGGGGACGCTGTGATAGTATTTAAAGATTTCAAATTTAAAAAAAAATGTACAAAAAATTAGAAATCCTGAAGTTTTTCCCTTTAAATGTTCGGCCATGATCCATTATTACATACTAAGTACACACCAAATTTCAAGTCCCTATCTCAATTTGTTCGGGAGATAGATCGTTTTTCAGACACACACACAGACAGACGGACGGCAAAACAATTCAAAAAATATATTTTTCGGAATCTCCAGTGTCTGAAACGTGTAAATCCGTCAATTTTTTTTTTCGATTTTCAAAACGATTACAAGACTTACCCTATACTACGTATGATGGGTAAGTCATAAAAAGACGGACAAAAGTCTTCATCAATTTAGATTCTCCACATGTATATTTTTTGAAATATTACTTTACTTGCACTTAGTAACTGCGAACCGAACAACAAGGGTAAATAGCATATAAAAGCTTTTTAGTGTTATGCTAAAACTTAAAGTGTAATTTTTTTTCTCCTATCCTTCTTGTGACAAAAACATACAAGTTAATAAAAATCTCAGTTAATGAGAATTCTTTTAATTAAAGACCACCAAATCTCTGTAAAGGTACATATTTCATTCATTTGTTTAAACTATCTGCTGTCAATTTTCCAGGTTATGTATAAAATATGCTTCGCGCATACAAGGCAGTCGTGTTTCATTAACAATGTGAGCTGGTATAATTGGCATTCCACGCTATTTTATACCATTAAAAACAAATAAACTGTTTTTTTTAATAACTGCAGAAGAAATATTTTTTTAATGTGGAAAATATTTTAATGGTGACATAAAAATAAACCATTTTACTGCCCTTAATTTCTTTATTCTAATAATTTTTTTAATCACTTTAATCTCTCTAACCTGAATGGGTCAAATTGACCTGCTTCTGTGATTTATTTCATTAGATTTGGCTTCATAAAGTAAATTAAATAAAATCTACAGAAGACAAAATTAAATAAATATGTTAAATAGTTTTAAATGAAATTTTTTATGTAAATTTTTTTATCAAGATTGTGTAAAATTGCAACAGGGTAAGAAGTTTAAGGGAGCAACAATATTCGAGAAATGTTATTTAATACCACTGATAATGATGTGGTTTTTTCTCAAAAACTATTGAATGATTTCACTATTCTTAACTGTCATTCAATGAAATTGGTTACGTGATTCATTTGTATATATATATTTTCTACTTATGTCTACGCATGACTCATTAACGGATGGTTCGATTTTCATACTTTGTTTGTTGTATAGGTGTCAGTCTCCAGATGGTCCTCTTTCCATACTATTAATATCTAAAAAAGATGCTTCTCTATCTGTCTGTTTTAATGTTTTAGTTTTTTTGTGCTTTATCGGCTTCAAATTTTTTTTTTTAAATGTCACGCTTTATATTTTTTAAATAGTCCTCATATCGTGTTCAGTGTTTTTACAGGGACATCGTATTATGATATATTACTGTCAACTACGAGTCAAAATAAGCTATATTTACAACAGTAAGATTTAAAATTAATGTGGGTTATAGTGTTGTATCAGGTCGGATTATCTAATTTTACCAGATCCGGAATGGTCTGTGTTTTTGGTCATGTCTGGTTGGCAATATATTTTTTCATGCTTTTGAAAATCGTGTTTGGTAATCTGTTTTTTTTTTTGTAAGATTATCCACAGTACTAGAGAAGCGCATTTGACACATGCACAAATTAATCTGACCGAGGAAACACTTCTTCCATGTCGTCATGCAGATACTGAAAATTTCGAACTTGGAAATGAACCAGTGAAGTCGTTCGCCATTTTAAATCGTTCGTTGTAACAGAAAAAAATATACGACAATGCCGAAAACTATCCAAACATACACTGTAGCATTTAGTGAAATTCTATTTTGTATGGCATTATTTTTAAATAGAATCTTACATTTTCACTCATAAAAACTAATTCTGCGATGATTAACCCATTTTCGGCCAAAGGTGCGTAAACGCACCATTTCAATAAATATTTTTTCATTAACTGTGACGTATATTTTCCGCTAATTTTATTTTTCTGCTATTTTTAAGGGTTCTGGAGACATCTATAAAATATTAGTAATTCAATTGAAGTAATCACTTTCTGTTGAGAAATTTTCAAAGTACGCTGGTTTTTTACTTGAAACGAGCGATTCGACTTTTTGAAAATGTATAATTATTCCACTTGAGATTAATCATATGTTTTTATAATGGAGTAAATTTGCAAGTTCTGTAAATAAAATAAAAATAAAACAAATGCCATAAGAAAACTTAATTTTTTTTATTTAAATTTAATAATAAATTAATTATTGATGGTGAGAAATACCACCATCTAGATCTAAACTAGCACACACTATAAAAAAAAAAGTATTTGGTTTTTTTTCTGCATATTAGCAGAGTATTTGGTATCATTTTAATCAGTGAACAGTGAACAATACAAATTAATGATCCATTTTAGGATCAGCGCATACAGATAGATAATTGTGGAACAAAGTGAACCACGGCAGTCAAGGAAATATTTGGTTTTCCGTTCCCACGAATGATTTAACTACACCTAATAAAAATGTCATGGAGAAAATTGTCAGAACAATAATATGACACATTTATTTATGAGAGCTTAAATAGGCACGAAGACCTCACAAGTAAAAGCATCTTTACCTCCCAGACACAGCACGGCGTCAAGAGGAATCGCTATTGTACCGACGGACCTATGAAACACTCAAGGGGAGTACCAAATTTCTCCCGCATGCCAATGGTCATCTCTCTAAAATCAGAGGTATGGCCGAAACATGCAAATTTTCAAGAAGTTAAAACGTATAAGGCCTTAATTTTATGTGAAAAGGGAAAAATGGTTCCATCCCTTTTTTTTTTGCTCCACGAAAAGAATGTGATTTTTCTTGAGAGTTCAGATTCAAAAAAGATGGAAAAGTAGAAGGTTGACTGCTCTCTAACTAAAAAAACAGATTTTGAGTGTGTGTGCCAATAGATGGAAATGTACGCGCTAAGAAAAAGCGAAAACGCGTCAGCCATTACCTCCTGCTGTCAACGTTATCTAGTAATATAAGGTAACAAACAATCTTCCTTCACCATTGTTCCATTTTATTTAATTAAGCTATATTCTTTTAATAATACGAATTTAAGTGTGTATGAAGATCCTACCCCGATCTAAACATAAAAAGGCTAATCAAATAAATACTTCTAGGGTATGGAACTCTGCCTTTCAAAATCGAATTTTTTAATTCAGTAAGATAAACTGTAATTCTCAGAAAATAAATGTTGAGAATACAGTTCTCAACTAGGATTGAATATTTTTATTTTTTTTAAACATTTATGTTTGTTTTTAATCATATGCTTATAATTACCTTGTAAATAAACTCAATTTTATATTCAATTAATTTTAGTCAGTTTTCCTTTTGTTTACTTAATTTATTGAATTAATATTAAGTCTTTTATTTTAGGAAATGTTTTCTTTAATATTACAATCTAGGTTTTAAAATAAGCCATTATATATTTAATGTTACATAACTCTCTGCAGGTAACCTTTGATGATTGTAATTGGCTCAAAGAGGATCCGAACATCAAAAATAATTCACAACGCAACTTTTTCTTTTCTATAATTAATTGATAATTTGTCTAATAAAATTTTCTAAGTATAAATCATCATATCAGATCCTTAGAGTCATAGGTGCAAAATAAATACTATACGTCTCGGATAATTTAAAATACTCATATTAATCAATTAACAGCAATATAGTGGTAAATCCTATGCAGTCAGACTTAAATTCAAATAATTTAATTGATCACTCTGTAGCATTCCATCATAGGGTTTACCGAATTAGAAGTGGTACCGTTACCTCTTTCTAAATTATTTTAATATATTAATTTAATTTTAGAAATAGAACTTTAGGTTATTGTATAATTTTTTAAATATAAAAATATATATGCAATATTAAGACTAAAAAAAAAAAAAAAAAAAAAAATTTTTTTTTGCTAACATAAATGTTCTTAATTCTAATTCTTTTGAAAAAAAATTTTTTCCTCTTTTCAACAACTAATTAAAAAAAAAAAAAAAAAAAAAAAAAAAAAAAAAATTTAAGCATTCATTGGGGAATCTTCATACACTCTGTAACATGCATATACCTGGCAATTCTTTTTGGGTACCTCACTAAATATATAATGATATATTAAATAATAATAAGTGTTATTGGATTGATTTTTATTATCAAAGAATTGAAAATATGACTTGTGTTACATATACTGCAACAGCAGCAAATATAAAATAAATACATAATAATGCTCAAATATTGAAATGATATATATTATATATAATTAATTTCTCGAACAGTGCATAACAATTCACCATTGGGTATCTTTTATTTTATGTTAAACAATTTTTTTTTTTGCTCTCTCTCTATTTTATGATTTTTGTACTTTAATTGGATGAATAAGCGTAAAAGTCAAAGAATTAGTAGAATAGATACTGGTGTCAAAACTAGACAACAATTACGCGAATTAAATAATCAAACTGTAGACACTAATATTATTTGTAATAATAGTAATAATAATAATAAGAAAAAAAAGAAAGAGAAGAAAATTATAAATTCTGAAAAAGCTACTCCTAAAATTACTACAATGGACACCCCAAATGCAGATAGCCTAATTAATCTGATTCCATACTATGATGGAAAAAAGGAAGCAAATATTAACCATTTTTTCTTACAATTTGACAATCTCATCAATAAAACTGAATTGAATAATGATTCTAAATTAACTATATTAAAGGCGAAAATTGTAGGACCTGCTAAAGATAAATTGATGAGGGATCAAAATTTGTTCGTGGAACAGAACTTAGAAACCTTTAAAACAAAGTTAAAACAATTATTCGAACCCAAAACCACATTTCTAGAAGCGCAAAAGAAATTTTGCAATCTCAAACAAAAACCGGAACAAAACATGAACGAATTTATATTAGAGTTTAATGCGGCAGCAGACCTTTATCTAAAAAAAAGTGGGCAAGATATAGGAGCTAACAACAGCTCTACATTCATGGAAATGATCAAATTATCTCAGTTTTTGGAATCAATTCGTAGTGATTTAAGTCTGGAAGTAAGAAAAAACTCTCCGCCGGACTTTAAAACAGCGTGCAACATAGCCTTAAAATTAGAGGAGGCTTATTCACATGTCAATTTAAAGGACATCAACAACATTTCCAAAACTAAAGATTCTGATTTGTTAAATGAACTGCTTAAACTCAATGTAGAAAGTGCAGAGAATATAAAATTATTAACCGCGGAAGTAAATAACATAAAATTAAAGGTAAATGCCACTAACAATGATACAACTAGGTTTTGCAAGTACTGTAAATCCACATCCCATACGAACCCACATTGTTGGTTTTACAAGGGCAACGAACAAAACAGCAGTAATTACGTGGACGAAAATAAAAAAATTCCTGAGAATATTCAAATCGAAAAACCAAATTTTTATCAAGGGGGAAACCAACAAGCTCAGGGAAACTTTCAGCAAACCCCAAATTACACGCACCAAAACTTCAACCCTATGCAATATTCTGCTCCTCAGTACATGTACTATGCACCACCCCCACCCCACCAACAATTTATGCCGATATCATATCCCAGTTTCGGAAATTATGGAGGCAATTTCAACGAACAGAGATCATATGACCAGCGAAGAAATTATAGAGGGCATAGAGGGGGCTACAAGCAAAATAATTATAAAAAACATGATTATACAAAAAAAAAATAATTCACAGCAGAAATTTGAAAACAATAAACAAGATAAAGATCATGATCAGAATTCTAGTAACAATAAGGGAAACTAAAGTCGGGACTTACATTCTCAAATACAAGGCACCCGCGTAAGTCTCACTGCGGGTCTAAAAAAAATAACAAAATTATTGCTAGTGTCAAAAGTAATGACAATTCTCAACTTCCGATTATTACTTTTGAAATTAATGGTGTTAAGATTAATGCTTTGACAGACAGTGGGGCGGCCGTAACTTTGGCATCACCTATATTGTTCGAACAATTAAAGAATGCACACGTAAAATATAAAAATCTCTGTAACCAGGTAAAAATTCAAACATTAACAAATTCGACAATCTCTTTTAAGCAATGCATTAAATTAACTTTCAAATTGGAAAACGTTTTTGTATCGGGGGCATTCTATGTTACAACTCAAGATTTTGGTCGGAACTACAATATGCTATTGGGATTCGATTTCCTCAAAACAAATAATATTATCCTAGATTTTGAAGATAAAACCATGAAATTAAAAAACAAAAACATTGCACTTCAATTTCTAGAAAATGAACCTCAAAGTCTGATAAGTAACTTAACTGCTAACTCTAATGAGAATCAAAATAAAGAAACAATACACAAAAAGAAAAAAAAACGTATCTCGCACAAAAATTTTGTTACAGCAAAACTAACACAGACAACGGAGTTACTACCAGGCGAAAAAAAAATTGTTGCATTACTATTAGATCCAGATAAATTCGCAACTACAAATACAATACTCTTGGAACCGATTAAACATAATATGAAAATTTATTATAAAACATCAATTCACGAAATTGCCAAGGATAATAAAATTCATATAATAATCACTAACAAATCACAACAAAAATTAATCTTAACAGAGGGAATGAACATTGGCAAAATTTCTAAACATTTTGAAATAAAATCAGTTGACACTGAGGGTCAAGAAGTAACGAAGCAGGTAGTGCACATTAATAATCTGAATTTAGAGCAAGTTCGTGAACGGAGAAAAGCAGAACTTAGATCAGACGACTTTAATTTACAACATTTAGACTCGGACACAGCAGAAAAATTAAAAAAAATACTTCTAAATAATGCACATGCCTTTTCTAAGAATTACGATACACTCGGACAATCTTCATTAGTCGTCCCAAGATTTAATTTAATACATAATTATCCTCTGCAGACTAAACCATACAAAACTGCACACAATGTTAAGGAGTATGCTAAAAAAGAAATTGAAAAACTTTTTAGAGCAAATATCATTCGTAAATCCAACTCTGATTAGGCTTTCCCTGTTATTTTCGTTAAAAAAAAATATTTGCAGAAAAACGAACAGGCTAATGAAGTTAAATATCGTATGGCGGTCGATTATAGACTTTTAAATGAAATACTTCAAAATTATGCGTACCCCATACCCGAAATTAAAGAGATTCTGCGGAGAATGAGTGGAAAAAAATATTATACAGTACTGGATCTACACAGTGCGTTTTTCCAAATAAATTTACGTGAAGAAGACACTGAAAAATTAGCTTTCATAACGGAGCACGGTAAATTCTCCTTTTTAAGATTGCCTTTCGGAACGCGACTCAGTACTGCGGTGTTTGCAGAATTAATTGATAAAGTGTTGGGCCACTTTAATGAAGATCAAGTCGCTTATTTTATTGACGATGTGATCCTAGCAGCCGACTCACTCGAAGAAATGTTAGATCTGTTAGACAAAGTCCTTAAAGCTTTTATTGAAAATAATTTAACTATTGAGCCTACTAAAATACAAGTCTGTATGTCAGAAATCGAATTTCTCGGTTTCACCCTAAACAGCGAAGGATACTCTCCTTCAAAAAGAAACATAGATAAAATTCAAAATTTAGTTAAACCTAAAAATAAGAAGGGAGTTAAATCTCTACTTGGTCTTTCGAATTATTTTAGATCGCTTATTAAAGACTATTCTAAAATAGTTGACCCATTAATTAATCTTACTAAAGACAAAGTGAAATTTAAATGGTCTGACATAGAAGAAAATGCTTTCAAAGAAATCCAAGCAGCGATAGTTAAAAATCCCACATTAAAACCCCCGGATTTCTCAAAAGATTTCATTTTAATCACAGACGCTTCTAAAACAGCTATTTCTGGAATTTTAGCACAAGAATACGACGGAGAACAGCTGCCAATTGAACATTTTGGGCGAAAATTAAGGGATCCCGAAAAGAACTACCCCAGTTTCAAACTCGAACTACTGGCGGTTCATGAAGCGGTGATGTATTTCAAGCATATTCTCGCAGGGAGAAAATTTAATATTTATACAGACTCCAAAGCGCTAACGTATTTTTTAAATTTGGAAAAGCAACCAGACATTGTAGCAAGGTGGTTGGACAATTTGTCCCCTTTTAACTACTCTTTTCAGCATATCGAGGGATCTAAAAATCCTGCTGATTATGTTTCGAGGAACATTAATAATATAATTTCAAGAGAAAAATTGCAAAATTCATTGTTTACGGTAAACAAAGCTCTATCAGATGAAAACATTAAACTACAACAATTAGAAGACGAAAAATTAAATAAAATAATAAACAAAATTAAAACTGACAAACAAAACAAAACCACAAAAAAATTCACTCTCAATCAAAAAGAAATATTAATATTAAAGCCAGGCTCTGATACAAATGAACTGTTAATTGCTCCGGATAAACTTAAAGCTGAAATAATACAGGAAGCTCATAAACCACATTTCGGATTTTTTAAAACTTATCAAATAATAAAAGCTAGATTCTACTGGTACGGGATGTACAGGGATGTAAAGAATTATTGTACTAAATGTATACCATGTAACACGACTAAACAACATCAAACTATTAAAGTTCCCACACAAAAAATAATCAAAGATAAAGAAATCGGATCAGTTTTGCATATAGATTTAATTGGTTTGCTTCCAATGACGCTACGCAAAAATAAATTTGTATTTATGATTATTGATTCCACATCAAGATTCTTGGAGGCTGTACCGGTTCGCAATTGTGAATCACAAACACTTCTAAATGTATTGAATCGCTATTTTAGTAATTTCGGATTGGCGCGATCCATAAAATTGGATAATGGCCGGTATTTTCACTCTGATTTATTCAAAGAATACATGGATTCTCTTAACATAGACCTAGATTTTACGTCCGTGAATAATCCACGCAGTAATGGGCTCTGTGAAATCAGTAATAAAATATTAAAAAATTCAATTGTGGCTATGTGTAAAAACTCTTTAGAATGGGATACCAGGATTGATTTTTTAAAAATTAATTATAACAGTACGCCGCACAGAGCTACGGGATTTTCTCCGGCACTTCTATTTTTCGGTAGAGAAATAAGAACTCCTTTTTCCATACACTTGCCCGACCAAGACATAATTGTCAAAACCTACGTTAAAAATAGAGTCCAACATATTGAGGAAATAAAGAAATTAGCCTTACAAAACCAAAAAAAAATGATGGCGGAGTACATCGACAGGACTCCAGTCCAAAAAGTAAAATTTCTACAAACGGGACAAGAATGCTACTTAAAAGTCGTGGGTAAACCAGGTGTACTTCAGCCAAAATTCTTGGGACCATTCGAGGTGGTAAGGAAGCTTAGGAATAACAATTACCTATTAAAGGAAATTGCATTCCCAGATAAAGCGACTATTAAACGCCACATAAATAAATTATTCTCACCAACGAAAGTGAAATCACAGACTATACACATAAATTCCTAGATAGGGAAGCGAGAAATTTTTTTTCTCTTTTATCGCTGTCGAGGCAATATGTATATATTTATTTTAAATTTTTATCGTTTATAGATGTCCTATTTTTCTTTAGTTTAGTACACATTTTATAATTTTCCATTATTGTTTATTTACAGTACATTGAGGACAGGTTACTATGTAAAAAAAAAAAAAAAAAAAAAAATGATCATTTAGGGAGGATACTGCAAGTTTTTTTTCTTTGCTACACAGTGTACTACTGAGGGATTTGGCTCGTCAGAGGGAGTTATGAACAAACATGCACGTTAAATAAAAAATAATAATAATTACGGTAAAAATAAAAACAGAGGCAGCCTTGCCAGGGTATCACCCTTTCAAACCCATTTTATACTAATTTATATAACAAAACAAAAAAAATTTTTAATATATAACCTTACCCCCTCTACTAAAAGTGAAAATAAAAGTCTTTATATGTAGCACAAAACATATAACTAATCGATTTAAAATTACAAGTCAACATCTATTCACTCGGCGACACAAATATAAATAATAATAATACAACATTTTATATTGACCAATATTTATAATAATTCATCCTTTGCTTAAAGCCACGGATTGACGAATCCACTTGAATTATTATAACAAAAAAAAAATCGGTCAGATTTTACAAAATTATTTTAGTTTAATATTTGATATAATCTATAACTTGGTTAGAACAACGCGTTTCAATTTTAATTTTAGAATAATCGTACGATTTCATATTATAAAACAAACAAAAAAAAAAAAAAATTTATTAGTTGTCCCTAAGGATTAACATTTCAGATAATTTAATTACAAAAAAAAATAATAAATAAAAAAAAATACCATTGAACGTTTCAATTATTACAAAACATAAATTGGATGTTTAATTTATACCTTAAATATTTAGGTAAATTATTTCATACTAAAAAAATAATAATGATAAAAAGGTGTTGGATACATGTCAATGATCATTTCAGCAATTTATTGGATGTTAAAGTCTCGTTTTTGCAGGCGAAATTGAGACTATCTGCGCAGAGCATCTAATAATGCATTTAGCTGAGATATTTCTAATTAACTAAATTTCCAAACTTTACAAAAAAAAAAAAAAATTTGTTTAATTTTTTTTTTTCTAACTATATGTAATATTTTATAAAACAAAAAATAATAAGAGAAAAGAAAAGCGAACGCTCGCTTTCGATTCCTTAAATATGTATATTTACACGTTAATATATTTTAAAATAATAATAATAATAAGAATAAATAATTAAATAAACATTTCACAATTGCATGCACATTTTCGTTTGTGCAAAGCAACGCTCGCTTGTTCTCGCTAACTTAAATTGTAACTAGAAAATCAATATTATATTAAAAAAATATATATATTATAATACATTACGTTTTTATACACAATATAAATAAATAAGTAAATATATAAATTGACGAGAAGATAGTGCGATGCAAACGGATTTGACCACGTTACACGTGTACCGATTTTTTTTTTATAGAAAATATTAAACAGATATACAGATTTAAACATACCCCTTTTTTTTTTAAATCCAAGCCGGGTATACACGACTTTTTTTTATTTTAAGCACACATGTAATCTTATTTCAACAATAAAATACAGATAGCTGAATTTTGGCGAGTAATCCAAAATCTGCACAGACACACGTGCAATCAAATCGTTTCACTGATTTTTTTTTTCCCCACTGTCAGTAATACAGGAGTTTAGTAAACGTCACCCACAGGTGAGGAAAGATACCTAATACACGGCTAATCATTTCGCAAATCGTCCCCTGGGTACAACTGAATCCGAAGGCAGGGAGATGAGTCATTGTCCACAGGTACGGTCATCTAGCTGTCATTCTCTATCCTTCCGCTTAGCGGTGATGGATTAGAGGGAGAAAAGATTACTGTTTTTTTTCTTATTCTTCTTCTGCCTTGTTTTTTTTTTTTTTTTTTTTTCTCCCAACCCCGTCCATTCCAAGGCAGGCAGTTTAAAAGGGTATTGTGTTTGACTTTATAGATGGATATTTAAATTTTTGGTATCGAAAGAAGAAAACAAATTTTCATTTTTTCGATCTGTTTCTTTTATGAAAATATATTATTATTGAGAATATCTTTCATTCAGAAAAGTAGCCTTTTCACATATTCCAAAACAATTGTTTTAGTAAGAATGATAAGATTTTTTTTTTTAACATAACATTTTCTTTATATATATATAAAAAAAAATAAAGAAGTTTTCCTTTCTGCTCAAGAGAAAATAATTCATGTGAGAATTAGATTATAATGTTTATAATACAGATTGTAGTACAACAGACATGTGATTATATAGATGTGTTTTCTCTCAATGTTTTTCATATATTATATAATTTTTTTTAAATTGTATGGTATTCATTATCAATGCATACAGCTTACTGATTATATTGAGTATTTGTTTTAAATGATTCTGTATATTGTGTTTCAACGTATGGGTACCTAATTAGCCTGTAATAATTAAAATAAAAGATTTGCCAATTTATATGTATGTAATAACTAAAAATATAAGAGTGGAAAAGAAAATTAATTTTTTTTTCTTTCTTCTCTCGGGCATTTTATTTTATTATTTGGCTTATTCAAATTTTCCTGCTTTATTTGGATTTGGACCTATTAAAACTCAAAATTTTAATAAATGTTTTTGGAACAATGGAAATTGAAACCAACTACACATGATAACTTGCTGAAGAAGTCATGTCTTTCATCAGATTTTTCAACAGTGAACTTTTGATTACGCTTTATTTCACCAATGTGTAAAACTTTTTTCTGGTGTTGCAAACCTACTTACACTCCAAACCTAGTGACACCCCAGCTTATCCCAAGTTCCTAGACTTTTCCATGTGAACATTTTCAGTTTTGATCTTCAATATAATACGACGATGGACTTTCATCGAGTACTTTGTGGCTATATATATATATATAAAAAAAGATACTGTGGACCTTTTTTTTTTTCTAATGTCGGGGGAAGAGATGATGGTGAGAAATACCACCATCTAGATCTAAACTAGCACACACTATAAAAAAAAAAGTATTTGGTTTTTTTTCTGCATATTAGCAGAGTATTTGGTATCATTTTAATCAGTGAACAGTGAACAATACAAATTAATGATCCATTTTAGGATCAGCGCATACAGATAGATAATTGTGGAACAAAGTGAACCACGGCAGTCAAGGAAATATTTGGTTTTCCGTTCCCACGAATGATTTAACTACACCTAATAAAAATGTCATGGAGAAAATTGTCAGAACAATAATAAAACACATTTATTTATGAGAGCTTAAATAGGCACGAAGACCTCACAAGTAAAAGCATCTTTACCTCCCAGACACAGCACGGCGTCAAGAGGAATCGCTATTGTACCGACGGACCTATGAAACACTCAAGGGGAGTACCAAATTTCTCCCGCATGCCAATGGTCATCTCTCTAAAATCAGAGGTATGGCCGAAACATGCAAATTTTCAAGAAGTTAAAACGTATAAGGCCTTAATTTTATGTGAAAAGGGAAAAATGGTTCCATCCCTTTTTTTTTGCTCCACGAAAAGAATGTGATTTTTCTTGAGAGTTCAGATTCAAAAAAGATGGAAAAGTAGAAGGTTGACTGCTCTCTAACTAAAAAAAACAGATTTTGAGTGTGTGTGCCAATAGATGGAAATGTACGCGCTAAGAAAAAGCGAAAACGCGTCAGCCATTACCTCCTGCTGTCAACGTTATCTAGTAATATAAGGTAACAAACAATCTTCCTTCACCATTGTTCCATTTTATTTAATTAAGCTATATTCTTTTAATAATACGAATTTAAGTGTGTATGAAGATCCTACCCCGATCTAAACATAAAAAGGCTAATCAAATAAATACTTCTAGGGTATGGAACTCTGCCTTTCAAAATCGAATTTTTTAATTCAGTAAGATAAACTGTAATTCTCAGAAAATAAATGTTGAGAATACAGTTCTCAACTAGGATTGAATATTTTTATTTTTTTTAAACATTTATGTTTGTTGTTAATCATATGCTTATAATTACCTTGTAAATAAACTCAATTTTATATTCAATTAATTTTAGTCAGTTTTCCTTTTGTTTACTTAATTTATTGAATTAATATTAAGTCTTTTATTTTAGGAAATGTTTTCTTTAATATTACAATCTAGGTTTTAAAATAAGCCATTATATATTTAATGTTACATAACTCTCTGCAGGTAACCTTTGATGATTGTAATTGGCTCAAAGAGGATCCGAACATCAAAAATAATTCACAACGCAACTTTTTCTTTTCTATAATTAATTGATAATTTGTCTAATAAAATTTTCTAAGTATAAATCATCATATCAGATCCTTAGAGTCATAGGTGCAAAATAAATACTATACGTCTCGGATAATTTAAAATACTCATATTAATCAATTAACAGCAATATAGTGGTAAATCCTATGCAGTCAGACTTAAATTCAAATAATTTAATTGATCACTCTGTAGCATTCCATCAATTATAATAAATTAATAATGGTAACGTCAAATTAAATAAAATATTATTTTTCATGCACGAAACTTTTTTGATTTCTTAATGAATGTAATTTAAGCAAATTTCAATGCAAATAATACCACATTTTATAAAATTTCTATGCTTGGCCGAAAACGGGTTGAGGGAAAATGAAGTCATTTTCTGGACGCTAACAGTCGTGAAGTAGAAACTAGTAAGTTTTGTTTGTGATTAGAAACATCGTTAAATATTTGCCTATTTAAGTAAACCTCTTGATTATGATTATTTCAATGATGTTGTCATTCAATAATAAAAGTGAAAGCAATAGAGTTCTGATAATCTACCTGAATCTTTTAAATAGAAAAGTTAAATTGAATACTTAAAATACTTTCGACATAAGTGCAAAAAGCACACATAAATGATAATTTGGCATAAACAGGAAGGACTTGAACGCAAACAGGTGTTTACAAATTTTGTTCTTGATTTTAAAATTATTTTTATTTTTATTTTCCTTTTTTTGCGCATCACGTCTCGTGCAGTTAGGTTCTTTACTCATTAAATCTTTATTCGTTCTAATAAAAATCTTTTATAATAATAGCTCGAAAAGCATTGCAAATATATTTATGAAGTTTAAAAAAATAGAACAAATATTTTGGAAATTATTTTTTATTCTAAGCAGAACATATCATTTAAAATAGACGAATATATTATATGTAATAAAAGACGAAAAAATAATTATAAAGGAAATTATTAACAGTACCTCTTTTTTTACAATTAATAGGTGTAAAGGATACATTATTTCTAGTATAGATAAAATATAATGAGCGAATTGTATACGTTTTGTTGTTTCAAAGTCGTTAGAGTGTGTTTTTTAGATTTTATTATAAATACTTCATGCTATTTTTTTCTCAGTGCGTTAATATCTTTAATACGTGAGGTGCAAACGTATACAAAAGTTATCCCCTTTTCTAAAAGCTTTTTGAAAGAAATAAACATAATGAGACATTTACAGTAATCTTTTTTTATTAACTGACATTATGTCAGTTTAATTCTGATGTTTTAAAAATATACATCATCTTAAAATTTTATAATAACATTGTTCTTAAAAGCTTAGTGATGTAATAACACAAAAGGGTTGTATACATTTTGTTAGTTCAGTAAAATTACAATGTCTTTCATTTTGTACTTCAAAAATATTAAAAGCATGTTTTTGAACATTAATGAAAATGCATTTTTAATATTTAATTTAATGTAATGTTGTAAGTCAGAAGATTAAATATGTGTTTTTTTAAGAGGAGTCAATCTAACATTTCAAATTAGGTAAAAAAAATCTGCATTTTATCTACAATGGAACTGTTATTTACACATTTTTATGCAGTTACAGCTTTTGCATAACATATATGAAAGATGTGAATATAATTAATACATTTTAAAGTGATAACGAAGAAAATGGTAAATAAAATCACTTATTCAATGCATTTATTACAACATGAGCATTTATAAATAGTAAAGTATAAGGTAAAAATAAGGGCAAAAATAGCTGTGTTAGATTCTTTATTGCAGTCGGATGATAATCAGTTTCTCGATGAAATCAAACAAAAATAAAGATTGTGCACACCGAGTTATGTATTAAACAACAAATAAAGTAATCAATAGTGCTAAAATTGTTTCCAATATTTTAAGTTAATTTATTATTTTTTATTAGTAGTAAATCAACTTAAAAATTATTTGTTTATTATTAAAAGCGTTAAGATAAAACTAATTTCTAGCCTTAAGTTTGCATTGAACAACATTTATTTGTTAAACTTTCGATATTACACATAAAATTATGTATCTAGCATCCGTCAGGTCAAAATATCGGAGCATTGGGCCGCATAAAACTATGAGACATTATTTAAAAAAAATAAATAAATATTTTCGTGTTTACTGTTCAGCCATACAAAACTAAATTGGCGATAACAACTATTGAATCTTCATTCTCAAGTGCTTATTCAGTCGTCAGTGGTCTGAAATAATGCTCAAATTCTAATCTATAAACAAAATCAACGATAGTGGTTGGTGAAGCCTATCGTTTGTCAAAAGGTATTTCGATAAGAATATCCTTTAAACAAGGAACTCTACTAAAAGCAACATCAGCTGCCGAAAGCGAATACTCCTTTAGACGAGTACGATTTTCCAGAGCAATTTTTGACAAAGGCATACAAAGGGATTTTTGTTTGGTGACAGCGTATTCAACTGTAAAAGTACATGAGATATTTTTTCTTTCCAATATTTAAGAACTAGCTGAGCCGCCCGGTGTTACCCGGGCCTGTGATAAGGAAATCGTAGTAAAGCCAGGAACTTAAAAAAAAATACTGAAGTTACTTTTCGGAAATAGTGGTAATTATCTATACATCACAGCAATTAAATGCTACGGATGAACCTAAAAAAGTTAAATTTGTTCAATGGAATTAGTTCTGTGGGTATCGGGGCAATAGATGTGTATATATTAAAAATGGTGTCAAATAACTATAAACCCGACGCTAAGGGTCGCGGGTCACTAAATGCAATATTTATTAAAAAAGTCGCTACCTCTCTCCATCTTCGCGAATAAACAAAAATACAAACGTTTCTTTAATTATTAAAGACATTGTCAATTAGGTTTTTATTTCTTTACAGTAAAAATCAGGTGCTTTTGACTTCGATAAAAATTTATTTTCATTAACGCATATAAATTAAATCACAATTTCAGTTGTAATTAAGCTATCTTTATGAAAATTAAAATTCTGGGTTCTCCGTGAATAAAATAGGCATAGATACCTAATTTTCAAATCAATAAATGCAATATTTAAAAAAAAATGTAATTGAGCCGGAAATATCCGAATATAAATATCTGTGGTTTTCTTTCTTCTTTCCCAGCAGACCTTTGTCTGGATGAAGCACCTGTGAGTGTCATTAAGAAATATTTTTATGCGATTCAATTAGTTAAAAAAATATTCATATCTTGGGTTGCAATGATCCAATCGGGTTAAATTTTCGAAACAATAGTTCTTTAAAGAGAGACGAATCGAGGGGTGTTAATTCTGAGAGTGTATCTTAATTAGATCTACTAATTTGCATTCCCCAATAAACTCTGTAGTTAAAATTTTTACCAACACTTTTTTCTTCATCCTGCCACACGAAATGTCTCGTCCTGTCTGAAATGGCTAATTTCTTTTTACCGGATCCAATTACTTAAAAAATCAACTATGATTTCCGTTCTAATTACCGGACAATTTCGAAAATTAGATATCTAGATTTCTCGGTAAAATATACACATGGAAGCATAATTTTCAAATCAATAAATGCAATAATTCAAAAAAATTTAATAGAGCCATAATTATCCCACTATAAAGTAATGTGGTTTCGTTGCAGACAGCTGTCTAGTTTATAAGATAAAAATTAATCGTTTTTTCGAGAAAAAAAAATAAAAGTTTTAATTGATATCTTGGGTTCTAATGGTGCGAATTTTTCGAAATTTGATTTTTTCCCTTGTATCCCGAAATTCGTGTGGATAGGCCTATTTTTCGATGTCTTTGAGAAAAAGCGATTACTGTGTTTTTGTCGGCCCGCTTTTTACAGCAAACCTTTTACCTTGGCTTCGGGGTACAGATTTAGTAGAGATTACAGTTTTTTCATAGTGTCGCAATTTTTCGAAATGTTTTTAAGGGTTTTTAGTTAATATCTAGGTTAATTTTCAAAATATTAAAATTCTATGTCTCAGGGGCACCAGAACAGACTTTGGACTATCCTCACCTAAATTTTTGGACTTGTAGGTGCTTTCGATTTTTGTTGCGGTCGTACAAACCTTGAGGGAAACTTTCTTTTATTAGTATAGATAGGTGTGGCAGAGAAAGACTTTCATTTAGAAATGGTCGATAGTAATAATCAGATTCAAGCATTACAGCCTGTGGCAATCCTCTTACAATAAACAACATGTCGAATCATTTTTACGTATGGCAAAAAATATCTGTACCTATATAAAATTCTTGTAAATCCCGTTTTATAAACGCTGGATTGTCTAAATTAAATATAAATAAACAGATTCAAAATTATTTTACAATAATCTTTAAAAGATAGATTGAAAACAAAGTATAAATTGCACCACTGGCTGACCTCAATTAAAAATAATTAAATTGATATAAAATTCAATCATTATATGATTAAAATTTTTGAAGCCATAATTTAAGAAGAAAAACTTCTGCTGGTGAAACAGACGTTATTAACTTGCATTTTTATTCAGAGGTCTCCATCAGTTTAGAATGATTGCGTCGTAATTTATATAACGTTTACTGTCGTTTCATTTAGTCTGGACGGAGATCGAATATTTTTCTTTCCAATGAGTTTTTCATGATTAAAAAATGGAAGCCATAAAGTTTTTATGAGCTAAACAAAATTCTAAAACTTTCATTTCAGTTTATCAGTATCATAATAACACCAAAAATGAGGTTTGAATTGCCTTAAAACGTGATAAAATTCCAATATGTACGCATACATACACGCACATATATGCAAAAATCGTTTTAAAAACAGCAAAAAACAAAGGGGGTGGGATAAAAATATAATTTACTTGTTCTGAAAAGAAAAGAAATTGGAAATTTTTACAGTTTTTGTAAATAGAATTCGCAGTAAATAATACTCGTAAATAAATTTCCCGAATTATTTCAGATGGTCCAATCTGACTCCATATATCCCATAAAACACAAACACTTATAAATATAAATCCTTCAAATCTAAGTGTGGTTATTAACAAAGAGGATGCAATTATCGGATTGTAGAAAGTTTTGTTTAATGCAATTTACGACTCGATTTGCATTAGAAATCTGATCAGTTAAAGTCGTATCTAATGAATTAGATCATAATGTACTAACTGAGTAATTTTAATTGTAACTCCCTCTCACCTCATGCGCAAGGCATAACTTCAATTCAGCTCATTCGCTTATTTAACATAACCTATGTATTTTTATCTCGTTCACCTGCTTTACATCATTTAAATGCTGTCTGATTATATTCCGCATAAATCTCCTTATCGTAGTCATAAAGTTTGACAGAAAATGCTGCATCAGATTATCTTTCTAAAGTTCCTTTGCCAACAAAGCTTGAAGTGATTATATAAACTTTGCGTCCTTTCTTTGAAATAAAGTAAACTTTACATTGTAATCTTATCTATTAGAAGTTATAGAAAATCCGTGTTTTCGACAAATAAGCAAACTTTTCGCAGACCAATTGCGAATATCATCTAATACATTTTTCATCTTTCAGTTTGACTCTGCTCAGTATGTCACGCGTTGATATTCAAGATACATTACCTTTCCACAGCTTGAACTAAATTTTGTGAATTTTGTGTATTTTATTATCTTCGTAGATGTTAACTTTTCTCCATCTTTTATGTGCATTTCATCTGTTCCTGGAGCTACCTTCGGTAAAAATACTGCAAATATTGTCATGAGGTTTTTAAAATGAAGGGACCTTAGCGTGGTTTGCGACATATTTAATACACATTACATGAAATACGTATTTTATTTAATATGGCTCGATTGTATGTAATTGTATGCTTACCAAGGAATTACAAAAATAACACTTCAAGGTGGTATTTCATGCCTTTATTTACTGAACGCCAGTTGGCGTATTTTAATGAGAACGGTTTGACACAACACAGTACTTTGTTGCTAACCAATATTCTTATCCACATTCATATTAAATTTTATTGTTGCCAAAATGTTCTAAATTTTATGCGCAATAGACGATGATATATTACGTATTTTGATGTGTCGCGATAAGAAAACAAAAATAAAACGATACGTCAACTATTTTAAAATTATAAAGTAATACAGCTTATCTTAATACTGTATTATTAAACATTCGTGACGTTTTTATTTTTAGGTAAACACAAATTGAAAACAAATATAATATTTTTGGCTCCTAATTAAGTTTAAATGATACTTATTTTAAAACTGTATTATTAAACATTCGTGACGTTTTTATTTTTAGGTAAACACAAATTGAAAACAAATATGATATTTTTGCCTCCTAATTAAGTTTAAATGATACTACCACCAGAACGAGCCTTTTCCAAGGATATATATATATTTATGGGAACATCCTTTTAAAAGTTATTCGTGGACTTACATAAATAACATGCACTCGAATTATGTAATATGCTTTCTTGGAAGTTGGTTAAAAGTTAACTTTAAATAATATTTCACTTAGGTAAATTTATCAGTGTTTCATATTTATGAAAGTTTTAATACTTATGTATGGTTCTTACACCTCAGGAGATTCAGGTGATTTGAATACCAGATTTGTTCTAACGTAATGGCCGTCATATTTAAAAACATAATTTTTTCATTAAATAAGAGCAATGCTTCTTTACGAAAAAACTGGTATTGAAATCCTGTGAGACGTACGAAAATTGTTATAAAAATTATATTTCTATATATCTAGAAACATCTGACAGGAAATATCATAACACTTCGTTTGGTAAAAATATTGGAAGTTTCAATCATAACATATATTATACTTTCGCATGTTTTTAAACGTTTATCAAAAGAGCGTTTAGTACTGAAATACATTTTCAATATTATTCAATTTTCCTAGAATAGTGTTTAAAATAATATTTGGTCGAATAATATTTACTAATGGAAACATTCGTTTCAGCTTTTCAAAATAATCGAGCCATTTATTATATTTTAGTTTGAATGTACATTTTAATGTCCAATTTCCTTTTAAACTATATATTACTAGTAAAATTTCAATTACTTTAACTAACGAGAAGTGAAGTGATCTACAAATATTTACTGAAGAATGATCGCTGAGGAGAAAGAGAATTAAATAATATGTATCTTCCGGCTCTTAAAGTGTTCATCTCTGAATTTAATATTCCAGTATTTGCCTCTCATAAGTTAAGAACCGATTGTTGAACTATCAAGTGAAATGTTAATTAAATTTCATAAATGTTTTATGATTTTTTGTTTTAACGTACTACGATTGTTATATGTGCAAGTACATTATGAATACAGACGTAAAGGAATTTTTTATAATTTGAAATATTTTTGGATAACGGTGAAATCAAAGTGTACCCCCTTGAAATTTCCAAGGTGTCTAACATCAATATTTCCGTTTCGAAATTTTCTGTTTATCATTTCAATAGAAAACCTTGTAGTTGCCTTTTTTCATCGCACATTGTAATAGATTTCTGCGATTGCATAGGGTGAAATAGTGTCTTAAAAATTTGTGGTAAACCTGTACACACCCTGGAAATTTACTAAACATTTAACATTGTTATTGGCGTTTTGATTATTTAACAAATCCATTATTTTAATAGGGGTGTCTCTTAAAAATAAATTAAATGATATGATTTTTTAATTGATAAAATATTTATTAAAATACGTTGTAGTTTAAAAGCTTTTCATTTCGCTGTGTAATATGATTTTTATTATAGCGATAAAGATCTAATAAACAGTTTTTTATTTGATTTATGTCTGTTTAGATACATATTTTACGTATTTCTATATATAAAAAAACTTATATGTCTTGTAATTGTTGAAGCAGATTTTAATAAACTCCAGTGAAATTTACTTTACGTTTTTTGTATACGTTTATGTCAATCTTTACTAATGTAATCTTCTTTAATAAAGCAACACAGACAACTAAAAAACTGATTACAGTATTTTTTTATAGAAATGTTTAAAAAAAAGTTGACCTGCAAATTTACTTAAGATGTTCTGATAAAATAGAAAACAAAAATGTGTGCGATATAGTAATTTGGATTAATTATTAATACATATTATATATATATATATATATATATATATATATATATATATATATATATATATATATATATATATATCTTGTGCTTATAAATATTCTCCAAAAAAATCATAACACATTCATACTTTCTTATTTTCTCATTTTTGTAGTTTATTCTTCTGTGGTTATTTTTTTAAATTTATTTTCACACATATGATTTCATTTTAATTATATAAATATATATATACGTATATAATTAAAATGAAATCACATGTGTGAAAATAAATGTAAAATTAAAAGATACAAAAGTAATGAACGATAAATAGAAATACAAAAATTAGAAACTACGAATGCGATACGGAATCGTTAGTGGAACCTCATATCCCCGATTCACAGTGAAGATATCTGTTTACTATATATATATATATATATATATATATATATATATATATATATTATAATATATATATATATATATATATATATATTATAATATATATATATATATATATATATATATATATATATATATATATATATATATATAGAGAGAGAGAGAGAGAGAGAGAGAGAGAGAGAGAGAGATAGATATATACATAAGTGGCACATCTCTAAAAATTATGATTTTTATAAAAGAAGAAGAAAAATACGTTTTTTATAGACAAAAGATATTATTATTAAAAATGGATTTGAAAATGATTGAACATTTATTTTATATCTGTGAAAAAAAATTGTTTAATTCAGTATTAGCTTGCGATTTACAAAATTCAAATATAATTCCAAGACGTTTTATTCCACTAGCTGTTTATATTATACTAAGTCATTTATATTTAAAGAAAGTATTGCAACTTTATAAAATAAATGGAAACAAAACACTCTTCTTTGTTAAAGTATTAAATTCGCAGCGAAACTTATGTTGCACATCAATTACCAGTTTTTTTTCTCTCTTCTACTTGGAGCAGTCATTCAATATCGAGTATTAGAAAGGTTGTTTTTAATGCCGAAGGTAAAAATTTGAATAATTAATGTTGTGGTATAGCTAATTTAAAAAAAAAAAAAAAAAAAAACTTCTATCCAGCTATAGCATTAGATGAAATACATAACAATTTGTCACGTAACTTATTTAGCAATTGGGGGTGTTTTTTACTAGTATTTTTGAGTACACACTTCATTTAAATCGCCATATTTCTAGAATATTCACTGATATTTCAACAGTGATAAATATATATGTCCTGTATTTTGAGAATATCGTTCTAAAAAAATCATATTTGAGATTTGTGTTTGATTAGATATAAAATGTGAATAATTAAAGTAGTGGCATAGCTAATTAAAAAAACTTCTAGTCAGCTATAGCATTGGATTAAATACATAACAATTTGTCACGTAACTTATTTAGCCACCTCGGGGTGTTTTTTTCTAGTGTTTTTGAGTACACACTTCATTTAAATCGCCATATTTCTAGAATATTCACTGATATTTCAACAGTGATAAATATATATGTCCTGTGTTTTGAGAATATCGTTCTAAAAAATCATGTTTGAGATTTGTTTTTGATTAGATATAAAATGTGAATAATTAAAGTAGTGGTATTGCTAATTAAAAAAACTTCTATTCAGCTATAGCATTGGATTAAATACATAACAATTTGCCACGTAACTTATTTAGCAATTGAGGGTATTTTTTTCCTAGTGTTTTTGAGTACGCACTTCATTTAAATCGCCACATTTCTAGAATATTCACTGATATTTCAACAGTGATAAATATATATGTCCTGTATTTTGAGAATATCGTTCTAAAAAAATCATATTTGAGATTTGTGTTTGTTTAGATATTTTAATATAATAATGTCGTAGTCAAATTGATTACTTTTTAAAAAATCATTTTTATTATGTGTTTTTTATGCAACACAAAGATACATTTTATTTTAAAATGCCGTTTATTTAAATATATGTATATTTTAATTTTAAAAAATCGCACTCATTCAAAATAGCATTAAATTCTTAGCGAATTATGTGTTTTAAATCCATTGCTGGATTTTTTTTTCTCTGCAAGAAAAGCAATTTAACAGGATAAAACAGAGAAGGCACTTACAATGCTGAAGGTGAAGCAAGTCAATTAGTAAAATAGACGTAAAACTAATTATAGGAGAACTTTAAACCCTGAAATAAATAGAGAATAATTTGGCGGTTCACTCAGGAATCGTCGAATTCCTTTCATTCATCTTGCTCCATGATTAAGTATTTATTTCTAAGCGCCTCGTTTCAAGATTAAGTTCTAACCTTTTGACAGCGATAAAGCAGTGTGATTTGTATTTAACAAACCCAACTGAAAAAAGTACAAATTATGAAAAAACACAGATAAAAGTACACATTATGAAAAGATAAGAATCTAATTAAGATTCTTTATTATAATATTGCTAATTTCTTAATGTGTTTTTTGCGCGCGTAGATAACAATGACTTTATAAATTTTGATTAAAACCTACAATTAACTATGAAATTTTCTAAAAGTTTTTTAAATGTTAGGATTTGCATTCTATGTACTGCAATTTGTTTCATTTTTTTAAATATTTATATGAGATATATAAATATTTATATCGAAATCTAGTAATACATTTATCTTCATTTCTGGGAATCGCTTCCAGAAATAAAATTTGATTACTGGTTAAATAACAGAATATGTAAATAAACCAAACCCTAAATATGAAAGACCTGACGTATCTTTTTAAGAATTTTTAAAGTTTCATTACATTACTTAAAATGTTTCTATGCCTATGATTTTATATACGGTGTGATAAAAATTCAGAATAGAAATAAGTCATAGTGTAATATTAGCTATTTACGAAAGAAAAAACATATATATTTAAAATATAATAGAATTTTTTTTTATTTTAGATATTTTAAAACGTCATTTTTATTTTCCCCCCTCCCCATTAAACGAAATCATCTCTGCTAGTGTCATAAAGTACTATTTTTATCTACATGAAATTAATTATAAAAGTGAAAACAACTAT
This sequence comes from Maratus michaelseni, assembly GCA_963931845.1. NCBI lineage: Eukaryota > Metazoa > Arthropoda > Arachnida > Araneae > Salticidae > Maratus > Maratus michaelseni. The sequence continues at coordinate 257,460,894 of OZ007589.1, read as the reverse complement.
TACATTTATGTATTTTTTTTCAATTAAATACAGAGGAATGAAACTATTTGAGTATCTGCGATGCTCATATGATAATGAGAAGACTTTCTAAAGGTAAATAAAATAACAAATTTAAATTAAAATTTACAAGAAGATAATTTAGAAATAATTGACTTTTCATTATTAATTTATTCCCATATTTTTACATTTTATGACATGTATATTTTTCTAAAGACTACACTACTCACAATTATTTATACTTTACATCTTTAGTGATTGTTTAAAATTTGTATTTCAAAATATATTCGGAAATCTTATTTTACAAAGAAGTAGGAGATGAATAGTTTCCCTTATCTGGTGAAAAATGTAATGGAAGATTTTACAACCTATTTCTATAAAAGGTATAGTATAGGTTTTGCTTTTCTTCTTTTCTGAATTATAAAAGGGGAAAGTTTTTTTCGAAACATCTCATTAAATGCTACCCCAGGAAAGACCAATTCAACATATTCTTCAGTCTGCTGGAACATGTTTATAACAAGGCAAACAAAAAATATTTTTAAACGATGTAAGAAAGTAAGAAAATATTAAAGTATTATTCACAACATCCTTAGGATATAATTTTATATGTTTACTGTTTATGTATTATGCATTTTTGAATGATGTATTTAAGAAAACGATTTCCACTTCATTTCAATAAATTTTTAGAATGAAAAAGAAAGAAAAACAAGAGAAATGGACATAGAAAAATAACTTTTATATTCAAAAATACTTATATAAATTTTTAATTACACAAAGAAAAGCAAATTTACTCTTTTTTTAAGGTATCGTTCATCTCACAAAACCCTATTACTCCCGTTTCGTTGTCTGTCCGTCACAGAGTGGGTTCTAAAAACTATTTAACTTACAGGCATGAAATTATTTGTACTTATAGCTGAATATCTGCTATGAAGCTGAAAATCATAAAATTTGAAACAATCGCATTATTTTAATATATAGAGATAAAAAACCAAAAATCTAACGGCCTTTTCCTATTAAATTTAAACATTTTTCGTTATAGCAGTTGCAACAATTAAAAATCCACAGTAAAATTCTTTCTACAATAATTAATTTTCTATTGAAAGATTTCCACGTGAAAAATGAAAATAAAATAAAAAATTTTACCAATTGAAAAAAATAATAATATGACGCCATATTGGTAATAAAACGGAAATTTTCAAGCATTTCTCAATAATACAAGGAGTATGAGTATGTGTAAATATAGAAAGCAGCTTAATATGGCGTCATTAGAGAATTAAAAAGAAAATTAATCTGACGTCTAACATTTTGAAGGTCTCTATACAACATGTTTAATTTTGAAATTGATTTTTTTTTTAATATCGCATTTAGTCCACATGGCAGATATTATTATGACAAAGTATAATAGCTTGACCGGTTCAGATTTTTGAAAAAAACGAGAAAAATAGACCAGTACATTTTTACTTTATAAAAAACATGACTTTTTTTTTTTAATGAAATTTATTTGGATAAAGAAAGGATAAAGTGTTTTGAAAGGAATATTAAACGAAACCCTTTGTGCGATCTTCGATCACACTTACCCACTTGTTTTTACTTGCAACTTCTGTAAATAATTATATTAAAGAAAACCTGCAATAATATGGATTTTTATTTGTACTATAATTTATTATTTAGAGCACCATAATATTTATAATCGAAATAAACTAGTAAATATACAGATCAGAGGCTTCAATGTTAGCTCTACAAATCATTGTTTATAAATCTCACTAATTTTTAATGTAATCCGCACAGTATTTAGTATCCTACAATCCGATATTTTTAAGTTATATGTACATTTATAAACATATAAGATTTATCGAAACTTCTGGAAATTTTAGAATTATCCCCTTTAAATACAAGTTTATTCAATGATGTGATAAACTACATATTATTGTATTTTTTTTTTTCAAATAAGAATACATCCCTTCAAAGGGATTCTGCCCACCTGAACCTCCCATTTTCATTTTAATTTAATGTTCTCAATTTCCTACGACTGTGTGTTTCATTCTTCGAGTGTATGTCTGAATGCATTTACTACTGTAATTTCATTAGATCAACCATCTCCTTGTACAGGATATTTTATCCTACCCTTAAGTTAATACTTATTTTTCAGCCACTAAAAATCATCAGATGTTGCTGAAATTGAATAAAATTTCGCGCAATAAATATACTTATAAAAATGTAAATTCTTCTTATGACACTTACATTCAATTTACACTTTCAAAGTTTTTATAATTTTCGTTTGGAAAACCGTCTTTGGAAAATGTTTCTTCAGTACTTAAAATAAATCTTAATCTATTTTATTACAAAAAGGATATTAAAAACAAAAATAACCCGAAAATTAGCTATTTTGTTAATAAAGGTTTGAGTCAAGATAATGCGAATTACTTGAATTTTCTTTTTTTTTATATTCTTTGAAAAACAGTTGCTAGGCAACCATTTAATGAAGGAGAGAAAAAAAGAAATGCATTGAAAACTTTTGTAAAAAGAGAGAAATTAAAATGTTTTATATCTCAAAATTAGTGCGTCAATTTTCCCAAAAATTTATACAATTAATTTCGAAATTCTAATAAACATATTGGCAAATTTTCAAAGCGATCGGAATAATTTATGATTTCCATTTTGGTAATTTAGAATCCATAATGTAGCATTTAGAATTATCCTAACGCGTCATTTTCCTTTCGATAGATGTTAAAATTTAAAAATTGTCTGATTTCCCAATGAGAAGCATTATGATTATGACTTAAAAAAGAATTATTCCATATTTTTCGAAGGAATGAGCCAAATTCAACTAAAATCTATACAGCTAAATTTGAGTACCTCGACAACAAACATACCTAATTACAGACTAAAAGAAAGCCTTTTTCTATAGTTATTGCGAGACATATAAACAGACACCAAAAACTTTTTGGGTCTCCACAGGAAGCCTCAACTGACGTTTCGGCAATAAAAGCAAAGATTGATTGCGATAAAATAAATTTATTTTTCTTATAAAAGAAAAAAATAGTTGGAGAAATAACATAAATTAACTAGTATTCAATGACGCTTTGTCTTATACTATGCAACCTATCAGTTGCTAAATCATATCAAAAACATTCTTAAACGTATTTCACGACCAATGAAAATAGTGTCTTTAGAATTTATGAAATTAGTCTTCGATGGCGTATAAGAATTTAGAAAAGATCGATCTTAAATTATTGAAAAGTGAATCTTTCTGACTGTTTGTTTTAAGTAATTAATCTAAAGGAGAAATGATGCATTAATATTAACTTGCAGAAAAATAGTGTAATTTATCTATGGTTTATTATTTCAATGAATAGTAACAAAATAAAGTTACGAGTCGTGTTTTTTAAATAAATACCGCTTAGATATTAAAAAATCCAAGGCCACTTTTTTAAACAATTTTATTTTTGCATGAAAGTCTGGACCTTAATCTAATTTTCAACATAATTTCTACTTATATTAAGTCACTTATCTTACCGTACGACCAGCTTATGTATGCCAGTGTCATAGCAATCTGCTGTTTGTTGTGCTAAACACAGCATCAGTGCCGTCGTGCAATCCTAAACAAAAGGCTTGGCATGTTCAGTGGAGAGATCTTTATGCTCATTACAATGTTTGTACACACACGGCTTATCATATCCAGGATCTCCTCGCATCATATGATTGGGGACAACTTCATCACCTTCTCTATACCCCTGAACTATCACAAGTGATTACTACTTGTTTCTGCTCACTTAAAGTAGTACATTCGGAGCCAGCGCTACAATGACGATGACGCTGTCAAAGCGGTGGTGATGCAGTGGTTAGCTATGCATGCGGCAAATTTCTATAAGCATGCAATACAAAGCTGGTCGTACGATACTATAAATGTCTTAATATAGACGGGAATTATGTTGAAAAGTGGATAATGGTTCAAACTTCATTGTAAAAAAAATCGGCTTTTTTTTTTTTTTTAATGAAATAGTACTTATTTACAAAATACGCCTCGTAAAATAAAGTTTCCAGAAAATATTAAAAGTAAATTAAGAAGTAACAGTAAACAATAGTTAAGTAAAGATTAATATATTTTACATGCGGACACTTCGCTATTACACCATGTCGATTACGCGTATGGACATGTTTCATAATCCATGTAAATGTTTTTCAGCAGCCCTATACTTTAGTCTCATAAAGTTATTTAGATGATTCCTGGTCATTTTTTATTCATTTCGGCTTGAGTATCTTTTGTGAAAACCACTAACATAATCTCATATCAGACTGCTCAAGAATCCTTCTTATTCGGTTTTGACTATTTCTAATTTTTTTTAAGGAATATATCTGATTCAGGCTAAGAAAACATACATTTTTCAATAATAGAAATTTCTGTCTCTAAATGGCAGGATAATATAAAAAATGTCTCTATTTATATTCCATCCCTTTTTTTATCCTTGTATTCCTTTTATTTTAAGTCTCATCTGTTTAATAACATAATTTAAACTTCATACATTTAATGGCATAATAGTTTTTAAAAAAATCCGACGTAAATTACACTTCGCAAAGAAAAAGGAATTTGAGCGGGTAGTTAAACACAGACGTATTTTAAATTGATAACTGCTTCTTTTGTCCGAGTTCAATTTCTTTTTCAACTAAAAGCCTTTATTTATGTAATATGCTTCATAAAGTTAAGATGTTCAATTTTCGTTTAAGAGGAATCGGAATTGAGTCGTTGAAATAAATGTACATAGACGCTATGGAAATCAAATTCTCTTTTTAAAAATTGTTTTTAAGTTTTCTGGACATTTGCTTTTGGTAGAATTAACCTTTCTGTTTTTGTTTTTTACTTTCCGTGCACATACAGGGTAAGGAATGTATTGTAATCGTGATAAAAACCCGATTATGGAAAATATGGATATATATTTTTACATTTTGAGATTTTCAGAATCCGTTTTTGCTATTTTTAAAAAGATTTAAGATTTATCTGTAGATGTATATGTGTGTGTGAATGAACATCATAGCGCCTAAGGTAAGCTTTCAATTGAGCTCTCATTTGGGGAATATGTTACACACCTCTGTAGCAAGAACTGTATTCGTTTTTGAAGACATCGCCCAACGGGTTTGGTATCTAAACTTTTTTTCAATCATATTTGAATCATTCTGTGGCGATAATTAATAAACTTTTTCTAATAAATAAATAAATATATATATATTTACTGCTCTCGTTCATCTTATATTGATACAACAACTATCTTTCAACAAAACGGGACTTAATTTAGTAAAATCATATTTTTCTCATTTTTTTTTTATTTACAGGCTTTAATTTCAGCAGAAACGGGATCAAAATGCATTAGAAAAATGTTTAAGAGTTCTGCATGAAAGGGCACGTTTACTTTAAAATATGAGGTCAGTTTCAGCAGTGGAAACGTTCAACGTTTGCAGAATTATGACAAAAACGTATCCCACGCTATGACAAGTGTTACATTTCCGGTGGTTATTATGTTGAGAAGTAGCTGAAACTTAGCTGTATCTTTTGCAGGGAATCTTTCCTGGTAATTATGTTTTGTCTCTTCTTACAGACCGTTTGAAACTGGTTTTCTGGATGACCCTCGTATATGACTTTATGAGGGACTATATTTTAATTTTGTTCACAGGCTGGGTTATTTTTAACTATACGTCTTGCAGTTTTAATTTATTATCACATTCCTTCCACGTGCATGGACTTTTACAGTCCAGGTCATAAGTTTCACTCTCTTAGGAAATTTACAAGACACTGGAAAATGTTTAATTTCGTGGAAAAAAATATCGTAAATTTCTTTTAGAAAATATAAGGAAAAGACGTAAGGAACCCAGTTTATGTAAGTCAAAATTAATACAAATACTCAGTTTTCAAATTTAGAGAAATTACAATTGGTAAATTAATGACATATTTTAATTTTTGACAGAATTTATAATAAAAATAAGTACAAGTCCGACAATTTTTAATGAATTTTTAACTCAATATTCTGTAAATGCATCTTTTTTTTCAATTACCTTTTTTAATTGATCTGTCAATGTTGCAGTAAGTTTAGATATAGTTTCGTTTTTATATTACTCCAAGCAATGGTCATGCTATTGATGAGTTCACGTTTATTTTGATATTGTCTAACATCTTTATAAACAGACTGCATTAAAAAAAAGATTTTCCTTTGGATTCAATTCAAGACTCTTGGAAGTCACGCAATAACTTGGACGACATTAGCTTCAAACCATGCTTTTGTTGGCTGAAAAATATGGATATTGGCGTTGTCTTGTTGAAATATCTACTTTCCAAATGTAACAAGTGGTGCATTGGGTAGCAAATATTCCCCCAATATGTCTTGACACCTTTTTCCGTTCATTTTATAATGACTTATGACAATTGGTAGGGTTCCATCTGCTTCAAATGTTCTCCATAACATAACAGACCCATTTCAGAATTGGTGTTTAAAAAAGTAAGTCTTTACTTTTTGAATATCATGCGAGTACTTCTGAAACTCATCAGGCCCATCCAAATTAAGTTTATTTTCGTTAGAAAAGACAACTTTTTTCCATTTATCAGCAAATGAAACATTTTTTTAGGAAACTGCACGAGGCTGCTTTGTTAAAGGTGGACAATGTCCCAATTTCACATACTTTTCCCTTCCATCTGAACTTCAAACATTGCGGACAGCATGACTGGCGCATGGTAAGTTTAAAGCCTTAATTATTTGAGACGAAACTTTTATTCTCACATGCCAATTGTAAAACAGCTGATTCTTGGTGTCTTGAAAGTTAGCAATCTCTATCTGTACGCTTCGCTTTTCTATAATTTGAAGGGTTTTTTTTAAAGTATTGACAACAGTTTTTGACCGACCTATAGAACTTGCCACTAATTCCACATGCTTTCATGCCAAGAATATTGCCACATTCTACGTCAGACAAGTGCTTATGTTCCGATTTTCTCATCAACAGCAAAAATAAACCGTTCAATGATTACGAAACGCTTAGTAACTCGATGTTTAAAGTTTGAAGCATGCACAGAATGAAATAATTTGCATATGAGTCAAAAAACAGTTTCTGCAATATACATTTATACAACTCAAAATACTGAAAATTTTAAACATGTTAATTTTTTGGGCCTTATTTTGGCAATATTTTTTAATACCATCGCCTCACAGTTCACAATCGAGTGGCATTTTTCTTACATTGTTTTGAATTAGCAAAATTTCCATAACCCAAAACATGGGCTTTTCAACTAACCTTAAACATTTTCCCACGGTCTCATTCCAGTATGCTTCAAACCAGGACCATTTCACATCAAACACTTCGAGAGTAAACACCTACGACATTAGCTGTGGTTGTGATTCTAGAATTGATCTACAGTTAGGAGCAAGTAGCAGGATTTTAACAACGTGCAAGAGAATGAGAAAACCATTAAATTTTGCTTAGTGCTGCACTTTAGTGATATTTTCAAAAGTCGTCCTTAAAATACACGAATTAGGTAGCTTTTGTAGTGCTTCTTTAGCTTGACTTTTTGTATGAACTTGTACTAATTAGGTGTGTCCCACCGAAATAAAGCCACTGTGATTGTGTGACGTAACGGGACATGAAACAAACCAATAAGAACGAAATAAATATATTAAGAAAGTCTATATACAAATACATATATACAAGGAGTAACTCACTCTCTGCCCCACTTGAGCAGAACAAAAATTAATGTTTTTAAAAAAAGAGGGGAAAAAGTGTCCCGCCGAAATAAAGCTACTATTGTTAATAGCCAATATGTCCGCCATGCTTATATATGACTCGGAATATACGATGTGGCATACTATTTACCAGTCCTTGGAGGACAGTAGCGTCAATATTATTCCAGGCTTCAATGATGGCGGCATTCAATTCTGCCACAGACTGAAACTGTCTACCATTGGCATATACAGCCCTACTGAGGATACCCCACACATTTTCTTGGGGATTAAGATCAGAGGAACGAGCAGGTCATTCCATGACATGCAACCCATTATCCAAAAACCATTGACAAGAGGATTTTGCAACGTAAATGGGGGCGTTGTCCTGCTGGAAAATTCAACTTAGGCTACCAATTATCTCTGAAAATGGCAGTAAATGGGTTTCTAACATTTCTTGGTAATTGGTAGCCTGCATGCGGCCTGAGAAAAAAGCCAGGTTAAGTTTACCACCATAGCCGAAGCCTCCTCACACCATTAATGAGCCTCCATCTTGCTGTCTTTTGGAGAAATGTTTCTCTTTTTCCTCATGTCATGCCAACAGAAGGCAAGACTGTCTGGGCCATCCAAATTAATTTTTTTCTCATCTAAAAATATAACACGATCCCAGTGGTCCTTCCAGGTTTGATGATATTTGGCCCAATCGACTCTTCTTTGCTTGTGGATAGCTTTCAACACGGCTGCTGTTTCCTTTTTTTTATATCGCAAGTTGCTTGTCAGTTTTAGAATCCGTGGCAGGGTTGATTGTGTCACAGGGATGTTATCCTCTTTGGCCACCTCATGGAAGACCACGCACAACATCTCTTTCCTGCCTGGAAGTCATTTTTCTGCATGTAAACCTTCAGTTTTTATACCCGTACGCATTGCCCTAATTCACAAAATTGTCTATTACGGCTTTATATCTTTTGATTAGCTTAGATATTGGTCTACGAGAAAGACCTTGTTCTTTAAAAGCTGTTAGCTGGCGTTTCTTGAACTCTGATAGCTGGGTTCCCTTTCTCATTGCAATACTTCAGGAGCAATATAAAATACAACCTTCTGAAGGCTGCACAAAGTTCGACTGGCATAGATCAGGTATTTGACAATTTCTTGTCGTCATAAACCTGTTGACTTGTAGCAGCTCGATTGTCGGGAGTTCCCATATACACCGATAGGGGTGGTGGCTTTATTTCAGCGGGACACTTTTTCCCCCTCTTTTTTTACATTTTAATTTTTTTTCCTGCTGAGGTGGGGCAGGGAGTGAGTAACTCCTTGTAAATATGTATTTGTATACAGACATTTTTAATATATTTGTTTCATTCCCATTGGTTTGTTTCGTGTCCAGTTGCAGCACACAATCACGATGGCTTTATTTCGGTGGGACACACCTTATTATCGGCATTTCTAAGTAAATTAGCATAATTCTCACAATAGTATTCAGTGTGACCCACATTTCTGAAAAATCAAAGATATTAAATTAGGGTTTGCAAAGTTGGACACAGTCCGAAAAAACCCAGTGGGTTTTTTCATACTGGACCCACTTGATAAAGCCCAGCGAAAAACCTCTAATGTGGATTTTTTCAATTTTTAGCAATATTTAAAATTTTTAAAAACATATACATTTAATGAATTTAAGTCATTTCAGTTAATTTTGAAAAACAAAATTAATATATAAAACCAATTACATAAACACCTGAAGTAAAAAAAGAAAAATGTATTCTAGCTCATTGAAATATTTTATTAACATAGAACATAGTAGGCAACATACATAGTACATAATTATAGGTAAAGACATATGATAAAAATGTATTTATATAAAAAATTTGAATCAACTGTATTCATGAAAATAAAACTTGTAACTAGATCAAAATTTTACTTTTTTTCACTACATTCATCCAAAAAAAGAAAATTACAAAATTAAGACTTTGCATGTAATGATTTGTAAATTTTTACTAATTTGATTGATCTTTTGACGCCTAATTTAATTCGCAATTTTCCAGACCAATCCAAAGGTTGAAAAATATCTTTCAATAGATTCTGAAGATGCTGGATCAGAATGAAGAAAATACATAAAATCACAAAAAATCTGGTGGCAAATTTGATCCATTCCTACTTTCTTTCCCATAATTTGCTATCATATTATAGATGATGAAAACTCGTTGACCATATCTTCTGTCATCATTAAAGGTGGATAATATACAGTATCCTCAATTTTAAAAGCCAGTACAGCTGGAAGATTGTTTGAATATAGTTTAGTTAGCCTTTCTTCAGCTGCATTTTCTTGTATATTGCCCAAACGTCATCCTTGAAATTTAGGATCCATAAAATTTCCTATAAAATGACGTGGTTTGATAGCATGCTCAAACTTTTTCCTAAAATATTCGAAGTATGGTTGCAAAATTTCTTTAGATAATAAAACTAACCATATTTCAACTGCTAGAGAAATTGACGCAAAATTCTTTTGCACATTATGGAGAGCTTTCGCAACTATTGTCAATTGTTTTTCTAAGCTAACAGCTTCATAATAAATGCCGATGTTTTCGAATATTTTTAAAATGGATTTGTCAAAATTTCCCACATTATCTATAGCTATTTCTCTAAAACCAGAAAAAAACGATTGCCCCCAAGGAAAATTGGGTTTTTCATGAAAAAACTCACGTGGGTTGGGTTTAAAAAAAAAGAAAGAAAGAAACGGGTTTTTGAAAACCCTGTTTTAAAAGCTATTTTACTAAAGACGTAAAAACCTACACTGTGTGAAAAACGTATTATAAGAGCACTATTATAATAATTCATATTCCAAATACGAGTAATATCGGTTTCGTACTATTATCAGTGACACAGGTTTTAATTTCGTTTTTTAATGACACTACTGACATCGTAATATTATTTAAACAATTAAAACAAAAATTAAAGTTTTTATACACCATTTTCCAACTAGTTGAAAAACGGTTATGACTTCAGTTTGCGTGGCCGTTTGTCCGTCCGTCCGTGCTCTGGCTCTAATAAATACACTCGGATTGCTCTGTAATTTTTACATATCATTAATGTTCACTATAGCATGATCACTATTGAAAAATAAGTGTGTAGCATTTCTATTTTGTTTACAGGGAAAGTCGAAAGTATTCCGTTACATGACTGTCAATGGATAAAAATCGTTTCAAGTACATTTGGATGATGTCACGCCATTTCAAACATAATGAATTTGATATGAATATATGAAGTGCACTAAAACACACATTTTGTAGAATATGGGGGTGCAGAGAATATATTATTCATTTACAGGGTCACACAAACTATTTCTTTTACATAATGCTTCTATGGTGAAAAATCGTTTGCCTGTGTATTTTAATGATGTTGCACTACTTCAAACATGATGAAATATTTGTGCATTACTGAGGTTCACTCTAACATGCTTACTGAAAAGTATGGTGTGTTTTTCGGTTTTCGCACATCATATACCACGGATTTACTAAGTAATTCGGTTACATTACTCTTTATGAGTGATAATTGCTGGCAGTGGGTTTTCAAATTTGGTTTGCGTTTTTATGTTTAATTACTTTTTGCGTAGCATGTGGTGTGTATAAATTTTGTTGATCATAACAGGGCTACATAAAGGAATTCGCAAGTAATACTGTCTATGGGACTGAATCGCTTAAAGGTAGTTTTTAATTTTGTTATGCGTTTTCTCGCTGAACTATCTGCAGTATTCTAATAGAAGTTTGTGTAATATAAATAACAGTGCTATGCAAAGAACAAGATACATTACCCTATATTATTGGTAATTGCTGTAGTGCGTTTTAAGTTGTGTTATGTGTTTTTATCTGAATTAGATTGTAGTTTAAAATGTGGTGTGTCTTTAGAAAATATCCATGATCGCACAAAGTAATTCGAGTACATTTCCATCTTTTGGTGAAAATTGCTAAAAGTGATTTATCTAACAGAACTAAATTTTAGCATGATATGTAGTACATGTGCAAATATATAGATGATATACAGAGTTACACAACATAATTCCAGTAATTTTTTGACTATGGAAGGTGATTGCTGAAAATGAATTTTTAAATGTGTTATCAGTTATCCAAACAATTTTTTCTAAAATTGTTTCGAAAACTATATGTTTTCTAAACTATATTTACTTACATATCTTATCCACCTTATTTAACGGTGAAGTTTCTTTACAGTTTTCTGAATGTGTTGGAAAGTGTTTCATAAGCTATGCTTGACGAATGAATTTTCGTTCTCGTTATACATTATAAAGATACGTTTTCTTTGCGCTTTGCATTTGTTTTAAAAGCAAGTCTAATGTTCATTAAATGCATTTTAATGGATTTTCCACTAAAATTTTCTGTACTTTCAATATTTTTTTTCTATTTTTTCTGTTTTTTTTTTCTATCTTTTAAAACCAATCAATAACAAAAATGTCTCTTTTGCTATTCCACCCATTTCTTGTCTCTTTTCTTTATATTGAATTTTGTATTTTGTATTTCGTATTTCGTATTTTTTTTTTCTTTTTGTCAATCTACTCCTTTATTGAATGTAAATAAAACTTCAAATTCTTTAATGACATCATAGTTTTAACTAAATTTGCAGAAAGCTAGGTTTCGGGAAGCAGAATGATTTAAAGCGGGTGGATAAACAGAGAACGTGTTTTTAGGTGGATAGTCTTTTTGTTTCTTTATTACCAAATGTTCGAGTTTGATTTTTTTTTTATCTGTGAAAGCCTATTTTTTTGTAGAATATGTGTTTTAAAAGTCTGGCATTTTACTTTCATTTAAAACAAATTGGACTAGAGTCGATGAAATAAATGAAAATGTTATAAGGGATTTTTTGTGAAATTGATTTGTAGATTCCTATTCATTTTGTTAGGTGCGTTCATAATTATATAAATACGCAGCACCTATAGTCGTCGTCTGGTCCGCCTGTCTGTCCGTCTGCATGTCCGTCTGTCTGTCCATGCACAAGTCATGTGACTGAATAAAACAAATACGGGCTAACCATTTCTTTTTTCTTATCCAAAACGGCCATTTTATTTTTAAATTATTTTTTCTGATAAAATTGCATAAAAGTTACATTTTTAGAAAGATCGTTCAAAAACATTGCTTGCTTGAGAGATAGATGAGTTATAATAAAAAATGTATAGATTCTGAGGTAATTTCAGTGGAAATTAGGTTAACAGCCAAATATCTCAATCCATTAAACTAAATAAACACAAGAGATTCGTTCATCATGTGTCATAGAAATATTAAACCATGGAGGTAATCATTCACAAAGAAAGATCTCCATGATGAATTTTGTAGCGCTGTCTGGTGTCGAAAACAAATTCTCATTTGTAAACGTGGCATACATAATGAGAAAAAAAAAGGCATGCTCATTTCGCTCATAACAAACGCATTTCATTAAAATAAAAATGATGATTTTTTTTTACATTTTAAAATTAGTTATATTTAGAACGCACCTCAATTGGATGTTTAACGTACAACTTTCAACTTGTCTTCTTTTTGTCACGATTATTAATTTTTTTCATGTAAAAATGGTCATTTTCTCTGATTGTTTTATAAATTTGTTATTTTTTTTTCTTTTCTTAGGAATATAAATGTTTTTTTATTATTATTAAAAGGAAACTTCTTGTAAATTAAACAATTCTAATTTTTAGCTGTAAGCGACTACATATTTGTTTCTGGAAGCAGCTTTGAACACTTTCCAACCTAGTTTAAAAAAGAATTTTATGAATTCGGTTTTTCTGTCCATCTGTATGCCTGTTTCCCTTTCCATGCTCTTCCTAGCTCTAACTATGAACGGATTGCCATGTAATTGATATATGTTATTGAAAATTATCATGCTATGCTTGGTATTGAACAGGACATGTGTAGCATTTATTGTTCATTTACAGGTACTCAAAAGAATTCAGTTACTTAATGTTTTACGGATGTTTGCAACATATTTTTATGGTGTTACACTATTTCAAATAGAATTATATTTATCATATATTCTAATACGAGCAAATCTTGTATGTGGTTATATATATATATATGCAAATTTTATCTTAAAAACGGCTCTAACGATTTTGACGAAATTTTGTATCCTACCGTTTTGGGACACCAGAAAACCATTGGGCTAGGTCACATGTTCGAGAAAATTCGATTAGTGGGTCATTTAGGGTCATTTTGGGTCATGGTCAAGCTAATTGTATCTAAAAAACGGTTCAAACGATTTTGACGAAATTTTCTATCCGACCATTTTCGGGCACGAGAAGACTATTGGGCTGGGTCACATGTTCGAGAACTTTCGATTAGTGGGTCATTTGTGGGTCAACGCGGGTAAAAGTAATTTTATCTAAAAAATGGCTCAAACGATTTTGACGAAATTTTGTATTCTACGAGTTTCGGGCCGACAAAAATCATTGGGATAGGTCACATGTTCGAGAAAATTCGATTAGTGGGTCATTTCTGGGTCATTGTGGGTCAAGATCTAAAAAGCGGCTCAATTTACACAAAATTTTGCATCCAATGGTTTTCGAGCACCAGAAGACTGTTGGGCTAGGTCACATGTTCGAGAAAATTCAATTAGTGGGTCATTTTGGTCATGTGTCATTATGGGTCAAGCTATTTTATCTTAAAAACGGCTCAGACTATTTACACTAAATTTTGCATCCTATGGTTTTCGGGCACGAGAAGACTGTTGGGCTAAGTCACATGTTCAAGAAAATTCAATTAGTAGGTCATTTTGGTCATGGGTCATGATATTTTAACTCAAATTTAATTTTGACCGAGCATAGCTTGGTCTTCCCTGCTCGTGTACATTATTGAAGTTAACTAGAAGATGCTTACTGCAGTATATGACGTCCATAAAAGTTATCATTTATTTAGAAGGACACACAAAACATTTAGGTTACTGTATTGTATATGAACAATAAATTCTGTAAGTGAGTTTTCAGTGTGCGCATGCGTTTTTTAGTTTAACAAAAAAAATATTTCAAATAGAATTATATTTATGTACATTATTGAGGTTAACTACAAGATGCTTACTGCAGTATATGACGTGGATAAAAGTTACCATTTATTTACAAGGACACACAAAACATTTAGGTTACTGTACTGTATATGAGCAATAAATGCCGAAAGTGCGTTTTGAGTGTGCGCATGCGTTTTTTAGTTACTTTTTTTTTGCATATTACGTGAGGTGTATAAAGTCTATAGTTGATATACAGAACTACATAAAATAATTCGTAAGGTTTACTGTGTATGATCGTGAATTGCGTAAGGGATTTTGTAATGGCGTTACGCACTTTCCAACTGAAATATATTTAGGAACTCACCGAGTTGCATTACAATTTGCCTACTATAGAATATGTCGTACATAGCCTTTATCGTTCATTTACAGGGACACACAAAATAATTCATTTACAATACTATCTATGAGCAATAATTGCTTGAAGTACGTTTTGAATTGCGGTATGCGTTTTTAAATCGAACGACGTTTTTGCATTTTACTTGTTATGTATAAATTCTATGGATCATATATAGCGCTGCACAAAATGTTCGAGTACATTTACTCTTCTTTATCGATACTGCTGAATGTGAATTTTAAACTGCGGTGTACGTTTCCTGACTGAACTAACTCTTTTCATACTAAGTATTCTATATACAAATCTATACACTATATACAGGACTGCAGAAAATAATTTGGATACTTTTTCGACTGTAGCTGGTAATTGCTGAAATCGGGTTTTGAAATGTGTTATGCGTTTTTCAAATTGTTTACTTACGCATCATTTTTCATCTTATCAAATGGTGAAGTTTTGTTACAGTATTCCGAATGTGTTAGAAAGTGTTTCATAATCTATGCTTGACGTTTAATGTTTCTATCTTGTTCTTTTTATTAAAGATATCAGTTTGATGAGTGCAATAGCATAATTCCTTAAAAATGGATTTTTCCTTGTATGTGCGGTAAGGAAGGCTTTTACAATTTTAACTAATGCGTGATTATCCAATATGCCATAGTTGATAGTACGTTACCCGAAAAAAGAGAATGGAAGTAAATTACTACATTGGATTAATTACTTAAGAAAAAAAATTAATAGTATTTATACAGATAGATTACTTTTTCCCTTTCTTGCGATTATTTTACACAAATTACCAACAAAATATTCATATTAGTAAATGTAATAACCATAGTTGTATATTCAATGGTTGGTGTATCACAGTTAAGATTTATTCCAACACAGCGAAAAATGTTGCGAAAAGTACTCGAACCTGGGTACCTTGGCTAGCCGTACCAATGCTCTTCCGACTGAGCTACCACAACGGTATCTGGCATAATTCGCTCTTATTTATTGGTTGCGAACTGTAGCGAGACGATTCCATTCATTTGAGCTATAACTATAGCATTTTTCATAATGAAAGTGTGATTTAACACGGAAACTCCTGTGCACCATGTAATTAGGTCCTAATGAAGAGTCGCATGATGTGTAATAATTTCTCGCTTTGTAGGAATAAATTTCAACCATGATTCTCCAACCATTGAATATGATTTATCTAGTTGAAATAACTTTCCTCTCTTGATTATGATATATTTGTATATATGTAGCAGTGTTAGCTAAACATTTTACTGTGAACTTACTGTGAATTTTACTGTAAACAGTGTTTTAGACACTTTCTGATATAGTGGTCAACTGACCAATGTTGGACCAAAAAGAAAATCACATGGACTTTTTTCTTCTTCGTCTCTTTGAGATGATTCATGGTAGCTTTCGAGCATACTTATCGCTTTCAAAGATTTTCATTAAAAGCAATGATGAAAACTGATTAAATTCAGAAAACACGAACTAATAATCGGACAATAATAAATATTAGTTCTAAAAATTTTTTGTAAAGAGTTCTTCGATATTTATATAAATGTATTAATTATACATCCAGAAAAAGGAATTGATTAAAACTACAAAACATGCTTTGTTGAGTACATTTTGGTTGTTTTAGCAAAATTCAAGTAAAATTTAACTATATTACTTGAATTAACAAAACATTTTTTGCTGACGATACAATTTTTTTTTTGGAATTGCAAAAAAAAAAAAAAAAAAAAAAAAAAATTGTTGATTCAAACAAAATTTCCGTTGGCCTATATTTAAACAAAAAGTTTTGTTGGGTCAACCAAATTTTTGTTGATTCAACAAAACTTTTTTATGGGTGTAATTCGATTAGTAATGTTTTTTTTATTATAATTATATTTATTTTCATTCAGTAATTCTTGTAAGTTATAGTAGTTTGTATAGTTTGTAGTCGAAAACCAATTATAACACTAAAGTCCAAAGTCTACATTACTGACGTACTTAAGTACATAATTGGATAAAGGCATTATTTACAATATACTTCACAGATATTAACGATGATTTTGACAAAATGTATGGCAGATACAGATCAATCTACTATGGTTGCCCAAGTCACATGATCTCTTCGCTCCACGAAGTGCAAGTAGGTGTTGCTTTTACAGGGCCGAATCCCAAAAACCACTGGCGGACATGAGTTCCGATTATCTTAGATTGATCGATATTTTGGTGTCTTCTTGGGGTAATATTTGGGTTTGGGTATTTGGGGAAGTATTCTCGCACAACAGATTATAACATTCTTCGTCGAATATTCATATATTCAGAGAATGTCAACGAATCTATTAGAACAACATATAAGATTATACGTCTTAAATAAATTGACTAACATGTCTTATGACTTCTGACCGAGGTCTAAAGTAATATAATAACACGATGAGATGTTTTCCCGCACCGTAAATTTCGGAAAGGAATTAAGCTTTTCACGCAATTGTAAACATTGAAATATTTATGGCTATTACTATTTGTCTTCCTTAACGGGAAAATTCAACTGATCTAATGTTTGTCCGACATGGTCCAATTATGAGTAATATTATGTGGTGAGTAGTGTATTGCGTATTGCGTAATGTTTGTGAACGCTTTCCTGTTACATCTACTCATGGATGACTGAACATAGGAGCTCAGGTTTTTGTTTTAAGCCAAGAAATGCGTACATTTTTCAGATATCACGCAGCTCAAACCGTTTCAATGAAATAGTTAGTTAACTAGATTAATAAGTGTTAAAATACGGAAAACACATTTATACTTTTAAATTTTAAAGTAAAATATATCCGTGTTACATGTTTGAAAATTCTTTTTCAGTAAAAATAGATACTGAAATGTATTCATTTGTTTCATTTTTGTATAATATTGAGTTTCTTGTGTTAGGCAGAGACCTTGTACTTCGGCAGACTGAAAAGAGTTTTCTATCTGTTTTCTTATAAAACTGTTCCAGTGGATCCAACTAAACGGCCACTACCCTGACTACTTTTCCCGTTTGGGATCCATAACAGAAAATACGTTCTGCAGTAGAAATTAATGAACAGTCGGTGACCACTCACCCACCAATGTGAAACTGAAAATATTCTCTTTCCTTACACATTTAATAAATATATGCAAGTACAACAGGTTATTGTTAATTATATGTAATATAAGTCACTTACCTTAGATCACAAACTTCACAAACTGGAAAACCTGCTCTAAAACCATGAAATATGGAACCACCTTGTTCAACGATTGTCTGGTTACTCACTGCCATCAAACGAAATAGCTTGACCATAAACCACGCAAAGCCATGGCTGTGGTGACGTCATTATATTTGGTGACCACTTTGCCTTGCCTTTCCCTACATATATATATATATATTCACAAAGTGAACATTCCTCATGAGCCCAGAGGTGACAAACATTGCACCTGATCCAACTTTCACCACTTGGTCCAACCAAACGGCCACTACCCAGACCAGATAATACGTTTTGCAGTAGAAACTAATGAACAGTCAGCGACCACTCACCCACCAATGTGAAGCTGAGAATATCCTCTTTCCTTACACATTCAATAAATATATGCAAGTACAACAGCGATATAAATGGCAAAAATATCTATATCGCTCGTATTCTTTGTTAAACTTCGTCATTTAACTGTGATGCAAATACAATTTCCAGTTCTTTAATTCTTTACGTTTTTATTAAAAACTGAGGAAAATTTTGTTTTTCTAAGCAAAATGTCTTTAAGCGTGCAGTTAAACAGAGAACTTGTTTTAGGTTTTTTTTTCCTTACTTTCAATTCTTCTAGTTAGATTTTTTTTCACTCTGAAAGTTCTTATATTCGTACAAAATGTTCTCTAAAGTTAAAATGTATTATTATTATCATTTAAAAAGGATTCGGAATAGCCTCGTTGAAATAAACGTTAATAAACTGTATGAAAATGGATTTTTCTTTCCATGAAATTTGCTTTGATTTTCTAGTATTATTATCATTATTTGCTACTGGTTGAATTATCTGGAAGTTTTATATTATAAAGAAACAAAAATATACCTATTTATGACTAATCTATTCCGTAAGCTCATTTATTTCTTCAAATTATTCTTTAAAGTTAAAATAATTTTTATTTTAAAAGATTCGGAATAACTTCGTTCAAATAAACGTGAAAATGTTATGAACTTGAAAGTAAATTTTTCGTGAAATTGTTTTAAAGATATTTTTGCTTTGATTTTGCTAGAATAATCTGCTAGATTCTTATTCAGCTGAGCGAGCAAAGCGAGATAAGCTCTTTGTGTACACGTCGAAGGTTCTTTAGTAACGATAAACCCTCTACACGGCTCATGAACATCATATTTCGCACACTAGTAGCTGTCATAGCGAACATGGTTCACGTGGAAAAAATTGCACAAATCATGTCCTTGAAGTAGTTATAGGTCATTTTGTCATAAACCTAACAATAAAACGTGCACGAGTTTCAATTTAAGATCTTTTCACACTCATAAAGAGCCATAGACTTAGCGTTAAAACACCTGCGGCTTTCAATTTTAGTTTTCCTATGATTTAAACAGCTCTCAATATATGTTAGCTGAGACGTTAGCGTAAAAGAGGGTAGCCATGAATAATTTCGGTTTACCTGCTGGGGATCACAGTCTTTGACAAGGTAGGATTTTAAGAGAAATATTTCAGGTATATTGTTGCTGTCAATACTCTAAACAAAAAATCGGTTGCTGTTAACGGCAGCTGTAATATAGTATAGAAGTTGAACTTTTGAGAAGTTCACCATGGAGAAATCACTCTGCTAGGATTATTCTGGCTCCATTGTTTTATTGTAAATGCGTTGAAATTAAAATCTGTTGGTAACAACACCAATATCATGTATCGTTCAAGAATCTAATTTCGAGATGTACGCAATAAAAATATTGAAGACCGCTTTGCACATAGAGTTTGAATCGCGTCTAAATGTTATGGTTGCAGTGGAAAGTCGAGTTTTTGAAAAGCTTAAAGATAAACTTTCTTTTGACGAATAAAATAATGTTGTTGATGTTCACTTCAAAATTGTAAATTATCAATATCTATTGACGAGACACCAAATCAGTGTTTGTAAAGTAGATCACCCAGCTTAATTTAGCACAGTGCTCGCATGCGCTTCCCTAGTTATAAAAACATAAATATATCCATTTATAAACAATCTATGCTGTGTAGAGAGTACTTTAAAGTGCTAAAAGTATGCAAATAGTTTTGTGTTCATGAATAATTTATTTTTTGGTTTGCACGATATGAATATTTAAAAGTAAATGAAAATATCTGATTATTTTATCTATTTCCTATTATCGTAAAATGTAATTACTTCCCCTATAAAGAGTTTCTTCTTCCAACTTTATACATTTAAGCTTTTTTCTTTCTTTAAGTTAATTTTGTTCCCTTTTCTGTATAAGCAAGGAAAATAGTTCAGTTCTTTTTTTATGCAATAAATTTTAGTATATATATTTTTTAATGCATTAAAATATGTTAAAAAACATTTACCTTTCGAATATTTCTTGCACTTAAAACAAAATTGTTATAAAAATAAAAATTTTAAATAAATAAAGACCAGTAACTCAAAATTATAATTGTACATATGTTTTAGAGTGTGTGCTTCGGCTTATTAGTCTAAGTACCAAGTGTCAGAAAGATTTTTTTCACAGCTTCGGCTTTAACATGGTTTGGTCATATCATATAATATCAAATTTATACACATGCGCATTTTACACACTGATCTTTCTTTTCCTTTACTTAAACGTGTAATTATTTTTTTTCATAGCAAACAATAGCAACACGAAGCAGTAACAATCTCACTCAATCGTTAATTCATACAAACAGAAGAGGCTGATTCAAAAAAATAAAAACTGTAACTTTAAAGTTTATCTTAATAAAATTGTATATTTTAGCAATATACTGTGGTGTACATTGTTTATAAATGCTTATATTTTTAACATATCATAAAAATCCATACCTGCCAACATCGTACAAAATTTCCGTACAATGTAGGCTAATTTAACCGAGATTAAACATGTTTCAAACCAGAATTTGTTTTAAAAGAAATACATTGAAATAGGTTTTATGTAAAAACATGAAACTAAATGTATATTATTTTATCAGATATATTTTCTGGTTTGAAACGTCTTTAACCTGGAACTCACATTGTACGGAAGTTTAGTTGAAAGTTGGCAGGTATGCAAATCTTCATGAATAAGTTTTTAAAATATCACACCTCCGAATAAATCAGTAGTACTCACTAGATGCACTTAGGAACTGCAGAGTTACTACGTTTTTTTAAAGAAAAATCTTCACCTATTTTAATTCCAGAATTTCTGTTATTAAATAAGATGAATATTACCTTTTGCAACTAGCGGCGCGAAAATACTTTTCGCAGAAAGTAGTGAATACCACTGCAATAAATCATCGATGTCGAGATTGGTACCAAAATTCTGAAAGAAAGAAATGGTTCTAAAATTGTAAAAATATTGTACATTTGTAATTTTTACTCATGCAATTATAGATGAAATTAACATGTAATTTAGCAAAATCTGATGATATGTTCTATGTTAAAAATATTTTACAATAAGTTATTTATAGATGGAATGTTTGTGTATGATGTGATTTTAAAGTTCTGTTATGAAAGACACGTATTGTGCTAATAACCATTTCAATCGAATTCGCTACAGAATTCATTTATTTAAAGAAGTAAAAACAAACAAATTATCTCCATTGATTTTGTATAAAATAATAACGGATTTTCATTTTCTAGCTTTTATCAATTAAGAAATTTCAAATATGAATAAACGACAGATAACTTCCTTTCTTTTAAAAATATTGTTTTTCAATAACTCCTTATGTTGAAAAATGATACCAATTTAAACATAAGTACAAAATAGTTCAGCTATCTAAAACAGATTTATGTTATCCTCTAACGTAGGCAAGCCGATATTACGTGAGAAATACAAGTATCGGCAAAATATATTCCAATAAAAAATAACTACTGTTAGCACTTTTTGAAAACAAAAATTTCCCCTTAAATGATTATCAAGTTACGCCATCATTCGTGAATCAATCATGCACATCTGTGTCTCTGAGTTACAAGTTTGCTGAATAATTATAAGATATATTCCAATACGCTGTATAACAGAGGAAAATAGATCAGTTCTTTTTTTATGCCATAAATTTTAGCCTTTTATAAAAACAATTGCATTAACACTATGATGAAACACAATATCCTTTTGAATATTTCTTGCACTTAAAACAAAAGTGTTATAAAAATAATAAAATAAAATAAATAAAGAACAGTAACATAAAATTATAATTGTACATATATTTTAGAATGTATGCTTCTTTTAAAGGCTTACTAGTCTAAGTAGCTAAGTAGATAAGTGTCAGAAAGATTTTTTTGCACAACAACTTTGACTTTAACATGGTTTGGCCATATCATGTAACATCAAGATTCTATACATGCTCACTTCACACACTAATATTTCTTGCCCTTTACTTAAACGCGTAATTATTTATTTTTCATAGCAAACAATGGCAACACGAAGCAATAACAATCTCTCTCAATCGTTAATTCATACAAAAAGAAGATCCTGATTAAAAAAAAATAAAAACTGTAGCTTTAAAGTTTATCTTAATAAAATTGTATTTTTTAACACTATTCTGTGGTGTATATTGTTTATAAGTACTTATCTTTTTTAAAAAATCATACGAATTATCAAAAATAGGTTTTTAATATATCACACCAACAAATAAATCAGTAGTACTCACTAGAGGCAATTAGGCACCGCAGAGTTACTACGTTTTTTTTTTAAGAAAAATCTTCACCTAATTTAGTTCCAGAATTTCTGTTATTAAACAGGATGAACATTACTTTTTGTAAATAGTGGTGCGAGAATACTTTTCACAGAAAGTAGTGAGTACCACTGGTGAGTGAATTGGTACCACTGCAATAAATCATCGATATCGAAATTGGTATCAAAATGCTGAAAGAAAGAAATTTCTGAAACCGTAAAATATTGTACATTTGTAGTTTTTACTCGTGCAATTATAGATGAAATTAACATGTAATATAGCAAAATCTGATGATATGTTCTATGTTAAAAATATTTTACAATAAGTTCTTTATAGATGGAATGTTTGTGTATGATGCGATTTTAAAGTTCTGCTATGAAAGACAGGTATTGTGCTAATAATCATTTCAGTCGATTTCGCTAGAGAATTCATTGATTTAAAGACGTGAAAACAAACAAATTATCTCCATTGATTTTGAATAAAATAATAATGGATTTTCATTTTCTAGCTTTTATCAATTAAGAAATTTCAAATATGAATAAACGATAGATAACGTCCTTTCTTTTAAAAATATTGTTTTTCAATAACTCCTTATGTTGAAAAATTATACCAATTTAAACATAAGTAAAAAATAGTTCAGCTATCTAAAACAGATTTGTGCTATCCTGTAACGTAGGCAAGCCGATATTACGTGAGAAATACAAGTATCGGCAAAATATATTCCAATAAAAAATAACCACTGTTACCACTTTTTGAAAACAAAAATTTCCCCTTAAATGATTATCAAGTTACGCCATCATTCGTGAATCAATCATGAACATCTGTGTTTCTGAGTCACAAGTTTGCTGAATAATTATAAGATATACTCCAATACGCTGTACAACCGAGGAAAATAGTTCAGTTTTTTTCATGCAATAAATTTTACTCTTTTATTAAAAACAATTGCATTAACACTATCATGAAACACATTAACCTTTTGAATATTTCTTGCACTTAAAACAAAAGTGTTATAAAAATACAAAAATTAAATAAATAAAGTAACACAAAATTATAATTGTACATATATTTTAGAATGTGTGCTTCTTATAAAGGCTTACTAGTCTAAGTAGCAAGTGTCAGAAAGATTTTTTTCACAACAACTTCGACTTTAACATGGTTTGGCCATATCATGTAACATCAAGATTCTATACATGCTCACTCCACACACTAATCTTTCTTGCCCTTTACTTAAACGCGTAATTATTTATTTTTCATAGCAAACAATGGCAACACGAAGCAATAAAAATCTCTCTCAATCGTTAATTCATACAAAAAGAATATCCTGATTAAAAAAATAAAAACTGTAGCTTTAAAGTTTATCTTAATAAAATTGTATTTTTTAACACTATTCTGTGGTGTATATTAATACTTATCTTTTTTTTAAAAATCATACGAATTATCAAAAATAGATTTTTAATATATCACCCCTCCAAATAAATCAGTAGTACTCACTAGAGGCAATTAGGCACCGCAGAGTTACTGCGTTTTTTTTGTAAGAAAAATCTTCACCTAATTTAGTTCCAGAATTTCTGTTATTAAACAGGATGAACATTACTTTTTGTAAATAGTGGTGCGAGAATACTTTTCACAGAAAGTAGTGAGTACCACTGGTGAGTGAATTGGTACCACTGCAATAAATCATCAATATCGAAATTGGTATCAAAATGCTGAAAGAAAGAAATTTCTGAAACTGTAAAATATTGTACATTTGTAGTTTTTACTCGTGCAATTATAGATGAAATTAACATGTA
Source organism: Maratus michaelseni (assembly GCA_963931845.1). Taxonomy (NCBI): domain Eukaryota; kingdom Metazoa; phylum Arthropoda; class Arachnida; order Araneae; family Salticidae; genus Maratus; species Maratus michaelseni. The sequence goes on along the minus strand of OZ007589.1, from coordinate 257,436,214 downwards.
ATATAGCAAAATCTGATGATATGTTCTATGTTCTATGTTAAAAATATTTTACAATAAGTTCTTTATAGATGGAATGTTTGTGTATGATGTGATTTTAAAGTTCTGCTATGAAAGACACGTATTGTGCTAATAACCATTTCAGTCGATTTCGCTAGAGAATTCATTGATTTAAAGACGTGAAAACAAACAAATTATCTCCATTGATTTTGAATAAAATAATAATGGATTTTCATTTTCTAGCTTTTATCAATTAAGAAATTTCAAATGTGAATAAACGATAGATACGTCCTTTCTTTTAAAAATATTGTTTTTCAATAACTCCTTATGTTGAAAAATGATACCAATTTAAACATAAGTACAAAATAGTTCAGCTATCTAAAACAGATTTGTGCTATCCTGTAACGTAGGCAAGCCGATATTACGTGAGAAATACAAGTATCGGCAAAATATATTCGAATAAAAAATAACCACTCTTAGCACTTTTTGAAAACAAAAATTTCCCCTTAAATAATTATCAAGTTACGTCATCATTCGTGAATCAATCATGAACATCTGTGTCTCTGAGTTACAAGTTTGCTGAATAATTATAAGACATATTCCAAGACGCTTCTATTTTTTTTTTTTTTTTTTTTTTTTTGGAAAAATAGTTCAAATATGAAAACTTACTACAAATTTTCGAATACTTTTCCTTAAAGCTGAAATTACAAAATCCGAAATATATAAAAGTTTTTAAGTCGCCAAGTATAAATGATACTTACATTGAAAATTTTATATTGCGTTTGAAAATACTCAGAAAATTTCAAAATATTATTTTTTTTTTGCTGAAAATTTGTATTATTATTATTTTTTTTTAATTTAATTTCGAATTTTTAAAAAAAATGAAACAATGGGCATTCAGAAAGTAATAGTAATTAGAGTATTGCAAAATTTAAATAAAACTTATATTCTTTCCTACGTCATTTTTCTTGTAGAGTCAACATTAAATACGTGATTGTTTAACACAATCAATTGGAGATAATGGCAGACTTACCAAATTTTTGTTGAAAATCCTTTCAACCAATAAATTTTATGGGAGTTTATATCACCGTTCACTTATTTATAATGGAACTCTAATCGATTGCGTTTAACACAGAGAACATTATCATACATAAATTTTTGACGTGTCCCTGTAGTAGAACTATACACATTACGATGATTATTTTTAGGTTAAAAGTTTTATTCGAGTAATAGAATTCTACATAGTAAGTAAGTTACCTTTTATACCTTCTTTAATATAACATTATAACAGCAGAGAACAAGCATTCCTTTGAAACAACAACAAACACTTCAATAACCAACACTTGCCACGAGGGGCATTCGAATTAGGAACATTCCGTCTATTACGCTGGCGTCTTGACCATTCAGCCGCGATTAAACCAGCTGTTCTTTCAAATATTGTTACTTATTTTAGATGCTGTTTATGATGCTTTTTATGAACTTGGCGGTTTCATCGGCAGATGTAATATTTCCAATTGAGTTCCACTGTTTTTCATATTTTATTTCTGTAATTTTAAATATTTTGCTTTATCATTTGATACATTATAAAAAATAAATTTTAACTTTTTATGTATTATAGGCGCAAAACATTGTATTAAGAGTAATGATTGCTTCTTTTTCAATACATATACAGGATGCGAAATGTTTTCTATCGCCGACCTTTAATTTCTCAACCGTTGGTCGTAGACATATAGTTCCAATTACAAAACCGTTTCAAATGAAGTAAATATAAAAGTAAAAATTTTATTTTTATTTAAAGTAAAAAATATATTTTATAAAAATTACAAAATCTAACTTTTTATACGGCTCCCCAATCCCGATAGTTATATTTAGTAAAAGTTTACACATATCATAACAGATATAGCACAAAACGTTTGACTTCTGTACTACAAAAATTGACACAGTTATTAAATTTCAAAGTTTGAGATTTTTGCACATGATTTCATCTTTTATTGGTGGATAAGGAAAGAAATGAATTAAAGTAATTCGAGATCGAAATCAGAGTACAATGTCCTTTTTACGGCGAATCCACTTTTAGCCGGTATCGTCAAATCAAGGTATCACCAAAGAGGGTTATTTCATCTAAAAATATGAGCTGACTTATAGGAGTCGTGTACAAACCTAAGAATGAAATATTGAAATTAAACAGAAAAATAAATATCAATTTATTATCATATCAGAAAACGGTGTATTATAAAAAATGAAAACATGAAACGCCGGAATCTACTAGAGTTACTACTTTTAGTTAGTGTTCTACTTTGGTGGCAATGCACAACTGAATGCGTGACAGTACTGAGTTCTGGGCACTTTGGAGCATAGCAGGTGTAACTGTGCGACAAGCAAAGATGATACGCTGCTTCAGATTAACCAAAGAAGTGGGCTCAGTCACATAGACTGTGCCTTGATTTAACCCCAAAGGTAGAATGTCCATGGAAGACAAGTACAGCAGACGTGGTGGACACTCTACCGGATTACTATATCTAATGATCTGTTTACCGAATTCGGTGGCTAGACACGCACGGACGTTTGATGCTTTATGCGGAGAGACCCCATCATGTTGACACCACAGCTGACATGCATGTTGGAGAGCATCTCTTCATACCAGCCACATACCGTGCTTTGCAGCAGATGCAGGTAACGATCGCCCGTTAAGGTACCATCGTAGAAAATGAGTCCCACAATCTGGTATTCCCAAATTCCGCACCACACGTTCGTTGATCAGCGTACCTGGTGTCGTACTGTGCGCGGGATGTGAGGATTTTCCAGAGAACAGTAATGAACATTGTGTACGTTCACAATAGCCACTCTCCGTGTAAACGTTGACTGATCGGTCCACAGAATCTCACAAAGGAACGACAGACTTTCCTCTAAGGTGTTGAGGATGAAATTACAATAATAAAATCGGCCTGCGTGGTCACCGAACATCAATGTTTGCACCAGTGTCAGATTGTATGGATTCGCACCATGTGCATGTAACAAATGCCATGCTAACGCCTATATCCACATGCCTCGATTATGTCCACTGTGCGTTGGATGTCGATTCCTATGGAAACGTTCTGAACAAACCCTCGCAGCCGCTCTGGCATTCCTTTGACATTCACCATAAATAAATATCATTTCAGCATATTGGGTGTATGCGTAGAGCATAGAGATTGGGGGACCGTATAAAAAGTTAGATTTCATAATTTTTATAAAATTATTTTTTTTACTTTAAACAATGCCACAACATGAATATTTACATTATTTGAAACGTTTTTGTAATTGGAACTACATGTCTACTACGAACGGTTGAGAAGTTAAAGGTCGGCGATAGATAACATATCTCTGATAACATAACCCTGCATATTAATATTAAGAGTAACAGCATTTTCTCTTTCCGAACATATACTTTATAAAATAATTTGTCTCATGTTCTACTTATCAACTCCGATAAAAATAATAAATATCTGAAGCAGAAGTCTATTAAATAAATTTTCTTTATAGCTGATTAAAAAAAAAAAATGTAAATAAACAACAAATTTAAAAAAATTAAATTATTGTATTTGAGCTAATAGTTTTTGTGTATGGTTCCGTTAAACTGAATAGTTTTAAAAATATTAAAATAAAAAAATAGATGTTTAGAGGCAGTTTTAAAATTAATAACCTTTTAATAGGTAAGTTTAAATTTGAACATATTAATTTATTTTAAATTAATTTAATTTAATTTAAATTTTAAACTTTATAAAAATATAAACTTAATTTTTGTAAAAGTAAAGAAAAAAATATTAACAATTAAAAAAAAAACTATAAAGTTTTTAGAGTTATAATTTATAAAATAATAAACTTTAGTTTAATTCATAAATTTATAAGCTAAACCAGTTTACATACCGATAATTGACAGAGATATTATTTTATGAAATCTTAAATAACCTAATATTGCCTCGCGTTAAAAAATTAAAATAAAATTTTAAAAAGTCAGCAAAAATAACCATAATTTTGAAGAACAATAAAGAAAAAAAACTAGATTTTTAAAGATATTTTTCTGTAATTTATAAAAATAAAATAAATTTCTAAAGATTTCATTGAAAAATAGAAATATTACTATTATTTTCACAAAACATTACCGTCCAGACACGGCCCCGGTTAGAATGAGCTCCAGGCGTGGCCCGTGTCTAATGACAAAAAATAGACTCGCGGGTCTGGCCAGAAAGAACTCTAGTATATAGAACAATCTTAATTCGCATTACAAACAAACCGATTCCTCTACGCAAACCTCTAAACATGATTTACGGAAATCGCACTGTTTTGAAAGAAATACGGAAAACTTCCATTAAATTTACGGAAAAATTTCTGCATTTTTACTGATTTGTGTGCCCTAAATGTCAATTAATGAAATTGAACTGTTTTCTGAGAAATGAGTCTATACCGTAAAAGTTTATGTAAAATATCCTGTATTTTTATGGATATATTTTACAGTGAACGTATAAAATGCTCATTTACTTTTTGCGATTTTCACCACTGCAACATAACAAAATTAGAAATGTAAATGAGTTTTTAAATAGTAAAATAATTTCAAATATTTAAAAATATCTTTTAAAAAGTTCTGTATTTACTTTTTTTAAACATTTTTCTTTCCAGTCGGTTTAAATTTACTTTTAAATAATTTTAAAATATAGTTATGTTTATCAGATGCGTCGCGAGTAAATCAATTTTAAAAACAACGCGTTTAACGAAGGATAAATTCTCAAATATTCTTGAATTCGTTTGTAAATTGGTGTTATTAAATTAATACTCCATTTCCCATGTTAGCTTATAGCAGAAGCAGTTTATAAGATAGAGGAATATATCAGATTACATGTCTAGGCTGGCACATATCAGTGTTTCGAATATTCTGAATGATATAATATCTCTTGCATTAATAACATTTTCATTGTGTACTTTGTATTCCTAGTTAAGCCAAGATATCAGTCAACATCGGTTTAGTAAGCTTCTAAGCTCCTTTTGAGTGACTAGATTAAAGCAATCATTGAGCATGCTTAATAAAGGGATAAACACACAAAAACTATGCTATCAAAATTTTGTTAAATGTCATAATTTTAAAACTTTTTAAATTTTAAAATGTTAAATCATAAAGTTCTTAATGGAATGTTTTCATGTTATATAATACCGATAATATTATAATCGTTATTTCATTACTACATCGTGACATTTAAATCTGAGTTTTTATTGTTACCACACCAAAAACAAATTGTGAAATCTACATTTTACAGCAAAAACGTGTCCTTGACTAACACTGTCGTCTTTTTGACGGTGGCAACAACTGATCAATAAATTTCGTATTTACTCTATTTTTTTTATCTTCTAAACATCGCACATTTTAAATTTTTACACCATCAAATAGAACACAAAATGTTATTTCGGATACAATTTGTTTGAAAACTGAATCTCAATTTACCGAGTTTTTGGGGGTTTTTTTAAATAATTTTAAAGCATGTTTTTTTTTTAAATCTATCTCTGTCGCGTGCAGCCCGCTTGTAAAAGATTACCCGTTTGAACATAATAAATATATACAGGGTGTTTCACAAAAGACCCCTAACTTTAAAAATCAATAACCCGTAAACGGTGACAGATAAAAACATGAAACCAGTGGTATGTTTATTAAAAAAATCGTAAGAATCGTATATATAAATCTCAAAATTTAGTTAAAAATTGCACCGATAGATGGCGCTGAGAGCGTTAAGAATCCTTCTAAAGAGAGTTCAGGAGCATAGAAAGACTAGCCTTCGAAGATTTCGCCATTTTAATCTGACCGCTACTAGCGTATAGTGAAAATAATTCAGAAAGTGATGTATACCGTGGAGGAACGTATGTTTATTGTGTTGGAGTACCACCAATTAAATCCTACTTGAGGTCTTAATTGAGTCCTACTGCCACAAGGAGAAGTTTTCAAAAGCGATTTCAAGTCACATAAGGCCCAGATGGGAAAAAAATTCGTGAGCTTTTCAAAAAATTTCAACAGACAGGACGGTGACATACAGCAGAGAGTCACTGACAATTTCATTCTTCGTTTGCTTTAAAACGTGCTGTTGTGTAAAAGGTGCACATTTTGAATCACTTTTAATGTGATACGCCTATTTATCGCAGCGCCATCTGTCGGCGCAATTTTTAACTAATTTTTGAGATTTATGTATACGAGTCTTACGATTTTTTTTAATAAACATACCACTGGTTTCATGTTTTTATCTATCACCGTTTCCGGGTTATTAATTTTTAAAGTTAGGGGTCCTTTGTGAAACACCCTGTAAGTAGTTCAGCATCTCTTTCCGTCTAATATTTCACAACGAAGTTAAAATTTCATTAATAAATTAAAAGAATTATACAATAATGTAAAGAAAAGCACAAATTTAACAGGCATGTTATACTGTTGAATTATTTTTCTCGATGTTAAACGCCGTATATAGCATAAGTAATTTCAGTGCAGTACATTACTAGTTGTTTGAGAATGCAATACTTTAGTGTTAGCTTTTCCTTACAGGATACGATCTAAAGTCTCAGTAATATATTTATGTCTTTATAAGTTGTAAGTAAAACATGAGTTGAACTTGATTAATACGAATTTCTGATATAGATAAGATGGCTCGAAAGTTATAACTTTACATGATGAGTTTTACATTCCTAGCGATCAGAAACAATCTCTTTCTTTAAAGCCAACACGTTCTTGGTTCAAGTCATGATAAAAACAAAATCACCAACTTAAAAAGAAAGTTAGGTTGAATTCATTACAATAAGCTGAATCAGTGCAGGATTGCAATTTAGCAAGATAAAAATTATAACTTTGAAAGTGAGTGAGATTTCGGTAAACCTAATACATAATAGTTATTTAGATACGAAATAATAATTACATGTTTATCGAAACGATCTTAAACAACTCAATTGATTGCATTCTGACATATTTATTATCTACTTAAATCTGTAATTTTTTATTAGAGGCAATACACATGACCATTAAGTAAACATTTAGATAAATATCCAAATCATTTAGTGAATATGGACACTTAATATTTTAAATTTCACACAATTGAAAAGAAACTATTAACATAGAGATTAATTTGTTATACTTTTTGTATTTTGGTTATTTGAGGGGGTCGGGGCAAGGAAGTGCTAAGCCACATTTTTAAACTCCTGAGATAGATCAGTTTGAAAGTTGGATCCAATACGCAAATCAAGATATATAACATAATTTTTTTTCAATATATTAAAAACATTTGAGATATTCTGGTTAACAATATGGCATTACTTTAATGATGTCACTATTATGTACTTTGTAAATTTGCTATCTTCATTGGGGGCATAAGCGTCTGGGGCAAAAACGAAACCTGGGTCATATGCCGCCACCAAGTGACATTAAAAACAAATAATATGTAGGATATTATAATTTACAATAAAATGTAGCAGAATACAGTGTTCAATTTATTTTACCAAAAATGTGGCTTGGCACATGAATGAGAAGAACGCTTGGATTTTGATTAATGAGAAGAACGCTTGGATATTGAATAAAAATTAAGTAGATTGGCTTATAAATTAAATTATAAATATGATTTTTTTATTTATAAGTAATAAAGAGTGGTATATAAGTTAAATTTTAAATGTATGATACGTATCATACATATAATCGCACAAAATGCTTAAACCACATCACTTAAATTACCAAAATAAAAAAGGCCGTTGCTGTAAATAGCGAAATCTTTGGCGATTTCTTCAGCTATTAATCTTTGGCATGCGGCTAATACGAAAGAATCGCCTTTAATAATTTTCAAAACTTTATTTGAATACATATTGATAATTTTATATAAAAATGACCTTTGATGTTTTTAGTGGGAAATCTAAAAAAAAATATTAAGCGTAAAAATCCTATTACATTTTTCGATTAAAAAAAAATGGTTTCCACCTGTATTCTGAACCTCGGGAAGCCGGAGTTGGATCTCGTAGTTGCTATAATAAATATAATCAAAATACATGTAATGGCGATTCTTTCATAAACCGCTGATGAAACATAGACTAGTATGCAAAACTTAAGCAACAAACACAAAATGCTAATTTCTGAACACGTGAGTACTCAAAAGGAAATTCTTTAAACAGCAAGTGTAGAAAATAGGTAATATCCTAACAGCACAGACAGTCGATGTGAAGTCTTCTTGACATCACAAATGGTCACAATTGTCACAGTCACTACAATGAACAGAAATGTGATATCTTTCATTCGCCCCATTTTTACTCTCATTTGGTCACCAAGTGACTTTACAATGAAGCCATAATGTGACTCTAATGTGACTGTCATTTTGACACTCCATTGTAAAGTCCTCATGATAGCTGTTCTGTGACGAGTTCAAAAGTGACAGAAAATGAAATCAACTGGTGGCTTTTCACAAAGGAGTGCAATGATGACTTCACAATAGAGTGTCGATCACCGAAAAGTCACCATGCGACTTCATTGTGACATTATTTGGCGACTCATCACAATGCAATGCTCACAATGACTTCAAAGTTCAGTCTTCAACTGATAGTGACTTGAGAATCACAAGGTGACTTCATTGTAATGTCACCTGTTGACCCATCACAAAGCGACAGTCACAGTGACTTTTCGGTGTTAACAATCATTTGAGAGTAATAATGAGACAGCGAAATATCCCATATTTTGATTCACCGTTGCGATTGTGACACTTCTAACCATGTGTGACGTCAAGGGGACTTCACGTCGACTGGCCGTGCTGTTAGGGTATTACCTCTTTTCTACACTTGCTCTTTATAGAATTTCCTTTTGAGTACTCACGTGTTCAGAAATTAGAATTTTGTGTTTGTTGCTTAAGTTTTGCACACCAGTGTACTTTCATCAATAAAAAGTATAAATATCAAGCATTTCTTCGAGAAAGGGAATTTTGTTTTTGCAAGACGCTCTAAGCATATTAAAATGCGAAATTTAATTTTTATACGGCCCCTATTTCCTACTTGTTATATTTAGAATGAGATTGCCCTGTTTCTAATTAAGGAAAATACTCAACTTTTAGTTATGTATTTTGTAAAGAGTGTTATCGTTGGAAATGTCTTGCCAAGAGGATAAAGAAAAATTTAGGAAATACCCGTAAAAGACTGTCGTTCACGAACTACGAAAAAAATTTCTTCCGTGACGTCATAGATTAGAAAATGTAAAAAAATAAACCTCATATCGTAAAAAGTGTTATTGTTAGAAAATTCTTGTTACGAAGATCAGTAACATTGTAACAACTACTCGTACGTATCAAACATTTCACGAGATATGGGTCCATCTTTTCTATTGATCTAATGCACAAAGAAGCAAAAAAGCGAAATAAAATGGAACGTCATGCGAGAAATGATCCCATATTTTGTGAACGGCTGGACAGATTGCTCTTATACGTTTCTTGGACCTCAATACAAGTTTTCCAACGATACTAGTTTTAACGAAATCGGTTTTCTTTTTTCTTTTTCATTGTACATGATGTCAAAGAAGAAATTGGTTCAAATCTCGTGAACGTTTGTATTCTGGCAGGTACTCCCTATATTTTCCTTGATTCTCATGCCAAGAGCTTTGACATGGTACCATTCAGGAGAAAATCCTGAACTAACAATTGAGTATTTACCTTAGAAATGACATTAAACAAACCAATTGTTTTACGGCCAAAACTTACCGAGTTATGATACTTTGAATTTAATGGAGATTTAGACCTTTCTAGCACTAAAAAATATGTGTCTTTTCGAGTTGCAGTGAGACATGATGCTGTACTGAAATAGCTTTAGTGCTGTGAATATCGTTATTGTACAGCAATACTTTTCTTTGAAAGTTTTTGAGACATAATTTTACTCATTACTTTATTAAATTTACCAAGCTGTAAATAGTTTTCACAGGTTTTAGAATGCATATTTTTTAAGCTTCCCTTTTTTTCCATCGTCTGTCTGAATCAAAAGACTACTTGACTTAATACGCAACAAAATGCAGATAAAAGCTACAGTTTTTTTTTTTTTTTTTTTTTTTTTTTTTTTTTTTTTTTTTTTAAATTTAGGTTTGAATATAAAAAAAACGAAAATTTAATTAAATCCATTCAATGGTCTTACTTTTAACTTTAATAAAGAAAAAAAATTACTTTCTAAAGAAGTTTCTTCTTACGACATATTATAAAAAATATACTTCATAAATATTACACCCTTAAGGCGAGGGAAATATTACCTGCGATAATCTATTTTCTCCAACATTTTTAAAGAATTTTTTTTTTACATTAAATATCAGTAAAAATTTTAGCAACTCCTTCAAATATTTTTTTTTCATATCAAGATTATCTGAAAGTTTTCTATTTTTTTTTCAGTGGCATTCCATATTAAAAGTAAAACTCCGAGTCCCGTGGAAAAGAAAATTATCAAATCTGAGTGTTAAATCGACGAAGTTTGAGGTAAAAAAAAAGTGTGTGTGTGAGAGTTTTATTTTTTTTCATTCGTACTAAGATTTCAAAAGTTACATGTAAGAAAAAATAACGAATGACAAAGTTAGAAAGTATATTTAAAAAAACCTCTAGGGATTATTTTATATAGTATACTAGGGTACGTACAAATCTACTGCGATTTTCGATTAGAACTTTTGACTTATTTAATAGCAGAAACATATTACAAACTGTACAATTAGACACAGAAACCGTTTAAGTCTCAAGAACATAATATTAGGCAAAATTATCTAATCTGAGATAGTGGTTCCATAGTTCTTGGAGATTCGAAGGAATGTACGTACCTTGGTATACGTATTTTATTAAATATACACCTATCAAACCACGTTGACTTTTAACTATATTTTTCTACTTGGAAATGAAATATAGTAGATATTTCATAGAATATGCAAAGAATAGAAAAACATATACAAAGTGCAAATAATTAAAGTAGAGTATCTTTATAAGGTTTCGAATCGTAAAATATTCACAAAATAAACAGTGAAATAAAATTACTATTAAAAATATATAGTTTTAATTTATGTTATTGAAACTTGATTTATTAATAGTTATAAAAATATATAAACAGATTTTTTTTTGCATGTCAAAAGGGAAAAGCCTTAATCCTGTATTGTAAAAGTTTACATTAGAATGTCTATTGTAATTTATGTTTAGCCTAAATATGTACTGATTTAAATGAATGCTTTGAATCAGTAAATATTTTATGTTAGGAAGTAATTTGTTTGTACATCATTTTTTTTTTGTAAAATTTTATAAGTTATTCAAATTACATTTGTTGGTTAATTTTTTTTAATTTACAGAATATGCAAATTAGACATAATTAAAGTACAGTTGTTTATAATTCAATTGTAAAAATATGCAGGCATAAATGCTTTATAGACTTTGGGCAATTTAACAAGAAATATGTTATTTTAGATTTTTTATACGAATTATGTACTTGCGAAACTCAAATAAAACTCTGCCGAATTCATCAGGTCAAATAAATACGTTTTGAATCGGGTTTATTTCCCAAATGAAAGCAAATACCATGTAGATAAAATAGACGTTCAATTTGAAAACCTTTTATGTCGAGAAAACAAATTTGTAATGACAAACGAAGTGCTTAAAGTTATCGGAACTAAAGATTCCGTAAAATGTTAGAAATCACATGACACAGTTTTTTTTTTTGTATGTCATTCTTACTGTCAAAAGTAAGCCTGGTTTCGTTTTATGGTAGTGGCGAAGAACGGAGCTGCTGGGTTTCGTAATGCCACTTTACGTGAAATAGCATTTACATCACCATTCATTTCGTTTGGCCATGTGGATTGTTTAAAATCAACTTAGAAACATCTACAATTCAATTATGAGCACCTTCTATATAAATAAAATTGATACAATTAAATTAGATGTGTAACGTCTTATCTCACTTATATACGGCAATAAAAAAATACTTGTCATCTACCCGTATAGCATCGTGCGTTACGATGACGATACTGTGAGTTTGTGATCGTCTCTATGTGAAGTCACTGCGACATTGTGAATTAATTTTAATATGATGGGATTGTACGACAAAATCTGTACTAGAAACTCAAGCGAGTGGCGTGGATTGTAAATTATAAAATGTTGACTTGCGTAAATGGCAGATTCTTCTCACTGGTGGGCAAATTAAAATAAGAAAATATCTTATTATTTAATTTTTTCATTTTGAAAACATTCTGGTAAGAATTATGGTAATGTTATTTTTAAGACTTATTTTTCTTAGAAATATAGCCTTTTGTTCTTTCATTTCACCATACCTATTAAGAGAATCAAATGCATCAATATAAATTTCAATATTCTACCATAAATGAAACATAAATATACTATTCAAATAAAAACAGTCAGTCATTGTATATTTTTTTCAAATCTAATAATGTAATTCAAGCTTCAAAATCTTTAACGTTTTTAACAAAATCAGAGGAAAATTACGTTTCTAGAAATAAACCGATCTTCAGCGGGCAGTTAAACACAGAACTACTTCTAAGTCGATAGTTTTTTTTTTCCCCAATCTTATTCTCAACTGTGAGAAAAAGATTTTCTTTTTTAACTCTTAATTTTTTTTTCTAGAATATGTTCTTCAAAGTTAAGATGTTTCATTTTCATTTAAGTGGATTTGAAATAGAGCCGTTGAAAAGAATGTGAATGAATCTGCATGGAAATTGAATTCTCGTTCCGTAGAATTGCTTTAAAGATTTCTGGTAATTTTTGTCCTTCTAGATATAATTATCTGAAAGATTTTAATGAGAAATCTTCATGGTATAAAAAAATTCATTCTTTTTTTTTTTTTTTTTGAAAAACTTTTGGTCCTTTTTATAGAATTATCTATTTAAAAAAAAATGAAATGCATGTAAAAAATTCATTTTACTTTTTTTCTATAATTTGCGATATATTTGTTTTCTAAGTAAATTAATATCTTTAGAGTTTCTATGACCATTATTTGATCAGAGCAACTGCAAATAAATTTTAATGGATTTTTTGCTACATTTACTGCATTACGGGATATTTTCAATAACCTAACACAAACCTGATATCCAGATTATTTAAATAAAAAATAATAAGAATGGAAAATAGGCATTTAAAAAGCACGGATAAATGCATTATTTAACGCTTTAAACATAAAAAAAAATATTTTTAAAAGTTAACTGAAACGTAAAAATAAGCGATTTTTTTAAATCTTTAAGAATAACAATATTACAGAACACCGTTTCTACCACATTCAGAGACAGTCAGTTGTTTGTATTTCCGTATCCTCCTTTTTCAGAGATGTCAAACTCAATGCCTGATTGCGAAACATATCAGCGCAGTCTACAGTTTAATACATTGCTGCAAAATGCTGTGGAGCGACGAGAATGATATAGAATTTTGTTTTGTTTCTGTCACATTTAATTTCGCATTTAAAAACTGATTGAGTCTTAACATGTCCATAAAATACATGTTAAATTAATCACAAATTCAGAAACATTTTGTTAGAAATATATTTATTAAATGTCTTAATTCTCTTAATACTGCCTGGACATATATATCTCACAAACTTTTTTCCTGCTGATTGTGTAGGTTTTCCTCATCGAATCATATAAAAAAGAAATGTCATTATACTATTGATAAAATCACCATAGATTAATATCGGTTTTCAGAGAAGCTACTTTTAGCCATTTAGAGCTAAAGAGGTTAATATAAACTACATTTCAAAGTATTATTTTGTATGTATATCTAAGTTATATGTATTATAAAACTTCTCTATGTAAAACTTCTTGTTTTTAGCTAAAGTGCTACATTGAATTTATTTACTGTCTTCAAGCTAGTAATGCGCTTGACATATTTTTTGAAGTAAAAACTACATTTGAGGTACTTGGGAGCTAAAATAACGGTTTAAATGAAATTGACACATGCTTACACCAATGAAAATGAGGTCAAAGTTAAGAAAATAATTTTAACGGTATTCATATAGCTCGAAATATCTAAAATGATTACGTTAAATGATAACCTAATCTGGAAATTGTTCAATGATTCCGGTGGTGCACATGACGTCGTTCCCAATAGAAAATAAAGATTTACATTAATGAAAATGAGATATTTTACTATAATTATCTTAAATGTCGTCGTAATAACTGGACTTTATTTGGGCATGCAAATAGACTAAACCCATTTTTTCAAAGATGTTTGGTATGTATGCTTGGTAAGCAGGGTTGGGCAAATTTGTAATTGAAATTATCTGCAATGTAATTACACTTTTATTGTATGTAATTGATTATAGTTACAGATATTCAAGCACAGAAATTTCGCCAAATCAGGGGATGGTTCCGGCTACAGTGCTGCAAGAATTTTTTACGGCATGTAATGGTAACTATAATTAATTACATACAATTAAATTACAATTACAATCCAGATAACTTGAAATTACAAATTGGGTCAACTCTGTTGATGAGCAAATCTGAAAATAAGAAAAATAATAATGCAGTGTACAAGAAAATTCTTCTATTTATATATTATAAATACCTGATCCGTCCGGCGTTGTCCTGAAATAAGTAACTTTCTTTTGCAGTTTCGATAATAATAATCATCTTCGGCGCGCATTTGGTTCTAAATTAACCTCGTTCCGAACGAAACTCCGGTACTCGTCCCCGCTGCCGATGTATAGCAGGTGTGCTTCACACGCGCTGTAATATCATTTAGTTTCAATTCCTACCGTAAGGGGGCACAAAATCATCTTACTTAGTTATCTATATCTTAATTAGTTAATGTTAAGTTGAATGAACCAATTCTCGTTGAATAATATTCGAAACATTTTTTAGAACACTTGGGTGACTTATGAAAATGACCGACAACTTTCAACATCTTATCTCGCAAACCCCCACAGCTACCGACATGCAACTACCATAGTGCACTATGGGACATTCAAGACTACTACCACATATAAACACCATTGGCCACAAGCGCTGGGTAGTTTTGTCTGCAAAGTGAAATATAGGGACACACACGTCTGTATGAAAATGCCCTAGATCGGCTATTTTTAACCGCCATATCTCCCTCACCTGCACAGCTACCGACATGCAACCACCATGGTGTACGATGGGATTCTAGAGGCTACAACTACACACAAATACCAGAGGTCCGCGCTGGGTAGTTGTGGCTAAAAATTGAAACATAGGGACACACACGTCTATTTTCGAAATATGAAAATTCACTAGGTCGACCCCTTTCAACCACCATATCTCACACACCCCCACAGCTACCGACATGCAAACAACATAGTGCATGATTCGAGATTCGAGTTTACTACTACACACAAACAGCACTGGTCTGAACCTAAAAATGCATGTTCAACAGTTTTGAAAAATCTATTTAAGGAAATCAGTTGCCCCCCCCCCAACTCTGCCCCCTTGGGAAGCAATGGGAGCAACTTTGAAATACTAAATAGCATCCCGCAATTTTTAATTTTTAGTAACCCGCAAATTTGAAATCTTAAATGATAACACATTTTTTATTGAAGATTCGGATTTTACGGGAAAAAGTACGTAACTTTTGTATTTAACATTTTCTTCGGAAAATCGTAGATGGCGCTTTAATCCAGTAAAATGCGTCGTGAGAATCTTTTCCTTTGAAAAGTCTGGAAACGGTTGAATAACTCGAGAAATATACATCGGATTGAAAAACGGAAAATTTCATTTTCAATAGTTTTGAAAAATCTATTAAGAGATATTAAAGTCTCACCAACTCTGCCCTCCTGAGAAGTAAGTGGGGCAACTTTGAAATCTTAAATGGTAACCTCCCTTTTTTATTGCAGATTCGGATGCTACGTGAAAAAATACGTAACTTTTGTATTTAACAGTTTCTTAGAAAAATCATGGATGACACTGTAATCGAGTAAAATGCAATGCGAATCGTTTCCATTGAAAAGTATGACAACGGCTGAAAAACTCGAGAAGTATACATCAGATTGAAAAACGAAAAAATACGTGTTCAATATTTTAGAAAATTCTATTTAGGGATATAAAAGTTGCCATTTTTCTAAAATATTGAACACATATTTTGCGTTTTTCTATCCGATGTATATTTCTCGAGTTATTCAACTGTTTCCCGATTTATGAAAGGAAACGAGTCTCACTGAATTTTTTTCGATTACAGCGCCATCTACGATTTTCTGAAGAAAATGGTCAGTACAAAAGTTACATATTTTTTCCCGTAGAATCCGAATCTGCAATAAAAAAGGGGAGTTACCATTTAAGAATTCAAAGTTGCCCCCTTTCCCACAAGGGGGCAGATTTGGGAGAGAAACTTTGATATCCCTAAATAGATTTTTCAAAAATATTGAACATGCATTTTTCCGTTTTTCAATCCGATGTATCTTCCTCGAGCTATTCGATCGTTTCTAGACTTTTCGGACACCCCGTATAAAATAACTGACAACAACCCTCTTCGCTGTTTTTTTTTTTTTTTGTTTTTTTTTTTTGGTACATCTGTGCAGTTTTTTTTCTATATTTAACATAGAAGACGTGCATTAAAATACATTAATTTTTTGTTTCTTCTTTTATTTTTTAGAACACTGTGGTCGAAACATGAAATTGATCTAGATCGACTACTTTCAACCACCATATCTCCCACCCTCCCACAGCTACCGACATGCAACCACCATACTATACGATGGGAGCTAAACACAAACACCAGTGGTCTGTGCAGGGTAGTAGTGACTGCAAAGTGAAATATAGGGCAATATCGCTTAGTTTCAATTTCCACCGCTAGGTGGCTCGAAATCATTTTACTTAGTTATTGAAGTTACTTTGTTTATTTAAGATACAAAATCATTTTAAATCCATATGGATGTTACAAATTAAATATTAAGACTTCACAAATAAAATAACTCTACAATAATCTTTAATGAATGTTTCGTTTCATAATTAAATTATGTTTAAAAAGCCTTAATAATCAGCACCTTTTATTAGTCATATTTGACACTTACTTTTCTTCATTAAACTTGACAGATAGTAGATGCGAATAAGATGATTATTAAAAATTAATGTATTGAAGTGCAATAGCTTTTATGAGTATGTGCAATAAAAAATTGCATCCTATTTGTTTATCAAAAATAACCTGCTGATTCATCCGTGAATAAGAGTTTAATGTAAATATATCGAATATATCTACCTGTACATAAAATTAAATAAAAAACATGCTCATCTATTTAAATAGTGAAGAGTATTTCATAAAATATTTTCAAAATGTGGCATTTATATTAAGAACATTGGGAACTTTTATGTCCTTCAGGGGCAGGTGATAAATCTCCAACTATTGTTTCCACCGCCATCATTCGTATTGCATTAATTTCATTTAAAATATAAATTTTTCACTCGTTTAATTTAAAATAGATATATTACATGCATTTAAAATGCAGGCCTTTAACTTATTTAAATGCAATAAAAAAAAAGGAAATAATACCATAAACCAAAACAGGTAACAACATCAAAACGTTGTTTCTAATTTACACACACGAAAGAAAAATAAAAGCTGGTATTTTCGAGAAGAAAATATGTTATTGGTGAGATTTGCGTCCGGCTAACGTACAAGACACAAAATTCTTGTAAAAGTTGATGCCTTGCACATTTAATGTTAGATCACATTTAATTTATTCCCGTGTTTTTGAAAACCTCTTCATAAATCATGAATTGCCATATTTATTTATATTTTTACCTATTTCTTGAAAGAAGGTTTTTTCTTAAACATAGACATAAAAGTTTGAAAAATTTGCTCATATTTATGAAAAATTGATTGTTGAGAGATTAATTTTCAGAAGATTTTCTAAATTAAAATATTTTGTTTTTCTATTCCTTTTTTATGCTCACAGACATGATGTTTGTTTTGTTTTATTTGTTTTATCCCTAGAGTACTAAAAATTCTGATAAAATTAAAATATTGTACGTATATTTTTTCAAAGTAGCAAATAGAGATACAAAATGCATTGAATTCATTGGATAATTTTTTTTAGTATACAAACCTCAACGTTCTCCAAAGAAAGTTCTCATTACATGTATAAAAATTTCATTGGTTTTATAAATCTGAGTAAAATCATTACATAAAGTTATTTAGGTACAATTATCGACAATCTGGTGGCATACAGGTGATAAGGTTTTGTCTTTCTTAACTTCTCTTTCGCCATTTTAATAACAACTGTTCAGTGTGAATTGACTTTATGTTAATTATTTGTTGTTATTATAACAGATGACGCCACTGCACATCATTAGAATGTTTTTAATTCTGACATGATTGAGACAGAATTAGATGGTTTTGAGAATTGGCTGGGCACAAAAGATGTTCCTGATTCTTAATATTGTATTTAATATTGTATTATATTAATTTATTAATTCAGATAACATAAAGTAATTTGGCCAGAAGATGGTTATATTTAAGAGCATTGGCATTGTAAAATACTAGTTCTGAACCAGAACTTTGATCGGGATTATGTTTTGTGACTGTCAAATTTATGTTTTGTGATTGTGAAGATTTATGTGGTGAATGCCAAAATAAATAAGAAAAATTTCAAAATATGGCTTTTTATTTAAAAAAAATTCTACAACAACTGTTAAATTTTACTTGTCTGACTCACCTTGCTATAATATCGCTGATTAAGGTATCTGACTACGTTTAAAAAGTGGTTTTCTACCAAAATTGCCAAAACGATTTTATTAGATTTTATTAAAGCCCAACTTTTCACCTTTCCAAAACTGTATTTATTTTTATTGTACGATAAATAGAACCGGAGTTGTAGGGGTTTTTAAACTACTCAACTGTCACTAAAACCGGAAGTACTGTTTAAAAGACCGGAAGTACTATTTAAAGGTAGTAACTGGGAAAGGGGAAGCAAAAATATGGCCTTCTAGAAATAAGCAAAGGCTTAGTACTTGAAGAAAAAAAATATGGCTCATAAAAACGGTGAAGTTTAGATGCATATTACTGTGTATATTCTTGTAGTAAAACATAAATCTAAACTTTAAATACATTTTTTGGAATATGTAATTTTTGGTGAAAATTCCATACGCAAAACATGATTTCTCAAAAAGTTATTAGAATATAACTATAAAATTTAAATTGCATGTTGTTTACACTATTATGAAGGCAATGAACTAAGTATTTAATTTTAGAATAAATATTTTTTGTGTTAAGGATGTTTTCGTGGAATGACATCAATGAATTCTATTAAAAACATCATGTAAAAAGGTGCGATATGCTCTAACTTTTGATACGTTTAAAATATCTCTTAGATTTTAGTTCATTGCCTTTAGCAATGTCGTAAGTATGAAGTGTAAAAAGGAAATTAGGATACCTACAATAGAATTTTCAGTAGGTTGTTTTGCGTTTTGGGCAAAATTTCACTAAATTTTACCACAAAATCCTCCATTTACTAAAATTTTATCAATGAATGAAATATTTTTTGCTTTTTTTCGCTGTTTCTAGTCATAATGTTAATAAAAATAAGTTTAAAAATAATAAAAATAGCTTTTTTGCAAAAAATTGCTCCGTACGTAGTCAGGCACCATAAATTTGTGTATTTAGAATTATTGACCAATTATCAGGATAACTTTTATCAGGATGCAGTAAATGAAAACAGAACAGTGGTTGTAATTTGATTTATTTTTGTATGAGTGTAGTGAAACTTTGTATATAGGAAGAGAGAGGAATAAGCAAGGCAACTCCAACTGCGGAATTGACTTGCTCTATGTAGTCATGTAAAAGCACGTGATATGCGCTGGCGATCGGCCAACATTGTCATCCGCCTTTCAATCGGTTCTCCAGCATATGCCAAATGTTTTCAAATAAAAATATCCCTGACGGCTCGGGCTGCAGGCACAGGTAGATTTCGAAGACGCAGACCGTGGGGCGCCTGTTTTTTGGGAATTGCGGAAGAAATGACCTTTTTGCCATGATGCGGCAGTTGGAATCGCCCACTTTGAAACTACCTGTGTCTGTAGGCGGAGCCGGCAGAGATTTTATTTTTATTTTTATTTTTTTTTTTTTTTGCTATAAGGGTTGGTCCTATAAAAAACTTGTCAGTATAAAAGTTGTAGATAATATTAAGAGGATTTATAATAAATTTAAGTGGATTTGATATCTTGTGAATTGACGAAGCTATGAATTTTTTTCCTCTTAAACCCCTATTTCCCCCCCCTTGAGGCCATTTTTTATGATATCAAAACTCTGTCATACATAAATTTTTGGCCCTTTTCCTAGAAGTAATAATAACTTTAAGCGGATTCGAAAAGTATCATAATTAAGAAGTTATGGAGTTTTTTCTGTTTTCACAGAAAGCCTCCCATCCCTCGTTTCCCCCTTGGTTCGATTTTGCTCATCAACGAACTTGATCGAGATTTTATGCCCCTTTATTTTATGTATCAGTTTGGAAGAGATTTGTGCAAAATTATTGAAGTTATCGTGTCCATAAAAAGTGATATAGATAGATAGACCGATGTAGTTTTAAACTGGGGGTGGTTTTGGGTTCTGGGAGTCATGATTGGCGTAGATCTGCAAAAAAATTTCAGAAATTCCAACATAGGGGAGAATGTAATAGGTAGTATTTCTTATGAAATCTACCTTAAAGAGAACTGCGGAGTTATTCGTCGCAAAAGAATTTGGATTTCGTGAGGTACATCGACGAATAAAGGCAGTGAATGGAGGAATTGCACTGTCGTTAAAGCTTCTGCAGGGTGGTAAAACAAAACGGTAAAATAAATTTAGAAAAAATTGATAGGCCTTAAAACTTAAAAACTAAAAAAAAAAACCTTACATTAAAAAAAAACTTTTTTAAAGATTATCAAAAAAATAGAAGTTAATATTTATACATAATGCTTAAATGAAATATGCTCTGGAAAAGATTTATCTCTTGATTTTGGAATCACATATTTTTGTCAAGAACAAGGTTTATTTTACAGACATACTATGAACTATAATACTATCTGAAATAATTGTAGAAAAATAATATGAAATATTAAAACAATTTAAAAAATAATTAATTTTTTTTATACATATAGAAATTTGACTACTAAACCAAGTCAAATAATAAACTAGTCGGATGTGTCAATCCCAGACTTTCTTCTATCTCACACAGGTTTCGCATACACTAAAATGAATCAGCACCAATTTATATCAAGATCTAACTGAAACTCAAGTTTTATTAAATTCCGTGAATTATTTCTTGATATATGACTATCGCTAATCGTGGTGTAAATCCTGCAAAATGCTGCATAGCAACGCCACCTGCTGGGCGATTTTTACCAAAAACTAATCAGCACCAATTTATATCAGGGACTAACTGAATATAAAGTTTTATTAAATTCCGAGCATTAGTTCTTGAGATAGAGCGCCCACAACATTTTTGTCACATACATTCAGACAGACAGACAGTCAGACAGAGTCACAGACAGACATTTTCTAAAAATAGTCAATCGTGTTACCTTCTAAAACGTATAAATCCGTCGAAAACCGGAAGTCGGAAATTTTCCTGAATCCAATACTTTTTTCTTGTAAAGATAGAAGAAAGTAAAAATAAAATTATTATTGGAAGTTTAAATTTAAAATCTATATTTACATGATCGAATACAATGCTTCTTTTCAATTGTCTGTGAAACACTATCTATTCTTATAAAACTTATTTGTATGCTCATGAATATTATAAGAAAACTCAAAAATTCACCTCATAAATATTTATGACAAGTATTAATACAAATACCTTGAATGTATCTCCAAATGCTGAAACCGGCGAACATTTATTAAATTTTAGAAACATGATTTCTCACAAAAGTTTATCTGGAGTAAGAGATTTGTCTTTTCCAGTTTCAATATTTAAATATATTTTATAATGTTTTTTTACAAGAATATATATTTTAAATTAATAAAACGTAAGCCGATATTATTTTCTTTATAAAAAAAATACATTCGATTCACGATAGTTTTACAGTATAGTGGCCACGGCATTTTCTTTTACAGTTTACCGCATTTGCCCAAATAATATAAACAGCTGTGAAAACAAATTTAATGAAATTATATGCTTGTTTCTATATGAATTTATATATATATGTACACACGTGTGTGTGTGTGAACATTTTATATATATATATATATCTTAATATTAGTGATTTTAGATATATAATTTACTGTTTGTATATAAATATAGATAAGTAGCTTCTTTATATTAAATAATTTATAAATGTTGAAAAAATTGCTTGTGTATATGAAGCAGTGAATAGGTTGCAAGAAAATATGTTCCTAAATTTACTTCTCTCGCAAACGACCCTATACTAGAGAAGTACTCGATTGAGAACGATGTTTAAAGCAATATTTTTATTCCAGGATATTCGTATGAATATTTCGTTAATGGATTTCATAAGTTACTTTTTCTTCATAAGAGTCACTTTCCTACTTAAAAAAAATATTTTTGCAAAGGTATTTTATTGTTGAAATTTTAGTATAGTAAACGAAGATTAAAATTGTTAATGACCAATGAATATTCCTTAAAAACCGCCATATCGGTCGCATTTTCGTTGCTACGTAATTTCGTAATTTTAAACCAAATCAACATAATTTTGAAGAAGTATGAAAAAATTAAAAACTATTCGAAAACCGAATAATCTCAAATAACGGAGCAGTGGAAATAAATAAAAGTCGAGGTTTTCCGCTGAGTCAGAATACATAATAATATACCTGTATCGCGAATTTTATACAAACTATTAGATACACAGTTATAGAAAAGAGATACTAATATGTTCTGCCTGACGCAACTGATATAAATGCTTCAACACTGTTAAAAATCTACAGCAAACTGTCCAAACTTTCGACCGTCTTGAAAGGCAACGGTTACTTGACCATATTATTAAACGTATCTGACCATATTATTGACCCTAACATGGTTAGAATAAAGTTAAATTACTGTTATGTAACCGTTTTCAGTAAAAAAGGTCAAATGACTGGACAGCTTGCTGCAAATTTTTAATAGTGTAGTCGAGAAATTTGAAAGAGAACAAGTGTCTAAACAAGTGTCTAAACAAGTGTCATGTATCATTTTCATAGAAATGTGTTTTTAAACATTTTCTGTTATTAAAAACTTATAGCAATGACCATGGCTACGGATGTGATATTTATCTAAGGTATAAAAGAAGACACATACGTGTATTTGGATGGGAAGAGAAGTTATTTATTCTTTGGTACTGCATTTCACACAGAGTTTCATAAATCGATCTACAGGAATTAGAAATAATATTACCACCATTCATACCTCGAGTATCTGAACGGAATTCTGTTTATTAACAAAAATTTACCGGTGCACTTATTTCTTTCTTTACTTCTTTTATTTTTTTATACTCTTTGCAAATTGGATCTAATCCGTGTCCTATTTTCAAGAAGCATCAGGCAATTTCAGAAAGTTTACTTCCTATATAATTTTTCAGATATGAAATTTGTGATTACAAAATGTACCATAATTCTAATATTTATTTCTTACATATTCGTTTACATCTGTATTCCAAAATTTCCTATCAATATAAGCAGTGACAATATTTACTTCTTTTAGTAAAACTATTGACTGTCAGGTATTTCTAAAATAGTCGACAACCAAAAGAAACTTTCATATTTTTAACACAATATCTCTAGATTTACTTATTTTTTCATACTCCATCAAAAGCAAAAGCAATTACTACAAGATGTAAAATCACATTTCTTCTCTTTTAAATACGTCTACTACATTCTACGTATTCTGCAATGTCCTCAAAAGCCAAGTTAATAACAAATGTATCGCCTTATTCTATTCTTTATTTCCTGATCTTTTTTTTCAATCCTTATCTACTGAATAATGTAATTCAAATTCTTTAATGGCATAGTATTTTTAACAATATAAGAGGAAAATAGCATTTTTTGAAGCAAAATGAATTTAAGTAAGTAGTTAAAGAGAGAACTAGTTTTAGGTTGATACTTTTTCTTCTGTTGCCAATTGTTCAAGTCGAATATTTTAATTCTTTTTTTTTTTTTTAAATAGAACATGTTTTTCAAGTTAAGATGTTGCATTTTTATTTAAAAGGATTTAGTCCTTGAAGTAAATGTGAATCTAAGGTGTGGAAGATGAATTCTATTTTCTTAAATTGTTTTAAAGATTCATAGTCATTTTAGGTGCGTTTGTAATTATATAAATACGTAGCACCTATAGTCGTCGTCTAGTCCGTAAGTCTATCTGTCTGTCTGTCTGAACGCATATAACAGCGCAAAAACTACCCAACTGAATGGTTTGAAATTTAATATATATAATAGTTACAGAATTTTGTCGATTCATTTCAAATTTTATGAAAATCGAATCAAAACTAAAAAAGATATTAATAAACGTTTTCTTTATTCTATTAAATCTTATCACACGTAATCTATATCATGAAAGCGCAAGTCATGTGACTGAGGAAAACAAATACGGTATAACCACATCTTTTTCCATATGCTAAGCGGCCATTTTTATTCAAAATTCATTTCTCAAATAAAATTGCGTAAAAGTTACATTTTTAGAAAGATAATTCAAAAAAATTGTTTGCTTGAGAGATGAGTTACATTCAAAAATATATAGATTTTGAGATAACTTCAGTGAAAATTAGGTTAACAGCCGAATATCTCAATCCATTAAAGTAAATAAACAAAATATTCATTCATCGTGAGTCATAGAAATATTAACCATGGAGGTAATCATTCGCAAAGCAAGATCTCTATGATGAATTTACAGCTCTGTCTGGTGTGGAAAAAAAAATCGCATCTGTAAACATGGCATAAGTATTAAGAAAAAAAAGCATCCTCATTTCGTTCATAGCAGACGATATAATTAATTTCACTAAAATAATAACGATGATTTTTTGCATTGTAAAACTAGTTATAGCACGAAACGAACGCACCTCATTTGTCACGTTTAAAGTACAATTTCCAACTTGTTTTTTTCAGATTATTATAATTATCTAAAAGTATTTTTATTGTCTGAGTGAACATGAAGACTCATACACAGCGCAGTATTACTTTGCCCCATATATTTGTCTGAGTGAACACGAAGACTCATACACAGCGCAGTATTACTTTGCCCCATATATTTGTCTGAGTGAACACGAAGACTCATACACAGCGCAGTATTACTTTGCCCCATATATAGCTACGATGGATATTAAAACCTTTCGTCAAGCACAACTCAAAAAAATATTTAACGGATTTCGTTCAAATTTTTACAGCAGGTACCTATAAATGTGACAACGACGCCTATTTATTACCAAGAATAAATGTCAAACCATTTGGAAGTTATGTTAAAAACTAAATAAAAAAGCACAATTAAAGTACATACGTCACGAAAAGTTAGTGCATACGTCATTTTCACCGGCGGAGATTTTCGTAAATAATAGGATTTCAAAAGTTCATGAAGTAACACGGAGTAAAAAATATGCACGCACTGTGAAATACAATATCAGTACAATGATCAAATCCGTACAATAAAGCATATTTCCATTTAATAAAAATGGAAAATTACTCTGGAATTTTTTCTGTTTGAAAGAAAAAAATCCGCAATAACTTAGTATTAGAGATTTGGCGCAAATCTCACCATTAGCCTAGCTTTTTTATTTCGCGTGTGTAAATCAGAAACATTTCTTTGATGTTTAAATAAAAGGTTTTTTGTGGCATTATTTCTTCTTATTTTCTTTTCCTTTTTAGTATTTTAAATGGAATTAGTGAAAGGCATGTATTTTAAATTAAATGAGTAAAATACATGTATTTTTAATGTATGTATTTCAAGTGAAATGAGTGAAAGGTTTATAGTTAAATGAAATTAATGAAATATTAAGATGTTATGAAAACATTTGGCGATTTATCAACTGCGCCAAGTTAACATGAAAGTACCAATACATATGTGAAATGAAAACAAGGCACAGATTTCCTATACACACCACGTTGCGCGTGATTTTTTCCCCCACCAATTTGGCGAAAACTTTATTTTTGAATATTAGTTACAAATTAGCGTGCAACAATAGCACGTGAATTTTTATTTCAATATAAAAATAAAATAACGTAATAAATGAAATAGCTTCTATTATTTTAAAAAAGGAAATAAAAATAAATAAATAATAGTCTGATATAAATAAATATTGATATACATATAAAAATAATCTATAGAATTAAAAAAAAAAAATAAAAGTAAATAAACATAACAAACAGTTTTCGCAAAATTGGCGAGGAAAAAAATCGCGCCAACGTATGGAGTATATGACATCTGTGCCGGGATTTTTACCCTTTTATCTGTGCTTTTGGAAATATGAAAAAAATAAAAAAATACTTATATCAGGCGTATAATGTTTTGCATTTTTATATGGACCACTTCTCCATTTTAAGATTTTAAATGCTATTTATATCAGATATTTCTTTCCTGCGATTCCTACAAGTTATTTTCGGTAATTTTTTTATTGCGCTTATTAATTGTTTACAATTTGCTCCCCTGACAATAACAATTATTTATCACAAAAATGTCTCTTAGTTTTGTTAAATATGTTTGTTATGTATTTTCATTACTTGTAAAAATATCAAAAATGGCAATACAATTTTATTTTAGCATCGTACTTAACTTTTTAAGATGGCGCCAAAACATGGTTTAATAAACGTATATTTGTAAATATTTGAAAAACATGTTTTTCCACTCTCTAGAAAAATTTGGTAAGATGCTAAAACTGCCTATTAGCACCATTTTTTAATTTTTTCCCCAATGGCGCCAAACAGCACATGATACGGAACTTTTCCCCATTCAGATACACAGAAAACAAAGCTGGTCTCAAACAAGAGTAATACTAGCAACAATATTTTTTTAACTCTATAAGAGTTACAAACAATAATGACATTAAATTCTCCTATTAGCTTTGGGTCCGATTACGGATGTTGCTCCTAGAAAAAAAAACTGTAGTAGAAGTCTTTTACATTTGTTTCGAATGAAGCTCTGTCACCAAAGTATTAATTAATAATACAAACAACATTAATATTAACATGGGGGCAAATGTTTGAATTTAAATGTAAATATTTGGAGCCTGCCTGTGATATGAAATATCACAATTTCATAATTTTTATTCGCCGTTCTGTAATTTTTATGTTACTAAGTATGCTTTTGTCATTCTTCTCCCTCACCGGCACGCTTTTTGCATTGCGCCTAGCGCTGTCTCTCTTGGTAGCGTTTCCCCCTCACTCCCATGCTTTGCCGAGCGCCCGACAATCTCTTTTGCGCATGCGCGCAGCCTACTACACCGTATGCTTACGATATCTGTTTGGTTCTGTTTTTGCCGATAGAATGTGCGGCGCGGCGTTCAAGTGCCGTTTCTACGGAATCTAAAGTTTTCTTATTTTTATTTGGCAATAATTAATTATCAAATCAATTTAATTATTTCTTTATTTTACCTGTGTGATCCCCGTGGTAGTCATATTTATATCAGTGCAACGGCAATTTTCGTCAGAAGTATTCGAAAATTCGATCATGTAAGATCGCGGAAATTTTATTTTATCGGCGCGATCTCCGGTACGGAGATTCGCATTTTTCATGCCGAGTTTGTTCTTTAAATTCATTAAAGTTTTTAATAGTTAAATTTTAAGCTTTTTAAAATTGATGCAGTGATTTTTAAATTAAATGATTTAAATTTTTAATAATTTATTAAAACGAGCTTGCCAATAGATATCTCTCCTTCATATTCTCAAGAAGTTAGGGGGTGCATCTTGTTAAATCCCGTCAACTAAATTAATATTTCGTCATTCTAAAGTTAAAGACTTTCGGTTCTCATGGTACAGTGGCCAACTGGATTTATTTGGATAAACCCTTCCTGCTATTGTGCTACTAAAAACCTTTAATAAAGAAATTTGGATTTAAAAAAGCAAGAATGACTTCGTTTTCTTTACAACGGCTGTGTGTCTCCTTTTTAAAGTAAGATGAATTATTTTATTAAATTTTATCATTTATCTATAACGTTGACCTAAAAGAACCAGATCTTGATGGTTGGGGTTATTGTTCCTTCCTTCAACAGCAATGTACTCTTTTTCCACTATTCCACTATATGAAAAATAAAATTAATAACAGCAACTATAACTAAATAGTTTCATCACAATAAATAGTCTCATCACAATATGGTGCCGATATGCTGTTTGTCATTATGTTTTATGCCAAATTTAAATAATAAGATTGTTCAATTTTGAAGAAATATTTTCGTTTTAAGAAGAATTGTTCTAAACGAATATTCTACAATTTAATGTATGACAGTATATTAAATGCTGCTTTAGTATTCTTATATTTGCAATAGATTATTTTTACACATCTTGTTCTTAAAATTTTGCAAGAATTTAAATTTATATTGCTTTGATTTTATAATATTTATAATGAATGAATTATTTTTTTGATAAAATATGATGGTATATTATCTTGGAATACTTGAGAAATTATTTCTTAAAATTATATCTTTTTCACACTGCAATATTATTATATGAATGAAATCAAATATGAATTAATAAATTTGATGCATAAAATATATATATATTTTTTTATGAAGTTATGGAATTATCCCTGATATTAAAATGATATATTGATTACTTGTTCTCAGAACAAATTTTGTTTCTTTAATGAGGCTATGGTTTTTGGGTTACTAAATATTTTTTTAATGGCACTTAAAAAAAAAATTACAAATTTGATATGCATTTATTACTATGCATTATTCTAATTAAAAAAAAAAGTGTGCTCATGACATCATTTTATTTCAATGAAGTGTCTTAGCTTAATCTTGATATTAATCTTGTTCCTAATATTTTTCTTACGGAAGCTGAAGTTCTTTGATTGTTTAGTAATTGCTTCTTATCATACATGAAATGATTGGGAATTCTCATGCTTCTATACATGCCAAACTTTTTTTCTCAATAGAAGATAATGTTTCTTAAATTTTCTACTATGCCATTTTTTTATATTGGTGTACAAACAATATTTAATAACATTCTATAAGAACTGTATTTATATTGAAAACCATTTCTCAGAATTATTTTCATGATGTCACCACTTTGAAACTAACTACAGATTCATAGATTTAAAAATTATTTTTACTTGCTTCAAAATGTTTTAATTTTATAGCAATGCTCGTACTGCATCATATTTATTCTTTTTTTCGTCTACTTCTCACGTCATTACAATAATAAAAATAAAGAGAATGACGTTATTTTTCGATTTTGAGAAGACTTTCTTTAAATATTCTTCAATCCTGAGTCATCTATGTTCCTGTTTCTACAATAACTGGTAATCATGCCTCAATAGAATATATTTTACCATCCTCTCACTTGTGTTCCAGCATTCTATTAAAACTATAAATGCAAGTTTTCTTCATCTGCTGTTTGCTTACCTAGTGAAGTAGTCATTCAGAGTGTGCCAATATATCCATTATTGTATGACCTTTGCTACAGTTTGCAAGTATTATGGTGATTAAAAAAAAATTTACTTACCTGCTCTCTTTTGCGAGTTGAAGTGACTGTTGATGGTCGCCACTCAAATATAGGCAATATATCCGTGTGATTGCTCCTCGTCAGTCCTCTTCATCTTGTGGAACTCATTTCTCCCTCATCAAAGTTACTCATTTTTATGGATCTAAAGTGTTACAAATTTACAGCTGTGCCTATTTGCAATAGTAATATCTTTTCCTATCCTCTGTTGCAAAACCTGATTATGGAAGTGTGTCTGTTGGCCTTTTTCATGTGAACAGTGTTTATCCTCATGTTGTGAAAGTTGCTAACTTATCTACTACTGGAATCATTTTGCAATTTTACAGAATTTTATTTCAACATTTTAAAGTATCTTCTCAAGATAAGAAAAATATCTATATTTTTAATTACTTCAATATTTAGTTACAGTGCCTATTTATTTTATATAACCCAAATGCTTTTTTAAATCATTACATACCATACGCCTCACTTTATTCAATTTATGAATATTTTTTTTTTAATTAAGAAGATGAAATAATTATTTTTTGTGAATAAACAAAAAAAAGAATTATTTAGTTATATGCATTATTACAAGAAGCACTAAGTCTTAGTATATTTAACAGCGCTTCGTTTTTTTAAAGGAAGTATTCTGCCAAATATGTCAAAAAATATATATATCATTTTGGTGAATCTTCAAAATATATATTTGTTACTAAGAATCTCAAGTGCGTGTGACCTATGTGACTTGAACGTCACTATTCCTCATTTGTGTCTACCTTGCATTCAAATATTATATCTTGTGTCTACAAATTTATTTTGAATGCTCCTGCATATGCATAGGCTTCTTAGTGTTCTTTCCAGCGCCTTAATTTGTTTCCTAAGAGCCAAATCATAGTGCATTATCTTCTATATCATGGAACCACTGTTCCTGATCATGTCAACAAATTTTCCCTATTGTGTCTTAAGCCTTATGTAATGGTGAATGCTCAGTGTTCCCCAAGTCACTCAGCTTATCTACAAAAAAAGAAAAGGAAATGTGTCATAGTGCTTTGTTTCGGTGCTAAATATTCCCAATTATGTCCTCATTTTTTAAAATTATGGTGTGTCATCATAAGTGATTGTGGCCAAATTGCTGTGATTTCAATGCCATCGTGTCCACCAGTGTGCCATAAATCTGCAAAAGTTATTCTGCAAACATTTTTTACTAGCAGACAATATATTTTAAAGGAGATGTACTGTGTGAGTTATTAAAAACTGATTTATTGACTATCACTACCACATCTCACTATTTGTAAGTGGCTGAACAATACTCATCCCTCATCTGTAATATATATTTTTTTTACAGCAATAGTTATATTCTTCTATAGGATTATCAGATGTACACAATTGCCAATGGTTTTGGAGATCGCTATTGTCTCTTTTGTAGGTTTGATTGTTTTATTTTGTATTTGTTTGATTTACTGATGGTTGTGTACCAGAGCTATTAGTATATTTTTGTGAATTATAACAAATGTATATTTATATTTTGATTTTGCTTAATTTGCACGACTGCTGATAGTTTCTATGGCTAGCATTATTAGCACTTATGTGAGTTATGTAGATTCAGCATTTTACAATAGCCAATTTTTCTGCATTCTTGTTTTCAATAGCAGTTTATATGTATATTTCTGGATGATAATTATGGCCATTACAAAAGGTGCACTGTGTTTTTATTTTCTTCCCATGAAAGTGTCATTTTTTTAACTTGTCTTTTTTTAATGAAGACTAAAGGTTAATTTTTTTTTTTTTTTTGAGGATCCTCACCTTTTTCATATTTTCTCACATTTTTTTTTCTTTTGAAAAATAAATAAGTAAATAAAACCATAGTATTAGAAAATTGTGTAAGTAAGAAAAAGTTGTATAGAAATTTTATTGAGTGTACTGAAGAAAATTGATTATTGAGTATTAATGAAAGATTTGTGTATTTCAAAGAATTTATTGAGTATTTTGTCTATGTGAATTATATGTTGGTTAAAACTTGAATATTATTGTTATATATTTAAAAAGTTTTATTAAAAACCAACTAATTTTGATATTTATGACAAACTTACCATAATGTTGACATTTTTCTCACAATTGTTGCAACTATGTCTTAGTTCATGTAATGTTTTTTTTTTTTTGAGTGATTATTATTTATGCACTTCAGAGTATTATGTGCAATTATTTATTGATTACTTAGAAATTTTCATATGAATTGAATGACAAATTTATTGGTATTGCAATACATGACCTTCTCAAAGAAAAAGTAAGTTAAAAAATATTATTTTGGGTCTTATTATGAATTTAAGTCCTTAGATTGGATTGTTTTTAAGAATGAATTTTATATGCATTGTTTTAAGAATGAATTTGATATTTTATTAGAGTAAAATTTTCATATACTCTATTTTGAAAGTCCTAGGTAAGTAAAATTTAGAAATTTTATTGAATAATTGTTGCTTTTAGATTGCAACTTTTTATTATATATGTCTAGACAAGTCGGCACAAAGAAATTACCGACTCATTTTATATTGCTGCAGCTGGTTTTAATTTTGATGTATGATCTCTTTGTAGCTGAAAAGAATATGTTTGACTTTTGATTATTTAAAAATACTATTGTTGAGATCATTTTACAAGGAAGGTGCCTGTCTTTGCTATTAATTGCAATGGGGCTTATTTTTATGACTTGTATACGGTAAATTTTGTATACTTATAATGAATGTCATATTGATGTACATTCTTTTCACTGTATTATTTTTTTGGTCAATGTACATGTTTATTGCATTTTTCTTCTTGGCATTTTTAAGTCAATTTTACTTTTTGGCATTCAAAATTTTGTCTTCCCATTTATGAAAAAGGTCTTTAATTTTTTTCTACCTTTTTCACTTCTTGGTCATCCAAAATTTAATTGGCGATTGGGGGTATTGTGATATGAAATATCATAATTTCATAATTTTTATTCGCCGTTCTGTAATTTTTATGTTACTAAGTATGCTGTTGTCATTCTTCTCCCTCGCCGGCACGCTTTTTACATTGCGCCTAGCGCTGTCTCTCTTGGTAGCGTTTCCCCCTCTCTCCCATGCTTTGCCGAGCGCCCGACAATCTCTTTTGTGCATGCGCGCAGCCTACTGCACCGTATGTTTACGATATCTGTTTGGTTCTGTTTTCCGCCGATCGAATGTGCGGAGCGGCGTTCAAGTGCCGTTTCTACGGAATCTAAAGTTTTCTTATTTTTATTTGGCAATAATTAATTATCAAATAAATTTAATTCTTTCTTTATTTTACCTGTGTGATTCCCGTGGAAGTCATATTTATATCAGTGCAACGGCAATTTTTGTCAGAAGTATTCGAAAATTTGATCATGTAAGATCGCGGAAATTTTATTTTATCGGCGCGATCTCCGGTACGGAGATTCGCATTTTTCATGCCGAGTTTGTTCTTTAAGTTCATTAAAGTTTTTAATAGTTAAAATTTAAGCTTTTTAAAATTGATGCAGTGATTTTTAAATTAAATGATTTAAATTTTTAATAATTTATTAAAACGAGCTTGCCAATAGATATCTCTTCTTCATATTCTCAAGAAGTTTGGGATGCATCTTGTTAAATGCCGTCAACTAAATTAATATTTCGTCATTCTAAAGTTAAAGACTTTCGGTTCTCATGGTACAGTGGCCAACTGGATTTATTTGGATAAACCCTTCCTGCTATTGTGCTACTAAAGACCTTTAATAAAGAAATTTGGATTTAAAAAAGCAAGAATGACTTCGTTTTCTTTACAACGGCTGTGTTTCTCCTTTTTAAAGTAAGATGAATTATTTTATTAAATTTTATCATTTATCTATAACGTTGACCTAAAAGAACCAGATCTTGATGGTTGGGGTTATTGTTCCTTCCTTCAACAGCAATGTACTCTTTTTCCACTATTCCACTATATGAAAAATAAAATTAATAACAGAACAATCATCAATAACTAAATCGTTTCATCACACTGCCCCCCCCGCCCCCCCAAAAAAAAAGTTACAGAAACTAATTTAAAATGGCGTTAAGCCACGCTTTCTGACATAAGCAATTGGCTGCAAACCCGATTACGAAACTTTCACTTAACTTAATAACATGTATCTAATAGCCCTGAGGGTACATTCTCTTCCCAGTTATACGGAGCTTGGGGCTTTTTTAAAAAGCTTGACGCAGTTCGAGTTTAAGAAGTTGAGATTTACTGGCAAATGACATAAACTACTATGAAAATAAACCTGACGAATTATTATGCTGGTTTATGTATGTATTTTAAAAGTTGCATCTGATTATTCTTATTAGATAAATTACTCCTGTTTGCATTTAATAACATATGAACGGCTTCTGTATATTAAATTGTTTAAATATTGGGAAGAGGTGGCGAGAGGTAGAGAGATGTGTAAACAAACGGGTAGACAGACAGGTAGAGAGACGGATAGCGACATAGATAAGCTAACGCGTAGCGAAACGAATAGACAGACGGGTAACGAGATAGGTAAGAAAGGGGTTGGCAGAGGGGTAGCGAGATGCGTAGGGAGACGTGTAGCGAGTCGAGTAGTGAGACCGGTAGACAGGATGTAGGGGAAAAGTTTGCGAGACAGGTAGTGTGGTGGATAGAGAGACAAGTATAGAGATGAGTACAGAGACGAGTTGACAGACGTGTCGAGAGATGGGTAGTGAAACGGGAAGCGAGACAGTTAGAGAGACGGATAGACAGATGGGTAGCGAGACAGTTAAAGAGTAGGGTAGAAAGACAGACGGATAGTGAGATGGTTATACAGACGATTAGAGAGACAGTAGACAGATGGGTACGGAGAGAGACACGGTATAGAGACATGGCTAGACATACGGGTAGTTAGACGGGTAGACAGACGGTTAGAGAAACAGATAGGCAGGTAGCGAGGCCAGTAAAGAAATATACAGACATGTAGATAGACGTGTAGAGAAGAGAGAGAGTCAATCGGGTTGAGAGATGGGTAGAAGAACGATTAGGGAAACGAACAGATTGTAGAGAGAGACAGACAAGCAGGCAGAAGAAAAGTCTGGGGTTTGATGTAGTAAAGGCGCAGGGGGGAGAGCTACCTAGAAAATAATCAAGAAGTATTAGCTTTGAAATATTTTTTTTTTCAATTTCGCCGATATGGAGATTTAATGTAAAATTTATTTTTACAGAAGTCATCGAAAGATTTTTTATGTACTTTAGTAGAATTTAGGCTACGATTTGGTATTCAGGTTTGTAGCAACGCATATTATCAATGTGGTTTGAAGTGTACGAGTTTCTATAAATAGTTATTCAAATAAACAAGGAGGAATATTTTTTAATTCAAATGTAAATATTTACTACAAAGAAAATGTTGCATCAATGAAATTAAATTTGCGTTAAACTACCCTTGCTAAAATACGCTCTTTGCTGCAAATCCGATTTTCCAAATGTTATAAAAAATACATATGAAACAGAACAGTATATATGAATTTATATGTGATATTTTGTAATTCTAACATTTAATTTGCTCTTTTTCATGTATTGATCTTCTTTATATCGTAATTGTTAACCCCATGTTCTCAGCAATATCACTCAGACTAATCACTTTGAGGGAAGTCCTAGTTGAAAGGAACTTTCCTGTAAAAGAGTGTTTAATACTTTTCAACGTACTTGGTAAATTTTATGACTTCGGTTTGTCTGTCTACCGCCTTTCCGTGTTGTAACTCTTGTAAATATACCCGGATTTTCATGTAACTGATATATGTTTATAGCATGTTTGTTATTGAAAATGAGGTGTGTGGTATTTATAGTTCACTTACAGGAACCGTCAATTGAATTCTCTTCCATTATGGTCTATGGAAGTAAAATCATTTGTGATGTTTTTAATGAAGCTACACATTTACAAACATAACTAAATTGATACGAATTTCTTAGAAGCACTAAAACATGCTTTCTGTAGAATATAAATACAATCCATTTATCAATCATTTACAGAATCACAGAAAAGATTTCGGTTACATAATGGTCTGCAGGAAAAAAAAAGTTCGCAGCGTATTTTAATTCATTTACAATATACCACTATTACACTGTTACACTATGTCATTTAATAACATATATCAAATCATTACCTAAGACACAGTGTCTCATTAAATTTGTATGCGCTGCTTCCCACGAATATTTTCTGTGTATTCATGCTTGATTTGTGTTACTAATTATTGTCTACAAAGCAATTTATACTATAATTAAATTGTTTCCTTTAATCGCAGTATTTTTTTACAGTTAATTTTATAACTATGGACTGTTCTTTTAGTTTGGCTTGTCTTAATAAATAATCCTATTAAAACTGACATTTTCATGGTAGACTAAATCCTTTCCATGTTGTTATTTCCCAACTGTCCCATATATTTGAATGAAAATATATGATTTTTTTAATTAAGAAAATTAATTTTATTAAAAAATAAAGATGTTTGTGTATGTGTGTGTGTTTTTACGCGATGCCTCTTAAGTATAGTTCTGCACATTTTGTTCTGGATAAAAGAAGACAGTTCCGAGTGCTCATGAGTCTCACATTATCGATTTTCTATTATATTTATTATTTTTTTTATTGAATGATAAAACTTGCGTATTTCCTCTAAGTTGCAAATTCACCAACAATTTTGAGAGAATTATAAAAGTAATCCAAATGTGCTCTTTTGACCAATATAATAAATTTTACTCTTTTTTTTTCAATAAAGTTTATTCGGAATTCGCAAAGCGATTTTTTAAAGTCCACATCCCGCCGAAAATAAGTCTTTGTCCTTCACCATCTGACATATGTTTGATACCTTAGCAGTGCAATGTTGTATTTTATATCGCCGTGTGTAGAAAACTCGCGGGAAGCGTTTTTATGCAGATTTTAAAAACGATTAAAAGAACGTGAAATTTTCGACGATTCGAACGAAGATCCAAAGATAAATTTTCTCGCGTTGGTTGTACAAGAAATCTTTTATTCCTAAGCCCTGTTGATATGCTGAGGACGTAAATTGGGAAATGAGAACAGAAAAGAAACAAAGTTTGACCCTTTTCCTCAGCTGTTTTTTTTTTTTTTTTTTTTTTTTTCTTAAGTAAAGATTTGTTTTTAATTTCGTATTTTTAACTATTGCGCGTTTTAGTGAAATATGTGTTTTTAACTAAATGATCTATATATTTAAAACGCTAAGCGATTTCTTTCGACAATCCGTGAGAACAAACTACTGCATCAAATTACATCATTCTTTTTTTAAATGAAAGATGTTTAGACACAGATTTGTTATCGTGCATTCGTTTGTTCGAAAATTTAATTAATTAACCGTAATTTTCAATTAAACTTTTACGTCTGCTAATGACGTCATAATCGGATAACGCCTACTGTTCCGAAGCACAGAGTTTATTTTCTAAACTCTGTGGTTGAATAAAAGAGAAATAATAAATATTAAAAGCACGCGGTTTTAAGGCCGAATTCGTTAATTTGCAAGTTAAATTTCGGTAAAAATACTTATCCGCGTGTTTTACAAGCGAATAAAAATTCCTATTTATTGTGACGTCACGGGAATATTGTCCATTGGGTTTATTTTATCATAATGCATTATAACTTTGTTGATGCCATTTTTTCATTACAATTAAATACAAAATATATTAATACAAAATATATTAAAAATAGTGTTATGGTAGAAAAAAATCTTGAAATAATTATTGTATTTTTAGCTAGAATAAACAATGTAAGACTAATATTTCATAGGAATTATTTTGGTAGATTTATTATAAGTTCATTTAACAGTTCCTTATTAGCGCAAAGTCCTATTTCTTTCACTGTGAATTTCTCTTTCGATGTCAAAAAATGTTTTACCACTTTTGGACGCCAGCCAAAATACAGTGGCAATTTTTAGAAATGTACAACAGTTGTGACAACAAACGCGCTATCGCTTTAGCTTTCATCGCGCTTACATCACTTCGAAATACTACAAATTTCTATTTTTTATTACATTTTACAATTTCAATTCTTACATCATCAATTAGAAAAAAATTAGCTTTCGATTGAAATTTATTTGTAAACTGACGATTAATTTAACGACTTTTTAAGTAATTTTCAAGCATGAAAAGTTTTTTAATTCTATCTTATCAATGACCACCAGTTTACTTCAATAATGTAAAATAGCCCCTGGGAAAGTGGACACAATTGAAAATAGATTTCCCTAAGAATCATAAAAAGTGACTAATAATTTTTTTTTTTAAAGTGATAAATCATAAGATCAGATTATCCATAAGATAGAACATTTTGGCGCTAAACAAAAATCTGTCAGGAAAAAAAAAAAAAAAAAGACTATTTTTAGTTTATGTTGAACATAAAATTGATATGTTGAATTCGTTGATGAATATGTTGAATCAAATATCAGGATATGCTAGGAATTGCATTTTTTTATTTTTTTACGTTTGCCAACTGTATAAGAGGAAAAATATCCCCGACTGTGATGGAAAAGGGATAATCATCATGATTATGTCAAGGAACCGAAGAAACCATACAAATAAATTACACTTGAAAACATTAAAAATCTCCCTCATCTGCAGATAGATTTATTACTGTAACAAACTTCTTAATCTTTGCATAAAAATTGATTAGCTTAAAACAATGGATGCGTTTTAAAAGGTATGGATTTGAAACGAACAATGATTAAAGAAGACATTTTAAAACTTTTAATTTAATCATTTAAAAACTTTTTTAACGTCGAATTTCGAGGGTGCTTTTGGGCAGATGCAATGCACATGCGCATAGGAGCTCATGCGGTTGCATTATCACAGAGAGGGGGGAGATGTGTGCTTTATTTACTATGTTCTGTTATTTACTGAATATGATATGAACGTAGGAATATACTATTTGTATATACACTGCTCAAAACAATTAAAGGATATTGCAGTTTTAGGTGGATTTTGTATCTGGGAAACTTTTAAGCTGATTGATACATGGTCGACAGACATAGTAGGTTATATGAGAATAAATTACATATGTTTGGCAGAAAAAAATGCATTTTATTGCGCATTTGTGTACAAAAGGAAAAAAACACAATTTGTGCATATGAGAAAAAAGAATAAGAAAAGGTGTTTTCTTCAAAGAAAATCATTTTCAGTAGGGGGTATGGTTTCCACGGGCGGCCAGCAACGGTGAACACCTTTGAGGCATGGACTCAATGAGGCTATTAATGGGGTTGGGGTATTCTGCCCCACTCTTCCAGAAGAGCTCTTTTCAGTTCTTCGAGAGTTTGTGGGGGTTGTTGGCGGCCAGAAACTCGTCTTCCTAGAGCGTCCCAAACGTGCTCGATTGGATTCATGTCTGGAGAACACGCTGGCCATTCCATTCGAACGATTCCTTCCTCGAAAAGGAAATCCTCCACCAGGTTTGCACGATGTGTCCTGCAGTTATCGTCCATTAAAATGAAGTTATCTCCGATTGCTGCAGCGTAAGGGACTACAATAGGTCTGAGGATCTCATCCCTATATCGGCGACCAGTCAGAGCTCCATCTCGAATGATGTAGAGGTCAGTGCGCCCGTCAATGAAGATGCCACCATACACCAACACTCCTCCACCGCCAAATCTGACACTTTCGTGCACGAACGCAGGATTATTCCTACTGCCACGGTCCCTCCAGATGAAAATACGCCTATTATCCGGATGCACAGAAAAACGGGACTCGTCAGAAAACAGAATATTGCTCCATTCATTTCTCCTCCAGTTGACATGCTCGGTTGCCCACTCCCTGCGGTCGCGACGATGCCTTGATGTTAATCTAACACATACCATCGGTCGGCGAGCATACAGACCTACAGCATGGAGCCGGTTTCGGACAGTCTGAGTTGAAATCGTTGTGCCTGTAGCCGAGCGAAGGTGTTGTTGGAGAAGAGTAGCGTTCATGTTTCGGTGTCTCCGAGCTGTTAACGCTAAATACCGATCTTGATTGGGCGTTGTTGCCCGTCTACGACCTTGCCCTGGTCTTCGGCCTGCACATCCACTCTCCAAAAAACGGTTCCAGATCCTGGAAATGACACTTTGTGACACTCCAATGGCTTGCGCTACTTCGGCTTGAGTTTGGCCCCCTTCTAACCTACCACCAATTCTCCAAGCTTCTGAATCTGTCAAATGACTTCGCTGAGACATCGTACTCATCGAAACAAAGCAATCACTGAATGCCGATCATCCTTGTCTTCATTCTCTTTTATCCAGTTGAAAGTCAAATTTCATTCGCTGCCACTGAAGCGACGTTTTTGACGTCGAACTCAAAATTTGCATACTCCACAGTTTGAAAACCAGAAAAATTTGCATTTGTGATTCTCTTCTTCTATTTTCGGTAAAAAAAAATTTCGTTTATATCTTTATTTTATATAAAACTTCAAATATCCTTTAATTGTTTTGAGCAGTGTACTTCATAGGTCCATGATTTTTTTTTCTTGCCCTGGGGAATATGGTGGTAATGTCAAACTGATTTGCATTACACAGTTATTTACGGATTGTTTGTTTGGAGTTTGCATCGAAAATAGTACTGTATTTGACTGGCTGGGGAATTTTTTTTTATAAAATATTTGAAAGACTGTTTTATACGCACCCCTTCATAAATAATAAAGAAGCTTATTTTACTGATATTGTTATGGTATTTTTTTGCGTCAAGTTTTGACGGGTTCCATCTAGTTTATTTTTAAGATTTTTGTTTTAAATATTTATGGGGTACAATTTAAAGATTTTCAGGTTATTATTATTTTTATATATTTTTTACTCTTGTTATTGTTGCATTGCCCGACCTGGCCAGAAGTCCGAACTCCGAGATGTCCGCAGGCCAGTTTCGGACCAATTCTCTCTCATTAGACTGCACCGGGTGAGTCTTCTAGTGATACAATAAATTAAAGAACATTTTAAAATCTTGATTAGACTTCAGCGTATTTACTTTTAGCAGAACATAAACATTACACAGAATGAAAGTAAATATATACACGTAGTGTTTCAGAGATAGAAAAATATTTTACTTCTAAAATAAAAAATAGTAAAAAAGCTATTATCTTAATGCTCCTTCAGTGAAATGCGGTAATTTAAACCAGATATTTAAGACAACTGTGTAGATATTTAAAATCCTAATATAAGTTGCACGGAATAGTAAAACTTTGTATGCACATCTAAATTTTCAATATTTAAATAACTCTACGTTTGAAACAAATAGATGTTTTTCTTAACTATCAATGCTTTACTGAATTTATATATTTTATTCAATCTAGTAATAAATCATGTTTTTATAATTTAATTCGTAATTAATAATCATACGAATGGCGCAATAATAATTTTATTATTTCACTAATGAAGAAATCCTATATACATCTTTTATGAATGCTTAATTTAATTATTTAGTTGGAATTCGTTGAAAAAAAGCAATGACATTCAATACGTTTTACTAATCACATCATTACTTCATTATTTTTTTTATTATACTAGGATTATTTCGAATGAGTACATTCTTCCGAATTAATATATTGAAGTTTATCATCTTTTATAAAAATGTGTTTTAATGAATTGCATCATCGTTGATTATCAAACTTAACTTATAAATGCTTATTCAAAATTGAATAAGAATTTACCTGTAATGTAATTAATTAGACTGTTGCGCATTTTTGGAAATGATATGGCGTGCAAAAATTCATATATATCAAAGAAAGTCCTATGTATGTAATTAAATTTAGAAAATGTTCGCCTGTCTAGAAAATGAGATATAATCACTGCACCGAGATTTTGATCATGTAATCTAAACGAAATTTTAATTATCCATTTAAAATAACTTAATGTGGCATTTAATTAAAAATATATCATAAAATGCAATGGTTTG
This sequence comes from Maratus michaelseni, assembly GCA_963931845.1. NCBI lineage: Eukaryota > Metazoa > Arthropoda > Arachnida > Araneae > Salticidae > Maratus > Maratus michaelseni. The sequence goes on along the minus strand of OZ007589.1, from coordinate 257,394,821 downwards.
ATAATTTTTTTTTTTTTTTTAGTATAAGGTGATTTCATTTTTAATTTAAATCTCTTAATAAAAGCTGAATGCTTTTACTTATTTCACTTTTCTTTACATCTCCAAAGGAAACAGACTTTACATACATTAAACATTCAGCTAAAAATTAGAAAAAATGTACTTTGGATTCCAATCAGTAATTTGCTCATATTCCTGAGAGTAAATGGATCTATTTCCTATATTTCAAATTATAGTTTATATCTTCCTTTTTATGTTTACAGTCAGTTCACTTTTCCTTTTTTAGTTTTATTTGTTTTATTTCTGTATTGCTTAAAATTCTGATTCAACATGGATTTTGTTAAACATGATAAAACCAAAAATCACTCATTTTTGTTTTTATTTTAAAGTAAGTAGAAACAAAAGTTAATATTATAATTCAAGAATTATTTTAACTAAATTGAAGAAATATAAAAGTTCTTATATTTCATAAAGGAATTTGCAAATTCTTACTTACTATTTCAATATAACTATCGATATTCTGTGTGCTTGTTGGTAATAAACCTTAATGTTTCTGTTTTTTAATATTTGTTATTAAAAAAAAAATCTCTTCTTTTAACTTCTCTTTAAAATTTTACTTTTCTCTTTAATTTTTTTTCGCGTAGATAATCTGTTTACAATATTATTTTTGTATTTGGAATTAATTATTTACAACTGACATGTTAACAATTTTACATCTTAAACTTAGAGATATGTATGTCTGATAGCGACATTAAAACCATACTATTATTTATTTTTTAAAGTTATAAAAAACACGAAACTTTAGCAGTGTGTTTATACTTTCTGATAAAAAGAGCAATAGATAGCAATTTATAGATACTAGACTGCGAATAGAAATACAAATTAATATATTTCCTATTATTATGAACAAAACTTTTACTATAAATATCGAAAGCATATTCCTTGAAATAAAAAAATACAGAGTAAGCTGCAAAATATTCTTAAAAAATATACTTAAGGGAAAATTAAAATAATAAAAAAAATATATAAAATATTGCTAAGTAACTCAACTTTACAAATGCATTTTTCTTAGACAATTTTTGCTAAAAATTATTAAGTACTGCCGTAAAAAATATTACTTTATGCATTAAAATGTCCCTGTTACCTCTGTAAAATCATCTTAAGAAAGTAACTACGTAATTTTGTCGAAGTAATAAAAACAACATTTAAAAATAATTATATACAGATTGTTGATAAGCCACTTTTACAAAATTACAGAGATAATATTACGTATCAAGCTGAACAATTTAGGTACGGAAAAATTGGGTAAAGAAAAGTTGGGTAAACTGTATATTGATGAAAACCAGATATATCAGATAGACTCAGTTTGAGAAGCTCTGTAGTGGCTAAAGGTAAAAATATTCTACGGAAAAAGAAGAAACAGCCATTACGGTACTTCCATACTTCCATTTGTGTAGTTTTTGTATTGGAAAGTTTATTTTATCATTTTTTGTTTTAATGTTTTCTAGTTTTCAAAGTTCATAAAAAGGACACTTTTTAAGTTATTGAAACTTTTTATATTATTGTTTGTAGCATATGTAATAAGAATTTATTTTAAAAAATGAAACTGTTGCTAGTATTTATAAATGTAATTTTAGGACTGGATTCGTCACTTTCATTCTCTTGGGATAAAACCGGATATTCTATATATCGTAAAACCGAGAATTGGAAACCAATAACTAAAAAGCCTGTGAACAACGTGCAAAACAATAAAATGCAGTAAAAACAACATTAGTAAGAGTGATTTTGATATTTTTATAAAGCTAATAAAGAAGTTTTTTGCAATATCTCAAATTATAATAAAGATAAATATCGTTTTGTCTTTAAAAATTACATAACTGGACGTAATGGGAATGATTAGTTTAGTTCGTTAGTTAAAGTCGCACCGTTCCTTTTTAAAATAAAGTATAAGTTGTTTTCATTTCCTGTAACATTAACATAAAAACGAGTTCTTATCTCACAAGTAGGATAAAGCCAGATAACTCGACCTTTTATAAATAACATAAATACATTTTTATAAATAAAATCTTTTTATAAATAAAAAATTTTTATAAATAAATTTTTTTTATAAATATTAATTAACAATTTTTTATATTTTTCATCAATATATAAATTTTTTTATATATTGATGAACTAATCATATATTGAAAATGGTATTACGATAGACCAGTAAGTGCAGAGTATGTCCGCAAAGTTACATTAAATTCTGAGGGAAATTCTGGAAGAGAATTATGCGGTTTTACCCTACTCCCCTTACTTTGGCTTTATTTGATGCTATTTTGAGATTTTATTTATCTTTATAACAAAATACAGCAGAAACCATAAATCTCTAGAAATTTCTCTTTAAATTCACGTTCTGGTTTTTCCTTCCATTAATTGGAACAAATGCACTGTTTTTGTTACAGTCAATTAGATAAAGCCATCCTGAATACAGTAATATCACAAATTTCCATTCCAGTTTGGTGTTTCCTAACGTAACCGTTAAGAAGAGGACACCCACAACAGCGCTTTACTAATTTAATAAAATCTGGTAGCCAGCAAAAAATAAATAAAAAACGTAAAAAGCATAGTTTATAATTATAAGTCACATATAGTTTAGAATTGTAGATAATTTAGAATGAAAATATAAACTAGGTTTTCTAATGAAACTTATCAAAATTATATATCTCTGATTTTTTTTTAAAAAGAAAGCAAGAAATACTGTAAAGATCGAATTAATCGCCATGTTCAGGAAATGCTGATTGCCGAATGCTTCAAATGTCCGGATAGCTGAGCGCTACAAAATCTATATCTGATGAGGGCGGCATCGATGAAATAATGAAGTAGGGAAACAATTTTTTGCCTATTTTCCTATTGAAGTCAGTCAAATAATTCTGATTTTATTATTTTAAATTTTTCATTTGATGAACGTATTTTTGACAAATTAAAAATAAAAGTTAAAAACTTTTTTTGTTCGAATATAATTTCCATGTTTATTTCTTAATATTTTGTAATTTTGCAACCTCTATAATGAGACATCTTATGAGAAATTTTAATTTAACAATGTGATTAAGATATGACTATCATATGTCGCTCTTGATAGAAAGCAGTTGTAGACAAATAACATAGTAATTGTAAAAAAAAAAAAATGCTTATTTATATACATAAATCGGCTCGAATTATACAAATATTTACGTACTTTAAAAATAAATCCTAATATTAGACATATCAAAACTAATTACGTTTCCAAAATAACTCAAGAGTTATTATGTAATAAGCATTTCTAAAATAAATTATTCTCCCGCAATCGTATTACGTAATCAGAATCAGAAGCCGATGAGAGAAAAAATATCGATTGTGCTCATTTCTTAGGTCAAATTTTATATAAAAAAAACTTAAATTACTTTAAAAAAAAATTACCAGATTAAAAAACTTACTCGCCAGTGGCGACCTGGTGACCGCATTTGTCAAGCCTTGGCCCACGTACATTGAAATGATATAAGAAAGCCGCCCAAGACATGTGGAGAAAATTGTACTTAGAAAAAATCTACAATCCGGGTAATTTTAAACCAGAGATACAGCAAAGAGTCAAGGTCAGGGTCGCATCTCTATCGAAAATTTAGGTTATTTACAATCGAGTTCGCTTTGTAGCAAGCTTTATGTCGAACTTGATTGTTGTTCGTAAATTTAGGAACAATGAAGATATTTTAGCGAATTTTTCTACAGACATATTTTGCTCTCGCAGAAATATAAAGAAATCATGGAAAGGCTCTACAATTCCAAACGCCTCTCAATACAAACTGAACTACTAACAGAATTAAAGTTCACTTCTAGAATTTCACATTGTGTGATCACACTTTACTTAAAGCAAAGTTCGTCTCTCGAAAGTTTATCCTATTATTATTATAAATTCGATTGTGTGTGAAGGTTTGGCTGAAACCAGCGAGAAAACGGGGGATTTAACGGCTCTGTATCTTTGCATATAGATAGATTATCACCCAGAAATGAACATAGACTATATTTTGCTTATTTTATTCAAATATTTTTCTTAATAATTCCATTTTGTTTTATTTTCATAGAGAATAAATGGGCGTTTTCGTATAAAATTTTAAACTGGTTCAATCTACTTTATCGTTGCAAATACTAAATCAAAACCCGGAATAATAATTTTAACTCAACAATTTATTTTCAATTCAAAAATTTCCAAGTGACAAATGAAAGTGAAAAGAAAAATTAAGAATTAAAAAGAAGGTGAAATAACATTATTAGAAATAAAACGTATACTTTCAAGCATTTCTTAATAATACAAAAATTCATTATTTTCATAGAGAACAAATGGACATTTTTTTCGCATTTTTTTCGCATAAAATTTTAAAATGGTTAAATTTACTTTATCGTTGCTGATACTTTATCTTTGCCACTAAATGAAAATCTGGAGTGATAATTTTTACTCAACAATTTATTTTCAATAGAAATTTTTTCAGGTGAAAAAAGAAAATAAAAACAAAAAAAGATAAAAATTTAAAAAAAGATGAAATAACATTTTTAGAAATAAAACACACATTTTCAAGCATTTGATAATATTACAAGATGCATGAATACGAGTTAAAGTATGGAAAGCAGGCGAACATGACGTCATAGATATCGAAAAGAAAACGGATATGCTTTGGTGTTGAAATAGAGTTATCTTGGGTTATGAAATTATTTCTTATTATTTTTTTTTTGTTTTTTACTTTTGTATTTCACACAAAATGAGTATATTTCAAATGTATATATTATATGTATTTTAAATGTATTTAATATATGCATGTTAAATGTATGAGTTTTAAATTAAAGCTCTGTATTTTAAATGAAATGAATCCAATCAAAATGATGACGAGGTTTATTGTCTGCGTGCAGCTGATATAAATATACCGTATTTTTAATTTAATTTTTAAAAAGTTTGAAAAACTTTGAAAAGAAAATGGATAGCAAATGTCATGTCAATAATATGCACCACAAAACTACCCATGTCGAAAATGACATCATGATTAGCGGGAAGTAGTTATTTTCATTCATATAAACAAAAAAAAAATTAATAACCCGTTTGCCTGAAAAAAAAAATTAATTTTTGAAGGCGTTCATCTTAGGAAATCTGAATAAAAATGATTTTTTTTTTAAATAGAAAGAGGCATTTTCGTTCATAAAAACCTAAAGATTTAATATTATTGCATCAAAGTAATTTTTCCTCTACAGTTTGATTGCTCGAGGGCTTGAAGCACATTGGTATTATCGAGACAAGTTTTTAGATCGTGGTTTGGCAACCGTATTTTAATTCCACGTTTCTTTCAGGTTTAAAGGAGTAAGAAGTTTATTGTAATTTTTAAAAAAGGGTTTTTTTATTTTTTTATTTTTTTGTAACGTTTTATAGGATGAGAAAAATGGCAAAGATTTCATTACAATGTTTAAATGTATTTGCAATGTTTTTAATTTTTAAAAAAAAACAAAGATGTTATCGAAATGAAAAAAAAAAAATATATCGAAAACTTAATTTAATAGAAGAGCAAAGAAGAAATAAAAAAAATAATGAAAATTTTCCTCAAACTGAATTGCGTAGACTTGAACAAGCCGATCGTGCCAACTCCTAAAAACAAGAAAATTCCTAATATTATAAACGTGTTGTATATAGTATACTTTTTTTCATATATATCTGTAATCGGGTAGTAGCCACTTTGCTTTCACTAGAGAGCGAAATTTGTCGCAAAAGTAAATATATTTTTGTAACCATGTTTTTTTGCGTGGTTGCACTTAATGGTATTCTAGATGATCATTTCTTTGCTCATCTTAGACTCCTTTTTCAATTGGTTTCAGTTTCATTTTCGCTTTTGTTTATATTATTTGGCGCAAAATTTCACTTTTTAAGACGGAGTTATATTAATGCCTTTATAACATAGAAATGGTGTATTGTCTCCTATAAAAAGGGATAAAACTTTGATTAATTATATATGTTCTTAATTATCAGGAGTGAAATGTTTTGCTGAATTAATACATTTATTATTCTTTTAATGTTACGTGAACGAAGTCACGGGTAACAGTTAGTCTAGAGTATCCTCATTATTGTTAAAGTTATGAACGAAAATCCGTATTTAGCGTGGAATGAAACTCCTTGTATTTTTGACTGAATAAATGGATTGTGATCTATGTTTCCTATACATAAATGGTTCACTTTGATGTATACTACAACCCCACTATTTTGCAAAATCACTTTAGGAATAGACTCTAAGGCTATACTAATAGAAATAATAAATTAATAGTAAAGCATATTACTTAAAAAAAATCTCGAAATAAAAAGCATTATATAGAATAGACTATTTTAAGCTTATCGTCAAAACTTTAATAATTTTAAGAAAGCTTAAATGAAATTTGCTCCAGAAAATTTTTTCCCGCATATTCAAATTGAAATCACTTAGTTTTCTGGAGAATATTTTTCTTACTTTCATTAAATACGGTACACAGCAATACTATTTAAAGTAATGTTACAAAACAAATATGAATCTGTTAAAATATTTTTTAAACGATTTTATTTAGTATAGGCATAGAAATTGAAATACTAAACAAAACTGAATAATAATATCCAAAATTATTATGGAGAGTTTAAATTTAAAATCAATATTTATAACATCAAATAAAATATCTGTGATATCTACCTACTTTGAAACGTTATTTGTACGTTCATGAATATTATAAGGATGCTCAAAAACTCACGTCATAAATATTTATGATAAGCATTAATACAAATATTTTGAATATATCTCCAAATACCGATCCGGTGAACATGTAATAAATAATAGTAACATCGTTTCTTACAAATGTTTATCTGCCATAAGAGATTTGCTTTTTCCAATATCCATATTTGAATGCTTTATAGGATGTATTTTTTATAGTGATGATTTTTTTTATTACTAAAGTTTAAACAGTTAATGTTTCTGCATTCCACCAATTTTTCTAAAAGTTTCTCTGTTTCAATATTTCTAAAAGTTCAGAATGATTCTGAAAAATGTTTTTTTCATTCAAGGAGTTTTCATTTTAGAGAAAATAAATCGGTCACATGCGAGTATAACTCGCGCTCAAAGGTTTCCGTACATTAAATTTATTAATTACTATTTATTAATTAACAAACTACTACTGCTTCTAAATTTTTCATAATTTTAATTTCAGTAGATTCGGTAATGTCAGGAGAGGGAACATATCTTTACCCCCTCAATTTTGACGATATCCATGAAAATATAATACCAAAATTAACACAAATATACTTTTGAGTTCCGTGTTACGCGATCTTTTGAAAGATACCATACACGATACATAAAAAATAACTTTTTTCAAGCAACTTAATATCTCGGCTAATTATTGACAATTCTTTTCGAAAATTATTATCAACTATCCTTGCATGATTCTGAGTCGATAGATATCTCGAGCGCCTGTCAACTCCCGCACTGACCACCTGAAAAGGAAAGTTTATGTGTAACGGAAAAATGCATTTTACTCAAAAACTGCGTGACCTAGAAAAATCGCTATAGTTTACCTGCAAGGTTTAAATAAACTCCTACTACCTCAAACATATCTTCACAGCATATCTTCACAGTGTATGTTCGACGATATCTCTGAAAATATAGTCCCTAAAATTAAAACAAATTATCTTTCACTTGATACACCACACGATATGCAAAAAGAAAATTTGTTTTTTTCAAGTAACTTAATTGCCGATCCCTCCTAAATTTTCCTTAACATATTTGTGAATGGCAAAAAATCTGAAAATTTGTGGGTCAATAGGCTTTATAACTTTTCACGTCCCATAGTTCACTAGTAAAATAGCTATGACAGACGGACAGACAGACACAGGAGTGATATTATAATGGTTCTATAGAAATCGAGGCTCCTTAATTCCTTTGGAAATATTTTCATTTAATAAAGGCAAATTCATATAAACTCAAGGTTCGTTAAAAAAAAAAAAAAAAAAAAAAAAAAAAAACAGACCTATGCGCGTGAGTAGTACGCCCGGTGTATGCTGCCAAAGTCAGTAGAGCCCTATATCAGGGTGAATAGGCTTTATAACTTTCCGAAGTTTGAATTTTCCACGTCCCATAGTTCACGAGTAAAATGGCTATGACAGACGGACAGACAGACACAGGAGTGATATTATAATGGTTCCGTTTTTACTTTTTAAGTACGGAACCCTAAAAAGTCATAAGCAATCATAGTAATCGAGGCTCCTTAATTCCTTTGGAAATATTTTCATTTAATAAAGGCAAATTCATATAAACTCGAGGTTCGTTAAAAAACAGACCTATGCGCGTGAGTAGTACGCCCGGTGTATGCTACTAAAGTCAGTAGAGCCCTATATCTGGGTCAATAGGCTTTATAACTTTCCGAAGTTTGAATTTCCCACGTCCCATAGTTCACGAGTAAAATGGCTATGACAGACGGACAGACAGACACAGGATTGATATTATAATGGTTCCGTTTTTACTTTTTAAGTACGGAACCCTAAAAAGTCATAAGCAATCATAGTAATCGAGGCTCCTTTATTCCTTTGGAAATATTTTCATTTAATAAAGGCAAACTCATATAAACTCGAGGTTCGTTAAAAAAAAAAAAAAAAAAAAACAGACCTATGCGCGTGAGTAGTACGCCCGGTGTATGCTGCCAAAGTCAGTAGAGCCCTATATCTGGTTTAGCTCAATTGATTTTCGTTTAAAAATATAAAATAATACAACTTTGGTGTTTAGAATTTGGGACTTGGAAAAGTTATCACCGATGCTAGTTCCATTCATTTACTTTTTGACATGAAAAGATTGTTTTGTAGTGGAGTTTGTGATTCTGTTTTTTTTTTTCATATAGCCGGCCAGAAAAGTATGAATTTCTTCTATTATGTTAAGTGAATATTTACATACCTCAGATTAGAAAATTACCAGGCTACACTGGATTCCATCAGAATTTTGAGTCTTCATCCAAATTAATTTGTATTCCTAGGAAGGAGCGTTTTAGTGAGTTGTTTATCCTGAAGTCGGGAATATATACATTATTTTTATATTTGATCACCTAGCTTAGTTTGTAATTGAGTCATATGGAAAGTGAATTTTCCCCTCTTTAGTTTTTCATACTTATTGGAAAAAGGGTATGTAGTTAATTCATCCTTTTCCACTGAATCTTCCCTTTTTTAATTATCGAATAAACGGTTGTTTTGTGGATAAAACTGTGTTATGGCTTCCTTTCAAGTTAACGAGACCTAAAGCGTCGTCACATTTGTAGCTTTAATAACAGCACACATTCAGTTAATCATATTAATTATAAGATGGAAGCCATCATGTATGGCTAGAATATTGGTATAGAAATTATATTGCGCACAAGTTATTTTCATTATTTTGGCGCTATTTTTGGAAGCACTTCTCCATTATTTCTCATTAAAATTTTTGGGATATAAATACTACAGGTTTAGTGACCAGAGAAATGTTTCGATGTTAGGAATTGTTTTTTGTGTCAAAAACAGTCTTTAAAGTATGACTGATAATGAAGGCCTTTTGAGAGAGGAAAATTTTCCAATTTATATGTTTGGATACTGGTATCTTAAACTTAACTGTTCCTAACTTTAACTTCAACTTGAAAAATACGGTGTTAAAGTTTCAAAATAAACAACGCATTATACAAATAAAAAATTACCATTATAAATAAAATTCAGTTTCTGTCCCGTGTACCAAAGACCGTTATTTCTACTACATCAATATGAATTAGGCGATAATGTTACAAATATTGGCTGTTATGATGCCTTAAAGAACATATTATTAAATGAGAAAGAGTTTTACATAGCCATTAGTGATCAATACATTCATGTTTAGCGAAAGAAATAATGAATATTTTACAAACAACGTATACATTATGTAAAGTTTACAGCTGTTGTATTAGTCAAGGCTTCCGTGACTTCCGAGAAGATAGTATAGCTATTTGTTTTATACAAAAATATAAATTTTGGAACAGGTAAAAAAATTCTTGAGTGTTTTGTTGTGAAAAAGTCTAAAGATTACAGTCATGTTTAAAACTCAACAAAGAAATCGCTCAAGCGTACCACTAGAAAACAATTTCCTGAAAGCCGCACTTACTGCCAATTGAGAATTAATGAAGAATATCGAAGAAAAGGTCCCAGAAATACCACAAATAAACAAAAAAGATCTTGCGCCTAATATGAAATACATGTAATCTTTCTGCTCGGAAGTGACTGCACTGTAAATAACATTCCGTATATATAAGAAATTTTATGTGATATTTCTGTTTTTAACGGAAACTTTTCATTTTGAGTGGAAATCGTACATTTTCCCGGAATCAACCGAAAGTTTCCTTTTTATCCGTATTAAACGAATACGGATAAAAAGGAAAGTTGGTTAAAAACTAAAAAAACTATTAACTATGACTATTATTTTAACTGACTATTTAGTTAAAAGCTAAAATGTTCTTTCATAGGCAGACAGACGGAAATATTCCTTTTCAATTGAGAGTATTGTATTGTGTTTCAATTGAGAATATGCAGTTAAATTTTCGTAATAGATATTTTGCCTAAAACAAAGTTACCATATGTGACCAGGTGCTGAAGGGGGCGATCATTTATCCTATTTACGGCGAGTTCTGTTCCCGAGTAAGGGAAGGCAGTATAAAAAACGGGTGTGATAATATGCAATACAAATACCTGTTCCGTATAACTTGCATCAGTAAATAGAATTATTAAATATTTTTAATACTGCGCTAATGGTCATATTTATTTTTAAAAACAGAAATTGCCCTCTTGAATAGGGGAAAATTTTTATCTTGACGGGGGAATATCAAACAAAAGTTCTGTAAAAAAAAAGAAAAAAAGACATTAGACGGCAACTTTACTGCCAGTACATTTTCCATTTTTCACGGAATTTTTTTTTTACAGTGTGCAAGCATAATTTTTTTAAGTCATTTGCGTGATTAAAGAAAACAAAATACTGAAGTGATATTATACTAAAACTAATATTAATACATCCTTAAAAAATGTTATACGATGAAACTAAAAAAATTCATATTTAATTTTGCAGCTTCATAAATCAGGTATTGGCATAAACTGGATATTTTTATGCATATAGCATATTTGTAGAAGACAAATTGGAGATAAAAACTTTTTAATAGGAACGATTCTCCACTTCAATATGTTCCTCGCATATTCATTTTCATCTAATCCTTTTAAAACAATTTATGCGTACTAGTGACCCCATTAGTAAAAAAAATATATATGTTCAGTTTAAAAAGAAGAAATATCAAATACAGCTACAAAACTCTCGAATTCAAAAGCATGACCAAAATAAGATTTCCAGTAACGATTTTGGGTTCCAGAGCCTTTAACTCAAGATAATATTTCTTGTTTTTGAAATGAATGCACTGTTTTGTGACTAGAAAAGCAACTTAATATTCATAAATATTTTTAAAGGATTGGATGAAAAGGGATGCGAAATGAACATTTTATTGTACACCTCTTTTCATGCGAAAAAGTGCTTTATCACCTCGAAAATTATATTTTATATGCATACGAATATATTCCGTTTATGCCAATGCATTATTTTTAAAGCAGTAATATATATATACAACGTTGCGTGACCTCTTAAGTGTGAGTAAGTATCTATAGTTATCACGGAGTATTCAAATTTTTTGAAACAGATAAAATGTTATTCTATATTGGCTATTCTTTTAAATATAATTGTGATTTTAATTTATTATATATTTTCCCAACTTTTATGTCAAAACGTCATTTATATTTTAAATATTTAACAAGAATTTATCATTAAGCAATGCTTATACTGTTTGAAAATATTAACTTGAAATATTTGCCACAAATAATTAATACCAAATTTTCTTTCAGAAAAGAATAATATCTTTAATCTTTCTAAATCTTTTTAAAATTAAATATTTTCAGAGTTCACAGCCGTGGATCTTAAAGAAATCAATAGTTTTCATTCTTTACTGAGAAAGATCGATCCTAAAATCCTCTTAGCTGTCTGGAAATTTCCCAAAAGATTTATGGCAAAAATCTATAAATTTTTCTTTATTTAGAAAATACTACAGTATTTAGCAAAAACGTGAAACTGCTAAGTAGAAACTAATAGTTTTACGTTTAATTACTCTGCATTTTTATAATTTTGCCATTAAAATACAGTCGAACTCGGTTGGTAACCACCCTCTCCCCCACACACGAGAAGCAAGGGAAATATAAAAGTCCTCGTACTAATCGTTACTTGTAATACCCGTGAAGGTAATAAAAATCTTAAAACATACGCATAATTAAAATAATTACTCAATAGATCTAATTACCTCTTTCCTAAAATTACTTTTTTATCATAAATTTAACATAAATTATTGAGTCTAACCTTTGTGAGTCTCATTTTGTTTAGTCAAAATTATACTACTAAAGTCAAAGCTTTTGAAGAACTGAAAATTTGAAAGAGCATAAATGGCATACAGTAATGCTAATTTCTTCCTTTTTACTTGGAAAAAAATGGCTAACGTTGGAATAGTCACTGCAATTTTCGAGCTATTTATTTCACATATCCTTTTCAGTACAGCAGTGCAATTGAAGACATAAAAAGGTTGGTTAATATGGTCTACAGTCTAAGTTTACAAGCATCTAATTAAGATTACGCATTAAGAAACAAATACATGTTTTCTTCTACACTCCTTATTTTCTATGGCTCAGTTGTAAATATTACAAATATTGTATATTTAAAACGTTCTTATCTCTCTCTCTTTCTGTCATTCGTCCAACACCTCGAGATAATCCTTGTCATTTTCTGAGTGGGTTGGTCTACCTGAGGTTTGAAATTCTGCCTAGTAAAACTGATAAATTATTTCATAATGGACAGAGGAAAGTCTATTCAACTAGGTAAATTATATCCAAAGGTTGGAGTATCATAGTTGAGAATTTTTCCAACAGAGCGAAAATATGCCGGGACCAGGACTCGAACCTGGGTACTTTGGTTTGCCGTACCAGCGCTCTCCCTACTGAACTATCAGACGATATCCTGGGATGGCATATTTCACTCTTATTTGTCGGATAAGGCTGCGAACTGCAGCACTAATTTCATTCATCCGAGTTATAACTATAGCATTTACATGATGAATCTTGAAAAACCTCGGAAACACTTGTAACTCTTGTATACCATGTAATTAGGTCATAATGAACAGAGGAAAGTATATTCAACTAGGTAAATTATATCCAATGGTTGGAGTATCATAGTTGAGAATTTTTCCAACAGAGCTAAAATATGCAGGGACCAGGACTCGAACCTGGGTACTTTGGTTTGCCGTACAAACGCTCTCCCTCCTCAACGCAGCTTTGTCCAACAAATAAGAGTGAAATATGCCAGACCAGGATATTGTCGGCATAGCTCAGTAGGGAGAGCGCTGGTACAGAAAACCAAAGTACCCAGGTTCGAGTCCTGGCCCCGGCATATTTTCGCTCTGTTGGAAAAATTCTCAACTATGATACTCCAACCATTGGATGCCCCACCAGTGGCTTAGAGGTTCTGCTCTCAAAGCTGGTAGACGGGAGGTTCTGGGTTCAAACTCTTGTCACTCTCGTCGACCTAACCGTTCGGAGTTTTCCGTGGTTTTCTTCGAACCTTGCCGTAAATACGGGTTAGGATCCCTTAGAAAGACCCCCACGGGCCTATATCCCTCGAGTCGATAATCGGCCGTCAAAAATCAACCAACCAACCATTGGATATGATAAATTATTATATTTTGACAGAGAGTTGTAATGTGGCAAATTTGGCGTGTTGTGGCAAATGTGGTGTAATTTGGCTGGGAGAGAACGGAGTTCGATAAAAAGTGGATTTCTTTCTTACCTTGCTTTTCGCGAAAATCACATTGAAATAAACATGTGTTTTACTCATATTAGGTCTGATTTTGTATTTATATGTCGTAAAAAGAGTGAAAATTGCAATATTAGTTTAAATAATGAAGCATTCTGAACGTGTAAATTGCTCGGTTTTACAGTGTCCTCGTTTTAGCCGGGCTGATATTAAACGAGTTGGACTCTTACTTTATTTCCTGTAAATGTTATCGTATCGTAAATATTAACTGTAAATATTTGAGTGAACAAAAGAATGTATAAAATATTTATGTTAAATGAAACTGCGACATTAACAAGCATTAAAAGTTCTTCAATATTATATTTAATAATACTGAATAATATAGATTTTTATAAAATAAACTAGAAGATAGCCCGTTAGAATGACGTATTTGAATTTTTAAAAGAATGATATAGCATTGCATTATAAAAAGAATTGTGAATTAATAAATTTAATCTTATCTGATTAATAGGATCATGTGGGGTAAAACAGTTATAAAACAGCCCATTCTTTCAAGCTTTATTTTTCTAATTATAAGAAATTGAAGGTTATAGATTTTTTAAATGCCTGTGGGCAGAAGAATGTAAAAAAAAAATATTTATTTTCGACAGCGTAGCTGCGGTATATTATGATTACACTTTACTGGCAGCAGAGGGCGCCACATGGAAACAAATTCGCTTTAGCTGGAGTAAAATAGCTATAAAAAAAGCCCATTTTTTTCAAGCATTCTTTTTTTTTTATTTATAAGAAATTGAAGGTCATAGATTTTTTTTAAATGCCTGTGTGCAGAGGTGTGAAAAAATTAATATCGATAACGTAGCTGCGGTATATTATGATTTACTTTACTCAACAGATGGCAAGAATTATGAAGTAATAATACATTTTATCTTACAATATTTTCTGACTAATAAGATCATGTGGGGGTAAAATAGTTATAAAAACAGCACTATTTTCAAGCATTCTTTTTGTTTTATTTATAAGAAATTGGAGGTTATAGATTTCTTAAATACCTGTGTGCAGAGGAATGTAATAAAATGTTTAATATCGATAATGTTGCTTCATTATGATTACATTTTACCGGCAACAGATGGCGCCACATAGCAACACCTTCGCTTTCGCTTGCTTTAAATTGACATTTTAACAGTAAGTTGCATGGAGTTCGTTAAATTATTGCATCCATGGTCTATATTTTAATGAATCTCAAAGGAATGATTCACATAGTGTTTACTATTGCTATCGCTGATGGTTGGATAAAATGATTTTAAACTCAAGATACATAAAAAAACATGCATATTTCGATGTAGCTCATCACTCAAGATGTTTTTGTTTTTCACAATCTTTCTAAAAAGGTCAATCTTATGGCAGCTTTATTGAAAAAATTAAATCTCTGAAATTTAAAATAAAATGGCTGATTTTAACGAAAGATTATCGGGATCCGGATAAGTTCACTCCGGAAGTGTCATACACATAGCGCTATTATATATATAATTCAACGAAATAGTACGTGTATATAATCCTCGAAAACACATATATTTGTTTTATTTGAATTGTATACAGGCAGCCCCCTCTCAAAAGCTAATATCTAAACAATGGCTAATGTCTAACAAATTGTTCAATAGTTAATTTTTAAACCCTCAGTTTAAAAGTTATATTTCCGATTGAAAAAGTTTTTCATATGTTGCTTTGCATCACACTAAAAGCTACATGTGCTTCTTTTGTAAAAAATTACGAAATTTAAATTCCGATATAATAAATTTATCATGTAAGTTAAGTTTAGAAAATCTTAGAAGGATTTTTTTCAGCTTCAAAAAATATTTTATATTGTATTGTATGAACGTCTGATATTTTATAAATGTTCTTTCGAAGTGGTTTTTTCAAATTGAAACACATATAGCGCAGCGATTCTTGTCGAACACTCCATGGGCGAGCTGCACTTAATTAAAAAATGTTTAAACGCGACTTTTTTTGAAATAATGGTTTTTGAGTAATAATCTCGGAAACGAATGAACCAATTTTCTTGATGTTTTTAAATGAAAGCTTACATATTTTCCAAGTCCTATAGCGACAGTTTGTTTAAATTTTAATTCGCCTGTGTTTTAAAAACAAAATAATATCAATTTTTTTGTTATAAATTTACATCTTACCAATTTGTTAAAAATTCAAAATTTCAGTCAAAATTCAGAAATTTTGTCTGTGAAATTCTAGACAATAATAATCTATGGATATACTTTAACATGTAATTGTTTCACTGATTTGCAGATGAAACAATTTCGGCAAACCTCCGATACAGCGTAATGCTTCACGCCGTGCAACATAGAGGCACATTTCCGATAAAAAGCACATTGTTCGATTAAAAATAATGATTTTTTTTTTTTTGAAATTTCAAAATACATGTTTTTATGCAAATTCCTGCTTTTTTTCTATATCGTTTATAACTGTAATATATATAAATAAATAAATAAATAAATAAACTGAAACAAAAAATAAACTCTCGAAAAACCCCCGTGACCCTTTAACTAAACTCTAAGAATAACTTTTTTAGTCGAATACGTCAAATATGTAAAAATATTTCATCATTAAGCAATTATGCCTTACATTGTATATTTTAGTGAACAAGTTAATGTTATTTTACTTAAAACTTTGTATTGCTTTAATAGAGGTTTTTGATGATTTAATTAAAAATATGTTTTATATATAGTATTACCTACGTACTAGCATTTTCTAAACACTAACTAAAAATATTTTAAAAAATAAAAGCTTATTTCAAATTCATCCAATAAATGAAAGATTTGTGACGAACCTCTGCTATCTTGAAAATAATTTTAATACTTTGAAATTCTTAATTATTTTATTTTTTAAATTAACATTTTAAATGAGGAAACTTAAAAAAGTTATATTTATAAAAAATGGAGAAATACCCTCTTTACGTCAAATTATGCCCGTGTCAGCTAAAATAAAACTGTAAGTCCAAACACAACGTAAGTAAGAAACAATTATTATATATTCGGAAGAAATATGAAATACTGCAGTACTCTCCCAGTTTCCCCATGTAATGAATACCAGAAATTCAAGCTCCACCCTTCATACATGTAGCAGAGACTGTTTCAAAATCCATTAACTAATTAAAATATTGAATTTTGGCTTATCTTGTTTTCGATTGGGTTTTAACAGCAAAACAGTTTTTACACGTATAAAATTAGAATTCATTTATATTTTAATGCATGCAATGAATTCTTCTGAAAATAATTGATATATTGACAGTTTAGTAAATATTATAAAACACTTATTGTAATATGCAATTGTCACAGAAAGCATTTGTGTGGATACATTTTTTACATTAAAAATGATGGGATATTAATTCAAATATATTTATTTTGACTCTAAACTAATTATTCAAAGTTGAGTTTCATGATTTATCTTGTTACATTGTATTATATAAAAATGTGCGAATTGCATATAATGAAAACACATTTTATAATAAAAATTTGTTAACGAGTTCTCAACTCCAATATAGAGTTGCCAGTTCGGCTTCATTTTTTTTTCTGAAATTCCGAATTCATACCAGAAATTCCGAATAGTGATTTTTATTTCATTTAATGTCAGACATTTCGTGATTACATAATGTAAAAATTCTGCTTTTGGAATTTCTTCGGAATTTTTTAATAAAAAAAGAGACCAAACTGGCAAAACTGCGTCAATAATATTAGATTTTCTTTTGCATTAAATTTCACCTAGTTTTGTGTTCATATTTTTTCAATATGTTTAACCTCTAACATTTTGTGAAAACGATAAAAAATAACTGCAAAAGTTTTATTTTTTATCTACATTAATAAAACAAAGTGTTTGTGCGTCTGTCTTTGTACTCCTTTGCGATGGGAAGGATGAGGTCAGCGGTATCGCATTGGGTGCCTTGGTACTCCAATGTGTACCCGAAAACACTCAAAAGGAATTTTCTAAATTCGGTTTCATTTTTTTAATTATGTTTTAATGGATTTTTACTGAATTGTTTACTAGGTATTTTTTCATAATTTCTCACATTTGTTTCTAGATATCGCAAAGTACCAGTCTTTACAGCACAGAATAGAACAAAAAATACCGCTAATAAAGTTTATCTCACAAATGTGCCATGATTTACGGATTTTTAATAATTAATTTTAAAAAACTTTTAATTAAAAAACTAACATTTAATTTTTACTTTCTTCTACCTACAAGAAGAAAGTATTGGATTCACGAAAATTTTTTACTTCCGGTTTTCGTTGGATTTATACGTTTTTGAAGATCCTAAACACGATCTGACTGTTTTTAGAAAATGTCTGTTCTGGAGTCTGTCTGTCTGTCAGTATGTGACTTAAATTGTTTGGGCGCTCTATCTCAAGAACTAATGTACGTAATTTAATTAAACTTCTGATTCTGTTAGACCTTGAGAGAAATTGGAGCTAATTAGGTGTTGGTGCGAATCGCTCAACAGATGACGCTGCTATGCAGAATTTTTCATGACTACCGCGATAGATATATCTGAGGAACTAATGCACGAAATTTCATCAAGATTCATATTCTGCTCCCATTCGCTCTTCCACACTTTAATACTAGGCCTGAGCTATGATACAAAAATTGCGGCTATCGTAGGCGGAATTTTTCCATCGTTTATACGGTTTCTTGAAATTGAATACCAATAATTTCTAAAAGTTTTCCCCGACTTATTTTTCTGAGAATCATAAGTCAATTAAAACTTTTAGAAAATAATGGTGTGTAAATTCAAGTTACCGTATAAACGCTTGAAAAATCAGCCTACGAGCGCCGCTATTTTTGTGTCAGCGCTCAAGAGTAGTAGTTAGGGGCCGGTGGCTAGGCCTTTTAATAAATAACGACGCTGATTCGAGTTTGGTATAAATCGCCCAACTGGGAATGCTGTTATGCTGCCTTTTTTACAACTTTCACTATCGCTATATTTCAAGATCTACACCCAGAAAAAAGTTTTGCTGAATCAACAAAAATTTGGTTGACCCAACAAAACTTTTTGTTTAAATATAGGTCAATAGAAATTTTGTTTAAATCAACATTTTTTAAAAATTGTGTCGTCAGCAAAAAATGTTTTGTTAATTCAAGTAAAATGGTTCAATTTTACTTGAATTTTTGCTAAAATAACCAAAATGTACTCAACAAAACATGTTTTGTAGTTTTAATCAATTCCTTCTTCTGGGTGTAATGCACGGAATTTCACTAAACTTCATATTCTGTTAGACATTGAGATAAATAGAGCATTATTAGATTTGGGTGTATACCACCTAGAAATTTCCGCTGTTATGCTCTGTTTTTCACGATTACCGCGATACCTATATCTCAAAAACGAATAGATTGTCATTTAATTTTGGTTTCAGACAATTTGATTTTTATAGAAGAAAGATTCGTGATGGTCACAACGTACGAATTTGCTTTAAATTTCAATAAATGTCAAATTTCAAGCGATTTTTTTGTTTCTTCAACTTGTTTATTTGCACAACGCTGAGACACTAAATAATGATACGTTGCTGTTTTCTAATTTTTGATAAAATAAAAAATGCCAAACCATATTTGCGCCATTTTAGTTCTTTTTTAATCATTTTAGGATAAATTTAACTGGTTACTAAAAATTAAGTACTAACTAGTAAAGTTAGGTTGCCAAATATTACAAATTACTTGATTTAAAAAAAAGTAAACAAAATTACGCGTAAATAGAATGTCACCCAAAAGAAAAAAAAATAAATGTTCTAAATCATTTCCGATATGAGGTGTTTCATCAAATACGGCGTAAGTAACGCCGTTTACGAGTGAACATTTATAAACAATCGTTGTGAAATAGACAATGATTTAGTTAAGAGTGCGAAATTTCCGTACATATTCATATA
The DNA here is from genome assembly GCA_963931845.1 of Maratus michaelseni. NCBI lineage: Eukaryota > Metazoa > Arthropoda > Arachnida > Araneae > Salticidae > Maratus > Maratus michaelseni. Next base: position 257,375,029 of record OZ007589.1, on the reverse strand, counting down.
GCAGTACAAAAGTATGAATGTGTCGCTAAATACAAATAAAAGGCGTTGCTTATGCCGTACCCTATATTATAGAATCCAAATACGATCAGATATTGCTTCATCATTTATATTGATATTAAGTTTGAAGGTTACCTCTAAAAACTAGACTTTAAAGAAGCACGGGTTTTACAAAATTCAAACATTAAATGTGATATAAGAATGAAACATTTATGAAAAAAATTCTAAAAGTAGTAATTTATTGCGACTTTTCTAAATATTCACAGGTTTGAAGCTTTAACCTTCCTACCCTGTTGAAATTTTACTCAACCTTGATAAAGACCTTTCACACCGAAATTTTTATTTGAAAGTATTTAGCATACTTATTTAACTTTGTTCTCTATAGCTTTTTTTTTCAACTTACTATATGAAGAAATTTCTGGTTCGAATCGAATGAAATAAATTATAGCAATGGGTCGATTCGACCCATTCAGGGTAGGAAGGTTAAAAAGGGTATATTGATTTTTTTCTAATATTATAGAAATTATAGCAAACGACACCGAAATTAGAAGAAACGAGCAAAAATCACACTGTACAAAAATTCCCCTTTAACATGGAATACAGTTTCAAGTTGCAGAGGTTCGCTCAGAACGTTCCTTTTGTTTAATTTTGAATTTTTAAAAATAAAAAAAAGAAGAAAAATATTTTTTTTGCTACAATGGATCACAGATGTTTTTCAAAATATACATCAATATTGGAAAGCAACGGAATAAATTAAAATATCAATAATTATAGCAACGGAAGAATTGAAAACTAAGAAAAAATATTGGGAACTAGGTAAAACGTTGCCTCATATACTGCCTTTATATTAAAGTATAGTTAAATATACTGTGTGTTTTCGAAAATTAAATTTTTAACATTTAATTATTAGAGATTTTTTGGGCTTCTTTTATGCTCATTTTGAGATTTATGTCCCATCATACTACTTCTAATAATAGTAAAAATTCAATCATTACCTTGTTAAATATAGTGGAAAATACACGCTTTAATACAACAAGAAGGTACCAAGCTTGAGCCATAAACAACCCATATGTAATTTCTGAAAAACACACTGTGGAATGGAATCAAAATACATAGAAATAAACCAAATTGTCAACGTAGTAAGTAGAATTCTCGACGTCCAAGTGCAACAAAACTAGAAGTTTGATCCTGCTACAATGTAACATACTAAATTAAAAATATTCTAGATTGAGCTATTTTGTGTCTGAATTCCTAAAACCTGTTCTTCCTCACACTTTGAAGAAAATGCAGCAAACGGTGTTGTTATGAATATACTACAAGAGTACAATGATCAATAATATTAGAAGGAAATGCGAAAATGAGTTACAGACATTCAGTCAAGAAAAAGAAATAGGATCCCTACAGACAAATCTGAATTATGAACGGGAACAGAACATACGCGTATATTATTACGTAATCCGAGTTCGTTCAGATAATAGGCGAAAAAACAGTACTTTGGGACAACGCACTTTATTGATTTTATTAATATTCGAAGAGAATCGGGAAATGAGCAATCATAAAACGTTTAAAATATACATCTACACACTCACAAATATGTGAAAATTAACTAGCAACGACTGCATAGCAGCACATCTTAAACTCCCACGATTGAGTAAAACATAACGTCAGTGCTCTTCACTTGCGCGTGAAACAAGAAAAGAATACAGAAAAATCTGTAGTACTGTTTTTAATGAAAGACAAATATTGAAAAATAGGTACCAGAAAAATAGAGCAAAATTCTTTTATTAAAAACAATAAATAATTTGTTAAATAGATCCACAATACTAATGCTATTGGAAATCGAGATTCCTACCTGAGACCTCCTCGCCGGTAGAGTTTCTGTATTAATAACATGTTGCAAATTGTTTGTTAAACGTGATAAATGAGGTGCGTTCTCAGTATAACTAGTTTAACAAAGTAAAAAAATCTTCGTTATTATTTCAGTGAATTGAATTATATCGTCTGTTATGACCGAACTGAGCAATTGAGCATGCCTTTCTTTTCTCTTATTATGTATGCCATGTTTACAGATGCGATTTTTTTTGCGACAGCAGATAGCGCTGCAAAATTCACCATTGAGATCTTGATTTGCGAATAATTAACTACATGGTTTAAGATTTCTATGAAGTTTTAACCGAAGTTATCACAGAATCTATACATTTTTTAATGTTACTCATCTCTCAAACAAGCGATTTTTTTGAACGATCTTTCTAAAAATGTAACTTTTATGCAATTTTATTCGAAAAAAATAATTTTGAATTTTGTTTTCTCAGTCACATGACTTGCGCTTTTCTTATCATATATTCTAATACGAGCAAATCTTGTGTGTGGTTATATATATATATATATATATATATATATATATGCAAATTTTATCTTAAAAACGGCTCTAACGATTTTGACGAAATTTCGTATCCTACTGTTTTGGGGCACCAGAAAACCATTGGGCTAGGTCACATGTTTGAGAAAATTCGATTAGTGGGTCATTTTGGGTCATGGTCTAGCTAATTGTATCTAGAAAACGGTTCAAACGATTTTGACGAAATTTTGTATCCGACCATTTTCGGGCACGAGAAGACTATTGGGCTGGGTCACATGTTCGAGAACTTTTGATTAGTGGGTCATTTTTAGGTCAACGCGGGTCAAATTAATTTTATCTAAAAAACGGCTCTAATGATTTTGATTAAATTTTGTGTCCTACGAGTTTCGAGCACGATAAAATCATTGGGCTAGGTCACATGTCCGAGAAAATTCGATTAGTGGGTCATATCTGGGTCATTGTGGGTCAAGATCTAAAAAGCGGCTCAATTTACACTAAATTTTGCATCCAATGATTTTCGGGCACGAGAAGACTGTTGGGCTAGGTCACATGTTCGAGAAAATTCAATTAGTGGGTTATTTTGGGTCATTTTGGGTCATGGTCAAGCTAATTGTATCTAAAAAACGGTTCAAACGATTTTCACGAAATTTTGTATACGGCTATTTTCGGGCACGAGAAGACTATTGGGCTGGGTCACATGTTCGAGAACTTTCGATTAGTGGGTCATTTTTGGGTCAAAGCGGGTCAAATTAATTTTATCCAAAAAACGGTTCTAACGATTTTGATTAAATTTTGTTTCCTACGAATTTCGGGCACACGAAAATCATTGGGCTAGGTCACATGTTCGAGAAAATTCGATTAGTGGATCATTTCTGGGTCATTTTGGGTCAAGATCTAAAAAGCGGCTCAATTTACTCTAAATTCTGCATCCAATGGTTAGCGGGCAGGGGAAGACTGTTGGGATAAGTCACATGTTCGAGAAAATTCAATTAGTGGGTCATTTTGGTCATGGGTCATGATATTTGAACTCAAATTTCATTTTGACCGAGCATAGCTCGGTCTTCCTTGCTCGTATAGATTATCTATGATAGGTGTTAATAGAATGAAGAAAACATTTATTAATATTTTTTTAAGTTTTGATTCGATTGTCATAAAATTTGAAATGACTCGACAAAGTTCTGCAAAGATTATATATATAAAATATCAAACCAGTCGTTTGGGTGGTTTTTGTGCTGTTATATGCGGACAGATGGACGGACGGACCAGACGATGACTATAGGTGCTACATATTTATATAATTACGAACACACCTAAAAAGCAGGTACTCACTTTTTAGGCACTTTCATTGACTTTATGAACAATAGAGCTTTCACTTTAATTAATCCTTTTGAGAAATATTCGCGATTTCTCGCTTTTGATGTAGGATATGGTTCGTAACCAACTAAATTTTTTTGACTATTTCTTTATTCAACCCTTTCAGGAGCAAGTAAATCTGTCTCTGTACTGTTGATAACTATTAGCGACTGCATCCCGACCGTCTAACTTCGGCATCACAAAACGCATCTACATCTAAAAATTTAAAATATAGTTCCAAACTTTATCGGTTGAGTGGAAGGTGACTCAGGACTATGATGTTTGCTTCTGATGCTTTAAACTCGGGTACGTATGCAGGTGGGGGAAATCTTTTAGATATGTTTTTGTTTTTCGATATATTCAATTAAGTAACAAAAAATATTTTAATAAAAAATAACTAATTAATTGATATAAACATTGTATTATTTATAACTAAGTATACGTAGTATTTGTTTTTATTTATTCAATAATTTCACGACCTTGGAGATGAATGGCAAAAGCATAGGGTAAGTCCGTGATAGTTGCCCTACCTAAGCCCCGTTCAATTTTCTTTTTTATATCAATGATTTTTGTAGTGCACATGTACCCTATCTACTCCAACTTGTATGTAAAATTTCCTAAAAAATATTACTGTAATATATATGGCATGTAAAATTGTGTTTTTATCATAAAAACTTAATCAATGATTTTGGTGATTTATCTCGGACCTCAGGTTTAGACACCCCAGTCGATCGGGCTAGATGCCATATTCGTAAAAAATAAAAAGCATAAGGAATAAACATTTATAATTGCAAAGATAGAATTTCATTTGACTTAATATCTTATTTATGTCAACTTTATGAAATTTTGTTATTATTATTTTTTTAATGTATTATAAAATCTTCAATAGAAACTTTTTACTTTTTACTTTTTACTTACACTTTAAATTTTTCTTTTAACTTTTTCTCCGCAAATATTTCAAAGGATATTATACATTGTATACGTCTCATAAAAGGCATCCCAAACAATCAATATACTGTATCCACTCCACACGAAGTTTAGTTTTGTAATAATTTCCATGAGATTCTAAACAGATGTCTTCTGTTGTTGGTAAATCATGCGGTTCATGAATATTTTCTTCACAGTTTTTCTTCACTTGTAGCTTTTTAGGAGGCCGTGTTCTCTTTTCTTTGTCTGGCTTTCTGGATGGCTTGTCTTTAGACTTGAGCTGCTTTTATTCCTGCGATGTATTTCTTTTCAAGCACTCGTGCCACCTTCTTCCGACTACTACAGCCATGGAAAAATTATAAGGACAAGCGGAAAGTTGTCAAATGTAGAAGTAGCTTGGCTAGAAAATTATGCAAATATTTGTATGATAAAAATGCTTGAAACGGAACATTTCCAAACAAACTTATACAAATTTGATTAACAAAAATTACAAAATAAAATTTGGAAATTCTTTCAAACCATGAATTTAAAAAGGTTTTAATAGCTTGCTACTCAGAAAAAATTATAAGGACACGCATTTCTTTTGAAATCGCAAACAAAATTTTGCATATTTGGTAATATTATAGGATTGTTTAAAGTAGCTTAAAACTGTTGTGAAGTAAGATCGTTCAGTTACTCTCGTTATTGATCATGCCAAAGAGCACTTAAATATCTGCATTTGAAAAAGAGAAAATTATTGCTTACAGAAAATGTGGAATGGGCGGACGTAAAAATTTCAAGGAACATAAACAGATCTAAAACAGTAATTTATAATTTTCTGAAGAATCCAAAAGATTATGGCAAGAAGAAGCATACAGGTAAGCCTATTTCTCTGACTATGCTCCAGATACTTAGAATTGCGCGTCGAGCTTGCTTAAAAAAACAGACTTCTACTCATATTAAAACAGAAATGCAGTAGCCGAACAGTGCATAATGTTCTGCAAAAGAATCCCGATGTTAGATATGCTAAACTAGGGTCACACCCACCACTTAAAAAATTACATATGAAGCTTAGATTGGAAAGTGCTAAGAAACACGTTTATTTTAGATCTCACTGGAAAGATGTGGTATTTTCGTACAAAAAAAAATAATTTGGATGGACCATATGATTTTCCTCATTATTGGTATGACTTGCGAACAGGGTTGTAAAAAAACCAGGTTTTTTTCAAAAAACCCCCCAAAAACCGGGTTTTTTTGGTTTAAACCTGGTTTTTTTGGTTTAAACCAGGTTTTTTTGGTTTAAATGATTTTATATTTTAGAAGAACGATGAATATTAATATTTTCAAATATTTGAAGTCAAGCATTAAACAAAAATTACTTTAAGTTATTTTGTTGAAATTATTTAATAACATTTTTACTATTTTAATTTAACCATTATAATATTTTTTTATTATTATAATATTTTAATATACAATAAACAATAAAAATTATCACTTATATATGTATATATATAAATCAATCCCTACTACTAACACACTAGTCTTTAATCTACATTTTCTTTTAAAGAAAATTAAACTAAGAAATTTTAACTGACACAAATAACAACTATTTGCAAACTGAAGATAAAGAATCACAAACTAATGAAATATATCCAAACATTTTATTAAGGAAAGAAGAAAAAAACTTGACATTTCTTGAATAGATATCTTACAGCAGTATTGATTAATAGCAATGAATAATAAATTTTACCCTCAATTATTGTTCATTTGTTTCATTACGACCACTAATTTTGATGTTTTCTCTACTCCTAATCTGTTTCGCAATTTTGAATGAACTACACTAAATATTGAAAAAATCCTTTCAACACAGGCAGTCGATGCTTTGGCTGTAGTTAGCATGTTCACAAATTCCAAATCATTCTCCGTAATCAAAGATGTACCTGAAACATTATAAAACTATTCCACCATTCAAAGTCAGACATTGTATCAACAACTTTGGGGTAAAAAAAAACATTTTGATCACGATTATGAAATGGTTCCAACTTCCCCAAAAATTTTAATGTAAGTGCTAAGAAACCAGAGCCACATTTTTGTTTGATAAATTCAAGACCCTTGTTTTTCTCTTCTTTTGTGACCTTAATTCCTAGGTTAGAAATTAATACTGATGGGCTTAAAATAAATGCAGCAAAATGTGCATCTACTAATGATTGTTCATATCTCTGTTTATACACTAGTGATATGGCCTTTTTATTGTTTGATGTTGATGCTTCTTTTAGCTTCAATTCTAGCTTTTTCCATGCTAATACACATTCAGCGAGAGAACAGCTATTCCTCTGTACAAAATCAATAGTTTCGGCGATTAGTTTCAGAATCGCAATCATGTCCTTAACATTTCTTTTTAAACAGATACTTAAGATTTTACTGGAGATGTCACTATCAATCTCAGATCTGTGATCCTCACAAACTTTTGTAAGAATTGACTAATTTTTAACATAAGATTCAAGTGAATCACAATAAGTATTCCATCGTACCTCTAGAGGAAGTACCAACACACTTCCACCTTCTGCATGATACCATGCTTTCGGGAGATGATGATTGCGAAAATATTTTTAAATACTTGTAACATGTTTTGTTACATCCCTTTTAATCAAATCTTTGGCTAACAGATTTAAAATGTGGGCACTGCACCCATATGTAAGTCCCAAAAAAAACAAAGCTCTTCATCCAGAATGTTTCTGGCAGAAACCATATTTGCAGTATTGTCTGTGACAAAACTTGATAATTACATTTGAACTTTTCTTCTGCTGTCTGCACTGAACTCAAAACCAAATTTGCTAAATAATTTCCAGTATGTGATGAGTCGGATGTGTCAATAGTATCAACAAGAGTGACTTTACCACACTCTTTGATAACACTTATACACACAATAGGTTCATTATGGATGTTCGATCATCCATCCATTGCCATACAAACTGTTTTGTTTTCTAAATCAGCTTTACATCTCTGAAGTTCATCATTGTAAATCTTGGGCAACCATTTTTCTTTTTTAAATAAAAGTTTTGGTATTTCAAAAAAACCAAGTCTGGTTTTTTTAAAAAAACCATTTGGTTTAAACCAGCGTGGTTTAAACCTAAACAACCCTGCTTGCGAAACGATAAACCTGTTTTATCCAAAATCCAGGAGGGAAAAAGGTGGTCCTGTGATGGTGTGGGCAGGTTTTGCAACCATTGGAACAACACCAATCGTGTCCATTCGAGGCTGCTTGAATTCAGAATCATATGTGGATATGCTAGATGAAAAAGTGTTACCTGAAGCACTCCTTATCACAGGTGGTGATTATTTGTATTAACAATACAATGCAAGTTGCCATGTGTCTCGTGCATCACGTTCATGCTTCGAGGCCAATTCTGCTCAACTTTTGCATTGGTCACCAAGAAGCCCTGATTATACCCCTTCAGATAATATGTGGGCCATTTTAGCTAGAAAAGTATATAAGCATGGCACACAATATGCAAATACAGACGAGTTGACATCATTCCTTGAACTCGCGTGGAAAAACATTTCTAAACATATTTTAACTAGATTTTCTGAGTCAATGACTGCACGATTAATAAGAGCAATTGAAAAAAAATTGATTTTGTAGAATATTAATTTACTTCCAGACATATTTCATTATGTCCTTATAATTTTTTCCATGATTCTCGTCATATATTTCTATTAATATGCGATTTATAAATTTTATTGTAATTTAATTTCGTATTAATACGTTCCTAATGTTTCCTAAATACGGTTAGTAAATTGTGTTTGATTTTGTTTTCAGTTGATGATTACTTTAATACATATTACTCCTTTTTCAACGTGGCCTTATAAATTTTTCCATGGCTATATTTTCGCGCATTGAAAAAGCAAAAATAAGCCTGATTTTAAGTAAAAATTTAGAAGGAGACTGACTTGTAGAAGGAAGAGGTTCTTCTTGATCGTTTACAATTAATACCGGTAAGTTTTGACTTTGAGAAATTTCGATGCCCATTAAATCTGTATTATTTTGGCAGTTATCTAGTAGGTCTTCTCTTCAAGAACCCGAAATAGAGGAAGGTAAGTTTCTTGTGCTCTGTCCATCATTCTGTGGTTGACGTCTGTCAGAAATGGCAAAAAAAATTTCGGGACAGGTTCACAATTGACTGGGGAAATTCCGGTACGCAGGGCCACATTAATACCTCAGCACACGCTATTATTTTTCATGCATTTCCAATGACAATGCCAGTATGAATTCTTTTAAGTTGTTACTAGGGTTTATGCTTCACCCATTGATTCACTGCTTTCTTGGAGTTAACTTAGACCGGTTTGAAAAATGCCCTATCAAGCTGTTGCAGAGCTGACTTGGTATGACTTGGAAGACACAGTAGGATTATGTCATTCTTATCTGCATAATCGAGCATATACAGAGATATGCGCTTAAAGAAATATGCACTCACTGACCGTCAAGGATGAGCAGCACTTTTCCTGGTGGCTTTCTTGGAATGAAGTGTTCCTTCAGCCACTTACTGAAAAGCTCGGAAAAAATTAAAGAAGATTTTGAGTTCATATAAATTTTTGATCCCGAGAGAAGACCGTTTGAAAACCCGGAATTTTCTCTCATAACTTTAAACATTAGAACAGGGGGGAGCACCAAGCCCTTTGCGATAATACATGCAAGAACTGACGCATTCTCTCCTCTTTCAGATGCAGTCAAACAGTGGACATCTTTGGCTCCTTTCGTAGCTATTACTTTCCCTAGTTCATCATTTATTATTTTATATCATTTTTCCTTACTACAAGATTCATAAAAAAATATTCTCACGCATCAAAGTTATTTGATAATTATAAATGAGGCGGCTTATTCCAAATCACAAGTGAGGCACATATTTCGATGCAGGTTAGGATATATATCCTCATATATAGAAGATATATATATCCTCTTAATCTGGGATAGATGCCCCAGGAAGTAACTCTGGAAGTAGGAGCAAATAGGGCTGCAACCTGTAACTAACACATCATTCGATACCTGTTTCAACAAAATTCCCTAAATATTTCTTTAAAATTTTCTAGAAAGTACAAAATACGACATCTTCTACTTGTCTCCATATAACAAGAGCATTCAATAACAGCCAAACTTACCTTTCTTTGATGTGTAAAACATTTAGTTGAAGAAATAAATTGCTGTAACTTCGTCTACTACGAGTTTTATAACGATTTATAGTAGAAGAATATCACTGGCTCCGCCACACGCCCAATACCTGAAATACAGTGACTAGGACAACTAACCCGATGGGATATCTAACATGGATTTGCCCTAATTATGACAGTAATTTCACAGTAATTTATGATTCCGAATAGTTAAAAAAATACTAATTTGCAAACTTTACAAACCCTAACACAAAATTTGTGATAATATAGCGGACTCAAGCGACTCAAACGGAGCGCGCTTGCCCCGCAGAGCAGATTACCCAATATGTTGTAAAAAACGTATCTTTGCTTCATTTTGTTCATAGAAATTGAATAAAATAGTTGATAATATGTAAAATTTCAAATAAATACGTTCCGATTTTAACGTACAGATGGCAGCAGTAACTACAATGATTCTGAAATATCTGATTTGATGCTAATGCCAAAGTTAAAACGCAGACTGAAAACTCACGTACGTGACCTATCAGTGCCATAAATTGCACCTCTTACTTCGTCTGTAATGTTTATTAAAACTATTTTTTCCTTGACGCGTTACTAACAAAGTGGTTTGTAAAGCTTATTTCAGCTTATAAAAAAGAGAGATCTTATCTTTATTTAAATTTTTATTTGATAAGCAACTACTTTCACAAGATATTACGTCATGGTCATTGACAGAAATTTAGTTGCTTCTAACTCAAAAGATAGAAGAATAAAAGAAATTTACTGTAAAAGAGAAGCTTGTTATTCTTTTTAAACGTATCAATGCTTTGTCAGTGTTATTTGTGAAAAATATATATTAAATTTTAAACAACCCTTGCAAAATTATGCATGTAAAGATGCACTATGAGATCTGCGGAGAAGATAAAAACAGATAAGGATTATAAAATAGTGAAAGTGATTATAAAACATTAAATATTAGCCGAAGAAATCTTAAAACAGTGACATCATCAAATTCTTCTATTAAATTAGTGATAATTTCAATACAAATCACCAATTCATAATTTAGATTTCAATAGAAAAAGCTTATGATAACTTAAATAGGAAATTTTATTAATAATGGGAATTCTATTCCACGGCCCTCTCCAAAAGGAACTACATTTATGTAAAGTTAAACTATGATCTTCTTAGGTAGTAACGTGTTTGAATGTTAATACAAATTGAATAGCCTTAATTAATGGATTTGTCATACAGGAGATAATGCATAGTTATATTACTACGCTATATTAAAATTTGGGGCACAATCAGTTGGGATAATCGGATTATGAGATTACTTCAAAAGCAACTGTAGCACTAAATTTTACTTAAAATACTTAAGCAGATGATTGAGAAAATATGAAGAGAATAAATTGAGAAAATATTATTGTTTAGAGAATAACAAACGAGTAATTTATCTCTATTAAAAGGAGGTATTATGTAAGATAAAAAAACATATTCCTTTATCATTTTATTATTTTATAATGCGAATAAATCGAGTACTTCTGTCTGAAATTAATAATGGATAAATGGAAAATTTCTTAGTCTTATATAGTATTTCTTTATTTAAAATTAAGAGGTAATTTTAGTAAACATTTAATGTAGGTATGTGCTACAAAATATTTTAAATAAAAAAAAAATACTGATGTTTTTACAGATTTAAAGTACATAACAGTATGAATTTTAAACAGCTAAATTCAATGAAAACCTTTAGACAGATTTATTATTATTATGTCCAACGAAAGAATTTTGCCTATTACAATAAAAATCGGAAATGACGTTCCTGGTATTACAACCAGTTTTCTGCTCTGTGGGACATTCGCGTGCGCAGGGGGGGGGGGGGGGAGATGCAGAAAAGCATGCGCCTTCTCGAAATCTGTGAAAACAAAAATAATAAAAAAAGTAGTGAAATAATGTAAATATAAAAAGCTGTTTGTGATCATGATTGAAAAGATTGTTGCCCGATTGCAATTTTATTGTACGGCAGTTCAGTTTTAAATGTTCTTCTTTTATTTCAATATAAATGTAAAACATAATTTAATTTTAGTTTAACCACTTTAATTCACTTACACTGCTTACCGTAACCATTGAAATGAAATGAATGAAACATTTTCTAATTAAATGCATTAAATAACAAGTTGAAAACTGAACGTCAAACGTCACAAATGAGGTGCATTCATAATATTTTTATTTCAGTGACATTAATTATATCGAATGTTATTATGATATGATCAATTTCCGTAATAAAATAAGTATATTTTAAGGTGGCAACATTTTATATTTGTTAACAGTTACTGAAAATTCCAATAGGCTTTAAAAATTTCAGAACTTGAAATCCAAATTTAGACACTTTTTCCTTTTAATATATATTTATAGGGAAATATCTATCCAAAACAATGTCGGTATATTACAGGATTTCTATAATTAAACAGTTTTAGTATACGAATTCTGTATTTAAATTCAGTAATGAGGAAATAATATGACTCCATCTTAAATAGGACGTAATCACCATGACAACCTGGAATCATTACATATCGTGGAATATCATTGAATTAATTATGTATGTTAGGATTTAATAGAATGAAGAATGTGACTATAACTTGGTCATAGAGGTTATAAAATGTCATATACGTCATAGATGACTATAACGTCATACGGTCAGATAACTTGGCGATACATCTCGATACATCGCTTGACGATTAATCCTCTTAAGCTGGTATAACAAAGTACTGATTTTTAAAATTTCAAATTACTTAATGAATATTTTTATTAATATCTTTTTAAGTTTTTATTCGATGTTAATAAAATTTGAAATGACTCGACAAAATTCTGCACCGAGTACATATATTAAATTAAAAACCTTTCGAATGAGTAGTTTTTGTGCTGTTAATTGCGGACGGACAGACAGACGGACAGACGGATGGACCAGACGACGACTATAGGTGCTACGTATTTATATAATTACGAACGCACCTAATAAAAGATAAAAAAATTCGAATCCTACAGCGAATTTTCTCCCTTTTCTTTCGGTGATTGGGAGGATCTTATATGTTGTTAACTACAATGCCATTATTTTAAATAAAAGTATAAGAATAAACCTTCCTTACAAAATTTGGGAGGGGGTTACTTCGCCCCCTCTTGTTGTGTCCTTAGACTTGATAAAAATAGATGATACGTTTGGAAATAATATTCATTTTTCCCCAGAAATATTAGACGTTATGCTTGGAATTTTACAAAGTGCAATATAAAAACAAAGCAATAAAATTAAAACTATATTTTGTTCACGTTCTATTTAAATAACATACGTATTTCTTTAACATGGATTGATTCATTTTTAAATAATTTCTATCTCGCTAATGTATCATTCCGAATTGGTAAAAAATTCTGTTTATTTGTTTTTTAACATGAGGATCTTAAACTTGCAGTAAAATTATAGTTTTAGCTACTACAGATTGTAGCAGGCAGAAGGACCACTTATAATGCCAAGAAACAAGTGCTATAAACAAAATTCATGCCAAAATGACGTAATTTTATCACTTTTTCACCTGCATTGTCCCTCTCCCCACAGATAAACGCAACGTATCCTGCCAGCCAGACCGTCCGCATGCGTATTACACAATAAAATGGGAGAATAAATAGAAAAATGAGTCTTAGGTGACGAAAACGTTGCTAGCACTCAATTTGAACTTTTGATAACCACAGATATATTGCAGAATAATAATTACTAGATGGTCACAAACATTAATGAAAAATAAATATGATATGGTAGTTTTTATTAGACAAAACGCAAATTGTCTGGGAACAGAAGTGGCAGTGACAGTGACAGTAGTGACATTTTTTCCAATTTTGCCACTTTACTTAAAAAACATTTTTGGAATGTTGTATGCACTATTTTTAAAGACATATCGAACCTATGGATGAATAGCTAGATATTGGTTTATAAATATCAATATTTAAATTAACAATAGGGAGAGTAAAGAAAGGTATGCTTACATTTTCTCCATTCTTTTCAATTCAGAAAATTTTCTTTATGAACAAACAGTGCGGAATGTTGACGTTTAAAGAACAACATGTGTTCCCCTACTGAAAACAATAATGACTGCAAACTGTCATCTGGTGATGGAAATATGAGGAAATTCATACATCGGAACAGTGTGACCAAAAAATTAAACCACCCCTCAAAAACAAATATTGCACATTTCACTCTTTTAAAAATTATATTATTTTGCTCCACGAGATTCATATTTATAATAAATCCATTGGATTTTCAAAATGTTTTAATAATTACTGTTTATTGATGGTTTTAATGATCCAGTTATCGGCTGAGGACAGGGGACAGTACTGACAATTGAGATATTTAAATTTCATTTTGAAGATTAAAAAAAAACAGATTATCATCATAGAAATACTATAATATTGTAGAACAATCAAAGAGAAGTGTTTTAACATTAAATGAGAACTTATATTGCAATGAAAAAGGTATAGGGGTATACTAGGAGAGGTATACGCCAAGAGGTATACTATGGCCAGAGAAATCATATTTATGAGATTTTCGCACATATTGACCACATGATATTAATAATGCCGTCCATTTTTCATAAATGTTAACAAAACAATGTTTCTTTTTTTTCTATTCTGTGCTCTCTCCATCCAAGTAATTATTAATAAATAACAAATGAATTGAATGTTACGAATAACGCTTTCAATAACTTTTCACACAAATTGCCAAGCAAACCTCATAATTTAGTGTTAAAATGCTAAAAGTTGAAGCTAACTTAAATATTCAATTTTATTAACAATGGAAAAATATTCCAGAGATTTCTCAAGTCTTCTCCAAAATGGACTACATTTATGTCAGATTAAATTGTTATATTTTCAGATAAAACATAACGTGTTTGCATGTTATCCAAATTTATCTGCCTTAATTAAATCATTTGTCATACAGGACATAATGTATAGTTGCATTACCAGGCTATATTAAAGTTTAGGACATAAGCAGCAGTCATAATCGGATTATGAGATTAGCTAAAAAGCAACTGAAACACTAAATTTTACTTTAGGGCAGATGATTGAGAGATTATTAATTGCAGATTACAGAGGAATAAATAAACAGTTTGTATCCACAACATTTTCACCTAAGAGAAAAATATTTTCCTTTAATACTTTAAAATGTAGAACTTCGGATAAATCGTGCAGTGGTGTTACAAATAATTAATAAATAATGTGAATAGTTGTAATACTGATGTCTTATTTCTTTCTTTACAAAATAAGTTTTAATCTCAGTAATCATTTAATGTAGGTATGCATTAAAAATTTAAATTGAAAAAAAAATGCAAATATTTATGTGAATTCAGATGCACAACATTGCGCTGCACAGAGCTAAATACATTGCAAATGGTACAAAAACTCAATACCTACAAATATTGGAATATAATATTTTTAGATATTGTAGACATCATAAAGAATTTAAAAAAACAAAAACATAAAAAGTTTTTGAGGAAGGAATATGCATGAAAACTCAATCTTGAGTTTCGGCATTTCTAACACTGTCTAAATTGTGCGTAATAAATAATTTTATATGCGATACTGCAAAAATATATCCAAGGTGATTGAGCCAATTATTTATTTGTTTTTAACAAAAAGTATATTTTTATCTATTGCATTTATATCAATTTGTAGTCCAATCTATAGGTGAAAATAAGAGATTTATTCAAATTTTGATTCTCAATGGTAATTTTTCCAGACGAGTTAGATAGCATTAAGGTGCCTTTGTCTCAGACGATTTAATTTCTGAGCTAAATTAGACTATCTTTCATCTTATGTTGTCAGTCTTGGCGAGAAATTCATACATACGCATTTGTATTTATAAGCTTACACGCTATTATCGGTATGTAAGTATACATCGCAACGGAATATTACATTTTCTATCTTTTCATTTATTTTTATATTTCCAACTAGCTAAACAATCGAGCTTTGCAATAGAATATAATCTGTAAAACCTTTAAGGAATGTCCATCTATAGAATAGATAGGAGCGCTAGACTGGCCTTAATTTTTCTTTTCTAACAAAACTTAGATTTTAAACTTCTTGGTTATGTAAATACATTGGTTTACATTCATTATAAAAAGTTAGTTGGGTTTATGGGACATTAGATCATTAGATTAAGAAAGTTCTGATCTGAGTCAAGAGACTGAGTGAGTCCCATCTTATAAACTGTCAGTAAACGTATAAAGAGAAACTCCGCTCTTTTCTCTGTCTCTTTGAATAATCTATTTAGAAGGTTTGCAGTATTGGAAAGTCTTTGATGCTTGGAGATCCTTTGCTGGATCGTGACTAGTCGGTATAGTCCTGTTGCGCTATACTAGTTATCATTTCTCTTTCGAGTCAGCGCATATGTCAAGCCTCTGGACTTAGTAAGAATTTTTGCAATGGCTTATGGCGTGCCTACAGGATCTCTATCCTGTCTCCGTCACAACTCAAAGTAGATCTGTTATATCTTTTAGCCAAAATCAGCAACTGAATGTGCCAGATACTTCTCTTTTTTATGACTACCAAAACCGAGAGTGGAGTAGCGCCAAGAGAGATTGAACTCAGCTACTTAGATAGTAAAACGTGGTGTCATTTTTAACTAAGTTCATCCTAAAGGGGGAGACATGATTGTTGCATTTTAATTTTACCAAAGTGATACTTTAACCATATCGATCGACATGTGCTCGTAGGCATTTGCCTCGTAAGTTTCAATCGTATATTTCATTACCTGAAACCATTTTAAGAACAAAAGTACTTTTGGATTGTCATCACTTAAAAAAAAAATACACCGACATGGAAAAATATGTCAGTAAAGTTATTGTCCAACGTTGCTCAAGAGAGTTATCCTGGTTCAAGGTATTTTTCCATGCCCTAGTATATTCTCACAATTAAAGGGAATTATTTACAAATATCCGTGATTGAATAGTTACGTTCAGCCGCGTTTAAAATAATTGACCCGAAAGCAATTGGTCTACTTTTCTGAGATAACATAGCTTCTATCCTCACTGAACTTGCATCCCAAAAAAAGATCAAATTGGGAAGAATAATCTAGATGGGCTAAAACCGGAGATGATACTAACGCTTTTTTGAACAATTTAAATGACATTTGTGCCGCTTCCGACGATGCAAACTTTACTTTTTTTCGCTTTAAGGCATACAGGGATTCGCATAATTCTGAAAAAATTAATAATGAACTATGCGAACCAAGAAACCATGCCCAAAAATGTAGCTAACTGTTTACAGTTTTAAGAGTGGATGTTGACGTAATGGCGTCGGTTTTTTTTACTATTAGTCTCAATCCGGTTCTGTGTGATTTTGAAACCCAAATACTTTATCTCTTTTCTTAAAAAAATACACTTTTTTAACGGTAAGATCAGCGTTCCTTAATAGCGTAAAAACTTGTTTTAACAATTTTAAGTGTTCTTCAAATGTTGCTGCCATAATGATAATGTCATCTAAATGCACCAAGGCAGCCGAACTAATTAAAGGTCTAAGGATGTTATTCGTGGCTTTTTGATGGGGCTCCTGACAATGCAAAACTCATCCCTTTAAATTCGAAACAACCATTACTCGCAATGAACGCAGTCTTAGAGATATCCTCCGGTTTCATACCTATTTGAAAATAACCTGAGGTGAGATCCAATATCGACATGTAGTTTGTACTCGGTATATTGCCAAGGATATCATCAATTACAGGAATTGGATATTGGGGGTATTGCATAATGGCGTTTAATTTTCGATAATCTATAGCGAACTGCCACTCTTCGGGATCCTCCATACTTCAGTGTTTTCGACACAACACTACAAGTGATCCATAAGCTGAATCAATAGGTATAATAATTTCATCTTTTAACATTTTTTGAATATGATAGTCAATTATCTTTTGCTTTATTTGATCGTATCAATAAAGTTTACTAGCGACAAGCGCATTCGAACCAGTATTGATTTCGTGACAAGCGCATTCGAACCAGTATTGATTTCAAGACAGGCGACATGAGGTTTTTCCGAAAAATCTTCTTTAAAATCAGATAAAAATTGTTTAAATTAAATTTTCACCCTCTCGCTTAAACCCGAATCCTCTAAATCCATTGATAAAGATGCCGACTCGATTTCACAAGTATTGTCATCATTGTTCACCACTAACGTCCTTTTAAAAAATCCAAACTTATACCTCTACTCTCATGTAATCAATTTCTATTATACAATGAGCTTTCAAAACATCCAGAGCGAAAAAGTGCCAGCGCGTTTTATCCGAACGAATTTCAACGTCTAAATCAACCATACCTTTATTGACACAAACTGAAATTTGCGCAGACTGAATAACCAGAATTGAAAACTTAAACTTTTTATGCGAAAAATACTTACGATAAATATCGTATGGCATCAATCACTTTTCAGCTCTTGTATCAAACAAACCTTTAACATCGATTCCGCCTAATACTATCAACAATTTCGGTAACTCCACAGGGTTAATTGTTACACTACTTAAACTTACAGAAGGCTTTTTCTGATTTATCCGTGATTGCACACCTCCTGTCGTACAGCCACATACAGTTTAACTGCCCTGCACGTCGACTATTACTACTTTGCGCTAAATGTCTATCCATACGACTTTCATTTACTACCAACTGCCTTAAACGAGAAGAATCATTTCTATCGCATAATCCATCTCTCTGATTATGACCACCATTTCCTCTATTGGCATCACCATTTCGAAAACGTCCACTGTTATTTCTAAACTAGTTGGTACGATTAACATTTCCATAACCTCTGTTCACAGCATTAAATCCATTTCGATTACCTCTTTCATTAGGATAACTGTCTTTTCCATAATTATCATATCTCTTTCTATTATAACTTTCCCCCCTCATTTCTAAACTCTCGGTTAAACTCGGTCTTCCGTCCCTGGTGTTGCCTGTCACTGTGCTCAGAGTCATGCCCAGATTCCTACTTTAATAACAACCGATACAGTTCAGAGGAGTTCAATGGGAGTCGTAACTCTACATACTCCTGGATATGAATAGTTAAAAGTCGGAGCACAATATCTATCAATTCGTCATAAGATATATCAAGTTCCAATTTATTCTTTAAGTCTAATTTATGAAGAAAAAACTTTGAAGCTTTCTCAAAAATAGTTTGTTTACTGCAATAAAATTCACATCTTAATGCATTTTTATCTTTAAAAACTGGAAATGCCTTTTTTAATTCAGCACACGTTTATTTGAACGTTTAGCGTCATCAGTGACTAAATATTTACCAATATTGCCTAACAATAATTTAGCATCTCTTTTCAGGGAACATTTGAGCACCAAATGTTTCTTTTTATCCGGAATGTTATTACAATTAATATAATCATTCAAACTTAACAAAAATTCTTTTGCATCAGTATGTCCAGAAAAATACTTACGTGGCACAACCTCTCTAGATATGGGCTCGAATTCTGTTTAACCTTCATTAGCATAGCCAACAACAGTAGCATGTTCGGCGCTATTTGTGGCAAGGCCATCAGACTCATTTTGTTGGGCGCCAGCTGTTACTTGCCGTTGCATGGTGTACCCTGGCTAGCACAGATATAAGACAAGAAATAAGTTAAAATCAATTTTTATTTAAACTTTCAAGAAGAGGGATGGTGGGTGAGTCTAATTTACTAATATCTGAACTCTGATTAAACACTGTCAGTTGAATAATCCCATTTAAGCGATGCATGTACTAAACTGTAATATATGTCACTTGAATAAGTCGATTAAATGAAGCTTTAACTTACATACAGAAGAGGACTGGCTTTATTACTTCAAAACTCCTTCCGCGGCGATGCGCCGCCTTCCCGAGCTTCCTATACGAACTGTCAATCTAGCTAAATAAGGTAGCCAATGGCCACAAAAATACTTTATTGAACTTAACACTTAAATTATCTCTACCAACTCCAGATCTCAGCTCTAAGCAAACAGCAGAACTGGTATTCCACTTCCGTTTGGCATCAAAGGCAGTCTGTACATCTCCTGGGGGCGATATGCGAGCAAATCCAACGATCAGCACAACTCGCTTAAATATATTGCTAACTGACCAGATAAGCCAAAACTTGCCTAAAACAGCTGCGAAATGAAGAAAACTCACAAATTCCGAAGGACACATGTATTCGTCGAAAATTAAAGTAAAAGAGAGTAGACATGTCACTGCACGCACACAGATGTTATTTTCACAATACGATCTCAATCAAAACAAACGGCTGCCTTTATGAGGAGACGCCAATCCATTACAGTTTGAAATAAAAACTTAAAAAAAATAAGTAAAAGTCACTACATTTTTTAAAAATACCATTTTTGCTTTTTCTTATTTTTATTTAAGAACTGCATAGTCTTACTAAATATTCCTTCACTAAGAATTTCTATCATAAAAAGTTTAGAGTATTTTCTGACGTGAGAGATGTGAATGAATTTAAGCAATAATTTAGAACTGAGGTATACTTTAGTTTTTATCTCTAAAATTAAAAATCTGATGAACTCTATCATCTACCCAGCTACTAAATAGAATTACATTTTTTTATTAAACATTCCTGTAAAATTTGTTTTTTAATAAAAATGCATAATAATTTCAATCGAGCTCAAAATATTCATTTAAACAAGCGTGATACATGAGGCATGTATAAAATTTACAGAGTGTAAAAATATGGAAATAAATTACAAGTAATTTTTTTCTTATATCCCATTAGTCATAAACAAAAGTACAAAATTAGCTGTCTTTAGTTATTTGCAGTAATTAATTACAGAAATGCATCTAAAAACAAATTTCCCTATAAAATATTATTTTTGAAAGACAAATGCACTGTTATACATTAATTAACTTTAGTGCTAAAATTTTTCATTTAAACTAATTATATACACGAAGCATCTATAAAATCGTTAACTACCCATTTGTCAATAGGTAGCATTAAAATAGAATAGAAATTCTATTTAAAATCCCATTAGTCATGAAGACAGATACACAATTATCTGTCCTTAGGTATTTGAAAAAATGATTTATTACATATTAGGATAAAGATATATTTAATTTTCTGCAAGTATAATTTTTTAATACGTTTGTGAAATGACTTCTATATTTGTAACGCTGAAAAAAGAAAACTATTAATGAGGATATAATATAAAATATTGCTATGGACTTTATTGCGTAACTGCATAAAAAAAAGAAAAGAAAGAAAGAAAAACATTAGGAATATTGTGAAATATGAAATGCATTATGTACTTGAAATCGGAAGAAATTAAAAAAAATTTCAAAGTTAATTAATTTTCAGTTAGTAGAACATATACATTTTTCAGCTATCTATATTATAAAGCAAAAACATGTCCGTGAATAACGCTCACCCCATATTGACGGTGGCAACATCTGACCATTAAATTTCGCTTTTGCAGAAATTTTTTTTAACTTCTATACAAAGCACAATTTAAATTTTTACTCTATTAAATAAGAAACAAAATGTACTTTCCAATGCAATTTCTTTGAAAACTGTATCTGCAATTACTGATGTTTTATTGTTTAAAAATAATTTTCAAGCATGATTTTTTTATCTCTCGCTATCGCATGCAGTTCCATTAAAACAAAATAACCCGTTTGCACTTAAAACAATATAAATACTTCAACATCAGTTTTTGGCTAATATTCCATAAAAAAAATTTTAATTTCATCAACAACTAAACAAAATAACAAAAATAGAGCACAAATTTCAGAGACTTGTAATTGAACTCCGATGTTAAACAACTGAAATTATCACAATCAAAAAGGCTGCTGTAAGAAACGAAATCTCTAGCAAATTATTCGGCTATTAACCTTTGGCATGCGACGAACTATCCCTTTCAAAACTTTATTTAAATACATAATCGATATATTTTATATAAAAATACTTTTTGATATTGACTGTGCGCAATATACAAAATATATTTAATGTAAAAATTCTATTAGAGTTTTTAATAAAAATAAAATTATTTTCACCTATATTCTGTAACTTGGAAAGACCGGGTTGGATCCCCTAGTGTAAATGAATTAAAGAAATGTAACTGATTTGTTTCAACGTTAAAAAAACTGTATTCATCTATACTTGAAATAGTTTTGTTATTATCAAGTAAGTAGTGCTTATTACATTATTTCTATTTCCTATATTTTTAATAAGAATTATTTTTTATTTAACAATTCAGTCTAAAATAAACACAATCTGTTAAACATCAAGTATATTTTCATTTAATCTTGTATAAAAGTATGCACCTAAATTTTAGTTCCTATATAAGTATTCCTGCATAATATATTTATAGAAGATAAACTTTAAATATATGTGTTTGTTAATATTATTTAGAATTTTGAAGCTAATAATTCTAGAGAATTTTAGTTTGCAGTGTTTGCATCTAAGTTTGTTTATATGCTCAATTATCTAATCATATGTAATAATTTATCCGTAAAAAATAACTGTGGAAACTTTATAGCATAAACTTTGTAACAAGCTACTTTCAGCTGATTACAAATTACTTCCCTTATCACACTTTTGTCAAAAACCATTTCAATTTCAAAGTTCATCAGTAATATATCACATCTATTATTGAATTATAAACAATGAAATATGACCGAAAAATGAATTGTTAGCTGCTTAAATATGCCTGCAAACATAAATTTTATTTTATCGTAACCATGAATAATAAATAAAAATGTTGATAAATTTGTATTTTACATGATTATTCTTGTGGAACGCAAAATTAACATATAAATCGCATTCATTTTAACAAGCTGTAAAATAATTAATGTCTTTAAATTTCTTAATTTAAATATATGTTGTGATCTATGGAATGTGTTATTTTACATACATGGTTATCGATGTAAATTCAAGAAATTTCAAAATAGTTTGACAGGTTTACTTTTTACATCATAGAGTTTACAGCATACATAAAGCTGTGCATTTTTATTTTTAGTGTTTATATAGTTTTATATTTCTGGAAAAATTATATTTTTTATAGCAACTCAAATCCGCGAATAAACGATGTATAGAACACAATAAACAATATAATATATTTTCGTTTTATTTAAGAATATACTTGTTGAAACAATTAACTGAAAGATTGTTATCTAAAAATCCTAATTTATGAAATGACGTATTTTTACCCTTAGATTTGGTGTACATAACTTTCAACACGAATCTTAAGTAATAATAAAGCACAACACTGATGTAATGTTAATGTGTCCATTCACATTTTTGATTTTTTTCTGCATACTTTAAATTTTTACCAGTATTTAAGGGAAATTATGAATAGAATTTGAACGTAATTTTTCGAAAACGTAACTTTAGACAGCAATAAAAATAATTAAATTTTTAATATCTCAAAATGTCATTCGTGAAGACATTACTGTAATCAAATACTCCCCATGTTATATCTAAGCATTTACTTACATTAATAAAATCAATTTATTTAATATTATAACTTCTACTTCGAAAGTGTGCGCAACAATCTAATAAAGTAATATGAAATGGAGAAAATCACTTTAATGCAAGATAACATTTTTATTTTACGATATTTTCATTGCGAAATTCTTTTGGGACTACCACGAAATAAATATAATTCTGTTAATACGAAAGGAAATAAAAGGAAAAGAAATAATAATAAGAATAAGAATAAAAGAAAGGAATTTGCTTATAAGTGAGAATCGTTTGTTTCTTTTGAATTTTATCTTATAATAGCGGCCTATTGGGATGTTTACCGCAATGTAATAAAAGAAAGGCAAGATCCTGTCGCCTGTTGAGTGATATTTTCTCTGTTTCGTTGAGAGAGGAAGAGTAGTGTTCTCTCTTCATTCCCATCCCATTACAGTTTAGCTTAACGATTTGTTTTAAAATAAAATTTTTCTTTGAATAACAAAACACTGCAGTCATTTATAAAGCTAAACGCGAAGATCAGAATGATGCTGTTGAACATAATTGAGACGTTCACTCTCAACACTTACGTACATATAAATAATGTAATGTTGAAATAGATTCTTAGATTGATAAAAGTATAAAAATTGTCCTTTTACTGCCAATTTGTAGCAAGCGTATTTCAGTATAGTTAAGCGGGGATGTTTAATTTGTTTTCTTGCGCCATTTTAGCTCATTTTTAGGTCCCATCCTGGACTACAATTTGCGTAATCCAGTGCAGCACACTGAGAACAGAGAATGGTAAGTAATTCTCGGACATTTTGTTTTTAGTGAGCAAGAGTGGGCCGATGACCCGGTGGCTTCCCAACACAGACATAAAGAAAGCGACAATTTTTCATTGGTGGGTTTGTTATGCACGCATTTGGCCATTGACGCGTTATCTACAAATGGCAGATTTAGGTCTTCCCCACTGATAATAAGAAACTCATATCTTTAACTGTAATTTAAAAGGCTTGCACATCGTGGTTTTGTGCCAAAATTACGCTTTTGTTAGTTCATTATTTTCATGGCGGACAAGTTGACAAATAGTTTCTGCCATTGATTTCATAAAATATAACTGTCTGTACAACTGATCTTTATCATTGCGTGATCTAAATATTTATATGTATAGTTGAAACCGACCATGTAATTTAAAGCAATATGGGCCTTTACACGGAATGTCCTTTCTCGTTTCTGAAAATGATGTGAATGTCACTGCGCTATTATATTTATAACCTATTGGACAAATTTTTGGCTATTAAGTACCATATATTTTTAATTGATCATTTACTGTTAGATTTGGAAGAGAAATGAGGCCATTATGGCAACAGAAATTAAAATATTCTCCAGTTACCTCATTACTGAAATGAAGAGAATCATATGATTGTACAGATTGGCCGATGCATTTAGTAACCTTTGGACGATTTATTCTCGTTTGATAGTTCTTGTACTTCGGGACTCTTTAGCTTGGCGCCATGTGTGACTCTAATAGTTTAAATATAATCGCACTCTGTTAGGGGGTATATATTCTAATACTCTTCTGGTAGGTCTAAAATGATTTCTGGTGATCTTTGTGTTCTAAAATGATGATCTTTGGTTTCATCAGAATAAATGTAGTCAAAAATATAATAGCAGTAAATTAGAATGGAGTCACAGAAAACATGAAGTGACAGCAATTATGTAGAATATTATATACAGGAAGAACGCGTGAAAATTAAGAAGCAACAATGGAGAGCTTTAGGATTTCCAAACAACGCGTAAAGAAAAACGCTCCTTTTAATACGCTTCGGAAAACTCGCAAGAAAAAACTCTCGATTTTTTATTTATAAATATTGTACGACGTGTCTATCAGAAATTATTATATTTTTCACGTAGATAACAGAAATGCTTTTATCATACTTATAATCGAAAGTTTTCAGAGCATTGAAAATTAACCCCACAAAATAGTGAAGGACGCAGAGGTGAAAATTTATATTTAACTTGACCCCGGTGTTTCTAGATCATTTTGTTAAGTAGTAAAACGTGCAAATCGGTTCAATAGTTTTCTCGCAATTTTGAAATAACTTTTTTACTTATATATATATATATATAGTAATTATCCATTATTTTCAAAAAATATGTAATAGATCTCAAAGAATTTTGTTTTTGAAATTCAGATTTCCTCTCAATTTCCTTCCAGAAATATATATATTATTTATTTTGCCCAAATGTTGGCAGGAATAAGGGGTTTGGCTAAACCACGTAAGACTGTGATAAAAGGAGTGTGAATGTATGATAAAATTAATTAATTCAATTCAGTTAATTGAAATGTTAATACTGATTATTGTTTAGTGGTAGTACATTTAAAAAAAACTCTCTAAAAAGATCATTAGCACTAGAATTAGTTTCAAGCTCAATTTTGATATAATAATTAGCTAAAATACTCCGAATTCTCGTTAAGGAAATTTTTATTCTGTCACCTGTATCCTCATTAACTACTCTAATTTCAGATGCACTATTTATACCCTATAATTTATGCTACTCAAAACTAATGTGATAATATAATTCTGGTAATCTTTCGAGCGCTTGACAAAGACATACATATCAAACAGCAGCTAAAATATTATATTGCAAGATTTAAAAAAAATATTTTTCTCCAGTAAATTTTCGTACCGATTTATTGACTTCAATCCTTAATTTGTATTCTTTAATTTCAAGAAAACTTATCTTTATAGTCTTATATTTATCATAATAATGTCTCTATATCTTCCCAGATAAACATTCTTGAAAATACAACATGCATATGCATATAAAATAATACCCCCAGAACAATTCCTTAATACAGTTTAAAATAAATCGTTGGACAACGTTTATATTAACAAAATGAAGCATCACTATTATACATTCATTAATTGAATTTTACAGAGGCACATGCTTCCAAATAAATAACGTCTCCTTTACTAGATAATTTTGTAAACATTTCGTGCCAGTTGTTGCAGAATTAAAGTCATAAATCCTTTTTATATTAATTACTATACAACATTGCTGCCTAATTAGTAATAATAATAACATATATATTTCTTACTTACATTACTTTTATTCAGTATTACACTTTTGTCGTACTGTGGAAAAGGAGAAGGAATATATAAATCTGTGGCATCTAAATAATTCAATTGTTTTTAATTAGGAAATTAAATTTTCAATTCAATGTCTGCAGAAATTCGACTGCGGCTATGGTAATCATCCTTCTACTATTTGGCTTGCGTGGAATCGTGAATTTTCTGTGTTTGTTGTTCTATCACAACTGTAAAATTTTATAAACTTAAAAGTTCTTTTGCTCTTCTTGATTCTGGAAATGATTCTCTATCTTGCTTCATTTTTCGAAATCTGTTCACTCTGCTTGTAACGAAGTCAACATCCAACTGCGTTATTCTATTCTGAAAATCACACTTAACTATATTTTCCATCTTAATACCTAGTGCCCTGCAACTATCTTCTGTCTATCTTAAGTCATCTATATTAATAAAAGAAAGTTTGTGTGTGTATATAAGTGTATGTGTGTGTATGTATGAAGTGCTGTCTTTCGAAGGGTACTTAATTTCGTCCACGCAGAAGAAGATCATGCAAAAGGTAGAATGAATTCTTCTCTCGTTTCTATGGCAACATTTTAAAGCCAAAGATCTAAGACGTCCCTCGTTATGTTTATTACTAAAGACGAAAGTCGCTCTAATCCTAAAAGTAAAATAATTGAGCTGTTGTGTTCGGTAAAGTGTATGTATTTTCCGGAGCCTTGCACAAAACCCGAACCCGAACCGACATGCGAACCTGTTTCGATGCGATTTTATTTAACTGGGACCGGACCACGGATAAATTTTCTTGGTAGTCTGGGACGGGCCAGCTTATTTACATACACTCAACGTCCCAACGCACGCACTTGGCGAGAACAGTATAGTCAAGCGTTTTGGCAAGAATGTGGCTCGTGTGCGTGCATGCGCATTCTATTTCTAGTATCATCGTTCGAAGTTTGCACATGTAAATGTTCATATGCTCGTTATATGAATGTTATAGATATTCTTACAGACAGAGTTCAAACAGAGTTTTGTTTTCCGTAGATCATTTCAATCTAACCACATTGCATTATATATTATAGACCTCTGGTGGTATTACATTGGGGTTATCGCGAAAAAGTAACGACGACAACAACGGAAATTTTAAGTTGTATTTTTCTATTCGTGCGTCCTACAAGACAACATTCCTCCCTTTTTTTCCCCTTGAGAGCTTTAGCTTAATCTTTAAAGTGCTACTAAAAATAAATAATGTTGCATCATAATATTAAAAATAATTATTTGCAAAGATAAAAAATATATATATAAGTAATTAATTAATTTTATCTTCTTTATTTTTTAAAATTTTGATAAAGTTTCAGTAAGCAATGAAACTCATGAAAATGAATCACTTAATATTAAAGACGGCGATTTAATATTTTGTAAGCTATAATAAATAAATGTTTTATTTTTTGCTGAATAAGCTTAGAAGTAATTAATAGTTTATGCATTTATTTTATAATACATGATTTTATTTAGTATGTTTATCTTTTACACTAATTTATTGCCGAAACGTCAGTGAAGGCTCACTGTGGGGACGCGAAAAGTTTTTGGTTTCTGTCTGTCTGTTCCGCGATAGCTGCTGTAAAAAACGTCCGATTAGGTTGAATTTTGGTAGGTATGTTGGCGAGATACCCGGAATTAGCTGTATAGTATTTGGTTAAATTTGGTTCATTCGTTCTAAAAACATAGAACATTTCTTTTTAGGTCATAATGCTGTCATATGGGAATGCAGACGATTTTCAAAGTTCATTTTTACCTGAAATGAAAATCGCATATTTTAATAAAGGATTTAAACGCAAAATTTTAAATGTAAAATTTAAAAAAAACTAAATTTTTGATATGCAGGTCTTAAATATATCAAATAGCTTTGAAAATTCACCGATTCATTTATTAGAATTTAGAAATTGATTGTTTAAATTACTGGGAAAAATTTTTTCAACTGTTCGAAAAATATAAAGCATTTTATTTTTCTTTTTTTTTTTTTTTTTTTTTTTTGCAAATTTTAAAATGTATTTCTTTTTATTTCCTTTTTATTTTATTAGTTGCTTAGCAAGCATATTTCAAAGAATATCAAAATAAGAAATGCATTTTTTTTATCTAAAAAAATACAAGAATAAGAAGTTTATAAGAATTTCAGAATATCATTGCATAAATCGTGTCCGCATCCGATAAATCCTCCGAAGTATTTTATATGCCAATAAATATGTATGTAACATTAAAAAAATTAAATTGCGAATTGTAAGATACTAAATAATACGAAAAGTGAGATTAAAAAACAATGACGTTGAGGCTCCTGATCTGCAGATTTACTAGTTTATTCTGAAATAAACATGTATACCTATGTATTATATTTAGTAAAACAGCTTTTCGTAAATGATTCAGTTTTCCAAAAATGATAAATGTATTTTTGCGCAGTTTGCTAAGCATTGGTATTTTTGAAATATATTCTGAAGGAATATACAGCACTGCAATATCATTACAAATTTAATAATAAATCATTAGCAAGGTTAAGTTATTATTTTTTTATACTTACCATAATTAAGCGTAGTTAATCTTTTCAGGTGAAATTAATACTAGTTCAGAGAAGAAGAATGTCATTTGAATATATATTTTTTTAATACAATATATGAAAATCATATATACTTATGAAAATTATGCAAAGTCTGTTTATTTCCTCAAATGTAATATAGTCTTTAAAAAAGTACCAATGTTATTCTTTTACACGTATGAACCCTGAAATGTCTATGGTAGGAAGGGGTAGGAAGGAATCTTTTTTTCAGATTTATTTTTAAACAATTCTACTTTATGATAAAATATGGTTCTATAGCATATTATTATTATTATCAGTACGTAGTATGTTCAAATGTAGGTATGTTGAAGTAGTGTAAGTTTTTCGTAATATAAATGTAACTAAAATGCATTGGGCAAAATAAACACAACTTCTTGTATCACATTCTTGTATCTTTTTATTTCCATACAGACTTATTGACATTTTATAATTTTCACAGTATAAATATATATTTTAGATAATTTTATTAAAATATACACATTGAAATTACTTCTTCATCTTTCAACTACTATAAATTGTACTTTAAAAATTTATTATACTTAGTTAATATAAAAAAGAATATAAGAACCTATCCATGCCAATGATTTGATATTGAGAATTTGGTAATATTGCAATAATGTATTAGCACTCCAGAATGTATCCCATACATAGCAATGTTTAACAAACTGTACAAAAATAACATCATTTTAGAAAATTAAATTTTAAGAAAATGTAAAGGTGTTTGAATATATATTATAAATAAGTATTCATGTTTTTTATCAAAACACATAAATTAGTATAAAAAATAATAAATAACATCACCGCATGGTTATAATTTAGTTCTAAGCTATTTGGTAAATACAATTATTTTTTACTAGGGGGTACTTCCTCCTGCGCTTCTCGTGACCCAACCCCCGCACTTTTTGGTCTGTCTCATCTAGCTCTTTCTGTATATATATCTCTCTCTCTATTTGTCTGTCTGGTATATATCTACATCGACTGTCTAATATCCATCTGTTTCCTGTATGCCTTACTGTCTACACAATCTCCGTTGTCTGTATGCTGTCTGTCTGTCTGTCTGTTTGATGCCTGTATGTATGCTATGCGTTGTCTGTCTACACTCTGTCGGCTGTTTGCATTCTGTTAGTCTGCTGCCTATCTGATGTTTGTCTACTCTATGTCTTCTGTTTGTCTGCTGTCTGGTATTTGTTGTTTGTCTGTCTGCTGTATGTGTGTCTGGTATCTGCTGCATGTCTATATGCTGCATATCTGTGTGTACTTTGTTGGCTATTTGTATGCTGTCAGTTTGTCTGCTGCCTATCTGCTGTCTGCTGTCCGTCTACTGTATATCTGCCTTCTGTATGTCTGTCTCTCTGTTGGATGTCTCTATACACCCTGTCAGCTCTCTGTAGGCTATATGGCTGTCTGCTATTTTTGTATGCCTGCATGTCTTTCTTCTATTATCTGTATGTCTGTCTGCTGTCTATCTGTCTGCCATCTGCTGTCTGTCAACACACAGCCGGCTCTCTGTCTGATTGCTATCTACTCTCTCTCTGCTATATATTGTATGTCTAAACTCTGTCTGCTGTCTGTCTGACTCTAACAACACACTAAAATACATTACCGTCAGCATTCAACAAATCGCGTATTTAACATATATCTGTTTCATATAATTCGTATTCTTTTTCAGGCCCTCAAAAATAACTATAAATAATATACATACTTTCTTCGAGAAACGACATGTTGTAGGTTACTGTGAGAATATACTAAAATTTCATTGGCGTCAGCATTCTTTAGATACCACATTTAACATAACTTCGTTGGATACATATTCGTATTCTTTTATTAGGCCTTGTAAAATAACTATAAATGCTATATACACCTTCTTCGAAGCAAAACATGCTGTAGATGAATGTAACAATATACTAAACTTTCATTATTGTTAGTATTCGGAAAATCCCGCTTATAACATATATTCGTTTCATATATTTATATTATTTTGTGCGGCACTATAACATAACTATAAATGCTATATACACCCTATTTAAAGATAAACATGCTGCAAGTGACTGCAACAACATACTAAATATACATTATCGTCAGCGTTCTACAAATCCCGCAATTAACAAACATCAGTTTAATCATTCGTTTTATTCGTTTAGTCAATTGTTTCATAATATTTGTTTCATAAAGTCGTTTCATTAAGATTTATTATAACTACTTACAATACATAAAATGATTCATTTTCATGAGTTTGGTGCTTACTGTAACTTTGTGATACCTTAAAAAACGACCAACATAAAATTAGTGATATATATCTAAAATATTATTTTCTTTGCAATCATTTTTTATAATAGTACAGCACTACTTTTATTTGTTTTTATTAGCATTTTAGTGCTGAAGATAAAAGGGAAAGGGTGTATGTTTTAGGGTGCACAAATGATGCTAGAAAGATACAGTTTGATTTTTTTAGCGCCATCTTTAACGTTTACCTATTATATTGTTTTAATACAATTGATATTCAAATTAGTATTATCTATAATTCAATTTATGTAGATGGAAATGATCTGTGGTAAACAAAAAAGCTATTTGACTTCTGTACTCCGTAAGCGTATTCATAATATCCATATAACGCGTATATAAAAATTTGCACGTCGATCGGCGATACTGTAAAATGAAATTAGAAAGCACGAATGCGCTCCGAATTATTTTCTCACTAAAGCCATTATCCTCACAGGTTATCTCTAATTGCGTTTGAACATTGAAGGTATTCGGATTTGCGGCTGGGTCAGATTGAGCTTACTTTATTTCGCATATTGCAGTCGGACCAAACCTGGAATTCAATATTTCTGAAGACAGTCGAATCTTCATTAGTAGATTTATTTTTGAATTATATTTAAGGCAATTTTAGGTATTTTTAAAATTATGATCCCTTTGTTGGTATATTATAGGGGAGACCGGGGAAAGATGAAGAGTGGGGCAAGATGACGAATGTCTTAATTTTTCCGTTTTCCGCTATGTGGCAGCATCAACCGGACACTACTGGCTCTCCTATCGGTCGTTCGTTAAACAATACTATAGAGACGCTGAAATCGCCATTTTTGTTTCAGTTGTGAAGCTTTGATTGTTTTCCGCTGCCACGTTATAACTTTTATGTATGTGTAAATAAGCTCTGCTACAGATACAGGTAAGATATATCGTTTCTCTTTAATATTTATGAGTAACTTAGTTTAAATACTACCTATTACCATGAATAAATGTCAATTAATCGCCTTCCTTCATGTCAATGAAAACGAATATTTTTAAACAGGCAGTCCGGGACAAGATGACGAGCTCGTCATCTGGCCCTGTGTTTCGGAATTTATTAAACTAACTATGTTGTCCATTCTGTTTAAATCCTATAAACGCTTGTTTGTCTGTGTGTTTGTTCGCACGCCCTTGCGCTTCTATCTCCTCTGGGGCTAAGGGGCACATGGGATCGGGGGAGGTGTCGTTCGAAAGGGGGCGACCAGAGGAAGACATTTTTGCCATTCGCTAAGCCCCCCCCCCCCCTAGCTTCCCGAAAGAAAAACCCTATCGAGGTCCGTATCTCCACTTCCAAGCGTCCGATCGGTACGACGAGAGTACCGTTCGACGGGGTCAAGACATCCCCCCTCCCCCGCTGGTCCCCCTCCTCCCAAAAAATTCAAAAAGCGTTTAAGGCCAATTTTCGGCATTGTGACCCACCAACAGAAGAATGGATCCAGTGCTGTAAATGCCAAGAGTGGTGGAATGAGGAATGTTCCAATTATGAAAATAGCATTTTTATTTGTGACTATTGTTAGCTGCACAACTAAACACTTCAAAATTACATTACAATCAATGCATTATGCTTAGTTTGATACTTTGTAAGATGTAAAAACACAGTTATCATTTGTTAAACCATGTAACATATTCAAGAGATAAAATATGTTCAATCTTTTTCAGTGTTGTCATCTTGCCCCAAGGCCAAAGTCATCTTCCCCAGTACTGGGACAAGATGACGATTTGTTAATGTTATGAAAAAATAAAATTATCCTTTATTTTTTTTTTGAAGAATTAAATGGTAATGTATTTAATACTACAAAGGTATAGTCTATCAGTTCATGTAAAATTAATTTTACTATTACTTCAAAATAAATAATAAACAACAAAAAATGTTAACATAGTCATCTTGCCCCGGTCTCCCCTATGTAAGATAATTTTACGTACATTTAAAGTTATTATCTCCGGAGACGCGGGAGAGTCTGCTGGTAAAGTATAAGAAAACTGCTATAGCAGCATGGATCTCCTTGTTTTTGTATTTAGGCTAATCTATTAAATTAAATTTCAGAGTCTTGTTATTGGCTTACCAGTTCCATTTATCACAATTTTATTGACTCGTTATTCGCTCTCATTAATCACAGATCTTCAAAGTTTAGGCCAGTGAAAACTTAAAAAAAATATACTGATTATATACTATTTTATTATGCTTACTTTAAAAAATACCTCAATATTTTTCTATTAAGTACATGTTTTTTCAAAATGTGCTTCTATATGTCTTACTTTGATGTATATAGAAGTTTTAACCTAATAATGATGAAAAAATAAAACAGAACATTTTTATTCGAAATTGTATACATAGATAGACGTATACATAAAGAATCCATAAAAATATATTTATATAAATTTATTTTGCTTAATAAAAGTTTTTGATTGTATTTCTCTTTTGTAGAAAATCTGCGTCTTTTGGTTTTATTCTTTGGTAACAATCCTAAATTTTCACGATTAAAAATAGTGCAATAAACGTCAATCCTATACTCTACTAACCCCGGCACAATAGGTACAGAGACAGTTTGGTTTCCAATAGCTAAAATAACGGTTTTAAGACTTCTTTTAGTATAGTAAATATAAAATGTTTCCATTCCTGAGCTTATACTTAACGCCGAAACTTGCTCACCAATCTCTTAATATCCTTAATGTAAACTTAGTTGCTAATGTTATACATAGAAAACGAGAGTTGAACTAATGTTCTCTGGTTGTATACAGAGTAGCAGATGTTTTAAGAGCTAACAATTGTGTTTTTGTATTAGTATATAGCCTAAAGTTTCAGCACATTTCTTAGACAATACGAAACCTCTGATTGAATCAGAATATTCGGATTGATTAAATAGTTGAAAGCCGTAATTGTCTTCATTATACTTAAAATCATCATCAACGGCATTATCCATATAAGAATCAAGTGAGCCCTAAATATGTTTTGAGAAGAGGGTTTGAAATTTGTGATACGTGCGGAACAAATGTTAAAGCATAGGGTGATTTATATACACAAAGGTTTTCTTGTGTTTCCACTTATAGCTACCAAAATCACAAAAGCAAACTAGTCGGATGTGCCAGTCACAAAACTTTCTTCTATCTCATACATACATGTTAATACTTCAAAATTTGCTATCACATCGCCAATAAAGCCAATATTTTTCGTCATTCTGTTGTACGCCAGCTACTTGCGAATCGTTGGGTTACCTGGATGCGAAGTACCCTTCGTTTGCACTAGCAGCCGATGTAGAACACGACTACGAAAAGTCCTTCTGTCCTATACCGGTGGGAAAACATAGACTCCCAATTCCTTGGTTTTAATATTATTGTTAATTTTACTGGAAAACACTAAGCTAAAATGCGTAGAAACCGATTACAGAATATTCATTCCCAGTTCTCGTCAATGTTGAATTTGAATCAGAATTTCGCCATATTATTAGTTAGCTATAGCCAAGTTGGCTTCCTTTATGGTAACCTATTTTTTATCGTCAAATTTGGCGATAATTTGCCAAGTATCGCCAAGCTGAGCGATAATTTGACACTGTCAGATATGCATATATAATATTAAATATATAAGAGTTGGAACAATGGTTACAATAATGAAAGAAAATTTGCAGAAAGTATCTTCACTAAAACTCATAAATTAAACCTTTTTATTGAGGAACCCTGCTGTGGTCAGCTACCCTAAAATTTCAAACTCAGACTTTCTTTAAGATAGAGGCAAAATAAAAATTCCTCCGGAATTCTTAGATCAAGGCAGTACATTTAGCGAAAAAAACTTTTAGGATTTCTAATTTTTTTGTACATTGTTTTTAATTTGAAAATTTTAAGTGAATATCACAGCGCCTCCATTCGGCAGAATATTCCACAAATTCACCTGAGACCCGCAGGCCCCCCAAAATCCCCTCCAAAATCGGATAAACTTTTCTAATGGAATGTGTAATATTAGGTACATTTAATGTTGCGAAATAATAAACCGTTTTATTAAAAGAAATGTGTTTTATTCTTTTAATATAAATTAGCCACTGTAATCGCAATATGTAAATTGTAGTCAGAAACATATAAACAAAGTTTGATTCAATTCTATGCATAACTTCATGTACTTTTCGATGATACAATAATGAAAATGGAACAAAAATCGATATCACAGCGTCCTATTTCGTTGGAAT
Source organism: Maratus michaelseni (assembly GCA_963931845.1). Lineage (NCBI taxonomy): Eukaryota > Metazoa > Arthropoda > Arachnida > Araneae > Salticidae > Maratus > Maratus michaelseni. The sequence continues at coordinate 257,339,667 of OZ007589.1, read as the reverse complement.
ATCCCCAAATTCAAGTGAGACCTGCTGGCCATAGCCAAAAACCTATCAATTAAACTTGGTTCACTTCTATGCATAACTTCATACACTTTTCGACAATACAAAGAGACAATACTTTTAGACAATACACACACGGACAGACAGACATTTTGTAAGAGCATGGTTTTCGGAATCTCTGAACCGTAAAACGTGTAAATCCGTCGTAAACCGGTTGTCGACAAAAATTTCAATTACAATACGTTCTTCTATTATTGATAAGAAGAAAGTAAAAATTACAATCATGAATTATTGTATTTTTATTTGACTTTATCCCCCTCCATACTAATTGTATATTAAATCGGAGTGCATAGATTTAACTTTAGACGACATTATTCAATATTATACACGAGCATAACGAAACCTTTGTGTGGAGCCCATGGCTCGAATTCCCAAGTTTCCCTCCAAAATCGGATAAACTTTTCTAATGGAATGTGTAATATTAGGTACATTTAATGTTGCGAAATAATAAACCGTTTTATTAAAAGAAATGTGTTTTATTCTTTTAATATAAATTAGCCACTGTAATCGCAATATGTAAATTGTAACACTGCTTGTATAATGAATTTTAAATGCAGTACCAAAAACGCAATTAATGCAATAATATTAGTTACTTAATTAAACATAATGTTGATTTAGAAAAGTGACAATAATCAGTCACATTTGTATATATTAAAAATAATCATTCAAAATAGTATATTAAAAATATCATTTTAATAAGAAGCGATAATTTAAAACAGATTTAGTTTTTAATGAAAATATATGAATTTATTTCTTATAAAACATTTGAGTATTTTGAATAAATATTTGTCTCCTTTTTAAACTAACACTTCAGTAAATTTCAAAAAATGCCTATGATAATAAAATTTCCCCGTTAAATATTAAGTATCAGTCATTCATGTTCATGACAAGGTAATTTACATACATTGATGAAATTTCGTTTCTTCCATGGAATCTCATATAAATGGAAATGCGCGAATTAATATTACTTTGTTAAATTGAAGAGAAATTGTTCGCTCTCCATCAGGTTCTGTAAAAAAAAATTATTTGTTTCTAGTAACACACGTAAATATGTCTTCTGATTTTCTTGTCAAAAACGTTGTAAAAAATCTTCACTATTCACGAAATCCAATCATCTTTCCATTAATTTTTTTGTGAAGAAATATTCTTACCAGAGGAGTTATTAGATTTGACACGCATTTCATTATTATTTAATGAGTATCTAATCAGTTATTTTACTTAATTTTCAATTTCTTCCTGCTCCTGATTGGTTTTATTAAAATAACTTTGATCATTCTCCAATTCTGCTTTTGCATATCTGTGATTTAATAAAGATTTATTATCTTGATATGAGGTTTTGAAAAATGAGTTTTTCTAATATGATAAATAAAATATATTTCGCTTATAATAATATGGAATATTAAACAAAATATTTGTTATGATAGAAAAAAAATTTATATTATCTCTACAAATTAAGAGTTAATAAAGATTAAATTGTTTAGCATCTAAAATTTTTTATAAGAGATTGTTTTCTTTTCCATATACAATTTTATCACGCCTTAAAATTTTATTTTCTCTGCTGTCGGATTTTTTTTAATCTGAAAGAAAATGCTTTTCAAATAAAAAATTCTCATTACTTCTCATTTCTTAAAACAATAACTTCAACTACAGGAAATATTTACAATTTTGCTGCATCAAAAAGAGAAATGATTTTAATGCAATCTTAAAGAATATAAAATACTTACTTTAGAAGAATAGTGATAAGAATAATTTACTTTAGAAGAATAGTGAATCTAACTTATAATTAAACAACAACAAAAAAAACCCACATTTACAAAAAACAACAAAAACAGCGAAACAAACAAAAATATTATTTCACTCTACATGAAAAGACAAATGTTTCTTAATCTACGGAAATATAATATAACCATGAAAGAAAATATAAAATAACCTCTTCCGAGTTACCCACGGTTTCGAAAAGCGCTTTGTAACTTTAGAAACCCCAGCAATAAATGTATTTTCAAGATTTAAAGAAGCATTTATAAACAAAATTGTTTTAAATACCTCTGGATTTTGGAAACGTTTGTGAGTAGTTCTTTGTGAGTAGTGTATTAATAAAATTTCCCAAACTGGACTATCTGTTTTTATTATACTACTAGCTAATCCTTCCGCCGTTGTCCGGAAATCAGTAACTTTCTTTTGCTGTTTCGATAAAAATAGTCATTTTTGGCGCGCATTCTGTTCTAAACAAACCTCTTTCCGAACGAAATTCCAACAGTAGTCTCCGTTGCCAACGGCATTGTATAGTAAACGTGCTATGCACGCACTGCAATATCGTTTAGCTTCAATTTCCACCACTAGGGAGAGCGAAATCGTCTTACCTAGTATCTGTATCTTAATTAGTTCATGTTAAGTTGCATGAACCAATTCCCATCGAAAAAGATTCCAAACATTTTTAGAACACTTTGACCGAAATAATAAAATGCCCTAGGTCGATCGCTTTAAACTCCCGCATCTAGCAAATCCTCACAGCTATCGGCATGCAACCACCATAGTGCACAATGAGAGACTCAAGGCCTACTATCACGCACAAACACCAGTGGTCTGCCCTGTGTAGTTGTGCCTGAAAAGTGAAATATAGGGACACACACGTCTATATGAAAATGCTCTAGGTCGACTACTGTCAACCACACTATCTCCCACACCCGCACAGCTACCGACATGCAACCACCATAGTGCACGATGGGATTCTCGAGGCTACTAGCACACACAAACACCAGTGGACAGCCCTGCCTAGTTTGGCATTTTATGGTAAAATATGATAGTCTAAAAGCATTAGCATTACCGTTAAAATTGATATTTTGCTGTTTGATGAACATAAAAATGTTTACTTGAGAATTGATAGCAGCCACAAAACCTATATTTCAAGTGCAGAGAATTGATTAATACACTGTAAAAACTACTTGGAAACGTTTCGGAAAATCAGTGGCAGCAAAAGAACTTTGATTTTATGAATGCTTCTTTAAATATCGAAAATATATTCATTTCTGGTGTTCCTAAATATAAAGAAAGCTCTTCGGAATTTTGGGTAAATCGGAAGAACTTATTATATACTTTCTTTCGTGTTTATATTATATTTTCGTGAATTAAGAAGCATTTGTCTTTTTCATTTATACGAGGATGGTTTGAAAAAAACCTCCGTTTGGTTATACATCAAAAACCTGCACAGAAAAAGATATTTTATTATATACATCTTAAAACTACAGCTGTTCACTATTTTTCAACATACTTTACCATTTAATTTTAAGCATTTGTCACAGCGTTTCAATAATTTACAAATCCCTTCTTCATAAAATTCAGCCGCCTGGATACGTAGTCAGGCTTTCACGGCATTTTTCATTTCGCCATCGTCATCAAAGTGCTGCGATGCCATTTCTTCATGGTGAGTAAAGAGATGAAGATCATGCGTCGCAAAGCCCACTCAAGAAATTTTCAAGTGATTCAAATGGGGCATTTTGGTTCATCCCTCTTACAGTCTTGACTTGGCACCGAATGATTTCAATCGCTTCAGTCTCATGAAGATGTAGCTTGTGTCGCAACACTTCGATGATGATGGAAAACTTGAAAATGCTGTGAAAGCTTGGCTATGTACCCAGGTGGCCCAATTATGTGCAGAGTGAATTTGTAAATTAGTGAAACGCGATTGCAAATTCTTAAACTTAAATGGCGACTATGTCAAAAATTAGTAGAAAGCTGTAGTTTTAACATGTATACTATAAAATATTTTTTTCTATGTAATTTTTTTATTTATAGCCAAACTGATGTTACTTACCGAACCATCCTCTTATGTCTCATCGTTATAAACATAAAAAAAATATAATAAATAAATGATGTCCCTTCGAAAGAGGAACATCATGTGAAAACAATTAGGAAAAAAAAATCATACATAATAGTAAACTTAGAGTAAGTATGTCAAGTAAATAAGTAAAAATGTATATGCATCAATTTTTTGCATCCATTTTTAACCTAATTTTTTTGTTATCATTTAAATTAATCGCATTACAGTGTATTACTCTTTTGCAACTTTAAGTTCTTTAATTAGAAACGTTGTATTATATAAATTGTACTGAACGTAGTTATCACATATAGTTTTATAACTACATAAAATAAATTTAATAATAATAGTAGTGTTTGTTATAACACGTATGTGAATATATGAGTTCTATTTCTGTAAACATGACAGAAAGAACAAGTTTGAAATTGTCCGTTAAATGTAACAAATGAGATGTGTTCATACTATAACTCGTTTTACAATGTAAAAAAAAATCATGGATATTATTTCACTGAAATGAATTATATCGTCTATTTTGAGCGAAATGAGCTTGCCTCTTTTTTCTTATTACGTATGTCATGTTTACAGATGCGATTTTTTTTCCACACCAGACAGCACTGAAAAATTTACCATGGAATTCTTACTTTGAGAATGATTACCTCCATGGTTTAATATTTTTATGACTCACGGTGAACAATTCTCTTGTGTTTATTTACTTTAATGGATTGAGATATTCGGCTGTTAACCTAATTTCCAGAATTATTATCTATTAATTATCTCAGAATCTATACATTTTTTAATGAAACTCACCTCTCAAAGAAACAATTTTTTTGAACGATTTTTCTAAAAATGTAACTTTTCTGCAATTTTATTCAAAAACATAATTTTGTATAAAAATGGCCACTTGGCATATGTAAAAAGAAGTGGTTGGCCCGTATTTGTTTTCCTCAGTCACATGATTTGCGCTTTCATTATATACACTGGCTTCCAAAAGTTAAGGTACAACCAGTTTTTTTAAGTTCACTATTAAAAGAATGAAAATGAAGATAAAAAATATGGTTCATATGAATGATCATAAGTAACTTTAAAAAAATCTAATGAAATAATTATACCCATTTCAAATATTTCAATGTATTGGATACTTATATGTTTGTCAGGAGGAAATGCAAAGATCCCACTTTGGGAATTTGTGTGAAATATTTTTTATGGTTGATGATTTTAAATTGTTGGTACTAAAATAGTGCTGTACATGTCCAGGAGATATCGTTTACTTGATTCGTTAAGATTGAGGGAATTTTGATGGATGGAAAGGTAGTTGTCACAAGCTGGTGCTGCTAGACGTCTTAATGTGTCTCGTAGTGTGGTCCAAAGGGTCTGAGAACAAATAAAATCCAAAAATCCAGTATCAAGAAGACTTGTTATAGACCGCTCATCATTAACCGCTCATTATCATTAGACCGCTCATGGGTTACAACTCCTGTACAAGATCGCTTTCTAGTTCTTTTGGGCCGAAGGAGGAGTATCACTACTGTGGCTCAGCTCATTTCAGATAATCGTAAATAAACACAATACCTGCGATTACGATGCATAGGCGTCTTCACAATTAAGTAATCTATGCACGACGACCCGTTGTGTGTGGCCCTCTTAATCGAGAGTACAGAAGTGCCCGCTTTTGTTGGTCAAGAGAGCACGTTATCTGGAACACAAAACAATGGGCTCCCGTACACAGATGAGTTCCGGTTTGCTTTGGAGAGTGATTCAGTTCGTGTGCTGATATGAAGAGAACAAATCATCAGATTCTACCTATGTAACATTGTTGAAAGACACAGTTATAGAGGAAGTCTAATAATGTTTTGGGTTTGAATTTTTCTTTTGGTCACAGTAACTTTCATGTGTGCCATGGAAGAATTCATAAAGAGAAGAATTCTGAATTCTGAAGGAAGAATTCTGTGAAATATCGGGAGGAGATCCTTGCTCCGTTTGTCTCACTATATGGTGGTGCTATTGGTGATGAATAAATCCGAATGGTTGATAATGCTCGAATAAATTGAGTTATAGTCGTTCATGAATTTCTAGAGGATCAAGGTTTGGAACGAATGGGATGTCTAGCACAATATTCAGACTTTGATCCTATAGAGAATCTTTGGGATTATCTCAACAGACAGGTGGCTACCGTAAGTCCTTCTTCAAAGTCGTTAAATGAGCTGGAACAAGCGTTGCTCCATGTATGGGAGTTTTTCCCCTTCCCAGTGTCCGACAACTTAATTGAAAGTATGAAAAGTCGATGCCACAAATTCATTACAAGTAGGACCGGACACATGCCTTAGGAAAATCCGTTTATTTAATTTTTTCACAAAAAACTGCTAATTATTTTTTTTATAAAACAGTATATCTTTGGAAAAAGTGCAATTTTTTATTTGTAAATCGTGCTTGATGTTGAAATTAAGTAAAATTCGATAAATAACTGCTTAAAGTACAATTATTATAAATTTCATGTTTTTATATTCATTTGTTTTTAAATTAGACACAAAAGACTGGTTGTACCTTAACATTTGGAGGCCATTATAGATACGTACGATAGACGTTTAATAGAATAATGAAAACTTTCATTAATATTTTTTTAACTTTTGAATCGATTTTCATAAAATTTGAAATGACTGTACAAATTTTTGTAATGATTATATATATTAAATTTCAAACCATTCGGTTGGTTAGTTTTTGTGCTGTTATATGCGGATAGGCACACAAACGGACGGACGGACCAGACGACGACTATAGATGCTACGCATTTATATAATTACGAACGCCACTAAAAAATGTGCGTAAGTGTAGATATATTATATAATGTTTGGATAACATAAAGATAATTAAAAAAATACTTATTAACGAACTTAAATGAAAGCGCAGAAATTAGCTTTACTGAACCGATATATTTATACTAAAATTTTGCTTGTTTTGACTCGCTAAAATTTCCTGAGCTCAGAAACTTTATGCCAGGAAACATCTTCTACAAAGTGTGGAACTTATTACTTAATATTGACAGAAGAAGGATACTTGAATTGTTACAATCTTTTATAAAAGATTGGCATAAAATTATCTCAACTGTTAAAAGAGTAATTGATAAAGTCACACACAGGGACAGAAATTCAGGAAATGAATTTGCCAAGCACAGCTGTATAAAATGAAAGGAAAACGAAAGTAATATAGGAATCAAAAACTAAGTAAGGTCTATATACAAACTGTCTGCATAGAGGGATCTGTGCTGACTTTAATGACTGTGAGTCTTTACTAACATGTGCATAACTTTTTGTACTTATGTTTACGAATATTTGGTCACAGAACCTATTACCTAAATGAGTGGCAAACAAGCTTTTTTTAAGTTTAAACTTATAATAACATGTATGCGATCAATGTAATAATTTTCAGAAACATTTCTCCATATTGTGATGCAGCTAACAATGGTACAGTTAGGAAATCTGCAACAAACTGAAAAAAATAACAATTTTCAACATTTTAGGAAATGTAGCTTGTTTCTTTGTACACATGTTCCGTATTAGTTAGTATTTCTCAGAGGTATTTAAAAGTGAAAAAAATGAAGATGCGATCGATTCTCTTGGCTTGTTATTTTCTAAAGAATTTTATAATACTATATTTTCAAAATAAATTTCTTATCATTAGTGAAATAAAGGAAGTAAGTTTTTATGTATAGATAAATTATTCCGTTTTCAATAGAAATTATTAATATTATAAATTTTGCGTAAGGTAAAAAATAATTAATACCGATCTGTAAAAAAATATATGGGTAAGCTCCAGAAAAATGTAGTTTGTGTGCACAATATATATACTTATTTATTTATTATGCATATTCACATAGCTGAAGTAAAATATCTTGCGAAGTTTGTTCAATTTTATATGGTTAATTATATACTCAGTTTCTCAAGAAAAAAATTGCCTATCCAACATCACGGGGATTTAGAGAGGAGTATTTTTTAACGTTAGAGTTCAAATAATTTTACGAAATAAATCTCCAGTTTTTCAAAGTACTTTTATGAGTTCACCTTTAAGTTCAATTAGCGAGGAAATTTTTTCAGATCCTTAAGTTCTTTAGCAAGGTCTGTCCACTTAAAATTAATGCCAATCATGAATGAGAGGGAGTATTTTTAGAAATGCCTGCTACAATGTCACTGATACTATCAGTATGGTATGATCCATAGACTCATTATCTATTTTTTTGTGAGAATTAAAGAATTTAAAATTATATTTATTGTCTAAGAGTAGAGAATTAATTATATTATAATTTTTCAATTTCCTGGGGACGTTAATTTTCCTTACCATTGAAGACTAACTCAGTAAGACTAGCGTAAGGCACTTTCTTAAATTCATCACAGCAAAACTAATTAAAAATAATAGAAATCTGTAATATATTAACATTATTAAGCTACCTAAAAATAGGAAATTCCGCCGTAGAACAGGCGCTTACATGTTATTTAGATGCAGTAAAAGAAGCGTATCAAATTTTTTTTGCTGTAGCTTTGTGATATAAGAATCACTGTTGTCCAGTATCCAGTAGTGATTTCGTTTGACTTCCCATTTATGCTGAAAATTAACCCAGCACAATAATGCTGAATGCGTCTTATATTCTTTGAGAATACAAGGAACAAAAGACCGATGTTCCTTGTCCATCAGCAATTCTTTGTATAATATCATAATGTTGGACAACTCCCGGAATAAAAACGTCAGCACAAGTTCAAATCGAAATACAGGGTGATTATAAAAAAAAACTATCCCGATATATGAGCCCATAACTGTCATACCGTTCACAGAAACTGAATAAAATTCTGGCCTAAAGTATTTTGAGGTATGCGTTCAAGAATCACGTGAAAAACAACAGTTATATTCTAACAGTTACGGTTACAGTGACAAAATTTCGAAAATTTCAAATGGCAACACCTACTTTTTTTTGGAATGTGATCTTCGTAGTGAAAAACCATAAAAAGCGTTGGAACGGTACCTGTAGCACGAAAATCGCCGGCGCTAGACAGACTAAGAAGAAAAGTGAAAACAACCAATAAAGGACAGATAAGCAACAGAAAGTAAAACATTTTATTGTTCAGTGCTATCCACCACCTCCCGCATGTAAAGTGTCGTCGTGTGTAAAATGGAAAATGTATGAAACACAATAAAATGTTCTGTTTTCTGTTGCTTCTCTGTCCTTTTTAGTTGTTTTCACTATTCTTCTTAGTCTGTCTAGCGCCGGCGATTTTCGTGCTACAGGTACCGTTCCAACGCTTTTTATGGTTTTTCACTATGAAGATCATATTCCAATAAAAAAAAGTAGGTGTTGTCACTTGAAATTTTCAAAATGTTGTCGCTGTAACCGTAACTGTTAGAATTTAACTGTTGTCTTTCATGTGATTCTTGAGCGCATACCTCAAAATACTTTAAACCAAAGTTTCATTCAGTTTCTGTGAACGGTATGATAGTTAGGGGCTCATATATCGGGATAGTTTTTTTATAATCACCCTGTAGAAACTGCTACTAATGAAATCGTATAATATAACTACTTCAAAATAATCACATCACTATTAAAGATCTGCGACAAATCACACCACCATATAAAAAGTGCGATGAATCACATCGCCATAAAATATTTGTAGTTAAATCAAGCAATCGAGGAATACGCAAAAAAAAAACACGCCAACTAGCTGGTTTATTCTTTTTAATATTTTCTGAAAAATGTGTAACATATGATGTTCTCATTGTTGTTAGCTAATGAATAGGATAATCTTTGGCAAAGTACATCTGATATTCGAACATAACTTGAATATATTATTTTTATTTGTATATTTATGACTTTATAAAATCACTAGAAACCCACCCGGCATTACCCGGGATTACTCTGAAGTTTTTAATGTTTTCGATGTGAAAAAATAATGAGAAAATTGAATGAAAATAGAATATTGTATTCAGAATGAATAGGAACCGGATTTTAGTAACTTTCGGATCCTCCCCCCCCCCCTCTCACTCTCTCTTGATTTAAAAGGAAAGAACTCCATGGGCTTCAACATACTAAATTTTTAAAAATCCTAATTACATTTGAAAAAATGTGAGAAATTATGTAATTAATATATATTTTTTATGGTTGCCCGAAAGTTTTCTCCATTCAGGGATATAAAATTTATGCCTTGATGACAATAGTTTGTTCTCGAATCCACGTATTTCCCGAAAAATAAACTTGTAAAATAACAATAAATAGCCGAACGAAGGTCAAAATTAACTGTATTGAAAAAATGATAACATTGATTAGATAGCTTAAGTAATTGTAAATTCCGATTGCTTTTACGCATGCCTAAAGTTTGTCAGCAAATATGGCAAATCGAAAAAAATGCATTCAATTTAATATACAAAAATATCTAATAAAAAAGTAAAAACCTGCAGTCTAGATGCATTGATACTTGTTCTCTTCTATTCGGAAACACGCTTTCCGAACTCTACGTGCGATAGATTTCCCTAAACATCACCAATTCTCAAACAAACACACAGAATTTCATTTTAGTAATGCCAGTAGACCCGTGCAAGAATTTCGCAAGGCAATCTTTGACGCTTTTTGGTGATACGTTTTTTATTAATTCTTAATTAATTGCATCTTTAAATCATATAATGTGTTTTACTGAAATGTGAGTGTACTATGTCAAAAGCGTGTTAAAAACCTCATGTGATACCTCCTTCATTGTTTTGCGTTTTGTATATACATAGAAAAAGGGATTTTAACATCAGAAATGGTAGATTATATGGTAGATATTAACCACAATAGTGCGTAAATAATATTTGAAAATAAGATTGATTTTTTACATTCTATTCTTACTTGTATTTAATTAAACTAAATACATTTGTTCCAAATAAATTAGATTTAAAATTAGTAGATTTTTTAACGTTTCAAACTTATTTAAAATAACTTATTTCACACCATCTAGATATCATACAGAAAAATGTCATTAGTTTAATTACATCATATTTTGCAAAATGAACTGATACAAAGCACAATGTGTCGCTTTTCGAATATGCGCTGAAAAAATCAATACGGCATCATGAAGACATGTGGAACATATTTTCGTTATTAATTAGAACATGTACACAAAATTAATGAACTTGCTTATTAAAATGAACTTGTATTTCAAAATTATTAGATATTGACACATTTCATATTATTTAAATAAATTGCGTCAGTAAATTTTTCGTTAATTTTTCTGTTCACCCACCACTCCTCCTCAGAAAAATGGATATTGGATTTTTTAAAACCTAAGTACTCATGACCTAAGTACTCAACCTAACGATTTCATTAAATAATACATGTCGAACAAATTTATATGGGAATAATGTGAGATAAATGAATGGGAACATACAGAAATCATACCATTAACGTTAAAAGCTCAAAATATACTTTCCAGGATATTATTGATTTTTTTTTCTTTCTTTGAATAAACAAATAGTCATATATATAATTTTTGCAATTCATTCCCAAGTCATGGTGGAGTTTCATGCTGGTTCTTGGGGTGTAAATTTATTTTTCTAAAATTGGCAACATGTAATGATTTTTTTTTTTTTTTTTTTTTTTTTTTTTTTTTTGCAATTCATTCCCAAGTCATGGTTGAGTTTCATGCTGGTTCTTGAGGTGAAAGGTATCTATTTTAATCTTTTTTAATCTTTATGGATTTTATACTTACTGACTCTATAAATTGTTTTCTTTGTAAATTATATGTAAGGCTTCTCTCCTTTTTAATATTGTATTTTATTTTTCATTTTATCACTGGTTTGCTTCAATGTTTATGAGATGTAGTCCCCAAATCATATTTTTTAGCAATGTATGGCTAATATGATGATGAAACATCTCATTTCATTTTATTTGTGGTATTTAGGCATTTGGGACTTGATAATTCTGTCTAAATTCCACAAATTTCATTTCATTTCATTCATTTAATTCCATTTTTATTTAATTTCTTATTCTTTTAATATGTTTTTGTTTCCATATTAAGTGTGTTGGGTAATCTTTCATTGTCAACTAATTACTTCATACTTAATTATTATTTCATTGTTTAAGTTGGTGTTATGATAATGTTTCATTTATGGTTATATATATATATATATATATATATATATATATATGACTATTTGTTTATTCAAAGATAGAAAAAAATAATCAATAATAACCTGGAAAGTATATTTTGAGCTTTTAACGTCAATGGTATGATTTCTGTAAGTTCCCATTCATTTATCTCACATTATTCCCATATAAATTTGTTTATATGTATATATATATATATATATAGGGTGTCCGAAAAGTCTGAAATCGGTCGAATAACTCGAGAAATATAAATCGAATTGAAAAGAGGGAAAATGCATGTTCAATATTTTTGAAAAATCTATTTAGGGATATCAAAGTTGCCCCCTACAACTCTGCCCCTGGGGGAAAAGGGGACAACTTTGAAATCTTAAATGATAACACATTTTTTATTGCTGATTAAGATTCTACGGAAAAAATACGTAACTTTTATATTGAAATTTTTTTTCGGAAAATCGTAGATGACGCTGTAATCGAGTAAAATGCAATGAGCACCGTTTCAATTGAATAAGTTGAAATATACATCGGATTGATAAACGAAAAAATGAATGTTCAATAGTTTTGAAAAATCTATTTCGGGATATCAAAGTTTTAATTATATTAATAAATAAATCATGGATATCGCGAATAATAAGAAACCAGAAAACAAAGATAATTCGCAAAAATACAGTCTTTATACTCTTCAATATTATCCAAGCTTTTTTGAAAACTTAAAATGCAGCCTTAAACTTTTCAATGTCTTTCTTATTAGCCAAGCTACCTCAATAATTAAAGAATAACATTTGCAATAAAATTGACCAAACTAATTTTGAAAATTATTCAGGTGTATGTGAAATACTTTTTATTAAAGAAGACGCATATAAGAATTACTATATTGGCATGACAAACAGAAAATTTAATTACAGAAAAAACGAGCATATAACTGATATTAAATATAATAGAAAAACCACAGCCTTGGCAAGATTATATCAAGAAGAAACTACCGAAATAAATTTCAACGAAAGTAAAATAATTGTCCCTTCCAGTCTATAGTGCCCATCCATAATAAGAGAAACCATAATGATAGTAACACGCAAAATACAATATGTAACGATGCATCATCATTTAACTTGCCAAAATTGTGGCTCGAGTTACTCCATGGTTACAAATATGGAAATAAACAACCAAGTAAAAATAAAAAATAACATGCGTAATTTTTAAAAAGTACATGAAAATTAAATGATAGCATTTCAAATAATAACTTCAAAGACCATGCAATTATAGAATATTCTCCTTTGTTTTTGATAATGTCTCGGAATAAGCCGAAACATTTCAACAATCTAATAAAAGTTATTTTACTGTATATATTATGTTGTTAGTTTACACCTTTTAACATTTAAAAGAAATATATTATTACAAGTTGTTATAATTTATTATACTTTTAATCCACTTTATGTTAAAATTTTTAAAAAGTAGTTCTAGAAAATACTTTTAAAGCGCTTAAAAAGTGCAAACTATTTTACAATCGAAATTCACTTTTCAGAAATCCATTCAAACCCAATTTTTGGATCCTTTTCATATCGATTCTGTAAATGTAGAAAAAAAAATGAAAGAGAGGTAGCTTTGCTTAAATGAAAACTCTTAATTATCATATGAATAAAATACCAATTTAAATTAATTACATTTAAATTTATCCACCAAATAAAATGTAGTTGTTAAAACGGAGTTATCAATGAATTGTAAATTTTCAACTTTAAAAAATATATCCGTCTGAGTTTTCGTTTAAATATATTTCGTTATTAGATTTTTTTACTGGTGGGGGGGGGGGAGGTTGAGATTCATTAAATAAAGTTGAACTGTAAAAAGAATTTCGAGAATGAACTTTAAGAATTTTCTGTAAGATTATTTATTCTATTGTTCCTGTATTTTTTCTAGTTACAAATAATTTGGTTTATATGTTCGCGTAATTAAAAGCCTACTCTCATCAGCATACCGATTTGAAAGTAAAGAATTAAACCAACACAGGTGTTCTCTAAACATTTACCATTTGTACGTCTGTATTTTTAAATAATTATTTTTATCGGATAGCTGAGGTAAAAAGAAAACCCCTAATACCTTTGTGATTTTCGATTTCTATAGTTGTTTCAATCTGCGAAAACTTACATTTAGGAAACGGCTCGAATCTCTCGCTCAAAATGAAGCTGGAACAGAAATAAAACAAGCACAAAACTATCACGTTAGACTATGAATTCAAATATCCTATGCCAAAAGAAAAAAAAAAACATTGAATTTTTTTTAATCACACATAAATAACGCCTGCATTCAACGTTTTAAAGATATACAATTATTATACAGACATACATACATTCAATACAATAATCCAACATGGAGTGAAAAATTAACCAGAGCCAGGAATCGAACCTGGTCCCAGGTTCGATTGTAACGCTGTGGACCCAGGTTCGATTCCTGGCTCTGGTTAATTTTTCACTCCATGTTGGATTATTGCATTGAATGTATGTATGTCTGTATAATAATTGTATATCATTGAATTTTTTTTTTTATAGGAAACGAGAATTTTGTTGAGGTTTAACGTTAGTTTGTTCTTGTCGTTTGCTGACGAGAATAATCTCTAAAATCTGTCACATTGGAAAAGTTGACATTTGAGTGTAGATTAATTTCTTAATAGGGATGTGGTGATTTTTCATTTCATCTACTTCTTTCTATTACAAACAACAGACTTGCGTATCTATTTTAATCGCCGAAAAAAGTCATACCCTTTATTATAAAAATAACAAGAACGAAAAATCATGCGTGAAGCATAGATTATGTAGCACTTTCCAACGCTTCTAAAATAATTTTACAAATCATTACCGTTTAATAAGCTGAAAGATGACATCTAAGTAAACAATTTGGAAAACGCATAAAATATTTAAAAACATAATTTCAGGAATTTTCAATATATACAATATTCGGAAAAATATCCGAATACTTTTATGTAGCCCTGTATATGATCTATAGATTTGTATATATACATAGGATGCTAAATTTTAGTTTAGTTAGGAAACGCGTAGCACCGTTTAAATTCTCCTTCTGGAGTTTCTGTCAATAAACGGAAATGTGTTCGCGAACTTTTGTGCTGCCCTGTATAGGATCTACAGAATTTATACACACCACGTAATAGACAAAAAGCTAGTTAAGATTAAAATCGCGTTCAGTAACTTAAAACGCACTTCCAGGAATTAACAGACAGACAGTTCAGACTGTTAACAGACAGTAGAGAATTCTTTTGTGTGTCCCTGTAAATGAACGATGACTGCTATACACACACTATTCTGTAGTAAGCCTCTTGTAATGCACCTTAGTAATATATATAAACTTCAATGCGTTTAAAATAGTGGAACATTATTTAAATAAGCCGCAGACGATTTTTCTCCATAGACGTAATGTAACGGAATTATTTTGACTGTCCCTGTAAAGTAACTCTAAGTGCTATACACCTACTATTCCATATTAAGCTTCTTCTAATGCATCTTAGTGATCTATATAAATTTCAATGCGTTTACAATAGTGAAACATTTTTAAAATAAACCGCAAATGATTTTTCCCCATAGACCGCAATGTAACGGGATTCTTTTGAGTGTCCCTGTAAGAAAACTATAAGTGCTACACACTTCAGTTGAAATAGGGAACGTGCCATAGATAACGACAATAACATATAAAAATTGCAGAGCAATCCGAGCATATTTACGGGAGTTAGAGCACGGACAGACGGCCAGACAAACCGAAGTCATAAGCACTTTTCAACTATGTTGGAAAGTGCTAAAAATGAATCATGTAAAAAAAGTTGAAGGTAAGGTTGCATTTTACATGATACAGAATGAAGATTCTTCATTAGTCACTATTATCTTCATTTATTCAAAGACATATTATTAAAATACAAAGGATGTGGATTATCACTTTATTTAACAGCGCATAACCAACAGAGCGAAAAATGTCCAGACAGACATTTTTTCACTCTGTTGGTTGTGCGCTGTTAAGTAAAGAGATAATTCACATTCTTTGTATTTCAGTAATTTACAGCGAATTTTCAGCTCTGCTGAATAATTAATTAGTATAGACATATTATTATATGTATATTTTTTTTTATTTCACCGCGATCATGGAAAAATACATAGCTTAAAACTTTCAAAGTTACTTTCATTTTTCTATGTTAGTTACGACATTTTATTGACAACGTCAAACATATTAACAGCTATTATTTGGAGGAGAATATTTTTGTATTGAAGATACCCACAAAATTTACACTTTAAGTAAGAATTACAATTTAAGTAATAATAGATTTTAGATGCCCAAATATTTCAAATGAGATAACAATTCTACTTCCCGATTAAAAAATTGTGCATTCTTACGTTTTGTTAATTCTGTTTGACTTATTAATATGATTGTATAGGATCTTTATATAACAATGTTGTATTAAAGTTAACAACGGTATTCAAACCTCTAGCAAATTTATGATTTATTGTTCTATTTCAGAAAGATGCATATATTTATTTTAAAACTTGCTATAAATAACGTTTCATTTGTCATAACGCAAATACCAAACACATTTTTAGGCAATAAATGTTTTTCTGAATAAGTGGAAGTTTGAAGTATATTTAAAATACAGTTATTTAACAAATTAAAATGTGTTCCTTAATGTTATTTAATCTCGCACGAATATAAAATCTGCTAATTTGACATTTTTTATATTAATATTCCTCATAGTGTTTGCCTCTGTCTATGGATTTTTTTTTAATTTTTACATATTTATTCATGTCTAGTTCAATGCCAAAAATTATGACGGTGTAAAGTAATTGATCTATATACTTTTTTTCTACAAGAGAATAAATAAATTTGATGTCATATTAATATAGATATTTCAACCGTAAGACATTTTCTAATGAATCTATAAGTTAAAAATTATCTCTGCATCATAAATAAGAAATCATGTCTTCTACATGCAACGCAAGTCAAAATATATATTAGCTTCATTAGAATATCCTTTTGTCAAGCTCGTATCTTTTTCGCATTCTCACGAGATATACCTCGAAGGGATTGTCACGCCACACTTATAAATGCAAATTAAAGAATATTTCGGAAATATTCTCAGAATTATTTCTGCTCATATAACAAATTAATCAGCAGTGTAATTACGGATCACTGTGAGAAAGAATGTCCTCAGTATCTTCAAGTGAATTACTGATTATTATAAAGATTATTAGTGTGACGAGAAGTTAAATTTATGTCATATTAAAGAATAGTAAAACTATATACATAATTATGTAAGTTCTTTAGTAAATAAATATACTGTTGATTATACTTAATAATGTAAGAATTATTATAAACGAAACATATATATTTAACAAATACCTGCTGTATTTTTAATATGCATATTGTGTGTCTAATAAATGTTAGAAAATGTATTTCATACTGCATTAAATTATAAAATATGAGTTCTTTGAAGTTGCCATTTTTATCAATCATGTATAAACAAGGTAAAATAATAAAAATAGTCTCAACTTTATAATTTGATAATGCACGTTAAGACAAACAAATGTTGTATAGAAAATCAGATTTTCTTATAAAATACAAGATATCTCACACATACCAAACGCCAGATTTTCTTTTACATTTCTAACAGCAATGAAGATATTTTAGCGACGTTTTTACCAGACTAAATTTGCTGTGTGTGAAATGCGAAAACTTTGAGGAAAGTACTGAAAGAGATCTATAATACTGTCTCTGAAATTATATATATTGCCAGAAGCATCAATTACGAATCATCTAGATTTGTTTAACACGGATGGTGGTCATTTCCCGCCCTTTAAGCGATATAAGCACATTTCACACAAATAAAAGGAAATCGATAAAAATACTCGTAAATATCTCGAAAAGTATTAAAAGTATAAGCGGAAAAGCAGATTTGGCATATACTGGTACTCCTCATAAATCTGCCTAAATAAGTAGATTTCTGAATCTCGTTTTCAATACATTTTATTTTTCTTTTTGTTTCCTCTGCATTATCATTCTACAAATCATGACCGTTGCTCCTACTCCACCTTTACAAGTTTATAAATATATAAATGTTCTTGAGCTTAGTTTTGAATTATATCTTAAAAACAAAGTAAGATAACATCAACTTCACAACCAGGCTTGAAGTTTTCCACCCTCAAAAGGCTGGACACTAATTATTATCTACATATCAAATATTGAAATCTTCGAATTACAATTACAGAAATATCAGACATTACCTTCCAAAATATTTTTAACGCGATAACAATTCTTTATCACAATAAAAACAATTTGCGCATTCTTACGTTTTTTTAACTTTGTTAATATGGTTGTAGAAAATTTACATAATAATGCTATATTAAAGATAACAACGATATTTAGATCCCTAGCAAACTTTTTATAAATATAAAAAGTTTAACCTGTTATATTTAAAAAAAGATACATATAGGTATTTTATAACTTAATGTAAATAACGTTTCATTTGTATAAAACAAACACCAAAAAAGAAATTCAAAATTGTTATACAATATATGTATTTCTGAATAAAATACAAAAGCAATTCTTTATGCAGTCCCTATAAGATATTAGTTATTTTGTTAGATTAGGACTATAACATATTTTGAAAAACAATCTTAATACAAATCAAACAAATAAAAGAGAATATGCTGCATAAAAATTAAAGCTACGAAACTTTGAAGTTTTCAGATGGATGAGTTAGAGTTTTGCAAAAAGTTTTTCAATATCTATTTAATTCTTTGTAATAATTTTATTTATGATATGTTACGGATATGTGTTCTAAATATTGGTATATTAACTGGCTATAACTTTTTTTAAGGTAACTATTGTGCATGAATATCACGCATATCCAAATAAATATGATTTTCAAAGTACATAAAATATATAAATAACAATAGATTTCAGTATTTTCCTTTTGTTTGTGTATCTAAATCTCTTGAGCAAGAATTGTGCGGTCCTTTCACGATTCAAAGAAAGCAGTTTCTCTTAAGAATTTCCTTTAGAAAGATTAAGGTTAAACATTTCAAAAAGTTGGAATATATTTACCACTGCCAATATTCTGACATGGGTTCTGACATGGTATGCATTTAATAGAACAATTTCCTTTGACACGCGTGAAGGTGTGTATTAAGAATAAGACAAAGCAGGGTAAATTTGCACGGAATTCCAAAAAATTGTAAATTTAATATAATTTTTCATGACGTGATTAAGCCGCTCATGAATAAAATATTTACTTTTATTTATTTTGCTTTAATTTCTGACTTGAATGTGCTTTCAGATGTTTCTCTTTTTTGGTTGAAAAAGACTGCGAAATCTGAATTTTGTATTATTATTTTTTTTTATATATTTTCTTCATTTTAGTTTAAAAATATTAAATATGTGTCCATATTTGTTGTATTTTTTATTTATTGAAATGCACAGTTTTAGTACACTTAATGATTTATTTGTCAAAATCTATCTAGCGTAGAAGTGCGATTTGTTTTACAACCTTGGCTCAATTATTTTCCAAATTTACATTAAAATTAGATTTTTTTCTTCCAAAATAAAATGGCCTCATGCAATGCAAATGCAACGTATTCGGTGGCTTCTCCGATAGATCTACTTAAACTGTGAATTGTTTACATCGTTTTCGTTATTAGTCTATATTGATATTATAAAAAAGAAAGTTTGTTTATTTGTTTGTAAGAGTTAATCTCTGCAATTATTAGATCAATTTCATAGTTCTTTCGGATTAACATTGGTAATAATCTCTACTCCATTATATTACTTCTTATGTCCGTAATACTGCCCCAAATGAATGCAAAAAATAATCTAAAATTACGATTTCTTTGAAACAGTTAGACATAGAAATTTGGAAGTTGACTTGAGGGTAATATTTAGACGTAAATGTTTGCTAATAACAGTTTAAAACAAATCCATAGATAATAGGGTATATTTAGCAAAATTTAATCTCAAACCACACTTTCTCTGAAACTAACAAACCGTTTGATACACCCTTTACACGTTAAAGTGGTGACTGTTTCTGCTTAAATATATGCATCTTTTCTATTTCAGGAACCTGTCTCTCAGGGAATGACAGAAATAAAAACGTTCTAAATTAAGATTTATAGGTCTTTCAAAAATAGAAACTTGAAATTTCACATGGTAGTTACTTTAGAGACTGCTAAGAATGGTTTCTTCAAGCAATCATAATTTAACAGTGCTAAAAGGAGCAAAAAATGTTCTTAAATGACGATTAACTAAACTGCCGAATAGATTTTAAAAATACTTTCGGTATAATAATGGTGATAGTATCTCATTATAAATGAGCTGCTTTTGATCTTCGAGCCTCTGCTTCCAAAGAGGTGCAAGATCAAAAAACTTTCTAAAGAAAACTTTTGGTGCTAAATACTTGAACGTTAACACGCTGGATAATTTTGAGATGTTAATTGAGATGTTAAAAAATTCGAAATTTAAAAGGAATAAATGATTAAAAAAACATTCTAATAAATTGCTTATTATGAAACTATCGGAGCAAGGAACTTTAAATTTGACATGAAAGTAACTTGTACAACATGATACTCCCAAAGTACAAATGTAAAAATAAAACCTATTTCAATGCATTCATACGAGAGCAAAACGATGTGTGGGATGTTGAAAGGTTACCAATGGACAGAAATACTATTTTTTGCAAGTGAGTGCAGCAGAAAAAGAAAGAGTGTAAGTACAAAGTAATGCTTGTACCTCGTGGATTCATGCAGAAAAAAGAGTGGACACAGATTTTTCACCTGCTATAAGAATGCCTACTTTACATTTAGTGTTAATTATTTAGTTAAATGGAAATTTGAATTGTTTTTTTAGATATTGAAACTACCTTTCTAAATGACAAATTACACGATACTATTTATATGAATCAGCCAAAGTGGTATGATTATAACACTAATAGGAAAACTCAAAAATATATTGTGTGGTTTGATGCAAGCTCAATAATATAAAAATTTTCTTAATTTTATATTTAAGTCAAGTTTCAAACAATTTATTTTGAATCTTGCATTTTTCTAAGACATGTAAATTTAAAGAAAATGCTTAGGGCTTTTTACATATGTTACCTTTTGGTTGCAAGTTCAGATGTTTGAGAAAATTAGCGTATTGTTGATGTATTATGTTAAGCATTTTATATGTGAAAATCAGAAATGACATTTGAGTTCTTAGGCATCTAAATTAAATTTACCATGGGCAAGTTGTTCTTAGATCACGAGTCCTACATTTTAAGGTTGTTGAAATAACACAAAATGCTTGACTGTAATCCTACTTCTATCCCTATTGAACCTAAGCAACTTATATGATTAACAAGAACAAAAAACCATGCATCAAGAATACATGCTTTCCAACACGTCAAGAATACAATAACAAAACTTCACCGTTTGATAAGGTGAAAGAACATGTCTAAGTAAACAATTTTGAAAACACATAACACATATGAAAACCAAATTTCAGGAATTACCATCAATAGTCGGAAAAATAATCGAATTCTTTTGTTCAGCCCTGTATACAATATATAAATGTGTTTATATAGTTCATTATATGCTAAAATTTTGTTAAATTTACAACCCGCTTAGCGGTGTTACAAAATCCCCTACAATAATTTCCTTCAATAAACGGAAATGTATTCGAGCTTTTTTGTGCTACCGTGTATGTTATCTATATAACTTATACACACCAGGAAATAGGAAAAAATAGTTTATTTTAAAAACGTACCGCAACTTAAAACACACTTTCAGCAATTATTTTTCTCAGATAATCTCTTTCCAAATTACTTTTTGTGTGCCTGTAAATTAATGATATGTGTGCACACCTATTCTATTGTAAGCCTCTAGTTGTGCACCTGAGTGATATATATGAATTCAAATATGTTTGAAATACTATAAAATCCGTAAAATTCACCGAAAACAGTTTTTCCCCATAGGGCGTAATGTAACGGATTTTTTTAGGGTCCTGAAAATGAAGTATAAACGCTACGTACTTCATCTATTTTCAATACCGAACATGCCATAGTAAAATTTGTTAAACTCATCGTATATCAACTACATGGCAATCCCAGTACATTTACGCGAATTAGGTAACGTACAGACGGCACACAGACAGATAGACAAACAGAATTCATAAACACTTTTCAACTATGTTGGAAAGTGTTAAAAAATATAATCTCGTTAATGGAACATATGAAGAATTACTTGATTTACTCTACTTAGCATATGTACCTAGATTTGGTAGATTGCTAAAGCCAACTTTAGGAACATCCTACTGATGTTGCGTTGCCTGCTGTGTTTAAAGAAAATCTTGAAATATTTAAAACGTACTGCTAAATTGAAAATTAACTATAAAAAGAGTAATTTAAATATCTTTCATATTTATATATATGTCGATGCTGATTGGGGTTCAAACTCAAATGATAGAAATATGTGGCTGGTTCCTTAATTATGTTCTGTAGTTGCCTTATTTTACAGTGCATCAATAAACAAAAGTGAATTACATTATCAATAATAGAGGCAGAAAAAATTGCCTTGAGTAAAGACAATGAAGACATTTTATATATTAAAGGTATTGCTATATTGTAATGAAGATAACGAACCATGTATCAAGTTTATTACAAATAAAAATAATTTTGGAAGAATGAAACTTATTGATAGTAAGTTGAAATTTATTCGCAATGTTGTCGGTATAGAAAAGT
This sequence comes from Maratus michaelseni, assembly GCA_963931845.1. Lineage (NCBI taxonomy): Eukaryota > Metazoa > Arthropoda > Arachnida > Araneae > Salticidae > Maratus > Maratus michaelseni. Next base: position 257,316,927 of record OZ007589.1, on the reverse strand, counting down.
AATATTAAAATAGAACACATCTCTATTGAAGATCAAATGCTAATAAAAACACTTCCTAGAAGAAATTTCATGAACGTTTACAATTATGCAGTGTCAAAATTTGAATTTTAGAAATTTTGATTTGATGTGCGTTTAAGGGCAGGTGTTTTAATGACGTAATCACACATTACATTATATAGTTTTTTGGTACTTCTCCATTTTCCCGTCGATCACTTTTCATGACAAAATACTATCGCCAAACTATAGGATTTAACGCCAAAAATGCAGTCCCATTCACATGACGTCACAAGCATTACACGTGTTCTTATGTTATCAAGTGCTTTTAATTTGACATTTACCTGCATTTTTCATTATGTTTTTCTGATTTTTCAGTTATTTCATTAATTAAAATAACAATTGTCCATAAACGGCAGTGCCATGATATTAAGGGAGAAAAGCATTGAAAAAATGCTGTAATGCACAGTTACGTACGAGAGATTAGTTTCAACTGACGTCAAAAACATTTATTCACCAGCCGAGAGGGATAATAAAAAAATAATGTAAATAAATAAATATTCAAGATTTTTTTCCGTGTTTATTAATATATTGTAAATGTTATAGTTTAAACTTACCATTAGTTGACACTTTGGTGAGTAGGACTTTTCCGAATTTCTTGTAATTTATTTATTTATTTATTTATTATATTCCAATGGCAACATTCTTCCATTTGTTTATTTGGCTTTACAGTTTGGCGATAATTTTTTTTATGACAACGGGATAATGGAGAAGTACCTAGTTTTTTATGACGTCATTTTAAATAAAGTTGATTTGTTGTCTTATTAGAAATTTTTATTCATTTTTATTCTAAAAGAACCTGATTGTCTCTTTTTGAATCCTTTGTATATTTATAAATATGAGTGATTTTCCTACTCACTGTGCTTTTGATTTTCAAGCATCTTTCCCTTAATTTTAACCCTTTCAGAACAGAGAGTACGCCCTATATAGAGTGCGTATGGTTTTAATTTTTTAGTAGCAGAATATTTTAGTACGGAATTACTTATATTAAAAAATTAAATATCGTTAAATGACAACCATCCAGGATTAAGAAACCATGCATTTTGGCCGATGCTGGATCCAACCGTTTTCCTAACGTAAATTACTGGTTAAAAGTACTCTAGTCATTTTAAGTAGATTTAAACATGAAAACTATGCTTCATAGAAATACCATCTATGTATACGCATTGGGTAGCTGGAAGGTAAAAGTTGAATTCAATACACATCCAAATGTGAAGAGTTTGTAAATAAATTAATTATTGAAGAATATCTTTTAGACTTGAGGTTTTTGCAAATATATCTATAATTCAGATTTTACACGCATTTATATATCTAATATTATTTAAAACTAGCTTATGTCACAGTATTTGTGTGTATGTGTGTGTGTTTATAATTCGGCAACAAACAAATATCCTTTCTGTTTTTATTTCCTAAACGCATAAATATAGATTTAAACGAAATATGAAGTAAACTTGAGTAATATACTTAAAACCTACTGCATTAACAGTGTTTTATTAGCTATTAGCATCAGGTGGTAACAGAATAGAAAGGAAAAATATAGTATCATTATTTATCTTTCCCGATTATCCTACTTTATCCCAGTTTATTTAAATTATAATCAAACAAAAGTGTTATTTAACATATTATCAATTGGAATTTTACATTTAGAATAAATTTATAACAATAAATTTTGTTCTACATCATGTTTTGATTAATACTGATTTTTAATGCCTTATTTAAAATTATGTTTTTGGTATTAATAAGATATAGAAAGGGCGTTCTATAAAAACTGAGACTAAAATCATAAAAAGACAAGAAATATATTTACAGCAAAACATACATCCTTCTTTTTCAAAATACTTTCTCTTAGATGATATGTAACGGTCCCATCGTTCCACCACCTTTTCAAAACAAGTAGAGAAGCTTTTTTCTGGAAGCAGCTTCAAAAAACCCTGCATTGTTGAAATAACTTCAGAACCTGTATTAAATTTTCTGCTACGGAGCTTCTTCTTCAACGTCGGAAACAGCCAGAAATAGCATGGATCGAGATCTGGACTGTAAGGGGGATGTGACATGATTTTAATATTGCATTTACAATTATATTGCTGAACAGAAGTAGCGACATGTGGGCAAGCATTATCGTGATGTAATACCAATTCCCTACTAGTTCATGACGCTTTCTCGATATGTGTTGTCACAAAATTTTCAAAACTGAAATATAATATTCACCATTCACAGTAGTTTTTGGAAGCACAGAATGCTGATAGATCTCACCTTTATGATCAAAGAAAATAATCATTATAACCTTCCCAGCAGATTTGGTTTGTAGGATTTTTTTCGGAGACGGAGAATCATTGTGTTTCCATATACTTGTTGCGGACTTGGTAAGAAGATCAAAATGATGCACTCAAGTTTCATCACCTGTTATTACAGTCTTTAGGAAATTCCGATCATTTTGAAGCATATGTTTTCACTCACAACATTGATGAATTCTTGCTTGCATTTGTTCTTTCGTGAGATGATGAGGGACCCACCTGGAACAAACATGGCAAAGCTATAAATTGTTGCGTGGAATGCGAAATATCAACGTTTTCGAAATATTAGTTGATGCCACTATCTCCTCACATGTCATTCACTGATTTTCTAGCAAGATTGTCCACACAGTGTGAACATTTCAATCAATCACAACACTTACTGGTCGGTCAGTTTTAGGAGCCAGTTCTACAGACACACGTCCTTTTTTGAAATCACAATGTCATTTAAAAATCGTAGATTCATTTATCTTTGTAACATTTATCTTTGAATTCTTAGAAATTTATCTTTGTAAGCTTCTTTCATAAACTTAACTCTTTCTGGAATTGTTTTGCCCAAACGATAGCAAAATTTTATGGCACAACGCATTTTGTTTTTAACTCTGAATCACTCACCTCCATTTCTATAGGACAAATAAAAACAGTTCTTTAAACAAGCAAAAAAACTAGGACAATAAAATCGTCCGCTTCGTTTAGAATATTTATAAACATACAGTTAACAGTTTGAAAAAATCGCCTGCAGTTTTATTTTTTAGTTTCGCGGCTTTGCTTCTACGTAGAAAAATAAGCCCCAATTTTTACGAAATTCGATTAATTTTCTAAACCACAACAACAAAAAGAAATTAGTTATTTTTATTTGATGCTAAATATTTCATTCTTGATTTATTTCATAGAGTAGAATAACGTTTTTACTCAATATGTCAGTTATCTTTGAGTATTTAAGAAAAACTTTTGTTTTGAAACGGAAATTAGAAAAAAATTAAATGTATGATATTCAGTCACTCTGTTGTTCATTTCTTTACTATTTAATTTGTTAAATAGAAGTATGACATTTTAATTTCGTTCATGTTTTCTAATATATCATGTAGGGTGAAACCTCCAGTAACTGACACATTAAGGATTCTTTCTTTTTCAAATCACTATTACGAAAATTTAAATCTACTTTATAATTATCTTTGTGTTTGAAATGATAGTAGAAACATATTAAAAAATATTGTTGGCAAAATTTTGACACATTATACATTTTATTATTAAAAATTAATTTGATTCATGAATATGGTCAAAAACTCCAGTTTCTGACACCATCCCTATTTTTAAACTGACACAAAGTGAACCAGTGACTGACACTTTATTTTAAAAGATTAAAATGCTTTAAAAAACATTATTCGTTATTATAAAAACAAATACATTAATATTTATTATAAAAAGTGGGATTTAGTAAGCTGTACTGCATTATTAGTAATGCAGAAGACTTAGTAAAACTATATAACAGTAATATTTAGTACTGCCTTATTAGTAATGTTGATATCCAATAACTGATATTTATGAAGCAGTAACTGACATCTGATGTCAGACACAGGTTAAATAACTTAAATTTTAATGGTGTTTACTACAAGATAAATTTAATTTATTGTTATGCATTTTTAAACAGCTCAAATAATAGATTTTAACTTTCTTTTATATAACCAATAACTAACACCTCTGTCAGAGATTGGTGAAATGAATTTCTAGGAACCAATAACTGGCATCCTACATTAAGCTAAATTAAATAGCTATAAACCCTAACTCATGGTCATAATATATCATATGCATCTTTAAACTAATATCTACAAGTCTAACTTTAAGAAAAAAATTAGGAGGGTTGCATTGCAAATAGATTAGAAAAACAATTCCTTAACTTTTGATATAAGATGGCACTTTTTTGTATTCTCAAAAGCTTCTTCCTCTTTGAATATGTTCTTTGCCCTCTAATGGGGAATAAATTGACTCCAAAATACTACAGAAAGGTCTGTTATGAGATGTAATAAAATTAAACGTCACAACGTGATACTGTTTTAATAACGTAAGCTTTTAACTAGCGATGATTTTAAATGATGTAATTTTATATTTTAGTTTCGAATAATCTGCACCGATTCTGAGAAAAAAATGAAATAAAATTACTTTTCATTTAATTTGTAATCAGTTACAGTAATCTGAAGGGCACTCTAACATGAAAAATTTTATGTTCAGTATTCCTTTCCAGTAAAATAACTGATTGTTATTTCTATTTCTAATAAAATAAAAGATTGTTATTCAATAGATTCAATTACGGTAACATTATTTGGAATATATTTTGTCTAATGCATTTGCGTTGCCATCATGTACACAACAAATGTTTTATTTCTTGAGTTGAAAGATTATGTGCATTTTTGTAAGCTGTCTCGAAGAAGTAATTTGTGTTGTGCGATAAAAAGAATCACCTTATAATAACCATTTTGAACGTTTATCTGCATAAAATACATTTTTAATATTCAGAAATATTTACATTTATCCGGCATTCATGTTCTTCATTAAGTGCCATTAAACAAAATCTTTACATCTTTCCGGAACAGAAAACAGGCAGTTGATTATAATAAAAAGTATTTAGTATTTATATAATAAATGTGCTAATATTTTTATATAAACTATTAAGCTACTCATATCCTTAAGTATATTACGATATGCTTCACATTAATGTTGAGTATGTACCTTAAAGTTTTGTAACTTGTGCTTATTAGTGATTTATTCTTAAATTTTGTAATACCCATCCTATAATTAATATTTGATAATTAATAACTTTGTACAGTGTATGGATTTAGATATTGATTGTGCATAATTAAATGAAATATCTGTCATTCTTTGTTGTAATTTATGATTATTCAGTTTAATAATTAGTTATACAAAATTTTTGCTCCATTTTGTTTTATACGAGTGTAATAAAGCTTTTATTCATACATTTATTTAGTGTTTTCAAATACGTGTTGGTTTATAAAATCACAGATTGTTTTTATTATGTAATACAAGTTTTTACAAAACATTATTTTGCTGATGGGTATAATTTACCAATAACACAAGCTTAAGCTACCTACGATATCTGTATCGCGGATTAATATTTGTACAGATATGTCTAGCAATTTTTACAACTTTTAGTAATGTAATATTTGAAAATTTGAGCTGGAATACGGCAAAATAAAAAAAAAACAATATCGGTATCTAATATTTTTGCCTGTGTTTGATATCCATAGCTTAATTCAAAGCACGTTTACTCATATGATCGTTTGAGCATTATACTGTAAAATTGAAAGTTACATATTTACAGTAATATACATAGCCACTATTTTTTCCATGTTCTTTTTCTGTTATTGTGATATTGTTGTTTTATTCTTTAAAATACGACTCTGTTAAGTACAATCGAAAGCCTGCTTGCGCCTCAAAATATTTTTGATAAATCAAAATAAATTCTAAGTACGGAAGTAAAAAAGTATACAGTTAGCATATCAGTGTAAGAAGAATGAGAGAACTATTTTGTAAATGTTGAATTCTCAACAGGTGTGTTATAATAACCAGTATGTGAATACTGAAGACGATTGATTTAACTGACTTAAAAATATTATATAGTATGTTGTAAGTGATATCAAACATATGGCCTTCTACTTACCTCCGTATCCAACAATATCATTTAAAATTTATGCAAAGCATATCTATTTCCGAAATTTATCAAATATATATTTTTAATAATTCAGAAACAAGATTGCAGATATAATTTTATCATCATGATATTCAAAATTTAAGCTACGAACAATTTATATCCATAAGGCAAAACAATGACAAAGGTGTCATTGTTATACATGGATTATACTGAGTGACCGACTTGTTTGTAAATGAGAACGACTTTTTTTCGGAAAAACCGGTCATGAATGATCGATAAGTTTATTGACATCCCACATAATAGCATTAATCTTTACACAAATCGATACAAAGTGAAATGTAGAATTTTTTTTTAATGAAATCGAAATTCATATTTATTTTTTTTTAAAAAGGAAAAATGTATACGTAAAATATCTGTACAAGGAAATACACTATATTGCCAAAGGTGACCGGTCACTTACGATTTTAGACGTTTTGTTAACTATCTAAAAAAATACATGAGGAATTAACCTGAAACTGCAGGTGTGTAACCAGTATAGTATAGGTTATATATTTGCGCGAAGATTTTTTCACGAAACCCAATAGGGCACTGCCAACAAATTGAGAAAGAACGAATATCTTTTGGATAGGCCTGTAAAAACTAATGTAGCAAAGGCGTTCAAACTCGAGATTATTAATAAGTGGCTTATTGTAATATACTGTGTTCATTTTTATGAGGATAGCATGTATACTCGTAGAGAAATTAAGGTTTTTATAAAAACAGTCTTAAATTTTGCCTAGTTTTTTGCTTATAATTTGCAGAGTTCTTAATATAAAAAAAAAGTTATTTTCAGAAAATATGAGAAACAACATTGTACATAATACTCTGCAATCTGAATTAAAAAATAACAAAATGTGGATGAAAAATGAGCAGGTTTACTAAAAAAAGGTTTCACTGCGCATGCGCGATTGCAATCAAAATATAATATGCATAATGTATTAGCTAAGTATATAGAGCAACTTTTGTTAAAGTCTCAAAATCATAGCTTGAAAATTCTGAAAATTATCGTCGATAGAATAAGTTCGAAATCCGTTGTTCCCAAAAGGAAGCAAAAATATGAGGGGTTGTATCCAAATATAGTAGTATAGTGCGTCTCAAAAGTATATGGACAGGTGATTTTTTGAAATAACAGTTCAAAAAATGAAGCAATAATTACGAAACAAATAATAGGCATATAGTATCACAACATAAATTTATTACAGCAAAAAAATAAAAGATTTTTTGTAAAAAAATAAAAATAAAAATAGGTTGTCCCAAAAATATATGGACTTTTCGAATATTTTGCATTTAAATTCAAATTTTGTATCCATTCCTTTTAATTATCTTGAAAACCCTAACAGGCATGCTTCCAACTAGTGTTTGGAGTATGTGCGGCTGTAAAGAGAACCAACTCTGCTCTACTTGTTGCTGTAATTCCTGAATAGTAGAAAACTGCCGACGATGGGCATACACATCTCGTGCAAGTACTCCCCAAATGTTTTCAATTGGATTCAAGTCTGGGCTGACGGCTGGCCAGTCTATAACAGTCACTTGATTCTGTTTAAACCAAGCTGCTGTTGAGCGGGACGTGTGAATCGACGCATTGTCCTGCTGGAATTTACAGTTTTCCCCCCTAAGATGTTTCCGATTGGAAGTAGATTGCTTTTAAGGACAGTTTAATGATCCTCATACACTGTGGACTATTCAGAAAAGCAATATCCGTTGTTCCGTTGAAACAAAATGCGCCCCACATCATTTGTGAACCCCCTCCTTTTTGTCGACTAAAGAACTCGCGAGGTTCTTTTTGTAAGTCATGCCAATAGTAGTCATGCCATCAGGGCCATCTAAATGGAATTTTTTTTCGTCAATGAAGAAAACACTTAACCATTCATGCGTCCAATGCATGTGTTTTTTAACCCAAAGAACTCGAGCTTTTCTATGGTGCACTTTTAGCAGAGGTGCCCGACATATTCTGCGATATTTATGATTTTCGCTTACCTGTATGCGACGGTGAACAGTAGATCTGAAAATAGGAAACGCCAAAGTCCTCGCAATTTCACGAACAGACTTCTTTTGGGTTGAAACTGCTCGCAAAAAATTCTCTAACTTTCGAGATGTTTTCCTTGGTCAATCTGAACGCTTTTTTGCAATGTTGTCACTTTTTGATAAAATTGCATAAATTCCAGATCTGCTACGCTTCATTTGTTTTGTAATATCAGAAATTTTAACATTTAAAGCCTTTAAACGCCAAATTTTAGCAATATCAGCAGCAGAGAATTCAACGTCACGAGGCATTTTCCAACTATTCGACAGTTGAAGAAAGAGCAGTGATTTTATATTTCGAAGTGGTTACGTCACAAGTACAGAACGTGGAAAATGCAAATTTTTCAGATACGGTTGTAATAAAGGCAATTTGTTTCATTGTCCATACATTTTTGAGACAGCTTATTTTGAATTTTATTTTTTTACAAACAATCTGTGATATAAAAATAACATTTCTGTATCGTAATAAACTTATGTTATGATTCCATATGCTAGTTATTTTTTTCGTGATTATTGCTTTATTTTTTTAGCTGTTATTTCGAAAAATCGCCTGTCCGTATAATTTTGAGACACGCCTTACGTGCAATTTTGTGTACGCTATCTTGGCACTAATCAACAGATATTTGATACAACCCCTCATCTTTTTCCTTCTTTTTGGAAACAACGGATTTCGAGCTTATTCTATTGACGATAATTTTCAGAATTTTCAAGCTATAATTTTGAGACTTTCACAAAAGTTGCTCTGTATACTTAGCTAATACATTATGCATATTATATTTTAATTGTATTCGCGCATGCGCAGTGAAATATTTTTTAGTAAACCTGCTCATTTTTCATCCAAATTTTATTATTTTTTAATTCTGATTGCAGAGTATGATGTACAATGTTGTTTGTCATATTTTCTGAAACGAACTGTTTTTTATACTAAGAACTCTGCAAATTATAAGCAAAAAACTAGGCGAAATTTGGGACTGTTTTTATAAAAACCTTAATTTCTCTACGAGTATACATGCTATCATCATAAAAATGAACACAGTATATTACAATAAGCCACTTATTAATAATCTCTAGTTTGAACGCCTTGTCTACATTAGTTTTTACAGGGTTATCTAAAAAGATATTCGTTCTTTTTCAATTTGTTGGTAGTCCCCTATGGGGTTTCGGGAAAAAATCTTCGCGGAAATATATAACCTATACTATACTGTTTACACACCTGCAGTTTCAGGTTAATTCCTCATGTATTTTTCTAGATAGTTAACAAAACGTCTAAAATCGCAAGTGACTTGTCACCTTTGGAAATATAGTGTATCTCGTCATACGAGGTAGAATCTTCTACCAAGCATTCACAATGATATATACAATCGACAAACATAATCGCAATGAATTTTACCATGTAAATCAGTAAAGAAAGAACAATGTTGCAATTGTGTTAGCTTCAAAGTGAAAATGATTTTTACAGACATTTTAGAGAAATAAAGAGTTTTAATAAGAGTTTTTCATATCTTAAATGAGGTATAGAAAAATTGACATGATTTAATAATCTCAGATCTATTCCAATTTGTTTGTGCTTTTATTCTCTTGCTTATGCTTGCGTCGCGTTAATAAAACTTGTTTTTGAAGGAATGTTTTTTCTAACTCTATACAGTTAACCAGTGGCATAGTAAAAATATTCAAAAGTTATAGAAGTGGCTTATGTGATGAGTGTCAAAGAAAAAATGGTCCCTAAAATAATTTTCATATATGAATTAAGTTTTAAATAATGGCATTTGACAATATTTACATAAATTTTGGGGCACAAAAAAGCAGTATTGTACCTCTACATCATTATAGAACTATATTATTTGACTATACTGGATTGCTAGGTTTTAAAAAGCTAAAAAAATATTCTGTTATCCTAAAATAATTTTCACACCAAAATTAAAGTTTTATCAGTGCCAGTAGACAATACTTACACGGTGCCCTTAAAATCATTTTCACAGAAAAATCTAATGCAAAAAAGTTCGAAATTTCATTTGTTTAACATTTTGTGAAATAAAAATACAAGATCGTATCGATTATCTTCAAAATCAGCAAAGTTCCATAAAAATGACAAAAGGGTGTAACGTTCTTCTCGTTTGTTGTTGCCGAAGAGAAATGGAAAATTTTTGGTTGAGTTCAGTTGTACGCAAAAGAAATGTTCTTGCATTTTAACTAATTGATTTCACTAATTGTAACATTTTGATTCTAAATGCACGCACTGTAGAAGAAATAAAAAAAGCAACTGTTCGTTGTAACAAAATTAGAAGCGGACCTTTTTGGGGGGTTTTGTCATGTCTGATTTTAATCGTTTTTACAAACTTAGATTAAAGCGGGAAAAGCTTTTGAATCAATTGAATTTTTTGTGTAGTTGTAAACGTCTTGGTGTTTTTCCTAATTTTATTTGTTTGGATTTAATCTACCTTTAGCTCTCTCTAAGTCTATACACAACTGTAAATTACTTTTGCTTCGTACCATTATTCAAGATACTCGTGGTACACTGGATTCTGTGGAGAAGGAACTCTTCTGTTTACATATTTCACTTGCAAACTCAATAACGTATTTCGACGCACTGGATCGTTCATCATGGTTCCGTACCATTAAAAGTTCTGCTTATCACAAACTTTCGTTAGTTAAAAAACTTTCAAATTTACTCCCTCATTCTCCTACACCCCTTTTGTGGCTTCCAGTTGTTAATAATAATTCTATTGTCACCTTTTTCCTCTTTTCAATTGTCGCCAGTACAGGAAGAAGCACTTAAGCTTAATTACAATTTTTCTTTTAGTAAACGGCCAGAATTGTCTAACCTTATTGCTCCAGTAGAAAGAAGTATTAGATTCAGTAAGCTATCTTGTTCTCAAAAGGATTCTATTAGGGTTCTTATTAAAAATAAAATTGAACATAACGCTGCAAATTTTACACCGAATATAAACAAAGAACGTTGTAATGCTTTACTAACTATAAAGGCCAACGATGACATTATTGTTTCTAAATCTGATAAATTGGGTCAAACAGTGTTACAAGTTAAATTAGTTTATTTTTATAAAGTACATGATCTCTTACAATCTTGTCCATATGTTAAATTAAGTCGTGATCCATCTAACAGTGATCTTCTGAAAACTACGAAACTTATGAAAACTTCTCCTTGTATTTATGAAAACACCAAAAATTCTTTAATACCTTCCATAGCTAACTGCAGTCGTTTTTATGCTCTACCTAAAGTACACAAAATTGGTGTCCCCCTCCGTCCTGTTGTATCTAACATTGGTTCTGCCTCATATCCTTTTGCTAATTTTGTGGTTAAACGTTTTTCTTTTCTTTCAGTTCCCAATTTATACACTATTCAGAATTCTAGTTCTTTTGTAAATCTTATTAGGAACTTCCCTCCCCCCTCTCCCTCTTAGAGCATGGTTTTTTCGATGTTGTTTCTCTGTTTACCCATGTTCCTGTCCAAGGGGCACTTCAGTGTCTCACTTTAAGACTAACAGAATTCCATTATACAGATTATCAGATAAACCACATCATTGAGTTATTCAGTATTTGTTTAACACAAAATGCATTCCAGCTTTCAAATCAATTTTATTCCATGTCAGATGGTGTAGCGATGGGTAATCCTCTAAGTCCTTTTCTAGCAGATTTGTACATGCATTAATTTGAGGTTAAATTCTTTAATCTTATTAATTTTCCGTTTTATTGTAGATATGTGGATGATTCTTTTGCGCTCCTTGACCCATCTACTTCTTCATTTGATAATGTGTTAACTACTCTAAACTCAATAGATCCTGTTATCCAATTTAAATATGAAGCTGATAATAAATTACGTTTTCTTGATGTGTTAGTTACTCGTCAGCTTAATACATTTGACACCTGTGTATATCGTAAAACCTTTGCAGTCTCATTCGCCCCTCATTTTAATTCTTGTCTTCCCCCTTCCCAAAAAGCCTATGTATTTCATTTCTTTATCAATAGAGCATGCTTGATTTGTTCGGATAATTATTCCCTTGTTGCAGAATTCAATTTTATTATATCAGTAGCTATCAATCGTGGTTTTAGTTTGTCTTATATTAACCGTTTAATTTTTCATTGTCTCAATAAAAGTACTAATAATCCTGATTTTTCTGCTGTTCCAGTTTTTTTTCAAACCTCATTATTTTGCCATTTTAGAATACCATTAGCTTCAAAGTAGCAAATATTTTATGAAATTACGACTTTAAAGTTGTTTGTAAGCCAATTAATAAACAAAATTTTTCCCCGTTAAAAGATAAAATTACACATAAAAACTTTTGGGGTATTTACAATATCCAATGTCAATGCGGTTTGTCCTATATAGGACAGACTAAACGACAACTCCGTTTCAGGATCAATGAACACAGAAACTATGTTAAGAAAAAGGAATTACAAAAATCCTCTATTGTTTGTCATTGTTGGAGTGAGGTACATAATTTCAACTTTGATTCAGCCACTATTATTAAGAAATGCAATACTCTTTTAGATTTAGACTTTTTTGAAGCAGTTCATATTCATAGATTTGGTAACTCCCTGGTCAACGATTTTTCATCTCACCTTTCTGGGTTGATTTACTGTGTCGTAGTGCATCACTTCCGTCTTAATCTTATTGGTTGCTCGAGCGTGATGAGCTTTCGGTGTGTTGTTATTTGTTATTAGGGTTTTTGGATTCTGTTTCAGGTCTTTAGAGGGATATAATTTTTATTTTCACTGACACTGAAAAGGTGAGTCCAAGTTACTCATGAAACGTACGTCTGTTCATTGTGATACAGTTCGATATTGTGTGTTAAACATAAGATTTTGGTGTATATAAGTACTATTCCTACACAACTGAACACAAATGTTTTACAAGATCCCCATAGACATGTGCTCCGCAGGAGGGTAGCAATTATTATTTCCTTATTGCATTTGTTGTTGGTTCCCTAAATGTCTACATTACAAAAATTTTCCTGCAAAATATGAGGTCAAACGTGTTGTTTATATTCTTGAAGTTCGTCAAATATTTCGACTAAACAAATATTTCGACTAATTTCGTCAAATTATATTCGACTAAACGTCTAAAATCGAAAGTATCCGGTGGCTTTTGCCCATATATTGTATCTTCGACAGCGAAAATGCTGCTATCTTATGTAATAACAAATCCAACTAATAACATCTAACATTATAACTTTAACAATAAATTTAATAACATCTGTTTCCTACTTTATAAAATTTTTAAACTGGAAGAATAAACAAGCTGTTTCTTTTCTGAAGCAAAATAAATGTTATACAGGACTGCTAATAAAACGAGAACATTCGAGCTGTAGCAGTAGTATTGGAAATTATGACGGCAGATTATCTGTACGAGGGGGATGGTGACCTCCGTTTAGGTCTGTTTAAGGGAACTTAACCGGTATTTAACTAAAGATATTTAAGGTTTGACGAAAACGAGTACATTTGAAAAAGAAAAAAATGAAATCCAAGTTTATATTCAAAGACTTACTATGCGCATACCTATTGTCTCATTTAAGAGCATTCTTTCTAAGAAGTTTGTTAACAGACAGCGGTAACTATTTTACGCTAACCATTTCATGCATAATTCCTGTGATGAAAAGTTATATGTTTTCTTTTGAAATGGGAATGTAATTATTTACATATAAATTCGTCACTTTCTAGTATCTGATCATGCTTTTTTAAAAAGATTTGTTCATTTGTTTGGGTTCATAGTCGCATATTACTCACCTTTTAAATTAAGTAGGTTTTAATTTTCCATAATAGAGATTCGAAAAAAGATATTTTGAATTAGATACTTTTCAATAATTTCTTTTTCTCTATTAAATTTTTTTAAGTCTCAAAATCTAATTTCTTGAAACAAACATCCGAAATATGATAATTTTTCTATTCACTGGAATATTATTTTTTTATAAGTTTGTTATTTCTGTTTGCTATTACTTGGTTGATTAAAATGATCATATTTTTTGTAAGTATAAGAACCTAAACTATAAAAACACTTATATTGCCTAAAGGTCAGCGAAAATTTCTAAAGGACTTACGAAGTATCAGCTATTCCTGTGCAAATCATTTTATTAAACGGATTAAATATATTTCTATCTACATTCCAGACATGCATAATAGTGTATGAAATAATATTAGAAATTGTTATAGATCATAATAGTAAGAAAAATTATGACATTGTCATAATATAGGAAATATTTTTTAAGCTATTAAATAGAATTACAATATTGTTGCACAAATATATTCAACCGTAAACGTCATCTACTTTATAAAAAATATAACGTTTAGTTTGTAAATACCATATACTGATAAAAGTATTTTAAAGTTTTCAGGCAAATTGTTTTTAATGTTTAGATAATGACCATAAGAATACTGGATATAGAATCTTGCATTTTTATAGTAATATCCGTCCGATAGTAAAAGCAAAATATTTAAATATGCGGAAATTGAATAGTGCGGTCAAGATTGAAAAGCGAGATTTCTCGTAAGTGAATATCTGCTAGAAAGATTTGATATCCATATTAAATGTGAGTTGAAATGGAATTCAGTTTTATGCAATTTGAATTTAAAGTAAATCTAAATGTCTAAATATTTTGTATAAAAGTATTTCTAGGAGTGCTGGAAGTTTCGAATCTACGTCATTCTCTTAACAAAATAAAAACTGTTGAAATTAATTTATACACTTACCGATTCTTCAAAAGTATTGGAGATTTTTAATTTAATATATTGTTTTCAATTATCATTATGGTTTAATAATAATAATAATAATATAACGCGTTGTAAAATATAGAAACTTCTTCAAAGTCACAGAGATCACCATTTGGCATGAGGTTCTGAAAGAAAAAATCATCATCTGCATCCGAATGTTACATAAATTATGATACCGATTGTCATTTTGTTAATTTAAGATTTCCATGTGCATGTGTCTGTATGAAAGATTCAAAATACAGATTGTGTAACACTTTAGTTTGTTGGTGCCGTGGTCATGGAAAATTATTTCGAAACATGAGCCATGGGACAATTATTGCAGTATCAATGATTTTCTTTCGATATAGATTTTTAGCAATGTGGATCTCAGCCAGATAGAAAGAAGCACAATGGCGAGGTAGTCAAAAGTGTGATATGGGATTAAATAAAATTCGAGATATTGAAATAGGGGAATGTATTAATTGGGGGATAATGAATTAATTGTTGAGTAAGGAGGTAAGAATTTCTTCCGTCTCTATATTTCTTCATGGCCTTAAATGTTGAATCCTTAATAGAATTATTGTTTTGGTCAGTTCTCTATTCGCATCGATCTCGCAGATATGATAGTCTATCTTTTACGGTCGTTTTAGTAAATGATAACATTACAATGGCATTTAAATCGCTGAAATTTGTATTGATTATTTCGGCCACTTAAAGTATAATATGGGTTTTTTAAAGTTAAGTATTTTCAATGCAAATCTTCTAGGAAGTTTTTGAACACGTATCCAAACAAGATATTACTCGCCATTGTGCTTGTGTGTTTTGTTTCAATGAATTTGAGATTTTAAGTAATAGTGTTTGATGTTTTGAGCAGAAGTGTCCGTCTTTGAAAATCTATTTCGTGCACTTTTCTTAGATTTTGTATTTCAAAAATGTCTTTATGTCTTAATTGCTTTTATTTTTACATTTATATTTATCTGTTATACAATTTGTCGGCTAAGAATAAATTTTTAAAGATTATATTTTATATAACAGTTCCATATTTTATCAAATAATTCTGTCAACAAAATTAATAAAAATGCAACTTATTTAATAATGTATCTGCATAATAAATGCCAGTAATATTTCAAGAATTTTCCCGATATTATCTATCTAGCTGCTTGAAATTTAAAGTATTTTTCAATGAATTAAAAATAAGTGAAACACAGTATCACGTATACTTTTCACTAATGAGCACAAGAATGTCACTTTTGAAAGACATATCTCTACTACAATTACAGTATTGAATATTTTTATTTTGGCTATATTTTGTCCAATATGCCACAATCCTCTTAGAATATCCCAATTTATATTTTTCACCTATATTAACAAAATATATTTCGCCATATTATTGCAAATATTTCCAGTTTAACGCCAATATTTTTGCAATATTGTTGTTTCACAGAAGACCTTCTAAATATAAAGCCAATATTTTGGTAGTTATATTTATACATTATTGGTATTTCTTTTAAAATATTTCCAGTGTATGCACTATTTGTACAATATTAAGCGCAATATAACCGATATTGATTTTGTATTATCTTTAATATATATATATATATATACATATATATATATATATATATATATATATACAATTAAACCATTGAAACATAAGATATTGACCAAATATTATGAAATCTCTATACCAAATAGCAGAATCAAATTACAAATTAAATTATGTAGTCCTAAGAAATGAAATATGTAAAATTCAAATAATAAAAAAAAAAAAATTATAAACAGAGATGAAATCTTATATTGTAAATCACATCTTCAAAAAGACATATATATATATATATATATATATATATATATATATATATATATATATATATATTAACAACGTGGCGTATATCTACAATTATATCATACTTTATTAATCCATTTTAATAAGTAGATATGATTATATTTTATAAACAGTACAAGTAATTATGCATAATATTAAGATTTTTATGTACGCAGTAGTTGAGTACTTTATTTCTTTTTATTTAAATTAAACAATAAAGTTGCATATAAAGATAATAATAATTAGCTTATATTTTATTAGGTGCATATCTTGCTTTAACATCTTATTATAATGAAGTAGAAAACTGAATACCATTATGTCTTAATTTACAATGCAATTTCTGAATTCCTGCGATGATAATAATTTGAAAAGAATCTTATTTCCCAAATTTTCTTTAATTATACTACAGTTAACGCTGTATCCATTAACATTATGTAGTTATTTTTTTTATCCACTAAATTTTGTAAGCGCAATTTTGGAAATAAGAAAATTACATTATTTTTACAGTTTCCTGGGTATAAATTTATTTATGTTAAGAAGTTTAGTAAATTCCTGCTTTTCCCAAGTTAAATTCAAATTTAAATTTATAATGAACCTAAGCATTCATAATGTTTCTCATTTATTATTTGAAATCGCTGTTATTGTCCGACATTTCGTATTAAAAGTAATAAAATACTTTTTTTTTCAAGTTATATTAATTTCCTCATATGCGATATATTTTATTGCGTGTTTATTTTAATACACACAAATGTAGGATTTGTTCTTATAATCATTTAAAGATTGAGTTAATTTATAACGACATATGGATATATCGCTTCATTCGCCAATTTCATACAAAATTTATTATTTACTCGAACAAATAATACGATGAGTTGATCACGGCAATTCATAAACATCAATTATTATAACATATCCGTCCATATGAATACTTGAATACACCTAGAATTCTGACGAAAACCCTTTATTTGGCATAAAAACTGATTTCCAACCTTCTTGATCAGATAAAAACTATCGAAGAGTCCTTTTTAAATCCTCCTTTCACGAAAGATCATACCAAAATCTCATTTCAATTTCTCCATGCTCCGCGTGTTAAGTTTTTTCTTGTTATATAATATCGTGTATCTTATTAATTAGACCCTTGAGTCTGTTATTTTGCATTGTTGAGGATATTAATTTATAGACCGATATTATTTATTATCCAACAAAAATATAAAAATATTGTATAATTTCTGTCAAAATCTTTTTGATTTTGATATTATTTCACAGATCTGCTTTATGTTTGACATATTTGTAAGGTGTGTTCGAAATCTAGAATATTAAATGAAATTTCTTTCACAGGAAAAGGCTTGCCATTTTATTAACTCACTTAATATGTATCAATCCTATTCCGATCTTATAATACGAACATCCAAGTTTGTATAATTTAATCAATGTATGTGTTTTCAGATAAGCATTTTTATATAAAATATTGTATACTAGCAAGCTACGCCCGCTACGCTGGTCAATTTCTCTTAACCAACCGTTAATCAAACAAAATATTGACATTTCATAATTCACTTTTATATTTTAACAGAATAATAAGGCTACTGTAATTTGTGACTCGTGCTATAACCAATATACATGTCAGGACACGTCGCCCTTATCATTATCTTTTTACGTGTGAAGGTTTCGCTATGGTACTCCATTATGAAATTTGGTAATTTTTGAAATTCAATATTTGAAAAAGGGCATAATCATTAGATTTGAAATTTATATCAAGAAATATACAATTTTTTATCTTTCAAATGCAGTTTGTCTAACAATTTTCTGACAAATACTTTTCGAGCTATTATTTTTTTCAGTAACTTCAAATGTTTCATTTTCAGAGATTAATCTGTGGCAAAGATTAGTTGTCAGCAACGCATAGCTTTATATTAAAGAGGATGTTGGAGCAGGGATTGTCACCATCACTTTTGAAATCGGTTCTGTAGTTCCAGAGATTCCATAGAAATTGTAATCTTAGAATGATTTTAGAATGCTTTTCACTCATTTCACCCTTTTAAATTTCGAATATTTTTTTTTATTCTTAGAGAGCATTTACATCTTATAAGTAACTACAATGCCAAATTTCAAATTTCTAGCTCCTTCAGTATAAAAAAAGTCGCAATTTTCAAACATTTTTCACTCCTGCACCCCATTGGGGTTAGTGGCACCGACATAAAATATAGCCTATGATGGAGTAGGGATTGTCACCATCAATTTGCCACCATTACTTTTAAAATCGGTTCTGTGGTTCCAGAGATTCCATAGAAATTGTAATTTAGAAATATTTTAGAACGCTTTTCTCTCATTTCACCTTTGTAAATTTCATTTTTTTTTTATTTGTTCTTAGAGAGCATTACATCTTATAAGTAACTACAATGCCAAATTTCAAATTTCTAGCTCCTTCAGTATAATAAAGATTGCAATTGTTGAACGTTTTTCGCTCCTGCATCCCCCTGAGATTAGTGGCACCGACATAAAATATATCCTATGTTGGAGCAGAGAGTGTCATCAAAAATTTGCCACCATCACTTTTGAAAGGGTTCGGTAGTTCCAGAGATTCCATAGAAATTGTAATTTAGAATGTTTTTAGAACGCTTTTCGCTCATCTCACCGTTTTAAATTTCGAATTTTTTTCGATTTTTTTCTTACAGAGCATTTACATCTTATAAGTAACTACCATGTCAAATTTCATGTTTCTGACACCTTCAGTGTACAAAAATCGAAATTTTAGAACGTTTTTTGCTCCTGCACCACCCTGGGATTAGTGGCACTGACATGAAATATAGCCTATGTTACAGCAGGAACTGTAACCATCAATTTGCCACCATCACTTTTGAAAACAGTTCTGTAGTTCCAGAAATTCCCTAGAAATTGTAATTTAGAATGTTTTTAGAACGCGTTTCGGTCATCTCACCCTTTTAAATTTCGATTTTTTTTTTTAGAATTTGTTCTTAGAGAGCATTTACATCTTATAAGTAACTACCATGCCAAATTTATGTTTCTAGCTCCTTCAGTATAAAAATATCGAAATCTGAGAATGTTTTTCGCTCTTGCACCCCTCCGCCCTGTGGTAGTGGCACCGATATAAAATATAGCCTATGTTACAGCAGAGACTGTTACCATCAATTTGCCATCATTACTTTTGAAAACGGTTCTGTAGTTCCAGAGATTCCATTGAAATTGTAATTTAGAATGTTTTTAGAACGCTTTTCGCTCATCTCACTCTTTTAAATTTCGATTTTTTTAGAATTTATTCTCAGAGAGCATTTACATCTTATAAGTAACTACCATGCTAAATTTCATGTTTCTAACACCTTCAGTGTAAAATAAAATTTTAATTTTAGAACGTTTTTCGCTTTTGCACCCCCCTGGGAGTAGTAGCACCGACGTAAAATGTAGCCTATGTTGGATCAGGGACTGTCACCATCAATTTGCCACCATCAATTTTGAAAACGGTTCTGTAGTTTCAGAGATTCCATAGAAATTGTAGTTTAGAATGTTTTTAGAACGCTTTTCGCTCATCTCACCCTTTTAAATTTCGATTTTTTTTAAATTTGTTCTCAGAGAGCATTTACATCTTATAAGTAACTACCATGCTAAATTTCATGTTTCTAACACCTTCAGTGTAAAATAAAATTTAAATTTTAGAACGTTTTTCGCACCTGCACCCCCCCTGGGAGTAGTAGCACCGACGTAAAATGTAGCCTATGTTGGAGCAGGGACTGTCAACATCAATTTACCACCATAACTTTTGAAATCGCTTCAGTAGTTCCAGAGATTACCACCTACAAACAAACAAACAAACAAAAAACAATCTTTACTACTTTATAATATTAGTATAGATTGACATGGTTTTGAGAACGGTTTTTTAGAATTTGTTCTTAGACAGCATTTACATCTTATAAGTAACTACCATGCCAAATTTCATGTTTCTAGCTCCTTCAGTATAAAACAAATCGAAATTTTAGAACGTTTTTCGTTCCTGCACCCCCGTGGGGGTAGTGGCACCGACATAAAATATAGCGTATGTTGGAGCAGGGACTGTCAACATCAATTTACCACCATTACTTTTGAAAACGGTTCTGCAGATCCAGGTATTCCATAGACATTGTAATTTAGAATGTTTTTAGAACGCTTTTCGCTCATCTCACCCTTTTAAATTTCGAATTTTATTAGAATTTGTTCTTACAGAACATTTACATCTTATAAGTAATTACCATGCCAAATTTCATGTTTCTAGCTCCTTCAGTATAAAAAAAATCAAAATTTTAGAACGTTTCTTGCTTCTGCCCCCCCGCCTGGGGGTAGTGGCACCGACATAAAATACACCCTATGTTAGAGCATGGATTGTCACCATCAATTTGCCACCATCACTTTTGAAATCGCTTCAGTAGTTCCAGAGATTACCACCTACAAACAAACAAACAAACAAACAAACAGAACAATCTTTACTACTTATATTAGTATAGATTGACACGGTTTTGGACATTTTCATTCCCGCTTTATCGATGCCGAATTTTTACTTGTTTATCAACTATGTCCGTCTAAAAACTGATTGCGTTTTCAATTCTTTGCTTTATAAGGAACAAATTATTTGTGTTATGAATTCCATATTTTAACCGGATAATTAATGAATAATAATATCCGCAATTACAAATCAAATTTACAAATAATTACAAATATCCCCAACGATTGTAATTTTAATTGTTATTTGAACTCCCACTGCATTATAATTCAGTACGATTAGAGTTATTAAAAAAAAAGAATATATAACTAAAACTAAGAACGGGTGAACCCCCAATCCTGGGAATAAAACACGTAAGAAATTTAATTTAGATCTTAATTTTGTATTCCAAACTCAGATTTAATGAAAATGAAATTTTGATCACAGAAAACTTTTTACTTTGTATTGTTACTATTGTAATTCATTATTATCTAGTAAAACGCCAAAATGTTATTATTATTATTATTATTATTATTATTATTATTATTATTATTAATCTAATTAGATATAGACATTTGCTGCTGTCGTGAATGGCTATCGAATGACACCACAGGAAAATTGCTGATTTGTCTATTTATAAAGAATTGAGGGTATCGGGGCAAGAAAGTGCAGAGCCACATTTTTTGTGACATAAATCTAACACTGTAATCTGTTGCTTAATATTGTAAATTATAATATCCGACATATTATTTTGTTTCTAGTGTCATTTGGTGGCAGCATATGTCCCAAGTTTCGTTTTTGCTCCAGATGGTTTCGCCCCCAAGGAAGATAGCTAATTTACAAAAAACGCAATAGTAATATCATTAAAGTAAAGCCATTTTTTTACTCAGAATATCTCAAATATTACCAAGACATTGGTGAAAAAACTTTAGATTATATATCTTGATTTCTGTATTTGATAAAATTTTCAAATTGAAATATCTCAGAAGTTCAAAAATGTGGCTTGGCACTCTCTTGCAGCAACCCCCTCAATTATAGTTCAGAAAAATTAAACTGACTATTGGCGATCTTTATTTAATTCGTTTAAATTTTATATGTTATAAATTTAATCTGAAGAACGATATCCTTTTTATTTATTGTTCGTAAGCAATATCTATATTCGACCTTTTAAAATATACTGAAACACAGAAATACAAAAACATATGTGAAACTTCAGTCTAACTTCAAAGTTACACACTATTCGAAAAACATTTCTATTATTTTTAGAAATATCTGTAGAAGAAAAGTAAATTACAAATTACGGAAAATAATATTTTTCTGAAATTAGCAAAACAATATTTTCCAAAACTCATGGATATCCTTCTTATTTCATAAAAGTTTCCACAAATTTCTAAAATTTTTTCAAAATGGTTTCTGAATATATAGGGAAATGTTTCCAGAATCGCGGGTAACCATGAAGTTATATTGAATTTTGTTGGAACCTTCCGGTAGCACAATAATTTTCTATTCTTATATATTGTTAGATCAGTTTTGATACTTTAATTTTCATTTTTATCGTTTGATAATAGTGAAAAGCTAATTCAGCTTACCTGAAATTTACCATCGCGCGAAGATTATATCCACAGTATGATGTTTGTACTTATCCTTTTGATTCGTCATCATATCACTATTTTGAAAGTAGAAATATTATTAGTAATAAAGCACAAATTCACATGTAATGAGCAGAGATCCATTTTGATTTGAATACAATATTATTCAGTTTCTTGACTATACATGCAATTATTTCGCTTTTCGAGTCTGCACAAAATTGCTCCATTTTTACATTAAATTTAAGATATATTCACACATTCCCACGGACGTCTTTACAGTACAGTTACATTTTTCATACTAAAAGAGTTTACATCAAGTGCTCACGCGCGGAATCAGTTGAAGGTTGAAGAGGGGTAATCTGGAGTTTTTCGGGGTTGTTAGTTTCGACATAAGGTCCATCTGGATATATTCAGTTTGGTTCACATCTGCGGTTATCACTTGAGATGCTAGAGTTTATTGGAGTCTGGTTTTTAACATTTAGTGTTTTTTGCTGCGATGTTTACAAGTGTACACTGAGCGATGTTCGATGCGTTTTTTCTCATCGTTCACAACACGTGGAGATTAGTAATTGGTAAAAAGGTTTCTCCGTCACTCCCCCGTAATCTCCTGTGTGGGGAATGGTTGAAGATTCAGTTTCTTACGGTGTGTTTCGTACACAGGTTTGGGATTGGGTTTGGTTAGTGTATCGGCTATCATTTCTTCAGTGGAGCAGTATTGTAGATCAATTATTCCTTCTTCTTTCATCAGTTTCATGTTATGGAAGCGTATATCTATGTGTTTGGATCTCTTAGTATCTTTATCATTTTCGCTCATTTTAAAACAGGACATATTATCCTCAAATATCGTGATGAGTAGTTTTTGTGGAATATTGAGGTCGCTAGAAGCAAGTTTGTTATCCAACTTAATTCTTGTGTGGCGTTGCTAGCTGAAACGTATTCAGCTTCCGCTGACGAAAGTGCAATGCAGTTCTGTCTTTTTGTGATCCAGTAAATCGGCGATTTTCCTAACATGAATAGATTTCCGTGACGTTGATTTACGTGTTTTCAAGTCACCAGCCTAGTCTGCATCGGCATATGCTGTTAAAATGGGATCGCTGTTTGCGTTAAGAGTGAAATTCAGATTATATGTAGTTTTAAGGCATGAAATGACTCTTTTCACTGCTGACCAGTCCTTTTGGCGTGGCGTTTCGTTTCTACGACATAATATGTTGATTGCGGCAGATATGTCAGGACGCGTGATTGTTGATATGTACATTAATGTGCCCGTTGCTGGTCGATATTTCGTATTATTAGGTAGAAGATTATCATTGTCCTCAAGTCTGTTGAATCCGGCAATCATGGGTGTGTAATGAGGTTTCATGTCGTTCAAATTCAGTTTTTCACTAGTTCGTGTATTTTATTGTTTTGATTTAGGTAATATATATTGTTGATTGGTAGAAACAGTCCATTTTAACATCACTTCGATGGCCAAATCCCCATGTTGCCACATATTAGAACTCTACAACGCCAGCAATAGTTTATTTTAACAATCAAGTCGACGACAAAAACCATGCTCTCTGCGTGTGTCCCTTCGTAATAAGCGAAGAGGCGCAAGAACCATTTCGTAACACGTGACCTCCTTTTCACCAATGCGTATTGAACTTTCTCTTGAACTCATTTCTATCGGAGAATTAATATTGAAGAAATACACCTCTCCTAGTTTTTGGCGGGAAAAGAATATTCTAGATAATCTTAGAAATTAAAGAACGCGGGAAACTGAAAGAGTAAGTTTCGGTTTTTGCATCTTGAGAATACAATTTAAAAGAATTAATTTTTACACTATTAAAAAAAAAAGAATTGGTGAATTTACACAAATTAAAAGAACTAAAACAGATTTAAATGCGGGAATAAATAGGAAATATTTAATATAATAACATTTTTTTTAAAAAAGGTTCTTTTAAGAAGGAATATTTTTATGAAATGTGTTTTTTGCATCTTATTTGTTGGGAAATAAAAATGAATTTAAGTAGATTAGGATAAAAAATGTTTTAAATATGGGCAATAAGAGAATATTTTTAAGAAAAGGAATATTTTAATAAACTAGGGTTATAAATGGAATATTAATAAAAGGAATTTTTTTATACAATAAAGTTAATAGGGTATGGAATTTTAAATTTTGGAATATATATCAAGGTTACATATATTTTACATCAAATCGATACCAGTCGGAAATATCTGGATTAATGAAAAATAAATATTCCATATAAGTAATCTATTTATATATATGTATACTGATTTATTTTTAGATAGAAAAAGTGTCTTATGTATTACATTAATTACTCAATGCAAATATTTTACCCGACGAGTAATAAAATAACTTGTTCAATAAATCATGGAATATAACAGTACTTATTTGCCATTTCTGTCAAATATATTCTTATTATAATTTTTCTTTCATATTGACTATTATATATATATATATATATATATATATATATATATATAACGTTTATTGGATAAACGGATAACCCATATTTCTATTTGATTAATTCCGATTTTTTATATTACCTACCCCGGATTAACATTTAAATCACAGGCTGTATGGTAGCATATAAAATAAGTTTAAGATACAATCAACCACAAAATTAGGTTCAATGATAAAAGGCCTTTCATAAAAGGACTTTTACGAAATTTAGGCATAATAAATGTATTATTAGACAGAAAGCCTGGTACAAAAAGAATTTATTAATTAAAATGAATTATATGCATATTATTTATAATTATTTTTAAGCTTTATTTGTGAATCTACAGTTATTTGATAAGTTATAAACGATTAAAATTAATCAGTTAAAAACATGAGAGAAATTTTATAGCAGAGAACAAATTGTGGTGTTTTTCTTCTGAATTCATTTTGAAATTCTTTAGAATTACAGGGTTAGTTAAAATTCTGTTAACATACAAATTGAAAAACTTTTAATACTTTCACTTTCTATTAATACTTTTACCTTTCCATAAGTGTGTTCGTAACATTGGACAGCAGGCCTTACATTACATGCTTAATAAATGGTTTTCCATTCAACTGTAAACTTTGACTAAAAGTTTTCCGATTTAAATATTAACATAATTTTGGCTAACTCTGTATTTCAAGTTATTATAACAAGCTTATTGTTAAAACACAAAAAATAGATTAATTGTTCTTGTAATAATAATAATAATAATAATAATAATAATAATAATAATCAAAAGTTAACCTGCAAGAAGTATTTCCCATTTCTAAATTACTACGAGAACTATCATACCAGTCACTTCAAATAACTATCATATTGTCGTTTAACAGAGCGATGACGTTTAAAAACTGAATCTTTATCCTAGCGTTTTCTCATGGTAGGCTACTGCAAAATAGGAATCAATTAAAACAAAAGCCTACCCTGAAAGACCAACAGAAATAATACAGGATGTCGTCGACAAAGTCTAATTACAATTTCAAGCTTTTTCTACAAACGCAAATGAACAGATACTTGTACCGAAAGCAATATAATATTAGGAGTATATATTGAAAGTTTTGTTTTATGAATTAATAAACCTCTATATATGTACCATTGGTTACACGAATTACGTCAAGGTGATAATAGTTTATGTTTTCCTCTGATAGTCCTTTTTGTCCACTTTTGGCTTTATCCACTACTAAGATTGTGTCCGTGAATTTTTTGTATCATTTCCAAGAAAAAATTCGATCGTCTTAGAAACCGCTCTTAAAGATTCTTTATATCTTAAAGATTAGATGAAATGCTAAATTTCAAGTTTCTAGATCCAATAGTATAAAAGAAAACATAATTTTAGAACGTTTTTTGCTCCTGTAGTTGGGTGGCGTTACCGACATGAAATATAGTATACCAGAGCAGACACTGTCATTCATCATCAATTTGCCTTATATTTGAAATAGTTACATTAGTTCCAGAGATTATCTCCTACAAACACAGAAACATTTCTTCTTTATAGAACCCTGTGACCGTATAAAAATTCAAAAAATGTAACCTTTTGAAAATTAATGCTGGACTATTTTGTCAACATGATCATAAATCTTAACTTATTTTGAACACTTTTCAATGTACACTGAACTCATTACTCATTGAACACGTTGTCAATTTACAATGAACTCATTACTGATTGAACAATCTCCACGTTACACTGAACTCATTACAGATTGACTACTTTTTCCATTTATCTCCAACCCGTAAAAAATTAAAGCGCCATCCAATCTTTTTGGGATACCCTGCATACCATGTAAGGGTATGAAAAGAAACAAAATCTATGAAGAAAATAAAACATTGTCAATTTACAATGAACTCATTACTGATTGAACAATCGTCACGTCACACTGAACTCATTACAAATTGACTACTTTTTCCATTTATCACACATAAATAATTAAAGCGTCATCCAATCTTTTTGGGATACCCTGCATACCATGTAAGGGTATGAAAAGAAAAAAAAATATGAATAAAATAAAACACCCACTATTTATTTAAACAATCAATTGTGATAATTATTAGAAAACTGGAGATTATATTGTTATAAAAAATTTTAATGGGCATTATCTTCATATCAAAACACAATACTGGTACAGTGTTTTTTTTTTCTTGTTTTTACAGAAATTGCTTTTCAATACATAACTGAATACAAAATACGCAAAATATAATTCAATATATTTAAAAAAATTATTAAATAAAACTATTTTTATAAAGATGAAATTTCGAATAATGCAAGTGAAAATTGGAATTTCGGTTTTTTATATTATATCATTTAAATTTTTCTGTTATCAATAGCCATAAGATTTTTCCACAACGTATATTTTAATTATATAATAATTGTAAACAGTACCCAGCAACTTAAATTTGCCTAAAGCTGAAGAAATTTTTATAAAAAACAATTTGATATTGGGTTTTCAAAAACAAAATCACTGAAGACCAAACGAAATATACAAATAATAAATTTAAAGAGGCAAGATAATATTATCATGGCACATGGCATGTATCTTACAACATACTCAAGAAAGTTTTTAATCCCGTAAAATATGTTAAAGAAATTTTAAAATGGAACAAAATTTTTGTCGAATGTAAAAACTGATTATAGATATTTGGAATACATGTTTACTTATTCATAACATACTACGTAAATCAAAAATATAATTACATTTTTGAGAACTAATGTCCCAGAAACTTTAAAGAAAAAATAATAAATTATTTCCGTTAGATTTCATAAAATATTTTCTAACAAAACTTTTTCTATTTTCAAAATTACGTTCTCTCCTTGTTAATAATAATCATTTAATCCACATAAATAAGGAAATAGTATATTTCCACATCAATATTTGGTTGCACTAACGTGATTTTTTCTACTAAATTAGTTTGATTATTTATGATTTGTAAACATTCACATTTAGTTATTTCGGTTCAAATATATTTCTAGATCCAAGACTTTGAATATTTATACATTTATATCAACAAGAATCATAGTACTATTGTGAATCTGTTCTGAACTGTAAAAAATATTTTTTTTTTTTTTTTGGTACAGTAAAAAGTTTTTCGAAAATATCATATAACCTCTTCCAAGATATTATGATTCTGAAAAGCGTCCTTTTATCTTCCGAATCCTCAGAAAGCAATAGGTTTAAAAATTTTATAGAAGCATCTTGAGAAATAAAAAGATTATTTTGCTACCTGTAATTTTTGGAAGCGTTTCAAATTGGTTTCACAGTGTATTAACGAATTTTCTGAACCCGAAATATCGGTTATTCGAATACTATCAATTCTCAAGTAAACATTTCCAGATGCGTAATAGAATTTATACGTGCAACAGTAACCAAGTAATCTTAGTTTTAATGTTAATGTATTTTAATTTAAAATGTGTGTCAGATGAACATATTTGTTGTATATGAAAATGTTTATCTGAGAACTGATCGCCTCTACAAAAACAACATTCTGGACTGAAAAAACTGATTATTACACTGTAAAAACTACTTCGAAACGTTTTCGAAAATTACGTAAATGCTTGTTTAAACCTCAAAAACAAAAATCTATTCTTTTGTGCGGTTAATAATGATAAAAGAACGGTTTTCGAAAATTATGGTAACTCTGAAGAGTCTAGATATATTTTTACACAAACATTCTTGTTCGACTAAGAAACATTTTCCCTTTTTACAAGTGTAGAAGAAAATATAGTAGACCTTTCGTAAAAATACATCTTAGTATTTGTCGACATGTTTATTCTTACAAGAGAACATTTATGGGGTTGAGATGCATTGTCTATTTCTGATGCTTTCCAATATAGTTCAAAAGCGTCAGAGTTCATCGAAGATAAATAGATAAAATCACTTCAAACACAACTAAACTGGTATACGTCACTCAAACGTACCTCATTATGTTCTTTATTGAAATAACTGTGTTCCATTTATAAAAGTATCATTCACTGACACACAGGAATTTTAATTCAGACACACATGTCTCTGAAAATGTAATTAAGGCACCTAAATCTTTCAGATATACTAGATGTCTGAATTTAAAACAAATAAGTGTCTTGCTATGATCATGGTAAAAATGAACAGCGAAGAATGAGTGAATCTGGATGATATGTTCGGAATTAAGACAATTAGAAATTCAGACACTTAAGCGTCTGAATGCGATACAATCGTGTTGTGTATGTGATGAGATGAGCATGATACAATTGTATTATATATATATATATATATATATAGATATATATAGATATATATGTATACATACCAGCTCCATCAGATAATATTTCCGAATAGAATACAGGTGCTTAAAACGCTCTTCCATCCAGCAAATTTGGTAGTATTTTTAAAAGAATATCTTGATTACGCCATAGAATGTGTGTCAAAATTATACTTGTCCGCTTACCAAGTTTGAAACTTAGTTATGTTTAGTGCATTAAATGAAGAAAAACAATTCATAAAAACATACAGTTTTTCAAAAAATACTTGCATGCATAGGCGTACACAAGGTATGCAAACAAATTCTACCACCCCTTAATATTAAGCGGACACATGACTGTCAGCAGAAATAAATGTAGAGAGAGGTAACACTTTCGAACAGATGTGCCTAGGGTACCGCAACAAAGTATGATGTTTCAAAAAGCAGTATATAATCATGAAATAGGCTAAACTAAGATTCTTTTGTCAGAAGGATTCGTACGAGACAACATTTAAACATATCAATATAAAATGCAGTACAAAATTTAACAATTGAAAAAATATTAAATATTTATACATAAGTTTCTAACAACATATTTATATTGGAGAACTGAAACTGTTCAGTGGTTAGGCCACTAATTTGTTTACTTGCTATAGATTAGACTTTTAATTAAGTTAACTGGGAAAATGAATAATTTATTTTAGTATGCTTGAGTGTTTTTAATATTTTTAATATAATAATAACCAAAGTATATGCAGAATTGTTTAAAATGTGAGAAAACTGCAATTCATTCTATATTTTAGAATGAAAAATGCATAAATAAAATTTGTATTATGCTAGAAATGCTTCCATCTAAGCTTGGAAATTTGTAAATCTTTTTTTTTTTCGTGTATTAGATAAAAATTATGAATGTTGTAAAATTAGAGATATTAAAACTGCAACATTTAACAAACCTATAATTTTATTAGTAAAAATTCTACTGGGTTAATTCTACTGGGATATGTTCTACTGGGTTAACTGCATTATGTTTTAAAAGGGCAGATTTCTAACTCGATTCCATTAATTGTTATGGACGTTAGGAAAACATCTTTATTTACGAAAGGGCACATAATCTGTATATGTGCCCTTTTCCCAATCACATTTTGTATCACTTTTCCCAATGAGCGAACCTTTTAAGACACAAACCCTATTAAATAAAAACCCTGAAAATATAAAAAAAAGTTCTGAAATATGTAAGTGAAGACGTACAGTCGTTCTACGATAGGGGCATTGTAAATTGGCCGACTACAACACTAGACAGTGAAGAGTAAATCTTTCAATGGCAAAAGTGACAAAAGGTGTATATTTCAATGTTTTTCACTTTTTTTGTACTTACTGTTTATTAAAGAATTGAATTTTCATATATTCACAGTTTGATGTCTCAGTTTACCTGTTTTCTATTTAGAAAGGCACATTTCCAAGACTAAAAAAAAATAATAGAAATCACGCCTTTCTTTCAAATAATTTTAAAAGCGTGTGAAAAGTGTATATGTTATATTTCCTAACATAAAATCCAAAGAACCGAAAAAAAAAGCCTTCTATATATTTTTTTTTATTTCTAGTGTAAAATTTGAAAAATGTGACTTGTGCCCTGTCTAAAATATACGATTCAATTTCTGATAAAGCTTTTTAATTGTATATAGTATTGTGTTAAAATATTGTTTTAAACAGTCGTTGCATCGTTTATCGTTTTTAACAAGGGCATTTCAATATTTATAATATATAATTGTTTACTGAGCGTCAAAATAAGTGGTTTTTGCAGCAATAGTATTTAAAGTGAATGTGAATAACAGTAAAACCTTACCACATGAAAAAACTCTGTTATGCCAAACCACTTTCACTAAAATACGCCAACTGCAGTGCAATAAGTATTAGGGTGGATCAAATGAAAATGGAACAGAAGCCACAAAATGAAATGACATTGTTTATTTCAAACGTAATCTCCAAAATTACAGAGGAACTTGATTCACGGTTTCACCAAATGGTGACTACCTTGCTCACAGAAATCTTTTGGCTGAAAATTGGATTGGTTTTGAACATTATCCATGACTTTGATGGACGATTAAAAAAGGCGACTTATGAATTCCCTTTTCAATGAAACAAAGATGTGACGATAAGATGACGATGTGACTACGTGATGACGAGGTGACCTTGCCCTGGTCGTGTATCATCATTCACAGATTTTCATCCCTTGCAGAAATCTTTGAGATAGTCCTGCAAATAAGTCAATGACCGTGAAAATTCTCCGTACACTGTGTTCGTTCAAGGATGCACTTTGCAAACCCCCACTCTTTCTGCTACTAATAAACGAATAACAAACACTACGTGCTCTTTATTCTGCAGACGCTGAAGAATAACAATCGACTGTCTACAGGACAATGCTGTTAGCCGACCCCCAGCGCATATCGCATGCCCCAGTGAAACTACTCAGTGCAAAACCATTTCCTCAGTAGGGGTCGTCTTCCTTAATTTTCGCTCTACCTCTAGACCTAGTTATCTCCCTATGCATACAAAATTAAACTAAATTAAAACCACTGTTCCGTTTTCATTTCATCCGCCCTAATAAATAACGATGGAATAGAAAAAAGCCTTTTTTTATATTTATTCATAATTATTACATGTGTAGAGATCGGAAATTTACGTATAACGCTATTTCCTATCATTTTGGTATACATTATGATTGGTTCTGTGTGATAATTAATTTAAAAAATAGTGCAATCTCTTAAGTGTTCTTAAAAAATGAAGATACAATCGTCTAGCATAGAAATGTTTAAGATTAGTTCCATAATTTCCGTTCACATAAAATATTATTCTCAAAACGCATCAGTAATAATGCATATTGTGAATATATACTTTTAAATATATAAAAAAACTGCAAACAATAATGCTTACCTTCGATACAATGTATCTAGCAAGTGTTTATGAAAAAGAAAAATTTTATTCATCGTTTGCAAAAAGGGAATTGTTTTATCGTTAAACAGAAAATACAATTGTTTTAAATTATACACCTGAAAAATAAAACCGTCTCCAAACACTATCTTTCATTTAATCTAATAAAAATGTCAAGATAAGCGAATATTATTGAGCTACATATGAAATAAAAGAACGATTTAAATGCGATGTAAAATTCAATAATAGCATCATTTTTTCTGTTATTGAATTTCGGAAATCGTGTAAAAGTATTTTTAAATAGAAATCAGAATTACTTGAGTAATATTTATAACTATTCTACGTTTCATTTATTTTTATTAAACTTGTTGTTTGTGACTAGATTTAAGACATTTCTTAAATCATCTTTTAAATCGAAGAGTCCTATTTCTTCGATTAATTATTAAGGAATTATTCCTTTTGAGATTGCTATAGAAGGTACGATGATTTAAAATAATTGCACTTTATACAGAAACAATTATAAAATACTTGACATAATGTATTTAATATGTACATACATGTTGCATTATTAAATCTTCCTTCGTGATGTTTCTCTGTTTTATGCTAAATTATCACCACACAGTTTCACTAATTCCTTATTCCTTAATAATATCTATCTTTAATTCTGTAAAGTTCCCCTTAAATTCATTATTATTTTGCCCAATTACTTAAATATAAAGCTTTTAGTTATTTCCAAATTATATCATAATTTCTGATCATTTCTGTGAATTCGAATGTTTTTTCGAAAGCCATTTTTATTTCCTTTTCGTCTTTCCGAGTTTTCGCTCGTTGGTGAATGGAATTATTTATAACCTTGTTTTTTAGTAGATTTTTCAATATCCTACCAGCTTTTGTTAGAATTCACTGAAGTTGATGAGATGGAATATTGGGATTGGATGGAAGCAGCATTATATCAGTAGTATAATACTATTCAGTAGTGTAATACTATTAATACAGCCGTATCGTGGCGGGACAAGGCAATAATTCATAGCCTTGTTTTTGTTTCATCTTGGCGAAACACCCAATGCTTTGATTTATTGCCTTGTCCCGCCACGATACGGCTGTATTAATAGTATTACACTACTGAATAGTATTATACTACTGATATAATGCTGCTTCCATCCAATCCCAATATTCCATCTCATCAACTTCAGCGATTTCTAACATACACACACACACACACACACACACACATATATATATATATATATATATATATATATATATATATATATATATATATATATATATATATATATATATATATATATACATAGGGTGTCTCCTTTTACGGTTATCCAATGGCTAATCCCTAATCCATTAGCGTTAAAGGTATAATCCCATTTGCAGAAAAAGTTTCAATTGTTGTCCCTCATTAAATCAAAAATCAATTACATCAAAATACTGTTTTTAAGTTACAATTTTGACATTTTTATTCGTACTATTGTTTTTAAACTGTCTGCCCAAAAATTATCGGACACTTTCTATTTTACATGTTTTGTCGAATATCCGAATAGTTACTTTTCGAATTCGTATGGAAATTCTGGAACATAAAGAAAATGTTTGACCTCATATTTTTCATCGATGTCTGGATCATGGGGGTAATTGAGGGACAACAAAATATTGAAGAAAAAATATAATATTTCAGATCACCCTGTATGTGTAATTAGATGTTAACTGCATGGGTAATTATTTTAATAAAATGTACAAAATCATCTGTCGCTGCTGCACATGATTAAGTGGATATTGTACATTATGTGTGTTCACTTGTATAGAATTAAACAAATATTCATGAAAATATAACGGGTTTTTAAACAACCTAGAAAAAATTCCATGTTTTTTGTTTATAGCAAGCAGGGTTTTCAACCAAATTTAATGCCACTTTCAGAAAATTTGACAAGAAAAAGTAGAAAACATAATGGAATTTGAAGATAAATACATTAAATATTTGATAAAATATGAGAAATTTTATTAAATAATTTTTAAATGCGCATGTGTAAACGATACCAAAGATTGTTTATATGATTTGGTAGTCAGCTCTATAGAGCCTATAAAGAACAGTCCAATATCGTTAAAGTAATAAAGTAATAGGCGATATAGTACCCTGAATTTTGGTTGGCTTCGAAAAGTAGCCGGATGATAAGGGATTTACCAGAAGTTATCTATTTTATTAACTGATTTCCACTAAAGGAGTTAGTATTTAATGAATTATAACAAATAGCTTTGAGACGGATAATTCGATTTAGATAATCCTTGTTTTGTTGGAATAGACTCGTTCTGGTTGTTTAAAAAGAAAACTAAACCATCAATAAAAAAAAATTTCTTAAAATAAATGTAATTAAAAGTGACAGTTTGAAGCTACTTGTAGAAAGCAACTCAAGTTCAGCCCAGTCTATCAGCGATATCTTTAAGTTTTCTGATAGTGGCATTTGAAAATGCTGTATGAAAAAACATGCGAAAATATCTTGAAATGTTAAAAGAAATTGTTATATATTTTCAGGAATATGCGTGCTCTTCTTACACAAGTGAACACGAATATTGTACACTATCTCATAATCATGTGCTGTAGCAACAGAATATTCCGTGTATTTTATTTTACAGTGTTATCCCAAATATTATTTTTTTCTTCAATTTTTTATTGAATCCCTAATTCCCCCCTTGATTCAGACTTCGTTGAAAAATATGAGATCAAACATGTTCTTTATATTCCAGAAGTTCTAGAAGAATCCGACAAGTATATCTTTAGATGATCGACAAAACATGTGAAATCAAAAATGTCTGGTAATGTTTGAGCAGATAGTGTATAAGTTCAATTTAGAAAAGCTTGTTTCATGTTGTAACAGGTGACACATTAAAAATTTCATTCATCTTCGACCAAAGCTTGTCGTACACTGATACTTTGAATTGCATGTGTTTTCAGTATTTTCTGCTGCTAAAAACAGATTTTTCCACTTTTAGAGCTGGAAAATGCTACTTTCTCACACATATTTGTAGTTTAAGCTGTTTTCTCCAAATTGTTCACCATTCAATATTTATTTTGATAAATTAACTATAAATATAATAATTTTCATAAATATATAATAAATATATATTTTATTAAACTAAACTCTGTGGCTCTATAATCCATTAATTATCATGGCCGACAGTGCTTAACTCCGTTTTCAAAGACTATAGGGCCTGGCTCCCTATATAGCATATGTTCTAATTACGTGGTCGGCCGAACGTCCAGTGTCCAAATACCAAAGAAGCACGGTACTCATTTTATCGATCAATTGACCTGTAGTGTGTCCAGGGTTAAACAGAACTTTTCTAGCTGTTTAGTGCATTAACATGACACGTTGACCAGTGAGCTATCGTGTTTAAAAAATAATAATAAAAATACGACTACTAATAATAATTACAGTGAAGTACTCTTTACGACTTTAAACTAAAAATATATTTGTTGATTTTTCTTTTTTATAAAACAAGTTGATTTTTTTGGGGGGAGGGAGGGGGGGAGGGGTAACAATAATAGCTTTCCAACACATTTCGTTGTAGTGCAATCAGATTTATTTAAGACAAGTTTTTTGATTAAAAATTGCACTTTATTAAAAATTAAATCAGCATTGTTTTCATAAATAAAATGAAAGGTTTTCCTCCAAATCAATGTTGCCACAAAAATAAAATAACGCGTTATATCGTGCTCAACAGTGATTATAAAAAAACAGTACAAAAAAAAGTGGAATGTGTGCGCACGAGTTTATGTTATATTTATGATTAAAAAGCAAAAGTGAAATTGAAATGTTTAGAAGAAGAATACACCATCGATCTATCGAAGCAGCAGTATTTGATGCGTAGCCTAAAATCTGTGCTTTGGTATATTAAATTAAAGTGCACTTTATATATATTCAATTTATTTTTCTTTGTCCAAAGTTTTTCCCGAAGCGGATGACGTCATCCTCTAATTCAGTTAAAATACGATTGTTATTTTGTTTTCTAGCTGTTGCCTTTTTCTACCTTCGATCCGTTTTTAGTGTAACTTTGATGAAATAGATAATGAGATGATATTCTGGCTTGACTAATGTTGTTTGCAGACATTTTTAACATTAATTTTTTTTAGAAGTTTAAACTTGCATCTGAAAAATATTAGATATTGCTAAAAAAATATTAGACCGCAGTGTGAATTCTTCGTACGGGTCCACTGGTTGTACATATTTGATGTATATTTCTCATATGTAATTTAAGTTTTAAATACTCTATTTGTCAATTAAAAATAGAGGCAATATAAATTGTACGTCAACAACAAAGAACAATATTCGAGAAATAACAGCCATATTTTAAAAAGAATACTTACATTTTAAAAATATATTTTTAATTAGATTACTTGGCTGGAATGTGTTAAAAAATATAATAAACTAAAAGTAAATAAATAAATTAAACTACTGCATACTATATCTTCCTGATTTTATATAATCTTATCGACTTCAATAAAATTCTCAGTACGTTAGACTGTCGATGAAAACATAAAAAGACACCCGAGAAATTGTTGAAAGTATTTATTCAGTTTT
Source organism: Maratus michaelseni (assembly GCA_963931845.1). NCBI lineage: Eukaryota > Metazoa > Arthropoda > Arachnida > Araneae > Salticidae > Maratus > Maratus michaelseni. The sequence goes on along the minus strand of OZ007589.1, from coordinate 257,280,064 downwards.
AATTAAATCTGTTCTCTTAAATTTGTTTTTGAGTAACAATCAATTTACACAAAATGTTCTCGTTTTGGTAATCGCTATTCTAAGATTGCTTATAAAATTTATGGGAATAATTTTGCAGCATGTCCACTTTAAAATTTAAAATTTAAAAATAAATTAAACGTTCTATTTTCTTTAAAAAATGTAAAACTGTTAAAGAATTTTTACTGAGTCAGAAATAATTTTTTTATTATTAGTTTTTCTTTTGTGATGGATAAATATTATTTTACAAATGTTGCAAATAATGTTTTACATTATCTTTAAAATATACCAATAAATGTGCATCACTGAAAATGCCTTTGTGAAAAATGCTGATAAAGTACTTTAATCAGGAATTTTCATTACCATAGCAAAAAAAAAAAAAAAAAAAAAAACTTTTTTTTTTTGTTTTAATGCTTGACTAATGTTTTTATTTGGGTATTTTATAATACTTTATTAGCATTTTATTAAGTAGTTTTATGAAAGAAAATTATTTAACTCTTTCAGATGCAAAGTACGTATGTTGCTAAAATGCTGGAAGGATAGAATGAGAAAATTATTTACTAAGAAATTTATTTGAAAATAATTAAAAGCATTTCTTTCTTTACGTACATTTTAAAAGCAGAATTTTATTCCAAAATTCTGGTGTCCTTGTGTCATTTGGAGATTAATATTAAGTGGGATAAATAATATGCCACCGTCATTCAAGGGGTTAATCAAGAAGATATGCAATTCTTGTGTTAAAATTGAAACACAAATTAAAACACTACTCTTTTTACAATTGATTATTTTTAACTTTTTTTTGGCATATTTTTAATTCTGAGTGTAACGAAGTACATCCATCGAGAGTGATGTTTCCGTTTCAGTAGATGAAGGAACAGGATTTCACCTGCTTTCTTCTCTTCATCAACCCTGGCATTATTTTCACCGAAAGTGTCAACACTTTTATCCAACTCATTGGATTCCTTCAAGGCATTGTCACCAGCTTTTGAGTTAAAAAATAGCTTTCACCTTTGCAATGTATGCAATACTTGTATCACACTCTCTAAAGGCCTGTCCGAGGATGATGTAGGTTTTCATGCCATTGTGTTGACCTTGTAATGAAGTGAAAGAATACGCTTTCCCCTTCGTACGTTCTTTGTTGGGTTTTAAGAAAAGTGTGAGTTTTTAACATACCATCAGGACAGTTAGGATTACCAGGATAGGATATCCGTCTTGAGTAAGACGGATCGGAGCTGATGAGATTACTGTACAGTTGTCAGAAGAAATTGCGCATATTGAATTTCTAGAAGACTGTCCCACCACGACATTACGTTTTGAAAAATAGTAGACAGCAAGATGATCAACATCTTCTTATTTTAAGCATTACTCACAAAACCGCTCCTGATTGCTATAAAATGGAGCACTTCTAAATCTGAAACTGTGCGGTAATATGCCGGTATCCGCGTAACTGTTCGCTTTGTTTCGCAATACCTGTGTAATCATAACCACTGAATATCAATGTATTTTCCTAGAGCGAAATTGCTTTTCAAGTAATTTACTTACAACTTGAAGACGTCATCGTAAATTTTCCAAACGTTCATGTTCCACTTTACAGTGTGAATTAGATAACCACCATCAATAACGAAAACTTCAGTGCAACTCAATTGGTGTTGATCACGAATTCATCATACAGTCCTGATCCACATTGTTATTCATTACAGAATATGTAAACAGAAATAAAGGGAAGAATAAGGAAGTAGATAGGAAAAAAGATAGTCAAAGGTGCAAGAAATATTTATTAGATATTTAAAATAAGAAAAAAAATTAACGTCTAAAACTTTCAGTAAAAGCTACTTCTTTCTGTCTTTATTTACTACAATGCTAAAACAACTTGCATAATTACCAGCAAAAAGTGCCAGTAACTTCATTCTCACTATACGCTACAGGTACAATATTCGAAACTGAAAGGAACACCTGAGCCGACAACTTTTCGGAACTCTCTCTTCTTTTTTTTATGTTCTTGGTCCCCACCACTCTCCAACCATCCTAGTCATTATTATTTGATCGAGGAACCTCCCCCCTCTCCATGGGCAACGTAAGTCCTTGGATAAATAGATAATGAAATTAATGCAATGGATCCTTGTTCATTTACATATGTATTGACATAAATTCTAGAGCCCTTCATAAGTCTTTGATCAACCTGGTGTTGATCATCAATTAATTACGATTCGAATCTTTATCTAAAAGATCAAAATAACTTGCTATATGAGTATATATGGCGTGTGAAATAAATGTAATAAAGTTATACTTTCTCAAAAATTTTAATTTCCACTTTTTATTCCTAAAATTTGTTGTAGCAAGGGATTGTATCGACTTGCAAATGGTATCATGCGATTTAGAATTAAAAAAGGCTTGAAAATATATACCCCACTCGACTTAGTTTAATAAAGTTCAGGTTTTCAACCCCCCCCCCTCCCCCTACTCAAAACAAAACATAGCAACACATCTTTTATTATGTTTTTTTAATTTCCGAGGTGAGTCATCGCATCTTCATTTCTAGTGTCCAAACGAACTTTTTTCCAAGTTTACGTGAATGCACACTTTGCTGTTGATAGACTTTCTCATCAATAATATACAACTTTTTCAGCAACCGATCTAGCTAGAATTTTTAATGGAATGACAATATTTTTGTTGAAATGCAAGCAATCTGTACTATCAAGAAACACAACTATTAAGGTACATTCATTCTTTTTTTTTCGTGTATTTTATCAAAGTACATCATAAAAACAAACTAGAATAATAAAAAGTAATAATTGAAAAATAAAACCATGTATTACATCTCCTCCCGTTTTTATAGTATTTTTAACATCGTAAACACTTTTAGCATGATAGAATGCTGATAAAGATTTACAATGACACGCATAAATTTCCGAAAATATTTATTCCGTTTTAATTAAATAAAATTTATTTTTTTCAATGTTTTCAATAGCATTCAATTTAAAGAAAGTGTACTCGATTTGGTAATGACTATTCAAGAATTCTAAATTGAATTTATAAGAATAATTGTAGAGAGTGGCCGCTTTTAATTTCTAAATATTTTTTCTTTATGAAATGCATTTTATTTTTTATAAAGAAAATGATAATTTTTAAAGATTCTTTTATGAAACTGTTTTTTTATCTGCGCCATCAAAATTATGCATCTTAGAAACTTATTTTTTCTTTATATGTAAAGGAGGTATTATAAATGTTCTAGCATTGAATTATCTATAACAGGGACCGATAAAAATTATATTTCTACAAAGTTCCTTTCTAAAATGTGTATAGTTAAGAGTTATTTAATGAGAAATTGTAATTGACTTTACACATAACGATTTCTGATAAAAAAGAAAATATATATATATATATTTTTTTTTTAACGCAGTATTTGCTAAACAATGCACAGCAAGGTTTAAACATTTTTTTATCCTTAAAGCGTAATCAAGTGGTTTTAAGTAAATCTGATCTAATTAATTCAAATGTGCAATAGGAATTTAACCTATCACGCATTTCTCTTTAATAAGTTGTACACCACTTTCAAACGATATTGAATTATTATTATTCAGTAACGGACACGGTATTGGTTTTTAAACATTATAAGAAAAAGCAACCCAAAAATACTTTAAAATATTGTTTAGTTCAATTTTTCAGTATTTGATACCAGTGTTGCCAAATCTGACGGATTTTTTATTTAGCTATTCGGAATTCTAACCAGAAAATATTGAAGAATATATTTTATATTTTATTCACGGAATGTCTATTATTATATGACGCAAAATTAATTATCGAAACTTTCTAGTGAGAATTCGGAATTTCTGAAAAAAAAAAATCGCACGAATTGACAACAACGTTTACTACAGATAGACAGTATCTGACTCTAGTTAATCAATAATAAGCAATTATTTCAGTGGCTTGTTCGTCACTTAAAGCACTTACGTTTTCAGAAAAAAAAAAAAAAAAACATCTAAGATATTAATGCACGAGACGCAACAAATTGAAGAACATATTACTTTCAGTTTTGTTTTAGTTTGAATATATTGGAAATATATATTACAAAATATAAACTAAGATATTAAAGTAAAAAAAAAAATTACAATAAAAAAATAAGCTACATATAATATCTTTCTACATTTTTATATTTTTATCAACTGCATTAAACTTTGCAGTGCAGTTGAACGCTCATAAAAACATAAAATACTCGTGAGAAATTGCTGATAAATATTTATTCGTTTTTAATTAAATCTTCTCACGAAAATGTGTTTTTGAGTGACATTCAATTTAAGGCAACACTCGCTTTGGTAACCGTTATTCCCAGGTTTTAAATTAAATTTATGGAAGTAATTTTGTTGCACGACCACTTTATATGAACTTTAAAAAATGTAATGAACATTATTTCCTTTAAAAGAATAGAACATTTTCGATGAGTTTTTTGTAATTAGACTATTTTTTTAATTTAGGCTATCGCAATTTTTCTATGATTAAAAATAAATTTTTATCGTTGGTAAAAAGAATTTTTCTAATTTTGTAACTAACGGTTTATACTATCTTCAAAATGAACTCATAAAAAATGTAAAAATATTTTTGAAAGTGTGTGTCAGAAAACGGATGTGAAAAGCACTTTAATGAGAAATTGAACATGGCATAAATAATAGTTTTCGTATGTGAAGATAATTTGTTTTCTTGAGATAGTATTCTGAAACGTTTTATATATTTGACAGAGGGTTATTATTTAATAGGGTAACTTGGGGTGGGATGCCATATTGGACAATTTACCGTGTCATGTGCTTTTCCTATGCGCAGGCGCTATACGGAAACGCCACTCAGTCGTGTGGAAGAGGCTTCCCTACTGATACTTTAATTCCAGTTTGCGTTGTTTTATTTAAATTTTAAATAGTGATTTTCTATTGCTGTTTCATCTTAACACCTTTGGTAAGTGTCCAAAAATTTTTACGCTCTGTCTTCATGTAATTCCTATGTAGACCGTCTTACCCCAATCTTGGTGTAATATGGTGAACTGGAAGCATTTATAAAAGCAAAAATGTTTATGCTTTATATGACATTTTTAATGAAATACATTTTTAAATCATACATAAATGTTTCAACTTTAACAATAAATTAATAAAAAATAAATAAAAACAACAGGCGATTTTATTAAAAATGAAAGAAAAAACTACGTCATCTTCACCCAATCTACCCTAATAATTTGTTTTATGTCTATGTGAAGCCTCGAAGCTTATGGGTTGTTAATCAGCACACTACAGAGTTTTACGCTTTTATAAAGATATACGGGTGATCCGGAATTCATGGTACAAACTTTAACGGTTGGTACGGGGCACTGTAACAATCATTTATTGTATAGGAAACCAGGATCAAAAATCCATTTATTTAGTCACAATTACAGGGCGTCTCACACCAATCCGAAGTCGCGTTTTCGTTCATAACTTTAACATTAGTGGAAATATTTTAATAACTTTCGCAAGACTCGTCTTTGTGTGAATTATTAGGATATTGTAAGGATTTCATTAAAGTATCTTTATAAGTATAAGTATCATTAAAGTATACATATATAGTAAAAGATTTTAGAGCCAGAATGTGTAAGATCTGCCTGCCCAAACTCAGCAAACATGGACATAACATATACTCAGAATGAGGTGGAACCACTTCTGAGTATAAGTTATGTCCAAATATTATTTCCATATCAAAATATTATTTCCATAAACTTAAGCTGTTCAAATTATTGAAAAATTAAACTTTATTTCAGTACGTAATCAGTAACATGTAATCAAGATAAGTAATTCTGATGAAATTATCAATTGAGGCTCTTTTGCTGGGTTTTACGGATTGAAAAAACAGCAAAAATTATTTCAGTTTGACACAGTCTATACAATTTTACCCGCATGAAATATAAATCTAACATAATTTTCACCGTCACGAAATTTGCATACACATCTCCCATATCCATATTCTTTATTTAAAAAAATATTTTAACGCGCAATAAGTTATTAATAAATATATTTCCAAAGTTCATGTTAGGTTTGTCTGCTACAACTTTGCTTGTAAACATACGCACTCTTGACTTGAGATTCTAATCTCAGTACCGGTTCATAAAAATTCCAGAAATTTGTTTTTTAAGGATATTTGTGGTAAATTATTTAGTTTTATCTATGAAAAAATCCATTTCCTTTTAAATATGCCATCATCTTCACTTACTCTATCATTTCGCTTAGCATATCAAACTTAGTATCAGCGGAATGAAAAAAATATTGAAATGTAACAACTTTATAGAAAAAAATGCATGCTTTTTAAAGCGGGACATTATTTTCAGATCAATTTTTAATTTAAATGAGAAAATGACAGCAATGTCTTTTCTCTGCAACAATGGAAAGAATCCTATTGCCACCATGAAGAAATTTCCTAAAAAACTTTTTAAATTAAAATTAAAATATAAAAATGAGAATATTTTTAAAAAAAGTAACTTGTGACAGCCTATCTACAAATGAATAACTTTTATTTAAAAACTGATTAGCAAAATTGGTTCAGTAGAAGGCTCAGGGCAGATGACTAAATAAAAAGAAAAGTGCCTAGTTATTACTGATGGCATTGAGCTCACAGGCTATTAACACTAATTGTATATTGTACTCTTATTTCAAAGAATAATGCCCCTCGAAAAATAACGAAACCGACAATAAATTAAGGTGGAATTACCTCCGCCCGTTCCCACTCTTTATACTTAACCAATGAACCCCAGAACTAATCAGAGAAGTGCTTTATCACAATAAATCTATATACAAAATTTGAAGCAAATCGGCTTATTCTGCATGAAAAACCCATTTATCTAAATTAAGGGGGTTAGCCCCCCGTCCCCCACTTTATACTTAACCAATGAACCAACCAAACTAATCAGGTAAGCGCCTTATCACAAATGAACTTGTATGCAAAATTTAAAGCACATCGGATACTTCTGCATGAAAATCCCATTTATCTAAATTAAGGGGGGTTGGCTTAGCCCTCATACCCTTCCTTTATATTTAACCAATGAACCCCCAAAATTAATCAGTGAAATGCTTTATCACAATGAACCTATAAACAAAATCTGATGCACATCGGATAATTCTGTCTGAAAAACCCATTTATGTAAATTAAGGGGGGTGTTATCCCCCCGTCCCTCCTTTATGAACTAATCAATGAACCAACAAAACTAATCAGGAAAGCGCATTATCACAATGAACCTGTATACAAAATTTGAAGCACAACAGATAATTCTGCATGTAAATCCCAAATATCTAAATTAAGGGGGGAATTAGCCTCCGTTCCCCCCTTTATACTTAACCAATGAACCCCCAAAATCAATCAGGGAAGAGCTTTATCACAATGAGCCTATAAACAAAATTTGAAGCACTTCGGATAATTCTGTCTGAAAAACCCATTTATCTAAATTAAGGGGGGTGTTATCCCCCCGTCCCCCTTTATGAACTAATCAATGAACCAACAAAACTAATCAGGAAAGCGCATTATCACAATGAACCTGTATACAAAATTTGAAGCACAGCAGATAATTCTGCATGTAAATCCCAAATATCTAAATTAAGGGGGGAATTAGCCCCCGTTCCCCCCTTTATACTTAACCAATGAACCCCCAAAATTAATCAGGGAAGAGCTTTATCACAATGAGCCTATAAACAAAATTTGAAGCACATCGGATAATTCTGTCTGAAAAACCCATTTATCTAAATTAAGGGGGGTGTTATCCCCCCGTCCCCCCTTTATGAACTAATCAATGAACCAACAAAACTAATCAGGAAAGCGCATTATCACAATGAACCTGTATACAAAATTTGAAGCACAACAGATAATTCTGCATGTAAATCCCAAATATCTAAATTAAGGGGGGAATTAGCCCCCGTTCCCCCCTTTATACTTAACCAATGAACCCCCAAAATTAATCAGGGAAGAGCTTTATCACAATGAGCCTATAAACAAAATTTGAAGCACTTCGGATAATTCTGTCTGAAAAACCCATTTATCTAAATTAAGGGGGGAATTAGCCCCCGTTCCCCGTTTTATACTTACCCAATGAACCTCCAAAACTAATCAGGGAAGCGCCTTATCACAATGAACCTATAACCAAAATTTGAAGAAAAACGGATATTTTTATCAAGAGTTAGCGCGTTACGTACATACGTACATACGTACATACATATAGAACCGTCGGGCACATAAGCTCTCAAGCTTTGATAGCCTGTGAGCTAAAAAACAACATTGTGTTTTAAATATATAGATTCTTTTGATATGATTAAAAAAATAATAAAAATATATCCGATTTCAATATGAAATTCTTATAACAATATAAAAAATTATAACGCCTTGTAACAATATATTTCTTTTAAATGCTAAAACTTGTAACAGCATAATATACAGTAAAATAACTTTTGTTAGATTGTTGACATGTTTCGGCTCACTCCGAGCCATTTTCTAAAACAAATGAGAGTATGAATGAGAAAAAATGCAATATGTAACGCTGCAGCATCTTTTAAATGAACGAAATTGGGGTTCGAGTTACTCCATGTTTACAAATATGAAAATAAACAACCAAGTAAAAATAAAAGATAACGTGAGTAATTTTAAAAAGTACATGAAAATTAAATGATAGCATTTTAAATAATAACTTCAAAGAACGTGCAATTATAGAATATTCTCATTTGTTTTTTAAAATGGCTTGGAGTGAGCCGAAACATGTCAACAAATTAATAAAAGTTATTTTACTGTATATTATGCTGTTAATTTACACTTTTTAGCATTTAAAAGAAACATGAAAATTTTATTTAAGATTTATTTGTATGTCTATTTATCATCAAATGTCTATTTTTTTAAAGCGCTATCTTTATTTCGACTGAAACAAAAATTGTATTTGATTTCTTATAAGATTCAAAATACAGTAAAACCTGTTAAAAAAAAGTAGCTAGGGACTGAGAAAAAAATCAGTTTTCGGCACGTTTTCTTATTAGCCGCTAGAATCTTAAGGTAGTGTTTTATTCATGATCATGACAGTTTTTCGTTTAAAACTGGATTTAGTTATAGAAAGGTTACATTTTCACAGGTTTTATTGTAGCTCAGTCTGAATAGTATTTATAGAAACTTTTTCTCCATTCAAAATTTAAACTCCTTAAGTTAATTTATTACTACCAACCCGGGAAAATTATAAATGTTATAATGTAAAAAGTTATCTAAGCAAACAATTAACAACCTACGTTTTCAGTGAGATCCAAAGAACATTTGTGCAATCTTCGCTCATGCAGTTTTATCTGATTGAACATCTCAAAATTGTTCTGGTTATCATGATATTACTCGTAGAAAAAGGGAAAATCGACAATTTAAATTTTGTTATACAGCAGCTCCTTTTGCTGTTATCATGAATAAATATTCTTCTTCCGGTACAGTTAATAATGGTCTATTATTCTGGTACTGTCTAGAACCGGAGAAAGTCTTTCTAAATTTGGGTCTATTCTTTGATTTGTTCCCTTACTCTGACTACAGCATATCTCGTCATCCTTATTCAGCGTTGTATTGTGCAACAGTACGTAAGTAGTCTGTCTTCTGCCTCATTAGTTTGATTTCTAGACATAACGAGAATATTTTTAACCATGAAACTTCTTTACATTAAATTTATGGACAAAGAAATTCTCCTTTTGAAATTTTAGTCTTATGAATACGCGAATTTAATTTGATAGCTATTTTTTACTGCAAAAGAAAATTCACCAAACCAGTCTTTAAAATAAAGGATTTGTTCTATCATACCATCTGAAGATATAAAAAATAATTCGACCAAAAAATTGAAAAGAAAACAAAAGAAAATAGAATAATCAAAAGAGGTTTCGCAAAAAGACCATTGGAAATCGAATCCCCGCTCAAGTTTGAATTCACCTAAGCTGGCACGTGCTTTTATCCCACAAAATCAACTGAAAGCCTCCCTACACTTTGCATAAATTAGAAAACAATATATATTTCTCTGCATTTCATAATTAAAAAAGTGAGAGTATAAGAAATTTAGAAGAGATTAAATTTCAATAAAATGTGATAAAATAAAAATTTTTTAAATAAAGTCAATCATTACATTCCACAGTTTCACGTTTACTAAATTTGGCAAATTGCCATCGTCAATCTGACACTCGCGCATCCACTATCAATGATGAAGGAAACTTCGCAATTCTATACAGGATGAAGGAAACAAATTGTGAACTGTATATGATGGAGAGCGACTCCGCTATCAACGATTAAAAAATCATAGGTCTTTTACTGTAAAAAGTTCCACAATATCCATAACTCACGAATTCTTGCACAAGTAAAGTGGCATGAATGTTTTTTTTTCTTTTTAATTTATTTCATACCCCAGTAAAATGAATAACTCAGAAATTTATTTTACCTTTTGAAGGGATGATGCCGAGTATCAAGTATCCCGGTTGGAAATTTCTCCAGAACAAGTAATATATATATAAAGTCAATTCCTACTTAGGTCAACATTTTTTTTTAGTTACTTTTTATTAAATAATTACAATTAATATAAATATGTATATACATATGACAGAATCACAATATTAAGTGGCAAAACAGAAAGGGAATTTCCTTGCAATTTTCCATTTTAATAAATAATATAAGAATGAACTGGATAATACGTAAGTACCAAAAATAATATGAAACAGTATATAAAATAACATTAAAACATAATCACGAGTCAACAGTTACCATGCCAACAGTTTCATGTAGTAGCGGCTCTTTCGAAGAGTGGAACCTAATGGAGTGTTTCTGCTCCTTTTTCTTCGAGTTTTGAATACTATAGTTTGGTTATTTAATTTAATTAAAGAATTAATATTTGAAAAAACTTTATTAACATCAAGTGTCATCCACTACAACTTTAAAAAATGTATTTGAACTTGAGTGGATCAAAAAAAATATTTTATTAACGACTGAAAATTTGAAAGAAAAATAATTTGAGCATTTGAATTTGAATTTTGCTTTTTAATCATAAATATACAAAATAAACCCGTGCAGCATTAATGTACCACATTACCTTTATTAAATTCTTTTATAATCATCGTTGGGATATTTTATTTTTGTGGCATCTCTAATTTGAGGAAAATCTTTCATTTCATTTATGAAAACAATGGGAGCCTTTTTTTTCTCCCATATAAAACTAAAATTAGTTAATTTAATTTAATTAATGAATTAATATTTGAAAAAAACTGTATTAACATCAAGTGTCATCCACTACAAGTTTAAACGAAATGTATTTGAACTTGAGTGGATGAATAAAAATGGTTTTATTAACGATTGAAAATCTGAACAAGATATATAAATATATAGAGAGAGTGTGAGCTAATAGTAGGAATTGAAAAATAAATCAATGCACGTGAAGCAAATTTTCTAATTTACATCAATCTGAATCAAATGATTATATTTCGCATGTTTATAGGTGTTTTCTCTGGACCAGTTTCTACTGATAAACCAAAACGTTTATAGTAGTTGGGCATTTGGTCCGCATTTGGACACCAGAGTGTTTCAAAAATTGTGTTATTTATTCATTCATTATTGATTTATTCATTACTCATTATTATTTATTCATTATTATTTATTCATCATTGATTTATTTCATTATTGATTTATTCATGCAATGCAATTTTTTAAAAGGGGATTTTTTAAAAAAAATATCTCTCACGAAAGTGAAAAAAATTCTTTTAAATGATTGATTAATATTCTTGCTTTTATTTTATTTTGCTGACATGTCCACTTTGTTTAGTCATCACATATACATCGTCATAATAAAATTAGATTGAGGTACATTTCGTACCTCATCTAATCTCATCGTACATCATCGTACATCATCTACGGCTGTGATTTTCATAAAAAACATTCATTTCTAAATTCATTCGCCTATTTATACGACGTATTGTGAAAAATAACATTAAAAAATGTCCGTCTGTTCGTTTGTACGGAAAAGGCTCAGAAACGATTGCATAACAAACGTTAAACTTATCAGGGAAAGATATAGGATATTTCTGGATACAGTCTGCAGTTTGTGGAATTCCGATATATAAAATAGTTTTTAATAAGATAGTGACAAGCAGTGATAAACAATCAATCAATCACCAATATTTCAATATTTATAAACTCGGGAGCTATTTAATCAATTTTAAGGAATTGAAAGTTCTAATTTAGATTTATAAATGATAATTCTTGCTATATATAATCTGCAGTTTGTCACATTCCAATTTCTAAAATACTTTTTGAGAAAACGGGGGAAAACCCGGCGAATTAATCAATTAACCAATATTTCAATGCTCAAAAGCTCGAAAGTTAATTGATCAATTTTAAGGAATTTAGTGGCATTTGAAAGTTTTAATTAAATTTATAAGTGACAATAATTACATTTTTAGCTTATGACTTATACATTTTAATTTAAAAACAGGATTGGTAAATATAAGAACCCAGTATTCTATAATAATAATTTTTATATTGTAGAATACAATTAGATTTATTTTCTCCAAAATCTCGAAATATCTTATAATAAGAATGAAAAATCATGCGTCAAGCATAGATTATGTAACACTTTCCAACACTTCCAAAATAATTTGACAAATCTTTACCGTACCACAGTTTAAAATTCCGTTTCTGCAATTTCCGAACATAAACGGACATCTACTCGAGAACTTTTGTGCTGCCTTGTATACAATCTATACAACTTATACACGCCAAATAAGAGACAAAAAATGAGTTTAATTTAAAAACGCGTTCAGCAACTGAAAAATCATTCCCAGCAATTATTATTAATGAGCATCACTTTAACCGAATTATTTTGTGTCTCCCTGTCAATGAACGATGAAAGCTATACAAACAGTATTCTATAGTAAGCATCTTGTAATTCACGTTAGTGATATATATCAATTTCAATATGTACGAAATAAGTGAGACATTATTAAAATAAACTGCAAACGATTTTTCTTCATAGACCGTAATGTAGCGGAATTCTTTTGAGTATCCCTGTAATGGAACTATAAGTGCTATGCGCACCACATTCTATAATTAGTCTCTTGTAGTGCACCTCAGTGATATATATCAATTTCCATATGTTTGAAATTGGGTAACATTATTAAAATAAACTGCAAATGATTTTTCCCCATAGACCGCAATGTAACAAAATTCTTTTGAATGTCCCTATAAAAAACCTATAAGTGCTACACACTTCATTTTCAATACCGTACATGCCACAGTAAAACTCAATAACATGTATAAATTGCATGACGATCCGAGCATATTTACGTGAGTTGGAGCACCGACAGACAGACAGACGACAGACAAACCGAATTAATAAACACTTTTCAACTATGTTGGAAAGTATTAAAAATGCAAATACAACATAACGGACTGTTACGCAGCTAGTAAATAATGAATTTATTTACTCATTTATGTGAGTTTAGTCTTTAAACATGTAATAATCAATTATGTATACAGATGATAGACAGATATGTTTTTTACTCTTAACCCTTTAGCGGTCGGTGGTCACAAAAAAGGACACATAATTTTAATTCCAAAACTGACAAACGGCACCAAAAATATTTAATTAAAATTTTCCTTTTATAAAGTAAGGGAAAATCAGCAAGTTATTCTTTTCTAAGGAAATCGTTTGTAAAATCTGGTGTCAGTCCATTATTTCATTATTTTACAAACAGATTTATTCCGCGCCGGAAAGGGTTAAATGACATTTATTGTAGATGATCACAATTAAAATTTTGTACGTCGTTAATGACTTTAAACATAATGATGCTATTTAATGTAACATTAAAAATAGTAAATTACAGATTATGTCTGAAATAATTATTGTAAAATACAGTTTTTAATAATCTAATTGAAAAAGAAATAAGTCGACATTTTTCATGAATTCATTATCCGTGCTGTTTTATTTGGTCTTTCTAGATAAACTTTAAAAGAACGGAAAAAAATAGAACGCAAATAATGACAAAGAAGGAAAGCTAAACCTTATAAAAAATGCATCTGTCATCCATTGGGAAAGCGTTAATTAGATTGATGTATAATTATATGTTAAAAAAGTTTCGGTTTTATCATTCTATAGCGCGCTTTGAAAAAAAAAGTTGTATGCTTTTAAAATATAAAAATGTCATTAAGTAGAAAGTACTGAAAAACTAATTCACACATATTTGCATTAACATCATGTATATTTAAGAATATTTTTGTCGAGGGAAAGTATAAGGGAATAACTTCAACTGGGTTTTAAATTTTTATTGCTCTTTTCGGCATAGAATCTTCCGAAATATCCTTTTTTAATTTAGAAAATTTATTACAACTTAGGATTATCATCGTTATTAGCATATCAATATTTTCATTTTTTTATTTTCTGGGATTTTGTTTTGTTAATTTCATTTTTTTATTAAAAACACATCTACTTTCAGCAATTTTATATTTTATTAAAAGATAAATGTATTTTCTCAAAAAGTTTTACTACACCCTTTGAAAAGTAACTTTTTTTTTTTTTTGAAATTTACAGTATTATTTAAATCCACATTATCAGAAGTGATTCAGTAAACTCATGTGAGTTTTGCTTTCTTTTTTGTCTAGTACTGGAATTTATTACTCGTCTAGTAAATTTATTATTGCTCTTTTCGGCATAGAATCTTTCGAAATACCCATTTTTATTTTAGAAAATTTATTTCAACTTAGGATTGTCATCGTTACTAACACATCAATATTTTCTTTTGTATATTCTGGTATTTCGTTTTATTAGTTTATTTTTTTAAATAAAAATACAACTACTTTCTGCGAACAGTATCCAACTATCCAAAACTATGAATAATTTTATATTTTATTAAAAGATAAACGCATTTTCTTTAAAATTTTTACTACATCCCTTTAAAAGTAACCTTCTGATTGAAATGTACAGTGTTATTTAGATCCACATTATTAAAGGTGATTCAGTATGCTCATTTTGGGTTTTACTTTCTTTTGTGTAGTACTGGAGAGTTACACGTTTGAGCAAAAATATAATCAATATATATAATAAATGTAAGCGTGGTTTGTCAGTGCGTGTCGCTATAACACCGCAACCCACCTCCGTAGCCCCATGGGGGTTAGACGGTAGTGTACCCCTTCATATCCCATCTATAAAGAATGTTTCGATTTGGAAATGCATGGGTTATAGGTTCGGAGATATGGGTCTAAAAAAGCGCTTCGCACAATGGACTTCTTAATGGAAATCGGTAAAGAAGCTTGGAATCGAGTGCCAAAACAGGCGAAACTATCCAGAATTTTCCTGAATGTTACAGAAGGGTCTAGAATGTTCCAAACTGAAAGTTCGAGAATATTCGAGAAGTTCGAGAATGTTCGAGAATGTTGGAGAATATTGAAGAAAGTTATAGAATGCTTTAGAATGTTCCAGAATGTTCGAAAATTCTCTATAATATTCTATAATGTTCCAAAATGATTCAGAATGTTCTAGAGAATGTTCTATAATTTTCCAAATGGTTCTGGACCATCAAAGTGATTTCCTGTTTTGGAGCATTGAGAACGTTGTAGAATGTTCTAGAAACCAGAAACGGAAGTCCGGAACTTCTGGTGCATTCTCGAATGTCCCATTATCCTGTTGTAGTGAGGATACGTTACAGATCAGAATGGTATATAAAGGCGATGGCGAGACGCGTTGTCAATTTATTTCACTAACGCATGCGTCAGTGAAATAAATTTCAGTAAAAATTTGTAAACGTTATACGTGAAAGTGAATTGCTTAAGGTAGTGAAAAGTGTATTAAGCGGAATTTTAGTGTGTTAAGTAATAATAACATTTAACGGGACGCACAAACGTAAAGGAGGAGGAGTTCTTACCAGTGGTGAATCGAAAAGAAGGAAGCAGAAATAACAGCACAGAAATGAAACAGATGAAGAGCGAGAAGCACGTTTAGCTTCACAACGGAAGAGGATGAATAGATTGAGAGAAAACTTACAAGATGAACAATGAGAAAGAAATTAGATAATAGGATCGAGTGAGACACTCAGCAAGCAGACTGAGAGAAACTGCGGAAGAAACAAAATTAAGAAATTAACTAAATAGAGTTACAATGAATAAAGTTCGTGAAAGACAACATTCTTAAGCGAATGAACAAAACATTAGTGTACGAGAAATGCGACGCAGAAGAAGCAGATATTACTGTTTGGAAGGTGAGGCATTCTGTTATGATTCCACTAAAGAAATAGGAAAGAATTTATAAATCAATCGATTCAATAGTTAATGCAAAATAAATTGTTAATTTTCCCACCGAAATTGTAAATTCCATGCAAGTTCCAGGAATGTCTTTACATTGTTTAATATTAAAATTATGATCATCAACTATTTTGTTGAGAAATTTAGATTCACCAAGATTATCTATTTAACAAGAATGACCGTGTAACAATTATCAAATAATATAATTGAAGTAAAAATAATGTCAGGAAAATATAAAGGAACAATAGTATTTATTCCTAGGATTCCGCTCATGTGTACCAAAGTGCCGTTTCAATTCAAAAGACTGCAATTTCCACTAAGATTAGCATTTTGTATCACTAAATAAGGCACAACGACAGACGTTAAGATATTGTGGAATTAATTTAAAAGAATCATGATTTTCTCGCGATCAGGTATATGTAGCTTGCTTTAGAGTAGGAAACCCAGATAATTTATACATCTACTCACCAAATAATAAGATAAGAAATGAAGTTCAGAAGCAAGTATTGAAATAGACTAAGTTAATTAAGTATGAAATAAAGTGAATAACAAATGTTAGTAAAAACTAGAGTTTTCTTTCACTAAATTAAATACAACTGTATTGAGAGTATGATGATTTAATTTAATTTGATATTTCTGCATTTAAAGGTTCATTTTTTAAATTCACATTTGATAAGAGCTGGGTTGCTTTGTCCAAGAGAAGCGAGGCTAACTCCGGCTAGTAAATAAATAAAAACTACAGACTCATTTTACATTGTTTAATTTTTTGCTTGGTGAATTCGGATAGTCGTTAAAAAATCCATTATTTCAGACGTCACTAATAATGCATATTCTTGAACGTCAAAAAAATGTATTTTAGCATTTTTCATTTAAAAATTTACTGTTTTCGAAGATTCTGCTTAATTTCCAATGCCAGACAATGCCAGTTGCTTTCAGAAAATATCGATTTTCTCTCTTGCATCTATATATTATTGCTGCTATACAGTAAAAGTATAAACCAGAATTACCAAAATAAATAAGTAATAATAAGTTTTAGAAAATATACTAATTCAACTTTGCACATATACATAATATAGAAAAAGAATAATTAGAAAAAGAAAAGAGAAAAAAATTGTACTTAATTGCACTTTTTCTAAATCAGATACAAGTTGGTTTGTTTCTTTAATTGTTAACGAAAAGGTCTTTTTGATTTAATTTTGTAGCTTGATCAGATGTTGAGTATTAATTAGTAATTAATTTAGGCCGTATTTACGGTCATTTTTTAAGGAGTTCCGGATGCATGCATACATAAAAGTGTTTGCATATCGGATTAAAATTATACTAAATGCTTAAACAAAGTTTTCGTTTTTGTAGCGGTATGCGGGGGATGGGGGGGGGGATTCTTTCATCAGGCTTATTCAGTAAAAAAACTGCCATGCGATTTTGCTGGAATTGTCTGGTGTACATCGAAGATTAACCATGTGTTAAACACATTGTAGGTTTTGAATTTTCTTAAACTGCGTTGAATCAGCTCCAGATATGATATTCGAATAGGAAATTGTTTTCTTTTAACTTCCAATGCTGTATTTGCAACCAAAAGTGAGAAAACATGCACTCGTGCACCCCCATGTTTCTTAAAACGGCATATCAAGTATTTGTGAAAATATAAACGGGGCACTTTCTCTTAACAGAACAATTTTAGCATTATATATTTTTAATAAATAATATTTTTCTCCTTTAAAATTGGATTCTGTTGTATTTATAAACTATCTTTAAGTAATATAATGCTGTTATCAAATATCTTTTATAATGTTAAACACACAAAAATAAAATTTTAAATTTCAATTAGGCAGAGCAATGACAAAGAGAGACAGGGAAGTGGCACTTAGATAGAAAAATAACAAGGGAATTGACAGGGGAATGACAAAACGTAAGATTGGCTTGTCTACTATCATATCTATATGCACAAAAATGAATTGATTTTAAATATAACATTAAAAACTCAATACAAATAAATCTTAATCACTGATTAAGCTTTCATTACAAAATTAAGGCAAATAATAGAGACAGGGTAATGACGGTCAATAAAGATACTTACCAAGATATAACTGAAAATCTCTAGCTTTACTTGTCCATGCTTGCTTCTGCAAAAAGAACAATTCAAGATAGGTTCTCTGAAGATGACACTGTTCACATGTGGAATTATGGTGTAATATGACTGTTTCCGGATGTTATAATCATTACTTCTATTTTATGACAGGAGAATGACAACAAAACCAAAGGACATTTTTAATTATACTTTGGAAAATACAAACCATGAAAAGGCTTTACGTTTTTCAATTTTTAGTATTATATGATAGTTTTTAACAATTTAAACAACAAATTTATTGAAAATATACTTGTATGGTCAACTTTTAAGAACCACGTTTGTTCTAAGGTGAAGGCAGGGATAGTGTAGAATGATATTTATGATATGAAAAAAATATTTAAGTGGCTCATATTTATAAAGAATATGTTTTATCCCGTTATACAAACATAAAAACATGTGATTAACGTATTAGAGCGTTTTTTTTTTTTTTTTATACACGTTTATTCATTACTTTTGAAGCGGTGACAGGAATTTCTCTGTTTTGAGAAAATAACCCATTTACAAAATAACACTAACATTTTATTTTAAACTGTATATCTTGAATTAAATGCATTCCTTCAAATTTTACTATTTATCTGAAAGACGGAATAGTATCGAGAGAAGTTAGAACTTTAGACAATTATTATTATTATATTTATTACTATGAGAAGTTTAAATATTTGCAGTATTAGATTATTATTATTATAGAGTCACTTTTAGTTAATTTCTTTATTTATAATTTATTATTATTAATATTTAAAAAGCTATCATTACAAGTTAAAAAAACTATGGAATTATATGCATTTACTCTTGCAAACATTATAAATAGCCACAGCTTTAGAATTTTAATTAAGTAACGTGAAAAAGCTGTTCCTAATTTTTTAATTAAAATGCTTGGTAGTAATGTTAATTATTGTTTGTTCTTAATTTACAAATTTAAAATAAATAATTAAGTTATAATAGAAAATATTTTTAAGTTTTAACCTCGAAATTCAATGACATTTATAGTCATGAATGATAATTGATGTCATTTTCTTCAATAAAATGTAAAATATTTCCCACACAAAGGTTTTAAATCTAACGGTAAAATTCAATGATAACATATGTGATTTTCAAGAAAATGTGTCTCTTTTAAAGGGTTTTAACATTACTTCTTACAGTATTTATAATGTTAGGAAAACTGGAGATTATTATAATAGTATTCCATATTGGTCAATACATCCTATAAAAAAAAAAAAAAAAAAAAACTCTGTCACCATAAAGTGAAATCCAAACTGCTTGGATTATGTTAGATTTGGTTATCAATTTAACAACAGATACACACATTACAGTAAATTCTGAAATAATTAGAATATGTTTTTTTATTAGCAAAGGTGGTAAATTATATTTTTTACATAGGTTTATTAGCTCACAGGCTATCAAAGCCTGAGAACTTATGTGCCCGCCGGTTCTGTATGTATGTATGTACGTATACGTATGTATGTACGTAACGCGATAACTCTTGATAGAACTAACCGTTTTACTTTAAATTTTGTTTATAGGTTCCTTGTGATAAGGCGCTTCCCTGATTAGTTTTGGAGGTTCATTGGTTAAGCATAAAGGGGGAAAACGGGGGCTAACCCCCCATAATTTAGATAAATGGGTTTTCATGCAGAATTATCCCATTTTCTTCAAATTTTGTATATAGGTTCATTTGGATAATGCGCTTCTGTCAATAGTTTTGGGGGTTCATTGGTTAAGTATAAAGGAGGAAAGGGGGGATACCCCCCCTAATTTAGATAAATGAGTTTTTCATGCAGAATTATCCGATTTTCTTCAAATTTTGTATATAGATTCATTGTAATTAGAGACTACCCTGATTAGTTTAAAGGGTTCATTAGTTAACTATGAGGGGGGTAACAGGGGGATGACCCCCCTTAATATATTGTTGATTTCTTTATTTTTCGAGGGGCTTATTTCAAATTCTTTGAAATAAGAGTATAATATACGATTAGTGTGGATAGCCTGTGAGCTCAATGCCCTCAGTTCAACTGGGCAGTTTTCTTTTTATTTTAATTATATAACACGTATAAGATTACAAAGGAAAGTTTGGAAAAGCAATAAACAATTCACATCAATCGAAAAGTATGTTACAAATCATTTACTAAAACATATTATTACTGGATTCCATTTTGATATACTGCTCTGAAAATTCATTGTTAGTTTCTGAGGAACCTTTAAATAATAATGGATTATATAAAAAATATTTAGGGTAACTCTTCTCATTAACTCCTTCATTATGAGTATCCTGTATACTTCTTTTATGTTTTGTGCACTACTTTTCTTAAGAGTAAATTTTGTCTGTTTAATTACGAAAACTTTGTGATTAAACAAAGTAAAAATTATTCTTCAAAAATAGTAGTATTCAAATGCAAGGATTTTACACAACCCATACGGCAGGTGTATGTGTTGCAAAGGGTTTTAATAGTGTGATTTTCATATTTGTCACTTTGCTGAATAAAATCATGAGGACATAAAGGATTTTTTTTTTATTTAACTTTATTTATTTATGTAAATAGTAATTTTTTAAAGGATTTTTTACTCACTTACTTATCTGCTAGAATTATAAATATGTTCACAATTTTAATATTTTTAGAACTTAATTGTAAATAAAAAAAATAATTTTAAGGCATTTTTCCGTTAGCCAATCGCAAGCTATAAATAGCCAAATACACAACTGTTACGACTGGTTACAACTGTTTACGAATTAAAAAGCAACGAAATTAAATATGCGCCAAACCACTTTCGCCAAAATATGCCAACTGGCTGTGAAACTTCAACAACGATACATTTTAAACACTATAAAGTGAAAAAAATAATAATAGTATATTATATATTTTTTTAAATACTTTCTTATCATTAAATAGTTTGATATTAATTAAACCATGATCACACGTTCAGAAAACATTTTAGAAATTTTGATTAGATAATTTAAATAATGCTTTTTTTTCCTGTTCCCCTATCTTAAAAAAATAAAAAAGGAAAACTTATAAGATTTTGATTAATATTAATAGTACGTGATTTCTACCAAACGTAAATATAAGCGTTTAAATTTTCAATAATTGGGGCTCACTCCAAAATAATTTATTTAACGAAAATCGTTTGGACTACATGAAATGAAATCAAGAAATTAGGCGTGATTTTGAAGATAAACATTGAACAAACAGTGTTATTTATTTTATAATTATTTTCACATTTTTTTTTTGAAATATTGCTTTCTTTTATTGTGCAAAGGAAACAACTTCCGATATAATTCATATATCATAATGTGTAATGTTATGCAGTTCAAAATTAAATTCTTTACTATTAAGAAAAGGCAAAAATTTGCTGATTGCATTGTATTTTATTACCCAGAAAATAACCCTCTAAACAATGAAATATTTTCATTGGATTGAAACACTTGTGTAAACTGTAATATAAGTAAGGGGTGATTATTAAATTGTCAATTTAATAATCCTCAATTGCATAAGATGTACGAATTATAATATTAATAAACGTCAGTGTTAAACCTTGAGTAAAACTATTTTTAATTTATAATAGTTTCATATAGCGTATACTTTTATCTGACTTAGACAGTAATGTTAAGAAACACTGTTAGTCAGAAACATAAATAAGCCTGCATGACAAAAGTTTCACGGAAAGAAAATGAAGAAATATCATTTATCTTTTTTCTTGCAATATTAATGCGAGTATTTCCATTTATATTAGATTCGAAGAAAACTACTTACATTTTACCGTATCAATGTATGTAAATTACAAAAAAATAGATAACGCATTTGAATTCTTCTAGGAGTTTCTCATGATTGTTAAAATACTTTAAAATGATTTTTCTTTAATTTATAAAATAGTATTTTATTAATTCTAAAATTCCTTTAGCTAAAAGTATTTATTAAGTACAATTAACCTTTTAATGTTATTTTTTAAAAACATCATTAAGTTTTATTTTTCTTTTTATTTGTTTACCTCGCTGTTTGATTTAACAAGTTTGTTTTAAAAATTGTAAAAGTAATTCATAAAGATATCATTTTAAAATGAACAAGCAAATAGTTTTCGATAGTGAAATTTTTCGTAAAAATAACAGCACAGAGGGATTTCATAATATAAATATTTAATATAGTAATTTGAGTAAATATTTTTTAATAATAAACATTTACTGGCGGTATTTTTTATTTTAAGTTCAAAAACTGTAATCATAAAAGTCATATACTTAACTTTTCAGTCAAATTTAGATGGATTTAAAATAACATGATTACTTGAGTATCGCGACACCTTTGATGAGAAATGTTTCACTTAAAAGTCAGTGTTAATACATGTAATATACATATAAGTATGTAATAGCAATTGCATTATGGTAAAATTTTAGAGTAATTCCTTATGCCAACAGATGGTTTTAGCAAGATCTAAATTAGCATTATAATACGCCACGTAAGTTATTGACTATTATAATATTGTAATCTAAATAATTAGATGTTATATAATAAAAGTGATACGAATTCCTAATGAACCGAGGATAAAATCTCAACAATGATACTCCAACCATTGAATATGATTTACGTAGTTGAAAAACTTTCCTCTGTTCATTATGATCTAATTACATGGTATACAGGAGTTTCCGTGTTATATCACATTCATCATGTAAAATGCTATAGTTATAGCTCGGATAAAGGAAATTAGTCCGACAAATAAGAGTGAATTATGCCAAGCAGGATATCGTCGAGATAGCTCAGTAGGAAGAGCGCTGACACGCCAGGCCAAAGTACCCGGGTTCGAGTCTTGGTCCCGACATTTTTCGCTCTGTTGGAATGAAATCTCAACTATGATACTCCAACTATTGAATGTGGTACTAATTATACATTTCTGATTTCACTAGGACTAAAATAACTATGGATTTAGTAAGAAAATGTTAACATCATCTTTATGCAATAGATTTTTAAGGAAAACTTATTTGTAAGTCATAAAGTGTAGTGGAGCTAAAATCGCTAACCACCGTTCATACCCCGCCGGCTCTAAAAACACTCTAATTTGCCCTGTTTTAAAAAGATTGCTCGATTACGCAGATTGAATCATATTATCACGACAAATGGCGATATTCTGTAATCGTGTTTCGTATTGGCATTCAATTCACTTTGACCTGTGGATTTTTCAGTACTCAAGACCGCATCCACTGCTGTCACAACAACTGACGGCTGTTTTCGTGATTAAGTAAGATTCGTCATTTGAAAATTAGTCTGTATAATTGGTTAAGTAAAAAATACCGCTGAATCACGGACATTTATAACATCTAGAATATATATATTTTTCTTTAAGACGCTATATGAAAACCGTTTTAAATGTATTGTTTGAAATATGATATGATTTTCATCATTAAATGCTTTTAGCATGTAAATAATTTATTTTTAACACTTTTTTAATCTTTTAATTTTAACCTTTTTAACACTTTTCAACTTAGATGAAAAGTGTTTATGACTTCGGTTTGTCTGGCTGTTTCTCCGTCCGGCCATATTCTAACTCTTGCAAATACTCGGATTTCCTTGAAATTCTTGTATGTTATTGATGTTTTTTATAGTATGATCCCTACTGAAAATTAAAGTTATAGCGCTTATAGTTTATTTACATTGCCAGCCAAAATTATTTCGTTTCATTGCTGTGTATGGAAGAAAAATATTTTTTCAAGTGCATTTTAATGATGTTACGCCATTTAAAACATGATGAAATTATTATACAATTATGCAGCGCATTAAAAAATGCTTCTTGCAAAATATGGGGAGCAAAACCTACCTTATTCATTTACAGGGTCACACAAAATCATTTTGTTAAACAATGTTCTATGGGGGGAAATTTTTGCAGCATAATTTAATGATATTTCACTATTTCAAACATAAGGAAATTTATATTCATTACTCAGGTGCACTATAAATTACTCACTGAAAAGTATGGTGTACATTGCGTTTATCGTTCTTTTATAGGGACGTACAAAATAATTCGATTACAGTCTTTGTGCGATAATTACCGACTATGTGTGACAAGTGCGTTTTCAACTTTGATTTGTGTTTATAAGTTTAACTAAATTGTTGCATACTACGTGTGTATAATTTGTTTGATCATACACAAGGTTACAGAATTGAATTCGTAAGTATTACTGACTATGAGAGTGTATTTAATTAAGAGTATTTTTAATTGTGTTACGCATTTTCTTGCTGAACTATATTTAGTAACCTTAAAGAAGGTTTTGGAATATAAATAAATTCATATACAAGGCTATGCAAAGAACAAGATACATTGTCGTTTATGGTTGGTAATTGCTGGAAGTAAGTTTTAAGTTGTCTTATACGTTTTTTACCTGAATTAAACTTTCGCTTAATATGTGGTGTGTACAAAAGACTTTAAAAATATACAGGGTTATACAAAAGATTTCGAATGCATTTCCATCGATTGGAGAAAATTACTAGATGTGAATTTTCTAATTGAACTAAATTTTATCATGCTATGTAGTATCTATTCAAATATATAGATCATATACAGGGCTGCACAAAATAATTCAACTACTTTTTTGACTATGGAAGGTAAATGCTAAAACTGGATTTTTAAATGTGTTATGTTTCATTATTACATATCTTCTTTCACCATATTTAACTGTGAAATATCGGTGGAGTTTTCTGGTTGTGTTGGAAAGTCTTTCCTAATCTATGCTTGACGCATGATTTTTCATTTTTGTTTAATATTCATGGGTAAATAGACTATGAAACTGAAAAGTGTTTGGAAATATTTTTATTTGCGCTTTTTAAAATCTGGCAACAATAGGTAAGAAACAACAATTTAAAAATATGAATTAAATCACTATTTCAAATAATGGAAATGTGATTAAAAATTTTGGAAAAAACTTTAAATATTACACAAATTAAAAAAAAATGATTGGATACCGCAAATGATAATATGCACAAGTGTACACTGTTAAACATTTTCGTTTATTGACAGGTTGTCTTCCGTAAATTTTGATCAGAAAGTTTCCGTTTTGTTAAAAAAAAATGCAATCTCTCCCGTATATCTGTTGCTATTTTAAGATTACAGAGTTTCAAATACGGAATTATTAATGTAAAAATCTATCATCCAATGGGATTGCAGCATTTTTGATCGCCACACATGCACTTCAACTCCTTCGCGTCTGTATCGCGCCATTTATGGACTACAAAGACGGAACTTTCCTCACAAAATGGAAACATTCCGGCAGCTCTGCTGCCAGTCCTTTTTCCGTAAATTGACGGAATTTTTTTTACAGTACACTGTTTAAAATAATCTGAAATTCACGGGTATTTTTTCCTGAATTTCACAGAAAAAGTCCCTTTTCACGACAAAATAGCATTTTCAGTTAAAAGCAGAAAATTTTCTCATATTTCCTGAAAACAACGGAACGGACGGAGAATCTGCTGCATGTTTATTTTCAATGTTTCAAAAACTGACATGTTGCTGCACAGATCAACTAAAAATTCAATAAATTAAAATTTCGAGTTTATTTAAAACAACAAGAAAATAGTGCGTTCGAATTTAAAAAAGTAAAAATTAATTTTTTCCAATCTTTTAATATTATTTGCAATTCATTTTTTAAAGTTAAAAAAAAGTATTTGCACTTAAAATATATTCTAAACAAACAGATTATTGTATATATAAAATAGCTAAATTAAGTGATAAAAAAATCGATTTTATTTAAGAAAGCAACAAACAAAAATAATACTTTCGAATTAAACTCATTCCTTTAAAATTATTCGTAATTTATTTTTTTAAGTTATAAAAAACACTCACATTGAAAATATATATTCTAAACGAACACATTTAAAAAATACATAATAGTTGATTAAAAATACATTTTCGCAAAAAAGGAAAAGGAATTTATCGAATTTAATTCAAAATATAATATTTATATTTTAATCTAACAATCAAATTAAGAATATATATAATTCATGGTGTTATCCTCTATTAATACTATAGTTTTCAACAATCATCTCATTACGAAATATCCCCGCAATAACTTCAAAATTACCAGTTTTTTAAACCCCAAATTGTTTAAGTCCCAAGCTGCGATTTGAAATAATCCCGTATCATCTTTTCCTACTCTTACTCTAGCAAGGATCCGCTGGTCTTGCGGTAAAGCACTCGGCTCAAGCCACTAACGTCCCCAGTTTGATCGACAGGTCGGGCAGAAAATTTTCTTGCATTATATCAAATATTAAATACTCCTGTAATAATCAACAGATAGCAGCACAAATAGACATGACATTTTTTAAAACCGAGTTTATTTATAACGGAAACTTACCGATTCTTCAAACGGAGTTGTCCCTTCCTTTATCTTTCAAAACGGAAAATGTACTAACGGAACGGAAAAAGTCCGGCAACTTTGCTGCCAGTAGTTTTACCGTGAATTAACGGATTTATTTTTAACAGTGCACGCTCACAAAAGATTGTTGAACTAATATGCATAATTTTTGATCCTATAAAGCTTTGTAACTGAACAAGTAAGTAATGATTTAAAGATTAAATATCGTTTCAAATAATTCTTTAATGTAAAATCTGCCCACTTCCACGTGTTTAGCATACATTTCTATATAAAACTACCAGTTTTCATGTGTTTATAAGCAATAGTTTTTGCAGGAAATGATTGTGAAAGGGTCATAATAAATTCCATTATGACAGCAGTAGCTTTAGTTATCATTTTCAAGATTACAGAGATTTTAGAATACAGGATTCGAACCAGAGACCTCCTGACGGTCCAAGCAGTCCCTGTTTCGAATCTTGTCTCAGACAGTTTTTGTCCAGTTGAAAAATTATAAAACTCATATGATTTATATACTAATTAATCTTTCAGCAGAGCTGAAAGATTGTACGCTGTAAATTAACGCTGTGAATAACTAACTCTGTAAATTAATGAAATACAAAGGATGTGAATTGTCACTTTACAAAACAGCGTACAACCAATAGAGTGAAAAAAATGTCCAGACCGGGTTACGATCCGGGATCGAACACCGGTCTGGACATTTTTTCACTCTATTGGTTGTACGCTGTTTAGTAAAGTGATAATTCACATTTTTTGTATCTCATATGATTTATTTACCAATTAGAATAATTGCGTTAAAATTAATCTTCTATAATTACGTATCCAGCGTTTACAGGAGTTCCATTCCTACGATTGTTTCTGTTGGGCTGATTCAGATATCAGACCAGATGCTATGATCAATAAGGTTAGCTGGGTGAATTAAGTCCTCAGATTCGTCCAAGATAGTTAAGTTGGCAGAGAAATGGCTGTTTCAGCCAAAAGGTCCCTGGTTCTAATCCTGGCTTGGACATTTTTTGCCCAGTTGGAAAAGGCAATTACAAATCTATCGTTTTAATTCGAAACGTTCTATATGCATGGATAGCTAAAAACGAAGCAGTGTGTGCTAATTTAAAATTGCCCGATTCCCATCGATATTGCAGTGTTGATTTTGTTGATGAGAAATATAATGAAAGGAATTATCGGGAATTACATTAAAATAACACTATTTAAACAAAAGAAACTGAAGTCTTCTGGGCTCGGATCAGGCATCATCGACCTCAAATCGCTCAACTTTCACCGGAGCAATGACTCAAATTCTAACAACTGTGATTGCTCTCGGTTTAGGCTATGCATGAACCTGAAATATCATTTCCTTCCAAAACGACGCTGAGAACGTTTTAATTCATTTTATCCCCAATATCATGAGTATCTTTGTGCACGCGATCTAAATGCGCGCGAACGAATGGTCTCATTGTATAGCACATACTGGCTTTCTATTTACACACGACTTTTATAACTACAATTATATCAATTCGTGTTTTAAAATGCTGAGTAATTTGTTTTATCTTTTAAGCAACATATCTAAATTATGATATTACAATTAATATACTAATTTTAAAGAATAATTATTTCTGTCATTTACTCTCATATCCGTTATATACTTTAATATTTAATACGTTCTTTATTAAATCAATCTTTAATCTATATTAATAAAAATAAGTGTAAAGGTAAAAGGCAGACACAGGTGTTTGTTTGTCTGCGATGGTTTTAAAAATCTATTGCACTTAAATGTCTGCAAATTTTGCTTCGTATAGACGAAGACAAATCCCAATTCTCCTGAGACTCATAATTTTGTTTTTTATTTTATATATTTCGTTATATTATAAGACTTTGTAAGAGATTTAAGATCGAGTGAAAAGCCCGTTTTTGGGTTATACAAATTTTGAAAATGCAGAAAAATTAATGTAACAAAAATGCCTCTTGATTGGGAACTGTGAGGCGATGGTTTTAAAAGCATAGTCGAATGTACCAATCCCCAAACTTACTTACTTATTTACTTCAAACTTTACAAAATTTTTGTCACATATAGACAGACGTTTTCTAAAAACAGTCAAATCGTGTTCAAACCTTACGTAAATCTAAACCTAGGCTATTTATTTCATTAAATAATAACTTATATAAAATAACTAGTAAAAATACTGAAAAAAAAACTGATGAAGGAATTTTATTTTTTTAGTACAGTTTTACCACAAACAAAATTGTTTTCTTTTTTTTACATTTATTCGTAAAAAACAATATGTATTAATATTACTTATAAAGTTTGATATAGTATTTATTATTTTATTTTTCGTAACTTATAATCTGCTTAAATTTTGAATAAAATTTTACGCTAACATTAAATACAGAAAAAGAAATCATAAGAAATGTATAAGTTAAGTAAATTATCTAGTGTATTTCAGTAATATTATTTACTGCAATATTATTAACACTGAAAGAAAATTAGCGTATCGCATTAATGTCTAACATGTATATGCTCCCTAAAACTTTTACTCAGTATATCTTAATGTAAATCAGAAAAGTACATTTTGTATAAATAAAGACAAAAAGATATTTTGAACTTCCTAAAAGTTTCCGTAATGGGGGGAGATGCTGAGCATAATTATGGTTTTCAACAACATTAACGGTTTGTTAATGAGATCTTTGATGTTGAATGTGCTTGTAAATTAAGCAGTTAGTGTGCTTTTCCGGAATTTTAATTACTTTTGCTGAAGCTTGATGTGTTGAAGGTCATTTGAGAAACACTTTGGGGATCTTTAAATTTATTTCGTAACTTAGATAATAGAGATTGAAAAAGGATCTTAATAAAAGTTTTAAAAAAAGGAGAGAAATATTAACGGTAAAAAACAGATTTCTTCTAAATCAATAACAAAATAATTTAAAAGATGTATGGTGCAGGAAAATTATTTTTTAATGCCGGAAAATTCTAATAAATTTCTGTTTAAAATTTTATTGTTCTAAAATGTTTTCTGCAAAAATATTATAAAGTTTGTCCTAAAATGAACTAGATCACGGGTCTCCAAATTACGGTACGCATACCAGTACTAGTACGAGAAGCTGTCACTACTGGTACGCAGAGGCCCGATAGTGTTACGTGGAATTAAATACAGAATGCAGCATATTATTATGGAATCACGGCTTGTCTTTATTGATTTGAAAACTTAAAAAAAAAACTTCAAATACGATTTAGGATTTGAGGTAAAGCATTGTACATACCTATGTATTGAGGTGGTTAATAACATAATTTCATAATAAGTTTCATCATACATAAATGTTCGAAGAAACTTGCAAGTGTTTGCCTACTGCGCGACATTATTGTCGCATTTATAGGTAAGCAAATTATTAATATAGTTGTATTAAATGCGCTAACTAAGTTTTGGATAAAAAATTCGTTTCTAATTTGAGATATCCTGCCACTGTATGACACGAGAGCGGAATGAGGTGAACTAATTCAGTTCTCCTGAGGTGATGGATTACTGGAGTCCACATTCAAAAGGATGAATGTAACAGAATTTTCGTTGGCGAGAATATCAAAGTACCGTCTGTCATTGTCAAAGTCTGAAAAAAAAAAGGTTAACAGCAATAAACGGTAAAATAAGCAGTAATACGCTGCCGAGCATGAGCGGCAGCGTATTACTGTTTATTTTATTTTTTATTACTGTTAATTTTACTGTATAATACTGTCAGCTGGGGTGGTAGTATCATACTGCAAAATCAACACTTTTTTTTGCAGTGTATCTATGTGAATGTGCGTTTTTCCACTTCTTTATATGAAAAACAAATACAGAAATAAACTAAACATCGAATCTGACTTATGACTAAAACTACCTATTATTGAGCCAGACAGGAGGAAATTGTGCTTGATAAAGCAAGCTCACCCTTTTCATTATCGATAGAAGCAAATTAGTACAATTAGTCTACTATAACAGTAGTATATGAATCAGTGTGCGCCAATATGTCATTAAGTATTATAGCTTTTTTCCTATACAATAACAGGGTATTTTGATATTGTATGCATTATTAAAATGTAATGATAGTACTTTTTATTTGAGAGTTATAATACCTCAGTAAGTTTAAGTATCAATTAAGTAATTAAATCTTTCATTTTTAAACATAATAAAACCTGCTAAGACAAAAACACAAAAGACCGGATATATATTTCGTTTTAGACAGGTTACTTTTCAAATGTTTCTCTTTATTAGCTTTACGCAGAAGTATGAACTTCGATTTAGTGGTACGTCGGTCTAAAAGTTTGGGAACCCCTGAACTAGACGCTGTTAAAGTTCAACAAATAAACATAAACAACTATAAGCTAGTCGTTGGGGGCCATCCTAATACTTACCCATCATGGTTATGCACAGGGCTTAACAAATGCGGTCCCCAGGTCGCCATTGGCGACCAGATTTTTCTATCTGGCGACCAAGTTTTTTTAATCTGGCTTTTTATTTATGTATTTTACATATATATATATATATATTTACCAAAAATTACCTAAGAAATGAACACAAGCGGTTTCCCCACCCCCCGTCCCCTTATTCGTCCGCGGAAAGCAGTGATTTTTCTTTTCTATAGTGCTTTCATAGTAGGGCCAAGTTTAAAATGCATTTATTTCCTATCTCATGCACAGAAAACATCATTCCTTTCCGTTATAGCATGCCACGTGATTAGAATGTGGGAAGGGTGTGTGTGGGGGGGGGGATTCAATAAAAAGTAAGAAATCGTGATAATCCAGCCTCTGTGACTGCATCTAAAATTGAATACGAACGATGCTACAAAATGTTCAAGGTCTTTTTATGTTTGAAATCAGATTTTCATATTTCAGAATTAAAACTAATTAATCTATCACATTCACTTTAAAGAATAATAACATCTAAGTTAAGTGATTATAAGTTATTCATTTGAAGTAAAGCTATAAAACTTAATTAAAATTTGAAGGATAACTAATTTTAATAAAATTAAATAATGTGTATTTTTAACTATTTCTCCCTCGCGTAAAATACATGGCGCATTTATTATATGCACATCGCATACATTGCACAATACGTAGGCGTCACCCTGGTTTGTAGACAAATGTCTAGTCTATATGAGGAGGTAAGTTTCATTAGAAAACTTGGTTTATATGTGTTAAATGTTAATGTGCTCTTATTTTATATGTTAGTATAATTATGTACTATTCTAAACTATGTAACTAATAATTTTAACCTCCACTTGTAATTCTTTTTTTAAATCTTTTTTAATTGATAGAAAACTTTTATGTTTTTCGAAAAAAAAGGGGGGGGGGGAGTTGAAGGTATTTTTTTTTTTTTTTTTTTTTACTGGCGACTAGAAATTTTTGCTGGCTACCAGATTTTATCAAATTTATAATGTCCTGGTTGTACAAAATATAAAATATGAAAATAAAACATTTGTGAACTATTTATAAAATGCAGTGCAATTAGAATAAAAACCTGGTTTGATGACGTCATAAACTTTAAATGCTCTATTACTGAATTGCATAAAAGAAACATCCTTATAACTCCAAGAATCATAATCATATTAACTAACAGTTTACTGCGTCTGACTAGGCTTCTCATTTACAATTAAAATATATCTCTGAATTGAAATTTGAATGTAATACAGGGTCATGAAAAATCGAAGAGTGTGGCAAATAGGATCACAAATATCTCGGCAAGTAATTATACGATCGACTTCATTCTTTATGCAAAATTTATGTTTTTGTATTGTCTTTTATATTTACTCCTTAAAATAAACAATTTCGAAAAATTTTATATACCTTTTATCAGAACGAATATTTCGAGAGTCCAATAAAAATAGTTCTGGATAATCGAGGTTACTGAAATTCAATAAGCTTCTTCCCATTCTTACGTACTAAGTATTTACCAAATTTCAAGTCTCTATCTCAATTTGTTCGGGAGATAGAGCATTTACAGACACACACACAGACAGACGAACGGCAATTTTTTTTTCTAAAAATATGTTTTTCAGAATCTCTAGTTTCTGAAACGTGTAAATCTGTCATTTTGTTTTCGATTTTTAAAATGATTACAAGATTTACCCTATGCTACGTATTATGGGTAAGTAATAAGTATAAAAGTCAAAGTAGTTTTTTTTAAACAGTCTTTCTATACATTCAATGTTTATCTTAAAAATCACGCACAAATTCATGACTGCAATTCATGGTGTTTCAAAAAAATTCCTTTGCAATCCGTTTATTCGGCGTGGGCCTCGATTTCGGAAAATTCGACGCTTGATAGAAAACAAAAACTAGTGAACTTATTAAAAAATAAATAATTTTTGGTCTTTTCTTTTTAAATGTGTCAACAGGAAATTAAAAAAGGCATATTTTAAACTATCTATTCGGGATTTTTAAATTGTTTTCTCAACGTATGATCATAAAATATTAATTGATAAAAGCATACCGTGTAAAAAAATATATTTACACTGTTTATTTTTTATACTCTGTACTCTATAAAATATCTGAATGTTACAGTTTTACAGCCAGATAGTATATTTTAACGAACAGTTTTTGAAACGCAATTACGTGTACATTTATTACCATGCAGAATATTTGGAGTTTATATAACCTGCTTTCGTCTAAAGAAGGATGTCTTAAAATTAAGTTATTAATTTATAATTAAGTTCCAAAAATATTGATATGTTGTATTGACATCGGAAACACATATGTGTGCATAATTGATATTATTCAAGCGTATAAGCAAGGGAGGGAGAAATCGATTAGAAAATTCCACCTTTACATACGTGAACCAAGTTAAATTAAAATAATAAAAAGAGTGTACAAATAATCTTGGAATAGATCAATGTGTAAAGTCAAAAATATCTTTACTAAGCTTCCTTATCATAGTTCAAGTTATTACCGACAGACGGCTCTGTGATGTCTCAAATTGTTAAGACACTCAAACTAGCGTGTAAAAATTTATCAAAATTCAATTAGTCTTTGATCTTTATATTCTGTTAACTATTGAAATGTTTAAAAATTGATTTGAATTTAAAATTGTACGGTTATTTTGAGGAACACTACAGTTTGAGGCGGTGCAGCGCCATCTAACGATGATATTTGGAACTAAAACAAGGAAGAATATTTAAGATATTCCTGATATCACACATTGCTCTCCTACAAGATAATTTCAATAGCTGACAACGTGTATTTATTAATGTATTTTAAAAACATTCATTTCCTTTTATAATCATGTTTTGCATAATTGTCACAGGTAAATGAATCTGTTAACGGTTTGTATGTTACATTTTTTAAGTGCTTAAAACAATCGATTTACTATTAAAATTATAATTGTTTCTATGTGACACAATATGTTTTGGTGATATATAAAGGGAGTTTTATGAAACTATAACTATAGCATACACTGTTCTTCCTAATAATGGTTTGGTTTTTCATACCTTCAATGCATTTAGCACTATTTTTAGAAAACTTAGATACACCACTATGCTTTTAATGTTCTCAAATATAACTCTTACTCTTATTATATAAAATTTTAACGCATTTTAAAATCAAAAGTGTGAAAACAGTAGTGTTTATTATGCCATATTATTTGATGATTAACAATAGGAGATGA
Organism: Maratus michaelseni; assembly: GCA_963931845.1. Taxonomy (NCBI): domain Eukaryota; kingdom Metazoa; phylum Arthropoda; class Arachnida; order Araneae; family Salticidae; genus Maratus; species Maratus michaelseni. The sequence continues at coordinate 257,245,674 of OZ007589.1, read as the reverse complement.
CTCTTTAACGAATTTTTACATGCTAATAACAGAAATGTAACTGACATGCAATTATAATCACATGGAACTGACAAATATATGATATTCATATTATATATGTTCTTACATTTTACATGTTTGCAAATAAATTACAATACTTACATTTTCTTTTGATGTTTAATTTCTATATTTCTTCCTAAAGTTTGCAAATTTAAAATATAAGCTGTGATACGAATTTAAATTGCAATAACATGAAATATTTTTAGAATAACTAGAAACAACTAGTACATTTAACTATAAATAATACAGTTTATATCTTTAATACATGAGCTGACTAAGATCTGTCATAATAGAAGTATGTGACAGTTCTAAAGATTATTCTTGTAAAAATTTTAAATTATATATTTTGTTTCATAATGACATAAACTAAAAATATGTCTTAACTCCTTGAATTGTTTTCAGTTATAAATGCATCAGAATTTGAAAATAACTAGAGATACATCTCTTATTCATTTTAAACGTTTTTATTTTATTTTTATTTTTTTTTTGTTTGTTTTCTGAGATTCCGAAAGTTTATGATATTCTGTGGAACGTATGGTATCATTTAGCTTAAAACGTTCATAATTGTATGAATGGCGGTCATGGGAATAAAAAAGGTTCTTTTTAGGGTTATTTATAAGTTTAGTACACTAAGAAAATAGTTAATTATTATGAGGTTCTATTTTCAACGTCAGACATTTTGCCTGTTTGGCATTGACCACTACTACAACCAATTTATGCTGACCATTCTATTGTTGGGATATCACGTCAACCGCCAGCTTTATCCCTATAAACCGACGTGCAAGTTTACAAACATGACAGGACTGGTATTCGAACTCCACGTATCCGCTAATGAACACGATAAGGGGCTGTAATTATTAAAAGTGATATATCGTTGGTATAAAATCCAGCCAAAAATCACGCTTTTTCATAAAAAAAAGACAATCGGTCGCTTAATTCCGTAGAAAAGTGATCGCCCAGTTTCGAAACTTTTCGATATACTTTCCGTCATGCAAGGCAGAATTTCCAACATTTTCTGTTGTAAAAATCCGTTGAGCTTGTCTAAATTAAAAAATATATAGTGCAAAAGCGCCTGAGTGTCTTTATCCTAATTCAAGAAAGAAAATCACAAAAATCCTTATTTTTCTTAATCGAAGATGGTAAACCTTCCCTTAGACAGCGATTGGCTCAAAGATACTAAAACACAATAAGAATTACGCAAACAATTTTTTAACACTTATAGAGTAGTTAGAATTTGGATATTGAGGAAGACTTTTATTAATCAGAAAGAATTTATATTTCATTTGCGGGAAAAAATAGTTTTTATATCTGATAATAAATTACACTTCATTGATATTAAATGGAAGCTGGGTATAATGTAACTAGATCCTTGAACAATGAGAGCTATGAAAGTAATTCCGAAATTACTCTCTAAATCCTGTTATTAATTATTATTAAAAAAAGAAATAGTTTATTGTGATATATTTAAATGGTTCACATTCATAAGTTTTATAACCACTTTAATTTTTTTATTTTATTTGTATTGATATCAAAACATTGATTGGCACATGATTGACATTATTTTCAAAGTCAAATGTATCATTAAGACATATTTCGTATTATATTATAATTTTTATCTACATATTAAATGAACAAGAAAAAAGGATTATTTTTTTTATAAGAAAAAGGACTTTTATATCATTATGCATAAATTAATTATTTCTCTAAATAATTTAGTTGATTCTGTATACTTCATATAAGATTTTCATCTTCTTTTTTATTGCTGTATTGAGTAAATATATTAATTATTAATTAATCTCTTAGTGTGGAGCATTGTTTAATTATTCTTCAATTCAACCCATCCACCATCTTAATTTTATACACATAGGGTGAAACCCCCTGTTATTGACACCTAACCAGTAACTGATACTTGAGCAAAAATCTAACTCAAATAAGCATTTTTTTTTTTTAAATTCTACAAAGTAATGTCACGTAGGAGTAAATGAGACACTTATTTAAATATCGCGTAATTGCTCTGTTCGAAACTCTCCCCTCTCTCTGCCGCCCAAATCAGATATTTCTAAATATTGATCCGATTCAAACGAAATATTTTCTACCATTTTCCCCATGTCCCCCAGGTACTAAAAATACTTTTTTTAGCCTTTGGTTACCACCATTTATGAATGTCAATCTCCAAGGAGGGGAGAGGGTGTATTTATTTGGGTTCTATATGCCCGATTTCTACGGGAATTGGTTCATGCAACTTAACATGAACAAATTAAGATTTAGATAACTGATTAAGATATAAATTTGGCGCCCCCTGTCGGTGGCAAGTGGAACTAACAGATTTTCAGCGTGGACAGCACGCCTGCTATACAGGGACACGTGCAGGAGTTTCGTTCAGAAAGAGGTTTGTTTAGAACAAAGTGCGCCGCTTAGCGGAGGAATGTGAAACTAAAAGATTTTAGATTTAATATTGGTCCGATTCAAACGAAAATTTTTCTAACATTCATCCCAAGTCCAGATACTAAATAAACTTCGATATCATTTTTTCAGCCCTTGGTTACCACCATTTCTTAATATTAATCTCCAGGGGGGGGGGATATTTTCTCGGATTCTATGTGCCCGATTTCAACGGGAATTGGCTCATTGAACTTAACATAAACTGATTAAGATATAGATAACTAATTAAGATATATATTTTGCGCCCCTGGCTATGGAAATTGGGCAGACGAAAAGGTTACTAGAAGAACGGTTTCATGTAGCGATGTTTAGAGTGTTTTTGCGTTTCGTACTTTTTTTCACAGGACTGGGAAACGCAAGGCGGATCATATAGTATTTAAATAAGCCTAATCACCTACAATGTATATGATGCCGTGTTAATGTATTATTGATATGTGTAATGGTATATTGGTTAATAAAAATCTGAGAATTTCTTGAAATTTTACAGCTGTTTATTTAATTTAACAAACAGAAAAAATATTTAACAAAATCACCAAAATTGTAATTTAAATGCGTCTATCTTTAAAATTTTTTATTTTATGACATAGATTGTAATTCATTGTATTCTTATTAACGCAATCTATATATATGAAAACAATAATAAACTATCATTATTTTTGTTGTAAGGCAATTTTTGGTAAGTATAAATATTGCATATGTTTTCCTTAAAATTCAAAAAATTCAAAACAATTTCCATCAAATAATTCATTTAACAAATGATAAGGCTTCGCTAAACCGTTGCTATTTGAATCGTTGCTATTTGAAATTTGTTAAGCTAATTTAATTAGTTAGTATTTTATTCATTTTCGCTTTATTAAAAAAATGGATATCAAATTTAGGGAATGTGGAAATAGTAACAGATTTTCTCTCTTATTCAGGTCTGCTAATGAAGGTTCAACTATATGTGCATATGAAGGTTGTGTGTGTGTGTGAAAACAAAAAAAAAATTTAGTATAGGAAATAAATATCAATTACTATAGGAAGGAATATAAAATGTCATTATATAAAGAAATCGCCTGTAAAATATATGTAGTATATTTTATGAACACCAAATAAAATACCCCGAAAAGAAAATCAAGAATCATTCTTTCAAAATCTGTTTTCCTAAGCCTTGGCTTAATGTGCTTAATGATACATTAAACCAAGCTCCATATATATCGTTCTCTAGAGTTTATCATAGCGATTAATGAAAAATCACCTGGAGAATCATATTAATGATCACGTTATACAATGCAAGCTAAATATAAATTAGAAGTTTTAATCAGCATAGCATATATACATAAAGGAATAGGGTTTATTTTTCCATAAGGGGTTATCTAAATATTTATTTTTTATATAAAGTTAATATTTTAAAATTTCAATGTCAAGACTATTATTTTATTGCACAGTTAAATTCTGAATCTAAAAATTTTGAATTACAAATTTTTATCATTTTTCAATGAATGATTGGTAAGGCATGAATTATTAAAAATGTAACAATTAAGATTAATGTGAAACATCAGGAGTTTAAAAGCAAACTGTGTAATGCACTATATTTTCTTTGATATTATATTTTTTATGTACATAATATTCATTTAGATATTAGAATAAACTGTTTTGAAAAATTGTTTATTGTTGTGGTGTTTTGGGGTTCTTTCTAAAACACAACTTACTTAAACTTAAAAAGCTCATTTATTACTCAATCTTCACTTGACAATTAAATATTTAGAAAAAAAATAAGTATACCCTGATTAGCTCCACTGAAATCTGTTGCCATGGAAAATGTAGCAAATTATATTAAACTAATCAAAATATCAAAACTTAAGAATCCGAATAGGTTAATACAACAATGATAATTTTGAACTCATCATTTTAAGACAATATTAAATGTAGTAAGGGGCAACAGATTTCTAAATCAAGTAGCATACTGGATTGCATAAAGAACACCCAACTCCACTCCAACCCGATCAAGCTCAAATCTCCATACACATTAAATTAACAAAAGTGTAATCATCATATAATTTAGAAAAATGCAGACAACCTGAAATTCCTCCAATATGAGGACCAAAAGGGGAAAGAGTTAAATCCGTTAATAGAATAGGGATATGATGATGTACTAAAATTTTAGAACAACCATAGAGATTCTGAACAAGATCCGATCGGTTAACCAAGAATCGTATAGTAGTGTAAAATAACTGGATATTTTTTTTTTTTTTTTTTTTTACTTTTTAAAATAAAACAATTTTGGTGTATATTTTAGAAAAACAATGTTTCTGAAAGAGGAGAGTTAAAGCTTAATTTAACATTTTATGAAATTAAATTTAATATTATTGTTTCACTTATTAATCTATCCATCCTTAAATCAAGATCAAAAATACGATTGTATAACATTGAGTGAACTTCAATTTATGTTCATTAAAACAGTCAGTTATGAATTTAAACTTAAGAAATTTTAAAGTCCTAATTTAATAAAGTTGAATTTTCTCTCCCTTTTTTTTTTTTTTTTATTACTCACAGAAAGGTTAGGCCATTCTTATAGGTCTACTGTGAATATAAAAAATTAATTATTTAGAGATTTATACAAAGAAAAACATACCATCTTTGGTAATAAACAAAAAAAAAACACAATTTATTTGAACATTTAAAATAATGAAGCAACTAAGTTATCAAAAATAATCTTAATAAAACAATCTAACAGCTGATCTTTTAAGTTGAAACCACTCACTGGTTACTTTTAAATTACACATCATATTTTTAAAATTATCATCACATTACCATTTAATGGTCGTTCAAACATACAAACATTATATATTAACCTACAGACTATTTCTGTTCATAAAGTTAATTCTTATTGAAATTATCCAAAGATATTCATTTCACTTTTAAACTCTGGTATAGCAAACATATTTTTTTTTTTTTTTTTTTTTTTAAAGAGGTACAAATAAATAAAAAGAAAAACTATGCAAATAGTACTTACAACAGGTAGAGAGTTCTACAATTTTAGTCAATGGGCACTTAGGAGCATTTCGTCCTTTTTCAAAATCTGATGAAGCACTTAAGCTGGAGTATTCAGGCTGGGGAAAAATTCAGACAATACCCATGTGGTTTCAAGCTAACATTCATCAATCCTCTCATCTCACTGCATCACTTGCCATCAACTACTAGGTCCATCATCTAGTCCGGAGGGGAAAATCGTTCTACGGTCCAGAACTTCACCGTCGGAGTCAGTAATTTCACCTTCCTGAAGCATGTGTTTTATTCGAAGATAGCCATCACCGTAACTCAGAACACTACGACTTCTAACGACCGTTTAGTTCAATATCTATGATCACTTCTGATGGTTAAGAAGTCATAATCTTGGAGCGCCACTAAGCCAAAAAAAAACGGGCTACACATATCTTCTTCTTAATTTCTCGTTAACAGTTATAGATCCGCAATTCGAAAATGCCCTTATAGCCTCTTTTCATCATAACATCATGATTTAGGATAGTTAATGTAGGGCCATCAATGCCCCACTCTCAAAAAAAAATCTTCCAGAAACCTGTCCGCCTTCAACAACTTCGCGATCCAGCCCACAGGCCAATCTTCGAGCCCCGTAATAAGTCGAATTTTTTTTACGAGTCAAACGACAGGTCTCTTGGCCAAGCAACAAGTGTCGTAAACATTCATTCTCCCGCGCTGCTTGAAAAACGGGACCGATCCACTCTGCCAGGGGTACGGGAATGGAAACAAAAGGAAAAATGGACTCTTTGTGAAGACTACAGCTTGCCGCTCCACTCTGCCGGCCGCTTCATGGGGGAAGGAAGCCATGCATCACGCCCATGGCGTGTGCTGAAGGGGGGTCCTGTTAGCCTCTGTTTACATGGGCGCCAGCTATCCGCCTGATAGCAGAGCCAATTGAAGCCTGACGTAAACTTACAAAGCCTAATTGCGTGTATAGTACACTCATAAGATAACGTAATTCTTATACAGGGCGGTCGGTCATTCTTATATCAAAGTCAGACTAGATGACTCCAAATTTTCCACCTGTGCGGTCTTTAACTGACAAAACATCCCTCCCTTGCTGTCTGCTTTTCGTATTTGAAAACAGGAAGCAAAGCTAGACTATAAACGTTGAATTTACTTTGCAAAAAGAAAAAGAAAGAAGAAAAAATAAAAACTGATTTTATTATTATTATTACAATTACTTTTATTTATTAAAATTTTTATTAGAAACAGAAAAAAAGAGTGCTTTTAAATAAATGTTGAGAAAGTGATTTAAATAATTAATGTAGATTAAAAAAAATTTTGTTGAAACCAACCGTAACAAGATTGCTCCCCCCGGCTAATTAAAAAAAAATTTTTTTTGAGAAAACAAATTATTTTTTTGAAAGGTAACTGGGTACCACATGGCATGCTGGGACCTCAACACTGAAAAAACTGACCCACAAACACAGATCATACATCGATCCGGGACGGGATCCAGAGAGTTCACCGCTGAAATACCACCCTGACAATATATTCCGGATATATACAACCAGAGCTCGCACATCCGTAGAAACCATTACCTAAAATATTACCTGAAACATGACCATAAAAGAGTACTACCAGAGGAGGGACCACAAGGCTGATTTTACCACTAAAATGACCAAGATATTCTCTGCACCTGTAAAAGAACACATGTTCCACCTGACTGTGAAACCTCACTTCCCTACTACTGTCATTCCTACGCATAACTGCATCCTACCTGAAATTTCTGGTAACAGAACTGTAAATAATACATAAATTGAATTTTGAAAAAAAAAATTAGCCGAAAAAGAAGAGAAGTGCCCACTGATTAATTGTCATTACACTGCTTATATACATAACTTCAATAATTGGCATCACAGTATATTACAACACTATCTATTAATGTAAATAAGTACTAGTAATATCATAGTTACAACACTGTAAATGTCAATGAAATTTGTAAAACACATATTAATTCAATTATACAAAAATACACAAGAGCAACTGGTGACACACAAAAAAAAATATATACATATACATCTGTAAGACACAGATTATGGTATCACAGACCATGTTAGAGAATTACGCACACAATTGTAACAATTTTATATGAGAACACATGTTTGTTTTCGAACACAGTCTAATGATTCGGGATATTATGTAGATTTTACAAATGCACGTACAAGTAATGTGCATGGGAAAGAGTATCTCTGCCTCTGTGCTACTTATAGCAAAAAGCAGTTTCGGGCCTATGGGCACAACAGGGAAAACATTCCACAAAATAAAATAAAAAACAGGGGTGGTGACATATATCACCATGAAGGAAAACACACATTCCACAAAAATAGGAAGTAGAAATAAATAAAATAGTTAATTTTAGCACTTTTAGCCACACACAACAACATACAGGCATGTACATGAGACAGTATGTACTAGAAAAAGAAAAAGGGCCCACACTCCTTAAAGTTTAAGCTCAAATAAAACCACAAACTGTATAGTAAATAATAAATCTATCTAGTTAAAATGTAGAAATTAAAGTAAACACATACTTAAAAAGTTATATACAAAACACTGATGCATTAAAAAAAACTGAACTAAACAGATCTACCTCGGTAAAAGGGCATACAAAACACAACATCCTAAAAAAATTCTAAAGTAACAAAAATTACATTCGTTTCTTTTTTTTTGCAAAAATATACCCAAAATCTACGAAAACGGGGTGCGGACGGGTATATACCACATAATCTACCATAAAACAGACAAAAACCTTAAGTATAGGCATAAAAAGGGTTAAAAATGCCTACATGAAAGTATCAACACACAACCAAAACAAACCTTTAATACGCTAGAAAAACTAAGTTCCGTTTTAAAAATGTCAAAAAAAAATAATTAAATATATATACACATTAACTAAACTATAAATAAATACAAATAAACAAGTTAAAATTGAATAAAAATGCTTGAATAACGAAAAAAGGTAGTTAGTATTTATAACTCGGACGGTCTCGTCTATCCCGTAGCGAATAGTCGGTTCTAGAAATCGATATTGAACGACTACTTCTATTCGATTTAGCAGCTGGACGAATCGATGAACGAGACCTGCGCGAATCGCTGTGCTAAGCAGTTGAACTGCTTTCTGCCGTGGCTGAATTTTTACCTACGCGCATTTCGCTGCCTTCTGCCGTTGCTAAATTTTTATTTACGCACATCTCGTTATTCTCTGCCGCTGCAATCTCCGGAGAAATGGGAGGTGGGGGAGAGGGATTTATGATTTCAGTCGCGTCGCTGTCTGTTTCCTCCACTTCCGGCGCTACCGGAGTTTCGTTATTGTTGACGTTCACTACTGCTGGTGCGCGGTTACTATCATATGGTGCCCAGGGAATGAATCGGTTACGCTTACACCTGCGTACAGGAGGAGAATCGCGCGGTTGGTGTGGTGAATCGATGGTCACGTTTTCAGTCGATCCCAGGCCAATTGTTTGTTTTGGTTCACTGGACCAGATGGGGAGTCTGTCTTTGAAAGAAGACAACCTGTCAACATGGACAACCTGACAATTTTTGGGATTAGCAACTAGCGCTATTTTAAAATTAACCTCATTTAGCTTCTTAATTATAGTAAAAGGACCATTATTTTGTTTGCTTAGTTTTTTTGTATTACCAGGGGCGACTGTGGGTGTAAATAACCACACAAAATCTCCTATTTTAAAATTTTTAACAACAGCTGTCCTTTCACGGTATTTTTCCTGCTACTCAGAAACCTTAATTAAATTACTATGTACTTCAGTGTATACTTTTTGAAGAGCTGGGATTAAGAGTTCGCAAAAAGAGGGTGCATCATTATAATTAAAAGAAGGTGGTTGAGAAAAGAGATTATATGGTAGATTCATATTTCTGCCATACATAACTGCAGCTGGGCTAAGTTTAGTTGAAGAGTGGACAGCTGAACGCATAGCTAGTAGTGCAAATTTGAGTTTAGTGTCCCAGTCAGATTGATTTTGATTGACTATGTGACAAAGTGCATTTTTAAGAGTACGATTCTGTCTCTCCACTTGCGAGTTGCCAGCCGGGTGATAAGATGAGGTCTTAATATGTTTAATACCAAACATTTTATACACGTGTTCAATCGCATCTGAAATTAGATTCTTCGCGTTGTCCGTCGTAATAAAACAGGGCGCACCGTAGCGTGATATGAAATCAGCTAAAGTGTCCGCAATGACATCTGAAGTGGTTGAACTAACCGCATATGCTTCTGGCCACTTAGTAAATGAATCTATATATGCGACAATATACTTATTTCCCGAAAAAGTTTGCGGTAAGGGTCCAATGAGATCCAAATGAACCTTGTTCATGGGAAACTGGGGGGTCGGCATACGTTGCAGAGGGGCGAGCTGGTTCGCTCTATAAGCTCTCTTCTGCTGGCAACTAATACATGACTCCACTAGATGCTTGACATCTGACGACATTCCTGGCCAATAGAAGTGCTCACGAATGCGATCAATGGTCTTTTGAAAGGCTTGATGACAAGCCGCTAGGGACTCATGTGTTAGTGCAAAAACTTGAGTAACCAATTCTTTTGGCACGACTAACTTTACAGATTTATTCAAAATAGCTGACTCCCTTGTATCCTCACAAACTAAAATGTCATCTCTAAAAAAAAAAATTCATGTATTTAGGAGCAATTTCTACACCTTGGTCTAATTTTCTTGCAATCTCGCAGCATTTCTTGTCTGTTTTTTGTAATTCACCAATTTTTTCAAGTAGATTGGAATGAGGCATAAAAGTAACTTCCTTTTCGACTTGTATACAAAAATTACAATTAACAGTATCATTGGAGTTATCATTGTTGACATACCTCGAAAGGAAATCTGCGACACTGTTACACTTACCTTTAACAAACTTGATTGTAAAATTAAAGTCTGAGAGAGTGCAGATCCATTTAGCCATGCGAGATGTAGGGTCGTGAATTTTTAACATAAATGTCAGAGGCGCATGGTCTGTATAGATGAAAAAATGGGTATTGGCAATGTAACATTTAAAGTGGGCAGTTGCCCAAACTAAAGCTAGTAATTCCCTTTCAGTGGTGGAGTAGCGGGTCTCAGCATCTTTCAATTTTCTGCTGGCAAAGGCAACAGGATGGAGCATGTTATTTTCATCTAATTGTGATAACACTGCCCCTAATGCTTCGCCACTGGCATCACTATATAAATGGAATTCTTTCTCAAAATCAGGGAGTGCAAGACATGGTTTTGAAATAAGAGCCATTTTAAGGTCTTCGAATTCTTTCTGTGCATCTTCATTCCATGAAAACTTTCCTGTCTCTTTCGTTAAGTTGATTAGATTTTTAGCTCTCTTAGTAAAATCTGGTATAAATCTTCTATAAAAAGATAGAGTTCCAATAAAGGATCTAACAGCCTTTCGGGTAGTTGGAGGTTTAAAATTTTCTATTACGGCAATATTTTTATTGATAGGTGATACTTGGCCACTACAAATCTCAAAACCTAGATATTGTATTTTATTCGAAAGGAATGTGCATTTACTGGGCTTAAGTTTAAGTTTATGCAGTCTTAACCTTTCAAAGACCATGCTAAGCTTCTCAAAATGAGAATTAACATCACTGGAGGCAATTACAATGTCGTCGATATAAACAAGAATTCCAAGATTGCCTAAATCACCGAAAATAGCATTCATAAGTCTTTGGAAACTGTTACCTGAATTTGAGAGCCCAAAACAGTTACGGGTCCACTCAAAAAGTCCCTTGTGGGTGATTATAGCAGTTTTATGCCTATCCTCTGGGCGAATAACCTGTTGAAAAAAACCACTAGTTAGATCTAGCGTTGAAAAAAATTTAGCCCCACTTAAAGCATCAACAGAGTCGGTAATGTTAGGTATTGGATAAGCATCTTTAACAAGATTTTTATTTAATCTTCTGTAGTCAACAGCAAGTCGATAGGAACCGTCTGATTTCCGAACCAGAATAACCGGAGAAGCAAATTCAGACATGGAAGGGGAAATTATGTCCGCCTGTAACAAAGTATTAAGTTGGTCTTCCATTTCTTGACGTAATTTGTAGGGGACTCTATAAGCTTTGCCTTTAACTGGTTTATTTGAAGTTAAGTTAATTTCATGCGGGATTGTATCACAGCCGGGTAAATCTAAGATCGATGCTGCAAATACATCTTTGTTTTTGTCTAGAAAATTTTGCATTTTAAGTTTTAATGGGGGTTCTAAATGATCTAAATTAATTTCAGAGCTCCAAGTGAGATCAGCGTGATCAAAGTCACCAATTGGAGGGGCCAAATTTATATTATAGGTTAATTTATTATCAGTTACGGGTATATTTGACTGGTCTACACATTTTTGAATTTTGGCAACAAAGGTTCCTTTATTTAAATGAATACTATTGTCTGAAAAATTTGCAAATGAGATATATAGGCCATGTTCTTTAGTGCAAATGGCTCTGGAGGTAAGGAGGCCTTGATTTAAATTTTTCGCCAAAGGTTCTAACATAACAATATCATTTTCCTTAATAAAATTTTCCTTATAACTTTTAACCTGGGCTAACATTTTTGACTGCGGGGGAATTGAAATTTTGCTACATAACACAGCGAAACTTATATTTTTATTTTTATTGGTTTTATCCCTACTGCTATCTTCATTGCTCTCCTCCTCGACTTCAGGTACCTTATCCTCTATACTTACCAAATCTTCACTTTCATCAATATTACAAATTTCAGTAGTCTCTTCAGCTAAATTACCCTGAGTTACCTGACTCGCTGCTGAAAGAATGTTGTCGACACTTTGAATACTTGAAAAATTTTCAGTATTATTACCCTCAGAGCTACCGCCTGACGTTGTTTGCATGCAAAAGTTCTGCGCAACACTTTCAACTTCCTTATCTGACTCAGTTTGAATGATTATCTCAACATCTTTTCCCATATTACTCAACTGCGGGTCCTGAACTACCATATTTTCACTACTATTATTCCCATTTTCAACACTGACTGAGTCATGAACATTAATACATGCAAAACTTTCAGGGGGGCTATTGGCATTACTACTTTTTGAATTCTCCTCTACTTTGTTGACACATTTTATATTTACAGAACTATTTTCAACACAATCATTATTCATACAATTATTATTTGAATTTACATTATATACAGAATTAGAAATATTTACAGAATTAGTAGCAAGACAAGTATTAGACCCTGAAGTATTACTTGGGGTTTCTACGCTTTGTTTACATTGGCCTGCAACTGGCACTTTAAGAGCGACAGCATTTGTATCACAATTTATACTTGCCCGGTACTCTTTCAAAAATGGCATTCCCAAAATCATATTAAATTCCTCTGCTAATTTACCTTCAACTACATAGAATTCAGCTTGACATTGAACATTATCAAAAACAAATTTTAAAAATACTTTCTTATTTAGGTGAACTTTCTCACCGGTGACAGTCATAATGGGGATATTGCAATTCTCCGTTTCAAAATTCTCTAAATAGTTACAATCAGTACCACTCAGGAGATTAATTGCCGAACCAGTGTCACATAATGCATTCAGGCAAACTTTATTTATGTAAATTCTTGTAGTTGGTAATGTATATGATTGGGGCTGAAACATACTATACACAGTTGGGGGGTCCAGGGGCCTGTTGGGGATCGACTTGACCACATCTGATCCGGCCACTAATAGTTTAAAGCCTCACTTTCATTGTTAGCTACTGGGGTGTTATTTACCGCCTGCTCTTCATTTCTGTTCGCAGCTGTATTCCTACTGTTTTGGTAATAACCACCTCTTCTTCCCCTATATCCGCCTCGCTGATTGTGGTTCCCTCTAGGATTTTCACCTCTGTTTCTATAATTTTGCCCACGCCTCCTGAAATTTTGATCACCTCCCCTTCTAAAATTATAGTCGACAAAATTTAGGGGACAATCTCTGGCATAGTGGCCCTGTACAGAACACCTATATCAGGTTACGGGTCTTACCTCTTGGTTTTTCTCCTGCATATCCCTAGCTCTGAGATCAACTAAACTGTCTAACTTTGCTGCTAAAACATCAATTTGTGATTTCAGCTGGTCTATCTCCTTCTTTTGTGAGCTATCTTGCTGAAAAACTGCAGCACAGGGTAGGTTTTGGGTCAAATTTGGGTTGAGAATTTCCTCGCGGTGGTTGTAAAAAGGGTTAATGCTCCTATAAGCCTTTTCCTCAAGAAGCGCAATTTTGAGAACCTCTTCTGGGGATTGCGGATTTCTCGCAATTACTCCCTTTCGCACTTCTGGTGTAAGATTGCTCAACAGCATGGAGTGTAGTAGAGCCGTTCGGCTTTTATCGACTACTTCACCCTGGATACCTTCAATTACAAGGGCTCTTAATGACATATCATATGCCTTGTCATAAAACTCCTGAACACTCATATTGGGTGGCTGTTTAAAATTTAGAAAGTGACTGAGTGCAACATCTGGTGTGGTCTGTGAAGTATAACTCTCTTTTAAGATTTTTAATAGCTCATCAGATGTTTTTGCTTTGTGAATTTTTATTCGCCTAGAAGCAGCTCCTGAAAGTCTAGCAAGTAAAACAAACTTCTTTTCCTCCTCAGTCCAGTCGAATAATTTTGAAAAACTCTCAAATTTCTCAGAAAAATCTGAGAAGCAGACTGAGCTGGCCTCTCCATTGAATGGGGGAATATTAGACAAATTATCCACTAAAGCATTTTTTCGCTGAATAGTGGCAATTGCTTCCGAGTGCTTATCAGCCATAGTTAGAGTTAGAAAATGACAAACAAACCAAAAAAAAATGAAAAAAGGGGGGGGGGACAACTTAAAAATGAGAAAAAGAGAGGGGAAAGGAAAACCTTATAAATACATAAAACTTAAGTACAGGACTATGCTTTTTGTAAATAAGAAAAGGTTATGCTCACAAGACATAATTTTGACTGGGAATTGTAGCTTACTAGCACAGAGAGAGAGCCTAGACCTCTTTTTACACTTGAACATATAAATAAAATTTTAATTGCAAAAACACCCAGTTGCTCTTTGATACATAAATACATACAAGTAAAAAAAAATCAATAACCCAGAGACCGAATTGTTACGGCTCCATTTGTTGTGGTGTTTTGGGGTTCTTTCTAAAACACAACTTACTTAAACTTAAAAAGCTCATTTATTACTCAATCTTCACTTGACAATTAAATATTTAGAAAAAAATAAGTATACCCTGATTAGCTCCACTGAAATCTGTTGCCATGGAAAAGGTAGCAAATTATATTAAACTAATCAAAATATCAAAACTTAAGAATCCGAATAGGTTAATACAACAATGATAATTTTGAACTCATCATTTTAAGACAATATTAAATGTAGTAAGGGGCAACAGATTTCTAAATCAAGTAGCATACTGGATTGCATAAAGAACACCCAACTCCACTCCAACCCGATCAAGCTCAAATCTCCATACACATTAAATTAACAAAAGTGTAATCATCATATAATTTGGAAAAATGCAGACAACCTGAAATTCCTCCAATATGAGGACCAAAAGGGGAAAGAGTTAAATCCGTTAATAGAATAGGGATATGATGATGTACTAAAATTTTAGAACAACCATAGAGATTCTGAACAAGATCCGATCGGTTAACCAAGAATCGTATAGTGGTGTAAAATAACCGGATATTTTTTTTTTTTTTTTTTTTTTTTTTACTTTTTAAAATAAAACAATTTTGGTGTATATTTTAGAAAAACAATGTTTCTGAAAGAGGAGAGTTAAAGCTTAATTTAACATTTTATGAAATTAAATTTAATATTATTGTTTCACTTATTAATCTATCCATCCTTAAATCAAGATCAAAAATACGATTGTATAACATTGAGTGAACTTCAATTTATGTTCATTAAAACAGTCAGTTATGAATTTAAACTTAAGAAATTTTAAAGTCCTAATTTAATAAAGTTGAATTTTCTCTCCCTTTTTTTTTTTTTTTTTTTATTACTCACAGAAAGGTTAGGCCATTCTTATAGGTCTACTGTGAATATAAAAAATTAATTATTTAGAGATTTATACAAAGAAAAACATACCATCTTTGGTAATAAACAAAAAAAAACACAATTTATTTGAACATTTAAAATAATGAAGCAACTAAGTTATCAAAAATAATCTTAATAAAACAATCTAACAGCTGATCTTTTAAGTTGAAACCACTCACTGGTTACTTTTAAATTACACATCATATTTTTAAAATTATCATCACATTACCATTTAATGGTCGTTCAAACATACAAACATTATATATTAACCTACAGACTATTTCTGTTCATAATGTTAATTCTTATTGAAATTATCCAAAGATATTCATTTCACTTTTAAACTCTGGTATAGCAAACATATTTTTTTTTTTTTTTTTTTTTAAAGAGGTACAAATAAATAAAAAGAAAAACTATGCAAATAGTACTTACAACAGGTAGAGAGTTCTACAATTTTAGTCAATGGGCACTTAGGAGCATTTCGTCCTTTTTCAAAATCTGATGAAGCACTTAAGCTGGAGTATTCAGGCTGGGGAAAAATTCAGACAATACCCATGTGGTTTCAAGCTAACATTCATCAATCCTCTCATCTCACTGCATCACTTGCCATCAACTACTAGGTCCATCATCTAGTCCGGAGGGGAAAATCGTTCTACGGTCCAGAACTTCACCGTCGGAGTCAGTAATTTCACCTTCCTGAAGCATGTGTTTTATTCGAAGATAGCCATCACCGTAACTCAGAACACTACGACTTCTAACGACCGTTTAGTTCAATATCTATGATCACTTCTGATGGTTAAGAAGTCATAATCTTGGAGCGCCACTAAACCAAAAAAAAAAAACGGGCTACACATATCTTCTTCTTAATTTCTCGTTAACAGTTATAGATCCGCAATTCGAAAATGCCCTTATAGCCTCTTTTCATCATAACATCATGATTTAGGATAGTTAATGTAGGGCCATCAATGCCCCACTCTCAAAAAAAAATCTTCCAGAAACCTGTCCGCCTTCAACAACTTCGCGATCCAGCCCACAGGCCAATCTTCGAGCCCCGTAATAAGTCGAATTTTTTTTACGAGTCAAACGACAGGTCTCTTGGCCAAGCAACAAGTGTCGTAAACATTCATTCTCCCGCGCTGCTTGAAAAACGGGACCGATCCACTCTGCCAGGGGTACGGGAATGGAAACAAAAGGAAAAATGGACTCTTCGTGAAGACTACAGCTTGCCGCTCCACTCTGCCGGCCGCTTCATGGGGGAAGGAAGCCCTGCATCACCCCCATGGCGTGTGCTGAAGGGGGGTCCTGTTAGCCTCTGTTTACATGGGCGCCAGCTATCCGCCTGATAGCAGAGCCAATTGAAGCCTGACGTAAACTTACAAAGCCTAATTGCGTGTATAGTACACTCATAAGATAACGTAATTCTTATACAGGGCGGTCGGTCATTCTTATATCAAAGTCAGACTAGATGACTCCAAATTTTCCACCTGTGCGGTTTTTAACTGACAAAACATCCCTCCCTTGCTGTCTGCTTTTCGTATTTGAAAACAGGAAGCAAAGCTAGACTATAAACGTTGAATTTACTTTGCAAAAAGAAAAAGAAAGAAGAAAAAATAAAAACTGATTTTATTATTATTATTACAATTACTTTTATTTATTTAAATTTTTATTAGAAACAGAAAAAAAGAGTGCTTTTAAATAAATGTTGAGAAAGTGATTTAAATAATTAATGTAGATTAAAAAAATTTTTGTTGAAACCAACCGTAACATTATAAATATCCCATCTTTGCTATCTAAACATTAAAACCTTTTACACGCCAATGTTCCATAAATGGAACATCAACTTCAAAATTGTGCCAAAAATACAATTTTATTGGTATTGCTCTATAAATATTATTATTTAAAAAGAAAGTATGGATTGATTTTTGGGCATCGACCTTACGCTACTAAAATAAATAGTGTCTAGGGGGGAAAATCTCAATTTCGGCCTTTTTTTAACTTTTCGTCGAACAAAATGCATAAATTCATATAAAATTCAAAATTTAACAAATGTTCTTATAACTTAGTGTTAGTAATTAAAAATGATCCTTTTATTCGTAGAACATAAGTTATAACAAAAAAGATTAATTTTTATTGTTTCTATTAAATAAAAAAATCGCATGTTCCAGAAATGGAACATTGGCGTGTAAAGGTTTATTTTTTAACATGATAAAGTTCTTTGATTACAGTGCATATAAGTAATGATAAAGAGTTTCCGAATACAAGTCCTTTTAGTAAGTGTCGAGAAAAGATGTTTATGACTTTGTTCTACATTCGATTCCCCGCACATCCCATGCAACATTCCCCCTTCCCCCTTTCCCCTCCCATCCACGCTCTCTCCCAAATACGTTCTCTGGTTTATCTGAAGTGGATTACTCAAAGCTGCCGCTGAAAAACACGTGTGTTTGTTGATAGTTAGACGTTGTTTATGACTCAAATTGAGAGTAAAGATAGGATTGGAGTGGCGATCGTCGGAAAATAACGTGATAAGGATTTTTAATTCTTAACTTTACTCTGTGTTTTTCTTCTGTTAGTCACTAAATATCAGGCAGATGAGATGTCTCATACAAAACCATTTAGGACAGTAGAAGAGGCACTGGATTATTTTTACCAATTATCGGATGACTCTGAAGAAGAATGTATTGACATTTGTCAACTACCTTCAGAAGAAAGTGGATGTTTAACAGATGAGGAAAATATAAATGAGGACATTTTTTAATCTGTTTTACCAGCAGATGTGAAATTGAAATATCTTCAAAAATAGATGACAATGAAATATCTATTGCAGATGCATTTGATCCTGCAGTACCTACAACTTCAAAGGGAAGTCCGAATTTAAACCGAAAACTAATGTCAAAAGATAAAAGCATTCAACATCGTTGGGGAAAAAATGCAATTTTTAAAAAAATCCTAAAAACTGATAGCATTGTGAATATTTCTGAATTGTATCCTGAGTTGAACCTTATCTCCAATTAAAATATTTCACAAGTTTATTCCAATAGAGTATTTGCTGCATTTAGCAAGTATGACAACACTTTATGCATTACAAAAAGAAGTTCTAACTGTAGATGAAAACGACATAGGTCAATTTTTTTGGGTTATTATTGATTAGTGGATATCACCAAGTACCTGGAGAAGGTTTATACTGGAGCACTCAAGAAGATCTATCAGTTCCAATTGTTTCTACAGTAATGCCTAGAAATAAATTTAGAAAGCTGAAAAAAAAGTTTCATATTGTAGATAATACCACCTTGAAATTGGGAGATAAATTGGGAAAAATATCTCCCTTTTATGCAGAATTGGAGAAAAAATTTCAGCAGTTTGGTACCTTTCATTCTAAGTTGAGTATAGATGAATCCATGGTACCCTATTACGGTCATCATTCGGCTAAAATGTTTATACGGGGTAAACCAATACGGTTTGGTTTAAAATATGGATGTTGTGTTCTAGCAGTGGCTATCAATATTCTATGAGAATCTATGGTGGAAAAAGTCCAGAAATAGAAAAATCTCCTCTTGGATTTAGAGTTGTGTGGGAGCTTCTATCCAGTGTTGAAAATCCAGAAAAACATCACATTTTTTGGATAATGTTTTCTCATCACATAAACTTTTCACCGAATTGTCTGAAAAAGGTTTCAAAGCAACTGACACAATTCGGAAATTCCGGACGGAAAGATGCCCCCTCAAATCACCGAAGGAAGCTTCAAAATGGCAAAGAGGAAATTTTGAGTACCGAAGTGACGGTCAAGATTACATTTGCCGCTGGAAAGACAGTGATGTGGTAATTATTGCATCCAATTATTCGACGCATGAGCCTATTTGTAAAACTAAGTGATTTTGTCGTGCACAAAAAAAGAGAACTGAAGTTTCTCAGCCATATCTGATAAAAATGTATAATGATGTATAATAATGTATAATGATATAAATGGGAGGTGTTGATTCGCTAGACAGACTTCTTGGATCGTATAGACATATGTTTAGAAGCAAAAAATGGTATTGGAATCTATTTAGCAATGCGCTAAACATGGCTGTCGTTGCTAGATGGATTTTGCACTTACATTTGCACAAAGGTACAACAGCAGAACTATCACATCTCAATTTCCGGAGAGAAATAACTTTGTGTTTGCTTCGAATGAAACCGAAAATCCACTCTGTTCCAGGACATCGTGCTCATTGCTCTGAATCTTTGAGACAATCAGATGGACATTATCTTGTGCCATCAACACAAGGACGCTGTGCTGTATGCCAGAAGATCACAATGAAGAAATGTTTTGAGTGCAAGAAAAGATTGCATAAAAAGGCTTTACTAACTACCATGGACAGTAGAAAACATGTAGTACATAAAATCTAAGTACAATGATTATTTTATATTTTTTTCTTATTTTAAAGAATTTTGGTAAGTTTTTATTTATTTATTTATATATTTATCTATTTATTTATTTATATATTTATCTATTTATTTATTTATTTAGATTTTCATTTATATGATTGTTGTGTTGTTAATTTTATTAAAGATATTATTATTTTTTTCTTATGCTGATTTTATCATTTTTTTGCCATTTAATAAATAATTGTAAAATTGTTTATATACAGTAATTCCTGCTCATCATCTATATAATATATTTTTATAATTTAGTGGCATAGCTTGTTTCTGTGAAAGCTTCGTACTGCTTCTTGACTATTTTTGCTTTAGTAGTTCTGGAGCACATCCAAGGCTCAACGGGCGA
This sequence comes from Maratus michaelseni, assembly GCA_963931845.1. Taxonomy (NCBI): domain Eukaryota; kingdom Metazoa; phylum Arthropoda; class Arachnida; order Araneae; family Salticidae; genus Maratus; species Maratus michaelseni. The sequence continues at coordinate 257,225,406 of OZ007589.1, read as the reverse complement.
AGCCCGGCTATTTTTCTTCTTAACCTGTGTTATTGCTGAACAACTTTTATAACTTTACCTATATCTATTAGAACATTCTGCACAGGAATGGAGATTTTAATTTAAATGTCATTAATCATATTTTATAAAAACATGTGAGAAAAGTAAGTGTTTCCCGCCAATGTTCCATTTCTGGAACATGTTATAAATCGTACACAATTTTTTTTTTAAGAAATTAGTCATAGTTCTTATGTTTGAGTTTTAATGTGATTTTTATCAATAAATAGCTTGTGTTATCTTTCGATCATAGTGCGGCGTTTAAAAGGTTAATAGTTATATTTTCATTTTTATGATCATATGCTCTTTTTTCAAACTTTTGTACATTCCCCAACATATTACTGCCTATGTATTGCATTTTATTTCAAAATACAGTGGCGAAAATTACACGTAGCGTACATGAAGATAAAATCAGAGGAAACGGTTCATTGAGTTAATACTGGAAACAGAAAAGTTGAATAAAACACGAAAGAAAGATCTCAAAGGGATAAAACTGTAACCCAGATATGCAAAATTATCAATATCAGATTTTAGGCCAAATAGTTTTATTTTTGCATTGTGTAAATCTAGAGATATGACTTGCATTTGAAATTATTTTATTTTATTGCCCATTTTTTAAAGTATGAAGACGACACTGCAAATTACTTTAGTGCATAATTTAGCGTTATGTATTGGCTTTGCTGATATTTATATACATACATTGATATTTATCTATATTTCTCCTTGCTAAACACATAAATTATAAAATATGTATATTTTTAACAAAGATTTTTCTTTATATTTTTAAAACTTATAAATTTAGTTTTGACTGTTAGAGGTTTATGCGATGAATTTCTTTTTATGTTGACTTTTAGGATATTTCCACGTATCTCAAAAATGATTGTATTTTTTTTTTGTAAAAATATGAGATTGAAAAATTATATCCAGCTTTAAAGATAATAACTAACCATACTTTGCTATTAGATAGCTCTTGTGTTATTAATTAAAATGCAAATTGACGAAAATCATGGATTATTTGAGTTAGCTACATTTCGACTGAATTAAATGATGATCTGCGTAAATGAAGAAGCATACACTTGAATTAGAATGCTAAACTGGATATTATATATCGCCTGCATTGTCCTTTAGGAGATAATGCATGATTGTTGACACATTAGACACCACATTTATGAATGATAAATGGAAATGTTTATCACATCCGAAGTTATGACTAACTGTAATTGAGGTACTAAAGTCTTTAACAGACAATATATGTATATTGATGTATAAAATGAAGATTTATTTATAACAATTTGGAACTGTGCATTTCCACAAACATCACAAATAAATGAAAAATGGCACACACATTCTCAAAAATGTATTAAAAAAATGAAGTTAAAAGATTGTGTTGCTTTTTGCAGATTTATACATTGAAGACCGAATTTGGCAATTTGAACGTTGGTTGCGTTTCAGAATTCGAATATTTAATATTACAAAGGGAAATTGAATATAATGAGACAATGGTAACAAGTCTTTGTTGGTAATAAGGAATAAGAAGATAAGAATCACCAGAAATCTGGTTCATTAGAAAAATATAATTTTCAGATATTTGCCTCTAAATATTTTGTAAAAATTTCATTTTCTGCATTTTTTAACTGTTTCAAAATTTAAAAGATGCAAAATAGGTAAAGGAAAGACACTGGAAGATTTAAAAAGATTATCCTGATTACAAATAACCATAACTTCATTGTAAATGACTATATGGAGTGAAAATGTAAATACAATATAGTATAGGAAGATTTTTTGTGTTTTATAACCGCATTGTAAAACCATTTCTGTCAAAAACTACTAGCAACACAGTTACCAGAACCCTCCCCCCTTCCCACTCCAAAATGTGACAAAATTTCCGTGTATTGATTGGGAATTCCATGGAATGTTTAGCTTAGGTTGAAGACGTTTCAGTGACTTGAAAGAAAAAGGACATGAATGAAAATCTCGTTTAAAAAATAGAATGTAGACATCACATTTTCCGGAAATGGAAATGCAAATAATGTTGAAGGATTTTAAACAGTATTTTGGTCAGATTGGTTTCTGTGTTTTAATGTAAAATAGCCAAAGCAAAACGAAACATTTTGGATAAATAAGGAAAATAATTCATTGAAAAATACATATTGGGAATTTTTTTGAGTGCATTCTACGCGACTCTCTTTGGTCACAGTTATAATATTCAATAGTAGCCCATTTCTTTATGAGTCATTCATGCCAGAACACTCTCTTTTCATATCTTCAGTGTGTTCAATACTGAAGGATGAACAAGGCTTAACGACAGTGTCTTTCACATATCCCCATAAAAAGCCACAAGAAGTAATGTCAGTATATTTGGTTGGTCACTTGCATAACATCATAAATCTAGGTCCACAATAACCGGCTCAATGATTCGTAAGGTATGCGTTCAGAAATCACGTAGTAGAATAGGACTCCCCATTGTTGAAAGATGTAACTATTCCAACATTTTTAGCAAGTTGTTGCAAGAATCATATCTATAATATATTGAAATAACTGCTCTGCATGACACTCTATTCAATGATTTAAAAAAGACCGTAACAGTTTAATTAAAAAATGTCACCAAGAACACTAACATAAAATCAGTACGCTTACTTTCAATTGCATGGTATGTTTTCTCCGTACACCATAACCAATTGTTCATTCAGTTCACCAATCCGCTGAGGTAAATAGCACCTTCTCGATGTAAATAAGATGTCTATGAAATATTGCATACACTATTGTCTGCAGCTTTATCTGAGCGTTTGTGAAACATCCTTTCGTTTTCATTAAATGTAGAATTTTAATTCTGCGTGATATCATTCCCACATGCCATTTCTAAACGTGCCAAACAGTGTTTTCATTATATTCATTTTCCCTTTAACATGCTCTAAGTTCAAAACGACGACGGATTTTGTCACTGTTATCTTCTGAAACATCTTGATTGCTAGAATGCTTTCATTTTACAGAAAAAACACATTTTCACAAACATGTGGTGTGCTTTTCAAATCTATAATTTCATGACTATAGTGCTTACGAAACTTTTACTGTTACAAGAAAAGGATATTCCCCAAGCTCGATCATAGTATACTTCTTTTCTGTTCAGAAGACATTTTCCATTACTTATAATGCAGCGCCTTTGTGACAGCTGACATCACTGAGACAAAAGTGACCAATAAAATATTGAATTTCCTTCCATATTGTGTTCATTTTTTTTCATCGTAGCATTGTTTACAAGATATTTAAAGTCATTTATAATCAGGACAATAATTCTGAACCACATAGAATGCAAGAGTCTTTTCTTATCGCTGTCGAATAACTAATTCTTTAAACGTTAGTATAAAGTTGGAGTGATAAATTCAAAAATGTTTAAAAAGTTATTCTATTTCGTATTCAACGTCATTGACGTGAAACTATTTTTATAAAATTTTATTCTAACAAAACGATTTTGCATCACTGAAATTGTATGTAAAGTACCACTCATAATCTTCAATGATGTATTAAATATATTTTTTTCTCTGTTTATAATAATCTCCTTCTGATTTCCATGTACATTTATGTAACTGATATCTACCACCAATATTTTATATAGGATATTTATAGATGTCTAAAAAGCAGTCTGCTGGTTTGCATAATATATATAGCACACTCGTTAGCACTTCCTTCCCCGATCTCTTACGCGCTTAACATCCATCGAATAAAGCCGGTAGCCAGGATAGAGGTACAAATTGGAGATTCCTTGTTATTTCATCATCCTATCAAGTAATACATATCATATGGAGAAAGAGTTTTATTGTCTTAACTTCCATGTCATATTTCTTTATGCGAAATCTTTTGTTCCTGTCAAGTGTTAGAAGAACAGTTTCCTTTGACAAGTGAACTAACTTTGTTAAGTAAAATATTTACTTACTAAAATTTCGTGCTTTGATCTAAAAACTATTTCTTTGACTGAATCCCTGTTTACTGTTCTTTTTGATGCAAGTGCATTATGTGAAGACACAAATCTAGAAGTCTCTCTCTGTTATATAGTTTTACTTTAGTTATTAATTAAAGAGTGTCTGTATCATACTTCTATTTTAGTGACCCTCTAAACTCAATTTATTGACCTATTGTTACCGACGAGACTGCAAATTCTGCGAGATTGGTATTGGTTGGAATTGTTTTAATACATTTTCTATGCTAGAGCTTACTATTAGGTGCTAATGTGTTAAACTACCATTTGTTTTAATCTATCACATCAAATATTGCTCTATGGTCATTTCGGAACATATGCCTGAAAAATAATTTATCTCTTTCCCTGATGTAAAATGTCATGTACCAAAAGTTTCAAGATCTCCAGATGATGTTGACGCACTTAGTTTATATACTTCGATATATGTTTAGTGTTTTACCATAATTAAAGTGCCACAAGGCATACAAATACAGAAACATCAATTGTGCGCTGTATCGATGGGGGAGAAGTTATATTTTCCGATATAACCTTTAATTATAATTATGTCAGATATATTTTTATTACGCTTAGTTTATTATTATTAAGGTAGAGGATCGCACTACAAAAAAATTAACATATTTAACAATCTAGGCTAAAATGTCCAACAAAAACTAAATTTCAAAGGTAGTGACAGTTGTTTTCAAAATAACGGAATTTTCTGAAATGTGAAAGTGTGGGGAGTTATGTGGAACACATTCCACAAGATTTTGTTTTTTAATTTTCTTTTCAGTTTTCCTTATATTTTAGCCTAACTGCACCGGACTAAAAATACTGCCGTAATTACTAGAATATTCTGTATTAAAAATACAGAAGTAAGTTTACTGAAAATACTGAAGTAAGTTTAAAAGAATCTGTTAAGTTATGACATAATACTGAAAAATGTAACTGCTAAAACTAACTCTTCAGTTTTCTGTCTTAATTCTGAAAATTCGTACAATTATAGAAATTTATTTTTAAGGTAAAGAAATTCTTCATTCAAATAAAAAATACAGTTTCTATGTAATAAAAAAAAACTATTATCGTTTAGTATATAAAAGCATTAGTCTTCTTATAACACCATAAAATATAAATATCACCTATAAAATATTAATATTCATATCCAAGAGAAATATAAGAAGATTGCTTTTGCCGATATATATTTTTAATTTCCAGTATCTACAAAAATCGAATTCCATTTTGGTTTAATGTTATGTTTATTCATGAGATTTTTTTTCAATATACGCATTTAATGAAATTGAAAATTTAATGTAATAAAAGTATCTGACTACTTCAAGGAAATGAAATTTCTACATTCTACAAAAATCTACTGTACGGACACATTCTGCCCCAGATAAAAAATAAAAAAAAATCTCAAATTTGAAAATTATATTTTTCTTATAAAAACGCAGATGCATGATTTCTTTTTTAATCTCATATATGGCAATAGTTTGTTTAATGAAAAGAAAGCAGTCTTAATTTAAAATAAAATACACCAAACAATATTTTTTAAAATAACAAACACAATTTTAGTAAAATGTAAAGTTTTCGAAAAAACTATATATTCATAACAAAATACGTGCGCAAACAGAGTAATTAAGTTTTTCTAAAGTAAAATACACACAATATTTTTAAGAAAATAATAAAACTCTGGTTTAGATTTTGTACATACATCTTTTATTTACTGTTTAAATCTATTTTCCGCTGGAGGCAATACTTATTTAATCTACCTAAAGAAAAGAAAAATTCATTTACATAGCAGTAGTGTTTTACATTTGACACAAAGTTCTGCACGAAATTTATAAATAAATCATTTTCTTTTAAAAGTATGGTACACAATATTTGCTTTTTTAAAAATTTGTATTTTTATTAAGATATGCAATATTTTTTTCCGAATATCCTTCTTATTACTCCTGCTTGTTTATTATATACTCATCTACACAATTTGTTTAAAATATTTAGCATCAGCGGAACCCATATTATAGCTATACATAATTCTTCGATTTTAACGAAAAATGTATTAGGTGTCTTTTCTGATTAAAATTCCCTTTCTTATGAATGTTATTTATGTAAAAAAAAAAAATTACCATTTGATGCAATTTATTATACTTTAGATATTTAAAGCAATCTCTTTAATATAGAATACGATGAAAATTCCTGTATTTGAATGTCTAAAATACAGATTCAATAAAAAGTTAAAAATTCAGTGCATATTCACCTTGTTTAATAATTAAAAATCATAAAGGTACTGCTGGATAGAACCTAAAATATTGGTATATCCCGCATAACATATTTACGTTCCCACGATAAACTAATAGAAACAGTGGCAGCTATATGGGTGGCCTTGTTTACGATGGTAAAACACAGACAGGCGCCGAATTTGACAGTTCAGCAATGGTGTGGACAAGCAGGGATTTATGACGGACAATCTCGAGGGTCATAAAATTTGCAAATATAAACATCGAACTGGCGATCCCGGGAAACAAGGAGAAGGGCAGTCACGTATGAGTTTCGGAGATGCGAAATATGGCCGGATCAAATGGGAAACGTTGCTGTAATCAGATGTACACGGCGACCAGTGAAAGTGCTTCGAGAGGGCATGGAAGTTGGCACCTAGCATCAGCATTGGATATAGAGCCAAAAAGGAGGAGGTAAAGACTTTTACACCCCTCTGGGAGGTAAAGAACGAAAATTTCGTTAGAACTAAAAAAAATCACTTCTATCAACAACCTTAAGAGGAAGACATCCTTTTTTCAGCAACATTGCTGCTAAAATGAAAGTTTGCTTTTACTCTGTAGGCTGCATTTGCATTATCTAAACTGCCTACAGTTATAACTAAATTAATCACAACTATTTTTTAAAAATGTGCTCAGGACGCAAGAACCCACTGGTGAACCCCTTTACAAACGACTGCTGTTCTCTTGAGAGATCCAGGTACATATTGTTTACCCAGCTACTGTAAAAACTTTTTTAATTAATTAATGAATGTTGAGGAGATAATATTTCTCCTGCCATCCCAGGATCATGGATGTTTGCAAATTTTAATTCTTATCAGAAACTTATTAAATTATAATGTCATGAAATGTGGTATCATACTTAAATTTAAATAATTCAAATAATTAAACTACTAACTAGTTAAAACTACTACTTTAAGCAGGAAATTACAGCGGGCTTGATGGCCAACCATAAGGATAAGATTCTTCGAAATGACACAACGCGGTACAACCTTTTAATTTAATACAAAAAAAATCTATCCCAGGTTGCACGATCACCCTTGCCATCAAATTGCCGCTAATATAATTGGTGTGTTTCTATCAGGAGGAGAGAATAATTATAGGTCCTAGTAACGCCCTGTAAATTTTATAATTTAAGTTTTAAATCTCTCCAACAGATACAAATAAATGTAAATATATTGCTTGAAGATGCGTAAAAACATACATAAAAACATTTAAAAGCCCATTAAAGTCCTTTTAAAATGAAAATTTTCCCTTGAAGTAAAACGGTTTGTTCCTTGCAAGCTAGAAGACGCGAAGAGACAACAACTCAACTTAACTGTTAGTTTTTCACTGATTATGACCGAGTAAGTTCGGTTGAAAACGTTTTGATTTTAAAAGGACTTTAATGTGCTTTTAAATTTTTTTGTATATGTTTTTACGCCAATTCAAACAAAATATTTACATTTATTTGTATCTTTATGAATTTTAAAGTACAGATGTTTGAAATCAATATTCCTTTTTAACATTTTACAGCATTTCTGAAATATTTAACTACTTTGAAAAAAAAGCTAAAGATTAAAAACACGAAAACATTTAAAATGAATTACAGTTTATTTATTACTAAAAAAGGTGTAAAATGAAATAAAGATTTTAAAACATTAAAACCATTCTATAGATGTTAAACTTTTCGTCAGAGTCCCGAGCGCTTTCAACCAGAACCTGGCCATCATTAAAGGGCGAAAATGAGAAAAAATTCTGGAACATCCTGAATATACGCTGGTTAAATATCAGAAGGCAAAACCAAATATGAAAAAAAGGAGGGGGGTGGGGGGATTGATGAATCTATTGAGCGAGTTGGGTTATTTCAACCCAAATGTACCATTGATACTAAGTAGATTAAACCAGATTTTTGGTATATTGCCTGATAACACATCATTACAGGATTCCTTACCCCTTGTTAGTATTTCCAGAGATTCCCTCAGTATACCATGTACTATAATCATTCATTTGCGCTATAATCTTTACTTTACTGAAATATATATCAATATCTCTTTTCAAATTTAAACGAGATAGTACTGTGGATGGTTTTCCTCTTGCTGTGTCTGTCATATGCTCTCTTATTCGGTCTTGTAATTTTCTTGTTGTCATTCCTATGTATGTAAATACTTCATCTTTATTTTTACGTTTAAATGTTATGATATAAATTATTTCGATTGCTTTGAAAAAACAAGCCTTTTGTGTTTTAGTTTGTCAGCGCTTTCCGTTTCATAAAACTGTCATTGTAGTAACGGAATATATATATGTTTTTGAGATTACTATGCATTTTAACATAAAAATGTATGTGTTTACAACATTTTATTATTATTTATGTATAGATTTTTTGTGATAAATGCTAACATTAAAGCATGGCCTACAAAAGGACATGAAATAAACAATTTACAAACATGATTTAATTATACAAGCAAATAAAATGTAACTATTAAAACAAACATTGTTGCAAAAATTAGCAAATCATAAATCTCATATTGAACAAATGTTATGTATTGTTATCAATAAACGGTAACATTCTAAAAATAATATAATTTTGCATTAATGAAAAGATTTTATCGTTCTTTGACAGAAATTGCAGAAATTCTCCTGCCGGGAATATAAACAATAAATTTTTTTTAACATTTTCATGGAAAAAATAGCTTTCTTCCGTATCTTATATGCTGACAGTATTAATTTTGAAATTTCCATTTATATTAGAATCCAAGAACATGTTCATTTCGCCTTATCAGCGTATGCAAATTACATACAATGTAGCATGAATTTGAGAGATGTTCGGTGTTTTCTCATGGTACTTTCTCTTAGTTAAGAAAGCATTTAAATGAATACTATGTGGGTTACAAAGGTTATCAATATAAATGTCACTACGGAATATCACTAAAGATAATTGTCTTAATTGGAGGATCACATAAATACTTTAAGTAATTTTATTTCTTTGTTGAATTAAACTATATGGATTTTTATCATTGCTGTCTAAATTAAATAAAAAAGTTCATATATTCGTCCGATATATTTGACTTAAAAGCTTCTTATAGGAAATCGGCGAATAAAAATTTCCCTTATAAAATGGAAAACTAATGGTTGTTTGTTTGGGTATTTTATGATACTCTCATTTGCGTACGAAGCTAAGCAAATTAGAAACATTCGTTTAACGTGAACACAAACATTTATACCTGAATCGGAATTTAAACTATAACCTCCAAATGCATTTCATTAAAGTTACTTCGTCATTTAATCTTACTTACGGTAAACTTTTTAAATTTTTTATATGAAAAATGCGCATTATCTGCTCAAAAAGACGTAGATTTCGGACAAGAAAAGATAGCCAGTGACTCTAATCTTTTATTGGCTTATAAAAATATTTCCCACACGTAGTTTCTTTTTGTGGAAAAAAGTTAGAAAAAAAGCATTTGAAAAAAAAAAATCCTTTAAAGATAAATTATGGCAAGTGATTGAAAAATGGGGCAAAGAATGTTTTGATTACTCTTGTTCTAAAACGTATTTATATCAGGTTTCGTGTAAATCAGCGAAAAATTGTAGAATTGAATTTGGAACATATACTCAAACACTGACTTTTACTTTCTTCTGTCTTTCCAAGAAGAAAGTATTGGACTCGTGAAAAAAAAAATTGACTTCCGGTTTTCGGCAAATTTATACGTTTTAAAGGGTTATGAACACGATTTGACTGTTTTCCGAAAATGTCTGTCTGTGAGTCTGTGACTCTGTCTGTATGTGACAAAAAAGTTTTGGGCACTCTATCTCAAGAACTAATGCACGAAATTTAATAAAACTTTTTATTCAGTTAGTCCTTGATACAAATTGGTGCTGATTACTTTTGATATAAATCGCCCAGCAGGTGGCGCTGCTATGCTACATTTTTCAAGATTTACATGATAGCTGTATCTCAAGAACTAATGCACATAATTTCAGAAAACTTCAGATTCTGTTAGACCTTGATATAAATAGACGATAATTACATTTTGGTGTAAACAGCTGAACAGGCGGCGCACAGTGGGGCATTTGACGGATTTAGCCGGCCAAAAATATTTCTTCCTGAAAAAATGATGGAACGTTTGTATTTTAATGGTTTATCATATTTTTATACTTTTATAGCAATTTGTTTTTGAAAAAAATGTTTTTTGTATATACAGGGTATGTGAATGTCACTGTAACATGTAACACTAACTTTAATTATAGTAAAATATCTGTGATTAATTATCTGATTGCAATTGTATTTTGCCCATCAATATAAAACTAAATTTTTATACAGAATATCTCAAATTTGAAAAATTTTAAGTCATATTCTAATTTGTTTAAAAATTTTTTAGATATATATTTTTATGCATAGATATAGATTATTTTACGTTTTTCTTCAAGCGTGTTTGAAAGTTCTGAAATCAATTTTAAATTACATTACGGTTGATTAAAAAAATTGTATCAACTTTAGAAAGCTATCTTTTTAAGCATTGTTAACCCTTAATCTTTCCTAAAATGGAAATTTTCCATTTACGCTTTTACAGAGTAAATCAATAGTATGTTGAAATCAAGTATTTATTAATCACATATATTTTTTACTTAATTTAGACAAAATATTACAAATACCATATTAGATAAATGAATATATACGAAATCTATGGTTATTCATCAGATGATGCAAAATTGCCATCATTATCCTAGTTTTCATCACTGTCCGATTCTGTTTGGCTCTGATGAGCTCTTGCATACAAATGTTCAACAGGAATAAGTAGTGCTAAAGCCTTTAAACATGATTTTGATTTTTTTCACTTGGTATACGTTTTATACAAGATAAGAGTGGATCTTAACTGATCAGTTACCAATTTAAAATATCCACGTTGCACAATTTTTCTTAAATTTCGACTTTCTAGACATCCTTCACAATCGTAATTCTTATGGGTCGACAGAATCTAAGGCCTGGAAGATATTAGATTCTGCCAAACAATTTTTTCTTTCTTTGACTGAGCAACAATTTGGAAAAGTACAAATGAATTCCAAAAAAGGTTTCCATCAAAATTGATACTATTTTTTAGCTTTTTTTATATTATTTTTGTTCAAGTCGTCACATCCTCACTTTCAATTTTACACAGCATTGTGTCATCATTCATTGTCTCGACAACTTCTTTCAGATAATGCAAGAAGCGTCTAATGGCGTGATCTAATAAACGTTTCAACTGAATTTCTCCAGAAGTCTCTGTAACTTTGTAGAAGTCCTTATTTGTGTAATAGTTATTTCCATTTGTAGCGAATTATACGACTGATATGTTTACTTATGTGAATGTCTGACTGTTTTATAATGCATTTTCGAGATTTTGCTTCAACGAACATTGATAAAGCTTAAACAGTCGAGAACTTCCAATAAGTTGTTTCATGATAATTATATAACACCTGTTTATTTTTAGCTGCAAGATATAGAACCCATGTCATTTCGTTGACTATTGTAAAAGCATTCCTATGTCCAGTAACATACAATTGTGATTCGGTAGCATGAGGAAGGATTTCAAGATTTGCTTTGCTATGTACTTCTTCGGTTTTGTATCTTTTGCTTCTTTGACTACAAATCACAGAAAAATTTCTGAGGCCAACTTGTATTTACGTACTGCAATTGGAATATTCCCTGAAATCTAGATTAACCTTTTTCTCAGGAAAAACACTTAAATCATGATTTATCTGATGCTTTTGCTTTTCTTAATAATTATCTTTGTTGACAAGGTAATCCTCGAGAAATTAAAATTTCTTATCTAAATTTTCCAAATTCTGGTTATTCATATGATCAAACCGGATTTATTTTGATATAATTTTCATTTCAGATAAAAATTTATTAATCAGACATGCACATTTGAACTCTTTTATGTCTGCAGATGACATTTTGTGGCAACATTTGCAATTTAGCTATCGTAGAAGACATTTTTTAAAAGGGGGTAAATGAAAACATCATCATTTACAGAAACATGCACATTTCCGTTTGAAAGAAATTCTTCTAAATTAGCGGTTATTAGCGGCTATTGTTTTGGAAAGTTATTAACTACATATCTTGAACTCTCAATTCATGTAAAAAATATCATCAGATCTCACCCTTAAGGTTAACTAATCCCTTATGGAATATTTAAAATAACAATAAAAATTTCCAAATTATACGGTACATTTCATGTCGCTTTATCATATATTTTAATTAAGCAAATATAAACATATTCATGTGAGATATAAACATATATTCCTAGTCTTTCATAATCCATAACTATTTCATGTAAGTAAAAATTTTGAACAAAAAAAAAATCACACTGAAATGAGCACTTACAAAATTATAGTTGACAGCAGAGATAACCAACCTACTGCTACAAGCAAGTTTTAACTTGCGTGGCACCAATTTGATTGCACTTGGACAAATTTTATTACTCTACGGAGATTCCCCAACTATTTACCTCCAAAGTTAGCTACATATTTTTCTCATCAATTGTGTTTTGGAAAATTGACTTTTGGCCGGCTAAATCAGGAAAATGCCTCACTGTGCGGCGCTGCTATGCTACATTTTGCATGATTTCCACGAGAGCTATATCTCAAGAACTAATGCACAGAATTTCATCAAACTTCAGATTCAGTTAAAAGTGGACATAAGTTGTTGTTAATTAGGATTGGTTTAAATCTTCCAAGAGATGGAGCTGCTATGCTACATTTTTCTAGATTTACAAGATTTTAGCGATAATCATATCAAAAGAACTAATGCCCGGAATTTGATAAAAATTTAGATTCAGTTATACCTTGACATAAATTGGTGCTGATTCGTTTTTGGTGTATGTGAATCTTCTATGAGATAGAAGAAAGTTTTGGGATTGGTACATCCGACTAGTTATATCTTGAGATGTTTATAAAATGCTAAGTAAATGTGACACCTGCAGACAATATTTTGTTCTATTTTATTTTGAGTCAGGTAATATCATTGATTCTGTGTACAACAATAGTATGTCGTTATAAACCGTATTTACTGTACGTATAAAACATGAGAAATAGCATAAAAAGCAATAAAATCAAGACTCATGTACATAAAATAAATAAAACTTTATTGAGACGTGCTCTCAGCCTAATAAGAATTTTATTCAATTTGTATAAAATAATATTAGCATGATTTTTTATTTTTTTAAATTAAATAATTTTCTATTTCAAAAATTATTTCTATTTCTTTTGGCTTTTTAATTATGTTTTTAGTACAAAATGAAATCCACGTTAACAATTTTTTTTTAAACACACAGTTCACATTGCATTAAAGAAAATGACTTTAAAAGCATAATTATTTTATTAAATAATTTTTGTTATTTTGTTTTAACACTACATAAAAATTTGCGTTTTATGTGTTGATAGCTTTATAGATAATTACGGATAATTTTGATGCTTGATTAAAAACACATTTAACTTCTTCACTATTTTTATCCGCTTGAACATTAAATTAACAAGAAATGTTAAAGAAATATGCAATTATCTTTCTTTAAAAGCTCTTAAATTCGCCACAATAAACACTAAAAGCTATAGAAAAAATGGAAAAGATAAAAGACATTTTCCCTAAAAATGTAAACTTGATAAAACAATTATTATATTCTTATTGTATTCTTATTGTATTTTTCTTGAATGCAACTTAAATGGATTCCATTGTAATTTTTAACTGTTCTAATTATAATAGTTCCTGTGCTCCTTAATTAATGATAAGTGTTTTTCATGATAATCATACACGTTAAATATGGAAAAGATAAAAGGCACTTTACTTAACTTTTTTCCTTTCTTACAGATTTATTGTCGATAAAAAGATGTGATCCTCTTTCTTTTATTTCATTTGCTTATATAATTATCTCATTTTATATAAATTTTCTGATTTGCATTTTATAATATTTTTTATTGTTGTTCTTAATAATTTCTAAAGAGTTATGTTTTTTTTTCAGGTTCCATAACAAATTTCTTAAACTATGCAAGGTTGAAAAATCTGATGCAAATAAACTTTGTTTAAATTTTCGCTTTTATAGTAACTGTAGAAATGTTGGAAATGCCTGATTACCACCTAAGCAAACTTCCACCACTATTTCTATAATGTAAGTTTCGTTTTAGTATTTGTAGAATTATGCGAGTAAATAAGGCGGAGATTTCTTTTTGTAGAAAGTTGTAGAAGTTTGCAAGTATTGCCAGATTGGGGATTTTGTCCCCATTTTAGGAGATTTCGAATATTCAGGGGAATTTTTGGGGGACAAGTAATTCCTGGGGAAATGTTTGGGGACTATCAACATTTTGGAGGAAGAACTTTTAGAATGTTTTCAATCATTTCACGAAAAGTTTACTTTTAGTCATTTGACAAAACTGGATCTGTCTGAAACTCAATTTTGATTCGGAAAATGAAAATCATGAAGATAGAGTATCCATTTTGGCCAGATGTCATATACGCACCCCGTTGGCGCGATTTTTCCCCCGCCATTTTGCCGAATACTGTTTTTGAATATTAGTTACAAATAGCATGCAATAATAGCATGCAATGATATTTTATTTCAATATAAAAATAAAATAACGTAATAAATGAAATAGGCTCTATTATTTTAAAAAAGGAAATAAAAATAAATAAATTATAGTTTGATATAAATAAATATTGATATACATATTAAAAATAATTTATAGAATTAAAATAAAAAATAAAAGTAAATGAATAACAATTTATTTTTTTTCGCCAAATTGGCGGGGGAAAAATCGCGCCAATGTAGTGCGTATATGACATCTGTGCCTCCCTTTTCTATCTTCATGATGAAAGTAAAATTCGGATATCAGAAATATTAAACATTATTCTCGTGATCATGTGCTCGTCGTTTATAACATTACAGTTTACTCGTTTCTTTGCACATTTTTTTTTCTTGCATAATTTCTTTGCAAAATTTTCAACCATTTGTGTACATCTTTAACGTTGTGACAATGGAAGTACTATTATTACTTTTTATCTCAGGTTTTTCTTATCTTTTCTTTCTTTCATTTTTATTAAGTTTAAATTCTTCTTAAATTTTCAATGTACCAATAAACAAATATCGTACGCGAAATTCTGAATAATTAATATCAGAAAGCATTGATGCCTTTTGTCCAAAACTAAATGTCATTTTGAATACATATTTTCTTGTATTTTCTTCAAAACAAATTATAACGGAAGTAGAGAAAAATTTAGATTTAGATATTTGGTAATGTAAACATAAATAAATATGAAACGACTCGATGACTTTCCGCTTTCAATCATGAATTGCTAAAGATTCAGAAACTGTGCTCAGTAGGTTGCGTAGATGGAACATTTTATGATAATCGATTAAATATAATTTTAAATGTTTATTTTTTATAAATGGGGAATTCTTTCAGAAAAAGGCTTGATTTTGGGAAAAAAA
Source organism: Maratus michaelseni (assembly GCA_963931845.1). NCBI lineage: Eukaryota > Metazoa > Arthropoda > Arachnida > Araneae > Salticidae > Maratus > Maratus michaelseni. The sequence continues at coordinate 257,209,711 of OZ007589.1, read as the reverse complement.
ATTTGAGCTTAAATTAGTTAAATATTTTTTATAGTGATAAATTAAAAATTGAAAATTTACATTTTTGAGTAAAAACTCTGTTGGGGACTCTTTCGGAAAAAACACTGATTTAGGGAAATTTTCAGAAAAGTTGCGGAAATTCACTTTCGACTATCTGGCAACACTGAAATTTGCCTAGGATGTAATCAGTTCCTGCAAGTGTGAAATATCAAATCAGGCATTTTTTAGTAAATTATATAATGCTCAGATATATTTGACTACGTACAATTTACTTCGTACTTTTTACGACGTACATAACGATTAGAGAACTAATTCTTGGCAATTATACTTAGTTAGAACTAAGGAAAAAAGTTTGCTGATTAGATGTTGGTTTATATCTCTGAACATTTTTCGCGGTGCTGCCGTGTTTTTCAGTACATACGTGAGACCTATATCTTAGAATATACAAGGTGGTTATAATATAAGTATCTCTATTTGGAGCTGTCTGTAGTTTGAAGGAAAACCCAAATGAAACCAAAATCGGTACACTTACTATTGGAAAAGGGGGAAGAAGAATCTACTAATAGAAAATAGTTGCAATAATCGTCAACAGGTGGCGCTATGGGGCCTGTCGGTGCAAACGCCGTTGTAATCATCAGCAAAATTAAGAAGGGATGATTTCTGCCATTAACGTTGTACGAGATGCCTTACAGTTTGCCAGATAGCACTTTAATTTTAAAACTATTCTACGTTAACAGCTCAAACAGTGCAGCTGCTTTACGCGAATTTCGGCGTGTGAAAGGAAAGCGCAAAAGAAAAAGTCCTTTGACACCATGTGCATTAAGAAGAATGGTAAAAAAAAATTGAGGAGACTGGATCGTTTACTGTAAAATGTGGAAGGGGAGGAAACCAGTACCTAAGAAATTGCCACTGCAATTGTGAAGTCATCAAGGGCTCCGTAAGCCGGTCCAATTGCACGTGGAATTTCTCGAAAGCTAGATATTCCATATGATACTGTTCGAAAAGTCCTGAGAAAGGTAATACAATTTTTTCCGTATAAAATTAGTTGTCATCCGTAATTGTTACCAGGTGACGCACAGCAGAGGCTGGATTTTGCTCTAACGTTTTTAGCACGAATGGAGGTGGATGATGCCTTCCCATGGAAGATTTTAAGGGAAGATGAAGCCCATTTTTATATGATTGGGAAAGTCAATATGCAGAACTATAGAATATGGGCTTCGCAGCCACCAAATGTGATTCACGAAATACCCCTCCACTCTCCAAAAATCCCTGTGTGGTGTGGCGTTACTACAAATTTCATTATTAGTCCTTATTAGTTTGAGGAGTTTCGGCCAACAGGCCCTGTAACGTGTTCGGTTACTGCACAAAGATACCTGCGCATGTTGCAAACTTTCGTAGTTCCTCAACTGCAGCAAAGACAGTGGCTTTCTGAAAAAAATATGCTTTTTTATGCAAGATGGATCGCCGCCCCATAATGGGCGAGCAGTAGACCATTTCACAGATGATAGATTAATAAGCCGGTATTTTCGTATGGCGTGGACTCCTCGATCACCTGATATGTGATTTTTGGCTTTTGGGCAGTTAAAATCTATTGTGTACCGTGGAGGTGTTGCAAACCTCAATGACTTAAAAGATCGCATATCTCAACATGTGCGAAACTTCACTCCTGGTGCGTTGCATTTCGCAGTTGAGTACGTCTTGCACCGCCTGGATTGTGTTCTTCACCACAATGGCCATGTTGAATCTGAACTTTATCGGAAGCGCCATGCGAAAGCGTAGCCACATTCACTGTGACATTTTACAATAAGTTAGATAAGACATTCGGTTTTACGCCTTAATTCGTTGTTCATGTTTTACACATTACATTTCAAACTCAAAAGCGCCTCTGTCGGCAATTATTGCAACTATTTCTTTATTGTTCCATTCTTCTTCCCCCTTCTCGAACAGTACGTGTACCGATTTTAATTTCATTTGGGTTTTTGCCTTCAAGCTACAGACAGTTCCAAATAGAGATAATTTTATTTTAACCACCCGGTATTTGGTGCAATAGGACAAAAATATGTAAAATGCGTATTTTGAAAAGTTGTGCTGATTAAAGTTTTTCTTTTATCATTCAAAAGGAGGCGTTGATACGTTATGTTTGTTGCAATGAACGTTAAAGCTGTATCTGAGTCTCTAGAGGCTAGAAATGCATTGTGTTATTTGGTGTTATTAATTTTATTATACTAGCAGAATCAACCGTTTTAACGATGGCTTATTTTTGTTCAATTGTTTCTTTCAAATATGAATTTCTATTTATAATTCAGGCCTGACTTTCATCACTACTTCTTTTTTCATGCATACTTCTTTTCACTTTTAATTTTTTATTAATAATTGATGGATTAAGCTGCTGTATTTATATTAAGCCTGCGTTAGTCGGACGGGTTACATATGTCACGCATGACACTTAAAAGCTTTAAGGTTTTGGTTCTGTCTCTCTTTTATATTATGTTTCCAATGACTATATGTGAAATCCTTAGAACAAAAATTGTTGTTTCATGCATGTATCTTTTATTTCTAAAAGTGTTTTATTTATTAGTCGTTAAAAAAGTAAAACTATAGAAAATTGAAATTGGGTGACTAGATGCGTAACAAAATGGAGCTAAACTAACTGAGAGAAAAAGGTTTTTTTTTTTAAATTAGCACCATTTACTAAATGATTTTTCAATCATAATTTTTTTAAATTGTGCATTAAAAATATCTTCTTCAATTATTTTTTTTTTCAAATCAAATTATTTTACATGTTTAAACGCTAAACTATACATACTTTCAGGGTGTGTAGAAGTGTTTTTTAAGGATACCGATAACTCCGAATAGAAAACTTCGCCTTATTTAATGCCAGAATTATATGCTTAAAGAAGGAGATGATGACTAATCGTAAATAGTAGTATTCAAAATAACAATCTCTATACAACCTGACTGATAACATTTAACTGTAAACTTGGAAAATTAAGGATTATCTGTAAATGGGCATATTTACATTCAATTAAGTGACGATTTGCATACATGAGGGATCATGTAGTTGAATTATAATGCTAAACAGCATATTATAGATTAGGTGCATGGTTATTAAGGGATAGGGATAATGCATGAGTTTTGACTCAATCGATGCTTAAATTATAAATGATGACTGGAAATGTTCATCAGATTAGAAGTTTCCACTTACTGTAATTTAGAGTTTAATTAGTTTAATCGATAACACTGAAATTAACAAGTGAAGTGCAGGTTGATGGTGAATATGTTATTCAAATACGTAATTGGGTGACTTTGCGTCAGACAAGATGAAATTAAACAAAACTTGTTGAATATGCCAATCCCAAAACTTTCTTCTATATCATAAATATTAATACTTCACTAAGCGTATTTTTTTAAATTATGCATTTAATTATGCATTTGAAAAAAAAAATAAGTAGTTAACAGATCTTTTATTATTTATTTTTTTAATTACAGTTCAATTTTTTTGTCAATACATGTTTCAAAATCATGGGAGAAGAAAAAAAAATTATTGAAGTCTCATCAACGGGTAATACATCAAAAAACGTGAAAATATTTGTTTCTGACAAATATAAAAATTAAAAATAGAGTGGATAATATTGAGTAATTCAGTTTGATTTTTTTCAGGAGCTACCACGTCCGTCCCAAAATTCAAATAAAATTCGCTATCACAGCGCCACCTTCAGGCTGCTTTTCTCCAAAATTTTATACAAACCTTGGAATATTAAATTACATTTAAACATAAAATTTCGTTGAAAGATATTCATAAATTCTTTACGTAAATTACAAAAAATTGAGAAAAGCGCACTAAAATCATTATCAGAGCACCTCCTTCTGGGAGAATATCCGCATTTGCAACTGAGACCTGACGTCTATAGTCAAAAACGTATATGGAATTTGGTTCAATTCTATCCATAACTTCATAAACTTTCTGATGATCCCCCCTCCAGAAAAGGCACCTAAAATTGCTATTAGAGCGCCACTTTCACGACGATTTTCTCCAAAATTATCCCCCCCCCGGCATATGACATTACATCAATTCTACCCATAAATTCATAAATTATCCAATGATACAATAAGGAAAATGGCACAAAAATCGCTATCACAACGACCCCATCCGGCGGAATATACCAAATTTCAAACTGAACTTGCTGAACATAGTAAAAAACGTATATATGAGGTCCGTTTCAATTCTATTCATAACTTTATATACTTTTCGATGACAAAAAGGACTCGCGGGCGCACAACAGGCAGATATTTTGTAAAAATGTGTTTTCCGCGATTTCTGACTCATAAAGTGTGTAAATCTGCAAAAACTGGAAGCCGAAAAAAATTTCGATTACAATTTTTAAGGGAATCTAATAAAATTATCAGGAATGAAAATCAAGTTATTGACATGTTTTATTTATGTGTCTGATCCAATAAGATTAATAAATATTTCTTGGTATTTAAATAACACATAATAATCTCCCTGTTTGCATACTCTATGTTGCAAAAAGTCATCGGAAATTTTTGATTTTAGACGTTTTGTCGAAAATCTAGAGATGAATTCTTAACAAATTCTTCTGGTACTTTCGGAAGATAAAGAATATGTGAAGGCTTGGTAATGAGTTCAGTTAGAGTACAAAAAACAAATTGAATAAAAAAGTAATATTTGTGATCCTCTCTGTAAAATAAAATGCTCTAAGTATCTATGTAGCAGTAGCACAAAACTCTGATGGAGATGTACAACAGCTGTGTGCGTTTCTGTAAGAATAATTTGCATTTGAAAGCGATATGATCATGTCTTTAAAGACAGCAAGATATTTACGCATGTTATTTTTATAGCATGCATGGTTTTCCACAAAATTTAGCACCAGGAGCTTTTTAAATGTTCAGTCGTAACAAAGTGCATCCAGTAGAATGTAAATATATTAAATATTTTATGAAATATGAGCATTTGCAGAAATAATATTTAACTGAGCACGCGCAATCAATAACATATTTGTGATGCATAATTTAGTTACATGTGGCAACACATATAAAAACACCAGTGGAATATCATGAAAATGCAGAAATGTATCAGTGATATAGTGAGTTGAATTTCAGTTGCTTTTTAAAGGTAGATGGGTAATAATGGATTTTCCACAAATTACAATTAATCATCTTTGATTTTTTTATTGTAATTTTTAATGACGTTTTAATTCTTCTGGATAATGAAAACAGAACCATAAAATTGCGACTAACAAGTTATCAAAATCGACACATAGGTTCAAAAGATAGGTATGAAATAAAATTAAATAGATATCACTTTTCATTAATTTTAACGCAATTATTTTAATTGGTTAATAAAGCATATGAGTTGTAGTTTCCCAACTCAGTGAAAAAGTGTCTAGGCAAGGATTTGAACTGCTAGAACTCTGCCAACTAAGCTATTCTGGACAAATCTACCGGACACAATTCACTAAAGCACTCTTTTGAGAAGGGTATCTGGTCTGTTATCTGAAACAGCTCACCAGAATAAACCGCAGATTGTGGAACTTCAAGTAAATGCTGGATATATAGTTACTTCTTGATTAATTTTAGCACAATTATTCTAATTGGTAAATAAATCATACGAGTTGAATTTTCTAACTGAGAGAAAAAGTGACTAAGCCAAATTTGAACACGGGACCTTTGACTTAACTTGGCTGATATATCTGAAAAAGCAATTTAAAAACAAATAATTCGGTAAAAATCTATTTCAATAATTGCTGTCCATATCTGGTAATGTGTGCTAATTCTTTTATGTAACCCTGTGTATTATCTATAGAATTTATACACACCGAGTTATACCACTAAAAATTACAAGTTTTAAAATGTACACTATAGCAGAAAAGGCACTGCTATCAATTAGCGATCATAGTCAGTTCTTTAAAAGATTTCTTTGGTTGTGTGCGTCTCTGTAAATGAGCGTTAAATGCTATTGATGTTATACTGATCAGAAAGCAAGTCGTAGTACACCACAGTGATGCATATCAATCTCAGTATGTTTGAAAATATCTTAACACGAATAAAACGATTTTTCTCTATAGACTGTAATGGGGCTGAAATCTTTTGTGAGTCTCTGTAAACGAACATGCAATAAATACTACACACTTCATTTTTAAAACGAAACATTCTATAATAAACTTCAATAACATATTTTAAAAACTTGGCAGTCATGGTATATTTAGGAGAGTGAGTGAACGGTCAGAAGAAACACAAACGGTCAGACAACAAATGCCCAGACATTTAGACAAACGAATTCATAAACAGTTATCAACTATGTTGGAAAATGTTAGAAGGGTAGTATTTCGTCAGCCACTTGTTTCCCCTCGATAGCCGTTTCAAAAATACAAGTTGTACAAATAGTATATATCAAAAAATAATTTTTATTCAGCTTAGCATGGTTCCTACTTTTACGCCCAGATGCTGATTGGTGAATATATATAACAAATATTTTTATTGTAAATTTTATCCTCTATGCCATGATGCAGTGTCAGTAACAGACTGACAGATAAACCACGTACCTAGATATTTTATTGTATGGGGACTCGTTGTTCACTCAGGTTGGTTGAATTAAACTAAGTTACATTTTGATTATCCAAAACATAGGGGCTTTGTTAGTCATTCTTGAACTAACATCTGGTGAAATGGTACATTTACATGAATGTATCTATATCTATCTATCTATATATTTACATATTATTTCAAATTTTATGTTTCATTCACATTCGATATGCTGTACGTTACGAGAAACCAAAATATTAGTAAATATAATGTGTGAATTAGCTGTACTATAAACAGAGAGTAACATTCTTATTAGAGAAATTCCTATTTAAGGATATTTGTACGTCTTAATTTCATTCGATTATTTCCTTATTTCGGTTTCGCTTAATTTCCTTATTTTAATTTAGCTACTCGATTTTCAAATGTATTTACCAAATTAGTGACAGGTAAATTATAAATAATTTCGCTCTATTTGAAGATGATTTTTGTTGTAGTAATAAAACTATATCTTACAATGCAATAATATACTTAATAATGTGATTTATGCTCTTAAATTTAGTTTTCTTACATTTTAAATCATTTCATTAACCTGATAATACTTATTCCTTCGGGGGAAATTTAAAATCAAATGACTTATTTATTTTTCTCACAAACAGGATATTAAATTGATAGTTACATAAATATATTCTAATATTTTTCATATGAAAGATATATTTAATAGTTCTGCAGAATATATATGAGTAAAATTCTAAGAATACTTTGAATACTATAAAACTCATTAGAGGAGGAAAGTTTAAATCATAGTGGTTTCAGCGGTTCTAATGATCCGTTAATTAGGTCTTTCGGCACGCATACATTTGTAATTTTAGAAGTTCACGTACTTTTGCGGAACTTCTCACATTTCTACAACTTCTTTAACTAAGCAAGTTCGCTACATTATAATTTTGAGCACCTATTAATTTTATTCTGGGATTTAGATAGAATTATCTGCAGGGAGAGCTTAATAGGCTCTTATAAGGAAAACTATTTTTAAAAGAATGTTTTACAAGCATTGTTACTTCTTTTTTACCACACATGGAATGTGTGGATATGAAATATTTAAGTAGTTATTAAGTTAATAATTACCCTGGAAGTTTTAAGTAGTTCTTTTAAACTGTTTGTGTAAATTATTTTTTAATTAAATGTTTTGTAAATTACATTAGTTTACATCATTTTATAATATGAGAGGCAAAGGAATGTATTTATGAAATGTGGTAAATAGTTTTATATTATTTTTAGTTAAAGATAAAACTTATTTTCTGCATCTGCTACACATAAGAAGATGTTTTAATGAAACATACACGAGTGAGTAAATATATATAAATACAAATTTTGAGTCGACAAGAGAATTTTAACCAAATAGTTCATTTTAATAAAATATATATATATATATGTATTATGTAAAAAATAATTAACATTCGCTTTTTGCAAGATATTGTACCTTTACATAAACTGTTATTGAAATAAGCTAAACAGAAGCAGTGAATATATGCTACGTACATTTCAAAAAAGAAATGTTTCTTGATATAGCATGAAGCTTTTTGAAAATAGAATATAATCTCTTCTGAGGTACGCATGATCTCATAAATCATTTCTTTATATTTAGAAACCCCAGAAACCAATAGATTACCGAGATTAAAGAAGAATTTTTGAAAAAAAGTTGAATAAAAAAGGGTTAGATAAAATTTCACAATAGTTTTATATTTGAATTGTTGTGCTTTGGTAAAACGTCAGTTTGTTTAAATGTCGAATTTGGAAAAATGTCGGTTTGTCGGTTTCGCCAATTTCTCAGCATTTAAAATTCGCATTAGACTTAGTCGACACGGTGTTGCCACACTGCGGAGACCGTACCTCATTAACTTTAATTTAAAGGTAAACAAGCTGGAAATTGTACGTCAAACGTGACAAATGAGGTGCGTTCGTACTGTAGCTAGCTATATAAATATTTAGATCTTGATGATTTTTAATTCTGTGAAATGAATGATATCATCTGCAGATTAATTTCTGTAATAGAATAAGTATCTCGGTCGCTTGAAGATTAAACTTCGGAAGCTCCTATAACAAGAAAGTACCGATTTTTAAAAAAAATTCAAATTTCTTAATAAATATTTTTATTAATATCTCCTAAATTTTTGATTCGATTTTAATAAAATTTTAAATGTCTCGACAAAATTCTGCAAATATAATATATCTTAATTTCCAAACCATTCGGTTGGGTAGTTTTTGCGTTGTTATATGCGGACGGACGGACAGACAGACGGACAGACAGACGGACGACGGACAGACAGACGGACGGACCAAGCGACGACAATAGGTGCTACGTATTTATATTATTACGAACGCACCTAAGAACAAAAGACGAAAACACAAGTTTTATTCACGTATCAATAGTAACTAAGTGGAAAGGTTACTTATTGTCTATATTTTTTGTTTTGAGCATATTACATGGAAATTGAATAAAGCAGTTTATTGTCTGATGACATAGCTTCCCATTTTAGCCATTTTATAAAATAGTTTAAGAAAAAGATCATCTTCACTTTCTTTTTCTTAAATTTGTCTTGCAATTGTCTTCCATATTATATATAATTTTCTATAGTTAATAAGTAAATCAGCAATTAACTGCGCTAATTTATAAACTAAATATGAAATGTCTACAGAAAAATGATGAAAATACCATTGTATAAGTATTTTCGCAATCTTAAAATTAGTAATATATATGTGTGCAAAAAACTAAAAATAATGCTTAAAAAAGTTTTAAAAAAATAATTTTCTACAAGTCTAAATAAAATGAGTTCAAATAACTGGTCCTCGCAGAGTCGATGCCGAGCACATAAGCTCTATCTTATTTTTGTACTGGCAGAATTCAAAATATTTACTAAACATAAAAAATATTGTTAATTTTTATTTTATTTATTTGGATTTTATATGAATTATCTGCATATTTATCATAAATGGTATTTTTATTGTGATTTACACAATGTAGATTTAATTTCATGTATGTTGTTAAAAAAAAAAAAAAACATGAATTTTCAATCTTTAGAAATTTCATTAACAACATAAATGAAGTTTAATTAAAAAAATCATTAAGATGCTATTATTCTTTCTAAATATAAATTCCAAACACGACCACATGCGAAATTGCGCTTTAGATTATACTTAACGAAAATTTTCTTTTCGAAATTTGGCATGTTAAAATTAAATTAGCCTCTCTTTATTGTTGTTCATTAAAACTTTTAACAGATGCGTGATAGTACTTCGAATTTTAATTACGTTTCGTAGAGTATGTAATGTAGTAATTCAAAGTTTCAGCAAATATAAAATTGTAGGAGATTTGTTTTTAAACCATAAGTTTACAAAAGAATTACGATACAGGATTTTAAAATAATATAAAAGAAAAGAAAATATTTCGACAAATTGAAATATTGATATTCGAAAGAATGATTTAAGCTTATAAATAAAGGACGCCCTCTAAAATCGTATCTACCCCTAGTAACTTCAGAAGGGTGGAAGCTGTAGCCTTAAAGTTGCTGTCGTAGTTTAGTAATGTGGCTAAGCGTTAGGTGATAAGACCACTTACAGTGTCACATAAGGGCAAAGATGCAGAGTTAGTGTTCCTACCTCAAAAGTGGTGCGATATACGGGAAAAAAGGCGAATAAATGTTCTATAACGTTCACTATTTAATATGAAATAATGTCTTGGATATATAGAAAATAGAAGCTTAGAATTGTTTTATATCCAATAATACTTAGAATTGTTTTATATCCAATAATATTTTAAATATACCCCTAATACTATGCAAAAATGTTACATGATAAGGCAGATGCGCATTTACTAATAAAATCATCGCATATAAGAAAGGTCGAGTTTCAATCAAAAAATAAAGTGAAGTATGCAAAACGCATCCCGCATCGGCAGCAATGCATCATGCATTCGGTATGTGTTTCAAATATCGACACGTTTAGCATACGTAACTTTATTTTTTTGTTAAAATAAACAGTTGCTTGCTTACGTGTGTTAGTAACTGTGCATCTGCTATCCAACACTTATGCATGCCTTTTAGGGCGGATTTAAACTGTTTATAAGATATAAAATATATGTGCATTTCAGGACATCTAAAAACTTATTTTTACATGCAAGTCTCATTTTCTTACTAAATCGAAGATGCTCTACCGTTTCGTAGTGGTCTCCTTTTTCGTATTTCGTACTGTTTCTGAGAGAGAAACTTTAAATCCGCCACTTGTCGCTAGATAGCTCTTTAAGTGGTTTCATCACGTAGGTGTATTCAAAATAATATTTTAAAAGTTATTTGTTAAAAATGTGGAACAAAAATATAATGCTCACATTACTTGTTAACACGGCGCACCCAGAAAAAGTTTTGTTGAATCAGCAAAAATTTGGTTGACCCAACAAAACTTTTTGTTTAAATATAGGTGAATGGAAATTTTGTTTGAATCAACAAAAAAAAATTTTTTTTTTGCAATTTCAAAAAAAAAATTTGTATCGTCAGCAGAAAATGTTCTGTTAATTCTAGTAAAATGGTTCAATTTTACTTGAATTTCTCTAAAGCAACCAAAATGTTCTCAACAAAACATGTTTTGTAAGTTTTAATCAATTCCTTTTTCTGGGTGCGTCTTAATTCGTTTAACACAGTTGTATATTTTAAAACATTATTTACTTACACATGCTAATTTGTGCTTTAAAAGATATAGATTATTTTCTTATCTTGAATAATGCATAATGGTTAATACGGTTTTAAAGATATTATTTAGAAGTAGTTTATTAATCATTATTTATAATCAATTTAATCAATTATTCATTCATTATTCAGTTCATTATTTTCTCTTCATTTCTGTACATTTCTACAATAATAATTGTGAAAATTGTTATACTATGATAAAATTTACAAAATTAAGTATAATTATATATTACACATAAGACCTGTAGTGATACAAAGAAATGATTAAGATTTCAAAGTAATAATATTACATCATGATGTATCAAAAAACTGAAAAGCGACACATCTTCAATAGATGTGTTGTCATAACATCAAATCAAACAAGTTATGAATGTGCAGCAGAAAAAAAAGCATTCCATACTCCTTCCATTCCAAAAAGCCATTCTTGTTTTCTACTAGACAAGTCCTTCAATCAGTCTGTCAACTCATGAAATCTTCAATATGCGTAGAATCGACCTTATGCCTGATGAATAAGCAGAACAAAAAAAAATCTGTACATGCTGAGGAAAAGATTTTAAAAGTCATCACAACGAGTTCTTGAAAATTGTGAAGCAGAATTGTCGTTTTACTAATAACAGTATACGCAATTGTGAGCAGCTAAGATTAGCTATGACAAGCAATGACGCGCCATATGTTAATGTGTTAACGATGGTTTATAATACAGTTAGGATGATGGCACTCGTATATGCCGTGTGTAACGGTTATTTGGAAATCGTTGTATCCCAGATTAGACCTCAATCCTTCTGAAAACAAATCGAAACGCCACTGGCTCCGTTGTTAAAGTTATAGCTGTGAATAGCATCGAATGTTTTGCTCAGACAGTATCGGTTCCAAAAAAAAGTTTGCAGGCTACCGACCGACTATTCAAATTATTTTACAGTCAGCGATCAGTGGCATTTGACAACAGTGTACGCGTAACAGTGCTCAGCTGTTTTGTTATTTGCACAAATGACGCAGCACTCGTGGTCGTTGTAATGCGGATGAGGTTTCCTGCCATGTTGACCGAACACCATTGTTGTGCACAACGTACTTACGACTTTTCTTATTAAAAAAGTGTTTATGAATTCGGTTTGCGTGTCTGCCGTCTGTCTGTAGGTTCTCGAATTCTCGTAAATATACTTCGATTTTCATGAAAGTTCTATATGTTATTGCGGTTTACTATTGAATATTCTGTATTAAAATGTAGCATTCGGGTGTATAGCAAAGTTTACAGGGATACACAAAATATTTCCGTTACATCGCGGACTATACAGAGAAATCGTTCGCATTGATGCATTTTATTGATGTTATGATATTTCAAGCATAATGTGATTAATATACGTCACTGAGATGGACTACAGCATGCTTTCTTTGGAGAATAGAATACATGGCATTTATAGATCGTTTACAGGAACACTGAAAGATCCCATTGCATTATGATCAATTAAGATAAAATCTTTTGCGATGCATTTTAAAGATGTTATGATACTTCAAACATAACGATATCCTTGAAGTGCACTGCATGTTTTTCATAGATTATAGAGTGCATATCATTTGTTTTTAATTTACAGAGACACACAAAATAATTCGGTTAAAGGACTGATTAAGATCGATAATTGCTGAAAAGTGCGTTTTCTTCTGTGGATATAATTTTTACACTTATTTAATTTTGGGTGTATAAGGCGGTGCGTATAATTTCTATAGATTGCACACAAGGCTACATGAAAGACTTCGCATACATTACCGGATATACGCAGCAATTGCTGAAATTTAATTTTTACAGATTCTTTTTCTCCCCTTTTTTAGATATCTCATTTCATTCTAGGAAAAATGAAATTTCTTAATAATATCCTTCTAATGAAATTTCTTGATAATTCTTAAAGTTGGAAAGTGTCTATGCCTGATTTTTCGTTCTTGTTATCTCTATATATTGGTTTCACAGTCGCATCACTGTCAAGCCGTCCGACAAACTGCTATTTCATGAAGTAAAATACCCACTAAACATCAAGCCTATTGTTCTTTATCCTCATTCAAAATTCTCTAACTTACTTATACAGTATATCTTTTGTTAAGAGGCATAGTGACTTATCATTAAATCTTTACCACTGACAGACAAATATTTTCAGATTTTGGTGTTCTTACACAGCCCTCTAGAATTCAAAGGGGTCGTCTCAACATCTGTTTGCAACATCATAAATATGATTATTAATAACATCTAGATCGCTTCATTGTTTAATGATGTTGCAAATTATTTTATTAACATCATTATTTGACTTTTTAATCATAGATTTTAATATTTTAGAATTTCGTTTATTATTATTTATTATTATATAATTATATATTTTTAAAAAAAGCTGAAGCCTTTATTTATAAAAGAAATTGTTTTTTGAGGAAGAAATTAGAAACTTTTTCTTTGTTACGCATTTAACACTCAAAGCATAACTTTCATTTTAGCAACCTTCTTTTATGTTAAATATTTAGAATGTGGTTAATCAAGTTTTAGTGTTGAACAGTTTTTACTATTAGCCTCAGTATCCATAATAGAGAGTATTATATGTTTTGTTTCATTTAGCAAACCATTTTTCGTTAAATTAAAAAAAAAATATTATTTTGATCTCAATCATTTCAGAAATAAATATATATGTATCATTTACTAATTTTGCAACTTTTAGATCAGTAAAACAAATCATAATGGTATGTGTATTATACAAGACATAAATATGTACAAGAAATAAATATGTTGGAAACTCTGGTGGATCAATAATTTCCAAATTATGAAATAACGATCATATTATATATAGGATTTTATAGAATATAATTACATAGAAAATTTAGAGAATACTTTGTGATCGGAAATACAAGTTCTAATAAATATATTTTATTAGAATACATAGTTAAATTTCTGAAAATACAATAAAAATCTACTACTTTTGTTTTAAAATTCCCAAACTGTTTCGAATAACAGGCTTTTCTGATTCTTAATGCCTCGGAAAACTGCCTCATTTGTTTAATCAGTATGCCGACTGCTTAACCAATGCTTAACCAACGAGAAAATGTCTACTCTGCCATTATATATTTACAGACCGTTTTAAGCAATATGTATTATAGAAAAGCATAGACAAGTAATTAGTTAAACATATATGCAAAAGTAAGGTATTTTGTAATTAAACTTCTACATTCTCTTTTGTAATTCAAATTCTTATGCGTATTCCAAATCTCTCCAGCCTAATAGTACATATAGGTTTTACTAAGATAATTTTACTAAGATTATGTATCTTAATAAAACTTGTAGTTTATTGAATTTGAAATTTTAATAATTTATGGCTATTTCCCATTATTATTTTTAATGTAAAATTAATTTCAGGATAGCAGATTAAAATAGATACACCTTAAAAAAAATCCCTGACGGCTCGGCCTACAGGCACAGGTAGCTTTCAAAGATGCAGACCATGGGGCTCCTCTTAGTTGGGAATTGTGGAAGAAATGACCTTTTTGCCATGATACGGCAGATGGGAACCGCCCACTTCGAAACCTAACTTGATTGCAGGCAGAGCCGGCAGGAATTTTTTTGTTTTTAATTTTCTTTTGCTATAAGAGTTGGTCCTATAAAAAACTTGTCAATATAAAAGTTTTACATAATATTAAGAGGATTAATAATAAATTTAAGCGGATTTGATATCTTGTGAATTGACGAAGTTATGATTTTTTTTCTTCTCACCCCCCCCCCCTTTTCCCCCCCTTGGGGCCATTTTTAATGATATCAAAAATCTGTCATACATAAATTTTCGGCCCTTTTCCTAGAAGTAATAATAACTTTAAACGGATTCGATATGTATCATAATTAAGAAATTCTGAGTTTTTTCCGTTTTCACAAAAAGCCCCCCATTTCCATCCCTCCCCCCTTGGTTCGATTTTGCCCATTAACGAACTTGACCGAGATTTTATGCCCCTTGATTTTATGTATCAGTTTGGAAGAGATTTATGCAGATTTTTTCCAGTTATCTTGTCCATAAAAAAGTGACATAGATAGATAGATAGATAGATAAAGTTTTGAACTGTGGGTGGTTTGGGGTTCTGGGAGTTATGATCGGCGTAGATCTGCAAAATTTTTTCAAAAAATCTTACTTAGGTGAGAATGTAATAGGTAGTATTTCTTACGGAATCTACCTAAAACAAATGATACTTTCTTAAGACATTAAGTTGTTTTTCAGAAAAAATGCCATACACATTTCAAATAGAAGTTCGGGAAACATTTGTAACGCTATCAGAAAAAACGCTTTGCCAAAGATTATTAACTAAACAATTACATTTTCTGAGAATTTCAAATTTAATAATACCAATATTATAATATCTTTTTAAATTAAGGTGACAAAAATATGTTTTTAACTTGTTTAAGTATTTTCAGAAAGTGTTTTTATAAACACATTTCTAAATATATATTATATTTTTTAAGAAATTATATCAATATTACAAAGACAGCCATGGAATATCAAGTACATGATACATTGAACAACCGTGATATTTTCTTTTTCTAAAACATAAGGCTATTCAATATTGCTCATATGATAAATTGGAAATAAACGTTATAAGAAAAAGGAAAGTTATAGACATTGTATTGATCATGAAATAAAAATTTCTTTTTTTTTTTTTTTGTCACCGGATGCTAAGATTAATAAAAACCGATGCATGGAATTTTATGCGTCTTTTTATTAATTGCTAAAGGTATTAAATGTCTTTTGAATTCACTCTTAAGGAAGTAAAATATAATACTTATATAAGGTATTTTTAGCTACACTTTATTTCTCGATTCTTTTCTCTATTGCTAATTTACAAAAATCTGCCACATTAAGTGTCACATAACCATTGAAAAACAAGAACATTTAAATGCATTAAAAAATATTTTTAAGCGTGTATTTACTTTTCATTTAACTTTTAAGTAAACACTGGAAAACCTTTTTATTTCTTTTGGAAAAATAGTGTAAACTTATATGAAAAAACGTTCATGCATAAAAGTAGAAAAAAAAATATATACACATAATGCTAATAATGTATTTTTTATAAGTTCTAGCTAATATTGATTATTCAAAATAACTGGTGGTTGACTCACCTATTATTACATAATATTAACATCCGTTTACAAATAGACAAATCTGATGTTTTAATAGCTTCATTTTCTCATAGAGATATTTGAATATAGATTATATTAAATTGGATCTCAGCATTTATCATCAGCCATTAATTAAATTAATTTTAATGATACAGCATCAAAAATTATTATATTATATATTATACAATAAGAACAAAGACCTATAAGGCTATTTAAAAGGGCTGCTTTATGTTTAAAATTTTTGAAATATCATTTTGTAAAATATTGCAATATTTTTCTACAATCCAAAATTTAACTTGCATAAGATTTGTATTTTCTATATTCAATATCCGATAGTTAAATTCGTAAATAGTTATTTTTCATACTTATTTGATCTAAATAGTGTGATGAAAAGAGCTATAAATTAATATCGCCAAAAGTGTAAGCATTGATTTTTATGATTTGTTATTTAATTATTAAATACAAACGTTGAATGTCGTTGATTCACGCTGATTAATTTTGCATTATTCAAAAATAATAATTTTAAATAATAATACAGGGTCATTCATAATTCCCTCCGGGGTTTCGAAACGTTATAGTAAAAAAACGAAGACGAATATGAAAAAAAGAAACATATGAAATTATTCCGAAACTATTCAAGTTTTACTTACATACATTACAGGTGTTCTATGTGTGAACCCTTGGTCACACGGCATACATCCATGCGAAAGTCCAGTTCCTGCCATACTCTACTCAACATGGTACTGTCTATGTTATTGATAGCACGTGTTATCCAGGTTTTTGTACAACCTCTGCCACGCGATTTAGCTGACCTGCGTGAAAGGATAACACGTGCTATCAATAACATAGACAGTACCATGTTGAGTAGAGTATGGCAGGCCATAATTGATAAAAATCCGATTATGGAAATATTCGCATATTTTAACATTTTGAAGGTGTACAATTTGTTTAATTTTGAAATTATTTTTTTAAATATTGCATTTAGTCCGTATGAGGTATATTATTATGACAGAATATAATAGTGGGCTTTGCCCGCTATCCGCCTGCTTTAGATATTCGAAAAAACGAAAAAATAGACCGGTAAATTTTTACTTTATAAAAAACGACTTTTTTTTTTTTTTTTTTTTTTTTTTTTGCTAAATGATATTTATTTGAATTTATTAAAGAAAGGATAAAGTGTTTTGAAAGGAATATTAAACGAAACCCATTGAGCTATCTTCGATCACACTTACCAACTTGTTTTTTAATTTGCTTGTTATTTCATTGTGCTTTAAATTTTAAGTTCTAAATTTCATCTGAGTACAGAAATATTCAATATATAGGTATATATATTCAATTACACTTTTAAATATTTATATGCATGTTTTTGTACATGTTTGTTTTCAAAGAGAACAATACCATTATTCCTTGATTTATTTTTATTATTTCATAAATAGTACCTTGGTCTATGAGGAATTTATGTTATATGACTTAGGATTTTTTTTCCTCATAAAGAAAAGACCTAAAAAAATAAGAAAATATTTTTATGTTCTTTCAACTCAAATTAGAAAATGTTTATACTGTTCATAAAATTTTCCTAAAAGTGCTACGTTTAACAAATATATTGAAAATTTAATATTGTATTGAAAAAAAAATCATTTTACTGATTTTAAATTAATTTTAATTTACTGTACTTCACTAAACTGTAATAAAGAGAAATAATGTTTACATCATGCATACATTTAAAAGTATGTTTTCTTAATAGATCTTAAATATAAATTCTTGATTATAATTACAATCTTTATTTCAGGTAGATACAATCGAAGCAAAAATATGAGAATTTTAATTCTGACATTAGTTTTATCAGTCGTGCGCGGTCCATATTTTTCTTGCAGAAGCTAGAGGTAATTTAAATACATTTCGCACTTTAATGTTTATTTTTTTTAAGAAAAAAAAGTAAAATTATAAGAAAAAATATTTTAAAATGTTAAATATATATTTACGCAATTCAAATGTTTGTTTATTTATAATTTTTAAAGCCTCAGTGTTATTCTTCCTGAAATTAGATATTTTATGTCTCTCTAAACAGCTTTATGTTTCTCTGTATTTTCGCTTGGAGAAAATTAAATTGAAAGAGTAAGTAATATTAAAAATTATCAGTAAGTAAATTAAACAATTTGCATTTTAATGTTAAACAGTACATAACTCAGTACACATTACAAAGTATTGGCACATGTTGACGTCCTTTTACATCAAACTTAAGTTTTGTTACTAAACTGAATATAAAGATAAGATATATTGAAAAAGTATTGAATCAAACATTTTTTTTTTTCATTTTAAAAGATGCTTTATGAATACTAAAGCATAGCACCGTTTATTAATTAAATTATTTTTTATGCCTTTTTTCTGGTAAGGTCATAGGTAAAGCACTCACCCAGAGAAAAGTTTTGTTGAATCAACAAAAGTTTGGTTGACACAACAAAACTTTTCGTTTAAATATGGGTCAATGGAAAATTTGTTTGAATCAACAAGAAAAATATTGTTGATATTTTTTTTGCAATTCCAACAAAAAATTTTGTATCGTCAGCAAAAAAATTTTCTGTTAATTCCAGTAAAAATGTTTCAATTTTACTTGAATTAACAACATTATTTTGTTGAAAGTTTTCTCAAAATAAATATAATTATCTATTACTTTCAGAGTTCTTTTCAGTTTCGGCAACAAAAACTTTTGTTTAAAGAACAACTGTTTTGTGTAATTTCAAGAATTTTCTTTGTTTTAACAACAAGAGGTTTTTGTTACGTAAACAATTATAATATTGACATTAAAATTATTTTTTGTATTAGCACCAATCTAAACGTTAATATTTTTTAGCAATGAATTACGCCTGTAATCATTTAATAATAACAAGTGAATTTTTATCCTGCTTTTTTTCAAGCGTAAACCTACAGTTTGAACAATGTCCCCAGCTGGGAAACAAAACCGGGTCCTCAGAATAACGATCTGAGACTCTAACCACTGTGCCAGAAGGAACGCTATCCAAACTCGAAATTTCTCACTCTTATATATGTCGGACCGGCTGCAAACGCAGCACAAGACGGAAAAGTCATCAAGAATGAGCATGCAAATTTTTGCGACAAACATGAGACGAAAATACAAAGCCCATCATACGGCATACAAAGCCCATCATACGGCAACATAAAGTTAATTTTTAATTCATTTTCAGCAGTGAATTACGCCTGTAAAACGCAGGGGAAAAAAACACTGGTTATTATTCAAGGATTACAGGCATAATTCACTGCAGAAAATTAATTAAAAATTAACTGTGTTGCCGTATGCTGGGTCCTCAGAGCGCCATTCTGAGGACCCGGGTACGATTCCCGGCTTGGGACATTTTCCACTCTGTCGGTTTACGCTTGAAAAAAAAGCAGGATTAAAATTCACTGGTTATTATTTAAGAATTACAGGCGTAAATCACTTCTGAAAATGATTTGAAAATTAATCCGTGCATTAGTTCTTGAGATTTAGTTACAGTGAAAATCATGAAAAAAATAACATAGCAGTGCCATTTGTTAGGCTATTGACACCAAAACTTAATCAGCTTCTATTTATGTCAAGGTCTAACTCAATATGTATTTTGATGTAAATCAGTGCATTAGTTCTTGAGAAATCGCGAATCTATTGCAGAAATCGCGAAAATTGCAACATAGCACCTCCACCTGTTGCGCGATTTATGCCAAAAACTAATCAGCACCAATTTATATCAGGAAGTAAATGAATATAAAGTTTAATTAAATTCCGTGCATTAGTTCTTGAAATAGAGCGCCCTCAAAATTTTTGTCACATACCGACAGACAGAGTCATAGACAGTCATTTTCTGAAAATAGTCAAATCGTATTTAGGACTTTATAAAATCCGTCGAAAACCAGAAGTTGAAAATTTTCATGATTCCAATACTTTCTTCTTGTAAAGATAGAAGAAAGTAATAAATGGGATAGGGGGATTTTTAAAACTACCTTGGTCCGTCCCAATTAAAAAAGTTTTAATTATCCAAAAATTATGTTAATCCTTTAATTATACAGCTATAGAAGTCAAATAAACCAAGTTACGTGAGAGAGTTATGGCTACTACACAACAATTTAAATTTTGTAAAAGCAACAAAATTTTGCTGGAATTATAAATTACAAAATTATGGTAAAATTAAAAAAACAGATTTTGTTAATTCAAGTAAAATTGAGGAAATTTTGTTGAAATTTTGTAAGAGTGTCAACATTATTTTTTTGCAACAAAACCAACTTTTTACTTCAACTAAAAATTTTGCTTGAAACAACCAAAATGTACTCAACAAAACATGTTTTGTTGTTTTAATCAATTCCTTTTTCTGGGTGCTGTTATTTAACTTTGCTAAACTGTATTTCGAATTATCTAATTGAGTTAGTAATATACCAAATAGTATTAATTTAAAATTATTACAGCCAACTTTTCATATCAGATAAAAGCCATTTTCATATTGATACCTTGGATTTTGTTTATATATGATCACACCAAACGCAGAAATTTTCAATTGACCCGGCAACAAGCTGCAGAGTATGACTAACTCAGGGTGTTTACAGGTTTTATTTTGCCGCTAATGCATTCAAATAATTATTGTAGCCTATTTAGTCGTAGATGAATACTCCAATATTATAAGTCGAAGATTATTTTCGTAAAATAGTATTTACAGATCAGGGTGGTGCAAAATTTTAATTTGATTAACGATTGAAAATTAACGATTAAATGCATTTAGTAGGAGAGTTTTAGTAGGAGTAGTTAATTTAGATTGACGATTGAACTTCGTTAATCATTTTTTTCATCTATTAATAATAACTTTGTCTTATATCACAATTTCATCTCGTAAGTCGAAGACGTAGTCATTTTTGTCTCTACCGCCCGCTCTACCACAATTGGTTCTTTCAACACAGATAAAACCTTGTTTAAATGTTAGATGATTAATACTTAAATACTAAATATTGATTGATAATGAAAAAAATAATAAATAAATAAAAACTTCTTAAAATTTCTGTTTTTGATATTGCCCATCGTTCCATATTTTAGGAGGAGTAACGATGAAACAAAAAAGAACAGGCAGATTTTAATAAACTATTCTTGCTATAAAACAAATAAAGCTAGTTTCATGCCGTAACATAAGAACGTAATAGTACAGTTAAAATAACGAATTGGCGCTCCATTCTACAAATATATTACCAAGATCTCAGGAGGCAGATTGAAAAATACACTAACATGGTTTAAACATAAAAAAGCAGCGGTCTGTAAGACTGCTAACAGGAGTTAAGGATTAAATACAAAAGAGTGAATTATTCATTTTCCTAAAACAACAAAGATCCTTTTTTAAGAAAATGAGTCAAAGTGCGTATTATTTCCAAAGTATGAAAGCAAATAAAGGATGTTCATTAATTACTAAAATTTGTAAAAGAACGTAAATCAAACGTGTATTTACTTTTAAAAAATTAAAACATCTGAAATTAATTGTTTTTTGAGTATATTTTAAGGATTCGCTTTGGTGAGCGGGTGTAAAAATGGAGAGTTATCCTAATGATTTATTCCTATTGTATGTGGTAAAGCCAACATCGAACTGTTACATTTTGCTTATACAACATTCTTTCTTTTTCAGTTTGATGCAGCATCTTTATGATAAAAGCATAATATAGTATGTTTATTTCAACGCCATTTGCAGCAACAAATTAGTTATCTGATTCAGAATATTTCATTTATAATTTTTTGAAATGTTTAAAAATTGCCTACAAATATGTCATGAGTATATTAACGATATCAATTCGTTTCTGAGAAAGGCTGAACGATTCATTTTGGTGAAAGTGATAATAATGAAGAATAACGTTAATGATTTATTCTTATAAATTTATGATGGATAGCCAACATTGAACTGTTATATTTTGCTTATAACATATTCTTTCTGATCCAGTTTGACGCAACACTGTTTGTGATATAAACATAATTCAATTTTATTTCAGCTGTTTAGTTCATTGAAAATTTAATTATTTGATAACATTCTTCGCCTTGCCTATAATAATTACAAAACAAAATTATACCAGTTTTATAAAAATGGACTCAACTGTCTCCTCTAATCTAAATGATTTACACATTTTGTTCTGCGTGTATCTGTATAATTTTTTATAAGGAAAATCATGAAGTGACCCTTAATAACAGTCTTATAGCAATGAAAGCGAATTTCAAAAAGTTAAATGGCGGCCATATTGAATTTTCGTCTGTGTAATTAGATTAATGATTAAAGTAATCGTGATTAAATTAGTTCAGATTGAATTAATCATAAAATTTTTTTTTAAACATAATTACTTTTTTCAATTCCAATCATGATTACTTTCATCATGATTAATTTTCGTATGACTGAACGTTTAGTCGACTAATCAATCAATTAACGAAGTAATCCATTACTGCCAACCCTGTTACAGATATAACAACCACACGCACATAGGATATGTCATGCCCTGTGTGAATGTTTCGTGGATAAATATGTGGGGACGTGAAAAATGACGATATTCGGTCAGCAAGAAAACAGTTTGAAAGACAAAGAAGAATGTAAAAAAAGCAAATCAAATATGTACCGCGAAAAATTTTAAATTTTCTAACTTCATATTTCTTAAAAGGCTTTTTATATGTTTCAAGTTCTTTGTGACAATCCGTTAGTAGAGTTCTTTTGCCATTTAACATGCTTTTACATAATACTAAACTCTAAGTACATTTCCATTGACATGTATCTAACAACTGTATTTTGAGAGTTTGAGATTGATGTAATCCGTTATTATTTTTTTTTATAAAAAAATAATACTTTTTTTATGTAATGTAGAACCAAATACAGTACAAATCTCCAAACGCAATTTCGTTCTTTACTTTATCATATATTCCTTATGTAGTATCAAGTATCAAGCTGCAAACCTTTATCTTTAATAGTTCATTGCAAGGAGATCGAGAAAGTAATCTTTTTTTCGTACATACGTGGTAAATCCTAGAGAACAAAATGTTGAATCACAAAATTATTAGGACCAATGGTTCCATTTGTAGCTCCAATCATCTCATTGAAGTAAAAAATGCCTAAATTAAATAATTTCGGATTTTAAATTTTCACCCCATCCTATCTTTAAAGGAAATATAAACAAGAACAAAATGTTCTTCTGTGACAGTCGGAAGTCCCAGAAAATTTCATAACATTTATTTATTTTTTATTTTTTTTTATTATTTTGGAATGGTTTAATTACTATTTGTATTTTTAGATTCTCCTGTTGAATTGATTGAAATGATTAAAGAATCTTCTGGAAGAAGGTATGGCAATTTTTTATTAAGATGAATTAAGATGAAGATTCTACTTCTTCTGTCTTAAATGCATTATTTAAGAAATCGTAAACAATGTGAGGATTTTTTCCTTGCTGCCATTTATTTACATATAACAAATTAATATCATTAACAAAAAAATTGAAAGGAAATGGGTGTGTGAGCATTGAGTTTGGGCACCCCGATAGGGCCAATTCTTTTCTGCTATATATTGAAATTTTAATATAATTTAGATTATATATTAAGTGCCTCTTTAAATGACTTTTGATTGGATGTGTGGTGCAAGATATATAAAACCTAGCTTTATTTAGAAAACTTTAATTTATTTATATTTTGTCAATTTGATATTATTTTTCAATATGAGAAGTTCATAATCCCATCGTCTTTTAAAAAGACATATATGTCTTAATCTATGAAAATATAATATAACAACTAACGAAAACATACAATAACTTCTCCCCATAACCCACGATTCAGAAACGCGTGCTTTATCTTAGGAAATGTCAGAAAACAGTATTTTTTCGAGATTTAAAGAAGCATTTATAAAATTAAAGTGTCTTTTGCTGCCATTGATTTTCGGTAGCGTTTTCAAGTAGCTTTTATACTGTATTAATCGGAATATCGGTTTTTTTAGGATGCTTTTAATTCTCAATTAGACATTTTCAGCTGCGTAACAGAATTTTATACATGTCAGAGTAACAAAATAATATTAATTTTAATATTAATGCTAATGCTCTTAATTTATCATGTTTGTCTTAACACAATGTTTGTTGAACATGAAAATGTTTCCAAACATGGGATGAATTGTATCATAGATGATGAATTGACAGCACCCAAAAAACATATGTTCCGGATTCAAAAATCGGAAAAATACATTATAAAAACTACTCGGAAACGTTTCCGAAAATTTGTGGCAGAAAAAGAAACATTGTTTTTATAAATGCTTCTTATGTTTATTACCCTTAAAACAATATTTTGCATTTATATGTATTCAAAGGTTATGTTATTTTTATAAAGTACATTTACGAGTATTCATTAAAAGCATTTTAAATTATTTGCTTTTAGTTTAATAAAAACTATATTAAAATATTATTTAGTAATTTTCATAGCTTTTCTTAGATATATGAAAATTTGGAAGTGAAAACGAATGCATGAAATCTTCCCGATTATAAAGATGTTCAGAGAACCTTAATACTTAGAAATATAGTAAATTTGTGTTATGGAATGTTAAAACCAATTTACTTTCTGTATTCAATATACCCTATAGTATAACCTATAGTATAGTATAGTACAGTATAATATAGCATTAGCTAAAGAGAGTATCCCGATTGCTTTGAAATTTAACATGTAAATGCGCCCTATCAAAATATACACATTACAAGTAAAGGCAAATTTAATGAACATAGGAACAACAATATTGAACTAATTATCGAAATACCGCTAAATTCCAGATTTAGGCTTCTCAAGAGATTGGAGATAAAGCATTCATTAATAAAACAAGAAAGATAAATCATACATCAGGCACAGATTATGAATCACTTTCCAACACCATCAGAAGATTGGTCATACAATGAAATGAAATATCTAAGTAAATAATTTAAGAAACGCATAGCACACTAAAATACCATTTTCGGCATCTGTTGTCTATAGCCGGTAATGTTTGAAAATTAATTCCTACAGCAGTGTACAAAATATGTATAATTTATGCACACTATGTAATACATTAAAAATGACATCATTATTAAAACGCATAGCACAGCTTTAAAGATTCAGGAATAACACATAGTTAGTTCTGTAACCAACTTCTTTTGTGTGTCTCTGTAAATGAACGACAAATGCTACGCTCTCCACAATCAGTAAAATATATGCTGTAGTCTATCTCAGTCATAGATATGACTGTAAATAAACTGTATAAATGAACTGCAAGGGCACACACTTCATTTTAAATAGAGAACACCTTAATAACACCTTGTTTACCTTAATAACATATAGCAATTTCATGGCAATATGAGTATATTTACACGCGTTATTGTACGGAAAGACTACAGTCAAAACGAAGTCTCACTATGTTGGAAATGTGTTAAAAAGCTAGTGAAACTGTGCAATTGCACAAAAGTTGCTAGCTATACATGGAAAGATAAAGAAATCAAGAAACAAAACATCGCCAGGTGTTATGAGAGAAAAAGCTGAAAACGTGAGTAGTAAAAGTATAAAGAATATGCATATTAGTCAAGTCATGCTTGAAACTGAGTAAAATATAATTAACACGTTGACGGACACTTGCGCTTATAGTCGTCAAAGCGAAGTTCACTATGTGGCATGACTGCAACAGCCGTCCAAAACGAAACGGTCGTTTTTAGACACTACGGCTATAGCAACACAAATGTGCATTTACCGGCGGCGTACAAGTAGAAGCCCAGTGTCATGCTTTGGAAACAATTTTTTAGGTTGAAGTTCGTTTTCCATCTGTTATACGAGTTGCAGCTTCAGTATGCACGTGCAGGGTGGCTAGTGGTCAGGGAAAAATACAGTAAAAAAAATTATGATTACCAGTATATTCTTATTGAAAAATTCAAATTGATTTTTTGATCGAATAATCAACATACATTTTTCTATAAGAATATACTGGTGTTTATCACTTTTTTGACTGTATTTTTCCCTGACCACTAGTCACCCTGACGTAGTTGTGAAGGAAGTAGTGCAACCTAATAAAAGCTGCTGAATTAATCAAAATTAAGTTTATTTAAGCAGAAAGAGTAAAACTATACTTCTAATATTCTAAAAATTACAAAAACATATAGTGTCAATTTTCGAACTTCACTTGTTCCTACTGTCCGTCAATGTGTTAAAAAGAAAACCGAAAATTTTCCTGGATTCTCAGAAAAAGCCAACTATTAGGATAACATACCATATCTTGCAATGACTCTTGCTTATGAAGTATATCTTATGAAAAATTCTGTGGAAGATGTATTTCATCCGTAAAAGCTCAATAGTCTACAACTGTTGCTAAGTGAAGACAGGTAAAAGCATCATATATCTTCACCTTCCAACCTTTATGTACAGGGTTATTCTAAATGATGGACCCATTTAAAAAAAATGTATTTATTAAAGTACAAATCCAACATAAACAATCTTTATACCAATGAAAAGAGGAAGTTTCAAAGTTTTTTTTTAATACATTATAAATGTTCAATGTGTCCATCGTTTGCTGCACGCAAACATCTACGCGATAGCCAAACTCGTCCCACACACGAGAAGTGTATCTGATGTTACTGAGTGAACGGCAGCAGTGATACAGTTCCGCAGATCATTCAAAGTTGTTGGTAGCGGCGGGACGTATACAGCTTCCTTAACATAACCCCAGAATAAGACGTCGCATGGAGTGAGACGTGTGTAGGACGAGTTTGGCTATCGCGTAGATATTTGCCGTGCAGCAAACGGTGGACACATTGAACATTTATAATGTCTTAAAAAAAACTTTGAAACTTCCTCTTTTCATTGGTATAAAGATTGTTCATTTTGGATTTGTACTTTAATAAATACAATTTTTTGAAAATGGGTCCATCATTTAGAATAACCCTGTATAATGGACGTAATTGACACATAACAGTGGAAAATCTTTGTGAAGGATGAAGCTTATATTCACTTGAATGGAACCACTACATATGAGTCATAATTATGTTTATTATGACCGAATTACATGGTATACAGGAGTTTCCGTGTTATATCATACTTTCATCACGTAAAATGCTATAGTTATAGCTCAGATGAATGAAATTAGCGATGCAGTTCGCAGCCATGTCCAACAAATAAAAGTGAATAATGCCAGCCCGGATGTAATTCGTGTAGCTCAGTAGAAAGAACATTGGCACGGGAAGCCAAGGTACCCAGGTTCGAGTCCTATCTTCGGCATTTTTCGCTCTGTTGGAATAAATCTCAACTATGATACACCAGTCATTGAAAAAAAATTAGAAAAAAAAATATGGAAAATTGAATTTATTAGATAATAAAATCCATCAGTGGGGAAAAATCGAGCTCCGCTGCGCAACAGGAAAACTTTTGAATAGCAGATAAATGCGCTACTACTGAGCCACCTAGCCTACAAAAATAAGACTGAAATTAAGGTTCTGTTTTAAAATCTAAATCGCACAAATGGTCAGGTGTCATTAATTTAATTCTTTTAATTAAAATAATATAAGACTTTTTTTAAATTGTATGATTTGTTGAGTGATCGAAGTTATTCAGCTACAAGTACTCAAAACGTCAAGTCTCTAACTTATACAGTTTCTGAGAACGAACTCTGTGACACGCAGACATAGGAGTGAGACGAATAGGGTTTCGTCTGATCAACGAAGCCCTAAAAAATCAGCCATTATTGAAAATTATGGAAAATGTCTAGTTAGAAATGTAATATATGTTGTTATATCTGTTGTAATATATAATGTTTTTATTTTAAAGATATGTCTTTAACAACATTAAAATATGAAAACTGTCTAAAAGATCAGTATCACATTTTGATGCTCATATTTAGTTTTAAAGTATTCACTATTTAACACTGCATTATAACATTTTTTTATTATAACACTGCAATATCATATTTGCAATATCATATTTTATATCATATTTGCATATATCACATTGGCACGGATAAGCCAGCATACCAAGGTTCGAGTCCTATCTCCGGCATTTTTCACTCTGTTGGAATAAATCTCAACTATGATACACCAGTCATTGAATAAAAATTAGAAAAAAATATCTGCAAAATTGAATTTATTAGATAATGAAATCCATTAGTGGGGGAAAAATATAACTCCAATGCTCAGCTTCCCAACAGGAAAAATTGCATTAATGAACATCAATGAATAAACATTAATGAAAAATATTAATGACAATAATAATTTTTAAAGAAACATTAAATAAGTTTAAAACCTAGCTGAAGTTTTTAACACATTTTCAATGTGCACTGGATTTATGCACGAAAGTTGTGACTTCTTAAATTTGTTTAGAAAAAGCATTTTATTTTTTAATTCTAGCATTGATTTTAAGATATATCGACTAAAAAAATTAACATAAAGTGATTATTTGGATTTTTCAGAGAATGCTCACTACCCAGACAGCACACTCTATCTATAAGATGTCGATTTATAGTCTAAATACATCTATAACGTCCATGACATCTTTTAGATATGCATAGCATTAAACAAATAGATGTCTATAAGCCATTTCTCATTTAGATTTCTATTAGACGTCTATGACCTGCAATAGACGTATTATATCTATCACTTTTTCGACGTCTAAAGGAAATGCTTTTTTCAACCTCCAATGGAAATACTTTTCGATTCATCCAATGGATTTGCGAATAACACGTATTATGCTCATCTTATGGAAAAAGTACTCCTACTTCAATGCAACTGCGCGCATGCGGGAACGGAAAGTCAAAGGTCGTTTGAAGACACTCTCGCCGCGGCTGGGGCTGTTGTTTATTTTGTATACAGCGGCAATCTTGGATGTAATTATACTGACAATTTTTGTAAAAGGTAAGTTATTCATTTCTTTATTTACTTTCCTGTGTAGTTTATATAAGACTTAATTACTAAATTCTTGTATCTTACATATATACAAGATTTAGGCTTAATGTTACGATAAGTTTCATCAGTCATATATGTATTGTGTTTAAAAGGAAAAATACATCCGAAATGTCGCTGTATAAATTGTATAAATGCAGAAATATAATCTCACAGGTACAACGAAAGCAATAATGTAATTGTTTTTAGTAGTAATTGAGTGTTAATGAACTACATATTGTTTTGTTTATCACCATTATGAATCCTGACCCCACTGAATCCTTTGAACGCCAGTGTTAGATTATTTATGCACTAAACCATAATATTTATCAGAACTTTCGAATAATATTTAGATTTTACGATGTACATGAACGGAAAAAATAGCTATTATTTATTTTGAAATGAATTTATTTGACAAATTCAGATTTCAAAGGGTAAAAAAAAAAGTTTTGAACATGTTTGCAACTGAAATACTTTGCCCTTAAAGGGGTTAACAGTTTCGTGTATTATTTATCATACAATTTAGAATTACACTAAAATAACTATATATAAAATTTTGCTAAGACTAAAACTAATACTATAAATAATGTAATTCTTGTTTAAAAAATTACTTTTTTTCCCTGTATTTATTTATAATTTAGTGTCCCTTCTAGACCAATATTTAAGGGCGCAGCATCCTGCCTGCTCTAAAATTAGCAAAATGCACCGTACCCTTTTTAAAATATCGAAATGCATCCTTAATTAGATCCAGAGGTCTCTTGTTAAAATCTTCCCCAATACCAGAGTATTTCTAAATTAATGTATCCAAAAGCTTGCAAAAAATCATAGACCTTCCTTCTTTCTTTAATAAAAACAGGAGATTATTAAATAAATGTTGTACTGTTTTTGGCTATGATGTCTTACACTCACACAGTTTATTTCTTTAATCAGTTATAAAAAGGAAAATAGTTGCCAAACTTAGGGGATTTTTTCCTTTTTAAAGGAAAAAATCCCTTAAGTTGGCTACTATGCTTGTATTTAAATTATTGGTTTGGCATGGGCTTGGAAAGCAGGCCAATCAAAAAGTCACCAAACTTCAGTGCGTGACAGTATCTCGTCTATTCCTTTTTTTTTTATCGTTACTCAACACAATAATTTTTTTTTCTTGGAGTAATGCCCATTTTCACTGAACAATGACTGTTTTCTGCTTCATTTGTGTTGTTATTATTTTCTAACAACCTGCCCTTTTCTTTCTAGAGTGAACATTGTATAACAATTAAAATTCTGATCCTATATGTATTAAATTTTACATTTTTTTCTTCATTTGTTGTCATTGTTTAACTTGTGTTCCGACACATTTTTTTTTTTTACATACCCAGTAAAAGATATATATATATTTTAATTGTGTATTATATGATATTTATGCTTGAGTATATTTTTTCAAATCACTTTGATACTAATCTTTTGGTACTTGTGTATTAACCATTAGGGATGCACCGAATATTCAGTATGTAGTATTTAGTCATACTGCTCAATATCTAAAGAAAATGCTTTTTAAAATATTTTTAAAACCCTAGATAACTTTTATTTTTAACTGTCAATAAATAAAAATATTCAGAAAAATTAAGAAATAGAATCATATTTAAATAACTTTTACATTATTTATTTGCTTATTTTTTTAAAGTAACAAGAAAATTAACTGTTATAGTGCAGGGTCAATGCAATGCAGGGTTTTTTTTTTTTTTTTTTTTTTTTTTTTGCGGGGCCCATTTTGTGAAAAGTAAAGGTTATTTTTGTAAAATTTTATTATATTTTTGTGAAAAATAACATTTTGTAATGAAAGTCGAAATCCAGCTACTCAAATTCGATCCAAGCGTTTATTAACAAACTTTTTAAAATACTTTTGCTGAAGTTTTCCTCTCTGGTGAACTTGTTTGTTTGCAAATTACACATTTTCAAAGTCAAAGAATAATAAATAATAGGGGAGACTGGTACACACTGGACCTATGGGCATAATGGACCAACCCCCTAATATTTTGTTTATTTAAAAAAATTTTAAGCTTCTCTTCTATCCTAATAGACAACAGCACTGTACTGATTATTTATAACGTTCAGAAAATATGTTTAGCTCAGATTGAACTATTTTATCCTAATTGGTTGTTTTGATCTTCTAAAAGT
Organism: Maratus michaelseni; assembly: GCA_963931845.1. Classification (NCBI taxonomy): domain Eukaryota; kingdom Metazoa; phylum Arthropoda; class Arachnida; order Araneae; family Salticidae; genus Maratus; species Maratus michaelseni. The sequence goes on along the minus strand of OZ007589.1, from coordinate 257,178,244 downwards.
AAAATTTTTCAACATTATATTTTAATTTTTTTAGTAATTAAAGGTTGTAGATAAATCCTATAAAGCAGCTGTTTTGCAAAGCTAAGATACTTGTTTTTATTTTACTTTAAAGTTAATATGTTTAAAAGAAAGCTATAAACAATATTAATATGATTATTTATTGAATTTCAACATGGGGCACAGTGGTCCACAATCCACTCTGCTCATGTAATGCAGAATGTTCAAAATATTTAATAATTGCTTATTTTCTATAAAGAAATATTGTTTAAAAGAAGTTATTTAACTGTAAAATAAAGTAAACAAAGAAAAATAATTTATTTAACATAGTAAAAATATTTTGTTTTGTATTTACTGCCTGTGATAAATATAACTGTAGTCTAATTGGTGATGACTCTGTTCAAGTAAGATTCATGAGATGCAAATTGAATGGAAATCAGTTTATTTTTCCCAAAACTGTAGATGAATCTATTGTTGATGTCAATGATTTCATAATATTGCTCCCAGACCCGAAAGTATTTCAGGAAAATTCCAGGCTCAATCTTACTCATAAGTATTTTGGAATTTCATTTGCAAATTTTAATGTGCGCTGATTTTTTTGTACTTAAGTAATAACTTCAACTAAATTGCAATTGTTCCTGTATTAATCTGTTGTTATTTTCAAAATATAATAATAATATATTTTTTTTTTCAAAATGTTACTTGTAAATTTATATTACTATGTTATTTTGCGGATAAAGGGGAAATAAAAAAGAATTAGATTAATGAAAAATAGATTTATATTGCATTTTAGATAATGCCTAACAGCGGTCCACTGTGCCCCGGTGGGTGGACCAGTGTGCCCCATTTCTGGGGCACACTGGTCCAATTTACGGGAGCATATAAAAAATTTTATTTTGAAAATTGTATTGAAAACTATGTTATGAGAAAATTATGATGAATGTATAAAGGTATAAGGAATATTCAAAAATATTTTCATCCAGGGATGCACCCGGTTTGTCCGTTAAAGAGAAAAAAAATTTAACTGAAAAAGTAGTCCACTGTGTACCAGTCTCCCCTAAATAGTAAGTTTTTAAGAAAGGGGGAAATTTTGTTAAAAGGAATTTTGTGAAGGAACCCTAAATAGGCTCCAAATTTTGTCTGGATCGACCCTTGTAGTGTTTTCCCAAGGCGTTTTCAAGAGGGTGCAGCGCCCTGCCTGTTTTTTTTTTTTTTTTTTTTAGTTGTAAATGCGCTCTGCCCATTTTTATATAGCCGGAAAAGTGCCCTGATTATTTTGGGTTTGCAAAAATTTACTGTCGCGAATTTCACCAAAAGGTTGCGGGAAAATATCGCACAAAAATTTCCCAATATTTGTACTCGTTGGGGGAAAATTATAAATTTTGTTAAGCTATTGCAGGTAAATAGCAAAATTTGCCGATGAGTCGTGAAAACAATCATGAAATTTGACCACAATCGCATGTAAAAAAAAAAGAAAAGAAACATGCAAGTTTCACCTGTAAGGTGCGTGAAAAAAAATTGGGAAATTCGCTTATCTGTCACCAAGAAAAGGCAAAATTTGTCAATTAGTAGCAGAAAAAGATCACAAATTTCTTCAATCGATTGCAGGAAAGGAATCATGAAATTCGTCAGTTGGTTACAGTAAATAAACGTGAAATTCGTCAATATGTCACGTGTAAAAAAAAAAAAAAAAAAAAAAAAAAAAAAAAAAAAAAGAAACATGTGAGTTTCACCTGTAAGGTGCAGAAAAAAAATGAGAAATTCGTTTATCGGTCGCCAAAAGAAAGCAAAATTTGTCAATTGGTAGCAGGAAAATATCACAAATTTCTTCAATGGATTGCAGGAAAACAATCGCGAAATTTGTCAGTTGGTTACAGTTACAGGAAATAAACGTGAAATTCATCAATAGTCACGTGTAAAAAAAAAAAAAAAAAAAAAAAAAGAAGAAGAAGAAACATGTGAGTTTCACCTGTAAGGTGTGGGAAAAAATTTGAGAAATTCGCTTATCGGTCGACAAAGAAAAGCAAAATTTGTCAATTGGTAGCAGGAAAATATCACAAATTTCTTCAATCAATCGCAGGAAAACATTTTCGAAATTTATCAGTTGGTTACAAGAAATAAACGTGAAATTCTTCAATATGTCGTGTGTGAAAAAGAAAAAAAAAAGAAACATGCCGGTTTCATTTGTAAGGTGCAGAAAAAATTTGAGAAATTCGTTTATCGGTCGCCAAAAAAAAAAGCAAAATTTGTCAATTGGTAGGAGGAAAATAATCACGAAATTTGTCAGTTGGTTACAGGAAGTAATCGTGAAATTCGTCAATTTGTTGCCAGGAAAAAACTGCTCAATTCGCCAATAGGATGCTGGTAAATATCGCAAAATTAAGTTAAAATTTGCACGTATCAGTAATATTTTACTAAATATTAATTATTGATATACAGTAAAAGACTTTTTAAACATTGCATGTAATGTTGTACTGTTTCATGTAATATGTGTGATATTTAATATAAAATTTTCATATCAATGTAGCATTTGAGGTTTTTGATTCAAAAATTTAAATAAAAGAATAAATTTGTAATTTCGGCATACTTCAGGTCTCACAAATCAAAAAATCGGAGTGAAAGGAAGAGACAAAAAAATCAAAACAGTACTGAAGGGACTCAGAAGGTATTAAAACTAAACTATTCAAGACAGCCATACTCAACAAGCGGGCATGTGGCCTGGCGACCTTTTATGTGCGATCCGAGACCTCAGAGAAAGAATCTACTAGAGAGTACATTCCTTTGTTATATTGTTGAAAAGCCAGTCTCAGGATCAGCTCGGATTTGGCGCTTTAGAAACTGTCTGTTTTGGCGGTGATCGCTTTCTTGGCAACTTCGATTTCATTCTCGCAATAAAAATAAACGTAAATAAACCAAAGCAAAACCAAACTGTTGCTCCTTCTAGGATTTAATCTCAGAGGAAGGATAGAAATAAGTTATGAGAGTCCCACCCCTGATGAAACTAGTCGTTGGGGGCCACCGTAATACTTACCCATCATGGATATGCATAATGTAAAATATTAAAATAAAAATGTGTAAACTACTTATAAAATGCATTGCAATTCAAAAAATAAAATCGTGGCTTGATGACGTCACAAACTTTAAAGGCTCGATTACTGAATTGCTTGAAAGAGGTTTTTCCTTATAACTCCAAAAATAATAATCCTGTTAACTAGCGGTTTATTGCATCTGATTAAGCGTCAAATTTCCAATTAAAATATATCTTTGAAGTGAAATTTGGATGAAATACAGGGTCATGAAAAATCGAAGAGTGTGGAAAATAGGATTCCAAATATCTCGGCAACTAATTATCCGATCGACTTCATGCTTTATTCAAAATTTATGTTTTTTTATTGTCTTTTATATTCATTTCTTAAAATAAACAATTTCGAAAATTTTTATATACCTTTCATCAGAACGAATATTTCGAGAGTCCGAAAAAAATTGTTCCGGTTAATCGAGGTTATTGAAATGAAATAGGCTTCTTCCCATTATTACATACTAAGTACATACCAAATTGCAAGTCTCTATCTCAATTTTTTCGGGAGATAGAGCGTTTACAGACACACAGACACACAGACGGACGGCAAAATTTTTTTTCTAAAAATATGTTTTTCGGAATCTCCAGTGTCTGAAACGTGTAAATCCGTCAAAAATTTTTTTTCGATTTTCAAAACGATTACAAGACTTACCCTATACTATGTATGATGGGTAAGTAAAAAGGATTGTTTAATCTTCTGGATGGATTTTCTTTTTCTGTTTTTGCTGCTGTATTTTATTTTAATGTTATAAAATGGCTTTGTCCTTGTAATAAATGTTACTTAAATTATATTTTTGAAGTGAATACTTCTTTAGGCGTGTTGGGCATTTTTTGAGATGGGAAAAAACGGAGGGCATTTGCTATAGAAATCTATATATTTACATTACTATACAAGTATTTGTTGCGGCCCACCTAACGTCGCAAATATATGTTTGCGGCCCGCGGTAATAAAAGGATGAGTATGGCTGATTCAAGATGTTTAGCATGCATAATAAATTTTTTTAAAAAGAAATTTCTTATTGATTAAAATTTAATAACTCAAACTGATTTAAAATTTGAGATTTCTTGAGTTTGACATCCTTGGATCTTTGCGAATAATTGTTCCAAAAAAAAAAAAAAAAAAAAAAAAAAACCCATAATTAATCATTTTGAGAAAAGTTGGTGTGAAATATAAACAGTCACATTTTAACTATAATACATGTTGCTGAATACTAATGAAACTTTCTTTGAATCTTTTTAGACTCCCAGTTGAAACACACCATCACAAACATTTGAAGACAGGAAGACTTGCATGAATATTTGGTTAGTATATTTTTTATTAAAAAATGCCTTGTTTTTTAGAATAATTAGTTTGTTGTGAGATTGCAAAATTTACACTAGATTGCATTATGAAATTCTAGATTAATTTTAAATATCAGATCTTATGTTTTTACTCAAATTTTTTGGAGCAGAGTGGGAAGAGAGATATAAATGGCAATTTATTTACTAATGTATAATTTATAAATCTTAGAAGTTTATACTTTGGAAAATAACAGTACAAGACCTAATTTTTTTAACATAATATTTAATGTATAATGTAACACATCAAAAATATTTTTTTTCTCTTAAGGTCCAAATCCAAACGGCTCACTTTATGACTTATTTTTTTAATTCTTTTTTTGTTCAGAAACGCATGAAATTTACAGGTATTCTTATTCAGAAATTTTGTAATTGAAAGACGTTTTCCATTTTTCAAATTTCCAATGCTGCAGCACAAAAAAGGTCAGAAACATGTCATCACATCACACAAATCACTTATAACTCGATAAGTGATTTATTGATTAAAAAAAATGGAAAACTCATTTAGATTCCAAATCCCTTCCATGATCAGACCTGCCAATTTTATGCTTTTGTGTTTAAAAATGAGTCAGAAAGTTTCGTGTTGTTGAGCAGATCATTTGAGAACCAAGAGTAAAAAAAAAAATAAATAAATAAAAAAAAAAAAATAACAGAAAAAAAAAAAAAGTTATATACATGAATTTCTGAGTTTTAAAAAATAAAGATAAAACTGACTTGTTTTTTTATGTATTTCTTAATCCGTAACTATCGTGTAGCAGGAGAAGCTGCTAAAGTTAAGATTATTAACTTTAAAGGATTTTGTAAATTTTTAAACATAGAAAACAAACATTTAAAGTTCATCATGTCGTATCTTCAAAACATGTATAAGCATGAGATTTCTATATTTTGCATGTATTTTTGTTTCTGTACTTTCGTATTCACTGCATGCCAGCATTTTGCTAAGCGTTTCACTCATTTATTTGTGAAATCATGTATGTATTAATTATGTATCATCGATGTATTCATATGTATGTGTGATGTAGTGGAAAGTTCTGTAATTTGGTTTGCAACCAATTGATGTATTTTAATAAGTGCAACTTGGCACCATTAAGGCTGTTCTCAAATCCAAACAGGCTACTTTATGACACATTTTTTAATTCATTTTTGCTTACAAATGCATGAAATTGGTAGGTGTTTTTATTCAGAAACTATGTAATCTAAACACGATTTCAATTTTTTAGTAAAGGCAGATCTTTTACAAAAGATTGTCAAAGTCGGCATTTTCAACCAAATTACCAAGGTGGTTGGCAGTAAAGTGCGAAAAAGTGTCGCCACATGACCGGAAGCACTTATAACTTGATAAGCAGGGTTGCAAAAAAGGCGGCTAAAATTAATAAAAGCCAGGCCAGCGGCTTTTATTGGTTTTAACCGGCTTTTTTTGGCCAAAATTGGCCTTTTTTGGTCAAAATTGGCTTTTATACGGTGAAGCAATTTATTTATAAACTGTAGATTTTTAAGTATTTTTTAACTAATTTAAAAGACATTTTATTGAGTTAGGATTTAATAAATAACTTAATTTCTCAATAATGAAGACATTAATATTGGAATAACACATAGCAGACTGGTGATTTGAGTCAGAATTGTAAATATGTTACCTAAATTTTAACAAGGCATACTTAGTGCTTAACTATTGCTATATTTTTAAAATAAAAGCTTTTTTTTATTATGATTAATTTACACTTTTTTTTCAGTTTTACTTCTTTAAATAATTAAATAGGACAACAGTTGTTTAATTACATATTTTATTACTGAACTAATTTTAAAGGCTATTAACCCACTAGTAGAAATAATGCAACATGACAGTGGGCATTGCAGATTTTTGAAGATTAATCTAATAGCTTAAAAAATACTGTACTTAAAAAAAAAAAAAGCAAAATTTTACTTTGTCATTGGATTACTGTTATCTTCTTACTGTATTTTCTTTGTAATTGAAAATTTTGCTTATTTAATGGGTTACTATTATTTCTTGTGATAGTAGACATTGTTGCGTCATAGATATATTTTGTTTTGCTGTAGATTGATACACACACAAATTAGTTACTGGGGCTATTGATAGGCAAGTTTTAATATTTCTCATATCTTTAAAATCATGCATACAACAATTTAATAAAATTACCATTTTCCACTGTTAAAAACAGTAATATGAATAACATTTGCTTTTCATTTCAACAAGTTTTATTTATTTATTTTTTTAACTGTTCTCTCTTTTTTTATACACTTACATCTACTAAAATCTCCTCAAATATTATATATTCATCCTAATTCCTCTTTCAACGTTGATCATTCCATAATTTAATCCCATCATATGGACTTATCTGGCATGAGTTTTATAATTGTTTAGTAAAAAAAAAACATATTGAAATATATTTTTATAAGACATTAGAATACTGATTACTAACTAAATATGGATGCTCTCAAGTATTATATATGCTAATTTCATTTATTAATAATATAAATTATTAAGTTTTAATCCACAACAATTTTAAAAGTAAAAAGCAGTATATGTAAGAATTTTTCATTTTTGATGGTGATTTTTTGTTATTGTTTAATTAAATATAATCTTTAAAATGAACTGATTTAGTAGTTATTTCGTTATTTAAAATAATAATTGTGTCCTTAAACTGCTGCACCATGATATTAAAAGAGAAAATGCATTGAAAAAATGTTATGTTGCATAGTTAAGTGCAATACATCAATTTCAACTGACGTTATATTCACCAGCCGAGAAGGATAATTAAGAAAAATAATGTAAATAAATGAATATCCAAGATTTTTTTTTTTTTCATTTATATTGTAATTTTTTTGTGTTTAAATTTACTGATAGTTGACACTTAGGTGAGTGGGGCTTTTCCAGATTTTTTTATTGTATTTATTTTGATATTCCAATGGTAACATTCTTCCATTTGTTTATTTGGCATTACTGTTTGGTGATAATTAATTTTTCTTGAAAAGTGGTCGACGGGATAATGGAAAAATCATTTGATTCCAAATCTTCCATAGTCAAGAGTCTGTGCTAGTCACATGGGCTAATGTTAATCCTATGGGAGTGTTAGTTTGAAATTTCTTGTTTGCATTTCAATATTTGTTTGTTATCTTGTTTGTATTTCAATATACAATGGTTCCGTTTTTATTTTTTAAGTACGTAACCCTAAAAATTAAGAATAACAATAGCGAAGGACATAATGAATGATTGTTATTGAAATGAATCATCCCGGCATACACAAAAGCATTGCTGTTTACTTTCTTGCTATTTTTGATCAATTAAAACCAGAACTTTTGTAAAACAAAAAGAATTTTAAGAGCCTTGACAACTATGCTTTTGTGCATGCCTGAATGATTCATTCAAATATCAAAATCATTCATTATGCCCATCACTAGAAATCACATGCAAAAAATTAAGGAGGAGGGGGGCTTACAATTGCTTCATTGAAGATTAATTCAGTTTTCATATAACAAAATGTCATTTTGTGTGATTCGTAAAATGTTATGTAGTAAAACAGTGTTATTATTTTATTATAGGTGCTGCTCGAAGAAATCAGCTCTTACTATTGCAGTGATAATGGAGTAGAATAATAAGAATTTTGTCCTGTTCCAAAGATTTTTTTTTTCAAATAAAATAAAGTCACTTCTTTTTTTTTTTTCCTTTTTCTGTTATAGTTATATTCTGTACCACCTAGTACTGTCACCTAGTTACTAATATTGCTGATAAGGAAAAAAAAGACATTTTTATTAAAACTTTTATTGAGTAGTAGAGCTGACATGTTTCAAAAATGATATGATAACAGGGTTCATACTGTGCTTGAAAGTCCTTGAATTTTTAAGAGAGAAAAAAGGTCCTTGAAAGTGCTTGAATTTGTTTATATTTTAATGAAGGTGCTTAATTTTTGTTATTTTTTTTTATAGGTGCTTAATTTTTGTTATTCAGATATTCAAAATAAAATATAATTGCAAGCTTAAAAAAAAAATGTATGATTTTATATTTTAAAACAAAAATCTTTCAAAATGAATCGAGACCTCTACTGACTTTGGCTGCTTATTTCCGTGTGTTCCACCTGATGTTACCGGGGCCCCGATCGACATATTTTGAATTAATTTCAAGTGAAAAATAATTTCAAAATATGTCGTCTTATGTATGCCACAAAGGTTGTGTGCTCTTAGACTTTTCCATCTCGTGCTGCAGGTTGCAGCCTTTCCGACATATTAGAGTGAGAAATTCCAGACTGGGTATTGTCCTCATAGCTCAAAGGTAGAGCGTTGGAGCAAAGTATCCGGGTTCGATCCCCGGTCTGGACAATTTTTCACTCTGTCGGTTTTACACTTTGTAAGCAATTTGAAAAAATAACTTCACATGTTTAATATTCAATAAATATTCAATGTATTATTTGATAAATTGCTGAATAAATCGACACACTCCAAGCAAATGGATTTATTAGTCCCAGTGGTGCAGCCTAGGGGCGGGGGGGGAGAATTGGGGGTTAAGCCCCCTTCCTCAGAGCTAAAAAAATTACTATAAACTCTTTTATACATTTGCATTATACAAACAGACATAGTATTTTGTAACGTTAAAATTTTCATTTCTGAAAAGGTGCTTGAATTTTATCATGTAAAGAGAGTATGAACCCTGTGATAATGAGAAAGCATGCAATAATTTTTAGTATTAATCTAAATCATGTTGCAATATTTAAAACTTAAAATTTTTCTTGTTTTTCTAAAAATGCAAAATTGAGGTAGCAGTCAATTTGTAAATTTCCCTTTGTATCTGAAGCTCACATAATTGAAATAAGTTTTTGATGTAGGCAGACATTGACTAAAAAATAATTCTGAGTGGTTCTTTCATACAGTGAGTTAATTGGAGTAACATTTTTGTACTGATAAAAAAAATTTAAAATTAGTTCAATATGCAAAATAGATTTTAAAACATTTGTCTAATAATTTTATCAAAATAGAACAAAATAAACATAATAAGAAATTTATTAATTTGTGTTAACAACTTTGCGACGAGCGTCCCACACATAATTTTGAATCTGATTACTAGTATTTACAAATGGAATCCTTTGCCTAATTTAATTGAAGAAATTATATGATAAAATAAAGAAAAAATATTGTAAAATATTGGTATGAAAAATTAAAGATTTTATGCATGATGTGTAATGTATGTGTGACATTTATCACAAAGATTTCTTTTTTTCCCAAGAAAAATTTATCTACCAAAAGTCTTTATCCTCTGCAAGAAAGATTTGTTAAATTTAAATAATATGGGAGAAATAACAAATCTATTAGCCTCTTGTTGCAAAATACTGGAGGATTTAGAAATTTCTCACAAGATAAAATTATCAAACTGATTTTAAATACCATATTTACTTGTGTATAATGTGTACCATGTTATTTTAACTTAAAAAAAAAATCTGTAGAAATCATGATTTACAATCTTTTCTCAAATCTAAATTACTTTTGTATGTGCTCATATATATTTTGCTCTCTTATTAAAATATCATAAAATAAAGTTTCTGCAATATGTATATATACTTTGTGAAAATGTATATGGTTTGATGTATACAATTAGAAATATTCAGTGTATCATGTATGTGTATACTGGATTTTAGACCTGAAATTTTTGTAAAAATGTGTGCATTATGCAGGAGTAAATATGGTAGATTTTTTAATTTAGCTATGAGATTTTAGTGAATTACAGCAGACATATTTCATTCGAAATATTAAAAAAAATTAGTCGATGCTTTGATAAAAATATTCCAATATAAATATGGCAACAGTCCCCAAAGCAGAATATGCTTAAGAGTGCGACATACATCGCAGAACAATGAACTTCTCTGCAGAACATTTCAAATTCTCATTTTCAACACAAATCACTATTCATTCATTTGAAAAAGCACTAAATTTGTCTGTCAATCACCAGAAAAACTTCATCAATCGTTCGTTGAAAAAGATTGTGAAATTCATTAATTGGTCGCAGGAAAAGCTCACACAATTTGTCAGTCGATCATGGGGAAAAATCGTGAAGTTCTTCAGCTGCTGCAGTTTAAAAAAAAAAAAACATGAATTTTGTCAGTGGATCATCGGAAAAAAATCTGAAATTCACCGGTCAGTCACATAAAAACCCGGCAACTTTTACCAATCGGTCGCAAAAAAGTGACAAAATTTGCCATCCTGTAGAAAGAAGATATTGCAAAATTCACCTATCAGTCGCGGGTCAAAAAATGTGAAATATGTTTATCAACCGAATGATTTTTGATTGAAATTTCATGTTTTTTGCCAAGAAAAAGCGCAAAAATTTCTCAATCGGTTGTGGGTAAAAACCATGAAATTTGTCAGTATATCGTCGAGAAAAATGGGAAATTCGTCGATCAGTAGCAAAAAAAAAAAAACGCAATTTTCTCCAATTGGTCACAAGAAAAAACTTCAAAATTTTCCAATCGGCAGAAAGAAAATATTGCAAAATTTGGCTATCAGTTACAGCTGAAAAAAAAACTCACTAAATTAGTTGATCAGTTTTGGGAAATCCCTTGATTTTTTTCAATCAATTCCAAGATAAAGCGACAAAATTTTCCAATTGATAAAAAGAAAATAATGCAAAATTCGCCTATCAGTCGCAGGTTAAAAAACTAAATTAATCGGTGGATTGTCAGAAAAAAAAATCACAAAATTCGTCAATCAGTCTTGTAAAAACCCACAATTTTTTCCATTCTGTCACAAGAAAATCTGCAACATTTATCGATCAATAAAGACAATATCGCAGAAGTTAACAATCAGTTGTGGATTTTAAAAAAAATCGAGACATTCGGATATTAGTCGCTTGAATAAAAAAATAAAAAAATAAATGCAATTTTTGCCCATTGGTCCCAAGAAAGAGCTGAACAAATTTGCCAGTCAGTGAAAAGAAAATATCAAAAATATTTAAAATTCGCCAATCAGTCGCGGATAAAAAAAATGCGAAATTCATCAGTGAAGTGTTGGAAAATATCTCGCAATTATCGAATTAGTCGTGGGAAAAAAATTGCGGAGTTCGATGATTGGTTCTGAGAAAAAAAGTGAAATTCGCCAGTTACCAGAGAGAAAAATCTCAAAAATATTGCAAAAATCTTCTATTACGAGGGGGAAAAAAGCGAAATTCGTCATTCGATCGGAGTAAAATTGTGAAATTCGTCATTTCTTTGGTTTTTGTGTGTGTTAGCGTTTTATGAAATGTCTTTAGCATTTCTATACAAGATGAAATCGCACTCCTACATATACAAGAAAATCTCTGTGTTTTATTTTTTTATTCCCACAGAACATTTGTGATCAGTTGAAGGTTCGTTGCAGAACATTGCAAAATATTCGTTTTTTTTTTTGGGGGGGGGGAATAATATACTGATATTATTGGAATGAAACATTTAGTATTTTTATCTACAGTTGTCTTTACCAAAATTATTAAGCACCCTCGTATTTTTATCATAACTTATTTCAAAGTGTTAGCAGGCCCATGCTGGATGTCTTGAAAGGGCGGTGGACAGAGGGTTATGTTGGCACTTTCATATTAAATCATGTGCCATCATTAAGGGTGGTTCAGGCAGAGGGTGCAAGGGCACGTATTCCTAAGTGCCAGCAGGGGCCTGAATATTAGTCGTAGTGTCTGATGTTTAGTAATAGTATTCAAGTAATAGATATCGCATTTATATAAAAAAAATGTTTAATTAAGAAAGAAAATATAATAGTTTATAAAAATTCAATGGCGGTGTATTTTGTACATCAGTGGAGACTTACTGATAAAAATAATGAAAAAGTAGAACAAATTTTGAACTTCAACATTGAAGGATGTTTAGGAAGAGAGTAAATGAAGCGCAAGTGACACAATTATTTTAGAATTCACAACTGCTGTCTGTGTCTTTAATGGTTAAGTTATTACAATTAAAATGACAGCAAACTAACAACTCGACTTTTAATTAAACAATTTGCTTTAAAAAAATGAGTTTTTTAAAAAACTAAACTGCTTTGTTTTTCAGTAAGTTTCAGAATTCAAACTTTCATAGTATAGCAATTGTTATGCTATGCAAGTTAATAGGTAATCATGACAATTAGAATAACTCTTACCGGAAAAGCCAAAGTATATAAATCACTTATCTTCATCAATGAAAATATTTCCTAAAACTTGTATAATTTTTATTAACAGATATTAAAAGTTAAAATAATAAAAGTAACATATAAATTTAAAGTATAATTTAAAAATAAGATTTCTCTATTTTCATTGTTGAAGACAAATTCCATTATATTTTAACATTTTCTGCAAGAATTATTCTAATTTTCATATAGATATACTTAAGACATGCAAGGAAACAATGTCATTTCATTGGAAATACAGTCTTGGCTGAAAGTATTCAGCACCCCCATATTTTTGTCGGAGCAAAGCTCCGGCTTCCCGTGAAAAATTACACTTTTGTGTACACGATAGCGGCCAAAATATTTGTCGCATTGACACCAAAATTGGACTGAATGTCGGTAGTGCCAAAAGCTCGCCGGGGATTGAAAATCAGAAATATTCGTCAACTCTAACGCCCGGAAACGTCTGCTCTAGAATTTTCCGTTTTCCCATAGAGATAGCATTGCGATTGTTTGAATTATTAATAAAACATTAGCTCCATTGTTGTAATTTACGCATTTTAACCTCATCGTTATGACGTCAGTGTTACTGACACACACATAATGTGATTTGTAATATAGCTTGACTTTTAAAAGTTTTACTTCTTGCGTACGTAACGACAACAAGTTTTTTTTTTTTTTTTAATGCGAACTGTTGGGCAGACCAAATTCAATCTTACACTTTTTGTAACTTCCAAACCAACGTAATTTGGTCTGAATTTTACGTTTAAAAAAAAGAAAAGAAATCACATATGAATGTGGATACTTCAGTATTCTCTGCATGCCAACAGATAATAACAAAATAAATCGAGAACATTATAATGTCATATATGTATGTACTAGAATCCATCAGGACAAAATGTCGGTATGTTTGTATTTACATGTACGTATATAGGAAAATTTTTGTAATCGGGATCGCAAATAATTGGCGTATCTTAGTGAATGTGGCGAAAAATTAATTTAATTGTGTTAACCTGTTTTTATTTTCCTTTCTGTACACATACTGCGTAAGAAACATATTGTAAACATTAAACCCGATTATGCAAATATTGGCATATTTTAACATTTTGAGGTTCTCTGACATAAATACATAGCTCATTCTTACTGAAGAACTGAAATAAACACTTCAGATTTTTTAAAAAGAAAATTTGAAGAATTTATATTGTTGCCATTTTTTATCATGAAAAACTTATTTAAAAAATAACAATATATTCGGAAACAACCTTTCAGCAAAAGGTCTTCTCTTTCTCAACCCAGACCACAAATTATTTACTAAGTAAGTAGCTAATGTGTCGTCCTGATTAAATGAAAGAGGAATGACAATTTTGTAAATTAAAATAGTTGAAAAATGGTGCAGATTTATACATTAAAATACAAGTTAATGACGTAATTTTAAGCAGTGGATGTATTTTACTTTTCTGAAAAAAGGACCCCATAAATTGTAATCTGAAAACACGTACAATGAAGTTTAAATCGTATTAAGTACATGAATTTAGTTTTTTTTAATCGAACTCAGCTATCGGTGTAATTCAACTTCCTATACCCCGTGTTTCCATACCAAAACATATTTTTTTCTTTTCAGGCTTATTGTATAAACGAAGTATGAGATGAGGGTAAATCTGCTCATTTTGATATAGTCCAGCCAATACAGGATTTAAAAAAAATATTAAGAAAAATTTTATATATGAGCGTATTATATGTTTACACAGATGTCATATACGCACCACGTTGGCGCGATTTTTTCCCCTGCCAATTTGGCGAAAATTTTGTTTTTGAATATTAGCTACAAATAGCATGCAATAACAGCACGTGATTTTTTATTTCAATATTAAAATAAAATAACGTAATAAATGAAATAGCTTCTATTATTTTAAAAAAGGAAATAAAATAAATAAATGATAGTTATGTGATATAAATAAATATTTATATACATAATTAAAATAATTTACAGAATTAAACAAACAAAACAAAAAAACAAAAAAAAAAAAAAACAATTTATTTTTTTCACCGCATTGGCGGGTGAAAAAATCGCACCAACGTGGTGCGTATATGATATTTGTGCCATATGTTTTTGTTATATAGAATTTGCAAGAATCCCAGTTAAGAGAAAGCAATCAGCTGAAATGAGATGAATTGCACATCGTAATTTCTAAATTACTGTGAAGAACAACAGCTTACAGTGCATCAAAATTACGATACTTCTGAGATCAGATTTACAGATGAGCATAAAAAAATACATCACTTATGCACGCAACAGTTTTCGTCTTTGCAATCAAGATTTATAAATTGCCCTAAGCTTACTTTTGTTATTGGGAAAGCCGGAGCTGCAAAAAGTGCGGTAATAAATGAAATTCGTAAAAGAGTTACCGAGCAGTTAGGCGCTATTATGGTTTTGGCTCCAGCTCCAACAGGTGCTGCTGGAATTAATGTCGAGGGCGAAACAATTCACTCTGCAATAAAAGTACCAACATGTTTTAAATCGTTCGCTGATTTGGGAAGTGAAGCAGCAAGAAATCTACAGCTCAGCATGAATTCAGTTTCATTTCTCATTATTGACGAATTTTTATTGATCGGATGCCGTCTGATGGCTGCACTTGAGCAAAGATGCCGCCAAGGGAATCTAGACAGCAGTGAATCTTTCGTAGCCTTATTTGTTTACCTCACTGGAGATATTAGGCTGCTACAGCCTGTAAAAGACACACCTCTATATAGGTGACATTCTACAAAAGACATTTTAGCTTTGCGCGGATAAACAGTGCTTCAGACGTTTGAAAAATATTTCACCTTAACAAAGTCAATGAGTCAAAGCGACGATCAGTATAGACAGTTTAAAGAGACTCTTGATTCGCTTTCCGTAGGCGAAGTTACAGTCGACTAATACGCATCCCTTATGTAACGACGTAAAGCTATTCTGCCTCCGCCTGAACTTGAAAGATTTCAAGATGCCATACGCCTTTTTCCCACGAACAAGCAAGCTGAAGAACATAATCAAGAAGTACTTCGTAAATCAAAATGTCCAGTGGCAAGAATATTAGCAGACCACAATAATCAAATAGCAAGATGGAGTGGTGATGAGCATCTGGACTTCAGGCTGAACTTTTCTTAGCAATAAGGAAAGGGCAGATGGCGTCACTGTTGGTTTAATTTTTGTTGTTTCTGTTGGTTCGCAAGAAAAACCTGTTCGTTCTTTATGACTCCTACTGTACACATGAGTTGGGGCTGTTTGATTGGTCTACGTTAAACTGCTCTATGATATGATTGGCCTACATCGCCATAACGATTCCTGCAATGATCGCTACAACAAAAATTTAGTGGTAAATTGGTTGATGGAACTGTTTGTTTGCAAACATGCCCTTTCCTTATTGAATGCAGAGTTATGTTGTATACCAATCTGTGGACAGAGGGAGGCTTGGTCAACGGTGCACTTGATACGGTAAAATATATTTTCTACAGACCAGGACTACGGCCTCCAGGCTTGCCACAGGCAATTAAGGTTCATTTTGATGATTATCGTGGACCATTTCTCACTGAAAGACTTTTTCCTGTCAGACTTATTATAATGTCTTGGAAAAAAACAACGTCTCATTTTCCCGTACTCAGTTGCCTTTAACAGTTTCATACACTGTCACCATACACAAATCCCAGGGTTTTACTTTGTCAAAAATGGCTGTGGCCATTGGTCGAAAGGAGTTGTCACTTGGAGCAACTTATGTCGCGTTTAGTAGAGTTCGTCGTTTGGAGGATGTTCTCATTGAAGTGCCTTTCGCAAAGGATAGACTAGACCAAATTAGAAGAATGGGGGCACTGCTGATAGATTAGCATTTGAGCAGTATCTGAAGCAACTGTCGACCGAATAAGCTCTTGAAGATTCAACAGCTGTTATTGTAATTTTTCTTTTATAATATTAAACAGTAAATATAAAAATAAAATATTTATATATTTTTAATGTTAACCTTTATGTTTATCCCACTCAAAGCTCCGACATTTCGGCCTGACGGATTCTAGTTAATATATTTGTAAAAGTAATAGTTATATACAAATATTTAACTGCATATAATTTAGGAATTTTCTTTTTAAGTTTATGGTTTGTAAAAAAAAAAAAAAAAAAAAAAAAAAAAAAGACAGTTAACAAGCAACTCGTCATTTAATGAAGTCATTTTATTTAAACACCTACTTTTTGAAAACTATAAATTACTTTGTTTTCTGGAAGTTTCATTGTTATGTCATAAGTTAACAGATCATCATGGAAATTGAAATATTTCTTGCCTGAAATGCCAAGATCTCTTCACCAGCATAAATATTTCTTAAAATTTATTTTTGTTATTAACACATGTTAAAAAATAAAATAATAAAAATTACATATAAATGTATTTTTTTTTTTTTTTTTTTTACATAAGCTTTCTTTATTTTCGTTTTTGAAGACTAAGTTCATTTTGTCTTTTCTTACAATAATTATTTTTTTGATTATTTATTAACTGGCTTGACAGAACAACAAAATTTAATTTAAAAAAAAGTTTTTTAAAGAAAATAGCTTCATTAAAAGATGAGTTATGCGTTTGCTATCTTTGAAAAAAAAATAAAAAACTTATTTTTTAAAGAAAATTCTTAATTGTATACAATTTAATATTTGTATCCATCTATTATTTTTACCAAATATATTATAAATATGGGGGGTGCTCAATACTTTTGCCCTAAGGCTGTATTTCTGATGAAATTTCTTGGATATCTTAAGTATATCTATAAGAAGTACTGAGTATCAATAAATAGACATGCATTAGACGTCTTATAAACGCATATCAGATGTCCCTGGATATCTACAATCCAAGTCTTAAGCACGGCTATAAGACGTATTGCATGTCGAAAAGTGATCTATGCTTGGATGTCTTATAGACGTGGTCTCATAGACTACCTGGATATCTTGGACGTCTAATAGAACTCAGAGAGATCACACATAACATCTCCATAAGAGGTGAAAAGGGTGTATCATGGATATTTGCAGACTTCTTATAGATGTGTCGGTTTTCTTGGGTTTACAGCTTGTAGATGTCTTATAGATTGGTGTGTGCTGTTTGGGTACCTGGACAAAGCTGTACTAATGTGGGATGCTGTTCTGGACTCAACTGTTGTTACGTAGGAAAATCTCTTAGAACAAAGTGCATGGAAAGGAAGTGCAGGAGTAGATACTACAGATCGTAATGCTTTAAATCTCACGGATAATACAATGAAATTGAGATTTCTTATAAATATAAAATGTATGTACTTGTTTAATAAAATAACATCAAGTTCAAAGAATGTGTTTATATACGAGTGCAATGTACAGGGTGGTTATTAATTAACGTGAGATGTTCAGAGCCCTCTAGCGCTCTACCTAAATTTGATGAGCATGCATAGTAGACCATGTGATTTCGAATTCTGTAAAATAGTTCCAGAAGTCACCACTAGGGGCAATTTTGGCGCTGCAAAAGTGTATTAGTGTAAATATTGAATGATTAAATGCCAAACAATACAGTACAAATCAATTTTATTTTCAACAAATGTTTTTTAATTACAAATTGGGTTCAATATGGGCATCATTGGTATATTCCAAGAACTGCATACGATGCACGACGTTTTCTACTGCCACCCGCAGCATATCAGACTTGATTTGCCTCACTTGTAACGTTATTCGATCTTTCAACGTTGCGATTTCGGAGACATGTCCTTGATAAACAACACCTTTAAGAAATTCCCACAACCAAAAATAACAAGGATTGAGATCGGGCGACCTTGGTGGCCACGCTGTAGGAAATGCACGACTAATGATTTTGCTGTCAGAAAAATGTTGCCGCAACACACGCTGTACCCTAAGTCCAATGTGGGGAGGTGCACCATCCTGCATGAATATGGTCAAATCGAGACATCCTCGCTGCTGTAACTGTGCAATCGTGAAGTTCTGTAGCATATCTGCATACCTGGAAGCAGTAACGGTACAGGTCACTAGTCCACTTGCTCTGTTTTCCTCCTAAAAGTAAGGACCGGTGATAAAGGATGCTGTAAAGCCACACCACACTGTGACTTTTGGCGAGTGGAGAGGCTCTTGCACACAAGCGTTGGGATTATTCGCAGCCCAAATGCGGCAGTTGCGGGTGTTAATGCCACCGTTCAAATGAAAGTGCGCTTCATCACTCCATAAAATCTGCCACGACCATGTAGCATCAAATTGCATGCGTGCTAAAAATATCAACGAAAAATCCAATCGGGTGGCCACATCGCCTGGAAGCAATTCGTGAACAGAAGAGATTTTGTACGGATAAAACTGTAACATCTGTTGAAGGATCTTCCTCACCGTTGAGTATGGGATCTGTGTGTGCCGATATACTGCCCGAGCGCTGCTGGTACACTGCATATTTTCCATCTCCTGTTCGACAATAGCAGTTGCAACTTCGTCAACTTGTTGCTGACTAGTCACTTTGCGTCCTTGGCCTGGTTGCCGTGCTAGAGTCCCTGTAGTTTCAAATCGTTGAATCATCTTTCGTAAATTTGTTATGCTCATCGGTCCTTTTCGCAACTTCTTTAATAGGCGAAATTCACGAAGAGCAGCATTGTAATTTTCGTTCCGTTGATAATACAGCTTGACTAGCAAAGCACGGTCCTGTAAGGTAAGAGCCATTGCAAAGCAGTTGGTCTCAGAATGTTGAGAAGTCTCCCACTCTTTCTTTTTATACTCATGATCGCCCCACAGAACAGATTTTGTGCAAATTAATGCATTTTAGTCGGTAAACAGCGCCAAAATTGCCCCTAGTGGCAATTTTTTTTAGAATTCTGAATCCCATGGTCTACTATGCATGCTCTTCAAATTTGGTTATGTTTCGTCCAATACCTTACTCGCTAGAGGGCTCTAAACACATCACGTTAATAACCACCCTGAATAACACAAATTTATATACGAGTAAAACATATAACACAAATTTGTATACGAATACAACATATAACACAAATTTATATACGAGTACAACGTATAACACAAATTTATATACGAGTACAACATATAACAAACATTTATAAAAATTCGTATGTATGTGTTAATTCTTTGACTTAAATTTTGAAAAAACTATTATAATTTAAGTAGGTATTTGCCCTATATATATATATATAATTTTTAATTAAATATAAAAGTATTGGTTGAATGCTCTCTAATAATAAAATATTTCGAGAATGTATACTTTTTAATTAAATATAAAAAACTTGCATAAATGCTCTCTAATAATAAAATATTTCAAAAAAAAATTTAAATGCTGTTATTATATATCTTATTCACATAAGTGCTTGTTTGAACTATTTCTTAATTTTCAAAGTCATCTATATGAAACTTGTACATTTTTATTCAGATATACTTCATAAATGGATTTTCAAATATTTTCATTTTGTTTGGGCTGGATAGAACCTAAAATATTGGTATATCCCGCATAACATATTTCCGTTCCCACGGTAAACTAATCGAAACAACGGCAGCTATATGGGTGGCCTTGTTTACGCATGGTAAAACACAGACAGGCGCCGGATTTGACACTTCAGCAATTGTGTGGACAAGCGGCAATTTATGACGGACAATCTCGAGGGTCATAAAATGTGCAAAGATAAACATCGAACAGGCGATTCCTGGAAACGAGGAGAAAGGTAGTTACGTATGAGTTTCTGAGAGGCGGAATATGGCTGGATAGAATGGGAAGCGTCGCGGTGATCAGATATACGCGGTGACCAGTGAAATAACTTCAGGAGGGCATGGAAGTCGGCACCTAGCAACACCATTGGATCCAGAGCCAAAAAGGAGGAGGTGAAGACTTTTACGCCCCTCTGGGGGGGGGGGGGTAAAAAAATATCTCAGAACAAAAATTTTGTTGGAAAAAAAAGACACTTCTTTCAAAAACTTTCAAAGGAGAACATCTTCTCTTTTCTTAGTAACATTGCTTATGCTGTGAGCCCTATAAGTTGTTTTTTTTCTATATAGGCTTCAATATGCACACAGCCTAACGTTATAATTAATTTAATCATAGTTATTTTTAAATTGTGCTTTGGATGCCATGATGCCCAGGAGATGCCTTGTACAAACAACCACCGTACTCTTAGGAGATCCAGGTACATTTTGTTTACCCAGATACTGTGAAAATTCATTCCATTCTAAACAATTAATGTTGAGGAGATAATATTTCTCGTACCATCCCCAGGATCATGTATTTTTGTAAATTGTAATTCTTATCATAAACTTATTAAATTATAATGTGATGAAATGTGGTATCATACTTAAATTTAAATAATTAAAATAATAACTTAATAACTTAACAAAACTAGTAAATATATTGCCTTGTTATATAAAGTCTGTAAACATAATGCATATACCTTTTTATAATTATTTTACTCTTTATTTTATGTTTTATATGTCTTCTGTAAATAAAACCCTTTTATTTTACTCTTAATTTAGACTTTAGTCTTTATTCTTATTTATGGTGTGATGTTTATCTAGAATAACATATGTCTACTTAAAACTACTACTTTAAGCAAAAATTTACAGCGGGCTTGATGGCCAACCATAAGGATAAGATTCTTCGAAATGACACAACGCGGCACAACCTTTCAATTTAATACAAGAAAATCTATCCCAGGTTGTACGATCACATTTGCCATCAAATTGCCGCTAAAATAATTGGTGTGTTTCTGTTAGGAGGAACTAATAATTATGGGTTCTAGTAACGCCCTGTAAGTTTTATGATTTAAATTTTATATCTCTCTAACAGTTTGTATGACATCTCTATCGTTATCATTGTGTTTATATGTAAGTTTTACTAGGGTCTAAAATATTTTTGTTTGTCTTTATATCTAATCGCTTATTCGTTCTTGCTCTAACTGACTTCAAATTAAACTGATTAAGTTGAATTCCTAACCTAATTAATATGTGGCATAACTATCAGATTTGGTTTCGAAGTACTCCATAGAAATACCATAGAATTAGCAAGAAATGTTTTTGTGTGCAATTCCCTCAATATATAACATTTAAATGTTTCGAAGATAGTTATAAACGAACGTTTACGATAGTTTTTTTTTGGACAAATGTTTAATAACCAACAAAATTTGAAGTACTTTTAAAACTGTATTATCCTGAAAAAATATTAGTAATGATAGTATTGGTGCTTTCTAAATTTTTCTTAAATAGGCAAAGAAATATATTTTTTTACAAATACCAATAGTATTCTTTTTTTCTTTTTTAACACTTTCTAACATAGTTTAAATGTGCTTATGAATCCGGTTTTTCTGTCTGTCCGCGCTCTAACTCTCATAAATGTACTCTGATTGTCATGAATGTTTTACCCATTATTGAATTTTACTATAGAATGTTCGGAATTGAAAAGGAAGTGTGTGGGATTAATAGTCCATTTACAGGGACACACAAAAGAATTCCGTTACAATATTATATATGGGGAAAAATCGTTTGCGGCCCATTTTATTGATGTTACGATATTTCAAACATGATTAACTATTGTACATTGCTGTTATCAATTACAATATGGTTTCAGTGGAGTATAAAGTTAGTAGCATTTATAATTCAATTATAGGGACGTACAAAATAATTCCTTTACATTACGATTTGTGTGGAAATATCGTTCGCGGTGCATTTTGACCATATTATGATACTTAGAATATAATTATATTTAAAAGGATAACTAAGGTTCACTACAACTTATTTTATTTAAATTAGGGAGTGCATAGGATTTATCGTTCATTTACAGAGACACACAAAAAAATTCGGTTAAAGAGCTGACTATGACCTGGAATTGCTGGAATTGCCTTTTCTGCTGTGGTATGCATTTTTATATAATTTTTAGTGCATTACGTGTTGTATACAAATTATGTAGATCATATACAGGGTTGCACGAAAGACTTCGAATATGGGCAGCAATTGCTGAAAATGGATTTTTATTGAGTTAGGTATTTTTTAATTGCTTATCTATATATATCGTTTCGTTCTAGGAATAAAAATAATTTTCTTAATAATAATTTGTTAGTGTTGGAAAGTGTTTCTTAATCTATGCCGGATGCATGATTTCTCTTTGTTGTTTAATTTTGTGCAGTAATTTTTTGCATTTATTATATAGTATATATATATATATTTTTTTTTTACAATTGCTTCAGTTCTCGCATAGTTTTACGAAAATACTTTTTTTCATAAAATGGAAATATTCTTATTCATTTTTTTAAAGAAAACATGTTTCTGAGATATACAATGTTTAGATATGTAGAAAAAAATGTTTTAATTTTCATTTGAAAAACTTAATAAAAGGCAAAAAGAACTTTTCTCAAAACATAATAAATTTATACATTATAAGTAACCCAAATACTACTCAGAAAAACTTAACATTATCCGACCTTGTATGACGTCTGAAAATTGCTTCAACGCCGCATGACGGACGTATTCATTATGTTTAGGGTGTAACACTATTTATTTCAAATAATATTATTTAATGCAAAATTCACGTCGTAATATTATACTGTTTCTATTAATATGAAAAGGATCGTAATCAAATAAGATCGAAAAACTAGATTTACAATGTCCCAATATTCTCTGGTGAAAATGTCAGTCGTAATCTTCGAAAAAGTTCAGTTAAAACAGACCCGTTAGAAATTCTCTGTTCCCGAAATTCAAATTCTAAATTGTACGATTTATAGCGTTCTCGAAAAATTATTATTTATATCATATTACAATCTTACATAATATATTAGTAATGCAATATTTGATGTATTATATATATAATCAGGTTATAATATGTTAAGAACGAAACATGTGTCTTCAGTTGTTTTGATAAACATTACTTTAAGCTTTTTCGAAGAAAATATGTAAGGAAGACTTCTTCTTAAGCCTTTGGTGTTTGTTAATACTTTGATTGCCTTTTTTGAAATTAAATAGAATACATTGCGTGTATTTCACATACGTCCAACAACCTTCGCAGTTATCCTTTCATAATCCAAAACCATTTATTTCCTAATTTTATCAAAATTGCTTAAATTTCTTTTAAATGCTAAAAGGTGTAAGCTAAAAACATAATATACAGTAAAATAACTTATATTAGATTGTTGACATGTACGCGATTTTCAAATACTGAACATTTTTTTTAAATGATTGATAATAAATAGAAAATTAAAACATATGTGGTTTTTTTTAATGACTCGGAGAGAGCCGGAATATGTCAACAATCTAACAAAAGTTATTTTACTGTATATTATATTGTTAGTTTACATCTTTTAGCATTTAAAAGATATATATTTTTACAAGGTGTTATAATTTATTATAATTATTAAGGCGCCCTATTTAATTTTAAAGAAATGAAATAAATTATCTATATGCAGAAAATATTGGTTTCAATTCATGATGCGTTTTTAAATATTTCGAAAAATTAATAGAATAACATACATTATGAAATATATAATAAATGCTTTGGTTCTCTCATTAAATTTTGAAAATATATTAAAATTATCAAATTAAGAGTACTGTGAAGGGATTCGGAGACTTTCAGAACCATTAACATTGATAAAAAAAATTTCATCTTGGTTAAAATTTATAATATTGGTTTTAAGTTAGAAATATTTTCAATGAAGCAGCAATTTTGCAAAGATATTGGCTTTGCATAGAAAATATTGGCAATGAAAATGTGAAATATATCTTGCAAATACTGATACAATATTGGGATAATACGCACACAAATAACATACACAATAACCACACAAATTTTGAGTATTTGTTCATGCCAATATAGCTAATATTGGTCATGATACAGCAAAAATAAACATTATTGGCACACATTGTTTTTCTTCTACAGCTATAGAAAAGTCCAACTACATAATCTAAATAGGTGTAACTTACAGTGTGGGAAAGCAATGCATTGTCAGGTCTTGCTACGTTTATCAAATTCACCAGCATTTATTTGTTGATATTTACGCCAATGCGGTGTGCTAACATAGAAATTTATATAAATATAGTGTTTACATATGGAATAATTTCTTTTATTCTGACAAAATAATTACATTTTATAAGAGTTAAATTGCAGCAGGTTTTTCAACAAGCCGACCTTGAAAAATGACTTTCGGTACTATTGCAGCATGCATAATCGACTTTTATTTACAAACAGTCAAAAAAATTTTTTTTTTTCTAGAACAAGCTGATCAGAGGTACTTTGATTTCAGATCGACAGTGATATTTTTTATCTCTAATCGAGGTTTTCTCTCAATTAATTCAAACATAATAACATCAAAAACTTAACAGCATACTTTACTATTAGAAAATCTGTTTCCAAAAAATATGAACCGTGTGGGGCTTCTTGTGAGATTTTATTGCATAAAAAAAGTACCAGATTTTTTCCCCTTAAAAATACACTCCTGGATGCCATTCCTTCCAACAGTTATCGAAAAACCACACAGGGTCTTACTGGAATAAAATCCACCCTTTATTTTATTGCGTAGGGATTTTCTTATCCACGTCCCCCCCCTCCCCCCCCCCCCCACACACACCTAAAAAATTAACCATAGTGTTGAACTATAGAAAATTAGATAAAGTTAACGCTGTCTTTATCTCTTTCAAATATAATATCAATTACAAATAAAACGCAGCAGCATTGATTCGGAAAACGTATTCGACTTTCCGGTAAAATTGAGTTGCAGATTAGTAGTAATGTTATATAAATTCACTCTCAAAATGTGTTTTATATCGTTTACATACATTCTAGTTTAACCGTTTAATTATAGAACCTAACCTTTATTCCATACAAAATGTTCTTTAGAATCAAGAAAAATGCATTTCAATGGTGAAAACAAACACACACACACTCAAAAAAAGTTACATTTAACTTGGCCCCGGAAAAATATATTCTATTAAAAGTTTTATTTGCAGAAATTTTGATACCATTATGGTCTTTTGGCGGCATAAATTTATAACAAGGTAAAAAATAATTGCATCTAATGTGTGTTTCACTGTACGTAGAGCGAAACCACTTGCTTTAATTAAGGTTCATTCTTCCGATAAAGAACTTGATCTACGTGACCTAATATATCTTTTACTAATTAAATACAAAGATGCTGTGAAGAATCCTCGAACAAATTACTGCTGATTTATTTCCGTTTTTTCGGTATTATATATAGCTATCTATATTTTTAAAGAGATTTAGTTTTTAAGTTTACTGAGATAAAGTAATAGAACTCACAGAGTAATTTGTAAGAAAAACAATTCTTACATATATTTTTTAATATCTTTAATGAAGTTTGTTTTATCCAAAAGACGTTTAGAGAAAATGTTAATACATATCTATAATGAAATCATTTTTATCAATTTAATGAATTAATTTTTAATTAATTATATATATATATATATATATATATATATCTGGTGTTTCAAAAGTTTGGTGCGAAAGTAAAACGCGACTATTCGTTGGGGGGGGGGGACCATAATACTTACCAATCATGGATATGTATAATATAAAATATGAAAATAAAACATGTGTAAACTATTTATAAAATGCATTGCAATTCGAATAAAATCCTGGCTTGATGATGTCATAAACTTTAAATGCTCTATTAATGAATTGCGTAAGAGAAACATCCTTATAACTCTAAAAATGATAATCCTATTAACTAACAGTTTACGGCGTCGGATTAAGCGTTTCTTTACTAATTAAAATATATCTTTGAATTCAAATTTGAATGAAATGCAGGGACATGAAAAACCGAAGAGTGTGGAAAATGTGATTACAAATATATCGGCAACTAATTATCCGACCGACTACATTTTTAATGAAAAATTTATGTTTTTTTATTGTCTTTTATATTTATTCCTTAAAAAAACAATTTAGAAAATTTTTATATACCTTTTATCGGTACGAACATTTCAAGAGCCCCAAAAAAGTAGTTCCGTATAAATGAGTTTACTGAAATTCAATAGACTTCTTCCCATTATTACATACATTCCCATTAGTACACATCAAATTTTAAGTCTCTATCTCAATTTGTTCGGGAGATAGAGCGTTCACAGACACACAGACAGACGGACGGCAATTTGTTTTTCTAAAAATATGTTTTTCTGAAACTCCAGTGTCTGAAACGTGTAAATGCGTCAATTTCTTTTCTATTTTCAAAACAATTACAATACTTACCCTATACTACGTATGATGGGTAAGTAATAAAAACGATGTATGGGTCGGAGAGGCATGCAATTTGCAGATAAATATTCGCCGTGGTACGGGATTTTGTATGACACACACACACACAAAAGTTCAAAATCCCGACAATAGAGGGCGCTGCTGCAGACAATTCCATGAAATAATTCCATATTACTCATACAATGCAAGATTTGGATATAAAAAATTAGAGAATACTGCATATACGCTTATAATACACAATAATAATAATGGTGCGTGAAGTTACTGTGATTGAAAGATGCACATGATAACCGGACGCACAACTATTATTTTTGCGTATTAAAAGTGTACATTCAGTATTCTCTAATGTTTTTGTATCCAAATATTGCGTTGTGTGAGCAATATGGAATTTTCTGCAGCAGCGCCCTCTATTGTCGGATTTTGAACATTTTTTTTTGTTTGTTTGGTGTCGTACAAACTTCCGTACCACGCAAAATATTTATTTGGAATCCGCATGTCTCTGCGACACATAGATCTTTTTGTATTGCGTTTTACTTTCGTACCAAACTTTTGAAATGCCCGGTATATATTTAGTGAATTTCTATATTTAGGAAAGACAGGGGATTGTTGAACCTATCACAAATAATTCTTTTAAAGTAACACCTTCCGATAATTATTATTACTCATTATTACTTTGGTTAAAAGTTGTAATACCAACATTTTAAAAAAAACAATAATTGCTAGCAATAAATGGAGATATGATAAATTTTGCAAATTAAAAATTCGCGATTTAATGCTTCTCGCATAATGGAGGATTTTACCTATTAGTATTAAATCATTTTTTAAATTTATACAAAATTTTATCAGTTTTAAAATAACAGAAAATGTTATGATGATGTTTTAGATGATAATAATCTAAATTTAGCTGGTCAAAAATCAATAATATCCAAGTAGATTATGAAACCATTGTAGACTACTTTCAATGCAGATAAATAATCGATTCTAATCAAATAACTACTTGCGATGTTTACGATTAAAAGATAGTTGAAATGAATTCTTAATGCCACTTCTGAAGTTCTTGCAATTGATGATCGATTTAAGAATTTCAAATGTCTTTCACCAAAAGTATGGATATACCCTTAGCTTCCAGAACAATAAAATAATTTTCTGCACTTTGATGTTAACATGAATGAAAAAATTCTCTGTTTTAAAGCAAATCTAAGTTTGTATTATTAATATTCTTATTATTACTTATTTATTTTTGAGTTAAAAGAAAGAAGATAACATATTTTTTATTACTTTTTTATCTCACTTAGTTTAAACACAATTTATTTACATTTATCTTTTCAAGTACAGAATACCGTAAGATGAACTGGACGATTTTAAAATTCAATGAAATAAATAATAACAGGTATTTGATTTATTCTTGGAGGGGATGAATGTTCGAAGTCGAAAATTCCTTTACAACTATTCCTTCTTTTAATTCTAAAATTCCAAAATTCCACCAACATTTGGAACTTTGCTGTCTCAAACTATTAGAATGTTCATATTAACGTATAACAAGAACGAAAAATCATGCATTAGACATTATTTTTACTCACTTTCCAACTCAAACAGAATTCTATTAAGAAATTGCATTTTTTTGCAATGAAATGAGATGTATATCTAAGCAATTTAAATAAAATGCACCGCAAACGATTCTCCCCCGTAGACCATAATGTAACGGAATTCTTTTGTGTGTCCTTGTAAACGAACTATAAATGTTACACACTTCATTTTCGATAGCAAACATTCTATTCTAAATTTTATTAAAATATAATATGTACATGTCAATTCGAATATACAGGGTGTTCTTTGAAAATAAATAACTCGGTTACGGTGATAGATAGAAGCATGAAACCAGTACTATGTTTATTAAAAATACCATGAAAATCTGATACAGAAACCTTCAAATTTTAGTAATAAATTGCGACATAGATGGCGCTGCAGGTGGCATAATCATAAGTAGCCTCTATCACATCAAAAGCGATTCAAAATGTGCACCTTTCACACATTACACAAGTAGCTAACGAAGAATGAAATTGACAGTGACTCTTTTTAGTGTGACGCCGGAAATGAACACACAAACTTGACAAATATCCTCCTCCAGCTCCTCTAGTGTTAAAGGGTTGTTGCGGTAAACCATTTCCTTCAGTGTTACTTCCGGAATTTCTTTCACTATACGCTAATAGTGATCACTTTTCACCGAGAAATCTTCGACTACTGATCGTTCTTGGCGTCTGAGCTATCTTTCAAGGAATCCGTAAAAATTGTCATTTGTGTGAATTTTTTAGGCCAATTTTTATCAAAAAAAATCGCCGCCAAATTAAATAGATTAGTAGCCAGATAAAAGAACTTGGTAGCCAATGGTGACATTGCGACCGTATTTGTCAAACCCTGGTAGAAGCACTTGTATTTGTTTTATATCCAATCAGAAGCTTAAATATACAACAAATTGCTTGCGAAAGTAAGGCATTTTGAGGCAGACGCACATTTACTAATAAAACTAAAACGTTTAAGACAGATTATTTTAATAGAACAAATTATGTATGTTTAATGTGTCCACCACCGGAAAACATGCAGAATCAATGATGCGTTGCTGGTCGACACTGGACACATTGAGCATAATTAACTTATTTTCCTTATTAAAAAAAACTCTCTACCCGTCACTTTGCGAAAAATGAAAACTAGTTGGATGTGCCGATATCAAAATTTTCTTCCATCTCACTCAGGTTTCGCATACACTAAAAATGAATCATCACCATTTATATCAGGGACTAACTGATTATAAAGTTTTATTAAATTATGTGCATTAGTTCTTGAGATAGAGCGCCCAAAAAAATTGTCACATATAGACGGACAGACAGAAATTTTCTAAAATCGTGTTCCACAAATCCCACAAATCGTGTTCAGGATTTTCTAAAACATATAAATCCGTCGAATACCGGAAGTCGAAAATTTTCATAAATCCAACACTTTCTTCTTGTAAAGATAGAGGAAAGTAAAAAGTTTTTCCCTAAAATGTAGTTAGTATATTAATATATTCTGGCATAAAGATCCAATGATTATAAAAATATAAAAAAGGCTTTACTGTATCCATTTTCTTTGTTCGAATCAGTTTTCTGTAGTTCGAGTTTTTTTTTTTTTTTTTAATATGTCAGATATTTTTT
This sequence comes from Maratus michaelseni, assembly GCA_963931845.1. Lineage (NCBI taxonomy): Eukaryota > Metazoa > Arthropoda > Arachnida > Araneae > Salticidae > Maratus > Maratus michaelseni. Next base: position 257,148,299 of record OZ007589.1, on the reverse strand, counting down.
CAGACTAAATCGAAGACGCTCGAGAACTTTGTAATAAACTTTTTCCTCATATCTTCCACCGTTTTCGAGATGGTAACTTTGCAGTTTGCCAGTAGGTGGCGTTGTAATCAGTCTCATCGTGTAGCTTACAGCAACTTTATTAGACATCACGTTCATAACTATACTAGTCGCCTTTCTAATATGGATGGACCGGAATTTTATGTGGATGCCCTGCATATTTAATTAAATATATCTATTGTAAGAAATATTCTTCGCACTTTGATGTGTAATTTCAATCTTTGTCATTCAACAGTTACTGTAATCTTAACTATTAAAATCTTAGCACAATAAAAAAAAATTGTCTTTATTTTAGTGCAAACTCCTCTCGTTGATTTAAAACTCAGATTTGATAATTTTGATTTTATTAGGAAACATATTTTTACATTAATGTCGAGTTTTACTTTGAAATAAGTTAAGAAACTTTGGATAATCTTCACATAAAAAATATCTAATAGCGTTGCTATTTTTTCTGATATTTAATGCTGAGAGTTTAATTTGAAAAAAATTGTTGGACGAAACAGATTATCGCGTGTAATATTTTCCTCGGCTTAAGGATATAATATTTTCGAAATATGTACATTTTTTCTTAAGAGAGATTAAACTTAAGATAGTAAATTCTTTTATTTATTAAACTAAGGCTAAATTAAAGGATTTTATTAATATTATATTTATCGTATTCGCTTTTAACATTCACTATATGCAGTCCACAAGTATTTTACAATAATAAAGTTATTATAATGCTGCTCATTTTTCATAATCTGCAATCATTGTATAAGAACTTTGATTAAACAATCTTTAAAACGAAAACATTTTTTTAAATCAAAGCATTTATCAGAATTTGGATATCACAAATTTCAAATGTTTATTCATTTATTAAGTATGTTTTTTTTAGACATTTATTAAGCATGTTTGTTTTATCCATTTATTCAGCATATTTTTTTTATCCATTTATTAAGCATGTTTGTTTTATCAATTTATTAAGCATGTTTATTTATAATTAAATAATAAATAAAATACAAATTTACTAATTATAAATATATAATGAATCGTTATAAGAGTACCTTCCCCCAACGAACACATTTTTAAAATAAAAGAATTTATCAAAATTTGGATGTCACAAATTTCAAATGTTTATACATTTATTAATCAATTTTTGCTATTAGATTAAATCTAGTCTTTCAAAAGGAGCTTAGAGGATTTGTGAAACGCTGTTGACTGATATCTCGGAAGAGCTAGAATTATAAAGTACACATGATTGAGAAAAATGACACTTTCAAATCTGAGTAAATCAATTTTTTCATTTTGTTATGAAACTTTTTGAATATATGACGACCCAATGCTTTCAAGTCTGAAATACCAGAAATACTCACAATATTGAAACATGGACATACTCGAAACTGAGTGCATAGACTTTAGTTCATACTCATTTTTGAAACATGGACATAGTCAAAATTGGTCAGAATCAATTAAAACTCATTTTTGCAACACGGAAATACTCAAAAATGAGTACATAGGAATCAGTTCATACTCATTTTTGAAACATGGACATGCTCAAATATGAGCACATGATGTTTTATTATTGAGTATGTGCATGTTTTCAGAAATGAGTACATACATATTTCAAACTTGAGTAATTTTGTTTCGGAGCTATTTTGACTATACGACAAACTCGACATACTCAGATCTGAATATTTTTTAGTCAGTTTTGAAAATGTCATTTTTAGGGTGAATACGTCCAATCTCCAGTAAAATAAAACGCTCAAAATGAAATGTAGCAGAAGTATACGACTGTGTACACGTCTTGTACACATTTTCTGTTCATTTGTGTTGGTACAGCATGCATACTCATGGAGATACAAAGGATTCCTTAAAAATATTGAAAAAACAGCCGCAATTTTTGTTTATAGAAAAGGGGGGTTTTAATCAATTTTAATGCCACTCATAAAACTTCAGTAAGAACAATATACTGCATTTAGAAAATAATGTAATAAACATTTTGTGAAATATGAGCATTTGAAATGAAATAACTTGACACCGCACATGCGCTAAGTACAATAAGAGTTTTCCTGCATAATTTCGTACAGGGCAACTCATATAAAAATCCCAATTGTGACAACTCAGAAACTATCGGCAATACCATTTAGCTTATTTCAGTAGATTTGTGACAGTACCTGAATGATAAGGAATTTTCTACAAGTTGTCATTTTTTATTTTTTTATTGATTTTTTTTTAACTTCAGTTCTGTTTGGAAGAATTATCCAAACCAGCCCATTCCAACCAAAAGAGAATGGTCAATATCTAAGCATGCATTTAAAAGTTATGCGTGGACATACGTTAAATAATTAAATACACATGCTTTTATTGGAAGTGACTAAAATGGCAATTTGTAGGAAATCCCTATTTTCCAGCAACTTTTAGAAATCAACTGAAATTCAGCTCACTATATCGTCGATATATTTCAGAATTTTCATGATATTCGTTATATGATATTATTACATGAGTTTCCGTATATAGTTGACTATAAAAAAAATCCGTTTATCTCCGCGCAAGTGCAGTTAAAAATTATATCATGCAAAATCTCATATTTCATCATATATATAATACTAGCCGGAGTTACCCTCGCTTTGATCGGTCAAAGCCAGGCAGCTCCTATCAAATATGAATTAACAAAATGAACCTTTATATACAGAAATTATAAAGATAAACTAAATCATCATATTTTGAATACAGTTGTATTTAATTTAGTGAAAGAAAACTCTGCTTTTTATTTAATTTTGTTTTCAATTTATTTCATACTTAGTCAATTTATTCTATTGCAATTCATGCTTATGAACTGCATTTGTCAACTTCATTGTTTGTGACATTGCTTAGTTCATTTCGTAATCTTGTTTCTTCAGCAGTTTCTCTATGTCTGCTTGCCGAGTGTCTCACTCGATCTTCTTCTTAATTTCATCTCGTTGTTCATCTGTTAAGTTTTCTCTCCATCTATATATTCTCTTCCGTTGTGAAAGTAAACGTGCTTCAAGCGCCTCATCTGTTTCATTTCTTTGCTGTTCTTTCTGTTTCCTTCTTTTTGATTCACCACTGGCAAAATCTCCTCCTCTTTTACGTTTCGGAATCCTGTTAAATATTAATATTACATAACACACTAAAATTCCACTTAATACACTGTTCACTACCATTACCAATTCGCTTTCACTTATTACATCAAAACGTTTTCGCTGATATTTATTCACCATCTATCACTTTCACTTTTCCTTGATTCACTCTAATCGATTTCCAAAAGTATACTGACGCAGGCGCCTCGCCATCTGCTATATATACCCTTCTGAGCTGGAACGTATCACCACCACAACACGATAATGGAATATTACAGAATGCTCCAGAAGATTTAGGACATTAACTTCCGGTTTCTAGAACATTCTAGAACATTCTCGAATGTTCCGGATGTCCCTTCGATAGTCCAGAACCGTCTGGAACATTGTATAAAATTCTCGAACATTCAGTAATCGGAAATTCTTCCGAAGTTCCAGAACATGCTGCTACATTCTAGAACACTCTGGAACAATTAGAATATTCAAGAGCAACCTCGGACATACTGGAAAATTCTAGAATATTTTCGAACATTCTGTAACATTTGATAAAAATCTAGAGCATTATCAAACAATTGTGGAAAATTTTACTGGGTATGGATACCGGGCGTGCTGTGTGGAAAATTCTTTAATTCCACCTTCCACCGCAACGGGCGGCGTTCTGTTCTAAACAAACCTTTTTTTTAACCTTCTGGAACATTCTATAGCATTCTGGAACAGTCTACACCATTATGCAACATTCTTGAACATTCTAGAGCAATCACAAACATTCTAGAACATTCTTTCTGGAACATTCTGAAACATTCTAAAACATTCTCTCTGCAATATTCTGCAACATTCTGGCCAGTTTCGGCCACTTCGTCACTCGATGTGCAGCCGACTCAACGACATCCCTTAAGAAGTCGGTGAAGATGCCCTCTTATGACACTCATATCTCCGAACCCAAACCTTGCAGTTTCAAATCGAAACCTTATTCATAGGTGGGGAATGGAGAATTATCATGTCATATAAGTCCCATAGGGCTTCGAGGGTGGGTCGCGGAGCACAGTGGCACACACGAAAAAACCATGCTTACATTTATTACACATATTGATATTTATATCTTAATTGCAGTACATTGTTTATATTGCAGTTTGTTAAGTTTCCTGAATGTCACGTTAAATACATTTGAAAACCTTGCGTGCTATAAACAAAACCATGCTGAATTTTTTTATAAAAATGTTTCAGCCGGCGTTGCCCGGTCCAGTGTAATAACCTTAAATCTCTTTAAAATCGGAACTCTGGCCCAGATCTTTTCTGCCTTCGCACCGTATACCGGGCGTGCTGTGTGGAAAATTCTTTCATTCCACCTTCCACCGCCAGGGGGCGCGTTCTGTTCCAAACAAACCTTTTTTCGAAGGAATATCCGATAGGGGCCTATTATTTTCTTAGGATTTTAAAGGACCTCAGAACACAAAAATAAAACCGTTAAGCTGTAGGTCAAATTGTAAAAAAAAGGATTGTAGACGTAAATGAAGGTCATACAAAAAGGCGACGAAAAGTGCTGCAATGGAATGGAAATATTATGATGGAATTATGTATTAATTCTTAGGAAAATCCGAAATTTATTACTGAGAAAAAAACATAAAACTGAAATTAAAAGATCCCTCTAGTGAAAAAGAGAAGTTCTAAAATTAAAGATCACTGGTGTAAAAACATTTTAAAAAATCACTATGCAACAAAAAAACAATTACAGAAGGAAGAAGATATTGCAAAAGAGTCTCATAAATGTATTATTCGGAAATAGCGGTTTAGAGTAATTAAATGATGAACGTAAACTAATTTTTAGACTTTTCAAGGACCCCAGAACACGAAAATAAAACCAGGAAGCTGTAGGACGAACTGTAAGGAAATTTATTTTTATTCGGAAATGCTGGTGATACAATGTACCGGCAGAGGACCAAAAGTGCCGGAATGTAATTGAAATATTATAAGAGAGTTACATACCGATTTTGAGGAAAATTTGATAATTATTACTGTAAAAAAAGATTATTCGAAAAGGTGGCAGCTGGGGCTAAACTTTTTTTTTCTACAGCAGGTAATAGCTGGAGTACCCAAGAAGTTGTTAGAAAATCAAAGCACTAGTAAATCGGTCCCAAAAATGTATTAAAATGGGGCTAGTTATTCACATGAGCGCGATATATAATAAAAAGTCGTTTAACCCCCTCCCATCCCCTCAAACATAGCAAACAGTTTATTAATTACCATGCCTTGTCAATCTTATATCATATAATTTATAATCTGTAAAATTCTTTTTTCTTTATTAATTACTATGCATTGTCAATCTTATATCGTATAATATCTAACCTTTCGTTTCGGAAAGTAAATGGAAGCCTTCCACTGACATTCAAAAAGATCCACTTTTCTGTCTGGGTCATTTTCATTCGTCGGGTTAGTTTTTTGCAGAAATTAAGAAAAGTTATCAAGCAAAATTTAGATTTTTGGAATATAAAAAAAACCTCTACGTAAGGTAATTGATGCAAATATGGCCAATGCATGTAATATGGCCAACCCGTAATAATGTTATTAACTGCAGTGAAATCCAAAAGATGGCGCTTGAATCAAGTCGCTGGATGTTTGACAAACAAAGTCTAGTACCGTGTTGCTCGCAATCTTTGACTACGTGCTAAGGAGGGCAGCCATTAGTGATTTGTTGTTAGTTGCGTTGGCGTATTATAAATTTGTCTTTGGAAATTTGTTATTTTTCTCATTTAAGTAAAGTATTTGTAATTAGTGTTATACATAATGTTTTAGCTGGTTTAATGGTCTTTTAAACAGTGTACGTAAATTTCAGTATCTGGGTGTTCAGACAGACATACTCTTGCTTTTTCCAAAACTCATTATTGTTGGCAATATGCCCAATGGGCATATTACCTGCACGTATGGCCATATTACCGGCACATATGGCCATTCCCTAATTTTTTATTCACTTATTTATTTATATAATCATTTTATTTATGTACCATCTAGTTAAATAGTACACTACTGGCATTAAATAACAAATCAATAAACTTTTAAGAATATATATTTCTATCTAGAGACTAAATATATCTAGAAACACGGCAGTGTGTCAGCCAAGTTAGTCTGGCATACTAGTGTGTTATATTACGCGAACCATTTCGAGATGATATTGCCAAATTTCGACACTCTTCTATTAAAAATATATTTGATCTACGTACTTGTAATATGTAATACTTAAAGATGTCCTTCTAATTACCCAGAATCCAAAATTGTATAAATCACACATAATTAGTTTCCGATTTTTGAAAATGTCTGATAATCGCTAAGAGAATGAAACCAGAGTGGGTTGATAATCTGCCTGCAGATTCTGCATGTGAAATGACGCCAAAAGGAAGCATGACAACACAGACCTTTGTTAAATGGATCAGTCATTTTTCAAAATTTAAACCACAAGGACGCTGTCTTCTCATCTTTGATGGAGTCAAGTCCCAACTTGATTACTCAGTTGTGGATGAAGCTGAAAAAAATGACATTCTCCTACTTTTTTTACCTTCTAATACAACTCATGAGCTGCAGCCTTTGGATAAATTCTGTTTTGGGCCATTCGAACACTTTTGGGGCAAAGAAGTTGTTTTATTTTTGGAACAAACCAACCATGACAACATCACAAAGGCACTATTTGGAAGAATATTTTCTCCAGTTTGGGACAAAGCCTGCCAACATTAAAGGTAGCTTCAAAGGGACAGGTATCTATCCTTTCAACCAAAATGTAGTTCCCGAGGAAGTTTTTGCTCCAAGTTCTGTTTCTGAAAACGCATGTCCGGCAAAGGATAATGCTAAAATCGGAAAAGAAATTTATACTCCAGGGACATCTTCTGAAAAACAAGGTCGTCATACTCCTCCTCCCTCAAGAAAGCCTGACTTTTCTTCGGACTCCAGCTGTGATTCTTCATCTTCTGAATATAATGCCAGAAATTGTACCACTGTTCATGACTCACCATTTCAAGAATTACTGCCATCACCACATAAAAATCGTAAAACAACTCCTGTCATAAAACCTGCAATGAACTATCGTGCTCTAATTTTGAAAAATTACCTTTTTCCCAAAGCTCCTCAAAATAATACTGAAGACACTCAATTATCACAACAGCGATTAAACACACACAAACGTCAGTCTGCGAAGACTAGCGGAAAAAGATCCCGAGCAAAGAAAAGTGATAAAAACTATTGGTTTTGCGGTATTTTCTGTAATTATGTGCACGAGGAATGTGTAGCACTTGCCAAGAATAAGAAAGTTTTTGCTTGCCCTACATGTGAAGTTAAAAAAAAATTAAAAACATTTTTTACTGTAAAACTTTAAAATTGCTTAAAATTTTGCTTAAATTGCTTAATATTGTTTTCTAATTTTTCTTCTTACTTATTTTCTCATTATTTTTTTGTTGAGTTTCAAATATTAAATTTGTTTTTTTTTAATAATTGATGTTTTTCATGCGTTAAATCTGAATCATTTCATTATATTTCATCCATGGGCTTGGGCATATTACCTGCATATGGGCATATTACCTTCAGTAACTAGACATTTTTTTTAAATTACTGTGGGTTTAAATTTTGATTAATTTAAGTTTTGATTTTTTTTTCAAGTACTAAAAAGAGCCTACTCTTTAGACAATTTTTATTTTTTTTTAAATCAGTTTTTACTATCTCTAAAAAATTTCTGTTCTTAAGGTGGCCATATTACCTGCACTTACCTTATATATCGTAAGTTTCAAACCTATTCCTCGAATAGTTTTCTTAGTATTCGAGGATAAGTGAAAATGAGAAAAAATTTAAAGTCTGAGATTATCAAATCATTCGTTACTTTCGCGGTTTCATATTTCTTCAGCTCCATTTTCAAATAAAATGATCGCATTTTCGCGATTTTAATGAGATTTAATGATATAAATATATATGAAAAACAAAATATGAAAAATCTGAGCCTTAGGTGCATCAGGACATGCCTTGAACTTTCCTCACGACAATTTTTAGATTTCTAGGTGCTCTAGATTTTGCTAGCCATCGCCGACACACACGCAGAGTAAAACTTTCTTTTATTAGTATAGATAAATATTTGAGTAAGTAAAAAGTCATTTCATATTTTTTCATGAATTTCAAAGTGAATTTATTGATACAAATATCAAACATTAATCAACGATATAATGACCATTTTGTTTGATGACCTTTACTAATATTATAACTTATCAAAATTAAAAGAATTTTGGTGAAGTAGCATAATCATAAATTAATTAAAACTGAGAGTTTCCTGTAAACCTAATTAAGATATCCATATTATTAAATACTCGATACGATCATTATAACATCCAAACTTTTAAAAAAATGTTTCTAAACTTATAAGAACTTAGTATTTTTTTATTAAAAATATATTGAGGATAGTCAAATAAAGCTTTCAGAAAGTAAAAAAGAAATAAATTTTCTCAGTATTGTTTAAAATATTATTAAAATGATATTACATGATTTCTTTAGAATTGTTGTCGTCCAAAAATAAAATTTCATATGTTTGAACGATTAGAAATACTGCATTTAAAGAAACTATTCGAAAACGTATATCAAGTTTTCATATTTGAACTACTCTCCCAAAGATGTTTATTGCATAAGGCTTGTTAATTACTTAGAAAGTTGTAATTCACAGATACAGATGTTCACGATTGATTCCATATGATTGAATAACATGATGTTCATTGAAGAGAAAAAATCGTCTTTAAAAATTATGTTATTATTTATATTTTTTACCACAATTATACTAGTCTATACTAGTCTTTCTCACGTATATCGTCTTGTGAACGTTATAGAACAGCATTGATTTATTTCAGATAGATGCGATATTTTGTGTTTATGTATAAATTCGTATTTTTTTTTTAACATAACAAGTTATTGAAAAACAGTTGGTACTTTTTAAAGCAAAGTAAGCATTAATATTTTAAAACATAGTAAGCTTAATTCATATAAATTAGAAAACGAAAATCTATTTCTTTCATTCAAAATTATGGGATAATTTTTTGTTCAATGAAATTTATTTTATATAAATTCTATAATAAAATTTATGCTAAAAACTCTTAGCACAGTATGTTTCTTTTATAACACATCTTAAACGCAATAACATATACAGAATGCCTGAAAAGTCTGAAAACGGTCAAATAACTCGAAAAATATACATAGGATTGTAAAACGGGAAAATACGTGTTATATATAATTAAGAAAGATATTCATGTGTTTTTAGACACAGTTTGCACTCATTTTAAGAAAATATGACTGGTTTCTATCATTAGATTCATTCTATCTTCTTGATTCATCTCTTCTAGATTCTATTATTATCTTGATTTCTAGCTATGCCTGATTTCTATCACTTTAATACCTGAAGACTCAGGACAGCTGAAACTGCTTGCTCTTGTGATAATGAGTCTCTAGAGGATATAGTAGTTAAAATTGGCGTGCATAAGAGTAAGATACACTAGTGGGCAAAACTTGAGCAGCAAACACAAAATGCTAATTTCTGAACACGTGAGTACTAAAAAGGACATTCTATAAACAGCAAATGTAGAAAATAGTTACTACCCTAACAACACTGGCAGTCGATGTGAAGTCTTCTTGACATCACAAATGGTCATAATTTTCACAGTCACTACAATGAACAGAAATGTGATATCTTACATTCGTCTCATTTGGCCGCTCCACTGAACAGTCACCATGACTGCTGCTTTTTGACGAGTCACCAGGTGACCTTTACAATGAAGTCATCATGTGACTCTTATGGGACTGTCATTTTGACACTCCATTATAAAGTCATCATGATAGCTGTTGTGTGACGTCTAGGGGACTTCACATCGACTGGCCGTGCTGTTATTCCGTGCTGTACCTCTTTTCTACACTTGCTCTTTATAAAATTTCCTTTTGAGTACTTACGTGTTTAGAAATTAGCATTTTGTGTTTGTTGCTTAAGTTTTGCACACCAGTGTATATAAAATAGCGTAAGAGATAGAAAATACTAGGTTTTATTATTATTTTTACTAGGACATCTTAAGTACAGAGTATAAGTGTGAGATGTGTGTCTGTTCTAGGGTTATGTAAGGCAAAGGCTATATTAAAAAATATTTAATACTAAAAGTACGTTTAAGAATTAGTGCCAGTTTGATAAATTCGACATTGACACAAATTATATATAATATGCATCCAAAAGATTATCAGTTTTCAAATCACACCACTTTTGAAAATTGAATAATAATATCTAGACTTTAGAATATGTACATAACACTTTAATAAGACATTAAACTTTCATAAGCTGTACTTAAGAAGATTTGTGTCAGTTTAGATGAGATATTTAGATCATGCCTATGTCATCGGTTGCATTTAAACATTTATTCGTATGGAAATTTAATGAATGTTTCATACTAGTTAGCAATACATCAAAATATAAAGTGAGTAGTTTAAAAATCTGGATTAAGAGATTATTATATACTGAAGCTTAAACTCTATTTACCTCATTCAATTATTATTAAGATGATTTTTGCTTCACTAAATGTTTAGAGGATCATGTAGGTGAATTTAAATGATGACTATTGTTCCTTTTAAAATTACTTGGTTGATTATACTTTGAAGGTGAAGACAAGAGGAAACGTGATCATATATATATTTATCAGGTTCAATACGTCGTCGGAATATTACTTATAAAAATGTTTACCTTGAATCCCAGAGTGAGGTGTTGAGACAAACAGAGAGAAAGAATCTTGTTAATACTTCCATGAATTTTATTCTTGAAAAACTTCCGTGAACTTGGGAAAAGGTGCTGTCCTTTTCAGGTGTTGAATGCTCATAAAAAGTTAAAGACTTTAAATATCTGTGCAATACGACTGCATGGTGAAATATAGTATTTATAAATTGATAATAAAATGCAGATATGATGTTTTACAAATTAAATAAACGACATGACTTCAAGTTCGAATGACGAATGGATCGGACACCAAGTCCGGCCATCGCGAAAGGAACTCTAAAAACTCCGGTCGAACAAACGACCTACTCTGAACTCTACAATCACTAGAACTGAAATTTGAACAGCGCGCGACCATGGCGAGCGTGCGTAAAAGCACGTCTCAAAAACTCGCCGAGCGGAGATGGATGCGCGAAACTGGCAGACTCAATGAAGAGTTAACGCACGAAGGAGAAACAGCGAAACGCCGCCGTTCCGCGGCAGTACGCACATGCGCAAAGAGTGTCGGCTGCCTAGCCGCAAAAGCTCGTGATCCGAGGAGGAAGGCTACGAAACAAGCTGGCACGCGGCCAAGGGCGAAACGGGATGGAGAAATGAATGGAAAAAGAGAGACTTTAAGAAATAAATGAGATATGAAAGATGATCGCTTGATTAAACTTAAAATAATGAACGTAAAAAGAGGGAAAACATAAGATAAATTAAATATAATATGTTAAATTAAAGATTGAATAATTAAGAATAGGGATTTAAAATATTGAAATACAGATGTGAATTAGGGAAATTCAAAACAAAATATATCAACACGATATATTACTCCACCACAAATAGGGGAAAAAACTGAAAGATCCACATGAAAAAGGAAATTCACAACTTACCGCTGAATCAGATAAGCTGGAATGCAAAAATGGATTACAAGGAACATTACAAAAGGACATGAACAATCAATCGAAAACATTAAATATCAATAAAACACTCATTACTATTAGAGAACTCCAAATGTCGATTGAGAACATGTAAAATGTCTTAAAATGCAAAAAATTTAAAAGTGTGTTAAAAAAGCAAAAATTGCATAAGAATATCAAATATTAATTGGAAAAACAAAAAACTCACAAAACTTATGAAAAGCTCTAAAGAAAAACTTAGCAAAAATGAACTCTATTGAGAGTGTAAATAACCTATAAGGAATATCCAACTACCAAGAGCAAAAACAGATCAAAGAATGACCACTACTTACCAAGAGCACCAACAACCGATCAAGACAGCACGGGAATACACGGGATTACATACTATACCCAACAGACGGGTATCTGAGATTGTATATCAACAATCAATATAAAATTTCAGTACAGCTGCTATCATGATGATACAAGACATATATATATATATATATATATATATATAAAGAAATATTAAATTCAAACAGACAAATAAAAGGGTAAGAAAAAGATTACAGGGAAATGAGTGGCGCCACAAATAAAAATAGGGACAAAAAATAAAAAATATATACATTGCAATCTTGTAACACTTGATATTATACACTGCATGCTGAAAGAAAACTTTCAAGTAAACTTTGCATTATTTTTATATGCAAAGATGATCATGATCATAAAAAAAAATTATGTATACGTATACTTGTTAAATAATGTTTACATATCCATGGAATAAAAATTTACGTGAGTATTCATAAAAGATAGTATTAAAAAAAATGTATTTTAATTACACAAAGTATATCAAATTTTACCATAAATTGAAAAAATAATACAACACACCCTTTGAATTTTCTAAAATGGTATATTACTGGGAAATTTGTCAACATCAACATTGACCACAAAAAAGTAAGTAAAGTATTTACGCAGGATACCTTTATTTTATTGAATGAAATTGCAAATACTTGCACTGTGAATATGAAGATTCAAAACTAAAAAATGAAGGAAGAGCCTATCATACAATAAAAAAATCATTTTAAGTCTGAAAAGACTGATATGTGAACTGAATCACAAAATTGAATTTTTATCCACTTGTCAAAATTTTAAAGTTGAATTAAAAAAATTAAAGTTAGATTAAAATGTTTAGAAAAACAAAAGATAATTATATGTACATTAAATGAAAAAAAAAAATATATATATACCATAACATAACTAACACATGATACTTATCTGAAAATGGTACTATGTAAACATATTACATATAATTTCAAAAAGATTTTTGAAAAAAAAAATTAAAAAGTTTTTTTGTACTTTAAATATTCTAAAAGAGGCATATCTCTGTATGCATTTGCTTAAAAACACTGAAAAACTATTTTGAAATTATGCTACAATACTTACGACAATGCCAAAAATTTAAAATATTAGTTGTAAATAATTACTGAAGCATAAAATTACATGAACACAACAGATTATGAAAAGTATTAAAAAACATTAATCTTGAAAAGAAATTTCTCTAAAATTTTGTTATCTCATGAACAAAATTATGCTAAAAAGAAATTATTTTGAAAAAATGAATTTAAATAGTTTACTGAACACAATTACCTGTAAAGCTGAAAAAAACTTATATAAAAACCAACTTGAAAAAGGAAAAAAATCAGGTAAGATATGAAAAAAAATTCATTATTGTTATTATTGTAAAAGTTAAAAATATTATGAACATATGTATCTGTCGGGTTAGGGTTAAAGAAGTGTCAAGAAAATATCTTGACAGTACCACTCCATTGGGTACCGAGATCTTATTTTCCTCCGACAAGACACAAAAAAACTTACAAAATTAATATATATATATATAATGCATGAAAAAAAATTAAAACACAGACGTATCAGTTATGATGTTTGATATGGCACAAAAATTTATGTAATTCGATTATTGAGTTTAAGTCTTATTTTATATAAGCACAGTCTGTATGATTCACAGTCTCTAGAAAAGGCTGGATGATCAGTTCGAAAGTTGTGTCCATTTTGATTATTATGAACACAGTTTCTGCAATTGGCAGGTTTCTCACAAAAGCCTGGTGCATGATGTTCACCGCACCATACACAACATCTTGATTTTTTGCACTGATTTGCTATGTGATGGAAGGCCTGGCAATTGAAACATCTTTTGATTTTTATGTATTTCTTTGCTGTAAAGAGTTGATCCTTGATCTGGAGTTTACGCCGCATTAGGCAGTAGGCAATGTTGATTGGAAGTTCTAAAATGTGGTTGAGGTTATTGCTGAATTTATTTTTGTATGTTTTCACCACAGTTATATGGGATGTTTCCTTGAATTTAGTGATTGCTTCAATAATTTCGTGAGTGTGAAAACATTGTGGTACATCATAAATTATTATCTTGCTTAAATGAGTTGAGGATGATTGTGAATTTAATGTGGAGTTGAAAAAAAGATTGATTTACGGTGTCGTCTACATGACTTGATGAGAGAATTGAAGACTGTGTATAAGAATCAGATATTGAGATGTTATTAGTAGATGGAATGCTCTGCTCTTCTGTTTGTGTAAATGAATCTCTAGTTGTAATGCTTTGTACTTTGGTTGATTCTTTTACTTTCACCAACAGTTTCTGATTAAGTTCTTTAAGATTTACAACATCGTTGAGTGTATTACTAAATGTGTCTTTAATAAAACATTTGTGCATTTCAATTATGTTATTTCCTGTAAACTGTAGTGTTTTAGTTATAGCGGAAAATATTTCAGAGTCAAATGTGGTATCACCACCACTGCTTTCAACGAGATACTTAATTGTATCTGGAATACTCTGTACAAAATCTGAGAGTGCCTCAGTAAATATATTTATTCTATTCATTACTTGAGTATTTTGATCCATGATTATGGTAATAGAAATTGATGAAATAGAAATTAAAATGTGTAAATTTATTGATTAGAAATTAAAAAAATTATTGATTATTCACAATTATATCTTCCAGAAATATCTTCAAAATAACATCTTCAAAAATATATCTCTTCAAACAAAATATCTTCAAAAAAACATCTTCAAAAAAATATTCTTCTTCATACACTTATTTAAATATCATATGCAGTGAAAAAAATTATATACAAGCACTATAGATGAACTTCAGAAATTTGAAAAGAAAATGAATTTTATATATGTACACCAAAAAAAAAACAAGCTTCCATGTGTTTAAAAAATATAAAAAATCTTCTATGTATATTTTTCAATCTTCTAACATCCTTTATAATTTTTATGCAAAATAGATAAAAACTGCACTATACATTTTAATCTTGCATATTTCTAAAAAGGATTGCTTATTTTTATAAAATTATGAGTATTAAGGTGGGAAAAAAAGCACATGTCTGAAAATATCACTTGAAAAACGACGTATTACGCACTTATTGTGCACTGGAACGAAGCACCATATTTATTAAGATGATTTTTGCTTCACTAAATGTTTAGAGGATCATGTAGGTGAATTTAAATGATGACTATTGTTCCTTTTAAAATTACTTGGTTGATTATACTTTGAAGGTGAAGACAAGAGGAAACGTGATCGTATATATATTTATCAGGTTCAATACGTCGTCGGAATATTACTTATAAAAATGTTTACCTTGAATCCCAGAGTGAGGTGTTGAGACAAACAGAGAGAAAGAATCTTGTTAATACTTCCATGAATTTTATTCTTGAAAAACTTCCGTGAACTTGGGAAAAGGTGCTGTCCTTTTCAGGTGTTGAATGCTCATAAAAAGTTAAAGACTTTAAATATCTGTGCAATACGACTTCATGGTGAAATATAGTATTTATGAATTGATAATAAAATGCAGATATGATGTTTTACAAATTAAATAAACGACATGACTTCAAGTTCGAATGACGAATGGATCGGACACCAAGTCCGGCCATCGCGAAAGGAACTCTAAAAACTCCGGTCGAACAAACGACCTACTCTGAACTCTACAATCACTAGAACTGAAATTTGAACAGCGCGCGACCATGGCGAGCGTGCGTAAAAGCACGTCTCAAAAACTCGCCGCGCGGAGATGGATGCGCCAAACTGGCAGACTCAATGAAGAGTTAACGCACGAAGGAGAAACAGCGAAACGCCGCCGTTCCGCGGCCGTACGCACATGCGCAAAGAGTGTCGGCTGCCTAGCCGCAAAAGCTCGTGATCCGAGGAGGAAGGCTACGAAACAAGCTGGCACGCGGCCAAGGGCGAAACGGGATGGAGAAATGAATGGAAAAAGAGAGACTTTAAGAAATAAATGAGATATGAAAGATGATCGCTTGATTAAACTTAAAATAATGAACGTAAAAAGAGGGAAAACATAAGATAAATTAAATATAATATGTTAAATTAAAGATTGAATAATTAAGAATAGGGATTTAAAATATTGAAATACAGATGTGAATTAGGGAAATTCAAAACAAAATATATCAACACGATATATTACTCCACCACAAATAGGGGAAAAAACTGAAAGATCCACATGAAAAAGGAAATTCACAACTTACCGCTGAATCAGATAAGCTGGAATGCAAAAATGGATTACAAGGAACATTACAAAAGGACATGAACAATCAATCGAAAACATTAAATATCAATAAAACACTCATTACTATTAGAGAACTCCAAATGTCGATTGAGAACATGTAAAATGTCTTAAAATGCAAAAAAATTAAAAGTGTGTTAAAAAAGCAAAAATTGCATAAGAATATCAAATATTAATTGGAAAAACAAAAAACTCACAAAACTTATGAAAAGCTCTAAAGAAAAACTTAGCAAAAATGAACTCTATTGAGAGTGTAAATAACCTATAAGGAATATCCAACTACCAAGAGCAAAAACAGATCAAAGAATGACCACTACTTACCAAGAGCACCAACAACCGATCAAGACAGCACGGGAATACACGGGATTACATACTATACCCAACAGACGGGTATCTGAGATTGTATATCAACAATCAATATAAAATTTCAGTACAGCTGCTATCATGATGATACAAGACATATATATATATATATATATATATATATATATAAAGAAATATTAAATTCAAACAGACAAATAAAAGGGTAAGAAAAAGATTACAGGGAAATGAGTGGCGCCACAAAAAAAAATAGGGACAAAAAATAAAAAATATATACATTGCAATCTTGTAACACTTGATATTATACACTGCATGCTGAAAGAAAACTTTCAAGTAAACTTTGCATTATTTTTATATGCAAAGATGATCATGATCATAAAAAAAAATTATGTATACGTATACTTGTTAAATAATGTTTACATATCCATGGAATAAAAATTTACGTGAGTATTCATAAAAGATAGTATTAAAAAAAATGTATTTTAATTACACAAAGTATATCAAATTTTACCATAAATTGAAAAAATAATACAACACACCCTTTGAATTTTCTAAAATGGTATATTACTGGGAAATTTGTCAACATCAACATTGACCACAAAAAAGTAAGTAAAGTATTTACGCAGGATACCTTTATTTTATTGAATGAAATTGCAAATACTTGCACTGTGAATATGAAGATTCAAAACTAAAAAATGAAGGAAGAGCCTATCATACAATAAAAAAACATCATTTTAAGTCTGAAAAGACTGATATGTGAACTGAATCACAAAATTGAATTTTTATCCACTTGTCAAAATTTTAAAGTTGAATTAAAAAAATTATAGTTAGATTAAAATGTTTAGAAAAACAAAAGATAATTATATGTACATTAAATGAAAAAAAAAATATATATATACCATAACATAACTAACACATGATACTTATCTGAAAATGGTACTATGTAAACATATTACATATAATTTCAAAAAGATTTTTGAAAAAAAAATTAAAAAGTTTTTTTGTACTTTAAATATTCTAAAAGAGGCATATCTCTGTATGCATTTGCTTAAAAACACTGAAAAACTATTTTGAAATTATGCTACAATACTTACGACAATGCCAAAAATTTAAAATATTAGTTGTAAATAATTACTGAAGCATAAAATTACATGAACACAACAGATTATGAAAAGTATTAAAAAACATTAATCTTGAAAAGAAATTTCTCTAAAATTTTGTTATCTCATGAACAAAATTATGCTAAAAAGAAATTATTTTGAAAAAATGAATTTAAATAGTTTACTGAACACAATTACCTGTAAAGCTGAAAAAAACTTATATAAAAACCAACTTGAAAAAAGAAAAAAATCAGGTAAGATATGAAAAAAAATTCATTATTGTTATTATTGTAAAAGTTAAAAATATTATGAACATATGTATCTGTCGGGTTAGGGTTAAAGAAGTGTCAAGAAAATATCTTGACAGTACCACTCCATTGGGTACCGAGATCTTATTTTCCTCCGACAAGACACAAAAAAACTTACAAAATTAATATATATATATATAATGCATGAAAAAAAATTAAAACACAGACGTATCAGTTATGATGTTTGATATGGCACAAAAATTTTTGTAATTCGATTATTGAGTTTAAGTCTTATTTTATATAAGCACAGTCTGTATGATTCACAGTCTCTAGAAAAGGCTGGATGATCAGTTCGAAAGTTGTGTCCATTTTGATTATTATGAACACAGTTTCTGCAATTGGCAGGTTTCTCACAAAAGCCTGGTGCATGATGCTCACCGCACCATACACAACATCTTGATTTTTTGCACTGATTTGCTATGTGATGGAAGGCCTGGCAATTGAAACATCTTTTGATTTTTATGTATTTCTTTGCTGTAAAGAGTTGATCCTTGATCTGGAGTTTACGCCGCATTAGGCAGTAGGCAATGTTGATTGGAAGTTCTAAAATGTGGTTGAGGTTATTGCTGAATTTATTTTTGTATGTTTTCACCACAGTTATATGGGATGTTTCCTTGAATTTAGTGATTGCTTCAATAATTTCGTGAGTGTGAAAACATTGTGGTACATCATAAATTATTATCTTGCTTAAATGAGTTGAGGATGATTGTGAATTTAATGTGGAGTTGAAAAAAAGATTGATTTACGGTGTCGTCTACATGACTTGATGAGAGAATTGAAGACTGTGTATAAGAATCAGATATTGAGATGTTATTAGTAGATGGAATGCTCTGCTCTTCTGTTTGTGTAAATGAATCTCTAGTTGTAATGCTTTGTACTTTGGTTGATTCTTTTACTTTCACCAACAGTTTCTGATTAAGTTCTTTAAGATTTACAACATCGTTGAGTGTATTACTAAATGTGTCTTTAATAAAACATTTGTGCATTTCAATTATGTTATTTCCTGTAAACTGTAGTGTTTTAGTTATAGCGGAAAATATTTCAGAGTCAAATGTGGTATCACCACCACTGCTTTCAACGAGATACTTAATTGTATCTGGAATACTCTGTACAAAATCTGAGAGTGCCTCAGTAAATATATTTATTCTATTCATTACTTGAGTATTTTGATCCATGATTATGGTAATAGAAATTGATGAAATAGAAATTAAAATGTGTAAATTTATTGATTAGAAATTAAAAAAATTATTGATTATTCACAATTATATCTTCCAGAAATATCTTCAAAATAACATCTTCAAAAATATATCTCTTCAAACAAAATATCTTCAAAAAAACATCTTCAAAAAAATATTCTTCTTCATACACTTATTTAAATATCATATGCAGTGAAAAAAATTATATACAAGCACTATAGATGAACTTCAGAAATTTGAAAAGAAAATGAATTTTATATATGTACACCAAAAAAAAAACAAGCTTCCATGTGTTTAAAAAATATAAAAAATCTTCTATGTATATTTTTCAATCTTCTAACATCCTTTATAATTTTTATGCAAAATAGATAAAAACTGCACTATACATTTTAATCTTGCATATTTCTAAAAAGGATTGCTTATTTTTATAAAATTATGAGTATTAAGGTGGGAAAAAAAGCACATGTCTGAAAATATCACTTGAAAAACGACGTATTACGCACTTATTGTGCACTGGAACGAAGCACCATATTTATTAAGATGATTTTTGCTTCACTAAATGTTTAGAGGATCATGTAGGTGAATTTAAATGATGACTATTGTTCCTTTTAAAATTACTTGGTTGATTATACTTTGAAGGTGAAGACAAGAGGAAACGTGATCGTATATATATTTATCAGGTTCAATACGTCGTCGGAATATTACTTATAAAAATGTTTACCTTGAATCCCAGAGTGAGGTGTTGAGACAAACAGAGAGAAAGAATCTTGTTAATACTTCCATGAATTTTATTCTTGAAAAACTTCCGTGAACTTGGGAAAAGGTGCTGTCCTTTTCAGGTGTTGAATGCTCATAAAAAGTTAAAGACTTTAAATATCTGTGCAATACGACTTCATGGTGAAATATAGTATTTATGAATTGATAATAAAATGCAGATATGATGTTTTACAAATTAAATAAACGACATGACTTCAAGTTCGAATGACGAATGGATCGGACACCAAGTCCGGCCATCGCGAAAGGAACTCTAAAAACTCCGGTCGAACAAACGACCTACTCTGAACTCTACAATCACTAGAACTGAAATTTGAACAGCGCGCGACCATGGCGAGCGTGCGTAAAAGCACGTCTCAAAAACTCGCCGCGCGGAGATGGATGCGCCAAACTGGCAGACTCAATGAAGAGTTAACGCACGAAGGAGAAACAGCGAAACGCCGCCGTTCCGCGGCCGTACGCACATGCGCAAAGAGTGTCGGCTGCCTAGCCGCAAAAGCTCGTGATCCGAGGAGGAAGGCTACGAAACAAGCTGGCACGCGGCCAAGGGCGAAACGGGATGGAGAAATGAATGGAAAAAGAGAGACTTTAAGAAATAAATGAGATATGAAAGATGATCGCTTGATTAAACTTAAAATAATGAACGTAAAAAGAGGGAAAACATAAGATAAATTAAATATAATATGTTAAATTAAAGATTGAATAATTAAGAATAGGGATTTAAAATATTGAAATACAGATGTGAATTAGGGAAATTCAAAACAAAATATATCAACACGATATATTACTCCACCACAAATAGGGGAAAAAACTGAAAGATCCACATGAAAAAGGAAATTCACAACTTACCGCTGAATCAGATAAGCTGGAATGCAAAAATGGATTACAAGGAACATTACAAAAGGACATGAACAATCAATCGAAAACATTAAATATCAATAAAACACTCATTACTATTAGAGAACTCCAAATGTCGATTGAGAACATGTAAAATGTCTTAAAATGCAAAAAAATTAAAAGTGTGTTAAAAAAGCAAAAATTGCATAAGAATATCAAATATTAATTGGAAAAACAAAAAACTCACAAAACTTATGAAAAGCTCTAAAGAAAAACTTAGCAAAAATGAACTCTATTGAGAGTGTAAATAACCTATAAGGAATATCCAACTACCAAGAGCAAAAACAGATCAAAGAATGACCACTACTTACCAAGAGCACCAACAACCGATCAAGACAGCACGGGAATACACGGGATTACATACTATACCCAACAGACGGGTATCTGAGATTGTATATCAACAATCAATATAAAATTTCAGTACAGCTGCTATCATGATGATACAAGACATATATATATATATATATATATATATATATATAAAGAAATATTAAATTCAAACAGATAAATAAAAGGGTAAGAAAAAGATTACAGGGAAATGAGTGGCGCCACAAAAAAAAATAGGGACAAAAAATAAAAAATATATACATTGCAATCTTGTAACACTTGATATTATACACTGCATGCTGAAAGAAAACTTTCAAGTAAACTTTGCATTATTTTTATATGCAAAGATGATCATGATCATAAAAAAAAATTATGTATACGTATACTTGTTAAATAATGTTTACATATCCATGGAATAAAAATTTACGTGAGTATTCATAAAAGATAGTATTAAAAAAAATGTATTTTAATTACACAAAGTATATCAAATTTTACCATAAATTGAAAAAATAATACAACACACCCTTTGAATTTTCTAAAATGGTATATTACTGGGAAATTTGTCAACATCAACATTGACCACAAAAAAGTAAGTAAAGTATTTACGCAGGATACCTTTATTTTATTGAATGAAATTGCAAATACTTGCACTGTGAATATGAAGATTCAAAACTAAAAAATGAAGGAAGAGCCTATCATACAATAAAAAAACATCATTTTAAGTCTGAAAAGACTGATATGTGAACTGAATCACAAAATTGAATTTTTATCCACTTGTCAAAATTTTAAAGTTGAATTAAAAAAATTATAGTTAGATTAAAATGTTTAGAAAAACAAAAGATAATTATATGTACATTAAATGAAAAAAAAAATATATATATACCATAACATAACTAACACATGATACTTATCTGAAAATGGTACTATGTAAACATATTACATATAATTTCAAAAAGATTTTTGAAAAAAAAATTAAAAAGTTTTTTTGTACTTTAAATATTCTAAAAGAGGCATATCTCTGTATGCATTTGCTTAAAAACACTGAAAAACTATTTTGAAATTATGCTACAATACTTACGACAATGCCAAAAATTTAAAATATTAGTTGTAAATAATTACTGAAGCATAAAATTACATGAACACAACAGATTATGAAAAGTATTAAAAAACATTAATCTTGAAAAGAAAATTTCTCTAAAATTTTGTTATCTCATGAACAAAATTATGCTAAAAAGAAATTATTTTGAAAAAATGAATTTAAATAGTTTACTGAACACAATTACCTGTAAAGCTGAAAAAAACTTATATAAAAACCAACTTGAAAAAAAGAAAAAAATCAGGTAAGATATGAAAAAAAATTCATTATTGTTATTATTGTAAAAGTTAAAAATATTATGACCATATGTATCTGTCGGGTTAGGGTTAAAGAAGTGTCAAGAAAATATCTTGACAGTACCACTCCATTGGGTACCGAGATCTTATTTTCCTCCGACAAGACACAAAAAAACTTACAAAATTAATATATATATATATAATGCATGAAAAAAAATTAAAACACAGACGTATCAGTTATGATGTTTGATATGGCACAAAAATTTATGTAATTCGATTATTGAGTTTAAGTCTTATTTTATATAAGCACAGTCTGTATGATTCACAGTCTCTAAAAGGCTGGATGATCAGTTCGAAAGTTGTGTCCATTTTGATTATTATGAACACAGTTTCTGCAATTGGCAGGTTTCTCACAAAAGCCTGGTGCATGATGCTCACCGCACCATACACAACATCTTGATTTTTTGCACTGATTTGCTATGTGATGGAAGGCCTGGCAATTGAAACATCTTTTGATTTTTATGTATTTCTTTGCTGTAAAGAGTTGATCCTTGATCTGGAGTTTACGCCGCATTAGGCAGTAGGCAATGTTGATTGGAAGTTCTAAAATGTGGTTGAGGTTATTGCTGAATTTATTTTTGTATGTTTTCACCACAGTTATATGGGATGTTTCCTTGAATTTAGTGATTGCTTCAATAATTTCGTGAGTGTGAAAACATTGTGGTACATCATAAATTATTATCTTGCTTAAATGAGTTGAGGATGATTGTGAATTTAATGTGGAGTTGAAAAAAAGATTGATTTACGGTGTCGTCTACATGACTTGATGAGAGAATTGAAGACTGTGTATAAGAATCAGATATTGAGATGTTATTAGTAGATGGAATGCTCTGCTCTTCTGTTTGTGTAAATGAATCTCTAGTTGTAATGCTTTGTACTTTGGTTGATTCTTTTACTTTCACCAACAGTTTCTGATTAAGTTCTTTAAGATTTACAACATCGTTGAGTGTATTACTAAATGTGTCTTTAATAAAACATTTGTGCATTTCAATTATGTTATTTCCTGTAAACTGTAGTGTTTTAGTTATAGCGGAAAATATTTCAGAGTCAAATGTGGTATCACCACCACTGCTTTCAACGAGATACTTAATTGTATCTGGAATACTCTGTACAAAATCTGAGAGTGCCTCAGTAAATATATTTATTCTATTCATTACTTGAGTATTTTGATCCATGATTATGGTAATAGAAATTGATGAAATAGAAATTAAAATGTGTAAATTTATTGATTAGAAATTAAAAAAATTATTGATTATTCACAATTATATCTTCCAGAAATATCTTCAAAATAACATCTTCAAAAATATATCTCTTCAAACAAAATATCTTCAAAAAAACATCTTCAAAAAAATATTCTTCTTCATACACTTATTTAAATATCATATGCAGTGAAAAAAATTATATACAAGCACTATAGATGAACTTCAGAAATTTGAAAAGAAAATGAATTTTATATATGTACACCAAAAAAAAACAAGCTTCCATGTGTTTAAAAAATATAAAAAATCTTCTATGTATATTTTTCAATCTTCTAACATCCTTTATAATTTTTATGCAAAATAGATAAAAACTGCACTATACATTTTAATCTTGCATATTTCTAAAAAGGATTGCTTATTTTTATAAAATTATGAGTATTAAGGTGGGAAAAAAAGCACATGTCTGAAAATATCACTTGAAAAACGACGTATTACGCACTTATTGTGCACTGGAACGAAGCACCATATTTATTAAGATGATTTTTGCTTCACTAAATGTTTAGAGGATCATGTAGGTGAATTTAAATGATGACTATTGTTCCTTTTAAAATTACTTGGTTGATTATACTTTGAAGGTGAAGACAAGAGGAAACGTGATCGTATATATATTTATCAGGTTCAATACGTCGTCGGAATATTACTTATAAAAATGTTTACCTTGAATCCCAGAGTGAGGTGTTGAGACAAACAGAGAGAAAGAATCTTGTTAATACTTCCATGAATTTTATTCTTGAAAAACTTCCGTGAACTTGGGAAAAGGTGCTGTCCTTTTCAGGTGTTGAATGCTCATAAAAAGTTAAAGACTTTAAATATCTGTGCAATACGACTTCATGGTGAAATATAGTATTTATGAATTGATAATAAAATGCAGATATGATGTTTTACAAATTAAATAAACGACATGACTTCAAGTTCGAATGACGAATGGATCGGACACCAAGTCCGGCCATCGCGAAAGGAACTCTAAAAACTCCGGTCGAACAAACGACCTACTCTGAACTCTACAATCACTAGAACTGAAATTTGAACAGCGCGCGACCATGGCGAGCGTGCGTAAAAGCACGTCTCAAAAACTCGCCGCGCGGAGATGGATGCGCCAAACTGGCAGACTCAATGAAGAGTTAACGCACGAAGGAGAAACAGCGAAACGCCGCCGTTCCGCGGCCGTACGCACATGCGCAAAGAGTGTCGGCTGCCTAGCCGCAAAAGCTCGTGATCCGAGGAGGAAGGCTACGAAACAAGCTGGCACGCGGCCAAGGGCGAAACGGGATGGAGAAATGAATGGAAAAAGAGAGACTTTAAGAAATAAATGAGATATGAAAGATGATCGCTTGATTAAACTTAAAATAATGAACGTAAAAAGAGGGAAAACATAAGATAAATTAAATATAATATGTTAAATTAAAGATTGAATAATTAAGAATAGGGATTTAAAATATTGAAATACAGATGTGAATTAGGGAAATTCAAAACAAAATATATCAACACGATATATTACTCCACCACAAATAGGGGAAAAAACTGAAAGATCCACATGAAAAAGGAAATTCACAACTTACCGCTGAATCAGATAAGCTGGAATGCAAAAATGGATTACAAGGAACATTACAAAAGGACATGAACAATCAATCGAAAACATTAAATATCAATAAAACACTCATTACTATTAGAGAACTCCAAATGTCGATTGAGAACATGTAAAATGTCTTAAAATGCAAAAAAATTAAAAGTGTGTTAAAAAAGCAAAAATTGCATAAGAATATCAAATATTAATTGGAAAAACAAAAAACTCACAAAACTTATGAAAAGCTCTAAAGAAAAACTTAGCAAAAATGAACTCTATTGAGAGTGTAAATAACCTATAAGGAATATCCAACTACCAAGAGCAAAAACAGATCAAAGAATGACCACTACTTACCAAGAGCACCAACAACCGATCAAGACAGCACGGGAATACACGGGATTACATACTATACCCAACAGACGGGTATCTGAGATTGTATATCAACAATCAATATAAAATTTCAGTACAGCTGCTATCATGATGATACAAGACATATATATATATATATATATATATATATATATATAAAGAAATATTAAATTCAAACAGACAAATAAAAGGGTAAGAAAAATATTACAGGGAAATGAGTGGCGCCACAAAAAAAAATAGGGACAAAAAATAAAAAATATATACATTGCAATCTTGTAACACTTGATATTATACACTGCATGCTGAAAGAAAACTTTCAAGTAAACTTTGCATTATTTTTATATGCAAAGATGATCATGATCATAAAAAAAAATTATGTATACGTATACTTGTTAAATAATGTTTACATATCCATGGAATAAAAATTTACGTGAGTATTCATAAAAGATAGTATTAAAAAAAATGTATTTTAATTACACAAAGTATATCAAATTTTACCATAAATTGAAAAAATAATACAACACACCCTTTGAATTTTCTAAAATGGTATATTACTGGGAAATTTGTCAACATCAACATTGACCACAAAAAAGTAAGTAAAGTATTTACGCAGGATACCTTTATTTTATTGAATGAAATTGCAAATACTTGCACTGTGAATATGAAGATTCAAAACTAAAAAATGAAGGAAGAGCCTATCATACAATAAAAAAACATCATTTTAAGTCTGAAAAGACTGATATGTGAACTGAATCACAAAATTGAATTTTTATCCACTTGTCAAAATTTTAAAGTTGAATTAAAAAAATTATAGTTAGATTAAAATGTTTAGAAAAACAAAAGATAATTATATGTACATTAAATGAAAAAAAAAAATATATATATACCATAACATAACTAACACATGATACTTATCTGAAAATGGTACTATGTAAACATATTACATATAATTTCAAAAAGATTTTTGAAAAAAAAAATTAAAAAGTTTTTTTGTACTTTAAATATTCTAAAAGAGGCATATCTCTGTATGCATTTGCTTAAAAACACTGAAAAACTATTTTGAAATTATGCTACAATACTTACGACAATGCCAAAAATTTAAAATATTAGTTGTAAATAATTACTGAAGCATAAAATTACATGAACACAACAGATTATGAAAAGTATTAAAAAACATTAATCTTGAAAAGAAATTTCTCTAAAATTTTGTTATCTCATGAACAAAATTATGCTAAAAAGAAATTATTTTGAAAAAATGAATTTAAATAGTTTACTGAACACAATTACCTGTAAAGCTGAAAAAAACTTATATAAAAACCAACTTGAAAAAAGAAAAAAATCAGGTAAGATATGAAAAAAAATTCATTATTGTTATTATTGTAAAAGTTAAAAATATTATGAACATATGTAGCTGTCGGGTTAGGGTTAAAGAAGTGTCAAGAAAATATCTTGACAGTACCACTCCATTGGGTACCGAGATCTTATTTTCCTCCGACAAGACACAAAAAAACTTACAAAATTAATATATATATATATAATGCATGAAAAAAAATTAAAACACAGACGTATCAGTTATGATGTTTGATATGGCACAAAAATTTATGTAATTCGATTATTGAGTTTAAGTCTTATTTTATATAAGCACAGTCTGTATGATTCACAGTCTCTAGAAAAGGCTGGATGATCAGTTCGAAAGTTGTGTCCATTTTGATTATTATGAACACAGTTTCTGCAATTGGCAGGTTTCTCACAAAAGCCTGGTGCATGATGCTCACCGCACCATACACAACATCTTGATTTTTTGCACTGATTTGCTATGTGATGGAAGGCCTGGCAATTGAAACATCTTTTGATTTTTATGTATTTCTTTGCTGTAAAGAGTTGATCCTTGATCTGGAGTTTACGCCGCATTAGGCAGTAGGCAATGTTGATTGGAAGTTCTAAAATGTGGTTGAGGTTATTGCTGAATTTATTTTTGTATGTTTTCACCACAGTTATATGGGATGTTTCCTTGAATTTAGTGATTGCTTCAATAATTTCGTGAGTGTGAAAACATTGTGGTACATCATAAATTATTATCTTGCTTAAATGAGTTGAGGATGATTGTGAATTTAATGTGGAGTTGAAAAAAAGATTGATTTACGGTGTCGTCTACATGACTTGATGAGAGAATTGAAGACTGTGTATAAGAATCAGATATTGAGATGTTATTAGTAGATGGAATGCTCTGCTCTTCTGTTTGTGTAAATGAATCTCTAGTTGTAATGCTTTGTACTTTGGTTGATTCTTTTACTTTCACCAACAGTTTCTGATTAAGTTCTTTAAGATTTACAACATCGTTGAGTGTATTACTAAATGTGTCTTTAATAAAACATTTGTGCATTTCAATTATGTTATTTCCTGTAAACTGTAGTGTTTTAGTTATAGCGGAAAATATTTCAGAGTCAAATGTGGTATCACCACCACTGCTTTCAACGAGATACTTAATTGTATCTGGAATACTCTGTACAAAATCTGAGAGTGCCTCAGTAAATATATTTATTCTATTCATTACTTGAGTATTTTGATCCATGATTATGGTAATAGAAATTGATGAAATAGAAATTAAAATGTGTAAATTTATTGATTAGAAATTAAAAAAATTATTGATTATTCACAATTATATCTTCCAGAAATATCTTCAAAATAACATCTTCAAAAATATATCTCTTCAAACAAAATATCTTCAAAAAAACATCTTCAAAAAAATATTCTTCTTCATACACTTATTTAAATATCACATGCAGTGAAAAAAATTATATACAAGCACTATAGATGAACTTCAGAAATTTGAAAAGAAAATGAATTTTATATATGTACACCAAAAAAAAACAAGCTTCCATGTGTTTAAAAAATATAAAAAATCTTCTATGTATATTTTTCAATCTTCTAACATCCTTTATAATTTTTATGCAAAATAGATAAAAACTGCACTATACATTTTAATCTTGCATATTTCTAAAAAGGATTGCTTATTTTTATAAAATTATGAGTATTAAGGTGGGAAAAAAAGCACATGTCTGAAAATATCACTTGAAAAACGACGTATTACGCACTTATTGTGCACTGGAACGAAGCACCATATTTATTAAGATGATTTTTGCTTCACTAAATGTTTAGAGGATCATGTAGGTGAATTTAAATGATGACTATTGTTCCTTTTAAAATTACTTGGTTGATTATACTTTGAAGGTGAAGACAAGAGGAAACGTGATCGTATATATATTTATCAGGTTCAATACGTCGTCGGAATATTACTTATAAAAATGTTTACCTTGAATCCCAGAGTGAGGTGTTGAGACAAACAGAGAGAAAGAATCTTGTTAATACTTCCATGAATTTTATTCTTGAAAAACTTCCGTGAACTTGGGAAAAGGTGCTGTCCTTTTCAGGTGTTGAATGCTCATAAAAAGTTAAAGACTTTAAATATCTGTGCAATACGACTTCATGGTGAAATATAGTATTTATGAATTGATAATAAAATGCAGATATGATGTTTTACAAATTAAATAAACGACATGACTTCAAGTTCGAATGACGAATGGATCGGACACCAAGTCCGGCCATCGCGAAAGGAACTCTAAAAACTCCGGTCGAACAAACGATCTACTCTGAACTCTACAATCACTAGAACTGAAATTTGAACAGCGCGCGACCATGGCGAGCGTGCGTAAAAGCACGTCTCAAAAACTCGCCGCGCGGAGATGGATGCGCCAAACTGGCAGACTCAATGAAGAGTTAACGCACGAAGGAGAAACAGCGAAACGCCGCCGTTCCGCGGCCGTACGCACATGCGCAAAGAGTGTCGGCTGCCTAGCCGCAAAAGCTCGTGATCCGAGGAGGAAGGCTACGAAACAAGCTGGCACGCGGCCAAGGGCGAAACGGGATGGAGAAATGAATGGAAAAAGAGAGACTTTAAGAAATAAATGAGATATGAAAGATGATCGCTTGATTAAACTTAAAATAATGAACGTAAAAAGAGGGAAAACATAAGATAAATTAAATATAATATGTTAAATTAAAGATTGAATAATTAAGAATAGGGATTTAAAATATTGAAATACAGATGTGAATTAGGGAAATTCAAAACAAAATATATCAACACGATATATTACTCCACCACAAATAGGGGAAAAAACTGAAAGATCCACATGAAAAAGGAAATTCACAACTTACCGCTGAATCAGATAAGCTGGAATGCAAAAATGGATTACAAGGAACATTACAAAAGGACATGAACAATCAATCGAAAACATTAAATATCAATAAAACACTCATTACTATTAGAGAACTCCAAATGTCGATTGAGAACATGTAAAATGTCTTAAAATGCAAAAAATTTAAAAGTGTGTTAAAAAAGCAAAAATTGCATAAGAATATCAAATATTAATTGGAAAAACAAAAAACTCACAAAACTTATGAAAAGCTCTAAAGAAAAACTTAGCAAAAATGAACTCTATTGAGAGTGTAAATAACCTATAAGGAATATCCAACTACCAAGAGCAAAAACAGATCAAAGAATGACCACTACTTACCAAGAGCACCAACAACCGATCAAGACAGCACGGGAATACACGGGATTACATACTATACCCAACAGACGGGTATCTGAGATTGTATATCAACAATCAATATAAAATTTCAGTACAGCTGCTATCATGATGATACAAGACATATATATATATATATATATATAAAGAAATATTAAATTCAAACAGACAAATAAAAGGGTAAGAAAAAGATTACAGGGAAATGAGTGGCGCCACAAAAAAAAATAGGGACAAAAAATAAAAAATATATACATTGCAATCTTGTAACACTTGATATTATACACTGCATGCTGAAAGAAAACTTTCAAGTAAACTTTGCATTATTTTTATATGCAAAGATGATCATGATCATAAAAAAAAATTATGTATACGTATACTTGTTAAATAATGTTTACATATCCATGGAATAAAAATTTACGTGAGTATTCATAAAAGATAGTATTAAAAAAAATGTATTTTAATTACACAAAGTATATCAAATTTTACCATAAATTGAAAAAATAATACAACACACCCTTTGAATTTTCTAAAATGGTATATTACTGGGAAATTTGTCAACATCAACATTGACCACAAAAAAGTAAGTAAAGTATTTACGCAGGATACCTTTATTTTATTGAATGAAATTGCAAATACTTGCACTGTGAATATGAAGATTCAAAACTAAAAAATGAAGGAAGAGCCTATCATACAATAAAAAAACATCATTTTAAGTCTGAAAAGACTGATATGTGAACTGAATCACAAAATTGAATTTTTATCCACTTGTCAAAATTTTAAAGTTGAATTAAAAAAATTAAAGTTAGATTAAAATGTTTAGAAAAACAAAAGATAATTATATGTACATTAAATGAAAAAAAAATATATATATATACCATAACATAACTAACACATGATACTTATCTGAAAATGGTACTATGTAAACATATTACATATAATTTCAAAAAGATTTTTGAAAAAAAAAATTAAAAAGTTTTTTTGTACTTTAAATATTCTAAAAGAGGCATATCTCTGTATGCATTTGCTTAAAAACACTGAAAAACTATTTTGAAATTATGCTACAATACTTACGACAATGCCAAAAATTTAAAATATTAGTTGTAAATAATTACTGAAGCATAAAATTACATGAACACAACAGATTATGAAAAGTATTAAAAAACATTAATCTTGAAAAGAAATTTCTCTAAAATTTTGTTATCTCATGAACAAAATTATGCTAAAAAGAAATTATTTTGAAAAAATGAATTTAAATAGTTTACTGAACACAATTACCTGTAAAGCTGAAAAAAACTTATATAAAAACCAACTTGAAAAAAGAAAAAAATCAGGTAAGATATGAAAAAAAATTCATTATTGTTATTATTGTAAAAGTTAAAAATATTATGAACATATGTATCTGTCGGGTTAGGGTTAAAGAAGTGTCAAGAAAATATCTTGACAGTACCACTCCATTGGGTACCGAGATCTTATTTTCCTCCGACAAGACACAAAAAAACTTACAAAATTAATATATATATATATAATGCATGAAAAAAAATTAAAACACAGACGTATCAGTTATGATGTTTGATATGGCACAAAAATTTATGTAATTCGATTATTGAGTTTAAGTCTTATTTTATATAAGCACAGTCTGTATGATTCACAGTCTCTAGAAAAGGCTGGATGATCAGTTCGAAAGTTGTGTCCATTTTGATTATTATGAACACAGTTTCTGCAATTGGCAGGTTTCTCACAAAAGCCTGGTGCATGATGCTCACCGCACCATACACAACATCTTGATTTTTTGCACTGATTTGCTATGTGATGGAAGGCCTGGCAATTGAAACATCTTTTGATTTTTATGTATTTCTTTGCTGTAAAGAGTTGATCCTTGATCTGGAGTTTACGCCGCATTAGGCAGTAGGCAATGTTGATTGGAAGTTCTAAAATGTGGTTGAGGTTATTGCTGAATTTATTTTTGTATGTTTTCACCACAGTTATATGGGATGTTTCCTTGAATTTAGTGATTGCTTCAATAATTTCGTGAGTGTGAAAACATTGTGGTACATCATAAATTATTATCTTGCTTAAATGAGTTGAGGATGATTGTGAATTTAATGTGGAGTTGAAAAAAAGATTGATTTACGGTGTCGTCTACATGACTTGATGAGAGAATTGAAGACTGTGTATAAGAATCAGATATTGAGATGTTATTAGTAGATGGAATGCTCTGCTCTTCTGTTTGTGTAAATGAATCTCTAGTTGTAATGCTTTGTACTTTGGTTGATTCTTTTACTTTCACCAACAGTTTCTGATTAAGTTCTTTAAGATTTACAACATCGTTGAGTGTATTACTAAATGTGTCTTTAATAAAACATTTGTGCATTTCAATTATGTTATTTCCTGTAAACTGTAGTGTTTTAGTTATAGCGGAAAATATTTCAGAGTCAAATGTGGTATCACCACCACTGCTTTCAACGAGATACTTAATTGTATCTGGAATACTCTGTACAAAATCTGAGAGTGCCTCAGTAAATATATTTATTCTATTCATTACTTGAGTATTTTGATCCATGATTATGGTAATAGAAATTGATGAAATAGAAATTAAAATGTGTAAATTTATTGATTAGAAATTAAAAAAATTATTGATTATTCACAATTATATCTTCCAGAAATATCTTCAAAATAACATCTTCAAAAATATATCTCTTCAAACAAAATATCTTCAAAAAAACATCTTCAAAAAAATATTCTTCTTCATACACTTATTTAAATATCATATGCAGTGAAAAAAATTATATACAAGCACTATAGATGAACTTCAGAAATTTGAAAAGAAAATGAATTTTATATATGTACACCAAAAAAAAACAAGCTTCCATGTGTTTAAAAAATATAAAAAATCTTCTATGTATATTTTTCAATCTTCTAACATCCTTTATAATTTTTATGCAAAATAGATAAAAACTGCACTATACATTTTAATCTTGCATATTTCTAAAAAGGATTGCTTATTTTTATAAAATTATGAGTATTAAGGTGGGAAAAAAAGCACATGTCTGAAAATATCACTTGAAAAACGACGTATTACGCACTTATTGTGCACTGGAACGAAGCACCATATTTATTAAGATGATTTTTGCTTCACTAAATGTTTAGAGGATCATGTAGGTGAATTTAAATGATGACTATTGTTCCTTTTAAAATTACTTGGTTGATTATACTTTGAAGGTGAAGACAAGAGGAAACGTGATCGTATATATATTTATCAGGTTCAATACGTCGTCGGAATATTACTTATAAAAATGTTTACCTTGAATCCCAGAGTGAGGTGTTGAGACAAACAGAGAGAAAGAATCTTGTTAATACTTCCATGAATTTTATTCTTGAAAAACTTCCGTGAACTTGGGAAAAGGTGCTGTCCTTTTCAGGTGTTGAATGCTCATAAAAAGTTAAAGACTTTAAATATCTGTGCAATACGACTTCATGGTGAAATATAGTATTTATGAATTGATAATAAAATGCAGATATGATGTTTTACAAATTAAATAAACGACATGACTTCAAGTTCGAATGACGAATGGATCGGACACCAAGTCCGGCCATCGCGAAAGGAACTCTAAAAACTCCGGTCGAACAAACGACCTACTCTGAACTCTACAATCACTAGAACTGAAATTTGAACAGCGCGCGACCATGGCGAGCGTGCGTAAAAGCACGTCTCAAAAACTCGCCGCGCGGAGATGGATGCGCCAAACTGGCAGACTCAATGAAGAGTTAACGCACGAAGGAGAAACAGCGAAACGCCGCCGTTCCGCGGCCGTACGCACATGCGCAAAGAGTGTCGGCTGCCTAGCCGCAAAAGCTCGTGATCCGAGGAGGAAGGCTACGAAACAAGCTGGCACGCGGCCAAGGGCGAAACGGGATGGAGAAATGAATGGAAAAAGAGAGACTTTAAGAAATAAATGAGATATGAAAGATGATCGCTTGATTAAACTTAAAATAATGAACGTAAAAAGAGGGAAAACATAAGATAAATTAAGTATAATATGTTAAATTAAAGATTGAATAATTAAGAATAGGGATTTAAAATATTGAAATACAGATGTGAATTAGGGAAATTCAAAACAAAATATATCAACACGATATATTACTCCACCACAAATAGGGGAAAAAACTGAAAGATCCACATGAAAAAGGAAATTCACAACTTACCGCTGAATCAGATAAGCTGGAATGCAAAAATGGATTACAAGGAACATTACAAAAGGACATGAACAATCAATCGAAAACATTAAATATCAATAAAACACTCATTACTATTAGAGAACTCCAAATGTCGATTGAGAACATGTAAAATGTCTTAAAATGCAAAAAAATTAAAAGTGTGTTAAAAAAGCAAAAATTGCATAAGAATATCAAATATTAATTGGAAAAACAAAAAACTCACAAAACTTATGAAAAGCTCTAAAGAAAAACTTAGCAAAAATGAACTCTATTGAGAGTGTAAATAACCTATAAGGAATATCCAACTACCAAGAGCAAAAACAGATCAAAGAATGACCACTACTTACCAAGAGCACCAACAACCGATCAAGACAGCACGGGAATACACGGGATTACATACTATACCCAACAGACGGGTATCTGAGATTGTATATCAACAATCAATATAAAATTTCAGTACAGCTGCTATCATGATGATACAAGACATATATATATATATATATATATATATAAAGAAATATTAAATTCAAACAGACAAATAAAAGGGTAAGAAAAAGATTACAGGGAAATGAGTGGCGCCACAAATAAAAATAGGGACAAAAAATAAAAAATATATACATTGCAATCTTGTAACACTTGATATTATACACTGCATGCTGAAAGAAAACTTTCAAGTAAACTTTGCATTATTTTTATATGCAAAGATGATCATGATCATAAAAAAAATTATGTATACGTATACTTGTTAAATAATGTTTACATATCCATGGAATAAAAATTTACGTGAGTATTCATAAAAGATAGTATTAAAAAAAATGTATTTTAATTACACAAAGTATATCAAATTTTACCATAAATTGAAAAAATAATACAACACACCCTTTGAATTTTCTAAAATGGTATATTACTGGGAAATTTGTCAACATCAACATTGACCACAAAAAAGTAAGTAAAGTATTTACGCAGGATACCTTTATTTTATTGAATGAAATTGCAAATACTTGCACTGTGAATATGAAGATTCAAAACTAAAAAATGAAGGAAGAGCCTATCATACAATAAAAAAACATCATTTTAAGTCTGAAAAGACTGATATGTGAACTGAATCACAAAATTGAATTTTTATCCACTTGTCAAAATTTTAAAGTTGAATTAAAAAAATTAAAGTTAGATTAAAATGTTTAGAAAAACAAAAGATAATTATATGTACATTAAATGAAAAAAAAAATATATATATATATACCATAACATAACTAACACATGATACTTATCTGAAAATGGTACTATGTAAACATATTACATATAATTTCAAAAAGATTTTTGAAAAAAAAAATTAAAAAGTTTTTTTGTACTTTAAATATTCTAAAAGAGGCATATCTCTGTATGCATTTGCTTAAAAACACTGAAAAACTATTTTGAAATTATGCTACAATACTTACGACAATGCCAAAAATTTAAAATATTAGTTGTAAATAATTACTGAAGCATAAAATTACATGAACACAACAGATTATGAAAAGTATTAAAAAACATTAATCTTGAAAAGAAATTTCTCTAAAGTTTTGTTATCTCATGAACAAAATTATGCTAAAAAGAAATTATTTTGAAAAAATGAATTTAAATAGTTTACTGAACACAATTACCTGTAAAGCTGAAAAAAACTTATATAAAAACCAACTTGAAAAAGGAAAAAAATCAGGTAAGATATGAAAAAAAATTCATTATTGTTATTATTGTAAAAGTTAAAAATATTATGAACATATGTATCTGTCGGGTTAGGGTTAAAGAAGTGTCAAGAAAATATCTTGACAGTACCACTCCATTGGGTACCGAGATCTTATTTTCCTCCGACAAGACACAAAAAAACTTACAAAATTAATATATATATATATAATGCATGAAAAAAAATTAAAACACAGACGTATCAGTTATGATGTTTGATATGGCACAAAAATTTATGTAATTCGATTATTGAGTTTAAGTCTTATTTTATATAAGCACAGTCTGTATGATTCACAGTCTCTAGAAAAGGCTGGATGATCAGTTCGAAAGTTGTGTCCATTTTGATTATTATGAACACAGTTTCTGCAATTGGCAGGTTTCTCACAAAAGCCTGGTGCATGATGCTCACCGCACCATACACAACATCTTGATTTTTTGCACTGATTTGCTATGTGATGGAAGGCCTGGCAATTGAAACATCTTTTGATTTTTATGTATTTCTTTGCTGTAAAGAGTTGATCCTTGATCTGGAGTTTACGCCGCATTAGGCAGTAGGCAATGTTGCTTGGAAGTTCTAAAATGTGGTTGAGGTTATTGCTGAATTTATTTTTGTATGTTTTCACCACAGTTATATGGGATGTTTCCTTGAATTTAGTGATTGCTTCAATAATTTCGTGAGTGTGAAAACATTGTGGTACATCATAAATTATTATCTTGCTTAAATGAGTTGAGGATGATTGTGAATTTAATGTGGAGTTGAAAAAAAGATTGATTTACGGTGTCGTCTACATGACTTGATGAGAGAATTGAAGACTGTGTATAAGAATCAGATATTGAGATGTTATTAGTAGATGGAATGCTCTGCTCTTCTGTTTGTGTAAATGAATCTCTAGTTGTAATGCTTTGTACTTTGGTTGATTCTTTTACTTTCACCAACAGTTTCTGATTAAGTTCTTTAAGATTTACAACATCGTTGAGTGTATTACTAAATGTGTCTTTAATAAAACATTTGTGCATTTCAATTATGTTATTTCCTGTAAACTGTAGTGTTTTAGTTATAGCGGAAAATATTTCAGAGTCAAATGTGGTATCACCACCACTGCTTTCAACGAGATACTTAATTGTATCTGGAATACTCTGTACAAAATCTGAGAGTGCCTCAGTAAATATATTTATTCTATTCATTACTTGAGTATTTTGATCCATGATTATGGTAATAGAAATTGATGAAATAGAAATTAAAATGTGTAAATTTATTGATTAGAAATTAAAAAAATTATTGATTATTCACAATTATATCTTCCAGAAATATCTTCAAAATAACATCTTCAAAAATATATCTCTTCAAACAAAATATCTTCAAAAAAACATCTTCAAAAAAATATTCTTCTTCATACACTTATTTAAATATCATATGCAGTGAAAAAAATTATATACAAGCACTATAGATGAACTTCAGAAATTTGAAAAGAAAATGAATTTTATATATGTACACCAAAAAAAAAACAAGCTTCCATGTGTTTAAAAAATATAAAAAATCTTCTATGTATATTTTTCAATCTTCTAACATCCTTTATAATTTTTATGCAAAGTAGATAAAAACTGCACTATACATTTTAATCTTGCATATTTCTAAAAAGGATTGCTTATTTTTATAAAATTATGAGTATTAAGGTGGGAAAAAAAAGCACATGTCTGAAAATATCACTTGAAAAACGACGTATTACGCACTTATTGTGCACTGGAACGAAGCACCATATTTATTAAGATGATTTTTGCTTCACTAAATGTTTAGAGGATCATGTAGGTGAATTTAAATGATGACTATTGTTCCTTTTAAAATTACTTGGTTGATTATACTTTGAAGGTGAAGACAAGAGGAAACGTGATCGTATATATATTTATCAGGTTCAATACGTCGTCGGAATATTACTTATAAAAATGTTTACCTTGAATCCCAGAGTGAGGTGTTGAGACAAACAGAGAGAAAGAATCTTGTTAATACTTCCATGAATTTTATTCTTGAAAAACTTCCGTGAACTTGGGAAAAGGTGCTGTCCTTTTCAGGTGTTGAATGCTCATAAAAAGTTAAAGACTTTAAATATCTGTGCAATACGACTTCATGGTGAAATATAGTATTTATGAATTGATAATAAAATGCAGATATGATGTTTTACAAATTAAATAAACGACATGACTTCAAGTTCGAATGACGAATGGATCGGACACCAAGTCCGGCCATCGCGAAAGGAACTCTAAAAACTCCGGTCGAACAAACGACCTACTCTGAACTCTACAATCACTAGAACTGAAATTTGAACAGCGCGCGACCATGGCGAGCGTGCGTAAAAGCACGTCTCAAAAACTCGCCGCGCGGAGATGGATGCGCCAAACTGGCAGACTCAATGAAGAGTTAACGCACGAAGGAGAAACAGCGAAACG
This sequence comes from Maratus michaelseni, assembly GCA_963931845.1. Classification (NCBI taxonomy): domain Eukaryota; kingdom Metazoa; phylum Arthropoda; class Arachnida; order Araneae; family Salticidae; genus Maratus; species Maratus michaelseni. Next base: position 257,109,439 of record OZ007589.1, on the reverse strand, counting down.
CCGCCGTTCCGCGGCCGTACGCACATGCGCAAAGAGTGCCCGCTGCCTAGCCGCAAAAGCTCGTGATCCGAGGAGGAAGGCTACGAAACAAGCTGGCACGCGGCCAAGGGCGAAACGGGATGGAGAAATGAATGGAAAAAGAGAGACTTTACGAAATAAATGAGATATGAAAGATGATCGCTTGATTAAACTTAAAATAATGAACGTAAAAAGAGGGAAAACGTAAGATAAATTAAATATAATATGTTACAATTAAAGATTGAATAATTAAGAATAGGGATTTAAAATATTGAAATACAGATGTGAATTAGGGAAATTCAAAACAAAATATATCAACACGATAATTATGTTTAATGCAAAAGATGTTAAAATGTTGAAACCCTTTTCCAAATAATCTTTTGTACAGTCCTACTGTATAGTTGTACTGTATTGAAAATATGACTGTACAAAAAATCTATTAAAGCATTACTTTTTAGCAAAGTGCTTCGGCGTTTGTGAATGAAAATTCACTAGTATCCTTTAAGATTGTGGAGTCTGAGAAAAATATTTTCTAATAAAAAATGTTCTCTATTGAATTTTTAGTTATGAAAAAGTTGCATTTCCTTGTTTATTTTCTTTGTCAATTTCATTCATCCTGCTGTGTGTAATGTCAATAGATTAATTTCCATAAAATAAAATAATGTAATAGGTATGTAAAGTCTATTCTCTTTTTTTTATGATTGGTAAAACATATTTTGCATTATTTAACATTTAGTTAATATTTCGCGGTAAATAAATCTGCTGTAAGTTGATATATATTTTTTATTTTGCATAATCTAACATTTGCATAATTCTGTATATTTAAAAGAACAAAATGTTTTCATATTTCTAAAATATCATCCAAGCAAAGCACAAGAGAAAAGCATTATACCCAGTGGTGTAGTCGTAAAAAACCCAGAGAATATACCCTATTAAGCAGAGGGTATAAACTGCTAATATACGCTAAACCTGTATTTGAGAAGCACGGGGTATACCGAGTTCCTTAAGAAAATCAAGAAGGTAAACAGTATACCACCGTATACCTCCACTACATACCTGATTACAACATTTGAGAAAACCGTAACTTCATAATTAATTAAAAACATAATAATTAACAAAATTTTATAAAAAAAAATATTAACTGTATTCAGTAAATAGTTCTTTTTGTATAAGAGCGTGGTTTTATTTTTCATCAATAGAAATATATTAAATAACCAAATAATGTATTCATTTAACTTAAATTATTCATGCCGTGCATTAATAAGTATAATATATTTCACATAATATCACCAAGTAAACCAAAAGGCACTTTCATATAAATGCAAACTAGTTGAATATACATTTCAGCATTTTAAAATTCATTTCATACAGCATAAAATGTCCACAAATAAATATATTTATGGAAATATTACCCTTCAGATATGTTTGAAATTCCATTATCCTTAACGCAGAAATAATATAAAATTGATCTCCTCATATACACATTTATATCTCTTTAAGTACACATATTAATGAATGGAGAATATCAAATTATAATTTCTTAAAACAATTGTCTCAAACATTTGAAGAATGTAGCTTTATACCGATTTATGCGACCAATATAGGATTCGTTGATTTATACGTTTATACAAAAAAACTATTTCAGGAAGACTAATGTGTCTAATGCGTTTAAAATTACTCTATGTATCCCAAAATTTGTATTTCACCTTTTTTCATATTATCTTTATCCAACGTTGATATGCCAAATATATTTGTGACTACTAATCTAAATACGTAGTTAGGTATGTCCGGATGTTGAATTTTAAAATCCCCAGTGCATTAACTGTTTTAGACAGATGATGTGTTAGAATTGCATTATAATATATAATCATCCTGGATATATAATCATCCTGTTGCCTTAAGCTGAATTATATCGCAAATAATTCAATATGGAGAATAACAACAGGGAATCGACACCGAAAGTTCTCTAAGGGATATAAAACAAAATGATTTTTAGAGACAATTACAAAATTCTATAATTAATATACCCTTAAACGAAAACACACTTAGAGCATAGCACATTTAGTTCATTGTCGTCAATTCTATGCTGATGCCTGTATTATGTTATGCTTTATGCAGTGTCAAAGTGACAAGTCAGTGCAGTGACAAGTCATAACAACAGTACTAAAATGCTCACTAATAGAATTGGAATGCTGTGATGATCATAATAGTTTCATAATTTTAATATATAAAATATGAAGAAATTTATCCCAGTTAATAAAATATCAATTACTTCGAATTTTTAAAATTCATTTCCTGATTCAAGACATTGTAGAAAGATTCAAAATATTTTGTGCAAATTTCATTTTGATTTATAATTTTTTCAGACATTTTAGCAATCACTTTTCTTATTATAATTAATTATCCCTCTTTAATTTGTCTATTTTTATCAAATGATGATATTGAACTTTGATAAATAAATGTGGAAAAATACAAATACGAAGCCTATTATAACCATACGAAGCCTATTTCAATACTTGAAGATGCGATAGTTAAGAAAAAAAATAAGCTGACATTTTGAATATGGATTTTATTAAACAATATTTAAGTGGTTATTATTTTAAAAAGTTTATCTAATGTTTCAGCCTATTGATTATTTTGATAGTAAAATATATAATGAAAAATATTATACTCAGTGATGGATTTAAAAAATATATATGATGCATTTTAGATCAAATAGGATGAAGGTTGCCGGCTGTATGTCGATCTCATGACAGATTCATATAAAATATAATGCTTAGCTGCTAATTTCGAGTGGTATCGAAATTGGTCCAGAAAATTCTTGAAATTCACTTTGGATTTGCAAAACATAATGTAGAACTTTTTCCATAGTTCTTATGACTCCCACTCTTTACATAAGGTTCTGCTATGTAGAGATAAATATAATTGCATAATACAGTATATAATATGCAATTACATACATATATACGAGGGTAAGTCATTAATTAAGTCACAGAAGATAAGTAATAATAACTTACAATGATATTCTTTTCAAAACTATTTTTATTTCTCAACATATTCTCCAGCAATATTTATGCAGTTATATCACCGTTTTATCAGTGTCCCAACACCAGTTGCATAACATTCTTTGGGTTGCTGTGGACTTCAAGTTGAACCTTTTCATCATCAATAAACATCATCTTGCTTCCAAGATGTTTTTTAGTGGACTAAACAGATGAAAATTGCTTGGGGCTAAGTCGAAGCTGTATGGTGGATGTTGAAGAAGTTGCCAACCAAAGTTTTGAATTGTCTCCTGTGTTCAACGTGAAGTCCTAATGTGGCTTAGACAGTTACCCAAAGAATGTTATGCAGCTGGAGTTGGGTAACTGGTAAAACGGTGATATAAGTGCATAATTATTGGTGGAGAATATGTTGAGAAATAAAAATAGTTTTGAAGTGAATATCATTGTAAGTTATTTTTTAACTATCTTTTGAGACTTACGTAATGACTTCCCCTCGTATACAGAAAACCTTTCTGTCCGTTGGACATTAATCATAAGAAACTGCTGAGGCAACGAATAAACATTTCTGTGCCTATACACTGTTAAAACTGGATACTTAAAAATAAGCAAAATATTATCATTTTTGAGTACTTTCCGATCTTATAATAGCTACGAGTAATTAACTCTTAAATTTGAGAAGCGCATGTACTCATGTTTTTGAGTACATGCAGGGACTCGAACATACGTATGTATAAAAACACACATACCCATATTTTTTAGTACATATAGAACTCAAACATGAGTATTTATTCTTAAAATAAAAAATATATGTGCTCATTTCTGGATACATTTATAAATCAAGTTTAAGTATATAAACACTTTCAATTTTTTAATGTTTGAACTGTATGTACTCATTTTTGAATGCATTTATGAAGAGGTTATGATTACATTAAGTTTTAAATCTGAAATATGTATATTTCTCATTTTTAAATACATAGAGGAATCGTTAAATCAATATATTTGGCTTAAAATTTTTAACTTCTTTTCTATATGTACTTGTATTGAAATACGTTTACCTATCCATTATGATTATTTTAAGTTTTAAATCTGAAATATTTATACTTTAAGTACTAGTTTTGCAATACATAGAGGAATCGATAATGAATATATTTGGCCTTGAATCTAAAATTTTCTTTTTGTATGTACTTATTTTTGAATACATAAATTAATAAAATATTAATATTTTTGGCTTCAAATTTCAAATATTTCTGTATTCCTACACTGAGAAAAATGACACTTTCAAATCTGAGTAAATCGATGTTTCCATTTTGTTATGAAAATTTTTGTTTAAAATATGGCGATCCAAGGCTTTCAATTCTGAAATACCAGAAATGCTCAGAATATTGAAACATAGACATACTCAAAACTGAGCACATGCAGGTCAGCTTATACTCATTTTTGAAACATGGACATACTCCAAAATGATTAAAATCAGTTCTATCTCATTTTTGAAAGATGGAAATACTCAAAAATGAGCACATAGAAATCAGTTCATATTCCTTTTTGAAACATGAATTTACTCAAATATGAACACATGATGTTTTATTCTTGAGTGTGTGCATGTTTTCAGAAGTGAGTATATAACACATGGGCTGAAAAGTTCCCGGTCTGGCACACAGATGGCGTTACAATCGCCGAACTGATGCTTTTTTTAGTAAATACTAACCTTTAAAAGGTAGCAGAAAAAATGTTATGACGTTTCGCCGTGTGGATAAAACGTTAGAGTGGTTTTAGTTGAACGACTTTGTTGATAAATAAAAAAATGGATAAACAGGAATTTCAAGAATTGTTATTTGATGAGAAAAAACACCATTCAAACAAAAACTTGGCTTGATAAGCGTTATCCGGACACTGCACTAGGTAAATCAACCATTATTGACTGGTTTGCTGAATTTAAACGTGGTCGTATGGACACCAGTGCTGCACCACGCAAAAAAGGTGAATTCTCCTGAAAACATAAAAAAAGTCCACAAAATCGTTTTAGGGAACCGCAAAGTGAAGTTGCAGGCGATAGCTCAGAATCTGAAGATATCCAAGGAACGTGTAGGTTTTATTTTGAATGAACATTTGACTATGAAAAAGTCAAAGTGAAAATGTTGTCAAAGTGGGTGCCGCGCATGTTGACTTTGACCAAAAACAACAACGAGTCGATGATTCTAAGCACTTTTTGGAGCTTTATCGTTCTAAAATTATGTTATTTATTATAAAATTATTATTTTTATTTATTTATTAAATTGTTATTATTAAATTATTAAATTATTATTATTATTATTATTATTATTAAATTATTATTATTTATTATTAAAGTTATGTTATTTATTAAAGTTATAAAGTTATAAAGTCATAAAGTTATAAAGATTTGTTAAAAAGTTGTGTTTTCTTTATTAGACCGGGAACTTATCAGCCCATGTGTTACATGTTTCAAACTTGAGTAATTTTGATTCGGAGCCATTTTGACTATGCGACATACTCAGATTGGAATATTTTTTGCTCAGTTTAGAGAATGTCGTTTTTACAGTGTACATAAAAACATACAAGAATCCAAAACGATTATATTTGGGTTCAAATTTGAAATATTTCAGCTATATATAAACTCATTTATAATATACACACACAGATAAAACTCGATACATAAAAATAAGCAAAATGTACTCATGTTTCAGTACTTTCCGATCATATAATAGCTCCGAGTACTTAACTCTATTATTTTTTAAACACATGTACTGATTTTTTGAGTACATACAGGGACTCCAACATAAGTATGTATAGAAGAAACACACATAGAGTAACAAGAGATTATATTAATATTTATTCACAAGCTTGCTTTTCAGTCCGAATTATCATTTATATTTGAAAACATCATGTACTTTTTTCTGAAGCAATTCTACTTAAAAAAAAAGAGTACATTGAAGTTTTCAGTTTTAAGTAGATAATTTGTAACAATGTAGACTTAATTATGCAAGAAAGTTCTTGAGAAAATCATCTAACCAGGAAATTCTTAATATAATATTGTTGACTTCAAATGCTTTCCTAACTAATAAAATTACAAAATTAAAATTAAAACAGTTCTATTTTTCCAAAGACAGTTACTGCGTTGTTAATTTTCCAAGAAATAGAAGAAAAGGCTCTATATTCTGAGAGCCAGAATGAAGAATTTTCAGATGATGAAGTGTTTAAATTAATTTTTAAGCAATTTTCATTTATGCTTTAAACAAATTGTCTTGTATCTGAAATTCTAATAGATTTTTTTATGACTCGTATTATTATAATAGAAAAATAGTTTTATCACTTTCAGTTCCGTACTGTTAACAAAGTATCCTTAACATTATCAACAAGTAGCTATTAAGTAATTAGACTAAGTCATTTTTTTCCGTTCTTAACGCTTTAAAAAGTGTTTTACCTAATTGAATGATACATAAAATGTATCAAATAAAGATTTAATTTTTAATGTCTCAAACTAATCAATTTACAATTTAAAAAAGAACCCATCTCAGAACAAAATTTCATTTGAAATGTAATATATTTTGTTTAAATGAATTTAATATATCATTTATTTAAATAAAACATAGAGTTCAACAAAAGGAAATTTAAAAATCATTTTGGCCAGTTAGAATCGGTAAACCTCTCATCGTTTGACATATAACTGAAAGAAACTCACAAAGGAAGTACTATTGTGCGTTAATTTTTTAAACATATACAAATTAAATAAAAGGAAAAAAAATAAAATTATCAGAACATAAAATTATGTATTATAAATTTGATTATTTGACTAGATTTTGAGACTATAATATTATCTTTAGGAAAAATAATTAACATTTGAGTAAACAAATAAATTTTTTGAAAAAAAATCATTATTAATTTACTTTTCTAAAACCGTATTTATAGAATGATATTTTCTAATTCATTTACATGCATGATTGCATTTGATAATTCATTAGTGTTTGAATAGTTTTAATTAGTATTTGCATGAAAACTTAAGACACAAACGAGAGCCACCCTCACAAACGTCTTTTTCATGACCTTTCTTGTCACAAAATCCTAAAGGGTAATTATTTGTCTCATAGCAATATATACTGGTCTTCTGTTCAGAAATGATTTTCCATAATGTGTATTAGTATCATCATTAAACTTTTAAAGTAAATATTTTGAGTTACCTTGTGTTTATAAAATGTAGTAAGGTCATTTTGTTATAATTAATTCCAATGATGAAAATGATGTACTCATTGGATTTCATTTTAAGTAACTTGTGAAAATGCTTTTCTTAAATAAATCTTTATGTGAAAATGTAAGGCAGATTTTTTTTTTTTTTTTTTTGCATTTATTATATATATTTTGAAGTTTTGTGTAAATTGTGTGGAATAAACTGATTTTTCGAACTAATTTCAAGTTTTTAAACATATTTAAAGAAAAAAATGTAAAAATTATTATTGGATAGAAGATTTGTTAGTTATGAAAAATATAAATTAAATTTCAGATATAATAAAAGTAAAGTTTAATTTTAAATACTCTTGTCACTGAAAATAATGTACTTTTAACAATATGAGATAAAATGTTGGAATGACATGAATTCAACGAATAAATGATTATTTGTACTATTGTTTCGGGAAGTCTTATATTAAAATGGGAAGCATTTTAAATATTCATTATTAAATGAAAGGAAATCTGATAATAAATTAAACCCTTTTTATTAAATTCAAATGATCATATTTATCCTAGAATAATTGCAAGCTATAATATTTTCTATTTTTTGTAAATAAAATGTTTAATGCATCACATCTTGTAAAAATATAATCAAAATTCGATTAAAATCAGACAAATAAACACTAAGGTAATATAAATTTAAATTAATGAAAAAACTTAAAAGCAAAGCATATTTCCATACTATTTCTTTTTCAGCAGTAACATGCATACCAATTCTTTGTTATTTTTTCTATTTCACTGTTCATAATTGATAGATAAAGAAGAAAAATTAATAAGATGTATTGACATTTGACATCGAAGTATATTAATTTAAAATTCAATTTTTGGAGAACAATGTGTATTTACAGATGGAGAGTAAAAAATATGTTATAATTGATGTAATAAAAAGATATTTCCATTTGTAATTTGGTTTATCAGCAGGTGCGCCTGTCAGCTAAAGGAATGATAGAATCATATATATATGCAATGTCAAATGTCAGTTTCTATCGTCGTATCCTTGTGTACGTAAACTCGTAGGTAAGTTTAAATATATTTAACTTTCTAAAACATATACCTGTATATTTTTATATGTATTTTTGTATTTTTCTCTGTATAGATATAGCTGTATATACAGATGTGTTTGTGTTTGTGTGTTCAAACACATTTGTAGCTATGCATATCCATATTTCGATATATCTTATTTTAAGGGGGCAATGGACTTCAAAATTCATTTTTTATTACTTTTTTTTCAAACAAGAAATTACTCAAAGAAGTTTTCTGTATCGCAAGTTCCACAAACATTTGAAAAATAAATAAATTTCCAAAAACTTAAACTTTTTTAAAACTATTAATTTTTTTTTAATGCACCATGCGTTTAAATTTTCTAAGTTGTTTCCTCATTTTTCTATTTTATTAGTTAAAAAAATTTCGAAAAATGTTGATTGCATTTTTTTAATCCGACAGACATTTATTTAAAAATTAAATAAAAACTTGTACGAAACTAAATTTTCATTAAAAATTCATATTTTTATATAATTTATAACTAATTTGACAATCTTAATTAAACAACATTCCTAAACGAATGCAGAAATTTTTTGTAGTATGTATGAAAACAGCTCTTTTGACTTATAGAAATATTTGAAAATAAAATTAAAACACGTGAGACATTTTAACGATATTTACACTGTAAAAAAAAGACAAATGTTTCCGAAAATATTACGAAATTACGTATGGTTTACGTAAATAAAATATAACCAACTCCAAGGTACCCACTAATCGGAAAAATGTTCCTTTATCTTCCAAAAGAATAATAAATTAATATATTTCTGAGATTTAAAGATGTATTTCTAAAACAAAAGTTATTTTGCTGCCGGTAATTTTTGGAAATGTTCTCGAGTAGTTTTTATAGTTTTCTGAAAACGAAATATCGGTCTTCGAATGGTATTAATTCTCAAGTAAACATTTTCAGCTGCGTGACAGAATTTTTACATGCAAGGGTAACAAAAAAAATTTTAATGTTAATATCTTAGCTACTGAGTATTAACGTAATATTAATGATTATTACGGAATTATTTCTTCGCCAGTTTGACTTCAGAACAAGAGCTTAAATCTATTTGCATTACTTCGAATCTTATACATAGAAGAATAGCGTTCTGAGATCGAAATTGCAATTATGTTGGAGTATCTTTTATAAAACGCGAAAAAATGGATATTCATAAATGTGCACCTAAATAAATAAGACGTTAATGTTAATGAAAATGCAGTTAATTTATCCCGTTTGTCTGTTGAACATAAAAATGTTTACCTCAGAAATGGTATGATCCAAAAAACTGATATTTTGTGTTGAGAAAAATGTAAATTACAGAATAAAAACTACTTGAAAATGTTTCCGAAAATTACGGGTAGCAAAAGAAAATTTGTTTCAGAAATTCTTTAAATCTCCGAAATCTATTGTTTTCTGATTTTTCGTAAGATAAAGGAACGCCTTACGGAATTGTTGGTAAATCCGAAGAGGTTATGATACTTTGTTGTAAACCGTATTAAATTCCGTAATATTTTTGGAAATATTTGTCCATTTGTACTGTGTAGACTGCATAAAAATTGTATCGAGAAAAAGGAATTTGAGTTAATTTGTGATAGGTGGCTTTATTTACTTTCACTTTAAGAAGTTTAAAACACACTTTCTGTGAAGTATATGGTAATATATTGTTATATTTTAGCTATTAACAATTCGTTAACACAAAAACAAGCATTCATAATAGCTGAAGAGACCACGAACTTTCAGCGTTTCCCTACACATCATTGCTGAGAAAGACTAGTGTGAGTGCAATCATCAATTAAAAAATTTATAACTCAGCGTAGAAAAAAAAGAGAAAATTGATTATTGATGTATAAAATGAAGAATCGTGAATAATATATACTGATTTTTGTTTCCTATAATTAATTGTTTATTGGTGCTTTGTAATTTAATATGGTTATCATGATAGCTTAATTCATAAGAGAAAGTGTTTTATTTTCATTGATGCCAGAATGTCTCTCCTCACTCGCTATGACACAATGATGTTGAGCGTTTTATTGCACTTAATTTACAATAAGATCGAGAGAGCGACATACATAGCATCTTCTACCACCAGGAGAATGTGAGGAGCAGCAGTCTACAGCATCCAGGGAGTAGTACTAGATTCCCAATACTCAAAAGATCTTAAATTTCCTGCGTTGTCTCAAAAATTTTAAATTGAGATAAAACCTTAAACTAATACAATATCTAAGATACTGATAGCTAATGTTCCTTAACTTAAAAGCCATGATAACTGATGCTTATTCTTATGTATGCAGTTTTGTTTCTGATTTGTGAGATTTAAATCAGTGGTTCTGAACGTGGGGCGTACACTCCATATGAAGGTAATTTGATTTTTAAGTGGGGCAATTTGAGAATAGTCATTAACATGCATTGATGTCCAGAATTTAATGGGCAGTGACCGATTTCAGACGTTTTGTCGAATATCTACGGAAATCCGTGGGGAAACGCCCGAATTGCCCTTGAACTTTGAGGATGTAAAGAACATGTTTGAATTCACATTCTTCAGTGAAATTTTAGTTCCGAGGACAATAAAGGGGATAATAATAAATTTAATAATAAAATAATATTTGGGTTTAGCCAAGAAACAGAAAATGCTCAAAATGATCCGGCACTGTATCAAATGACTATGTAATGTTACGCTTGTTCAACGTTTTTGTGCATTTGTGTAAGAATAGAATGCATATTCTTGAAGATGCTAACTTTTGTGTAAAAAATGTAATTTTTTTTTATAGCAGGCAGAGTTTTGAACCGAATTTAACACCGCTTTCCAAACACTTGACTAAAAATTGTAGAAATAGTATACTGCAATTAAGATATTAATATATTAAATATTTGATGAGATATGGGTATTTCTACTGCGCACGCGCGAACTACAGCAAAGATTTTTTGTCGTGATTTGAGATTCAACACTATAAAGCAATTCATATAAAAAGGCCAGTCAAATATCGTGAAAACTCAAAAAGATACAGGCAATACAGTGAGCTAATGGATAAATTGAGGTGAATTTTCATAGGATTACATGGGATTACCTTCTCCATTTATCAATTAGCTCAGTGTGTTGCCTGTATCTTTTTCAGTTTTCACGATATATGACTGATATTTTTATATGAGTTGCTCTATAGTATTGACTATCAAATCATGACAAAAACTATTCGCTGGAGTTCGCGCATGCGCAGTTAAAATTTGTTTCATACAAGTGTCTATATCTGATCAAATATTCAAAATATTAATATTTTAATTGCAATATACTATTTCTACAATATTTTGTCAAGATTTTGGATAGCGGTGTTAAATTCTGTTGAAAACTCTATCTACTGTATAAAAAAAAAACTTTGAATTTTTTAATGAAACGTTAGCATCTTCAAGAAAATGCTTGCTATTCCTTCACAATAGCACAAAAACGTTGAACAAGATCAACATAGTAATTTAATGCAGTCACGGATCATTTTGAGCATTTTGTATTTCTTGAGGAAACGCAAATATTATTTTATTATTAAATTTATTATTACTCCCCCTAATTGTCCTCGGGAGTAAATCTTCACTGAAAAACATGAAATGAAATACGTTCTTTACATCCTCAATGTTCAAGGGCATTTCGGGTATTTCCTCACGAATTTCAGTAGATATTCGACAAAACGTCTGAAATCGGTCACTGCCCCTTAATTTCAGGATACCAGTGTATATTCTGTCATTTTTTTTGGTCGGTGTTTAGTAAAGTTTTAAAGTTGTAGTCTAAAAGTTAAAATAATAAATTAAAAATTAAAAATAAAATAAAAAATATTTTTTGTATTCAATTTTCAAAAAGTTTTCATTAAAAATTTTAAAATACAACTATAATCTGACGAAATACATATTTAAAATTTTTATATTTAAATTTATTTTTATATTTAAAATTTTCGTATAATATTTCTGGTACTATATTTCAGAATATTATACTTCTTCTCTGTTTGTCTATTGAATAGGGATTGTGTTGCTCCTCATTCTTTGACAGTGCACATGAAGCTTTTATCAGTGAAACTAGTCTAAAACAGACTGTTTCCAATTAGTTAACATTTGAAATTTTTTATATTTCATGATTAGGTATTAGCAAACACTATAAAAATGAAAACTGCCCAGTTAAACTGAGGGCATTGAGCTCACAGGCTATTCACACTAATTGTATATTATAATCTTACTTCAAAGAATTTGAAATATGCCCCTCAAAAAATAAAGAAATCAACAGTATATTAAGGGGGGGTCATCCTACCGTTACCCCCCTCATAGTTAACTAATGAACCCCTTAAACTAATCAGGGAAGTCTCTAATTACAATCAATATATATACAAAATTTGAAGAAAATCGGATAATTCTGCATGAAAAACCCATTTATCTAAATTAAGGGGGGATTAGCCCCCCCCCCTTTCCCCCTTTATACTTAACCAATGAACCCCCAAAACTATTCAGAGAAGCGCATTATCACAATGAACCTATACACAAAATTGAGGAAAATCGGATAATTCTGCATGAAAAACTCATTTATCAAAATTAGGGGGGTTATACCCCCCTTTCCCCCTTTATACTTAACCAATGAACCCCTAAAACTATTGACAGAAGCGCATTATCAAAATGAACCTGTATACAAAATTTGAAGAAAATCGGATAATTCTGCATGAAAAACCCATTTATCTAAATTAAGGGGGGATTAGCCCCCCTTTCCCCCTTTATACTTAACCAATGAACCCCCAAAACTATTCAGAGAAGCACATCATCACAATGAACCTATATAAAAAATTTGAAGAAAATCGGATAATTCTGCATGAAAAACTCATTTATCTAAATTAGGGGGAGGGTTATCCCCCCCCTTTCCCCTGTATACTTAACCATGAACCCCCAAAACTATTGACAGAAGCGCATTATCACAATGAACCTATATACAAAATTTGAAGAAAATGGGATAATTCTGCATGAAAAACCCATTTATCTAAATTAAGGGGGGATTAGCCCCCCTTTCCCCCTTTATACTTAACCAATGAACCCCCAAAAATATTCAGAGAAGCGCATCATCACAATGAACCTATATACAAAATTTGAAGAAAATCGGATAATTCTGCATGAAAAACTCATTTTTCTAAATTAGGGGGGAGGGGGGTATCCCCCCTTTCCCCCTTTATACATAACCAATGAACCCCCCAAAACTATTGACAGAAGCGCATTATCAAAATGAACCTATATACAAAATTGGCAGAAAATGGGATAATTCTGCATGAAAAACCCATTTATCTAAATTATGGGGGGTTAGCCCCCCGTTTCCCCCCCTTTATGCTTAACCAATGAACCTCCAAAACTAATCAGGGAAGCGCCGTATTACAAGGAACCTATAAACAAAATTTAAAGTAAAACGGTTAGTTCTATCAAGAGTTATCGCGTTACGTAATACGTATACATATGTACGTACATATAGAACCGGCGGGCACATAAGCTCTCAGGCTTTGATAGCCTGTGAGCTAAAAACTAATAAATTTAAAAATGTGGATTACAAAAATATATTAGTTTACAGTAAATTTCTATCGATTTTGCTTCGAACCTCATACAAATCGTATAACTATACAATTTAAAATTTAAAATCGAATTACTTTGCAATCAACTGGAGATCATTCCGACAGGAAAGCTTGTGCGACACATGACGAGAAAGAAAAATGGCTTCTTTTAAACTAATAAAGAGGAAAATCTAGAAATTCGTGTATTGTGTTATTCACAAAGAGATCTCCTTGTCCAGTAATATTTCAATCTTTTATAATATATATTAAAATCAATTATAAAATGTACCAATGGTATCAGAGCTAATATCTAATGGCAGAGTCTTATAAATTAATTAAGAGGTTAATAATGCAAATCATATAAAATGTTTCCCTTACAATGATATAAATTGGGTAACAAACAACAAATGTGTACAGGGTGTAAAATCGAAGATATACGGCTTAGTTGTGTTTACAAAGTTGGTAAAAAACATTTTTGGCAAAATTTTTACCTGTTGTTTCATAGGTTAAAGAAATGTGAACTGTTGAAGTGACTGATGCTGTTACAACTGCTATGTTCAGTGCTCTTTAATAATCTTTCCATGCGAATAGTTCAACTTTTAAATAACCAGAATTATATGTTATACACTCTTAAAACTGCGACTCTGATTTAAGAGGTATATTCTGAATTTTTGTACCTCCGAATATTAAAAGGCACGTTGTGCCTTTGAAATTAAGAGGCACATGGTGCCTTTGCAATTAAGAGGCACGTGGTGCCTTTGAAATTAAGAGGCACTGAAGCCTGAATTTAAATATCCGCTGAAATTATATATTCAAGTGCCTCTTATTTAAAAATACATTATAAGAGGCATAGAATGTAATTTAATCATATTTTATATTTATATCTTTACAGTAAATTATGTGTACTGCAGAAACGTTTTCCAGCATGGCATATGCAAAGACGTTATAATGTCTTTATTATGACGTCCCTACAGGGACGTCATAATTTTAGATATGCTTAAGTTGGCCATGCCGAAAAAACGGATGAGAACCACTGTACTAGATGTATTTTGTATAATGACTTCACGGACTTGAAGTCAGAATCGTCAGATAAAGTACGAAAATCGACCTTAAGATGATTTTCTAATATTTTTGACCAAGTGGGCATAGTTACAAAAGGAAGTGAGAGTTGCATTTCTCTACGATATTTCTATATCATTGCGGTAGTGTATTCTTTTGTGGATTTTTCCGATGAAGAGCCTGATCTTTCCCCATGGCTTCGACGATGATTACGGAAAGCGGTCTACTGCAATGTATTAAGATTTATTCTGATGAATTGTCTAAGTTCATGGCTATTTATGAAATAATAATTTGCCCGAATAGTCTATAAAATGCGTAGGGTTTATGCACCCTTGTTGCTCTTTGTAGATGCTCACTCTTTTATCAAACATAATATGCTTATTATTCTAATAAAATATTTAGCACTGTGAGAATTTGTAAGAACATTTAATATTATAGTTTGACAATTTCTTTTAATAGGAAGAAATTGTGATTCATTAACGAGTATTAATTGCATGACGATTAAGGCACCTCTCGATGGCCGTCTTTTCACTAACTATAACATTGTATTTACAAACAATGTTTTGTAAATAAAATTTATTAATTTTTAATTTTTAATTTGACTTTTATTACATCTTGTTTTTATTAATAGTCTGTTTTAATGCATAAGGATATGTAAAAATTGTAAATTTTTCTAATGAACTGCTTAATTATCATAAGTTAAGGTGGTCAACGAAAAGGTCATACAGTGCAAATTGATACCCAATTATTTTATAATCCTGACTAGAGGATCTATACTATCTTAATTACACTAATTAAGTATTAAGGGGTATATTTGGGATATTATGCTATCTATCTATCTATTTATCTATCTACTTATCTATCTATCCATATATGTATATAATAAAAAGCTGCACACAACCGTCCGTTTTCTCCCCAGGAGTAATTTTTCTCGATTTTCTTCTCATTTCGAACTCTACCGTCACCTTAAAAGCTTTACTATTACGCAGGGATGTTTTTATTACTTTCTTCTATCTTTACAAGAAGAAAGTATTGGATTCATGACAATTTTCGACTTCCGTTTTTCGACGGATTTATACGTTTTAAAAGTTCCTGAACACAATTTGACTATTTTTAGAAAATGTCTGTCTGTGACTCTGTCTGTCTGTCTGTCTGTCGGTCTGTATGTGACAAATATTTTGTGGGCGCTCTATCTCAAGTACTAATGCTCGGAATTTAATAAAACTTTAGATTCAGTTAGTCCCTGATATATATTTTGGTGCTGATTAGTTTTTGGTAACAATCGCCCGGCAGGTGGCGCTGCTATGCAGCATTTTTCACGATTTCCGCAATAGCTCTATCTCAAGAAATAATGCTCGGTATTTAATAAAACTTTATATTCAGTTAGTTTCTGATATAAATTGGTGCTGATTAGTTTTTGGTAAAAAGGTGGCGCTGCAGGTGGCGCTGCTATGCAGCATTTTGCAGGATTTACACGATTTTAGCGATAGTCATATCTCAAGAAATATTGCACGGAATTTAATAAAACTTGAGTTTAAGTTAGACCTTGATATAAATGGGTGCTGATTCTTTTTAGTGTATGCGAAACCTGTGTGAGATAGAAGAAAGTTTTGGGATTGACACATACGACTAGTTATTATTGTTTTTGTTATTTCAGAATTAATACTTTTATAATCCCAGACATTTATTCATTATGACCTCATTAGGTTCGCATAAAGAGGATAAATATAAACATAACAAATTATTATTTTTGGTTTTTAAAATCCCAAGTATGTTAGTTTTTATATTGTTTTAAATAGTTTCTCGAATGTTATACTTAAAAACTTGGGATTGTATGCGAAAAAAAATGTGTGTTTACAAATAAAATTCTCAGATTATTCAATATTCTGTTCTTTACTAGCCTGCAATGAAGACAAAATGATCACATAGATACAGGGAGTGTTCTGTGACAATCGCCTGAATGTTTTAAAATTCAAGAACGAATAAAGGGCGATTGCTATTAAAGTTATTCTTAAAGATGTGTTATGTGGATTCATGAATTTGTTTACTATGTTTCGATGTTGTAATATCAAATATCACCGAGAGATGGCGCTGCGATGTCTTATAGAATTAGAACGCAAAAATTAACTATGCAAATGGACTCAAGTTCGCTTAATTTTTTACACTTTCCAATCTAGTTGAAAATTGTTTATGACTTCAGTTTGTCTGGCCGTCTGTCCGTGCTCTAACTCACGTAAATATACTCGGATCTCCCTGAAATTTTTGTATGTTATTGTCGTTTACTATAGCATGTTCCCTATTTCAACTGAATTGTGTAGCACTTATAGTTTTTACAGGGGCAGTCAAAAGTATTCCGTTACTTTACATTCAACGGGAAATAATCGTTTCAAGTGCATTTTGATGATGTTACGCCATTTGAAACATGATGGAATTTATATGTATTTATGAAGCGGATTAAAAAATGCTTTTTGTAGAATATGGGATGCAAAGCATTAATTAATTATTTACAGGGTCAAACAAAGAATTCTGTACACATTGTTCTAGGGGGGGGGGGAATCGTTTCCAGTGTAATTTAAAGATATTTCACTATTTCAAACATAATGAAAATTACATGCATTACTGGGGTGCACTATAAATTGCTCTCTTTAAAGTGTGGTGTGCATTGTGTTCATTTACAGGGACACGCAAAAGATATCAGTTACAGTACATGTACGATATTTACAGTCTGTGTGATAAGTGTGTTTTCAACTTTGGCTTGGGTTTTTAAGTTTAACAAAAAATTTTCATAGCACGTGTGTGTTTATAAACTCGGTTGTTCATATACAGGGCTACACAAGAGAATCCTTTATTGCGTTACGCATTTTCCTACTGAACTATATTTAGTAGACTAATAGAAGTTTGCGGAATATAAATAAATTCAAACGTAAAGAAAAAGATACATTGTCGTTACGGTTGTTTATTGCTGCGAGTGAGTTTTAAATTGTCTTTTAGCTTAATATGTGTTGTGTACAAAAGTCTTCAGATAATATATATGGCTGTACAAAAGATTTCGAGTGCATTTCCATCAATTGGCGAAATTTACTCAATATGAATATTCTAACTGAACTAAACTTTATCATGCTATATATCCACATCTATTGATCATATACAGGGCTGCACAAAATAATTCAACTACTTTTTTGGCACTGGAAAGTAATTTCGAAAATTGTATTTTTCTATGTGGTATATGTTTTCTAAACTGTTTACTTACACATCTTCCGTCATCTTATTTAACGGTGAAGTTTCGTTACAGTTTTCTGGCTATTTTGGAAAGTGTTTCATAACCTATGTTTGGGTTTTTTTACCACTAATTCCGTTTAGTTGTTGTAAGTAAAATAAAAATTGTCTGCATATTAAAATTGCTTGGCTATTTTAAGAATTATTAAAGTTTCAGATAGTGTAGAGGCATGTATCTGTGATATTTAGAAATAAAACAAGTATGCGCAGTAAAGAATTTCCTAACTTTACACAACACTCTCCTGCAAAATTAACGTCAATGGTTTACTTTTATTGAATTTTAAAAACATTCATTCTATTTTAAGACAACCTGTATAATAAAAAATTAATATTTTCTAAATTTCTAATTTTAATTTTTGCCATTTACTTACTTCTTTTATTTCAGGTGAATACAATCTAAACTTAAATATGGAAAAAATAATTTTGATATCAGTTCTAGTAATCGTGGCAGTACAGATTTCCCTTGCAGATGCCAGAGGTAATATACATATGTATCTCACTTTAATGTTTCAAATAATTAAACATATTGCATCTAAATCAACATTTTAAAATTAATAAAGCATTTAAAATTAGATATTTAATAAAATACAAAACTGAAAATGACACTCTAAAACCACAGATAAAAATCAATTAATACAGTAGATGTTTCAATATGCATACAAACACCTCATCGGTACAAATGTCAATCGAGACTGAAACTGTTTAAAAATATACATCATGATATACATGAATACATCAAAATATACATGATGAGGAAATATATATCACAACAGAAACGTATACTGAGGTGGAATTATACATGTCTCGTTTAGAGGGAATTTTTGTACTCTTGTGAAACAACTTTCTAAAAAAATCTACTTTTATAATTATTGCAGTTGGATTTAATTATTATAATATTTATACCATATATTGAACTAGCTTTTGAAAATATTACAATCATTAAACCTAACTGCAATAATTATTAAAGTAGAATTATTTCGGAAGGTTTGTGCACAAAAGTTCAGCAATTCTCTCTAAATGAGACATATAAAATTCCACTTGAGTGGGAGCCTAGCCCTAATCTGAGTATACGGCCTTTCCGTGATGTATATGCCCTCTAGAACACTTATAAGCAGATTTAGACTTGATTTACATTTGTACTTCTGATGGGTTTTAGAAAAGATTTAAAAATCTACTGTATTAATTGGTTTTATTATGTGATTTTATAGTGTTGTTTTTAGTTTTGGATTATGTTAAATGAGTGTTTTTAAATGACTTGTAATTTTTTTATTTTATTTTATTTAAAAGTATAGAAAAAGGTATGTAAAACTACAAGAAATACCTTTTAAAATACAGCGGTTGGAATGTACCATATTATTTAGGTATTTGCTACAACTCTTTTCAAAATATTATCTTCGCTGTATATTCCTATTGCATATCTTAAAGAAATCTACCATGAAGAACTTGGAAATAATGGCCAAAAATATTATAAATATAAGAGGCTGAGACCCTCGATAATATTTAAATAATTTAATTAAATATTCATGTAATTTTAGTTGTTTATTCATTTATAATTTTCAAATCATTTCCGAACTTCATAAAATGAATATAAGTTTCCCATTTCAGTGATCACTGGAATGCGTTCTACTGATCTAAATGAGATACAACTTGAGCTGCAGATAACTCAGAAGATGTGCGTGACATCTATTAAATAAAATAAAAAAATCTAAATTCACCAATAGATGGCGCTGTAACACGAATGGCTTTATTTGCATGTATTGAACAAGTGGAATAACATTGCGTTACAGCGCATCCCCATCGACATTATTTGTAGGATAAGAAGCATGCGGACGCGCATTTGTTACATATCCGGTACATCATGTCTACGTTTCAAGAAAAAGTTCTACAGGTAAAATTGTTCTGGCAGAATGAACATAAACGGGCCCGATTACCGCTGAGACAAACTTAAAACAGTAAAAATTAATTGAAAATTTTGGCTTTTTTGTAACAGAAATTCTGCATGAATAAGTTTCCATAAGGAGAAAAATCTATTCGTTTGCACTGGTTGATATTTGCCCCGTAAAAAAAAGACATATTCCCTATGTATACTAATATTATAAAGAAGTAGCGTTTGATTTGTTGTTGTTGTTGTTGTTGTTGTTTGTTTGTTTGTAGGGGTAATCTCTGGAACTACTTAATCGATTTCAAAAGTGATGGTGGCAAATGGATGGTGACAATCCCTGCTCCAATATAGGCTATATTTTATTTCGGTGCAACAAGCCCTAGGATGGGAGGGGGGTCAGGAGCAAAAACCATTCTATACTGAAATAGCTCGAAACTTGAAATTTTACATGGTTGTTACTTTTGTAAATGCCCTCTTAAAAAAATTCGAAATTGAAAAGCGTTCAAAAAGCGTTCTAAATTACGACTTCTTTGGAATTGTTAAGTATAGGAACTTAAAATTTGACAAGAGTGCTAATTTTAAGACGCAAATGCACACACAACACTGTTTTTTTTAAATTTAAATTTGAAAGGGTGCAGCAGAAAAAAAAAACTTTTTGTTATTGTGAAAAGACTAGAAACTTCAATTTTGACATTGCGGTCACATATAAGATACAAATGCTCACTAAAAACAGCTTCTAAAAAAATCTAAATTTAAAAGATTGAAATAGGGGAAAAGCGTTCTAAATTATGATTTCTATGGAATTTTTACGGATAGAAACATGAAATTTGACATGACTGCTATTTTTAATAGGCAAATACACACACAACACTGTTTTATTAGAAAATTAAAATTTAAAAGGGTGTAGGAGTAAAAAACTTTCGAAATTAATATTTTTTTTATACTTGAAATGACTAGAAACTTGAAACTTTGCATAGCTTTCACATTTAAAATAAAAATGTGCTCTAAGAATAGTTTCTAAAAAAATTTAATTTAAAAGTGTTAAATGAGCGGAAAGAGTTCTAAAAATGTCTTAAATTATGATTTCTTTCCATGGAATTATTAAGGAGAGAAACTGGCAGTTTGACATGGCTGCTACTTTTAAGACGCAAATGCTCGCATGGAAGAGTTTCCTAAAAATTCGAAATTTAAAAGAGTG
This sequence comes from Maratus michaelseni, assembly GCA_963931845.1. NCBI lineage: Eukaryota > Metazoa > Arthropoda > Arachnida > Araneae > Salticidae > Maratus > Maratus michaelseni. The sequence goes on along the minus strand of OZ007589.1, from coordinate 257,088,189 downwards.
AAGGAGCAAAAAGAGGTTGTTTAATATTAAGATGTTCTATAAGAACGGTTTAAAAACAATCGAAATTTCAAAGAGTGTAAGTGCAAAAGTGTTATAAATTACGATTTCTGTGGAATTCCTAAAGTTGGAAACTTCAAATTTGACATGGCTGCTACTTTTAAGATGTAAATGCTCATTTAGTAAAGTTTTCGAAATATTAGAAATTTAAAAGGGTGCAGGAGCAAAAGAATTCTCTCAAATAGTGATTTATATGATACAGTTGGTATAGAAGCCCGGAATTTCACATGGTGGTTACATATAAAATGTAAATGCTCACTATGAACTTTTGTTCAAAAATTCGCAATTTAAAAGGGTGAAATGAGCGAAAAATGTTCTAAAACGTTTCTAAATTACGATTTATTTGGAACTGTTAGACGTAGAATATTGAAATTTGGCGTGGCTATTACCCTAGAAACGTAAATGCTGGCTCAGAACATTTTTCTAAAAATTCGAAATTAGAAAAAGGTACAGGTGAAAAAAAGTTCTACAATTGCGATTTATGCGATACATTTGGTACTGAAGCTGGGAAATTGACGTGGTGGTTACATTTAAAATGTTTATGCTCGCTATGAACGTTTTCTGAAAAATTCTAAATTTTAAGAATGAATGGAAAACGCTTCTAAATTACGATTTAGTTGGATTTATTCCGGTTAGAAACTTGAAATTCTGCATTGTGGTTACTTTTCAGATGCAGATGCGCGGTATATTTATCATTAAAAATTCGAAATTTAAAGGTGTAAAATGAACGAAAAACGTTCTTTATATAAGTTTATTCAGAATTGTTAGGGATAGAAACTTTAAATTTGAGATGTCTGTTATTTTTAAGACGTAAATACTCGCACAAAACAGTTTTTACAAAATTGGAAATTTAAAAGTGTGCAGAAGCAAAATACGTTCTAAAATTACGATTTTTGTGATGCTGCTGAGCTAGAAACTTGAAATTTAGCATGGTGGTTATTTTAAAGATGAAAGTGCAGACTCATAACGTTCTAAAATTGCTATTTCTGTCTTATAGTTGTTATAGAAGCTTAGATAACTTAGAAGTTTGGAATTTCGTACTGTGATTACATTTAAGATGTATATTCTCGCTAAGAAACGTTTCTAAAAATTACTAAATTTCAAATGAAAATGGAATGAGTGGAAAACCTTTAGAATACATTCTAAATTTCCATTTATTTGTAATTAATTTTATCTCTTCTGATTAATTTAAGTTTCATGTTCGCCAAATGCAGTATAAGAATGTAGATTAGTCAAAATGTGGCTTAATTTTTTAATTTACATCAGCCAAATTTCCTCAAATGAAAATAGGCACACAAATACCACTTAGCATATTTCAACAATTACGCGAGTAAAGATACGCTAGTTTTGCTAATATCATATACTATAATACGAGCAGATTTTGTGTCTATATGTACGCACGTGTAAAATATATGTACATAAATTTTCCTTCAAATCGGACAAAAACGGTAGATTTGTATAAGAAACATATATACAAACAAACATGAATACAAACAAACAAACATACATACCAAGAACGGTTTAAATATATATATATATATATATATATATAGTTAGATAGAAAGATAGATAGATATGAGCAAATCGTATGTCTATGTGTGTATATATGTAAATTTTATCCAAAAAACCCAGCTCTAACTAGCTTGACTGAATTTTCTATCCTACCGTTTTCGGGGATCATTGGGCTAGGTCAAATGTTTGACAAAATTCAATTAGTGGGTCATTTTGGCTCACTACGGGTCAGGAACAAGGTAATTTTATCTATAAAATGGCTCTAACGATTTTGACTGACTGTTGTATCCTACCATTTCGGGTTACGAGAAGACCATTGCGCTATGTCACATGTTAGAGAAAATTCGATTAGTGAGTCATTTTGGGTGTCACTACGGGTCAAGCTAATTTTATCTAAAAGACGACTCTAATGAGTTTGACTAAATTTTATACTCTATCATTTTGGGGTACGAAAGGAGAATTGGGATGGGTCACATGTTCGAGAAAATTAGATTAGTGGGTCATTTTGGGGTCAGTACGGGTCAGCTAATTTTGTCTGCGAATCGGCTCTAACGACTTTGAGTGAATATTGTATTCCACTATTTTGGATATGAGAAGAAGATTGAACTAGCTCACATTTTCGAAAAAATTCGTCATTTTGGAGTCACTGCGGGTCAATGGATTTCAATGGAAATGAAAGTTGAAACAGTTATTTAGTTGTTGAACAGTTGGCAGTAAACGAATTACAAAGTTGACAGCATTTCACCTAATTTAGTGACGTGTTGGCGACATTGACGATATTTGGAGGGAAAATAGACTTTCAAAATTACCAATGCGTAAACAAATGCTTGGCGCCAAATGGTAGAATGTCGCCAAATTTGTCGAAAGTGTGACGCTATTTGCGAAAAACGTGGCTTTTAGAATCTGAAGGAATTTTCAAGAAAGTCCCAATAGGAGCCGAGATACAATATTCAACGAATAATTCACAATACAACAAAAAGCACGATTTTGGTAGCTCAGAGCAGAACATTGAATTTATTTTTATATCGAACAGAAAGCGAATTTTAAACGAGTATAGCTCGGTCTTCCCAGCTGCTGTTTCTTAATCTAGTAAAATATAATATAACTATGATCGAAAATATACAATTTGTGGTTACTCTTTCGAGTTAATCACGATTCCGAAAAGCGTTCTTTATCTTTAGAAACCTCAGAAAACAATATATTTTTTGTAATTTTAACAAAAATTTATTCTTAAAAAAATATTCTTTTACTGTCACTGATTTTCGTAAACGTTCGCGAGTACACTTTATAGTGTATTAATCAACTTTCTCAACCGGAAATATAAGTTTTTCGGAAATAAACATTTCATGTTCAAGAAACATGTTTTACAGATAAACATGTTTTACAGTTAAACATGTTTTACAGATGAATTAACATTATCAATATTAACATTAAATTTTTTTGTTGATGTTGTTGCTATTGTATATGTAAATTTAAATGCGCAGCTGAAAATATTTAGTATAGAATCAATAACATCCTTAAAACATTTTCAGGTTATTTGCGAAAACGGATTAATACACTCTAAAAACTAATCGGAAATGTTTGCGGTAATCTGTGTCAGCAAAAGAAATTGTTTGTGTATAATTTTTCTTTAAATATCGAAAATATATTGGTTTCTGATGTTACTAATGATAAACAAAGCTTTATAGAGACGTAGACAACTCGAAAGAGGTTATTGCATAATTTCGTTTCTGGTTATATTGTATTTTCGTAGATAAAGAAACATTTGTATTTGTTTATAGTATATGTTACAGTTAATCAGTTAAAACTTATACAAATGAATCAAATTTTCTTCTTACTTTTATAAGGCATGCTATAGCTGGGAAATTATGATTAATTCTAAACCACCTATGTAACGGTCAAAGAGAAAAAATGTCCCCACATGCGATTTGAAAGGACAGAAGACGAATTTCATTTGATATGTTTTTACTTGGGCTTTGTTGATTTAAGTGCATAGTAGTGTGATATCATAAAACGCTCACTCCAGAAAAAAAATAATATACATTTGCTATTTTATATCAATATTTCATTTACCCTAAAACAAAAAAAAAAAACAAATCTATAATGTAATCTCTCAAAGTATTATGTTGGAGCCTGAACATTAGAAGCCTACCATAAAAACTCCTTTCTACAGAAATGGGCTTCAGGTTTTAGATAGAAAGAAAAACAAGAACTGTAAAAATGAACTTTATAAGATTTCCGGAAATCATGTAGGTTAAACGAAACATCTTTCGAAGTATTCAGCATGAAAATTTAAAATGACATCAAAATATGCAAAGGATTTCTAGTGATCCCGTTATAAATATATACTTATTGACTGGATAACGAGATGCAAAACACAGAAGAATTTGACAGACGATAGATGAAATTTTAAACTTTCTATCAAATAGAAATTAGGGTGTTTTTATTGTCAAAAAAATTCATTAATAAAGGAAACTCATAGAGAAGAAAAAGCAAATTTATATTCTATTTTCAATTATTAATTTTATAAACATGCAGTGAAATTTGAGTTAACACTAGGACGGCGGAAAAATGTTACCTACTGGAACGGCGGGAAGGGATCATTTTGACCCCTCGAAAAAACTACTGAAATGACAACGATAAAACAATTTTAAATGCCATACATCGGGAAAATATGTAATTTACGTGTATTTCATGATTTATATTTAATTTATATGTTTAATATTACTTGATAAATTATTGAATTTTTAAAGTACTGTAAATTTAACGCCTATAGGGCGATCCATTGGATCATACTACAACTACTCAAATAGATAAAGAATTAATTTGATAACACTTGATTAATTTGATATAAAAATTGTTTGGTTTCACAAAGTAAGCTAATGCTAACTAAAATAAAACACAATTTATAAATTAATATATTTTTCATCAATATTTCATATATATATATATATATATATATATATATATATATATATATATATATATATATATATATATATATATATATATATATATATATATATATATATATATAAATTTCATATATATATATATATATGATATATATATATATATATATCATATATATACAGTGGAACTTCCATTTAACGAAGTCTCATCGTTACACTTAGAAACTTCGTTATGAAGAAAATTCGTTAAATAGAAATCAACTTAAATTCATGAATTTTTTTCTTCAGACATGATAAACAGGTGTTGGATTCAGAAGCATTTGATTCAGTTTGAATTATGAAGCCGTCTTTTACAAAACAGTTGTGTACGGTCGATGAAATCACGTCACATTCCCAAGCTTTCATCAGCTCTGATACACAGGTTCTCAAACTAACGTTTTCACTATAATGTCTTTTTTCTGTCTTTTTCGATAATGTACTTCAAGATTTTTTATTATTTCTTAGACTAATGGCTGAAGTTTAGAAGTTGTATTGGCAAACACAAATTACTTTGATATTCTTCGATTTGCAATTTGAGGCACATTCTTGTGGATCTACAAAGCAATTGTTTATCAGCAATGGAATATCAGAATGGTAACTGTCTGACTCAAGTTCACATTTCAATACATCTGACGTCATTGCGTCACTGCATCTTCTATATCATTGAATGTAAAAAGAGGATTTTGACATTCACCAACTGTCAGCACTGGAGTCTCGGTGTGCGAAAGTAGTGATAACAAGGGTTTTTCTCAGTGTAAAAAACAAATTGCTGTATTTAGCACCAAGCAGAATGGAAATTATTTATATGTGTTCATTTTCTTACAATCAGCTGAAATAAATTCGCATATCCATCGCAACAACAACCTCTTAGTTTGAATTTTGTACAAGTACAAAAGTGGAATAAACTTCGTTATATAGAATATATTTTTCGTAATATGGAGATTAATTTATATACTAATGGTGTTCAAAGTCAAAGTTCTGCAGAAAATTTCGTTAAGTAGAAAACTTCGTTAAATAGGGACTTCGTTTAAAGGAAGTTTCACTGTATGTATATATATATATATATATATATTTCATATATGTATATGTTCAATATTGTCCAATATTTCAAAAACTAACAAATATAGAATGCAGAATTTTTTTTAAATACTTGTTATCTATTTAGGAAAAGTCAAAAAATTTCAAAACATTTCTTCCAGCAAAACAAATGTAATCAACGGACAAAAGTACTTAGGGGTCAAAATGACCCCTAACGCCGTTCTAATGTTAATGATGTGGTGTGACTTGGTGCTATTAAAAGTTTGAAAGTTTCTGTGATTTGTATACAATGGTAAACTAAATATATTATACTCAAATCAAACGAGCAGGTTTTAATCAATATCCTATATGCACAGTTGACAATTTCAAAAGTACTTTTGTGGGATACTTCATAAGCCACAGAATAATTTAATATTATTTAATTTTAGGATACTTTTTTAATGTTTTTGATTCGTAATGTTTATTTTTAGATTCTTCGGTTGAATTGTTAGAAGCGGTTAAAGAAGCTTCTAGAAGGTAACACAATTTTGTTTTCGAATATAATCTCAGTTTATGCACTTTCTGTTATTTAATGCACAATGTTTATTTCCAAAAACGAAATCAAAATATGAGGAATGAATGTGAGGAATGCTTCCTTACGCTTTCTGATTTGAAGACAATAAATAAAATTTATCAACAAAAAATGTCAACTTTAAATAGAGATAAATTTTAAAGCATTCCCATCAAATTTATAGGTGTTTTCTGTGTATATGTGAGAGGTACCTCTTGAAAAGAACAAAGTTATTAGATTAAGGTTATTAGTTTGGTTATAGAATCACAACGTATACCTGAATTACCCCACATTTAAAAAATTACAGTTATATACAAGACACTGCCATTTAGCGTTGAACCTGTAACCCTTTATGTACCAAATTATGAATTAATGAAAATTCTGCCTTCCCAAGCCTTTTTTCTGCAATTTTGAAAATATGTTAGTAGATTTCTGAAATTATTAAATGAATTTAAAAAAATATTTTTCTATTAAAATTTGATTAACTAAGTCAGTATTTTAACACACACATAAACAACGCCTGCATTCAGCAATTAAAGATACACAAATATTATATTACAGACATACATTGTCTTATCATCAAGGCTATCTGTTAGATGGCTGCTGACTTTCTGTCCAACATGGTTTATTAGTGAGAAATTGCAGACTCAGGAATGGGCCGGAGTAGCTCAGTGGTCAGAGCAACAGCCAGGAACGCTGTGGACCCAAGTTCGTTTCCTGGCTCTGGCTAATTTTTCACTCCATGTTGGATTAATGTATTTATTGTATGTATGTCTGTAATATAATACGAGCAGGGAAGACCGAGCTATGCTCGGTCAAAATTAAATTTGAGTTCGAATATCATGACCCATGACCAAAATGACCCACTAATTGAATTTTCTCGAACATGTGACTTAGCCCAACAGTCTCCCGTGCCCGAAAACCATAGGATGCAAAATTTAGTGTAAATAGTCTGAGCCGTTTTTAAGATAAAATAGGTTGACCCATAATGACCCATGACCAAAATGACCCACTAATCGAAATTTCTAGAACATGTGACCTAGCCTAATAGTCTTCTTGTTCCCTAAACCTGTAGGGTGCTAAATTTATTTCAAATCCTCTGAACCGTTTTTAAGATAAAATAGCTTGACCCATAATGACCCATGACCAAAATGACCCACTAATTGAATTTTCTCGAACATGTGACCTTGCCCAACAGTCTTAACCATTGGATGCAAAATTTAGTGTAAATTGAGCCGCTTTTTACATCTTGACCCACAATGACCCAGAAATGACCCACTAATCGAATTTTCTCGAGCATGTGACCTAGCCCAATGATTTTCGCGTGCCCGAAACTCGTAGGATACAAAATTTAATCAAAATCGTTAGAGCCGTTTTTTAGATAAATTTAATTTGACCCTCTTTGACCCCAAAATGACCCACTAATCGAAAGTTCTCGAACATGTAATCCAGCCCAATAGACTTCTCGTGCCCGAAAATAGTCGGATACAAAATTTAGTCAAAATCGTTTGAACCATTTTTTAGATACAATTAGCTTGACCATGACCCAAAATGACCCACTAATTGAATTTTCTCGAACATGTGACCTAGCCCAACAGTTTTCTCGTGCCCGAAAACCATTGGATGCAAAATTTAGTGTAAATTGAGCCGCTTTTTAGATCTTGACCCACAATGACCCAGAAATGACCCACTAATCGAATTTTCTCGGACATGTGACCTAGCCCAATGATTTTATCGTGTTCGAAACTCGTAGGACACAAAATTTAATAAAAATCGTTAGAGCCGTTTTTTAGATAAAATTAATTTGACCCGCGTTGACCCAAAAATGACCCACTAATCGAAAGTTCTCGAACATGTGACCCAGCACAATAGTATTTTCGTGCCCGAAAATGGTCGGATACAAAATTTCGTCAAAATCGTTTGAACCGTTTTTTAGATACAATTAGCTAGACCATGACTCAAAATGACCCAAAATGACCCACTAATCGAATTTTCTCGAACATGTGACCTAGCCCAATGGTTTTCTTGTGCCCCAAAACGGTAGAATACAAAATTTCGTCAAAATCGTTAGAGCCGTTTTTTAGATAAATTTAATTTGACCCTCTTTGACCCCAAAATGACCCACTAATCGAAAGTTCTCGAACATGTAATCCAGCCCAATAGACTTCTCGTGCCCGAAAATAGTCGGATACAAAATTTAGTCAAAATCGTTTGAACCATTTTTTAGATACAATTAGCTTGACCATGACCCAAAATGACCCACTAATTGAATTTTCTCGAACATGTGACCTAGCCCAACAGTTTTCTCGTGCCCGAAAACCATTGGATGCAAAATTTAGTGTAAATTGAGCCGCTTTTTAGATCTTGACCCACAATGACCCAGAAATGACCCACTAATCGAATTTTCTCGGACATGTGACCTAGCCCAATGATTTTATCGTGTTCGAAACTCGTAGGACACAAAATTTAATAAAAATCGTTAGAGCCGTTTTTTAGATAAAATTAATTTGACCCGCGTTGACCCAAAAATGACCCACTAATCGAAAGTTCTCGAACATGTGACCCAGCACAATAGTATTTTCGTGCCCGAAAATGGTCGGATACAAAATTTCGTCAAAATCGTTTGAACCGTTTTTTAGATACAATTAGCTAGACCATGACTCAAAATGACCCAAAATGACCCACTAATCGAATTTTCTCGAACATGTGACCTAGCCCAATGGTTTTCTTGTGCCCCAAAACGGTAGAATACAAAATTTCGTCAAAATCGTTAGAGCCGTTTTTAAGATAAAATTTGCATATATATATATATATATATATATATATATATATATATAACCACACACAAGATTTGCTCGTATTAGAATATATGATTTGTGTATCTTTAAGTCAGTATTTACAGGGATTAAGTTGACTATTTACAACTGTACCCAAATAATTTCTTCAAGCAATTGATTGCAGTGCTTTATAGCATTAGGAAATGTACATATAAATATAGAAATTTTTCAGAGTTAAAACTTTCCATTTTATGTCTTTCAACATCCAGAAAGCTGAATAGTTACAAATTGGAAAAAGAAAATATCAATTAAAAAATATTTTAGTTTGTGCAGTGCTAAATGCTTTTGGAACGTGATAAAGTAAATTACATAGAATTCATGATAACATCCATTACTTCCAATTGTTTTGTTAACTGAATTTTATTACAAGTTTCTTTAATTGTACTTTAAAGTACCATCTGTACATAAAGGATAAAATTGAGCTGCGCCGCTAGGTGCCTACTACGTCAACCACCGTTCCCAAGTTCTAGAGAACTTTTAATGAGCAGGACCAGGTGATTCCTGTGTTCTGTATGGCCGGTGGGGGTGCAGCCACCTGCTGACCATACCCATTCTCCCAAAAGGTTGACGACATAGGTTGCTGCGACTTGCGATGGATACCACCCTCTTGGAAAACCGTCATTTTCATACTTGGGGACGAGGCGGAGTTCTCCAACAGATTCGGAGCAGGACACCTGGAACAGGACACTAGGCTTTAAGTCAGGTTTTCCCAACCCGTACTTGCTTTACCATAGCTCAAGGGATGTGAAGATCTACAAAGATAGTCACAGAGTACAAAAAGGGTAAACAAATGTAATTTAAACATATGTGAATTAAAAAGTTATAGATCAGATAGTTTTGTAAGAATGTGCTTTTGAAATTCATGCCTCTGCTCACAGAAATGTAACAAAAATACCAGTTAAACTTTTTTTTTTCTTTTTCGATATTTTACAGGGAAAAACCTTGGTTATCTAAAATATTTCCACATTGAAGAATTGAGAAGTATGATATAAATTAAGTAATTTTGAATAGAAAATAATGTTAGATTTTATAAAACAAAAATCCAATTTGTACTCAAACTAACCCACTATGCACAAATTACCCGACAGAGGGGTGGCAAAAATTGAAATATTAAAAAATTTCAATTATCAGTAGTGTTAATCTGTTGTGTATTAAAATGCACGTTAGTGAAGCTTTTCTTTTAAACTCAAAATTGCTGCTTTAATTAATTTAATAAAATCTCAATAAACGGAGCAAGGATTTGAGGTAATAGACTGTTTGAAATTATTTATAATAGCTTCTCTAACAAACATTTATTAGTAAATAGACGACAATTGAAATGAGATTTTAATGTGTTGTTGAGATAGGCAGAAAAGTAACATAATAGAAGGAAAAGTAATACTGCAATATACAGGGTGTTTCAAAAATGACTGGTATATTTTAAAAATCAATAAAAACTAAACGGGCAGCGATAGAAATACACCGTTTGTCGCAATATGCTTGGGTCAAAAGTAAATTTTCAGGCAGACAAACTTTCAAAATTAGTTACAATTTTCAACAACAGATGGCGCTGCAGTCTGGAAAAATCTAAACCACGATATTTTCCACATATCCACCATGCGCATCAATAATATGGCGTAGTCTCTGAACGAAATTACCAGAAACTTTTGTAAACCTGTGACTTCTTTCTGTGGGGACACTTGAAAGACCAGGTGTACCGCCACAATCCAGAAACAATTGAACAACTGAAGCAGTACATCTCTTCTGCATGTGAAGCCATCCTGCCTGACATGTTTACAAAGGTTTCTGGTAATTTCGTTCAGAGACTACGCCATATTATTGCTGCGCATGGTGGATGTGTGGAAAATATCGTTGTTTAGAGTTTTCTAGACTGCAGCGCAACTGTTGTTGAAAATTGTAACTAATTTCGAAAGTTTGTCTGCCTGAAAATTTACTGTTGTCCCAAGCATATTGCAACAAACGGTGTATTTCTATCGCTGCCCGTTTAGTTTTTATTGATTTTTCAAATATACCGGTCATTTTTTAAACACCCTGTATGACCGTAAAAGTAGTGTTCCATAATTTTGCGTAACGTGAAATTTTTTCTGCTTCAAACGGCGCCATTTCTTTAAAACATACACTACAGAATATCCACACGCACGCCCTGTCTATAGCCATAGCTGTATCTTTCTATAGCAAATAAAAATGCCTTGTAGATTTGTTTTAACGATTTTACCGCATTTAATATCAGCGTACGATTTCAAAATTATAAATACAGTGTGCATAAATTTTGCACCGTACTAATATTAATAACAATATAAATTATTTTAAAACAGCATATAAATCAAACAGTTCAATGAAGTTTTAAGTATATTTTCAAGTTGCTTTTAAAAAGTGCACTAGACTTTTATGACAGCGTAAATGTGTGTATGATGAGGAGTTTTATTGTTTAATTTAAAAATTAATTTTTATTAATATCGGCCACAAAAATAAGCATATATTAAAAGTATGTTTTTTTTTTCAGAAATTGCGCAGCACCTGGAGAAGACTGTAAATTTAGCAGAAAACAGTGCTGCGCTGGACTCAGTTGTTGCTATGTAAAAAGATCTGGGAAAATGAAATGCAGGACAAGAAAATGTTGAATATAATGCTTTGAATTTTAAGCATAATATAAATAAATCGGTATTTCATATGAATGTAAGGAATGTTTTCTTTTAATTTTAATACAATCACAGCACTTCGAAAATGTGTATATAGTCATCAGTAAAAGACATGTGATTAACATTTATCTCAATTCATATTTTGTTCAATTCAATTAACTTTTTCCTTTAGTCTTATAAAAACTATTTAACGTAAATCCACCTATAATGGGACATGTACCAGTAGTGAGCCAGTAACTTAAACACAATCTCCCAACGCAATTCTGAATCAAGTTGTGACAAATGAGGTGCGTTCGCATTAAAGCTAGTTTTACAATGTTAAAAATCATCCTTATTATTTCAGTGAAATGAAATATATGGTCTGCTATGAGCAAAATGAACATGAATTTTGTTTCTTATTATGTATGCCACGTTTAGAGATGCGAATTTTTTTTCGACACAAGAAAGCGCTGCAAAATTCACCATGGAGATCTTGCTTTGCGAATGATTACCTCCATGGTTTAATATTTTTATGACTAATAATGAATGAATCTCTTGTGTTTATTTACTTTAATGGCTTGAGATATTCGGCTTTCAAATTAAGTTCAACTGAAGTTATCTCAGACTCTGTACATATTTAAATGAAACTCATATATCAAACAAAAAAAATTGAATGGTCTTTCTAAAAATGTGACTTTTATGCAATTTTATACGAAAAAATAATTTTTAATACAATTGGCCACCTGGCATATGAAAAAAGAAATGGTCAGCCCGTATTTGCTTTCCTTAGTCACATTATTTGCGTTTTTATTATTATATGGATTACACATGATAGGATTTAATAGAATAAATAAAACTTTTATTAATATCTTTTTAAGTTTTGATTCGATTTTCATAAAATTTGAAATGACTCGACAAAATTCTGCAACGATTATATATATTAAATTTCAAACCATTCGTTTGGGTAGTTTTTGCGCTGTTGTATGCGGACAGGCGGACAGACGAACGGACCAAACGACAACTATAGGTGCTACGTATATTACCGTAAATAATGCTTATATTGCAGTGAAACCTGGAGCTTAGTGAACGTATTAACACGGGCTTGTCAGAGAGAGGGATAATTACGAACTCACCTAAAAACGACTGAAAGAAATCTCATTGGCTTAAATGCATAACTATTAACTGTCCATAAACTGTTTCGAAATATAGTTTTTTCTCCCTGTTGATAGAGTTGTTTATTTTATAGTTTCTTCAAAAACGAATTTTTATAGCAAATTCTTACACATTTGTTTAAAGGATATGTTTTTATGTTTTATTAATATTATATTTTATTTTGCATTAACGCCATAGTTACATACTTTATTACACTCTAAATAACCTTTTAGATAAGTAGAAAACTTAAAAATTGGACATTTTATTAATTTTGAGGGATCACCCGCTTCAGGGTCACTATTTCGTAAACTTAACCAATATAGTGGGCGTGGGAGCCCACAGCTAGGGCATATGGAAAATTATATATTTTTTATTAGTTTAGGTGAGTAAAGTGTTTTCTGGGATTATAAGCCTTTATATATAACTTATTTAATTTTTTTATTCATCCGAGCCAATGGTGGGTCAGCGGGCCACTATTGGTACACAAGTTAATCATATCTGGAGCAGCGAAATGTAATTCATTAAGCAATCCGACATGTGATTCACTGTTAAAATTTTGTAGCAAACTGTCTAGTCATTTGACCGTTTTTATAAAAAACGGTTACATAACCGTAATTTAACTATATTCTGGCCATATTATTGCTATATTATGGTTTGCTACAAATTTCTCACAGTGTTGTAATAGAATAATTTAATAGCTAAAACAGTTTATACTTGGAAATCGGATGAATAGTTGGTTGGTTACACTTTATAAAAGTGTAACTAACCAACTAAGGAGTTCTAAATGAAATGGCCATACCTATTAACCTTGTATTAGATTTTCGCTGCATCAACACATTTTTTCACTAAACTTTAGAAATTGGTTTCATTGTATTCTAATCACATGCAAAAAATATGAGAATATTAAATAGTTAATTATTATTTGTTTGTGCAGAAAAAACATGATTTAAATCAAATTCATTATTAAAAGTTTACTGTAAATGATTCTGCTATAGATATAGATAGACATCCGTATTAACACAAATAGAAAACAAGAAAATGTTGGCGTTACTTGTCTCCCAAAACGCCTTATTTTGTAAGAAATATTATATTTGTTTAACATAATATGAATAATTTTAATAGTTAAATTGACCATTTACAAAGATTTTTTTATAAAAGCTGTTTATAGTATTCAAAAAGACCATGTGGAAGAACATTAATATGACTTCTACGAGAAACTTCACTAATACCAAAATCCTACTGCAGAATTAGTCTAAAAAAAGAAAAAGCAGAAGCATTTTTGATTTGGTCAACCCCACCTCCCTCGTAATTAGGTTATTCACTGTACATTTATCATAACTGCAAAATAAAAAATAGTGCAGAATTTATTTTTAAGGAAACTCGGCACCCAAAGCAAAATGTATATATATATATATATATATATATATATATATATATATATATATATATATATATATATAATGTTGAATAAAAATAATTTAATCCAAAAAAAATTAAAAAAAAATTATTTTTGAATAAAAAGTCACTTTTAACCACGTATTTCAAAACGCTACTAGTATTTTATAATTTTTTAACTTGTCAGTTAATTTTTATGTGCCGGTCATGAATGGTATTTTTAATAGATTTAAATATCGGATTTTTGTTAAATAGTAATAGTTTTAGAGAAAAAAAGTATTATCTAATTACAAGTGGAGAAAGCGGAAAAAATTACTAGTTTTTGCACATATGATTTAAAGAAAAGTTATCAAAATATTAAAAATCGGATCTTTAAATCTCTTACAATTAGTATGATGTTCAACTAGAAAATAATTAAACACTTTAATTCATATCTGAAAAAGCCTTAGCATTTTTCAAACAAGAAAAATCTGAAAAACACGAACTGAGATAAATGGGTTTAAAGATTTCATTTGCAAAGAGTTTGTCGTGGTATTTAAAGGGACAAATTGACAACAGATGTTTGTTAAATTATCCGTAACTGTTGTTCTATGGGGAGTATCAGCTTGAAATTTTGGCAGTATGTTGTCGTAAGTATGTGTTATGTAACACGATAAAAATCCGAAAATCATAATTTTTACGAAATTTCATTATTTGTAGTGTGCCGAGTCCCTTTAAGTTACAGAATTTTCAACACTGTTCTGAACCAAAAAAGAGAAGCCGAAATTTCAGCAGGGTGGAGATCGTAATTTAGACGATTACCGTGCGCGGTCTAACGCGCCATTTTGAAACAAGAAAAGTGATTAGAAATTACAGGCGTGTGGGCCAAATACAAAAATAAAATACTAACGTGTAAGAAAATATAAGCATAAAAATTAAGAATTCGATGGTAATGAACAAGAAAAGAATACATATTCAAGTGAATGAACCAATCCCAAATGATTTGTGTGGGTTCAGGTAAACAGATGGCCTTTATCTTGTGACCTCGGTTCAAATTTGTGCATATTTTCTTTATGTTCGTACTAGTTATTTTACTTTCTAATAATGTTTAATATACTTTCATGCTAAATGACTCGTCAAGGTTTCTTTGAAAAGGAGGGGCTAAGAGTAATACGGCGATTATAGCTGAAACAATACAATTTGAAATCAATTTTGCGTGTTATATTATATGTTTATACGGTATTTATTTATATTTACCACAACGAAAAAAATACATAATTTTAAATATAATTTAAAGATTTTAAACATTGTATGCTGGTGAAGGCAAAGGGGTACTACAAATTTTAGAAACAGAAGAAGATGAGAGTTTAAAGGGTTTCTTTTTTTTAAAGAAGAAATCTACCAAATACAGAAGATTTTAATTATAAATTATGACAGAACTAAGGAACATTTAGCAAAATAACTATGCATTCGACAAAAAAAGATTGCTGTAATACCTACTATACTCGTTTATAGAAATCAATAAATTTCATGGTTTATTTCACCTTACATTTGCACAATTCTGGCACTAAAAGTTATACAAAGAATTTTTAAAGAAAGAAAACGCTGAAAACTTGTAAAATTCAGTATATCATAATTGGATATGCTTTGTTCGTAAAAGATTGAAACATGGACTGTTTCATTTGTGAAAGATATAAATTATAACACGCAGGAATCGTATAAAAACACTAAATTTCGCAAGTTCAGACAAATAACTATTTTGAAATAAATCGATTTTTATATGATGAAAAATAACGTTTGAAATATTTCTGCCATTAGAGCTGTACCTCTAAACCTAGTCGATAAAGATTTATCTAGTGGTCAACGATAAGACATCCTATATATATCCTAAGAAAAATACATTGCGGATTATAGGACATTAGATATTATGTAAGGTGAGATCAGAATAAAAAAGATTTGCTCAACTGAAGTTGAAGCCCCTGATCTGCAGATTCATCACTGATATTATGGAATGTAAGCATCTAAACTTCAAAATAGGTTTTCATTATTGTGTATTTTTACATTTAAGACTGTCAAAGAAATTATATATTCTGTGTAGTACAAACTACGTGAGTGTCTCACTTTCTGTGGTCCACTACTGATTTTTTCAGATATTTTTAGTATACCCATTATTGGTGCAGAAAGGAAGGTAACTTTTATAATTTTCATTTTTCCCAGGGTAAATATTTTGAAACTTTCAATATTTTTTGTGATAGATAAAGGTTAGGACTAGGCTGAAACAATATAATTAGTCAGGAGTTCACAATTTTTCAATGATAATCAGATAAATGTACTTACACCTACATTACTAATATAAGATTTATTCTACTTAATATTTTCTTAATCTAATATAAACATACACAATGCAAGCTCTCTATTAATACGATATTTCAAAAAAAAAATAGCTATATGTCTATTCTACATATTAATGACTAAAGCATTTGTTTTATTTTTTATCTGAATTTTATGTAACATCTATGTGAGACTTGAAAATATTCGGTCCGAATACTTTCCAAATAGAAGCTCCAATCTTCCAATTCTTTTATTTATATATTTTTATATAACTGTTGTGTTTAAGTGTAAATTTTACTAGAGTGTAATAGTTGTATATTTGTCTTTATAGCCCACCGTTTGTTCTTTCTTGCACTAACTCTCGTAAAAGAAGACTGATTGTGTAAAAATTTTCATCTTAGTATGGTATAAGTCTCAGATTTCATTTCGAAACACTCACCAATACCATCTATACTAATAAAAGAAAGTTTCGCTCTGTGTGTGTGTGCGTGTGTGTGTGCGTGTGTGTGTGTGTCTGTCTGTGTGTGTGTTTGTTTATTTGACTGTCTGTCTGCGATGGCTAGCAAAATCTAACCCACCTAGAAGTCTGAAAATTTAAGTGTGGATAGTCCAAGGTATAAACATGTGCACCCGAGTCTCCAAATTTTAATATTTTACCAATTACTCAAGATATTAATTAGAATATCATTAAACATCGCATCGAAAATGCCATCTTTTAAATCAAAATGTCTAAAGATAAGAACTTCTGTTATGGATTTCCAAGCGGTAATGAACGAATTCGAAATTATTTTATTAATTAGCGAATTTTAAGAAAACTAATTAAGATATCAGTTTGAAAATTTCTGAGCATATGTAAAAAAAATTCTGCATTCGACTTTTACATCCATTTTTGAAAAATTCGGCGGGTAATTTTTTTTAATTTATGCAACAAACTGCCAAAAATCTGCTGGCGCCAGTGAAAAAAATCCGAGAAAGTTTCAGACAGGGATCTGCTTTCATTAAAAACTGTACTACAAAGAAATCTGTTTCTCTGGCCGATCCCTCCATTTAGTTCGCGAAAATGAAAGGAAATAATTGCCAATTTTTACTAATGAACAAAAATTTCGATAACTAATTAAGAATATAGATTTGAAATTGAGGATGGGAAGTGTTGTCATCTGCTGGCTATTTTAGCGTAGCGTATTCGTTATGCTCTAATTATCAGAAAAATGTATTTATTTTTTTAATGATCGCGTTAATGTAAGTGAAGGTGGTTTTCTTGAACAAATTATTCATTATATTTGCGGGTATGGGGAGGGAGGGGGTTACCGCCTTGCTCTGATTTACACAAAACAAATTTCACTTAAGAAATTTAACATTTTTAGCTTCTAACGTAGCGTTTTATAAATGTTACGTATAGAGAATACAGGAAATTTCAAATAACGATTTTCGTAAAAACTAAATTTATGTACACAACCCGTATATACCTGATGGATACCAACAATCAAAGTAAATGAATTGTGGTTGCGCACTTGACCAAGAAGCTTGAGAGCACTTGACCAAGAAGCACTTGACCAAGAAGCTTGCAGGATTGCCCGCCAGGGGGCAATAAAGTGCCCCCTGGTGGGCAATCCTGCGAGCTTCTTTATCTAACTGTGCATTCTTATCTCGGGTTTTATGCGCCCGATCACAACGGCCTTTGGATGATTTGACTTGGTTTTCGTTCGTGTTACAGATTTTAGTTTCACCTTCCACCGCCAAGGGCGCATTATTTTCTAGAGTTCTATGGGCATAATTTCGACGGGAATTAATTTATTCAACTTCCTTCATACAACGAGTACCCATTTTGGATGTTCGTATGGAACGCATTGCGCCCCCTGGTCGTAAAAATTGAACTGAAGGATTTTGAACACGCGCCCAGCACGTTTGCTATACGGTGCCGGAGGCAGCGGGGACACGATTTGGAGTTTCGTTCGGAAGGGGGTTTCTTTGGAACAGAGTGCGCCTCCTGGCGGCGGAAAGTGAAATTAAAAGAGTTTGCAGCGCGTGCGCTGCATGCCTACTATACTGAGCAGCATGCAGCGGGAACACGTGTCGGAGGTTCGTTTTTTTAGAATGCGCCCGTATCGGCGGAAAGGGGAAATAAAGGATTTTCAGTCGCCTAGCAAAGTAATTTTAAATAAATAATTTATACAAAATCGGGTTAACGATATAAAATCATACAAGCTTTAGGTTTGTTTAATTTTATTATCACGGGCCCGAGCAACGCCGGGCGGGTGATCTAGTCTATACTAAAAAAAGAAAGTTTAGATGTGTGTGTGTGTGTTGGCGATGGCTGGGAAAATTCAGCTCACCAAGAAGTCTGAAAATTTAGGTGAAGACAGACCAAAATCTGTCCTAATGCACCTGAGAAACAGAATTTTAATACTTTAATTATTTACTGAAATATTAATTAAAATCCACAAAGAACTCTCATCAAAAATACCCTTTTTAGGTGAGTTCGTAATTATATAAATACGTAGCACCTGTTGTCGTCGTCTGGTCCGTCCGTCTGTCTGACCGTCTGTCCGACCGTCTGTCCGTCCGCCCGAATATAACAATGCAAAAACTACCCAACCGAATGGTTTGAAATTTAAGCTATATTATATATATTAAGATATATTATATATTTTGTCGAGACATTTCAAATTTTAAGAAAATCGAATCGAAACTTTAGAAAATATTAATAAAAACATTTATTAAGAAATTTGATTTTTTTTTAAATCGGTGCTTTTTTGTTATAGGAGCCTCCGAGGTTTAACCGTCAAGCGACCGAGATACTTATTTTATTACAAAAATTAATCTGCAGACGATATAATTCATTTCACAGAATTAAAAATCATCCAGATCTGAATATATAAATAGTTATAGTACGAACGCACATCTTTTGTCACGTTTGACGTACAATTTCCAACTTGTTTTTCTTCTGTTGGTCGGTTGTATAGTCTTCACACAAGTAATTAAATAAACCTGAGTAGCGATGCATAGATAAGAACTTCTAACGAAATAGTGTTAATATGGATTGCAGTTACCGGCATACAGCCATACGAATATAGCGTCACCTGCACATGACAAATTACCCACACACCACCTGTTTGAAGCATTTTCCAGGCACGTTTTTCTTCATAATCATTAGCTAGGTTTAAAGGTTTTTTTTTTTTACAAGACATCTATTATTATGATAGAGATTATTAATACAGAAAACTTTATTTAACGAATTATTTGTCATATTTCCGAAGAGGAAGAGGGGTAAGGGTAAACAACTTTTTATTAAATATCGCATTTATTTTACTTGAACGGGTGACACCTGGCGGCGGCTTTTTCCTTAGATGACCCCTCTTATTAATAAATCCAAATCTACTGCTCTGATTTCAACAGAACTAATCACATTTAACAATTTTAACATTTTTAACTTCATCCTTAACGTTAATTGCTGTTTTATATAGAGAATACCGCTATTTTAAATCTCAACTAATAATGTTCCGAACTTCTACAAATCAGATACATTTTTATTAATTATTGTAAAAATCAGCATTCATAGCTTCAAGGTGCATTTCTAGAAATCAGTTACCAGTATTTCAGAATAATAGTATAAGCCAAAATTCAAATTATGTTCCTAGCTTAACCAAATGAATCAATCTTTAAAGATGTATAGTGGTCCTCCTAATTAGTTATTTTCTGAAGGGCACTTGAACATCCGCTACCCCCTCCGGCCCTCCTTAAAGGTTTTTTTTTAAACTATGCTCCGTTTTCATATCTCAGCAACTATTTTTCCGATTTCAACGCAACTGATTCCAAACATTATTATTAACTTAATAGTCATCTTCTACAACATTAAAGTAAATTTATGAGTAGCGGTTACCACTATTTCCGAATAACAGTTTAAGCCAAATTTGTAATTAAGTTCCTAGCTTAACAAAAAGGACAAATTTTTAAAGATGCATAGTGGTCCTCCTAATTAGTCATTTGTTGAAGGGCATTTGAACATTTCCTCCCCCCCCTGGCCCCTCCTTTAATTTTTTTCTCTAACTAAGCCCCGTTTCGATATCTCCGCAACTATCTTTCCGATTTCAACGCAACTGATTCCATACATTATAATTAACTTAATAGTCACCCTCTATAACATTAAACTAAATTTATGAGTAGCGGTTACCACTATTTCCGAATAATAGTTTAAGCGAAATTTGTAAATAAGTTACTAGCTTAAGCAAACGAACGAATTTTGAAAGATGCATAGTGGTCCTCTGAATTAGTCATTTGCTGAAGACCCTTGAACATCCAATCTCCCTCCGGCCCCTCCTTCAAGGTTTTTTCCTCTAACTATGCCCCGTTTCCATAACTCAGCAACTATCTTTCGATTTCTACCCGATTCCAAACATTATAATTAACTTAAAAGTCACCCTCTATAACATTAACGTAAATTTATGAGTAGCAGTTACCACTACTTCCGAATAATAGTTTAAGCGAAATTTGCAATTAAGTTCCTAGCTTAACCAAACGGACGAATTTTTAAAAATCCATAGTGGTCCTCCTAATTATCTTTTTCTGAAGGATACTTCAACATCCTCTTCCCCCTCAGCACCTCCGTCAAGGCTATTTTCTTTAACTGTGCCTTATTTCAATAACTCGGGTGATAATGTTCCCATCCCCTCCAAACCAGCACAATTTTGCAGCATGCCTGCTATGCAGTGCAGTAGGCAGCGGGGACCTGTCTCAGAAGTTTGTTCGGAAAGAGGTTTGTTTAGAATAGCTTGCTCTCCTGTCTGTGGAAGGGAAAAATAAAAGATTTTCTGGAGTGTAGGAGCATGCCCGGTATACGGTGCCGAAGCCATCGGAGACCGTGGCCAGAGTTTTGTTTTTTAAGATATTTAAGTTTATTATACTGGTTCGGGCAACGCCGTTCGGGTCAGCTAGTTATCAAATAGTTATCTATTTATTAAAATTTATATTTAATTCACTCAGTCAGTAATATTTCAATATTTTTATGACTAAACAAACGTTCAAAATGCTTTCACAACATATATTTAAAAGGGGTCAATATTTAAACCGCTCTGCGTGCACATGGGAGCAAAGTTTATGACAAAAGTGGTATTATAAAAATCAATATTAAATAAAATTCGAAACTGATTGAGAAACATTCTGATTCCTCATCGTGTTAAAAGATATTTCTTCGATTCCGTATGCAATATTTTGCGTCTTCGATAAAAAATTCCTGGCGCGGACGTTCTAGAAAGTAGATATATTAATTTAACATTTCACGATTTAAAATTTATTTCTGTAAAAATGTAATTGATATGTGTTACACCAAATTGTTATTTTGCTTTACACATTCAAAATAAAAATATATAACAAAAATTTTAAAATTATTGCGTTAAAAGCTTTAAAATTGTTACGTATTCAATATATATCTGACTTCGGCACAGAAAAATCAGTTAAAGATTAAAAAAAATACAGTGATAAAGATACAACTACAAAATGGGTTTTAAATTATGCGAAGCTCTAAGAAACGAAAAAAAGTTTCGCGTTAGGTTATTCAATGTCAAATTGCCTAAAATTTGATATGACCCTTGCTCTACCGCCTTCAATTTTGATGCAATCACTAAAGAATTTACATATAGGTCTCATATGGACATTTGAAAACCGTCAGAATCAGAGGTAATACAATGGATACCAGGTGTTTATGAAAAGTTTACTAATTCACTGTCAAAGGAAAAACGATCAAATCACCTAATTGTCATCTTACTTTTCGTGATACAAGAAACCTTACATGTTGCAAACATCTCATCAGGTACAACATTTTGTGCTCAAAAAAATAATCACACTATACATCAAAAATCAAGACATACATCCCCACTTGACCCCAAACTATATTTTATTATAAAACTAGCTGACCCGCCCGGCGTTGCCCGAGCCCGTGTAATAAACTCAAATCTTTTAAAAAACGTAACTCTGGCCAAGGTCTCTGATGGCTTCTACACCGTATACCGGGCACACTCATACGCACAGGAAAATCTTTTATTTCCCCCTTCCACCGCCAGGGGAGCAACCTCTTTCGGAAAGAACCTCTGAGACAGGTCAACGTTGCCTACGGTACTGTATAGTAATCGTGCGACAAAATCGAGCAGGTTTCGAGAAGATGGGAACATTATAAGCCGAGTTATTGAAATAAGGCACAGTTAGAGAAAATAATCATGAGTGAGGTGCCGGAAGAAAGGGATGTTAAAGTTTCCTTCAGAAAATGACTAATTAGGAGGACTACGATGCATCTTTAAAAATTCGTTCGTTTGCTTAAGCTAGGAAATTAATTACAAATTTTCCTTTAACTATTATTCGGAAATAGTGGTAACCGCTACTCATAAATTTACTTTAATGTTATAGAATGTGACTATTAAGTTAGTTATAATGTTTGGAATCAGTTGCGTTGAAATTGGAAAGATAGTTGCGGAGATACGGAAACGAGGCATAGTTAGAGAAAAAACTTTGAAGGAGGGATCGGGGGGGGGGGGGAGGGAATGTTCAAGTGCCCTTCAGCAAATGACTAATTAGGAGGACACTATGCATCTTTAAAAATTCGTTCGTTTGGTTAAGCTAGAAACGTAATTACGAATTTGGCTTAAACTATTATTCGGATATAGTGGTAGCCTCTACTCATAAATTTAGTTTAATGTTATAAAGGGTGACTATAACGTTAACTATAATGTTTGGAATCAGTTGCGTAGAAATCGAAAGATAGTTGCTGAGATATGGAAACGGAGGGAGCAGAGTTAGGGAAAAAAACCTTGAAGGACGGGCCGGGAGGGGGGGGAGGGTTGTTCAAGTGGCCTTCAGCAAATAACTAATTAGGAGGATCACTATACATCTTTAAAGATTGATTCACTTGGTTAAGCTAGGAACTTATTTCCAAATTTCGCTTAAACTATTATTCGGAAATAGTGGTACCCGCTACTCATAAATTTAGTTTAATGTTATAGAGGGTGACTATTAAGTTAATTATAATGTTTGAAATCACTTGCATTGAAATCGGAAAGACAGTTGCTGAGATATGGAAACGGGGAATAGTTAGAGAAAACTTTGAAGGAGGGCCCCGGAGGGGGGGGGGGATGTTCAAGTGACCTTCAGCAAATAACTAATTAGGAGGATCACTATACATCTTTAAAGATTGATTCACTTGGTTAAGCTAGGAACTTAATTTGAAATTTAGCTTAGGCTATTATTCGGAAATACTGGTAATTGTTTTTTAGAAATACACCTTGAAGCAATGAATGCTGATTTTTACGATAATTTAGTAAAAATGGAACTAAATGGAGAAGTTCGGAACATTATTACTGAGATATTACTGAGCAACTGAGATTTAAAATACCGGTATTTTGTACATAAAACAACAATTCAACGCTACGGGTGAAGCTAAAAATGTTAAAAATGTTAAATGTAATTAGACCCTTACCCCTTGCCATTCCTGCAAATATATAACAAATAATCTGTTTAATAAACAGTTTCTGTATTAATAGTCTCTATCATAATAATATATGTTCTGTTTTAAAAAAAACCTTAAACCCAGATAATTATAATGAAGAAAAACGTGCCTGGAAATGTCTTAAACAGGTCGCGTTTGTGTAATTTGCCGTGAGTAGATGGCTCTACATTAGCTTGACTGTATGCAGGTAACTGCAATCCATGTTGGAACTATTTCATTATAAGTCCTTATCTATATGTACATCGTTACTCTGATTTATTTAATGTCTTCTGAGAAGATATTCTACACAACCAACCAACCGAAGAAAAAGAGCGTAGTTTTAATGAGAGTTCTGTGTGCATTTTAATTAATATTTCAGAGAGCAATTAAAATATTAAAATTCTGATGCACCAGGAATTGTTTTGGACTACCTAAATCTAAATTTCCATCCTTCTAGGTGGGCTAGAATTTGATAGTCATCGCAGACAGACAAACACACACACACACGCACACAGAGCGAAACTTTCTTTTATTAGTATAGATATCAACAAATATTTTATTTATTTGATTTTCAAAACAATAATGAATAAAGTAATTTATATACAACCAAATTGTAATAATTGAAAACATACCTATAAAAGCAGTACATAATAAATTATATTTAAAGAAAGTATTTATGACATTCGTCAACTCAATGTTCTGATTTTCGTAAAGTTTACTATTTTGTTTTATCTGAAACCATATATTTTATGACTTTTCCATTCCTTCAAAGTTTTAATGAAAATGTTTTTCATTTTTAGTGTATGTAAACAAATCTAAAAAAAGAATATTGATCAGTACGTGATCAGTATACTAACAAATTAAATTTACATAACAAAAATAAAATCAATAAAACATTCTTTTAATAATAATTTTTGATTCACTGTTAATTTTTTTTAATTATGAATATTTCACAATATAAAATTTTATAATTACCGGGTGTTCTAAAAAGGACTGACTGATTTTAAAATTCAATAACTTACAAACGGTGACTGATATTTAAAAAATTCTTGCAGGAGAGTAATGTACGATGTCATGAGTTTTTTTTTACTGCGATTCCCGGTTTCAGTTTGAATTATCATCAATAGATGGCGCTGCAAGCAACATTCGCTCATTCGAGACCAAAACTGAAATCAGGTGGTTACATGTATAGAGTGGGTCTCATTCACCATTACAATCTTTTTTTTTTTTTTTTTTTTTTTTTTTTAGTGCCCGATTCTGAACACAGTCGTTATATTTTCGATTAAATGTGTTGTTGCCATAGGAATAACGAATTCTTCGATATAACGACACCATTCAAAATTGGGCATGTATTTAATAAGCAGTATGCGAGTGATCAAACGATTTTATATTTATGAAGCTTTATTTTTCTGGATTAGCTTACTTTTTATTGTCTGATTTAAAGATTATTTTGAGCATCGCACAACCAGAAAAAGGAATTGATTAAAACTACAAAACATGTTTGTTGAGTACATTTTGTTTGTTTTGGCAAAAGTCAAGTAAAATTGAACCATTTTACTTAAATTAACAAAACATTTTTTGCTGCCGATACAATTTTTTTTTTGGAATTGCAAAAAAATTAAATTTTTGTTGATTCAAACAAAATTTTCATTGACCTATATTGAAATAAAAAGTTTTGTTGGGTCAACCAAATTTTTGTTGATTCAACAAAACTTTTTTCTGGGTGCATCTTAAAACTAGGAGAAGAGATTCAGTATTTTTTTTCTTTTTCCTGTTAAAAATGTCATAAATTTTGTTAAATTCTAAGAAATTTTAGATCTTTTAAGGAAGTTTGTCAATAGATTTTTATGCATGTTGAATCCAAGAATATTTATAATACTGTAGTACTACCGCTTGCATCAAAGCATAATAGCGACTAAAAGAAGTTTCCAAGAGAAGTTTAACGTAAGGAATGCTCCGCATCCGAATACAATTAAACAATTTTATGTTAAATTTGTAAAAACCGGTAGTGTTGCTGACTATTTGGTAGACAACGTTGGACGACATAAATCGTTCATGACTGAATTTAACGTGGATATTATTAAAAATGTTATTCATCAAGATTCCAAAATATCGGTCCGCAAAATTACAGCTTCATGCTCGGTAAGTAAAACCGCAACGCACAAAATATTGTGAAAGTGTTTGGAAATGTATCCTTACAAAATACAAACGCAGGAACCGCTTCCTATCATTATAAAATTAAAAAATACTAATTTTTGGAAATGAAATGCTACAGTTGATAGATGAAAGGGGTATTAATTCACCTTCAGAAGTTTCTAGAAATAGACAGAAACATGTTAGAATTATTTTGTTCAATCCTGTATATTACCTACAAATTTTTTACATGCCAAATATGAAACTAAAATTTAATTCAGGCAAAAACACCGTTAAAATTGCTGAAATGACAATTCTAGAATTTATCATCCATCGGCGGCCATATATTTAGTTCTTTGCGTGGTCCTGTACATGATATCATTAAAATATATAACATAACTAGAATAAAAACTCTTTTCTTCAATTCACACTCATACTCGGTAATGCTTGCGAATTCTTTTGTGTAGCCCTGTGTATGATCTATAGCATTATGCACATCACGTAGTATGCAAAAATATTTTTAAAACCGCTTACCATAATTGAAAGAGCATTTCCAGTAATTATTACTTACAGATAGTGTTCCGGATACAGTACTGCAACCGAAATCTTTCGCGTGTCCCTGTAAATGAATGATAAATGTTATGTACATCATATTATACAACAAGTATCTTTTAGTAAACCTCAGTAATGCATATCAGTTTCATTATATTAGATATAATGTAACATAATTAAAATACGCTTTAAACAGTTTTTCCCCGTAGGCCATGTAACCGAATTTTTTTGCGTAGCCTTGTAAATGAATGATAAATGCTTTACACTCCATATTCAACAGAAACCATGTTTCAGTGCACTTCATAAATGTAAATTAATTTCATTATGTTTGTAACGGTGTAACATCATTAATATACACCGTAAACGATTTTTTCCCATGTACCATCATGCAATGAAAATATTTTTGATGGCCTTGTAAACGAAAAAAAAGTTCTACACATACAATATTCGGTAGTAAGCATCTTGTAGTGCACTTAAGTGCTATAAATTATTTTCAATAAGTTTGAAATAGTGTAACATCATTGAAATACACTGCAAGCTATTCATCCCATAGAACATAATAAAACGGCATTCTTTTAAGTGCCCCGTGTAAACGAACCATAATTGCTACAAACTTCATTTTCAATACAGAGCATGCCATGGTAAACCTTAATATAGTATATCAAATACATACATGGGAATTCGAATATATTTACACACGTTAGAACTAGGAGAGACGGCCAGATAAACCGAGTGCATAAATACTTTTCAACTGTGTTGGAAAGTCTTAGAAAGAATAAATTTGATTGATAAAGAAGACATTCATTTTTAAAAAAACATTATACTTCTTGGAATGTAACAAGTTTTAAAAAATTCGATATTTTTAACATTGTCGTTACACATTTCGATTTGGAAGAAGTCGTTTCCGTGGAAACAATACTTATTTCTATTATTGCTCTGACTCCTACAATATTGAAACCATACCGTCTCAGTTCAGAATCGGGCATTAAAAAAAAATTGTATTGGTGAATGAGACCCACTCCATACATGTAATCTCCTGATTTCAATTTTGGTCTCGATTGAGCGCCTAATGCTCGCAGCGCCATCTATTGATGATAATTCAAATTCAAACCAGGAATCACAGTAAAAAAACTCCTGGCATCGTACATTACTCTTCTGCAAGAATTTTTTAAATATCTGCCACCGTTTGTAAGTTACTGAACTTTAAAATCAGTCGGTCCTTTTTAGGACACCCGGTATATTTACTAAATGTTATTTTTAAGGTTGAAATTTATATTATTAACAAGCAACACAATCAGATAATTTAAAAAAATCTTATATAGCACATGCTATATAGTACTAATTAATATATTTAATGCAAGATGTTTATTACAAGAAACAGTCTTGGTGTTTTTTTATATAATTTCAAACTTTCTCACTTAAAAGTTTTTTTTTCTTTTAACTTTTGAAATCTTCGCACAAATGAAAAATATTTCAAACTTCGTCGAGTTAATACTCAGATTTAACACTTTTATTTTTTATTAGACTCATATTTTTACTTTTAATATAGAGTGCAATTTTGAAAAGAAAAAGTTAGGAGACTTCAGATAATCTTCAAATGCGAAAAAATATTTGTAGGAGTTGCTAAACTTTTTACTGATATTTAATGTAAAAATTTTTATTTAAAAAATGTTGAACGAAACAGATTATCACACATAATATTTTCCTCGCCTTAAGGATTTAATATTTATGACTTGATTTTTTTTTCTTGTGTCGTAAGAAGAAATTTCTTTACACAGGATGTTTTATTATTTACTAAATTTAAGTGTAAGGCTACTTTAATGGATTTATTAAAAATATGCTCATTATATTCAAGACTCAAATTCTGTTTTCTACTCGAGTAATGAACTGACAGATGTTTACGAAAACAATAAAAGAAATCATAACTATATCTTCATTTTTGAAAACTATTTAAGTGATTAAACTTCGCAAATTTAATTAAAAATATGAATATAATTATAGAAATGCGCACGTATGTTAAAATATTTGAATGTTTCCTTTCAAAAAAGTTACATGTAAATAGTAAATACATTAATTTTAACAATTTTTCATTGCTGATATTACTTATTTATGTTTCTATACATTTCACAACAAATGTAAAACATCTCAGTGTAAATTGGAATTAACTCTAACAACCCTCTAAAATATACCTGCAGTATCATCAAGAATTTAATCACCGAAGGTTTATTTGACTTTAAAAATAATATGAGTTTTTTGAAAAAAAAAAAGTGTATTTTAAAACTCGTAAGACAAATATACAGATTGGCAAGTATTACAAGAAATTGGCAAAAATATGTGTGCATTACATTATCAAAAGTTATAAATCGATGAGTGCAAGATCCTATTTCTAATCGCTGCAGAAAAATATAAGTTTCTTGAAAGAATCGTCATAGTACACGTCAAATTCCAATATGTAAAAGAACTAATGAAAATAACATATCCGTTCGAAAGTTTCTTCAATGAATTACCGTTATAATACTAATTTTGTGATGGGAAATGTCAACAAATTAGCTTTAAATAACTTTTCTCAAATAGCAAAAATATGCAAAAATCGAAAAATGAAATTTTGTATCTATGGTGAAGAGTATTACGCCCTAACACGTCGAAGATATTCTAATAAAATGCTTCTTTGAAAATTCCTTTAATGAGCTGTGCGTTTTAATGGTATCGTTAGATGGGGGAGTCAATAACAATATTATAATTATTTGCATGATTTCATCGATACATCTAAAAAATAATTTTCTCGAATGGATCGGTCAGCGAGGGTTATTTAAAAAATGCTTTTGGTGAGATAATAGCACGTTACGCCATTACCTCATTCCATGCATACTAAAAAATGCGCAGGTTGTTTTCTTACTTAGATCTTTAAAGACGATGTACATTTTTTAAATTAACCTATCGAGATTTAAAATATAATTGAGTATTTAGATGATGACGAAGTTAAACATTAGCTAGATGTCGATAGATGAAGGATTCAATGAAGGTGTTTCTAAATGCGTGCTTAGGATTTATATACAGCGATACAATATCCGATTTTATTGACAATTATATAGCTACATACATACGCGGCTGACCGGTGAGCCGCAAGTTATATAAGATCAGTACTCTGTCTTGTTCGTCTAAAATCGTTAATATTCCAACCTAATTTTTTAAAATATACATTTTATTTTTATTTTATTTAGTTTGCTTAGTTAATTTGGGGGCCAACTTCAAGCGGCGAGCTGGGTGCTTTACCCTTTGGCCTGTGTAAAATCCTTACCTGTGTTAATGCATATACACCATTTAGAATTTGTGGTAAAATCGAACGAAAATAGAAGTATTAAGTAAAATGAAGAATGTAATGTTTACGTGCTGTAGTTTGTGTGAAATATTCATAGTACTCACTCCTGCATCTTAAAATTTGTTTTTAATTTTAACCTAAATTATCAATTGAATTAAAGATAAAATATAAACTTAGTATTAAATAGAAATGATTGAAGCATGTTTATTACATTAGCATCATCCTACTAAAACAAATAAAGAAAAAAAACCCAGAATTTTAGGATTCACTACATGCACTTTGCAGTTGCGTTAATGCAATATAATGTTTATAAAAATTTTCGTTTTGTATAACTTGAAACCGTTGTATAAAAAACATTATACTTCACTCTTTAAAGCAAAAACTTGTTTAAAACTAAGGCATTTATGAAAATTTCTATGTCACATCTTCCATGTGTTTATCCCTTTACGAAGCAGGTTTACTGATAGCTTTAGCCTATTCACTCAAAAGGAGCTTAGAAGCATTACCAACCGATGTTGACTGATATCTCGGCTTAACTAGAATCTTAAAGTACACAGTAAGGACATTATTAATGGATGAGATATTATATAATTCGCAATATTCGAAACACTGACATTTCTAGGATTTAGGCATATAATCTGAGATATTCTTGTGTACTATAGACTATATCTCCAGAAAATACAATTTGGTACGAAGTATTGCTACTTTAATACCACTAATTTTCTTACTTCATCAAAACATAGTTCTAAAAAATCAAATACATCTACTTTTAACGGTGATAAAATAATAGGCGTGGAAGTACGTCATCTGTAATATGTGTTGAGTATGTCTTAAAACGATCTGGTAGCATATTTAATCCATCTTATTGACATAAAAACATTTTTAATAATATGGAATTTTAGTATCCTTTCTGAAACGGTATCCGTCATATACTGCTCGTTACAATTTTATGATTGTTATGCTTTTGGATTATTGATACGTAAATATATTGTGCATATTAAATTAAATTTAAGTATCAGTGTTTTTTCTCGAAAACAACAGTGACAATATTTTAATAGCGAAAACTGAATTATTTATAAGAGAGAAAAAGTCACATACGCCATCATAATATTTATTAGTTACAGGTTTAAAATAAACGAATATGTTATGTAATACTCCCAGATTTCTCTAACATATTTTAAAAGCAAGTCCTTGTGTAAATTTTTGGATGATGGTGAGAAATCATTTAATCAATGTGATGATAAAAACATATGGGTACTTTAGGGGTGCCTTCGATATATGTATATATATATATATATATATGTATATATTATATATATATATATATATTATATATTATATATATATATATATATATATATATATATATATATAGATAGATAGATAGATAGATATAGATATACACACAAATTTATACATATATATATGTATATATATATATGTATGTATACATATATACATACTAGATGGAACCCGCCAAAACTTGACGGAAAATAACTTTATAGTACCATAACAATAAAATTCACGGCTGTTTTAAAATGTTTGAAATGTTTGCAGAATAATTAAAATAAATAAAAAACCCACCTTGAATTAAAACTAGGTTGGGGCCCAGAAATTTGTTAAGTTTCACTGGCGCATGCACTCACAGAATTTCTTTCATCTGACACATTAGCGCTGTTGTAAATGGAAAACCATGGCACAGCAGCGATAAATCATACACAAATGTCATTATACGATGTCAGTTAATGCAAAATGAATTTATATACACTACACAAGTTTCCATCATAGATCCGATAACTATTTTGTCATTATAGTGCATCTAAATACAGTATGTGATATAGTAAAAAATAGCATTCGCCACTCAGCGAGTAATACTGAAAATTTGGCGATTGACTTTATTGCCAAACTTAATAGTCAAACTCGTCAACTGCAACGATTGAACGGAAAATCGGAATTTTTTTTCTGCTGTTGCTTGATGAAATTCATAGTGAGGGGATGGACACGGGAGATGCATAATATGATTAAGCGGTCACAGACCTTTCCAACGATATATGACATGAGGGGTGTCACTAGAATTTAGAAAAGTGCCCCCCTTGGGGGGGAGTGGCGGGATGGACCCCGGAGATGCATAACATGAATAAGCGTTCAAAGACCCTTCCAACCACATGTAACATGAGGGGTGTGTGCAAAATTTAGAAAAGCACCCCCTTGGGAGGGAAAGTGGGAGGATGGGCACCGGAAATGCATAATATGATTATGCGGTCACAGACCTTTCCAACGATATATAACATGAGGAGTGTGTGCAACATATAGAAAGTATCCCCTTGGGGGCAAAGAGTGGAGGATGGACAACGGAGATGCATAATATGATTAAGCAGTCAGAGACCTTTCCAACGATATATCACAGGCGGGTTATCGGAAAAATTTAGAAAAGTGCCCCCATTGGGGGGGAATTAGGGGGATTGGCACCTCAAATGCATAATCTGATTAAGCGGTCACAGACCTTTCCAAAGATATGTGACATGAGGGGTGTCAAAAAATTTAGAAAAGTGCCCCCCTTGATTGGGGGACGTTGCGGGATGGACCCCGCAGATGCATAACATGAATAAGCGGTTAAAGACCTTTCCAACGATATATCACGGGAGGGGTGTGAGCAAAATTTAGAAAAGTACCCCCGTTGGAGGGGCAAATTAGGGGGATGGACACCAGAAATGCATAATATGATAATGAAGTCACTGACCTTTCCAAAGATATATAACATGGGCGTGTACAAAATTTAGAAAAGTACCCACTTGGGAGGGGCAAAGAGGGGGGGATGGACACTTGAGGTGCATAATATGATTCAGCGGTCACAGATCTGTCCAATGATATATCACATGAGGGGTGTGTGCAAAATTTAGAAAAGCTCCCCTTTGGAGGGGCAAAGGGGGGGGGGACACTGGAGATGCATAATATGATTATGAGGTCACAGACCTTTCCAACTATATATAACATGAGGAGTGTGTGCAAGCTATAGAAATCATCCCCCTTGGGCGGAGTACAAAGAGGAGGACGGACACCGAAGACACATAATATAATTAAGCATTCAGAGACCTTTCCAACGATATATCACATGAGGGTTATCGGAAAAATTTAGAAAAGTGCCCCCATTGAGGGGGAAAGTGGGGGGGATTGGCACCTCACATGCATAATATGATTAAGCGGTCACAGACCTTTACAACGATATACGACATTAGGGGTGTCAAAAAACTTTAGAAACGTGCCCCCCTTGAGGGGGGGACGTGGCGACATGGACCCGCAGATGCATAACAGGAATAAGCGGTCAAAGAATTTTTCAACGATTTATCACGTGAGGGGTGTATGCAAAATTTAGAAAAGCACCGCCCTTGAAAGTGCAGACTGGGGGGATGGACACCGGAGATGCATAATATGATAATGAAGTCACAGACCTTTCCAACGATATATAACACGAGTGTGTGCAAAATTTAGAAAAGTACCCCTTTGGGGGGGGGAGCAAGGAGGGGGATGGACACCAGAGGTGCATAATATGATACAGCGGTCACAGACCTTTCCAATGATATATCACATGGGGGGTGCAAAATTTAGAAAAGTACCCCACCTTGGAGGGGGTCACAAAGGGGGGATGCACCCCGGAGATGCCTATAATTAAGCATTCACAGATCTTTCCGACGATATATCACAAAATTTAGTAACCTCCCAAGTACCGTCCTTGGGGGGCAAAGTGGGGTGTAGGGACACAGGAGATGCGTAATATGATTAAGCGGTCACAAACCTTTCGAATGATATATGACATGAGGGGTGTAAACAAAAGTTAGAAAAGTGCCACGCTTGGGGGGGAGTTGCAGGATGGACCCCGGAGATGCATAACATGAATAAGCGGTCAAAGACCCTTCCAACCACATGTAACATGAGGGGTGTGTGAAAAATTTACAAAAGTGTCCCACTTGGGGGGAAAGTGCGGGGATGGATCCCAGAGATACATAACATGAAAAAGCGGTCACAGGCCTTTTGAACGATATATCATATAGTCCGTGGACTTAGTGTAAAAATATTTCACTTCTGGATACCAGTATGAGATTTGGAGCAGCGCTTATACACATGTTAATCCATAGAAAATCGCCGGGAAGAAATCGATCAGAGGTCAAAACCCTCCCGAGGCTAACGAAAGAGACAGGCTACCGCGGTTCATTCCACTTATCTTTTTTTACAGACCGCTAGAGTGACGTGATGCTCTTTCCGTACACCTGCATTGGTGGATTCGAGCATCACGTGACTCTCGCGGTCTGTAAAAAAAGATACGCGTAAAGCACCGCGGTAGCCTTTCTTTTTCGTTAGCCTCGAAACCCTCCATAATGACGTCATCACAATGGCCACCACGACGATGGACATAGGTTCATTTAAATGCTCCCATCTCCATTCACAATTATAATATTATGATATTGTGATATGTCATTTTAAAGCACTTGAAAAAAGCTACAGAAAGGTTCTCACAAATTCGTTCGGCGACAAATGGTTTAGGTGTTTTGTGACGACAGCGTAATGCTCAACCAACTCTTACATTGCTGTGATGTTTTCCAGTATTCATTTTGAACTGGGTGCCACTTGTGCAATTATTTTTCACTTTTTCATTTCTAAACTCTCCTCCGAAACCCCTTCTTAAGTATATCTTATAATGTGTGTTTATACAATTATTCGTATGAATATGTTGCCTGTAAATCAAATTCCCATAAGAAGGAGTAAAAATGGAAAAAACAAAAGCATATCCATGATTCTGAGCTTAAACAAATCTTATATGTAAAACAAACTCATTGTTATAATGTAAAATTTTTACAAATTTGCAAAATAAAAGCATTTTATTCACTGCATTGTCCCTCACAGCTACAAAGTAAAGTGCAACTTATACCGGAATTTACACATCGACAACGTGTGCACATTTCTTTGCACTTGCATGGAATTAGTTCTTGTAGCTTTCCCATGTTGATTTCCGGGTTTGAAGACCAGAGGGGCTCGTACCCATTTTTCACCTTTTTCTATCCCCATTGACACGGATTCAAACTTGGAAAACGGCGTTGAAGGCAGTTTGACCATAAAGAACATTTCAGGATAGCCCTCTTCAGGTGATGTAGGAAAACGTTGCTCGTTGGTGGGATATTTTCAATAAGTCTGTTCTGCTGTGTAAACAGAATTCGCCTGGCTTCATTTACGGTATCCACTGAACTTGATGCATGATATGAAAGGACGACGAACCTCTGAATAAGTAAGAAATACTCTTCATCTTTTGTGATATTTTCAGGAACTTTGGAATGAGCCAAAAAAGACTTGTCTACGTCTCGAAATGTCATCCATATTTTCCAGAAAGTAGATTTTCCGATGCATGCAAAGCTAGATACCGTATCAGCTCCTGTAAAGGCATGGAAAAAAGGTAGAAGATCCGAAACATCTCGTGGGACTTTCCTGTGCAACTCTTGGATGGGAAGGTATTGGAGATGTTTTCCACTTCCATACTCCAACCATAATTCTTCTAGATTTGGTAGCCTAGAGAAAACATACATGGCAATCACTACAACAACACTGTCAACAGTTTTTACTATAATCTTTGAATGACCCGAGTATTCAAAAGCATGCCAAACACGAAACAAAAGACGGGCATCCGTTTCTTCATGGGAGAAGGGAAAAATGGCTTCAAAATTGCCGTTATGCAATCCAATTACAGTGTCTCTATAGGTACAAATCACTTGTTTCCCAAGGGGCAGATGCATTTTGACGAGATTTTTTGCTAAAAATCCGAAGAGATCTTATTTGTTTTTACTGTGAGCAAGAAACTTACTAAAGGATTTAGGTATGACAACATTGGATTTCACATTTACTCTTGGACCAGATCCCCTCATCTTTCTTGTGTCATTTTTAAGGCTTCCATCTAGATAGCGGTCGAAAACCAAATCGACTCTATCTGCAGTTTTTAGCCTCATTAAAGCATATGGTCCAGCAATCTGATCACAGTATTGCTGAATGGTTCGACTGAATTGAGGGATAAGCATATGGACCAAAGCCGCTCCATCGATAATGACGCAAGAAACATTAGGTTCAATGACAATCGTCTCAGAAACTCCACTTGACTTTAAGATACAACATACTACATCGGACTTGTTGCTGGGTTTTCGAAGTTTGCCGAGATCAGATATGGAAGGTGGACAAGATCTGTTTTCATGTGCGAAAAAATCTTTGACATCCATTTGTCTTGCTTGGCTAGCAACTTATAGCTTGGCAAAAAGTGTACTGTCTTTTCTCAGGTCAAGAATCTTTTGCTTGTCTTTGGACTTGATAGAAACTTTCTTTCCACTCCTTAGGGGCAAGTTTTTTTTTTTTTTTTTAATGACGTTATGGATTGATACCTTTCTTAGTAACAAGCGATCATCAACAAATTATTCAAATTGTGTTTTTCATATTAAATTCGATAATATAACAGACCTTGCACATTCTTCCGGGAGGACAATCCTACTACTGTTGACGGTAGTCAACACACGGTCTTCGAAGGGATTGCCGTGCTTTTGAAATACTTCAATAAGAGCAGAAACATGGGTCTGAAATCTATTTAAAAAACTTGCAGTGTCTTCATGATGCTTTTCAGAAGTGATGTCTGACCTCAGATTATGATTTTCTTCGAGTTCTTCAATTATTCGTGCAACCTCGGGCCCCGCAACCATGCACTGTATCAGTCCGTTCTCTTCACTTAGACGTGATAAATTATATGAAGTGTTTTTCAATAATTTGTTGTTTTGTTCATGCAATTGATCATGTTCCATCCTGAAGAATTTCCTTTTAGTTTTTGATCCAAACATATTTCCTTTTTTAAACTCGCAGAAAACAGCGGGATGCATCTCTGGTAGTTGCTTTAAATTGTATAAAAACACTAGCTGCTATCGAGCATAGTTGGTTCTATCAAGAGCAAAAATCCATGGACAAATTTCCTCCAAAGTGAAAAAAAAATCTGTCAAATTGCCCTGACAAATACTCTGCACCAGATCTAAAAGCAAAGATTCTAACGATTTTGTGATATGCCAATACTTAAACTGAGGCGACTTTTCTGATCTTCGTTGAATCCAATCTTCAAATGTTTCATCAACTTCTTCTTCTGTCAGATTTCGATAGGCTTTCTCCAACAGGACTTGTAGAGTCATATTCGAAACCTCGTGAGCGTATCGAAATCTCTTCACGTGCGACACTTTAAATATTCCTTCCGCTCTTCCTGATGTTGTTACATTAGCTTCTACAAGGTTATCAGCCCATCCACTTCCTTCAAGCCATATACATATCTCAGATGCAACGGCCATTTCTATATGGAGACCACCTAACATCATTATGATTTTATCTTCCCCATATTTATATGGCATAGCCCACTGAAGGGATTTAAGCAAGGCTTAGACAGGCTGGTCAGCTGTGATGACAGGGGTTTGGTTGGGATTAACTTTGCGAACAATATCACACAGAATATTCGTTGCATGTCGGACAACCGATGACGAGTTGATGTCTTCATTGATCACTGGGAGCAAGATTATCCTGCATTTGTTTATCGTTGACTTTATGTGTTCTTTTTTGGAGAAGTAGATAACATACGGTGTTACAGATTCAATTAATAATTAAGGTGTTATTTCAAAATATGTTCTCTCAACTTGACAATCAAAATATGTTCTCTCAACTTGACTATCTCATCAAGATTATGATATTTCATGATGTGCGCCATGTGGTCATAATGGTATAAATGTGGACCTTGTGATGTTTACGGAATTTTTAATAATTATTATTAGTAAGATATTTTATCTATTCTTTACAAGTTTTTTATTTCCAATTTTACTATTTCCAATTGTTTTCTGGTAATAATATAGTATACCTGGATGAATATACTGACCTTAGTATGAATGCCAGTATATTTATGAAATACTGTATTATTTTTAAAACACGTGTGTGATATGAAATATCACAATTTCATAATTTTCATTCGCCGTTCTGTAAATTTTATGCTACTAGGTATGCTGTTGTCAGTCTTCTCCCTCGGCACGCTTTTTCCATCTCTCTTGGTAGCGTTTCCCCCTCTCTCCCATGCCTTGCCGAGCGCCCGACAATCTATTTTGCGCATGCGCGCAGCCTACTGCATCGTATATTTTGGTTCTGTTTTCGCCGATCCTTTTGACGTACGGCGCGGCGTTCAAGTGTCGTTTCTACGGAATCTAAAGTTTTCTTATTTTTATTTGGCAAGAATTAATTATCAAATCAATTTAATTCTTTCTTTATTTTACCTGTGTGATCCCCGTGGTGGTCATATTTATATCGGTGCAACGGCATTTTGTATCAGAAGTATTCGAAAATTCGATCATGTAAGATCGCGGAAATTTTATTATTATCGGCGCGTTCTCCGGTAACGGAGATTCGCATTTTCATGCCGAGTTTGTTCTTTAAGTTCAGTAAAGTTTTTAATAGTTACATTTTAAGCCTTTTTTTAATTTGATGCAGTGATTTTTAAATTAAATGATTTAAATTGTTAATAATTTATTCAAAACGAGCTTGCCAAGAAATATCTTCTTCGTATTCTCAAGAAGTTTGGGGTACATCTTGTTAAATGCCGTCAACTAGATTAATATTTCGTCATTCTAAAGTTAAAGACTTTCGGTTCTCATGGTACAGTGGCCAACTGGATTTGTTTTGGATAAAGCCTCCCTTCTATTGTGCTACTAAAGAGCTTTAATAAAGAAATTTGGATCATAAAAAAGCAAGAATGACTTCGTTTTCTTTACAACGGCTGTGTGTCTCCTTTTTAAAGTAAGATGAATTATTTTATTAAATTTTATTATTAATCTTTAACGTTGACCAAAAAGAACTATATCTTGAAGATTGGGGTTATTGCTTCCTTCAACAGCAATGTACTCTTTTTCCACTATTCCACTATACGAAAAATAAAATTAATAACAGCACCAATCATCTTTAGTTACATCACAATATGGTGCCGATATGCTGTTTTTCATTATGCTTTATGCCAAATTTAAATAATAAAAGTGTTCAATTTTGAAGACATATTTCGTTTTAAGAAGAATTGTTCTGAAAGAATATTCTACAATTTCATGTATGACAATATATTAAAGGCTGCTTTAGTATTCTTATATTTGCAATAGATTATTTTCACACATCTTGTTCTTAAAATTTTGCAAGAATTTAAATTTATATTGCTGCTTTGATTTTATAATATTTATAATGAATGAATTATTTTTTTGATAAAATATGATGATGTATTATCTTGGAATACTTGAGAAATTATTTCTTAAAATTTTATCTTTTTCACACTGCAATATTATTATATGAATGAAATCAAGAATGAATTAATAAATTTGATGCATATAAAATAAAATATTTTATGAAGTTATTGAATTATCCCTGATATTAAAATAATATATTGATTACTTGTTCTCAGAACAAATTTTATTTCTTTAATGAGGCTATGGTTTTTGGGTTACTAAATAATTTTTTAATGGCACTTAAAAAAAAATATACAATTTTGATATATAATTATTATTGAAGCATTATTCTAATTTAAAAAATGTGTGCTCTTGACATCATTTTATTTCAATAAAGTGTTCTCAGCTTAATCTTGATATTAATCTTGTTCCTAATATTTTTTCTAATGGAAGCTGAAGTTCTTTGATTGTTTAGTAGTTGCTTCTTATCCTACATGAATTGATTGGGAATTCTCATGCTTCTATACATGCCAATTTTTTTTCTCAATAGAAGATAATATTTCTTAAATTCTCTACCATGCCATATTTATATTGGTGTACAAACAATATTTAATAACATTCTATAAGAACTGTATTTATATTGAAAACCTGTTCTTAGAATTATTTTCATGATGTCTTCACTTTGGAACTAACTACAGATTCATAATTTAAAAAAAAAAATTATTTTTACTTGCTTCAAAATGTTTTAATTTTATGGCAATGCTCGTAATGCATCATATTTATTCTTTTTTTCGTCTACTTCTCACGTCATTACAATAATAAAAATAAAGAGAATGACGTTATTTTTCGATTTTGAGAAGACTTTCTTTAAATATTCTTCAATCCTGAGTCATCTGTGTTCCTGTTTCTACAATAACTGTTAATCATGCCTCAATAGATCCTCTCAATTGTGTTCCTGCAGTCTATATATTAAAAACAATGCAAGTTTTCTCCATCTGCTGTTTGCTTACCTAGTGAAGTAGTCATTCACAGTGTGGCAATATACTATCCATTATTGTATGACCTTTGCTACAGTTTTGCAAATATTATGGTGAAAAAAAAAAGTTATTTACCTGCATTCTTTTGCGAGTTGAAGTGATTGTTGATGGTCGCCATTCACATATAGGCAATATATTCGTGTGATTGCTCCTCGTCAGTCCACTTCATCTTGTGGAACTTGTTTCTCCCTCATCAAAGTTACTCATTTATATAGATATATAGTGTACAAATTTACAGCTGTGCCTATTTGCAATAGTTAATATATTTTTCTACCCTCTGTTGCAAAACCTGATTATGGAAGTGTGTCTGTTGGCCTTTTTCATGTGAGCAGTCTGTATCCTCATGTTGTGAAAGTTGCTAGCTTATCTACTACTGGAATCATTTTGCAATTTTACAGAATTTTATTGCAACATTTTGAAGTATCTTCTCAACATAAGAAAAATATTTATATTTTTAATTATTTCAATATTTAATTACAGTGCCTATTTATTTTATATAACCCAATTTTTTTTTAATTATTACATACGCCTCACTTTATTCAATTTATGAATATTTTTTTAATTAAGAAGATGAAATAATTTTTTTTTGTGAATAAACAAAAAAAAGGAAAAATTATTCAGTTATATGCATTATTACAAGAAGCACTAAGTCTTAGTATATTTAACAGCGCTTTGTTTTTAAAAGAAGTATTCTGCCAAATATGTCAAAAAATATATATATCATTTTGGTGAATCTTCAAAAATATATATTTGTTACTAAGAATCTCAAGTGCGTGTGACCTATGAGAATTCAATGTCACTACTCCTCAATTGTGTCTACATTGCATTCAAATATATTTATCTTGTGTCTACAAATTTATTTTGAATGCTCGTACATATGCATAGGCTTTTTAGTGTTCCTTCCAGCGCCTAAATTTGTTTCCTAAGAGCCACCTTATAGTGCATTATCTCCTATATCATGGAATGTTCCCGATCATGTCAACAAATTTTCCCTATTGTGTCTTAAGCCTTACGTGATGGTGAATGCTCCAGTGTTTCCCAAGTCACTAAGTGTATCTACAAAAAGAAAGGAAATGTGTCATAGTGCCTTGATTTGGTGCTAAATATTCCCAATTGTGTCTTCATTTTTTTTAAGATATGGTGCGTCATCATAAGTGATTGTGGTCAAATTGCTGTGATTTCAGTGCCATCGTGTCCACCAGTGTACCATAAATCTGTAAAAGTTATTCTGCAAACATTTTTTTTACTAGCAGATAATATATTTTAAAGGAGATGTACTGTGTGAGTTATTAAAAACTGATTTATTGACTATCACTACCACATCTCACTATTTGTAAGTGGCTGAACAATACTCATCCCTCATCTGTAATAATTTTTTTACAGCAATAGTTATATTCTTAGCTTCAATATTATTATCAGATGTACACAATTGCCAATGGTTTTGGAGATCGCCATTGTCTCTTTTGTAGATTTGATTGTTTTATTTTACATTTGTTTGATTCACTGATAATTTTCTGATGGTTGTGTACCAGAGCTATTAGTGTATTTTTGTAAATTATAACAAATGTATATTTATATTTTGATTTTGCTTAATTTGCACGACTGCTGATAGTTTCGATGGCTAGCATTATTAGCACTTATGTGAGTTATGTAGATTCAGCATTTTACAATAGCCAATTTTTCTGCATTCTTGTTCTCCATAACAAGATATATGTATATTTCTGGATGATAATTATGGCCATTACAGAAAGGTACACTGTGTTTTTATTTTCTTCCCATGAAAGTGTCATTTTTTTAACTTGTCTTTTTTAATAAAGATTAAAGGTTAAAAAAAATTATTTTTTTGAGGATCCTCGCCTTTTTCACATTTTCTCACATCTTTTTTTTCTTTTGAAAAATAAATAAATAAATAAAACCATGGTATTAGAAAATTGTGTATTTAAGAAAAAGTTGTATAGAAATTTTATTGAGTGTACTGAAGAAAATTGATTATTGAGTATTAATGAAAGATTTGTGTATTTCAAAGAATTTATTGAGTATTTTGTCTAAGTGAATTATATGTTGGTTAAAACTTGAATATTATTGTTATATATTTAAAAAGTTTTATAAAAACCAACTAATTATGATATTTATGACAAACTTACCATAATGTTGACATTTTTCTCACAATTGTTGCAACTATGTTTTGGTTCATGTAATTTTTTCTTGAGTAATTATTATTTATGCACTTCAGAGTATTATGTGCAATTATTTATTGATTGCTTAGAAATTTTCATATGAATTGAATGACAAATTTTTTGGTATTGCAATACATGACCCACTCAAAGGAAAAGTAATTTAAAAAATATTATTTTGGGTCTTATTATGAATTTAAGTCCTTATATTGGATTGTTTTTAAGAATGAATTTTGCATGCATTATTTTATGAATGAATTTGATATTTTATTAGAGTAAAATTTTCATGTACTCTATGTTGAAAGTCCTAGGCAAGTAAAATTTAGAAATTTTATTGAATAATTGTTGCTTTAGATTGCAACTTATTATTATATATGTCTAGACAAGTCGGCACAAAGAAATTACCGACTCATTTTATATTGCTGCAGCTGGTTTCAATTTTGATGTATGATCTCTTTGTAGCTGAAAAGAATATGTTTGACTTTTGATTACTTAAAAATACTATTGTTGAGATCATTTTACAAGGAAGGTGCCTGTCTTTGCTATTAATTGCAATGGGGATTATTTTTTATGACTTGTATACGGTAAATTTTGTATACTTATTATGAATGTAATATTGATGTACATTCTTTTCATTGTATTATTTTTTTTGGTCACTGTACATGTTTATTGCATTTTCTTCTTGGCATTTTTAAGTCAATTTTACTTTTTGGCATTCAAAATTTTGTCTTCCCATTTATGAAAAAGGTCTTTAATTTTTTTCTACCTTTTTCACTTCTTGGTTATCCAAAATTTAATTGGCGATTGGGGGTATTGTGATATGAAATATCATAATTTCATAATTTTTATTCGCCGTTCTGTAAATTTTATGCTACTAGGTATGCTGTTGTCAGTTTTCTCCCTCGGCACGCTTTTTCCATCTCTCTTGGTAGCGTTTCCCCCTCTCTCCCATGCCTTGCCGAGCGCCCGACAATCTCTTTTGCGCATGCGCGCAGCCTACTGCATCGTATGTTTTGGTTCTGTTTTCCGCCGATACAATGTACGGCGCGGCGTTCAAGTGCCGTTTCTACGGAATCTTAAGTTTTCTTATTTTTATTTGGCAAGAATTAATTATCAAATCAATTTAATTCTTTCTTTATTTTACCTGTGTGATCCCCGTGGTGGTCATATTTATATCGGTGCAACGGCATTTTGTATCAGAAGTATTCGAAAATTCGATCATGTAAGATCGCGGAAATTTTATTTTTATCGGCGCGTTCTCCGGTAACGGAGATTCGCATTTTCATGCCGAGTTTGTTCTTTAAGTTCAGTAAAGTTTTTAATAGTTACATTTTAAGCCTTTTTAAATTTGATGCAGTGATTTTTAAATTAAATGATTTAAATTGTTAATAATTTATTCAAAACGAGCTTGCCAAGAAATATCTTCTTCGTATTCTCAAGAAGTTTGGGGTACATCTTGTTAAATGCCGTCAACTAGATTAATATTTCGCCATTCTAAAGTTAAAGACTTTCGGTTCTCATGGTACAGTGGCCAACTGGATTTGTTTTGGATAAAGCCTTCCTTCTATTGTGCTACTAAAGACCTTTAATAAAGAAATTTGGATCTTAAAAAAGCAAGAATGACTTCGTTTTCTTTACAACGGCTGTGTGTCTCCTTTTTAAAGTAAGATGAATTATTTTATTAAATTTTATTATTAATCTTTAACGTTGACCAAAAAGAACTATATCTTGAAGATTGGGGTTATTACTTCCTTCAACAGCAATGTACTCTTTTTCCACTATTCCACTATACGAAAAATAAAATTAATAACACCACCAATCATCTTTAGTTACATCACAACGTGTGGATACATCCAGGCTGATGATTATATCTACATGTGTTTTTTCATATCCAATTCTAATTTAAATCGCTTGTTATCCAATTCTCCATTATATTTAGTTCATATTTCATTTCAAAAACAATTTGTATTCACCTGATATCAACTTCAAATTACTAACATTTTATGGTTTATTACATTTTTTTTTCTCTCTCTCTCTTTTTAAATATTCTTCATATTTTCAGTATTTTTGGCCAATTACCATTGAAACAAATGCTATGGTAATATTATGATTGCACTTGTTAAT
This sequence comes from Maratus michaelseni, assembly GCA_963931845.1. Taxonomy (NCBI): domain Eukaryota; kingdom Metazoa; phylum Arthropoda; class Arachnida; order Araneae; family Salticidae; genus Maratus; species Maratus michaelseni. Next base: position 257,043,714 of record OZ007589.1, on the reverse strand, counting down.
GTATTAACTATGTGGTATTCTGTCTACACTTTATTACTAATTATCTCTTAGGAGATTTAATTAGAATGTTACAAGAACTTGATATGTTTTTTGAAATTCAAAGATATTATGATTATAATTATATATATATATATATACAGGTGTTCCAAAAATTAACAACAAATTAAGAGGGATGATAGAAGGCATCAAGAGAATGAAAACTTACTGTAGAACATGGGTTGGCAAACCGCGTTTAGTGGGAGAAAATCCCAAAAATAGTTATGAAGTGTATGACGCCGAGTGGAACAAAAAGGGCCAATAATAAGTAGAAAGAATATTTATATGGTGTCAAGCATGATTACAATTCATTGCAATTCAGAGTCAGAAAGAAGACGACGACACATTTTTACAGAAATTCTTCGAAGTTGTTGCCACGAAGGTCATTACACTGCCGTCACCGACGGAGGAAGGATCGCCGGACGCGTTAAAATATATTCCTATAAAAATGTCTCGTCGTCTCCTTTCTGACGTTGAACTGTAACTCGTTCTAATCATGCTTTACGACAAATAAATGTTTTTTCTATGTCTTATTGACCCTTTTGGTTCCACTCGACGTTACACTCTTCATAAATATTTTTGCGATTTTCTCCCACTAAACGTGGTTTGCGACACCGTGATTTATGGTACGTTATTATCCTCTTGATGCGTTCTATCAACCCTCTTTACTTATCGGTCGAATTTTGGAACACCCTGTATTTGTGTATGTATCACTGGCGCACGGTTATCATAAAAATACCAACATATGAATTTCAGTATCCAGGGGAAAATATATCATTTTAATATTTTGACAGCTTTCAAGTACATTGTAATAGCACATTGTATATTTATTATTATTTACATTTATTATGTTATTTATTGTACATTTACTTGTAATAGCAATCAAAGTAGAAATATTTTATTTTGAATTATGAAGAGCGAATTTATGGGAGCTTTTTGAAGAAACCGAAATTAAAAAAAATAATAGATATTTAAAAATGTATCCGGGGAAGAATATATTTTTTTAAATTTTGACAGATTTCAAGTACATTGAATTATTTATTTGTAATAGCAATCAAAGTGGAAATATTTTATTTTGAATTATGAAGAGCGAATTTATGGGAGCTTTTTGAAGAAACCGAAATTTAAAAAAAAATAATAGATATTTAAAAATGTATCCGGGGAAGAATATATATTTTTTAATTTTGACAGATTTCAAGTACATTGAATTATTTATTTGTAATAGCAATCAAAGTAGAAATATTTTATTTTGAATCATGAAGGGCATATATCTAGGAGTTCAGAGAAGATAATAATAAAATAATAGATATTTAAAAATGTATAAAAATAAAACTGTACATTAAAGTAAGTATTTAATCTATCTGTACTGCTAGGATAAAATGTTTCAATGTAACTACTACACAAAGATAATCTCAAATATTTCAACGTATTATTTTACATAATAAAACTTCACGAATAAAATGTGTATAGTTAAATTTTTGAACCCATTTGAAACTAGACTTTACACGTTAATATCATAATAAATTGAAATTATAAAATTCAATTTCCGTGATGAAAAATAGTCAGTTATAGGTAATTTTACAGTATAGTGGCCTTGGAGAGAAAAGAAAATTTGGCAACATATTGTCTGGCAATCTATTCACTCTTTCATACATAAAAGAAATTTTTTTTCAATATTTATATGATTTATTTAATGTAAAAAAGCTATTTATCTATTTCTATTTACAAACAAAAGTAAATTGTATATAAAACAATAATAATAATAATAATAATAATAGTAATACGTATATATATATATATATATATATATATATATATATGAATAAAAGTTCATTAGGATTGTTTCCATGGGAGTTTAAATCATTTGGCCACAAATCTCACTTTCTGAAGCCCGAATTGCACCAAGGTTTTTAAAAAAATGCCGAGTATCCTATAGTAGAAAAGTACTCGGTAAATACTTTTATCCTAATTTGAATCTCTAAAAGGAAGTATAACGTAATGATAGGGAAAATAACGATTATAATAGGTTGAAACAAACCGATACACATTTACAGATAGTCTTGAACTTATGGCAAAAGAAAATACCGCCGATCATGTAGTGCACATGTAGAGGATGCTTGAGATGTGTGATGTGTAGACGAGAGGAAATGTCTTTAAAGAATACAATATAAAGAACAAGAAACTTCGAACTACATTTGTCGCCTTCGAAGGGCCACCATTCAATCGTCGTTCATCTTCGATATATACATACTATTTCCATGAATATTCTTCATTAAACTCAGCATCCTTGAATAATGTCTTTGAAGTTATGCGGTGTTATACAAGAATTGTCAATTTGCAAAATTCGTACATTTTCTAGCTAAGCATTCTTAATGATATGACACGAAAACTACCGTAATATTGGTAACGACAACATCAGCAAATAAACAATTCATTACGCATGGTGCCCACTAAATCCTGTTCAAACTCTAGTAACTTCCGACAACCATAGTCTTAGTCATAGTTTCTACGTATAGTAAAGTCGCTATGCGGTACACGATGACATTCTTTACAGCACCACCCAGCAACAAATTGCAGAGTCAGGGTATAATTATCTCCAAAACCAAATACGATGCGAGAAAAAAGTGCATTACAAAGTCGTAGAATGTCCTCGATTTAGTACGAAATAATGTCTTACACGCAAAATTAATTTTGGCAATTATTTGCATCTCATCACCAGTTTATATATGCCACTAAATCTTAGTTTTAAAATTTAAACTAGTGTTACTTGAAAACAGCAAGCTAAAATGCAAAGAACCCGATTACATAAGATTCGTTAATACTGAATTTAAATAAGAAATTTGCCAAATTAGTCAACTATAGCCAAGCTGTCTTCATTTATGAAAATTTATTTTTGGTCGTCAAATTTGGAGATATATCGCCAAGTGTCGCCATGTTTGGCGAGAATTTGGCGCTAACAGATATGAATATATATTTTTATGCGTATGAGTGGGAAAATGATTACAACAATGAAAAATAATAATTTGCGAGAAATCGCGTTCGCTAAAACTCATAAATTAATCGTTGGATTTTTGTAATGTGCTATCTTGTTTCAACATGTCTGCCACCGTAGAATTTCTAACTGCTGTATCTCAGCCATTTTTTAAGATAGAGGTAAAACAAAAAATGCTCCGGAATCCTTGTATCAAGGCCTAACACTTAAGCAAAAAAAAAATCGAATTTTTAAATCTTTAAGTGGCCGCCATTTTGAAACAATGGCGGCCATTAACAATGAAACATGGTGGCCAAGGTGGATTTGAAACAATGGTGGCCATTTTGAAACAAAATGGCGGACCAAGCTGGCCAACGATCTCGGTCGAGACATTGGTGAGCTTAATGCACACAATTAGTTTCATCCAAAAATATTTATAAACACGAGTGTTATAGAGTGACATAGATCATATATATATACAGGGTGATTATAAAAAAACTATCCCGATATATGAGCCCCTAACTATCATACCGTTCACAGAAACTGAATGAAACTTTGGTTTAAAGCATTTTGAGGTATGTGCTCAAGAATCATATGAAAGACAACAGTTAAATTCTAACAGTTACGGTTACAGTGACAAAATTTCGAAAATTTCAAATGGCAACACCTACTTTTTTTATTGGAATGTGATCTTCATAGTGAAAAACCATAAAAAGCGTTGGAACGGTACCTGTAGCCCGAAAACCGCCGGCGCTAGACAGACTAAGAAGAATAGTGAAAGCAACCAATAAGAACAGAGAAGCAACAGAAAACAAAACATTTTATTGTGTTTCATACATTTTCCATTTTACACACGACGACACTTTTTCATTCGGCAGATGGTGGATTGCACTGAACAATAAAATGTTTTACTTTCTGTTGCTTCTCTGTCCTTTATTGGTTGTTTTCACTTTTCTTCTTAGTCTTTCTAGCGCCGGAAATTTTCGTGCTACAGGTACCGTTCCAACGCTTTTTATGGTTTTTCACTACGAAGATCACATTCCAATAAAAAAAAGTAGGTGTTGCCATTTGAAATTTTCGAAATTTTGTCACTGTAACCGTAACTGTTAGAATTTAACTGTTGTTTTTCACGTGATTCTTGAGCGCATACCTCAAAATAATTTAGGACAGAATTTCATTCAGTTTCTGTGAACGGTATGACAGTTATGGGCTCATATATCGCGATAGTTTTTTTTATAATCACCCTGTATATACGGTGGTCATAAAAAAAACTTTGCCGATATATCGAACTCTAGCGGCCGTTCCGTTCAACCGATCGAGATGAGATTTCAGATATAGTTATTCACAGCTATGAGCTCGGTATTCTGTGAACGCTAACAGATTGGCGCTCACGGTTACGGTTATAGCTACAGAAAATTTTAAATTGCAACGCCCATTTTTTTTCATCGCAAAATGCTTAGCGCATGCAAAAACCTAAAGAGCGTTGGAACGGTACGTGTATCGCAATATACGGACGCGTTATCCACGCACAAAAACAGCTTTGCCAACGGCAAAAAAAATACGACCAGGGCGCACAAAGGAAATTTGTATATGACAGAGGCAAAACACCAATCACGGAATGCCGTTCGCCAGATAGTCAGCGTAGAAAATGGAAAAAAGTGGAGTAGGAATGTTAGTTCTTCAGTCGGGAGCACGCACATGCCGATGAAATGACTCTTCCAGCTACTGTTCAGTGAATTGGTAAAACTCTATTATCAAAATGGGATGAATGCTGCAAAAACCTTGCGTGTTTACCGTCGAAACCATCGCCAAATACGTGGCCCATGTAGCCCGAAAGCTCTTTGTGATTTAGTAAAGAAATTCGAAGAAACTGGCTGCACCTGTGATAGAACGCGATCCGGACAACCAACTGTTCCTGAGGATACTGTTATGGAAGTGCATCACACAGTGACTACAGGACACATGCAAACTGAAATATGTGCATCTCGTGTATTGGATATAACGAAATTAACAGTCATAAAGCTACTGTGCTCTGTAATTCGCATGTTTCCTTACCGGTGCCAGCGCGTTTAGAAGTTGGACGTGCGGGACCATCGACAACGTATAGACTTTGCTAATGAATCTCTTATCTGATATGATGGGGATAACGACCGGCCTCTTCGCATATTATGGCCGGACGAGGCACCTTTCACCTTAACTGGCAACGTCAACACCAACAATTGTGTGCATTGTGCAGACATGAATCCGCACACTGTGGTACCAGCACCTTTATACGACGTCAAAGTTACTGCGTGGTGCGGCATTGTAGGCACAATTATTCTCGGGCCGTACTTCTTTGAAGAAGCGACACCAACGGGATTTGTAACTTGCTCTGTAACAGGCTCCCACTATACAGCAATGTTGCAAAATTTCAGCATACCAGAATTGTTACAGCGAAATGCACTGAATGACTTCGTTTGGATGCAAGATGGTGCACCTCCAAATATAGCGAAGTCTGTTCGCAGGGTCCTGAAACAGAATTTTGCCGACAGTTTCATCTCACGCCATTTTCCATTTCCGTGGCCTCCGCGATCCCCTGACCTCACTGCTATGGATTTCTGGTTCTGGGGATATCTCAAATATAGAGCGTACATGCGCAATCCGCAAACTTTGCCGGATTTGAAGATTCTATCAAAAGTGAGATTGCACACTCATGCGATGTTACGTTCGGCTGTATTGTCCACAGTCGCCCGCATTCAATGTGTAATATGTGTATAACCCATGTGGAAAATGTGTAATCAAAATACAAATTTTCTTTTCTCCGATATGTGCTGTAATCAGTGATTGATGTACTGACTCTGTGTCATATGCAAATTTCCTCCGTGCGCGATCTTTTTTTTTTCTTTTTTTTTTGGCCGTTTGCAGACTTGTTTTTGTGCGTGCATAACGAGTCTGTTTCTTGCGATACACGTACGGTTCCAACGCTCTTTAGGGTTTTCGCATGCGCTGAGTATTTTGCGACGAAAAAAATGGGCCTTACAATTGGAAAATTTCGAGTTTCTGCACCTATAACCGTAACCGTGAGCACCAATTTGTTGCCGTTCATAGAATCCCGAGCTAATATTTCTGAATAAGTATGTCTGAAATCTCACCTCGATCGGGTTTACGGACCGGCCGCTACAGCTCCATATATCGGCAAAGTTTTTTCATGACCACCCTGTATATATATATATATATATATATATATATATATATATATAAATCAACATTTGAACGGAGGTTGGTTTTGGGGTCTGGGAGTCATGATCGGTGAAAATATACCGAAATTTTCCGGAATTGATTTCTTCCGAACGGCTGCAATCGGTAGCTTTATACTTTTTTTGTATTGAAAGCTACCTAAGAAAACATTCATAAAAAAGAAGTATTTAATATAAGAAATTTATCACTATTTCTGGTCACTATAAGTGCCAGTAGAATTTTTTTTATAATTGTCATATTTAAATATATATATATATATATATTTAAACATTTATAATTTTTACATTAGAGAAAATTATTAGAAAATGGAAATCCTTTTTGATATTGAAACTATTCTCTCAAGACAAAGATTATTCAAAATTATTTATTTTATTATTATTACTGAACAAAGTTATAAGCTCAAGGACTCAAATATTTTCATTTATACACGTATTATAGCATAACAAGATATTGATTTAAGGAAAAAATTTGTCTTCAAGCGAGTTCTTACAATTTTTTTTCCAATCGCATATTTTTTTTGGATATTTGTATTTTTCACGAAGTACCGGCTTGTGCACGTTATAGGATAGAATAAATCTGTGTTTGATAGATGGACTATTTTGTATTTCTGTATAATAGAGTATAATTTTTCAACATAAGACGTTTTGAAAAACAATTTGTATTATTTAAAAAAAAATTACGCTATTTCGAAAATTCTTAATACTTATAAATTAAAAAAATGAAAATCTATCATTTTGTAACTTAAAAATTAATACAAAAAATTTATAAAACTGGAAAAAGAGGAAAGGGAGATATAAAACCATACACGAAAAAATTTAGATTCAGAGGATTCAGAAGTTATTATCCAAATAGCAGATGATATAATGGTATAGTAAACTGAAAATGAAGGAGTTATAAAAATAGGAAAAACCCAATCAAAAAGAAGAAAAAGAAGTCGAACCATAAAATGCTCAAAGGAGACAGCACAGACAGTGAAGAAGTCTTTTATACATGGTAATGATGAAGAGTAGTTGATAGATTTCATTCCAAATGCTACAAGTGACGAAATAAATTCAGTTGTCTATGACACACCAATATTTCAGGAGAATATTAAACAAGTGGGTAAGTGTGATCGCAGATCGCTCAAAGGGTTGCGTTTAATATTCCTTTCAAAGCACTTTATCCTTTCTTTAATAAATCCAAACAAATTTCATTTAGCAACAACAACAAAAAAAAATTCATGTTTTTTATAAAGTAAAAATTTACCGGTCTATTTTTTCCTTTTTTCGAATATCTAAACCAGCCGGATAGCGGTCCAAGCCCGCTATTATATTCTGTCATAATAATATCCGTCATACGGACTAAATGCAATATTTAAAAAAATAATTTCAAAATTAAACAAATTGTACACCTTCAAAATGTTAAAATATGCGAATATATCCATAATCGGATTTTTATCACGATTCATTATGTTTCTCAAACTCATATATTTACTATTCTGTATTATTTATATTGATACTCGCTTTGTATTATTCTCAAACATTTGAAAAATTAGTTAAACTTCCTATATGACGTCAGATTTTCTTTTTAATTCTCTAATGACGTGATATTAATCTGCTTTGTCCACTTACACATACTCATACTCCTTGTATTATTGGGAAATCTTAGACATTTTCCGTTTTATTTACCACTATGACGTCAATCAATTTTATTTCATATTTATCTTTTTTTCAATTGGTGAAACTTTTTATTTCATTTTCATTTTTCACGTGAAAATCGTCTGATAGAAAATTAATTATTGTAGAAAGAATTTTATTGTGGATTTTAAATCTTTGGCATCTGCTATAACGAAAAATGTTTCAATTTAATAGGAAAAGGCTGTTAGAATTTTGGTTTTTATCTCTATTTATTAAAATAATACGAATTTTTCAAATTTTAATATTTTGAGCTCTTCACAGCTGCTATTCATATTTATACACTAAGTTTCAACTCTGTAAATTACATACTTTTTGAGAATGGCTCTGTGACGGACAGACAAAAGAAGCGGGGGTAATAGGGTTTCGTGAGATGAACGAAACCCTAAAAATGAACTTTTCTTTGAGTGGACATTAAACGTGGAACTAGAAAGTGTACTCATTATAAATACAGCTGTCTCATATACGAAGTAGTTGAATACGGAAAAGATGTGATAGTCTAAGGTTGAGGTGATGTAACGATCGATCTAACAGCTAATTTCATGTTTATGGAAGACGAAAACTTTGTAAGTGCCAGTATGGATGCTGTTTATTTTTTGTCTATCCATGAAACCACATTAAAAATTAGGAAAAAAATGTGTAAATTTTCTTACCTTTATAAATATTAATAAATATTAATATAAATATTAATTAAAAAACTCATAAAAATATAGTTTAAGTGTTGAAGAAAATTTTATTCTTAGTATTCGCTTAATAATTTAGGTATTGAGTTTATTGTAGTGGGTTTCCATTCGTACTCTAGGGGACGTATGAATGATTTCCAAAAATTCTAGAAAAATGAAAAATATAAAATTTAATAATACAGCTCAAAAATTAGATCCATGGCAACTTTATTGCAGGCATTTCATTTTCTTAGTGCTTAAAGTACTTAGAAGAAAATGGTATCTCACTTTTGATTCATAGCAGTCTCATATTAGGCCCATTCACGGGGCAAAACTGAGGCAAACCTTTAATTTTTTTGGCAGGTAGTTTTTTTTTGTTCATAACCTGATGAAGGAAAGAAAGAAAAAATACACTCTTTTTTTTTGGGGGGGGGGGATCTAAAGAAGAGATCTAAAACAGTACTTCCGTATTCCTTAAGCTAGGATAGCTTTAAATCAGCGGGCAATCATAAATTGTGCAAGTGAGAGGCCTAATAGTATTCATCTGATAAAATATTTGTCTGAAGTTAGATGAGTTCTATTTTGAGACAAAATATACCTATCGTGCACGCAGAAGATATTCACTATGCAATTAAGTATCATAAGACTTTTAAAGTTTCTATGAGAAGATCTAGGCTTTAGACAGTCTACATAACACTATAATAATATGTTAAACTTTCATACTAAGCTGGACATTAAAATATTTGTGTCAATGCGTATAAGATATTTAAAACATGTCTATTTCATCAGTTGCATCTGAAAATATATTCGCATGGCAATTTAACAAATGTTTCAGAAAAGCATAGTAATACATCAAAATGTAAAGAGCGTTGTTAAAAAAACTAGATAAAAAATCCATATATATATATATATATATATATATACTGTAGCATAAGAACTATTTACCGCATTACATTAATGTTTGATGTGGAAAATTAAAACCATTTTTGAAATATTCTATTTATACAGTATTCAAAAGATTTTCTGAAGGAAACCTACACTGTTAAAAATCTGCAACAAACTGTCCAGTCATTCAACCGTTGTTATAGAAAGCGTTTACATACTCATACGTTTTCTCTATTCTGCTTCAAATTAGAGGCAAGTAATTGTTATATGTAAAAACCGATGAATGACTGGACAGTTTGTTGCAGATTTTTAACAGTGTATAGATGCATGTTCTTCCAAAAAAATATTCAGCAAAATGCTTTGGCTTTTTCAAGTAATAACGCACTAGTTTTGGTTTTTGGACTGTAAAAAAAATTGTTTCATAAAAAATTTTTCACCATTGAAATAATTTGTGTTGCAATTTTCTATTTCCTTACCCATTTTCTTATTTTTTTTATATATTTCATCATAATGCTTTCTATAATGCAGATAAATTTTTCCATATATATTGTATATATTGTGACATTTTCCCAATATCTCAGCGTAGGTAACTTGTGACCGATCGACCCCCGGAGTTGTCGGGTCAGATCAAAAGGAACGATCAATCTCCTATGCTGAATGGTGTGGACATTTTATGAACAATACTCGAGACGGCATGGCGACTATCCGACGTTAACTAATTATTTATCCTACTTGTGAGGTCGCAGATGGAGAGATTTTCCCAGAGACTATCGGACGCCAAGGGAAGTCCTTTGAAATATGCGAATGAGAACCAGATATCCACAACGATAGGCTGCCGTAAGTTTAAGAGGCCGGGGTGAACCTTCCCCAGCCCCCCTTTTTTCGGAGGCGAGAGGAAGAAGAGAAGACGAGAAGGAGATGGGTTTTTCGGAGGCAAAAGGGTAGGACGTGACCCTGAAAAGCGGAGTCTTGCAGTGAAGCGAGAGCGAAGTGAAACGGAGAGAGACAGACGGCCAGGTCTGTGAGAGGAAAACTCGGAGGAGCTATCCGTCTCGATCACCCAAGGACACCCTGTCCTGTTTAATTAGTATCACCGAATACAGAGAACGGAAATTAAGTTTAGAACGAGACTGTCTGGCGTAGAGACCTAAGGAGAAATTAGAGGACTTTATGGAACTTGTTTATAATCACCTGCACCTACGCATTTCATCTTATTTTATTTTGTTCTATTTTATTTAAATAATGAAACCTGTAGAAGGAATGCTCTGTACTTCGAGCTTCGAATAAAGGAACTTTTCTTTCTACAAATCAACTTGAGTAATTACTCCGGTTAGCCACAGCTACCAGTTCGAATTTTATAAATCCCGCCGGAGTTTTTACAGATGGTGGCAGCTTCAAGGGATTTAAAGTGGTGAAAGAAACGTGTGTGACAAAGTTTTATGAATTCGGGGCAGAGTAGGACAACTCGCCGAATTTCTTCAGAATCTACACCAGCCGTTGGGAACCTGAATCTACATACCGAATCGGGGCAGAGCAGGACAACTCGCCGAATTCGTACAGAATCCTGTGATAGAGAGACAGATTCCGCTGAATCGAGGAAGATCCACCGACCCCAAAGTGACCCGCCAAAGCCAAGGCAGAGACCCGAGCTGATCTGAAACTGCATCCGCTGAACCAGAAACCAGAAGCATCCGAACTTTGCTGACAGTGTGGAGAGAAAAGAAAGCAGAATCACCGCCGAGAATCGCAGACAGAGCTATACCCAGGTGAGCACTTGTTTTATTCTCAGTGGAGGCTTAGTGTGTATATTTTTAATTTTGGACAGGAAGCAATTTTTCTTGAATTATTTGTGTTCGGTAATATAAGTAAAAATTTTAAATATTAATTACCAACAGATGTTTTTGTGTGTTGAAGGTAAATTAAAAGTGTAACAAACTTTAAATTCATCTTGTTTAAAGTAATTGAAAAATTCTTTTAATCTTTTTAATTAAAAATTTTTTGTTTGGTGAAAAGCAAATTATGTTAATTGTATTTTTCGGCCGAAATTTTTAATGTGCTCTCTTATTTTGAAGATTGCTAAGGAATTAAATTTTGAATTTAAAGAAGTTGTAAGATTAAGTTGAAGTCTGTTAGTAATTCAGTTAAGTTAAAGTAAGATACATGTTTTTTTTTGGCAAATTGTAGCCTATATGTGGAATTGGTTTGCTTGTAATTCAAAATTTTAAAAATCTGTGACCTGCGATCAAAATTTCATGAATATTGATTGTATTTTGTGTCGAGCAGAAATTACTGTATTTATTTTTATGTTGTTTTGGGGGTGAAAAAAATTGTGTATTTTTTTTTATTGCATTTATGTGCGGGAAATTGGAATTAAATTGTGTTAGAATTTAAAATTAGTGATTATGGCAGGCATATCGGGATTTCGAAAATGCGATCTGCAAACCCTTGCGATAGAATTTGAAGTAGAGGTTTTGTCAAATGATACAATTCCTAAATTGGTTAAAAAGATAACGGAGGCCCCCGATTATGATGAGACTATGGCGTTAAACCAATTAAAGTTGATTGAAGAAGACCGTGTAGAGAGATCGAAATTGGAAAAAGATAAAATTGAGAAAGAACATGAGCTCGCGAGAATTAGGGCCGAACGGGAAAATGATACTTTAACGTTATCATCTAGTCAAATAGAAAGGGAACCTAAAATTCTGTTAAAAAATGTGTTACCTAAATTTGAAATGGGAATATCGGAGATTTCCTTATATCTCAACTTATTTGAGAGACAGGCATTAAAAGCGCAATTAGATAAGTCGCAATGGGTAACAAATTTGCTAGGTTTACTTCCTATAGAATTGACAGAAGTTATTCTTAGAGAACCACCAGACGAAACGGACAATTTTGATTTTGTGAAGGGAAATTACTCGAAAGGCTTAAAATTAGTGCAGAAGACTTCAGAATCAAATTCGTAACAACACCACGGTCCGAAGAAAAAAATTGGAAAGATTTTTCGTATGAAATTACGAATTATTTCGACCAATGGTTAAGCGGTATTCAGGTGTCCGAATTTAGTCAACTTAGGGACCTGATAATTACTGACCAGATCAAACGGAAAGTGCCCTCTGAAATTAGACAGCATTTTATTGACTCTTGGAGTACAATAATTAAGCCATTGAATCTGACCCAAAAACTAGATCATTATGAGGCGGTTAGAAGAACAGAGATGAAACAGTCCCCGCCTAGATATCCAAATAACGGCAAACAGGTTGAGGGAAACAGATTGGTTGATAGACCAGAGACAGAACCCCAAAACGCGGAAATGAAAAGAAATTGGAGGGAGAGGGAAGATAAAAAAGATAGAGATGTAATTTTTGATAAGCGAAAAGACAGGTCTTGTTTCCATTGTGGTAGTTTTTCTCATATCCGCAAATTTTGCCCCGAACTAAAATGGAGTAGTGAAATACCTGAAGTGGTTAATCGGTTGGCTGACCTCGATGAGTTAAACGAAATGTTCCAGCCCTATTTAACACAAGGGATTATAAATGGGAAAGAAATGAAAATTTTTAGAGACACGGCTACGTCGCTAGATTTAATTAGTGCCAACCAGGTGACCCGAGAACAATACACAGGGAGAGTCGTGTGGGTAAAGCAACCGTTACAAAATGATTTAAAATGTCTAACCCTCGCTGAAATAGAGCTTAATCTGTGTGATTTAGGAAAAAGAGTTAGGACTTACGCAGGTATTGTCGATGCAGACATAGAAATGGATTATTATTTATTGGGAAGCAAAACACAAAATTTGCTAGACAGAATGAAACCAAAACCGCCTGTTAGCTTTGGGAGTGCAGCACCGAAAAAAAGGCACAGGAGTGACCGCCCAATTCCCCCCATCCCCACGAACCGCTTAGTGTCGGCTTATCAAAAGAATGAAGTGAGAAAACCGGACAGGAAGGAAAAGAAAGGCTTTGTTCCCTTTCCCCTTAGCCAACGTGCAGGAGTAACTCATTGTGAATCTTCCATTAAAACGAAATTCGCGACGACCCCGATCCGCGCGACACCCAAATCAAGGATGAAGGAAGAGGGTTATAAAGAAAGAGCGAGGGTGTTTTATTTAAGGAATGAAATCCGGGAAAGTAAGCATGGGGAAAAAAATAAAGACACAGTCTTAAAACGAAAGGAAGATTTTAGGTTTAAATCTTCGGGACAGAAAACAACAAAAGGGGTAAACAGTTATTGTGCGTTAGGAAGGAAGCGAAAAACGGTTTTCAGTTCTGATTGTTTAGAAACCCCAGGATACATATCGCCGCATAACGAAATAAAAGGCAGCGAGGTTAAACAGTCGAAAAACGACGCCGGAAATGATTTCCGACTAATTAGAGATTGTGGAAAAAGGCAGGATATTCGCAGATCGTTAGGTTATCGGCCAGGTATAAATAATTCCACATGTAGACTGTTTAAGTAGAATGGAATAAATAATATTCCACCCAGTAATTTTGTATATAGTTTTTCATTTTGTAAATGAAATAATGGTGCATTTGAATCATGCAATGAATATTGAAATTTAATTTAACGATGTGAGTCTGTAGAGTGTATTGTAAACTTGTGAATAATAATGTTTAAGGTAAGCCTCTATTGAGAATTAACATGTGTGTTGGGTATGTATGGAAGGCTATCGCACCAGTAATGATGTAAGATTTTCCAAATGCTTGAAAAATCTCATCTGCTCGAGGGGGTAATGCTGTGACATTTTCCCAATATCTCAGCGTAGGTAACTTGTGACCGATCGACCCCCGGAGTTGTCGGGTCAGATCAAAAGGAACGATCAATCTCGTATGCTGAATGGTGTGGACATTTTATGAACAATACTCGAGACGGCATGGCGACTATCCGACGTTAACTAATTATTTATCCTACTTGTGAGGTCGCAGATGGAGAGGTTTTCCCAGAGACTATCGGACGCCAAGGGAAGTCCTTTGAAATATGCGAATGAGAACCAGATATCCACAACGATAGGCTGCCGTAAGTTTAAGAGGCCGGGGTGAACCTTCCCCCGCCCCCCTTTTTTCGGAGGCGAGAGGAAGAAGAGAAGACGAGAGGGAGATGGGTTTTTCGGAGGCAAAAGGGTAGGACGTGACCCTGAAAAGCGGAGTCTTGCAGTGAAGCGAGAGCGAAGTGAAACGGAGGGAGACAGACGGCCAGGTCTGTGAGAGGAAAACTCGGAGGAGCTATCCGTCTCGATCACCCAAGGACACCCTGTCCTGTTTAATTAGTATCACCGAATACAGAGAACGGAAATTAAGTTTAGAACGAGACTGTCTGGTGTAGAGACCTAAGGAGAAATTAGAGGACTTTATGGAACTTGTTTATAATCACCTGCACCTACGCATTTCATCTTATTTTATTTTGTTCTATTTTATTTAAATAATGAAACCTGTAGAAGGAATGCTCTGTACTTCGAGCTTCGAATAAAGGAACTTTTCTTTCTACAAATCAACTTGAGTAATTACTCCGGTTAGCCACAGCTACCAGTTCGAATTTTATAAATCCCGCCGGAGTTTTTACAATATATTTATATATTGTAATAAATATGCAAATTTAATAAACATTATTGTAACCGAAAAAAAAGTTTTCGAATTACTTATTAATCAGCCCCCCCCCCCCCATTTTTTTAGTTTAAAATAATATATTGCATAGGTGGATTTTAGATTTTCATAGATCTCCCTAAAAAATGAAAAAAAAATCATATTTATTAGATGTCACGCAAGTAAGGCACAAAGAAAAAAAATATTTTTTTCAGCATTTAAGTACTATAAACGCCATTGCCTTTTCTGACGAAAAATTTTAGGATATACCCGATGTGATGAAAACGTTATCACAATGCAATTTCACAGATCTTGTAATCCCATTTAGAACCAGGAATTCTGTTTAATGAAATGTAGCTTATTATTTGGTGATTTATTTCCCTTACTGAGTACATTTCTGGTTCAAAATATAATTATTTCATTCCGCATTTTACAATTTTTTCCGAGAAATTTGGATTGAATCTAAAATGTATGGTTCATTTGAAAACTGGAATATCCAAATATGAATAAACCAGAACTCACATAAAGTACTCACTCTGATATATTCGTTGTGAGAATTCTAGTTTATAATTCCACGCATATATGTTATATAAAAAATTTATTTCCTTCGTATCCTTCCATTTTATTCGCATTAATATTTTAAAATTAATCTAACTTCTGTCATAGTCAGTATTTCCTTAATTCTTAATAATATCTATTCCTATTTAAAGTCCTTTTAAAAGTAAATATCCGTATATTAATAATTATTTTATTCCAAATCTTAATCTAAAATTTAAGATCATTCGTAACTTTTATCAGTTCCCCAATCTATAAAATTCTGAGACGCGTTCTCATTTCGAATGTTTTTTAAAAGCCATTTTCTTTTTAGGTGCGTTCGTAATTATATAAATACGTAGCACCTATAGTCGTCGTTTGGTCCGTCCGTCTGTCCGTCTGTCTGTCCGTCCGTCTGTCTGTCTGTCCGCATATAACAACGCAAAAACTACCCAACCAAATGGTTTGCAATTTAAAATATATTATCTTTGCAGAATTTTGTCGAGACATTTCAAATTTTATTAAAATCGAATCAAAACTTTAGGAGATATTAATAAAAATATTTATTAAGAAATTTGAATTTTTTTTTTAAATCGGTGCTTTTTTGTTAGAGGAGCTTCCGATGGATGTTAAATCGTCAAGCGACCGAGATACTTACTTTATGACAGAAATGAATCTGCAGACGATATAATTCATTTCACAGAATTAAAAATCATCAAGATCTGAATATTTATATAACTAGCTGATACATATATATCTGAATATTTATATAACTAGTTAAGATATTTGTATGAACAGTGTCATAAAATATATACTTAACTAGCTGTTTAACCCGTTCTACACACGGGATATCATGAATTTAATTCTAAAACGTGCGTACGAACGCACCTCGTTTGTAACGTTTGACGTACAATTTCCAACTTGTTATTATTATTATTATTATTGCTCTGATTCTTTCGCGCGCTTGGGATTTTAACTTCTAAATTGGTCCGCACTGAACTAAGGGATTCTTTACTGTTTTAGCCTCGCCCTCTAGCCTCATTCGTTGGGCTGGAGCTAGCTTCTCACTCATTGGGTTGTGAGCTCGTGACGTAAGTCTGTGTATGTTTCCGCGGAGAGAACAAAACTCGCACGCACCGGCCGGAGCGAGAGATTTTTGATGTTTTCGGAAGCTAAACAAGTATGTGTCTGGTATTTGTATGACCGTAGAATATTCAACTGGCCCAGTAACATCTTAATTCAATGAAGTGAAGCAACGTTAGCCCGAGGGCTATAAGTTTTAGACCTTTGGGAATCGTTTCTGTGTTGTTCGTCTTCTAATAAAATTATTTGTCTGGAGATTGGCTGGATTTACTGGAGAAATTCTGTGATCTCATTTCATTGCCTTACTACTTCGCCATACTCGCTAAATTCGACTGCAACTTGCTATATCGTTGCTATATCTTTTACAGAAAAAAATGATAAAAAATTATCATTCTACAAATTAATTAATAAAATTATTGGTCGTATTAAAATTTCAAAAAGTAAACAGGCAGACAACTTGTGAACGGAATTACGTAAGTTGAAAAAAGTTATTATTGTATGTATTATTTATTATTTTATTTATTTTTATGTTATTTAAGTTTCGCTCAGATTTTCTTATTTGTTGTATTATTATTATTACTATCATTATTTATTAGAGATGGAGGTATTTACATTTGTTATTTAATTTAAATTTTATTTTACATCTGTTGTGTTAATTCTCTTTAATTTTTATATTAATGTTATTGCGATCTGGACTTGTAAAAGTCCTTGGTGATTACAAAATGAGTGAAAACGAAATAAACATCATTCCTTTTGATTTCGAATCTGGAATGAACATTCAATCTTGGTTACACCATTTTGACAAAACATGCCTTTCTGAAAAGAAAGATGAAAATTGGAAGATTGAAAATATTTCAAAATATTTGAAAGGAGAGGCTCTGAAGGTATTTATCAATGAATGTTTAGAATGTAAAGCTTTTGACAAAATAACTGATATTCTTACTGAAAAATTCATAACTGTTCATGTTCCTCGATTTTCAGAATTTGCTTCTATGAAATTAAATGATCTCAATGATTTGGATAAGTACTTTCGAAAAAAGGTTGAAATAGGTAGACAACTTTGTTTATGTGAAACTATAATAGTACAGGGATTAACAGACGGTCTCAAACCTGAGTACCAGAATTATATGATTAGTAATCCTCCAAAAAATACAATAGACTGGTACCTAATGGCTAAACAGTTAGTAGTAATTCCTACTTCCCATGTCAACAATAGTAATTCTAGGAGTAATTTTCAGAATTATAGATCATTGCCACAATATGATCAGGCACCTAGACATTGGGTTCGCCCAAGTCGAAATTTTCATATGCCAAATTCCAATTTTCATTCACAGAGCAATTTTAATGCTCCAATTACTAGATTTATCAATCCTAGGTTGCCTACTACACATTTTCAGAGAAATTATCCAAGTAGACCATGTCGAATGTGTTTAAATAGAGGTATCCAAAATGCTTACCACTGGGAGAGGGATTGTGTATTCAATGTGAGCCCTTTGCAATCTTCTGCACCCCCTCTTAGACAACCACAACCATCTACTGATAATATATGACAGTTAATTGTATCAGGATATGTAAATAACAGGGAACTTCCTTGTGTGATTGACTCTGGCTCAACCATAAGTATTTTACCTTTTAAATTTGTTAAATTGTTAAATGCTAAAGTTATAAATATACCACCTGTTATTATTGGCCAAGCCAAAGGAACTGTTGTAATAGATAAAGCTTGTAAATTATTGTTTAAATTAGGTAATGTGCAACAAAATATTAGATTTTTGATATGTAATACAAATTTAGATTATGCTATATTAGGTTTACAAAAATGCTGTAAGTTTAATTTAATTATTGATTGTGCTACATGTCGAGTGTTACAAGGAGACATTGTTTTAAATGAATCTAAGAGCATATCCAGTGATAAATTAAGATTACTTCATTTTAATGTTAACTATGATTATCAGAGAGTGCAACCCGATTATGGAAAGATCATATCTCCTCAATCCTTTGTTCCATCTAATGTTGATAATTCTAAATTAATTGGGGAAATAAATTCTATAGAAAATGAAACTTTAAGGGAAAGTATAAGGGATTATTTAGACATTTTTTCTAAAAATAAATTTGATGTCGGGAGAATTAATATTGAACCGCAACGTATTTTTCTTAATTCTGACCTACCAATATCGCTGAGGCCATACAGAACTTCCCCTTTAGAAGAAAAAGAGATTTCGGATCAAATTCAATCACTATTAGATGCTGGTTTAATTAAAGAGAACAATAGTCCCTATTCTGCCCCTGTTACGTTAGTAATGAAAAGAGAAGAAGGTAAGAAAACTAGATTATGTGTTGACTATAGAAAATTAAATGCAATAATGAAAAATGACGCCGAACCCCTACCTCGTATCGATGGAATTTTAGATAAACTGAGTAGTGTACAGTATTTTTCAACTTTAGATTTAGCCTCTGGCTACTGGCACATACCCATACATCCATCCGATACTGAGAAATTGGCTTTTGCTACCAACTTTGGGCTCTTTGAATGGTTAGTTCTGCCCTTCGGGATTAAATTAGGCCCCCCGCTATTTAATAGAACCCTTAGAAGAATACTTACTAAATACAAAATAGACTTTGCTTGCCATTATTTTGATGATATCATTATTTTTTCTTCCTCATTAGAAGAACACATGCAACATTTAAGCCAAATATTTGAATTATGTAGACGTGAAAACATTAAACTATCTAAATGTAATTTTGTTCAAAGTAAAATTAACTTCTTAGGATATACCATCCAGAATGGCACATTAACCCCTGCTAATGCTAATATTGAGGTAATAAAAAAACTAAAACCCCCTTCAAATGTAAAAGAACTTCAGAGATTCTTAGGATCTATCAATGTTTATCACAAGTTTATAGATAAATATGCCGAAATTCGAGTCCCTCTTAACAGATTACTCAGGAAAATACATTATGGGAATGGAATACAGATTGTCAAAATTCTTTTCAAAAATTAAAAGATGCCTTAATAGCCAAACCTATCTTAAAAATTTATGACCCGAAGTTACCCCTCCATATGTTTGTTGATGCCTCACAGGTGGCAGTAGGTGCACTCTTAAAACAACCTGATAGTAATAATTTTTTACATCCAATTGCTTATTACTCTAGAGGATTGAGAAGTTATGAGAAGAATTATTTTATTACCGAGTTAGAGTGTCTTGCCATCATTGACAAGTTAGACAAATTCTATCATTATTTCCATGGTGTAAATTTTACCATTCATACTGATCATGCATCTCTTGTATGGTTAAAAAATACTAAACATTTGAGAGGCAGGTTATTTAGATGGTCTTTGAAGTTGAGCATGTTTGAATATAATATAGTTTACGAAAAGGGATCCACAAATGTCGAAGCCGACATGTTGTCGAGAAACCCAGTTTCACATTTTATTCAACCACTTACTTTTCTTCTGGACGTTAAAGAAATTATAGAGAGTCAGGAAAAAGATAATGTATGTGATAAAAATTATCTAAATGAAAATGGACTTATGATTATTAAAAGGAAAGGATTTCGAAAAATAGTAGTCCCCATGTCTTTAAGGAGAAAAATACTAAATGTTGCTCATGAAAAATTTGGTCATCAGGTATCCAAAAAATGTTAAATTTAATCTCCCCTAATTATTATTGGCCTGACATGACGCACGATATAACCAATTTTGTAAAACATTGTGATATTTGTCAAAAAAATAAAAAACCCAGACAGAAAAAATTTGGCTTATTACAAGCTATGCCCATCACAGAGTCCTTTTGAATGTCTTTCTATTGATACTGTGGGAGGATTCAATTATTATAACTCCACCAAAAAATATCTACACATCATCATAGACCATGCAACCAGATATGTTTGGGCATTTCCTTCCAAAAGTGTTACCACAGAAACATACACAAATTGCTTAAAACAAGTCTTCAATATTCAATTCCCTCAACAATTATTCTGTTTCAACAAAATTTTCGATATACAGGGTACTCAAAAGGTATTAAGTGATAGGAATGCAGCCTTTACTTCACCTAGATTTAAAAATTTTTTGCGGAATCACAATATTAAGCAACGTTTAACCACATCACATCACCCTCAAACGAATGGCAAATGTGAGAGAGTGATTCAATCAATAGTTACAAGATTAAAGTGTAAAGTTAATTCTACTACCTCCAAAATTCCTTGGACCAAACTTCTGACTGAAGTAGTTAATGAATACAATAATACACCCCATTCCATAACCAAATTCCCTCCTGCTTATTTACTTTTTGGCAAATTACCCTATGATTCCCCTCTTAAGCAAAATTATTACCCTCCTGTCCAGGAAGCCCTCAACATTGCTAAAAAACGCACGGATGAATTTTACTGGAAAAGTAAAAACATTATGATAGAAATTATGTGGAACCAAAATTTGAGATAGGAGATCTTGTTATCTATGAAGAATTCCATTATCCCAATACCAGAAAGCTCTCACAAGTTTTTAGTGGTCCCTATCAAATCCTTAAAAAATTATCTGATGTAAATGTTGAAATTAATAGACAGACTCAAAATAAATTTACTGAAATAGTCCATGTATCAAAATTACGCCCTTATTACCCTCCTGACAAATTAAAGTTATCCCATGAGCAACAACAAACTAATGTTAAATCAATAGCTTAATATTAAACTTAGTAAAGAAAAAATTAACTAAATTTAATGAAATCAAATTATAATTAACTAATCAATTCTCTTCTGTATAACAGTATGTTCTTGAATATAGCAATTCCCAAGAATATTACTGCCAATGTTTTTGCTTGAGTTAACTTTTTATGCAGGCGTAAATTAGTTGATTTGAGTTAAGAATTTTTTATATTGGAGTGAATTGAATTAGAACAATAAAGTAAATTGGAATAGCAAATTAAATCAGAATACTACATTAAATTAAAATAATTGAATAAAAATTCACTGTATTAAATTAAATTATAATAATAGAATAAAACTCTCTACTAATAGTAATAATTAAACTTATTATCCACCATACACTTCAAGGTCTTATTTTCATTGAGCAGCTTATGTTTCTCTTGTTTGACTGAAAACAGAGAGCACATTATCTTACTGAATTGTTGATAATTTTTCACAGATATTTCTTAGTTTACTATTTATTATTTTTGTTTCATTTTATTAAGTATATTTTCATTCCTCACTGATATTGAAAAAAAAATGAGGAATTAAATTATATACAGATGAATTACTGATTTAGTATTATTTTGAAGTTGTTTGTTATTGTTGATATTATTATGTTGTTATTATAATTATTGTTGTTATTTATTATGTGATAAGATTATAAAAGAGAATATTCTTGAGAATTGTGATA
Source organism: Maratus michaelseni (assembly GCA_963931845.1). Classification (NCBI taxonomy): domain Eukaryota; kingdom Metazoa; phylum Arthropoda; class Arachnida; order Araneae; family Salticidae; genus Maratus; species Maratus michaelseni. Next base: position 257,021,686 of record OZ007589.1, on the reverse strand, counting down.
AAAGAGAACCACTGATAGTATATTAGTTGAGGATAAAAGTCACATCTTGCTAGCAAAATATCTAATACTCATATCTAATTGACTGAACTTTATTAAATTACTGGACTTTATTTGATAAGTGTACTTATCAAGGCACAAAACTTATCAAGAATCACAAACCAGTACTTTAATTGTTTATTGACCTTAGTGGTGATGAAACTTTCTTATGTTTTTGAACTTTATGATTAACTGGAATTATCCTACTACAGAATCAATACACTGTATTGCCGTAAACTGTACTACTGGCTAATACTTGACATATCTGTGCCTTCATATTCATACAAAGAAACTTTTTTTGGAAATGAGAGGTCTATAACTCAGACTGTTACTGATTAAGAGAACTATTAGACATTTATACTTTTCACTGCTTAGACAAAAATGCTTTGTTGACTTCATTTTCATCCTTTTCACTATTTATGTTTGAAGAGTGAAAAAAAAAATTATTTGTTACTAACTTATTTATATTGTAATTGTATGTATTTCTGTATTTAAACAATTCCCAGAGGTTCGCGTTTACAAAAATAACTATTGAATTAACTTTAATAAAATCAAAGAATTTTTGGCATTAACTAGAATACCAGATAAATATTTTGTAATCCAAATTCTTGCTTGCCTTAATGAACTTGTAGATCAACGGATCTACCCGTCATTCGGATTTTTAGGGGGGGGGGGGGATAATGTTATATAAAAAATTTCTTTCTTTCGTATCCTTCCATTTTATTCGCATTAATATTTTAAAATTAATCTAACTTCTGTCATAGTCAGTATTTCCTTAATTCTTAATAATATCTATTCCTATTTAAAGTCCTTTTAAAAGTAAATATCCGTATATTAATAATTATTTTATTCCAAATCTTAATCTAAAATTTAAGATCATTCGTAACTTTTATCAGTTCCCCAATCTATAAAATTCTGAGACGCGTTCTCATTTCGAATATTTTTTAAAAGCCATTTTCTTTTTATTATTATTATTATTATTGCTCTGATTCTTTCGCGCGCTTGGGATTTTAACTTCTAAATTGGTCCGCACTGAACTAAGGGATTCTTTACTGTTTTAGCCTCGCCCTCTAGCCTCATTCGTTGGGCTGGAGCTAGCTTCTCACTCATTGGGTTGTGAGCTCGTGACGTAATTCTGTGTATGTTTCCGCGGAGAGAACAAAACTCGCACGCACCAGCCGGAGCGAGAGATTTTTGATGTTTTCGGAAGCTAAACAAGTATGTGTCTGGTATTTGTATGACCGTAGAATATTCAACTGGCCCAGTAACATCTTAATTCAATGAAGTGAAGCAACGTTAGCCCGAGGGCTATAAGTTTTAGACCTTTGGGAATCGTTTCTGTGTTTTTCGTCTTCTAATAAAATTATTTGTCTGGAGATTGGCTGGATTTACTGGAGAAATTCTGTGATCTCATTTCATTGCCTTACTACTTCGCCATGCTCGCTAAATTTGACTGCAACTTGCTATATCGTTGAAGGACTGCCATCTTTTCATCGAATAGTATTCATCGTAATATCTCAACCTCGTCAAAATGCTACATATATATATATATATATATATATATATATATATATATATATTACTTTTTTAAACCCATTTAATTCACATAAAATATTAAATAATAGAATTTTTTTCAACATGTTGTTAATGCAATGTTATTTTTTATTAATAAAAATGTAAATTGTCAGAAAGCAAATTTAGAGTATATTTTTCACTGATTCAGAAAATAGTAATGATTTATCTTTTATGAAACTGACAAAATGTATTCCATAATAAAAATATTTTTTATGATAAATCCGAGGTTTATTTTTGTAATACAAATATCTTAAATAACATTATAATTTATTCATGTATTTAAAATTTTTTGGGTCCATACAGTAGTCTCAAACAAACCGAAATCCATTTCTGAATAAACACAAAAATAGTTCAAATGTTTTTTTAACATTTGAAAATGCTTTCCATACAACATAAAATAACCAGAAATAAATATATTTATAGAAATATATCATGTCATATCTGTTTGAAATTCCTTTATGGTTAACTCTAAAAAATGTAAAATTGATGTCTTTGAAATAAATTTTTAATTCTTTAAAGACGATTAATAAGAATATATTTCAAACTGTAATATTTTAAATTATAATAAGGAATATTACAAAAAATAGTCAAGAGCGGTTTTTTTTTCAATATAGGCTTTTGTTTTTAATGGCATAACATGCAATCAATATAAGACTGTTTCATTTATAAGTCTACATTAACCAACTTAAAAGATAATTTTGGAATTTGAACTATGGGATGTATCTATAAACAATTGTTCATTTTATTTATATTATATTTCCTTTACCAAAGCTAATCATGCTAAGTTGGATTATGTGTTTACCCATTTATGTAAGTAGTAGTTTTGTGTATCCGAATTTTACATTTAAGGTTCCCAAGTGCATTAACTGTTTTAAACAAAAGATGTGAGAGATTTGTATAAATCACCCTTCTGAGAAATGTTGAAAAATATTGGGAATAATTTAATATAACTATTATCAGGATATTTACCTTGAAATTCTGAAGTTCAGATTCGTGCCAAAGCAACATCGCAGATTATAATTTTTTCAACAAAATCATGCTGATTGAGAAAGAAATTACACGTTTGGTAAAGCAATTTTTCCAACTGAGTGAAAAATAGTTCGACCAGGGAGTCGTACCCAGAACCTGTGGCTTACATGGTCAATGCTCTACCATTTGAGCTGCCTGGGCAACAATCTATTTTACACAACTCACTCAGTCAACCTTTTTGCAATGACATCTGGTCTGTAATATGAAAATCCTGTAAAGCATAAACCGAGGTAAAGAAACTCCAAAGACACAATGGATGCATAGTTACACTTTCATATTTTCAACACAATCATACTGATTCATTTAGTGAAAAAGTGTCCAGGTGGGAATGGAACCGAGAACATTTGCCTTACATTGCCAATTCTTAACCAATTGGGTAATATTGCCAGGAATCCTGATTTACGCAGGAGGTTCCAATTTTCAGTGATGCGAAGAACCGCTCTGCGGTACACCTACGCGGGACGTTAGGTGTCCCGCTTATTTATTATGCTTAATTTTTTTTTTTTTTTAATTACGAATATTTTTTATTTAAATCTAAATCAAAATTTTACTCCTTAGACTGGAATAAAATAATTCAAACACAAATAACTAACATTTCAGTTGCTACAACGACCAGAAGTTACCGAATACCTTATATATTCTGTCTAGAACTTGTGTGCGCTTCTATTCAAAGTTCATTTGATTGAAAGAAAACATTAGCTGCCAGTAAGAAATAAGATTCAGCATGAAACAGCACATGAGAAAACCTATATGCTTACTTCGATCTTCTGATTAAGAAGCGTTTAGTAAGTGTTTTTATAAATTAAGTATTTAAAGAATTTTGCTTATTATTTCTTAATTTATTTAGTACCAAAATAAATATTACTTTTTATTTATTAATTTCAACATACAATAGCTTTTCTTTTTCTCTCCCTAACATACACATAGGTGTTTATTCCTCAGCAGTCTATAGTTAATGCTTTTTTTCTGTTATTGGTAGGGCTTGATAAAACAAATTAAGAGCCTACAACAGTCAGCTAAAAAATTCGCAAGCAAATGTTTAACCAATGGTGGCGTTCATTGTAGATTTCCTGTATGCATTTCACCATTTTAAAATTATCGTTTTTACTTACCCATCATACGTAGTATAGGGTAAGTCTTGTAATCGTTTTGAAAATCGAAAAAAAATGTTAACGGATATACACGTTTCAGACACTGGAGATTGCGAAAAACATATTTTTAGACAAAAAAAATTGTCGTCCGTCTGTGTGTGTGTGTCTGTGCCTGTAAACGCTCTATCTCCAGAACAAATTGAGATAGAGACTTGAAATTTGGGATGTACTTAGTATGTAATAATGGGAAGAAGATTATTGAATTTCAGTAACCTCGATTATCAGGAACTATTTTTTTCGGACTCTCGAAATATTCGTTCGGATAGAAGGTATATAAAATTTTTTGAAATTGTTTATTTAAAGGACTGACTATAAAAGGCAATACAAAAACCTAAATTCTGCATAAAGAATAAAGTTGTTCGGATAAGGAATTGCCGAAATATTTATAATCCTATTTCCCACACTCTTCGATTTTTCATGACCCTGTATTTCATCTACATTTCAATTTAAAGACATATTTTAATTGGAAATGAGACGCTTAATCCGACGCAGTTAACTCTTCGTTAATAGGATTATCATTTTTGGAGTTATAAGGATGTTTCTTTTACGCAATTCAGTAATAGAGCATTTAAAGTTTATGAAGTCATCGAGTCACGATTTTATTCGAATTGCGATGCATTTTATAAAAAGTTTACACATGTTTTATTTTCATATTTTATAATATGCATATCCATGATGGGTAAGCATTACGGTGGCCCACAACGACTATTTTCATAAGGTTTGAGTCTAACGTTGTATCTTTTTATTCTAATTTATTTTATTCTATTTATTTATTTATTTTTAGCTGCAGTTTTTTTTAGGATGATTGTCATTGAAAAAAAGGTTGGTTGATTGAAAACATCAAAGTGTCCTCACAGAGCAACCAAAATAAACAACAGTAGAAATATTCAATGTTAGACACCGTCGTTACCTATACTACGCTAAAAGAATCGTTTAAAAATATTGAAATGCGAACAAGAAATTTGTAAAGAACGCCTCCAATAGTTTTAAATTAGCTTCCGAATGTTTTTGCGTGAATCAAAAATACAACAGTGCCAAACAAAATAAAAATTTATTTGCCTACAGAATTTCGTACAAATGAAGTGAATAATATCTGAATAGAGTATCTTACAAGAAATTTATTTCTCCTTATAAAAGTATATAAATTTAAGATTTTTTTCATAAAAACAAAAAAAAAAATCTGAAACTTCGGCTATTTTTTTTTTGCATTATTATAGGCAATAGATGTTTATTTTAACTGTGCCAGTCCCATAGGTAGGTCGGTCTCCAAATTAATATAATTCCTTTAATGCATTGTTTACTTTGAATTAATTGTTTCCTTGATACAGATCGTTGTTCCTTTTCAAAGTGTTATATTTATATATACAGGATGCAAAATGTTATCTATCGCCGACCTTTAATTTCTCAACCATTGGTTTTAGACATATAGTTTCAATTGCAAAAGCGTTTAAAATGAGGTAAATATTCATATTGTGGCGTTAATTAAAGTAAAAAATCATTTTATAAAAATTACGAAATCTAACTTTTTATATGGTCCCCCGGTCCCTATAGTTCTATTTAGTAAATGTTTGCACATATCATAACAAATACAACACAAAAAGTTTCACTTCTGTACGACAAAAATTGACACAGTTATGAAATTTCAAAGTTTGATATTTTTTCACATGATTTTGTCTTGCATTCAGGAATCAGTTAAAAAATGAATTAGAGTAATTCGAGAACGAAATCAGGATGCAATGTTCTTTTTACGGCAAAACTACCTTTAGACGGTATCGCTAAATAGGTGTATCACCAAAGAGGGTTATTTCATCTAAAATTTTGAGCTGACTTTGAGGGGTCGTATACAAAGTGAAGAATGAAATATTGAAATTAAACAGAAAAATAAATATCAATTTATTATCATATTAGAAAACGGTCTACTATAAAAAATGAATACATCAAATACCGGAATCTACTAGAGGTACTGCTCAAAGTGTTCTTCATTGGTGGCAATGCACAATTGAATTCGTAATAGTACTGAGTCCTTGGCACGTTGGAGCAGAGCAGGTGTAACTGTGCGAAAAACAAGGATGATGCGCTGCTTCAGATTAACCAGAGAAGTAGTCACATACACCTGTGCCTTGATGTATCCCCAGAGGTAGAAGTCCATGGGAGTCAAGTCCGGTGAACGTGGTGGCCACTCTACCGGAGCACCGTATCCAATGATCTGTTCACCGAATTCGCTGGCCAGATACGCACGGACGTTTGATGCTTTATGCGGAGGGGCCCCATCATGTGGAAACCAGACCTGGGAATGCATTTCGGAGAGGCAACTCTCCATACCAGTCACGTACCGTGTTTTGTAGTAGGTGCAAGTAAAGTTCGCCCGTTAGGGCTCCATCGTAGAAGATGGGTCCAACAATCTGAGTTCCCCATATACCGCACCACACGTTCGTTGACCAGCGTACCTGGTGTCGTACTGTGCGGGCGATGTGAGGATTTTCCAGAGACCAGTAATGCACATTTTGAACGTTCACAATGCCGCTCCGTGTAAACGTTGCCTCATCTGTCCACAGAATATCACAAATGAACAATGGATTTTTCTCTATAGTGTTAAGCATGAAATTACAGTAATCAAACCGTCTTTCTTGGTCACCCAACATCAATGCTTGCACCAGTGTTGGATGGTATGGATGCCCCCCCATGTGCATGCAATAACTGCCAGACACGCTGACGCGTGTATCCACGTGCCTCGCTTATTTCCGCCGTGCTCATTTGTGGATTTAAAAGGGCGAATGCCAGCACTTCCTCCAGTGTAACTCGAACATTACACCTTGCGCGTCTACTTGTTCTCGGTCGTGGTGCAACAGAGCCGGTCTCTCTAAGACGGTGCAATGCATCAGTTATTGTTTTATGCGTTGGATGTCGATCTCTAGGAAAACGCTCTGGATAAACCCTCGCAGCCGCTCTGGCATTCCTTTGACATTCACCATAAATAAGTATCATTTCGGTATATTGCGTGTACGTATAGCCTGCCATCTCAATCTCTGCGCTATCTAGCATGTCCACTGCTAGTGGTTCGTGTTTTATCCTGAACGCATTGTGCTGCGGTACTATTGTAATTTGCATAATCTTGATTTTCATGCTCGTTATATTTCGGTTGGTCGTTTGCATTCCGCTCCCATTTATAAAGTTTTTAGTGAGTATATTTTATTTTACTCATGTCGATTCTATTGTTCGTTTTTGAAAACAGCGCCTAGCACTGTTGGACGATTCTACAATCGAAAAGGGTGTTACGCTAATATGCGTATTTTCCAAAGTTCTAGTTTGCGTAAGATTGGCACTCAGCCAAACGCAGCTAAACAAACTCGACTTAACACTATTTTGATAAAATCAAAACAGACTGGACGCATTCGCAAAAGAGCGGAAGGTTTTATTTTCCGATAACAAACAATACCTACTTTCAGTGTTGAATTCAGACACTTTTCTCAGGCGGGGCGACATTATAGAGTTCCGTGGAGAAATTGCACTTTTTGACCATTGAAAACACAAAATCTCACATTTTCCAGGAGGGACATTTCATTGCTCCGGGGGGAAGAGGGGGGGAATGTCCCTCCCGGGCCACCCCTGAATTCAACACTGCCTAATTTGACTTTTGAATGTTGTTTGACATGTTTTGAATGCTGTTAAATTTTTAGATGAAAAAACCTCTTTGGTGATACCCGGTTTCGCCTGCTATGCTGCAACGTATGTCCAGGACTCAGTACTCTCACGCATTCAATTGTGCATTGCCACCAATGGAGAACACTTTGAGCAGTATCTCTAGTAGATTCCGGTATTTGATGTATTCATTAATTATAGTAGACCGTTTTCTAATATGATAATAAATTGATATTTATTTTTCTGTTTAATTTCAATATTTCATTCTTCGCTTTGTATACGACCCCTCAAAGTCAGCACAAATTTTTAGATGAAATAACCCTTTTTGGTGATACACCGAAATAGCGATACCGGTTAAAAGGTAGTTTTGCCGTGAAAAGAACATTGCACCCTGATTTCGATCTCGAATTACTCTAATTCATTTTTTAACTGATCCCTGAATGAAAGACAAAATCATGTGAAAAAATCTTAAACTTTGAAATTTAATAACTGTGTCAATTTTTGTCGTACAGAAGTCAAACTTTTTGTGTTGTATTTGTTATGATATGTGCAAACATTTACTAAATATAACTATAGGGACCGGGGGACCATATAAAAAGTTAGATTTCGTAATTGTTATAAAATTGATATTTTACTTTAATTAACGTCACAACATGAATATTTACCTCATTTTAAACGCTTTTGTAATTGGAACTATATGTCTACAACCAGCGGTTGAGAAATTAAAGGTCGGCGATAGATAACATTTTGCACCCTGTATATATATATATATATATATATATATATATATATATATATATAATTATAATATCTTTGAATTTCAAAAAACGTAAAAGTTCTTGTAACATTCTAATTAAATCTCCATAGCAAATTGGTATGGAATGGTTTTTACACATTCTTTTCAATAATTATCTAGATGAAATTATTGATTTTCATATGATACCATAATTTAGCCTATTTGGCTCATAAATCACTTTGATTACCTTATATATATATATATATATATATATATATGTATAGTGAATCGTAATAAATTAAATGTAATTCATAAACATAAAATCACCATTTGTCATTATTTTTTTTTATTTTTTTCGCTCGAGATCAGCTGAATTATTAAAAACAACTGTTGCTTATTAAAACAAAGTCATCTAAGACGAAATTTTTATGTCATCAGCTTCGTACAATCCAAAGGTCGGGCCAAAATGTTTGGGCGACTCTGTGTGTAAAGACAACTTTTATTTACATTTATTATTATTATCAGTTTTGTTTCACAAATTTTATAGTTTTAATAGTTTTTCGAATTAACTTTATGCTTTTTAAAGCATATTAGAGGAAATTTCACTAAAATGTTGATTGAATAAGATGATCGGAGTTAAAAAAAAAATACGAGTAAATAAATCCTGTCTCTGTTTTCATTTTTTATCAGTTTTTTTTCTTAACAGGTGCAAATTACAAAATGAAATTTACATTAAAATAAACTATGACGTAAAAATTCTTTTTTTCCATTACAAATTAAAAACCAGGGTATAAAACAAATATAATTTTACAAATATTTACCATATTATAATTTTAAATGTCTATAACATTACATACTTCTCTCAGCTTCGTTATGTTTCGATGGTGAATAAAAGATAAATATTTCATACATATGTTTGTTCCAAATTCTACCTTACGCTTGACAAAGCTAATTATATTACACGAAACATAAACATGCGCATTTGGTACGTAACAACACTTTAGCTAAGAGCTTTTAGTGCTCTTGAATTCACAATTGTGTGTAGAAGTTTAGAATGAGGAATTTATAGAAAAGCTGAAAGGGTACAGTTACTTTTAAAAGCAGAATAGAAGTCACAAAACATTTATATATTTAAAGTGCATTTTACCTTATTTTTTCAAATCCAAAAATATACTAACACAATTTATTTTATTGAAACAACAAGTTTATTTGCATTTAGTAAAAAGAAATTAAAAGAAATTAAATTTGTTTCACAATATGATGAATTTAAAAAACATATATAGTTGGATTTTCTTCTAGCAGTGCTGTTTATAAAGAAAAATAGAAGTTTTTCTTGAAATAATAGCAAGAAGATTTACGGAAATATAATATAACCTCTTTTGAGTTACCCACGATACTGAAAAAGATACTTTTATCATTATAAACCATAGAAATAAATTGATTTTCGAGATATAAAGAAACATTTTTGAAAATAATCTCTTACACTGTGACCTGACAAAACGATCTTAGAAATTAAAAAACAACTAGTTGAAGCAATATACCTTTATTTGAGTTGCTCAAACTTCTCACTGTCAGCTGCAATGCACATTTGGATACTTGTTTGATTTTCACGTTGCGCACGTTGGAGCATAGAGGGTGACACGTTGGCACAAGCGTCCGTAATGCGTCGTTTTGATTGGGAATCACAAGCGATACCACTATGCCACATTGCAGGGTCATGTTTTGTCCGAAAGATAAACATTTCTCTTTCCGTTCAAGTTTCGTGACGTTACAGTGTAGGAAACCACGAAAAATCAAATGCGCGTTTTAACCGTTCTATTCTTCGCATTAATGTCCACAAGGTGTCTTTTCGTACAAAATCGATGATACTCTACATCTTTGTAAATCACTTTTTTCCCTATCTCTTTTCGTTTTCGAGATAAGAATGATAACTTCGCAGTTTTCCACCAGGTGGCGCCGTAGGCGGTTTTATTCATTAGCGCATGCTACTTTACTATACCTAGACACCACTTTTATGAATATAGCAGCAGCCATTCCGTTAAGAGCGTGGCAAAGGACTTTAGTGGGCGTACTGTATATTAACACAATCGTTATTACATTACCATATTGTATGCTTAAAAAAATTAATGTTTATGTTAACATGTTACCAGAATTATTACACAGAACTTTCCGTATGTAGGGCAAAAGTGTATTAAATTATGCTTCTCAATTTTGAAATTATATTTAAACAAAATTTGTCACCTTTTAACTTACCATATCACTACTTAAGCTCACAATGTAATGATGTTTAATATTTACTAATATTATAAAGAAGTAACGTTTGTTTGTAGGGAGTAATCTCTTGAACTATCGCGCCCATTCCAAAAGTAACAGTGCTAAATTGATGGCGATTGTCCCTTCTCCAACATAGGTTATATTTTATATCGCCGCCACTATACCCGCACGGGGCTGCAGAAGCTAAAAACTTTCTAAAATTTCGATTTTTGTGATACTGAAGGGACTAGAATTTTTTTAATTTGGCATGGTAGTTACATATATGCTAAGAACATGTTCTAAAATATTCGAAATTTCGAAGGATGAAATGCGCAAAAAGCGTTCTGAAAAACGTTCTCACACACGAGTTCTATGGAATTGTTAAGGATACAAACTTGAAATTTGTCATTGCTGCTACTTTTAAAACGCAAATGCGCTCACACAGACCAATTTTTTTTTTATTGAAATTTAAAAAGATGTAGGAGAAAAAAATATTCTAAATAACGATTTTTGTGATACCGAAGGGTCTAGAAAATTGAAACTTGTCATGGCGGTTACTTTTAAGACACAAATACTCGTTAACAAGAGTTTCTAAAATTTTTTGATATTTAAATGTGTGCAGCAGGAAAAAAAAACGTTCTAAATAACGATGATTTTTGTGATTTTAAAAAGATCAAAAATTGGAAATTTGGCATGGCGGTTACTTTTAAAATACAAATGCTTGCTAAGAATAGTTTCTATAAAAATTCGAAATTTCAAAGGGTGAAATATGCGAAAAGCGTTCTAAAAATTTTCTAAATTACATTTTCTATGAAATTGATTTTCTATGAAACTTGAAGTTTGACATAGATGCTACTTTAAAGACGCATATGTGTACACAGACCAATTTTTTACATAAAAAATCGAAATTTAAAAGGTTGCATGGACAGAAAAATATCAAAACTTATGATATTTGTGATATTGAAGGGACTAGAAGCTTAAAATTTGACATTGCGGTTATATTTAAAGTACAAATGCTCGCTAAAAATGGTTTGTAAAAAAATCGAAATGAGCTGAAAACGTTCTAAAAAAATTCTAAATTACGATTTCCATGGAAATTTGCATAATATTTCTTAATTAATTCCTCATTCATTACAAGTTTAGTTGACATATTTGCAATTTTAACAACAAATCACTAGAAACGCCTTCTGTGTGTTATTGTGATGTTAATGTTTTCATTACTGAAAATTTAGTTTATTTATTAAATTGTATAAACTCAGTTAAATGTCTTTAAAACTAATTAAAAACAGTAAAAATATGTAGTTTTCATTCAAAATGCATCACTGTATAAGAGCTACTTTTTGTCGAAAAAGATAATTTTTGTCCAAAAAAGCCGGTTGAAACCAATAAAAGCCACCGGTGCGGCGTGGCTTTTTTAAATTTTAAATACCTTTTTGCAAGCTTGCAATATAGTAAATTTTGTCCTTTGCTATTTATGATTTTTTAAAATTATTTATTTGATTTTTTTATCCGAGGTGCAGACAACGTCGGCGGGTCAGCTGGTACCCAAATAAAAAACTATAAACAAAAAAGGTAAAATTTAGAATAAATATGCAGGAAACATATATTAATCGAAATTCCACGTTAGAATTATTATTTTTGCTGAATATTATTTCCATAATTCATATTATCTATACTAATAAAAGAACACTTCGCTCTGTGTATCTGTTTGTCTGTCTGTCTGCGATGGCGAGCTAAATCTAGCGCACTTAGAAGTCAAAATATTTTAGTGAGGATAATCCAAGGCCATTCTTGATGCCATTCTTGATAATCCATTCTTGGCCATTAATCCATTCAAGGCCATTCTTGATAATCCAAGGCCATTCTTGAGTCTCATAAGTTTAATATTTTTATAATTAAACAAAATATTAATTACAACTCATTAAAAATTGCATCGAAAATGCCATCTTTTTTAACAAAATGGCTAAGGAAAAGAACACCTGTTCTCGATTTCAAGCGGAAATGAACGAATTTGAAATATATTTACTAACTAGCTGACCCGCCGACCGTAATAATAAAGTTAAACAAACGAAAAGTTTGTATGATTTTATATCTTTAACTCAATAAGGATGCATAATTTTCCAAAAAAAAAAAAAAAAAAATCCAGGATTTTAAATAATTTTATACAGTTTCTAATAGCACCACTCCAAATTTTTATTTACATGTTTTGTATCTTTTAGCCCAGTCAAATAAGGATACAACCTCGGAATGAAAGATAACAAGCTGAAAATTTGCAAAAATCTTTGTTTTGACATTCTAAATGTAAGCTAAAAAGTCTCATATAATCTCGTGTCCGCGTCTCGAGATATTCAAGGTCAAGGGTCAAGAAAATCGGTTTTTTGCTTATATCTCAAAAACTGTGCATTTTATTAAAAAAAGTCCACATACAAAATTAAAGTAGACAAAATTTCCTATAAAATACATACACTGACAAAGAGTTTAGACGCTAAAGCGCGTTGAAGAAAGACAACTTTTTGACCTTCAGACCAAAACGAGAGAAACTTCATCTTTCACCCTCGATTTCTCAAAAACTATGCATTTAATCGAGAAAACATCTATTACAAAATTAAAGTAGACAATATTTTCTACAAAATTCATAAATTAACTTTAATTTTCTGGCGAAATTTTTAGGCGCTAAATAGCGCTGAAAAAAGCGACTTTTTGACCTTTCAGACAAAAAATTAGAGAAACCCCCTTTCCTACCCTCAATTACCCAAAAACTAGGCATTTTATTGAATAACACTAGCTACAAAATTAATGTAGATAACATTTTCTGCAAAATGCCTGTATTAACTTTAATTAGTTTTTGGCCTTCTGGCCTAAAAGGGAGAAAAACCCACTAAAGATTTTTTTATTATATTTCAAATGATATTTGAAGCTATTACAAAACTTATAGAGAATAAAATTATCTACAAATTTAGTCTTAATTAGTTACATTATTTACTTATTAATAAATATTAATTATAAATAAGAATTAATTATAAATAAATTTGATAATATTTTGTTAAATTATGTATAAATAATAACATATTGAAATGAGTTTTTATGTATTGTAATTACATTTTTATTTATCATAAGATTATCAAATCTATTATATTTTGTTTAAGTTAAATTATAAGGCGATTATTACCTCTGATTATCAATAGCAGGCATACAGCTTACGTTTCCTCTTGTTCGTCGTCGTCTCCTTCTTCTGGTCGCCCATATAAAATTTCCAGATCGTTATCATCATCCTCGTTGTCCGTAATACTTGGCTCTAAAACCTCAAGTATCTCAGGTACATATTCACTTTCTTCATCAAGATCATTTGGATATGATGAAGCGTTGAGACATGCTTATCCGTTACACTGGCCACAAACTGAGAAGCATTGCAACCCTACTTTTCTACATCCACATTTCGCGCCACAGTCTTTCTTGCAATTGCAGAAGATCGTACTGAGTAGTTCTTCTGGGGCTGAAGGTAATAATGTTGTTGTGGGTTCCAGGATCTCGTTTTGTATTACCAACCCCCATTCTCTGGGTTCTAAATCTTTCCCTAACCAAGTTTGGATCTGATAAGAGACAGGATAAATATGCTGTCGAGCTGCTGCACTTGTTGGTAGAAGAGATGATAATTGCACCGGTTTATTGAGTCTTGTTGATTTAATGAATTGTGTGTACCTAAAATTGTCAATACTATGATTTATACTAATATATACTGATGATATATACTGATTTTGGAGCATTATACATTGCTAAAAGAACACGTATTCCATTTTCAAATAATGTGTTTAGAGGGCAGTTGTCTTCCTGAAATAAATGAGCTGATTCGTGTAAATTGGAATGCTTCTCGAACATTTTTATAATTGTCAGTTTTCCTTTTTTAAACAGCGCAGTTGTCTCAAATCCACTGATAGCATGCAAAAATAAAATATGTTCTTTTGATCAAGGATATTTGTCTAAGCTTTTAGACGAATACATTCGTGTCTCCACATTGCCTTTACCCATTTTTAAAAAAAAAGATTTCTCGCTGATGTGACTGTGTTCGTCCTATTAAAAATAACTAACAGATCAACATCTTCTCCAACTATGACGGCGGTCTTTTGATGTTTCGATTCTTCAATGGCTGTTTTGATGATGAGGGTATCAGCATCATTTCTGCCTTGTTTTGTAATGATGATAACAGTTTTTAACTGCTCAATAAGCATTTCAATAAAGTTTTTTTAATTGAACGGTTCGATAAAAACTTTTCCTGGCTGATTGGAACAATCATTGTCTCATCAAAACGAACTTCGTAAGATGTTGAAACAGAAACAGTTCTTCTGAGTAGTTCCATTGCTTTTATGTTTTTACTGTTATCTGAATAACCGTCGAATACAACAACAATATTTGAATCACTGTATTTGCAAATATTTGACGTATTTCTGGCGAATAATTGAGAAAGTATCGTCTTTGCTCCATATGACGCGATGCAGAAGAAATCCACCATCGATAATGTAAGTCACATTATCTTCATCCAACTCAATATTAAGAGGTTCCATATTGTTATACAATTTTGCTTTTGTAGTTTTTCGCATGCCGGCATTATCAAAAAGCGATGTTGGGTATGGACTTAATTCATACTGCAGGTATTCTTTGAGATTATGTTCAAACTTTTTGTTTACTATTATTCTTGGGAAGAGTAACAATGGATCGACAGCAACTTTGCAGTTATTTACCTTGATGGATTTGTTAACTGCAGAAATTGGAAGAACTTTATCTGCTTTCTTTAATTTTATTTCATTAAATTTCAAACCAGTTATTTTGACCATTGATTCAAGACCAATATTATGGGCTCTGTGGCAGATTATTTGGTCATTTCCCACAATTCCAGTAACTATAGATACTACTTGTTTCGTATTTGGGAAAGGAATATGAAGAGTGAACCATTCAACAAGTGTACTTACATCCGTATTATCTCCGTATCCGTATTCAATATCTTATTATTTATATCAATTAAATATTATCATACGAATGTCTTATTTATGAATGTCATTTACAAATAAGTAAACAATTTAAATTTCTTAATTTTGTTATCTTTCAAACACCATTTGAAGCGTAGGAAACATCTTGAAGGATGTTTCTCTTGTTTTGGCAGAGGGCTTTTACCTAGCCCTTTTTCAGCGCCTGAACCCTTTGTCAGAAAATTAAAGTTACTTTTGCAATATTTAGATAATGTTGTGGACTTTAATTTTGTAATTAATGTTCTTTGATAAAACGAACAGTTTTCGAGTAATCGAAGGTAGGAAAGGGCCGTTATTCTTGTATTGGCCTCGAAGGTCAAAAAGTGGCTTTTTTCCAAGCGCTATTTAGGGCCTAAACATTCCGTCAGAAATTAAAGTTAATTTATGAATTTTGTAGAAAATATTGCCTACTTTAATTTCGTAACAGATGTTTTCTCGATTAAATACATAGTTTTTGAGAAATCGAGGGTGAAAGATGAAGTTTCTCTCGTTTTGGTCTGAAGGTCAAAAAGTTGTCTTCAACGCGCTTTAGCGCCTAAACTCTTTGTCAGTGTATGTATTTTATAGGAAATTTTGTCTACTTTAATTTTGTATCTGGACTTTTTTTAATAAAATGCACAGTTTTTGAGATATAAGCAAAAAACCGATTTTCTTGATCTTTGATCTTGAATATCTCGAGACGCGGACACGAGATTATATGAGACTTTTTAGCTTACTTTTAGAATGTCAAAACAAAGATTTTTGCAAATTTTCAGCTTGTTATCTTTCATTCCGAGGTTTACCCCTTTTTTCACCTTATTTGACTGGGCTATTTCTTTATTCAAGAGACAGCGGACATCTTGTCTGCTATGCCTACTCGTAGACAAAAAAAGAAAAAAAAGAAAAAAAGAAAAAGAAACACGTTAATTTTTTTTCCTGCATTCAAATTAATGCGAAATAACAAATATCTTCGGTTATAAGAATCAGATAATCTTAATTTTTACAAACTTGTAATGTGGAAACAGGGTTAATTTTAAAATTGTAGCTTAATTAGAATTGTTAATTTGAGTCACCTAAAAAATCTCTTAGTACCTCTTTCTTTGCGGTTTCATTATCGAGACACCTGCGGTGGCTCAAATTTTTATCAAAAAAGTGTTGATCATTGCAAGATTAAATTGCTCGAAAAATTAAATATTTCTAATTAATATTTCTGAAAGTTGTGGATGGAATTTTTTTTAATTTGACAATTTGAATTTGCGATTGTTTGTTTATATAGATCTGCAAATTTTCGTGTCGAAAGACCTAATAGTTTTTGTTATTTCGACATGCGTCGAAAAGGTGTAGTTAAAAGTCATTGTGGTAACCCAACCTTTTTCCAGTAAATCTAAAATATTTTTTCCCTCTCCCAACACACACCTCATTTTGCAGTTTCACATTTCTTTTGCACCATTTTCAGAAAAATATGGCATTTTAGAAGCGATGATTAATGAGAAACTAATTAATATCTTGGATAATTATCAAAATATTCAAATTCTGAGACTCAGGTGCACATAGCCATCAGGGACTTCTAGGTGGGCTAGATTTTGCTAGCCATCGCAGGCAGACAGACAAATAAACACACACACACACACACACACACATAGAGAGAGAGAGCGAAACTTTCTTTTATTAATATAGATTAGCGAGTTTTAAGAAAACTAATTAAGATATCGATTTAAAACATTCAGAGCATATGTAGAAAATTTTTTGAATACGACAATTCAATTTTTGTAAAATTCAGCCTGTTTTTTTTTTTTTTTTTTTTTTTTTTTTTTTTTTTTTTCAAAAAAAACTGCAAAAATCTGGCGGTACCACTTAAAAAAAATCCGAGAAAAGGGATCGCCTTTCATTAAAAACTGAACTACAAAGAGATCTGTTTCTATGGCCGATCCCTCTATTTACTTTGCGAAAATGAAAGGAAGTAATTGCCTATTGTTACTAAGGAACAAAAATTAAGTAACTAATTAAGATATAGATTTGAATTTGAAGATTGAATTTGATAGATTTGAATTTGAAGGGGAGCCATCTCGCAGCTAAGGGTAGTGCCATATTTTTATTCTAATTATCAGAAAAATATAATTATTTTTTTAATTATTTTTTTATGAAAATTATTTTGGAAATGAGAAACAAAACAAATATGTTTTGATTTAAGAAACAAGATGGCGGTCAGCAGGCTAATCCCAAATGCTTTTCCTTTTGAATTTTAATGAACAGTTATAAATAAATTTATTTATAACTATACATTAAAATTAAAAAATAGTAATCAATTCTGTAATACATCAGTTTAATATAATAGTACTCCATAGATTTAATATGATTATACATATATAATTTAATTCAATTCTAGTACATTGTGATTCAATTGTCAATGTAATAATATATCATTCGAACTACTGAATTAAATCATGATTAATTAATTTTCTTATAATTCCTTAATTTGTTGTTTAATTTTATAATAATTTATTAATTTGTTGTTAAATTTATAAAACCATCCATCTAGTTTAATAAACTTTATTCACTTTAATAGTATTGTAATTTTTATACAAATATTTTAATCTGGAGTATACATATTTAAACAATTGTTTCAGTTTTAACAAATAATTTATTAGACTTATAAATATTTTTACAAGACTATATATGATTGGGAATCCAAATCACAAAAGAAATAATGTTTAAATAGTGTAATAAGAGTTTTGGAACTGTCAATGGTCGTATCATATTGAAAGTATTGGTCCTTTGTCCGATCACTGAAGTCAAGCACCATCGAGCGGGGTTAATACTTGGGAAGGTGATTCCTTGATTCTATATATATTTTTATAGAAGCTCTATATTTTTTCTATAGATATTTTTATAGAAACTCTACAGACATTTCTATTGAACTCCTATAGACATTTCTATTGAACTTCTACAGATATTTCTATAGCTTTAGATTAAACAATCTTATAGAAAAACGGGCCATAATTCTATAGGATTCTATAATGCATTTTCTATAAATATTTTTTTAGAATTCTATAAGAAATTTTTGTAAGGGACGCCTTTTTATTTAATATCGCATTTATTATACTTCACCTCGTGCACCTTGGTGACGAGTTTTTCATTGAGAACTCTTATTAATAAAAACGATTGTATTGCTCTGATTTTCACAAAACAAAATTCCATTTAAGAATTTTTACGTTTTTAGCTTCACCCGTAGCGTTTGATAAACGTTATATATAGAGAATACCTGGAATTTCAAATAACGATTTTCGTAAAAATTAACTGTATGTTCCTAATGAAAGTACACAACCCGTATTTACTTGATGCATACCAACAATCAAAATAAATAATTTGTTGTTGAGAACTTGGCCAAGCGCCACCTGGGGGGGCAATCCTACAAGGTTTTCTCTCTAACTGTGCATTCTAATCTCGGGCTCTATATGCCCGATCACAACAGGGGATTGAAAAATTCGACTTGGTTTTCGATCGCGTTTCAGATTTTAGTTCCAACTTCCACCACAAAAAGAAGCATTATTTTTCGAGCTCTATGGGCCCGATGTTGATGGTGGATGGTGGAACGACAGGTTTTTGCAGCCCATGCGCAGCACACCTGCTATACAGTGCCGGAGGCAGCGGGGACACGTGTCGGAGTTTAGTTAGGAAAGTGGTTTGTTTGGAACATTGTGCGCCCCCTGGCGGTGAAAGATGGAACTAAAAAATATTGGAACGATTGCGCAGCACGCCTTTTATACGGTGCCTCAGCAAGCGGGGACAGATGTCAGAGGTTGGTTTAGATCAGAATGCGCCCCTGTCGGCGGAATCTGGGAATAAAGGATTATCTGTACTTTTAAATAAATAATCTTATACAAAATCGGGTTCAAGATATAAAATTATACAAACTTTAGGTTTGTTTAATTTCTTTATGAAATTCTTAGTGAAATCATAAAAATTACAAAAGTAAGATATTGGATTATTCCTTCCGTCGTATGCTCATATTAAAAAAATAAGCATAATAAACTTATAAATTTATGAAATATTAAATGACATATTTGGAAATATTGTACCGTTTAGAAATGTAATGTTTTAAATAATTTAAATCCAGAACCGTTCAACTATATTTCGTTATTCCTGATCGTTTAGTATAACTGATCTATTTATGTGAAATCTGATGAAGAATAAAAGTGTAGTGATTACTTTTTATCAAGAGTTGTACATTTTTAAATCAGTGAAATAAAATATTTAATAAAGAATGAATCCGACGTTTTTCGACGAAAGAAAAACGCCTGTTTTTTGTCAAAATGAAGAAAATATTTATTCAAAATGCATTTTGTTAAAAAGATACGTCATTTGTTCATCTGTGAAGATACAACCGAATTTAGAAATATTCTCTCCTGGTTGTATGGAAGTAAAGTAGTCATCAAGCTATTGTTTTAATTTATGTATAAGAATCGAACCACTGCACAGTGGGGCGTTTTGATGATCTAGGTGGACAAAATTCATTTTTCCGATATTCTCGGAATTTAACAAAACCGCATATTCTGGTAGCTGAATGTCTCTTTTGTCGAGATCCGTACGATTTTTATCGAAAAAATTCGTGGTGTTGATTAATTACGACCGTAAAGAAGACATTTGCGCAATTGGTTTGAGGGTGTTTCAACGGTTGCATTTATTTCCCTAAGTTCGAAAGCACGTCTTAACTATTTTGTTTAATGTGAAAGCACGAGTTTACTGAAAACATATTACATATTTATCAAGGTAAGATTTAACCTACTGTTGTTTGAAAATAAGCGCCATTAAACCACTTTAAGTGCTTTTTTGGATGATCCATGTTGTTGTTTACAAATTTTATCTTGACTTTTAGTACATTATTAAGCATTATTAAGCAATAAGATCATTTTTAAGTAAAAATGTCATTCTTAAAGTATTGGAAATTTAAGAAAACTCCTGCGAAAGATTGCGAATCGTAAAGTTTTTATCAATAAGCCAGCTTTATATTAACTTTCAGTGTATGTATTATATTTAGTGAAAATTTTGCAAGTAATTTTTAAGCCACTTTTAATTATCCGATTAATCTGAAACTTTGAATTCATGTGTAGTTTTAATGATAATACAAATTATTATCATTTGACGAGCGTAGAAGTTATACTGTTTCTACAGGGTTGCACAAAAGTTTAGTTTAAATCTTGCAAGTTAATTTTAAAGCACTTCCAATTATTCGATTAATCGAAAACTTTCAATACATATGTAGTTTAAATAACAATAGGATATTATTGTAATTTCAGGAAAGTAGAAGTTATACTGTATCTACAGGGCTGCACAAAAGTTTAGTTTAAATCTTGCAAATCAATTTTAATACACTTATAATTATCGGATTGAGCTGAAACTTAGCTTACATGTCTATTTTACATGATAATTTAATTATATTATAATTTGAGGAACGTAGCAATTATTCATTTTTTACAGAGACACACAAAAGATTGTGGAAAGATTGTTATTTATAAACACAAATTTTAATTCAATTTCAACAAAATTAATCTAGATTATCGAGATGCACAATACCATCTTATAAAGTGAAAATAAAGTGAGCAGCAGCTATATTTCTCTTAAGGGCCACACAAATAATAATTCGGATGCAGTCTATACGCAAAAATTTTATTTCAAATTCAATAAAATTTATATAGATTATTGATTTACACAACAGCATTTTTTCAACTGAAAAAAATTTGAGTAGCATATATATTTTTTACAGAGTTGCACAACACATAAAAGCTTATTTTTTAAAATATGGTTTTATTTTTAAACTTTTATTTTTTCAGGATGACTACACACATTTCTCGACAATCTGTTGTTGACTTATGGGTTTCCAACCCAAAGTAAAGCAAATTCGAAGCTGTCCTGTCATTTTTGTTGGAAAAACTGGGGAATCCTCAGTTAACTGAACACATTTTTAAGAATCTGAAATCACGTGTCCGGACATTTTGTTTTCAAATTCAACAAAAATAGTCTAAATCGGAAAGAAATAGACAGCGTTTTTATCAATACAATTTCGCCTGGTTTCAAGGAACTTTTCACATACCACATTGCGTTATTCAAGCAATAGAAAACGAAAAAGTCTTAAATAAAAGCCACCCTGGTAAATCAGTGAAACCTTATTATTATTATTTTAATTATTATTTAATCATTAAGTTATATTAATTTAGAATGTAAGTATGCATGTTTTGTTCTAATCATGCTAGTCAATTTTAAACCACATTTAAATAACTTTTAATAAATAATAATAATAATAATAATAATATAAATAATTAAATAAACCAAATATTTATCACTGTTTGAGCATTTTATTAGTGATACATTCGAAAAATAAGCAAAACCTAATTAAACTCCAACGCAATAATTTTGTCCACCTAGATCGTCAAAACGCCCCACTGTTCACTGTCTAGAAATATTACGCCCCACGCACGTCTCAGAATTTCTGCTCTCAATGCTGGTAGAAAGAAGATGCTGGGTTCGATCACATGTCACTATCACCGGCCTAATCGCTCAAAAAATTTTGTGGCTTACTTCAATCCTTGCTTAACTTACATATATACGGGTTACGCTCCATCATACAGACACCCCCCCCCCCTTTGTCTGTATTCCTCAGCAGATCAGCCGTTACAAAAACACGAAAACACAGACACTCACCAATACTCAACAAGAAGGGAAATAAATAGTATTCTGAAGAATAGTATACATCCGATAATAACGTGGGTAGGGCAATCCATCACAACACAGTGCATTCACGGTTTTCTTCACTGTTTTTTCTTTCATTTTGAGCAAAAATGCTATTATCTTTACTCAAAAAAATGGCAGAGTCATATTTAAAAACCTAATTTAAAATAGTGTACAAAAAATAACAGCATAATTTTTGACTTAAGCATAAATCATGCTTGTAACAATTATCTCCATGGTTCATGTAACATATTTTGTGTTTTTCAGAAATGTATCTATATTTTAGTGAGTCATCGGAAAATCCTTGCAAATAACTTACCAATATCAATAGACTTAATAGGTGAGAAACATTTAGTCAAAGAAACAAATTTAACCATTAAAAACCATGCATCAAGCATATATTATACAAAACATTCGTTGTCAAAATATTGCTTTGAAATTTCATTTTCTCATGCTATGAAATGAGATATCTAAAAAAAGACAATTTAAAAACCACAAAACACAGACAAATCCATTTTCAGAAATTGCTATCCAAATCCCGTAATAAAAGCGAATTCTTTCGTGCAGTATATGCTCGATAGAACATATACACACGAACTTAATAACTAAACATAATTTAAATTAAAAAATGAATACCATAGTTAGCAAGTTCCGGTAATAATCTATCATTGTTAGTTCTGAAATTGAATTATTTTGTGTGTCTCTGAAATGAACGATAAATTCTACCCCATAATCTAGTGAAAATATGCACCTCAGTGATACATGTCAATTTCATTGTGTTTTAAGTAGTGCAACATCATTGAAATAGCTTGTAAACTAATTTCCCCCATAGACCATGATGTATTGGAATTATTTTGATCGTCCGTGTAAACGAAATATAAATGTTACTTACTCTGTATTCTACAGAAAGCATGTTGTAGTTCGCTTGCGTGATACATATCAATATGTCTGAAATATCGTAGCATTATTAAAATGCACTGAAAACGATTTTGCCCCATACACCATACTGTAACTGAATTATTTAAACAAGTGGAATATTTAAACAAGTGGGTAAGTGTGATCGAAGATCGCTCAAAGGTTTGCGTTTAATATTCCTTTCAAAACACTTTATCCTTTCTTTAATAAATTCAAACAAATTTCATTTAGCAACAACAACAAAAAAAAAGTCATGTTTTTTATAAAGTAAAAATTTACTGGTCTATTTTTTTCCTTTTTTAGAATATCTAAACCAGCCGGATAGCGGTCCAAGCCCGCTATTATATTCTGTCATAATAATATCCGTCTTACGGACTAAATGCAATATTTAAAAAAATAATTTCAAAATTAAACAAATTGTACACCTCCAAAATGTTAAAATATGCGAATATTTCCATAATCGGATTTTTATCACGATTCAATATGTTTCTCAAACTCATATATTTACTATTCTCTATTATTTATATTGATACTAGCTTTGTATTATTCTCAAACAGTTGAAAAATTAGTTAAACTTCCTATATGACGTCAGATTTTCTTTTTAATTCTCTAATGACGTGATATTAATCTGCTTTGTCCACTTACACATACTCATACTCCTTGTATTATTGAGAAATCTTAAACATTTTCCGTTTTATTACGACTATGACGTCAATCAATTTTATTTCATATTTATCTTTTTTTCAATTGGTGAAACTTTTTATTTCATTTTCATTTTTCACGTGAAAATCGTCTGATAGAAAATTAATTATTGTAGAAAGAATTTCATTGTGGATTTTAAATCTTTGGCATCTGCTATAACGAAAAATGTTTCAATTTAATAGGAAAAGGCTGATAGAATTTTGGTTTTTTATCTCTATTTATTAATATAATACGAATTTTTCAAATTTTAATATTTTGAGCTCTTCACAGCTGCTATTCAGATTTATACACTAAGTTTCAACTTTGTAAATTACATACTTTTTGAGAATGGCTATTTGACGGACAGACAACGGAGCGGGGGTAATAGGGTTTCGTGAGATGAAAGAAACCCTAAAAATGAACTTTTCTTTGAGTGGACATTAAACGTGGAACTAGAAAGTGTACTCATTATAAATACAGTTGTCTCATATACGAAGTAGTTGAATACGGAAAAGATGTGATAGTCTAAGGTTGAGGTGATGTAACGATCGATCTAACAGCTAATTTCATGTTTATGGAAGATGAAAACTTTGCAAGTGCCAGTATGAATGCTGTTTTTTTTTTGTCTATCCATGAAACCACATTAAAAATTAGGGAAAAAATGTGTAAATTTTCTTACCTTTATAAATATTAATTAACGATGACATAACTCCGTCAACAAAGAACGTGGACTATATTTTTCATATTTTTTTATGTTTCAATAATGAATGTTATATCATTGTAAAATTATTTTTAAAAACTCATAAAAATATAGTTTAAGTGTTGAAGAAAATTTTATTCTTAGTATTCGCTTAATAATTTAGGTATTGAGTTTATTGTAGTGGGTTTCCATTCGTACTCTAGGGGACGTATGAATGATTTCCAAAAATTCTAGAAAAATGAAAAATATAAAATTTAATAATACAGCTCAAAAATTAGATCCATGGCAACTTTATTGCAGACATTTCATTTTCTTAATGCTTAAAGTACTTAGAAGAAAATGGTATCTAACTTTTGATTCATAGCAGTCTCATGTTAGGCCCATTCACGGGGCAAAACTGAGGCAAACCTTTAATTTTGTTGGCAGGTAGTTTTTTTTTGTTCATAACCTAATGAAGGAAAGAAAGAAAAAATACACTCGTTTTTTTTTTGGGGGGGGGGGATCTAAAGAAGAGATCTAAAACAGTACTTCCGTATTCCTTAAGCTAGAATAGCTTTAAATCAGCGGGCAATCATAAATTGTGCAAGTGAGAGGCCTAATAGTATTCATCTGATAAAATATTTGTCTGAAGTTAGATGAGTTCTATTTTGAGACAAAATATACCTATCGTGCACGCAGAAGATATTCACTATGCAATTAAGTATCATAAGACTTTTAAAGTTTCTATGAGAACATCTAGGCTTTAGACAGTCTACATAACACTATAATAATATGTTAAACTTTCATACTAAGTTGGACATTAAAATATTTGTGTCAATGCGTATAAGATATTTAAAACATGTCTATTTCATCAGTTGCATCTGAAAATATATTCGAATGACAATTTAACAAATGTTTCAGAAAAGCTTAGTAATACATCAAAATGTAAAGAGCGTTGTTAAAAAAACTAGATTAAAAAGTTAATACATATATGTATATATATATATATATATATATATATATATATATATATATACTGTAGCGTAAAAACTATTTACCGCATTCCATTGATGTTTGATGTGGAACATTAAAACCATTTTTGAAATATTCTATTTATACAGTATTCAAAAGATGTTCTGAAGGAAACCTACACTGTTAAAAATCTGCAACAAACTGTCCAGTCATTCAACCGCTGTTATAGAAAGCATTTACATACTCTGCTTCAAATTAGAGTCAAGTAATTGTTATATGTAAAAACCGGTGAATGACAGGACAGTTTGTTGCAGATTTTTAACAGTGTATAGATGCATGTTCTTCCAAAAAAAATATTCAGCAAAATGATTTGGCTTTTTCAAGTGATAACGCACTAGTTTTGGTTTTTGGACTGTAAAAAATCGTTTCATAAAGAATTTTTCACCATTGAAATAATTTTTGTTGCAATTTTCTATTTCCTTACCCATTTTCTTATTTTTTTTATATATTTCATCATAATGCTTTCTATAATGCAGGTAAATTTTTCCATATATATTGTATATATATTTATATATTGTAATAAATATGCAAATTTAATGAACATTATTGTAACCGAAATTTTTTTTTTCGAATTACTTATTAATCGCCCCCCCCCCCCATTTTTTTTAAGTTTAAAATAATATATTGTATAGGTGGATTTTAGATTTTCATAGATCTGCCTAAAAAATGAAAAAAAAAATCATATTTATTAGATATTACGCAAGTAAGGCACAAAGAAAAAAATATTTTTTAAGCATTTAAGTACTATAAACGCCATTGCCTTTTCTGACGAAAAATTTTAGGATATACCCGATGTGATGAAAACGTTATCACAATGCACTTTCACAGATCTTGTAATCCCATTTAGAACCAGGAATTCTGTTTAATGAAATGTAGCTTATTATTTGGTGATTTCTTTCCCTTACTGAGTACATTTCTGCTTCAAAATATAATTATTTAATTCCGCATTTTACAATTTTTTCCGAGAAATTTGGATTGAATCTAAAATTTATGGTTCATTTGAAAACTGGAATATCCAAATATGAATAAACCAGAACTCACATAAAGTACTCACTCTGATATATTCGTTGTGAGAATTCTAGTTTATAATTCCACGCATATATATATATATATATATATATATATATATATATATATTACTTTTTTAAACCCATTTAATTCACATAAAATATTAAATAATAGACTTTTTTCAACATGTTGTTAATGCAATGTTATTTTTTATTAATAAAAATGTAAATTGTCAGAAAGCAAAATTAGAGTATATTCTTCACTGATTCAGAAAATAGTAATGATTTATCTTTTATGAAACTGACAAAATGTATTCCATAATAAAAATATTTTTTATGATAAATCCGAGGTTTATTTTTGTAATACAAATATCTTAAATAACATTATAATTTATTCATGTATTTAAAATTTTTTGGGTCCATACAGTAGTCCCAAACAAACCGAAATCCATTTCTGAATAAACACAAAAATAGTTCAAATGTTTTTTTAACATTTGAAAATGCTTTCCATACAACATAAAATAACCAGAAATAAATATATTTATAGAAATATATCATGTCATATCTGTTTGAAATTCCTTTATGGTTAACTCTAAAAAATGTAAAATTGATGTCTTTGAAATAAATTTTTAATTCATTAAAGACGATTAATAAGAATATATTTCAAACTGTAATATTTTAAATTATAATAAGGAATATTACAAAAAATAGTCAGGAGCGTTTTTTTTCAATATAAGCTTTTGTTTTTAATGGCATTATATGCAATCAAAATAAGACTGTTTCATTTATAAGTCTACATTAAACAACTTAAAAGATAATTTTTGAATTTGAACTATGGGATGTATCTATAAACAATTGTTCATTTTATTTATATTATATTTCCTTTACCAAAGCTAATCATGCTAAGTTGGATTATGTGTTTAACCATTTATGTAAGTAGTAGTTTTGTGTATCCGAATTTTACATTTTAGGTTCCCAAGTGCATTAACTGTTTTAAACAAACGATGTGAGAGATTTGTATAAATCACCCTTCTGAGAAATGTTGAAAAATATTGGGAATAATTTAATATAACTATTATCAGGATATTTACCTTGAAATTCTAAAGTTCAGATTCGCGCCAAAGCAACATCGCAGATTATAATTTTTTCAACAAAATCATGCTGATTGAGAAAGAAATTACACGTTTGGTAAAGCAATTTTTCCAACTGGGTGAAAAATAGTTCAACCAGGGAGTCGTACCCAGAACCTGTGGCTTACATGGTCAATGCTCTACCATTTGAGCTGCCTAGGCAACAAGCTATTTTACACAACTCACTCAGTCAACCTTTTTGCAATGACATCTGGTCTGTAATATGAAAATCCTGTACAGCATAAACCGAGGGAAAGAAACTCCAAAGACACAATGGATGCATAGTTACACTTTCATATTTTCAACACAATCATACTGATTCATTTAGTGAAAAAATGTCCAGGTGGGAATGGAACCGAGAACATTTGCCTTACATTGCCAATGCTTAACCAATTGGGTAATATTGCCAGGAATCCTGATTTACGCAGGAGGTTCCAATTTTCAGTGATGCGAAGAACCGCTCTGCGGTACACCTACGCGGGACGTTAGGTGTCCCGCTTATTTACTATGCTTAATTTTTTTTTTAAATTACGAATATTTTTTATTTAAATCTAAACCAAAATTTTACTCCTTAGACTGGAATAAAATAATTCAAACACAAATAACTAACATTTCAGTTGCCACAACGACCAGAAGTTACGGAATACCTTATATATTCTGTATAGAACTTGTGTGCGCTTCTATTCAAAGTTCATTTGATTGAAAGAAAACATTAGCTGCCAGTAAGAAATAAGATTCAGCATGAAACAGCACATGAGAAAACCTATATGCTTACTTCGATCTTCTGATTAAGAAGCGTTTAGTAAGTGTTTTTATAAATTAAGTATTTAAAGATTTTTGCTTATTATTTCTTAATTTATTTAGTATCAAAATAAATATTACTTTTTATTTATTAATTTCAACATACAATAGCTTTTCTTTTTCTCTCCCTAACATACACATAGGTGTTTATTCCTCAGCAGTCTATAGTTAATGCTTTTTTCTGTTATTGGTAGGGCTTGATAAAACAAATTAAGAGCCTACAACAGTCAGCTAAAAAATTCGCAAGCAAATGTTTAACCAATGGTGGCGTTCATTGTAGATTTCCTGTATGCATTTCAACATTTTAAAATTATCGTTTTTACTTAACCATCATACGTAGTATAGGGTAAGTCTTGTAATCGTTTTGAAAATCGAAAAAAAATGTTAACGGATATACACGTTTCAGACACTGTACTATAGTACTACTAGCTTTAAGTACTGTATTCGTAAAATGAAATTAGTTTAAACACTCGACAATTACTTTTAGTTATGCATTATTAATTATTTACTTGGCCTTTACTTTTAATATTTCAAACTTACAGTTGAATGTAACTATTAAAACATTTGAAATACTGTATTCGTAAAATGAAATTTCAGCTTAAACACTCGACAATTACTTTTAGTTATGCATTATTAATTATTTACTTGGCCTTTACTTTTAATATTTCAAACTTACAGCTAAATGTAATTATTAAAACATTTGAAATACTGTATTCGTAAAATGAAATTTCAGCTTAAACACTCGACAATTACTTTTAGGTTAAATTCAGGTTTTCTCAGTGACGATCACAGTATTTTTACCAAATAATTAAAAGTACTACATGCATGCATCTATCTATCTATATTAGAAATTGTGCAGGTTTCTGGTCACTGTTTTGTTTACATATTTTAAACAAAAATTTCAATTTAATAATGCACTGAAAATTATAATGAATGCTTACAATTAAACACAACAACACAAAACAAAAAATTTCACAAAAACACATTATTTCCCCGATATTTTCCCACAACTAATCAATAAATTTCATGATATTTTATTGCGATTTTAAACCATGAACTTTAGTACTTTTCTGTTATACGGACACTATGCCAAAATGTATGTATGTATGTAAATGTATGTATGTATGTTTGGCGACAATGGTGTACGTATAACGGAAAAGTGCCTGAATTATTATTTATATATATATATATAAAATATAAACATAATTGGCGACACAGCAAGTTTTCTGGATTTCTCCCTGTCTCTCTAACCACATTGTTAACAAAACAAAAAATTCACGAAAAACACATTATTTTACCACAACTAATCAATAAATTTCATGATATTTTATTGTGATTTTAAACCATGAACTTTAGTACTTTTCTGTTATACGGATACTATGCCAAAATGTATGTATGTATGTATGTTTGGCGACAATGGTGTCCGTATAACGGAAAAGTGCCTGAATTATTATTTTTTTATATATATATAAAATATAAACATAATTGGCGACACAGCAAGTTTTCTGGATGTGAAAGGCGGAGATGAATTTCATTCATTCAATGACCGTTTTAAAAGTTTCAAGTTTGGATTGAGTGCACCTGAACATAAAAACCGATACCTATTTCTATGTTCATGATTGAGTTATTTGGATATCTTTTCGTATAGCACAGAAAATCATTTCTCCCGCTTTCGTAATACAGATAAATTCTGGTGTATTTTTTTTTCTTCTTTTTATATCATAAGTACTTTTCTACTTTAAATTTTTTAATTGTCGAGTTTCTAAGCTGAAATTTCATTTTTCGAATGCAGTATTTCAAATGTTTTAATAATTACATTCAGCTGTAAGTTTGAAATATTTAAAATATTAAAAGTAAAGGTCAAGTAAATAATTAATAATGCATAACTAAATATGTATCATGATCAGAATGACATATTAAAATGTGTACAGAATGACATGAAAATTTTAAAAAACTGTAATTTTGCACTTGCAACTTAATTGTAAATTTCATTGTTTACATTGGAAACGATTTGTGGATTTTAAGAATTTGCTGAACTTTGTGTCACCAAATTACTAAATCTCTCTCTCTCACTCTCCAAAAAAAAAAAAAGGGTTAGTTTAAAAAAATTCAAAGTAGCAAAATACATACAACACAACAAGAAAATAAATACGGTAAAATGAAAAAATTACTTTAATAATAGAAATCCATAAATTTTCAACAACGACATCAAACGAACGTATCTCATCTTTCGTTTGTGATAAGGAACGCTCCTTTGGCCCCCTCCACTCATTGGCTGAATTGTAAAGGGCAAAATTGGGGGACAAAATGACTACAGCATTTCTGAGAAAAGAAAAAATCAGAAAATTCACAGAAAATAATTATTTTTGTTGCAAGTTGGGTTAACTGTCTTTATGGTTCGAGTCGATTTCAGACTGAGTGTAGATTTCTGCAAGTTGGATTTGGGTTAACCCGATTTTTCAAAAGTTAATTCAAGTTCAGTATATTATTTCAGATTAAAACTATACCTATCAGGGCTTGAATTTCAGGGCGGGATTCGCACGGAAAATTTTGAAATCCCGCCCAAAAAAGATCATGAGCGGGAGCCTCCCGCCCAAAAAATTTCAGCATTTTTGGAGAAATTTGCATTATTTAATTTACCTGCAACCGAACGATAAATTTTGAACAGAATTTTGAACGATAAATTTTTTCCCCGCAACCGATTGACGGACTTTGTGTTTTTTCCGCGACTGATCGACGAACTTTGTGGTTTTTTCTGTGACAGATCAACGAACTTTGATTTTTTTTCTGCGACAGATCGACGAACATTGCGTTTTTTAAGCGACTGATCGACGAACCTTGCGTTTTTTGGGGACATATCGACGAACTTTGTGTTTATTCTGCAATCGATCGACGAAATTTGCTTTTTTCCCACGACTGATCAACGAACTTTGCGTTTTTTGGTGACAGATCGACAAACTTAGCATTTTTTCCGCGACAGATTGATGAACTTTGCGTCTTTTCCACGATCGATCGGTGAATCTCAATCAAGTAAAATCTAAAGTCAGAAATTTATTTAACAACCTAATTGTTAAGGGTCCCTAACACATTTAATGGAACTTGAAAAATACACTGCATATATAAAACTCAACTTTCTTCCCTTTTTTATAATAAAAATAAACATTTTACATAATCATTCTCAGTTGACTTAATTTTTTTCAATGGTATTTTGTCATGTCTGCATTAATGTAATTCTTTAAATAGCACGTAAAAGAATAGTGGGGTTTAAAGATTTTTTTTCTCCCTCCCAAACATTACAACTCCCCTCCATTTAAAAATGTTGGTAGGGAGACTCCCGTCTTTGGAAAAATTGAATTTCAAGCCCTGCCTATAATATGTTTGTGTGTATTGAGGTTTGTATAGATGTTTGTGTGTGTGCTGTTTTTAATACAGACAGTTTCATTTTTCACACGAACCTTTCAAAAAATTCACATTCTTTGCGCAATTCTTTAACAAAATTCGCATTTTTTTTCGTGATTCTTTAATGAAATTCGCATTTTTTTCTGTATCTTTTTTTTTGTCGAGATTCATAATTTTTTCAGCTATCCTATGACGTAATTCGTGGTTTTTTTTCAGTGATAATTTGACGAAATTTGTGTTTTTTCTGCGATTTTTTTTTTCACGAAATTTGCGTTATTTTCCACGATTCTTTTATGAAATTCGCATTTTTCTCGCGATACTTTAACGAAATGTGCGTTTTCCAGCGATTTTTTGATAAAATACATTTTATTCCGCAATTTTTAGAGAAAGTTTGGCAAGAAAGGGCTATCTTTGGGTGAAATTTCCTGTTTTGCGATTCTTTGACAAAATTTGCTCATCTTTTGTGTAAATCGCGTTTTTCTGTGGCCTTTTAACGAAATTCACGTTTTACATCTTCCTTTGATGAAATTAGTGTTTTTCCCGTGATCATTTGACGAAATCTAGGATTTTTTTCCCGCGACGATTGATTATATGTTTTTAGTCTGCAGGTGCCCTAAAAAGTTTGTGACGCCTGTCGCTGCATTCCACGCATTCTGCCACGGTGTATCAAACAAACAAAATTCATCCTAAAGAATTATTGTTTCGTTTCTGGAAATGAACAACCGTCAACTCATTGGCTGAATTATAAAGCGTGAAATGTGTAGGCACTGAGTATCATCTATACTATTAATGTCGGTAAACGTCTGTCTGTGTGAGTGTTGTTGTGTCTGGCGTCTGTAAGCACAAAACTCTGCATGCAGACGACAGACATAAGTGCTTTTGGTATAAAAAAATTCGTAAGTGGAGTTTTTAAAATTCACAACATTTTGCGGGAGAAGAGGGGTGCGAACGAATTTAAAAAATGAGTCCGCATCAATAATTATGGCGGCGGGGGGGGGGGGAGTATGTTTTGCCTACACGGGGCGGAGACTTTTCTTTGTTGACACCACTCATATGATATATCGTTCGAAAGGCCTGTGACTGCCTTTTCATGTTATGCATCTGTGTGGTCCATCCCCCTCCCCCCCCCCGCCAATTGGGATACTTTTCTAAATTTTGCACATACCACTCATGTTATATATCGTTAAAAAGGTCTGTGACCGCTTAATCATATTATGCATCTCCGGTGTCCATTCCCCCACTTTGCCCCCCCCAAGGGGGTACTTTTTGTAAATTTTGCACAATCCCTTCATGTTACGTATTGTTGGAAAGGTCTTTGACTGCTTATTCATGTTATGCATCTCCGGGGTCCATCCCGCCACTTCCCCCCCCCTTAAGGGGGGCAATTTTCTAAATTTTGTTGACACCCCTCATGTCATATATCGTTGGAAAGGTCTGTGACTGCTTAATCATATGCATATCTCCAATGTCCATTTCCCCACTTTGCCCCCCCCTCCCCCAAGGGGGTACTTTTCTAAATTTTGCAGACAACCCTCATGTCATATATCGTTGGAAAGGTCTGTGACTGCTTAATCATATGCATATCTCTGAAGTCCATCTCCCCGCTTTGCCCCACCCCCCACACCCAAAGAGGTACTTTTCTAAATTTTGCACACAACCCTCATGTTATATATGGAAAGGTCTGTGACCACCACTTAATCATATTATGCATGTTCCGTGTCCATCCCCTACTTTACCCCCCCCCCCCCAAGGGGGTACTTTTTAAAATTTTGCACACACCCCTCATGTTACATATTTGAAAGGTCTTTGACTGCTTATTCATGTTATGCATCTCCTTGGTCCATCCCGCCATTTCCCCCTCTCCAAGGGGGCACTTACCATTTACTTGCACAACAGCGCTAAATGTGTCAGATGAAAGAAATTCCGCGAGTACATGTGCCAGTGAAACTTAGCCAATTGCTGTTCTTCAACCTAGCTTTAATTCAAAGTGGGTTTTTTATTTATTTGAATTATTCTGCAAAAGTTTCAAACATTTTAAAGCAGCTATGAATTTTATTTTGGTTAGGGAGACTCCCCTCCTTGGAAAAATTGAATTTCAAGCCCAGCCTATAATATGTTTGTGTGTATTGATGTTTGTATAGATGTTTGTGTGTGTGCTGTTTTTAATAAAGACAGTTTCATTTTTCACACGAACCTTTAAAAAAATTCACATTCTTTGTGCAATCCTTTAACAAAATTTGCATTTTTTTTCGTGATTCTTTAATGAAATTCGCATTTTTTTCTGTATCTTTTTTTTGTCAAGATTTACAATTTTTTCAGCTATCCTATGACGTAATTTGTGTTTTTTTCAGCGATAATTTGACGAAATTTGTGTTTTTTCTGCGATTTTTTTTTCACGAAATTTGCGTTATTTTCCATGATTCTTTTATGAAATTTGCGTTTTTCTGTGATCCTTAGACAAAATTTTCTTTTTTCGCAATGCTTTGATAATAATCACATTTTCTCTGCTGCCTTTTGATAAGTTTCATGAATTTTCAGCAATCCTTCGATGAAATTCGCGTTTTTTCAGCAATCTTTGAAGAAATTCGCATTTTTCTCTCGATACTTTAACGAAATGTGCGTTTTCCAGCGATTTTTTGATAAAATACGTTTTATTCCGCAATCTTTAGACGAAATTTGGCAAGAAAGCGCTATCTTTTGGTGAAATTTCCTGTTTTGCGATTCTTTGACAAAATTTGCTCATCTTTTGCGTAAATCGCGTTTTTCTGTGGCCTTTTAACAAAATTCACGTTTTAATGATCCTTTGATGAAATTAGTGTTTTTCCCGTGATCATTTGACGAAATCTAGGATTTTTTTCCCGCGAAGATTGATTATTTGTTTTTAGTCTGCAGGTGCCCTAAAAAGTTTGTGATGCCTGTGGCTGCATTGCACGCATTCTGCCACGGTGTATCAAACAAACAAAATTCATCCTAAAGAATTATTGTTTCGTTTCTGGAAATGAACAACCGTCAACTCATTGGCTGAATTATAAAGGGTGAAATGTGTAGGCACTGAGTATCATCTATACTATTAATGTCGGTAAACGTCTGTCTATGTGTGTGTTGTTGTGTCTGGCATCTGTAAGCACAAAACTCTGCATGCAGACGACGGACATAAGTGCTTTTGGTATAAAAAAATTCGGAAGGGGAGTTTTTAAAAATTCACAACATTTTGCGGGAGAAGAGGGGTGCGAACGAATTTAAAAAATGAGTCCACATCAATAATTATGGCAGCGGGGGTAGTATGTTTTGCCCACACGGGGTGGAGACTTTTCTTTGCTGACACCACTCATATGATATATTGTTCGAAAGGCCTGCGACTGCCTTTTCATGTTATGCATCTGTGTGGTCCATCCCCCCCCCCTTCCCCGCCAATTGGGGCGCTTTTCTAAATTTTGCACATACCACTCATGTTATGTATCGTTAAAAAGGTCTGTGACCGCTTAATCATATTATGCATCTCCGGTGTCCATCCCCCCACTTTGCCCCCCCCCCCCCAAGGGGGTACTTTTGTAAATTTTGCACAAACCCTTCATGTTACGTATTGTTGGAAAGGTTTTTGACTGCTTATTCATGTTATGCATCTCTGGGGTCCATCCCGCCACTTCCCCCCCCCCCTTAAGGGGGCACTTTTCTAAATTTTGTTGACACCCCTCATGTCATATATTGTTGGAAAGATCTGTGACCGCTTAATCATATGCATCTCCAATGTCCATCTCCCCACTTTGCCCCTCCCCCAAGGGGATACTTTTCTAAATTTTGCAAACAACCCTCATGTCATATATTGTTGGAAAGGTCTGTGACCGCTTAATCATATTATGCATCTTTAATGTCCATCTCCCCAATTGTCCCCCCCCAAGGGGTCAATTTTCTAAATTTTGTTGACACCCCTCGTGTCATATATTGTTGGAAAGGTCTGTGACCGCTTAATCATATTATGTATCTCCAATGTCCATCTCCCCACTTTGCCCCCCCCTCCCCCAAGGGGGTACTTTTCTAAA
This sequence comes from Maratus michaelseni, assembly GCA_963931845.1. NCBI lineage: Eukaryota > Metazoa > Arthropoda > Arachnida > Araneae > Salticidae > Maratus > Maratus michaelseni. The sequence goes on along the minus strand of OZ007589.1, from coordinate 256,985,857 downwards.
TTTTGCAGACAACCCTCATGTCATATATCGTTGGAAAGGTCTGTGACTGCTTAATCATATGCATATCTCCAATGTCCATTTCCCCACTTTGCCCCCCCCCCCCAAAGAGGTACTTTTCTAAATTTTGCACACAACTGTCATGTTATATATCGTTGGAAAGGTCTGTGACCACTTAATCATATTATGCATGTTCCGTGTCCATACCCTACTTTAACCCCCCCCCCAAGGGGGTACTTTTTTTAATTTTGCACACACCCCTCATGTTACATATCGTTTGAAAGGTCTTTGACTGCTTATTCATGTTATGCATCTCCTTGGTCCATCCCGCCATTTCCCCCTCCCCAAGGGGGCACTTACCATTTACTTGCACAACAGCGCTAAATGTGTCAGATGAAAGAAATTCCGCGAGTGCATGTGCCAGTGAAACTTAGCCAATTGCTGTTCTTCAACCTAGCTTTAATTCAAAGTGGGTTTTTTATTTATTTGAATTATTCTGCAAAAGTTTCAAACATTTTAAAGCAGCTATGAATTTTATTTTTATGGTACTATCAAGTTTTTTGCCGTCAAATTTTGACGGGTTCCATCTAGTTTTTTATTTAAATCTAAACCAAAATTTTACTCCTTAGACTGGAATAAAATAATTCAAACACAAATAACTAACATTTCAGTTGCCACAACGACCAGAAGTTACGGAATACCTTATATATTCTGTATAGAACTTGTGTGCGCTTCTATTCAAAGTTCATTTGATTGAAAGAAAACATTAGCTGCCAGTAAGAAATAAGATTCAGCATGAAACAGCACATGAGAAAACCTATATGCTTACTTCGATCTTCTGATTAAGAAGCGTTTAGTAAGTGTTTTTATAAATTAAGTATTTAAAGATTTTTGCTTATTATTTCTTAATTTATTTAGTATCAAAATAAATATTACTTTTTATTTATTAATTTCAACATACAATAGCTTTTCTTTTTCTCTCCCTAACATACACATAGGTGTTTATTCCTCAGCAGTCTATAGTTAATGCTTTTTTCTGTTATTGGTAGGGCTTGATAAAACAAATTAAGAGCCTACAACAGTCAGCTAAAAAATTCGCAAGCAAATGTTTAACCAATGGTGGCGTTCATTGTAGATTTCCTGTATGCATTTCAACATTTTAAAATTATCGTTTTTACTTAACCATCATACGTAGTATAGGGTAAGTCTTGTAATCGTTTTGAAAATCGAAAAAAAATGTTAACGGATATACACGTTTCAGACACTGGAGATTGCGAAAAACATATTTTTAGACAAAAAAAAAATTGTCGTCCGTCTGTGTGTGTGTGTCTGTGTCTGTAAACGCTCCATCTCCCGAACAAATTGAGATAGAGACTTGAAATTTGGGATGTACTTAGTATATAATAATGGAAAGAAGATTATTGAATTTCAGTAACCTCGATTATCAGGAACTATTTTTTTCGGACTCTCGAAATATTCGTTCGGATAGAAGGTATATAAAAATTTTTGAAATTGTTTATTTAAAGGACTGACTATAAAAGACAATAAAAAAAACCTAAATTTTGCATAAAGAATAAAGTTGTTTGGATAAGGAATTGCCGAAATATTTATAATCCTATTTCCCACACTCTTCGATTTTTCATGACCCTGTATTTCATCCACATTTCAATTTAAAGACATTTTAATTGGAAATGAGACGCTTAATCCGACGCAGTTAACTCTTCGTTAATAGGATTATCATTTTTGGAGTTATAAGGATGTTTCTTTTACGCAATTCAGTAATAGAGCATTTAAAGTTTATGAAGTCATCGAGTCACGATTTTATCCGAATTGCGATGCATTTTATAAAAAGTTTACACCTGTTTTATTTTCATATTTTATATTATGCATATCCATGATGGGTAAGTATTACGGTGGCCCACAACGACTATTTTCATAAGGTTTGAGTCTAACGTTGTATCTTTTTATTCTAATTTATTTTATTATGTTTATTTATTTATTTTTAGCTGCAGTTTTTTTTAGGATGATTGCCTATTGAAAAAACAGGTTGGTTGATTGAAAACATCAAAGTGTTCTCACAGATTAACCAAAATAAACAACAGTAGAAATATTCAATGTTAGACACCAACGTTACCTATACTACGCTAAAAGAATCGTTTAAAAATATTGAAATGCGAACAAGAAATTTGTAAAGAACGCCTCCAATAGTTTTAAATTAGCTTCCGAATGTTTTTGCGTGGATAAAAAATACAAGAGTGCAAAATAAAATAAAAAATTATTTGCCTACAGAATTTCGTACAAATGAAGTGAATAATATCTGAATAGAGTATCTTACAAAAAATTTATTTCCCCTTATAAAAGTATATAAATTTAAGATTTTTTTTTCATAAAAAAAAAAAAAAAAAAAAAAAAAAAAAAAAAAAATTGAAACTTCGGCTATTTCTTTTTGCATTATTATAGGCAATAGATGTTTATTTTAACTGTGCCAGTCCCATAGGTAGGTCGTTCTCCAAATTAATATAATTTCTTTAATGCATTGTTTACTTTGAATTAATTGTTTCCTTGATACAGATCGTTGTTCCTTTTCAAAGTGTTATATATATATATATATATATATATATATATATATATATATATATATATATATATATATATATATATATACAGGGTGCAAAATGTTATCTGTCGCCGACCTTTAATTTCTCAACCGCTGGTTGTAGACATATAGTTCCAATTTCAAAAGCGTTTAAAATGAGGTAAATATTCATGTTGTGGCGTTAATTAAAGTAAAAAATCAATTTTATAAAAATTACGAAATTTAACTTTTTATACGGTCCCCTGGTCCCTATAGTTCTATTTAGTAAATGTTTGCACACACCATAACAAATACAACACAAAAAGTTTCACTTCTGTACGACAAAAATTGACACAGTTATTAAATTTCAAAGTTTGATATTTTTTCACATGATTTTGTCTTGCATTCAGGAATCAGTTAAAAAATGAATTAGAGTAATTCGAGGACGAAATCAGGATGCAATGTTCTTTTTACTGCAAAACTACCTTTAGACGGTATCGCTAAACAGGTGTATCACCAAAGAGGGTTATTTCATCTAAAATTTTGAGCTGACTTTGAGGGGTCGTATACAAAGTGAAGAATGAAATATTGAAATTAAACAGAAAAATAAATATCAATTTATTATCATATTAGAAAACGGTCTTTTATAAAAAATGAATACATCAAATACCGGAATCTACTAGATATACTGCTCAAAGTGTTCTCCATTGGTGGCAATGCACAATTGAATGCGTAATATTACTGAGTCCTGGGCACGTTGGAGCAGAGCAGGTGTAACTGTGCGACAAACAAGGATGATTCGCTGCTTCAGATTAACCAGAGAAGTAAGCTCAGTCACATACACCTGTGCCTTGATGTATCCCCAGAGGTAGAATTCCATGGGAGTCAAGTCCGGTGAACGTGGTGGCCACTCTAACGGACCACCATATTCAATGATCTGTTGACCGAATTCGCTGCCCAGATACGCACGGACGTTTGATGCTTTATGCGGAGGGGCCCCATCATGTGGAAACCACACCCGAGAATGCATTTCGGAGAGGCAACTCTTCATACCAGTCACGTACCGTGTTTTGTAGCAGGTGCAGGTAAAGTTCGCCCGTTAGGGCTCCATCGTAGAAGATGGGTCCAACAATCTGAGTTCCCCATACACCGCACCACACGTTCGTTGACCAGCGTACCTGGTGTCGTACTGTGCGGGCGATGTGAGGATTTTCCAGAGACCAGTAATGCACATTTTGAAAGTTCACAATGCCGCTCCGTGTAAACGTTGCCTCATCTGTCCACAGAATATCACAAATGAACGATGGATTTTTCTCTATAGTGTTAAGCATGTAATTACAGTAATCAAACCATCTTTCGTGGTCACCTAACATCAATGCTTGCACCAGTGTCGGATGGTATGGATGCGCACTATGTGCATGCAATAACTGCCAGACACGCTGACGCGTGTATCCACATGCCTCGCTTATTTCCGCCGTGCTCATTTGTGGATTTAAAAGGGCGAATGCCAGCACTTCCTCCAGTGTCACTCGAACATTACACCTTGCGCGTCTACTTGTTCTTGGTCGTGGTGCAACAGAGCCGGTCTCTCTAAGACGGGGCAATGCATCAATTATTGTTTTATGCGTTGGATGTCGATCTCTAGGAAAACGCTCTGGATAAACCCTCGCAGCCGCTCTGGCATTCCTTTGACATTCACCATAAATAAGTATCATTTCGGTACATTGCGTGTACGTATAGCCTGCCATTACAATCTCTGCGCTATCTAGCATGTCCACTGCTAGTGGTTCGTGTTTTATCCTGAACGCATTGTGTTGCGGTACTATTGTAATTTGCATAATCTTGATTTTCATGCTCGTTATATTTCGGTTGGTCGTTTGCATTCCGCTCCCATTTATAAAGTTTTTAGTGAGTATATTTTATTTTACTCATGTCGATTCTATTGTTCGTTTTTGAAAACCGCGTCTAGCACTGTTGGACGATTCTACAATCGAAAGGGGTGTTACGCTGATATGCGTATTTTCCAAAGTTCTAGTTTGCGTAAGATTGGCTATCAGCCAAACGCAGCTAAACAAACTCGACTTAACACTATTTTGATAAAATCAAAACAGACTGGACGCATTCGCAAAAAAGCGGAAGGTTTTACTTTCCGATAACAAACAATACCTACTTTCAGTGTTGAATTCAGACACTTTTCTCCGGCGTGGGGGACATTATAGCGTTCCGTGGAGAAATTGCACTTTTTGACCATTGAAAACACAAAATCTCACATTTTCCAGGAGGGACATTTCATTGCTCCGGGGGAAAGAGGGGGGAATGTCCCTCCCGGGTCACCCCTTAATTCAACACTGCCTAATTTGACTTTTGAATGTTGTTTGACATGTTTTGAATGCTGTTAAATTTTTAGATGAAAAAACCTCTTTGGTGATACCCGGTTTCGCCTGCTATGCTGCAACGTATGTCCAGGACTCAGTACTCTCATGTATTCAATTGTGCATTGCCACCAATGGAGAACACTTTGAGCAGTATCTCTAGTAGATTCCGGTATTTGATGTATTCATTAATCATAGTAGACCGTTTTCTAATATGATAATAAATTGATATTTATTTTTCTGTTTAATTTCAATATTTCATTCTTCGCTTTGTATACGACCCCTCAAAGTCAGCACAAATTTTTAGATGAAATAACCCTTTTTGGTTATACACCGAAATAGCGATACCAGCTAAAAGGTAGTTTTTCCGTAAAAAGAACATTGCACCCTGATTTCGATCTCGAATTACTCTAATTCATTTTTTAACTGATCCCTGAATGAAAGACAAAATCATGTGAAAAAATCTTAAACTTTGAAATTTAATATCTGTGTCAATTTTTGTCGTACAGAAGTCAAACTTTTTGTGTTGTATTTGTTATGATATGTGCAAACATTTACTAAATCTAACTATAGGGACCGGGGGACCGTATAAAAAGTTAGATTTCGTAATTGTTATAAAATTGATTTTTTACTTTAATTAACGCCACAACATGAATATTTACCTCATTTTAAACGCTTTTGTAATTGGAACTGTATGTCTACAACCAGCGGTTGAGAAATTAAAGGTCGGCGATAGATAACATTTTGCACCCTGTATACATATATATATATATATATATATATATATAATTATAATATCTTTGAATTTCAAAAAACGTAAAAGTTCTTGTAACATTCTAATTAAATCTCCATAGCAAATTGGTATGGAATGGTTTTTACACATTCTTTTCAATAATTATCTAGATGAAATTATTGATTTTCATATGATACCATAATTTAGCCTATTTGGCTCATAAATCACTTTGATTACCTTATATATATATATATATATATATATATGTATGTATAGTGAATCGTAATAAATTAAATGTAATTCATAAACATAAAATCACCATTTGTCATTATTTTTTTATCTTTTTCGCTAGAGATAAGCTGAATTATTAAAAACAACTGTTGCTTATTAAAGCAAAGTCATCTAAGACGAAATTTTTATGTCATCAGCTTCGTACAATCCAAAGGTCGGGCCAAAATGTTTGGGCGACTCTGTGTGTAAAGACGACTTTTATTTACATTTATTATTATTATCAGTTTTGTTTCACAAATTTTATAGTTTATGTTGATTGAATAAGATGATCGGAGTTAAAAAAAAATACGTGTAAATAAATCCTGTCTCTGTTTTCATTTTTTATCAGTTTTTTTTCTTAACAGGTGCAAATTACAAAATGAAATTTACATTAAAATAAACTATGACGTAAAAATTCTTTTTTTCCATTACAAATTAAAAACCAGGGCATAAAACAAATATAATTTTACAAATATTTACCATATTATAATTTTAAATGTCTATAACATTACATACTTCTCTCAGCTTCGTTATGTTTCGATGGTGAATAAAAGATAAATATTTCATACATATGTTTGCTCCAAATTCTGCCTTACGCTTGACAAAGCTAATTATATTACACGAAACATAAACATGTGCATTTGGTACGTAACAACACTTTAGCTAAGAGCTTTTAGTGCTCTTGAATTCACAATTGTGTGTAGAAGTTTAGAATGAGGAATTTATAGAAAAGCTGAAAGGGTACAGTTACTTTTAAAAGCAGAATAGAAGTCACAAAACATTTATATATTTAAAGTGCATTTTACCTTATTTTTTCAAATCCAAAAATATACTAACACAATTTATTTTATTGAAACAACAAGGTTATTTGCATTTAGTAAAAAGAAATTAAAAGAAATTAAATTTGCTTCACAATATGATGAATTTAAAAAACATATATAGTTGGATTTTCTTCTAGCAGTGCTGTTTATAAAGAAAAAGAGAAGTTTTTCTTGAAATAATAGCAAGAAGATTTATGGAAATATAATATAACCTCTTTTGAGTTACTCACGATACTGAAAAACATACTTTTATCTTTATAAACCATATAAATCAATTGATTTTCGAGATATAAAGAAACATTTTTGAAAATAATCTCTTACACTGTGACCTGACTAAACGATCTTAGAAATTAAAAAACAACTAGTTGAAGCAATATACCTTTATTTGAGTTGCTCAAACTTCTCACCGTCAGCTGCAATGCACATTTGTTACTTGTTTGATTTTCACGTTGCGCACGTTGGAGCATAGAGGGTGACACGTTGGCACAAGCGTCCGTAATGCGTCGTTTTGATTGGGAATCACAAGCGATACCACTATGCCACATTGCAGGGTCATGTTTTGTCCGAAAGATAAACATTTCTCTTTCCGTTCAAGTTTCGTGACGTTACAGTGTAGGAAACCACGAAAAATCAAATGCGCGTTTTAACCATTCTATTCATTAATGTCCACAAGGTGTCTTTTCGTACAAAATCGATGATACTCTACATCTTTGTATATCACTTTTTTTCCCTATCTCTTTTCGTTTTCGAGATAAGAATGCTAACTTCGTAGTTTTCCACCAGGTGGCGCCGTAGGCGGTTTTATTCATTAGCGCATGCTACTTTACTATACCTAGACACCACTTTTATGAATATAGAAGCAGCCATTCCGAAGTTAAGAGCGTGGCAAAGGAATTTAGTGGGCGTACTGTATATTAACACAATCGTTATTACATTACCATATTGTATGCTTAAAAAATTAATGTTTATGTTAACATGTTACCAGATTTATTACACAGAACTTTCCGTATGTAGGGCAAAAGTGTATTAAATTATGCTTCTCAATTTTGAAATTATATTTAAACAAAATTTGTCACCTTTTAACTTACCATATCACTACTTAAGCTCACAATGTAATGATGTTTAATATTTACTAATATTATAAAGAAGTAACGTTTGTTTGTAGGGAGTAATCTCTTGAACTATCGCGCCCATTCCAAAAGTAACAGTGCTAAATTGATGGCGATTGTCCCTTCTCCAACATAGGTTATATTTTATATCGCCGCCACTATACCCGCACGGGGCTGCAGAAGCTAAAAACTTTCTAAAATTTCGATTTTTGTGATACTGAAGGGACTAGAATTTTTTTAATTTGGCATGGTAGTTACATATATGCTAAGAACATGTTCTAAAATATTCGAAATTTCGAAGGATGAAATGCGCAAAAAGCGTTCTGAAAAACGTTCTCACACACGAGTTCTATGGAATTGTTAAGGATACAAACTTGAAATTTGTCATAGCTGCTACTTTTAAAACGCAAATCCGCTCACACAGACCAATTTTTTTAATTGAAATTTAAAAAGATGTAGGAGAAAAAAATACTCTAAATAACGATTTTTGTGATACCGAAGGGTCTAGAAAATTAAAACTTGTCATGGCGGTTACTTTTAAGACACAAATACTCGTTAACCCTTTGAGGGGCGGTGGTATATATTATATACCACCTAATTTTAATCCGATTCAAACCAGAAACTTTTAATTAAATTTTACTTTTTTAACTTTGACGAGAAAAAGTTGAAAAATTGCTTATTCTTATTTTGAACTAAATTCTTTCCTAAATTCCGGTGGGAATTCAACGTTACAGGAGCACAAGTGCTTGCCCCTGAAAGGGTTAACAAGAGTTTCTAAAATTTTTTTATATTTAAATGTGTGCAGGAGGAAAAAGAAACGTTCTAAATAACGATGATTTTTGTGATTTTAAAAAGATCAAAAATTGGAAATTTGGCATGGCGGTTACTTTTAAAATACAAATGCTTGCTAAGAATAGTTTCTATAAAAATTCGAAATTTCAAATGGTGAAATATGCGAAAAGCGTTCTAAAAATTTTCTAAATTACATTTTCTATGAAATTGTTAAGGATAGAAACTTGAAGTTTGACATAGATGCTACTTTAAAGACGCAAATGTGTACACAGACCATTTTTTTACATAAAAAATCGAAATTTAAAAGGATGCATGGACAGAAAAATATCAAAACTTATGATATTTGTGATATTGAAGGGACTAGAAGCTTAAAATTTGACATGGCGTTATGACATGGGGGTTATATTTAAAGTACAAATGCTCGCTTAAAATGGTTTGTAAAAAATCGAAATGAGCTGAAAACTTTCTAAAAAAATTCTAAATTACGATTTATATGGAAATTTGCATAATATTTCTTAATTAATTCCTCATTCATTACAAGTTTAGTTGACATATTTGCAATTTTAACAACAAATCACTAGAAACGCCATCTGTGTGTTATTGTAATGTTAATGTTTGCATTACTGAAAATTTAGTTTATTTATTAAATTGTATAAACTCAGTTAAATGTCTTTAAAACTAATTAAAAACATTAAAAATATGTAGTTTTCATTCAAAATGCATCACTGTATAAGAGCTACTTTTTGTCGAAAAAGATAATTTTTGTCCAAAAAAGCCGGTTGAAACCAATAAAAGCCACCGGTGAGGCGTGGCTTTTTTAAATTTTAAATACCTTTTTGCAAGCTTGCAATATAGTAAATTTTGTCCTTTGCTATTTATGATTTTTTAAAATTATTTATTTGATTTTTTTATCCGAGGTGCAGACAACGTCGGCGGGTCAGCTGGTACCCAAATAAAAAACTATAAACAAAAAAGGTAAAATTTAGAATAAATATGCAGGAAACATATATTACTCGAAATTACACGTTAGAATTATTATTTTTGCTGAATATTATTTCCATAATTCATATTATCTATACTAATAAAAGAACACTTCGCTCTGTGTGTCTGTTTGTCTGTCTGTCTGCGATGGCGAGCTAAATCTAGCGCACTTAGAAGTCAAAATATTTTAGTGAGGATAATCCAAGGCCATTCTTGATGCCATTCTTGATAATCCATTCTTGGCCATTAATCCATTCAAGGCCATTCTTGATAATCCAAGGCCATTCTTGAGTCTCATAAGTTTAATATTTTTATAATTAAACAAAATATTAATTACAACTCATTAAAAATTGCATCGAAAATGCCATCTTTTTTAACAAAATGGCTAAGGAAAAGAACACCTATTCCCGATTTCAAGCGGAAATGAACGAATTTGAAATATATTTACTAACTAGTTGACCCGCCCGACGTTGCCCGGGACCGTAATAATAAAGTTAAACAAACGAAAAGTTTGTATGATTTTATATATTTAACTCAATAAGGATGCATAATTTTCCAATAAAAAAAAATCCAGGATTTTAAATAATTTTATACAGTTTCTAATAGCACCATTCCAAATTTTTATTTACATGTTTTGTATCTTTCTTTATTCAAGAGATAACGGACATCTTGTCTGCTATGCCTACTCGTAGACAAAAAAAGAAAAAACAAGAAAAAAAGAAAAAGAAACACGTTAATTTTTTTTCCTGCATTCAAATTAATGCGAAATAACAAATATCTTCGGTTATAAGAATCAGATAATCTTAATTTTTACAAACTTGTAATGTGGAAACAGAGGGGATTCGAAAGGTGTTAATTTTAAAATTGTAGCTTAATTAGAATTGTTAATTTGAGTCACCTAAAAAATCTCTTAGTACCTCTTTTTTTTGCGGTTTCATTATCGAGACACCTGCGGCGGCTCAAATTTTTATCAAAAAAGTGTTGATCATTGCAAGATTAAATTACTCGGAAAATTAAATATTTCTAATTAATATTTCTGAAAGTTGTGGATGGAATTTTTTTTAATTTGACAATTTGAATTTGCGATTGTTTGTTTATATAGATCTGCAAATTTTCGTGTCGAAAGACCTAATAGTTTTTGTTATTTCGACATGCGTCGAAAAGGTGTAGTTAAAAGTCATTGTGGTAACCCAACCTTTTTCCAGTAAACCTAAAATCTTTCTGCCCTCTCCAACACACACCTCATTTTGCAGTTTCACATTTCTTTTGCACCATTTTCAGAAAAATATGGCATTTTAGAAGCGATGGTTAATGAGAAACTAATTAATATCTTGGGTAATTATCAAAATATTCAAATTCTGAGACTCAGGTGCACATAGCCATCAGGGACTTCTAGGTGGGCTAGATTTTGCTAGCCATCGCAGGCAGACAGACAAATAAACAAACACACACACACACAGTGAGAGAGAGAGAGAGAGAGAGAGAGAGAGAGCGAAACTTTCTTTTATTAATATAGAGATTAGCGAGTTTTAAGAAAACTAATTAAAATATCGATTTAAAACATTCAGAGCATATGTAGAAAATTTTTTGAATACGACAATTCAATTTTTGTAAAATTCAGCATGTAATTTTTTTTTTTTTTTTTTTTTTTTTTTTGCAAAAAAAATGCAAAAATCTGGCGGTACCACTTAAAAAAATCCGAGAAGAAGGATAGCCTTTCATTAAAAACTGAACTACAAAGAGATCTGTTTCTATGGCCGATCCCTCTATTTACTTTGCGAAAATGAAAGGAAGTAATTGCCTATTGTTACTAAGGAAAAAAAAATAAGTAACTAATTAAGATATAGATTTGAATTTGAAGATTGAATTTGATAGATTTGAATTTGAAGGGGAGCCATCTCGCAGCTAAGGGTAGTGCCATATTTTTATTCTAATTATCAGAAAAATATAATTATTTTTTTAATTATTTTTTTATGAAAATTATTTTGGAAATGAGAAACAAAACAAATATGTTTTGATTTAAAAAACAAGATGGCGGTCAGCAGGCTAATCCCAAAGCTGTTCCTTTTTAATTTTAATGTATAGTTATAAATAAATTTATTTATAACTATACATTAAAATTAAAAAATAGTAATCAATTCTGTAATTCATCAGTTTAATATAATAGTACTCCATAGATTTAATATTATTATATATATATAATTTAATTCAATTCTAGTACATTGTGATTCAATTGTCAATGTAATAATATATCATTCGAACTACTGAATTGAATCATGATTAATTAACTTTCTTATAATTCCTTAATTTGTTGTTTAATTTTATAATAATTTATTAATTTGTTGTTAAATTTATAAAAACATCCATCTAATTTAATAAGCTTTATTCACTTTAATAGTATTGTAATTTTTATACAAATATTTTAATCTAAGTCCAGGGGAAATGTAATTGTTACCTTGCAAAAGGTCGGGTAGAAGATTTTATTTTTTTGACTTGTATATAATAAGGCCAGCATGGAAAAACCGAATTATCCAACAAAATTTCTTAAGGGAGAATTTTCTGTGGCCAAAAAACACCAAAATTTTGGGACTTTTATTGTTGTTTTTTAAATATCTAGAGACCCGTTGTCGTAGCGTATTATTTGTTAATTACAATGTTAAAGATGACAAAATTCTCTACAACTTTCATATTTACAACTTTTTTATACGCTCAATAGCAAGCGCAGTTCGATATTTCAAAAAATAAGACAATTTTTTCAATGTCCTTAAAAACCGTGAAAAACGTAGTTTTGTCCCGACGCGTGACGATTCAAATGTTCCCCACAGATGTAATGATGTATGTCAACTTCTACAGATTGACAGCAGAAAATTATCTATTATTTGCACACCCTCTTCTTCATTTTTATCACAACAGACATATTTTAAAATCAATAAATCTATATAATTTAGTAAGTAGGGGAGAGTGTAGATGACTAAGACAGTTTTCATATTTAGACAATAACTTTAAGTATATACAATTGTTAATTTTAAAGTATTGTTTAAAATAATATTTCAGTATTTAGTAACTTATTGGCACGACAGTTTCAATTAAAAAAAAATCTTGTTTAATTTTAATAATTATTTTTATAATGCATGCATATGTTCATTTTATTCCATAAACATTTTATTCTATAGTACAATGGTATATTTTATTTACCGATTATTGATGACATATGTTTTAATGTTTTACTGTTTTAAGTATATCAAACATTGGATTGTAGTTCTATATAAAAGGAGGGACTCAAAAAATAAATATATCTTATGTAACAAATATTTTTACCTTATAAAATATCTACAATAAAAATGACAACATATTATTTCATTTACTAATATTATGCATTTATATCTCTTGTAAAATTTAAAAATTCTATCAATAAAATATTTGAGATAACTATTTTCATAAAAATTTTCAAAATATTAGTTTTAGTAAATATTGTCAATATTTTCCCACTTTTATTATATATTATAACAAGAAATTATAACATTTTAGCGTGCAAAAATACGTAAAATTTTAAGATTTTATCTATTAAATGCTTTAAAGCTGAAACAGAAGAACTTGTTGTTGAAAAATACACTTTATGAAATATTCTAATCTTCTGTAATATGTACTGTTTTGAAACTATATCTGTTGAATTATCTCAGTGCTACCATCTATCAAATGAAATACCGAGTTATTTATGATTGTAGACCATATAAACATTTTTGTTGTTATACATTCATCCCCTATCTCATTCAAGTCCACTTTCCCTACACAATAAAGTAAGGTAGGCAATATGACTGCATAAGCTAAATGAAAAAATGTATTTTAATAATGATAATTTCTACGGGATATTTAACAATATTTTTGTCTCTTTGATGGGACTGTTGTAGGATTATTAGCGTTCAGTTTCCTGGATAGAAGATATATCAAGGATCATGGTTCTTCTAAAGCAGGGGTTCCCAAACTTTTAGACCGACGTACCACTAAATCGAAGTTCATACTTCCGCGTACCCCCAGATAAAAAACGTAAAGCTAATATAGAAAAACCTATAAAAAGGAACCTGCCTAAAACGAAATATATCTTCGGTCTTTCCTGTTTCCGTCATAGCAGGTTTTATTGTATTTAAAAATGAATAATTACATAACTAAATTGGTACTAAGATTGGCTGCTTTGTAATAACATTCAAGTAAAAAGTAGTATCACCATTAAATTTTAAAAATGCATACAATAAAAAAAAATGTTTTGGTATAGGAAAAAAGACACAATACTTAATGACATATTGGCGCACACTGATTCATGTACTGTTACAGTAGGCTAATTTGCTTCTATCGCTAATGAAAATGGTGGACTTGTTTTATCAAGCACAGCTTCCTCATGTCTGGCTCAATATTAGGTAGTTTTAGTCATAAGTCACATTCGAAGTTTATTTTATTCGTGTGTTTGTTTTTGATGTAACGAAGGGGGAGGGGAGCACATTCACAGATATATGTTGTGCTACACACAAGCAGACTTTGACGATATCACACACAAACGGTACTCACATATTCTCGCCAATAAAAAATCTGTGACGTTCATCCTTTTGAATGTGGACTCCAGTAATCCATCACAGGAGAGCTGAATAAGTTCACTTCTTTCCTCTATCGTGAGATACAGTGTCAGGGTGTATCATATGATATGCTGCTTTCTGTATTTTATTCCACGTACCAGTATCGGATTTCTGCGTACCAGTAGCCAGAGCTTCCTGTACCTGTATTGGTACGCGTAACATAGTTTTTACCAATCCCTGCTCTAGATGTATGTTTTTGTTTTTTCCTGGCAGTTATTTCTCCCCCGTCCCTTCTTCCTCATACCCACTCTGTATAACAGAGCGGGTATGTAAGTTGGAAATATAGCCTCATTTTTAAAAAGCCGTACTGCACTGAAGAATAGAGGGGGGGGGGTGCAAATAACAGAAAATTTACTGCTATCAATATGTAAAAGATGACATCCATGATTAAATTCTTGGAGAAAATTTGAATCATCGGGACAAAACTATGTTTTCCTTTTATATAGAACTACAATCCAATGTTTGATATACTTAAAACAGTAAAACATTAAAACATATGTATTCAATAATCGGTAAATAAAATATACCATTGTACTATAGAATAAAATGTTTATGGAATAAAATGAACATATGCATGCATTATAAAAATAATTATTAAAATTAAACAAGATTTTTTTCAAATTGAAACTGTCGTGCCAATAAGTTACTAAATACTGAAATATTATTTTAAACAATACTTTAAAATTAACAATTGTATATACTTAAAGTTATTGTCTAAATATGAAAATTGTCTTAGTCATCTACACTCTCCCCTACTTACTAAATTATATAGATTTATTGAATTTAAAATATGTCTGTTGTGATAAAAATGAAGAAGAGGGTGTGCAAA
The DNA here is from genome assembly GCA_963931845.1 of Maratus michaelseni. NCBI lineage: Eukaryota > Metazoa > Arthropoda > Arachnida > Araneae > Salticidae > Maratus > Maratus michaelseni. The sequence goes on along the minus strand of OZ007589.1, from coordinate 256,970,753 downwards.
TAATAGATAATTTTCTGCTGTCAATCTGTAGAAGTTGACATACATCATTACATCTGTGGGGAACATTTGAATCGTCGCGCGTCGGGACAAAACTACGTTTTTCACGGTTTTTAAGGACATTGAAAAAATTGTCTTATTTTTGAAATATCGTACTGCGCTTGCTATTGAGCGTATAAAAAAGTAGTAAATATAAAAGTTGTAGAGAATTTTGTCTTCTTTAACACTGTAAATAACAAATAATACGCTACGACAACGGGTCTGTAGATATTTAAAAAACAACAATAAAAGTCCCAAATTTTGGTGTTTTTTGGCCACAGAAAATTCTCCCTTAAGAAATTTTGTTGGATAATTCGGTTTTTCCATGCTGGCCTTATTATATGCAAGTCAAAAAAATAAAATCTTCTACCCGACCTTTTGTAAGGTAACGCCTTTTTTTGGTACATTTCCCCTGGACTATCTGGAGTATACATATTTAAACAATTGTTTCAGTTTTAACAAATAATTTATTAGACTTTTAAATATTTTTACAAGACTATATATGATTGGGAATGCAAATCACAAAAGAAATAATGTTTAAATAGTGTAATAAGAGTTTTGGAACTGTCAATGGTCATATCATATTGAAAGTATTGGTCCTTTGTCCGATCACTGAAGTCAAGCAGCATCGAGCGGGGTTACTACTTGGGAGGGTGATTCCTTGATTCTATATATATTTTTATAGAAGCTCTATATTTTTTCTATAGATATTTTTATAGAAACTCTACAGACATTTCTATTGAACTTCTATAGACATTTCTATTGAACTTCTACAGATATTTCTATAGCTTTAGATTAAACAAGCTTATAGGAAAACGGGCCATAATTCTATAGGATTCTATAATGCATTTTCTATAAATATTTTTTATAGAATTCTATAAGAAATTTTTGTAAGGGAAGCCTTTTTATTTAATATCGCATTTATTATACTTCACCGCGTGCACCTTGGTGACGAGTTTTTCATTGAGAACTCTTATTAATAAAAACGTTTGTATTGCTCTGATTTTCACAAAACAAAATTCCATTTAAGAATTTTTACGTTTTTAGCTTCACCCGTAGCGTTTGATAAACGTTATATATAGAGAATACCTGGAATTTCAAATAACGATTTTCGTAAAAATTAACTGTATGTTCCTAATGAAAGTGCACAACCCGTATTTACTTGATGCGTACCAACAATCAAAATAAATAATGTGTTGTTGAGAACTTGGCCAAGCGCCACCTGAGGGGCAATCCTACAAGGTTTTTTCTCTAACTGTGCATTCTTATCTCGGGCTCTATGGGCCCGATCACAACAGGGGATTGAAAAATTCGACTTGGTTTTCGATCGCGTTTCAGATTTTAGTTCCAACTTCCACCACAAAAAGAAGCATTATTTTTCGAGTTCTATGGGCCCGACGTTGATGGTGGATGGTGGAACGACAGGTTTTTGTAGCCCATGCGCAGCACACCTGCTATACGGTGCCAGAGACAGCGGGAACACGTGTCGAAGTTTAGTTAGGAAGGTGGTTTGTTTGGAACATTGTGCGCCCCCTGGCGGTGAAAGATGGAACTAAAAAATATTGGAACGATTGCGCAGCACGACTTTTATACGGTGCCTCAGCAAGCGGGAACAGATTTCAGAGGTTCGTTTAGATCAGAATCCGCCCCTGTCGGCGGAATCTGGGAATAAAGGATTATTTGTACTTTTAAATAAATAATCTTATACAAAATCGGGTTCAAGGTATAAAATTATACAAACTTTAGGTTTGTTTAATTTCTTTATGAAATTCTTAGTGAAATCATAAAAAATACAAAAGTAAGATATTGGATTATTCCCTCCGTCGTATGCTCATATAAAAAATAAGCATAATAAACTTATAATCTTATGAAATATTAAATGACATATTTGGAAATATTGTATCGTTTAGAAATGTAATATTTTAAATAATTTAAATCCAGAACCGTTCAACTATATTTCGTTATTCCTGATCGTTTAGTATAACTGATCTATTTATGTGAAATCTGATGAAGAATAAAAGTGTAGTGATTACTTTTTATCAAGAGTTGTACATTTTTAAATCAGTGAAATAAAATATTTAATAAAGAATGAATTCGACGTTTTTCGACGAAAGAAAAACGCCTGTTTTTTGTCAAAATGAAGAAAATATTTATTCAAAATACATTTAGTTAAAAAGATACGTCATTTGTTCATCTGTGAAGATACAACCGAATTTAGAAATATTCACTCCTGGTTGTATGGAAGTAAAGTAGTCATCAAGCTATTGTTTTAATTTATGTATAAGAATCGAACCACTGCACAGTGGGGCGTTTTGATGATCTAGGTGGACAAAATTCATTTTTCCGATATTCTCGGAATTTAACAAAACCGCATATTCTGGTAGCTGAATGTCTCTTTTGTCTAGATCCGTACGATTTTTATCGAAAAAATTCGTGGTGTTGATTAATTACGACCATAAAGAAGACATTTGCGCAATTGGTTTGAGGGTGTTTCAACGGTTGCATTTATTTCCCTAAGTTCGAAAGCACGTCTTAACTATTTTGTTTAATGTGAAAGCACGAGTTTACTGAAAACATATTACATATTTATCAAGGTAAGATTTAACCTACTGTTGTTTGAAAATAAACGCCATTAAACCAGTTTAAGTGCTTTTTTCAAAAATGGTATTTTTGGATGATCCATGTTGTTGTTTACAAATTTTATCTTGACTTTTAGTACATTATTAAGCATTATTAAGCAATAAGATCATTTTTAAGTAAAAATGTCATTCTTAAAGTATTGGAAATTTAAGAAAACTGCTGCGAAAGATTGCGAATCGTAAAGTTTTTATCAATAAGCCAGCTTTATATTAACTTTCAGTGTATGTATTATATTTAGTGAAAATTTTGCAAGTAATTTTTAAGCCACTTTTAAATATCCGATTAATCTGAAACTTTGAATTCATGTGTAGTTTTAATGATAATACAAATTATTATCATTTGACGAGCGTAGAAGTTATACTGTTTCTACAGGGTTGCACAAAATTTAGTTTAAATCTTGCAAGTTAATTTTAAAGCACTTCCAATTATTCGATTAATCGAAAACTTTCAATACATATGTAGTTTAAATAACAATAGGATATTATTGTAATTTCAGGAAAGTAGAAGTTATACTGTATCTACAGGGCTACACAAAAGTTTAGTTTAAATCTTGCAAATCAATTTTAATACACTTATAATTATCGGATTGAGCTGAAACTTAGCTTACATGTCTATTTTACATGATAATTTAATTATATTATAATTTGAGGAACGTAGCAATTATTCATTTTTTACAGGGACACACAAAAGATTGTGGAAAGATTGTTATTTATAAACACAAATTTTAATTCAATTTCAACAAAATTAATCTAGATTATCGAGATGCACAATACCATCTTATAAAGTGAAAATAAAGTGAGCAGCAGCTATATTTCTATTAAGGGCCACACAAATAATAATTCGGATGCAGTCTATACGCAAAAATTTTATTTCAAATTCAATAAAATTTATATAGATTATTGATTTACACAACAGCATTTTTTCAACTGAAAAAAATTTGAGTAGCATATATATTTTTCACAGAGTCGCACAACACATAAAAGCTTATTTTTTAAAATATGGTTTTATTTTTAAACTTTTATTTTTTCAGGATGACTACACACATTTCTCGACAATCTGTTGTTGACTTATGGGTTTCCAACCCAAAGTAAAGCAAATTCGAAGCTGTCCTTTCATTTTTGTTGGAAAAACTGGGGAATCCTCAGTTAACTGAACACATTTTTAAGAATCTGAAATCACGTGTCCGGACATTTTGTTTTCAAATTCAACAAAAATAGTCTAAATCGGAAAGAAATAGACAGCGTTTTTATCAATACAATTTCGCCTGGTTTCAAGGAACTTTTCACATACAACATTGCGTTATTCAAGCAATAGAAAACGAAAAAGTCTTAAATAAAAGCCACCCTGGTAAATCAGTGAAACCTTATTATTATTATTTTAATTATTATTTAATCATTAAGTTATATTAATTTAGAATGTAAGTATGCATGTTTTGTTCTAATCATGCTAGTCAATTTTAAACCACATTTAAATAACTTTTAATAAATAATAATAATAATAATAATATAAATAATTAAATAAACCAAATATTTATCACTGTTTGAGCATTTTATTAGTGATACATTCGAAAAATAAGCAAAACCTAATTAAACTCCAACGCAATAATTTTGTCCACCTAGATCGTCAAAACGCCCCACTGTTCACTGTCTAGAAATATTACGCCCCACGTACGTCTCAGAATTTCTGCTCTCAATGCTGGTAGAAAGAAGATGCTGGGTTCGATCACATGTCACTGTCACCGGCCTAATCGCTCAAAAAATTTTGTGGCTTACTTCAATCCTTGCTTAACTTACATATATACGGGTTACGCTCCATCATACAGACACCCCCCCCCCTTTGTCTGTATTCCTCAGCAGATCAGCCGTTACAAAAACACGAAAACACAGACACTCACCAATACTCAACAAGGAGGGAAATAAATAGTATTCTGAAGAATAGTATACATCCGATAATAACGTGGGTAGGGCAATCCATCACAACACAGTGCACTCACGGTTTTCCTCACTGTTTTTTCTTTCATTTTCAGCAAAAATGCTATTATCTTTACTCAAAAAAAATGGCAGAGTCATATTTAAAAACCTAATTTAAAATAGTGTACAAAAAATAACAGCATAATTTTTGACTTAAGCATAAATCATGCTTGTAACAATTATCTCCATGGTTCATGTAACATATTTTGTGTTTTTCAGAAATGTATCTATATTTTAGTGAGTCATCGGAAAATCCTTGCAAATAACTTACCAATATCAATAGACTTAATAGGTGAGAAACATTTAGTCAAAGAAACAAATTTAACCATTAAAAACCATGCATCAAGCATATATTATACAAAACATTCGTTGTCAAAATATTGCTTTGAAATTTCATTTTCTCATGCTATGAAATGAGATATCTAAAAAAAGACAATTTAAAAACCACAAAACACAGACAAATCCATTTTCAGAAATTGCTATCCAAATCCCGTAATAAAAGCGATTTCTTTCGTGCAGTATATGATCGATAGAACATATACACACGAACTTAATAACTAAACATAATTTAAATTAAAAAATGAATACCATAGTTAGCAAGTTCCGGTAATAATCTATCATTGTTAGTTCTGAAATTGAATTATTTTGTGTGTCTCTGAAATGAACGATAAATTCTACCTCATAATCTAGTGAAAATATGCACCTCAGTGATACATGCCAATTTCATTGTGTTTGAAGTAGTGCAACTTCATTGAAATAGCTTGTAAACTAATTTCCCCCATAGACCATGATGTATTGGAATTATTTTGATCGTCCGTGTAAACGAAATATAAATGTTACTTACTCTGTATTCTACAGAAAGCATGTTGTAGTTCGCTTGCGTGATACATATCAATATGTCTGAAGTATCGTAACATTATTAAAATGCACTGCAAACGATTTTGCCCCATACACCATACTGTAACTGAATTATTTTGTGCATCCCTGTAAATGAACTATAAATGCTACATACTCTATTTTCAATAGAGAACATGAAATAGTAATCTTTAATATCACACATAAATTATATGGTAGACCCAGTGCAATTACGAGTGTTAGAGGATGCTCAGAGGACAAACAGACAGACGAACATAACTTATAAATAAAATTTAAACATTTTGTAATGCGTTAAAAATAATACCTCCTTTAGCCCATTCTTGAAAATAATAAGTAAAGAGATCTTTATTATTTTTGGCAGATTTTACAAAAAACTTAATGAAAATTAATGAAAATAAAAGAACATAATACTACCAGATATTCATTTCTAAATTCGCTTTGTAATAACTTACATTATTTGATAAATAACTAAACAACATTTTATTTCAAAACTGAAATATTATGTCTTTATGAAAAACATAATTTATCATGTTCCAGCAAGTTTTTTTTTTTTTTTTTTTTTTTTTTTTTTTTGTTTAAGAAAATGGAGATATGAATTGAAAAAGTGGTGCGAATCATTATTAACGTAAAATACAAAGTTTATTCTGGGGACTCTGACACTAGAGTTATGTATTTCCTTTGTGGTAATCTGTACTTGCTTTTAATATCTATTTTTTTTATATTTGAGAAGCTTTTAACAGACAGAGTAGTTTAATCTGAAAAGTATAAATCTTGAATGTAAAAACTTATCTCGAAATTTAAATCACATGAAAGAAATACGGAAAGCATGTACTTTTAATTAAGAAGCAGAGTTCACAAAAAACGTTTATGTGAAAATTGGAAACGAGGAAATTTATTGGTTCATTAATATCTCGAAAGTAAAATGATTATGTAATATATTATTATACATGGATAATTTTTTTGGTGTTTTAGTTAATTGAAATTTGTATATGCATCAAGTTAATTAACAAGATTTAAGTAATGTTACTTGCTAACTTTTATTATAAAGCTCAACATAAAAAAAATCAAATTTTTATCTCATAAAAAAACTTATATTGAAATTTTTTCAAAGGAATTTTGTAAATAGTATATCATATTTTCCATTTGTTGTTAATTTACTATTTAAACTAACAATTTTTTTATGTTCGAAGATAGACCGTTGTTGGTTTTAAAAAACCAGCAACGGTTTTGTATGAAACTAATTATATAAACTGTAAATGATGTATGAATGTAACGTAAGTATTAATTAACGTAAGTGAAAAGGGAGTGTACATGTAATTTTAAATAGTTTTACATATAATATCGCCGTTAAATGTGAAACTTTTGAATATAAGAAAAAGCACCCTCGAAATATGAAACAACTATAGATGTTATCCGTGACGTCGGCCACGTAACATTAACAGATAAATAAATGCAGTAATTAAGGAAAACATTTCACCCCCCACTAAATAAAAACATATGTAATTAACCAACTCCTTATTACATTTTGTAGGAGACAATACTTTACTGTAAGGATATATAGGATACGGTTTTTACTTGTTATAGATGCCTTGACATAACTCGGTTTAAAAAAAAAAAAAATTGTGCTAAATAATATAAAAACAATTTTAAAAATAAAACTACAATCAATGATAAAAAGGTGAGCGAGTCAAAGATGAGATGAAATGATCATCTGAAAAACCAAAAAGTGCTTACCATGCAAAAAACAACCCTGGTTAGAAAAATATATTTACTTTTGTGCCAAATTTCGCCCACTTAAAAAAGCAAATTGACTATGGAACGGATTACAGAGCCTTAACCTTCCTATTTTCAGCTATTTTCTACGTATATATCAAAAATGTGTACTACGCGCTTTAACATTTATAATATTAGGTATTGGCATGATCGGATTGTTTAATTGGCTATGCAATTAGGCTTGGGGAAAAGTTTCATTACTTTTTATTTCTTCTTTGCTCTTGAACTAGGCGAATTTTTCGATCAATTTTATTTTCGTTTCGATAACACTGTTTTGATTTTTAGGTTTTTAAAACTTTTGTAAATTTACTTAAACATTTCATTAAAAGTTATGTAATTTTCTCCATCCTATATGACTTTACAAAAAAATATTATAAACAAGAACGGAAAATCATGCATCCAGCATAGATTATGAAACACTTTCCAACACATCCAGAAAACTGTAACGAAAATTCACCGTTAAATAAGGTAAAAGAAGATATGTAAATAAACAGTTTAGAAAACACATACCACATTGAAAAATGCAGTTTTCGAAATTAAATTCCATTGCAAAAAAAATATGGTCGAATTATTTTGTGCAGCCCTGTATATAATCTGTCGATTTGGATATATAATATACAGCATGATAAATTTAGTTCAGTTTGAAAACTCACATTTAGGAATTTTCGCCAATCGATGGATGTGCACTCGAAATCTTTTGTACTGCCCTGTATATTATCAAAACACTTTTGTTCACATCACATATTAAGCTAAAATTTAATTCAGTTAAAAAACGCATATAAACCAACTTAACACTCACTTCCAGCAATTACCAACCATAAACGACAATGTATTTTGTTCTTTGCATAGACCTGTATATGAATTTATTTATATTCCACAAACTTACATTAGTCCACTAAATATAGTTTAGCAAGAAAATGCGTAATACAATTAAAAACTACCCGTAAGCAATTCACTCCCATAGTGCGTAATATTTATGAATTTCCTTGTGTAGTCATGTATGTCAACCGAATTTATACACACCACGTAATATAAAAAATATTATTTAAATTTAAAAACGCAAACCAAAGTTGAAAACGCACTTATCCCACATAGATTGTAATCATTGCACATATACTCTAACCGAATTATTTTGTGTGTTTGTAAATGAACGATAAACGCAATGCACACCATACATTTAAGCGAGCAATTTATAGTGCACCTGAATAATGCGTGTAATTTTCATTATCTTTGAAATAGTGAAACATCATTAAATTACACTGCAGACGATTTTTCCCCGGCGAACAATGTGAAGCAGAATTCTTTTGTTTGACCCTGTAAATGAATAATAAATGTTTTGTACTCCATATTCTACAAAAAGCATGTTTTAAAGCGCTTCATAAATATATATAAATTTCATCATGTTTCAAATGGCGTAGCATCATCAAAATGCATTTGAAACAATTATTTCCCATTGACTGCAATGTAACGGAATGCCTGTAAAAAAACTGTAAGTGCTACACCTTTCATTTGAAATCGGGAACATGTTGTAGTAGACGACAATAACATACAAAAATTTCAGAGCAATCGAAGCATATTTACATGAGTTAGAGCACGGACAGACGGCAGACAAACCGAAGTCATAAACACTTTTCAACTAGGTTGGAAAGTGTTAAAAAGAACATTAAAAACAGCTCTTTTTATGACAACAAACTTTTATTGTTTTAAAGTTAAAAGAAATGTGGACTTAAAATCCGGTTGCCAAATCACAATTTACAAACGTGTGTCGATTGTACCAGTATACTTCAAACCCTTGAGCCTTAATTAACTGGGAGAAGGAAAATGATGTTACTTTGACGGAATCATATTAAATCATTAGGTTTTGTGAATGAAAATGCAATTTTATTAACATTCGTCAAAAATAGTTTTTTTTTCAGGCGTCGAGTTAATTTTTTAGTTTTTAAGAATGAAAATCATAATTTACCCCTAACCGTGACGTCCTTTTCGACATGGATAATTTTTTTTATATTGTTGACATTAACTATCCATTTTATTTTGAAACGTTATTTTTTAAACTTATTAAAATTTTAAGTTCAGATCTTTATTTTAGCCGCACGCAGACGATAAATCGTCTTCTTCAAATCGCCATCGTATTGGTTTCGTTTAATTTAAAATGCAAATCTTTTAGCCATTTCATTAAAAATACAAAACGTTAATTTTAAACATATACATACATACATTTAAAATACACTTAAAATACACTCATTGCATGTGGTATACAAAAGAAAAAAAAGTAAAAGAAAAAGAAAAACCTAAAGTTATTTTAACATCAATGCATATCCGCTTTATTTTCGATATATGGAGTTCGTTACCTTCAAGTACTTACTCAAATACATGCGGCTTATACTATTATCAAATACTTGAAAAAGTATGTTTATTTCGAATATGACGTCATTTAATATTATTTGCAATTATTATTTTTTGTTTCATTTCATTTTTCACGTGGCACTTTTCAAATTTGAAAAATAATTGTTGAGGAAAATTATTATTCCAGGTTTTGTATTTATTGGCAACGATAATGCTTAGCAACGTATAATGGTTAGTTAAATTTTAAAGAAAAAATATTCATTGATTCTCTATGAAAATAATGAAATTTCGAATTATTAAGAAATATATTGGAAAATAATAAATAACACCTACCGTATGTTCAGTTCTGGGATATAATTCATCTATTGCAAAGATACAGGGCCATTAAATTCTACGTTTTGACGATTACTTTAGCCAAACATTCACACACGTAATCGCATTTATAATATTATTAGGAAAACGTTTGATTTTGCATTCAAATGGGAAAAATCAAATGTTATTCATTTTTAAATAATTCATTGGGAAATTGTTAAAAAAGTTATTTAAATGTTAAAAAAAAAAAAAAAAACTGTATTACATTATATTTTTGCATTCTACATTACATGTTTCGGGTGTCGGAGAACACAATCACCTATGTATAGTATAGTAGTTGGAAGAAGATGGAATCTCATTATATATACGAATGGTTGTAAAATCCTTGCATACAAATCTTCTAAAAAAATAAAACAGTAATTTAAAAATATTTAATTTTTGTATTGTAAATATTACATTGTGAAAAATAGTATGTTTCCGTAAAAGCGAACGTAAAAATACATTACCAAAATAGGGGGCGGCGGGGGGGAGAGATTGTGTTAAGCCTCAGCCAGTTTTTGTCATTTTTCTATTTGAAGAAGTGCCGTTTGGAAAATATTTGAATATATTGTGAAACATAGTATTAAATATTCATTTTGAAAATAATTGATACTATATATTTAAACATTGTAAGAAAATTAAAAAATAAATAATTGATAATTTAATAATAAGCATCATACATACAAATTTAAAGTAACTATTAAACAGTATATCCATAAGAAATAATTGAGTTAAATAAGTTAATAATTCTAGCTAACGTTTTGCAGAACTTACTTTAGCATCTTCAGTTTCCGTATCAGCGAACATAAAAAGACATTACCAAAACAGTGGGGAGGGAGAGATTTTGTTAAGCATCAGCCAGTTTCTTTCAGTTTTCTATCTGAAGAAGTGCCTTTTGGGAAGTCTTTTTAAGGGAAAATGATCGAATTATCCTTCTCATGCAAGAAAAACGCCAAAAGTCTTTCACAGTCACCTCATTTTTTGGTCTCATTTTGTGATACATCTCATTTTGTGGCCAGCATGATAACAACTAGGCTGAGTGGTGATATGAGAACAGGAATCTCAGTGGAGTAGAATCCGAACCATGGATGATTTAGTTTAATAATACAGAAACCATTAAAATAATTTCTTTAAAAAAATTACCTTTCCTTTTATTGTCGAAAACTTTTTATCAAGAGAATTTTGCTGAAGATGAATGAAATATGCGTTTCGAAAACATTGAATAAATATCATTAATAAAGTTTAAATGTGTGAAAATAAAATAATACCGAAAAGTAAATTCTACTCGATTTTAAAGAAATGCAATTAATGATATCTGTGTATTTTAATGTATTATTTTTAACAGAATGGAACACAAAAAACCATTGAAGATGTTATTAAATAACACAGAAATAATTAATCTATTTTCTGAATATAAATTTATCTTTCGTTTTACATACGAAGAATTTTTTCAGGAAAATCTTTCAAAACAACAAATATGTTGTTTAAAAATATTCAATAAAAATATTAGAAAGAGTATAAAAGTGTGAAGTTGAAGTGACATGGACAAACTAATTATGATACAAATTTGGGAGGAACGTACTACTGAAATGTAAGTATTTGTCACTTAGTATATTATTCTCAGCTGAATTGAACTATACAAAACATGTATGATTTGTAAGAGATGTAATCTTCCCAAATGCGCGAAAAAGTCCGGGCCAGGATACGAACCCGGGATCCCTTGGCTGAAGCTGCCAATGCTCTACCAACTGAGCAATCGCCAACGAATATGGCTAAACTAATTCCCCCAGTTAATATTAATGATCATAACGTCTGGACTGATATCTGAATCAGCACAACAGAATAAATCACAGGTAATGGGACACACAGAAAATGCTGGAAACGTGATTGCACTAGATTAATTTTGACGCAACTATTCCAATTAGTAAAGAAATCATATGAGAATATATAATCATATGAGAATATATGAGAATAATCATATGAGATCTTCCCAAATGGGCGAAAAAGTCCGGACCAGGATTCGAACCCGGGATCCCGTGGCTGAAGCTAAAAATGCTCTAACAATTGAGCAATCCCGGACGAATAGGGCTGAACTAATTCCGTTGGGAATGGATACACCTCATATAATTTCTTTATCAAATAGAATAATTGCGTCAAAATTAATATAGTATGTATGATTTGATTAAATAACACAGAAGTCCTTAAATTACTATCTTAAATTAAATTTATCTTACCTATTACTGACAAAAACATTTACCAAAATAGTTTTGCAGAAGATAAAATATGCATTTTGCAAACATCGGATAAATATGACTAGAAAAACTTTTAATGTGTTAATATGAAATGACACTGACAAAAATATCTGTCTGCATTTTAGAGAAATGTAAATTGTAATATGTAATTTTCTCTTAGTGCGTTATTCTTATACTTAAATGATACAAAAATAAATAGAGTTGCGTAAATAGATAGTTTCATGTTATGAATGGTTATGAAAACTAAATGCAACATTTTTTGGAGTGAGTTTCCTATAAGTTATACTCAGTAATTGGACATAGAAACTTTACACTTAGCGAAAGGAGAGTTTTTGCAATTTATTCTAGTAGTTTGTAGTGCAATGCGCACATTTTGAAAACCGTAATTAACTATAGTAGCATGGTAAAAGATATAATTTGTAGTGCAATGCGCACATTTTGAAAACCGTAATGTAGCTATAGTAGCGTGGTAAAAGAAATAGTTTGTAAATGAGCACGGACGTCATTTTTAATGCTACTTCAGGAGCGGGAGTGGGGTGTGTAATTCTACAAACCGCATCATGATCATAACTTGTTTCTTTTGTGCAAACTGTGTTTTAAGATACAATTTGCGAATTTCATCCACAAATCTCAAATTTACTGTTTTGCAACGCTGAGCACTAAATGTATGCAGGGTATGAATATGCACAAATATGGTACATACAAGAGTAACCTCACGATATATCACACCTTCAGTATACACCTTCAGTTTGGTGCCTCTCGAAAAATAAATAAGCTGCAATTTAAGTGTAAATGTAATTTAAGTGTAAATAATGTGTCCCAAAAGTCTGGAAACAGTTGAATAACTCGAGAAATATACATCAGATTGAAAAACGGAAAATGCGTGTTCAATATTTTAGAACAATCTATTTAGGGATATAAAAGTTGCCATTTTTCTAAAATATTGAACACGTACTTTTCCGTTTATCAATAGGATGTATATTTTTTGATTTATTCGAGCATTTCCAGACATTGCAATAGTAACGATTCTTAATAAATTTTACTCGATTACAGTGCCATCTACGATGTTTCGAAAAAAATGTTAAATACAAAAGTTGTTTTTTTTTCGTAGAATCCGAAACTGCAATAAAAAAGGTGGGTTATCATTTGAGATTTCAAAGCTGCCCCCCCTTTTCCCTCAGGGGGCAGAGTTGGGTGGGCAACTTTGATATCCTCAAATAGATTTTTCAAAACTATTGAACACTCAGTTTTCCGTTTTTCAGTCCCCTGTATATTTCTAGAGTTATTCGACCGTTTCCAGACTTTTCAATGGTAACTATTCTCACTGCATTGTACTCGATTACAGCGCCATCTACGATTTTTCGAAGAAAATGTTCAGTACGAATGTTACACATTTTTTCTCCTAGAATCCGAATTTGCTATAAAAATGGGCGGTTATTATTTAAGATTTCAAAGTTGCCTCCCCGTTCCCCCAGTGGGGGCAGAGTTCGGGGGACAACTTTGATATCCCTAAATAGATTTTTAAAAAATATTGAAAATGCATTTTTCTGTTTTTTAATCCGATGTATATTTCTCGAGTTATTCGACTGTTTTCAGACTTTTCGTACACCCTGTATAAATGCGTAAATATTTATCGCTCACACTTAAATATTTTAACATTTTCGTACTGATTGATAAAGAAATCATGCGAATTGTAATTTTTGAAACATTGTGAAAAAATGTCCAGGCGTGGATTCGAACACAGGAAGAGTGTTGGAAAAATTGGACAATAACCCAGGACCTTGACATAAGCTAGTCAAGGTCCTGGTTTATTGTCCAATTTTTCACTCTGTTGGAAATATTACAACTCGTATTTATCTCTTTCTTTTGCTAAAAAAAATTAATATGATATGTGATAAGCCTAAGAGGGGATGCTGAGACGAGGATGCCAAGTCTGTAGTGCATACATGTCTCTCCCAGTACCTTTATAATTACCTAGTAGGAGATCCCACCTCGCCGCACTCACATGTATTAGATCCTGCACAACCAAATTTGTGGAAGTATGATTTGAATGGGCAGTGGCCTGTTAGGAAGCTCGCGATGTATAGTATGAGGTGACACATATTGAGTGACACTGTGGGGATTAGGCCAAACGTGTGACTGCCGTTGTCAGTGATTTCTCAGTACTCCTGCTATTGCAAGATGAGCCTGGATTTCAGGACCCTCTTGATGAAATTCCTGTAAAACACAGGAACTTTTGAAAAATAGTACAATTTCATCTGGAGCTGAAGCCACCGGTAAGCGCAAAGGAGGAGGGGAGGAGGGGAGAAAAGTACAATGGCCTTGAGCAAGAATTGCCCAAAATTTCCAGAACAAACCCCTCACTGCCGGAGAACACTTCGCTCTCGTTAACGGGGCAACGAGGTGCCAAGATTCATAAAATTTATTTGAGAATGGTGTGCCGCACAGCAACTGATTATCAGACAAAAGATGAGCTAGAGGGCTGCGCGCCAGAAACATGCTCTCTCGCGATAAGGAACCTCCAAATGAACACTACTCGCGACAAGGGACGCTGTGGCACCACCAGTCACTACTCCCGACAAGGGACGGTGTGGCACCGCCAGTCACTACTCCCGACAAGGGACGCTGTGGTACCGCCAGTGGAACAATACTCGCGACAAGGGGCGATGCCATACGTGGAAATGAATGTCGCTCTGGGTACTAACTGACTTGTCAGGTTGAAAATGTGCGCTAGGTGTTTGTGTATGTGTTTGAGCTTGTTCAGATTTGTGGGTCTATTAAGAATGTTTTATAGCCATCCCTTATAGGGGGTTAGCTGGACGTTTAATGTGCCGGCGTGCGGTAATTTTGGATTCGTGGTAGGCGTAGGTAAGAGATATCGACTCGCCACACTCACATCTATTAGATCTCGCACAACCAAATTTGTGGAGATATGATTTGAATGGGCCGTGGTCTGTTAGGGAGTTCGCGTTGTATAGTATGAGGTGATACATTTTGAGTGAGACTGGGGAGTAAGTGAGGATTAAGTCAAACGTGTGTCTGTCGTTGTGAGTGAGTTTCCAGTACTCCTGCAAATTGAGATATGATCCTGGATTTCATTACTCTCTTAATGAACGACTGTAGCACTGGGTGGTGGTGATCAACGGTTGTATGCTTGATGGCTTGTTTTGCGAGTTCGTCCGCGTACTTGTTGCCAAAAGAGCCTTTGTTCGCTGAGACGTGGCCGAGATGTGTTCTGTACAGGAGGTTTTTGAGTTTTAATTTAACATTTGAAGGGGTTAGTATGACAGTGGAATAAGACAAAAATTATTGATTTGAGAAATGAAGGGTTTTGTGAAACTTGTTGTATTGCCGTTTCATCGAGTGATCAACTTCATTGGCCCTCTAGCGACTCCCTAAGTGAACTATGACTTCTTTGACTGGCACAGTGAACAGAATTTAATATACGTTCAGTAAAAATATGATTATCTCTATTTTAAAAACTTTTGACTTACTCCGCTGTCTTTCTAACTCCCTCATATAGTACGAGTGGGTTAAATTTTCTGGGTGCGTGAATTACCTGCAGTTCAGACAGGATATCGCTGAAAATGGTGACCCTTGCTCCAGATTGACCCTCTAGCCATTCTAGAGCATAGAAGATTGAGAATAGGTCTGCCTGGCAAACAGAATTGTTATCTCTGAGCATACAAAGCCCACAGGTGAGTCACCGCGTTTCCTTCAGTGGCGCATAAGGCTGCCGCCACTGCCGGCATCTGTGCGGGACCCATCAGTGAAGATGGTGGAACAGGTGGTAAGGGTGTAGCTGTTGTGTGTTAACTTGAAAGTGCGATGGCCCTTCCTCAGTGTGGCTCTGCCAGACATGGACTTTTTGTTCAATGGTTATGTTGGAAACGAAGGTGATGGATATGTGGGTCTGGCGAAGTTGTAGGATGGATACTTTTTTGGATTGATATTTTAAAGTTATTGTTAAGGATGAAATGCCAGTGAGTGTTGTAGGTGCATCAGCGTATATTGTACGGTACCCGCATGAAAGTTGTTGTAAGATCTTTAGAATTGAAGTTAATTTTGTGATTGCTGTTTTGTAAGTTTACCTTTTTAGATGCATATCGCGTATATTATAATGCGTTCTATTATTGTTAGATACCAGGTTTTTAAAATGCTATTGCTTACACCCCTAAATTTCGATGTTAATTTAAGTGAGTTGTGATGATAGGAGATCAGTTTTAATCATAAGTAATTTAAGTGTGGGATACAATTAATGTTGGAATCGAATGTTATGCCTAGAATTTTGAGTTGTTATACCTGATGTGTGCTAACTCCATGAATCCCTATTAGTGGTGGTTCTAGGCGGCATGGCTCATTGAAGACTAGTGCCTGGGATTTCCTCGGAGATAGTGTGAGGTTTAGTGGGTTCAGAAGCTGGCAGAAGATGCGTAGGTCTTCAGAGAATGCTTCCTTCAGATAACGAGTGCGACCCGAGAAAATGAAGCTAAAGTCATCATCAAAGGCATAAAAGGTATATCCCAACCGGTTCCGCTTTGTTAGAAGTACGTTTGTTATGTATATAAACTACATTATGCAACCAAAATATCTTCTTGTATGTTATCTTTCTTAATTTTTTAATAACCTCGGATATATCGCACATAATTAATTATTTTACGGCAGACTCGCTATAACGAGGAGCTATTATATTACTTGATGTGGTCCTGGTACCTAATGTGGTCCTGATTTTCCTTTCAGAAAATCTGAAATTAGAAAAGTAGTGACTGCTTTTGAAAGTAGTTTGTAATCACTACCTGTTAAAATAAGTAGTTGTAGTTATTATTAATTACATTTTTGATAAAATAATTGCGGTTGCATTTCCCTACGAAAATAATACTTTTTCCTACCACTGGTTATACGTATCATTTAAGATAAAATATATATAACAACTTTTGAGTGATGTAAATAGCGGACAAACAATTAAAAAAAATTATTGCATTTTTAAGTCAACATTTTTAATTTTGCCTTTCGAGACGTAATTGGCACAACATGCAGTTTATGCATTCTAAGATGTTCTACATATCGGCACAAATCGTACTCTGATTAGTAAGGGCGATATATTAACCACATACTTATTTATGTGCAAACTTTTAAAACTTTATAAATAGCTTTATAACTTTTTAAAATTTATAAATAAGATTTAAAATTTGAATGGAACGTCTAATGCCTGGATTCTTCAAAATTATGTTATTGTGAAACAAAATGCATTACTTTGCATAACAATACTGTTGAGTAAACATGATTGATGTAATTATATATATCTAATTTCACCTGAAGTGGAACAAGGTTTGTTTTGCTTATATGAATAGCATGTGGATAAATATGTAATATATACAAGGTATCCCATAAGTCCCAAGGTATCCCATAGTCATTTTTCGAAAATTCACAAAAATATCAAAAACAATCGAAGCGAAACAAGGTTTTCATCATAGGACTTGGAAAGTGTCGGATTAGTGGGAAAAACAAAATACAGTTCACATTTTCTTGTAATTATTATTTTGTTTGTGTGTGTGAAATTTCCAATGATTTTCCAAGTCTTATTGTGTAAACTACACTCCTATACGACAATTCGTTAAATTTTTATGAGGTTTTTTTATATATATATGAACAGAATTATGTAACTCTTTAAAATTTTGCTTTATTTTGCCACGAAACATTCTAATTTTGTACAAGTATACTCCGATATGATAATTCGTTACATTTATATATAGTTTTTTAAAACTAAAAATACGTATGCGTCTTTTCGAACCAATTTTGTTTTTATTGCCACTACAATACGAAAATTGATTAATGTTTTATGTATTTTTGAAATGTGGACGGATGGCACCTAATATCAGTATGATTCAGGGTTCTCACGGACTTTTGACTAACATTAAAAATTCTACTAATCAATTAAAAAATATATAGCCAAATGAAAATATTGTTAGCAACATATTCATGGTGCCCACTGTTTCAAAATTGTCCTTTAAACTTCCTTTTAAAATATTTTTAATTTCCTTTTCAATATGTATTCCAATTTTTGTGTAATTTTTGAGCAGATGATAATTAAAATTGAACAGTTAGTTATAGAAACTAGTAACAGAAGTGTATTACAGATGCTTTTTAAAGTGGAGAATAAAAATCTTTATCGCTTTTTTTCTAAATAGTTTTTTGAGACAAAATGGAGTTATGTTGGGATAGCATGTTAGTTTGTTAAATAAAATCAGACAAAGAAAAAAATAAAAAATGTGAATGAATTCAGAAACAAAATCAAAATACAAAAAATAAGTTACATTGAAAAGCTTTCAATCATACAGTATCATCCCCATCCCTTAGGGTGTCGCTGAAAGAAAAAAAATGTCCTCTCACAATTTGGCGATTTAAATCTTTTGTTTTCTTGCCAAATGGAATATTTAATCGCGATTTGGCGAGATGGCGATCGGCAACCAGATCCCTGGATATGATAAAACACACTGTAGAAAAATATAGATGTATTTTAATCAAGGAAAATATAATATAAACATAAACGAAAATATACAATAACCTCTCTCGTGACACCTACGATTCTGAAAAGCGTTCTTTATATTTAAAAACTTCAGAAACTGATATGTCTTCCCGATTTAAAGGAGCATTTATAAAAACAAGGTTATACATTTTGCTGGTTTTGCCACTGATTTTCGAAAACGTTTTGGAATAGTTTTTGTAGTGTGTTAATGTCTCTTCTGAAAACAGAATATCTTCTTTGAGGATGCTACCAACTCTGAGTTAAACATTTTCATCTGCGTATTTGAATCTATACATGAAAGAATAAACCAATAATATTAAATTTAACGTTAATGTCAATGCTGTAAAATCTACCATGTTTGTCTGTTAAACATGTTTGTGGAACGTGAAAAAGTTTACGTGAGAGTTGATAGCATCCGAAAAATCTATATTCAGGTTTTCGAAAACCGAGTAATACACTAAAAAATCTACTCGAAAATATATTATATTTTCCGAGATTAAGTAACAGTGCATTCATTAAAGGTTCAATGTAGAGATTTTAAATTAAGCGAATAAAAACATCTAATAAAGTTTTTATTTAGTTATATACAAATATAAAAAAATTTATACATTTGTATATAAACTTTATGATCGTTTAAGAAATCTTTACATTCTAGATTTACTTTATTTTTTCCGCAATGAAAACATATATATAAATTTAAAAGAAGCGTTAGTATGCATTATATCCAATTTTACAGTAAGCAAGTAAGCAAAAAATTGTTACACAACACATTTTTATAATATTATTAAAAATATACTACTATTATAATATACTTATTTTTGTCTCTATGACAGAAAGATATTATACCTGCTTTTGGAAGCTTTCCAATGAGTTAAAGGGAAATAGAATAATTCAAGAACACACCATTGAATCATTTCCTCATGGATTAATATCATCGTATAAAAAGGAGGCCATTTTCACTTTTGGGCGAGTTCCAATATTTCATCCCCATTTTCATTCTCAGTTCTTTTCTAACCGCATTGATATTTCCAGAATATTATTATATGACTTCAAAATGTATAAAAACTAAAGATTTAATGAACTCTGATTTTACTCACCTCCTGGAATAGCTTCGCCAAAATATATATTTAAATAATAAATACAGATCAATTTGTATAATTATTTTTTACGTGTATCGGAAACTAAAACGTTTCTTCAGGAAAAACATATTTCAATTTTGTAAGAACTTTTTATTTTAGTTTAAGTCAACCTACTAATTTCGTATCTTCAATTTCATCTAAAATATTTTCAGAAATTATCCTGCTTTTAAAATACGCAAAAAGCTACATAACAGTGATGGAATAATTGTTACTTGGCAATTCTATAGAACACTGTCACAAACAGATTAATGTTTGTTTCCAGATTAGTTAACAATGCACTTCGTACTTAAGTGCAAATTTTTGTAGGTAAAACGCAATTATAAATAGAGACTATTGCAATAATATTTATAAATAAAACTATATAAAGGTCTTTCAATACATGAAACACGGTAATGTTCCTTGAGTAAGAAAATGTAACAATAAACTACGTTAAATACATTGTATTTTATATATTCTATTGATAATGTTTTCCTCAAGTAATCGAAGGAACTTATTATACAGCAACGGAAGTTTTAGCCCAAAACTAACTTCATTTTAATAATTTGCAATTTTAATTGACTCAGGAAATTGCTCGCGTAATTAGAGGCTGCTTGTTAAAGGTCTTTCTAATGACGCATAGTTGTTTTGCTCAAGTACGTTAAGTATTAAATATAACATCAAAAAATCAAACAAATCATTTAAATCTATACATTTTGGTGCTTTATCTAACAGATTACAATGAAAATTTTTCAATAATCATTTAACTGTCATATTTTCTATCATTGTTGTAAATAAGTAAATAAATTTTAAATTTAAGAACATGCAGGACGGAAAAAAATTGTCTCATTATAATATAATTATCGACATTTTAGAAGTTAAATTCATGAAACTGACTTTGAACTTGTATCATTAAAAATGAAATGTAGAATTACCTATCAGTAGGCTATATAATATTAATGACTTTCAAATATTTAAGCTAGCGTAAAGTCGTCTAAAACGGGGTCGGCTGGTCAAATGGAGACCTTACAATTCTCACTGATAAGTGGTGCCATCGTAAGATCTAACATATTATTATCATTTATGGTTGCCAATATGCACTTTAAAATGTGCTATTGACAATTTTCATTGATATATTGTTTTTCATAAAGTTTTCAAATTTTGGCTCTTTTTCTTTTCGATTTTTGTCGTGGACTGTAATGGAACTGTTCAAGTCATCTTTGAACATTCGGTTTTGTTAAGTTCAGCAATGGTTCTTCTAGATTTAAGTAACATTTTGGCATATTTATTGATAAATTATCTTACATCTATACAAGGTGACGCCATATTTTTTAACATACTTCACTGTCTGCTAAATCGGGTCAGGAACAAACACCATAGAATTTGTAATTGTATGCTTTAATTTCAGGACAAATTAGTGGTATTATGTTTTATAATGAAGTAAAAACGTTTATTTGTGGATAATGCTTGATTGTAAAAGTTAAAAAAGAATTCTGGAGAAAGAGTAAATGAGAAAAACAGAGGTAAAATTGTAATATTTCATCTTCTTTTAAAGCAGAACTGGAAACTATAGAGCAGGAGAAAATTTTAAAAAATGAATAAGAAAAAAAGACATTATTCGAGAAACCCAATAATCCTAATCCCACAATTCCTAACCATCATAAATTGAAGAAAAGGAAAATTGACAAACCAGTGATATCATCTATTGAAATAGAAAATTTAAACGATGATACTTATAGATCCTCCCCCATGCATATTTTATAATGAACTGTACGTAAATTCAAAGGACAAAGAAGGCTGGATTCAATGTAGCAGTTGTAGAGGTTGTAAACATGTAGCCTGCTCAAATGCTAAAGAAGGGGATGATAAAATCATTTGCGACGTTCGTGACTGATTTTATTTTTGCTGTAGCATTGAAAACAATAATAACAATACTACTTTGGTTTGTATTCTTTATCTGTATTCATAACTTCATTTTTTGTTGGCCAAATAAATTTATGTAATGACATTTTGCATTAGGCCTCAATTTTATGTTGTTTTATACGAGTACCCCATTTTAACAAACCGGTCGTCCAAAACGGGGACATTTTTCATAAAAATATTTTTTCTGTATATCCTAATGATTTTTTTTAAGATATGATATTTTCTAGGATATGATGGTCTAGGACTTACTCTAAAGCTTAAATAGCGTTTCTGATTTTTTGCAGTTAAATATTTTTGTCGGTGGGTCAAAATACGTTAGCGTCACCATTTTGGAAAACTTTCTCCTACTGTTTACACACAGCACATAATTTTTATCATATTTATTTTTCTCTGCAGTGAATATATATATATAACCATTAATCAAACATTACCGTAACACCAACATAAACTATGAAATTATGAATTAGTATGTATTAATTAATTGATGTATTAATATATATATATATATATATATATATATTACCTATGATAGAAAAGGAATTACCTACTTTTCAAATTTTAAGATAATAATGACTAGGTATTTAAAAATAATTCTTTTCAAATTTATGTGTTTGAAATATGTTTCAAAAAATCATATGTCAAAAAAATAATAAATATTCGGAAAAATTTTACATATGCAATCTCAATGCGGGGAGTTAAAATATTTTTTTTTCTCAACATACACTATGAAAGTTCAGATGCATTCATGCTATCAATTTTTATTAATACTATGTATTTCTGAAGAATTTTATTTTCTTCATAAAAGCAACTGTTTGAATCAAAGTTTTATTTCAAACTTTGAAAAATATTTTAATTCATAATTTTTTTGTAAACGTCTTCAACATTTTTTGTTACATTTTGTTCACTCTGTTATATTTTACTTGATTTTAAGCAATTGTTTGACTCTAGGAAAAATAAGTATTAATGTTTAATAATTCATCTCAAGCTTTTTAAGTTTTAAATCGTTAAACAAGTATCTGAGAATTAACTCATTAGAAATAAAATCAAAAGAAAAAACTTTTTGTTTATCATTTAAATATTTACAAATTTAAATTATTTTTTAAATAATTTCATGAGAAGGAAATTATTCAACAGCAGATTTCATATTGCTACGTTACTACAGCTAAATACAACCAACAGCTTCTCTACTGTTTTCCATTAAATATTTATTTAAAATATAACTTGGAATGTAAAACACGTTTTTATTTAAATAATGTTTGTTACAAAATATGTATATAAATAAATAGTTCTACAAATAAAATGTCATTTTTATTTTTAAGGAATGTAAATTTGAAATATTTGTAAAGAGAAATTGCATTTTAAAAACGTACACAGCAAAAAAATAGTTTATTTTACAAATATATACGACTAATGTAAAAATTAATTCTAAGTTATTTAAAACATATGTTATTTGAATGCAATATTTTTTGCCCTATTCAAACTGATACTTCTAAAATAATCAGTCGTTTTATTTTTACGCAAGTCTTATTACATAGTTATTTTGTTCAAAATGAATAAAAATACTTTAAAATATATAGTGTCATTAACTGCATTTTGTTATTATTTTGTAAAAACATTGCATAAAATGTTTTTTTTATTCAAATAAATCATTTACATCGCACAGTTATAATTTTACCTCTACTTTTCAAAATGCTTAAATAAATCAAATAATTTTATTTCCCTTTCCCCTCTAATCATAAATTGACGCATTTTTTTCATAAAACACGTGTTTTCTTTTCGGGAATAAGGAAATCTCTTCATTAAAGATGCGATGGGATTTTCGAGGTCATTACTACCGTGGAAAATATATAAAAGTTACATAAAAGCTATATATATATAAATTATATATATCATATAATTTTAAATATTTATTTCTATTTGAATTGCATAAATTCCTAAAACATATGTTTATTTCCGCACACTTACGCTGTAAAAATTCAGTTATGTATAAGACTGAGTCTCAATTAAAACATGGAGCATTTTTGTGAACGAAAATATTAATGATTCAGAGAATACAGAAAAGCGATCACGTAATTTTTAAAAAGAATTTCATGAAATGCATTTGATTTAAGTATAAAGTAAGTAACAAAATCTAAATTTAAACATTTGAAATCTTCTCATCCCGTAAAATCTCCTTAGTTGCTCTTAAAGTTTTAACAAATTTAACTAGTCGGATATGCCAATACAAAAACGTTCTTCTATCTTATACATGTTAATGCTTCATAATTCGCTATCACACCACCAAAAAAACAAAACCAAAAAAAAACAGTATTTTTCGTCATTTTGCTGCTTGTGAATCGTCGGATTACGTGGATGCAAGCGGCCGATATATTATATAAAATACGAAAAGTCTTTCTGGCATGTACTGGCAGGAAAAGATAGCCTCGCTATTCCTTGTTTTCGAGATTTTAGCTAATTCTACTGAAAATACACGAAGCAGCTAAAATGCGCGGAATCCGATTACAGAAGAGACATTCCCAATTCTCGTCAACATTTAATTTGAATGAGAATAAGAAGTATTTGAATGAGAAGTAAAAAATAAGAGCGATTTGATTTTTATGAAAGTGATATATAGCTAGTATGCATGATTTCAGTTGTTAAGTAACTTTATAATATTTGCGTAGCAAAATAAGTTGCGTTTACTCGTGTTGGGGAGATCTGCGCGTATAAAAGAGAACCGGCAACTAAATTTCTTAGTTTCCTCTAACATTTACTTTAGTATTTTTTGCTGGCTTTTTGCAGTAATACATTTCTCTAGTCTAAACTTGCATTAGTGTAAATTAATTTTAAGATGATGTCATTCAGTTGTGATTCTTTTTTGATGAAGATCCAACGTATGAGAAAAGTATAAATAAAGGTTTCAGATTTTAAAATGAATTTAATTACAAATTCCACATTTTATACCCTAATTGCAGTAATCGGGCTGAAAATAAAAAATTTAAATAGCTGGTAAAAGAGCATTATGTAAATAAAAACAATTTTAAGTAAAAAAACAGGGGTTATTTACAATTATTTACAAAACAAATCGTTAATGTCATTAATAATATTAATGACACTTAGTTTAAAGTGCATTAAAACGTCTGAAAAGATACAATATGGTTTAAGAAATTTTATAATAGAAATAACCATACTGCCTATCATAATTCTCTCAGAATTATCGTATTTGCTCACCTGCTTGCCTAGTGGTTAAGGCGCTGCAAACTGGACAAAAGGTTGCCGATTCGATTCCCGACACAGTCGTGGATGTCTGTAGTGGGACGGATTCTATTTTAAACGGAGGTCTCGCTCTGTTTAACTCTCGTGTGCAAAAGATGAACCATTACAATATTTACATAAGAAGTAATGCTTTTCAAATTATAGGGAATACGCGTTCGATTATTGTTTAAAATATGAATTTTTTTTTGTTTGTTTCCCTCAATGTATTGCAAAATCTTAAAGATACATTGATTTATTAATAAAATCAATAATCTTCTCTGAAAGGTATTTATTTGAATCAATAATTTTCCTCCACTTTCTAAGTCGATTATGCCTATGCGGAGTTGCTTAGAAAGTGTACAATTCTGAAAGCCATAAAAATAATTCATTGTTTTTAAAGACCAAACAGTTTACCAATTTAATAAAATATATGCTTCCATAATATTTTCTATGATTCTTGAGAAGGAATTATTTTTATTGGAGTAAGTTAAGTAATAATATTTTTCGAAAATAAATCGTACAAATAAATTAACATGTTATCGATTAAAACTTATAAATTAGCTTTGAATCCAATATTTAACTCCATAAATGAATAAATTAACCAAACATTTTGCATAATTGGACAAGCAGTATGTCCTTTATGAAATGTGTTATGCGTGCAAAATACTGATAATAACTACAAGATTTATTAAATGCTGACAAGGTCACGGATAATACCAGGTAAGAAAATATGTGATATAATGAATGCACCACAGCGCAATTTTAATTTCATGTTTTTATTTTAAGATACTTTATGTCACATGAAAGGATTTGTTAAAATTATAAAGACCTCTTTTATCCACAAAGACAGAAAGAAGGGCAAAGTTCATCATGTAGTGTAAAATGTCTTGTAGAAACAGTCAGCACAAATGCCATATTTTGATTCAGGAGAGCATGGACCTAAAAACAACAACAGAACAGAAAATGCTTATTCACTGTAAACTTTTAAAATTATGTATATGAAATTTGCTAATTTGATGCATGTCTACTTTCCTATCGGCCAGTCGTCCCATCGGTCCTATCGTATAGTAATCAAAATGTGATGCATCGGAATTACTATTATTATTATTATTATTATTTTGCATTTGTTACTTCACGTTTGTAGCTGTCAATTGCGACACTGCATGTCGCATGTGATGCACTATCTATTTTAATTATTTTTGGGGTTAAGCCAGTTTCGTTTTGGTCATAAAAATATATAAATTATTTACTATTACGCTGTTTTACTCTCACATGTTTTAAAAACAAGAGATGATAAAGATTTAATACCTTCCGTCTACGGAACAGAATGAGTTGACATCACTATTTGGTATTTTATCTGAAAAAAATAATAATAATGATACAACGTACGTTTGTGTCATTATTTCTGTTACACACAGTTTGATGACAAATGCTTTTTACTATTCGCACATCTATCTGATACATAAAATTAAACATGACACCATTAAACACCTTATGAGTACATTCTTGCGCCATGCAGATCTATTATTAGCGTTGAGTCACATTGTTTGGAGAAAGAATTTGTTTACTGAAACTGTTCTATTGAAAAGTGTATGGAAATACTGTAACTACACACATACTAGAAGTTATAATACAAGTGTACACTGATGTTCAGATAACGAAAAGTCACAAAGAGAAATGTAAAAGGAAGTTTTTTTATTTTTTATTTATTATAATAAATGACTGAAGTGCCAAATGTGAAAGAAGCGACATTTCCGTATAATGGCACCATGTTACTCCACAACTGATATTGAATATATGGGAAAAACATTTGGATATCATTCAATAAAACATTATTGCAATATCTACTATCATATTTAAATAATATTTTATCGATACATGTAAGTACACATACACACATGGGTATGCCAAATGTTTCGTAAACTTAGTTGAACGTGGCAAATTGCTATCGAATGTGGCATCAAAATTCTTTCCCATATTCGAATAGCTGACTAATTCAACGTAAATTATTATGTAAGTATTACATTCAAATCCGATAAACCCATAATGACAAGGAGATAAAACCTAAATCTCCCTTGGGCTTCTTTCGATCTGATTCATATTCATTCTTATTTTTTGGTGATTCTGATTTTGAAGAAAAAAATATCAAATACTTTATAAAGTCTTTAATTTAGTGTACGACTGCAGCATTTATTTATGACAGACCTTCATTTAATGCAGAGGTAGTCCTGCTGATTTTTGGTACTAGGTTTTTTTTCAGGTTCGCTTCTTTTCTACAAGCTCTGTGCAGAAATATATGGAGCTTTCATCGTTTAGGCTAACTTGTTTTCTCAGAGGTTTTCTGTTTAGCATACCCCCTCTGGGCTGAAAAAAAAATGTTTTAAGAATAACATTTTTAATTTATTGCCCTTCTTTCTGTTTGATGTTGGGTTCATACGGGACTCATTTTAACCGTAGAGGTAGAATCTATTATTATTAAAATCTGGCAGTATTTTTGTATTTCACAGCTACTCCAACTACAATACAGTGAATTTTGCGATGAAATAACGCCAGTGTTTCGTATGGATTCTACAATGTCATATACATTCTTAGAATTTCGCAATTAAAATTAATTTCCGATATATTATAGTTTTTTTTTTTTTTTTTTTTTTTTTTTTTTTTGTAATTTGAATGACGGTGCTGTAATGGTAACAACTGAACTACTTCATTTTTGTGCGGAAAAAATAAAATGACAGGTATTATTAGATTTTTATTGGCATCCCTTTCCCATCAAAACTGAAAAGGAATTTTTCATTGAATTTAAAAGGATAGCGAAAACCCAAATGTTATTAAATCGCACTTTTGAAGAGGATTCTAAGAAATAAAAACATAATTTCACATCAGCAGTTTTTTTTTTTTATAAAACAAAACAAAGTTAGTCGGATGTTCCAAATCCTAAAACTTTCTTCTATCTCATACATGTTAATACTTCAAAATTCTGTATCACATCACCAATAAAATCAATATTTTTCGTCATTCTGTTGTACGTCAACTGTTTGCGAATCGTCGGGTTATCTGGATGCGAGCAGCCGATGTATTATAGTAAACTACGAAAAGTTCTTCTGGCTTGTACCGGCAGGAAAAGATAGCCTCCCTTTTGCTTGGTTTTGAGATTTTAGATAATTTTACTGAAAAAAGGAAGCTAAAATGCGTGAAACACGATTACAGAAGAGTCATACCCAGTTCTCGTGAATATTGAATTTGAATGAGAATATTGCGAAATTAGGCAAATATAGCCATTGGCTTCATATATGGCAACGTATTTTTGTCACCAAATTTGCGATATTTTGCCAATTGTCGCCAAGATTGGCGAGAATTTGACGTTGGCGAATATAAATATATAGTGTTAAGCATGTAAGAGTAGAAACGATGGTTACAACAATGAAAGAAAATTTGCCGAAACCATGTTCACTAAAACACATAAATCAAACTCGTTTTTGGAGAAATCCTGCCGTATTGTTTTAAAATGTCAGCCACCCTAAAATTTCAAACTGCTATATCTCAGCCATTTTTTAAGATAGAGACCAAACAAAAAAATGCTCTGGAATTCTTAGATCAAGGCCGAATATTTAACGAAAAAGTTTTTAGGATTTCTAGTTTTTTGTACGACTTTTTGAAATTGAAATCTTTAAATGGCTATCACAGCGCTCCCTCTAGGCGCAATATCCCCAAATACAACTGGGACCTGCAAGCTATACTCAAAAACCTACACAAAATATTTGGTTCAATTATTTGCATAACTGCCTAATAGCAGCGCCCTCTTTCACCGTAATTTCATCGTAAACCAAAACCCTATAAATGAAGTTTAAATTTAATTTGAAACATAACTTTATATACTGTTTAATGATACAAGGAGGACATACACATGGACACACGGACACGCGAACAGGCAGACATTTTGTAAAAACAGGTGTTTCAGAATCTCTGACACCTAAAACCTGTAAATCCGTCAAAAACCGAAAGTCGAAAAAGATTTCGATTACAATACTTCCTTCTATTATAGATAGAAAAAAGTAAAAAATGTGTAAACTAATTGACATCTAGAAAATCCTAACATCGTAACGCTTTTGAATTTTACAAGCAACCAAGGCGATTAAACGTAAACAAATTTAAGCTCTTAGCGTTTAGGTGTACAATTATTGCCACTATTTAGAAGAAGTGAATTTAAAGACATAGGTAACATAGAACTCCACCTAATTATTTCCTAAAAACAGTAATTAAAATTTCTCACAAGTTCACAGAAAGTGGAATAATTAATCAAGAAAACTACATTTTTAAATATTTACTTTAATTAATAAATGTAAAATATTTCTGTAAAAGTTCGCCAATATGAAATCATTTTTGTTTAAAATCCTTAAAATGACGCTATTAGTATCCGACCGTGACCTACGTATTATTATTATAAGACGTACCTGCCTAAAAAATTATAAGCAAAAAAGAGAAAGTACAAAATTTTATGACAAATCAAGTTGTTGAAAACGTGCACTTTTGTTAAAATATTTTTAATATGCACTGTAATTATAATTTATACTCGATATTTCGTATTTATTAAAATTAATATAATATATATTTTCTAAATGCAGAATGATATTATACTTTTTTTACATAAAGACTCGAAAGATCTGATGCAATTTAAAGCACATTAGGTTGCCACGCAGCAAGTATTATTATTAAAAAAAGAAATATGATATTGAATAAAACTTACATTGTTTGATTATTTTCTTCCTATCCCTTCTTACTTCAGTGATTAATCTAATTTTGATATTCGTTGTTTTTCTTCTTTAATTTTAATCTAGCTAAAATTGGCTGATTTCTGAGAAAAAGTAAAACAAACTAATATAAAGTTTTTCCACAAATACTTACCAGCCATTTAGAGATTTCATCTTCTTTTCCTATTATATCCATTTTTATTCATGAAGAAAATAAGCTATAGGAAGAAGTGTTTGCAACTAAAACACATTGAACCCACTTTAACTCAGAATTTTGAATCACTCGTTACTTTTTTCAATATTCTTAACGTTTTACGAGATATGAGTAAACTAACATCAAATCGGAAGTCATCTTTATGTTATAAATGAATTTTTATTTTGTTCTTCTCTCTAGCCTTTGCCCAAGCGGCGTATGAAATTTACTGAAGTATAAAATATTTAATAATTGTCCTTGTTCGCGTAAAGTGTGTAACATGCTTCATTTATGAATACCTTTACCTATATTGAACATAGACACATGAAAAAGGTCTTCATATTGTCTTCACCTTGGTATACATTTCGAAGTAGGCAACTAGAAATACTGGTTTTTATTTACTAATAAAATCTTGCATAGAATCTATTAGAGCGGTATTGAAATTTGTATTTCGAAATCGTTGTCTGTTGGTCTATATATTTTTTTACCAAGTGTACAATGCTTCCACAATCGAAGCCCACCTCAAACTGGAGTAATTATCTGCCGTGTTATAGATAAAAATGAATGTCATTTTGTAGCAACAGATGAAAGTTTGTGCTTTTATTGAATCATTAATTCGCTTACGTGATTTTTACGTACTCTTTGTTTCTTACTTCTTACAATGTTAAATGGGAGTAATACACGTCAACATTGCTAATGTGACGGGGTATACCAGGTATATTATAAATATTTTTATCTAGTTTATGATTAAAATGTACTTACAACAAGTGAGATATTTGTTGCTTGACTCCCACGGTGAACGAGGTAAGTGTTGTTCCTCTTTGCAATATGTTTCATTTTTTGTACATTCAAATGAAGGATATCTCATATTTTTGCTTGGACAAGGTGATGATTCTAAGGTGTTCTCAATCCAGCTGAAAGGGCAACATTCACCACACGTGTATCGCGAGTAAATGTCTCCGGGAGAAGTCAAACTTGGTCCTGGTGTTCTAGTTGATCTTCCTAGATAATAGATTTGAAGCAATAATTCAAAAAGTTTAATAAACTAAAGAAATATCACAAGCAAATTAATATTGGAAAGCAGTATCATTTACATTATTTAATCCATATTGTAAAAACCATTTTTGTGGCATTTTATACCTAAAATCTTTGTTGAAACAGAAACGAAGAAACTGTTCAAGCGGAAGTGACGCTTCTAAAAGTGAAAATGACGTCATATTTAAACGAAAAATTATATGGACATTTATACATCTCAAACATTTTAACATGATTTCGTTAAATAATGACCTAAACCATCAAAACCAACACTTAGATTCCCATCTATTGGTAGTGTTGCCTAAACTCGGAAACGTGGAATGATTTCGATAGTGAAAATTGTATCATTCTCAAATGAAAAGACGCATTTTCATTAAAATACGTAAAATATTTTAATATGATTGTGTCATTTTAATTAAAACTGCTTTTATATTGACTTTATGAAATTATTGCAAGTCGTCATTTGCTGTGAGTATAAATCTTGACGATTTTGTATAAATCTACACGATTACAGACGATCACCACAGGCCATGATAATATCATTCAATCTTCCATAATTGGGTATTTTTAACCCTTTCGTCACCCTGGGCCTCATATGAGGCTCCTACTTCGAATTGCAATATTTGAAGGAAAACAAATATTTTTGTTAATTCCAGCACCTAATAGTGATAGCATATGTCGATAAATTTACTATTATGACGCTACTTATGTTTCAGCATTTAATAATAATAATATTAATAAAAGTTTTATTAATTATTAGTAAACCGTTGGCGTTTCTTTTAATTTAAACATATGTTTCACTCTTTAAATTTAAATTAGGGACTCCTTTTCCGAATTAGTAATTTGTGATAAAAGATAAAAAATACTACTAAATTTTTTATGTTTGTTTAATCTGGATGTAATACGACATTTTCCAAACGTCTTAAAAAATTCTTCCTTAGACTATTTTCATAGGAAAAACACGCAACATAACTACATTCGTTAGATTTCTGTAAAGAACACATTCGTTAAATTTCAGTAAACTGTAACTTCTGTGATTTCGATAGCTACTTTTAATTTTGTTAGCGTAAAAGTAATTTTTCCCAAAATTGTAAAAAAAATCGGTGCCGAGAGGGTTAAAACCGAGCAAATTGACATGTCTTTAGAGCTTGTGAGGTCTGGACCGGGGTAAAATGTTCAAATCGCTTCTAATTACATCTTTTAGATAAAATGTTTCTGTTTGTATATAAAAAGAAATAAATGACTTCTTTATAATAAATAAATTACATGAATATTGAAAATAATGCTTCTCTGCATTGAACAGTGAATAGGTTGCCAGAACATATGTGTGAAAAAACTTCGTTCTGTTGACAAGACCATCTCATCAACCTATCTCATCAATGCCCCTATAACAAAAAAGTATCTTACTTATAATAAAATCCGAAGGCAAGAAAGTGTCTGTAACGGCTCCGGGCTCGACCACTCTGATCTGCGAATCGACCATAGTTAAACGCCATGTTAGGCTTAATGAAAAAGCTATGCTTCATCCGATTTTGCTGTTAAAATATTTGTAAAAGCATATTAGAGCTTTTAAATATTTTAATTTTGTTTAAAACCTTCAAAAACTATTTCATATAAAACACGTATATCAACATTTCTGTATATATTTTTTTCTGTCAGCACTTTTCTTTTCAGAAATAGCGGTGAATTCTTTCGTACAGAGAATTTGAGTGATCAATCCAGTACATTCGCGCCATCTACTGGCGTATTTTGAAATTTTACTTCCATCTTAAATACAGTACAGGACCTATTATGCGAAATCCTCTGGACCAAAGGCTTTCCGAGTTTTGGAATTTTCCGGATTTTGGGTCCTCCCGAAGTTCACGATTATTTGACAAAATGCATGATTTTTTTCGTGATTCTTTGACAAAATTTGCATTTTTTTCTGCTATTTTTTGACAAGATTTGCGTTTTTCTTGTACGATCCTTTGACGAAATATAATTTTTTCGTGGTCCTTTGAAGAAATTTGTGTTTTCTTTTTGCGATCCTTTGAAGAAATTTGCATTTTTCTGCGATTCTTTGAGGAAATTTGCGTTTTTCGCTATTCTTTGACGAAATTTACCTTCTATTTACGATCCTTTGACAAAATTCGAGTATTTTTCTGAGATTCTTTGACGAAATTAGCGGGTTTTTTTTTCGCGATCCTTTGACGGAATTTGCATTTTTTCTGTGATCATTTGACAAAATTTGTGGGTTTTTTTCCCTTCGATCCTTTGACGAAATTCCACTTTTTTCGCGATTCCTTAACGAAATTAGAAATTTTTTTGCATTGCTTTGAAGAAATTTGCGTTTTTTTTCGAGATCCTTTGGAGAAATTCATGTTTTTCCGCGTTTATTTGACGAAATTCGCGTTTTTTTTTTTCTTTTAACCAAATTTGTGTTTTTTTTTTTTTGTGATCCCTTGAAGAAATTTTATATTTTTTCGGAGTGCTTGGAAGAAATTTGCGTTTTCTTCGCAAGCCTTTGTCGGAAATCGCGTATTTTCTGCGACTTGTTAACAAAATTAGCGTTTTTTTTGCAATTCTGCGACGAAATTTGCGTTTTTTTTAATCCTTTGATAAAATTCAAGTTGTTTCCGCAATCCTTTGAAAAAATTGTCTACTTTTTCTTTGAACGATAGACATAATTGTTTTTTTCGGCGACGATCGCTCAAAATTCGAGATTTTGTTATGTTCGAATCTTTGGACTGAAGACTAAAATTTTCGAAACCGAATGCCTTAAATTTTTAGGAAAATTCGGAACAGAATCACCCTTGATGAAATAAATATATAACTATTACTTACCCATCATACGTAGTATAGGGTAAGTCTTGTAATCGTTTTGAAAATCGAAAATTTTTTTTTGACGTATTTACACGTTTCAGACACTGGAGATTCCAAAAAACATATTTTTAGAAAAAAAAAAATTGCCGTCCGTCTGTGTGTCTGTGTGTGTGTCTGTGTGTGTGTCTGTAAACGCTCTATCTCCCGAACAAATTGAGATAGAGACTTGCAATTTGGTATGTACTTAGTATGTAATAATGGGAAGAAGCCTATTTCATTTCAATAACCTCGATTAACCGGAACATTTTTTTTCGGACTCTCGAAATATTCGTTCTGATGAAAGGTATATAAAAATTTTCGAAATTGTTTATTTTAAGTAGTAAATATAAAAAAACAATAAAAAAACATAAATTTTGCATAAAACATGAAGTCTATCGGATAATGAGTTGCCGAGATATTTGTAATCCTATTTTCCACACTCTTCGATTTTTCATGACCCTGTATTTCATCCAAATTTCACTTCAAAGATATATTTTAATTGGAAATTTGACGCTTAATCAGATGCAATAAACCGCTAGTTAATAGGTGTATTATTTTCGGAGTTATAAGGAAAAACCTCTTTCAAGCAATTCAGTAATCGAGCCTTTTTATGACGTCATCAAGCCACGATTTTATTTGAATTGCAATGCATTTTATAAGTAGTTTACACATTTTTATTTTAATATTTTACATTATACATATACATGATGGGTAAGTATTACGGTGGCCCCCAACGACTAGTTTTTTGTTTCTAAAGAATCGTAATATAAATTAATTTTAAACTAAAATTTGAGAGAAAAATGATTTGTTTCTAATTTCGGGAAGAAGGGGAGGGGGGAGGGGCTTTTTCACCCGCTACCGAAGTAACAATATTTTAGTGATTACACACTGAAACACAATGAACTGAAAAAAAATTAAAAATCGGTAAAATTTTCGAAAAATTTCAAAAATTCTAAAATTTTTGTGAAAATATACAAATTTAGAAAAATTTCGAAATTTTTTTGCTGACTTCGGGTTTTTACGGATTTTGGAATTCCGGATAAGGGGTCATATACTGTAAAATGATTCTTTCTTATCAAACGTAATAAAAATATAAGGAATACATAGTACAACGTAATCTGCATTTAATTTTGCTTATGTAATAAAACAATGATTTATGTGGTGAGTCAATCGGCTTAGAAACTCATTGATAACACTTTTTTACAAAAACTTTCGC
Source organism: Maratus michaelseni (assembly GCA_963931845.1). Lineage (NCBI taxonomy): Eukaryota > Metazoa > Arthropoda > Arachnida > Araneae > Salticidae > Maratus > Maratus michaelseni. Next base: position 256,935,678 of record OZ007589.1, on the reverse strand, counting down.
ACATGGATTATTTGTTAATATTTAATTTGAATGTTTTGTCCAATCGTTGAACTACTTCCGAAATTTAATACTGAGTAATATATATATATATATATCCTCATCATTTTTATTTGTAGAAATCATTTGTCATTTTTAAAATGTACATTTTTACAGTACAAACCTTTCAATAATAAAGTCTTCATGCTGTTTGTTTGTATGAAGTCTTATGAAAAAGAAACGCAGATCAACAATCTGTCATTTTTGACGGGGTTATATACTAGTCGTAATAATAGTCACATAAATCATATTGATCATTTAAACAGTATTGATGTTGCCATTGCTTTTGTTTCAAGCTATCACTTTGTGGCAGATCCAGATTCAGAAATTAGACCAAAGAAAAATATTTTAGCTAACTTTTTGAACAGAAAACCTGGTATTATAAGACAAAGATTATTAACATTAATACAGGTGGTAACATAAATATTACGTGGGCCAGGTCAGATACAACTGTTCCAAGCATGGCGCCAATTATAATAATAATTACAGTAATCCTCATTTTTTGAGAACCATATATTTTATTTATTTATTATAGTTTTTTATTATAATTTATAGTTTATTTTTTTATTAAGTTTTTTGTTATTTATTTATTAGGTACTTCTCTATTATCCCGTCGACCACTTTTCATAACAAAAAAAACTATCGCCAAACTGTAACCCAAATAAACGGGAGAATGTAGCGATTGGAATATCAAAATAAATAAGTAAATAAAATATAAGAATTTAAGGACATAATTGTTATTTTAATTAATAAAATAACTCATAAATCAGTAAAACATAATGAAAAATACACCAAACACGTATAATGCTTCTGACATCAAGTAAATGGGACTGCATTTTTGGCGTTTAATCTTACAGTTTGGCGATAGTTCTTTGTTATGAAAAGTGGTCGACGGGATAATAGAGAAGTACCATTTATTATTATTCAATTATTATATTTTATTTATTTTACATTAGTTTCTATTTTTAACAATTTTAAATAACTGTTTCGAACTTGATCGGCAACGATAGACAAGATAGGCAATTGATAACTATTTTTGGCGATCTATATATTAGCCCGGATAATACGTAAGTACCTTAATGAGTAATAACAAACAATGCTTTTCAATTAATCTTCAGTAAATGGGTTACATTCCAACTAGCAAATTTTAGCGACACTGATTTTTGGAACATTCTGTGGCATCATTCTTTTCGTATCTGCACACAATGTAAACCACATTTGTTGTCAAAATTGCTGAAATTTGACCGTTGGCGTATGCAACGTGATTGCGAAACATTAACCCAATAAAATAAACTTACAACCAAGACTCCCTTTTCATAATAGCCCCACCAGTGGCTGAGAGGTTTTGCTCTCGAAGCTGGTAGACGGGAGGTGCTGGGTTCGATCCCAATCGCGACCGTCGACCTAATCGTTCGGAGTTTTCGTGGTTTTCTTCCAGCCGTGGATTTATCCATGCGTAAATACGGGTTAGGTTCCCTTAGAAAGACCCCCACGAAAGGCACTCACCCCGGGCCTATATCCCAAGTGTAGATAATTGGCCGTCAATAATCAACCCAACCCAACCCCTTATCATAATATCTATGATAAGGGGGTCTTGCTTACAACATTAAAAATAATTGAAAATTTTGGGATATCGAAATACCAGGTGCAATTTTGCTTCTAACTGCTAAATGCGATGGACTGCTTATTTCACGTCGTCAATTTTGTAATATGATTGCGTATTATATTTCAATGGTATTTTTAGATGCTATATTTTAAAATAATAAATATTTTGTAAAATTATATTATGACATTGCCTTAGTTATGGATTAGTCAAACATTAAATATACCTACTCATATAATAACTAAGCAAACAAAGTATTTACTTTAGATAATATAAACAACATTTGCGATACTTAGCTTTCTACCTTAAGAATCACAATTAAACATTAACTAAACCTAATACAAATAAAATCAGTGTGTATCAATGTATCATATTAAAGTACATTTGTGAATTTTTGAAACGTTTACATAATTAAACGACAATCTTTTACGGAATTTCTGTACTTTCGTGTTATAGCGAACCCCAGAATTTCGATTATGTCAAGGATGCAGCTATGATTTCGCCAAGATCATCGCAAAGCTTATATATGCATCATATTATATAACCATATATATATACTCCAAACAGTCATATATGTGACATATACATCATTATATACACATTATTTACATGTTATATGTCATATATACATCATATACTTCTTAAACGTCTTATACACATGTCACATATATACATCATATATATATGCGACTTATATGACTATAACTTGGCCATATATATATATATATATATATATATATATATATATATATATATATATGCGTCTTATATGGCTATAACTTGGACATATAGTCACGAAATGTTATATACATCATATATTATTAAAATGTCATACATGCTTTATAATTTGGCGATATTCTTGGTCGCTTGGCGATTTATCCTTGCAGACCGTTATAACACAAAGGGTACTAACTACTAGAGGTACTAACTACTAAAGGGTAATAACTACTTGATTTGGTACTTACGTAGTGCTATTATGCTAGTTACAGTAACCCTTATTTATTTATTAGAGTCTATTATAATTTATAGTTATTTTTTATATAGTTTATAGTTTTTGTTATCTATTTATTATTGTTCAATTATATTTACCTTTTTTAACAATGTTTGTGTATTTAATAATGGAAAATTACTGTTTTGAATATGATGGGAAATGAAACACAAGATTGACAATTGACAATCATTTTTGGCGATCTATCTCCTGGCCCGGATAATACGTAAGTACCCTTGATTATCCCGTCGACCAAAAAACTATCGCCAAACTATAAGATTAAATGCCAATAATGGATGATCGTAAATATCACATTCACTTGACATTAAACAATTTACATGTGTTTGTTACGTCATCAAGTGATTTTTAATTCCACATTTTATTTGTATTTTTATTAATGTTTTACTCAAGACTCCCTTATCATAATATCTACTATGATAAGAGATACATAGATACTATGATAAGGGGGTCTTAGTTTTACTAATTGTATTTAATTATGTAACCCTATTCTTTAGGGAACTTTTTTTAAATTTTAATTTATTAATTTTCCTGGTACTTACGTATTAACGCTACCGCAGCAGAAGTTGCTCTAATGCGCCAATAAAGAGCAATCTTGTTGTTCGCACGCGCACGCCGTTATCTTTTGGATTCCTTGTTGCCTTGTTGTTTGCTGATTTTTGACGCCATTTTTTAGTGCTACGAAAGATTGGCGGCACTTAAAAACCGCCAAATCTGTAGCTGCGGTGGTGTTAATACGTAAGTACCATTTTCCTAAATAAAAATTTTAGAATGGCAATATTCTTTCTTTTGTATAATTTGGCGAATAGTTTGGCGATTTGTAAAATTTGGCAAAATTGGTCGACGGGAGGATTATCAAGTAGCAGACACGAAGGTACCGGAATTTCATATAATAGTAACATCGATTTCGTTACAGCATTTAATTATGGCAACAAGTATCCCCGGAACAAACATAAAATGCATCTTTCAAGCACAAATACTATTACTGCTTACCACTTCCATAAAAATTCTTGTATTCCATAGGATATTTAAAATATTTAACTCCATGATCCATCATCCATTTTTCTCTACATTTTCTTTGTTTTTCATATGTATCTTTAACTATGACATCCTGAATAACTGGATTCTTTGCGAAGTCCATTTTAAACTATTAAATTTGTGTCTAATTTTAAGGTTTTTATCTCTCGAAATAACACTGAAAATAAATCTGGCTTTGTGACTAGTGATACTGTTATACTGCCAGATTTCAGAAGCTTTATAATCATTTTATACGGCAAAAATATGTCAAACGGATTGTCTCGCGAGAAAGAAAAAAGCATACTCGTACTATGATATCGTATCGATATTATGATAAGGTAGTCTTGCTCGTACCGTGACCTATGTTCGTAATATAGAAAACATATTTGTGAATATTATTTTCTTTGAAGCTACAGCTCATCACGAGCGGAAATGGAAATCCGCACACGTTACATAATTTTCAAGGAATTGCATTATAATTTAAATCTATAAATCGTCATCATTTTTACAATTTAACGTAAAATTTTCAATAAAAGATTTATGCTGCATTACTGTTATATTTCTTCTTCTAAGTTTGTGCATTTGGTTGTAAAAAAAATCATAAAAACTATTAATGTACTCAGATATTGACTTTAGTGATTACAGAAATATAACTTTGTTAGTGATATATTGTTCTTATTGTATATTCAACTATTCAAGAAGAGCACTAATAGGTACTTAGTTACTTGTATTGAAATTGCAATAGCAAGTTTAAACTGGTATATACACATGTGAAATGTTTCATACCGGTATATAACACTATCAACCATAAATTTGGGGAGCCTGAGAGCGATATTGTGTCCTTGAGGGGAGTAAACGAATAGTGTAAAAGTCAGTTGCCCTGGCATGTAGATGAAAAAGGTCAGCTGTCCTAGAAATCATAGGCATAAATTGCCTAGTTGCCCTGCTCAGTATGAATAGTATCTCGGAGTGGGAAGTAAAAGCAAATTTTTTTTGTTACTAGAAGTTCAAACTTAGTGATAGTTAACGTTATAGTGATAACAGCAGAACTTTTGTATTTTGAGATTCATATGCAACAAGGTTGCTGCATACAGTGATGTCTCTTTTCCATTTCGTGTACATGCAGAGCACATTCATGCTTTTTATTTACCGCGTCATTACCAAATATCATGCACTCTCGAGATTTCCATTCAACGAGTTTTCTGCATCGAGTGATTTTCATTTTGTCTGTTTTCATGGTCATGAAGATCACATATAATGCGTTATATTTGCCAGCATTACAGAATTTCGAGAGCGTTTGAGAGTCCTGTAGGAACATTGTTGCTGCATCCAGTGATTTATTTTGTTTTCTTTATAAATGAATTGACGCGCTAGTACATTTTTTTTTACAGTGATCGCTCAGATATCTGATTCTAAGCATTTTAAAGATTTTTTTAAAAGAGGTTGTTCTTAAATTAATTTTTTTCTCTTAAGTTTTTCGACTATGTTTTAAATTCTTATCTTTTGACAGGGCAACTGACCTATTTAAAGTCAGAGCAACTGGGTTACTTTTCAACAATGGTGTATTTATTGGCAGTGCAAATGAACCTTGTCCAACGTAAATTCATATATTGTAACTGAAACAATTATTGGATCCTGTTTCTGCGTGAAGCTGGAGCCAGAAAACCCTATTTAATAATAACAGAAACTGCAATTGTGAATTCACATACAGTTTCTTGCTTCGTCATTTTCGAAATAACAATTATGTAGATAAAAGCCAACAAAAAATGGACGCTGAAAGTTTCGCCTTTGGGATATTTTGAAACTTTTTGAAAACCACCAAATATAATAATATTACAATTTGCAAATTGTTACAATAAGCAACACTAAAACACTTTTAAGGTATTATACCAGTTATAATATACATTATAAGTTTCAGAACTAGTAATACACAAACTATAAATGTACATTTTTCTGCAACAAAAAGGAATATAGCGCAATATATTGTATCAAATTAGACAATTTTATAAGATAAAAAGAAAGATGTATAGAACATGAGATCTATTTCACCCGTTAAGTAATAATTAGTCACTAAGCATATGCCGAAGGATGTGCACCACAGGAAGTTGGAACTATCTAACCCTTTCAGACCCGACTTTAATGTTGTTAGTAAAACAAAAAAACAAACAAAAAATAGTTACCATGTTAAAATATCATAATAGGATGCTAATTAACATGTTAAAGGAAAAAATTAAGGGAAAAGTAATGATTTAAACAAGCGGGTAAGTGCGATCGACGATCGCACAAAGGGTTTCGTTTAATATTCCTTTCAAAACATTTTATCTTTTCTTTAATAAATCCAAACATAAATTTCATTTTCGAAAAAAAAAAAAAAAAAAAAAAAAAAAAAACGAAAGAAAGAAAAAACAAGTCATGTTTTTTATAAAGTAAAATTTTACCGGTCTATTTTTCTCGTTTATAGGGTTTCTTTCATCTCACGAAACCCTATTACTCCCGCTCCGTTGTCTGTCTGTCACAGAGCTATTCTCAGAAACTATGTAGCTTACAGAGTTGAAACTTTGTGTATATAGCTGAATACCAGCTATAAAGAGCTCAAAATATTAAAATTTGAAAAATTTGTATTATTTTAATAAATAGAGATACAAAAAATAAAATTCTAATAGCCTTTTCCTATTAAATTTAAACATTTTTCGTTATAGCAGATGCCAAAAATTAAAAATCCACGATAAAATTATTTCTACAATAATTAATTTTCTATCAGACGATTTCCACGTGAAAAATGAAAATGAAATAAAAAGTTTCACCAATTGAAAAAAAGATGAATATAAAATAAAGATAATTGACGTCATAGTGGTAAAAAACGGAAATTTTCAAAGATTTCTCAATAATACAAAAAGTATGAGTATGTGTATGTACACAAAGCAGATTAATATCACGTCATTAGAGAATTAAAAAGAAAATCTGACGTCATATTGGAAGTTTAACGAATTTTTCAGATGTTTGAGAATAATACAAAGCGAGTATCAATATCAGTAATAGAGAATAGCAAATATATGAGTTTGAGAAACATATTGAATCTTGATAAAAATCCGATTATGGAAATATTCGTATATTTTAACATTTTGAAGGTGTACAACATGTTTAATTTTGAAATTATTTTTTATATCGCATTTAGTCCGCGTGACAGATATTATTATGATAGAATATAATAGCCGGCTTCGCCCGTCATCGGGCTGGTTTGGATACTCGAAAAAACGAAAAAATAGACCGGTAAATTTTTACTTTATAAAAAAAAAGTTTCGTTTTGTTTTTTTGTTTTTGTTATTTTTTTGTTTTTGGTTGCTAAATGAAATTTATTTGGGTTTATTAAAGGAAGGATAAAGTGTTTTGAAAGGAATATTAAAAGAAACCTTTTGAGCGATCTCTGATCACACTTACCCACTTGTTTTGAATATCTGAACCAACCCGATAGCCGTTCCCAATTGTCCTGAACCGGCATATTAACAGTTTAAGTGTATGAAGCGCACAGGGTTTTGTTAATTTTTTTGTCGTTTTAAAAATGTAAGTACACAAAAATCACAGGGCCCTGTTATAGTTATTGTGGTTTAATGATTTATGAGACGCAAACGACACAGGGCCCCGTTATAGTGATCCCTGTAACCACGATTTATTGCTGCAGATCTTCTAGTGTACTTATAAGATAAGTACATTTTCATTAATTGAATTATAATTGAGATTTACAAAAACATTTTTAAAAAGTTATAAAACAAGAAGAATCGTTCATTCTTCCGTCATCATCAATCATTTATTCTGCCCATCCTCATACCCGTCTGTCCACCTCTCTAACTGTCTGTCCACCTCTTTACCCATTTCTTTATTCATCTTTATGTCTTTCTGCACGTTTCTCTGTGTCTGTCCGCGCTCTTTGCCCTTCTGTCCGTCTCTCTACACGTGTGTCGTTCATGCTACCATTTGTTCGTCTCTTCGCCGTCTGTACGTCGCGCTACCCGTCTCTCTACTCGCTTGTCTGTCTTTCTACCCGTCTGGCTCTCTATCTATCTCTTTATCTATCAAAATTATACTATGAACCACAAAAGGGAGAGTTTCATAAATTTGATTTGATATATTCCAATTCACATATACAGTCGTTTCATAAAATCGTTACACAAAATCATTGCATATAAAACATATCATTGGCTAGTATATATATATATATATTGTTTGCATAAAAAAATCGCGAAAAATTTGAAACTTTTTGTACCAATTCCGAATAAATTTTATTGAAAAGAGGACAGAATTTACTATGTTGGACTGAAACATTAAAACTGGATGCATTTTACTAGGGTGGAAAAATCGCCTCAAATTGCAGAAACTCCGGAAAAAACCGCTTAAAAACCGCAAAGTTTACTACCGTGGGCCAAAACAATATAACCGGAATTCGCTCACGAATGCCTAACAAATCGGCGCAAAACTCGAAAAAAAAATAACAAATCTTACTGAAATATATGTCAAATTTTTACTGATAAAATGAACTACATTAGGTAAAATGTTGGAATGCAGCGGATAGCGAAAAAACGCTAAAAACTGCTTGAAAAATCGCAAAAATTACAAAAAACATAGAAATTGCTAAATATGGCGCTGAAAACCGCATTGAAATTCGGATTAAAATTTGTTAAAACAATCAAAAATCTCGGAAAACCAAATGTCTCATAATTGGCTAAATTTTTGAAGCCAAATCCCTTATACGAATCTCGATAAATCGCCATATAAATTACAATAAAAATATCATTAAAAATCACCAAAAAACGAAAGTACTGGAGGACAAAATTTCCTATATTAGGCTAAAAGTTTGAAACCAAATTCCTTTTCCAAATGTTGAAAAATTCACACTGTACTCGAAAAAACGCTAAAGACTGGTAAAAGTCGCATTGAAAATTACATTGAAAATTGCATTAATATTCGCTAAATGTTAAACATTGTGAGAGACAAAATTTACCATACTGTGCCAAAATTTTAAAAGGAAATTACTTTTCCTAATGGCAAAATATCGCCACAAAATGCGAGAAAATTCGCATTAAAAATCGCAAAATATTCGACATTACTCTTCGAAAATAGTGATAACTGAAGTCTATATTTTGGAAAACGTACGATTAAAAGTAACTGAAGGGGGATTTGAATGAACCAATTTCCGTTGAAATCGGTCTCATACAATCAGAGAAAAGAACGCAACATTACCGTTCAAAAATGATGGTAATTGAAGTCTATAGTTAGGAAAACATACTTTTAAATGTAACTAAAAGGGGAGTTGAATGAACTAATTCCCGTTAAAATCGATCCCCTAGAATCCGAATAAAATTGAATACAGATTTTATTTCCTTTTAATTGAAAGCTTCAACTTTTTTGTCCAAGATATAGTCCCATAAACTTTTCTCATTATCAATATGTTTACACTTGAAAATTATACAAAACATTTAATATTTAGCTAAATTTTATTTGAATAGAACAAAAATAGTATAGAAATAGAATAGAAATTTTTGTTTAAAAAATTATTCATTTTAGATATTTTAATAAATATCCAATAATGTTTGATTAAAATGTTTTATAACCAAGCATAATACCGCAATAATCTTGCAAATATAATTTAATTTCAATCGTATTACATACATATTATTGTACTATTTCTATAAATATTTTAAAATATTATAATTCACATATCTATAATATTATTTAATATATTGTTAAACAAAAGATGTGTATTTTGCATTTTGTACATATACATGAGGTATTTTGATTTATCACATATTTTAAGATATTATATAAATATAAAATACCAAGACTTTAATCTATAAAAATAAATTTTACTGACCTTTTTAAAAGAACATAACTACAATGTTTCTACGAGAATACTGTAACACACGAACTGAAATAAAATACCAATAGGTAAAGTTTCTAAATTATAAAAAAATTAAATAATCATTATCCTTATTAAGTGATATAATAAATGATTAGCTTATAACTATCGATTTCTTCACATAACTGACTTTATTATTGATTTTAAATAATTTATTTCAAAAAATTTGATATGATATACTTTCGCTGTATAATTAATTAATCACCTCTAACCGAAGTGCCCTGGAACAGATCATTAATCAAATTGAAAAGCTAGACTTAAATTATTTTATGTTATTAATCAAACTTTAGCGGGTAAGGTGAGTAAATTTTATGGTAGTTAATTAAATTTCAAAATAAAATGCATTATAAATAAAATAATGTTATGTAATGCTTTATTAAAAATAGTGTATTTGTACCTTAGACAAAAATAAAGGAAAAAATGTGATGAATAATGTTTTCTTTATTATTTATGTCTCAGCTAGAAAATGTGCATATATAGATTTTTTTTTTTTACTTCTATATTTTTCTCTGGGACAAAAAACATATTTTTACTTCATTTATGTTGCATAGGTAATGCTTGTTGTCATAAGATGTGTAATTAGGTGTCATAGAACTTTTCCCCGTGAGAAGTTAAAAAATCGTTGGTGCGATGAGATTCATTCAATAAAGAAGATTAGTTGCATTATTTTAACCTTTTCGGTACAATCTAGAGTGACTTTATTTTACAAAGTAATAGAAAATGACATTTCAGCAAGGTATCATTTATCGAGAGGATTTTGGACGAAAACAGACTTGGAAAATCTACCACTATTGCCAAGAAAATAAGATTTATTTACTCGTATAACTCGTCTCAGAATTTTCAATTTGCCGTACTTTGGAAGCAGACATTCCAATATCAGCATGAATTATTTGTGTATATCCCCCTTCTGATAAAGATACTCCAATGTGAAGTTAAAATTCCATTTCCCAACATGTAGCATTTTTAACTCTCTCGCGGTACTCAACTACTTCTCTATATTCAGTTTATCTACAGAAAGCACGTTTGAAGATGTTAAAGATACATCTGATTTCCCGAGTTTCTCAAAGTGAAACTCCAAAGAAAATTGCCTAAATTTTGGCTTTGCCAGAAAATATATAACAAAGTTTTGCTAAAGCTTTAATGCCAACTTTGAATATTATGGATTCTCTCTGAATGAGGAAACTCATGCAGCTGAAATTGAATTTTAAAAATGACTGTTCATGAAATTAAATCTATATGAATAAAAATATTTAATAAATTAAAAAGATTATTTTTATTATATTTACAAATGCATCATCATTTTTAAAATGATTACTTTCTCAGTGGCAATCCAGTGTGGGGCATTTTTATTGCAATAAACTTTGAAAAATAAAAGGAAAACTAATTATATTCTACATTCCAACAACACGGCAATCTATTGGCTGTATTTTTGTTTTTACAGATACGATTTGGCCTTCCGAAAGTGGGCTATGTCCCGAAAGCATAGGTCACAAAGGAGAGCAGTTTCCATTTGAAGAAGCCGTATACTAGCGAAAATATGACTTGACTTCAAGATTTTCCCGCAATTTTTATCCTAGTCAGAAGGAGAAAAAAAATCCACCTCTATACACTATATATCTTTGTCTTACGAGGAGACATTCAACATCACAGATTTTACGTTCCGCTTTTAGGCATGTCACTAACAGCAACTACTGGAGTCAACTTAAAAAGCAAATTCCAATGCTGCTTACACTTCAGGGTTCTGGCATGAACCGCTGATTAACCGCATCAGTCGCCGTTGGCACTCTGTAATCCGTTATTTCTTATAGTTATGACTCTCAAAGCAGCACACCATGAAATCATTCTTCAATTAATTTCACGCAAATTATTTTTAATTTCAAAATATAGGAAATTTTACAACAGAATACCTCTCACTTAGAAGTTTTCAACTATTAGTTACATTAAATGTGACACTGAAATTTATTTTTAAAAAAATACCCGGTTTAGCTGTTTCAGGAAATTGGAAATTACATGAATGTTAAATCACTAAGCATGAATTCCTCAGTAGCATTCATTAAAAATGAATTCTTATTTAATTCCTTGCGTTGTTCTTTAATATTGTGAATGAATTGGCAAAATTATAAAATTATAGTTAAAAAAATTGAGCTGAAAGGGTTAATACATTAAAACAATTATTTTGTTATTTAAAGACGATGATTACAAAAACACCACAAAGCCATCGATTACTGAAAAATATCTCATGCTTCATTTTCCTCTTCTAACTACAGCATATTAATTCTAACATGTCATTTTTACATCATCAACTCCTGCTTTAATTGACAAGATATAGTACATGTTTTGAAAGTTTGGAATCGTCTCTATTATTATTCCATGCGATTTAACAATCGAATCTTATATTTCATTTATAGAGAAATATAAAACCGCTGTTGTTTTTAGCATTGTCTCAGTACATTTAGCGAACCCAGAAGCTGTTTCCACTCTACTGCTAGCCTTCTATAATTTCTATCACTCGACTCACTATAATTTCTATCATACGAGTCAATACATGCTATTTTATCTTTCTTCCTGCGAGCGGATTATTCGCCGTGTAAGTAGGTTTATTTTTTCATGCTGAATGAAAACAGTTAATGTAAGTAACACGTTAAACATTTGGCGAGTATTCGCCTCCAAGTGTTTTAAAAATTTGTGCAAGGTACAAGAACTGTGAACATCTATTTTTAGAGCGCGCTCTCTGATTGGTGGAATTTAAACTGACATCTACCGTAAGACATACAAATAGCGATAAGTTCAATATTGATAAATTTACGAGAGATAATCATTCAGACATTGTGTTTTCGAACGTTTTTCTCCTCAAAAGACTCCTCAAGGATAGTCTCTGATAAGATAGTACGTGCGACTGCAGTTTAAGAAGTGCGTTAGAAATAATATTTTTCCCTTTCAACACTACACCATCTCCATTCCCTTTTCAGTGTGATGTGACAAAAATATCTCTATGGCATGGACTCTATCTCCCTTTTCGTATATTTTTTAAGGATAAAACAGTGTACATATTTTTACATTCCGCAGCACATCTATAAAAAATGTATGAATATACTTGCAAATGTACATTTCTATGAGATGTTTAAAGATAATGTTAAAGATTCATGATGTTTAAGTATTCATGTATAATCAGACTGTGTGTTGTACATTGTTCAATTTATCTGAAACAACAACGCATGGTTGATAGTTACTTGCAGGGAATGGACTAATTGCTGTAAACAGAGTCATTTGGAACTTGAATGGTAGGTTCATTGGATTTCGTTCTGAATTAAAATTTTGTAATTTTCTGTAATATCAACTTGCAGAAATATTTCCACATCAGCGAGGTTACCTTTCATACTCTGGAAATGCTTATCTTCCACTGCTTTGATGTAGCAATGTTTTCTTTGTGTGTACATTACTTAGTGTTTTGTGTGTGACATTTAATCAATGTCACGTCCGGAAGAATTCACACTCATAATTTGTCACATACATAACGTAAAATAGCCACATTACAGAACTGTATATAAAAATATTTCTTTGCGTAAGTGATTGCATCTTACTAAACTATGTTTAGATCAGTAGTATCATTTGAAATGGTTTAGTCATTCTTTTGTGAGAAATACAGGAAACACACATTTGTTGCGGGTGGACAAAATTAACAGAAAGTAAATGTGTTTTTGCTAATGTGTTTTGCATTGTGGAGTGATTTTTTTCAATATTTGAAATTCTCTTAACTAATAGTTACAGATTATAGTTACAGAGTTACAGATTATTTCTTTGTAGTAAATCTGCAACAAACCTTGAAATTTCAGTAACTTTAGAAGAATAATTTTCCGTGCATATTTTATAAAATTACTAATAAAAAAAAACAATTTTAATAAAGGCATTTGATTTATTTGAATGTAAAATATTATAAGAGGCATTTTCAAAAGTTAGTCAATGCAAAATTGCTCGGCGAATTTTATATTTTCCGACAGATATCCACATTTCCGTACATTGCGAATAAAATGGATCAAAATCGGAAAGGCTGACTCTTTAGAATTTTAACTAGTATTTTACGTTTATGATCATTGTATTTTGAAGAGTAATGGAAGAAAATTAATACAAATTTATCTTGATTGAATACAGAATAATGATTCCGATAAAACATACGATTTTTGCAAATTATTTTATATTCCCTGTATCAAAAATGACAATATTAAAAAAAAGTGTCTATTATGTAACAGAATTCATTTTAAATGTGTGATACATTAAAACAGTAAACAAGATAAAATACCCTATTTTTTTAATTTATTTACATGGAAACAATTAAAACTTTTTATTTTTATATTTTAAATAGCATATTAAAATACCTTTTTATTAAAAAAAAAAGTAGTTTAAAATATGCAAGATTACTTTTTAAAATGTCAATAGATAAAAATGAGCTTTACATTCAGTCGTAAAAAATACATCTGTAATTTAAAAATTATTTAACTAGCATATTTTATGTAGTTTCTTATACGTTGATTATGAAATATATATTTTCTTTTCCATATTATTTTACTATCATATTTCTAAAACATACCAGATTTATAAAATGACAAATAAAAAAATTATATATTCATTTTCGTTAATATAAATTACTAAAAAGAGAATCTATAAAGTAAATTTATAGATAGATGTAAAAGCTTTCTACTTTTTAAAAAATTCTACATTACTTTGAATATTACTTCTGATATTCTTCTTGTCATTTATATAAGACATTTCAAATATAAGAAACATTTTTCATGTGAGACATAGATATTTTTAAATCTGCTTTTAGTTTTTGATTCCAATACGGAAATAAATCAAGTTACATTAGTCTTTTACAAATTCTGAAAGACTAGAATTTATCGTCGAAATTTTGTCAAATATGTCAGCTTAGAAATGCATATAACATTATTATTTCTCGACTTTTTATGTAGGCCATGCCTTTTGTTAACGTAGTGTTCTGCTTTCTTGTAATTGATAGTGTAGAGTAAAGAAAAAATCCGAATGATGTAGTTTTTAACACTTTCCAACATAGTTGAAAAGTGTTTATAAAAACTATTTGTCTGTCTGTCCGTGGTCTAACTCGGGTAAACATACTCGGGTTGCCATGTAATTGATATATGTTATTTGGTTTTACTACAGCATTTTCGGTATTGAAAATGAAGTGTGTAGCACTTATAGTCCCTTTACAGGGACATTCAAAATATCACGTTACGTTACGGTCTACGGGAAAAATTGCTTGCGGTTTATTTTGATAATGTTTCACTATTTCAAACATATTTAAATTGATATATATCACTGAGGTGCATTACAAGAGGCTTAATATATAATATTGTGTGTGTAGCATTTATCGTTCATTTACAGGGAAGCACGAACTTATTTGGTAAAAGTACTGTCTGTTAATATAATAGCTGCAGTCCGTTTTCTTGGTAATAATTACCTTTTTTTTTATAAATTTACCTAATTTATCGCCTATTACTTGGTGCGTATAAATTATATAGATCATATACAGGGCAGAACAAAATACCTAGAGTGCATTTGCATTTATTGACAAAAATTGCTGAAAGAGAACTTTCAAATGTGCTTATCGTTTTCTATCTGAACTAAATTTTAACATATACAAAGTATATATTCAAATCTATAGATCATATACAGGTCTGCACAAAAGAATTCGGACGTTTTCCCGAATATTGATGGTAATGCTTGAAATAGGATTTTCAAATGCGTTATGCGTTTCCAAGGGCTAATTGAGCTTAAGCCGAAAGGTTGACCTCCCCGCCCTGATTGACTTTGACCTTGTTCACTTAGGCATCATCTTTCACCTTATTAAACGGTTTATTTTTTTTATTGTATTCTGGACGGGTTGGGTTGAGTTGGGTTGATTATTGACGGCCAATTATCGACACTAGGGATATAGGCCCGGGGGGAGTGCCCTTCGTGGGGGTCTTTCTAAGGGAACCTAATCCGTATTTACGCATGGAGAAAATCCACGGCTCGAAAGAAAACCACGAAAACTCCGAGCGATTAGGCCGACGGGCGCGATTGGAATCGAACCCAGCACCTCCCGTCTACCAGCTTCGAGAGCACAACCTCTCAGCCACTGGTGGGGCTCTGGACGGGTTGGAAATAGTTTCTTTTTCTATGCTTGACACATGATTTTCCATTCTTATTATTTTTATTTCTAATGAATGCAAGTTTTTTCTTCCGTAGAATGTTCTTTATAATTAGTATGATGTTCATTTTTTCATAAAGTTCATTTACGTATAAATTGATTCCAAGTTTAATACGTTTAATAACAACACCAAACTTTTATTACGTATTTAAGTTCAGAATGCCAAGAAATGTAGAAATAAGAATTGTTAAACAATTTTGAATTATTAATATGTCAGTTATTATTTATAGGAAAATGAACAATAAAAGTAAGAAAGAATGGTATAGTTGGTTTAAAAAAAAGTACTAGCCATCTATTTTTTCTTTAATAAACGCAGAGGAAAACACTCGTTTTTAGACAAACCTTTCATCAAACATTGATATTTATAATAAGAACATCTAATTTTGAGATCATATTTGGATTCTCTGGTCAACTGTACTGTGAGATACCAAATGAAAGTGATTCTGTCAAATAGTCGAGAATTTAATCGGATATAACAATTTGAACTCTTAATGTTAAATATAATTGTTTTAGTTTCAAAACAAATTGCAATGAGGGATAACTCAAAGGATAACTCAAAACATACTTGGATGAATTAAATGAAATTTTGTACTCGCATATTTCAAGCTACTAGAAATCGATTTATGTTAAAATCTATATAGATTACCATACATTTTTTTTTTTCGAATAATAATTTCATAATTTATATACTTCGACATTAATATTCAAAATAATCGGTATTTCAACCTATAAATATTTTAGTAGAAATCAATTTCTAGAAGGTTCAAATATGCGAATCGAAAATTATATTCCATTCCTACAAGTAGGTTTTGAATTATTCTGAAAAAACTAATCGTACTGCCGCTTATTATGCAACTAAAAATTTTTTTATTTTACTATTAGTAGTTCAAAATCTTATTTCTGCATAATTCTTTAAAGTACTTCACCGATTGACTTCCCGTCTGGTGTCCCAAAGTAAATTTAAAAATAGTGTCCAAACATGATATCAAAATTCGGTGTATAAAGATGGCCCTAAAGTATTTTTATTAAGTGCATTTCAAGAAGACATAATTTCCATTCGAAAGGCTATGTTGATTTTTATATGCGTCTATTTACCGATAAAATAGTTTATTTGGGGGGTGGGGTGGGGGTGGGGTGGGGTGGATACCGCTGCACATAACATAGATTTAATTGAACAATTACTTATATTTTCTGTTTCTTTTGTTTAATATATAATACTTATATAGAACGTTAAAAATGAACGTAATTTAAGGATTAATCACATTTTCTTAAGTTAAATTTAATTGGAAAACTTTATCATAAAAGCCCAAAGATAATGCCCATGCATATCTTGGTAACATATTTTGAAATATTAATTATTCAAAAACAAATGATTCGTAGAAAAGATAAACAGAAATATATTTTTTTATACTTTTTTCGTTTACAGTTGATCAGTATATTCGTATTTTTAGAAAAGTAAAACATTCACGCCATTTTTTGTCAATGTATGATGTAAAATATTCAACTTAAAAATCTATACATCTGGTTATTAAATTAAGGTTGATAATCAAAATAGTTGTGTAATTTGAGATTATTATTAAAGAAAAATAATACATTACTTGTTTCACTGAAATATTTTTATTTAGATATAAGAAATTTTATCTTTGTTAGATTTAACAAAATAAAAAATTATAAAATTATAAATTTAAGATATAAAAAATGTTTGTTTAAATCAATCAATATTTATTGGCATTTCATTTCATGTTCATAAAAGCTTTATGTGTTCTTTAGTGAAAGTTTTATTTAATTATGTATAAAATTCTGGATTGTGATGTTACACATTTATCATTTTTTCCATGAGATGTCTTGCGTTGTATTAAATTTTTTGGCTATAGGAATGTCGACTGATATCCTAAATACAGAAGTGGATACAAGCGAAAAATATCCTCAGCAAGAAGCATTACTATTTTTTTAAAAGAGCGGGAGAAAGAGACATTTACTTTGGAAAGGAAGTTCTCCTAACACAAATACTGTTAAAAATCTATGAGAAAACGAAAATGAGAAATAGCCAAGAAAGTTATTTCAATACAATATGACTCAAATAAAGCCTAAAATGTAAGTCAATTCATACTTTTTAATCATAAATATATAAAATAAACCCGTGCAGTATTAATGTCCCAAGTTATCTTTATTGAACATTTTTTAAAAACTAAAATTAATTAATTTAATTTAATTAATAAATTAATATTTGAAAAAACTGTATTAACACCAAGTGTCATCGACTACAAGTTTAAAAAAACGTATTTGAACTTGAGTGGATGAATAGAAAATATTTTATTAACGATTGAAAATTTGAACAAGATATATACATATATAGAGAGTGTGAGCTAATAGTAGGAATTGAAAAAAATGATAAAAAGATGGACTGAAAGAGCGTATACAAGCTGTTATTTACACAAAAGAAAAGTCAATATATATTGATTGATTCAGGCAATCGTTTATTTTATCCCAAATTTAATTAATTTCTTTTGTCGTGAAATAAGATGAAATAAATATTTCTAAGTTCTAAATTAAAGTATTTGCGGTAAAAAAAAAATAAATATTGAATTAATTATATCCCCAGTAATATAAATTACACATTTTTCACGACTGCCCATATTAATTCAGCAACACATTGCAGTTTAAATTAAAGTAGAAAATATATTTTCTGCCATTTCTTGCATGCTCAGTGCACGCGAAAGCACAATATATTTCTGAATTTTGACTACTATATAGCATCATTCTTTTTGTTAACAAATAATTATTACATCTTTCTTATAACAGTCATAGCTGTAACATCACTCAATCTTGAAGTTGCATTTCCCAATATTACCATTGTCCCCAAATGCATTTTAACGGATAATTAACGTGTGTTTTAAGTTGAAACAGTGAAAAGTATTATTTAGATGTGCAAATACGTACTGTGACACATATAATGAAATAAAAACATATAGCATTCGTATTCCAATTTTCAATGTCAATGAATATGTATTTCACTCAATAAACTTAAACCTGTAACAGATGTATAAATAATTACAAACAAGGAATATCCCTCCTTCGAGTTTTAGAATTGTATCTCATGTTTTGCAGTGAATTTTTTCCTTGAACTCTTGAAGAAAATATGCTTTTAAGAAATACACATTTTACCTCACGAAATGAAGAAATCGTACATTTTAAATACTAAAATAAATATACTTTTAGAAAATATTACGCGATAATTATTTTAACGTGAAAGGATTGCATATTGTTGTAGTAACTTAAAAAGACATGATGAATTGCCTACATATTGCTGTACCCAAATTTATTTGGTAACAATAAGCATTGGTAATTATTTAAATCTTTCTTAAAAGTATAGATCTTGGGGAATCAACATTTATGTGATGAAATATCAATGCCTTAATTGGCAAATAATAAAATTTCATCTGAGTTATATTTTATAGTTTTACCTGAAATCATTATTAAGTAATTTCATATAAGTTAAATACGAGATATGAGGGAGAAATCACATAAATATTAACATAATTTAAACTATTCTCTAATGAAAATATTATTCGAAATACAAAGCGTTATTTGGGTTCTGTAATTAACATAATGCTCATTTGACGCTGATGAGATATGCATTAAGCTGCATTTTCTGGGGTATCTGGAGGTTTCAATTAATTTTCTACTTAAGGAATAAAACATGATGATTTTCACAACATCTGCTGTTAAGCGCCGAATTTATTCTGGCGAGAAATATAAATTTTTTCAAAGTATTGGTTATGGAGGCACAAACAAATTAACATGTTTTAGCATAAGGGAATAATTATAGGCTTTTGATTATTTTACTAGCATGATTTTTTATTACGTATAATATAGTTAATGATTTTATAAAGCGAAAATAGAAAACCTCTTTCTATAAAAATAACGATCTGATTTATTCTTATGATTCCGTGCCAAAATATCCATTAATGTTTCAAATTGAATTATATAAATATATTCTAACTACATAATGGTTTAGAGTTGGTAAGTAATTAAAAAAAATAATTACATCTGAAGGAAGTTCGATCGGAAAAATATTAAAATATTTAAAGAAATCAGCACATGCATATCATATATTCTAATACGATCAAATCTTGTGTGTGGTTATATATATATATGTAAATTTTATCTTAAAAACGGCTCTAACGATTTTGACGAAATTTTGTATCCTACCGTTTTGGGGCACCAGAAAACCATTGGGCTAGGTCACATGTTCGAGAAAATTCGATTAGTGGGTCATTTAGGGTCATTTTGGGTCATGGTCAAGCTAATTGTATCTAAAAAACGGTTCAAACGATTTTGACGAAATTTTGTATCCGACCATTTTCGGGCAGAGAAGACTATTGGGCTGGGTCACATGTTCGAGAACTTTCGATTAGTGGGTCATTTGTGGGTCAACGCGGGTCAAATTAATTTTATCTAAAAAACGGCTCTAACGATTTTGATTAAATTTTGTGTCCTACGAGTTTCGAGCACGATAAAATCATTGGGCTAGGTCACATGTCCGAGAAAATTCAATTAGTGGGTCATTTTGGGTCATTTTGGGTCATGGTCAAGCTAATTGTATCTAAAAAACGATTCAAACGATTTTGACGAAATTTTGTATCCTACGAGTTTCGGGCACGCGAAAATCATTGGGCTAGGTCACATGTTCGAGAAAATTCGATTAGTTTGTCATTTTGGGTCAAGATCTAAAAAGCGGCTCAATTTACACAAAATTTTGCATCCAATGGTTTTCGAACACGAGAGGACTGTTGGGCTAGGTCACATGTTCGAGAAAATTCAATTAGTGGGTCATTTTGGTCATGGGTCATTGTGGGTCAAGATCTAAAAAACGGCACAATTTATACTAAATTTTGCTTCCAATGTTTTTCGAGCACGAGAAGACTGTTAGGCTAGGTCACATGTTCGAGAAAATTCAATTAGTGGGTCATTTTGATCATGGGTCATTATGGGTCAAGCTATTTTATCTTAAAAACGGCTCAGACTATTTACACTAAATTTTGCATCCTATGGTTTTCGGGCACGAGAAGACTGTTGGGCTAAGTCACATGTTCGAGAAAATTCAATTAGTGGGTCATTTTGGTCATGGGTCATTATGGGTCAAGCTATTTTATCTTAAAAACGGCTCAGAGTATTTACACTAAATTTTGCATCCTATGGTTTTCGGGCTCGAGAAGACTGTTGGGCTAAGTCACATGTTCGAGAAAATTCAATTAGTGGGTCATTTTGGTCATGGGTCATGATATTTTGAACTCAAATTTAATTTTGACCGAGCATAGCTCGGTCTTCCCTGCTCGTTTCAACATATACTAGTACATGGCGCACGTACATCTGTATGGTCATAATATTTTGGCCATTCAGTATGTATATACATGTGTGTGTATGTGTGTGTGTGTGTGCACGCGCTCGCACGCGCACGCTCGTGTTTAAATATATACATACAGGGTAGTCATAAAAAGACTTTGCCGATGCATGAGACTCTGGTGGTGGCAATTGTTATAGTTAAAAGGGTGAAATTCGAGACGCTATTTGAAGTTATGCATTCGGGAAATGTGGCGAAGAAAAATCAAGCTTGACGATGACAAATTCCACAAAAATTAGAAAGATTTTGTCAATTTAAACATATTTCTCTGCTGCAAATGAGGTGGAAAGATAGGCAATGATTTTATGCACTCTCCTTTCACCTCCAATGGGGTATTTTTTTTCCTTCTTTGAAGATATTTTGCTTGGTACAGTATGATTTAGGATGTATAGTTACGCCACTGTTATTGATTTATGTTTGAAAATTGTTTGAATGAGTTATACAAGATCAGAAAAATCAAATTCAGAATAAACTTCAATCTCATCAATTTTATTTTCTTCAACATGAAGCTGTCATTACACCAACGGTTTTTTTTTTTTTTTTTTTGCATGCTTTATATTCTTATTCACGTATTAAAATCCATAAAACTTCAATCGAAGATGTATATCGAAAACATATCAAATTTATATGATTGAAATACATTAAATTTCGCTAAATAAGCATATATTTCTGATTTTGTACAAGACGTATAAGCCACCTCAAAATGAAAATAAAGGAAATAAGGCAGTAGATAAATATAGTAAATTATATGAAAACAAGTAATATAAAAAAAAATTAAATCCATTCCTACTTAGGTCAAAAATATTTTTTTTTCCAGCGATCTACACGCTTCGCCACTGACGGTATTTATTGCTAAATTTATATCCTGCTAAATATCTTATATAAGAGTAATTTATTTTCGAGTACGAGAGAATTTCCTTCCGTCCCAGGTGAGGCTCGATCCTGTGACCTTGTGGTGATGAGCTCAGAGCTTAACCGACTGCGCTATCAAGACTTGTGAGTTAGTGTTTTTAAATGGAACTAATGTCTGACATAAGTTGGCTGCGTGTTGATATTTTTTCTCTCATATAAAACTAAAATTAATTAATTTAATTTAATTAATGAGTTAATAATTGAAAAAACTGTATTAACATCAAGTGTCATCCACTACAAGTTTAAAAATATGTATTTAAACATTAGTGGATAAAGAAAAATTATTTTATTAACGATTGAAATTTTGAACAATATATATAAATATATATAGGAAGAGTTGTAAACTAATAGTAGTAATAATTGAAAAATTAAATCATTTTCAACAAAAAAGAAAGAGCAGAAATCAAACATAGATTATAAAACACTTTTAAACATATTCAGAATACTGAAACAAAATTTCATCGTTTATTAAGCTTTGAGCAATTTCTACCTATTTAACGGAAATATACGCGAATTCTTTTGTGCAGCCCTCTATATAATCTATAGAATTTATACACACACAAAGTAATATTCAAACATTTAATTAAATTTAAAAACGCGTACCACATCTGAATAAGCACTTGCAGCAATTATGTCTAATAGACAATACTCCACCCGAATTATTTCGTGTGTTCTTTGAAAAAATGCTATGCGAACCATACTCTATAGTAAACATCTTGTAGTACACCTCAGTGATTTATATTAATTTCAATATGTTTGAAATAGTGTAACATTATTGAATACATTGCAAATATTTCTCCCCAAAGACATAATATAACGTGATTCTTTTGACTGTCTCTGTAAACGAATTAGTAATGCTACACACTTTATTTGCAATACCGAACATGCTATAGTAAATCTCATTTACATATATCATTTACATAGAATAATATATGTAATGTCGTATGTGATAGCAACAGTTTATGTTTGTCGAATGATAGATGTCGTGTATATTTACGCGAGTTAGAGCGCTGAAAGACAGACAGACAGATGACCAAACAAGCTAAAGTCATAAATACTTTCAACTATGTTGGAAAGTAATAAAAGGGGCGGGGAATATTCTATCGGGGCGGAAAGGGTACGGCCTTTGAGACAGATTTTACTCCTTCGTTTCCATTTTTATCTCATTGTGTATTCTTCTTTTTTTTAAGTAAAATAATTCAGAATTAAAAAATATTGATATCAAACTAATTTAAAATTAATAAAATATCTACTACTGAAATATTATTATTTTTCCTCAAAGTCTTTGATGCTCCTGGATGTTTTAATAAATTATTTTTCAATGAAAGTTTATTCTGGTAGAAAGGGAAGTACTATAATTTAAGAATTTAATGTAAAAATTCTTTCGCATGATAGGTATTCATACTGAGATTTTTACGTTGATATAAAAATCAAGTATTTTGAATCATTTAATTATTTTCTGACAATTTATCCCTTTAATACTTATCAGAATAAAGGATTTTTTTTATTATTCTGGATCTTCCAGCATTGCCATTCAAATAAAATTAATATATAAAATAATTAATAAATAATAAATATAAAATAATTAATAAATAATAAATATAAAATAATTAATAAATAATAAATATAAAATAAATAATAAATATAAAATATAAAATAATTAATAAATAATAAATATAAAATAATTAATAAATAATAAATATAAAATAATTAATAAATAATAAATATAAAATAATTAATAAATAATAAATATAAAATAATTAATAAATAATAAATATAAAATAATTCATAGAAATCACTGAAAGTGTTTATGCGGTTGTAATTTTTATCGGAACAAACAATATACAGATTCATAATGAAATTAGTGATTTCTCAAAAATTTGGGCTAGACACCTACAATGAATTGTATAAGTTCAAGTTTAAGAAAAATAATGCAAAAATCAGAAATAAAAATCCAAATTTGAATACAGAATATACACATAGATGAAATCTGTAAAATGGAAGATTTTAAGTTTTCTTAATGTCGTAAAATCGCTGGTATCATTTTCCGTCAGATGCATGTTAAGGTGATCCAAAATGCTTATATTCTTAGAAGCACGTAATATATATATATACATATATATATATATATCTTAATTATTTTAAATTATGTTTTGATCCTGCTATTATTTGTTTCAATATTTGATAAAATGTTTCTTTTAACTTACATTCTAAAAAATAAATTGATTTTTTTTTACAGTTTAGTAAGCACTTTATGGTTGGAAATCAATCTTCTATCTCTGTCAATTAATTTTTAAATATAAGTAAAAATTTCACTTTAAACATCTCAATGAATTATTCATAGACATCACTGAAATCGATAGAATTTTTTACTACAACAGTCAAGCATACTATTTAGCATTATTTCGTAATGAAATACTAAGTTATCAAAAATAAAACTATTCCTCCTCTAAAGGAAAAATTTCATCGTCCTACCCATTTGAGTTTGACATCTGGGAAACAAATTAAATGCAGGCTCGTTTTTTTCCTACCTGACTGATATCTGAAACATCTGTGCTAGACATCTAGAATGAATTGTATAAGTTCAGATTTTAGAAAAATAATAGAAATGTTGGAAATAAAAATTCAAATTCGAATATTTTAAGGACAGAAAAGAAAATACATGTCAAATTGGAGATTTTTCTTTCGCTTAATGACGTACAATCTCACCTATGATTTTACGTAATCTGTAATTTTTTTAAATGTCTGAAATATGAATTTATATAAAAATATGTAAATTGTACTTGCATATATGCTAATAGTTTGAATATACTTTTGATTCTGCTGTAATCAATATTTGCGTTTTAATAAAGCGTTTATTTTCAGTAAAAATCACCGTTTTATTTAGATTTTCTCCACACACTTACTAAGAACCAGACATATACAATGGATGCATCAACGTTTTTGGAAGTTTCTATCTGCGTTAACATTAAAGCAGCATTTTTTTATGTAAAAAGTGTTCGAATCTTGCTTTTTTTATATCAACATTACATTTTCTTTCTAATTCTAAATCATTTCATTTGTTATGAATTAGAATATTCTAAAATGTTTATTATAAATAAAACCAATATAAGTGAAATTATTTCTATATGTTGATACTTGTAGTTTATATGGTAGTAGATTTCATAAAAAGTTTCATGTAATTTTTTACATAATGGACTGACTGGGTCGTTTGTAGTATCACTGGATTGGCGTACCGCTGCATAGAGTACTTACTATTAAAAACACTGGTATATTCCTTATTGATTAAAATACAGGTTTTCACTTACAAGGATAGGTATTAGTCGATCTGACTGACAGCTATTGTAGCTTGATATCTGAGTGTATGAGACAGCTTGAGGATTGACACTGATTCGATTTTACTTCGTGTTTTCTTTAGAATTTTTGATATATAGAGAAGTTGGAATTAGCCAGCAGACATGAAAATGCGTTTTGAGACTTATTAAATACTATTTAGTTCCTCGTAGAATTCAAACTATGCGAGGATTTTGACACTAGCAACCGAATGGCAAATCATTGAAATTAAGATATAATTTTAAAAATTGCATAATTGTAAATTTTTAAAATCCACGCCTAAGTTCCGATAAACTTTTAATAGAGATTATAATTGACTGCATTCAATGTAAAATTCACAGGAAAGGAAGATTTTGAATGCTTCATTTAAGTCAAAACTTTTCTTAAAAACTGATTTGATTTATCTCGTCCATACCTAAAAATAAAAATACAGAGAAAGCTGATATAAAAATATTGAAAACAGCCAAAACATTCCTATTTATATAATAAACTTAACAGAAAGTAATTCCAGTCTGTAATTTATACTAAATATCGTCTCTATTCAAATGTTTAGCCTACTACGAATAAACGAAAATAAATTAAAATAAAAAGATATCCTGCAATTTTTACAATTTGTGGATTACGATAATTTTGTGGGAAAGATTTATGAACTTAGAATGACAAAAGCACTTTCCTAATCTCCATATCATCTCCTTACACTGAAACGTTTTCAGTAAAAAAGTTCTAGTGCGTAACCAATACTAAATATAACTCCATTCATTAGTTTAGCTTGCTATGTGAAAAAATGAAAGTAAATTAAATAAAAAACCATTTACTTTACGTTATGTCGGTTACGCTAATTTAACGGGAATGTCACTTTCGAAGATAATTTAAACATATGAAATACATTTATGCACACACACACAAATAATTTTGAGTTAAGCAATTGTTGCATTAAACTACTGATATGTAAATATAGACAGACATACTTAGACATATAGGAAACAACATAGATATGGGTTGTATATAAATAATATATAACAGTATATGGTCGTATTGCAAATATATATATAATAAATATTAAATTATATATACGATAGAAAAAATTCATTTTACAAAGATTTTTATTTCCAGCAATATTTATTATGACTGTAGGAAGAAAAACACGTTTTTTTTATGTTTTCGAGAAAAGGGTTCTACGTGTCTCGCTGCTAACTGAATTGTTTACATTGATAAATAAATTAGAATAATTTCTTGTTTAAAAGAATAAAATCGATTTGCTTATCACGTAGAAACGTTGCATGAAACAACTTTCTTCCTTGTGTAACAAAATAAAAAGAAGTTTTGTTGTGTTGTTTAGCATCTGTTACTTCGAAAAAGTATTTGCTCATTTGTTATTCTTCGAAACATATATAAAAATTACTGTGAAGAATCATGTAAGGATAGAACTTCGTTTTGAGAGATAACATTGTCTAACTACACGTGCTTGTTAATAAATACCTTTGACATTTATTTTAACACTTAAATAACAATTGATTTAGAATGACAAAACAAACTTCGTTGTGTAATAAAAAAGTTTCGTTTATTGCATATTTTCTAATTTTTTTCATAAATGCTTACTGATGTTAAAGATATAACGCATTGGTGATACATGATATGTGTTACGCAATATGATGAACAAAAAAAAATATATTAATTTAAGTTGCAGAAATAGACATCTAATTATGAGTTCTTTTGTTTTAAAGATAATAAGCCATTTTATAACATAAAAAAAGAATAATTACAAGGTTTATTCAGTGAAACAGTTCCGGAAAGCTACGATTCCCGCATCCAAACAATACAGGTATTCTGCCCATGTGGTATAACGTCCCCAATTACTATAAATAGTGCATTATAAGCGCAAGGTGTGTTTGGTAAACACCTTATACAGATAAGCTAAGGATGTTTAAAGGGCTAAAAAGGGCCTGTTATTGTGAAATTCGTTTTGTGATTAGGTTTCTGAATGCAAGCAATATACGGCATGTAGAAGAGTAGTGTCGCGTGGCTAATATCACGTGACTATACATAGATTCCTGCCATCACATCACAGATTTGGCTAATTATTTTAATGTTTTGTTGCAGAGCGGCTATATGCTTGGTGATTGAATGATTCGAGCGATGCATTTGAGTTTGAACAGCATGCGCTCGAAACCCACGTCTTCTTTTTATTCCCAATTTTCTTCTAGAACTTTATTTTAAAATGTTTTATCGGTTAAAATATTCTATTTCGGTTATTTTTAGGTGCGTTCGTAATTATATAAATACGTAGCACCTATAGTCGTCGTCTGGTCCGTCCGTCTGTCCGCATATAACAGCGCAAAAACTACCGAACCAAATGGTTTGAAATTTAAGATATATACCTTTGCAAAATTTTGGCGAGACATTTCAAATTTATAAAAATCGAATCAAAACTTTAGAAGATATTAATAAAAATATTTATTAAGAAATTTTAATTTGTTTTTAAAGAAATCGGTGCTTTCTTCTTATAGGAGGTTTAATCGTCAAGCGACCGAGATACTTATTTTATTACAGAAATTAATTTGCAGACGATATAATTCATTTCACAGAATTAAAAATCATCCAGATCTGAATATTTATATAACTAGCTACAGTACGAACGCCCCTCGTTTCTCACGTTTGACATATATATATATATATATATATATATATATATATATATTGATATATATTGATATATATTTGATATATATATATATATATATATATTGATATATATTGATATATATTTGATATATATATATATATATATATATATATATATATATACAGTGGAACCCCGATTTTACGTTTTTCACGGGACCAGCAGGAAAAGACGTACGAAACGGAAAAACGTAAAATCGGGGTCAAATACAGAAAAACACTTCAAGAAAACAAATTATACAAAAATAAACTTACCAATACCATATTAGTATTTAAAAAAATCTTATTTTTTATTGATTTTTCTTTTTAAGTGTAATTTCACATATACTATTTTCAGTACATGCAAGTTTTTGCAAATTTTTTTCTTAATTTTCATGTCCAGTTAAAATTTCTTTAAAATTTTTAAACTCGTAATAGCCTCTGCCGATGAGGACACGATGTCCTCTGGATATTCATCTATATCATTCTCACTTTCATATTGCGAAATCAAATCAGAAATAGTCTTAATGCATGTGGTAGCAATAACATCCTTTTCGCAATCAATGTACTCATCAACATTGATGTCTGCAAGTATAAATTCATCCTCTTTTGTATAGTCTTCCATAGAGAGCTCCTCCGGTGGCTCTTCACCATTAATTTCGGATTTTGAAAATTCTCCCTTCAGGAAAGCATTTGACATGCATTTTTCATCTATACTATTCCACGCCAATGAGATGAAATGAAGAGCATCCGGAACATTTAGCTTTGTTTTCCAAGCATCTTGAAGTTCACCAGAATCAAGTAAAACTAGTCGAATGTGCCAAACCCGAATCTTTCTTCTATCTCACACAAGTTTCGCATACACTAAAAAGAATCAGCACCAATTTATATCAAGATCTAACTGAATCTGAAGTTTTATTGAATTCCGTGCATTAGTTCTTGAGATATGACTATTGCTGAAATCGTGTAAATTCTGCAAAATATAGCATAGCAGCGCCACCTGTTGGGAGATACATTCGGCAAACATTTAATGTTTTGAAGCATCGAGGCTTGATGGATTTACCAATCACAAAGGGTGTTAGCTTCTCAGTTCCGTCTGTAAGATAAAATTTCCTGAGATACTTCACCAAAAATGACGTACCAAGCGGGAAACATTAAGAGTAAATAACGTAAAATCGAGGTACTTTTAACATTATCGGAATAGGAATTTTCTGGGATCGACGAAAAATAACGTAGGAAGCGGGATAACGCAGGAAACGGGTTACGTAAAATCGGGGTTCCACTGTATATATATAAATGTTTTATTAGTGAAATATTCTATTTCACTTTTATTTTCAACTTTTTTTATTTAAAAATACCTTATCGGTTGCGTTATAGTTTTCATGATAAATGGAATATTTTTAATTAAAGTAAATTTTGATGTTAATAACAATTAAAGATTTTTTTTATTTTTTAAATAAAATACATACTTAAATATTCTATTTCAGAATTGTTTTTCCACTTTTTTTATTTTAAAATGTTATGCAGGGAATTTTTAAATAAAAGTTAATTTTCATATTAATAACAATTAGATTTCTTTCTGTTAATAAAATAAACACAAATAAACACTTACTTAAATACGATGAAATGTGCTTAAAATATTTTAACATTAAAGCGCCTTTTAATATTTAGAGTTTCGTTTCAGTGCAATATTATGAAACACTTTTTTTTTTTTTTTTTTTTTTTTTTTTTTTTTTAAATCAAAGCATGTTTAAAGATGTAAAAGGACAGAAACCTAAGTATGGTCACGTGATGTCTGTAGCGGAACACTTGTCAACAGAAGTCCATAGACTAATCTGTGAAAAGTACAGTTATACAGTTATGAGTGATGCAATGGATATAAGATGTGTTCTGTGTTGCAGAAAAAAACACGTGCAATATGAAGCCAGAATTAGCCGGCCAGCTGTGGTGACTGATGAACTGGTTCACCTAGTTGAGATTTATTTAGGGGAATAAATGTTTATAATCTTGTTTTGGTGTTTTCGGAAGTTTCGCGTACCGTTCTGTAGGAAATTGTTACTGAAACCTTGGAATACAAAAAACATGTTCACTTTTCGTACTAAAAATGCAAAGGTCTTCTATAAGAAAGTGACAAATAGGGCAATAAATTTGATTGGTCATTTTGTACAAACTGACGAAGCATTCTGGAAACCTTCCAATTACGGCCAATACATTGTTTGTTAACTTGTATGAATTTGCTAGTCAAATTTGCCCATGCAAGTGTCATCAAGTTGTCTAACATGGGTTTAGCACAATTTTATAAAATAACTTCAATCTGAGCATGCGCTCTGTGCCTATGTCGCCACTCTCTTTTGAGGGCACAATAAAATGTCTAACAGAAGAGCAAAGATACAAATTTTCTGTTGATGTTACGTAATAAGACTTTCTACCACATTGAAGGCACACTGTAAAAAAGAGGGAGTATTATTACGCTTAATTTGGGTTTATGAAATGCCAAATAAGGTTTAAATATGCACTCATTTTGGTGTCAACATTGAATTAAGTGTTATAATACACTTAAAATAGTTTATCTTTACTCTTTCAAAAAGAATCGGTGATATCATACACCTTGAATGACGCTTTTAAATTAATTTGGGAAACCAAAACTCCAATATCGGTGTACAATTTTATCTCGCTTTCCAGCTTTTGGTGTTCAGATACATGATGACGTCAGAATGTTGCGTCAGCACACGACAACAGAGAACAAGAATGAAGCATTCGCCATTTTGCTTTCATTTAAAAGCAAAGGGAAAACGCAAGGGAAGCAAAGTAATTAGTCCTTATTTATTTAAGAGTACTAACTAGCAGTGGCACCAGCTTATATCGACCGCTGGGGCCCGAGCCCACCCAATAATTTGCTATCCCAGCTTACCCAATTTCCATTATTGTGTTATTTATTTAAATTTACTTCTGAAACGAAATTTCATTATGTTGACGTTCTCAAAATTGTTTTGTTTGAAAAACAGTGAGACAGACAGGAGGACTATAAGTAATTAAACAGACGTATAGTTTGATTTCATTTAAAATTCTTCTTCTTGCATATTTTACCTCTGAGTATAAGTCAATGGTCACTTATATTAATGCCCTGACTCCAATCATAAAGCACTTAGATAACTGCATTTATTTTCTCGATGTTCAGCTTTTTACGCAGTTTATTTGTAATCATATCCATTGTATGATAACTGTGATAAATACTATTTTCTTTATAAGGAAGAGCTCATGACAGTATAATTTAATAAAATTACGATTTTTATGCAATAAAATTTTTTATTTTCCCTTTTTTGTTTGCAGACCACAAACATATCTAAGCCGAAATTTCTTATGAATTTGGTAGCAAGTTGAAAAATATATATAACGCCATCTTTAAATGGGAAGTGGGTGGTGTGCGTGTGTGGTGGGGGGGCAGTTTACTTGATCAGTACCGCAGTACCCTATAGCAGTAATGTTAGTTTTTTTCACACACAAGATATAAAATTGTATAAACATGCAACATGTGAAAAGAAAATTAAAGAACATTTGTTATTAGCATTTACTATGATTTTCTAAACAAAAGGTTTGGGAATTATTTTTAAAAGTAAAAGAAAAATAAAAAGGAGTGGATTGTTTATTGTTACAAAATTAGCTGAAGAAGAACCATTTTTTTTCAAAAATTTTACTCATTATAACAGAAGTTTTTTTTTCCTTAGAAGATTATGGGGTGGAGGGGGGGTGTGCCTAAAATGATCATTTTGGTGCATATAAAATTAAAAAATTGTCTAATAAGGACTATTCAAGATTTTGTTTGGTGGATGCAAGCCTCTTGCAATTTAGATATTCATTTTTCAGCTACTACACAAATGGAAACTGGTACATTGTTTTAAAGCATATTTTGGTAACATTAAATGGTGTTTCATACATGGAATGCAATACTTAAAAATGTTTTGTTACATATAAAAATTGTAATATTGTGTGTAATATATCTTAGCTGGGCATTTTTAACAGTATACAAGTCCAAAATTACAATTTTAGAAGAAAGTAAAATATTTGTGTATTCCTGTTTTATGTTTAACTGGGTATAAGCTATTTTGGTTAATATCAATGTATTTAACCATTAAATGTGTTTTCATAATGTTAAGTAATAATTATATTCTGTTTGGTTTGGTGCACTGTAATATGAAAAGTTTTTTTTTTCATTCTTAATTAATTAAAACTGTTTTTTTACTTTTAACGCACTTTTAAGTGCTTATAAAAATCACTTTTTTATTGTGAAATTGAAATATACTCATTAAACCAAAGACTTGTCAGGATCCTTGAGGTATTTTTCAGAAAAAAATTGAGAAATTAAGCCAAAACACAAAACATTCACTACTGGGATAATAAAAACTTATGTGTAAATAAGAGTGGGTGATGGAACTTCTAAAATGCTATTTTGAATATCGTTTAAGCCCTTTAACTACTAACAATAAGTGCAAATAGTTCATGTGGCTCCATTGTTAAATATGTAAGTATTTTAATATGAAAAAATACAAAGTCTAACAGAATTTCCTGACTCAGTTTATTTTAATATTCCTGTAACATTTATATTGTTAAATTTCCATGGAATTGTTTTTAATTATAAATGTAATTGAATAAGGGTTTATTAATGGTGGCAACAAAGTTGCTATCAGAATTGTTGTAATTAAACACCAGATAAATATAAAAGCACCTAATTATTTTTAGAGCTCTCTTCAAGTCTTTGACCGGAAATCTGTCGTCCCAAATTATCCTAGGAGAAAAAGTGATTGACAAGTAATGGACATTTACGTAAAACTACAGGCATTTTTACTGTATTTTCCTCCTCTTGATTAAAATATAACATATTTTGACACATCCATAAACTTTTATAATTGAAATTTAAAGAAAAAATTAGCGAGGATTTCAATTACAGATTTATGAACAGACTTTTAACTATCAATTTCTGAACAAAGTGAAAAAGATGTCTAATTTTTATGTAAATGTATAACAGTGCAAACATTTTTCTCCATCAGGATAGCAGGGACAGTGAATTTATTGAGCAGATTTGGAACACCAAATTTGGTGTGATGCTGCATCAAAGTGGTATATTCTAAATTTGCTAGTAGAACACCCAATTTAGTGTTAAAGCACACCAAATCAATGATGGCGTGTTATTACTACACATTTGGTGACAACTTTGTTGCCACCAAAAGTGGTGTTTCTTTACACTAATTAATTTTTGGTGTTTCTTTACACTAATTAATTATTGGTGTTTATTTACACTAATTAATTTTTGGTGTTTCATTACACCAATTTACAAGTGGTGTTTATTTACACCATTTTTGGTGTAAAGTAACACGAAAATTTTTTACAGTGCAGGGACTAGTCTTGTTCCTGCTTTCAAAGTGGTAGCGCGTCTTATTTGCGCCAGATGAAAGGGGGCAAATGTTTTTTAAACAAGTTCTGCATTTTAAATTTTTATGGTGTTTTTATAAAGTTTTTGTCTTATTTAGCATATTGCACGAGCTTTTATAATTTTTCATTGTGAAGTCGAAACATTGAAGGCTAAAGTAACAGATGCTGTATCTAATGTTAAGAACAAATGGTGGATAACGCGTATCAAGAGCTAGTATACCCCCGTTAAAATCTAAAAGTTGCAAAGGAGGCACTTATTGAAATGTACTAAAATAATTGGACTTGTTATAAACTTGATTACTCTATTTACAAAATTAATCACATGTCAAAGCATAATATTTCTTATGTAATGAATTTTCGTAATCAGCAAAAGAGTTTATCCTTACCCAATACGTCTGCATGCACTATTCATATCTGCTCTATCGCGGTACAAAACACATTTATGAAAGTTTTTACCATATATTCAATGTGCATTACTATATATTCAATCATGATTTCACAGGATAAATGTTGGCTATGCCATCACCCAGGAAATGTAATTTCTATAACCTTTATAATATAATAGATAAACAGAAATTTCTTAAATTTTACTCCATTTAGTTAATTTTAAATCTGAAAAAATCTAGAACTGAGATCTTTCTATATGAATGCAAGCCATTAACAATGATTAAACATCTAAAACATAGAAAGAGAGTATTTTGATGGCGATAATGACCATGAAAAAAAAACAGGTTTTATATCTTTGCATTTTTATTAAAGATTTTTTTTCTTGAATATTGCGAAATATTCTGAAAATTTTTGTGCATAAATAAATTAATTAAACATCGTAATTAAGTACAACATTTAAAACGTAAATATGTTAGAAAATAAAATTAACCAATTTAATAGTATCTAAATTTTTTCGTCATCTAAATGAGATCCATGAATGTTAGTTATTAGATAAAATCTATAAGAAAGAGAAACGCTATTAATTCTTGTTCTAAGATTGAATTACTGATAGTTAAAATCAAATTCTGCTAAAGAATCATTTCTTATACTCAATAACTTTATGGCAATAAATCTGCATCATAAAATAATTAGCGTATATATTTAAAATACGAATAAAAGGGTTTTAGACTTACTTTATAAAAAAAAAATAATCATTTTTTTTTATTTACCTGGTAACAGTTTTTCCACCTATGGAACTGCAACCCTTTGCACTTAAAATATTACTATACATTAATGTTTAGTTTAATGTATAGTGTTTCTTATATAATATAATATTATATTTCATATATAATGTTTAAAAAAAACGAAAATAAAAACCTTGATTTGAATCTTTTGTCTTTGATCTAAAATAAATGAATTTTCTTTTTTGTACCTTTTAGATATTCATAACCTATGTGTTTGTCATTTAGAATGAAATGCATGGAATTTAAGAAAGTAATGTTTTCTTCAGAAATATGAATCCAATTTATTATCTAATTGAAACAGTGACAGATAGCAGAAAATATTTAATACATCAAAAGTTTTTAAAGGAAGAATTAACTTTTAAATAAAGAAAATATGACGGTCGATGCTAAGTTGCTTATCCAGATTATCTATGTTAAAATGAAGAATATTTTTGTATAAAAAAGTATATTTAATTTATGTAAATGTCAAATCTTCTCAAATGTTTCATATTTACTATTTCTTAGGCATTTTGTAGAATTTTGTTCCATTGCTAAATTATTTCTACATTATTATAATGAAAAGTTTATGTCTAAGTATTGAGAACTGTGCTATGTGTAAATAAAATTTAACAGTTTTACAGAATGTTTTAAATTAAATTTACACAGAAGTTTATGCTTGTCACATGTCACGATCTTACTTCGGCAATGCAGTTGTGTGGAAGAAATTATAAGGATACACATCTACGATTACTATGATTACATGTACACTCTATAGCCTGAATATCTGCTCTTAAAGTAGAAAAGAAATTAAGTAAAAGCTCTAAATCAGTTTAAAAAGGCACTGTTAGATTGAATCTATAATAATAAAGAGAGAAGTTGTTTGTTTGTCTTTGTGTGTGTGAGTCTTCTGTGTTTTGAATAGACCATTGGACGCACAGCTACAAGATTTGCCAGGAAGTACACTGTAAAAACATTGCAGTAAAACTACGGACAGAGGCCATCAGCAGAGATTCCAGTCATACCCCGTCAGCCCGTAATTTTACTGGGCAAAGTAATACAGCATTATAATGCACAGGATATAATGCACTTCAAAACACAATAACACTTTACTTACTCTTTCGTAGCACGTAGCACGCTAGATAATCATCACAGAATCGCTGTTTTGGCGGGTTAAAATTTTCGAAACACGAGTAAAATGAAGGGTTACACCCTAGCGGAGGACAATGTATGGGGTCGTACCGTATTTTTGCTAACATATGGGCTAGAACTGTAAGAATATGGGGATTGCTCTTAATGTTCTAAGTATCTAAGGGATAAGGCCACTTATTTAGTGGATCAGACCGTTTTTCTCAAATAAGGCTGTTGCCCGTGAAAATTGAAGAGAAAAGGCTCATAAAATTACAGTTTTTTCTGAGAGTGTACGTCTATACACCTTGAAGTAAGTTTTTGAATTTTGGTATTCGAATTTTTTTATTTAATTTTTTATGTGACTTTTAGCTCATCGAAAAGACTTAAAATACAGCTTGGCGTTCGTTCCAATGCTTTCTGTTCGTTCCAATGGGTTCCAATGCTTACGCCAGCAGTGAAGCAGCGCGAAGGTAAACTTCCTTTTTTCGCGTTTTCGAAACGCACATCAACTTAACTATTCTAAATAAATAAAACACACGCTTAATTTTTGTATTTAACTTTTCTAACGGCGTAATACGTATAAAAAATATGAATAATAACCCTTGCAACAAAAAACTTTTCAAACTTCATATTCGTTAGAAACATCATATTTGATACAGTTCTCTAACAAATTGCATCTGAAAGTATATTTTTCCCTATTCGTCTGTGAAAAAATTTAAATTATCCGATATTTAGAAGTAATTAAATATACGATGAGAAGACTGTTGGGTTGCTTCGATCGTTGCCATGGTTGATATGACGTCAGCGTTACTGAAAATTATGCATTTACTTTATAGTGTAGATACGTATGTAAGTACCTCTACATATTTGAACTTTAATCACACAGACGTGTGCTTGTGTGTGTGTGTGTGTGTACTTAAAAAATATCCAGAATAGTTAATAATAATTTGTATTGATAAAAATTTTGAATACACGGTGCAATTACATAAACAAAAGTATTGTACACATTTTTGACATTTTCCAACATAATTGAAAAGTTTTATGACTTCAGTTTGTAAGGTTAGCCATCTTTCAACTCTGGGACTTTTGTAAATATAGACCGACATATACGAAATTGGCATATGTTATTGAGATTTACTATAGAATATTCCCTTTTGAAAATACAGTTTGTAGTATTTAGAGTTCTTGTCTAGGAATACCCTAAAGCAATGGGATATTCTATGGTATATAATTCATAATTGTTTGAAGTACGTTTTAATGGTGGTGCATTACTTCAAACATTACGAAATTCATATGCATTATTAATATGACGATCGAAAATTTTGTGTGCTGTATTTTTTGTTAGTTTCAATCATAGGTTCCCAACAGAAGCGTCTCCAAAAGCAAGTTGGGGGAATTAATACCGTCAAGGAATGGCATACTATAGTTTTAGAAAATTAATATAATAAAACTACCTGACCCCAATGGCGTTGCAAAGGGCCCGAAAAAAACCTTAAATATATCTTTAAATGAAAATCTACACAAACTAACCTAGAGCTGGGTGTTCCAAATCGTATTTTTTTTTACGGATGTCAAAAAATGACCGTGGAACACGAATAAACGCTAAAACTCACGCAGGATAGAATTTTATTATAGCGGGCTAAAACATTTTTACCACAATTATTTCACGAATGTCAAGAAATCGATGCGCAACTCGAAAAATCTCTATAAATCGCATTAAAAATCGTTAAAAGTTAAAAAATCGCGGAGTGCAAAATTTACCATATTAGGCTAGCTAAAAGTTTAAAATCGATTTCTTTTTTCATTACTCTGTATTTCATTAAATGTCAGAATGATGGCAACATATGAACGAAAAGAGATTTCCAAACGAACCTGTGGTTTGAATCTGCTGAAGAAATTATTTTATTCTGAGAGAAAGTGATCTAAGTCATTATAGCCATTTATTCCATAACTATATATATTCCATAACTATAAATCTGTAGAAAAGTTAATTTACTTAAACTTAAACCATGGCAAATTTTGTATTTCAAAATGTCTCAATCAAAGAAGAAATGCAGGCAGTATATTATTGAGTATTTGAAATATGGATTTACTCACTATTTTAGAAACAAATCTTTACCTATGTGTTTAATTTGCTAAAACGTTTTACCAATAATGCCATGAAGACATGAAAAATTCTAAGTTGCAATAGTATTTGAATAAAATGCATGTTGATAAAAAGGACAAAAATTTATCCTATTTTTAAGAACTGAAAATAAATATTTAAAACAGTGAACTGTATCAAACCTTTTTGAGTCGTTTTCTAAACAAGAAAATGACGGACTATGAGCCACATATAATATTTCATTGTTAATCGCAAAAGCGTGAAAACCACACACAGTTTGCAAGGGATTAATCTTGCCGGCAGTCAGAGGTAATATAACAGGGTTCGTACGCCTCCTTGAATTTTGCGACCAGATTTTTCTTCGGTACCAATATTTTCTTACAGAAAATCTCTCCTTACATGAAAGCGAAGTTTCTCGAGTTTAAGCTAGATTTCTTTTTCTATAAAAAAAATACTGGTAATACTCCTGGAAAATTCCCTGATCCGTACGAACCCTGATATAAAATGTTGTTCATCATAAGATATCGTCAGATATCATCAGACAAACTTCCATGAGTAATTATTCGGTGCAAAGTATAAAATTCTAAAGATGTTGTAGTACCATTATGATATTACTTAAAGACTCGAAAATTTTCCATTCAATTCGATAAATCAAATCTACCAAATATCGAAGCAGTAATCTTATACGTTCGATTCATAAAAGAAGATAAAATTTGTCAAGAGATTATTTGCTAAAAATTTGGAAACTGGTACAATGGGAGAATCTACATTTAATACCATGAGCAAGTTATTTCATGAGAAAGGAATTCCTATTCGTAATATTTTGTCAGTTGCTACTGATGGATCTCTAGCAATGACGGAACGTCATAAGCGTTTTATAGGGCAATTGAAATAAACAGTAGCAGATGTACCCGCTGTACATTTTGTTATTCTTCGTCAGCATTTGTTTGCAAAAAAATCTTCATGAACGCCTGCATACGTAGCTTCATTACGTTATTAAAGCTGTCAATAAGATTAGA
Source organism: Maratus michaelseni (assembly GCA_963931845.1). Lineage (NCBI taxonomy): Eukaryota > Metazoa > Arthropoda > Arachnida > Araneae > Salticidae > Maratus > Maratus michaelseni. The sequence continues at coordinate 256,896,767 of OZ007589.1, read as the reverse complement.
AGAAATTCATTACATAAGAGATTATTTGGCTAGCTTTGCATTGAAAATGATGAAGATTACATTCACTTGCTGTACACAGAAGTTCGTTGGCTCTCAGAAGATATTTGTCTGAATCGTTTCTGCAATCTATTTGACTGAGTACTGGACTTCCTTGAAAACAGCGACGAAAAACTGCGCAAAAAACCTTATTACATCCAAAAATGATATCGGTCATTTGACAGACCTGTTTAGAATATTTAATGAAGTTAATTTACAATTGTAAGGTGATGAGTTGAAATTAATTAAAAGAAAAAACGTCATAGCTGCTTTTGTGGGAAAACTTCTGTTCTAACGAAATCTATAGGTAGAGGTGAATACAGCCATTTTTCTACATTATCAGCAGTCTATGCAAAACAGGAAGATTTGCTTACTTACTGCCAACACTTGGACTTTTTTTTATGATGATTTTACGGAGCAATTCCAGAATATTTGAAATATGTATATACCGAGTTGGGTTTTAGATACTTTCGCAAATACTGATAGAGAAGAATCATAAATTTTGGAAGAAAAACTCTCAGAAATCTTAACTAACGAAGAACAAAAAGTAAAATTCGGAAAAGGATACCAAGATATCTCGCTTCAAAAATCAATACTAGAGCTCTCTACTCTGGTGTGTAGCAAGAATATAGAAATATTTAACTGCATTTCCTTCATTGTATTTGGCTGAGCGTGGGTTCAGTGCAGTAACTAATTTACTGTATAAGAAAAGGAACAGGCTGCACATCACTGAGCGTGGCAATTTGCGACTGATGTTAACGAAATTGGAACCTGACATTAGAAATTGTTAAACTCTACCAGCCTCAAATATATCATTATTTTTTTATTTCTCATTGATTTCGTGTGAAACAATATTTTGCTATATTTGATGGTCGTTTTAATTAATTTCTATTTTGTGATTCTTAGTAGATAGACAGATAAAATATGTAAAGATAATGTGCAACAATATTATAATATTTGGTATTATTAGCTATTATGGAAGAGGGGTGGAGGGCGCTGGTATTCTTTTTCCTTGTAAAGGAGGCGCTGGTTCAGAAAAGGTTGAGAACGTATGGTTTACATGAAGGCAAAAAAAAACTTTATAATATTACCACCTTTTTTCAGTTGCCATTTGAAGTGAAAAAGTATAAAATCGTTTTATATTACTGAAATGTGCAACATTTTCTACACAGAAAATAGGTTATGTAACACGTAATGTAGTGTTTCATTGCCACATAAAACAATTCAGATATATTATCATATACGAATGATTTTTCTGTAAATATTAGTGCATTTAAGTTTGTGTTATACGTTTTCAACCTAAATAAATTTCAAAAAAGTATGTGTTATGTAAAAGTAATCAGTATTGTAACCGGATTTTAATAAATTCTATGTACTCAATAACCTATAGAAAACATGATGTAGTGGCAAATATGTAATGTATATGAATTTAATTATGAATTTTTTTGAAATAGTGTAACATTATTAAAAAAACTACAAGCAATTTTCCCGCCGTAGATCAAAAATTAATTTAAAAATTTTGTGCATTCCTGTAAACGAACTATAATTTCTACTTATTTTGTATTTGTACAAATATGTTTCCGTCCATCTCCGTGATGTAACCGGAGCATATAACATTTTTTATTGTATTTGAAACAGTGTATACCCTCATTAAAATATACTGAAAACACCTTTTTTCCCTTTTGACCATAATGAAGCGGAATACTTTTGAGTGACCCTGTAAACTATACACAAATTTTACATATTTCATCTTCAATACCGAACATGCCATGATAAACCTCAATGACATTTATCAATTAGGCGGCAATCCGAGTATATTTGAGCTAGGTGGAGCACGGACAGACGACCAGAGAGATGGCCGGACAAACAGACAGACAGACAAATCGAATTCTTAAACTCTTTTCCACTATGTTGGAAAGTTTTAATAAAAAGGTGAAAACTCAGAGTGCCGTTAGCTGAGACCACAAAATACCCCTCTTAATTAACACAATGTTTTTTTTTGTTTATATTTCGCATTTAAAATTCATAATTCCTGAAAATTTTATAAATCATCATACGTTTTCTCAATATCATGAGCTTTAAAATATACTCTTAGATGTTTTACTAATTGGTATTATATATCTAAAGAAATAAACCACTTTCTTATATTGAGAAATCAAGAATCGACTACGATGTGTATAAAACTAACAACGTATATCTCTGTTTGTGGATCGAATTTTCCACCAGTATTCTGTAAAAAGCTTTGATTGTTTACCCAGACACCGAGATGTTTGAGTAGTAAATGGTCTCAATATAATGGCAAACAAAATCTATGTATATTTCAAATGTAGTAAAAAATCTTATAAACTGTTTTGTTCCTTTGTGAAATAATGTTTAGTCATTCTAATGCATCTGACGTAGAATTTTATAAAATATATTTCGAAGGTATTCTAAAATACATGTTATATTCGTGGGTTATTCGCATTTTAATAAAATATATTATATTATTTAGTTTATAGATTTTTGAAAGATTGTGTAATAAAATACAATATTGTTATGGCAGACAGTAAAAAAAGTCCAGCACTAATAATCTGTCTGAAATTAACTAACTAACGACCAGAGTCACCTCCAGGTTTACACGTCTTTGAAAGACCTCTAGCCTTAGATTTTAAGTGAATGTGTACCGTGGTACATTTATTGGGATCAAGAAGAGTACCTAAGAATATAAAAATGTCCCATATCTTTCGGATTTTCTGACATGTTTCCTTTTAAAATTTTGTACATCTTTCAAACAAGCAAGGACTTGAGTTGGTCTTCTTTGTTGTGATAAAAAAATGTATAAAAAAAAAATTGTTATGTGACTGTTTAAGTTAGCTAAATGTTGAATTGATATTTGTAAGATTTTGAATGTTTGATTAATTTCTGTTGCTGTGAAGAGATCTTGAACTCGTGTGTCACTTATATGTGACAGTCCAAATTTTCATCCTTACATCTAACTTTTCATAAAAAAATAATTTTATTACTGTTTTTTAGTGAAAATAATTCAATACAACCTATGGATTTGAAATATATATATATATATAAATTTTCTTAAGGAAATTGGAGGGTTAAGTTGCGTTTTAAAATAAACTCTGAACACTTCAAATGAAAGATCGCTGCCGTTACAAAACCCAAACTTCTCTATAAATTTCTGTTTTTTTAATAAAAAAATTGTTGTCGTATAAATTTTTTTGTGCAATTAATGTTTTGAATGAACTCGCATATTGAATGTAATAACGTGGAGATATAAAATGTTTTCTATAAATATTAGGTTTATTTATTTGGTATATTAACTGATAACAAATGTTCATAATATAATAAGCAAGCAACCGGAAGTATGCAGTTATTGAAATATAAATCACCTTCTTAAAAATTGGTATGCAAGGAAGTTTATTAAAAAAATAATTTTTATAAAATTTTTACCTCTCGCCGTAGCTTGTTCCTTATGGAGACCAAATCAGTACGTTAACAAAAGTTATCTGAGTCAAAAATTATTTTTTGAGTAAATTTTGAGTAGAAATGACTTCACAAACATTTCTTTAGAAACATATAAGACCATTGAATTTTATATCCAGTTTGGTTATGCACCTAATTCTATTCCATCACAAATTAAAGTAACCACAGCTATGTCTTTGGAAAATTTTGAAATGCTATAAATAAAAAATATTGTCAATTGTTATACTTTGCAGACATCTGGTGACAGAAAATGGGATCGGAAATTTTTTCCTTACGTGATATACATTTAAATGTGATAATGATAACATTGTTCTTAATTTACCTGATGAGTCCAATTCTTATTATACAAGTAAGTATACAACTGAAATTTATTGTTTTAAAATTCCATTAAACATAACTACTGTAAATGAAATATAATCCAGTTTCAGGACATATAACTAAAATGTTATTGTTGCTATATAGTAATAATACTCAAAAAGTGTCTTCAAAGTTTATTCTTTCTTTCGTATCTTCTCTGAAACACTTGGTAATTATGATTACATAAGAAAATTAAAGTCTGCTTATATAATCATAATTCTGAAATAATGCTTCACGTAAGAAATAATTTTATGTCACAGCATTTATTAAGAAATTTTAAACGCTACGTAGGGAAGAGTAGGTTAAAACCGAGTAGGCGGGTCAAACCGTTTACCCTGTTTTCTCGCTGATGGGTGCTGCTCTGCGGACAGCACCGGTCTTAACTACGTCCCTTAGCGCACCATAGAAGTATGCCATCGGCTTTTGAAGTGAGTTCTGTGTCGTGCTGTGCTGTTGGAAATATATTAATAGTAGATAGAATATAATGGCCGTATTTGTCTTTTAAAATGCTTCTTGGAACAAAATGTTTATAACTCTGATGTATAACCATTACGTAAATTTTATTCTTCTTTGAATTTAGTAGAAGAAAAATATTTGAATACACTGAAATATTTAATTTATATTTAATAGAAATTGAAGCAAATATAATCATTTCATAGATAGTATCTCCATCAAATTTTCCAAAATACCCAAAACTCCCGGTTTAATCTCCAAATGTTAAAGCTCCCCTTTTATGCACCTGTTTAAAATTTCCCGTTTTTTTTCTTTCTAAATATAATTTATTTCCATTTGTATCGACCTTATTAATATAGTACAAAATGCAAGTATAAAAGGAATAAGTAATATATACCAACATGCCAACAATACAGGTAAAAACCGAAATGACAGATTTTGAAAAGATGCTAAAAACCGAATGAAATAATCGGAAAGTAGTAGCATAAGATATTTATATGTTTGTTTTTTTTTATGATTAGATATAGGTTCATAAAGTTATCAATATTTTCTTAAAGCTATCAATTTTTCCATAAAGTTATCAATATTCTAAGAAAAAAGTTTTAAAGAAGTCTGCGTATAACAATTTTAATTCCTTCTGATTCATTCTTTAATTTTCATTTTACATACACAAAATACAATTGAATTACTCGAAAATATGCTTTGAATTTTCTCCGGCAAAGCATTGTAACTGAATCTAAACATAGATCAATTCTTCTTTTAGTGATTTAATCCATTTATTTCTTTTTGGAATGTGGTCCCTTTTAAAGAAATTTATTTCCTTTGAGAACACACTAAGCTGGTTCTTTTATTTTGGCCTTTGTTCCACAACAGATTTTCAATAGAATGTGGTTTTGAATATCAGATTTAATTGCTAGATGATAACATTAAACCGAGAGTCAATTAGCTCTATTTTAATTATTTCAATGATTTGATTTTTTAACGTGCTTTCTTTAACACGCATTGTAATATTTATTTGAAAAAAAACTTTTAAACACTCAATCAGACTTTAGAGCCAAGTGAAACCTTAAGCCTTTCATGACTCTTTTCTTGATATAATAGGACAAAATTCACATCATAAAGGATTGCTATATGATTCATACAGAAGTTCATTTAAGTCGGTAAAATAATTTTTAAATTTGGGAGAGAAGTGAAATTTGAGGTTCCTATGATGGCCCTTCTTGATTTTCCACTATCTGCTATTACGCTATTGGTTTGCTATGTGCAGGAATAAAGCTTTTCCCGTGCCTGAGAGAAAAAATAAATATAAATGTTTAAAGAATTATCACAACGCATTTTTCAAGCTACAGTTACAGGCTAAGATTTATGAAGTGGATAAAGATTCACCCACGTAGCGGGTGTGATTGTACTTTAAGAATGTATACTTCCATTGAAAAATTTACAATATAGAAAAATCGAAATTTTTGTAGATTAATGCGTTTTTTTTATTCCCATTAAATATCAACACAATCAATCTTTAAAAAATAAATAAATAAATAAAAACTTTTCAATAGCAGTTAGTTTATGATAAAATGAAATCGACATTTTTAATTTGGTCATTTAGAATTATTTTCGATATTATTTTTTAATACTTTTAAATACAGCTGAACAAGATTATAATTTCTCTATTTTTGCTTGCCCGGCTTTCTGCCTATTATTCTGCACCCATGCAATCGTAGAAATGCTACATGAATTATAAGAACACTACATTACAGCTATTTGATGTAACCACCAGAAGTGTCTTTCATATTTAGTTAACGCATTAAATGATTATATATTATTGTTAATCACACAAACAATGTAAAAGCTATTAGAAGGAAATGCATTCACTTATTGATTTTTGGAGATTTTTTTACATGGCGAAGTTTTGACAATATCATGTGTATTGTTGGTAATTGGCAATAAATTAAGTTTTGTGGTATTTCTTTTCAAAATTTAGCTTCATTGCACAAACAATGCACATTTATATAGACCACTATCTACCTCTCTTCCTCAGCTCTGCTAAAATTCAACTAAACACCATTAACCGTTAACTGCTGTTAGCGGTCTCACAGACCAGTACTTTGTTCAATTTTCAAAACTAAACTTGTAATTTTCAGTTTAACACTACATACTATTAATTATTTTTTTTTCATTTAGAGCCCTAGTACTAGTGCTAGAGGCTTCTGAATAGATGAATTTTAATTATAATAGTTCTGCACATAAAGTTTAGTACAAAAGCGGTATCCCATGCGTTAATTGAGTCTTTTATTCATTTTTCGATCAAGACGTCTCAGAGCCCGCTCACAATAGCTATGCGACAATAGCTGTCACAACATTTACGTGAAAACTTGTGACAGATAGGGTACGACGGCTTAAAGGTCTCCGCTATAGAAATTTGTTTTAATCAGATTTCTGCGAGTCAAAAAAGTTCGGAATCATTAATGTAATTCATTACAAAAATGATGATAATTCAAGTGTGTCTTCTAAGCGTATAACGGAGGTATTATATTTCGTGATAATACTTAACCGAGATCAGTCCGATGGCCTTAGAAATACTATAAAAAAGGAGTAATAAAATGTTCTATTGGATTACTAGCTAACCGCAGGTGATTCAGTTTAATTCATCCTTTAGTCAAAATAAATGTTCAGCGCTGCTGTTTGGTATGTATCATGTGAGAAATCTGGCAATTGGCTTTTTGACTTTCATCTGTGAACATACTAGGGGTACCTCCCTCATAGGTACCCCTATTTTTTTAGGTACCGCTATTTTTTTATTAAATTATATTTCAGTAGAATGGCTGAAGTAAGTTTAATTTGTTGCTTCTCTCGTGAGAAACTGGAAGTTAATATGCATCGATTCCATTGTACATAAAAACATAAACGTACAAAAAGTTTTTGATCGTGGGGTAAAATTTGAGGCTTAAATGCTTCAAGCGGAAAAGTCCACGTGCCTGGTTTTCAATTTGTTATTCTTAAACAGATTTTTACGAATTTCTATAGTGTTAGTAATATTTCATATTTGGATAACGTCGCATGATAGCAGGTACAGTCGGCCAAAACAAATCAAACAAATCTTCTTTAATACGAATCATTTCCGTGCGAAATTTTCATCTCGAATAATTATTTGCATTTCATTTTGTAATCTGAGAAGAGCTATCATTAAAAGCCATTTTGTTTTTACCATTGTGACGAGAAAATAAAAAAGCAATGTTCTTTAAATTAAAGTATATTATATTATTTGTAGTAATGTTCTTTTATCAATATATAATGTATACTATAAAATATTCTAAGATAACTTTATGAAATGCTCCAAGATCGTAGTCTAGTTTGTTAAAAACTACAGTTAAACTGTATATTTGCCACTTAAGCTGTAATGTCATAGAATGGCTGTGTGCTTCATATTTAAGTTAAAAAGTTTTTAGAATGTTTATGAATGATGTTATAAAGAAATAATTTTCCTTCTTGGAAACACACAATTAATTTTTTAATTTGAAAACATAAACACACATTAAGAAAAGGCAAATTTCAACTGTATTACATCTTGAGTAGAATAAAATATTACTCAAAAAAATTAACAGATGACATATATTACTTCATCATGTCGACAACAAGAAGAACAAAACAACAGTTTTCATACTCAAAACATCTTATTATATTACGTCAGCAATATACTTAAAAAAAAGGTTGGAAATAAAAATAAACTGTGAGCTAGATTAAAGTAATATTCTAACAATTTTTGAGCATTTGGTGGAATTGGCTACAAAAATTAACCAAAAAAATAAAAATGTTATAAAACTTAAAAGAACTATGCACACAAATTTGAAACAAAAATTTCCAAATAGCTTTAATACAAATGACAACAAAATTGCTTATGGCTGACAAAGAACCATTTGCAAGGTCACATAAATATCATCGATTATATTTATGTGTATTGTTAAAGACATCAAGTTTAGTTTTAATATTTTGTTTTTTGTTGCCAACCTGTTCCATAATTTTGTGCAGAATTTCCGTTGTAACCAGTTATTTTATGACAATATAAAAAATTTTTAAATAAAAAACAGTTTTCACTTCCATACGTTTTTGAATTCTATGTCTTGTAACTATTATAAGAAAATATAACATCTTGTAAAGAAAAACAGTTTTTATAAATTACAAATGTCATTATTTTCTATTTTTCTATAGAATTTGTAATCATGCTCTTCTTTAAGAAATCATCGATAAAATTGCTCAATAGCCCGTTATGTAATTCGAAATAGAAGAACATGGCTTTTCAAAGATGAAAAACTGCCATTGCGAATTTTCAAACTACAGGTGCTTTAGTTTATTGATTTCAACTTTTAGAAAAGGGTAAGCTTCAGTTTTGAAGAGTAATGTACCAAAAGTTTGGTTTCCTGTGTCAAATTGCGGAAACTCTTTCAGACTGGGACAATAATTTATAAAGATATTTTACTAAAAATTGCAATTTTCCATTTACTGATCTATGTAGAAATAAATTGAACAGAAATTTTAGTAGAAAGTTTTATTAAAATATTTAGCAATATATCATACACTTACGAAAAGAGAACGCCTAGATGGAAATTTGAATATATATATATTTAAGCAATGCATTTTTACTTCATAGCACACATATATATAAATATTAAACTATGTTTTCTTACGAAAGCACTTTCACATAATTAACGACAAATTAAGGGATATGAAAATATAAAGAACTTTTGAAATTATATCAGTCGGACATAGCATAAAGTGTCCAAGCTGACATCTATATAATAAAACCGTATGTCATGTGACTGTCCTTAACAGTTCCGGGATTCCGCTTCACTTTTTCATATGCCAGGCAGCCATTTTTATTCAAAATTATTTTTTCTAATAAAACTGCATAAAAGTTACATTTTTAGAAAGATCGTTCAAAATAAATTAATATTTGAGAGATGACTTACGTTCAATTATGTATACATTCTGCAATAACTTCAGTTTCAATTAGGTTCGCTGTTCAAATTCTCTATCCATGAAAGTAAACAACAACAAAAAAAAAAGATTCATTCGTTGTGAACGTTTAAAATATTAAACCATGAATTTTTGGACCGCTGCCTGGTGTAAAAAAAAATAATCAGCACCAGTGAGACAGTCAAAGTTTACCATAATTCCGTTCCATACAACTCAACTTCCTTCGGATCTTTTCTTGATGTAAGTTGAACTCCGTGGTTGAACTCATGTAATAATATTTAATGGATCAAATTTCGAAACAAATTGTCAGCTTTTATTTTTCGTGTGTATTAATTAGAAACGATATTTTAATTTTGAAATCAAATGTTATGATTTATGATAATATTTCTTATTTATCTATTTTCTATTTTAAAGAAAAATGTGAACGTCATGTATTTTAAATTGGAACAGCTGTCACGGACGCACCAGGGTTGGCGGAATTTTTGTTTTGCGCCATTTTGGCGAGAAAATCCCATTTTCAGGTACCTATTAGAGATTACTAAAACAGCATATACTTTTATTTTATTATGAAATAGTTTATTTTATATTAAAAACACACACACAATGATTAATTTATTATAAAGTGGGTTAAGCGGTTTTTGTCAAGAAAGATGAAATACATAACAACAAAAAATATGCGAAATGCTACCACGATCGCAAAAGTTTTTGATTTGTCTATTAGATTTTTCCGGTTTGGCGAAGGATTAAGGGAAAAAATAAATTATGAATAAAAATAATTTGTTACAATGCTTAACATACATTTAAGGGCGACCAAACTGGTCGCCAGTGGCGGCTAGTTTTCAATAATGTTATTGTACCAAATTTATCTTGATTATATTTTAACAAGTGTAATACGCATAAAAACAGTAGAAACTCACTTTTTGCAGAACACGTTTGATAGTTGAATTTTCAGTAAATATTCAATTTGATTATTTTAGTAACGTGGCAAACGCAATGCACATGAACCTTTTAACCGTAAAAAACGTATTTTTTGACGTTGTAAAATTGCGAATCATTTGTGAATCGTAAAATAATGTATAAATTACAAACCGAGTAATTAATATATATTCTGACTAAATGATGAGTAATTAAACATTTTTGAATTTACAAACTGTTTTGCGAAAGTTAGGGCTAGAATTTGGTGATTCTTAACATGGGAGCAGTATCAAATTCCTCCACATACACACAAACACATATATATACACACGCATACATGCATACTTAGTGGATTAATTAAATCAATTTTGCTCGATACAGAGTATAAAATGCTTTGGAAAACGTTATTGAAAAGGAGATCAATTCATACGATTTTAAGTATTGAACATATTTTGAACATATTCTTAAAAAGCAAATCCAAAGAAAATAAAGGAAAATATTAAAGAATAGTGAAACGGTTATCTGCTCGTTTTCACTATCAAAGTCTAATCATTTCTCTGTGAGTTTATATATGCAAGATCATTGTTGCTGGAGACATACAAACCACGCACCATTGGCAGCACGTGTCGGGAGAATTTTTTGAACGATTGAGTTTTTTTTATATCTTCGCATGAAATAACTTGTCACTAGATGCCTTTTTTAAAACCAGGGAAAACTATGGATATAGAAAACACGAGATTTTATAAGAAATGGTAATGTTGTAAACGGTAAGAGTATGATAAAACATTTATTAATAATGTCTCTTTTTCCACATTAAGAATGTATTCTTTAAGAAGGATATATGTAACAGTTTCTTTATACAAGTACAGCCCCACCAGTGGCTGAGAGGTTCTGCTCTCGAAGCTGGTAGACGGGAGGTGCTGGTTTCGATCCCAATCGCGCCCGTCGGCCTAATCGTTCGGAGTTTTCGTGGTTTTCTTCGAGCCGTAGATTCATCCATGCGTAAATACGGGTTAGAAAGACCCCCACGAAGGTCATTCCCCCCGGGCCTATATCCCAAGTGTAGATAATTGGCCGTCGATAATCAACCCAACCCAACCCAACTTTATACAAGTACAAATAATAGGAAAATGGTTATTGTGAAATGTATTTTCATTAAAAGCATGCATTGTATTTTGATTGTGGTATTTTTTTCATACTATATAAAAATAATGCACAATTGTATTAAATGTAAGTATGCGTAGGAGTAATTTTGCAATAAAAATTATAAGTTATATTATTACACTATGACAAGAGTTTCAAATGCTTATTTCGTAGATGTAATTTCTTTCAGGTATATTACAGTTTGGTACATTAAACTTGAAACAACTTCTGCATTAACTTTTCTCCATTCATTTATCTGTAAACAGAAACGGATATCTATTACATTTTATTTTGTTTAAAGTAGATATATTAAGGAAAATCGATCGTAATTTAAGCTTATTGTACATATTAATTGGGATCTGAAATAGTTCGGTTTTAGAAGACTCAAAAATCAATATATATTCGAGATTGAAAAAATCATTTATAAAAACAGAGGTGTCTTTTTCTCTGCTGCCACGGATTTTTGGAAACTTTTCCGAATAGGTTTTTTTAGTGTATTAATCAGTTTACCCAATCCGGAATATTGTTTTTTTTTTTTTTTTTTTTTTTTTTCGGATACTATCATTTTTCAACTAAACATTTTCATGTTCAACAGACAAGATTTATTGATAAATATGATAAAGTAACAGCATTAACATTAATATTAAAATTAATATTTATTTGTTAATCTTGCATGTATGAGTTCAATCAGTAAGTTGAATGTAAGCTGAAAATCTTTAATTGAGAATTGGTAGCAACGAAATATTGGTTTTTAAGATGTTAGCAATTCTCAATTAACCATTTTCAGCTGTGTAATTGAAATTATATATAAAAAAGTAACAAATTAATATTAATTTTATTGTTAACATTTATGCTGTTATCATATTATGTTTGTCTGTAAAACATGTTTGTTAAACATGAAAATTAATCATTTGAGAATAGGTACCGTTCAAACAATTTGTCTTCAAAATCAGAAAACTAATAAATACTCTAAGACCCACTACTCGGAAACGCTTCCGAAAATAATTTGCAGCAAAAGAAACTTTATTTTTATAAATAGCTCTTTAAATCTGAAAAATATATTGATTTCTGGGGTTTCTAAAAAATACAGGATGCTTTTCCAAATCATCAGTAACTCCTAAGAGGTTATTGTTTATTTTTGTTCGTGGATATTTTATATTTCGTAGATTAAGGAACATATATCTTTATTAGAGTGTACAGTGCTCAATGACTCAAAAATCAAACCTATAAAATTCCGAAATAAATATTTTCGTGATTTAAAAAAATGAATTATACTATAACTTATATCTAATACATAACAAAATATTTATAAAACTATTTTGCAATATTCAGAAATGAAGTTTGAATAGATGGAGTACGCCATTAATAATAGCTGCAATTTGAGATATTGTGTGTAATTAAATGATCGCGAGATATTGAATGATTTATGACTAAATCATTGGACTGTTATTAGGTGATTCATTAATATTCTATCCAATCCAGAAACATTTGACAGTCATATGTTGAGACTACTGAACTGAGAGAGTTATTAAACATCAATATAATTTCATCAGTATAGATTCGTATATTTGAAACTTCAGTGAATATAATCTAAAATACATGAGAATTATTGTTATGAAGAACAAAATTATGGGTGCAATTCATTAAAAGTTATTTATTTGCATAATACTGAATTAGAAATAATGATTGCAATAAAATCTTTCATGTAAAAAGAGGAAATATTAAAAAAATAAATAAAAGATGTTTCTTTTCCTTTTAATTTTGAATCGTTTTAAAATATCTTAACCTTCACGTTAATGCATTAAGGTTATTTGCATTAGATTATCGTCTGATTACGTATGAAATCAGACAGCAAATGATTGTGTGCATCAAAAAGGAAAACACTACAATAAGTACTCAAATTTATTAATAAAAAAGAAAAATCTACAAGATATTCAAATATTTTCTTAATAACATCTCTTACATATTTATATTTGTGTCTTCATTTGCGTTTGTAGCTGTTATATGCAATATTATTTTTATTTATTAATCCGACAGAGTTCTATTTTGCCATTTTTTTGTCTTTTCATCATATTTTATACAATCCCTAGCTGCGTGGCAACACGATGCGCTGCATTTTGATTGCATGAGATCTTTCGATTTCAAGAAAAAAGCTACAATGTTATTGTACATTTACAAAAATAATATATCATTAATTTTATCAAATACTAAATTCCAGTTAAGAAATTCTATTTATAATGTAGATTAAACAGAAATTACAAAATTTACATTTTGTAAATTATTTTTTATGCAAAATGTTATTTCTCAAATGCATATTATTATTTTAAGATTTTTTCTCTAATTTTGGATCTAGTGAAATGAAAATGACGTAGCTTTGGCGAACTTCTAAACCAATATATATATATATATATTTATTTATATATATATGTGTGTGTGTGTGTGTGTGTGTGTGTGTGTGTGTGTGTGATTTTACCAGATAAATCATTTGTTTTTATAGTCCTTCAGAAACGTTTTAATCGCCATCTTTCAAATATGATTAATTGAAAATAGTATATTCATTTTGTGTATATTCAATTCTTATTCTCTTATGAATTGTACACCTAAATTATAGATATTTAAATCTTCTTGGTTGGATATAAGACTGAAAAAAATCTATGATGCATGTTTTTTTAATTATCGCCAGGGTTCGTACGTTTTTGCCACAACTTTTTAATAGAATTTTACGACTTATTTAAATGCAGAAAATCATTACAAATCCTCCATTTAAACGAGGCGTCTACAATTTCTGCTATTTAAATATTAAATACAAAATTTCTACTAAAACATTGCCGTGAAAGCGTGCGAACCCTGCATCAATATGACGAAAGACGATTTTTGTTTCAGTAGAATAAATTAATTCATGTAGCTTGAATATGTAGAATTATGTTTTATTTCTTTGGAAAATTTAATCCAAGCAATATTTTTATTTTCTCCATCTATTCAAATTAAAAACAATTCATCTGTTCAATTTTAATGAGAAAATGATCTCAATAAAAATAACAGTACGTTTTATTCCCACTTTAATCCACTTTATCCACTAAAAATGGATTAATTTAATTCACATCTTCGGATAAAAATTCCCTAAAAGTTACAAAATAATTAATATTTCAGAGTTATTTTTATTTTTTAATTCTGATAGCTTATATGACATCCTCGCGTTCTTGTAGATAGGGAAAGTTAATTACATCGCGATGCGTTTTATATTCTATGATAAGTAGTTTTGAAATAAAAACATACAGTCAGATTCTAATATAACAGATAGATCTTTCTAAATCTTTCACCTACAAGCACATACTTACTGGTGAATTTTAGACTATACTGCTTTAGTTAAAATAAAAAGTAAAAAAAGTTATAATAGATGTTTAGTCTTAATACTAAGCTCCTTACATAATTTTTTTTTTTTTTGATCAATAGTTTTATTTTTAATTATCTCTCCCTTCCCCCTTCCATACACATAAATGTTTACAGTAATGTTTCTAATCACACATCATCATCATCGTATTCATATATATATATATATATTTCTAGATACGCATTAATGCATTTGAAAAAATGCTTAAACATAAAATTATTCTAGTTATTAAAACTTTTTATTTATTATTTATAAATGCTTATTTCAATATTATTTCTTTTTTTACTTTTGCTTAATAGTTACTTTTTCTTCTATATTTTAAATGAGTACTTCTTTAACATATATTGTAATTAAAATTTTAAATTAAAAAATTTGTAAACCTGTTCTATTCTTATAATTTTTTTTGCAATGCAGTAACTTTTAAATCATAATAAAATGCATTTTTAATTCGAATAAGTATCTGTGATATTACAATTCCAATTGCATTTACAATGATTTTTGTGAATCTGTTGTCATGCTAACTTAAGGAATTTTGAAGATTAATTATCTTATCGGTATATTCTATAAAAGGCAGTCATTTATAATGCAATATAGTGTTGCTATTTTCTTCACCAATATTTTATGTCATCTATGCTATTTACAAAAAACTTCTTTTATTTTCCACTGAAATAAAATTAAACTATTTTAATTTCATGCGTCTTTAACAACAAATTCATTTTCTACAACATACCAGAAGAGCACAATATATATATATATATATATATATATTTTTTACGAAAACGATATTTTTTTTCTTTTATTACTTTTTTAAACGAATTGAATTTACAATACCAATAATCTCGGCAGTAAATTAAAAAATAAGGCTGTAATTTAAACGCTATACAGTGTTGCAATTTTTTAGCAAACTTTACATTTCTCCATTGATTTTTAATTTCAACTATGTTCTTTACAAAAAAATTTATCTTATTTTTCATTGAAATAAAATTAAACTAGTTTAATTAAAAACTACTAAAACCATTTTGAAACAAAATTTAAATTTCTTGGTTGAAACCGCGACGAAGAAATCATAACAACTCTTTTAAGCTTCAGCCTCACAGTGAACAATAATTTCATGCTCCTTTAGCAACAAATTTTTTTTTGGAACAGAACAAGATGACGACTATTTTTTTTTAATTTCCTTACTTAAATATTAGAAAAATCTGAGTTGGGGAAAGTTTTGGTTAATTTAGCGTAGCATAAATTGTCAAATTAATTAACTTTGAAAATTAATTAACTTCAAATTAAGGTATCAGTTTATTTCAAACTCTAAAACAGTATCGCACTTGTTCTCAATGGATTTACGTGAATTATTTTCTTTATTTAAAAAAAAAGAAAAATTCATAAATATATCGTTATTTTTAATATATGTTACACAAATAATTTAGCATATTTGTCAACATTTTTAGAAAAATGATTAAATGTAGAGTTTGAAAATGCATATTTTATTGCAATTATAAAAATACAATATATAGAGAAAATATATATACTATATATAGATACAATAATATTCATTAAAAAGCTATATTCAGTTACATAAAATGCGATTTAATAATAATAATAATAATAATAATAATAATAATAATAATAAATCTTTATCAATATCAACTAAAATGGGTATAAGTCGTATTACACACAACATATTATGAAAGTCAATTCAGTAAACATTAATACAGTTCATTAATCAAGAATAGATTGTTTACATCTTAACTTCAATTTAAATCAATTATTTATATTTTCAAAAATGATGAAATTATAAACTTGAAAGAGTCATGAAGTGTAAAGTACTCAAAAAGGTTGTTATTAAACATTTTTATTTGTTAGGCATCTGTCTGAAAATTTTTAGATAAATAAAGTATTGTACATAAAATTCTGCAATAATATTGACTGAAAAGCGCATTCAAATCTAAGTTAATGATTCAAGTTTCTTAATATTTTTCCTACATTTTTTCCTAAATAGTTTGTAATTATGTTGCTTATGATAGAAACAAACATCATATCATTTATTGATGATTTAAATGTGTTTACAAATAAAAAGCGGTTTATTTATTTTTATTGTTAAATACTGATTAATTATTATTTAATTTTTCTGTTAAAAAAATACTGAAAACAAATTTATTAATGCTGGTAGTTCGAGTTTTCTAAAAATGTAATTAGCAAAATAAATGCTCCTGCAACATTGAGCAGTACATTTATGTCTACTCACGTGATTCAATAAAATGTTTCAACAGAATTCCAACAACGTTCTGTATTACTTGAAACTTTTTTTAAAGCGAATTATGAAGCACTGTCATACTATTGAAGTTTTAGAGACGTTTCTTTTTTTAGTCCTGAAAACTTTATTGTCCAAATATACTTCACTCATTTTAATCCATCGAGTGTTAAGCAATACTTTTGCATACTTGTTGAACGTAGTGTCAAACGGTAGCAATTCAAAGTATGAGCATCCGAATAGATTGGTATGATTTAAATGCTGTGAAATTTATGCATGTAATTGAAATTTATTTACGTTATAGCAAGTTCCTTATGGAAACTGGTGTATGTGGTATTAAAACTCTGTTTCAAGAACATGTAAACACATTCGGATATACCCCAATCTATTGGGAAAAATTGTGTCAAGCGGTATTTAATGGCAGTATACAGTTTCAAACAGAACGATACAGATCGATATCGATGATAATAAGTAAAATGCATATAACATTATTATTTCTCGACTTTTTATGTAGGCCATGCCTTTTGTTAACGTAGTGTTCTGCTTTCTTGTAATTGATAGTGTAGAGTAAAGAAAAAATCCGAATGATGTAGTTTTTAACACTTTCCAAGATAGTTGAAAAGTGTTTATAAAAACTATTTGTCTGTCTGTCCGTGGTCTAACTCGGGTAAACATACTCGGGTTGCCATGTAATTGATATATGTTATTTGGTTTTACTACAGCATGTTAGGTATTGAAAATGAAGTGTGTAGCACTTATAGTCCTTTTACAGGGACACTCAAAATATCATGTTACGTTACGGTCTATGAGAAAAATTGCTTGCGGTTTATTTTGATAATGTTTCACTATTTCAAACATATTTAAATTGATATATATCACTGAGGTGCATTACAAGAGGCTTAATATATAATATTGTGTGTGTAGTATTTATCGTTCATTTACAGGGAAACACGAACTTATTTGGTAAAAGTACTGTCTGTTAATATAATAGCTGCAGTCCGTTTTCTTGGTAATAATTACCTTTTTTTTTATAAATTTACCTAATTTATCGCCTATTACTTGGTGCGTATAAATTATATAGATCATATACAGGGCAGAACAAAATACCTAGAGTGCATTTGCATTTATTGACGAAAATTGCTGAAAGAGAACTTTCAAATGTGCTTATCGTTTTCTATCTGAACTAAATTTTAACATATACAAAGTATATATTCAAATCTATAGATCATATACAATTTTGCACAAAAGAATTCGGACGTTTTCCCGAATATTGATGGTAATTCTTGAAATAGGATTTTCAAATGCGTTATGCGTTTTCCAAGGACTAATTGAGCTTAAGCCGAAAGGTTGACCTCCCCGCCCTGATTGACTTTGACCTTGTTCACTTAGGCATCATCTTTCACCTTATTAAACGGTTGTTTTTTTTTTATTGTATTCTGGACGGGTTGGAAATAGTTTCTCTTTCTATGCTTGACACATGATTTTCCATTCTTCTTATTTTTATTTCTAATGAATGCAAGTTTTTTCTTCCGTAGAATGTTCTTTATAATTAGTATGATGTTCATTTTTTCATAAAGTTCATTTACGTATAAATTGATTCCAAGTTTAATACGTTTAATAACAACACCATACTTTTATTACGTATTTAAGTTCAGAATGCCAAAAAATGTAGAAATAAGAATTGTTAAACAATTTTGAATTATTAATATGTCAGTTATTATTTATAGGAAAATGAACAATAAAAGTAAGAAAGAATGGTATAGTTGGTTTAAAAAAAAGTACTAGCCATCTATTTTTTCATTAATAAACGCAGAGGAAAACACAAATAGCTATTCGAATACAAATTTGTATTTTTTAAATTTTAAAAAAGCTTAAGGGATCGTTTTTAGACAAACCTTTCATCAAACATTGATATTTATAATAAGAACATCTAATTTTGAGATCATATTTGGATTCTCTGGTCAACTGTACTGTGAGATACCAAATGAAAGTGATTCTGTCAAATAGTCGAGAATTTAATCGGATATAACAATTTGAACTCTTAATGTTAAATATAATTGTTTTAGTTTCAAAACAAATTGCAATGAGGGATAACTCAAAGGATAACTCAAAACATGCTTGGAAGAATTAAATGAAATTTTGTACTCGCATATTTCAAGCTACTAGAAATCGATTTATGTTAAAATCTATATAGATTACCATACATTTTTTTTCGAATAATAATTTCATAATTTATATACTTCGACATTAATATTCAAAATAATCGGTATTTCAACCTATAAATATTTTAGTAGAAATCAATTTCTAGAAGGTTCAAATATGCGAATCGAAAATTGTATTCCATTCCTACAAGTAGGTTTTGAATTATTCTGAAAAAACTAATCGTACTGCCGCTTATTATGCAACTAAAAAAATTTTTATTTTACTATTAGTATTTCAAAATCTTATTTCTGCATAATTCTTTAAAGTACTTCACCGATTGACTTCCCGTCTGGTGTCCCAAAGTAAATTTAAAAATAGTGTCCAAACATAATGTCAAAATTCGGTGTACAAAGATGGCCCTAAAGTATTTTTTATTTTTATTAAGTGCATTTCAAGAAGACATAACTTCCAATCGAAAGGCTATGTTGATTTTTCTATGCGTCTATTTACCGATAAAATAGTTTATTTGGGGGGTGGGGGTGGGGTGGGGGGATCCCGCTGCACATAACATAGATTTAATTGAACAATTACTTATATTTTCTGTTTCTTTTGTTTAATATATAATACTTATATAGAACGTTAAAAATGAACGTAATTTAAGGATTAATCACATTTTCTTAAGTTAAAATTAATTGGAAAACTTTATGATAAAAGCCCAAAGATAATGCCCATGCATATCTTGGTAACATATTTTGAAATATTAATTATTCAAAAACAAATGATTCGTAGAAAAGATAAACAGAAATATATTTTTTTATACTTTTTTCGTTTACAGTTGATCAGTATATTCGTATTTTTAGAAAAGTGAAACATTCACGACATTGGTTGTCAATGTATGATGTAAAATATTCAACTTAAAAATCTATACATCTGGTTATTAAATTAAGGTTGATAATCAAAATAGTTGTGTAATTTGAGATTCTTATTAAAGAAAAATAATACATTACTTGTTTCACTGATATATTTTTTTTAGATATAAGAAATTTTATCTTTGTTAGATTTAACAAAATAAAAAATTATAAAAGTATAAATTTAAGATATAAAAAATGTTTGTTTAAATCAATCAATATTTATTGGCATTTCATTCCATGTTCATAAAAGCTTTATGTGTTCTTTAGTGAAAGTTTTATTTAATTATGTATAAAATTCTGGATTGTGATGTTACACATTTATCATTTTTTCCATGAGATGTCTTGCGTTGTATTAAATTTCTTGGCTATAGGAATGTCGACTGATATCCTAAATACAGAAGTGGATACAACCGAAAAATATCCTCAGCTTCTTTTCATAAAGCAAAAAGCATTACTATTTTTTTAAAATAGCGGGAGAAAGAGACATTTACTTTGGAAAGGAAGTTCTCCTAATATAAATCCTGTTAAAAATCTATGAGAAAACGAAAATGAGAAATAGCCAAGAAAGTTATTTCAATACAATATGACTCAAATAAAGCCTATAAATGTAAGTCAATTCATACTTTTTAATCATAAATATATAAAATAAACCCGTGCAGTATTAATGTCCCAAATTATCTTTATTGAACATTTTTTTTAAAAAATTAAAATTAATTAATTTAATTTAATTAATAAATTAATATTTGAAAAAACTGTATTAACACCAAGTGTCATCGACTACAAGTTTAAAAAAACGTATTTGAACTTGAGTGGATGAATAGAAAATATTTTATTAACGATTGAAAATTTGAACAAGATATATACATATATAGAGAGTGTGAGCTAATAGTAGGAATTGAAAAAAATGATAAAAAGATGGACTGAAAGAGCGTATACAAGCTGTTATTTACACAAAAGAAAAGTCAATACATATTGATTGATTCAGGCAATCGTTTATTTTATCCCAAATTTAATTAATTTCTTTTGTCGTGAAATAAGATGAAATAAATATTTCTAAGTTCTAAATTAAAGTATTTGCGGTAAAAAAAAAATAAATATTGAATTAATTATATCCCCAGTAATATAAATTACACATTTTTCACGACTGTCCATATTAATTCAGCAACACATTGCAGTTTAAATTAAAGTAGAAAATATATTTTCTGCCATTTCTTGCATGCTCAGTGCACGCGAAAGCACAATATATTTCTGAATTTTGACTACTATATAGCATCACTCTTTTTGTTAAAAAATAATTCTTACATCTTTCTTATAACAGTCATAGCTGTAACATCACTCAATCTTGAAGTTGCATTTTACAGTATTACAATTGTCCCCAAATACATTTTAACGGATAATTAACGTGTGTTTTAAGTTGAAACAGTGAAAAGTATTACTTAGATGTGCAAATACGTACTGTGACAAATATAATGAAATAAAAACATATAGCATTCGTATTTCAATTTCAATTTGAATGAATATGTATTTCGCTGAATAAACTTAAACCTGTAACACATGTATAGATAATTATAAACAAGGAATATTAATTAAAAATATCCCTCCTTGGAGTTTTAGAATTGTGCCTCATGTTTTCCAGTGAATTTTTTTCTTGAACTCTTGAAGAAAATATGCTTTTAAAAAATACACATTTTACCTCACGAAATGAAGAAATCGTACATTTTAAATACTAAAATAAATATACTTTTAGAAAATATTACGCGATAATTATTTTAAAGTGAAAGGATTGCATATTGTTGTAGTCCTTCTATATTAAAAAAAAAGTAATCTGGAATTGAGCTAAAAACGATTTAGAAATGAACCAATCAAATTCTGCGTAGATATTCCGGGTTATTCTCATCGGTTTCTTACTAAGGACTTTTTTGAGGAGCTATTACTTTTTTTCTAACCATCCTACGGATTCGAAAATCATACCATTAGATGCGAAATATAACAAGCTTTCAGAAATTAAAAAAAAGTATCACGGTCAGACAATAAAAACTCAAAAATTTCTTAAAAAACGAGTAAAAAATATTTTATTGAAAAAGTCATTTTTTTTATATTGTTGCCAATTTATAAATAAGCGCAAAGGATTATGTTTTATCTCAAATAAAAAAAATGTATTTGCGCGAGACTATTAAAAACAATAATGAAAGTTTAAAATAATAATTAAATAATCACGTGTTGAAAGCAGGAAATAAAGAAAATTACGTCATAAAAATTGTGTTTATACATGAATATTAAAAATAAAAAAGATGAATTAAATGAAAAAGCATTAAAACCAGTTAAATGAAAAAGCATTATAACCTGATTACAGAAGATAGTCGCCGTTCGTGATATCATCATCATCATCTTTTTAAAACAGGATACATTATCAGGTTTTAAGAGGCTGTGAAATCAGAACGGGGGTTGGTGAGCGTAGCGAGCAGGGGGCAGAACCCCCTAGTAACTTAAAAAAACATATTTTTAAATACGTGTTTCAAATGAATTGCCTACATATAGCTGTACCCAAAATTATTTGGTACCAATAAGCATTGGTAATTATTTAAATCTTTCTTAAAAGTATAGATCTTGGGGAATCAACATTTATGTTATGAAATATCAATCCCTTAATTGGCAAATAATAAAATTTCATCTGAGTTATATTTTATAGTTTTACCTGAAATCATTATTAAGTAATTTCATATAAGTTAAATATGAGATATGAGGGAGAAATCACATAAATATTTACATAATTTAAACTATTCTCTAATGAAAATATTATTCCAAATACAAAGCGTTATTTGGGTTCTGTAATTAACATAATGCTCATTTGACGCTGATGAGATATGCATTAAGCTGCATTTTCTGGGGTATCTGGAGGTTTCAATTAATTTTCTACTTAAGGAATAAAACATGATGATTTTCACAACATCTGCTGTTAAGCGCCGAATTTATTCTGGCGAGAAATATAATTTTTTTCAAAGTATTGGTTATGGAGGCACAAACAAATTAACATGTTTTAGCATAAGGGAATAATATTAGGCTTTTGATTATTTTACTAGCATGATTTTTTATTACGTATAATTTAGTTAAAGATTTTATGAAGCGAAAATAGAAAACCTCTTTCTATAAAAATAACCATCTGATTTATTCTTATGATTGCGTGCCAAAATATCCATTAATGTTTCAAATTGAATTATATAAATATATTCTAACTACATAATGGTTGAGATTTGGTAAGTAATTTAAAAAAAATAATTAAATCTGAAGGAAGTTCGATCGGAAAAATATTAAAATATTTAAAGAAATCAGCACATGCATATTTCAACATATACTAGTACATGGCGCACGTACATCTGTATGGTCATAATATTTTGGCCATTCAGCATGTATATACATGTGTGTGTATGTGTGTGTGTGTGTGCACGCGCTCGCACGCGCACGCTCGTGTTTAAATATATACATACAGGGTAGTCATAAAAAGACTTTGCCGATGCATGAGACTCTGGTGGTGGCAATTGTTATAGTTAAAGGGTGAAATTCGAGTATTATTCACGTATTAAAATCCATAAAACTTCCATCGAAGATGTATATCGAAAACATATCAAATTTATATGATTGAAAGACATTAAATTTCGCTAAATAAGCATATATTTCTGATCTTGTACAAGACGTATAAGCCACCTCAAAATGAAAATAAAGGAAATAAGGCAGTAGATAAATATAGTAAATTATATGAAAACAAGTAATATAAAAAAAAATTAAATCCATTCCTACTTAGGTCAAAAATATTTTTTTTCCAGCGATCTACACGCTTCGCCACTGACGGTATTTATTGCTAAATATCTTATATAAGAGAAATTTATTTTCGAGTACGAGAGAATTTCCTTTCGTCCCAGGTGAGGCACGATCCTGTGACCTTGTGGTTACGAGCTCAGAGCTTAACCGACTGCGCTATCAAGACTTCTGAGCTAGTGTTTTTAAATGGAACTAATGTCTGACATAAGTTGGCTGCGTGTTGATATTTTATCTCTCATATAAAATTAAAATTAATCAATTTAATTTAATTAATGAGTTAATAATTGAAAAAACTATATTAACATCAAGTGTCATCCACTACAAGTTTAAAAATATGTATTTAAACATTAGTGGATAAAGAAAAATTATTTTATTAACGATTGAAATTTTGAACAATATATATAAATATATATAGGAAGAGTTGTGAACTAATAGTAGTAATAATTGAAAAATTAAATCATTTTCAACAAAAAAGAAAGAGCAGGAATCAAGCATAGATTATAAAACACTTTTAAACATATTCAGAATACTGAAACAAAATTTCATCGTTTATTAAGCTTTGAGCAATTTCTACCTATTTAACGGAAATATACTCGAATTCTTTTGTTCCGCCCTCTATATAATCTATAGAATTTATACACACACAAAGTAATATTCAAACATTTAATTAAAATTTAAAAACGCGTACCACATCTGAATAAGCACTTGCAGCAATTATGTCTAATAGACAATACTCCACCCGAATTATTTCGTGTGTTCTTTGAAAAAAAAGAAAAATGCTATGCGAACCATACTCTATAGTAAACAACTTGTAGTGCACCTCAGTGATTTATATTAATTTCAATATGTTTGAAATAGTGTAACATCATTGAATACATTGCAAATATTTCTCCCCAAAGACATAATATAACGTGATTCTTTTGACTGTCTCTGTAAACGAATTAGTAATGCTACACACTTTATTTGCAATACCGAACATGCTATAGTAAATCTCATTTACATATATCATTTACATAGAATAATATATGTAATGTCGTATGTGATAGCAACAGTTTATATTTGTCGAATGATAGATGTCGTGTATATTTACGCGAGTTAGAGCGCTGAAAGATAGACAGACAGACGACCAAACAAGCTAAAGTCATAAATACTTTCAACTATGTTGGAAAGTAATAAAAGGGGCGGGGAATATTCTATCGGGGCGGAACGGGGACGGAATGTCTATCTACCTACTCCCTTTTATTGAAGATTTAGATCCGGTTCAAATAATGCCGGAAAATATACATTTATCTTAATCACCAGTGGTGCATAATGAAAATCTGCCTTTGAGACAGATTTTACTCCTTCGTTTCCATTTTTATCTCAGTGTGTATTCTTCTTTTTTTTTTGAAGTAAAATAATTCAGAATTAAAAAATATTGATATCAAACTAATTTAAAATTAATAAAATATCTACTACTAAAATATTATTATTTTTCCTCAAAGTCTTTGATGCTCCTGGATGTTTTAATAGATTATTTTTGAATGAAAGTTTATTTTGGTAGAAAGGGAAGTACTATAATTTAAGAATTTAATGTAAAAATTCTTTCGCATGATAGGTATTCATACTGAGATTTTTACGTTGATATAAAAATCAAGTATTTTGAATCATTTAATTATTTTCTGACAATTTATCCCTTTAATACTTATCAGAATAAAGGATTTTTTTATTATTCTGGATCTTCCAGCATTGCCATTCAAATAAAACTTAATATATAAAATAATTAATAAATAATATATATAAAATAATTAATAAATAATATATATAAAATAATTAATCAATAATTCATAGAAATCACTGAAGTGTTTATGCGGTTGTAATTTTTATCGGAACAAACAATATACAGATTCATAATGAAATTAGTGATTTCTCAAAAATTTGGGCTAGACATCTACAATGAATTGTATAAGTTCAAGTTTAAGAAAAATAATGCAAAAATTAGAGATAAAAATCCAAATTTGAATACAGAATATACACATAGATGAAATCTGTAAAATGGAAGATTTTACGTTTTCTTAATGTCTTAAAATCGCTGGTATCATTTTCCGTCATTTATATCATCATTTATATATATTTATCATTTATATATATATATATATATAAATCTTAATTATTTTAAATTATGTTTTGATCCTGCTATTATTTGTTTCAATTTTTGATAAAATGTTTCTTTTAACTTACATTCTAAAAAATAAATTGATTTTTTTTTACAGTTTAGTAAGCACTTTATGGTTGGAAATCAATCTTCTATCTCTGTCAATTAATTTTTAAATATAAGTAAAAATTTCACTTCAAACATCTCAATGAATTATTCATAGACATCACTGAAATCGATAGAATTTTTTACAACAGTCAAACATACTATTTAGCATTATTTCGTAATGAAATACTAAGTTATCAAAAATAAAACTATTCCTCCTCTAAAGGAAAAATTTCATCGTCCTGCCCATTTGACTCTGACATCTGGGAAACAAATTAAATGCAGGCTCGTTTTTTTTCCTACCTGACTGATGTCTAAAACATCTGTGCTAGACATCTAGAATGAATTGTATAAGTTCAGATTTTAGAAAAATAATAGAAATGTTGGAAATAAAAATTCAAATTCGAATATTTTAAGGACAGAAAAGAAAATACATGTCAAATTGGAGATTTTTCATTCGCTTAATGACGTACAATCTCACCTATGATTTTACGTAATCTGTAATTTTTTTAAATGTCTGAAATATGAATTTATATAAAAATATGTAAATTGTACTTGCGTATATGCTAATAGTTTGAATATACCTTTGTTTCTGCTGTAATCAATATTTGCGTTTTAATAAAGCTTTTATTTTCAGAAAAATCACCGTTTTATTTAGATTTTCTCCACACACTTACTAACAACCAGACATATACAATGGATGCATCAACGTTTTTGGAAGTTTCTATCTGAGTTAACATTAAAGCAGCATTTTTTTATGTAAAAAGTATTCGATTCTTGCTTTTTTTATATCAACACTAGCAAGCTACGCCCGCTACGCTGGTCAATTTCTTTTAACGAACCTTTAATCAAACAACATATTGACATTTCATAAATAACTTTTATATTTTAACAGAATAATAAGGCTACTATAATTTGTCGCTACGCTGGTCAATTTCTTTTAACGAACCTTTAATCAAACAACATATTGACATTTCATAAATAACTTTTATATTTTAACAGAATAATAAGGCTACTATAATTTGTGACTCGTGCTATAGCCAATATACACGTCAGGACACGTCGCCCTTATCATTATCTTTTTACGCATGAAGGTTCCCTATGGTACTCCATTGGAAAATTTGGTAATTTTTGAAATTCAATATTTGAAAAACGGCATAATCATTAGATTTGAAATTTATATCAAGAAAAATACAATTTTTTACCTTTCAAACGCAGTTTGTCTAACAATTTTCTGACAAATACTTTTTGAGCTATCATTTTTTTCAGTAACTTCAAAGGTTTCATTTTCCGAGATTAATCTGGTGCAACAATTAACGAAAAACCCAGTCGTCAGCAACGCATAATTTTTTATTAAAGAAGCTGTTGGAGCAGGGATTGTCATCACCAATTTGCCACCATCACTTTTGAAATCAGTTCCGTGGTTCCCGAGATTCCATAGAAATTGTAATTTAGAATGACTTCAGAACGCTTTTCGCTCATTTCACCCATTTAAATTTCGATTTTTTTAAAATTTATTCTTAGAGAGCATTTACATCTTCTAAGTAACTACAATGCTAAATTTCAAATTTCTCGTCCCTTCAGTATAAAAAAGTCGCAATTTTCGAACATTTTTCGATCCTGCACCCCATTGATGTTAGTGGCACCGACATAAAATATAGCCTATGTTGGAGTAGGGATTGTCCCCATCAATTTGCCACCATTACTTTTGAAATCGGTCTGTAGTTCCAGAGATTTCATAGAAATTGTAATTTAGACTGTTTTTAGAACGCTTTTCGCTCATTTCACCCTTTTAAATTTCAATTTCTTTTTTATTTTGTTCTTAGAGAGCATTTACATCTTATAAGTAACTACAATGACAAATTTCAAATTTCTAGCTCCTTCAGTATAAAAAATAAAAATAAAACTGCCCAGTTAAACTGAGGGCATTGAGTTCACAGGCTATTCACACTAATTGTATATTATACTCTTTTTTCAAAGAATTTGAAATAAGCCCATCGAAAAATAAAGAAATAAACAATATATTAAGGGGGGGGGGTCATCCCCCGTTACCCCCCCTCCATAGTTAACTAATGAACCCTTTAAACTAATCAGGTAAATCTCTAATTACAATGAATATACCGGGTGTCCTAAAAAGGACTGACTGATTTTAAAATTCAATAACTTACAAACGGTGACAGATATTTAAAAAATTCTTGCAGGAGAGTGATGTACGATGTCAGGAGTTTTTTTACTGCGATTCCCGGTTTTAGTTTGAATTTTCATCAATAGATGGCGCTGAGAGCAATAGGCACTCAGTCGAGACCAAAACTGAAATCAGGAGGTTACATGTATGGAGTGGGTCCCTTTCACCAATACAATTTTTGTTAGGGCACGATTCTGAGCTCAGTCGTTATATTTTCGATGAAATGTGTTGTTGCCATGGAAATAAGGAATTCCTCAACATAACGACAGCGTTCAGAATTGGGCATGAATTTAATAAGCAGTATGTGAGAGAGCAGACGATTTTATATTTATGAAGTTTTATTTTCCAGGATTTAATTACTTTTTATCGTCTGATTTAAATAATATTTTGTGCATCGCATCTTAAAACTAGGAGAAGAGATTCAGTATTTTTTTTCCTTTTGTTGTTGTTAAAAATTTCATAAATTTTGTTAAATTCTAAGAAGATTTTAGATCTTTTAAGGAAGTTTTTCAGTATATTTTTATGCATGTTGAATCCAGTTTAAAAGAATCTTGGAAATGGTTTATACTTTGGAAGAAAGAATATTTATAATACTAGAGTACTACCACTTGGATCAAAGCATAATAGCTACAAGAAGAAGTTTCCAAGAGAAATTTAACGTAAGGAATGCTCCGCATCCAAATACAATTAAACAATTGTATGAGAAATTTGTAAAAACCGGTAGTGTTGCCGACGATTTGGTAGACAAAGTTGGACGACATAAATCGGCCAAGACTGGATCTAACGTAGATGTTATTAAAAATGTTATTAATCAAGATTCGAGAATATCGGTCCGTAAAATTGCAGCTTCATGCTCAGTGAGTAAAACCGCAACGCACAAAATTCTGCGAAAATGCTTGGAAATGTATCCTTACAAAATACAAACGCAGGAACCACTTCCTATCATTATGAAAGAAAAAAGACTAACTTTTGCAAATGAAATGCTACAGTTGATAGATGAAGGGGGTATTGACGCAAACCAAATTTGGTTTTCTGACGAAGCGTATTTCCATCTGGATGGTTTCGTCAATAAACAGAATTGGAGGATATGGGGAACTGAGAACCCTCATGTGTGCGTGCCACGATCAGTCTACTCACAAAAAATTACTGTGTGGGCAGCCTTATCTAGCAGTGGAATTATTGGGCCTTTTTTTTTTGGAGGAAACTGTAAATTCAAGTCGATACATCGAAATATTGCACCAATTTGTGGCCATGTTGAATACCTTAGGTAATTTACAAACAGATTGGTTCATACAAGACGGTGCGAGACCTCATCGGACAGCGGATGTTTTCACTTTCCTCAATGAATATTTTGATAACCGTGTCATTGCATTGCATTATCAAAATGCAACCGATACAGGTATGATTGGCCACCGTGTTCGCCGGATCTCAATCCATGCGATTTCTTCCTATGGGGCTACCTAAAGGATGCAGTGCACAGACATAATCCCACCACTATTACTGAACTGCAACAAATCATTACTCATGAATGCGAAGCTATTTCAGAAAGAACTTTGCAGAACGTATGTGGTAATTTTGTTCTCCGTTTAAGACATATGATTGTGTCGAATGGTGGGCATTTTGAGAATATCGTAATGTGACTGAACGCGTCTAATTTCTGGTTTTTACCCTTTTCTCCTTGGATTGAGGCATTCACATTCTTTTAAATATGAGTTATAAAGAGTTGATATGTTTATAGAATTTTACAAATTTGTATTTATCCCATGTAATTTTTTTTATCTGTTTGGTTAATTTTTTTAGCTATATAAGTTTAATGATCAGTTATTTTTTAGAAACATTTTTAACTGTTCGAAAATATTTGAAAATATTTATTTTGTTATTTTGCTTATTATTTCTTTATTAACTTTGTTATCATTATCAATTTCTCTATAAAAAATAGTGACACTGTCATTTATCCAATCGATATAGTCATTCTGATTTATTATTCATAAAACTTTCATTTTACAGTATAATACACTTTCTGTATGCATATATTTATTTTGTAGTAATAATTTGTTATCTTCGGAAGAGCTTTGTATTTCTGGTAAATAAATGGTGAGAGAAACATTTGACAACGTATTATTTATATTTTGAATATCCATTTCATTTGCGACTTTTTGTGTAAGTTCTTGAAATTAAGGCAATAAATAAATAAATTCTTACAAGTGATGCTTTAAGAAGAAGTAATCAAAATCTTCTAAACAGGATTGTTACTCTCATAACAAGTGAGTAAGTGTGATCGAAGATCACATAAAGGGTTTCGTTTAATATTCCTTTCAAAACACTTTATCCTTTCTTTAACAAATCCAAATAAATTTCATTTCCAAAATAATAATAATAATAATAATAATAATGTTTTCTATAAAGTAAAAATTTGCCGGTCTATTTTTCTCGTTTTTTCGAATATCTGAACTGGCCCCCGATAGCGGGCTAAGCCCGCTATTATATTCTGTCATAATAATATCTGTCATCTGGACCAAATCCGATATAAAAAAAAAACAATTTCAAAATGAAACATGTGGTATAGAGACCTTCAAAATTTTAAAATATGCCAATATTCCATAATCGAGTTTTTATCATGATTCAATATGTTCCTCAAACTTATATATTTACTATTCTCTATTACTCATATTGATACTCTCTTTGTATTATTCTGAAACATTTAAAAATCCGTTATGACGTCAGATTAATTTTCATTTTAATTCTCTAATGACGTCATATTAAGCTGCTTTCTGTATTTACACATACTTACACTCCTTGTATTATTGAGAAATGTTTGAAAATTTCCGTTTAATTACCAATATCACGTCATATTAATCTTTTTTTTTCAACTGGTGGAACTTCTTATTTCATTTTCATTTTTCAAGTGGAAATATTTTAATAGAAAATTAATTATTGTAGAAAGAATTTTTTTGTGGATTTTTAATTGTTGGCAACTGCTATAACGAAAAATGTTTAAATTTAATAGGTAAAGGCTGATAGGTTTTTGGTTTTTTATTTCTATATAAAATAATACGATTTTTTTTTTCAAATTTTATGATTTTGAACTTCATAGCAGGTATTCAGCTATAAGTACACAAAGCTTCAGCTCTGTAAGTTAAATAGTTTCTGAGAACCGCCTCTGTGATGGACAAACAACGAAGCGGGAGTAATAAGGTTTTGTGAGATGAACGAAACCCTAAGAATGCAAAAGAAAATTGTCGCAACTCAAAATAATTCGTTCTAATTTTACTTCGCCATGCGTTAAAAACGCCACAATAAGTTCACCATTTCATGAGATGAAAGAATATATCTAATTAAACATTTTAGAAAACGCATAACACATTTTAAAACAAGATTTCAGTAATTACTACCCATAGCCAAAAAAGTACTCCACTTTTTTTGAAAGGCCCTGTATATGACCTATAAAACTGTACATATTCTACATAGTATTCTAAATTTTAGTTTAATAAGTAAATACATAATGCAGTTGCAAATTCACCTTCAGAGGTTTCTAGTAATAGACGGTAACATATTAGAATTCTTTTGTACAGTCCTGTATATTACCTACAAATTTTTTACATGCCAAATATAAAACTAAATTTTAATTCAGGCAAAAAACACGGTAAAAATTACTGAAATAGCAATTCCAGAAATTATCATCCATCGGCGGCCATATATTTAGTTCTTTGCGTGGCCCTGTAAATGATATCATTAAAATGCATAACATAGCTCGAATAAAAAACTCTTTTCTGGAATTCACGCTCATAGTTGGTAATGCTTACGAATTCTTTTGTGTAGCCCTGTAAATGATCTATATCATTATACACATCACGTAGTATGGAAAAATGTTTTTTAAACTGCTTACCATAACTGAAAGCGCACTTCCAGCAATTATCGCCTATAGACAGTATTCCTGATACAGTACTTCAAACGAAATCTTTCCCGTGTCCTTGTAAATGAACGAAAAATGTACATCATATTATACAACAAGTATCTTTCAGTAAACCTCGGTAATGTATATCAGTTTCCTTATATTAGAAATACTGTAACATAATTAAAATACGCATCAAACCGTTTTTCCCCGCAGGCCATTATGTAGCAGAATTAATTGCGTAGCCTTGTAAATGAATGATAAATGCTTTACACTCCATATTGTACAGAAAACATGTCCACTTCATAAATGTAAATCAATTTCATTATGTTTGTAACGGTGTAACATCATTAATATACACCGTAAACGATTTTTTCCCATGTACCATCATGCAATGAAACTATTTTGGGTGGCCTTGTAAACGAATTAAAAGTTCTACACATGCAATATTCGATTGCAAGCATCTTTTAGTGCACTTTAGTGCTATATATTATTTTCAATAAGTTTGAAATAGTGTAACATCATTCCTATCATCATTCATAGAGGATTTATCCCACTGACCACAATAAAACGGGCATGCTTTCAAGTGCCCCTGTAACCGAACTATAATTGTTACAAAATTCGTTTTCAATACAGAGCACTCCATGGTAAACCTCAATATACTATATCAGATACATACATGGCAATTTGAATATATTTACACAAGTTAGAGCATGGAAAGAACGTTCGATAAACCAAGTGCATAAACACTTTTCAATTGTGCTGGAAAGTCTTAGAAAGAAAAAAAAATTGATGAATAAAGAAGACACTCATTTTTAAAACACCTTATCCTTCTTGGAATGTAACAAGTTTTAAAAAAATTGATATTTTGAACATTGTCGTTAAACATTTCTATTTGGTAGAAGTCGTTTTCGTGGAAACAATACTTTTTCCTATTGTTGCTCTGACTCTACCTGCCTACAGTATTGAAGTCATACCGTCTCAGTTCAGAATCGTGCCCTAACAAAAATTGTATCGGTGAAAGAGACCCACTCCATACATGTAACCTCCTGATTTCAGTTTTGGTCTCGACTGAGTGCCTATTGCTCTCAGCGCCATCTATTGATGAAAATTCAAACTAAAACCGGGAATCGCAGTAAAAAAACTCCTGACATCGTACATCACTCTCCTGCAAGAATTTTTTAAATATCTGTCACCGTTTGTAAGTTATTGAATTTTAAAATCAGTCAGTCCTTTTTAGGACACCCGGTATATACAAAATTTGAAGAAAATCGGAAAATTCTGAATGAAAAACCCATTTATATAAATTAAGGCGGGATTGGCCCCTCCGTTCCCCCCCTTTATACTTAACCAACCAGTCCCGAAAACTAATCAGGGAAGTGCCTTAACACAGTGAACCTATAAACAAAATTTGAAGGAAAACGGAATAATTCTGCATGAAAAACCCATTTATATAAAATAAGGGGGATTAGCCGTCCGTTCCCCCCTTTATACTTAACCAATCAATCCCGAAAACTAATCAGGGATGCGCCTTAACAGAGTGAACCTATAAATAAATTTTGAAGGAAATGGGATAATTCTGTATGAAAAACCCATTTATATAAATTAAGGGGGTATTAGCCCCCCATTCCCCCCTTTATACTTATTCAATCAATCCCGAAAACTAATCAGGGAAGCGTCTTAACCCAATGAACCTATAAACAAATTTTGAAGCAAATATAATAATTCTGCATTAAAAACCCATTTATATAAATTAAGGGGGGGATTATCCCCCCGTTCCCCCCCTTTATACTTAACCAATCAATCCCGAAAAACTAATCAGGGAAGCGCCTTAACACAGTGAACCTATAAACAAAATTTGAAGGAAATGGGATAATTCTGCATGAAAATCCATGTATATAAATTAAGGGGGGGGATTATCCCCCCGTTCCCCCCCCCCTTTATACTTAACCAATCAATCCCGAAAACTAATCAGGGAAACGCCTTAACACAGTGAACCTATAAACAAAATTTGAAGGAAATGGGATAATTCTGCATGAAAAACCCATTTATATAAATTAAGCGGGGGGGGTTATCCTCCCGTTTCCCCCCTTTATACTTAACCAATCAATCCCGAAAAACTAATCAGGGAAGCGCCTTAACACAGTGAACCTATAAACAAAATTTGAAGGAAAACGGAATAATTCTGCATGAAAAACCCATTTATATAAAATAAGGGGGGATATGCCCTCCGTCCCCTCCTTTATACTTAACCAATCAATCCCGAAAACTAATCAGGGAAACGCCTTAACACAGTGAACCTATAAACAAAATTTGAAGGAAATGGGATAATTCTGCACGAAAAACCCATTTATATAAATTAAGGGGGGGGGGTTATCCCCCCGTTTCCCCCTTTATACTTAACCAATCAATCCCGAAAACTAATAAGGGAAGCGCCTTAACACAGTG
Organism: Maratus michaelseni; assembly: GCA_963931845.1. Classification (NCBI taxonomy): domain Eukaryota; kingdom Metazoa; phylum Arthropoda; class Arachnida; order Araneae; family Salticidae; genus Maratus; species Maratus michaelseni. The sequence continues at coordinate 256,862,149 of OZ007589.1, read as the reverse complement.
AACCTATAAACAAAATTTGAAGGAAAACGGATATTTCTATGAAGAGTTATCGCATTACGTACGTACATACATACATACAGAACCGGCTGGCAAGCTCTCAGGGCTTGATAGCCAGTTTGATAGCTAAAAAATCGGAATTTTAGAACGTTTTTTGCTCCTGCACCCCCTGGGGTTAGTGGCACCGACATAAAATATAGCCTATGTTGGAGCAGGGGTTGTCACCATCAATTTGCCACGATCACTTTTGAAATCGGTTCGGTGGTTCCAGAGATTACCCCCTACAAACAAACAAACAAACAATCTTTACTCCTTTATAATATTAGTATAGATATAGATTACATTTTCTTTCTAATTCTAAATCATTTCATTTGTTATAAATTAGAATATTCTAAAATGTTTATTATAAATAAAACCAATATAAGTGAAATTATTTCTATATGTTGACACTTGTAGTTTATATGGTAGTAGATTTCATAAAAAGTTTCATGTAATTCTTTACATAATGGACTGACTGGGTCGTTTTTAGTATCACTGGATTGGCGTACCGCTGCATAGAGTACTTACTATTAAAAACACTGCTATATTCCTTATTGATTAAAACACATGTTTTCACTTACAAAGATACGTATTAGTCGATCTGACTGACAGCTATTGCAGCTTGATATCTGAGTGTATGAGACAGCTTGAGGATTGACACTGATTCGATTTTACTTCGTGTTTTCTTTAGAATTTTTGATATATAGAGAAGTTGGAATTAGCCAGCAGACATGAAAATGCGTTTTGAGACTTATTAAATACTATTTAGTTCCTCGTAGAATTCAAACTATGCGAGGATTTTGACACTAGCAACCGAATGGCAAATCATTGAAATTAAGATATAATTTTAAAAATTGCATAATTGTAAATTTTTAAAATCCACGCCTAAGTTCCGATAAACTTTTAATAGAGATTATAATTAATTGTATGGAATAAATATGCATTCAAATATATATATATATATATTGAAGAATGGCATAATGTATAAGATTTTTCTTGAGAAAATAAAAAAAATGCACGAGACAAAATATAAGACTGCATTCAATGTAAAATTCATACGAAAGGAAGATTTTGAATGCTTCATTTAAGTCAAAACTTTTCTTAAAAACTTATTTGATTTAACTCGTCCATACCTAAAAATAAAAATACAGAGAAAGCTGATATAAAAATTTTGAAAACAGCCAAAACATTCCTATTTGTATAATAAACTTAACAGAAAGTAATTCCAGTCTGTAATTTATACTAAATATCGTCTCTATTCAAATGTTTATCCTACTACGAATAAACGAAAATAAATTAAAATAAAAAGATATCCTGCAATTTTTACAATTTTTGGATTACGATAATTTTGTGGGAAAGATTTATGAACTTAGAATGACAAAAGCACTTTCCTAACACTGAAACGTTTTCAGTAAAAAAGTTCTAGTGCGTAACCAATACTAAATATAACTCTAGTCATTAGTTTAGCTTGCTATGTGAAAAAATGAAAGTAAATTAAATAAAAAACCATTTACTTTACGTTATGTCGGTTACGCTAATTTAACGGGGATGTCACTTTTGAAGATAATTTAAACATATGAAATACATTTATGCACACACACACAAATAATTTTGAGTTAAGCAATTGTTGCATTAAACTACTGATATGTAAATATAGACAGACATACTTAGACATATAGAAAACAACATAGATATGGGTTGTATATAAATAATATATAACAGTATAATGGTCGTATTGCAAATATATATATAATCAATATTAAATTATATATACGATAGAAAAAATTCATTTTACAAAGATTTTTATTTCCAGCAATATTTATTATGACTGTAGGAAGCATAACACGTTTTTTTATGTTTTCGAGAAAAGGATTCTACGTGTCTCGCTGCTAACTGAATTATTTACATTGATAAATAAATTAGAATAATTTCTTGTTTAAAAGAATAAAATCGATTTGCTTATCACGTAGAAACGTTGCATGAAACAACTTTCTTCCTTGTGTAACAAAATAAAAAGAAGTTTTGTTGTGTTGTTTAGCATCTGTTACTTCGAAAAAGTATTTGCTCATTTGTTATTCTTCGAAACATATATAAAAATTACTGTGAAGAATCATGTAAGGATAGAACTTCGTTTTGAGAGATAACATTGTCTAACTACACGTGCTTGTTAATAAATACCTTTGACATTTATTTTAACACTTAAATAACAATTGATTTAGAATGACAAAACAAACTTCGTTGTTTAATAAAAAAGTTTCGTTTATTGCATATTTTCTAATTTTTTTCATAAATGCTTTCTAATGTTAAAGATATAACGCATTGGTGATACATGTTATGTGTTACGCAATATGATGAACAAAAAAAAATATATTAATTTAAGTTGCAGAAATAGACATCTAATTATGAGTTCTTTTGTTTTAAAGATAATAAGCCATTTTATAACATAAAAAAAAACAATAATTACAAGGTTTATTCAGTGAAACAGTTCCGGAAAGCTACGATTCCCGCATCCAAACAATACAGGTATTCTGCCCATGTGGTATAACGTCCACAATTACTATAAATAGTGCATTATAAGCGCAAGGTGTGTTTGGTAAACACCTTATACACATAAGCTAAGGATGTTTAAAGCGCTAAAAAGGGCCTGTTATTGTGAAATTCGTTTTGTGATTAGGTTTCTGAATGCAAGCAATATACGGCATGTAGAAGAGTAGTGTCGCGCGGCTAATATCACGTGACTATAAATAGATTCCTGCCATCACATCACAGATTTGGCTAATTATTTTAATGTTTTGTTGCAGAGCGGCTATATGCTTGGTGATTGAATGATTCAAGCGATGCATTTGAGTTTGAACAGCATGCGCTCGAAACCCACGTCTTCTTTTTATTCCCAATTTTCTTCTAGAACTTTATTTTAAAATGTTTTATCGGTTAAAATATTCTATTTCGGTTCTTTTTAGGTGCGTTCGTCATTATATAAATACGTAGCACCTATAGTCCTCGTCTGGTCCGTCCGTCTGTCCGCATATAACAGCGCAAAAACTACCGAACCAAATGGTTTGAAATTTAAGATATATACCTTTGCAGAATTTTGGCGAGACATTTCAAATTTATGAAAATCGAACCAAACTTTAGAAGATATTAATAAAAATATTTATTAAGAAATTTGAATTTTTTTTTAAAGAAATCGGTGCTTTCTTCTTATAGGAGGTTTAATCGTCAAGCGACCGAGATACTTATTTTATTACAGAAATTAATCTGCAGACGATATAATTCATTTCACAGAATTAAAAATCATCCAGATCTGAATATTTATATAACTAGCTATAGTACGAACGCACCTCGTTTGTCAAGTTTGACATACAATTTCCAACTTATATATATATATATATATATATATATATATATATATATATATATATATATATATATTATGTTTTATTAGTGAAATATTCTATTTCACTTTTCAACTTTTTTTTTATTTAAAAATACCTTATCGGCTGCGTTATAGTTTTCATGGTAAATGGAATATTTTTAATTAAAGTAAATTTTGATGTTAATAACAATTAAAGATTTTTTTTTATTTTTAAAATAAAATACATACTTAAATATTCTATTTCAGAATTGTTTTTCCACTTTTTTTATTTTAAAATGTTATGCATGGATTTTTTAAATAAAAGTTAATTTTCATATTAATAACAATTAGATTTCTTTCTGTTAATAAAATAAACACTTACTTAAATACGATGAAATGTGAATTTCACGATGAAATGTGCTTAAAATATTTTACATTAAAGCGCCTTTTAATATTTAGAGTTTCGTTTCAGTGCAATATTATGAATCACTTTTTTTTTTTAATTAAAGCATGTTTAAAGATGTAAAAGGACAGAAACCTAAGTATGGTCACGTGATGTCTGTCGCGAAACACTTGTCAACAGAAGTCCATAGACTAATCTGTGAAAAGTACAGTTATTACAGTTATGAGTGATGCAATGGATATAAGATGTGTTCTGTGTTGCAGAAAAAAACACGTGCAATATGAAGCCAGAATTAGCCGGCCAGCTGTGGTGACTGATGAACTGGTTCACCTAGTTGAGATTTATTTAGGGGAATAAATGTTTATAATCTTGTTTTGGTGTTTTCGGAAGTTTCGCGTACCGTTCTGTAGGAAATTGTTACTGAAACCTTGGAATACAAAAAACATGTTCACTTTTCGTACTAAAAATGCAAAGGTCTTCTATAAGAAAGTGACAAATAGGGCAATAAATTTGATTGGTCATTTTGTACAAACTGACGAAGCATTCTGGAAACCTTCCAATTACGGCCAATACATTGTTTGTTAACTTGTATGAATTTGCTAGTCAAATTTGCCCACGCACATTCCATCAAGTTGTCTAACAAGGGTTTAGCACAATTTTATAAAATAACTTCAATCTGAGCATGCGCTCTGTGCCTATGTCGCCACTCTCTTTTGAGGGCACAATAAAATGTCTAAAAGAAGAGCAAAGATACAAATTTTCTGTTGATGTTACGTAATAAGACTTTCTACCACATTGAAGGCAGGGACTAGTCTTGTTCCTGCTTTCAAAGTGGTAGCGCGTCTTATTTGCGCCAGATAAAAGGGGGCAAAGGATTTTTAAACAAGTTCTGCATTTTAAATTTTCATGGTGTTTTTATAAAGTTTTTGTCTTATTTAGTATATTGCACGAGCTTTTGTAACTTTTCAATGTGAAGTCGAAACATTGAAGGCTAAAGTAACAGATGTTGTATCTAATGTTAAGAACAAATGGTGGATAACGCGTATCAAGAGCTAGTATACCCCCGTTAAAATCTAAAAGTTGCAAAGGAGGCACTTATTGAAATGTACTAAAATAATTGGACTTGTTATAATCTTGATTACTCTATTTACAAAATTAATCACATGTCAAAGCATAATATTTTTTATGTAATGAATTTTCGTAATCAGCAAAAGAGTTTATCCTTACCCAATACGTCTGCACGCACTATTCATATCTGCTCTATCGCGGTACAAAACACATTTCTGAAAGTTTTTACCATATATTCAATGTGCATTACCACATATTCAATCATGATTTCACAGGATAAATGTTGGCTATGCCATCACCCAGGAAATGTAATTTCTATAACATTTATAATATAATAGATAAACAGAAATTTCTTAAATTTTACTCCATTTAGTTAATTTTAAATCTGAAAAAATCTAGAACTGAGATATTTCTATATGAATGCAAGGCATTAACAATGATTAAACATCTAAAACATAGAAAGAGAATATTTTGATCGCGATAATGACCATGAAAAAAAAACAGGTTTTATATCTTTGAATTTTTTATTAAAGATTTTTTTTTCTTGAATATTGCAAAATATTCTGAAAATTTTTGCAAATAAATTTTTGCTTAAATAAATTAATTAAACATCGTAATTAAGTCCAACAATTAAAACGTAAATATGTTAGAAAATAAAATTAACCAATTTAATAGTATCTAAATTTTTTGTCATCTAAATGAGATCCATGAATGTTAGTTATTATATAAAATCTATAAGAAAGAGAAACGCTATTAATTCTTGTACTAAGATTGAATTACTGATAGTTAAAATCAAATTCTGCTAAAGAATCATTTCTTATACTCAATAACTTTATGGCAATAAATCTGCATCATAAAATAATTAGCGTATATTTTTAAAATACCAATAAAAGGGTTTTAGACTTACTTTATAAAAAAAATAATAATCATTTTTTTTTTATTTACCTGGTAACAGTTTTTCCACCTATTGAACTGCAACCTTTTGCACTTAAAATATTACTATACATTAATGTTTAGTTTAATGTATAGTGTTTCTTATATAATATTATATTATATTTCATATATAAGGTTTATAAAAAATGAAAATAAAACCTTGATTTGAATCTTTTGTCTTTGATCTAAAATAAATGAATTTTCTTTTTTGTACCTTTTAGATATTCATAACCTATGTGTTTGTCATTTAGAATGAAATGCATGTAATTTAAAAAAGTAATGTTTTCTTCAGAAATATGAATCCAATTTATTATCTGATTGAAACAGTGACAGAGAGCAGAAAATATTTAATACATCAAAAGTTTTTAAAGGAAGAATTAACTTTTAAATAAAGAAAATATGACGGTCGATGCTAAGTTGTTTATCCAGATTATCTATGTTAAAATAAAGAATATTTTTGTATAAAAAAGTGTATTTATTTTATGTAAATGTCACATCTTCGCAAATGTTTCATATTTACTATTTCTTAGACATTTGGTAGAATTTTGTTCCATTGCTAAATTATTTCTACATTATTATAATGAAAAGTTTATGTCTAAGTATTGAGAACTGTGCTATGTGTAAATAAAATTTAACAGTTTTACAGAATGTTTTAAATTAAATTTACACAGAAGTTTATGCTTGTCACATGTATTACTTCGGCAATACAGTTGTGTGGAAGAAATTATAAGGATACACATCTACGATTACCATGATTACATGTACACCCTATAGCCTGAATATCTGCTCTTAAAGTAGAAAAGAAATTAAGTAAAAGCTCTAAATCAGTTTAAAAAGGCACTGTTAGATTGAATCTATAATAATAAAGAGAGAAGTTGTTTGTTTGTCTTTGTGTGTGTGAGTCTTCTGTGTTTTGAATAGACCATTGGACGCACAGCTACAAGATTTGCCAAGAAGTACACTGTAAAAAAATTGCAGTAAAACTACGGACAGAGGCCATCAGCAGAGATTCCAGTCATGTCCCGTAAAAAAAAACAATCCATGTCCATCATTTTGTGCAGCCCGTAATTTTACTGGGCAAAGTAATACAGCATTATAATGCACAGGATATAATGCACTTTAAAACACAATAACACTTTACTTATTCTTCCGTAGCACGTAGCACGCTACGTGCATCACAGAATCGCTGTTAATCATCACAGAATCGCTGTTTTGGCGGGTTAAAATTTTCGAAACCCGATTAAAATCAAGGGTTACACCCTACCGTAGGACAATGTATGGGGTCGTACCGTATTTTTGCTAACATATGGGCTAGAACTGTAAGAATATGGGGATTGCTCTTAATTTTCTAAGTATCTAAGGGATAAGGCCGCTTATTTAGAGGATCAGACCGTTTTTCTCAAATAAGGCTGTTGCCCGTGAAAATTGAAGGGCAAACGCTCATAAAATTACAGTTTTTTCTCAGAGTGTACGTCTATACACCTTGAAGCAAGTTTTTGAATTTTGGGATTCGAATTTTTTTATTTAATTTTTTATGTGACTTTTAGCTCATCGAAAAGACTTAAAATACAGCTTGGCGTTCGTTCCAATGCTTTCTGTTCGTTACAATGCGTTCCAATGCTTACGCCAGCAGTGAAGCAGCGCGAAGGTAAACTTCCTTTTTTCGCGTTTTCGAAACACACATCAACTTAACTATTCTAAATAAATAAAACACACGCTTAAATTTTGTATTTAACTTTTCTAACGGCGTAATACGTATAAAAAATATGAATAATAACCCTTGCAACAAAAAACTTTTCAAACTTCATATTCGTTAGAAACATCATATTTGATACAGTTCTCTAACAAATTGCATCTGAAAGTATATTTTTCTCTATTCGTCTGTGAAAAATTTAAATTATCCGATATTTAGAAGTAATTAAATATACGATGGGAAGACTGTTGGGTTGCTTCGATCGTTGCCATGGTTGATATGACGTCAGCGTTACTGAAAATTATACATTTACTTTATAGAGTAGATACGTATGTAAGTACCTCTACATATTTGAACTTTAATCGCACAGACTTGTGCGATTAAATTTTTTTTTTGTGTGTGTGTGTGTGTGTGTACTTAAAAATATCCAGAATAGTTAATAATAATTTGTATTGATAAAAAATTTGAATACACGGTGCAATTACATAAGCAAAAGTATTGTATTAAAAATAAATGTGCAACGTTAAATTAGCACAAATTAAAATCATTTCTAATGGCGAACAGCTGTTTCAGAGCCCTTAAGCTCCATCTTCAGTGCCAACTCAAAAGGTAAAAACGAATTAAAAACTCCTAGGCCATGACCGCTTGCCTGCCATCTCTCGCCCCGCGGCCAGATGAAATGGCGTTGAATTTTTCAAAACAACAGCGGAGACGAGGAAACACACGTGACAGAGAGACCAATAGGAACACTCCGCCGACCGGGAAAGTTTAAGTGTGGAGGCGAATACAGGAGGGGGGACGAAGAGAATGAACTAAGCGAAACGCAGCCAGACGTTTGAAACGCTTTGTACGGCAGAGAAAAACACGAAAGGGGGGGCAATGAGGATGAATTAAATGAAAGGTAGCCAGACATTTGACAAATTTGGTGTACTGGACAAATCATATTAACCAAGCTGCTCGAATTTTTCCATATGTAATAAGCTTCCCAGAAATTTAGGTCGTAATTGATGAGCATTTCTGAATTATCGCACCTTCCGAAAAATAAAAACTGTGCCTTTCAGACCAACAATGGTTAGCTATTGCAGATCGTTTAATATCACAATTTTTAACATAGTTTTTATGCTCCCCTAAACGGACTCTCAGCGGTCTCTTAGTTTGACCTATGTACATTTTATCACATTCGCAAGATATTTTATAAATTCCCCAATGTGAAAATCGGTTTATTGGATGTTTGAGGTCTGTAAATTTGATTTTGTTAAACGGTGCATAAACTATTTTAAAGTCGAAACCCTTCAAAATTCTAGATATTTGATGGCTTATTCTCGGAAAATATGGAAGTATAATTAAATTTTCATTGCGAACATTGTTAACATTGGAGTGCGTACGTTTAATTTGGTTATTATGAATTGAATCAACTATTTGAACAGGATAACCCCGGTCAAAGGCTATTGATTTGATGTAGTCTAACTCCGCTTTGAGTAAACTCTCAGATGAACAAATTTTTAGGGCGCGATGAACATATGTATTAAAAGCAGCCAATTTTTGATTCGGGGGGTGAGATGAAAGACGGTGTGGCGGTAATGAAACTGCGAATTGTTTACGATAAACTGTAGTTTGAAATGAGTCATTTTCGCGGTAAACCATGACATCAAGGAAAGGTAGTTGGTTGTTATTTTCAAGTTCAGATGTAAACTGTATATGTTCATCTACAGAGTTCATAACAGAAAGGATATGAGGAATATCTATATCACTAGGATCAACTAAAGCGAAACTGTCATCGACGTAGCGGGTGTAAAATGGAAAATTTAACTTATTGAAAAGGTTTGACTCGTAATAATGCATATAGAAATCACTGAGAATTGGGCTCAGGGGCGAGCCCATAGACAACCCATCGGTCATGCGATAAAAATCACCATTAAAAATGAGCGTGTTTTGTGATAGACAACTGTCCGTAAGGCGCAATAATTCATCTATTTCAAAATTCATTTTACACCCGCTACGTCGATGACTGTTTCGCTTTAGTTGATCCTAGTGATATAGATATTCCTCATATCCTTTCTGTTATGAACTCTGTAGATGAACATATACAGTTTACATCTGAACTTGAAAGTAACAACCAACTACCTTTCCTTGATGTCATGGTTTACCGCGAAAATGACTCATTTCAAACTACAGTTTATCGTAAACCATTCGCAGTTTCATTACCGCCACACCGCCTTTCATCTCACCCCCCGAATCAAAAATTGGCTGCTTTTAATACATATGTTCATCGTCCCCTAAAAATTTGTTCATCTGAGAGTTTACTCAAAGCGGAGTTAGACTACATCAAATCAATAGCCTTTGACCGGGGTTATCCTGTTCAAATAGTTGATTCAATTCATAATAAACAAATTAAACGTACGCACTCCAATGTTAACAATGTTCGCAATGAAAATTTAATTATACTTCCATATTTTCCGAGAAAAAGCCATCAAATATCTAGAATTTTGAAGGGTTTCGACTTTAAAATAGTTTATGCACCGTTTAACAAAATCAAATTTACAGACCTCAAACATCCAATAGACAGATTTTCACATTGGGGAATTTATAAAATATCTTGCGAATGTGATAAAATGTACATAGGTCAAACTAAGAGACCGCTTAGAGTCCGTTTAGGGGAGCATAAAAACTATGTTAAAAATTGTGATATTAAGCGATCTGCAATAGCTAACCATTGTTGGTCTGAAAGTCACAGTTTTAATTTTTCGGAAGGTGCGATAATTCAGAAATGCTCATCAATTTACGACCTAAATTTCTGGGAAGCTTATTACATATGGAAAAATTCGAGCAGCTTGGTTAACGATTTGTCCAGTACACCAAATTTTTCAAATGTCTGGCTACCTTTCATTTAATTCATCCTCATTGCCCCCCCCTTTCGTGTTTTTCTCTGCCGTACAAAGCGTTTCAAACGTCTGGCTGCGTTTCGCTTAGTTCATTCTCTTCGTCCCCCCTCCTTTATTCGCCTCCACACTTAAACTTTCCCGGTCGGCGGAGTGTTCCTATTGGTCTCTCTGTCACGTGTGTTTCCTCGTCTCCGCTGTTGTTTTGAAAAATTCAACGCCATTTCATCTGGCCGCGGGGCGAGAGATGGCAGGCAAGCGGTCATGGCCTATGAGTTTTTAATTCGTTTTTACCTTTTGAGTTGGCACTGAAGATGGAGCTATATCCCAAGCCTATATCCCAAGTGTAGATAATTGTCCGTTAATAATCAACCCAACCCAACCCAACTTTATACAAGTACAAAGAATAGGAAAATGGTTATTGTGAAATGTATTTTCATTAAAAGCATGCATTGTATTTTGATTGTGGTATTTTTTTCATACTATATAAAAATAATGCACAATTGTATTAAATGTAAGTATGCGTAGGAGTAATTTTGCAATAAAAATTATAAGTTATATTATTACACTATGACAAGAGTTTCAAATGCTTATTTCGTAGATGTAATTTCTTTCAGGTATATTACAGTTTGGTACATTAAACTTGAAACAACTTCTGCATTCACTTTTCCCATTCATTTATCTGTAAACAGAAACGGATATCTATTACATTTTATTTTGTTTAAAGTAGATATATTAAGGAAAATCGATCGTAATTGAAGCTTATTGTACATATTAATTGGGATCTGAAATAGTTCGGTTTTTTACCAATTTTAATATTTTACGTTTAACGTAAATTTGGTATGTTCTGGAGCCCTCTTGACAATAAAATCCTATTTTTATTCCGAAAAACTTCCTAACAGTATTAGAAGATTTAATACAAACCTCATTTCAGGAAGATGTGTTTATCAAAACTGTTTATAAGAATTCGGTTTCTTAAGACTACCTGAAATCTTAATTTAAGAATTATATGAAAAAGATGTTTTTTTATTATAGCTTTCTACATTTTAAATTACATAATGCAAATCAAGTGCGTGACTTCCACTGATGACGTTCCGCTGCCTAATCGGATGCAACACTGTGTGCTTTTGACTTTAAACATGTTTAAATATAGACCCATACACTGTAAAAAAAGACAAATGTTACTTAATCTGGGAAAATATAATATAATCACAAACACAAAAAATACAATAACTATTTCAAAGTTACCCACTATTCCAAAAAACGTTCTTTAGACTTAGAAGCCTCAAAAATCAATATATGTTCGAGATTGAAAAAATCATTTATAAAAACAGAGGTGTTTTTTTTCTCTGCTGCCACGGATTTTTGGAAACTTTTCCGAATAGGTTTTTTTAGTGTATTAATCAGTTTACCCAATCCGGAATATTGTTTTTTTTTTCGGATGCTATCATTTTTCAAGTAAACATTTCCATGTTCAACAGACAGGATTTAATGATAAATATGATAAAGTAACAGCATTAACATTAATATTAAAATTAATATTTTTTTGTTAATCTTGCATGTATGAGTTCAATCAATAAGTTGAATGTAAGCTGAAAATCTTTAATTGAGAATTGGTAGCAACGAAATATTGGTTTTTAAGATGTTAGCAAATCTCAATTAACCATTTTCAACTGTGTAATTGAATTTATATATAAAAAAGTAACAAATTAATATTAATTTTATTGTTAACATTTATGCTGTTAATATATTATGTTTGTCTGTAAAACATGTTTGTTAAACATGAAAATTAATCATTTGAGAATAGGTAGCGTTCAAACAATTCGCGTCAAAAACGTCTTCAAAATCAGAAAACTAATTATTACTCTAAAACCCACTGCTCGGAAACGCTTCCGAAAATAATTTGCAGCAAAAGAAACTTTATTTTTATAAATAGCTCTTTAAATCTGAAAAATATATTGATTTCTGGGGTTTCTAAAAAATACAGGATGCTTTTCCAAATCATCAGTAACTCCTAAGAGGTTATTGTTTATTTTTGTTCGTGGATATTGTATATTTCGTAGATTAAGGAACATATGCCTTTATTAGAGTGTACAGTGCTCAATGACTCAAAAATCAAACCTATAAAATTCCGAAATAAATATTTTCGTGATTTAAAAAAATGAATTATATTGTAACTTATATCTAATACATAACAAAATATTTATAAAACTATTTTGCAATATTCAGAAATGAAGTTTGAATAGATGGAGTACGCCATTAATAATAGCTGCAATTTGAGATATTGTGTGTAATTAAATGATCGCGAGATATTGAATGATTTATGACTAAATCATTTGCCTGTTATTAGGTGATTCATTAATATTCTATCCAATGCAGAAACATTTGACAGTCATATGTTGAGACTACTGAACTGAGAGAGTTATTAAACATCAATATAATTTCATCAGTATAGATTCGTATATTTGAAACTTCAATAAATATAATCTAAACTACATGAGAATTATTGTTATGAAGAACAAAAATCTGGGTGCAATTCATTAAAAGATATTTATTTGCATAATACTGAATTAGAAATAATGATTGCAATGAAATCTTTCATGTAAAAAGAGGAAATATTAAAAAAATAAATAAAAGATGTTTCTTTTCCTTGTAATTTTGAATCGTTTTAAAATATCTTAATCTTCACGTTAATGCATTAAGGTTATTTGCATTAGATTATCGTCTGATTACGTCTGAAATCAGACAGCAAATGATTGTGTGCATCAAAAAGGAAAACACTACAATAAGTACTCAAATTTATTAATAAAAAAGAAAAATCTACAAGATATTCAAATATTTTCTTAATAACATCTCTTACATATTTATATTTGTGTCTTCATTTGCGTTTGTAGCTATTATATGCAATATTATTTTTATTTATTAATCCGACAGAGTTCTATTTTGCCATTTTTTTGTCTTTTCATCACATTTTATACAATCCCTAGCTGCGTGGCAACACGATGCGCTGCATTTTGATTGCATGAGATCTTTCGATTTCAAGAAAAAAGCTACAATGTTATTGTACATTTACAAAAATAATATATCATTAATTTTATCAAATACTAAATTCCAGTTAAGAAATACTATTTATAATGTAGATTAAACAGAAATTACAAAATTTACATTTTGTAAATTAAGTTATTTTTTATGCAAAATGTTATTTCTCAAATGCATATTATTATTTTAAGATTTTGTCTCTAATTTTGGATCTAGTGAAATGAAAATGACGTAGCTTTGGCGAACTTCTAAACCAATATTTTATTTTTAAATTAAAAACAATGCTTTACAAGAAATTATATATATATATATAATTGTGCACCTAAATTATAGATATTTAAATCTTCTTGGTTGGATATAAGACTGAAAAAAATCTATGATGCATGTTTTTTTTAAATATCGCCAGGGTTCGTACGTTTTTACCACAACTTTTTAATAGAATCTTACGACTTATTTAAATGCAGAAAAGCATTACAAATCCTCCATTTAAACAAGGCGTCTACAATTTCTACGAAAGTATCTAAAACCCAACTCGGTATATTCATATTTCAAATATTCTGGAATTGCTCCGTAAAATCATCATAAAAAAAGTCCAAGTGTTGGCAGTAAGTAAGCAAATCTTCCTGTTTTGCAGAGACTGCTGATAATGTAGAAAAATGGCTGTATTCACCTCTACCTATAGATTTCGTTTGAACAGAAGTTTTCCCACAAAAGCAGCTATGACGTTTTTTCTTTTAATTAATTTCAACTCATCACCTTACAATTGTAAATTAACTTCATTAAATATTCTAAACAGGTATGTCAAATGACCGATATCATTTTTGGATGTAATAAGTTTTTTGCGCAGTTTTTCGTCGCTGTTTTCAAGGAAGTCCAGCACTCAGTCAAATAGATTGCAGAAACGATTCAGACAAATATCTTCTAAGAGCCAACGAACTTCTGTGTACAGCAAGTGAATGTAATCTTCATCATTTTTACTACAAAGCTGGCCAAATAATCTCTTATGCAATGAATTGCTTCTAATCTTATTCACAGTTCTAATAACGTAATGAAGCTACGTATGCAGGCGTTCATGAAGATTTTTTTGCAAACAAATGCTGACGAAGAATAACAAAATGTACAGCGGGTACATCTGCTACTGTTTATTTCAATTGCCCTATAAAACCCTTATGACTTTCCGTCATTGCTAGAGCTCCATCAGTAGCAACTGACAAAATATTACGAATAGGAATTCCTTTCTCATGAAATAACTTGCTCATGGTATTAAATATAGATTCTCCCATTGTACCAGTTTCCAAAATTTTAGCAAATAATAACTCTTGACAAATTTTATCTTCTTTTATGAATCGAACGTATAAGATTACTGATTCGATATTTGGTAGATTTGATTTATCGAGTTGAATGGAAAATTTTCGAGTCTTTAAGTAATATCATAATGGTACTACAACATCTTTAGAATTTTATACTTTGCACCAAATAATTACTCATGGAAGTTTCTCTGATGATATCTGACGATATCTTATGATGAACAACATTTTTTATTACCTCTGACTGCCGGCAAGATTAATCCCTTGCAAAGTGTGTGTGGTTTTTACGCTTTTGCGATTAACAATGAAATATTATATGTGGCTCATAGTCCGTCATTTTCTTGTTTAGAAAACGACTCAAAAAGGTTTGATACAGTTCACTGTTTTAAATATTTATTTTCAGTTCTTGAAAATAGGATAAATTTTTGTCCTTTTTATCAACATGCATTTTATTCAAATACTATTGCAACTTAGAATTTTTCATGTCTTCATGGCATTATAGGTAAAACGTTTCAGCAAATTAAATACATAGGTAATGATTTGTTTCTAAAAGAGTGAGTAAATCCATATTTCAAATACTCAATAATATACTGCCTGCAATTCTTCTTTCTACACCCGCTACGTCGATGACTGTTTCGCTTTAGTTGATCCTAGTGATATAGATATTCCTCATATCCTTTCTGTTATGAACTCTGTAGATGAACATATACAGTTTACATCTGAACTTGAAAGTAACAACCAACTACCTTTCCTTGATGTCATGGTTTACCGCGAAAATGACTCATTTCAAACTACAGTTTATCGTAAACCATTCGCAGTTTCATTACCGCCACACCGCCTTTCATCTCACCCCCCGAATCAAAAATTGGCTGCTTTTAATACATATGTTCATCGTCCCCTAAAAATTTGTTCATCTGAGAGTTTACTCAAAGCGGAGTTAGACTACATCAAATCAATAGCCTTTGACCGGGGTTATCCTGTTCAAATAGTTGATTCAATTCATAATAAACAAATTAAACGTACGCACTCCAATGTTAACAATGTTCGCAATGAAAATTTAATTATACTTCCATATTTTCCGAGAAAAAGCCATCAAATATCTAGAATTTTGAAGGGTTTCGACTTTAAAATAGTTTATGCACCGTTTAACAAAATCAAATTTACAGACCTCAAACATCCAATAGACAGATTTTCACATTGGGGAATTTATAAAATATCTTGCGAATGTGATAAAATGTACATAGGTCAAACTAAGAGACCGCTTAGAGTCCGTTTAGGGGAGCATAAAAACTATGTTAAAAATTGTGATATTAAGCGATCTGCAATAGCTAACCATTGTTGGTCTGAAAGTCACAGTTTTAATTTTTCGGAAGGTGCGATAATTCAGAAATGCTCATCAATTTACGACCTAAATTTCTGGGAAGCTTATTACATATGGAAAAATTCGAGCAGCTTGGTTAATGATTTGTCCAGTACACCAAATTTTTCAAATGTCTGGCTACCTTTCATTTAATTCATCCTCATTGCCCCCCCCTTTCGTGTTTTTCTCTGCCGTACAAAGCGTTTCAAACGTCTGGCTGCGTTTCGCTTAGTTCATTCTCTTCGTCCCCCCTCCTTTATTCGCCTCCACACTTAAACTTTCCCGGTCGGCGGAGTGTTCCTATTGGTCTCTCTGTCACGTGTGTTTCCTCGTCTCCGCTGTTGTTTTGAAAAATTCAACGCCATTTCATCTGGCCGCGGGGCGAGAGATGGCAGGCAAGCGGTCATGGCCTATGAGTTTTTAATTCGTTTTTACCTTTTGAGTTGGCACTGAAGATGGAGCTTAAGGGCTCTGAAACAGCAGTTTTCCATTAGAAATGATTTTAATTTGTGCTAATTTAACGTTGCACATTTATTTTTAATATAACGGCACAAAGTTTTAATCCACCTTTTAGATAAAAGTATTGTACACATTTTTGACATTTTCCAACATAATTGAAATGTTTTATGACTTCAGTTCGTAAGGCTAGCCATCGTTCAACTCTGGGACTTTTGTAAATATAGACCGACATATACGAAATTGGCATATGTTATTGAGATTTACTATAGAATATTCCCTTTTGAAAATACAGTTTGTAGTATTTAGAGTTCTTGTCTAGGAATACCCTAAAGCAATGGGATATTCTATGGTATATAATTCATAATTGTTTGAAGTACGTTTTAATGGTGATGCATTACTTCAAACATTACGAAATTCATATGCATTATTAATATGACGATCGAAAATTTTGTGTGCTGTATTTTTTGTTAGTTTCAATCATAGGTTCCCAACAGAAGCGTCTCCAAAAGCAAGTTGGGGGAATTAATACCGTCAAGGAATGGCATACTATAGTTTTAGAAAATTAATATAATAAAACTACCTGACCCCAATGGCGTTGCAATGGGCCCTAAAAAAACCCTTAAATATATCTTTAAATGAAAAGCTACACAAACTAACCTAGAGCTGGGGGTTCCAAATCGAATTTCTTTTACGGATGTCAAAAAATGACCGTGGAACACGAATAAACGCTAAAACTCACGCAGGATATAATTTAATTATAGTGGGCTAAAACATTTTTACCGTAATTATTTCACGAATGTCAAAAAATCGATGCGCAACTCGAAAAATCTCTATAAACCGCATTAAAAATCGTTAAAAGTTAAAAAATCGCCGAGTGCAAAATTTACCATATTAGGCTAGCTAAAAGTTTAAAATCGATTTCCTTTTTTATTACTCTGTATTTCATTAAATGTCAGAATGATGGCAACATATGAACGAAAAGAGATTTCCAAACGAACCTGTGGTTTGAATCTGCTGAAAAAATTAGTTTATTCTGAGAGAAAGTGATATAAGCCATTATAGCCATTTATTATATAACTATATATAAATCTGTAGAAAAGTTAATTTACTTAAACTTAAACCGTGGCAAATTTTGTATTTCAAAATGTCTCAATCAAAGAAGAATTGCAGGCAGTATATTATTGAGTATTTGAAATATGGATTTACTCACTCTTTTAGAAACAAATCATTACCTATGTATTTAATTTGCTGAAACGTTTTACCTATAATGCCATGAAGACATGAAAAATTCTAAGTTGCAATAGTATTTGAATAAAATGCATGTTGATAAAAAGGACAAAAATTTATCCTATTTTCAAGAACTGAAAATAAATATTTAAAACAGTGAACTGTATCAAACCTTTTTGAGTCGTTTTCTAAACAAGAAAATGACGGACTATGAGCCACATATAATATTTCATTGTTAATCGCAAAAGCGTAAAAACCACACACACTTTGCAAGGGATTAATCTTGCCGGCAGTCAGAGGTAATAAAAAATGTTGTTCATCATAAGATATCGTCAGATATCATCAGAGAAACTTCCATGAGTAATTATTTGGTGCAAAGTATAAAATTCTAAAGATGTTGTAGTACCATTATGATATTACTTAAAGACTCGAAAATTTTCCATTCAACTCGATAAATCAAATCTACCAAATATCGAATCAGTAATCTTATACGTTCGATTCATAAAAGAAGATAAAATTTGTCAAGAGTTATTATTTGCTAAAATTTTGGAAACTGGTACAATGGGAGAATCTATATTTAATACCATGAGCAAGTTATTTCATGAGAAAGGAATTCCTATTCGTAATATTTTGTCAGTTGCTACTGATGGAGCTCTAGCAATGACGGAAAGTCATAAGGGTTTTATAGGGCAATTGAAATAAACAGTAGCAGATGTACCCGCTGTACATTTTGTTATTCTTCGTCAGCATTTGTTTGCAAAAAAATCTTCATGAACGCCTGCATACGTAGCTTCATTACGTTATTAGAACTGTGAATAAGATTAGAAGCAATTCATTGCATAAGAGATTATTTGGCCAGCTTTGTAGTAAAAATGATGAAGATTACATTCACTTGCTGTACACAGAAGTTCGTTGGCTCTTAGAAGATATTTGTCTGAATCGTTTCTGCAATCTATTTGACTGAGTGCTGGACTTCCTTGAAAACAGCGACGAAAAACTGCGCAAAAAACTTATTACATCCAAAAATGATATCGGTCATTTGACATACCTGTTTAGAATATTTAATGAAGTTAATTTACAATTGTAAGGTGATGAGTTGAAATTAATTAAAAGAAAAAACGTCATAGCTGCTTTTGTGGGAAAACTTCTGTTCAAACGAAATCTATAGGTAGAGGTGAATACAGCCATTTTTCTACATTATCAGCAGTCTCTGCAAAACAGGAAGATTTGCTTACTTACTGCCAACACTTGGACTTTTTTTATGATGATTTTACGGAGCAATTCCAGAATATTTGAAATATGAATATACCGAGTTGGGTTTTAGATACTTTCGCAAATACTGATACAGAAGAATCATAAATTTTGGGAGAAAAACTCTCAGAACTCTTAACTAACGAAGAACAAAAAGTAAAATTCGGAAATGGATACCAAGATATCTCGCTTCAAAAATCAATACTAGAGCTCTCTACTCTGGTGTGTAGCAAGAATATAGAAATATTTAACTGCATTTCCTTCATTGTATTTGGCTGAGCGTGGGTTCAGTGCAGTAACTAATTTACTGTCTAAGAAAAGGAACAGGCTGCACATCACTGAGCGTGGCAATTTGCGACTGATGTTAACGAAATTGGAACCTGACATTAGAAATTGTTAAACTCTACCAGCCTCAAATATATCATTATTTATTTATTTCTCATTGATTTTGAGTGAAACAATATTTTGCTATATTTGATGGTCGTTTTAATTAATTTCTATTTTGTGATTTTTAGTAGATAGACAGATAAAATATGTAAAGATAATGTGCAACAATATTATAATATTTGGTATTATTAGCTATTATGGAAGAGGGGTGGAGGGCGCTGGTATTCTTTTTTCTTGTAAAGGAGGCGCTGGTTCAGAAAAGGTTGAGAACGTATGGTTTACATGAAGGCAAAAAAAACTTTATAATATTACCACCTTTTTTCAGTAGCCATTTGAAGTGCAAAGTATAAAATCGTTTTATATTACTGAAATGTGCAACATTTTCTGCACAGAAAATAGGTTATGTAACACGTAATGTAGTGTTTCATTGCCACATAAAACAATTCGGATATATTATCATATACGAATGATTTTTCTGTAAATATTAGTGCATTTAAGTTTGTGTTATACGTTTTCAACCTAAATAAATTTCAAAAAAGTATGTGTTATGTAAAAGTAATCAGTATTGTAACCGGATTTTAATAAATTCTATGTACTCAATAACCTATAGAAAACATGATGTAGTGGCAAATATGTAATGTATATGAATTTAATTATGAATTTTTTTGAAATAGTGTAACATTATTAAAATAAACTACAAGCAATTTTCCCGCCGTAGATCAAAAATTAATTAAAAATTTTGTGCATCCCTGTAAACGAACTATAATTTCTACTTATTTTGTATTTGTACAAATATGTTTCCGTCCATCTCCGTGATGTATCCAGAGCATATAACATTTTTTATTGTGTTTTAAACAGTGTATACCCTCATTAAAATATACTGAAAACTCCCTTTTTCAATTTTTGACCATAATGAAGAGGAATACTTTTGAGTGACCCTGTAAACTATACATAAATTTTACATATTTCATCTTCAATACCGAACATGCCATGATAAACCTCAATGACATTTATCAATTAGGCGGCAATCCGAGTATATTTGAGCTAGGTGGAGCACGGACAGACGACCAGAGAGATGGCCGGACAAACAGACAGACATACAGACAGACAGACAAATCGAATTCTTAAACTCTTTTCCACTATGTTGGAAAGTTTTAATAAAAAGGTGAAAACTCAGAGTGCCGTTAGCTGAGACCACAAAACACCCCCTCTTAATTAACACAATGTTTCTTTTTATTTATATTTCGCATTTAAAATTCATAATTCCTTAAAATTTTAAAAATCATCATACGTTTTCTCAATATCATGAGCTTTAAAATATACTCTTAGATGTTTTACTAATTGGTATTATATATCTAAAGAAATAAACCACTTTCTTATATTTAGAAATCAAGAACCGACTACGATGTGTATAAAACTAACAACGTATATCTCTGTTTGTGGATCGAATTTTCCCCCAGTATTCTGTAAAAAGCTTTGATTGTTTACCCAGACACCGAGATGTTTGAGTAGTAAATGGTCTCAATATAATGGCAAACAAAATCTATGTATATTTCAAATGTAGTAAAAAATCTTATAAACTGTTTTGTTCCTTTGTGAAATAATGTTTAGTCATTCTAATGCATCTGACGTAGAATTTTATAAAATATATTTCGAAGGTATTCTAAAATACATGTTATATTCGTGGGTTATTCGCATTTTAATAAAATATATTATATTATTTAGTTTATAGATTTTTGAAAGATTGTGTAATAAAATACAATATTTTTATGGCAGACAGTAAAAAAAGTCCAGCACTAATAATCTGTCTGAAATTAACTAACTAACGACCAGAGTCACCTCCAGGTTTACACGTCTTTGAAAGACCTCTAGCCTTAGATTTTAAGTGAATGTGTACCGTGGTACATTTATTGGGATCAAGAAGAGTACCTAAGAATATAAAAATGTCCCATATCTTTCGGATTTTCTGACATGTTTCCTTTTAAAATTTTGTACATCTTTCAAACAAGCAAGGACTTGAGTTGGTCTTCTTTGTTGTGATAAAAAAATGTATAAAAAAAAACAGATTTTTGTTATGTGACTGTTCAAGTTAGCTAAATGTTGAATTGATATTTGTAAGATTTTGAATGTTTGATTAATTTCTGTTGCTGTGAAGAGATCTTGAACTCGTGTGTCACTTATATGTGACAGTCCAAATTTTCATCCTTACATCTAACTTTTTATAAAAAAAAAATTTTATTACTGTTTTTTAGTGAAAATAATTCAATACAACCTACGGATTTGAAATATATATATATATATAAATTTTCTTAAGGAAATTGGAGAGTTAAGTTGCGTTTTAAAATACACTCTGAACACTTCAAAATGAAAGATCGCTGCTGTTACAAAACCCAAATTTCTCTATAAATTTCTGTTTTTTTTTTAATAAAAAATTGTTGTCGTATAAATTTTTTTGTGCAATTCATGTTTTGAATGAACTCGCATATTGAATGTAATAACGTGGAGATATAAAATGTTTTCTATGAATATTAGGTTTATTTATTTGGTATATTAACTGATAACAAATGTTCATAATATAATAAGCATGCAACCGGAAGTATGCAGTTATCGAAATATAAATCACCTTGTTAAAAATTGGTATGCAAGGAAGTTTATTAAAAAAATAATTTTTATAAAATTTTTACCTCTCGCCGTAGCTTATTCCTTATGGAGACCAAATCAGTACCTTAACAAAAGTTATCTGAGTCAAAAATTATTTTTTGAGTAAATTGTGAATAGAAAGGACTTCACAAACATTTCTTTAGAAACATAAGACCATTGAATTTTATATCCAGTTTGGTTATGCACCTAATTCTATTCCATCACAAATTAAAGTAACCACAGCTATGTCTTTGGCAAATTTTGAAATGCTCTAAATAAAAAATATTTCCAGTTGTTATACTTTGCAGACATCTGGTGACAGAAAATGGTATCGGAAATTTTTTCCTTGCATGATATACATTTAAATGTGATAATGATAACATTGTTCTTAAGTTTCCTGATGAGTCCAATTCCTATTATACAAGTAAGTATACAACTGAAATTTATCGTTTTAAAATTCCATTGAACATGTTCTTGCGTTTTAAACTATACACACACACTGCTGGTTCTTAAATAAAAAAACAATAGAATGGACTGTAATTAAAGCGGTTTATTCACAAACAAATAAATGCGAGCCATAATACGGCTTATTCTCTAACAACCTTTTTCACATTCTAAAACACAAGAAGAAAACAGAACACTGAGTGTTGCCAAACGCGGAAAATAAGAAAAAGAAACTTACATAAATTCGGAGCACATAAACCAAGTAACATGCAGCTTTAGCTCGCTGCAGACGATATTTACACAAACATTCTGGCCCCCGTTGAAATCCCCTGGGATTTCAACAAGTGGTTAGTTGCTTACAATTTCTAACTATAATGAAAAAAGACAATTAATAACGCAAACAAATTAATGCAAAAAAAAAAATAGAAAAATGTTAAGCAGTTTTGAGTTGCTTTAGGAAGTGGACACAGTTTCACTACTGGACGATCGATTACACCACTACTAGTCTTGATCGTCACAACTCTGACCTTATTATCTGAACCTGGATGAACAGTTAGTATTCTCCCTAATTTCCATTTAAGTGGTGGAAGATTGTCATCTTTTATGAGGACTAAGTCATTGACCTCTAAATTTCGCTGACTTTTCTGCCATTTAGGTCTTTGCTGAAGTTGAGCCAAATATTCCCGGCTCCATCTTTTCCAAAATTGCTGTAAGATGAACTGTCTCACATGCCATCTATCGAGGTGACTCAAGGAACTGTGACGTAGATCTTGTTCGGGTATGGCAGTTAGAGAAGTTCCAACTAGGAAGTGACCTGGCGTTAGAGCAGTCAAGTCTGTTGGGTCAGATGATATCGGACACAGTGTCCTAGAGTTTAGGCAAGCTTCAACTTGTGTAACCAAGGTTTGGAACTCAGGATAGGTTAATACAGTGTCACCAACGGTTTTCTTCAGATGCTATTTCATGGATTTTACTGCAGATTCCCACAGTCCACCAAAAAGTGGAGCAGAAGGCGGATTAAATGTCCAAGTTATTTCCTCTGACGACAAAAATTTGCAAATTTCTTCATTCTGCTTGCACTGCAAAAGGTATTTGTTAATTTCTTTTTCTGCACCTTTAAAGTTGGTTCCACAATCACTAAAAATCTCAAAAGGTTTCCCTCTTCTTGCAATAAATCGTTTAAATGCACTTAAGAATGTCTTTGTTGAAAGATCTTCGACGACTTCAAGATGGACTGCCTTGATGACGAAGCAGACAAATACACACACATATGATTTAAATGATTTTACTCCGCGTCCTGCACGATATTTAATCATGAATGGTCCTGAAAAATCTGTTCCAACTCGATGAAATGGTCGTGATTGTGTTACTCTGGATGCTGGAAGATTAGCCATTATTTGTTTTGCAGTTTGAGCTTTATATCTGCAAAACGTAACACAAGATCTTACCATTTTCCGAATAATAGACCAAGCAGTAATGATCCAAAATTGCTGTCTAATTAAAGAAAGAAGAAATTCTGAACCTGCATGTAAGTATTTTTCATGATAATGTTTAATTATGATCTTAGTCACATGGTGCTTTGATGGTAATAAGATTGGGTGCTTTTCATTCTCCGACAGCTGTGCGTTTTTCAATCTTCCTCCTACTCTTAATATTTTGTTATCATCTAAAATTGGACACAAGCACATGAGACTGCTATTTGCAGGTAGCACTTTCCCAGCTTCTAAACACTGAATTTCCTTACTGAAGTTCACTTGTTGAACTATCCGAATAATGCAGCGTGTTGCGGCTTGAATTTCACTGCTTGATAAAAAGGATGTATTTCTTTCTACACGTGTTATCTTTGAATTGGAGATGAATCTCAATATCCAAGCAAATATGCGTTGCAATTTGGAAAACGAAGGTATTTTTGATATAACATCAAGTTTTTTTACAGTTTCAGAAGCTACAAATAATAAGGTTTTACGTGCTTCTGGTAATTGTTCTTCATTTATGGGAATAGCTTCATGCACGGGAACCTCTCTGCTTCTTAACCATAGTGGGCCGTTCCACCCCAAGTCATGGGGCAGTAGTTCTGCAGGAAGTAACCCATGTGATGCACAATCAGCAGGATATTCTTTTCCGTCCACATGGTTCCAATTCTCAGCAGGTAAAATGGATTGGATTTCAGAGACTCTGTTGGCTACAATGACTAGCCATCTTTTAGGATTTGATCTTAGCAATGATAATACAATTTGTGAATCACTCCATGCGTGCACAGAATCAGGTTTTATATGTAATGCAGCTCTGACTGCCTGTATTAAGTGTGCTAGTAATACTACAGAACATAATTTCAGTCTTGGAATCGTGACAGGTTTTAGTGGTGCTACGCGAGTTTTAGCTGTTACAAGTTTCACATCAATGTTAGAGTTATTAAAAGTTTTAACGTAAATAACTGCTGAATAACCCTTTTCTGACGCATCACAAAATCCGTGAAGTTCACATCGAGAATAATTGGGCAAAATTACTTTTCTAGGTATATATGGAATTTAAGAGTTTGACTTCTTGGCACAAAATTTTCCATTTTTGGTCAATATTTTCTGGTACTGGGTCATCCCATGATAATTGTAATTTCCAAAGTTCTTGAAGGATCATTTTAGTTAGAATCACAAAAGGTGCAATCCACCCCAATGGATCAAACAGCATTGAGACAAATGACAGAATAATTGTTTTAGTAGGGACACCTTGATAATTCATATCACTGAAACTACATTTGAACATATTATTATCAGGATGCCATTCCACTCCTAAAACTTTTGTGGCCTTATTGCCCACTACACTATGTATATTATCATTAATTGTGTTTGCTAACCCAGCATTTTTCAACAGTGATCGTTCATTTGTGGACCATTTATGTAGCTCAAACCCACATTTTTTTAGCATTTTTTGCAAATCAGATATCAATTCAGTACCTTCCTGACTATTCTCAACACCAGTTAAAACATCTTCGATATAAAAATCTCTTAAAACTATAGACTTTGCTTTTGGGAAATTAAGACCCTCATCAATTGCTAACTGACTCAAAGCTTTAGTTGCAAGATATGGAGCAGCAGCAGTTCCATACGTGACAGTATTTAAGCGAAAGACTTGTATTTGTTTATCTGTACTATATCTCCATAATATTCTCTGATAATCCCTATCTTTGTCATGAATTTTTACCTGCCTATACATCATTCTTATATCAGCTGTTATGGCACTATTATGAAATCTAAACCTTAATAAAATGCAAATTAAATCATCTTGTATTTTGGGACCTACCATTAGAGTGTCGTTTAAAGAAACACCTGTTGTTGTTTTAGCACTCGCATCAAAAACTACTCTTAATTTGGTAGTTAAACTAGAATGGTTTAAGACGAAATGGTGTGGGATGTAATAATGTTTTGTTTCTAATACACGATCTGTATTCGAAACGAAGTCCATGTGGCCCAGAGATAAATATTCTTTCATAAATTGAACATATTGGTTGTAAATTTTTGGCATGGATATTAGTCTTTTCTCAAGATAAAGAAATCTTCTGTGCGCCATTTGGCGTGAATCACCTAAAATATCTCGATCCTGTTTAAATGGTAATGTGACTGAATAACGGCCTGATTTTTCTCTAAAATGAGAACTCTCAAAATGTTTTTCACAATGTTTTTCTTCAACTGTTAAAGGTTGCAGATTTGGAAATTTTTCTAATTCCCAGAATGAATTTACTAACTCGTCGGTTTTTGCACTTAAATGATTTACATGTACTGGATCAGTTGCCAGCGTTTCAAAATTTGTAGTACCCGAAATTATCCACCCAAGTCTCGAATTTAAGGCAAATGGAAGGTTAGGTTCACGTTTGACAATTTCACCAGTCATTAAATGCATAAATACATTTACACCAAACAAAATGTCAATTTGTTGTGACTTGTAAAACAATGGATCAGCTAACATTAAATCACTGAAATTATCGCAAATGACTGAAAGTAAAGACACATAGGGAATATTATCTGACACTTTATCCATTACGAATGCTGATGTTGATACTCTAAGATCACTTTTGAAGTGAGAAGTGAATAATAAATCGACTTCCCCATTACACACAGTATTAAATGTTCCCAAACATGACACAGAAATAGAACTATCTTTTACCTTTAATCCTAATTTGTTTACACATTCTCTAGAAATAAATGACTTCTGAGAGCCTGTATCACATAAACATCTGCATTTTACAAATTCTTGTTTACAATTTTGTACTTTTATTAATGCGGTACACAACAAAATATGACTCTTTTGATTACTCTTTGCGTTTGATTCATAATGAGAAGCACAGACTGTAGACGAAACATTATCACTCGCTGACTCAACTTTTTGATAAATTCTTGTGCGTGTGGGGACATACTATTATTCTGAGTCTTATTCCTTGACTTGTTTATCATGTGCAAAATACTATGATGCTTCTTAAAGCAATAATGGCACGTATTTAGACTCTTACATTTATTGAGAAAATGCATATTAGATAGGCAATTGAAGCAATAATGATTATGTTTTACGAAATCTACTCGTTGTTGAACAGGCAAATTAAGAAATTTCAAGCATTTAGCTAAACTGTGTTCTTCTTTACAGTAACCACAACTTAAAGTAGCTACAAAAGCATTACTCTTATTTGGAAATACAGATTTAGGTACCTTATTTACCACTAACTTGCTATTTTGAAGAGTTCTTGCATAATTCTTAAGAAATTCAATTAAGTTCTTAAGTTTCGGAATGTCATTGCTTTTAAGCTGACGTTCCCACCACAATTTTGTAGAAGGATCCAATTTTTGCAAAATTAAATAAGTCATTAATGTATCCCCAAATTTGTCAATGCTTTGGTTCAATACTTCTAACGAGCAAATAACTTCATTAATGTTATCAACTAGATTTAAAATAGCAACAACTGATTCTGTTTGAATTGCTAGTAAACTTAAAAATCGTTTAATATATGCAAAAATTTGTTCTCTCTTATTTGATTATCTTTCGACTAGTAGATTCCATGCAATTTCAAAATTAGAATCCAAAATTTTAATAGACTGAATGACGCGATACGCTTCACCTTTCAATGAAGCCTTCAAATACTGCAATTTTTGAGCATTAGATATAGTCGTATTACTGTTTACGCATGCATTGAAAAGATCTTTAAAAGCTATCCATTCAGTGATATTGCCTCCAAAAGTAGGTAATGATAACCTAGGTAATTTAATATTCTCAAAAATGTTTTCTAAAATTACTTTATTAGATTTATTTTCACTCTTATTTAACTTCTTATTTTCGATTTTCAATACTTTTTCACCTTTAAATTTCCACAAATCAATTTTATCTGAAATTTCCTGTGCGGTATCTATCTCACTCTCTAATTGTTTAGATTCTGTAATTAAACTTTCAATTTCCTTATCAAGTTTTTTTAGTTCCGTTTCTTTCTGTTTTAAAAGTTCAATATTTTCTTCTAATTCTGTTAAATTAATCTCACCATCTGCGATTATACTTTCGATTTTCTTAATAAAATTCGTTACACTTCTCCGTAGAGCAGTTCTTTTTGTTTTAAAAGTTGTTAGTTCACTCATTTTTACTTAAATCAAACCCAAAACTAGTTCTAAAATATGTTAATACGAAATTTAGTTTAAATCTAAACTATATTCACATCACAATTCCACAGTTTTAAATAGCAAATTATTTTTACACACGAAATATAATGTTCAAAGTTAACTTACCTCACAAGCTGAGGTAATTTTTCGTCACAACCAACATCACGGCAGTTGAGAAAAATGTTCGATTCTACATTTTTTTTCTTTCACTAGCGCAACGGCTAGACTTGTACCAAGAATGTTCTTGCGTTTTAAACTATACACACACACTGCTTAACTAAAAACACAATAGAATGGACTGTAATTAAAGCGGTTTATTCACAAACAAATAAATGCGAGCCCATCACACGGCTTATTCTCTAACAACCTTTTTCACATTCTAAAACACAAGAAGAAAACAGAACACTGAGTGTTGCCAAACGCGGAAAGTAAGAAAAAGAAACTTACATAAATTCGGAGCACATAAACCAAGTAACATGCAGCTTTAGCTCGCTGCAGACGATATTTACACAAACAGAACATAACTACTGTAAATGAAATATAATACAGTTTCAGGACATATAACTAAAATGTTATTGTTGCTATAGAGTAATAATACTCAAAAAGTGTCTTCAAAGTTTATTCTTTCTTTCGTATTTTCTCTGAAACACTTGGTAATTATGATTACATAAGAAAATTAAATTCTGCTTATATAATCATAATTCTGAAATAATGCTTCACGTAAGAAATAATTTTATGTCAAAGCATTTATTAAGACATTTTAAACGCTACGTAGGGGAGAGTAGGTTAAAACCGGGTAGGCGGGTCAAACCGTTTACCCTGTTTTCTCGCTGATGGTGCTGCTCTGCGGACAGCACCGGTCTTAACTACGTCCTTTAGCGCACCATAGAAGTATGCCATCGGCTTTTGAAGTGAGTTCTGTGTCCTGAAGTGCTGTTGGAAATATATTAATAGTAGATAGAATATAATGGCCGTGTTTGTCTTTTAAAATATTTCTTGGAACAAAATGTTTATAACTCTGATGTATAACGATTACGTAATTTTATTCTTGTTTGAATTTAGCAGAAGAAAAATATTTGAATACACTGAAATATATAATTTATATTTAATAGAAATTGAAGCAAATATAATCATTTCATAGATAGTATCTCCATCAAGTTTTCCAGAATACCCAAAACTCCCAGTTTAATCTACAAAAGTTAAAGCTCCCCTTTTATGCACCTGTTTAAAATTCCCGGTTTTTTTCTTTCTAAATATAATTTATTTCCATTTATATCGCCCTTATTAATATAGTACAAAATGCAAGTATAAAAGGAATAAATAATATATACCAACATGCCAGCAATACAGGTAAAAACCGAAATGACAGATTTTGAAAAAGATGCTAAAAACATAATGACATAATCGGAAAGTAGTAGCATAAGAGATTTATATGTGTTTTTATTTATGATTAGATATAGTTTCATAAAGTCACCAATCTTGTCTTAAAGCTATCAATTTTTCCATAAAGTTATCAATATTCTAAGAAAACAGTTTTAAAGAAGTCTGCGTATAACAATTTTAATTCCTTCTGCTTCATTCTATAATTTTCATTTTACATACACAAAATGCAATTGAATTATCCGAAAATAAGCTTTGAAATTTATCCGGCAAAGCATTGTAACTGAATCTAAACATAGATCAATTCTTCTTTTAGTGATTTAATCGATTTATTTCTTTTTGGAATGTGGTCGCTTTTAAAGAAATTTATTTCCTTTGAGAACACACTAAGCTGGTTCTTTTACTTTTGGCCTTTGTTCCACAACAGATTTTCAATAGAATGTGGTTTTGAATATCAGATTTAATTGCTAGATGATAACATTAAACCTAGAGTCAATTAGCTCTATTTTAATTATTTCAATGATTTGATTTTTTAAAGTGCTTTCTTTAACACGCATTGTAATATTTATTTGAAAAAAAAACTTTTAAACACTCAATCAGACTTTAGAGCCAAGTGAAACTTTAAGAACTTCATGATTCTTTTCTTGATAAAATAAGACAAAATTCACATCATAAAGGATTGCTATATGATTCATACAGAATTTCATTTAAGTCGGTAAAAGAATTTTTAAATTTGGGAGAGAAGTGAAATTTGAGGTTCCTATGAGCCCTTCTTGATTTTCCACTATCTGCTATTACGCTATTGGTTTGCTATGTGCAGGAATAAAGCTTTCCCCGTGCCTGTGAGAAAAAATAAATATGAATGTTTCCGCACAAAAGCCTCATCACAACGCATTTTTCAAGCTACAGTTGCAGGCTAAGATTTATGAAGTGGATAATGATTCACCCACGTAGCAGGTGTGATTGTATTTTAAGAATGTATACTTCCATTGAAAAATTTACAATATAGAAAAAATGATTTTTTCTAGATTAATGCATTGTTTTTATTCCCAGTAAATATCAACACAATCAATCTTTAAAAAAAATAAAATAAAAACTTTTCAATAGCAGTTAGTTTATGATAAAATGAAATCGACATTTTTGACCTGGTCATTTAGAATTATTTTCGATATTATTTTTTTAATACTTTTAAATACAGCTGAGCAAGATTATAATTTCTCTATTTCTGCTTGCCCGGCTTTCTGCCTATTATTCTGTACCCATGCAATCGTAGAAATGCTTAAATACATGAATTATAAGAACACTACATTACAGCTATTTGATGTAATCACCAGAAGTGTATTTCATATTTAGTTAGCGCATTAAATGATTATATATTATTGTTAATCACACGAACAATGTAAAAGCTATTAGAAGGCAATGCATTGACTTATTGATTTTTCGAGATTTTTTTACATGGCGAAGTTTTGACAATATCATGTGTATTGTTGGTAATTGGCAATAAATTAAGATTTGTGGTATTTCTTTTCAAAATTTAGCTTCATTGCACGAACAATGCACATTTATATAGACCACTATCTACCTCTCTTCCTCAGCTCTGCTAAAATTCAACTAAACACCATTAACCCTTAACTGCTGTTAGCGGTCTCACAGACTAGTACTTTGTTCAATTTGAAAACTAAACTTGTAATTTTCAGTTTAACACTACATACTATTAATTATTTTTTTTTCATTTAGAGCCCTAGTACTAGTGCTAGAGGCTTCTGAATAGATGAATTTTAATTATAATAGTTCTGCACATAAAGTTTAGTACAAAAGCGGTATCCCATGCGTTAATTGAGTCTTTTATTCATTTTTCGATCAAGACGTCTCAGAGCCCGCTCACAATAGCTTTGCGACAATAGCTGTCACAACATTTACGTGATAACTTGTGACAGATAGTGTACGAAGGCTTAAAGGTCTCCGCTATAGAAATTTGTGTTAATCAGATTTCTGCGAGTCAAAAAAGTTCGAAATCATTAATGTAATTCATTACAAAAATGATGATAACTCAAGAGTGTCTTCTAAGCGTATAACGGAGGTATTATATTTCGTGATAATACTTAACCGAGATCAGTCCGATGGCCTTATAAATACTATAAAAAATGAGTAATAAAATGTTCTATTGGATTACTAGCTAACCGCAGGTGATTGAGTTTAATTCATCCTTTAGTCAAAATAAATGTTCAGCGCTGCTGTTTGTTATGTATCATGTGAGAAATCTGGCAGTTGACTTTTTGACTTTCATCTGTGAACATACTAGGGGTACCTCCCTCATAGGTACCCCTAATTTTTAGGTACCGCTATTTTTTTTCATTATATTTCAGTAGAATGGCTGAAGTAAGTTTAATTTGTTGCTTCTCTCGTGAGAAACTGGAAGTTAATATGCATCGATTCCATTGTACATAAAAACATAAACATACAAAATGTTTTTGATCGTGGAATAAAATTTGAGGCTTAAATGCTTCAAGCGTAAAAGTCCACGTGCCTGCTTTTCAATTTGTTATTCTTAAACAGATTTTTACGAATTTATAAAGTGTTAGTAATATTTCATATTTGGATAACGTCGCATGATAGCAGGTACAGTCGGCCAAAACAAATCAAATAAATCTTCTTTAATACGAATCATTTCCGTGCGAAATTTTCATCTCGAATAATTATTTGCATTGCATTTTGTAATCTGAGAAGAGCTATCATTAAAAGCCATTTTGTTTTTACCATTGTGACGAGAAAATAAAAAAGCAATGTTCTTTAAATTAAAGTATATTATATTATTTGTAGCAATGTTCTTTTATCAATATATAATGTATACTATAAAATATTCTAAGATAACTTTATGAAATGCTCCAAGATCGTAGTCTAGTTTGTTAAAAACTACAGTTAAACTGTATATTTGCCACTTAAGCTGTAATGTCATAGAATGGCTGCGTCCTTCATATTTAAGTTAAAAAGTTTTTAGAATGTTTATGAATGATGTTATAAAGAAATAATTTTCCTTCTTGGAAACACACAATTAATTTTTTAATTTGAAAACATAAACACACTTTAAGAAAAGGCAAATTTCAACTGTATTACATCTTGAGTAGAATAAAATATTACTCAAAAAATTAACAGATGGCATATTACTTCATCATGTCGACAACAAGAAGAACAAAACAACAGTTTTCATACTCAAAACATCTTATTATATTACGTCAGCAATATACTTAAAAAAAAAGGATGGAAATAAAAATAAACTGTGAGCTAGATTAAAGCAATATTCTAACAATTTTTGAGCATTTGGTGGAATTGGCTACAAAAATTACCCAAAAAAATAAAAATGTTATAAAACTTAAAAGAACTATGCACACAAATTTTAAACAAAATTTTCCAAATAGCTTTAATACAAATGACAACAAAATTGCTTATGGCTGACAAAGAACCATTTGCAAGGTCACATAAATGTCATCGATTATATTTATGTGTATTATTAAAGACATCAAGTTTAGTTTTAATATTTTGTTTTTTGTTGCCAATGTGTTTCATAATTTTGTGCAGAATTTCCGTTGTAACCAGTTATTTTATGACAATATAAAAAATTTTTAAATAAAAAACAGTGTTCACTTCCTTACGTTTTTGAATTCTATGTCTTGTAACTATTATAAGAAAATATAAACGCTTGTAAAGAAAAACAGTTTTTATAAATTACAAATGTCATTATTTTCTATTTTTCTATAGAATTTGTAATCATGCTCTTCTTTAAGAAATCATCGATAAAATTGCTCAATAGCCCGTTATGTAATTCGAAATAGAAGAACATGGCTTTTCAAAGATGAAAAACTGCCATTGCGAATTTTCAAACTACAGGTGCTTTAGTTTATTGATTTCAACTT
Organism: Maratus michaelseni; assembly: GCA_963931845.1. Classification (NCBI taxonomy): domain Eukaryota; kingdom Metazoa; phylum Arthropoda; class Arachnida; order Araneae; family Salticidae; genus Maratus; species Maratus michaelseni. Next base: position 256,828,747 of record OZ007589.1, on the reverse strand, counting down.
TTAGAAAAGGGTAAGCTTCAGTTTTGAAGACTAATGTACCAAAAGTTTGGTTTCCTGTGTCAAATTGCGGAAACTCTTTCAGACTGGGACAATAATTTATAAAGATATTTTACTAAAAATAGCAATTTTCCATTTACTGATCTATGTAGAAATAAATTGAACAGAAATTTTAGTAGAAAGTTTTATTAAAATATTTAGCAATATATCATACACTTACGAAAAGAGAACGCCTAGATGGAAATTTGAATATATATATATTTAAGCAATGCATTTTTACTTCATAGCACACATATATATAAATATTAAACTATGTTTTCTTACGAAAGCACTTTCACATAATTAACGACAAATTAAGGGATATGAAAATTTAACGAACTTTTGAAATTATATCAGTCGGACATAGCATAAAGTGTCCAAGCTGACATTTTCAATAATGTTATTGTACTTAATTTATCTTGATTATATTTTAACAAGTCTAGTAAGCATAAAAACAATAGAAACTCACTTTTTGCAGAACACGTTTGATAGTGGAATTTTCAGTAAATATTTAATTTGATTATTTTAGTAACGTGGCAAACGCAATGCGCATGAACCTTTTAACCGTAAAAAACGTATTTTTTGACGTTGTAAAATTGCGAATCATTTGTGAATCGTAAAATAATGTATAAATTACAAACCGAGTAATTAATATATATTCTGACTAAATGATGAGTAATTAAACATTTTTGAATTTACAAACTGTTTTGCGAAAGTTAGGGCTAGAATTTGGTGATTCTTAACATGGGAGCAATATCAAATTCCTCCACATACACACAAACACATATACATACACACGCATACATGCATACTTAGTGGATTAATTAAGTCCATTTTGCTCGATACAGAGTATAAAATGCGTTGGAAAACGTTATTGAAAAGGAGATCAATTCATACGATTTTAAGTATTGAACATATTTTGAACATATTCTTAAAAAGCAAATCCAAAGAAAATAAAGGAAAATATTAAAGAATAGTGAAACGGTTATCTGCGCCTTTTCACTATCAAAGTCTAATCATTTCTCTGTGAGTTTATATATGCAAGATCATTGTTGTTGGAGACATGCAAACCACGCACCATTGGCAGCACGTGTCGGCAGCATTTTTTGAACGATTGAGTTTTTTTTATATCTTCGCATGAAATAACTTGTCACTAGATGCCTTTTCTAAAACCAGGGAAAACTATGGATATAGAAAACACGAGATTTTATAAGAAATGGTAATGTTGTAAACGGTAAGAGTATGATAAAACATTTGTTAATAATGTCTCTTTTTCCACATTAAGAATGTATTCTTTAAGAAGGATATATGTAACAGTTTCTTTATACAAGTACAGCCCCACCAATGGCTGAGAGGTTCTGCTCTCGAAGATGGTAGACGGGAGGTGCTGGGTTCGATCCCAATCGCACCCGTCGGCCTAATCGTTCGGAGTTTTCGTATTTTTCTTCGAGCCGTGGATTCATCCATGCGTAAATACGGGTTAGGTTCCCTTAGAAAGACCCCCGCGAAGGGCATTCCCCCCGGGCCTATATCCCAAGTGTAGATAATTGTCCGTTAATAATCAACCCAACCCAACCCAACTTTATACAAGTACAAAAAATAGGAAAATGGTTATTGTGAAATGTATTTTCATTAAAAGCATGCATTGTATTTTGATTGTGGTATTTTTTTCATACTATATAAAAATAATGCACAATTGTATTAAATGTAAGTATGCGTAGGAGTAATTTTGCAATAAAAATTATAAGTTATATTATTACACTATGACAAGAGTTTCAAATGCTTATTTCGTAGATGTAATTTCTTTCAGGTATATTACAGTTTGGTACATTAAACTTGAAACAACTTCTGCATTCACTTTTCCCATTCATTTATCTGTAAACAGAAACGGATATCTATTACATTTTATTTTGTTTAAAGTAGATATATTAAGGAAAATCGATCGTAATTGAAGCTTATTGTACATATTAATTGGGATCTGAAATAGTTCGGTTTTTTACCAATTTTAATATTTTACGTTTAACGTAAATTTGGTATGTTCTGGAGCCCTCTTGACAATAAAATCCTATTTTTATTCCGAAAAACTTCCTAACAGTATTAGAAGATTTAATACAAACCTCATTTCAGGAAGATGTGTTTATCAAAACTGTTTATAAGAATTCGGTTTCTTAAGACTACCTGAAATCTTAATTTAAGAATTATATGAAAAAGATGTTTTTTTATTATAGCTTTCTACATTTTAAATTACATAATGCAAATCAAGTGCGTGACTTCCACTGATGACGTTCCGCTGCCTAATCGGATGCAACACTGTGTGCTTTTGACTTTAAACATGTTTAAATATAGACCCATACACTGTAAAAAAAGACAAATGTTACTTAATCTGGGAAAATATAATATAATCACAAACACAAAAAATACAATAACTATTTCAAAGTTACCCACTATTCCAAAAAACGTTCTTTAGACTTAGAAGCCTCAAAAATCAATATATGTTCGAGATTGAAAAAATCATTTATAAAAACAGAGGTGTTTTTTTTCTCTGCTGCCACGGATTTTTGGAAACTTTTCCGAATAGGTTTTTTTAGTGTATTAATCAGTTTACCCAATCCGGAATATTGTTTTTTTTTTCGGATGCTATCATTTTTCAAGTAAACATTTCCATGTTCAACAGACAGGATTTAATGATAAATATGATAAAGTAACAGCATTAACATTAATATTAAAATTAATATTTTTTTGTTAATCTTGCATGTATGAGTTCAATCAATAAGTTGAATGTAAGCTGAAAATCTTTAATTGAGAATTGGTAGCAACGAAATATTGGTTTTTAAGATGTTAGCAAATCTCAATTAACCATTTTCAACTGTGTAATTGAATTTATATATAAAAAAGTAACAAATTAATATTAATTTTATTGTTAACATTTATGCTGTTAATATATTATGTTTGTCTGTAAAACATGTTTGTTAAACATGAAAATTAATCATTTGAGAATAGGTAGCGTTCAAACAATTCGCGTCAAAAACGTCTTCAAAATCAGAAAACTAATTATTACTCTAAAACCCACTGCTCGGAAACGCTTCCGAAAATAATTTGCAGCAAAAGAAACTTTATTTTTATAAATAGCTCTTTAAATCTGAAAAATATATTGATTTCTGGGGTTTCTAAAAAATACAGGATGCTTTTCCAAATCATCAGTAACTCCTAAGAGGTTATTGTTTATTTTTGTTCGTGGATATTGTATATTTCGTAGATTAAGGAACATATGCCTTTATTAGAGTGTACAGTGCTCAATGACTCAAAAATCAAACCTATAAAATTCCGAAATAAATATTTTCGTGATTTAAAAAAATGAATTATATTGTAACTTATATCTAATACATAACAAAATATTTATAAAACTATTTTGCAATATTCAGAAATGAAGTTTGAATAGATGGAGTACGCCATTAATAATAGCTGCAATTTGAGATATTGTGTGTAATTAAATGATCGCGAGATATTGAATGATTTATGACTAAATCATTTGCCTGTTATTAGGTGATTCATTAATATTCTATCCAATGCAGAAACATTTGACAGTCATATGTTGAGACTACTGAACTGAGAGAGTTATTAAACATCAATATAATTTCATCAGTATAGATTCGTATATTTGAAACTTCAATAAATATAATCTAAACTACATGAGAATTATTGTTATGAAGAACAAAAATCTGGGTGCAATTCATTAAAAGATATTTATTTGCATAATACTGAATTAGAAATAATGATTGCAATGAAATCTTTCATGTAAAAAGAGGAAATATTAAAAAAATAAATAAAAGATGTTTCTTTTCCTTGTAATTTTGAATCGTTTTAAAATATCTTAATCTTCACGTTAATGCATTAAGGTTATTTGCATTAGATTATCGTCTGATTACGTCTGAAATCAGACAGCAAATGATTGTGTGCATCAAAAAGGAAAACACTACAATAAGTACTCAAATTTATTAATAAAAAAGAAAAATCTACAAGATATTCAAATATTTTCTTAATAACATCTCTTACATATTTATATTTGTGTCTTCATTTGCGTTTGTAGCTATTATATGCAATATTATTTTTATTTATTAATCCGACAGAGTTCTATTTTGCCATTTTTTTGTCTTTTCATCACATTTTATACAATCCCTAGCTGCGTGGCAACACGATGCGCTGCATTTTGATTGCATGAGATCTTTCGATTTCAAGAAAAAAGCTACAATGTTATTGTACATTTACAAAAATAATATATCATTAATTTTATCAAATACTAAATTCCAGTTAAGAAATACTATTTATAATGTAGATTAAACAGAAATTACAAAATTTACATTTTGTAAATTAAGTTATTTTTTATGCAAAATGTTATTTCTCAAATGCATATTATTATTTTAAGATTTTGTCTCTAATTTTGGATCTAGTGAAATGAAAATGACGTAGCTTTGGCGAACTTCTAAACCAATATTTTATTTTTAAATTAAAAACAATGCTTTACAAGAAATTATATATATATATATAATTGTGCACCTAAATTATAGATATTTAAATCTTCTTGGTTGGATATAAGACTGAAAAAAATCTATGATGCATGTTTTTTTTAAATATCGCCAGGGTTCGTACGTTTTTACCACAACTTTTTAATAGAATCTTACGACTTATTTAAATGCAGAAAAGCATTACAAATCCTCCATTTAAACAAGGCGTCTACAATTTCTGCTATTTAAATATTAAATAAAAAATTTCTACTAAAACATTGCGGTGAAAGCGTGCGAACCCTGCATCAATATGACGAAAGACGATTTTTGGTTCAGTAGAATAAATTAATTCATGTAGCTTTAATATGTAGAATTATGTTTTATTTCTTTGGAAAATTTAATCCAATCAATATTTTTATTTTCTCCATCTATTCAAATTAAAAACAATTCATCTGTTCAATTTTAATGAGAAAATGACGTCAATAAAAATAACAGTACGTTTTATTCCCACTTCAATCTACTTTATCCACTAAAAATGGATTAATTTAATTGACATCTTCGGATAAAAATTCCCTAAAAGTTACAAAATAATTAATATTTCAGAGTTATATATTTTTTAAATTCTGATAGCTTATATGACATCCTCGCGTTCATGTAGATAGCGAAAGTTAATTATATCGCGAGGCATTTTATATTCTAGGAAAAGCAGTTTTGAAATAAAAACATACAGTCAGATTCTAATATAACAGATAGATGCTTTCTAAATCTTTCACCTACAAGCACATATAATTACTGGTGAATTTTAGACTATATTGCTTTAGTTAAAATAAAAAGTAAAAAAAGTTATAATAGATGTTTAGTCTTAATGCTAAGCTTCTTTTTTTGATCAAAAAATTTTTGATCAATAGTTTTATTTTTAATTATCTCTCCCTTCCCCCTTCCATACACATAAATGTTTACGGTAATGTTTCTAATCACACATCATCATCATCGTATTTATATATATATATATTTAGATACGCATTAATGCATTTGAAAAAATGCTTAAACATAAAATTATTCTAGTTATTAAAACTAGATTATATATTAAAACTGTGGTTATATATATATATATATATATATATATATATATATATATATATATATATATATATATATATATATATATATATATATATATATATATATATATATACATATATATATATATATATGCACATATATATATATATATACATATGTGCAAATTTTATCTTAAAAACAGCTCTAACGATTTTGACGAAATTTCGTATCCTACCGTTTTGGGGCACCAGAAAACCATTGGGCTAGGTCACATGTTCGAAAAAATTCGATTAGTGGGTCATTTTGGGTCATTATGGGTCATGGTCTAGCTAATTGTATCTAAAAAACGGTTCAAACTATTTTGACGAAATTTTGTATCCGACTATTTTCGGGCAGGAGAAGACTATTGGGCTGGGTCACATGTACGAGAACTTTCGATTAGTGGGTCATTTTTGGGTCAAAGCGGGTCAAATTAATGTTATCTAAAAAACGGCTCAAACGATTTTGATTAAATTTTGTATCCTACGAGTTTCGGGCACGCGAAAATCATTGGGCTAGGTCACATGTTCTAGAAAATTCGATTAGTGGGTCATTTCTGGGTCATTGTGGGTCCAGATCTGAAAAGCGGCTCAATTTACACTAAATTCTGCATCCAATGTTTTCGGGCACGAGAAGACTGTTGGGCTAAGTCACATGTTCGAGAAAATTCAATTAGTGGGTCATTTTGGTCATGGGTCATGATATTTGAACTCAAATTTAATTTTGACCGAGCATGGCTCGGTTTCCCCTGCTCGTTATTTATAAATGCTTATTTCAATATTATTTCTTTTTTTACTTTTACTTAATAGCTACTTTTTCTTCTATATTTTAAATGAGTACCTGCTTTAACATATATTGTAATTAAAACTTTAAATTAAAAAATTTGTAAACCTGTTCTATTCTTATAATTTTTTTTTGCAATGCAGTAATTTTTAAATCATAATAAAATGCATTTTTAATTCGAATAAGTATCTGTGATATTACAATTCTAATTGCATTTACAATGATTTTTGTGAATCTGTTGTCATGCTAACTTAAGGAATTTTGAAGATTAATTATCTTATCGGTATATTCTATAAAAGGCAGTTATTTATAATGCAATATAGTGTTGCTATTTTCTTCACCAATATTTTATGTCATCTATGCCATTTACAAAAAACTTCTTTTATTTTTCACTGAAATAAAATTAAACTATTTTAATTTCATGCGTCTTTAACAACAAATTCATTTTCTACAACATACCAGAAGAGCACAATATATATATATATATTTTTTTACGAAATTTTTTTTTCATTTATTACTTTTTTAAACGAATTGAATTTACAAACCAATAATCTCGGCAGCAAATAAAAAAAAATGGCTGTAATTTAAACGCTATACAGTGTTGCAATTTTTTAGCAAACTTTACATTTCTCCATTGATTTTTAATTTCAACTACGTTCTTTACAAAAAACTTTATCTTATTTTTCATTGAAATAAAATTAAACTAGTTTAATTAAAAACTACTAAAACCATTTTGAAACAAAATTTTAATTTCTTGGTTGAAACCGCGACTAAGAAATCATAACAACAACTCTCTTAAGCTTCAACCTCACAGTGAAAAATAATTTCATGCTCCTTTAGCAACAAATTTCTTTTTTGGAACATGACAAGATGACGACTATTTTTTTAAATTTCCTTTCTTAAACATTAGAAAAATCTGAGTTGGGGAAAGTTTTGGTTAATTTAGCGTAGCATAAATTGTCAAATTAATTAACTTTGAAAATTAATTAACTTCAAATTAAGGTATCAGTTTATTTTAAACTCTAAAACAGTATCGCACTTGTTCTCAAAGGATTTGCGTGAATTATTTTCTTTATTTAAAAAAAAAAAAGAAAAATTCATAAATATATCGTTATTTTTAATATATGTTACACAAATAATTTAGCATATTTGTCAACATTTTTAGAAAAATGATTAAATGTAGAGTTTGAAAATGCATATTTTATTGCAATTATAAAAATACAATATATAGAGAAAATATATATACTATATATAGATACAATAATATTCATTAAAAAGCTATATTCAGTTACATAAAATGCGATTTAATAATAACAATAATAATAATAATAATAATAACAGTAATAATAATAATAATAATAATAATAATAATAATAATAATAATAATAACAGTAATAATAATAATAATAATAATAATAATAATAATAATAATAATAATAAATCTTTATCAATATCGACTAAAATGGGTATAAGCTGTATTACGCACAACATATAATGAAAATCAATTCAGTAAACGTTAAAACAGTTCATTAATCAAGAATAGATTGTTTACATCTTAACTTCAATTTAAATCAATTATTTATATTTTCAAAAATGATGAAATTATAAACTTGAAAGAGTCATGAAGTGTAACTCAAAAAGGTTGTTATTAAACATTTTTATTTGTTAGGCATGTGTCTGAAAATTTTTAGATAAATAAAGTATTATACATAAAAATTCTGCAATAATATTGACTAAAAGCGCATTCAAATCTAAGTTAATGATTCAAGTTTCTTAATATTTTTCCTACATTTTTTCCTAAATAGTTTGTAATTATCATATATTCTAATACGAGCAAATCTTATGTGTGGTTATATATATATATATATATATATATATATATACAAATTTTATCTTGAAAACGGCTCTAACGATTTTGACGGAATTTCGTATCCTACCGTTTTGGGACACCAGAAAACCATTGGGCTAGGTCACATGTTCAAGAAAATTCAATTAGTGGGTCATTTTGGGTCATGGTCTAGCTAATTGTATCTAAAAAACGGATCAAACGATTTTGACGAAATTTTGTATCCGATCATTTTCGGGCACGAGAAGACTATTGGGCTGGGTCACATGTTCGAGAACTTTCGATTAGTGGGTCATTTTTGGGTCAACGCGGGTCAAATTATTTTATCTAAAAAACGGCTCTAACAATTTTGATTAAATTTAGTGTCCTACAAGTTTCGAGCAAGATAAAATCATTGGGCTAGGTCACATGTCCGAGAAAATTCGATTAATGTGTCATTTCTGGGTCATTGTGGGTCAAGATCTAAAAAGCGGCTCAATTTACACTAAATTTTGCATCGAATGGTTTTCGGGCACGAGAAGACTGTTGGGCAAGGTAACATGTTCGAGAAAATTCAATTAGTGGGTTATTTTGGGTCATTTTGGGTCATTTTGGGTCATGTTCAAGCTAATTGTATCTACAAAATGGTTCAAACAATTTTGACGAAATGTTGTATCCGACTATTTTCGGGCACTAGAAGACTATCGGGCTGGGTCACATGTTCGAGAACTTTCGATTAGTGGGTAATTTTTGGGTCAAAGCGGGTCAAATTAATTTTATCTAAAAAACGGCTCTAATGATTTTGATTTAATTTTGTATCTTACGAGTTTCGGGCACGCGAAAATCATTGGGCTAGGTCACATGTTCGAGAAAATTCGATCAGTGGGTCATTTCTGGGTCATTGGGGATCAAGATATAAAAAGCGGCTCAATTTACACTAAATTTTGCATCCAATGGTTTTCGAGCACGAGAAGACTATTGGGCTGGGTCACATGTTCGAGAACGTTCGATTAGTGGGTCCTTTTTGGGTCAACACGGGTCAAATTAATTTTATCTAAAAAACGGCTCTAACGATTGTGATTAAATTTTGTGTCCTACGAGTTTCGAGCACGATAAAATCATTGGGCTAGGTCACATGTTCGGGAAAATTTGATTAGTGGGTCATTTCTGGGTCATTGTTGGTCAAGATCTAAAAAGCGGCTCAATTTACACTAAATTTTGCATCCAATGGTTTTCGGGCACGAGAAGACTGTTGAGCTAAGTCACATGTTCGAGAAAATTCAATTAGTGGGTCATTTTGGGTCATGGTCAAGCTAATTGTATCTAAAAAACGGTTCAAACGATTTTGACGAAATTTGTATCCGACTATTTTCGGGCACGAGAAGACTATGGGTCTGGGTCACTCGTTCGAGAACTTTCGATTACTGGGTCATTTTTCGGTCAAAGCGGGTCAAATTAATTTTATCTAAAAAACGGCTCTAACGATTTTGACGAAATTTCGTATCCTACCGTTTTGGGGCACCAGAAAACCATTGGGCTAGGTCACATGTTCGAGAAAATTCGATTAGTGGATCATTTTGGGTCATTTTGGGTCATGGTCTAGCTGATTGTATCTAAAAAACGGTTCAAACGATTTTGAAGAAATTTTGTATCCGACCATTTTTGGGCACGAGAAGGCTATTGGAATGGGTCACATGTTCGAGAACTTTCGATTAGTGGGTAATTTTTGGGTCAAAGCGGGTCAAATTAATTTTATCTAAAAAACGGCTCTAATGATTTTGATTTAATTTTGTATCTTACGAGTTTCGGGCACGCGAAAATCATTGGGCTAGGTCACATGTTCGAGAAAATTCGATCAGTGGGTCATTTCTGGGTCATTGGGGATCAAGATCTAAAAAGCGGCTCAATTTACACTAAATTTTGCATCCAATGGTTTTCGAGCACGAGAAGACTATTGGGCTGGGTCACATGTTCGAGAACGTTCGATTAGTGGGTCCTTTTTGGGTCAACACGGGTCAAATTAATTTTATCTAAAAAACGGCTCTAACGATTGTGATTAAATTTTGTGTCCTACGAGTTTCGAGCACGATAAAATCATTGGGCTAGGTCACATGTTCGGGAAAATTTGATTAGTGGGTCATTTCTGGGTCATTGTTGGTCAAGATCTAAAAAGCGGCTCAATTTACACTAAATTTTGCATCCAATGGTTTTCGGGCACGAGAAGACTGTTGAGCTAAGTCACATGTTCGAGAAAATTCAATTAGTGGGTCATTTTGGGTCATGGTCAAGCTAATTGTATCTAAAAAACGGTTCAAACGATTTTGACGAAATTTGTATCCGACTATTTTCGGGCACGAGAAGACTATGTGTCTGGGTCACTCGTTCGAGAACTTTCGATTACTGGGTCATTTTTCGGTCAAAGCGGGTCAAATTAATTTTATCTAAAAAACGGCTCTAACGATTTTGATTAAATTTTGTATCCTACGAGTTTCGGGCACGCGAAAATCATTGGGCTAGGTCACATGTTCGAGAAAATTCGATTAGTGGGTCATTTCTGGGTCATTGTGAGTCAAGATCTAAAAAGCGGCTCAATTTAAACTAAATTTTGCATCCAATGGTTTTCGAGCACGAGAAGACTGTTGGGCTAGGTCACATGCTCGAGAAAATTCAATTAGTGTGTCATTTTGGTCATGGGTCATTATGGGTCAAGCTATTTTATCTTAAAAACGGCTCAAACTATTTACACTAAATTTTGCATCCCATGGTTTTCGGGCACGAGAAGACTGTTGGGCTAGGTCACATGTTCGAGAAAATTCAATTAGTGGGTCATTTTGGTCAAGGGTCATTATGGGTCAAGCTATTTTATCTTAAAAACGGCTCAGACTGTTTACACTAAATTTTGCATCCTATGGTTTTCGGGCACGAGAAGACTGTTGGGCTAAGTCACATGTTTGAGAAAATTCAATTAGTGGGTCATTTTGGTCATGGGTCGTTATATTTGAACTCAAATTTAATTTTGACCGAGTATAGCTCGGTCTTCCCTGCTCGTGTTGCTTATGATAGAAACAAACATCATAGCATTTATTGATAATTTAAATTTGTTTATAAATAAAAAGCGGTTTATTTATTTTTATTGTTAAATACTGATTAATTATTATTTAATTTTTCTGTTAAAAAAATACTGAAAACAAATTTATTAATGCTGGTAGTTCGAGTTTTCTAAAAATGTAATTAGCAAAATAAATGCTCCTGCAACATTGAGCAGTACATTTATGTCTACTCACGTGATTCAATAAAATGTTTCAACAGAATTCCAACAACGTTCTTTATTACTTGAAACTTTTTTTTAAAGCGAATTATGAAGCACTCTCATACTATTGAAGTTTTATAGACGTTTCTTTTTTTAGTCCTGAAAACTTTATTGGCCAAATATACTTCACTCATTTTAATCCATCGAGTGTTAAGCAATACTTTTGCATACTTGTTGAACGTAGTGTCAAACGGTAGCAATTCAAAGTATGAGCATTCGAATAGATTGGTATGATTTAAATGCTGTGAAAATTATGCATGTAATTGAAATTTACTTACGTTATAGCAAGTTCCTTAGGGAAACTTGTGTATGTGGTAGTAAAACTCTGTTTTCAAGAACATGTAAACACATTCGGATATACCCCAATCTATTGGGAAAAATTGTGTCAAGCGGTATTTAATGGCAGTATACAGTTTCAAACAGAACGATACAGATCGATATCGATGATAAGAAGTAACATTTTGTTTCCTATTAACAAAAGTGTGTATAGTATTTATAGTTCTTTAACAGGGTCGTAAAATTTTCTTCTTAATGCATTTAAAAATAATCATGAAAATATGTCAAATTTGGGAAGAAACTGAGGAAACTGCTCCCTTCATGTATTTGACTTTATTACCATCAATTTGAAATTTGCATAATGAAGCATTTAAATATCTTTCTAACGTAAACAAATATTATAATAAATAAAATAAGTTTGGTGCTATTTATAGTAAGAACTAAAGACATTTATCTGAACATATTAGGGATTGAAATTTGACATTGCTGTTACTTTAGAGACGTAAATGCATCCATAGAACAGTTGTTAAAAATTTCGAAATTTTAAATATTGCAGGAATAATAAAATGTTTTAAAATTGCGATGTCTGTGATATAATTGATATAAATACTTGGATAACCAGAATCTTGGAATTTGGTATGGTGGTTACTTTTAAAATATAAATGTCTGCTAGGAATGATTTCTAAAAAATTCGAAATTTCAAAGAAAAACTGAAAAGAACAGAAAACCTTCAAAATATATTCTAATTACGATTTATGTGCAATTAATTTTAGATTTTCTCATTAACTTCACAATTTTGTCTCATGTTCGCTTATTGCTTTATAAGAATGTTATTTACTCAAAATATGGCTTAATAATTTTTTAATTATCTGTACCAGTATATTTTCCTCTAATAAAAATAAGCACACAAATACCATTTGATATATTTCAGCAACCATGCGTGCAAAGCCGCGAGGTTTTCTCGTATGTTATATAGAGAAAAAGAAACTATGTCTGTTGAAATGATAATATACATACTCACATGTTTTTCTATTTCGTTATACATATTGTTTTTTTTTTCTTTTTTGACAACAAGAAAAAAATTACTACTATCAACATTGTTTTTGTTTTTATATAAAAATTATTCTTAACTATTAATATTAATGGAAGATTTTTCGTTTAAATATTTAAAATTTTTGAAACAATAAAAAACATTTTGTACATGTTTACGTGTTATTTAACATATAGCATATATTTCATATGATCTGCATATAGCGCATAGGCCACTGCAAAGGAAAACTTTTTCGAACTGAATTGACAACTGTGATATATTTCCTAAACAATTTTCTGATGCCATTTTTTATTATAATCTAATACCAGAATGAACATCTGAGTTAGTTCCAAATTAGTGAAATCAAATATTTTACAAAGATTAGTCCCAGTTCAGCCTACAGAGTAATTCATTAAAATCTATTATATAAGAAATCGTGATTTAATTTCTGCTGCAAACACTGTAGAAAAATATTTGAAAATGAAGCGGTTTACGAGTGTAAGCAGGAGCAACGGTGAATTGATCACGTTGCCCTAAAGTTTTCCGCAGTGGTTCAATGACAACTGTTCCATATTGCGACGAAATGCTACATGTTGTCCTTTCCTCTTTTTTCTGCAATCACTACGTATTATGAGATAAAAATGCGATAAAATCAATTACTGGTTCTGAGATTCTTGGAGAGTTAAACCATATCAATAGCTTTCAATATCACTAGAATCTGATACGGCATTTGTGGAACAATTCTGGAAATATGAATTGCAGGTCATAGTGATCCACGAATATATAATCCAAAAACTACTCTATGCGTTGTTATTAGATCATGCATTGCCGTTCAAGTAATCGAAATTATTATTGGAAATATATATCACCGTTATCGATTATATATTTCAACCAGAAATTGTCCAATATACGTCGCTATCGAACTTTCTAAATACCAAGTTTGTCCATCTAAATATTATAGTCATAATAAGAAATACTTTATCGTTCTTATACACATAATTGAAAAATGTTTAAGAATCCTGTTTGTGCATCTGTCTGTCTGCCGTCTGTCCATATTCTAACTCTCATAAATATACCCGAATTGCCATGAAATTTTTATATGTTAATGAGGTTTCCCATAGAATGTTCACTATTGAAAATTAAGTTTGTGGCAATTATAGTTCGTTTATAGGGACACACTAAATAATTTGTTACATTGGTGTGTGAGGAATAATCGTTTGCAGTGCATTTTATTAATGTTACGCTATTTCAAACAAAATTAGATTGATATGCAACACGGAGATGAACTCTGGTTTCCTCAGGAGTATTGAATAAATAGCATTTATAGTTAGGTGAAAGGGACACACAAAATTACATTATGATCTATTGGGAAACATCATCTGTGGTGCATTTTAATGAGATTATGATACTTCAAACAAAATGAAATCCATGAAGTGCACTACAACATATTTGTATAGATTATGGAGTGTATAGCATTTATTTTTAATTTACAGAGAGAGACAAAATAATTCGGTTACAAAGTATGATAGCTAATTGTTAAAGCGAGTTTTCAACGTCGGTAAGGATTTTTAAATTTAACTTATTTTTAGTGTACTAGGTCGTGAGTAAAAAGTATATAAGTCAAATATAGGGTTACACGAATGATTTCGCACACATTGCTGGGTATCGACAGTAACTGCCGAAAATAAATTTTTTACTGAGTTATGTTTTTTTTTTTTTTTTTCTTTTTTTTTTTTTTTTTTTTTTTTTTTTTTTTTTTTAATTCTAAGTTGTTTGTTTAGATATCTCATTTCATTGTATAAAAAAATTATATTTCTCAGTGTTTGAGTGTGTTTCATAATCCATGCCTGGTGCATCATTTTTTGTTCTTCTTTCTTGCTTATTTTATTACTGTGGAGTACACCCCATAAAACCTATCTTTTTTTATTTCATTTATAACTAATGGAAGTAAATGTATTTTAGACATGAGAAAAAAATACCGAAAAAGTACTAAATGACCAACTTTTTAGGTTCGTTCGTAATTATACAAATACGTAGCATCTATAGTCGTCGTCTGATCCGTCCGTCCGTCATCTGCCCGCATAAAACAGCGCAAAAACTACCCAACCAAATGGTTTAAAATTTAAGATATATTATCTTTGCAGAATTTTGTCGGGACATTTTAAATTTTATGAAAATCGAATCAAAACTTTAGAAGATATTAATAAAAATATTTTTTAAGAAATTTGAATTTTAAAAAAATCGGTGCTTGTTATAGGAGCTTCCGAGGTTTAATCGTCAAGCGACCGAGATACTTATTTTATGACAGAAATGAATCTGCAGACTATATAATTCATTTCACAGAATTAAAAATCATCAAGATCTGATTATTTATATAACTAGCTATAGTACGAACGCACCTCGTTTGTCACGTTTGACGCACAATTTCCAACTTGTTGTATCTATATCAGTGCTTTATAAAAAGGCCGAAATGCGTTAAGTTTCCCTCTACAAAATACATGGAAAAACGAGCTATTTTGAAGCATACTCATACTAATAAAAACGGAGAAATTTATTATTATTTATTCATGACTATAAAAATACTCTTGATCATATAATTGTATTACGCTTAGCCTACTATTGTTTCTATAGTACCAAGATAAAGGTAATATGATGTTAAATATTTTTCTTTCTTCATCACTTTAAATAAACTTAGGCTAAATTGATAGCATTCATAAATTTACATATACTGAAACAGATTTGGAACACGCCAACAGTGCATTAAGGTTTTGATAAGAAATATTAAGTAAGGGGCACATAAACTAAACTTCTGGTTCATTTATCTTTTCAAAGAAGGATGGGAATTATTTCGCTAAAATACCTAATAAATATTTATTTTCGCATTGAAAGTTCAGAAGCGGGGAGTCGCATTATTTTTCATTATATGTTGATAAATTCACTGCGAAATGCAATAATTTACTTTTAGGAATTATTTTTAAAATTTGAGTAAATAATACATTTTACATCTAAAGTGCAGTTTAGTAGATTTATAATAATGTAGGTCACCTTGAATCAAAGTTTTCTTTAAAAGAGTTTTTCTAAATTATAATATATATATATATATATATATATATTACATATACGTATTTAAAATTAAATATTTAGTTTAAATACTCATGCCAATTTAACTGTAGATTTAAAATGTTTCGAAATAAGATTTAAAATTGTCAGGTAAAAGATTTTTTATTAAATGCCATTACGATAAAACAAGAAAGAAATTAGTATAATAATTTACAAAAAATTTCGACTGTTTTGAAATCATGCAGTTGGCGATGCAACGATGTAAAATATGATGATGTTGTTGTTGGAGTGTCAGAGAAAGTGCCAAGGCACTTCTCTGAAAGAAGGAGTGCCAGAGCCTCAAGAGAGGTTGGACTTCTAGAGCGCGATATGATGAAAAAAAAAGAAATAATTGGGCATTTCTACACTTGCAAAACCACATACCGTTGAATGAAAAAACACGCTAATAAACTTGTTTAAGTTAAACTCTGGTCTGATACACTAAAATAAATTGTTGTATTCCCATAAATTCCACAAATATGTGTATTAATGAGAAAATGTGTGCCACCAAAAGAAGATGGTATGTAGAGCAATATACGTCCCAAAAATTGCCACCAATACAAGACATTATATAAAATAATATAATCCCCGCTAACGGCATAAATACGTTTTCAATCTTTTTAATAGTGAATTGTAAACAAATAGCTGTGACTAATATTACTTTTAAAACATCTTAAAAATCCCATTCACTTTACTTATACAAAGGAAAGTTAAGATGTTTATTTTTATTCTATTTCATACATACAATGAATAATGTGATTTAAAAAATATATGTATAACATTTGCTTCACTGATCTTTATTAAGCTATTTCATAAAACTGATGCATTTATAGATAAAAAGAAAAATTAAAGGAAATACTAAAAAATAGCACTGTAAAATGTGTGTTTTATAATTATTAAAAGAATGAAAACAAGAACGAAAAATCGTGCGTCAAGATTATGAAACACTTTTCAACATATTCAGAATATTGTAACAAAACTTCACAGTATAATACGAGGTGTGGCTATTAAATAACAGGACTTGTGCTACCACTGGCAAACAACAAGCGTGTTGCCGTCAAACTTTCCTTGACCCTATTACGTGGTATCTCCCGTATCCTCTGCTCGATCGTCTAGACTAAGTATCTCTTAGTTTGGATGTAACAATTGCTCGGACTCACTGGAAAAACGACGTTTTCAGATGGAGCCACGGGTTAACTTCAAGTTTAGAGTCAAGTTTCTCCACAAAACTGCCATAAAAGCTTATACTATGTTAAAAGAAGTGTATTGACCTGAATGCTTATCGGGGCATGATTGTTTATCGCTCACTCAAGTTTTTAAGTGGTTTAAAAGGTGCAAAGCGGGACGAGAAATGACCGAAGACGATGCACGCCCTGGACGACCCTCTACCTGAAAAACGGACACAAACTTTCAGAAAATTGGTCAGTTGATCTTCAAAAATCATCGTCTGAGTATTCCAGCTGTTGCTGAGTTGACAAGAATCGACAAAGAAAGTGTTCGTCTGATTTTGCATGAGACATTCAACATAAAGAATGAATCCCTCAAAAGGACATGCACTATCTCATTACACTTTGTATGTAAAGGCGTTCTGGGCAAAGCACATCATCTTCGTGTTAGATCATTCACCATTCTGTGGCTTCTATTTATTTCAAAAGGTTAAATCAGAGCTAAAGGGGAGCAAGCTTTCAGAGCATGGAATCGATAAAAGCTGAAACGGTGGTGACTCTCATCAAGCTCACAGAAGAGGAATTCCAACGTGTTGCTTTACACAGTGGAAAATGCGTATGGTGCGATGCCGGGATCGCCAATAAGAGTACATTTAAGGCGATAAAGTTTGTGATGTAATTGGTGTCGTATAAAAAGTTTTATGACATTACTCCGGTTTTTTAATATCCACACTTCGTATGGTGAAAGATGATGACTAAATAATAATTTGGATAACGCATAACACATTTGAAAACCCAATGTCGTCAATTACCCTCAATAGTCAGAAAAGTATTCAATTTTTTTTTTGTGCAGCCCTGCATAGGATTTATAGATTTGCATATACATTGCATAGAATTGTAAAATTTATCTCATTTAAGAAATACATATCATAGTTTAAAATTTCCCATCAGCAAATTCCGCCAATAAACGGACATATATCCGAAATCTTTTGTGCATCCCTGTTTAGAATGTATAGAATGCACATACACTATGTAATATGCAACAAATGAGTTAAATTTAAAAACACGTACAACAACTTGAAGACGCACTTCCTACGATTATTATTCATAAACAGTGTTGTAACCCAGCTCGTTTGTGTGTCTCTATAAATGAACGACGAACACTATGCAGAATTAATTCTATAGTAGCATCTTGTAGTACACCTCAATGATATATATCAATTTCAATATGTTTGAAATAGTGTAACTGAATTCAATTACCCCGCAATCGATTTTATCCCATAGACTAAATGAACGATGAATGCCATGCAGACCTAATTCTATAGCAGCATCTTGTAGTGCACCTCCAATGATATATATCAATTTCAATATGTTTGAAATAGTGTAACTTCATTAAAATATCCCACAATCGATTTTTTCCATAGACTAAATGAACGATGAATGCCATGCAGACCTAATTCTATAGCAGCATCTTGTAGTGCACCTCCAATGATATATATCAATTTCAATATGTTTGAAATAGTGTAACTACATTAAAATACTCCACAATTGATTTTTTCCCATAAACCATAATGTAACGTAATTATTTTGAATAGTCCTGTAAATGATGCTGCACACTTCATTTTCAGTACCAAACATGCCATCGTAAAACTCAATAACATATATCAATTGCATGGCAAACCCAGTATTTTTACGTGAATTAGAGCGCAAACAGACAGACAAACCAAATTCATAAATATTTTTCAACTATGTTGTAAAGTGTTAAAAATAGGGAGATCTATAATGATCTTATTACGTATGTTCCTAATATTTATCAGCAGAAACAAAATATCTGTATATTACCAAACTGATGCGTTCTTTGTCATTTCTGATCCTTTTCATTTTTATGAAATAATATATCCCGCAAATAATGAAAATAAATCCGATTCTTAGTTTACCTAATACATCATTACTTGATGAGTTATGAAATCAGATTTCATAAAAGCTGTTATGTCATACTAATAATCTTTTTATGCATGCATTTTATTATCCTTCGATGGACAAAGACTGTGTAACATAAGACAATTTCTCAATAAGTAAATATTTTGTTCATAAAGGTATTTGAACGAAATTTTCTGATTATGAATTTAACTACAATAAACTGTATTAATAAAGGAAATAAGAAACCGGGTGTAATTATTCCTTTATGACACAAATTATTTTATCTTTCAAAGGAATTTCCTGATTTATTGAAAATGTATTACAAGTTTTATGCAATCGTTACATAAGCTTTTAAATCATTTCTTCTATTAAGATTAATAGACAAAATCTATATTAAAGGGAGTGTATTGAAAATTTAGAACTCTACCTAAATGATTTCTTTATGATATTTTTCTTTGTATTTTATAGTATTGAAAAGTGTAAAAATATAATGGTCTTTAATACAGATATAAAAAAATCAGAAAGGAATCTTTCCACTCTATACATATCATCCGTACATCCGGAAATGAATATATCCATTTAAAAATAATAGGGGATATTTACCGGGCTTCTCGGGTAATACAATGTAAATGGAAACCAATTTGTTTATCGAAAATTTTGATAGATTTTTTACATTTAATATATTTTTTACTATCTGACCCGCGCGACGCTGCCCTAGCCCGTGTAATAAACTTAAATCTCTTAAAAAACGAAACCTTGGCCACGGTCTCCGATGGCTTCCGCACTGTATACCGGGCATGCTCGTACCCTCTGGGAAATCTTTTATTTTCCCGTTACGAAACCTGAGGAACATTCTGTTACAAACAAACCTCTTTCCGAACGAACCTCTGAGATTAGTCCCCCCTGCCTATGGTACTGTATAGTAGGCGTGCTACAAAGTTGAGCTGGTTTCAAGAAGATGGAAACACTATTAGCCGATTTATTGAAATAAGGGACAGTTAGAGAAAAGAACCTTGAGTGAGGTGCCGTGGGGAGGGGATGTTCAAGTGTCCTTCAGAAAATGACTAATTAAGAGGACCACTATGCATCTTTAAAAACTCATTCGTTTGCTTAAGCTAGGAACTTAATTACAAATTTGGCTTAAACCACCCGCTACTCATAAATTTATTTTAATGCTATAAAGGGTGACTATTAAGTTGATTATAATGTTTGAAAGCGTTGAAATCGGAAATATAGTTGCTGAGATATGGAAACGGGGCATAGTTAGAGTTAAAACCTTAAAGGAGGGGCCGCGGGGGAGCGGATGTTCAAGTACCCATCAGCAAATAACTAATTAGGGGGTTCACTATGCATCTTTAAATATTGATTCATTTGGTTAAGCTAGGAACTTAATTTGAAATTTGTCTTAGATTATTATTCGGAAATACTGGTAACTGCTTTCTAGAAATTCACATTGAACCCATGAATGCTGGTTTTAGCGTTCATTTAGTAAAAATGGAACTGCTTTGGTGAAATTCGGAACATTATTAGCTGCGATTCAAAAAAGCGGCATTCTCTCTATAAAACAGCAATTAAACGCTACGGATGAAGCTAAAAATTTAAAAATTGTTAAATGTAATTAGACCCTTAGCCCTCTCCATCCCGCAAATATAACAAATAATGTGTTAAATAAAGTTTTCTCTATTAATAATCTATATAATAATAATATATGTCATGTAAAAAAAAAAAAAACCTTAAACCCAGCTAATTATCAAGAATAAAAACGTGCCTGGAAAATGTTTGAAACAGCTAAGACATTTCAAAAAGCTGTCTGTGTAATTTGTTGTGTGTATGTGGCGCTACATTAGCATAGCTGTACACCGGTAACTGCAATGCTTATTGACCCAGTTACGTTAAAAGTCCTTATCTATGCATCTCTACTCTGGTTATAATGACTTCTGTGAAGACTCAACCAACTCAAGAAAAACAAGCGTATTTTTGATCAGAGTTCTTTGTGGATTTTAATTAATATTTCAGTAAATAATTAAAAGAGTAAAATTCTGAATCTCAGGTGCACTAAGAGAAGGTTTTGACTACCTAAATCTAATTTTTAGGCTTCTAGGTACGCTAGATTTTGCTAACCATCGCCAACAGACAGACATACACACAGAGTGAAACTTTATTTTATGAATATAGATTATCCATATCAATAATGTATTCAAATAAAGTTTTGAAATTTATTAACAACGGTGCTTTTGTAGTAGCCGCATGACTGGAGTCCAGAAATATTCAAAGATTTCGCTACTTACAGCAGTCTTTATTTTTATGTTATTGTGAGTGGTTTAACTACGTAATTCGATTACATGTCTGTTAAATTTTCTTTTATTTATACTATTTTACATTTTTATTTACTTAATGAAGAAGTTTTAATTTCGTTATGAAATATTAGTCGGGTCCAAAGACTAAAATTTTTAAATTGTTTTAGTGCAAACTAGTGCATTTTTCGAAAGCAGACTGCACGCGATAGAGATAAATTAAAAAATAATGCATGCTCGAAAATGACTTTAAAAACATTTAAAACCAGTAAATTGAGATACAGATTGCAAACAAATTGCATTTTAAGAAAAAAATTTCCCTATTCGACAGCGTAAAACTTTGAATTGTGCACTGTTTAGAACTTATAAAAATTGCAGTAAAAGCGAAATTTATTTTTTAAATATTGCTAATGTGAATATAACGTCAATGTTACTCCCAGAGATGTTTTTACTTTATAATATAGATTTTTGCTTTGTAGAAAAGGTATAAAACTGAGCTGCGCCGCCAGGCTCCAGAGTGTCGCCCGTCAAGCACGTCAACCGTCGCACCCAAGTCTTGAGGGACTTATAACGCGCACGACCAGGAGAGGTCTCCAGTATGCACTGTGACCGGTAGGAGCACCGCCACCTGCGCATCACTTCTATTGAACCTATGAGGTGAAGACATAAGTCCTTGCAGTGGATCCCAATATCAGAGGAAATCATCACGAAAACTAAGCCGGAGTACCCCAACAGCTTCGGAACTGGACACACAAGTGGGAGCCCTGTCCTAGGCTTTAAGTCGGGTTTTCCCGACCCGTACTTGCACTACCAAAACTCAAGTACAGGAAAAATTAATATATTTTGAACTTATCCTAAATTGAATAATTGCCATTCGATGAATTATATGAATTTTATGGGTAATTTAAATTAACGTTGCAGCATAAAGGGTTAAAAGTACAAACAATTGTGTCTATTTTTTAACACTTATATTTACATTTTACATTACAGTTATTTTTTTTAACATTGTCTACCACAATTAGTTCCAATTAGTTAAATCCTTGTACCTTATATGAGTCTACACTGTAAAAAAATACAAATATTTGTTAATCTACGAAAATATAATTTAACATCGAATATATACAATAACCTCTTCCGCGTAATCCAATATTAAAAAAGCGTACTTTATTTGTAGAAATCTCAGAAGCTAATATATTTTCCAGATTTAAAGAAGCATTTATGAAAACAAAGTTTATTTTGCTGCTACTAATTTTCGGGAACGTTTCCGAGTAGTTTTTAGAGTATAAGTATTTTTTCAAATTGGAATATCAATTTTATATGATGCAATCGATTCTCAATTAAATTATTCATCTACATAATTAAATTTATACATGTAAGAGTAACAAAATAATATTAATTTTAATGTTAATATTAATGATGTTAATTTCTCATGTGTGTCTGTAATCAATGTTTGTTGAACATGAAAATGTTTATTTTTGAATTGTTAGCATCCGAAAAACCTGTATTCCACGTTGAGAAAACTGATTAATACACTGTAAAAACTTCTCATAAGCGTTTCCAAAAATTTATGGCAGCAAAAGAAACTTTATTTTTATAAATGCTTCTTTAAATCTCGAAAATATATTGATTTCTGAGGTTAGAACGCTTTTTGGAATTCTGGGCAACTCGTAATAGGTTGTAGGTTTTCGTTCGTATTTATATTATATTTTCGTATAAGAAACGTTTGACTTTTTTTACAGTGTGTGTGAAGAACGAACAGGGTTTTTGAAACTGTTGTTATAACAGTGTTTTTGAAACTGTTGTTATAAAAGGGTTAACTGATGTTAATATTTTGCTTTAAAAGGTGAAAACAGAACCTAAAACTTTAATAAAAAGTTACTCAAAAGATAGCAAAAAAGATTTTCTAAAAGCTGTGAAAAATGATCTAAAACAACTAAAAATAAAAAAAAAATTAAGTAAAAAATAATACAAATATCATGAACATCCTGATGATCCGTTATCGATAATATGTTCATTAAAATTCTTGAATTTTCGAAATTATCTTCATTTAAATAATTTCTCAATCTTCTAAACAATGCAAAATATGAGTTAAATATAATTGAACGGATTTATTAACATCAAATTCATTGACTTGAAGAATTTATCAGTGACATTTTAAAATAAATTACAGCTATATCCAATATATACATATATCCAATTCCGAATACTGCTTTGGTTTCTATTGGGTTGTCATTAATCAGCAGCCATACATTTATGTTATGATTTATTGTATTATTTCTATTAAAAAACTTTTGATTGCACATTTAAGAAATAGATTTTTTTTAATTTATGAAATGTAGTTTAATGTTTCTTTAATGATAAATAATTGGAATGATACAATACATCCATTTTCATACAATAAAAAAATGAATTTAGATTATAGATTAGATTTAGATATATCATTAATTATGCTCGTAAGCTTTTATGCTTCTGATAATATTCTTCTCGCATTCATTATTGCGTAGGATTTTCTCGATGGAAATCTTTAGCGATTAATGTATTCTGAAGGAATGGATGACAGTTTTACAATTTCTGGAATGACAGTAAAACCGTTAGAAAATTAGTTTACGGCTAAAGTTTTTTTTATTATGATTATTATATTTTATTTCGTTATAGGTGTTCAACTACATATCGAAGGAAAACCAAATATAATTTTACGCACATGTATAATGACATAAGTTTGCTAAAATGTATTATTCAAACCTCTATCAGTTTTATGTAAATATATCTTTTAAGATAATTTTTAAAACTTACACCTAAATTCAATAAATTATCTTATTTTAAAATTTCATTTAATACTTATTACTAATTTGCAAAGCCCATACAACTGAGCAATATATTTAAAGTTGATTGAATATAAACTGAATTCTACAATATAAACAATTCTATAAAATATAAAATATAAACAATTTTATAAAACATTAGTCAACAAAGAGGCTACGTTTTTATAGAATGTGTTCTGATGTTTTTATGTTTAAAAAAATACCTTGAAAATGAAGCTCACAGTAGAAATAACCAGATATTCTTGCGGGGAATCACAATGGTTTCGTTATACCGATACAGAGAGCGTTTTAGAAAAGTCATCTGGTGAACTTGTTCTGAACTTTTACTTTGTGATTATAGAAGTAATATGAAGAAAGTAAATTGATATGAATTACAGGAATAGTGCGTAGAGATGGAAAAATATAAGATTTGACAGGGTAAGAAAAAAGAATGTTTGGGATGTGAGTATCTAATTTGTTGATGTATCGAAGCGGATTGTCTACAGGGAATGGTGAACCACTAGTGGCCATGAAACACAGCGTCAAAATTACAGTCGGTAACAGTTCCTATACCAGATGGAACAGTTCCTATACCAGATGGACCGGAAACGAGTGTCAAGCTTCGTCAATGAAAATCCTTTTCAAACCCTACATTATTTGGTGCAGTCAGTGAATGAAGATCCACCCCAATCTGTTTCCGAGCAAAATTTTCGAAATAAACTACACGTATTGAATATTTGGTGCCGGTTATCTCGCAATAAATCATTGCTCACAGAATCACATAAAGCCTCCCGTCTGCAGTCAGCCAGAGAGATGGGAAACATATGGTGTTGATCGACGAATCAAGGTTCTACATGCGTCTCCAATATCTGACAGATCAGGACATATCAGAATGGTGTGAAGCTCTAATTTAGAATGTAGATGGCTCTATGATGGTTTAGTTGTGTTTTTCGTAATATAACTAGGGCACAATGATTATGTTGACCATGAGAATGAGCAAGTATGTTTATTTTAACATTTTTATGATCAGGTGCTGCCCTTCATTCAATATCTTTA
Organism: Maratus michaelseni; assembly: GCA_963931845.1. NCBI lineage: Eukaryota > Metazoa > Arthropoda > Arachnida > Araneae > Salticidae > Maratus > Maratus michaelseni. The sequence goes on along the minus strand of OZ007589.1, from coordinate 256,803,548 downwards.
TCATGAGTAGGCTTTGGGCATCGCCATTTTTGAAAGTCACAGGGCTTCATACATACACGATTGATTTGATGAAAACTTGGGTATCCTTTTATATCTCGACTGATCCGCTGAATTACCCGATATTACTATCATAGAAAATATGTGGAACTTTTTGTAACAACAGGTAAAAAACATTCAACAGTATTACGGTAATTTGGTGGCATTAAATTATCTACTGATGAGTGATTGGCACCAATTGGAAGTGTTATGTCAGCACAAACTTCTACTTCCCCATTCGTACCAAATGCAGGTGTTTATCAAGGCCTCAGACGGTGACGGTGTTATGTGGTATTAGAAATATCTGATGGAGGCGAGTAACTTTTTGTCCGGTCAAGTTGAACTTATAAGAAATCTATCCAATGTTATGAAGATATAAATAACCTTTTTTTAATTTTCTATTGGAGTTAATAACGAAAAAGTTTTATTTAAATATACTTCAATATAATTAAAGAAAACCAATTATCTTTTTTCTAGTTTAACGTGTATGCAACTATTGGTCACATATTAAAAGGTAACTTGTATTATATGTTAAAATCAATTATTTTACTATCTTTGCAAAACCCTTCAACATACTATTCTATAGTTAGTTGCATACTGAAAATAAAAAAGTCAAAAGGAAATATAAAATATTCAACAGCTGTGAATAAACACAGATGAAATAAAAAAACAGAACATGAATTTTAAAAGTAATTTGTCATGACTAGATGTCTAAATACACTATATGCCCAATGATGACCGGTCATTTGCGATTTTAGACGTTTTGTTAAATATCTAGAAAAATACATAAGGAATTGTCCTGAAACTTCAGGCGTGTAAACAGCATAGTTTACGTCATGTATTTCAGCGAAGATTTTTTCCCGAAACCCCATAGGGGGCCGTCAATAAATTGCAGAAAAAAGAATATTTTTTGGATAACCCTGTAAAAACTAATTTCGCAAAACCGTCGAAATGGTAGCACATGCTTAGGAGGCTTCTTTTAATAAACTATGTTCATTTTTATGAGGATAGCATGCATACTCGTGGTGAAATTAAGATTTTTATAAAAACAATCCCAAATTTCACCAAGTGTTTTGCTATGTGTTTGTGTCTGAATATTATAAATATTCAGAGTTCTTAATATAAAAGAATGTTCTTTTCAGTAACGATGACACACAACATGATATCTATTACCCTGCAATCAGAATTAAAAAATAATAAATATTAGATGAAAAATGAGCAGGTTTACTAAATATTTTTTCACTGCGTATGAGCGAATTCAATCAATTTATACTGTGCATAATATATTAGCTAAATCTATGGACCAACTTTTGTGAAAGTCTCAAAAACATAGCGGGAAAATTCTGATAGTAATCGTCGATAGAATAAGCTCGAAATTCGCTGTTCCCAAAAGGAAGCAAAAGGATGAGTGGTTGTATCGAATATACAATGAGAGACAGTTCATTCTTATTATATCAACATTCATAAGCTAGTAAATATTTAAAAAAAAATAAAATCTGAGAAATTTTCTATAAAAAAATCAAAACGCCGGTTGCTTCGGCGCGGCTTCGGCTCATGTTTTCACCTCTATATATGCATATTTTTCGACGAAATTTTAAAGAGAGGGTACCGTAATATTTTTAACCGATTAAAATGTTAGTGATTTTGTACGATTAGAACTTTTTTTTTTGTTATGTTATAGAACCCGACCCGAAAAAAACATATTCCATTTACTACTAGATAACGATATTTTTCGGTAAATTTTTACACGGCTGTAAAACCGTTATATTTATAACATATAAAAATTCCAAAGAGCTCGGGCAACAAGATCTTTTTCTAAAATATGAAAGGACCTTACACTGTTAAAAATTTGCAGCAAACTGTCCGGTCATTCGACCGTTTTTATAGAAAACGATTACAAAACCGTAATTGAACGCTCTTCGGACCATATTATTGCCCACATTGCGGTCAGAATAGAGTTAAATTACGGTTATATTACCGTTTTCTATAAAAACGGTGAAATGACTGGACAGTTTGCTGCAAAATTTTAACAGTGTAGGAGAAAAAACAAGGAAGTGTCTTTTTACGACCGCTTTTATCAATAAATATCATTATTTTTCGCGATTTTTTCTTTTAAAAATATAATTTCAAATCATACAAACTTGAGAATTGTTTAAATTCATTATCACAGGCCCGGGCAAAGCCAGGCGGTTCAGCTAGTGTATAAATATAGGAACGTATTGATACGTGCTTTTTATCGAAATTTCATCTGCATATATAACATAATTCTATAGTTTCGACTTTGTTTTGTTTTTCCATCGAATACAATTAACTAATAGTAGTATTTATTTCGTGAAGTTAAAATTTGACATAATTTGCAAGAGAAATGCAATATAAAAACATTTTTTCATTTATGTTCTGCAAATTTCAGACAAGTTGGTATTTTTTTACTACTCTTTTAAAATATAAATATATTACTTACATGTATTCTTTAATTGAAAACATAATCCGATTTTCTCGTAAGTAATACAATTACTATACACCGATTAAAATCCAGTGTTTTTTTTATAACTTGAGAAACAGAAACAAAAAAAATCAATAAATCAAAAGATATCATACTTTGTAACGAATTATAAAAACTAGAAAACTGCCTTTTTATTTAAACAGCTTTTCAGTTATATTCCAAAACTTTCAAACTAACCAATCATTTTTAGATTATTTTTGTTAATTCTAAAAAGTTTACTGGCAAGAAAAATATTTCCTTAGTTTGAAAATTTTAATGATTATTTTAAAACATGTGTGGTTTAAAACTTTTCCTGTTTTCATCAGTAGAATAATATACTAAAGTGTTTAAAAGTATTTATAAATATTTTTTTTAATTCTCAATTATGTTTCATAACGGAAAAATAAAAAATATACACTAAAAAATATACAATAAAAATACACATGCATTAGTTTTTATCGAAAATACTTTTGGATACAATGCAGTGCAAGAGCAGCGTCATTGTTGAACGTCAACGTGATCACTGAAAAACTGGAAAATTATTTTTGTATATTACATAATGTATTATAAATAATTTATATTGTATTCCCCTTTAATTAACTTTCATATAGTAATGGCATTCGAAAAAACTTTAGTTCTGTTACATTTTAACCACTCTAAAATTCATTTCATTAGATAAACCCTTTTGATTCAATTAAAACATATTTTTCATGAAAAAACATTATGTAGTAGAGGCCTTCAAAAACTAATTATTCAAGGCTCCCTGAGTAGAAAACAATTAGTTAGTTCAAAATAGTGACCATAATTTATGAGGCGTTTTTCTCCCCGCGATAGCAGTCGGACAATAGAATTCCAGTAAAATCCTGAGGCTGTCAGAAAGTCATTTTCAAACCTCCTCCTTCACGTCATAGTCCGCCTGGAAGTATTGTATTTTCAATTCAAAGATTTCTTTAGTTCATTAAACACTGCAAAATCGTAAGGTAAAATATCTGTATGTCATTGCTTATAGGGATGGACTGGGGATCTCCCACGTGAATTTCATAATGGGATTTTGAGCTGCGTTGACCATGTGTGGATAAACAATGTTGAATTATTGTCCAGGTCGTTTCTATTTGATCAGCTGTCATAGTGAAGCCAGCATTTCCCTATGACATTTTCCATTAACCATGATTCCCCGTTCAATAAGTCGACAAGAAAAATCCCTTTCAAGATCGCCGGAAGCGGTATGACTATTCGACAGTCTGTCCATTTGACTGTGCATTTTCTGCTTATGTCTGCGACTACATGCACCAATTCATATTTATTCTTGTATGAGTATTTCCTTGAGAGATTAACTATCCTTCAACACTTTGGTAGAATTTCCTGATGCATTGGCGTTTTATTCTAGTATTTGGCTCGTTGTTTCGTCTACATCATTCGATACCATGCATGAAATGAATTGTATGGACCATCGTTCCAAACGTGAGAGTACGCCTCACAGGGTGGAAATTTGGTAAGGGGGATGGCCTTGAATTGTTATTTTTGCATATTCTGCCAATATTTGTTCCTACTTTTTGAAAATAATTAAAGTTTATTCTAAATATAAAAGTAATACAAGAAAAGTTAAAAAATAAAATTTTTATCCAGACTTTATAAAGTCCTGTTTTGAATGTCCGAAATACGAGGGGAGTCTGAAAAAAGTTCCCCCTCAAGTATTTTCCGAAGTAATTATAAAAACCAGATAGCGGTTGAACGCAAGAGGATTCCATACACCATATGATATCGTACGTCCTCGATCCAACAGATGACGCTATCGCATTGTTTTTACAAGAGCCTCTCAGTCTAGGCCCGGTAGGTATGGATAGAATGTGAGTTTTGAATTCGTGAAGAATGGAAGAATTCAGAGCATTTTTGTGCACGTGGAGTATAGGGAGTAGAAATCCTCAGCCTCTTAATGGAAATCTATGAACAAGATGTGATTGCGAAACAAACACTCCGAATAAGGTGCCGCCAACACCGTGACGGGCGTGGTAAAGTAATGGACACACTGAGAGTTGAACAAAACGTCAGCTTGGGGGAGGGAATGATTAAATTGAACAGGCGTATTGCCATTGATGACCACGCTGAAGAACTTGGAATCGGGAATGTGCTCACAAGATCTTCCACCACACTACTAAATACCGCAAATTGTCAGACCAATGGGTGCCCTCTGACAACTGACATAGAACCACATGTAAAAACGCACGGAACTCAGCTTGGAGTATCTCATACGATTACATCGGGATCGAGATGAGTTTCTCTTTCGGATTGTGATGGGGGATGCAACACAGTTCCACCATTTCACGATGGAGTCACTGTGGAGTAAAAACATCTGTCCTCCTCTGTACGAAAAAAGCTCTATCTTTGCTGGTAAAGTTCTTCTCACAGTTTTTTCAGAAGGAAAAAAGGTTTCGTTACTAAATATTTTAGAGACACACGAACCAACAATACTCCATCAATGCCGCGCTGTACTGTCAAACCCTGTCAAATTTGATAAATGCGAGTCGGATTAAACAGCTGGGCTTTCTCACATTTGACGTTATGTTGATGGATGGCAATGTGAGACTCGGCGAGGGCAATTCAAAACTATGTTGCAACCCTTGGTTGGGGGAGCTTTGACTATTTTCCGTACAGTCCTGATCTCGCGAACAGTGATTTAGATCTGTTTTTGGCTTTGAATATGGCTCTCGGTGGAAGACGCTTTTAAAACAATTCTGAAGTCAGACAAGCCGCCCCATCCTTCTACCGTACGCAAAACAGTCATTTTTTACAAGGGGTCTTCTTGTATTTTATAAAGTGGTATGAAAATTTTCTCAAACTACATGATTCTCATCAGAAAAATAGAGAATGTCATTTATTATTTATGTGGAAGCACCCGCACAAAATATATACATTACGACAGGTGTATTTTATAATTTAAAATTGAATGTTCATACGAATCAAATAGTAATAGCATGGTTGGCAAATATCTCTAATAGAGAAAAATATTATAATAGAAAAGAAAAATGGCTACTTAAAATTGATAAAGATGAAAATTCAGAAATGCTTTTTGTGCATTGTGATCTTATTTTCCAAAAAATAATCCACCTTTTGTTAATGAGATATAAAAATTAATTATACAATATGTCCATCCTATCAAAGCTAATATCTTGTATGAGTGTCTTTTCAAAATATGTCGATAACATAATAAATGCAGATCATATAACATAATTGTTTACATATGTTTCTGTATACACTGAGGTAATTTGGGCAAACGACAAAAAATTTCTTCTAGTTGTAAAAGCGAAGTTATATGGATTTATTGCTGTTATAAAGTTAGCTCAATAAACATGCTTCTCAGCAGAAATTTATCTTGTTTTATAGGTTTAAAAATGTAAATGGACTGATGCTGCTGCGCTTGTCATTTTCTAATGCTTTTTTTAGGCTTCTTCGATTCTAATAAATGTTCACTTTTTAAATATTAAGAATTATATGTACCAGAAGGGCATCATGGTTTAGGACATGTTTAGGTGGGCATAGGACTCACTGATGTGAATCTTACGGCTTTTGTGACTTTAAAAATTAAAAAAAATTCGCAGTAATGTGAAATCTTGAATGTTTTAAAAATAAATTATAACTAATTGAATTTTTTTTCCAGAAAATGAATATTGATTAAAGGAAATATAGTATGCGTCAAAATAGTCAGTCTATTGAGATTGAAGATCAAATCAATTACCATATTCTGTATCAAAGCCAATGAAAAATATATTTAATCCATAATAACTTCCGATAACCAGTTTGCTGTTGCCATCACAAAAGTCTCTTCAATACCATTCTAATATATTAATTTATAGCATCAACGATTATGAATATAAAACATAGTGCATTTCTTCGAATTTAACACGGAATTACAGTGATCAGTGAATAACGGAACAACACCACCTACTGTTGCGTATTAAAATTTAAAATTCGATAAACATATACATTGTTAATCATTAAACTGTATCATGACATTTGATGTATTTCTACACAATATATAAAATATAGTACAGCTACAATGTTCATCGGAAAAAAGCAAAGAGCGAATATTCCGGCATTGGGTACACAGCCAAAATTTGATCCCCAAAATGAGCATTTGTGGCAACAGTTAAATGTGTATGAGAGTTACAAGAATGATGTTAATTATACAAAAATCCGCGCTTACTAAAATGCACGGATTGAGGACTTGATTAGGAATCTTTCCCAAAGTCTTCAAAAGGTGCGCGCCCTGTTGAGTAATTAAAGTCAAAATTGAACCAACTTCTATTTATGTCAAGACCTAACAGAATTGCAGTTTGATGAAATTCCTCGTCTTAGTTCTTTAGATGGCCATCGTGGAAATCTAGAAAAACACAGTATAGCAGTGCCACATTTTGGGTGGTATACATCAAAACCTAATCAGTAATTATTTATGTCAAGGTTCAATTGAATATGAAGTTTGATGAAATTCCGTGCATTAATTTTTAAGATATAGTTATCGCGGTAATCGTAAAAAATGCATCATAGTAGCGCTACCTGTTGAGCGATATACAATCAAAACTAATCAATATCTATTTTTGTCAAGGTTTAACATAATATGAAGTTTAATGAAATTCCGTGCATTAATTCTCAAGATATAGCTATCACCAATGTCGTGCAAAGCGCAGAATGACAGCGTCTCCTCTTGGGTGGTACGCACTCAAGCCTAATCTGAATTTATATTTGTTAAGGTGTAACAAAATATGAAGTTTGATGAAATTCCGTGGATTAGTTTTCAATATAAAGCTATCGCGGAAATCGGAAAAAAATGCATCACAGCAGTGCAATCCGTTTGTGCTGATATACAAACCAATCAGCATCTATTAATGTCAAGGTTTAACAGGATATGATGTTTGATGAAATTGTGTGCATTAGTTCTTGAGATATAGCTATCACGAGAATTGTGCAAAACATGGCATAGAAACGCCACCTGTTAGGCGGTATACACCCAAAATTAATCATAATTTATTTATATTAAAGTCTAACATAATATGAAGATTGATGAGATTCTGTCAAATATATCTTGACAATATAGCTATGAAGTAAATCTTGAAAAATGCAGCATAGCAGCGCCCCTGTTAGGCGAAATACACCCAAACGTACTCAGAACCAATCTTTTTAAGGTTTAATTTAATATCAAGTTTTATTAAATTCCGTACATTAGTTCTTGAGATAGAGTGACCTGAAAATTTGTGCCACACACAGAATAACAAACAGACAAGCATTTTCAAGAAATATTTAAACGGTGTTCAGGAAATCCCAAAACGTGTAATTCTATCAAAATATGTACATCGAAAATTGTCTCGATTCCAATACTTTCTTTTGAGGTATTTTGCAGCAAAGTATGCATTAAAACTAGTATAGAAATTAGAAATTTTCTTTTAATCTTGCATTTAGTAATTATATTAATTAGCTTAAAATTCTACGAAAAGTTTAATTTGACTGTGACTACTAATTTTATTTTTTAGTTCTACCTCAGCAGCAATTGCACTAAATTTTATTAAAAAAAAAGGAAAGAAATTCTAAATTAAACAACGTTTTAAAAAAAGTGTTCAACATAACATTTTGGTATTGTAGAATATCTTTACGTGTATTATTAAATGCCTTAAAAACCACTGGATTAAAAACATGGAATGGCTCTTTCAATTTAAAAGGTTTAACATCCTAAACATGCCAGCTTCATTAAAGGTTATTTGGATTCGAAAGAAACGCTAAACGAAAAATATTCTTTTTCGATTTACTTTACTTTTTGAAATACAAAACATAAATGTTATTTAGAAAAAGCTTTTTTTCCTTATTTTATTTTACATTATTTTAAATAAGTAAAATCTTTTAAATTTACCTATCTTTTTTAAAATGTTTGGAGAAAGAATACACTGACTAGTTATTGTAACTTAAAACTAAAATTATTTTCCATTCTTGCCATTGTGCATCTTTTAACATTAAATTGCAGTTTTTTTAAGCAGATTACGTATATAAACAAACGGAATTTTTAATAATGTCAGGTTAAAACTGAAAGGTTCTTTTTTTTCTTTATATATGTAGAAAGATGAGTTTAGAATCATATAATTGTACTTATTTAACTTCATCAATTCGGATACCTCATCCACGTAGGTTAAACTTAAAAGAAAATATAATTTTTAAAAGAATGATGTTTATGTGTTTCATTTTATAATATTACACTATTTTAAAGTATATTCCGTATTAATTTTTACTTTAAATATCTGTAGAAACGTGACTTTCGATTATCATATTAACGCATTTAATTAATTTCTTCTATCCGGATACTTTTTCAGTAAGACTCACGTTTTCAGCACCTTGGCGCGAAAGTAAACGGTTGGCGCGGTGCTGAATCCAATGCTACGTATATAATAAGCACCCCTTCTTGTTTGTGTCACTTATAGCAAACACCAAAAAGCAACCTCATCCCCCTTGCAGCAAATAGAGTTTTTTTTTTATTATTATTCAGAAATGTTATCAAGTAGAGCAGATGGTATGAGGATATGTTATTTTACCGTGGATTACATTTGAAACATTGTTTTTAAATAAAGAGCTTGTTGATATTTAAATGGTTTTAATTTTACAATACAAGTCAAACATAAATAACTTATTTTTGTCAGTTTAGTAATTTCTTTTATTTGATTAATTTGTACAGTTTGAAGATATTACAGAACTTATTTTTGAGATATAAAAATAAAACCAGAAGTAATGATTTTCTTGTAATAAATAGTATCATTGTAATAAATATATATTTATAATACAATTGAACTACGTAGAGTATTATTAATATTACTACTGATTCAGTTTAGGATTTTTTTAATTGTTAATCAGCGTAATTATGCATTATGTGGGACATTAATCAAATATATTTTCACTGAAATAACTGATTATAAATTAATTGCTTTTAATTTAATTGTGATTAGAAGTTAATAGCAAGCTGCAACTAAATTGACTGCAATTGCACTTAGATAGAATAGTAAATAATAATTTATATAGTTGTATCCTGCAATTAAATTAATCACAGTTAAAATATTTATTATAATTAATTCAAATTAATTACTTGCATGTTGAAGCGTGCAGTTAAATCATTACAATTAAATTTTAATGGTGTTAAACCTTTATCATTATTGTAATCTGACTTTTCATGTAAAAAACATAATCCTCCCAAGAGCGCACAAAATTAAAGATCTTTAAAATTTTTATGCTTTTTATTTTAATAATTTTGCCCCATTTTTTTATATTATTTTGCCATAGTTGTTTTATTTGTTGTTTTGAAATTGTGATGCATCATATTTTAATCAATCATTTAAATTCCTCAACACTGAAATTCCTTTCTCACCCTTCCTTTCTTTACTCATTCAGAAAGGGTTCGTTGATTTGAATCAGCTTGATTTTAATCATGATTTAAATCAACAGATTAAAAAAAAAATAATAATTGAATTAAATCAGCTATTTAAAATTTTTATTTAAAATTTAGGTGAAGATATTTTAAAATAAATATTATGTTTTTCCAAAAATACTTTGTAAATTTGAAACTGAGAACTCAAAATCCATGCTGTTTTAATTTTATTTAAATCAAACAATACACCTTAAAATAAAAATCCCAAATTAAAAATAGAGAATCCCAGCTAAAAAATGATAAAAGATGAATGCATATATTTTCCTATTAGAAAATACCTAAATCTCATGTGAGTTTTTCAATACAAAAAAAGCATGGAGACTTTTTGAAAGGTTATGGAAAATTTCAGAATAAATAAATATAGGTCATTCAAAAGAATTTTTATTTATATTTATGTGGAGAGCTCATTTTGTGTTTGTGTACATGTGAATAAGAAACTGTACAATTTTCGATGTAATTTATTTATGCAAAGTTTTGGAAAATAAATATAATGATTCTATGGTTAGTAATAGTCTGAAATGTGTTTTTATGTACTTTTTAAATATAATTTCAATCTTAATTACTTATAAATGGAAGTTAATTAATAACTAAAATTTTTAAAATTAAAAAAATATCTGATTATATATTTTTAAATATTTAAATAAAATACGTCGATTCACAGGAAACTCCGTTTGAGTACCAACTCATAAAGCTGGGGAATTGGCGTTTCTTTCCAAACATTTTAGCAACAAAGAATAATTTTTCATACCCACTGAAATTTAAAACATATAATCGTGATCATCTTTATATGTGTGTGATACATGCTCCAAATTTATTAAATGAATATTGCATGTTTTCTAAAATATTGTATATAATCCCGAATAGATATTTTATTTAAATATTCCCCGAGCTGTATAAAATAAGATAGCTTTAAATGAACACTTTATATAATCAAAAAATTGAGATCCAGAATAGAATGTTTAAAAATTCATTCTTTACTGCTTTATTTTTATCTGAATAAAATATTTAAATTATCTTTTATATTTTAAGATTTTTAATAAAAAATTTGGTTAAAATAAAAAAGTTTTAGCTTTTAGTAATGAAGGGTGTATATGTTTTTATTTTTTTATTTTATCAAATATGTAAGTTAAGGTAATATATAGGATATTTTATGTAGTACAGGATATGTTTTAAATTGCAGTTAGTTTAAATGAGTGCTCATATAACACAAGACAAATTGTTTTATTTATTTCATGTTTTAAAAAGCAAAAGAGAATTCCTATTTTCAACTTGAATCTATTTACATTGCTCTTTTTTTAACGACATATATATATATATATATATATATATATATATATAATTTTTTATATGATTAAAATATTTGAAGTTAACCAAGTTACTATTTTTCTAATTTCTAAGAAATTTAAATAAGCTTTTCTAATTATTAATTGTAATGATTTAGTGAGGATTGTTTTACTTTAAAATGTGTAGTTTTTAAATTATATTTTAAATTTATTAAGAAATAAACAAAATCTGATTTAAATAAGAAAATCCGATTTAAATTTTTAAAATATCCGATTTAAATTTTCATAAAATGCGATTTTTTTTTTAAATCACAAACCCTGTGCAGCTCACAGTTCAAAACCTTCAACTCTCATAATAATGATAATAATAATAATAATAATAATTTCTTATTTATTACATTTAAGTGATGGTAAAAGAATGGGCAATCGACTCTTATAATAATAATAATAATAATAATAATAATAATAATATAATAAATACTTATGCCTCATCCACGTAAATTAAAGTGATAATATATGTAATTTTAAAATGATTAATGTTCTTGTATTTTTTTCATTTTCTTTTATGTTACACTACTTTAAAAAAATACGTAGTAATTTTTACTTTAAAAATGAATGATTGTAATAATAATGATTTTTCGTGTAAATTATTTTTTACATCAGATTTGTTGTAAAAATATGAATATTCGAAATATTTTGGAAACTTCATGATACATTTGTATAAATAATACAAATTTGTACAAATAATAGAATGGAAATAGTTGTAAACAGAATAATAATAGAAAAAAATAACAGTCTAGTGCTACAAACATATATGCAACGGGGTAATAAATCAGCATTAGAAAGGTAAATTAAGGTAAACAACTTAAATATATAAAATAAATAAATATGAAGTTTGAATTTTCCACAGGTACCATTTCATATGTATTATTCCATTTTCTAGTTTCAGAATAAAAAACAAAACTGAACACTAAAATCAATTTTCAGTATATTACAAACAAAATTTAAAACATTTTTACTTATTTAGAGAAAATGAATAAATTATTTTTCGTATAGTATACGAAAATTAAATCAATAGGAGATTTTCTGTGCAATGAATCCAAACAGCCATTAATGAAACTGAAATTTTTAGCTTGTTAAAATTGTAACACTGAAACTCCCCTTCCATGTTTTCAGTCCGGTGGCTTCTAAAATGTTTAATATTGCACTTAAAATGAGTTTTAAAATACCAAAAGGCTTTGTTAGAAATCTTCAAAATTTTTATAAAACGGAACAGTTCGGGAAACATTTAAACTCGTTTCATAGAATATAAATTAGCTTGTACGGTGTACGACACTTATAAGGTAACAAATCGCATTCCAAAAATGTCTTATGTATAAGAAATTTCATATTTTTAGCAAACGTATAAAAGAAATTTATGTTTTTGATATGTTCTTTTTTCCGTTTATATTTGATAAAAAGCGTTGCAAAAACGTACTATAATTTATTTTTTAAATCAGTTTCATTTCAGTCTTTCTTCAGTAAAATAAGGAATTGCAAATTCTTTTAGTAAATGTTATCGGATGATTTATGTAAATGTAGTTATGATTTACCCTGATAGTGTAGTGTGTTCAAAAATATGCACATTGAAAAAAAATTCGTTCATCTTTGAACCATTTTATGGAGCTAAAAAAATCTCAACGCCAACATAAGTACAAACATAGTTCACTTCAATTTTCAAAACTTTTGATTATGGTGAAATTTGAAGATTACTTCAATGGTTCACCATCTGATGACAGTATGTTACAGCCACTCAGAGGTCCTTCACTTTCTGAATTGAATAAGAGTTTTTTCTTGCTCTCTCGCGACATCTTCTAGCAGTACATTCTCATTCTCTTTCATTCTGTCTTTCCTTGAAGTTATGATTTTCTTTTGAAAGATTTTCTACTTATTTTTTTGATCAGAAGAATCAACCGTTTTCTTTTTTTTCCCTTATCAACTTCAGCTTATTCAGCTTCTTTAAATAACTTCAATACCTCTTCAAACAGTTTTCCTGAGTGCCATATTTGGATTTGCAACGTCAGAAACAGCATCGTGCAAGTCCTCAAGTGTGTATCTAAGGGCACTTCGTTTCGTCATACATTAAAACTGGGAAAATGCATGCAATTGTTTTCTTCAAAAGTACAAAAACGTAACTATAAAACCTGTTTCCAATTACCTCCAGTCAAGAAACTTTTGGGGTAGTTGTAAACATTATAATAATTATAGTCTATAAATGAAAACTATATAAAAAATTTTACCATTTACTGTCAATGTGCGCACGCAGAAGTCAAGACAAAATTTCACTTGATAGACTTTTGTGGCAACGCTTTTATCAAGAGCTTTCACTTTTATCATGTGACGATAACTTTTATCAAGGTAGAAAAGGCAGTAACAACTGCGACTTCTTCTTTTCCTGCTATCTCCAAGTTTACTGGCAACATAGTACGACGGGTCTCTGCTAGAATGTCGTACGTGACATGTTCTTTCAATTACCCGGAATGATACTAATTAATACGGATTCTCTAAACTTTTTTTTCGATATGATTTTTCCAATTCGATAAAAGAAAATATTTTTCTTTAATTCTGAATGAAAAAATATTCGTGTTTAACAAAAAGGTTGAATTGTACTTACCATTTACATTTGATAGCTGTTAATCAAATAAAACATATGCTCAGTTTTATTACTTCGTGGCTGATCTATCAAATATAAGAAGCTATATTAAATAAATTCTCTAATTTCAGGTTTGTAAAAATAATATATTAGTTAGAAATGAAAATCTGAATTTGAATTAGTTAGAAACAAAAGAAAGTATAATTTATTCATCTTAAGGGGCATACCAATGTTAAAAAAGGATTTAAAAAAAGATAAATACACGATATTTTCTGAGCATTTAAAAAAATACCACCCAAAAAATTGCTCTCAATACGCTAGTTATGACAAAAATAATTCTCCTCTGCCATATTTTATTTACTATATTTTTTGTTTTTGCATGGTTCTGTACATGAATATTCATAAAGTCCAAAATTTTAATATTTCAAACAATTTGTTAAAAAGTATTCGTACAAATTGAACATTCATTTTATCCTTATAAAAAACTGTTTTTTCAGTAAAATATCTGATTAAACGAAATACATCAGTTTAAAGATTATATATAAAATAGATTTTACTATAAAATTACACTCAAGCACATACAATATATATATACAGGTATATTTATAGATATAAATATATAATTATACATACAAAAATAAACATATATGTAAGTCAATATACAAACAAACATAAATATAAATGTATATTTTTGTACGATGTTATGTGCATTAATCTACTAAAAAAAGTTTTACAGTGACTCTTTTTGTTAGTGTTATGAATAATGGAAGAATATAACAAGTAAGTGTTCAAGTTGGAACAAAGAAAAGATTCGTCACAAACTTCCTACTACATTATTAATATCAACTAATGAGTTAGAATAAATTGTTCTTCTTTAAAAGAATAGATCTTTGTTTGTTATGAGGAAAAGTTGGTTAAAATATAGTTAGTCTTTAATCACAAATCATAACAAACATATTTCTTGTATTCTTTAGCATCTTTTCTTACAGAAATATTTTTTGTTATCTCTTGTAACGTATTTGTAAATATTACTTTAAGAAAGCGTATAAAGGATTGAACCCTCTGAGATAGCTAATCTTAACTACACATGCTAGTTATACACATTATATTTAATTTCATTTTTTACAAGCAAAAAAATATTATTTATGAATAACATTGGGAATTTCATCAGTTGCCTCTTGTAACACTAATGATGAAATGCAGGCTGGGGTTGAGACTTTTGCTGGTAAACCTTGTATATAAAAAATATATTTGCGCTTTCCACATAATATTAATAGACGAAAGTACACTGTAAAAATACAAACGTTTCTTAATCTAGGAAAATATAACCACAAATAAGAATATGTAATAACTTCTTCCGCGTTACCCATGATTCCGAAAAGCATTCTTTATCTGTAGAATGTTCAGAAAGCAATATATATTCTAGATTTTAAGAAGCATTTATAAAAACAAATTTCGTTTTGTGGCCACTGATTTTCGGAATAGTTTTTATAGCGTATTAATCGGTTTTCTCAACTTGGAAAGTAGGTGTTTATGATACAATTAATTCTAAAGTAAACATTTTCATATAAACATTTTTTTTTTATCCTAAGCGATGTCGAACGATAAATTTACTCACTACATTAAACGGTGGGTTACAACAGAGTATAGATGTAAACAAATTTAATTTTTACTATATATTTTTTAAATATACGGGGTGTCCCAAAAACCTTGATCTCGACTTTTATTCCTTAAATATTGATCATAGACACATATATTATAATTACAACGTTACATAAAAAAAATACAAAATTTTTGAAATCGTTAAAATTTTGACAAATTACATTTGAAGAAATACACAATTTAAATTTTTATACGGCCCTGATACAAAAGATTTCCCCCAATGAGTTAAATGTGTTTCATACAATAATAAGGTCATGTACAAAATTTCAGTATTTTAACGTAAAAAGTTCCAGATATATGAAAATACATAAATGCTGACTTAAACCACATTTCGATGCCTGGATATGAATTCGCAAAGGAGAAAAATTATGTCGGATGTTCACGTTTCAGAATTCATACACAAATTACGAAAGAAAACAATGACTGCATAGATAAATAATAATTGTGCTATTTATATTTACAAAAGTATCTAAACTGTGTATAAATAATAATTTTACTCAAAGATTAAAAAACTTGTTCAAAATGTTTTCTATCCATGCCAATACAGAGCGGTATTCGTCTGATAACGCTTCTTTGCACTCAATCAAGTTATTGATGATGATGTTGTGACAACCGTTTTGAATGTGTTGTTGCAATTATGTTTTTTTTTTTTTTAATGAGATGATAAATAAAATTCTGTAATGACCCGACAAAAGAAAATCCATAAGCGTTAAATCGGGCGATCTAGGGAGAAACTGGACTGGCCGATGCAAACCAATAAACTTGTATATAAACTTGTTATTTAACCAGTGTTTCACAACTGTAGTTTGGTGAGCTGGAGATATGTCCTGTTGAAACCAAACATGTGGAAGTACTGTTAGGGGCAGTTCATGAATAAAATAAAGAACAACCACATTCAGAGTCTCATCAACACATATGTCTCCCGCCAACGTACCATACCATCATAGAGTATGGGTTAAAAAAAAACGGTTTCTGAAATCCCCTGACTATACATTCACAAAAAATTTATTCTGTTGATGAATAGCACGTACCACGAATGGATTTGTGTCAGACCAGAAATGCTCTTTCTGTGGATTTATGCATACATTTTCTTTAAAACAGCATTCGTCAGTCCAAATTATGTTTTTTAGGAAATCGGAGATTTGTATCTTCCTGATTAAGAGCTCAACTACAAAAATCTAGACGATGTTCATAACCTGTTGAATCCTGTCCTTGTACACCATGAATATTAAACGAATGCACTCCGTCTCACTATGCTCTACACTGTTGTACGTGGTACGTTCATTTCTGAAGCAGCGGTACGAACACTACTATGTGGAAGACTAAAAAAGTAAGCCAAAATATTAATTTCTTCATCGGTTAAGTGAAGTCTGGGCATACCTAGTATGCTTCTTTAACGAATTAGTTTCACTGATCGGGAAATAAATCTCCCAGAAGGATGTCTAGAATTTGGAAATGTACGCTGGGATTCCCGTGCAGTTTCTTAAGCATTACGATTGCATAAACTGCACAGCAGTAGCATTTCAAGAAGTTCTTCATTGCTGTATTGCGACATACTATTTGTACATGCTAATTGTACTTTGAAAATTTAGCAGAAATGTGAAATAAAGATTCGTTTAGACTATCCGGCTGCGCTCATTAAACTTACATAAGCGATGCTATTGACCAATGGTAGAGCACAAACAATTTTCTTATGTAATGACGCGTCTGTAGTGATTATGTGACGCACCGATCAAAGGCAGATATTTGAATATGCAAACATTTCTAAGTTGTTTTAATGTTCATTGACTGTGCCATTTCCAAGATTTATTCTGTAATTTAACATGCAAAATTTTAAAGTATTTTTCACGAAACATAGTTTGTAAATTTGTACATAAAACTAAAGATAAGAGCCCTATTTATTTACTTATGCATTTTTGAGTCACGTCATCTTCACTCTAACTGTAAACATTTACATTTTAATTAATGATTAATCCTCACTAACTTTGTTTAAACATATATCTGCTACGTTTTATGATGTAATGATGAAATTTTGTACATGACCTTATTAGTGTCTGGGGCACATTTTACTCTTTAGGAAATAATTGTGCACAGGACGAATAAAAACTTAAATTTGGTATTTCTTCAAATTCAATCCCCTGAAAATTTTAATCGATTTCATAAAATTCTGTAAATTTTTTACACAACTTTGTAATTTAAAATATATTTTTATGATCAATATTTAAGGAATAAAAGCAGAAGTCAATGTTTTTGGGACACTCTGTTTAACCCATCTCTTGAAATGTTTCTAAGTTCACAATGAGAAAGTTTGCAGTAGAAACACATTTTGTCAAAAATTATCATTTACGATAATTTGATGGGAAGTGCACGATTATGTGTTGTGTAATGTCACAAACAGTGAAACTTATTTGATACTGTAACATAATCATAATATCATTAATTCCATTCCTTTTAATCACATACCGTTACAGATATTAATAACTTTTTTTGGCGCATAATTTTTTTGAAGAATTTTATTTTCTACAAACACGTTCATACACATTTCAGACTGTCCCATAAACACACATTTACATAAAAAAATAATTAAAATTAATAATCATGTTAAACATCATATTACAATAGATAGTTTTGAATTAATATACCCCACGCAAAGTATAAATTGTACTATTCAATTTAGGTGATATTTACATAAATGAAAATGTATATTCATAAAATTTAACATCTGACACATAATCTTAACATCTATCATCTGAACAACTATTTGATCTGAAAGCTATTAATGTTCAATATGAGAGAATAAGGTTTTTGTATAAAAAATTTACATGTATGTATATACACTATATTGCCAAAGGTGACCGGTCACTTGCGATTTTTGACGTTTTGTTAACTATCTAGAAAAAATACATGAGGAATTAACCTGAAACTGCAGGTGTGTAAACAGTATAGTATAGGTTATATATTTCCGCGAAGATTTTTTCACGAAACCCCATAGGGGACTGTCAACAAATTGAAAAAGAACAAATATCTTTTGGATGACCCTGTAAAAACTAATGTAGCAAAGGCGTTCAAACTCGAGATTATTAATAAGTGGCTTATTGTAATATACTGTGTTCATTTGTATAAGGATAGTATGTATACTTGTAGAGAAATTAAGGTTTTTATAAAAACAGCCCCAAATTTCGCCTAGTTTTTTGCTCTTTTCAGAAAATATGACAAACAACATTGTACACAATACTCTGCAATCAGAATTAAAAAATAATAAAAATTGGATGACAAATGAGCAGGTTTACTAAAAAATGTTTCACTGCGCATGCGCGAATGCAATCAAAATATAATATTGAAAATGTATTAACTAAGTATATATAGCAACTTTTATGAAAATCTCAAAATCATAGCTTGAAAATTCTGAAAATTATCGTCGATAGAATAAGCTCGAAAAGCGTTGTTCCCAAAAAGAAGCAAAAAGATGAGGGGTTGTATCAAATATCTGTTGATTAGTGCCAAGATAGCGTACACAATATTGCACGTACTACTATTTGAATACAACCCCTCATATTTTTGCTTCCTTTTGGGAACAACGGATTTCGAGCTTATTCTATCGACGATAATTTTCAGAATTTTCAAGCTATGATTTTGAGACTTTCACAAAAGTTGCTCTATATACTTAGCTAATACATTATGCATATTATATTTTGATTGCATTCGCGCATGCGCAGTGAAACATTTTTAAGTAAACCTGCTCATTTTTCATCCAATTTTTATTATTTTTTAATTCAGATGGCAGAGTATTGTGTACAATGTTGTTTGTCATATTTTCTGAAAAGAACTTTTTTATATATTAAGAACTCTGCAAATTATAAGCAAAAAACTAGGCGAAATTTGGGGCTGTTTTTATAAAAACCTTAATTTCTCTACGAGTATACATACTATGCTCATAAAAATGAACACAGTATATTACAATAAGCAACTTATTAATAATCTCGAGTTTGAACGCCTTTCCTACATTAGTTTTTACAGGCTAATCCAAAAGATATTCGTTCTTTTTCAATTTGTTGACAGTCCCCTATGGGGTTTCGTGAAAAATCTTCGCGGAAATATATAACATATACTATACTGTTTACACACCTGCAGTTTCAGGTTAATTCCTCATGTATTTTTCTCGATAGTTAACAAAACGTCTAAAATCACAAGTGACCGGTCACCTTCGGCAATATATTGTATATCCACAGTCCCTGGCCAAATTATTAAACGCAGTTGTTTTTATTATAATTTATTAAATATCTGGAAAGATACATGAGTAATTATCCTGAAACTTCAGGAGTGTAAACAACATGATAAACGTCATATATTTCAGCGAAGATTTTTTCCCGAAACCCCATAAGGGGCCGTCAACAAATTGAAGAAAAACTAATATCTTTTGTATAACCCTGTAAAAACTAATATTGCAAAAAGCATTCAATCTGTAGATTATGATTAAGTGGCTTATTATAATAATTTGGGTTCATTTTTATGAAGATAGCATGTATACTCGAAGAGAAATTCACGTTTTTATAAAAACAGTCCCAAATTTTACCAAGTTTTTTGCTTATAATTTGCAGAGTTTTTAATATAAAAACAAGTTATTTTCAGACAATATGACAAACAAAATTATACACAATACCCTGCAATCAGAATTAAAAAATAATAAAAATTCTATGAAAAATGAGCAGGTTTACTAAATATTGTTTCACTGCGCATGCGCGAATTCAATTAAAATATACTGTACATAATATATTAGCTAAATGTATAGACTAACTTTTATGAAAGTCTCAAAAACATAGCTTGAAAATTCTGATAGTAATCGTCGATAGAATAAGCTCGAATTTCGTTGTTCCCAAAAGGAAGCAAAAAGATGAGGGATTGTATCAAATATAGAATGAGAGACACTTCATTCTTATTATGTCAACTTTCATAAGCTAGTATATTTGGATACAACCCCTCATCTTTTTGCTTCCTTTTGGGAACAGCGAAATTCGAGCTTATTCTATCGGCGATTACTATCAGAATTTTCAAGCTATGTTTTTGAGACTTTCATAAAAGTTGGTCTATACATTTAGCTAATATATTATGCACAGTATATTTTGATTGAATTTGCGCTTGCGCAGTGTAACAATATTTAGTAAACCTGCTCATTTTTCATACAATTTTTATTATTTTTTAATTCTGATTGCAGGGTATTGTGTATAATTTTGTTTGTCATATTTTCTGAAAATAACTTGTTTTTATATTAAAAACTCTGCAAATTATAAGCAAAAAACTTGGTAAAATTTGGGACTGTTTTTATAAAAAGTGAATTTCTCTTCAAGTATACATGCTATCTTCATAAAAATGAACCCAAATTATTACAATAAGCCACTTAATCATAATCTACAGTTTGAATGCTTTTTGCAATATTAGTTTTTACAGGGTTATCCAAAAGTATTCGTTTTTCTTCAATATGTTGACGGCCCCTTATGGGGTTTCGGAAAAAAATCTTCGCGGAAATATGTGACGTTTATCATTTTGTTTACACTCCTGAAGTTTCAGGATAATTCCTCATGTATCTTTCCAGATATTTAATAAATTATAATAAAAACAACTGCGTCTAATAATTTGGCCAGGGACTGTATATATATAAAAGCCGTTCTTGGTATGTATCTATGTTCCTTATACAAATCTACAGCGTTTCGACCGATTTGAACGAAAAATCATGGACATACAGTGGTGGCCAAAAGTGTGGACATTTTTTGACATGTTTTTCAACTTTGTGTGCTTGTAGAATATATTAATTTTCACTTAAATACAAACGTTTATATATCAAATTGAAGGTAATTTAATGTAGAATTTAATAATAAAAACAGTATTACAATATCTGTATTACAAAAAGAGTTATGCAACTAATAGTAAGATCTATCTTAGATTTGCATTTTTTTAAAGTGATTTTTACACAATCAATACTTAGTAGGAAAACCCTTATTTTTTAAGACAGCTTCACAGCGTCTTTTCATCGAGTGAAGGAGTGTTTGGAGTTCATCTTTCGTAATCATATGGTGCCAAGAATCAATTATAGCTTCAATAAGTTGTCTTTTATTGGATGGACGTTTTTTTCGTACAAGAACTTTCAAACGTCGCCACAAATTTTCAATTGGATTGAGATCAGGGCTGTTTCCTGGCCATGGTAATATATCTATGCCTTTATTTTGAAACCATGCTTTGCATACATTTACTGTGTGGCATGGAGCTAAATCCTGCTGAAAAATAAATTGTGCGTTGTTGGGGAAGAGATCCCTGATGGAAGGTATCAATTTTGGTTCCAGGACAGTTTCGATGTATTTTTTGGCATTCAGGATGCCATCAATCACTTGACTTCGGCCCACACCATCTGCAGACATACATGCCCAAATCATGACATTTGTTGGTTTTTTTGTAGTTGATTCAATGCAATCAGGATGAAGTGCTTCTCCTACTCTACGTCTCACGTATTTTTTACCATTACTACCAAAGAGCGATATTTTACTCTCACCGCTCCAGATTACTTGCTTCCATTGATTTTCTGACCATTTAATGTGTTCTTTTGCCCACTTAACTCGTTTTTCGCGTTGCTTTTGATTTAAATATGTTTTTTTTCCTTGGAATTCTAGCTTGTAGTCCAAATCCTGATAAACTTCTTCTTATTGTTCTTGAACTTACTGCAATACCTGCTGCATTCATTTCACATCTAATGGCATCTGATGAAATTTTTCTATCTTGAAGGCATAGCCATTTAACTTTTCTATCGACAGTAGCACTTGTGCATTGTTTTCGGCCTTATTTGGCCTTATTTTTCACTGATTTCTTTTTTTTATAACGTAAACAGAACTTTCGTACACCAGAACGAGCCACTGAACCACCAACTTGTCTTGCAATTTTAACATAAGAGAGGCCATTTTCTCTCAATATGACAATTCGGATTCTTTTTGTAGATTCCAATTAGTTCTTCTTGTTGATGGCATTGTTTAAAATTAGTTTAATTTTAAAAAAAAGTACTTTAAATATTCAAAAACAGCAATACTCTATTTAATTGTACTAGTATGCATCATTCCGCAAAATATTTCCCCAAAAATAACTCTTTTACCATTCAAATAACCTAATCTATAGTTACAGACATTTGATTGGTCCTCTGAACAGTGTTTGTGATTGGCTATTACGCTTTTCTTACAAAACACGTCCTTATTCAAAACGATTTGTGTTTGTTTGTTCTACTAAAATGAGCATAACTTTTTTTGTAATACAGATATTGTAATACTATTTTTATTCATAAATTCTACATTAAATTACCTTCAATTTGATATATAAATGTTTGTATTTAAGTGAAAAATAATATATTCTACCAGCACACAAATTTGAAAAACACGAAACTTTCAAAAAATGTCCAAACTTTTGGCCACCACTGTACGTTTTAGAACACGAGTAAAATTACTGTCAACTTAAAAAATTTCTCAGACCATTATTCATCACATTTTTTAAGCATCTCCCATAGTTTAACATTTCAGACCATTCCCCCCCCCCCCAATTTGTAATGCAATTTTTTTCCCGTTGTCAAAAAAAGAAGCGTATCGGCAATATTTTTATTAAACAATTAAAATTCAGATTCTCTCACTATAATTTGAGATAAGAAACTGATGTTATTTTGGGCAGAAAATGGGATTTTTTCGCATACAACAAATATTAATATAAGTGCGTTTAAATGCCATAGTACATTTATTTAAATGTGTTTGGAGATAAAAATAAATAACTTAGCTCCTAATTTTACAAAGGCAAATTGGTTCGTTAATATTAAAGTACATTTTTCAAAAATAAAAACATATTTTTGCGTATTCAAACTTGCGTATTCTACCCAACAAAAAATTGTCTGTCAAATATTGACATTTAGAAATCATTACATCGTAACTTTTATCATATTTAGCTTCAACATTCATATTTAAGCTCCTTGGATTAAGTGGACAATAATTGCTCACTATTAGTAAATACTGGATTTCAAGAAAACAATATAGTATATTAGTTAATTCATCAAACGATTTCCATCGAAACCATCAGTAATTTTCATTAATCAAAAAGTCATCAATAATTCTTTAAAGATGGCTATTAAAACAAAAGGTATTAAAAGTAAAATGAATTGATAAATAATGTTTTGCATCAAAAATCACATAATTTCAAAACGCAATTTTAGCAAATTTCGTTTAAATTACATTGTAAATATAATTTCTTAGTTAAATTTGGTATTTAATAATATTGATGCATTTTTCTATGAGTATTTGGTTTCTTTAAGAGTTTTTATGCGTTTTAAATAAGTTACGTAATGCACTCAAGAAAAAGCGCATTTCTCAACTAATTGTAGGCGTAAAGTAACAATTCTTGCAGAGTTAATAATTTATAATGTATTATTTCCTACACATAATATAATCCATTCTAACTACTTGAAAATTACGAGAAATTTAGCGAAACTTTAAGCTATTTAGCTCAACGGTTTGCCTACGTTGAGTAGACACGCTTAAAAAACCTGTTTGTTAACAAATATGCAGATTATCTATAAATATAAATGCTTATTTCTACATGATTCATGAAGCTAAAGAATTTTTTTTAACTAGACAAGTATCGGTTTATAGGAAAATCTATCCCCGGTGAAAGTGTCTTAATATTTAAAATCATGTGCCGGTTTTCATTCAGAAAATATTAATATTTTTTAACAATTGCACAAAGTAGCGTAGTTTCCACGGAATGTATAGGTCACCACAACATAAGTTTAACATCCTTCTACGGTACAATTTTCCAGAATACCAAATTTAGATAACATTTAAGATATATATTAATGTCGATGTAAAAATTGTTAGCATGAGCCATTTCCATTACAGAATGGGATTTACAGTTGACATCCTTCACGTAAAATTCCAAGATTCGATGCCACTAACTAAACAAGAAAATCCACCCCCCCCCCTACTTTTTAAAGGCACTATGATTATGAAAAAGTGCAACAGAAAAGCCAATTAAAAATCCAGGTATTATCAGTTACCTTTCTCTGATACTTGTATAATTCCTTATAATTTAAAAATATCAAAATCTACAGTTAAATATATCTCTAGAGGGTAAATTTTGCCCCTCTTTGGAATATATTCTTGTAAAATTTCGAAATTCACATAAACCTGGACTACAACACAATAATCACAACAATCAATAAGACAAAGTTTATCCATAATTGGTGTGCTTTTTTCAGATTTTTTTCGCCATTGAAATAAACAACTGTATTGCTTGACAAATAAGCATTTAGGCTTCGAAAGGTTTTGGAGCGTGATAAACATTTTGATATGTTTGGCTGTTAAAAGTGCGGCACAGTGAAATTAAAAAAACAACCAATATATGTGGGCTAAAGGTATTTTTCTACTTATTTTATTTATTTTTAAACTTTTATGCTCCACCACGTTTTAATTTCTTTTTTAAATATCATATAATTTCCTTTTTTTCAAGATGTGAAGTGTTCTGGAAAAAAAAAAACATTATTTATATTGATTTTCAGATTATTCAAAGCAAATAAAAGTGATATCTAAAGTGACATGTTAATTAACAAATATCCTGAAAAATATTTACTAATATAATCACTTTAAAAAATATTCTTCGACACGAAAACTTAAATTAAAAAAATTTTCATGAAAGGAATAAATGTAAAATAGAATAAATAGAAATTCTAAAATAGAATAACATACAGAAAAATGTATTCCACACTTAATCAAAGTGAAAGAGCACGAAATTTCAAGCTCATGATAAAATTTAAATGATCATAAATATAAAAACAAAAATATGCAAATTGTGATTATCAGAAGTATTTTCTACTACAAAATATATTAAAAAGTTTCTTAATTGTACATGTTGCTTAATTAATGCATTCATTTTCTTTAAATGTTAAGTGAACGGGTAACAGCTAGCATGAAATAAAACTTTTTGCCACAATTTGTGCTGTACATATTTTGTTTTTGAAGGTTCAGGAATTACCACTACATTAGTTCTAATTTGATTGTTTAAGTGCAAATTCGTTTAAACGCTATGACAATTATAATAGGCATTTTAATTGAAGTTACACGTCTATATATCAGTTATTAAAAAATATTTTAGTAATTAGTTAAATACACTGCTCAAAACAATTAAAGGATATTTGAAGTTTTATATAAAATAAAGATATAAACGAAATTTTTTTTGCCGAAAATAGAAGAAGAGAATCACAAATGCAAATTTTTCTGGTTTTCAAACTGTGGAGTATGCAAATTTTGAGTTCGACGTCAAAAACGTCGCTTCAGCGGCAGCGAATGAAATATGACTTTCAACTGGATAAAAGAGAATGAAGACAAGGATGATCGGCATTCAGTGATTGCTTTGTTTCGATGAGAACGATGTCTCAGCGAAGTCATTTGACAGATTCAGAAGCTTGGAGAATTGTTGGTAGGTTAGAAAGGGGCCAAACTCAAGCCGAAGTAGCGCAAGCCATTGGAGTGTCACAAAGATGCTCTGGTATTTCCAGGATCTGGAACCGTTTTTTGGAGAGTGGATGTGCAGGCCGAAGACCAGGGCAAGGTCGTAGACGGGCAACAACGCCCAATGAAGATCGGTATTTAGCGTTAACAGCTCGGAGACACCGAAACATGAACGCTACTCTTCTCCAACAACACCTTCGCTCGGCTACAGGCACCACGATTTCAACTCAGACTGTCCGAAACCGGCTCCATGCTGTAGGTCTGTATGCTCGCCGACCGATGGTATGTGTTAGATTAACATCAAGGCATCGTCGCGACCGCAGGGAGTGGGCAACCGAGCATGTCAACTGGAGGAGAAATGAATGGAGCAATATTCTGTTTTCTGACGAGTCCCGTTTTTCTGTGCATCCGGATAATAGGCGTATTTTCATCTGGAGGGACCGTGGCAGTAGGAATAATCCTGCGTTCGTGCACGAAAGTGTCAGATTTGGCGATGGAGGAGTGTTGGTGTATGGTGGCATGTCCATTGACGGGCGAACTGACCTCTACATCATTCGAGATGGAGCTCTGACTGGTCGCCGATATAGGGATGAGATCCTCAGACCTATTGTAGTCCCTTACGCTGCAGAAATCGGAGATAACTTCCTTTTAATGGACGATAACTGCAGGCCACATCGTGCAAACCTGGTGGAGGGTTTTCTTTTCGAGGAAGGAATCGTTCGAATGGAATGGCCAGCGTGTTCTCCAGACATGAATCCAATCGAGCACGTTTGGGACCCTCTAGGAAGACGAGTTTCTGGCCGCCAACAACCCCCACAAACTCTCCAAGTACTGGAAAGAGCTCTTCTGGAAGAGTGGGGCAGAATACCCCAACTCGTCATTAATAGCCTCATTGAGTCCATGCCTCAAAGGTGTTCAACGTTGCTGGCCGCCCGTGGAAACCATACCCCCTACTGAAAAGGATTTTCTTTGAAGAAAACACCTTTTCTTATTCTTTTTTTCTCATATGCACAAATTGTGTTTTTTTCCTTTTGTACACAAATGCGCAATAAAATGCATTTTTTTCTGCCAAACATGTGTAATTTATTCTCATATAACCTACTATGTCTGTCGACCATGTATCAATCAGCTAAAAAGTTTCCCAGATACAAAATCCACCTAAAACTGCAATATCCTTTAATTGTTTTGAGCAGTGTAATTTCAAATGCATTACCACGCCCATCATAGGAAGGGAGAATGTCAACGAATTACCGCAACATGTCAATATTCTGTTCTACATTTTGATTTGAGCTTTTATGCTTATTAATGATCTAGACGTGTAATCCCTACTCATGGAACCTCTTCAATATCCACCCACAAATCGCTCTTGGAGAAAAATTTCTTTATTAAACACCGATTTTATGTATATTTAAAGTTACTATCTCAGACCCAGGCTATGCCTGGTGGGTCAAGTAGAAAAATATTAGACAATATATAATGCTGTGATATTTAATAAATATCATTATGTTTAGTCGTAAGAGGATATTAAGACACATTTTTTAAATTTAATATAAGAGTCTTATATAAAGTCTTAGGTGGGCACGTGGATTACACATATTATACTTACTTGTATTATTATTTGAGTTTAAAGATTAATATGTTTAGTCCTTGTAATTAAAGAAAAAACTTAATTATTCACTTATCAAAAAATTATTTTTGCCTTTAAATATCACCATAGAATAAAAATAATCACAACATCCTGAAATGATTTTTTTTCACTTCTGTGTTATAAGGCATTTTGAGAAATATTTAACATAGCATATGATGTAGAAGTCATAAAAATTTAGAATTAAACATTCAATGATAATCTACGTTATTTTTAAAAAAGGTCATTTGTGATATACATTTTATATTATTATTCGCTTTAAAAAATCTAAAGAGGTGGTTAGAAATTGCAAAAAATACTTTTACAAAATAGGCGCATTATTTTTAGGATATTTGGAAAATTGTGGTTATGTTCTTTTTAAGAAATCATCAATAAAATTGCTTTATAGCCCGTTATGTAACTCAAGTTAAAAGAACATGTTTTTTAAAATGACAAATTGCTTGTACGAATTTCTAAAACTACATGTGATTTACTTCATTGATTTCATCTTCAAAAAAAGAGATGTATTACAGTTCACGACAGTAATTTACCGAAATATAAGTTTATTATTACAAAGAACTTTTTTTCCGGATTGGAAAAATGACGTACAAAGATTTCGTTTCTAAAGACAGCAATTTTCATTTTTCTCTTAAATGTCAAAAGGAATTCAGTACAATTTTTAGTGGAGATTTTTATTAAAAAACTAAATCATATCTAATACAATTGTGAGGAAGAAATGTATCAGTAGATTTTGGAAGGAAAATGATAAAACAATAGTAACAAAACATGTATAAAATACTAAAGACCATTTTTTATTCCACGAAGAAAAAATATATATTGTTGATTATACATTTTTACGAAAATTCCATTTGAATGGTTACGATAATAATATAAAAATAAAAATAGCTTTTTAAAAAAAAACAATCTTTTATAAGCACTCAATGTTTATCTTAAAAATCACGCCTAATTTCGGACATTTCGGCAAATATCGCTAATCTTGGTGATAATTTGACAATGACGGATGTATTAATTTTAAGCGTGAGAGAGTATCAACAATGGTTACAACATCTAAAGTAAATTTGCCAAAAAGCACGTTTTCTAACGCCAATAAATGAAACTTTAATATGGAGAAATCATCCACCATCGAATTTCAAACTGCTATATTTCAGCCATTTTTTAAGATAGAGGCAAAATAAAAATGAACTGGAATCCTTGTATCTTGGCTGAACACGTAAGATTATAAACTATTTTAATTTCTAATATTTTATAATTTTTTTTTAATTTTAGATCGTTAAATGCCCTTAATTTTGAAACAAGGTGGCGGATGAAGCTGGCCAACGAACTCGGTTGAGACCTTAGTAAGTCCTGAACACATGCTCAGTCAAGTTCAAATCGGTTAATAAAGTGCTATCGCATGACAAATATCAGATTGTTTCAAAATGTCAGCCAACTAGAATTTCTAACTGCTCTATCTCAGTATCTGAGTCATTTTTTAAGATATAAAGCAGAAATTATTAAATTTAGAAAGAAAAAAAAATAGAAGAAATTTAACTGACAGTCTTTAGATTTAAATCATGCTATCTAAACTCTATCTGTGTTTTTAAACCAGATTTAAAAAGCCAACATATTATACCAAAATATCCATTCATGACATGATATTAAGCAATATACAGAATTAATTAACATCGGAAGATATAAGTTTATCGAATGGTTAGAAAATAGAAAGTGGATTTGCTCAGATGTCAAAGAGGGGATGGGATGTAGGTGGAGATTACATTGAACTTACTCAAAAGTATGGAAGGGATAAATATGCCAGTTAACAAACTGAATTCCAGTTACTTATATATTATAACTGTGGCAATCAGAATATATCCAAATAACTTTAAAGCATAAGAATGGAAAGCTTAGCATTTAGTCCTGAAAAAAATTGAAAATTCAAAGTTGTCATACCCCGAGAAGATTTGTAAGAAAAGATTTTTTTATTTTCTTCTTGCTATCAGACACAGGGAGCAATAATCTAATTATAAGTTATAGGAAAAGAAGCTTTTTAAAAAATGAATTTCTTTGTTAAATATGTCTGAAGAACATTATAAAACAAAAACCATATCTAAAAAAACATGCTTGGCTTGCGCATTTTTTGTAAATGATTCTGCCATCAGTGGTTTTGTAGATAATCGCCATTACATCTATTTTGAACCATCTGCTAAATAGATCAAATATATATATATATATATATATATGTTTACAGATTATGCTTTCAATCTTACAGATATTATTCTATTGAGAATAAATTGTACCACGAATTTTTCTTTACTATTTACAAATATATTTCTATTCTTATAAAAAGTTTAATGTTTGAAAGAAGACAGCAACAACAAAAATTATGTGTGTCTAACTACCTGCTGAATTATTTATATCTACTAATGAATTAGAATAAATTGTTCTTCTTCCTCAACTTCGGCTTATCATGAAGAATAATCGCGCGAAATTTCTTTAACTAAACAGCCATTACGAAAATATTTCATGGGTTCTTCAATATCTGTTAGCTCAGATATATTATTTGTTTTTTGGTATCCTTTCGAATGTTTATAGATATCACTGGGAATAATCCTCTTCTAAGAAATTTAGCCACATAAAAGAAATTATCCTAAAGAGTCATGCTAATTATAATTAGAATATTTCGATTTATTTTTTATACCTAAAGGTAAATAATGCAACAGTATAATCATTTGTGTGTGGCTATCATATGAATAGTTATAAAAAATAATGAAAGAAAGTTTTTCTAAGCGCGTGAATGTCTGTGCGTGAATGTCTGTTTGTTTATTTGTTGGCGATTGCTAGGAAAATCTATATCTCTTAGAACCCTGCAAATTTAGTTACTTGATAGATGAAGTCATGTCCGAATGTACAGTCAGTTTTAAAAAATCGGTGCAAATGTCTTAATTCGCTGTCCATTTACGATATAATCACACGAACAGAGGCATTTGGTTCAGAGTATTGTCTTCTTTAAAACTACAGATGCAATTTTTGATATATAGGTCCTCTGTAGGTGTAAAATATAGGTGTTACAAAGTGCACTAATTTCAATTTTTAATTGGTAACACCCACTTTTGACACTTTATTTGTGTTCCTTAGATCAAATCACATAGGAAAGTATATACCTTATACTTTTTTGTTAAATCTTCTTAGAGTTACAAGAGGTTAAAATTTGATAAATATAATATTAAAATCGCGTGATTTAATTTAAATCCCAAAATATCATACCATTTAAAATACAGTTTTTGTATTCTAAATCAAAATTTTAGTTATAAACATTATTCATAAATTCATTTAAAAAATATGAAGTATGACTACATTAATTTTTACTTAAACAGAATAGGCATCATCAAAAGCATTCAGAGTGTAAATTTACAAGTAATTCTAATCGTTATTTTTCGATATATAGCGAAAATTTAAAATTTTGAAGATCTTCAGGAATGTTATTCTGCTACCGTTCAATCACATATAAGAAAATCTTAATCAGTCATCAGAAAATTTATTTGAAATTCTTTTTAAATAAGTTTATAAAATTAGTATATAAGGATTACATTTACAATATTACGGGTGTCATTCTGGAAAATTTTCATTTCAGATATTAATTTAATTTTTCTAAAATTCTGGATTTGTTTTTAATGTATTTTTTTAATAATTTATGAAGATTTAATTTTAAAAAAGTAATTAACTATATCTTTTTCTGGCTATCTTGGTCCAAGGAACTGAAATATGTCAAAACTGGATGTTAGGATATAAAAGAAAAACGAAGATGGTGCAATTTTTAATAGGTAAACGACCCCCGATTTTTAATTTTTTTTTTGATATTCTGATTTTAAAAAAATATTTTAAGTCTAATTATACCTTTGGTGTGATTGGTGTGGCATGGCATTTTGATGCATTATTTATCCAATCTAATATTTTATACCACTGTATGAAGTAGACTTCTGGGAATCAATTAAACAAATTAAAGAAACACAAAATAGTTTTTCTTAATTAATTATTAAAGAAAGTAAGGTAATTTTTTAAACGCAGCGAAATTACAACGCGGAAAATGTTACAGCGTTGGTTTCTTAAGTAATCCCTTTATTGGAAAAAAACTGCGGTTATTACGACGAACACAATTTATCGGGAATTTTTCCTTCTTATTTATATTCAGGGCGTGGAAAGATGTTCGTTTGGAAAGATCGACCATCGAATCGAGGTGTTGTTCGTATTCCCGAAAAACGTTAAGGTAATTTAGATTTATGTAAAGATTCTATTGTATATATAATCAATACAAAAACCTTTAACGGGTTAAAAGTTGTGACGCAGCACTTTCTTTTGGCTCTAAGAATTTTAAATATGAGTCTTAAAAGCAAGATATGAAATTTGAGTGTCGCTATGTTAATAATTAAAAAAACATATCATCATTTTCTTTTTTGTTTTATTTACATTTATTACATTACAATTATTATTTTTGACATGAAAAAATATATAAAATTTATTCGCTGATGATTTTTCATTCACATCTCTCCTGAATACAAAATATGGGTTTTAAAAGAAATGATATCAAAATTCGAGTGACACCTTCACATGAATTTAATAGTATTGTTTTAAAATTAAATTAAAATTATTTTTGGTTTGTCTTCTAAAGTATATTTACACATACAAAAAATGCTTATAATTTTCCAATACACTGTTAAATATATTACTTTCACTGAGCCTATATTATGCATTGAAATGTATTTATTTCAATAAATTGATTTATCTTTTGTGCCACGCTATCCAAAATCATAAGTAAAATTTATGTAAATGTTTCTTTTGCGTCATATTATCTACTTGAATACATTTCCCTTTGTTTGGATACTTCAACATTAGTTTGCGATAATGCAACTTAACTGCACAAATAATGCCTTTATCTAGAGGTTGCATCAGTGAAGTTAGATTTGGAGGCAAAAACACTATTTCAATATTGGTGAAAGATTTGGAAATTTTATGACTAGATACATTGTCAATAAATAAAATTATCCTCCTACCCTGTTTTTTCATTTAGGAATTAATATCTCGAAGCCATTCTTCAAAAAATGATGAATTCATCCAGGCTTTTTTTTATATATCCATGTCACAGGTAGAATCTAAACTTTAACACCATTTCTTTTAAAAGCACGCAGGGTTAGCAACGTTTCCAATTACAACGGGTTTCAATTTTTCCCCTGTGACACTACAGCAAAGTAAAACAGTTCGTCTTTCTTTCGGCATTTTGCCTCCAAAATATTTTTCATTTTTTGATACCAGGGATTTTGTTGGCAATTGACAGAAAAACAGCCCTGTTTCATCTGCATTGAATTGGTTTTCAGGAGGATAACCTTTCACAATTTCAGTTAATTTTGCTTTCCAGTCTTCTGCAGCATTACAATCTGCTGAAGCAGATTCAGCATAAAGAGTACGTAAATTTATATTGTTTCTTGATCTGTAGGATTCTAGCCATCCATTACTTGCATTAAATTCAGAAATTCCCAATTTATTTGCAATATCTTTAGCTTTAGCTTGGAGCATAGGTTCTGAAACTGGAATATTTTTGGAACGACATAGCTTAAAAACTCCCAAACTGCCAGATTAATTTCTTCGTTTGATGTTTTTCTCAATTTTCTTTTTCTATCACCACTACAGTTCTCTAACCACAATTTAGTTATTTCTTCCCCATTCTTTGATATGTTAGACACTGTAGTTTTGGATATGCCATATCTATCAGCAAATTTTCTCTGGCTTTACCATTTTCCAATTAAATTTAATATTTAATATTTTTTTATCATTTGAATTAATTTTCTTTTTGCAGCCATTTTAGGTTCCTTGTTAAAAAGCAATTACAAAATATAAATGCCTTGTACTACCTCTACACCAAGTTTACTGGATGAAAATAATAATCGTTCTGTACTACAACACAGTTCTAGTGTAACTCATCATTATCGCAAATAATTTTCTTAACTGGGTTGTTACAATTGCCACAAACTATTTCAACTGGTGGAAATATTTCTGCTTACCAACTAGCACCTGGGGTTTTTGAAAGAAGGGAAGGAATGATAAGAGAAGAAAGAATAGAAGAAAGAAATCTAGAATCAAAGAATGGAGGGGGAAGGTTTAAAAGCCAAATTCACAAAAGCAACAATGTAAGAATAGATAAGCCTTGAATTATTTACCTGCACCTATCATTACTAAAAGCATTTACCATGTTAATACTATTTCACCCTTTTAGAAATTCTAGTTAAAAAGAAAATAAAAAATAGAAAATTTTGTGGAGAGTTACTTTTTTTTTATTCATGATTTGTTAGCTTTTTGGGTGGTCAAGTTATAAAGGGTTTTGATGGGCATTTTATAATAGTTCTAGTCAAATTTGAATAATTTCAGTGGTCAAGATACGAGATAGACAGGTGGTCAGGTTACAAAGGGTTTGTCTTATAGTTTTGTATAGGATAAATTTGGTTCCTGACAACAGAGGTCAACATAGACAGGTGGTCAACTTAGAAGGGTGCTCAACTTTACAGGTTTTACTGTATCTTTAAAAACTTACGTAAAAATAGCTAAAATATAATCTTAATAAAATACGGAAACACAAACATATTAATGCAAATAACAAAATCTCATGTAATCGGGTATATTAATTATTCGGCTTAGTCAATAACAAAAATGTTAAAGTAAGCCATAACATAAACTAGAAACATTTTATTTCATAATGAAAACATCGTATCTAATTTTATACACATAAAAGTGAAAACTTACGTTACATAAATCCCCTATATAATATACCAAATTTTCATAACAATTAAATGTATTTCAATCACAATGAAATAAAAAGTTTTAGTTATTAAAATTGCGTGAAGTGAATGATGGGAAAGAGTTGTAACTGAAATGATGACAAATGAAACGAGATTTGGTGAGTTATCACTGTCGCCTAAACATAAAAGTACCAAAAAGTCTTGTAATTTGAAAGTAGGTTATGTTCACACTTTTTTGTCTTTTGACAATGATGTTTTAAATGTTAATTTGTTATGCTTGAACGGTTTTTACTCGAAGCTATTACAATTGCCAATGATTTCTTTTGTGCAACATTACTAATTGAGCACAAATTAATTGCTATCATAATTGAATCATCTATATATTTAAAACGCTAAGCAATTTCTTTCGACAATCCGTGAGAACAAACTACTGCATCAAATTACACCATTCTTTTTTAAATGAAAGATATTTGGACACAGATTTGTTATCGTGCATTCGTTTGTTCGAAAATTTAATTAATTAACCGTAATTTTCAATTAAACTTTTACTTCTGCTAATGACGTCATAATCGGATAACGCCTACTGTTCCGAAGTACAGAGTTTATTTTCTAAACTCTGTGGTTGAATAAAAGAGAAATAATAAATATTAAAAGCACGCGGTTTTAAAGCCGAATTTGTTAATTTGCAAGTTAAATTTCGGTAAAAATACTTATCCGCGTGTTTTATAAGCGAATAAAAATTCATATTTATTGTGACGTCACGGGAATATTGTCCATTGGGTTTATTTTATCATTATGCATTATACCTTGTTTATTCCATTTTTTCATTACAATTAAATACAAAATATATTTATATTTGTGTGCATGGTGTTTAAGCATTAATGTAAGGTATATGAAGTACGTGTGAAAAGTTTGCGCCGGTGAAAATGACGTTATGCTTAGCTTGAAGTGCATTTTAACATTGATAAAACTAAAGAGAAAAATGTATATGATTGTGTTAACATGACATAATTTTACTGATTTTTTCCATTCTCAATTATAAAGATTAGAATTGGAGCCGTAATTGATTTCTTAATCTTGATTGCATACATTGATTACATGTTACCAATTGCTTTTTTTTTTTTTAATTATAGGATAGAAGATTTCCTTTTTTAATTAAAAAAAATCACAAAAGTAAAGGATTTCAGGAAATTTAAAGTTATTAAAAGTAGTGTTATGGTAGAAAAAAAATCTTGAAATAATGATTGTATTTTTAGCTAGAATAAACAATGTAAGACTAATATTTCATAGGAATTATTTTGGTAATTTTATTATAAGTTCTTTTAACAGTTCCTTATTAGCGCATATTTCTTTCCCTGTGAATTTCTCTTTCGATGTCAAAAAAACGGTTTTCAACTTTTGGACGCCAGCCAAAATACAGTGGCAATTTTTAGAAATGTACAACGGTTGTGACAACAAACGGCGTTATCGCTTTAGCTTTTATCTCGGTTACATCACTTCTAAATACTCCAAATTTCTATTTTTTACTACATTTTACAATTTCAATTCTTACATCATCAATTAGAAAAAAAAATTAGCTTTCGATTGAAATTTATTTGAAAACTGCCGATTAATTTAACGATTTTTTAAATAATTTTCAATCATGAAAAGTTTTTCAATTCTATCTTATCAATGACTACCAGTTTACTTCAATATTGTAAAATAGCCCCTGTGAAAGTTTCCACAATTGAAAATAGATTTTCCTAACCATCATAAAAAGTGAATAATAATTTTAAAAAAAGTGATAAATCATAAGATCAGATTATCCATAAGATAGAACATTTTGGCGCTAAACAAAAATCTGTCAGGGGAAAAAAAAATATTTTTAGTTTATGTTGAACATAAAATTGATATGTTGAATTCGTTGATGAATACGTTCCATCAGATATCAGAGGATATGCTAGGAATTGCTTTTTTTAATTTTTTTACATTTGACAACTGTATAAGAGGAAAAATAATACCCCCGACTGTGATGGAAAAAGGATAATCATCCTGATTATGTCAAGGAACCGAAGAAATCATACAAATAAATTACACTTGAAAACATTAAAAATCTCCCTCATCTGCAGATAGATTTATTACTGTAAAAAAACTTCTTAATCTTTGCATAAAAATTGATTAGCTTAAAACAGTGGATGCATTTTAGAAGATATGGATTTGAAACGAACAATGATTAAAGAGGACATTTTAAAACTTTTAATTTAATCATTTTAAAACTTTTTTAACGTCTAATTTCGACGGTGCTTTTGGGCAGATGCAATGCACATGCGCATAGGAGCTTATTCGGTTGCATTATCACAGGGGGGGGGGAGATGTGTGCTTTATTTACTATGTTCTGTTATTGACTGAATATGATATGAACGTAGGAATATACTATTTGTATATACTTCATAGGTCCATGATTTTTTTTTTCTTGCCGTGGAGAATATGGTGGTAATGTCAAACTGATTTGCATTACACAGCTATTTACGGATTGTTTGTTTGGAGTTTGCATCGGAAATAGTATTGTATTTGACTGGGGGAAAAAATTTAAATAAAATATTTGAAAGACTGTTTTATACGCACCCCTTCATAAATAATAAAGAAGCTTATTTTACTGATATTGTAATAGTATTTTTTTGCGTCAAGTTTTGACGGGTTCCATCTAGTTATGTTTTAAAATTATTCATATTTGAGCAAACAATTATCAGAGGGCAGACCCCCCCCCCTTCCCCCTTTATTTTTTTATGTTTGTGACTTAGGTAGGTATTTTGTACAATTTTCTTTTCATTTAGTCATAGTCTAACATTATCAATAGAAAAATTGCAGTCTTTTTTTTTAGTTAAATAATTTTATATATTTTTTTATCTTCTTTTGTGAAAAAAAAAATATCTTCATTTATTTCTTTCGTTTGTAAATATTTTAAGTTTTCTTATTTAAAATACTGTGATTAAACGTCCAATGTTAGATTTTTTTTAATTGAAAAATAATTCAATGCTACGACAATACATTTTTTTTTTTTTTTTTTTTTTTTTTTTTTTTTTTTTTTTTACAATAAAATTAAGCTCAGAGGAAAGTTTAGTATAGGATAAAACTTAATACTATATTTACATTGCGGTAATTTGGAGAGTTGGAAAAAATAGCTAACAAGTGAAAAACCAATCTCCTATAGTCAGCAGGTTTTAAAAGACTTTTTTTAAAAGATTCACTGGCCATAATGCAATTTCCTTATATCATTTTTAACGATAAAACATGTAATACTATTGACAATCATCTCACCATTTACGTCACTAAATCAAAAGACAATTTCTAAAAGGACAATCTAATCAAAACAAGTAAACAAACAATAAATAAATAATAAAATACCTCATATGAATGTTATATTCCTACGAACAACATTGAAATGCAACGCCATCTTTCGCGACTCGCTCTTGAATACAAGGGATTGGTTGGTTAACGGTAATAGTTTTGTCTTCGCTCAGCAATAATAACTAAAAAATGGAAAATATTTAATCCTTTGAAAATCGAAAACTTATTATAAATAACAGTACAATTGAATACAGATAATTAAAAAATATCTCCTCATATTAAAAAATGAATATAAGTAGTTTTTCGATAAAATGCAAACTTATAGTTTCGAAATATTTTCTTATAGATGGTAATTTAATATAATACATATATATTAAATATTAGAAGTGTATAATTAACTGTTTTCGCATTTAAAAAAATTAAATTTACCTCCTTCATGCAGAAGTTTTTAACTGTATACCGAGAGTCGATTTTTAACCTTATCTTAGAGCAGTCAAAAGAGGTGATTCGGTTCCATGTATTCCTATGAGAAAACGCGTAAGAAAATATTCCGATTTTAACAGTGAATTATATAGAAAACAAGAGTTTTCCTACGTTACCTTACATTTACCCAAATTTAGTTAAAAATCGACTTCCAGTTCTTAAAATCTAGTGTATAATCTAAGTAGAAATGTATAAATTTCAGGATTGAATTATACCGTAATAAGACTAATGTGAAAAAATCAAAACGGTATGCCTCATATTTGCTGAGATATTAAATGTCGGCGTTTCGATTTCCCTTTGATGTCCTTCTAGCTGTATACTATATGAAAATGACGGAATCTTCGGTTTTGGGCTTTCGGTTTTCGGTTTCTTGCTGCGTCACTCGAGATACTACCGTCTCTCATGATAAAAGTTTTAGACAATTGTTTTAATTATCATTTTAAACTCATTAATCTGTACTTATTTAAGATCAAATTTAAAGCAAATTTCTTTAACGTGACAGTGTAAAGTATTTTATATTATCTAATTAAGAGTATCTTATATAAAATAATACGTATTTCTTTCTGTTTTGGATAAAATAACTCTAATTGTAAAATAAATGCATGAAAATGGGAAATAACTTACTACATTTTTAAAACAAAAACTTAATTAAACGGCAAAACAGCATTTAACTGACATACGAGGATAAATTTAAATTTAATATAGCGAAATAGCAAATTTTTCATTTAATTTTAAACTTTGGGTGTTTACCTATATATTTATCAAAAATTATTGAATTATTATTATTATAATAATGCTATACACACACACAGAAAGAGAGAGAGACACATGTATATAGAGAGTGACAGAGACACTTGTGTGTGAGTGTATCAGCCAACAATACATAAATCAAAACTGAAATAATTCTGAGAACTAAATAAATTTATATATACAGGATATGACGTTATTTGGTATGGTAATATCCAAATATAATGACACGCCAACATTATATAATGTCCTGTCATATACCCACATAAGATAAATTTCGAATTATAATAGACATTGTTAATACGCAAATGCATCTATTAGCACAGAGTATAAAATGTCAGTTATTTTATAAAATTATACATATTTATATAAACGAAAAACGAAACATTATAATCTTTAAAAATAACAAAATTTAATTTAATATTTAAAAAATATTTATGCATCCTTGATATATGGAGACCATTCATTTGAAAATATGTCATTAAAGTTTCATACTTTAAAAAATATTTTTGTACAAACACACTCACACACACAATGAATTTTACAATCGCTTTTATGTATTATGATTTTAATTGTATTGTGAATACCGGAAAGTTGTCGTGACACAGAACTTGTTTTGGAAAGTCTTGTCAGAAACTTGATTTATTGCATGTTCACAAATTTTCTCACCCAGAAAAATGAATTGATTAAACCAACAAAACGTGTTTTCTTGAGTACATTTTGGTTGTTTCAAGCAAAATTTTTTGTTGAAGTAAAAAGTTGATTTTGTTGCACTGACAAAAATATTGTTGACACTCTTACAAAATTTTAACAAAATTTCACCAATTTTACTTGAATTAACAAAATCTGATTTTTTAATTTTACCGTAATTTTGTAATTTATAATTCCAGCAAAATTTTGTTGTTTTTACAAAAAATTAAATTTTTGTGTAGTAGCCTTAACTCTCTCACGTAACTTGATTTATTTGACTTACATAGCTGTATAATTAAAGGATTAACATAATTTTTGGATAATTAAAACTTTTTTTAATTGGGACGGACCAAGGTTAGTTTTAAAAATCCCCCTATCCTATTTATTACTTTCTTCTATCTTTACCAGAAGAAAGTATTGGAATCATGAAAATTTTCAACTTCTGGTTTTCGACGGATTTTAGATGGTCGTGAACAGGATTTGACTGTTTTCAGAAAATGACTGTCTATGACTCTGTCTGTCAGTATGTGACAAAAATTTTGAGGGCGCTCTATTTCAAGAACTAATGCACGGAATTGAATTAAATTTTATATTCAGTTACTTTCTGTTATAAATTGGTGCTGATTAGTTTTTGGCATAAATCGCGCTACAGGTGGCGCTGCTATGTTGCAATTTTCGCGATTTCTGCAATAGATTCGCGATTTCTTAAGAACTAATGCACTAATTTACATCAAAATACAGATTGAGTTAGACCTTGACATAAATATAAGCGGATTACGTTTTGGTGTGAGAATAGCCCATCAGGTGGCACTGCTATGTTATTTTTTTCATGATTTTCACTGTAACTAAATCTCAAGAATTAATGCACGGATTTATTTTTAAATCATTTTCAGCAGTGATTTACACCTGTTATTCTTAAATAATAACCAGTGAACTTTTATCCTGCTTTTTTTCAAGCATAAACCGACAGAGTGGAAAATTACCCAAGCCGGGAATCGTACCAGGATCCTCATAATAGCGCTCTGAGGCCCCAGCATACGGCAACACAGGTAATTTTTAATTAATTTTCTGCAGTGCATTATGCCTGTAATCCTTGAATAATAACCAGTGAATTTTTATCCAGCTTTTTACAGGCGGAATTCACTGCTGAAAATGAATGAAAAATTAATTATATGTTACCGTATGCTGGGCTTTGTAATTTCTTCTCCTGTTTGCCTGAAAAATTTGCATGCTCATGCAGGGTAGCCCGGGCAGCCCGTGCTTACCCAAAGAAATACAAAGGTGACCCCAAATTTACTTTTCAGAATAACTTTTCACAAAAAAAAGAAAAAAAAGAAAAAAAATCGATCAAGGTAAGAAATGCATTTTTTCTTTTCGAAATTTTTATTTAAGAAGCTCGCTTTTTCTAAATTGTTGTTTACTCGAAATTTTGATGGTAAAATTTCAAATTGTTGCAGCATACCAAAAATGAATTTAGTAAATAACAAAGCAATTGGTAGAGGGGGGCCCCAGAGTAACGTCGGGCTGCCCCTACTTTTATGTCTTAAGCGACCGCTGTGCTCATGATGACATTTCCATCTTGTGCTGCGTTTGCAGTCGGTCCAACATATATAAGAGTGAGAAATTTCGAGTTTGGGTATGGTTCTTTCTGGCTAAGTGGTTAGAGTCTCAGATCGTTATTCTGAGGAATCGGTTTCGATTCCCAGCTGGGGACATTGTTAAAATTGTAGATTTACGCTTGAAAAAAAGCAGGATAAAAATTCACTTGCTATTATTCAAGGATTACAGCCGTAATTCACTGCTGAAAATGAATTAAAAATTACCTAAAAAATTGGTTAAGTTTAGATTGGTTCTAATACAAAAAATAATTTTAAAGTAAATATTATATTATAATTGTTCATGTAACAAAAACCTTTTGTTGTTAAAACAAAAAAAAACTTCTTAAAATTAAACAAAACAATTGTTCTTTAAACACAGGTTTTTGTTGCCAAAACTGAAAAGAAATCTTAAAGTAACAGATAATTATATTTATTTTGAGAAAACTTTCAACAAAATAATTTCGTTAATTCAAGTAAAATTGAAACATTTTTACTTGAATTAACAGAACGTTTTTCTGTTGACGATACAAAAGTTTTTGTTGGAATTGCAAAAAAAATCAACAATATTTTTCTTGTTGATTCAAACAAATTTTCCATTGACCCATATTTAAACTAAAAAAGTTTTGTTCGGCCAACCAAATTTTTGTTGATTCAACAAAACTTTTCTCTGGTTGCTCCCTCATAAAATTAAAGGTACAACACTTTACTAATGAAGACTATGTATTACGTAATGTGACACAGCATTGAACACACAATATTCAATACAATAGCTAAAATCTATTTACCATTCAGCTACATTTTTAAATAAAAACACAGTCTGATAAATCAAAAATACTACTACTTTTAATAGTATAATATGAACTATTTTAAAAATAGAATATAAATGGTTTTAATAGAAGAATATAAATACTTTTAATAATATCTATAATATGAATACTACTAATATTATTTTTTATTAATCCAAATTCTCTTAATAATATAATTCTTTGATTTAAAAATTTAAGCAGAAATTTCTGTTCGCTAAGTCTTTTTATACATTTTATCATGTATTATTTATGCATTATCACAAAGGTACACTTTTAAGCTTATAATAAACAGGACATTTGCAATACAAATGTCATATTGTAATAGATTATTATCCATTCACAAATATATTTAGAAAAATTTGAGAGGTTATTTAAGTTACTTAAAAATTTGTCTATCGTGGAGGGTATCTTATGAAAGATCTCGTAATACCAAATTCAAAAATATACTTGTTTAAATTTTAGGTATTATAAAGGGTGATCAATTTAAAAGAGTACCCGTTTATTTTTTGTATTACCCACATCTATAATATATATAGCAAGAGTTTCAACATCATTTATTTATTTAATATGTTTATCTTTAATGTGCGTGTATCTTTTTTTCACTTTCTAAATGCAAAAACTCGTTTTTTAAACATAAATTCGCGTGAACATCATTATTAGTAATTTTTAATCCGATTCTCCGCAAATGATTTGAGTAAATCGTCTGCTTATTTCAACGTTTTTATTTATTTTATTTTTTACTTTCTTCTATCTTTACAAGAAGAAAGTATTGGATTCATGAAAATTTTCGACTTCCAGTTTTCGACGGATTTATACGTTTTAGAAGGTTCTGAACACGATTTGACCATTTTTAGAAAATGTCTGTCTGTCTGTCTCTATGTGACAAAAAATTTTGTGGGCGCTCTATCTCAAGACCTAATGCACGAAATTTAATAAAACTTTATATTCAGTTAGTCCCTGATACAAATTGCTGCTGATTAGTTTTTGGTGAAAATCGCCCGAAAGGTTGCGTTTCTATGCTGCATTTTATGCGATTTCCGCAATAGCTCTATCTCAAGAACTAATGCACTTATTTTCATCAAACTTCAGGTTCAGTTAGACCTTAGCACAAATAGACGCTGATTACGTTTTATACCACTTTTGTTAAGTGGTAGGTTAAGTGGTTAAGCGGCATACTGTTATGCCACTTTTTTATCGATTTTTACGATAGCTATATCTCAAAAACTAATGCACGGATTTTCACCAAACTTCAGATTCAGTTAGACGTTGACATAACTGGTTGTTGATTAGGTTTTGGTGTAAATCTCCCAAAAGTTGGAGCTGCTATGCTGCATTTTGCAGGATTTACACGATTTTAGCAATAGTCATATCTCAAGAACTAATGCACAGAATTTAATGAAACTTTAGATTCAGTTAGACCTTGATACAAATTGGTGCTGATTCTTTTTAGTGTATGCGAAATCTTTGTGAGATAGAAGAAAGTTTTGGGATTGGCACATCCGACTAGTTTATTTATGTGGGTTATCTTAAATATAGGGTTTTCCAGAGAAGTATTGCAAACATCGATGAATTAAAACAAATCATAACTGAAGAATTCTCGTCAATAACACCAACAATGTTGCGAAG
This sequence comes from Maratus michaelseni, assembly GCA_963931845.1. Classification (NCBI taxonomy): domain Eukaryota; kingdom Metazoa; phylum Arthropoda; class Arachnida; order Araneae; family Salticidae; genus Maratus; species Maratus michaelseni. The sequence continues at coordinate 256,759,797 of OZ007589.1, read as the reverse complement.
TGTTTAAAAAAACTTGGTTCGATGTGTTCATGTTTGCATTCAAAATGGTGGCGCACATTTTCAAAATTTGCTGTAAGGAATGATAATGTAAAAAAAATGAATTAAATTATGTTTTTCAAAAATAAAATTATCACAGGATTAAGTAACATTGCGCGTCTCTATTTCTGTTTTACCTCACAAATAAAGTTGTAACAGTCCAACAGTACACTGTTAAAAATTTGCAGCAAACTGTCCAGTCATTTGACCGTTTTTACAAACACCGGTTACATAACCGTAATTTAACTCTATTCTGACCATATTGTTGTCAATATTATGGTCAGAATAGAGTTAAATTACGGTTATGTAACCATTTTCTACAAAAACGGTCAAATGACTGGATAGTTTGCTGCAAATTTTTAACAGTGTATTGGAAATTGACTCCCACACTTAAACAATCTTCAAATAATTATACTTCGGTGTTAGAATAGTCGCCACATCCGTCAGATTTAAGGGTAATATGAAAAACAAAAATAGTACTTTTTTTAAATTGATCAGCTCGTATTTTCAGAGATATCGTCGAAAATGCACTGCAAAAATATGTCGCCCCCCACCCCTCTATTTCCAAATCTACTGAAACTAAAAATATGAAAAAATTAGGGATAGTATAAGTTTATTTAAAATTTGCAGGAAAACTATACACATTTTCTTAGGTAACATAATGTTTGAGAAAACGGATTCTTCCGTTACACACAAGCTTTACTTTTCAGGCGGTCAGTGGGAGATTTGACGGGCGCTCGAGGTATATTTCGACAAAGAATTATCCAAGGATATTTCATAATGATTTTCGAAAACAACTGTCGGTAATTAGACGAGATATTAATTATGTTACTTGAATTTTATTTTTATTTTTATGTATCGTGTAGAGTATCGTTCGAAAGATCTCGTAACATCAAACTCAAAAATATATTTATTGTAATTTTATGTATTATATTTTGAGAGATATCGTCGAAAGTACTGGAAAAATATGCCCCACCCCTCCTCTTTCCGAAACTATTGAAACTAAATTATGAAAAAATTAGGGGCAGTAGGAGTTTATTAATTAATAAATAGTAATTAATAAATTCAATGTACGGAACTCATTGGTCGTGATTTATACTTGCACTTGACCAATTTATTTAATTAATTCTCTAAATCTGTACGTATACTTAAACATAAACACTTTACACAAGAAACAATTAGACTATTTTTTGAAAAATACATAAAATGTACTTTTAGAAATGAATACTTTAGTAAATAGCGGACTTTATAAGAACGTTATTTAAGTAATAATTTATTTACTTTAATATGACAATATACTTATACAGAAAGTTTTAGTGACCTTTTTTTCGAATTACTGGAATCGAACAATCGGATCATTATAAACAAGTTTCGAATTTTTTATCGATGATAAATTTATATATGGAATATTTTAACTACTACAATATTTTATAAAAAGCTACATTTTTATAGAGACTAGAAAATATTAAATTACAATCTTACATACATGAGAATTTCCAAAAATTCAGACAACAATATTTATTATGCATGCTATGGACATTGATCCAAGTACTATTATACTGAAAACTGTAGTATAGGAAAAATACACATCATTTTTCACTGGTTATGTTATACGATATTGTATGAAATAGTTTTACGTTATTTGCTTGAAAAAGTATGCAACAGGGTGATATATAAGTTGCAAAAAAATATTTTTTTTTTAAATAGATATATTTTTTTTCCTGGTTTTATAGAAAAATACGATCTTTATAAAATCATCAACAAAATTACTTTGTGGTTTATTACATAAATCAGGCTGAAAGAACATTGTACTTTAAAATGACAAATTGCTAGTATGAATTTTCTAAACTATAAGTTAGCTGCTTTATTGCTTTTATTTTGTAGAAAGAAATGCATTTGAATGTAGATCAGATTTGTCCTAAAAATTGGCTTATTATTAAACTTTCTACAATTTATTACCAACTGGAAAAATAACCAATAAAGACATTTTTCAAAGGACAGCAATTTTGATTTTTTTCTCGTCTGTGAATTCGTTAAAAAAACACTAAAAGTTCTATTGAAATCAATAAGATATTAAGTCTGTAGTTGCCCGGTTAAAAAAACACTTAAAACAGTTTAATAAGAATGAAATGTGTAACTGTTTTAAACGAAAATGATATACAATTCTGAATAGTAAGCGATTTGCGCCATTTCGCTACAGCGGAGAAAAATAAATGTTACTGAATAATCATTTTATTAAGAAGTGCTTGGAATAATAAAAGAGGAAATTAACAATACTATTCTGAAATTTAAACTTCGTTAATCCGACATATTATAAAACGATTGTAGTATATGACAATGCGGCATATTTTTGCATTACCGTAACATTAGTGATTTCCAGGTATTAGAAAAACTTCTGTTCATGATATTTTTTGGCAGTATTTTTAAGAATATTCCCATTAAGAATAATTTGAAGATAATAAATCAGCACTAAAATAATAAATCAGGAAACGTCAACGATTATTTCATTAAATAATCAATTATTAGAAGCTGAGCCTATATATGGAGCTTGATTACCGCATGGATACGCGGGGTAGTTACCCCGGTCAGGAAATACCTCTATTTACGAATAATAATGGTCCATTTATTAGAAGACAAATTACTGTAATAATTAAAGGGGATGTTACTATTCGTATATAACAGTAAATGTCTGTCTCGGTTCCTAGCAGTACGTATTCGGAACTAGGGTGTAGATCCTTTTTTCAGCAATCAATGTCACTAGAAAGCAAAGTTACATGGATGTGACCTGCATAAACGATATGACCTGCATGTCTAATTGTAATTCATCTAAGAGCGTATTATAAGGTGCAATGGGAGTTTTGTATGTTATCCATATCCATTTGTTATCTATATGTTATTCATTTGTATGTTATCCAAATGACGAAAGTCTCATGGAACAATAGTTCCATCAGACTTTCGTCATTTGTTGGGATACTTATACAAATTTATAAGTTTTTCCATATCGGAACAGGTGATTCCTGACTGTAGTACTATACAAATTTACTACAAATGTAGAATGTACTACATTTATTATCTGTATACATATGTTAAGGAGAAAACTCACTTATAGATACCGATTCTAAAGAAACTTCTTTGTTAGGTATGCATAAGGTAAAGCTAGGAGAGTCTGCGCACAATTCAAAAGAATAACAATACAAAATCTAAATATTAATTTTTTGCTAAACTATCCATGAATAATTTTGACTTCATTTGTTTTTTATGCCTTTCCATTGCTATTTTGTTGTTATGTTGCAATTTAACAGAACAGTTGTAATAAAACAAAGAAAGTTATTTTGCGCTATCTGTCCTTACAGGGTTAGTGTGATTGCTCACATGGGTAGGAGAGTTTGTTACTAATAATAACTACAGTTAAATTGTTGACAATAATAATTACACTTAACCCAAGGTTTTTGGGAACAAATATTATTGTATTAGGAGTGAATATTTCCACATAATGATTAAAGAATCAGAAAAAAGAAATAATTTTAAAAACGATTAAAAAATTTTAATTAAAGGGGGTAAAATTAAAAGATCAGAAAAAGCAAGTACAGATACGATTACAAAATAACATTGTTACTTGATAACACGTTTAACTTAAAATTAGTCCATTTTAATTTTTCATTTTTTTAGGCAAATTTACCAATAAGCTGGGTAATCTCTCCTAGCATAGAAACTAATGGAAACAATGCGCCATCTCTCATAAGTAGCAGATGCGCAAACTCTCCAATTTCGGTAGGAGAGATTGCGCGGCTTTTTATATAAACATGGCCTCTACTAAAACGAACCGTTGATGTTCACATTGTTAGTATAGATTAGTAGCTTATGAGAAAACGTTTAAGTTTTTGTACTACTGACATTATATAGAAATTTTGATGAATAGCTATGAAAGTTCAAGCACTTACTTTGGGAAAACAAAACAAAATAGCAATGCTTTATCTTAGACGCTCAAAACAATCAACGAGAACTTTCAAGTAGATACTCCACTACTGCTATTGTACAACTACCTTGAGTCGCTGCGCGCTCACTCTACTCCTTCCCCCCGAACCTCTATGCGCGCAATCTCTCCGACCGCGCCATCTCTCCTAGCTTCAGCTTTGCTTGTAAATTTTCATGTCAACATCCAAGCACGTGACCTCTGTATCCACAATATGCCTATAGCGTTTGCATTTAATGACACGTTGCAATCTTTCATGAGTCATGATTTCTGGCTTTTTGAGCAAGCTTGTCAATATTAACTAATCTTTGAATTTAACACAATAAAATAAATATACCTACGCAGAACATACCAGGCATTAAAACTTTTATCTCATCCCTTATCTCAGTAGAGAAAGAGTAGAATGTAATGAAGAAAACAAGTACTATACGATACAAAAGCATGAAGAAAGAAATGAGAAAAATAAATCGTTATTTATGTATTGTGCTTCAAAAATTTATTAATATCTAGAAAACCGTACCTGCACATAAATTTTGTTTAAACATTTAGTTCTCTTTTAACATGTTTGGGATGCAAATTCATACACATATATAGTAAAAATATTTTAAAAATATGTCTAAGTTAAACACACAATGATAATTTCGCAGTATTCAATCTGACATTATGTCCAGACTGTAAAAATAATGCCTAATAAACGCGTAAAATTAATTTCGTAATAACAAAGTAAAAACAACTAAAATATATTTCATACATTTTATATAACGTTATTACAAATACATGAGAATTCAAATTAACTTAATTAATTTTGTAATATCTAAGTAAAAACTTAAAAAATAACAAAAAAAATAATAATAACAAAATAAACCGATTAATTATTACTATATAAATATTAAAGGATTATAATATTTTAGTAAATGTACCATCTATTTCGATATTACAGATTATCAAAATATCCTACATTATGTGTGATGATACAGTAATCACTTTAAAAACAAAGAATGTATAATTATGTTGAATGCCTACTGGTGGCTCATGAAGAAAACGGAAAACTAATTTTCCATTTAACTGCTTTTAAGTCTGTGTTGACTAAATCTAAAATGTAAAAATGTTTACTAAACAGTTACTAAATTGTAAGGGGAAACCCCATTTTTTATTTTCGTAATTAAATGACAGTGTAAATATTTATAAACTAAAACAAAAATAAATAAATTATGTTTACAATTTAAGAATTATGAAATTTACAAATACTCGTTTTATACTTTTGTTTAAATTATTTTCCAGTTTTGTTTAATTATTACTTATTTTACTTATTACTTATTTTATTTTAATAAACAGCATTTGTTTATTAAATTATGTCACTGGCTTGTTTGCAATTTGTACATTTTTCATCATATAATATTTCAGAAAACATTTTTCGTGATACCAGATTAAACTGCAATTTGTAAGTAGGTTTTCATGTAATAATGCGGATATAATTTTCAAAAATTAAATTTATCCAACTTCGAGTTCTTGTATTTAGAAAGCGTATATCATTTCGTTAGTATAAGAAATTATCTTTAATAAAATTATTTAATAATAAAATAAAAATTTTATTCGAAACCTAAGTGATCTAAAGATAATGTATATCCAAATGAAACTATTTCATGCATCACATTTTATTTCAACTTTGCGGATGGAAAAAAAATATTTTCGCATAAATTTATATTTTTCATTCATAGGTGAATGTGGAATACTTTAAGTGTTATTAGGGACTACGCATTTTTCATTTTTAGAAAACGATGAAATGATACTGCTGATATATATCACCTTTTTATTTTTTATATATAAAATACACTTATACTGTTATTTATAAAAATATATGTTATACAATTCCCGAAAACTTGTATTAACTCAGAAATCTACCTATTGAGGTTGTTGTAATGTATTTCAAGATATAGTTTAACTTTGTACCTATGGATTATTTTATTATAGATTATAGATATATTTTTAGTAAAGAAATATAGAAACAAAATAATTACACATTACTTATTTTAAAAATGATATAAACGAGACTAGTCGCATTACTTTTTGGGTAACCTTAAGAAATTTTATAGTAATAAAAGACAACATGACATCAAAAGAATTGCCTTCTCGAAATCAAAATTGATCAAAAATATCATCATTTTGTTAAAATTCTAGATCCAAAATTTCACAATTATGTAATAAACTTTCATTGCGTCTAGTGCTGAGGCTAAATAATTTCCCTCTATTCAATATCGGAGTAAATTCTAAATTATCACTCAAGTGTATAAAGATAATTTATACGTATAATTTAACGCAATTACTAAATAATAAATATGTTTTATATTTTTTATATCACACTACTATATTTGCAAAAGTATTTTTTAAAAGGGCAGGAATACAGTATATTCAAATAAAAAAAGAAAATTACAAAAAGAAAACCTGTTTAAATAGAACGAAACATACATATGTGCTGCATAACGTATAAGTGCTCCTTACTATATACAATTGTACGAATACTGACATGCTTAGATAATTAAAGTTCGAAAACACCGAACTTATTGCTATTACTATCTATTACTAATTTTTATATTTTTTGTAGTTTATAAATGAAAGGAAGTAATCGTACTTTGCACGTCTTTAAATTATTATTTTTTTTTGGTCCAATTAATTTTAACAAAATGGTTTCTTATAAGTTTTAACATATGCGCTATGTAAATCGATAATAATCGTTATAATATCGATATCTGACTTTTCTAAAGTCAGATATCGTTGTAAATAACACAATTGTTTAAAAACACAATTTGTCGTAAAATAAAAGAGAAATGGAAAATCAAAACTAGTTAATAATACCAATATTTTTTTTTTCAAAATGAATTTTAGAAAAACTATGAACTGTAACATATGATTTATTTTAATAGAAAGTGATTTCTAGGAGCTTCGAAGTTGTGAATTACCATGCAATATTCCTAATCTACTTGACCGAATGACTTCCCGTAAAATTTGAACGTAAAATTTGACAATAAACTTAAATAAACGGTAAAATGTACCAAAAATTCTAATTCTGATGACAAAATTGTGTGCTACTATTGAAAAATAGCAATAGTTGAATGGAAAAATAGTTTGTTGCACTTTCTATATGTAGATGATCTCCTAAGAAAAATGTAAGTATACCAGTAATTAGTGGACGTTATTACTAACCGCATACTTGGCAACCTCTGCCTTAAAATGTGGATTAATCTTATCCAATTTAAAGACGTTTCGAACTAGAAAATTTACTTGATGTCTCTTTGTTTATTTAAATTCATGTACGACTTCGAAGAAAATTAATCAGAGTAGCCTGTTGTCAATTCCCCACATCCCCGGCACATAACAGATGGAGAAAAATAAAGGAATAGTATTGTACTTCAATGGTAGCAAAACAGATGAATTAAATAATTAACAAATCAAAAATGCTGGGAAAAACAGCTCTTAGAAAAAGAAAAGTATACTAGGAAGAGAGATTATGGATAGATTAAAATATAAAAATACGATCTATTATAGAACAATATTTTAAAAATTTTGTGCTGTTACAAATATTATGGTATTAATTATAATATTTTGTATAAAAATGAAATAATAAAAGGAGAAGGATAGAAGAAATCAATATGATTGTCAAAGCGGGGGAGGGGGGGAAGTTGCATTGTGTACTGTGAGTCTATGCCGGCATTAGTTCGGATTGCTGTATCATAAATGACAACATGAACCCGATCTGGATGACTTTGGCCTTGAAAATGGGCCACCGCAGAGTCAAGCAATCCTGCGACATTGGTATATGGAACAACTCTGGAATGGCTTGAAAACGGTCTCTTATATAAGCTAAAATCAATCTAGGCGGGGTCAGCCCCTGACTTCATTGCAGATTGCAACCATGAAGACAGAAGGAGAAAAAAGAGGGAAGAGAGAACGAATTTAATTGCAAACTTTGGCAGACAGATGAAAGAGCCAATAAAATTACAGGATCAGTAAGAAGACGGATGCGAATGAGAGAGACAATTGGTTTTCAGCGAGCATTTAGAGTAAAAATAAAGAAGTAGGATTAGAAATAAACAATTAAGAATAAATACTTATAATAATAAAAGATTGAAGAAAGGAACTTAAAGTAACTTCATGTGAATATAACAGTGAACAGTAAATAGGGTCAATGGGCTTCCTAGTTTCACAGAATCTCTGCGCCCTGGTAGTGTGTAATGGTATAAAACTGAGAGGGCGCCCGTCAAGCAAGTCAACCACCGCGCCATTCCCAAGTTCTGAGGAACTTATAGCGAAGCACGACCAGGGGAGTTACTGTATGCTCTGTGGCTGATGGGGACCACACCGATTGGGGACCTGCTGACCACCCTCATCGAACCCAAGTGAAAAGACGACAGAGGTATATTCGATTGTGGTGCCTCCCACCCTCTTGAGCGGTCACCACGTTACACTTGGGGACTAGCCGGGGCCCCCAACAGCTTCGGAGCCAGGTCCTAGGCCTTAAGTCAGGTTTTCCTGACCCGCCTTGCTCTATCAGAACTCGAAGGACATGAAAACCATCAAAGATAGTCACAGTTCCCTCTTGATGTGTACATCTTTAAAAAAATATTAAAAAGTTACCTGTAATGTGAAGCACTACCTAAAATTAAGAATATATAACCATATGCTTAAGGTAGATAATTTTAAAAAGTGGAATGTGTCGACAGCCCTAGCAGTAGCACACGTCCAGTCGATGCCGGTAGCAGTCAACCTGGTCTTGAAAAAGACTGACACCACCGCAGAAATTCAGAGCTGGAATGGACGCCTGAACAGCTGAAGACGAAATGAGTAGCGGACAGGAAAGTGGGTCTATTTATGTAGAGTTGCTGCGCAAGCAGCCAATCCGGAAATAGGAGAGACGGGCTTACCAGCAAGCTCTATGTCAGCCAAAGAAAGTGAAAGAAACGTGTCCAAAAAGTAAGAAGGGTTCAACAGTTCACGACTGAACGTAACAAGAAGATTCAGCAAAGAGTCTCCCCCCAAAAAAGACATCTTTCAGTAACCATGCAATTTGATATACCAAATTAACATTAATAAATAATTAAATATTCCTAACGAAGTAAAAAACTCAATGAGAGTAGCAAGATCATTTTTTCTAGAAAAGATAGACAGTTTAAAAATTTTAAGAATTGAATTTAGAATTTGCCCCATTTCACTGAAGACAATGTTTAGACATGGGATCTTTATGTTGAGTGATTTTTGCTAGAACACTGTTGAGTTTGGCAGAGATTTCATCCAAAGAGTTGATTTGTAGTTTTGATTTGATTCTGGTAAGCATCTCAACAATAGAGGAAATACTGTTAGAGAATTCCTAGAGCTCGTGAAGCTGCTAAATTGGAAGGAGGTGGTTTAGTTTTAAGTTCAAGATTTTACTTAGAGATTGCATTATCTTTAGTAATAGGAGTTGTTTTTGGATTTGAAGTAGCATTAGCGTACATTTTCCTAAACTGGGGTTTAGTTGGGAATTTGGAGCAGCCCTTATAACTTGAAGTGTACTGAAAACCGCAATTAAAGCATTTAGGAGAGGGTTGAGGAGCCTCTGAGGTATTTTGTATTTAGTAATCTTTTTAGAAATGATTACCTCCGCAAACAACACATTTTGTATTGTTGTGGCATTTAGCAGAAATGTGAAAAAATTGCTGGCAACGATAAGATTGGTGTCCTTTTTTATCAGGCCTGTATTTTCTTACTTCTACTCTCCATTTGAAAATATCTGTAACATTAAAAATTTCTTTTGGGCATCATTTTTGAGTATTTCAACCTGAAAGTGAGGGGTAATTTTTCCATCTCGTTTGCTTTTCATTTGCGAGATTTTTATGATGTTAAAACCTCTGAATATTAAGGTATTATTTAACAAATCAGTATCCATTTATCTGGGTAACACTATGATATCGGCTTTTATTGGGATTTGTCCATCAGGAACTAGATAGATCTTTATTTCATTGAGATATTCGTGGATACCCATTTTGTAACGTAAAATAGCTGGGAAAATACGTATATAAAAAACTGAAAACTAATTTGGCTTCGAAGTTGAATCTGTCGTTGGATGACAGGTCAATAGTGAGTTCGGTAATATTAGATACATCGGAAGCTATGAAAGGGTTTGGGTTTTTCCTTGATATTTTTTCCTGGACAGCTGACTCTTCAATAATGGATGATTCCTCTTCCTCAGAATTAACCTCGAAAGGAGTAATATTATCTTCATTAGTAATAGATAAAGGAGTATTATCTTTGGGGACTTTTTACAGGATTAGCAGTTTTGTTTTGTTTAGCATTTTGATTTTTTGGCCTAACGAGGGTGAAGTCCTCATCAGTGTTCATATGAGCATCACTACTATTCGTACTTCTGTTGAACGCAGTATCTAAAACTTTCTGAATTTTAGAGGACGATAAACTACATATATCTAGCAAGACCTGCCGTAGCGGAGAAAGTGACAGAAGAGAAAAGGCTCATTACCTTTTCCTGGAGTACCAGAATCGGACCGCTCGGCCCATGACATCGTGGAACTCATTGAGCAGGATAGCAATATGCCCGGTGCTGACACACACGCTGTACAACTTATATGAATTCATATAAAAAAAATCTGATTCAAAGCGTGTTTAATCTGGGCCAAATTAACATAATTTTTAAGGAAGATTAAAGGGAGTCTGTCAGGTGTGTTAATCGATGGGTACCAGTCACATTTTTATAAGATGATTTGCAGCAAAACTAGCATGAAGTACCCTTTATTCATATATTTTTTTTTATTGTACATCCATTTTATCTGTTTATAATATAATTTCCCAACTTCTATGGCACTCTTGATACAGATCAGGCATTATTTAGAAAGACTTCTGTTTCGTGTTAACTAAAAAAAACTAGATATTTATAACGGAATGTTTATATTTAATTGCGTTTGAACATATTTCTGGATGATTCTTTTATAGTAAAATAGACATAGAAAGTTTAATACATAAAAAAATTCTTGTTAAATAAAAAACAATTTTTCTGCATATGTTCAATACATGAAACATTAATTATCGGTCTAAATTGTAAATGTGTACTATGATGATTAGTTTCGAAAAAGAATTTTGCGGTATTCAGAAGTTAAGTTAAAAAAATGCTATTACACATTGATAATAGTTGAAACCTGGGACGATGTATGCAATTAAATGTTCGTATGCTGTTAAATAATTTATGATTAACGCTCTCAATAGTTATGAGGTGATGTGTTAATATTCTATTCATTGCAGAAATGCTTGACTGTCATACGTTAAGACTACTAAAGTGAGACAGTTATTAAACATTAGTATAATTTCATCTGAATAAGTTTGCTCACTTGAAACATTCATGAAGTGGCTGTGTAATGTATAAGAAAAGGCGCAATATTTAAAACTATGTATGCGTTTAATTAAATGTTAATGTATATGTATTTCTGAAAAAAAATGTTCATTACATTGATTCATTTATCAATGTTATGATAATATTTTGCATGAACATAAATGTAGAAAACTTTAAGGTGTTAAAAGACATTTCCTCTTTCAATGTTGAATAGGATAAGGTAGATGTTTTATATGACATTCGCAACCAAATTTTATGTTTAAAAAGGATATAATGCTCTGTACCAAGCACATTAGTGGGAATAAAAAATTTAAAATTTTAGCAATTTTTCTGAATACTTTCTTTTTAGTGACTTTTTCCTTTGCTCTGAAATTTTTGTTAATTTATTGTTTTCATTTTAAAATTAAAATTTTCATTTAATTACCAGCAGAAAAGTTTTCCTATGTGTTTTTTAGGTCAAAATTTCATTTTTTTATATGGAAATATGTAGACTCACTCTTGTGAATTTTAAACATACATTACTTCAGATGCATTATCCAACTCATTTTTAATATTTCTCTAACTCTTTACGCTTTTCATATTTCTATTTACTCTCTTTATCTTTGATCTGTTTTTTTCTTACATACATTTCATACTTAAAATGGCAGAAGTAGAAGGAGACACTTACCAATATATCCAGCAATTGTTTCTCATTATATACTATAAAAACAATGCGCATATTGTCCAATTATTGACTAGAATGAAAAAAGTTATAAATTCTATTTATCTTTTCCTATAAAAATATATAAAGAAAAAAAATGGTCTACGTTTTGCAATACATTTTTTACGTATTTAGCCTATTTTTATTTTTTATTAGTTATTTTATTTATCCCTTTTTTAAATTACATTTTTTTATTTATTTTTGTACGTGCACTAAATTTTTTTAAACGGTTTAACTCATGTGAAAAAAATCCATTTGGGACATACGTTTCTGAAATTTAACTTATTTTATAATAATGATAATACTTTTCTTTATTAATAGTAACTGAATGTATTACTGTGTAAATTATGCAAACAAAATTGTGACTGTACTGGTTATGTATATAGAACGTGGGAAAAAAAGATGAATTGCTAAATGTATGTTTTATACATTATTTAAATTAACTTTTTATTACTTAGAGTAATGTGAGTAATATTTCCTTACATTATTTATTTATATGATTTAAGCAAGTTTTTGTATTTAAAATACTTTCATTTCAAAACTCTTTATGGCCACAATATTTTATTTTTAATGCAATAAATTTTAAATCGTAGTTTTTTTTTCAACATCTTAATTGTCAATATTACTATTCGAATTTTGTATACTAACAAACACATGTAAACAAAATATTGGGCGTAGTAAAAAGTTTTAAAGCGTTTATCAGAGAATGGAATGTGCAATTAAGAGCTGAGAATAATACCTTTTTTCCTCAAAATAATCTCCGTCATTATCTAACACCTTCCGCGATTGATCGGGCAGTTGACGGATGCCAGCAGTATAAAACAATTCGTCTTTTGACGCTATGAAGTCGTCAACCCAATTTCGCACTTCTTCCACTGTCCGTAAGTGCATAGAAGACAAGGCATTCTGCATCAACCGAAACAAATGATAGTCCGACGGGGCTATATCTAGACTATACGCCGGTGTTCCAAAACTTTCGAGCCAAGAGTTACTAACGTCCACTTGACTCTTTTGCAACATGAGGTCTTGCATTCGCATGGAGCAATTTCACGAGGCTCAAAGCTATGCCAGTAAATGGGCATTTTAGACCGATTTCCTGGTTAAATTGAAGCAACTGTTGCTTGTAGCTTTCAGCGGTTACACTTACACGAGGCTCCAACAGTTCGTAATAGACTACATTCTTCATATTCTACAAGATAAAGAGGAGAACTTTTTTGCAGTGAATGGCTCGTTTCGGCGTTGATGTTGTTGCTCCGCCGTGATTCAACAAATATTTTTTGCCTTTCAGACTGTCATAACATATTAATTTTTCATCTCCTGTCACGATCTTTCACAAGAAAGATTTCTCATGTTGCCTGTTTAGCAGATTCATGCACTTTAATACATGCTCATCCTTGTTCCTCTGGCTCAATGTATCTGGAACCCATCTTCCTGCCTTCTGAATCTTTCCCGTTGTGTGTAAATGATTACAAATCGTGTTTTGTGATACTCCTAATTGTTTGGCAAGTGCTTTTTGCGTCTGCGATGCATCTTCATCAAGCAGTGCTTGCAAATCCTCATAACTAGCCTTCAGTGGAGCGCCGTTACCTTCTTCATCACTAACATCAAAATTGCCATCTTTAAAATGTCGAAACCAAAATTCGCATGTGCTTTTCGATACGATTTTCTTTCCAAGAACAGAACAGATATATTGATATGCTTTTGCAGCACTTTTTCCTTGGTGAAATTCCTAACGAATTCGGTGACGAACAAAATGACTTATTGTATGGCATCTTTCACTTTCGAAATTTCAACTTTACTTTCACTTTAATCCCAGCTTCTGCGTTGATTTGAAAACGCTGAACTGATTCTTACCATATGACACAAATGCGGTCTAATGATTGGTGTGCTATTTCGCAGTAAACGTCAGACAAAATTCAGTTTATAACTTCTTACTAAACCCAATATATTTTATTACAAGAAAAAACTCAAGTTAAGTGTGCTAAATGTGTCCACCATCGGAACACATGTAGAATGGATGCAGTGTTCCTGCCGATGTTGGACACAGTATACTTAACACTTTGCCGTCCGCATGTCTCGTAAAAATACTTCTATTCGTAAAATGTTGAAATGATTGATTGACACCAGAACTTTGAAACAAATTTATTCGAAAATAAGTAAAATATTTTCTTCATTTACATAATAAAAGGCAATTTTTCATTCCAAAATTCTAGTGTCAATGTAGCATTTAAGTATTAAAATTAAGTTACTTTACGTACGACACCACTGTGGAATAAACAGACCAGCGAAGTGGGCGAAGCTCCGCTAGTAATGTTTTAAGCGCAAACGTGTGGATCTTTCGTAATCAGGCGATAGAGATAAGTTTTAAAAACTATGCTTAAATATTATTTTAAAAACCATTAAAAAACCCAGTAATTTGAGATACAGTTTTCAAATAAATTTCATTTAAAAGAAAAAAGTTTTTCGTATTTGACGGTGTAAATATTGAAATTGTGTGATGTTTAGAAGTTAAATAATTGCAGTAAAATTGAAGTTTTTTGATAAGGTGTTGCCACAGTCAATACGATATCCGCGTTACTCACAGACATGTTTTTGCTTTATAATATAGGTATGAGCTACAGATTATATAAAATATTTATATACGATACTAGTTCGCAGAAAGATCTATTATTAATTTTACTTGTAATTTTTAAATTATTGTTTAACTCAACTGTACCTTCCTTATCGGATTACACGCTCTGTAAAATATTAAGGGAATGGTTGTAAATAAGAAATATATTTGAATCTTGATCATTATATATATGTGTACGTAAATGTGTCTTTATAATCGATATACGAAACAGATTCTTATATTTCGTGTTGTCAATAGAATATTAAATTAGGATAAAATATCAGCCCAAAAATAAATTGATATTTTTATAGTTGAGAGAAACGAAAATGGCCAATATATCTATCGTCTGCCGAATCTTTTACAGCTATGAATATCTTATTAAAAGACATTTATTTATATAGTGTTATTTACCAAAATGCAGAAGGGAATGGGCTCTCTGGAAGCACATTTATAATAATAAAAACAAAGTAAATTATTGTAATAACTATTTCAGGTCCGTAAAATTATTTCATGAATATATAACCGCACTCATATCAAACTTAGCATGCTATAGTTTATACTTCAAGAGATCGGTAATATGAAACTAAACACATTTTAATCTCGATGTTTTTGAATATGCTTTGGGTAAAATGATAATACCCATAAAGTGTGATGCAGGAAAACCGTTTTGCAACACGTTCATATTTTGTCAAGCTTTTGATAAGAAATTTCCTGCAGAAAAGCATATAAACTAAAGCTCTAATGCATTTATCTTTTAAAAGAAGGATGGGGGATATTTCGCTAAAATATCTAATAAATATTTGTTTTCATACTGAAAATATAGAAGCGTCGTGTCACATTATTCTTCATTATACATTGATACATGTACAACAGAGAATAATAAACAACATTTAAGCATTACTGTTTAAAGTTAAGAAATAAAGTATTTCGTTCCTAATGTAAAGTTTTGGCGATTTATCATCATTTATGCTACTTAACTATTGGGTTTTCATTAAGGAAAAATTATTTTTCTAAAGAGCAGAATTTCAAGTATTGCTCAATATTTTAAATAAAACCAATTTTCTAAAATGATCACAACAATTTAATTTTATGTAGTGTTGTAATCAGAGTACTTTTACTTTTTAAAAACTAGTCGGATAATCCCAAAACTTTCTTCTAACACATATATGTGAATGCTTCAAAATTCGTTATCATAGCGCCAATAAAAACAATATATTCGCTTCATTCTGTTCTACGTCAGCTGCTTGCTAATCATTGGGTTACCTGGGGGGGAAGCACCCTTCTTTGCACGAGCAGCCGATGTATAACACAACTACGAAAAGTCTTTCTGGTCTGTACCGGTGGGAAAAGATAGCCTCCCTATTCTTTGATTTTAAGATTTTAGCTAATCTTACTAGAAAACACTAAGCCAAAATGCGTTAACCCGATTACAGAAGATTCATTTCCCGCTCTCGTCACTATTGAATTTCAATCAGAATTTAGCCAAATTAGAAGCTATAGCGAAGTTCACTTCATATATGGTAAAATTTTGTGTCGCCAAATTTGGCGATATTTCACCAAGAATCGACAAGCTGGACGAGAATTTGACGATTGCAAATATGACAATATAGTGTTAAACATATAAGAGTGGGAACGATTGTTACAACAATGAAATTTTTTTTTGCCAGAACCTATGTTTACTAAAACTCATAAATTAAACACTTTTATGGAGGAATCCGACTGACTTGTTTCAAAATGGTAACCGCCCGAAAATTTACAACTACTATATCGCAAACACTTTTTAAGATATATACAAAACAAAAATTGCTTTCCTTGGAATCCTAGGATCAAGGCCGAACATTTAACAGAAAAAACTTTTAGTATTTATATTTTGTATAGGATGGTCACATCAATTTGCCACCATCCCTTTTAAAATCGGTCCGATAGTTCCTAAGATTATCTAGAAAATATAATTTAGAATTTTTTTAGAACGCTTTTTGTGCTTCTGCTACATTTTCATACTTACAATAGTATTTAAAAGTAAGTTTTCTTTTTTCAAAGTTAATCTTGGTCCACTCATCATTTCCAATTAATTACACCTTGAAAAGAAAGAAAAATTAGAAAGTTATCACCTCTTAAACAGTGTATGTATACATTTTTCTGACGCATCTTGTATTTATATAAGAAAGTTGCTTTATTCAAAGATTTTATTTACGCCCAGTGTCTCATATTTGTAAATATATTATTTTTATTTTAAAGATTTATTTTGCCCAAACATCTATATAAAACTGCCTGCGATATTGTTTTTGTACTTCTGCTACATTTTCATACTTACAATAGTGTTTTAAAATAATTTTTCTTTTTTCAAAAGTTAATCTTGGTCCATTCATCATTTCCAATTAATTACACTTTGAAAAGAAAGAAAATTAGAAAGTTATGACCAGTTAGGCAGTGTATGTATACATTTTGCTGACGCATCCTGTATTTACATAAGAAAGTTGCTTTATTCAGAGATTTCATTTACGCTCAGTGTTTCATATTAGTAAATACATTATTTTTATTTTAAGGGCCTATTTTTCACAAGCCCCTATATGAAACTCCATGTGATATTGTTTTGTACTTCTGCTACATTTTCATAATTACAATAGTGTTTTAAAATAAATTTTCTGTTTTCGAAAGTTACACCTGTATGTAAAACCGGCATTTAAAATAAAATTTGTATTTATCAGGAGTGGCTCTCATTATTTTACAGGTTTTTTTTTTTAAATGAATCATTTATATAGAATCTTATAATCTTAAATAAACATATTCTAGGTAACAACTTTTATTTTAAGATTACACATGGCAAGAAGTATACAGTGTGGCAAAAAAACATTATTTTTAATTTTAATTGTTTAAACTTTACCTAATTTTATTTCTTCTACTAAACATTAATACACAAAATGTCCACTGTAGAAATCTACGTGATATGACGTAATTTTTAAAAAGTATTTTTAAACTGACAAACGAGAAATAAGCTAAAGGCAGTTCTAAGAAGAGAGAAAATTTTTAAAAGTATGTTCTAAAAGTAGAGAATATAATACATTTCATGTTTTAAAGATGAGTTTTATTGTGGTAAAAGCTTTGAAGAATTTTCAATACGAGATGCTTTTAAAATAACCATATTTCAAAAAGCATGTTAAGTAAAAGCTATATTGAAAAAAAAACTTTTATTATGGAACTAGAGTGTCAAGCTCATAAAAAGTATTTTTAAATAGTTGTAGACATGAGAAAAATGAGTGTAAATGAAAATCCATTCCAGATTCAAGTGTTAAATTTTTCTTTCACATAGACAACATTTTAACATTACGTTTGTCTAGAAAAAAAAATGTTAGATTGCTATTCGAAATAATATCTTTAAAAATATAATGCATAGTAAAATTGTGCTTGTAGTGTAAATTTTGTGTATGTTTGTAACATAAATCATCCCTAATAACATAAGTTTTGTTTTCTTTTAAATCGTGTTTAAGTTAAAAAAATGTTTACATATTTTATTCAAATCTTATTTACTACAGATTCTGTTTCAAAAATATATTTATAAATGTAACTGCAATCTCCAATAAAAAGTGTATACAACGAAAAGCACTAAATATTAATTACAAGCAAATTTTTATTTTATTGGAATCAAATTATTTTGAAATGTTTATAATAATCAGAAGTAGGAGTTGGTGCTTACCCAGGTAGCACAAAACTATAGGCCCATGTGGGTCCATATGGGTCCCATGTGGACAGATGGGCTCTAGCTGGGCCCATTTGTCCATGAGAAACCCAGGTAAATCTATGTAAATTATTTTTGTAGCATGTGGCTCAAAGCGCACTTGTCGTGTATTTATTTTATTATCAGTTGTATACTACTTTATTAATCCATTAAATTAAACATAAAAAAACACGAAAATGTTGAATTAATAGTATCTGTACAGCATTTGGTAAAACTACATAGATTTGCATGGATCGATATGGGGTACCTATATAGGTCTTAATAGAAAATCTATCAGAATCTGGGAACAACTTTTTAGCGTTACACAAAGCCTTTTTTAAGTTAAATTAAAATAAAAGTTAATGATAATATAAATAATATGTAATTATTTATATTGTAATTAAATATTACCATTATATATTTAATAATGATAATATAATATTTATGCAAATTGATTTTGAAATATGTCTTTCGGAGCGCATTTATCATGCATTTATTTAAAAATATCAGATGTATACTACTTTATTAATTCATTAAATGAACCATAAAAACAAGAAAATGTTGAATTAATAGTATCTGTACAGCATTCGGTAATACTGCATAGATTTGCATGGATCGATATGTGCGATCTATATAGATTTTAATAGAAAATCTATCAGAATTTGGGAACAACTTTTTAGCGTTACACATAGCCTTTTTTAAGTTAAATTAAAATAAAAGTTCATGATAATATAACTAATATGTAATTATTTATATTGTAATTAAATATTATCATTATATATTTAATAATGATAATATAATATTTATGCAAATTGATTTTGAAATATGTCTTTCGGAGCGCATTTATCATGCATTTATTTAAAAATATCAGATGTATACTACTTTATTAATCCATTAAATGAACCATAAAAACAAGAAAATGTTGAATTAACAGTATCTGTACAGCATTCGGTAAAACTGCATAGATTTGCATGGATCGATATGGGCGATCTATATAGATTTTAATAGAAAATCTATCAGAATCTGGGAACAACTTTTTAGCGTTACACATAGCCTTTTTAAGTTAAATTGAAATAAAAGTAAATGATAATATAAATAACATGTAGTTATTGATATTGTAATTAAATATTATCATTATATATTTAATAATGATAATATAATATTTATGCAAATTGATTTTGAAATATGTCTTTCGGAGCGCATTTTTCATGCATTTATTTAAAAATATCAGATGTATACTACTTTATTAATCCATTAAATGAACCATAAAAACAAGAAAATGTTGAATTAATAGTATCTGTACAGCATTCGGTAAAACTGCATAGATTTGCATGGATCGATATGGGCGATCTATATAGATTTTAATAGAAAATCTATCAGAATCTGGGAACAACTTTTTAGCGTTACACATAGCCTTTTTTAAGTTAAATTAAAATAAAAGTTCATGATAATATAACTAATATGTAATTATTTATATTGTAATTAAATATTATCATTATATATTTAATAATGATAGCATAATATCTATTGCAAATTGATTTTGTAATATGTCGTTCAGAGCGCATTTACAATGTATTTATTTTAATATCAGATGCATACTACTTATTAATCCATTAAATGAACCATAAAAAACATGAAAATATTGAATTAATAGTATCTCTATAGCATTTGGTAAAACTACATAGATTTGTATGGATCGATAAGGGCTACTTATATAGATCTTAATAGAAAATCTATCAGAATCTAGGAACCACTTTTTAGCGTTACACATAGCCTTTTTTAAGTTAATTTAAAATAAAAGTTAATGATAATATAAATAAATGTAATTATTTATATTGTAATTAACTATTATAATTATATATTTAATAATAATATATAATATCTATGCAAATTGATTTTGTAATATGTATCATGTATTTATTTTAATATCAGATGTGTATTCGTTAGTAATCCATTAAATTAATCGTAAAAAATAATAAAATGTTGAATTAGCCATAGCTGTACAGCATTCACAGTAAAACTATGTAGATTTGTGCGGGTCAACATAGATCTATGCAGATCTCTACCTGAATCTGGGAAAACCGCTTTGCGATACCTTATTTGCGGTACCCGAGTGGCAACACCGACAGATTAATGGCGACTGGCTGACTGTGATTTGTTTATTCTAGCGTCAGGAAGGATCGCAGTGTTTACGTTTCAGAATCAAGGTAAGTACTCTGTAATGTATACTTCTTCAACTGTTTCTTTTATCTTTTATGCATACAATTTATGTTCGTATCTAAAACTTTTGAAAGATATGTTAATCCGTATTTAAATCTTGCCTATGCTGCATGAACTCCGTGCTATGCTGGCTACGATCCTACTACTTACATGCCTCCTATATACACATATATATGCTTCTAATGCTCATATACGCATACTATAACTCGACAATATGTGTCACGAAATGTTATATGCATCATATATTATTATAGTGCCATATATGCTTCATAATTTGGCGATAAACATTGGTTGCTTGGTGATTCATCCCCTGAATCCACTAGAACACAAAAAATATCGAAATTGTTTTCCTGCTTCGCTATTTTATCATTGCTTCTCCCCCCCCCACCCCCCCACCTCCCTCAATTATATAGACATTTGAAACATTTAGCAATCCGCATTTTCTGAACATGCCTGGAAACTGAGATATTATCTTTTTAAATTATGTATTAGGTAACTAATATTTTGTACTGTCAAAACCCCCATTTTTTAAAACTTTCTCTATATAAAGTCTAATAAAGAATTTCTGAAAATTAAACATGGCTAAATTTTTACAGCTTGTTCTGACAAAGATTTTAACATTGAACATTTTTCATTTTATCAGTTCATTACAAAATGGCAGCCAATTATGCGAGAATTAAAAAAATAAACGTCACTTTTCCAAAAAATAACTCATGTTACTTGAAAAAAACAAAAAAAACGCCTGACATAAAGAGCTGAAAACGAAGCAGTTTATTACATATTAATGGTTTAACATAAAAAAAATATGTAGATCATTCTAAAGTTCTATTATAAAAGAAAATCTGCGAAAATGAAGCGCTCATGTTTTGCCAGAATTCTGCAATTGTTAATTTCAATTATTTTAAAACTAAATAAGCACTCCTTAGGTATTTTTATTGTTCTAAATAGTGCATAAGAACAGAACAAAACAAAAAACATTGACTTTAGTAAAATATCTGATGTAGTAAGGGTGTTTTTTTTTAAGGAAACATTTCACTGTGGGTTTTTTTTAAAGGACAGCACAATAATAATTCTAAACTATGCTTTTTTTTTTTTCTCTCAATTAATTCATAAAAAAAACCCGTTTTTTAAAATCAATGACAGGGAAAGGGTTATTTTTACTGGCAACTAGAACTTTTTGCTGGCTACCGGATTTTATCAAATTTGTAAAGCCCTGTAGCCTATGCTGCCTTCTTCGAATTTAAGTAATATACATATTACAGAGTTTCCACCAGACAGTTTCAGAAGGGTGCTGCACCCTGCCTGCCCTTTGGTTTACAAAATAGCACCCTTCTTGCCCCTCATAAAAAATAATTAGCACCCTTCTTGCCCCTCAGTAAAAAAGTGCTCTTTTTCCTTTTTGCATTAAAAAATTTGCTTTCATAGTAAAAATTGACGCAATATTGTTTTAAAAAGAGTGCCATGACTTTTAAATATCAAAAGTGGCTTTAAAAAAATAATAATAATACATTTAACAATTAAAAAAGTGCCTTCAAGAATCCAAATAGTGCCCTTTTCTCACCAGCAGCACCCTGCCCTTTTTTAAACCTGGGGGAAACTCTGCTAAATATTTGTTTACTATTTTCATATTATTGCAATTATTATTACATTTATATTTATTATATTCTTTTGTGGATTTCAAACTGATTTCGCACTTTTGATAATTTAAAAAATAACTGCCTTTCCCAAAAAATCAAACGTTATTTTACCAGGCTTGTGTGGGATTTTTTACCCCCAATCT
The DNA here is from genome assembly GCA_963931845.1 of Maratus michaelseni. Lineage (NCBI taxonomy): Eukaryota > Metazoa > Arthropoda > Arachnida > Araneae > Salticidae > Maratus > Maratus michaelseni. The sequence goes on along the minus strand of OZ007589.1, from coordinate 256,737,390 downwards.
CTTACAATTGCTGATTCACTGTTATGGAAATACAATGATTATGATTTAAAGAAAGTCTAAAATAGTTAATATTTTACATTAGTGCACCAAAGGTGAAATGGGGGGGGGGGGGGGATTATTAAGAGAGTTGAACACTAAACATTCATAAAACAAAATAACAATAAAAAAAAACTTTTGCCATGATGTTTAAAAACCAATATAAAGAAAAGCACAAATTAGAAAGAATTCAGCTTACTCCTCTTTCAAGGATGTATTAAACAGTAAAAAAAAAATTATCTTCCTCAATTGGGAGTCTTTTAGAGCTGTAAAAGTTGTATGCAAAATTATTACTAACCTTTTGGGCGTTTTTTTATGTTTGTTTTTGAATGTGACATGTTTTCAGTACAAAATATTTTCACGCACAATAAACAACAGTTATTTTTGTTTTCTCTTTTTTATGAATCCAAAGCTCATAACTTCATCCAGAAAAAAAAAATAATAAACTGTGCCGTGCCTCTAAATTTTACAATGATTATCTGTCAAATGAAAAACAAAAAAAAACCCAAATTTAATGGTACTGTGAAAGTGTAATATATATGTATTAGAAAACTAACATTACATATTAAAACGTAAAATTTCAGCTACAGTGATATTAAAGTAGACAAGATCAAGGCTAAGCTATCGTATTCGCCCATGGTCTGCCATCTTGTTTTTTAAATCAAAACATAAACTTTTATTATTGAATATAAATAAATTAGTCAGTAAATTTAAATAATGTATTTATAATAAGTAAATAGGGACGAAAATTATTTTGGAAAAGAGAAACAAACCATGTTTTGATTAAAAATTTTTTTTTAAGCAATCCCGTTTGTTTACATTGTGTTATGATCACTCTATTGAAATAGACTGATTCGTTTATCCAATTGCTTATTTTATGTGCTTTTGTCTCCTATGGCACTGACACTTCAACAATTATGTAATGTAAATTATCCCTAGTTTAAATTTTTGGGCTATGATGTCATACACTCATGCAGTTTTTTTTTTTTTTTAATCAATTATAAAAAGGGAAAAAGTCACGAAATTTAGGGGATTTTTTCCTTTAATGGCAACCTAGCTATTGTGTTAAATTATTGGTTTGGTGCAGGCTTGAAAATCGCTCCAACAAAAAGTCACCAAACATCGGTGCATGAGTGTAACACATCTGTACAAATTTTTGTTACAGTAATTCGTCCAGTATGTTATACTTTATCCTCAAGTTAAGTATTACTTCTTTTCCTGCAGTTATATTAGAAAATATAAGAAAACATATAATTTTATAATTCAATCTATCACAACTTTGTCTGCATATTAGTTAAATGATAATTAAAACCATGTTTAAAAAACAAGATGGCTGACAGCGAGCGAATATGATAGCTGTTCAAAGACCAAAATAAATAAAGAATAAACTTTTTTTTTTTTTTTTTAACACGGAATATGAAGTTTTGAAATATGTTTAATGGATATTATAAAGAGCATTTAGTTACATATTCAGGGCATGTTTTGGGAAATCCCCCCCCCCCTCCCCTTACTAAGGAAAGCTTCTGGATTTTCTAGTTTTTGATGGTTTAGATGTGCAAAGTGAACTGACACACACACGTATATATATAATATATAATCATCTTTTGAAGATAATTAGTTTTAATTATGAATAACAATGCTTTTGTTACTGTAAATATTATTTACTTAATTTTAATTTTAAATTACTGGTGTACCAAGTAGTGCTTTGGCCGAGTACCGAGTAATTATGTGTAAGAAAGAATATCTGATGCACACATGAAGTGAACTTAAGGATAACATTCCTGTGTGTGTGTGTGTGTGTGTGCATTTATATATAAGAGTTTCCCCCAGACAGTTTCAGTAGGGTGCTGCACCCTGCCTGCCCTTTGGTCTACAAAATTGCACCCTTCTGGCCCCTCAGTAAAAAAAGTGCCCTTTCTCCTTTTTGCATTACAAAATTTGTTTTCAAAGTAAAAATTGACTCAATGTTGTCCTGACCTTTAAATATCGAATGTGGCTTTAAAAAACAAAATATACCTTTTAACAATTAAAAAAAGTGCCCTTAAGAAGCTGAAAAGTCCCTCAAGAATCCAAAAGTGCCCTTAAGAATAAAAAAGTGCCCTTTTTTAAACCTGGGGGAAACATAAACATGTTTCTTGAGCATATAATCATTTTTTTTTTTTTTTTTAACTTCAATTAGAAATTTAATTTATTGTGCACCTTTTTAAAGAAGCTTTTTGTAAATTCAAAATTTTAAGACAGTAGTAACATTATTTACAAAATATGAAAAAATAATACATAAACACTACATTTAACCAACATGAAATTAAAACCCATCATTACTCATTCTAATACCTGAAATCTGTCTATGAAAAATTGTTATTGTTTGCTGTAACAATTCATTGAATAATTCAAAATATTTCATATTTTCTAACTCTACCTTATTTTACAGTTTTTTTTTCATTTTTTCATATGTACAGCATACAAATGCATTATTTTAGCAGTGCTTGCAGCAAGTGCATTTTTTCTGAGGCAGGCCAAATTTACAATAATCAAAGAATGGCCTATCTTTTGAAAATGTAGAACAATTGGTTCTTTTGTAACATACTTTACAATATAACAAATAATTAAAATTTGTTTTATTGTATTTTCTGTTTCTACAAACTGTTTCTTTATCCAAAATCAGTCTTTTCCTCCAGATTTAAAAATAACTTATTTTTATTTGTATAGTTATAAAACTAAATTAATTTTAATCAGCATTAATTTTACATAAGGGTTTTTTCTTACTTTTTTCTATATTTTGTATATAATTTTTTTTTTTGTACCAAGCAAATAGTTTTTGTGAATGATTGCATATGTTATACATTTATATTCAAATAACTTTTTATAGATCAATTATAAATTCTTTTGTCTTCATATATGCTTAAAAAATGCTATTTTTACAACTACTCAGTAATGGCTGGGTACTCGGCGAATAGGCCGAGTACTTGGTACGACTCTATTTTAAATATTTAAAATTTATAAAACAGTTTTCATCTTAAACGGTTTGAAAAAACAAACAAACAGATATAGTATGGGAATGATGCTGGTTTATTTTAGACAGGTATTTTTAAAATTATTTTGGAAAATATGAGTTTCATCATCTAAAAATAAAAAATAATTCATTCAAATCAAACTTATGTAGTTTGGGAAACAGAATCTTTTAATAAACATGCACATGTGCATCAGACGTTGTGCTTAATAGCTGAAAGTCCGATATCTAGCCACTTTCTTGACACATTTTCTGATTAGTAAATTAAACTTACATGCATGAAACTTGCAGTTGCAGGCATGTTTATTAAAGTTATTTGTAACTTATTATTATTATTTGTTAATTAAGTAGGGGAGACCGCTACACACCTGGACCTATGGACACAGTGGACCACCCCCTAATATTTTATTTATTAAAAATTTTTTTAAGCTTCTCTTCTATCCTAATAGACAACAGCACTGCAATGATTATTTATAGCCTTCAGAAAATATGTTTAGCTCAGATTGAACTATTTTATCCTGATAGGTTGTTTTGAGCTTCTAAAAGTAAAATTTTTCATCATCATATTTTTATTTTTTTAGTAATTAAAGGTTGTAGATAAATAAAATAAAACAGCTTTTTTGCAAAGCTAAGATACTTGTTTTTATTTTACTTTAAAGTTAATATGTTCAAAAGAAAGCTATAAACAATATTAATATGATTATTTATTGAACTTCAACATGGGTTACAGTGGACCACCCACTTCTGGGGCACAGTGGTCCACAATCCACTCTGCTCCTGTAATGCAGAAAGTTCAAAATATTTAATAATTGCTTATTTTCTATAAAAAAATATTGTTTTAAAGTAGATTTAACTGTAAAATAAAGTAAACAAATAAAAAATAACAATTTATTTAACATAGTAAGAAATATTTTGTTTTGTATTTACTGCCTTTGATAAATCCTATAACTGTAGTCTAATTGTTGATGATTCTATTCAAGTAAGATTCATGAGATGCAAATTAAATGGATATCAGTTTATTTCTCCTGAAACTGTAGATGAATCTGCTGTTGATGTCAATGATTTCATAATGTTGCTCTCAGACCCAAAATTATTTCTTGAAAATTCCAGGCTCAATCTTACTCATAAGTACTTTGGAATTTCATTTGCAAATTTTAATGTGCACTGATTTTTTTGTACTTAAGTAATAACTTCAATTAAATTGCAATTGTTCCTGTATTAATCTGTTATTATTTTCAAAATATAATTAATTTTTTGTTTTTGTTTCAAAATTTATATTACTATGTTATTTTGCGGGTGAAGGGGCAACAAAAAAGAATTAGATTAATGAAAAATAGATTTATATTGTATTTTAGATAATACCTAATAGTGGTCCACTGTACCCTGGTGGGTGGACCAGTGTACCCCACTTCCGGAGTACACTGGTCCACTTTACAAGTGTATATAATTTTATTTTTTTTTTTGAAAAATATATTGAAAATTATGATGGATGTAAGAAGGTTTAAGGAATATTCAAAAATATTTTCATACAGATCGGTCAGTCTGTTAAAGAGAAAAAAAATGTTAACTGAAAAAGTGGTCCACTGTGTACCGGTCTCCCCTACGTATTCAGTTGTGAATGATTTTTGTCTCATGACCGTAGTTTTTTTTTTCTCCTGGACTGTTGCATTCATAAATTTTGTTTAAAAAACATCAACTTTGATAGCATGTTCTAAAAGATTTTCTGTCTTTACTGAAAAATAGAAAATCTTTTTGATTGCATAGTTTCTAAAGTACCTGGGCCATTTTCAAAATTCGCTTACTTATGCTGTCCCAGAGGAAAAAGAAGAAAATTCAAACATAATTTATATTTAATGTTTAATTTGATCTATGCATTATATAAAGAAGACTATATTAAATATTTCTAGCATTAAAAATTAAAAAAATCAATAAGAATTGTTGATATAAATCCGTATAAATGGATTAGTGTCAAATCTATTACCAAATGTCAAGTCTGTTACTGCATATTTTTTATGTATTTTAATATTAATATAATTTTTTCACCATTCTATTGATATTTTTCTTTCAACTGAGAAATAGAGATAATTTTCTTAAAATTCAATGATTTACATAAATATATATTATTGTTATTAATAGAAGGAGTTCTGTATCAATTTTTATGTGGTCAAAATTTGTGGTTATAAATGTATATCATTTCAAATTAATGTAAGTATTATTGTTAAGCATCATGTTCTGAAATTTAGGCACATAAGTTACTTCAAAGTAAGTTGATTTTTGAAACTTTAAAAAAATTAAAAGGTGACTATTTTCAGCAATTTTGTATGGTAACGGACTTGACACAAATCCATTTATACTGATTTATATCTCAACAACTTTTATTGGATTTTTAAAATTTTTAATGCTAGAAATATTTAATATAGTCTTCTTTATATAATGCATAGCTCAAATTAAACATTAAATATTAATGTATGTTTGAATTTTCTCCTTTTTCCTTTGGGACAGCATATATAAGCGAACAGGTCTGCCAATTTCATGCATTGGCAAACCAAATTGAATCCAAAATTGTCTAACAGAAAAAAAAAATTATTTGTCTCAAAAATTTGTTTAAAATAGTTATTGTTACTTAATTTTAAAGAAGGGGACATAAGGTGTATGTAATAGTGATTAAAATGTAATTTTAAATGCTATTTTCTCAACTTTTTTTTTTGTTTGTTTGTTTCAGCAAATTGAAAATATTCCGAGCAACTTATTTTTTGTTGAAATTTTAGAAAGTTTTATACAATGCAATGCTTGAAATTCAATTTCCCCTATTAGGGGAATCTCCCTCCCAACATTTTTAAATGGGGGGGGGGGGGGTAAACTGTTTGGGATGGAGAAAAAAAATCTTTAAACCCAACTATTGTTTTGCATGGTATTTAAAATACATTAATACAGATATGACAGAATACCATTGAAAAAATTTAAATCAGCGACTCAGAATAATTACTCAAAATATTTATTATTAAAAAAGGAAGAAAGTCAAGCTTTACATATACGACGACTATTTTAAACTTTCATCAAATGTTATGGGGCCTTAATCCCCTGACTGCCGAGCAAAAGGGTAAATTTTTAATGTTATTTTCTCTGTAATTTTCTAAAGTGCTAAAAAAAGATAAATTTTCAAACTTGATATAAAAAACTTAATTACGTGTATGAGTTTAACCCTTGAGAGATTTAAAACTGCTTTATATTTGTGTAGCATATTCTGCAGCATAGTGAATGGATATATCAGTTCAGGACGGTGAGAAGGTTAAGAATTGGATTATTAAATGAATTTCTGAATTTAGATTTTCTTCAATTTATGGTGCTGAAGCCTCTTTCGCAAGGTACCCTTTGGATTACCTTTTTCAGTCACAGAAAAAAAAAATTGCGAAATACGTCCATCGGTCATAGGGGGAAAACTCGTGAATTTCGTCAATTGGTCGAGGGAAAAGAATTGTGAAATTCTTCGATTGCTCATGAAAAAAAATGCAAAATTTGTCAGTCAACTGTAGAAAAAAAAAAGCAAAATTTTAGTCGGCAAGAGGTAAAAAATAGTGAATGTCATTTTTCTGTTGCCAGACGAAAGCGGGAAATTTGTTAATCTGTTGCAGAAAAAATCGTGAAATTTGTCTGTTAGTCATGGTGAAAAAATTGTAAAATTTGTCAATTGGTCATGTTAATATTACAAAATTCGTCAGTCGATCGCAGGAAAAAATTGCGAATTTCATCAATCTGTCACAAGAAGAAACTGAAATTTGCCAATCGGTTGTACGGAAATATTGCAAAATTCATTAATCAGTCATAGGGAAAAAAATTAATAAAATTTCAGTTGTACACAACACAGGAAAAAAATTTTAGAATTTCATCGGTCTGTCACAAGAAGAAACCATGAAATTCTCTAATCAGTCGTGAAAAAATCGAGAAAATTGCTACTTGGCTGCGGTAAAAAAAGTGTGAAATTTGTTGATCGGTCCCCCATAGAAAAATCACGAAGTTCGTCAATTGGTCATATGAAAAAAATCTCAAAACTCAATTTGTTGCGAGGGGGAAAAAAATCGCAAACTTCATTGATCAATCGTACAGGGTTCATACGCTTTTACCACAATTTTTAATCGAATTTTTTGCCTTATTTAAATGCAGTAAAGTATTACAAATCCTGCAATTAAATGAGGCGTCTACAGTTTCTGCTATTTAAATATTAAATACAAAAATTCGATAAAATATTGTGGTAAAAGAGTATAAACTCTGTCGTAGGAAAATATTGCAAAATTTGTCAGTCGGTCGCGGGACTAGATTGCTGTTTCATAAAGCAAAATTCTCCGGAAAATGGTGGATTTTTTCCGGTGTGGAGTCTCCCGCCCATGATATACTTTCGGGCAGGATTTGAAAATTTTGTGTGTGAATTCTGCCACCCCGCTCTGAATTTCAAGCCCTGCAATGATATGTATGATAGCATAAAACTAATCTATAATTTTTATTTTATTTTTTTTAAATTTTGTAATTTTGAAATATTTATAGATTTGTTGACTCTAAAGTTCATACGGAGATGCTTATGAAATTTTTTGCAACTTGACTTATGTTATGCATTTGTAGTTGTGCAATAAACTAAAAGTTAAATTTTTTATTGAATTTTGATTTTGTATAGTTATTAAGAAAAAAAATATATTTTACTGAAAATGCTGACATTTTCAACAATTTCAACATATTTCATCAATTTTCAAAATTTTCAGTTTACTGCACAAAACAGATCCAGAACATGTATTTTAAATGAAATTTAAATATTTTAAATTTAAAAGAATTGATAGTTTTTTTTTAAATTATTTAATTTAACAGATTTAACACCAAGTAACACAGCAACTTTTAATTCGGAGTCCATTTTTAAAGATGATGCTTAACTATAATGTAAGTATGTTTTATTGTTTTTACTATATTGGAATAAGTGTTAAGAATTCAATATATACTCAATGTTTTTAAACAAGGTTGGCAAAAAAAGATTTTTTTTAACTTTTTTAAAAATAATTTTCTATTACTGTACATGCATATACAGGGTGTCCATAAAATAATGTCCCAGTTACAATGGTATATTATAAGTTTAATTTAGACAATTTACAACAAATCATGCATCAAACTGAAGGTCCTAAAATAACCTAGTTTTTCTTACAAATGTTCAATATGGTGTATGTACACTATGGATGCACCGAATATTCGGTGTTCGGCCATATTACCGAATATTCAGATAAACCAAATGTCAAACTATTCGGCCTGGCCGAATATCGAAATATTCAGCCAAACCGAAAAAACTTTTTTTTAACTATTTTTAAAAACCCACAATTTCTACTTTTAACTGTCAATAAAGATATTCAGAGTAATTAGAAATAGAATCATATTTCAATGAAAGAAAATGTTTTTACATTATTTATTCACTGTTTGAAAAGTATCCCTTAAGAAAATTAACCATTAATGATGACCTTCATAGGATTAATGATGCACAAATAAATGCAAGTTCCTAGTAAATAGCCTGTTTCTTGCTTTTTCGCAAACATTGTTTCTAAACAAAATAAAAAAAAACTTACACAAGTGATCCCAGAAGCAGAAAATTCTCCAAGTGTCTGCGACCGGTATTTCAGCGGCAGAAAATAATCTGCAGGTAAACTTTGTTACAATTCAGGATTGGCAGGTCTTTGACATGTGTCCGTTTTTGAGAGTTTAAACTGCTATGTCCAAAACAATCTTATGTCAAATAACCTCAAATGCTACATTGATATGTAAAATTTTACATTAAACAGTACAACATTATATGTAATAAAGAAGTCTTTTACTATATATCAATAATTAATATCTTGTAAATTATTACTGTTACATGCAATTTTTTAACTTTGTTTCTCGATATTTACCAGCAACCTATTGGTGAATGAGCAGTTTTTTCCTTGCGACATATTGACTAATTTCACTTTTATTTTCTGTAACCAACCGACGAATTTCGCGATGGTTTTCCTGCGATTGGTTGAAGAAATTTGTGATGTTTTCCTGCTACCAACTGACAAATTTTGCTTTTTTTTTTTGCCAACCGATAAGCAAATTTCCGAATTTTTTTCCCGCGTCTTAAGGTGAAACTCGCATGTTTCTTTTTTTTTTTTTTTCACATGTAATTGTGGACAAATTTCGCAATTGTTTTCACGACCGATCGGCGAATTTGGCTATTTACCTGCAATAGCTTGACAAAATTTACAATTTTTTCTCGCGACTGACTGACACATTTCACAATATTTTCCTGCTATCTATAGACTATTTTTGCGATATTCTTCTGCAGCAAATGTTAGAATTTGGGTTTTTTTTTTCTGTGACTAACTGAAGAGATTCACGATTTTTTTCAGTAACAGACAGATGAATTTCTATATAGTTTTCCCACGATCGATTGACGAAACTAGTGATATTTTCCTGCGTCTTACTGGCAAAACCCGCAGGCTTTTTTTTTTTCACACGATCGTAGACGAATTTTGCTATTTCCCCCCTGCGATCAACTGGTGAATTTCGCAATTTTTGCCACAACCGACTGACAAATTTTGCGATTTTTTTTCTTCACACAATTAATTAACAAATTTCGCAATATTTTCATGTGACTGTTTAACAAACTTTGCGAAATTTTTCTGTGCCCAATTGACAAATTTTCAGTTTTTTTTCCGCGACCTATTGGTGAAATATGCAGACAGAAATTTTTTTGCAAACCCAAAACGCTATGCCGCTATTTAAAAAAAAAAAAAGCAGAGCTCATTTGCATCTATAAAAGAAAAGACAAGGCCTGCTTTTCGCTGATTTCTTCAACCGCTTTTCACAGATTTTCTCCTTTGAACTTTCTGGCGAGATGCACGCACAGTATATGAGCAAACGCTGTTGGTCTATTGAGCAGGGATGTCGAAGAAATTTTTTTTTTATGTAGCTTGCAAAGAATGAGGAGATGCGCAGAAGATCATAGCGCTTCTCCAGATGCGAAGCAAAAGTGTGGCTGCAGCACCGCGCCCACTGACGAAGTAAAAAAATCTGCAGAAAGAGGGAAAAAAATCTGTGAGCCAAAGAAAATTCCATAGAAAAAAATCTGCAGAAGAGGGGGAAAAATTTGCGACGTACGTCGCCTGTCTCGAACTTTCTGCTACCAGGCAAGTGATAACAGACATCAAGAAAGACAATTTTTGTCCAGGAAACCAGGATCACAACACACTTATTCAATCAGAAATAAAGTGCATCTCACTCCAGGTCAAATTTGAATTTCTGTTTGTTACTTTAATAATATTGAAGATCTTGTGACTATATTTTCAACATAATTACTTTGATTTCTGTGAATCCCGAGAAGTGCTGGAAATTGCCACCATTCATATCTAAACAAAACTGAGCTAGATATTCCTTTATTCAGAGTGCAGCTGACAGTACTACTTATATCTGTGTCACTAGCGAAAATTCAGCCACTTCCAATAATATCATATTTGCAAGAAGAAAAATTAATACGATGCAAATTTCTTTAAAATATCTTCATTGTTGTTAAAGATGTGACAGAAAATTCAGTTTCAGCTTGCAGTGACACACCCTGTGTTTTTAATTGAATGTTTTGTATTTTTGATAGAATAAGTGACTTGAGATGTTTCTTGCTCAAAAAATGTTTGCCTTGACCAACACAACTTATCTATAAACTTTAGATATGCAGAAAGTTTGTTCCAAGATGTATGAACACCCTGTATGTTTACAACCTCTGAATATGATCGTTCATTCCAGACACCTGCTCCTGGTTTATTTTTGCCAAATCAAAAGGAGCAGGAAAGTTATTCTTGCTGGTTTTCCACCATTTTAATATATTGTATTGTTTTACTTTAGTCCCTTCCTGACAAATAAACACTATATCACTGTAAAATGTTTCATCTAATTCATTCAAAATTTTTCTTTGATTTTAAAGTATTTAAGAAATATAAGAACATTTTACAAATTTATTTTAATTCACCGAAGAAGCTATGAAGTTTAAAGCTTTATTAAAAAAAAAATTAAGACTATCCTCCTTAAGTTATAACTTAGCACACATTTAAGTTATAACAAAGCACACTTTTTTTTTCTTTTTTGGTATGTAAAGGTTTCTTGCAAAAAGGTCTAGTTCATAAAATGTTAGTATCTGTGTTAAATATTATCTAAAATTGTTTTATAATTTAACTTTTAATACTTTTAAACTCTGAAATATCGAATATTCAATATTTGGCTGAATAGTTATTCAGTTGACTGAATATTCGGTATTCAGCCAAAATCACTATTCGGTGCATCCCTAATGTACTCCATGACAATTACCATAGTCAGCCTTTAAAGCATGTACCAACTGTAACTGGTATGGACGCATGTGTAAATATGCTCTTAAAATTTTCTACACTGTCGTCTATGGCTACTGAAGTTCAAGACTTAGTTTCTGAACAGATTTCTTAGGACTAGGCTGGGAAGATAATCAATCAACATCCGTTACATACACTTTTGATCGTCTCGTGTTTTTCCCTTTTCAACCACATCTGTTCATTTTGATTTGCCTATACCATCGGTGGATGTTTTTGCCACAGGGTGATCACAATTCAACTTTAAGCAAAATGCAGGTTGAACTGAAATTACAGATTCACTCTTAACAAATTGCAGAACACAAAATGCTTTACGCTCAGCAGTTGCCATTTTGCAAATGTGGTAAAAATATATGAGCACTATGTGGCACTGCAAGCGAGTAAATAACAAACCAGTACTTACACATATACTTATCTTAAAATGTTTGAATTACTCTTTATTTGTATTAACTTTTTATATTCAAATACTTTTTGTGATTTTGTTTTTTCATTAATACCTCCAAGTCAACATTTTATTAGATTCCACAATGAAGAGAAGACAAACTGGTATTGAAATGCTATAACTGGCTCCAAATTTTTTAATCTTCACTTTTGAGTTTCATATAGTATATTTTCTTTTACAACTTGACCAAAATCTTAAAGATCGTGTTATTACTTGCTGAAAAAGATTTACATTTTTAAAAATGAAATATTTTATTCTAAATATTGAATATATATGTTATAGGACAAAATTAGCACTTGTCAGTCTGCGAGTAATACTGAAATTTTGGCGATTGACTTAATTGCTACCACTGGCCGAACTTAATAGTCACACTTGCTAGTTGTGATGATTGAATGGAAAATGTGATTTTTTTTTCCGCTGTAGCTCGACAAATTTTTAAACCATTTGCGAAGGTTTTCCTGAAACCATTTGGCAAATTTAGCGATTTTTTTTTTCTACCAAAATCATTTGACGAATTTTGCAAAAAAAATTTTTCTCAAAACCATTTGACGATATTCGCAGTTTTTTTACTCGAGAACATTTGATGAATATTGTCATTATTTTTCCACTATCAATTGGGGAATTTTGTGATTTTTTTTCTTTTTCTTTTTTTTTTTTTCTTCTGCGATTGTTTTACGAATTGCACACTTTTTTAGCTGTGGTTCAACGAATTACCCAATTCTGTTCCATGATTGTTAGACTAATTTCGTGATTTTTCCCCCAGATCATTTGACGATTTTTTGCTGTTTTTATCAGTGTATAAGCTTTTTCTTTCTTTCTTTCTTTTTCTTCCTTAAAAGCACCCTGAGAAAAAAAAAAATCCTAAAATTCCTACATTTTATTTTTTAAAATTAAGTATCAACCTTTAAACTGTATAAATCTAACTTAAAAGAAAATAATACAAAAAAAAAACACCATTGTGGCTGAAGCAAAAATTGATGCACAAGGAACATTTTTAATTAAATTTCATCTTATTTTCAATTTGGTATTATCCATCTATAAACTCATGCAATGCTTCATCATAGCAATTGATTTATAAATGTAAAAGATTATTGTCCACTGTCGCCTTAATTTTCAAATTAAATTATGAAATTGAAAGGGGAATAATCAACAAACAAAAAAAAATTAAATATAGCTCAAATGTGAAACTATTGCTTGAAAATTGAAGTGTCTGAAAAGTGGTATCAAGTTGTAATAAATGACTTTTTTCTGTTTTAAGAGACTGCTAGTCAAATGACAACAATCCCAAGTTAATGTTAAGGGTACTCTTCACTCACGTATAAACGCCCGCCGGCTAATGTTAAACCTATGGACCGGTTCTTTTCGAATTTCTTGTTTGAATTTTAGTATTTTCAAACAAAGTTTTTTTTTTTTTTTGGCATAGGATAACTGAGATCAATTTTGAATATGGCTATTTTTGATTCGATTTTGGTTGCAGATTTTTTTTAATAAAGGTTCTTCCACTTTTGGAACTAGTTTCGAAAGTGAAAGAACATTTATTAAAAAAAAATCTGCAACCAAAATCGAAAAAGTAAAAAAAAAATAGTCCTATTGGAGATAGACTTCAGCTTTCCTGTTCAAAATAAAATCATTTAAAAATATTAAAATTCAAACAAGAAATTTGAAAAGAACCTCCCCATAGGTTTAACATTAACAAGCAGATTTCTGCATTCTTAATTATCTTATGTGTGTACAAGCCATTTTATATCTTAAAAATTTTACTCTTACTTTTTTAAAACAGGTGGTGAAATTTACCAGAAGCTTGGAGCTCATGTTACCAGACTCAGAATCTTAATTAAAATGATACCAAGCCTTAGAACCCGGCATGTTTATTATAGATGTAAGCTCATTGTAAGCTCTTCTTTCGATTTTTATACAAAAAGAAGTAAAGGCATAATTTTTGTACTTTATTTTTTAAACCAGCAGACAGGGTATATCACCCTCATTAAATTGTTTGAGGGGAAACTGTAAGTAAAATAAGATTATATTGAAAAGTTATTAGTCTATTTTTTAAACTGTATAATTTGTACTTTCAATAAAAGGAGCGGCATACCGCAAACCAACTAAATTGTGTTCCTATTTTATTGTATAGGTGTCCATTTTTATTTCAGCTATTGCAAGGCTGCCATTGGCAACTATTTTTTTCTATTTAAAAAATATATATATATATTGATATGCTATTATTGTTTAGAAATATTGAATAAGATGAGCACAAAAAAAAAAAAAAAAATGTTACCAGTGGCAGCCCTGCTATTATTAAATTAAGACTAGCAGAGTAAGTAAGTATGAAACTGTGAAAGAATAATATTTTTGAATGAGCTGCTTACCCGAGGAAATCACCAAAAAATTTTCTACTCGCAAATGTGTTAATCTTCTGTAATCAAGCTGCATGCAATGTGTTTTTTAAAAAGTTATGCTTAAATTATTTTAAAAATAAAAAAATCAATAAATTGAAATACCGTTTTTAAATTAATTGAATTTAAAATTAGATACTTTTTCTTCTATTTGACAGTGCAAAAATAATGTGAAGGTTAGAAGTATTTAAATTTGTGAAAAAAGGATTGCTTAAATTATTGTGAACTTACTGTCTAAAATTGTGCTGTTAAAATGCTTAAAACCTGAAATAGTGGTATGAAAAATCTCATGTAATCATTGTACTTTTGTTTATTAACGGTATGAAGAAATATCTAAATATTTTTTACTATTCAGTAAAATGATAGATTTTTAATTATTTTTATTTTGAGAAAAGTAAAACTTGCTGAATCACATGTGCACACCTTCCCCAAGTCCATCGGACAAAAAATGCTTCTCAGGCTGCATGGTGCACACATGATTTGCATTAAATAAATGTATTTAGCTGCATAAAGTTGATAAAAATTTATGGTTATTTTTTAAGAAGTTGGCTTGAATGTAATTTTTTTTATTACAGTGGTCAATGTGTTAACTGCATAGTTTCTGGTAGCTGTGTCAGAATATAATCATCAATTGAAATAGATTTCTGATTTTCTACATATCTTCAAAATTAAATGTATTTCATTGACATTTCTTACTTTACTTAATTCTTATATAATATCATATATATTATTTATCCTGTCAACATCCCTTTTTCTAAGAAAATACGAAACATAGAATGACGAATGAGATACCATTTGAACAGACTTCTGACATAGTACACTTACATTTTTCTAAGACATGTGTTTTGATAAAAATTTGCTGATAATTAAAAATTAAATCGGCATTGTTTTCATAAAAGAAATGAAAGCATTTCCTCAAATTACTGTTGCCACAAAATAAAATACCACATTATATGATGTTCAGCAACGATTAATATAAAACATTACATGGGTTTATTTTATATTTAGGATTAAAAATTGAAATGTTTAGATTTATATTTCTATGTCCCATGTTTTTCCTGAAGCGGACGATGTCGTCCTCTAATGCAGTTAAAATATGATTGTTAAATTTTTTTTCTCGCACGTGCCTTTTGCAATTTTCGATCAGTTTTTACTCTAACTTTGATTGAATAAATTATATGATATTCTGGCTTGACTAAAAACTAAATTTTGTTTGCAGATATTTTTATCCTTACTTTTTCTTTAGAAGTTTAAATCTGCATCTGTGAAGTATTACATATTGATAAAAAATATTAGATTGCAGTGTGAAATCTTCGCATGGGACCACTGGTCTTGCTTTATTGTTTAAATATTACTTTCTATTTAGCCCAGTACACAGTTTACAGCAGATCAACTTGTTGAGATTATTGAACAAAAAAGAAATTATTATAAATTCATTGCAAAAATAAATAATACAATTTATTAGGTGCAGAAAATCAGAGTAATGATTTGCAAATTAATTTGATCTGGATTGTTTCTGAGAATTTCTTTTGCTATAGTTCAAAGTCTTTAATTTAAAGATTTTTATTACAATTTCAACGATACAATGCATAGCATATATCATAAAACTATGCAATTATAATAAATTCTGTAAAATTTTTGGGATGGGTACATTCTAGTGTGGTTTAAAAATAAATCTGTCATTTAAAAAAAAAAAATTGAATTTAAATATTTTTGAGAAAATTCATGTTTTACAGTGTTAAAATTTACTGACTGTTTTATGAAACATTTTGAAAATGAGGAGTGACAAACCATTCATGCTGCTCAGATACTAAATCTCATGTTTTGGTATTAAGAAATAGGATAATGGTAGTTGATTGAATTCATGGTTTTACACTTATTTTCTATATGGATAACAGAAATATTCAGTATTGGTCTAAAGTTTTTTATATTGTTAGGATACTATACTTTGACTATGTGCTTAGCCTGCAAAAATATTTTGAAAGCTAAACAAGTTTCGAATCGTTATAACTATTTCATTTATGATTATATTTTAATATATAAGTATGACATATAATCACATTAAATAGTTACAGCTGTTTTACAACTTTTCAAAAACACTTTTACAGTTGCTAAAGTACATTACTAATGTTATTTTTAAATCTGCAACATGTAAATCCTTATAGATCTGTGTAAATAGCTTTATAGATCCATATAGATATATAAATAACAAATATGGGCCTATATAGGTAGCCCTTATAGATCCATGTAGATATCGCTATAAATCTACATAGTCATCCATATAGATACATATAAATAACACATATGGGCCCATATGGAAAAAAAAGTGGACATTCTACATGGGCCTATATAGGTAGCCCTTATAGATCCATATAGATACCGTTATAGATCTGTATAGGTAGCCCTTATAGATCCATATAGATATCGTTATAGATCTACATAGGCATCCATATAGATATATATAAATAACACATATGGGCCCATATGGAAAAAAAAGTGGACATTCTACGTGGGCCTATATAGGTGGCCCATATAGATCCATATAGAAATCGTTATAGATCTGTATAGGTAGCCCTTATAGATCCATATAGATATCATTATAGATCTACATAGGCATCCATATAGATATATATAAATAACACATATGGGCCCATATGGAAAAAAAAGTGGACATTCTACGCGGGCCTATATAGGTTGCCCATATAGATCTATATCCCTGACCCACTTTTGCCCACATGGGCCCATAAGGATGTGCTGCCTGGGAGCTTTTACCATTATCTCCTTCTTATTCGATGACTGAAGAAATAAAGCAGTAGAATAAAAAATAAGGCAGTCTATCTCTTCTGTCTCTCTTTATAGACAGGGTAAGTCAAAATGAATATAGAGATTACAAACGGCTATAACTATTTAATGGAAAAGAATTTACCGATAAGATTAACACAGAATGTAGACGGAACTTCAAAATTTTGTATACATACGTCATAGATGTTCTATGTGACTTCCCTTGGTCACACGGACAACATCTAGGCGGTAGTCCATTTCACGCCCTACATTCTGAAGCATTTGTTCAGTCACCGACGCAAGCGCATTTCAAATCCATACTTTGAGTTCTACAATTGTTTTGGGCATTGGTCTTTCACATAACCCCATAGAAAAAAATCGTAGGATGTAAAATCCGGAGATCTCGGTCGCCAAGAGCAGAAGACATCGGCGGCATCTCCACTTCGACCGATCTATGGGGTTATGTGAAAGACAGGGTGTAGAGTGCTTCCCATGCCCAAAACAACTGAAGAACTCAAAGCACGCATTTGTAATGCGCTTGCGTCGGTGACTGAACAAATGCTTCAGAATGTATGGTGTGAAATGGACTACTGCCTAGATGTTGTCCGCGTGACTGAGGGAAATCACATAGAACATCTATGACGTATGCATACAAAATTTTGAAATTCCGTCTACATTCTGTGCTAATCTTATCTATAAATTCTTTTCCATTAAATAGTTATATATATATATATATATAAAACATATTTAATTACCAGTTATTTACCAGTTATATATATATACAATTTTACTTTAATGTAATTGGATTTATTATTCATTTTATATTTAATTTCATATGTATATATTATTAAATATTATTTATTTTATTTTTATTTCATTTATATTTATTAACTAATTACGACCACTTAAGATAGAATGAATTCATTTTTAATATTGTTTTTTCCATTGTATTTCACTACATATTCTGCTCATAGATGGCAGCACCATGTCTTGTTGCTTTAAAATATTCAATATTTCCATGTAGTTTATTTTCAAAATCATAGATGGCAGCACCATGGTTTGTGATGCTTTTAAAAAATTCCATATATCCATGTAATTCATTTTCTAAATTGGCAACAGGGTTTATAATCTTCTAAAACTGTTTTGGCAACATTTAGTAAATTATTTTTTGCAATTCATTGCCTTTATTTTTCTTCATGTATCTGGTAAGTGCTGGTAGTAGGAATCCATCTTCATCGTGTAGATTATGGCTTTTGTCGATCTATTATCCAGTTCTTCTCTTATAATTCTGGGTAAGGTTTCTCTCTTTTTAAGTATTGTATTTGTTTTATGAATTTTCAGTCTTTTTTTAATTAGATGATTATGGTCATAGAGTGGTCGTCCCAAATTCATATTCTTTAGCAATTTTAATGCTAATATGAAGATGAAACCACTCATTTTATTTGTGGAATTTATGCATTTGGGACTTGATAATTCTGTATAAATTCCACAAATTTCATTCATTCTATTTTATTAAATTTTTAATTTAATTTCTACTTCTTTTATATTAGTATCTAATATCTATATTCATTGTGCTGGGGTTACAATTTCGTTGTCAATAAATTATTACTTCCTAAATCATAATTTCAAGTTTCAGTTGGTGTTATCGTAATGTTTCATTAATGGTTATATATATATATATATATATATATATATATATACATATATATGTGTGTGTGTGTGTGTGTGTGTGTGTGTGTGTGTGTGTATATATATATATATAACTGGAGAAAAACTGGCGAAATTCTTCAATCCTTCTAAGTATTTATAGTAAAATTATTCCGCCTTTCTTCATTTATACAGAATCTAGACATTCTATATCCATTCCTAGACAGATCAGAATAGTTTTTTGCCAAACAACCGCCCATTTGTAACGATTTTGTAACTTGATAATTATTTAAAGGTTCTCGCCTCGTAGGCAACAATGCGCAACAAAGAGTAAGTGGGCATCAAAATGCTTGATGATTCAGCCTGTATTATAGTAGCCCTAACCAGATCTGTCTCGTTGTGCGCCATTTATTTTGCTTGAGTATTTTAGACAATTTTCACCTAAGCATATTATGATATAAATATGTTTAAAATATGTGATTTTTTTTTTAAAGAATTACTCGTTGGATGAAGAACCCCTTTTTAACTCATTATTTAAAAAGCAAAATATATACCTATACCTTTGACATGTGGGTTTATATTTGGAGTAAATTGTATGCTTTTATTTTGACCTATAGTGTAGTAAATTGCAATTTAGAGTCATCTAATAAATACTAAATCCATTTTTTTTGGTCATGTTTCGTGTCTATAATTACTGTTTTTAATACAGTTTACGTAAATGGAATACATTTAAAACGTTAATTAATAATAATGAATTCTTATGCATACCTTTTGAAAAAAGAATATTAAACGCTTGTTGTAAAGGGTTTGTAAAACTACTAGTGTTTTCAATTATTAAAATAGAATTTTAATTTAAATAAATATTTATATGTATCAGAAGTCGATGCAGGTCTTTTTTTCTTAGGTCCTATTTTCTGAAAAGCAAAAAGTTATTTTTGTGTAATTTATTGTATTTTTGTTTATGTGTAGATGTAATAGTTTCTCTACTTATGTAACATTATACTGTATATTATCCATGATTTAAACTAAGCCTAAAAACAGTATAGATTTTTATACAAGTATTTTAACATAAAAGAAGGTAGGGGGTGGAGTGGGACTCGTCTCATTACTCTATGAATTTAAATTGTTGCCAATATGTAATTTCACATATAAATAGAGAAAACTATAGTAGGTTAGATGTGCCAGTAGGGGAAACCTTTCCAGTAATGGTCCACTTTCAAAATTTTTGGTTTATAAAAAATTTAGCTTTTTATAATTAAAATTAGCTAACAAAAAATGTAGCTTTTTATTTATTTTTTCATAATTCCCCCTTCCATATTTTATAATCTGGGTTATTGCTGACACTCTTAATGAAACCAATCAGGAAGCAGAAAATAATGTTTCAAAGTTCCATTGTTTTTCTGTGAAAATCTGAATGAATATGCTAAGAGCTGGCTTCACTAAATTAATTTATAACTTTTTAACACTTTCCAACCTAGTTGAAAAGTGTTTATGACTTCGGTTTGTCTGGCCGTCTGCCGTCTGTCGTCTGGCCGTGCTCTAACTCCCGTAAATATGCTCGGATCGCCCGGCAATTTTTATATGTTATTGTCGTCATTTATAGCATGTTCCCTATTTCAACTGAAGTGTGTAGCACTTATAGTTTTTTTACAGGGACACTCAAAAGAATTCCGTTACATTATGGTCTATGGGGAAAAATCATTTGCGGTTTATTTTAATGATGTTACACAATTTCAAACACATTGTAATTGATATATATCACTAAGGTGCATTACAAGAAGCTTAATATGGAACAGGGTGTGCATAGCACTTATAGTTACTTTACAGGGACAGTCAAAAGAATTCCATTCCATTACATCTATGGAGAAAATCGTTTGCGGTTTAATTAAATAATGTTTCATTATTTTAAACGCATTGAAATTTATATATATCACTCAGGTGCATTACAAGAGGCTTACTACATAATATTGTGCGTATAGCAGTCATCGTTCATTTACAGGGACACACAAAAGAATTCTCTACTGTCTATTAACAATAATTCTTGAAAGTGCGTTTTAAGTTGCTGAACGCGATTTAAAATTTAACTCCTTTTTTTGAGTATTACTTGGTGTGTATAAATTCTGTATTTCATATACAGGGCAGCACAAAAGTTCGCGAACACATTTCCGGTTATTGACAGAAACTCCAGAAGGAGAATTTTAAACTGTGCTACGCGTTTCATAACTAAACTAAAATTTAGTATCCTATGTAGTATATATACAAATCTATAGATCATATACAGGGCTGAATAAAAGTATTCGGATATTTTTCCGGATTTTGTATATGTTGGAAATATATGTTGGAAATTCATGAAATTCCGTTTTTAACTATGTTATGCGTTTTCCAAATTGTTTATTTAGATGTTATCTTTCAGCTTATTAAACGGTAATGATTTGTAAAATTATTTTGGATGCGTTGGAAAGTGTTACATAATCTTTGCTTGACGCATGATTTTTCGTTCTTGTTTATTTTATTTTCTTTTTTCATACCAGATTTCTTTTTCGATGTATTTAACAGCAGGGAGGATATTGAGATAAAAAATTAAACCATGTCTGTATTGACTTTCATTGCTGGTTATATTGCATATAAAGTTTCCCATAAATTCAAATGTTGTGAGTGCATTGCCATATTATTCAAAGACAACACTTTAGAATTAGATTGCCCCAATGAATTTTAAATTACTTTATGTTAGCAGATAGAGGTCAATTAAAATGGCCTCAAGAAATTTTATTATTTTTAATTGTAAATGCATTTAAAATTTTCCAAAAACTAATTAATCAGAATTATGAAAGTACTTTCCTAAAATTTCCATAGCCCAAAAAGATTATTAAACGACTCACTACAGAAAAGACTAAAATTTTAATTTTGGAATTCACAATGTAGAAATTGACTTTCTTGCCTATTTATATTGTGTTTGCCAGGAATTGCTAACATATTTCTAAATAACTATACAAAAGTTAAATATAACAACAGAAAATTCACTTCTAACAAAAGAAAATTATCTACATTAACCAGTATGTAAGTTTCTTTGATAAGTTTCATATGTCCACTTACTTAATATTGTATACTATTTGAGTGAGATAATTTTCTCTGAGAGAATATTAAATATCATAATTATTGTAAATTATTTGAAAGTACATACTCTGCTGGATGTTCTTGAAGGCAATAAATTTTCTTTATATAATGTTCTTTATGTAATGTAAATTAATTAAAAAAAACAACTAGTGAATCTATGTATTTACTAGATGGATGGGGATTTTTCTGTTAAAAGGAAATTTTTCTTTACGTAAATATTAAATTTATATTCAAAGTGAAATGTGTGTGGAATTTAAAATGCACAATTACAAAACTATGTTTTGTCAGATAAGAGTGCTTGAAAGTTTTCTTAGTTCTAATACCTGGTAACAGAATGTGTATTTTAAATTATTCATAATTTAAATAAAATATTTGTTTTGTTAAGAAAAGTTAGAATTTTTATTTATGAGTATGTTCATGTAATATCAATCCTTTTATTAAAAATTATAAAATTATGCCTAGCTGAACCTTTGTTGTTTATTTATTGTGTGTATAAATCAAACAGGTCTAAAATAAGCCAGAAATTATCATATTATCATGAAAATATTATAAAACATAATTTTATAGCACTGTTTTTTATCCACACATACGCGTTTTCAATCTTGTTTGTTTGTTGCTCAGATCTCTTGTGCGACGGGCTCTGCGTCGTGAAGCAGTCCCGTTGAGCGATGTTTTCGCGATGGCCCATGTCAAACACAAATGAATTAAAATATCGGCAAAAGGGTTGCCGCCTTGGCGCTGTTCTTTGAACAAAGCATCGGAATAAAATGGAAAATGCATAAAACCTGACCATTTTTGGCATAAATCATATTAATCGTGGCTATGATGTCATACACTCACGCACAGTTTTTCTTTTTTTTTTAATCGGTTATAAAAAGGAAAATAGTCACCAGATTTAGGGGATTTTTTCCTTTAATGGCAACCTAGTTATTGTATTAAGTTATTGGTTTAGCACGGGCTTGAAAATTGCGCCAACCAAAAAGTCGCTAAACATCGGTGCGTGAGTGTAACACATCTATTCCTTATTTTTTTTCAAAAGGGTTTCGGCAATATATGTTTTTAACAGTTATATGAGGTTCGTGATGCTACTGTGGTATTTTAACCCGCGATACATTGAATTTTTAATCTGCCTTTCAGTTATGTTTAGAATGGACATATCATAGGGGTATACTGGAGAACTATTATGTGTCACCGAACGTGATCAAATACAAGAAACCATTACAGGCGCATTTTGGTTTATTTTTTAACACAATGCAATGATTTATGAAAGAATTATATGAGAATTTAATTGAATACATTCAATAAATCCGTTATAACTTAAATTTAACAAAGGAAGACATATTTTTTGAAAAAAAAAAATGCTTTTAATAAAAGGGATGCGTAATGATATATTAAAGAATAAACCAGGGGAGGGGGGGGCAGGGGTGTTTATTTTGAACATTTTAAGAATAAACATATTAAAAGAAAGAAGAGAGGTTTTTCTGACCAAAATTTTATTTTTTAAAGATATTTGAGCATTAAAAATGACGGAAAGGGCAAATATTGAAACAATGACGTTAAACAACAGGGGAATTGTTCATGCAATAATTAATTTATGATTTGACATCATGCCATGCCTCCAGATATTTTGAGATAAACGTACATGGTATTATATCACTAAAATGTTGACTACATGCACCATTTTACTTATTTTTTATTAGAAAAAATAAGAAAAGAAAAAGTGAAACAAGAACATTTTCAGTGGAATGGTATTGTTTATGCATGAATAAATGTCTGTTTTTGAAACATTTGTCTGCAGGACATATCTTTTTAAAATGCACTATTTTTATAATATCTTCTATTATCTTTATTTTATTTCATTTATCTTTATATCGATCAAAACGGTGATTCTAAAATGAAAGTAGCATATTTTGGCATGGTGTGTCATCAGACGCTATATTATTTTACTTAATAATAAAAATACTTCGATCTTACATTAAAAACTTTTTAATTTTTAATAACCGTTAAAAAAATCTACTTTTTTGGAAAAAATCTAGGAAACAACTTTTCATTTATCCATGTATTCTTATATTTTAGCTAACAGGTTATCAAAGCCTGAGAGCTAATGTGCTCCCAGGTTCTGTATATACGTACGTATGTATGTACGTAACGCAGTAACTCTTGATAGAAATATCCGATTTGCTTCAAATTTGGTATATAGGTTCATTCTCATAATGCGCTTCCCTAATTGGTTTTGGGGGTTCATTGGTTAAGTATAAAGGGGAAATAGGAGGCTAATCCTCTTCTTAATTTAGATAAATGCGTTCTTCATGCAGAATTATCCGAGTTGCTTCAAATTTGGTATACAAGTCTATTCGGATAAGGCGTTTCGCTGATTAGATTTGGATGTTCATTGGTTCAGTATAAAGGGGGAAATCGGGGGGGGGGGGGTAATCCCCCCCCATTAATTTAGCTGAATGGGTTTTTCATGCAGAAATATCTGATTTGCTTCAAATTTCGTATACAGGTTTATTGTCGATTTCTTTATTTTTCAAGGGGCATTATTTTTTAAATAAGAGTATAATATACAATTACTGTGAATAGCCTGTGAGCTCAATGCCATTATTTTAACTGGGCACTTTTCTTTTTATTGTTAAATGTTTTTATTTTTCTACAAAAGAGCAAGCAAAATTATTTTTAAAAAATTATTACACGCTTAAGTCCATAGATGGAGAATTTTGTTTTAAAATTCAAAATATATAGTACAGAATAAAATTTGAAATGTTTGCAACAGCAAAAATTTTGAAGTATTGAATCTTCTGATAAGATTTTGATAATTAATTAATCAAAGTAGTTAGCATTAGAACTTTAAATTTAACTAATTTTCTCTGTCTTCGTATATTTGGAGATTACATTCTTTTTCGAGGAAAATATTACATTCTGACCTATATCAAAAACCATTAAAAATATTTAAATTTTCTGATTTTTATAGTGTTTGTCGAGAAGTTTTATTCTGAAGAAATTTTTCCATGTTTCTTGCTTTGAATACATTTTCTTATTCAGAAAATAAGCGATTAAATCATAATTTAAATCCAATACTACTAATGAGAGTTCTTCCGATACGGATTTTAACGTATATTTGCATCGATTAGGATTTTTTTGTTTTATAATTTCGTAATTTATTAGAAACGAATTCTTGTGATTATGTCCTAAGATTTTCGTACGCTGAATTACCACACGCGATAATATTTGCGAATTTCTGCAAAAACATGTACACATTTTTTTATTATCTATATATTTATTATTTCTCCTGTCAACATCCCTTTTTCTAAGAAAATACGAAACGCAGAAAGGCGAATGAGATACCATATGAAACGATTTTGAACAGGCTTCTGACATAGTGCACTTACATTTTCCTAAAACATGTTTTTTAATTAAAATTTGCTGATAATTAAAAATTAAATCGGTATTGTTTTCGTAAAAGAAATGAAAGTTTTTCCTCAAATTACTGTTGCCACAAAAATAAAATGCCACATTATATGGTGCTCACCAATGATTATAAGAAACACCGCATGGGGTTTATTTTATATTTATGATTAAAAAGCGAAATTGAAACTGAAATGTTTAGATTTATATTTCTATGTCCCATGTTTTTCCCGAAGCGGATGACGTCATCCTCTAATGCAGTTAATATACGATTGTTATTTTTTTTTCTCGCGTGTGCCTTTTGCAATCTTGGATCAGATTTTACTCTAACTTTGATGGAATAAATTAGATGATATTCTGGCTTTACTAAAAACTAAATGTTGTTTGCAGATATCTTTATCCTTACTTTTTCGTTAGAAGTTTAAACATGCATCTAATAAATATTAGATATCGATAAAAATTATTAGATTGCAGTGCGAATTCCCCGTACGGGCCTACTGGTTTCTTATAATACTTTATAAATTGTTGTTTATTGTTTATTAATGGGTCATAATGATAGCAGTCATGTAATTTGAGATTCCTGTAAAGTCAGGTTGTTGCATTCATTTTTATTTTTATTTTCATAGAGACGAAGCCCTTATAAATACATTATTGTTTTCATGGAATTAATGAATTTTATATGCTTTGAGATTACTGAACCACGAGGTAGCTGAATTCCCTTTCTTGCTCTGTCTCCATTGGCGCAAGGCGAATGTGTTTCAGCGATCGCGGTGTTTTCGAATTTCATATTTTATTGAATTCCGGTTGTTTTTATACACTGTTAAAATATGGCCAGATTAGAGTTAAATTGTGGTTATGTAACAGTTTTCCATAAAATACGGTCGAATGACTGGACAGTTTGCTTCAAATTTTTAACAATGTAGTGAAAAACG
The DNA here is from genome assembly GCA_963931845.1 of Maratus michaelseni. Lineage (NCBI taxonomy): Eukaryota > Metazoa > Arthropoda > Arachnida > Araneae > Salticidae > Maratus > Maratus michaelseni. The sequence goes on along the minus strand of OZ007589.1, from coordinate 256,711,252 downwards.
TATTTGCGCCCCTTTTAAAGAAAATAAACATAGACTAGTACTTTTTTCTCTTTTTAAATTTTTGAATTGCTGATACATGTACTTTAATGGTTGCGGTATTAATGAATCCTAAATATTTTGAGATTCCTTTGGAAAAACGGGAGCAATTAACTATGGTTCGTTCCCAAGAAGGAAAATGGAATATCAGGTTGTGCGGAAATCGTACGTACAGATGTCACCATTGCAGAAAGAATCTAAGAAATCATCGGCTGTTAATCTGATGTTTTCTTGATGTATCATTCTATGAGACGCAATATGTCCTTAATCACTTGAATTTTTAAGACAGAAGAAACCTTTCATTTAGCAGTTTCAGTACATTCCAGTATATGAGAAAAATCGTTTGCAATACATTTAATGGTTTTATGATTACTCAAATATACTGAAATAAAAAAAGATCACTGGGGTGCACTACAACGTGTTTTCTATAGATTATCGAGTGCGTAGAATTTATCGTTCATTTACTGAGACGCACAAAGGAGTCATTTACAGGACGGACTATGATCGATTTCTTTGTAGAAATTAATGAAATTTATTAGTATTCTGTTAGTATCGTAAATATTTCATAATCTATACCTGATGCATTATTTTTCATTCTTGTTTTTTTAATCCATTAGCTACACAGCAAAAAAAGTGTTGATTTTGCAGTATAATACTGGCAATCCAGCTGTCAGTATTAAACCGTAAAATTAACAGTAATAAACAATAAAATATGCAGTAATACGCCACCGCGCATGCGCAGTAGCGTATTACAACTTTTTTACTGTTTATTACTATTAATTGTACGGTATAATACTGGCAGCTGGGGTGCCAGTATTATACTGTAAAATCAACACTTTTTTTGCAGTGTCAAGAATCATGAATAAGGTTGAGTGTGCCTACATGGGGCGTAATGCCCATGTTTAACGTTGATCGATCTGGGTATATCTAGGCAGAGTTCATCGTGATGTTGATGCAGTTCTGAGACAGTTCTTGCAGGAAGCTGCGGTGGAGAATGCAGGATGAGCAACCGTGGTTGCTTCTTGATCAATGATTTCGTGGTGAGCATAGGGGGGGGGGGAAGCTTCAAAAGAGCCAAACAATTTTCTATTTTTTTATTTTATTTTATTTTTCCTAAATCAAAGTAGAAAATGAAAAAGTATGATTTTTAAAAAAGCAAGTACAATTAAAAGATTATAAGATAATGCCAAATAATACAAATATATACAAGTACAATACGTTATTAATAATATATTTTTTAATTTATTTTCCCTATCATTAGAAAAGAATTTAAATAGGAAAGTTGATGTTAACCAATGCCAAATGTTAGGCAGGAAGACGTCAAAAGTGTAAATTAATATATTTATGCCAAAAAATAAATAAATAAATAAATAAAAATAAAGCAAGTTATCAAAAATTTTGAATAAGTCAACGAGGCGTTTAAGGTGGTTCCCTCCTCCTTCTTTTGGAAGGTAGAGCAAAACCGTCATCTCTACTCAAGAAGACGAGCAGTAGTTAGATTCTTGAAATGAGCTGTTAGAGTTTTGATATATTTTGGTTTATCTGCTCAAGAAATACATTTTTTTCTTTTTTTTTTACAGATTTTGTATCATAATTTTTGTTAACTTTAACATTTCTAGCGAAATATTCAAACAGCGTATTAAGTTTAAGCAGTAAGCAACTGATGTTCATCCACTCAGTTATTTTGTCTGTAAATTTTAATTCCAATATTTCTATTTAAATAAAGTATTTTTGAGCAATTAATTTTAAACAAGGAGAAAAAATATCACGTAACTGTTATAAAATACGTAAATTATGGTGAAGTCTCAGTCATGCCTACAGCCACTATCTCATTCTTAAGAAGTATGAGGGATTTTTTTCATTATTACTCTTTCCGTTCTATTTAAAATTATTGATAAGTTAAAAGTGAGTTTGAAACAATTAACAAATTATATTTCTGATATAAAATAACTATCTCATTTTAAATGATTTAATGAATAGAGTCCAGAAGAGCTTCAGAGGAAAAAAATATCTCTGGAAAACTATTTTAAATAACAATAAATTATTAAATTATCCCGAATATTTATAACTTTGAAAAGATTTTAAAATAATAATAATAATCACTTTTAAACTTGTATAATATTTTCCTGACTGAGTAATATCATCACATCCATAAGTTTATTTTCGGTATAAAAACTATTTATTTTTTAAAACAATATACAAAAAGCTAAAAATAAAAAAAAAAATATTTTAACGTGATATTTTCGATTATTCCCATGCGCTATTTAAATTATAATTCTTATCACGTTTGTTTAGATTAATAAACAAATTGAAAAAATTAACATTTATTTTTAGTGAAAAACAAATTAAATCTTTACTTATTTCCAGGAATAAAACATCTTTTTTTGTATTTCGTACACGGAGCCGAAAATAAATCAATAATGGTTTTTGTATGCAACGAATTCTAACAGTCATTATTGAATCTGAAATTTTTAGCTTGTTAAATTTTTTAACTTTAAAACTCCCATTCCATGTTTTCAGACTAGTGGTTTCTAAAAGATTTAATAAGGCATTAAAAAAGGAGCTCTAGAATGACAAAAGTTTTCGTTAGAAATACTAAAAGGTTTTATAAATAGTGAGAATTTATTTTCTTTTGAATTTTTATTAGCTTATAAGTTCTACGACATTTATTAGAGGCACAAATTGCATTTCAGAAACTTTTATACTGAAGTTTAAATATAGATTTCTTGCGAAAGAGTGAAAGAAAAATATTCACATTTTCTTTTTCTTTTTATGTTAATAAAATGCATCAGAAATAACTGAAATTTCGTATTTTTTAAATCTGTTTAACATTTTTATTATACCTTATAATTACTCTTTCAGAAATAAAAAGTCAAGTTATAAAAATATTATGCTGTGCATTTATTTTATGCACAAAATTTTAGTGGTTCGATATTCTCATTTTTTTTTATTGTGTAAAAGTAGAAATATATATAAGTTAATGCTTAATATAAAATTAGTCATTATGTTCTCGCCATTAAACAATATCACAAAATAAGATTTCAATGGTTTTTGAAATTTATTTTCTATTTAGATGAAATAAATGGTTCAGCAGGTTTACGCAGAATCTAAAACAATTTTTTTTTACTTTTATAAGTAAAAATTCAGTTGGTTTAAAGGGGTTTGAGATTATCTAAATGTGTAAACGGTAATTTTAACAAAATTGCAATCTGATTATTTATAGGTAATCAGGCATAATAACATACTAGAGACGTGATATTTTAAACACTTATTAACAAACCTTTATCATTATTTGCTTCGATCTGTGATTTCAATCTGTTAGCCTGGCACTGTTTGCCAAGCGAAAATACTATTTCCTATTAATATGTTTGGAATTGACACAGGCGATTGAACTATTGGTATAATAATTGTACTGGGTTGTGTTAATGAATTAGTGTTATAATGTTAGAAGCAGGTACAATTTGTATCCATTAAATATAAATAGCTAACTATACATTTATGGCAAACTATATGGTAGGTAGAGTGTAGAGTTATTCACTGGGTTGACTAATTTCTAAGTAATATGTTTTCATCTAGTACTTACACATTACATTTTTTGTACTGTTGAATGTTAGACTGATATAATAATTAAAACTCAGAATTAAGGCAATTTAAATTAAAATTTAAATTGTGAATTCATATTTGAATTCTGAAATAATGTGTCTGTATAATGTATAATACACAGCAAAAGAACTTTCGAAAATTGCAATTTTTGTGATATTGTTTAGGCTAGAAATTTGAAATTTGGTGTGGTGCTTACTTTTAAGATGTAAATACTTGCTATGAACGGTTTCTAAAATATTCGAAATTTAAAACGGTTACTTGGATAGAAAACATTTTAAAACGTTCTAACTTACGATAGGTTTGGAACCTAAAATTCGGCATGTTTGTTACTTTAGAGACGTCGATGCTCGCCCATAACAGATTTCTAAAAATTTGAAATTTAAAAGTGTTCAGGAGCAAGAAAACGATCTAAAATTGTTATTTATCTGAATACAGTTGGTATAAAAGCTGCGAATTTGGCATAGTAGTTACTTTAATATTTAAATGCTCGCTAAGAACGGTTTCTAAAACATTCGAAGAAATGAGCAGAAAACATTCAAAAAATGTTCTAAATTACGATTTAGTTGAAATTGTTAGAAATAGAAACTTGTAATTTAGTATAGTATTTACTTTTAAGATACGGGTGCTCGGTATAAGCAGTTTATTAAAAAATTCAGAATTTAAAGGTATGAAATGAGCCGAAAATCTTTTACATTACAATTTATTTAGCATTGTTAGGGATAGAAATTTAAAATTTGACGCGTCTGTTATTTTTAAGACGTAAATGTTCGCACAGAACAGTTTTTACAAAATTTTAAATTTAAAAGGGTATAGAAGTAAAAAAACATTCTAAAATTTTGTTTTTGTGATGCTGCTTGGACTTCAAACTTAAAATTTGGCATGGTGGTTAGTTTTAAGATGTAAGTGCCAGCTAAAAACGGTTTCGAAATTATTCGAAATTTAAAATGATGAAATGGGCGGTAAAACTTCTAAAAACGTTCTAAATTATGATTTCCTCCTATGGAATTGTTAAGGAGAGAAACTGATAATTTGACATGTCTGTTACTTTAGAGACGTAACTGCAGTCACTGAGCAGTTTTTAAAAATTTAAAAATTAAAAAGTACGCGAGATAAAAAATTCTTCTACAATTGCAATTTCTAATACAGTTGATATACTCGTAGAAAGTTGGATAACAAAAAGCTTCGAATTTGGCATAGTGGTTACTTTTAGTATGCAAATGCTCCCTAAGAACTGTTTCTAAAGAACTCAAAATTAAAAAAAAAATGTTTTTAAAACCTTCAAAATACATTCTGAATTACATTTTATTTAGAATTAAATTTAGATTTTCTTATGTCAAAAAGTGAAGTTTAGTAAAAATGTGGCTTAAATATTAATTTTCGCATTATCCGTAGCAGTATACTCTCCTCTAATAAAATTAAGCATACAAATACTACTTGGCATATATCAACAACTGCGCGTGCAAAGCCACGGGTTTTGCTAGTCTGTATAATAAAAGCGTAAGTCATGTGACTGTCAACAACAGTTCCGGGACGCCCGCTTAACTTTTTCATAATCCAAGCGGCCATTTTTATTGAAAATTACTTTTTCGAATAAAACTGAATAAAAATTACATTTTTAGAAAGATCGTTCAAAATAAATTAATGTTTGAGAGACAACTTACATTCAATTATGTATATATTCTGCAATAATTTAAGTTGAAATTCTCAAACCTCGCTCCATGAAAGTAAACAAAAAAGAAATTCGTTCGTCGTGAACGTTTAAAATATAAACCATAGAGGTAATCGTTCGCAAAGCGAATCCTTCCCAAAGCTTGACGCTGTAGCCTGGTGTTTATCGTACCGATAATTGCAGGAATCGACCTAGCGTCATAGGCCACTCATATGTAGACATGTTACACGTAGGCCAATCAAATTTCCCGTTACTCATGTATACTCAATGACTCCTATAAGAGCCATAAAAAATAGACAGGTGTTTATTGCTATTCAAGTAATTCGACAAACAATGACATCAGATGCCTTTTCCTTATAAGCCAATCAAAGTTTAGCGAAATTATGTTAGGTGAATGAAGTTCTATACAACTCAACTTCCTTTATGCCCCTTTCTTGACGAAATAAAGTGTAAACAAACAGAAGCAACAATACGATTTGCGAATTTTAAAATATTACGAATAAAATATTTCGATAATGCGATTTGATTTCTACACGAAGTTAAGTGGTGTAAACAAAAGACAGTTTGTATTATGCGTGTATTTTACGTGAAATAACGAAGTCGCGCATTTGTGATGCGTGTTTTTTATTTACATTAAATGCATTTGAAGGATTTAAAAATAAATGAAACAGAAGCTTTTTTTAATTTCCAGGAATGTGGTAGTTTTGTATTGGGAGTTCAACTAATAACTACGGGGCCGCTAGCGGGCATTAGCCAGCTAGTAACTAATAAGTAAACAAAGTCATAATTATGAAAGTCTTACAAAATCACAATCTTACCTTTTACTGAGTAATATATTCAATCATAAATTTATTATTATACTCTATTGCGTACAATATTATAAGCACTTATTTAATATACGAAATTTGTACATTGCTTTTGTTATTTGTTACTTTGAACTTGAATAATACATTTAAACATGACAGAAAATGAAACGCTTATTTGAAAGCTTTATTACAATATCCACTTGTCAACGTCAAAAGCATGTGTCGATGTCAGTTTGCTCTTAAATTATATGCACTGGAATCCTACTCCCAGACGATGCTTATAACAAAAGGCTTATGTGTGTCATTTCTATTCAAATTGCAAAAATGTTTACGTAGATGTTTAGACAAAGTACAATTTAACAATTAATTTTAATGTAAATAAATCTTTGCAGTTTTCGTTACAATTCTAATTAATAATGTCGAATTCAAACAATCTTATTATTATGCATCTAAATCAAGCTTTCATGTATAAAAACAGGAATTTATTTTCATATCTCTATATAAATAATTTATTTATATATTATCCATAAAATGTATTCCTTCCTTTTAAACTTTTATTAAAAATTTAACTTTTAAATGTTGTCATCATTACTTATAATGTTTTCTGTTTTGTTTTGGCGGAAAAAAAGCAAATTGAGCCCAGAAACATGTTGCAAAATAAAACAAACTTTTTTCTTAAACAGGTAAATTATGTAAATAAAATATTCGAATTTTGAAATTCGAAATTATTCGAATATTCGAATTTCGAAAAGAAAACAGAATGATGAACAGAATATCATCATTGAACATGAATGATGAACAGAAAGAAAACAGAATGAAAACAGGATTACCTATTTTCATAGAGTGAATTGCGGGGTACAGTTTGCTTTTAAAAACTTCCTATAATTGCCTAAATTTGCATATATTTCGGAAAAGTTAAATACAAATTATATCTCCAAAGTACTTTAAAGTTTTAAATAGTTTTATTATTACTATATTAATTCGAAAAGAAAACGAAATGCATTTTTCTAAATCTAAACATAAAAATCTAAAACATATTAATATATTGCATCATTTAATCTATCTATATTTTTCAAGTAATTTTAATGACGTTTTTTGTGGAATTAGTTCAAAATTACAAGCTGCTATAAGAGTTTCTTAAAAGCAAAATACAATCGTTCAAGAACTTCATATCTCAAAGATGTAAAATAATGACTTCTGATATATTGTCTTTGTTGAAAGGTAATTTTTAACACGCTCCAACAAAGTTAAAAAGAGTTTACGATTTCAATTTATGTTACAATTCTCCTGAAGTAACAAATGCGTCATAAAGAATGTCCATCTCTTCACTGAGATTTTTCTGAATCTTCGCAGTGAAAATATTATGAAAAATACATTAAATTTTTTATTCGCTTGAACAAATTCCCTCTAAAAATCCCATTCTCGTTTAAGAGCTTTTTTCCTTGTTCCAAGTTATACAAATGTAAAATTAATCAAATCAATTTCGTGTATGATAATCGACATGCTTCCTCCTGATGTTATACCCTTTAACATGTACGCAATGCTATTGTTTCGTGTGTGATTCATAGAACAGCTAAAATTTAAGTACTTGAAATTCACTTTCTGCATAATGATATTTCCGACATTATATCAAGATAAACATTTACAAATAGAATATACTAAATAAATAAATAAAAATTATTGGTCAATTTAATTTACAAAAACTTGCATTAACTTTAGGCATTGTTTTCTGGAAAAAAATATATAATATTTTCCAAGAATATATATAATTTTATTTTGTAAAATTTTGTTTCTAGACAAAGTTTCCAAAAATAAGAACCCAAATATTTTTATAAATAATTATTTTTAATAATTCCGCATTTTACTTAGAATACATAAGTGCATAAATGATCAATAATTAATAATTTTGATAACTAGATTCCTTTAGAAATATTCTACGTATATTACGAATGTTATTTCATCAAATGTGTACCTTCGACATAAATCCTGCTATCTTGCTGTGTGTGCCTTGTGATAAAAAGTAAATTGCTAATAATTATTATCATTTTTTTTTTCTCTGAATAATGACAAATACATACTAAGACTGCCCTTTACATAAATTTCAAAGTATTTTAATTGTACTCGATAAGTGTATTAACTGTATCTTTTCAAAGTCTTGCTAGAAGATCTCCAAATGTTACACATACCTGAATTTTTACATAGGAACGTTCTTTACATACCACTGCATTCAGTGTCTTTTGCAGTAAAATTTATTAATCCATACTAATGTTCTTTGAAAGATTACTATAAATTTAAATCAGATACATGTCTCTGTTTTATCTCATTCAGTTTTAAGGGCTGATTGAATTTTATTTCTAAAAGCTTCTTAGCAAATTAATTACATCTTTATTCATAGAAAATTATAGAATGTAATGAATGAATTTCGATAATACATTATAGTATTAAAAATAATTATGCTTCTTATGAAGCATTAATTATGAATTTATTAAAATCTATACTGTACAGCACCATTTTTTCATAATTGTGTATGTGACAATAACAGAAAAAAACTAATATATATTTTAAATAAACACGATAACCACGTATATATTTTTACTAGCAGTCTTCGCCCGCTACGCTGGTCGGTTTCTCCAAATCAAGCTTGAATCAATCGAAATATATCGGTGAATTTGAGCTTGTATTTTAAACCAATGTGGACATTCTCCATGGACTGTCACCATAAATTTGCCACTATTACGTTTGAAATCGGCTCCGTAGTTCCACATATTCCATAGAAATTGTAATTTAGAATGTTTTTAGAACGCTTTTCGCTCATTTCAAGCCTTTTAAATTTCGAGTTTTTCAGAAACTGTTCTTAGAGCATTTACATTTTATAAGTATACCTATCACACCAAATTTCAAATATGTTTTATTCAGAACCCTTGAATCACAAAAATTGCAATTTTAGAAAGTTTATCGTTACCTCACCTGCCTGGGTTAGTGACACCGACATAGAATATAGCCTATGTTAGAGTAGGGACTGTCACCATAAATTTGCCACCATTATGTTTGAAATCGGTTCGGTACTTCCATAGGTACCATGCAAAATATCAAGTTTCTAGGGCCTTCAGTTATACAAAAATTGCAATTTTAGAACATTTTTCACTCCTGCACCACCTGTGGGTAGTGGCACCGACATAAAATATAGCCTATGTTGGAATAGAGACTGTTACCATCAATTTGCTACCATTACTTTTGAAATCGGTTCGGTAGTGTCAGCGATCACACACTACAAAAAAACAAAAATACAAAAAAAAAGTTACTTCTTTATAATATAAGTATACATAGATTTGAAATTATTCCGTTGCTATAGTAACGAATGTATTTTTAGAAATTGTCGCATGTAATGTCAGAAATATTGATGTTTTGGCGCAAAAGACATCGCCGAATTACAGAAAATGTGCAATATCGAAACCGTACAGACCATCAAAACTTTATTTCAGCAAACACGTTTCATTTCAGAATCGTGACATTTATGTAAATAATAATAATACACAGTTACATAAATAATAATTAAAAAAAGGAGTACGAAAACTGGCATTATTGAGATGTTATCTTATCAAAATATCAAGTATATTTTTTTCTTATCCAGTTGCAAAGGATAAATCGCCTTTTAATATCACAGTTATCTTTAACAATGACATATATATTTTAGGAATTATCACTTGTATTATTAGAAATTTTGAGATTTCGACGCCAAAGACATCGTCAAATTTAAAAAAAAACTTACAATATCTGACGAACTATTTGACTTAGAAGTATTTAATTGGCACCATTCGATTCAGCTTACAAAAATACATTAAGATATGTTATCATTTGACACATAACTAATACCCAATTTTTAAGTAATACCCGATTTTTAAGGAATTTTTTTTAAGTTTGTTCACCTTTTTACCCGCCTTAGGGGTGGAGTTTTTAAAAATCCCGTCTTAGTGCGCCTCTACATACTAAGAAGTATTTTTCCTCCAAGTTTCGTATTTCTAGGTTCAGTAGCTTGGGCTGTGCGTTGATCATCTATCCAGTCAGGACTTTCATTTATGTATATAGATTTAAAAATTTCTTTTTCTTGAATTTAAATGGGAGAAATACACATGAAAATTAGAAATAAAGTATACAATTGCAAATGTATTTGGAGAACAAGTTAAGATTTAAAAAATAATTATGTTTCGTATAATACATTAGAAAATTTACGTTTTCTTTGTAAATACCCAAATTTTGAAACTAAAATCAGACTAAGAATGTGAAATACACTTTGATTAAAATGAAACATTCTTTAACTAATCCAGCAAAATTAAGCAACCGTCTATCGTGTTTGCAATATATATATATATTTAAAACACATGTGGGTGCATCCAGGCTGATGAGTACATGTGCATGTGTTTTTCCATGTCCAATTCATATTTGATTCTCATGTGGTCCAATTTTCCATTGTGTATGGTTCATATTTAATTTGTTAATCCATTTGTGTTTACTTAGTTGCAACTCCAATTTATAATTTTTTTTTTTCCCCTTTCTCTCTATTTCTTTTTTCAATATTCTTTTGGTATGAGTAAAATTTGGCTAATTACCATTGAAGCATCAGCTATGGTAATATTATGTTTGCACATGGTATTTATTAGCTATGTGGTATTCTGTATACACAGTATCATTGATTATCTCTTTGGAGATTTAAGTAGAATAGAACTTGATATGTTTTTTGAAATTCATAGATATTATAATTATATATATATATATATATATATATATATATATATTTCCGGATTAATCATTTTTCTTAAGTGACCTTCACGTTAGATCAGCGTTTCCTAAAATTTCACCCTGTTATCCGTTTCATTGTGGTTTCCTATGCAGATCGCTGAAATCTGTTCCTCCCATTTTTACAGGTAATAATATCTACCAGCGGGGAAAGCAAATTTATATTTTTGTTCAACTCAATATAACAATAAAATATCTGTACAACATATAACAATCAGTTCTATGTACCCTGATTGGTTGAATTCAGTTTTCAAGAACGTCCTATGGACATTGATTGTGTGAATTATGTATCACAGCTCCTGATGGGAAATTCTATAGAAAATTTCTTCAGATTCTGAAAGCCAATTTTTTCGCCAAATGTCGCCAAAATTTACGACAAATCGCAAACTTGAAGACATTGTTTCATTTGGTGCCAAGCATGTGTTTTGGCATTGGTAATCTTGAGTTAAATTTCTCGCCAAGTGTTTTTCTCCAAGTCAACTTCTCGTTTCGCCAAATTTGGCGAAATGCTGCCAACAATTTGTTTACTGTCAAGTGTTCAACAACTTAATAACTTTTTCAACCTTTATTCCCATTGAAACGTATTGAGCCGTATTGACCCCAAAATGACCCACTAATCGAATTTTCCCGAACATGTGACCTGGAACAATGGTATTCTCGTAATCCAAAACGGTAGAATTCAAAATTTATTCAAAATCTTTCAGGCATTTTTTACATAAAATTAGCTTGATCCTGACCCATAATGAATCAAAATGACTCACTAAGTAAATTTTTTCGAACATGTGACCTAGTCAAATGGTTTTCTAGTGCCCGAAAACGGTAGGATATAAAATTTAATCAAAATTGTTTTAGCCATTTTTTAGAAAAAACTAGCTTGACCCTGACATGTAGTGACTAAAAACGACCCACTGATCGAATCTTCTCGAACATGTGACCTAGCCCAAAACGGTGCCCGAAAAGGGTAGGATACAAAATTTAGTCAAAATCATCATAGCCGTTTTTTAAATAAAATTTGCATACATGCAGACATAGACACAGACACATATAGACACATGATTTGCTCATATCTACATATGTATAAGCTGTTTTTGGTATGTATGTATGATCTTTATACAAATCTAAAGATTTTCTCCGATTTAAAAGATACTTGATGTACATATGCTTTAAAACACGAGTAAAAATACTGTAAACTTTAAAACTTTCTCATACCATTCTTTGTAAGTTTTTTTTTCCAGCATCCACCATAGTTTATCCTTACAGAAATCTTTTTTTTCAGCTTCTGATGTAATTTCTTCCCCATTGCTATAAAAATAAACTGCGTATGAGCAACATTTTTATAAACCAATAAAAATTCAGATTATCTCACTATAATTTGAAATCTGAAACTGACGTCATTTTTAGAAGATGTTTCTAATGTGATTTTTTTCGTATATTACAAACATAAATGCTTTTAAATGATCACGTTCAGTGGAAACTAACCATGTCACCGATCTAATCGCTTTTTGAGGTCACGGTAAGTAACCGGTATCAAACCAGTGAACGAAACTGGATAACCAGACCCACTGAACGGAATTTTCCATCTTCCGAAGCGCCATCTATATGAGCGCCGTCGTAATTATAGTTCTATATGTTTGCTTTGTTTTCTCTTTACGTAGCTGGAACACATAGCCATCAGAATAAAAGAAATAAATAAGAAATTAAAAAAAAAATCAGTTATGAGGATGTAATGAATGTTATCTTACATATATGTAGTTTTGTGTGTTAATTTTCCTCCGTTATTAGTCTACATATAAAGAACTGATAGATTTTTATAGTCTATTGTTCGCATTAATTTATTTTCTTAATATTTTCTAAATACATTGCTTTTAAAATTCAAAGTTTGGGTAAATCACACATTAGTGTTCTTCTACACTGCTGTTCAAATTAACTAATGTCTACTGTACTTATTGGTACTCTGTTTTATGAAATTTTAAATATAAGTTCCGAGTCCATTCAAGCAAATATTTGTGTACATAAAAAAACTTAATAAACTCATTTACTTCAGGATAGAAATTTTATGAATTGATCATAACAGCAGAAATTTGGCAATTGTAGATTATTAATATAAAAATAAATAAATAAATAAAACGGTGACTAAAACCTGGGTAGAAAAATGTAGAAAGATAAAATACAACACCACAACTGGCCAACATAGTAAGAAATATACTAAATAAAAAGAAAACTGCTCAGTTATACTGAGGGCATTGAGCTCACAGGCTATTCACACTAATTGTATATTATACTCGTATTTCAAAGAATTTGAAATAAGCCCCTTGAAAAATAAAGAAATCGACAATATATTAAGGGGGGGTTATCCCCCCGTTACCCACTCATAGTTAACTAATGAACCCCTTAAACTAATCAGGAGAGCCTCTTATTACAATGAATATATATATACAAAATTTGAAGAAAATCGGATAATGCTGCATGAAAAACCCATTTATCTAAATTAAGGGGGATTAGCCCCCCCTTCCCCCTTTATACTTAACAAATAAACCCCAAAACTATTCAGAGAAGCGCATTATCACAATGAACCTATATACAAAATTTGAAGAAAATCGGATAATTCTGCTTGAAAAACCCATTTATATAAATTAAGGGGGGATTGGCCCCCGTCCCCCCTTTATACTTAACCAATCAATCCCGAAAACGAATCAGGGAAGCGTCTTAACCCAAAGAACATATAAACAAATTTTGAAGCAAATGGGATAATTCTGCATGAAAAACCCATTTATATAAATTAAGGGGGGGATTAGCCCCCTGTTCCCCCCTTTTATACTTAATCAGTCAATCCCAAAAACTAATCAGGGAAGCGTCTTAACCCAATGAACCTATAAACAAATTTTGAAGTAAATGGGATAATTCTGCATGAAAAACCCATTTATATAAATTAAGGGGGATTAGCCCCCCGTTCCCCCCTTTTATACTTAATCAGTCAATCCCGAAAACTAATCAGGGAAGCGTCTTAACCCAATGAACTTATAAACAAATTTTGAAGCAAATGAGATAATTCTGCATGAAAAACCCATTTATATAAATTAAGGGGGGGATTAGCCACCCGTCCCCCCCCCTTTATACTCAACCAATCAATCCCGAAAACTAATCAAGGAAGCGCCTTAACCCAGTGAACCTATAAACAAAATTTGAAGGAAAAAGGAATAATTCTGCACTGAAAACCCATTTATAGAAATTAAGGGGGGGGACTACCCCCCCCGTTCCTCCCCCCTTTATACTTAACCAATCAATCCCAAAAACTAATCAGGGAAGCGCCTTAACGCAGTGAACCTATAAACAAAATTTGAAGGAAAACGGAATAATTCTGCATGAAAAACCCATTTATATAAATTAAGGGGGGGGATTAGCCCCCCCCATTCCCCCCTTTATACTTAACCAATCAATCCCGAAAACTAATCAGGGAAGCGCCTTAACACAGTGAACCTATAAACAAAATTTGAAGGAAAATTGAATAATTCTGTATTAAAACCCCATTTATATAAATTAGGGGGGGTTAGCCCCCTCCTCTTCCCCCCTTTATATTTAACCAATCAATCCCGAAAACTAATCAGGGAAGCGCCTTAACACAGTCAACCTATAAACAAAATTTGAAGGAAAACGGAATAATTCTGTATTAAAACCCTATTTATATAAATTAGGGGGGGGATTAGCCCCCCCTGTTCCCCCCTTTATATTTACCCAATCAATCCCGAAAACTAATCAGGGAATCGCCTTAACACAGTCAACCTATAAACAAAATTTGAAGGAAATCGGATATTTCTATGAAGAGTTATCGCGTTACGTACGTACATACGTACATACATACATACATACATACATACAGAACCGGCGGGCACATAAACTCTCAGGCTTTGATAGCCTGTGAGCTAATAAATAAACTTGATTAAAAAGAAACTAGCGAAAAAACATTTTACAGAAAACTCTCTCATAACTGGGATTTTACTGTTGAGAAACAGAAAGTTACAAAAATATTTTTCTTGTCCAACAGACAATGTCTTATAGTGTCGGACAGCTTATGAAATATAACAGCTCAAAGTCTTGTTTACAAGAAAAAAAGGGAGGTGGGGAATCAGCTAACCTGTACCTATGTAAAGGTAATTATCAAGTTACTCCAATTTAAATTAGATTGATTAAAATCACTATTTAAGTCACTCAAACATTTTTTTTAATTATTGATTAAAATCAATATTGAAATTTTATTATTTTGAAATACATAGTTTTGGCTTGATTGAGAATATAAAATTTAAACAACATACATTCAATTTTGATCAAATAGGCCAAAATCGAAAAAGAGTACCTAAGAAGTACTCTTTTAAATTTCCAGTTGTAGCTATCTTTATCTATTGCGGTACTTCTTTCTTATAGTAACCTCAAGTATGAAGCACCAAGCGACCAAGATATATTGCCAAATTGTAAGAGATATATGGCATTGTAATCATATATAATGCATATGACATTTCAAGATACATATATCCAAATTATAGTCATATATGACATATAATTTGGCACAAAATGAAATACCCGTGAAATAAAAACAGTTGAAAAAAATAAGAACATTGCTGGTATGAAAATGAACATTTTAAATAATATAACATTTGAAAATTAAAGATCTTCACAAATTATTTTATTGAATCCATACAAATATATATACTTAAAATAAGCGAAAAAATTAATATTATAAAATAAAGTACTGAAATAAAACTCAATTTAAACTGCAGGTATGACATTGTAAATGTGTATTAACATTGCAGCAAACATTTAATTTTTTGAATGAGGACATCTCCACATGAACTCTGTGTGATAGGATTGTAAATGATGACGAACAGATCCACGATGTCTTTTATGTACTTCATTTTGCAATGCATTGGAGTATTTTATCCAGTGTTAGAGTAAAGATAATGATATTTGTGATTTACTGTTAAATGTTCGTATCCGTTATCTCACAATTCATTAGTTTTATATCCTCTCCAGCAATCTGTAAAAATAATACTCCCATCAGCTTCATTTTTCTCGATTGCTCCCAGCTAATGTATTAACTAGACAATCGGGAATAGCAGGAAGAAAACATCCTTGTGTTGCGTGACACAAACCACCTAATATCCAACACATTGAGGCAGAGAAGAAATCCTACATTGCCTTTTCCTCTGGTGGTAATAACTTTCATCTTCTTCTACAATTTTCTTAGAGCTTTCAAATTTTCCACTCGGTCATGGACACAAAGCGATGACACAAACCTCTCTAAATTAGCTATTTCAGTCCACTGTCATGTTGTAGTTCATCTCGAGTTGAAGCTCACAAAACTCAATCGAAGTCAGCTATTGGGCACCACAAATATATAAATCACAAAGTATTAAGGAAATTAATTACAATGCTTCAAACCATGCTTTATTTCATTTTTCTATGCTTTTTCGGCATGATCTTGAGTTACATCTCCATTACAGGCAAAATTCTGAATTCATCCATAACGTCTTTCATGATTTAATATATATATATATATATGTATGTATGAATAATTACAAAGTAACGGAATAAATTTATTGCAGCTTCTTCATCATCAGATAACTGCAGAATTTTAAAATTCATCTCAGCGTTGGTAATAAATGTAAGATAACTTAATAAATACTTTCAATTCTAAAAAAAGCAAATTAAGATATTTAGCAAGGTTATGATTAAATAGTAATAAATAACTGATGTATGGTCAAAAAATAGCAAATCACAATGTTTGGCACATTTTGCAATAAAAATCCTTTGCACTGTCAGTTTTAAAATGAATGACGCATTAACATACATTTGGACCTGGTGTTTTTGGTGTATCATATTTTGTTGGTTAGAAAGTGATACTGAAAATATAATTTTGGAGCTATAGAAGTTCAAGTGTGCTACATCCAGTAAACAGTAATAAAAACTTTATTTAAATGTAGAGGTTTTTTTTAACAGGATTTTCAGCCTGTTTTCGTGTAATTTTTTTTACTTAATTTGTAATAACTTTTATAAAAATATACTAATTATTTCAAAATTGTAATATGTTGTTAAGGTACACAGCACACAACTTTACATTCTTAAAATAGTTATATTTTTAATAGTGTATATTTTTTTACGAGGACAACCCAAATCATCGTCTGATGTGAGTCAAAATAATAGATATTGTCAGCAATGAGATTTAATATGAACATGGATTAAATTCCTTTATCTGGCCGAGTTACACAAACTCAACCCCATCTGCAATTTGAATCGAGAGACAATACAGGATTGCCAAAAAAACATGAAGGGAATAAGTAATCTCTTTAAGTACATTTAATTTATTAAAAACTACTTGTGTCTCAAATTAGAACTTGTAGGGTTGAGCACAGTATTTAAATGAGCAAAGCAGATAACAAAATAACATAAAAAGAAGAGAGAGAGAGAGAGAGAAAAGGCAAAAATCTTTAAAGAATGTAAAAACTCAAAAACACAATTCGAGACAAAAGATATAGCTGAATAAGAAGACACTTAAAAACCATGCATCATGTACAGAATCGTAAATAAACTTGTCTGGGTGGTACATGCTCCATATGGATTATATTTATTTTTATTTTTCAGCTGCATGTCCCAACTTATTTTTTAATTTGCCAGGTACATGATTCTTGAACGGCAAGAAATAAAAATAGAATTACAAAATATTTTATAAACAATAAAAAAGTGGTAAGTTAGAAACGCATATTTTCAAGCCGAAACAAATATCCAGAAATACACATTTTAAAAAGGTTTCATTTATTAAAGATGAAACAATATTATTTCCCTAGCTGACTCGCATGGCATTGCACATCCCAAGTGCTATAATAACCTGAAATATATCTAAATTCAGTCTTGAATTCAGACATTTTTCTCTGGGAGAAATTTCTGCAGTTACAGTAGAAGGAAGAAAGGGACACTGTAGAATCCCAGGAGAGATATAGAAATTTTTAAAATGCATCTTTCTGTATTCATGTATTTAAAAAAAAAAACTCAACTCTCTCGTATCATTGTAGGGATCACCACCTAACATCCATATCATAGCAAGTTTCGCATAGTTATTTGTTGGGTAAAAGTTCTCGCTTTGGACAAAATGAGATTGCATTATCACAATACTAGGTAAATCATAGAATATTTCATATTTATAAAAGTAAACACAGGCAATAAAAAAAAATAAAACATCCAATTAAAGAAAAAAAACATGAAAAGTTTAATGGAACATCAACAAAAAAGCAATATGGTGATATCAAACACGTATTATTTCTTTAGGACTGCAAATCATTTTGATGAAATTTTACAACCTAACATGGCAGTATACCTCGAAAACTTCATTTATCTTTCTTTTTTTCTTCATCAGTTTAAAAAAAATAATCCATTTAAACGATCAATTTCCTTCTGAAATATTATGTCTTTACTTTCTCACAATGTTGCATGGCTCTATAAAGTTCCATCAAAATATTCCACAATCCTTTTCCAGTAGAGAACTCTAAATGATAGATACTTTATAGTTATTAACAAAACTACACATCTAGGAGTCCCTACTAAATCATGCAGAAAATTAAACTGTCTTCCATCATCCAAAGATGATGATCTTCACTACAGTCAACATCGAGTGCAAGGTAGAAATTCCTTTACAGTGAAGGAAAAATTGGGGGGAACAAAACTGAAAACATTACATAGTCACCCAGAAAGCAAATGCAAAATTACCCTCATATAGCTATATAAAAATAAGAAAACATCCGTTAGACAAACCATTAGGTTAAGTAGGTCCTCAAGATACATAAAAAGAAAGATTAGTTTATACTATATCCTATATAGTTTGATTCATTGAATCAAAAGCACTTAATAACATAAAAGCTGATGAGGTGAATTTTACTAATATAACAGAAAACTGATAATTTACAGAAGTTTTTGTTTATTTTAATCCTATAAAGCTGACATTAAACATCGTCATTGCTCAGCTTTATCCCCTGCTTAAAACGGCAAACGGTTTGATAGTACTCATAAAATGCTAATACATTACATTAGTTTTTCAAAAGTATTTTAGAAAACAAATGTCAAAAAATATATTAATAATTAACGACTATATACATGCTAAATATATTCTCTCCATCTATATATACGTATAAGCGAGCCATTAGCATAGTTCAAAATTTGTAAACATTTCCACCTTCAGAGAAAATAAAGGGTAAAAACAAAATACTAAAAATTTAGCAATCATTGTAAAAAATAAAATAACGAATCTTATCTGCTACGTGCACCTGTGAATTTTTAATTCCTATCATCTGATGTCCATCGGCCATAGTAATAGAGGGCCAAGAGTCTTTTAATGGTATTCTTAAAAAAATCATATTTATATTTGTCAGTGTGGCAGACTAAGTCATAAAAAGAAATGGGGGATATTTTACTTCTGAATATAAGTAGATAATAAAATGTTAAGTTACACCATACTGTATGTAGGAAATAATATATTATTATGAATTACTAGCTCGGCAAAAATTGTTTTTTTCTCTTAATCCAGCGTTGCCAAATCAATTTAAATAAATTTTAATGTAACCTATCACGTGACCCAACTAACCGAGATTTTTTCGCTGTGAGTTCGGTTCTTCACTGGTAACTTTGGTCACTTCCACTGAACGGCATCGGTTGCTGATCGGTTAGCAGCACTGTATGTTTTGGTAAGTAATTGATCCCACAGGTCACTAACCGGTTACATACCGAAGCTCTACTGGACGCGCCCAATGACATATTACATTTATTTAAATGTGTTTGGAGATAAAAATAAATAACATAGCTCTTAATTTTACAAAGGTAAATTGTTTCCACTTGTTTGTTAATATTAAAGTAAATTTTCCAAGAAATAAAAACATATTTTTGCGTATTCAAACTTCATGATTCAATTTATTGTACACAACCAAAAATCGTCTGTCAAATATTGGCATTTAGAAATCATTACATCGTAACTTTTTTCAGCTTTAGCTTCAACTAAGGAGGCATATTTAAGCTTTTTGGATTTAGGTGGACAATAATTAATCACTATTGATAAAAAATGGATTTAAAGTAAACAATATAGTATTTTCCATTAATTATTCTTTAAATATGGCTATTGAAACAAAAGGAATTAAAAGTAAAATGGTTTCTCTGAAAAAATGACGTAATAATTTTCATGTAAAAAACATTCATTTTAATTTTAAAAACTGATATATTTTTTATAAGTTCAACAATGTGGTGTCATTTTCATTTCACCAGCTTCGAAATGATAATCCAATTTTTAAAAAAACAATATATTGCTGAGAAATATTGTTTTGCATTGAAAATAATAAAATTTCAAAACGCAATTTTAGCAAATTTAATTTTAAATTAAATTTTAAATAGGCTTTCTTAGTTAAATTTAGTATTTAATAATATCAATGTATGATTTTCCTTTGACATCGTTCGCGTGAAATTCAAAAAGTCAAGGCTACTAATTAAACAAGAAACCACCCTCCTATTTTTTAAAGGCACCATGATTATGGGAAAACGCAAGAGAAAAGCCAATTAAAAATCCAGATGTTATCAGTTATCTTTTTCTGATACTTACCTAATTCCTTTTAATTTTAAAATATCTAAATCTATAGTTAAAATATCTCCGAAGGGTAATTTTTGCCACTCATTGGAATATATTCCTGTCAAATTTCGAAACTCCAATAATCCTAAACTGCAACTCAACAATCCATATGGCAATGTTTATCCATAGTTGGGAAGCTTCTTGCAGATTTCTTTCGCAATTTAAATAAATAAGCAACTTTATTGCCTAACAGATAAGCCTTTAAACTTTTGAAGCGTGATAAACATTTTGATATTGCTGGTAGGTCTACAGCTGTTAAAAGTGTGGAACTGTGAAATAAAAATATAATAAATATATGAGGGTTAAACGTATTTTTACTACTTATTTTATTTATTTTTAAACTTTTATGCTCCATCACGTTTTAATTTCTTTTTTAAATATTTTGTTACTTCAATCTGTTCTTCAAGATGTGGAGTGTTTTGGAATAGTAATATGTATGTTGACTTTTAGATTATTCTAAGCAAATAAAAGTCATATCTAAATTGATATGTTAATTAACAAATTTCCTCAAAAATATTAACTAATATAATCACTTTAAACACGATCACTTCGACATAATAACAAAAATTAAATCAATGTACATGAACGAAATAGATGTAAAATATATTAAATAGAAATGTTAAAATAACATAACAAAGAAAAAATAATTCTATCTTTACATACAAAAACCAAATCCAGTTAAATAATAGAGTGTTAAAAACCCAGTGGTGTTGAAAAACGGCTTCATACTTATAGTCAAAGACAAGAAAGAACACAATATCAGTGGTATTCTGTTAACAATGTCCGTAAATCTTAACTTTTTATTGAGTTTCCTTGAAAAAACTAGTATTCAGCCTACGATTTAGCTTTCATAATAGTTATTGAAATTTTCATTTCCATGTGAGAACAACAACGCATAAACGATGCATAACTCTTTCAAGACTTTTTATAGGCAACCGGGCTTATGCAAAACACTGCATTACGCGAATAGAAAATTATATGCATAAAATAAATATCCATTAAATCTGTTTTTCTGTTGAAAAAATATAACAGAAAAAATAATATTAATGGAATTAACCATACTTAAATGATTCCTGTTTTGAAAAATATGGAAATTAAAATAAGTTCACTTTATTATTTTTTGAAATATTACATTAATTTGTTAATTTTTAATTCTAATAGCTATAAGGTATTTTATATCGCTCTTCTATAGTGAAATACCATAATCGTAAATAGAAAAATTTAAAGACCGAATAGAATTTTCAGTAAGGGCTTTTGAAAATGTCTTAGCATTCTAAAATAATAAAAGTGCCCGAAGAAAATCTCTCTTTTTTCATCTCTTCATTGTACTTTACTGAATCTTTGCAGTACAAGGATTCGAATAATTCAAGAAAAGCATTATCTCTTTTATTCAACTAAAAAATAGCCCATCTAAAAGATCCCGCTACCGTTTAAGATTTTTTTCCTTGTTCCAATTTCTAGAAAGGTAATGGGAATCGATTCAACTTCTAGTATGACAATCTATGTTTCGTAATGATGTCATATACTTTAGTTTATCCACAAAGTTATTTCTTTGACTGCTTGCAATATAGTATTGCTATTATTTAGAAGCTTGACTTTAAATTGACTTTAACATTGACTATAAAGTTATTTCCTAAAATATATAATGTGAAATATATGAATTTAAAAATGTCTAAGACACTAATTTCGCTTAGAAAAACTTCCATTAAACTTAACTTAGAAAAAAAAAAGAAAAAAGAAAGAAAGGCATATAAAAAAGTTTCATTTAATAAACAGTATATATTTTAAAATTTAACTTATTATTTTATTTTTCCAACAAAACTGAGAAAATGATAACTGAAATGTTGTCATTTTAATTTTAATAATTCTGTATTTAACATAAATGACCACATAATTCAACAAACTTTTATTATATATAATTTTTGTAGAATTGACATATGCCTGTAGAAATACTAGATGAATTTATAATCGCTGATTTTGTACTAAACCAGGCGTGAAACCAACTGAGTGGAAAAGTGTTTAAGCCGGATTTG
This sequence comes from Maratus michaelseni, assembly GCA_963931845.1. Lineage (NCBI taxonomy): Eukaryota > Metazoa > Arthropoda > Arachnida > Araneae > Salticidae > Maratus > Maratus michaelseni. Next base: position 256,688,659 of record OZ007589.1, on the reverse strand, counting down.
AAATGGTAGAGCATGGGCGCACAATGCCAATTATCCTGCTTCAAATCCAGGCTTGGACAATTTTCCACTTAGTTGGTTTTCTCCCTGATTTAGCAAAATATCATTGATTATAAAAACATCTAAACTTGTATCATTTTTCCTTATTAGATTACTTTTAGTGGTTATTTTTTTAGACGTAAATACTGGCGAAGAACGTCTGTTAAAGTATTCGAGATTTAAAAGGATGAAATGATTGGTAAATGCTTTACAATTATGATTAAACAGAAACTATTCGAGGTACAAATTTTAAATTTTATATGCCTGTTTCTATTAGAACGTGTTGCACCTAAAAATTATTTTAAATAAATGTTCTAAGTTTCAAATGTGCTAAATAGAAGGAAAATATCCTACAGTTTTATTTTTTTCACTGTGATTTCTCTGCAACTGTCAGCCTGGGAACTTTACATTATGCATAGGGATAAATTTAAGACACAGATGCGCGCGAACAATGTTTTTTCTTTAAATTTAAACTTTTAAAACATGTAAAACTCGGAAAAATAATTATTTATCATGTCAGTGTTAGATACAACGTTTCTGAGCAATAAGATAAAATACCAGTACCGATATCTACCATAATGAAAGTATTTTAAAATCACAGCATCTTAAAATCACAGTAATAAAGAAATATAATTGCCAAGTAGATAAGGCAGTACTGAAAATTTAGCCTTTCGTACCACAAAAATGACGGTTAAATATGCTAAACCATTGATTCCAACTTATTAATTAACGGAATTTAAAGTGTTTTGATGATTCAATTTATACTAATACTTTAAAAATAAACAAATATTTGTTTTTAGGAAACAGACTCCGTGACTACAAAACCGAGTTCACAAGTAGACTGTACTGTATCTGTTTTTTGGAAAAGGTTGGGTGCAAATGGTTTGGAATGGTGATTTTCTTATTCATTCAATTCTCATTTTCACCTAATGTAGTACAAGAATTCGATTTCCTCAAAATATGACTTAATGAGTAATATTAAATTATCCATATCAGTATAATGTACACTAATGTAAATAGTCATAAAAAATCCACTTGACATATTTTACCAAGCATGTGAGCAAAGCCGTGAATTTTGATAGTTATAATTATAATCGATGCTACGTAATAATGTCTTATATTTTAGCTTATCCGAAACGTTATTTGTTCGCCTGTTTGTATAAAAAAATAGCTGAGATTTACATTCTTGACAAGAAAATGAACAATTGTATTTATTTTTTGTATATTTTTTCATGATTATATTTAAACGGCTACCACATAACTCTGTAGAAACAGAAGCATTCCTTTTAGAAAACTGTTCTCTTACAAAAAGGAAGTTAATCTTTTGCAAAAGTATATATTTTGTTTCACAAATGTGACATAGTCATTTCTCAATTTTATGTTTTCATCTTTTTGAATAAAAAAGAAACAAACTTGATTCTACTTGATTGTACATTTCTCAAACTTCAAAAATAACATCTGTTTTTGAAGCCTTTGTTTGCAGGGCATGCCATGTCGAAGTTGAATATTTTTACACAATTTTATCTTATTTTTCTTTCCGATAACAATTTGTTTTTTGGATGAAGAAAGATAGTACTCCAATGTGGCATTGGTCAATACTTTATTGCTTTTAAAACTACAGAATTTGAATTGTTAAACATCTATTTGTTTCGAGTTTTTAAATATTTCAATTTGAAGCAACTATTTTCTTCAAAAATTATTTATAGTACGTTTCATGAATTTATTGTTAACTAATTCATTTTTTTCTACATTTGATCAAAGAAGAAGAATTAAGTTTAATTTTTAATATAAGGTTACACAGTTTATATTTTAAAATGTTAAAAGACTAACATCCTCCTCTTATAGGACATTGATGTCGTTTGTTAAAAAAAATAATAATGTTTTATTTGAAGTTGACAGAAATTTTAGTACTTATGTTCAGAGTTCTTCATATTTTTCGTTATTCCTTTCAGTACTTAAATTATTGAATTTTCTTTTTAGTAATTGAGATTTACTTCTTTATTAATTCGTATTTTAATCAAAGTATAAATGAATTTGAATCCGTTTCTGATTTGTACTCTATAGCGGAAGAATACCTTTCCTAAAAATTCAGTCATTAGCTTTTGCTGTCGCCATTTAAAAATGTATTTTTAAAAGCACCACATAATACTGTACTTTTTATCAATCAAATTACAGGTAATTCCGGTATTTTTAAGCACACCACCACTCAAAATAATATACAAGATTTACCTTTCGTGGCCAACAAGTTCATGTGTTAATAATAAAAGATTACTAAAAATAAACACTGATTTTTCAATATGTATGTCACTTTTTATGTAGCATATCATATACAAAATAGAAAATGAAAATAATGATGTAATGACTATAGAATGTTCTTAAATATTGTGAACATGGCGGACAGAAAATTATGGAATTACTTTCGCAAAATGTTTGAAATATTTTTCACGCAATTGGCATCTTGATTTTTGCTTGTGGTTCCGAGATACTTTTACAATGACGTTCTAAAAAGTAACTTGGGGAAATTACTAGAAACTTCTTTAAATATCTCAACATTATACTCACCTCCATTAATAGACATACTTTTAATATTATCGTTATCGTTCCCTTTGTCTATATCAACTGCAGTTTTCATAATATTTGAAATTACTTCTTGAATCAATGTTCTTTACCTATTTATTTTCAGTTCGAATTTTTCTGAATAAAGCAAATCCAGCCAATCAGCAGAACCATCTTCTCCGATACTTTAGTGCCGTATGCTTTTCGAAAGGTTAATATTTAGTGTTAAGAATCTAAAACTTATATCTCTTACCATTCCTAAATAAAATTAATTTGTATTTATTTCAAGTGATAGCTTAATTTATGTCTAATGGTACTAAAAACTTTATATAAGTAGTAAGAACTGCTTTTTTTACCTTTAAATTAACTAAATGTCCACTGTTCGTAATATTGTACATTTTATGTATACATAAATATTATGTTTCTATTCGTGTCAATGGCAAAATTTAAATTAATATTTATATTTTAATCACAAAATATAAAGGTGAGTTAAATATTCACTTATCTCTGTTTAACATAATCCGTGTTTTATTATCCTAAGTGTCACAGTGCAAAATCATACCACGTATTCACTTCACACATGTACAAGGCTGAGAATATTGCAGGGATTCAAGAATAATCGCCTAAATTAGTGAGGAGTTACATACAAATAGTCTCCATTACAGATTAAAGATCAATGTGTATTCAAATTTTAAGTACAAAACTAGATTAAACATTAATAAATGAAATTACGTAATATCTTTAAAGAGAGCTGTTTCATGAGTTCCATTACTAATACGTCCTACACATACACTCATAAAAGTATGCGGGATTACATAATCCTTCGATAGAAAAGCTGTATCGTGCGCGTTCACAGGAGAAGGAAAATTCAACAAATTCCATGGTATAGAGATATAGAAATGCAATTTAATTTGGATACACGCAAATAACGTTTCAACGGATAAAACTAGAATTCTGGAACGGATACCTATAATAAAACGACAATACACTATGATCTTAGTGTGACTAAATAGCCAATAAGGACACTTATTAGAAGTTATGGACATTATTTCAAAAACTATGTTAAAGACTTTCGAAAAAAAATCGAAAGTGTAGACAATCCTTTGTTTACTATGGAATCATGTCTTACATGAAAAATTAATTTTACTACAAGCTCTGAAACGTAAGTTTTGCTATATCGACCAGCTTAAATACGTTATAATGGCATGCAGGATAAGACAAATGCACACTTACTAATTAAACTCACACGTATAATCAGTGTACTACAATTTAGTTTGATAAGAGAATCACGTTAAATATGCCCAGAGTAACCCCAATCAGCTTTACAATACAATTGCACTCGTAAGCCTACACATGCTTTGCTGCCGATGGTCGGCAAATTAAACATAGTTAAATTAAATTAATTAAAATAAATTATCCCTTGCATACATGTGCTAGTTTTATTACTAAAGATGAATGTGTCTCAAAATGCCACGCATGTGCACGTGATTAGTGGTGCATTTAACACATTGCTAACCACTGATGTCTATACGCTTTTTAATCTTGGTATTAGGGGCCCCACACTCACTCCCATACTATGATAGCACTTAGTCGTTTTCCTATAAATGGACACTTCCTCCCAAAATCCTCGTTTTACTCGTTTAAACGTTTTTCAATTGTATCTTGAGATACATACAAACATCTTGTTCCATGCGTATACAAAATCATAGAATTTAGCTAAAAATTCTTGAAACAAAATAATTGAATCACTAGGTTGACTTTTGAGGAAAATGCAATTCAGTTTTAAGATAAGTAATGCTAAGACGACTAAAAAGTTTTTGAAATGCATTCCTTTATTTACTTCATTGTTTTATAACTTCAGAAAAGGAAAATAATGTAAAATCAATATTTTAAAAAATATAATAATCTGTAAAGAAATAAGAAGATAAAGAAAAAGCAAAGAAGGGACATGTTTCTTTAAAACATTAATCATTGTTTCTTTTCTCGTTCAAAACTTTCAAACTAACAAATTATTTTTAGATCAATTTCACCAATTCTGAAAGACTTTCCCTCCAAAAAATACTTTCTGAATTTTCGAATTACTTTTTTAATACGTTATTTTAACGCGTCTGCGAATTTATATATTTTTTAATCATTCGAAGAATTTGAGATTTGAAAGTTATCATATTCGTAGTTTTGCGACGAAGGAAAATGTAACTATAATCTATATTTCCTGTAAATTTAATCTCAAAACTTTTTAAAGATTTTATTTTTCTGATTAAAAAAAAAGGAAAGAATGCGGGAAAATGTAATCATGTGTGTTATGGTAGTTGAATAAGAGACTGTCAAGAAAAACCCATCCTTTATATATATAAAGTATATAAGGTATATAGTAAAATATATTTTATACCTTTAATTAAATATTGCGTATTGGATAAAAAAATTACCATTATCTTCATACATATTTTTGACCTTGAAAACAGATTCAATTTAAATTGATCATAATATTTCGAGAGTTTTTCACATTAAAATATTCTTGTGTAAAATTTGTTAAAATTTAAGATATGATTGATATATCAAGGTTTGACTATAATTATGCTAATACGTATTATATTTTATAAATTCTTAAAATTCTTATTAAGTACAAATTATTAAAACTGTCTCTGTTTATCCCTTTGTTATTTTGCTTGTGTAATAAGTGGATCCTTTATAAACTTTTTATGTGTTCAGAAGTTTACCGGAAAGTTTTTCTTAAATTTAATTACAGATTTTATTTAAATAAATGATTAGTATGTCTAAAAAAATGCAAACCAATTTAAATGAATGTGCAATAAAATATAACATTTTTTTTTTCTAACGTAATCTTTTGGCACTGTATGAATTGCTAAGTGTATTCTTAAGACTTTTAGAAATGACTGGAATAAAAACATAAAATGACAGTTTCCGTTTAAAAATTTTAACAATCTGAACATTTCAGATTTTTTAATGATTCTTTTCAGAACCAAAATAAATGTACTTTTTTGTTTAGATTTAACAATCGTACAATTTTATAAATACAATACTGTTTCTTTTTCTTTAAAAATATTCTATATTGGAAAATGGTATATAAAACTATGGAAATGGATAAAAATGGATTAATAATACTAAAATATATTTTAATTGCATATATAAAAAGTAAGTGTATATTAAAGTGATTATTTCAAAACACACAACTATCTGTGTTTGCTGAAATTTAAAAGCTTTATGAAACAACAAAAAGACATGCTTGACCTCTTGGGCTCTAGACTACTACAAAATGACAGTTTTAATTGGGATCTTGTATTTTTACCAAGCCGTATTTTGTTAACATCAAATTTAAACAAATGTACAGACTTGAAAAAAAAAACTGTAAAAAGTATTGGTTTCCCCCACAACTTTGTACAGTAGTTACATTTCATATATAATGCAGAGCTAACTAGTAAACACAATAGTTAGTAACACAATATTTATTAGTAAATATCAGGCAATCCGTGAATTTAGCACTTTCAGTTTGGTTTATCAATATATGCGTCAATCAACAGAAAGTGATTTTATTTTTAATTGATCTGAAATCATTTTATTATTTAATATGATATAATTAGAATAAATTATAAGTTACTCCTAGTGCTATTGCGCATAGGCTGTAATCACGCTTCATGGTAAGACAAACGCAGAAAACAAAATAAGTGCCAATACGTGTCAGACTGTTTACTACTTCACATACTTTCACCACTTTCTCCATGTTAATTGAAACAAACATACTAGCGTAAAATATCCAACATCAAAGGAACCAAGCATTATATAAATTAAACAAAATTTAAAAATAAATAAATTATTCATATCAGGGGGTACTCTAATTTGAGAGCAAGCAAAATTTTCTAAGTTTATTATCTTTGAAATTTACGTAAAATTACTCATTTTGATAACTTAATTTTTCTTCGTTTTTTGAAGCAACCTGGAAAGTTAAATGATGGACAGGTCTCACAGAAGATTTTTTTAGGTAAATTCAGACAATTCCTTTTTCGACAATTTAAATCAACGTGCTTTCCTGAAGTTCAAACTTTCACATAAGTTTGTCAACAGTTCGATTTAATCGCCAAATGACATCGGAATACGAATATATAAATTATACAAGAAACTGAAATAAAAATGCCTTACTTAAACAAGTTCAGAAAATGATACTTCTAAAATGGAGTAAATTGGTAAGGAAAATAAATTAAATGCTTTCTCTGTATAACTTGCAAGTTATAATAAAATTACCTACCTCGGTTTATATTAGTGCAAGATGTGACATGTGTGCAATGGTAAAAACTCAAGAAATGTTAATTATCGGAAGTGTTGATTTTGTCGTTAAAGTAAGCAAATACCAGGGATGCCTTCGATTTGTTTGTTCAAAATTTCATTATCTGAATAGAAAATTAATTCGTATTTTTCAAATTAAAATGTTACGCTTTTCTTATTTACAGCTTGAATTCCACATTCTAAAATTCTGGTATTATATAGTACCCCACAGTGTATTTTCAATTAACATATATATTTACACGTCAGTATTAGATATGAAAAAAAAAAGCTTTAAAATATTTCGTACGAAAAGGATTTGATAGTGCAAGTTGTTCCATATTTAAAACAAAATTTGCATCTTCATGCGTTGGAGTACTTTTTTACTGATCCATAGAGCACAAATAATGGTACAAAAAAGAAAGTTTTCACTGTCGAAAATTACGTGATGCTTAAAAGGAGATGTTTATTTTATTTTACTTTTGATTTTTCAGAACTTTTTAAACCTTTATTTATTTTATTTTTAGCATAATTAATTGACGTAATTCACATACAGCGACCATTTTCTTTCCTGTTGTCGTATTTTTACATAGAATTACAATGTGTTTGCAATAATGTAAATTTTGTATTATATTGTTTGGGCCGAGCTAAATATGTAATAAATGTAATGTGTAAATATAGGGTGTGGATGAAAGAAGAAGAAGAGATGCATTTCTATATTTTGACAAATTTTAAATTACTTTAAAAAATATTAAAAAAATTATGGTTTAACAATACTTTCAGAGTGCAAGTTTCGGTTTTACAAACAATTCAAATTCCCGTATGTTTAAAGTTATAAAACGCTGAAAAAAAAAATATTTGAACATAAATATCTTTGATTTTAATGAGTTCTGACGCACAAATAGACTCCATTGATTTTCCTTTCAACAATCATATGTACTTCGATAATTTTATGTACTTCGAAAATAAATAAATTAAAAAAAGCTTTTATAAAGTATTATAATTGTTGTGTGACTTAGTAACTGTCACAGTTATCACAATTTTCGACAGAAGAAATATGTTAATTAAAAGCATTTTAACAACTTGATCTCTGAAAACATGCAACACATCGAGATTATTTTGAGAATTAGCTGTGTAGCTGCCACGCCCCGTAGCACTATTTCATAATAGTGATATTACTTACCTCCAAAATTTCTGTCATCAAATCAGACGAAGATGGAGTCGAGAATAAGCAGATATAGAACTAATTCACAAAAGCATATCGACGTGCTTTGCAAGTCTTTCTAGTGCAAGTTATTAAAGAAGAGGAAATTTCTAAATTCAAAATTTAGGATTTGCAGATGAACAATTTAACTTTTCCTTCTCATTCATCGTGCTTAAAATTCGAGACAAGCAGAAGACTAAAATATTTTTTTCTATGCGAAAAACAGTTAAATCTTTTTCTTTTTTTTCCATGAAACCAAAATAGAATAAACATTTCATTCTGTATAGCTAAACGAAAAGTAAATCAATAAGAGGTTTTGTGCCTCGCGTATCCAAATAGCCATTAATGAGGCTAGAGTTTTCAGCTTGTTAAACATTTTAACTTTGAAACCTGCATTCTATATTTTCAGTCCAGTGGTTCTAAAGGATTTAATAATGCACTTAAAAGGAATTTTCTAAAATTCCAAATGGTTTTGTTAGAAATCTTGAAATATATATAAAAAATAGGATAAATCTTCTTTAAACTTTTTAATTTCTTTCATTAATATAATTTATATTAGCGTATGACTTAATGAATAATGTATGGGTATTATTAATGTGAAAACTTTTACGTCGAGATGTAAATTTAGAATTTAAAATCAGAGTTAAAGAAATTTAAAATATTTTATTTGATTTTCGTTATTTTATATTTGACCAAATGCATGAAATTTTATCTGTAAAATAAATTTAATATATTGTTATCGATTGTTATTGCTTTTTGTAAAGCAATTATACACACGTTACAAAAATATTCTACCGCGTCATTAGGAAGTCACACTCACAGTTTTCGTTTTATACATAGCCATTCGTCTTTTAAATTAATAAATGCCAATAAATGCAAGTATAATTAAATTATAAAAATACCATGTATTTTCAACATTCAACATCGATTCATCATAAAATTTTAGCCCTTTCCGAAACGTATTTTTTAATATTTTCTGAATGTAGAATTTTTAGCTTTTAAATCTAATGTATAATTATTTATTACATATAGATTGTGCAATTCTACGGCTATCCATAATGTGACAAGATATATATTTTCTTTTCTTTTCTTTTCTTTCTTTTTTTTTTTTTTTTTTTTTTTTTTGAAATATTTAGTGAAATATGGGCATTTTACATGTTCTGTATAAATAAAATAAATTGGCAAAAAATATTTTATCTACATAGTCTTGAATAAAATCCTGATATGCAAAATAACTTTATCCAGAGTGGGTTTGTGCACGTTATAGGCACGTGCTATCTGCGCAATAGTCCGATTATGACTTCAAATACATGCAAACATATCATTTCTATAATTAATTTCAATATGTGACTTTACTTTTAACTCTTGGACTGACCCCAATATGCATAACGATGAAGAAAAATAAAATGTATACTCTTATTTTATGTGAAAAAAAATTAAATCCTGATGGTCTTTTAAATATTCACGTGAATTAATAGTTAAATGGTTTGAAGGACTCGGGTGTAAACATTATAGCTGAAATCTTTGTTTTCTAATTTAAAAGTAAAATTGTTTAACTGCATCCTGAGAAACTTTTAAAAGTACAAGGCTTATTTATTGCTCCATATATTCAATAAAATCAGACATACATTTTGGAAATGTATGAATTTTAATAACGAAAACTCTTTGCACATAATTCCAATAAAATAAAATCTATCAGACAAAATATATTGCACATAATTTAACTGAAAATCTACTCCTAAGAAATCAGTTGTTGTTGAGGAAGCAGTGACAATAATTTTAATTGTGGTTTTCTTTGGAAAACTATATCCCGAAATATCTCGAAACTTGCATTTTGTTCGTTACCTTGTTTTACACACAAGCCCTTCATTTTATTGTAAAAGAATTATTGATACGCTTTCAAAACAACAATATGTACCTTATTTTTTATGTTATCTTGTTATACTCAATATAAGTCAAATAAGTGCAATAGTGGAATTATTTTTTAGACAAACTTGACTTATCCAAACAAAAATTTTATTAATTTTTAAAAAATATCGATAAAAATTTTCTTGCCGCAAATATAATCGTTAGTTTAGAATCTTAAGATTCAGTAGATATGTTGATGACTTAGAGATGGAAAAACGAAGTATAGTGCCCCTAAAAAATGAAAACATTGAAAATTCCTAAACTTCAAAGTATCGTAACCCGATACGTTTTAGTCGTACGAAATAGGAGTTTATACTGTTTTAGTTTTTAGAGAACGTAAAAACATTTTCTAAATATAAATTATAGAATATAGGAATAATAAAAATATATAAATTTCATTATTTTTTTTTTCGAAAATATTTTGACGTAAAATATTTTTTATATTTTCAAGAATAACATTTGAATATTTTTGCAGTTGATACTATGCTTCTCAAATTTATCGATTAGGAACTACCTATGGTGAATAATCAGAAGGGAGACACTATATTATAATTACCCATTACAGTGAAATGCGTTTAACTCGAAAACACTTAAGATGAAAAATCGGTTAACACGAAATGATATAGCGGTCCGGACAGTATAATATGAAATGTAATATTTTTTTTTCTTTTAAAACAAAACAAAAATCGTTTAACAGGAAAAAAATTCGTGTTCGATCTTCAGTGGTATGTTTGCTGCAAGTCACTGTAGAATCTATTTATGGAATTACTTAACTTCCGGGAATCAGTTCCTCTTCCTTCACTGCCGCCCTTTTTCCCTAGTGGTCGTCATCCATCAGGGCTCTTTCCTCCCCTTAATGAATAGAACACTTATCTGTACCAAAGAATCGAAGATTGTGGGAACCCAGTTTGGTTGTGCTTTTCTCGCGCGAAGAAAGGAATGTCAGGAGTTTGTTCATAAGAAATTACCACGCATTTCCGGTTAACTCATTTAGTGCTCTTTAATTCTTTTATAAAGTTGATTACTTTGAGTTGAAATTGGTGAATTTTGTGTTAAAACCATTGAATTTTGGGTGAAAATCAGTGAATTTCGTGTTTTTTGTAAACAGCATATGTTTTATGAGCACAATGGCCGAGAAATCGGTACGAAAACAAACCACTATTTCGCTTCAAATGAAGATGAAGCTGCTTAATGCTTATTGATAAATAACGCAGAATGAAAACAGAAATCTGCAAAGAGTTGGGAATTGCTATTTCTACTTTATCAATGATAATCAAAAACAGAGATCACATTACGTTAATGTTTGAGCGCAGTATGTTTGGGCCAGAGAGAAGACGTATAATAGAACTGCTGAACACGAAGGTTTAGAGACAGCTTTACTTATTTACTTCAAACAAGCTAGTTCTCAGAATTCTCCTATATCAGGTTCTTTATTGCTGGAAAAAGCAGATGAACTGGCATAACAAATGCATATCGAATTTTCTGCAAATCCAGGCTGGTTGGCACGTTTCAAGAAAAGGAACGGTATTGTGTTAAAAAATGTTTATTGTGAAGCTAATAACGTTTTACCAACTATGACCGTAGAATGGTTGCAATCTACGTTGCCCTCAATACTTGAAGAATATGACCCAAAAGATGTCTTCACCGCCGACGAAACTGGCTTATTTTACCGATGCTTACCCAATAAAACTTTATCGTTTAAAGGACAGTCGTGTTCACTACTACTAAAAACCACTAAAGAAAGAATTACAGTATTGGTTGGATGCAATTCAGGTGGATCTGAAAAATTACTGTTATTTGTCATTGATAAAAGTTTAAAATCGCGGTGTTTTAAAAATGTAAGAACATTTCTAGTTGAATATACGGTAAACAAAAAAGCATGTATGGTGTCCACTATTTTCAATGATTGGCTTATGAATTTGGATAAGCGATTTTTACGAGAAAAGCGTAAAGTCGCACTTATTATTGATAACTGTCCAGCACACCACTATATTGAATTGAAAGCCATAAAACTTGTATTTTTGCCTCCAAATACCACAAGTGTTTTACAACAGTGTGATCAAGGCATTATACAAAATTTGAAATTAAATTATAGACAGCAATTGCTTCGAAAATATTTAGTCGCAATCGTAGCAAAAAAAGATTTCTCCATTAATTTATTGGATACATTACATATGTTGCGCTAAGCATGGAATTTAATGAAACGATAACAGAAATTGTTTTCACCATGCGGAATCTCCAAAGTAACAAATTCTATGGCACTTCAGCCGATATTGAGACTGGGTCGACATTTAATGAAATGTTTGGTAAAGTCTCAACATTACAAGACTGTCCTACAGTATCATTAAATGAATATGTTGCAGTCGATTATGATGTGTCTACAGCTCCGATTATAACAGACAAGGAGATTTTGGAGATTGTTCATAATCCAAATGATTCCACCTATGTAGATTCCGACGACGAATCTGACAACATAATCAACGAGTCAGTTCCTGTCCGCCCTACTTCAGAAATGCAGAAAATGATTAAAAGTATGCGCAGTTATTTCGATGCGATTTCGAATGGAGAGATGAATAAAACAATGGATGATCTCGAACAATTTATGGACAATATGGTCCTGAAAAAGACACTTCAAAAAACGATATCTGATTTTCCCCCCAAAAAAAATATTTTTTTTACTTGCTTTTTATCCTAATGGATGCAACCCACTAGTATTTTAACAGGAAAACGAAATAAAGTTTGACGACATTGAAAACATTGGTGAGCTTTTTTTTTTTTTTTTTTTTTTTTTTTTTTTTTTTTTTTTTTTTTTTTTTACTTTCTTCTATCTATAATAGAAGAAAGTATTGTAATCGAAATTTTTTTCGACTTCCGGTTTTCAACGGTTTTACACGTTTTAGGGGTCAGAGATTCCGAAAAACATGTTTTTACAAAATATCTGTATGTCCGTCTGTCCGTCCGTCCGTCTGTCCGTCTGTCCGTCTGTGTGTCTTCATTGTATCATCGAAAAATGTGTGCAGTTATGCTTCAAATTGAACCACATTTTTTTCTATATTTTTGGCTATGGCAAGCAGGTTCTATTAGAATTTGGGGCTATTTCGACGAAAGGGGCCGCTGTGATCGACATTTTTGTTCCATTTTCACTATTGTATCATCAAAAAATGTATGAACTTATGCTTCAAATTGAACCAATTTTTTTTCTATGTTTTTGGCTATGGCAAGCAGGTTCTATTAGAATGTGGGGATATTTCGATGAAAGGGGGCGCTGCGATAGCCATTTAAAGATTTTAAATTCAAAAAGATGTGCAAATTCAAACAAATTATAAATCCTAAAACTTTTTTTCGTTAAATGTTCGGCCTTGATCCGGAGAATCTGGAACAATTTTTGTTTTGCCTCTATCTTAAAAAATGGCTGAGATATAGCGGTTTGAAGTTTCAGGGTGGCTGACATTTTCAAACAAGACAGCAGACCATCCATAAACGGGTTTAATTTATGAGTTTTAGTTAACATGGTTTCGGCAAATTTTCTTTCATTGTTGTAACCATTAATCCTATTATATGCTTATCACTATATATTTATATTCGCCAACGTCAAATTCTCGCCAAACTTGGCGACATTTGGCGGAATATCGCCAAATTTGTCGACCAAAATAAGCTGCCATAAGTGAAACCAACTTGGCTGTACAGGACTAATTTGGCGATATTCTCATTCAAATTCAATGTTGACGAGAACTGGGATTGAATCTTCTTTATTTAGGTTCCACGCATTTTAGCTTCGTGTTTTTCATTAAATTTAGCTAAAATCATAAAACCAAGGAATAAGGAGGCTATCTATTCCTGTCGGTTCAGGCCAGAAGGACTTTTCGTAGTTTAGTATACATCGGTTGTTCGCATCCCTGTAACCCGACCATTCGCAAGCAGCTGACTTACAACAGAATGACGAAAAATATTGATTTTATTGGCGATGTGATAGCGAATTTTGAAGTATTAACATGACTGAGATAGAAGAAAGTTTTGGGATTGCCACATCCGACTAGTTTACGAATCTTTTAACACAAAAAAAAATTTTGGTCCCCTCAGTTTCGTGTTGAACGTACTTCACTGCCGCAAATATAATCGATAATTTAGAATCTTAAGATTCAGAAGATATGTTGATGACTTAGAGATGGAAAAACAAAATTTTTAGTCCCTCAAAAAAAAAAAAAAAAAAAAAAAACGCTGCAAATTCCTAAATTTTAAAGTATCGTAACTGGATACGTTTTGGTTGTACGAAATAGAAGTTTTATTTGTTGCAGAACGGAAAAACATTTTCTAAATATAACTTATCGAACTTAAAAACGGTAAAAATATTTAAATTTCGTAGTATTTTAGAAAATATTTTTACGTAAAATGTTTTTTATATGATCAAGAACAACATTTGAAACATTTTAGCAGTTGGGACTATGCTTCTCAAATTTACGGATCAGGAAATAGCTAATGGAGAATAATGAGAAGGGAGACACTATATTTTAATTACGCATTATATAAGTAAATTTTCATCTCAAAGGGAAAGGTATTTCACTTGCTTCGAACATTCTAATTCATCCCTTAATAAGACAATAACAATCTCAGAAACTAACGAGGCGCGAAATAATCTATTTATACGATCCTGAAGAGCTAATCAACTTCTCTGCAAGAACTTTCGCAATCGTTAATTAATTTCACATCTGAATATAATAAAACTACTCGATGGAAATAAATTTCATCATATGAGTTTTCGAATAGGCGATAGAATTAACTTAGAATTAATCACCATTCTTTTGCATGCGTATAAATATACTACTTTTAAAAATCCAATTTGATTGAATCATAGCTATATTAAATTATATAAAGTTATTTTCTTCATCCACTTTAAATGTAGATAAATATTAATCTGTACTGCATACGGTAGAATACATTTCTTTGCTTAAAATGTACTGTGTGGTTTAAAGTAGATGTAATGGCGATTCCTTCCTTTACCGCTAGTAATAGAAACAAACTTAAAATTACAAAAAGCACACAAATCAAATATTGTTTTTAGACGTGACATTGTTTTTAAAAAGGGCTATATGCTTAATAAAATAATTTTTTTTTACCGTCCTCTTTTCCAATAAATTGTATTTAGAGAAATGTTGTCCTGCGTCTAAAATAGATATTATTAAATTATTCTCTTCATGAGCAAAATTTACCGAATCATGATGTTTTAATTTTTGTGTTATAGTCTTTGTCGTCGCTAAAGACGCAGACTACTATGTTTTTAATAGACGCGGGAGAACATTTTTCTAAATATACAGGGTGATTTTTTTTTAAAGTTGTGAAAGTAAAACCTTATAACGAAAGAACCACTGATCCAAATGACCGGAAATTTCACCAGTATGTTCCCAAAGCAATGGGAAATTTTTAGGCATGGTTAAAAAAACTTAAAATCTCACCGACAGATGGCGCTGTATATGCAGTAAAGTCGGGAGAGGAGCTTGTGCAAGACACACGTACAGTGGATACTCTGTTGTGGAACATGCAGTTTCACGTTTCCAACTCGTAGCTGAAAACATTGGACAGCACACTGAAAATCGTATGCGTTAGTTGCGCAGTTCTGTACGAATGTTTTACTCCATATTTTTATTTCATTCTGTTTATGCAGGTGTTTGCAGTTCCTTTTCCCAATTACTGCATTCTGTATATCAAAAACATACAGAATGCAATACTATTTACGTTTGGGGCAATACGACATCCCGATATTGTTTAAAAACTGAAAATGGAATACAAAATAAAAAACTTTAACTATCTGCGAATAGTCTTTGTAGACAAACATCATTTTATGAAATTTCAAATAATAATTAAACAAATAATTATAATAATAAACTTATTTTGAGGGTATTATGAGGTAGTCGGGTAATATGCAATAGGGGGTTAAAAATGAAGAAAACGAACACAATTTTACAAAAACAAATTTAATGTTATCAAGAGAGCATGATAAAAATATAGTGTCTAGGTAGGCAGCCAGAATACTTCAGTTCTTCTTCAGGTTTGCACAAATTACACATATAAGGATCTGTCTGCGCCACCAAATCATGGAGTATTATGAGATATTGCTATTCCATATAATCCGACACCGCTGGTTTCGGGAAAAAATATTCTATGTTTATTGGTGCGAATCCCGAGCTAAAAAACGAGTATTACGTCATAAACTGTTAGTGTTTCGGTGTACATTATTGTTAATTTCAATGTAAAAAACTACTTCTAACAATGAATAAAAATTATTGACGAAATATCCCTGAAACTTTCCAAACACTCAAAACAAATATTTATTCCCACAATGTGCCCTGACGCCGATCGACGAGCTGCGCGTTCTCGGGGGTATTCTGGAAACGTACTTAAGTAGTTTATGATATTGCCGCTTGGTGGCTGCATTTTACTACACAGAAACCTTGGTATTCCATATTACCCAACTAGCCCATAATACCCGAAGTTCCTCTATCAATATTTCTTCCCACCAGTCAGAGAAGGAAAAACTATTCTATATGTTGACAACACAAAAAGATTTCATAAACTGAATTTTAGCATTAGAATCACAAGTCGATCCACTAACTACCACATTTAATAATATGAAAAAAATGCAATGCAGTAATTATACATCACACATATATTAAACATTGTTGTTTTTTTCTTTACCATTTCTGTCCAAACCACATCAAAAAAGTTTGGTATAATTGTAACTCATTTATTTCTACTTGCATTTCAAATTTTTAATTTGTTTCAATCCATCGAATGTAGAGAGCGTTGTATAATTTAAACGATTATATTATCTTCCGTGCATTGCTGCAATGTTCTTTATGTACATGAGAAGATGCAATAGACTTTTGAAAATGGCTGTGGCAAGCAGGCAATATTTTAATCTTAATACTGTAATACTTGCCTTCATGGGATAGAAATGTACTTATTGCAACAACCATACTGCCGTTTTATATTCTGAATGATAATACATTCTCAAAGAACTTCTAATATTTTATTTTCAAAGTATTCAATAAAGCATTTAATACCTAATGCCTCTATTGTCAATCTGCAACGACCGACGCTCAGATGTCTGTAATTGGCGGTCGGATTCATGCAGATATATGCTCACATGTAACCCATATGTGCCAACGAAGTGCAAAATTTGCACCAAAATATACGGGGTGTCGAAAAGGTCGTGTACTAACTTTAAGATGTGATAGGACACTTTGCATTAGGTATTGTTCGAGAAAATAGGACCGTATCCCATTATTCATTCATAAATACATGTTATCTCATTCCAAGCCCAACCCGGATTTTTGTTGATAACATTAACAAGAGTAAAGAAACTGTAGCGATATTTTCCACAAACTTACATTGCTTTATATGAAATGTTGTGACTCCACGGGAATTTCTGTAAAACGTGTGTAAAGAACACTGATGTAAACCCTTCATAATTCGGAATTTAGATCACATTACGTACAGTATTTTCAACCTAATTACAGCGCACTTTTTGTGATAATATTCACATTTTGAAGTATTTTATGGAATATTTCGAAAAATTATCTTCATCGTTTTAAAGTTATGTGTAGAAATCCGTGCTCGGCTTGGAATGGTGCACCCTGTATATATGGAAGAATTAGAAGATTGTAACTGAGACTTCCTATACAAAAAAACGTTTGTTGCAGTGTTTTTTATCACCTCTTAAAGTTTCTACACAACATCTCGCAACATTCTGTATAGAGTTTTCTATACTATTGCCCCCGTTTTGCTAATCAGTAATTTGTGGCATAGTTTTTGTGTTATTGCATTAAATTACACGAGAAATTTTGTACTTCAATGGATACTAATAAAAAATTTAAGCCCAGTCAGACCAATAAGAACACCGTGTCCTAATTCACAAACAGGGGTATTATGTATTGTATGCTGACCATTCCTATTACACTTTATGTTGTAAAATATAAACTTCCAATGGATATATCTATTGTCAAACCAAACATCTTACTACCAAAGAGTAGTGAAACATTATAAATTAATGATTAGAAATATAAGGCGATCATTGTTTTACCTTACGTAAATGATCAGTATAAAAAATATGAATCCAGTATAAGTGTAAACTGCAATCAATAAGATTTTAAAACCACGTTGGAATTTTTAATTCAGATTATATATTTATAATAAAAGTAAACTATTAATAACTGGTATAAAATTCAAATTATATTATAAATATAATAAAAATTTAAATATCTTGTCAAAACTGATGTAGAATACAATTTTATTTTTTATATAGAAATTAATGTCTGTAGAAAATTTAATTTGGTGTGTAACAATGTCACAAAATAAAATGTGACAACAAAATAATTATCTTTTTTGATCTAAATAACTATAACAAAACATTTGTTTCTATGCATAAAAATATTATAGAATCATAAGATGAAATGCTTATTCTGTTTATTTACGAACATTATTAAATGGATTATACCCCTGAGGCATTCACAAGGGTGCAAAAATGTTTGAGTTGTTTTTTATTGAAATATGCTTGTTGATTGAATGAAGGGGAAAACATTATTTTTAGGAATGTGTATAGGAAAATAATTACGTGCAGATTAACAAAGTTTTCACGAAAAAAAGTGTTAATAAATGTGGTCCTTATTTCCATAATGAAATATATTTAATGTAAAGAAATACACGCAAAATCAATAATCATGTCTTTCAAGAGAACTCCACCTAGATTTTATGTTTGATATTTTAATATATGATGAATATAATGTTTAGAGCGATGTCAATTTTTGTTCGGTGACGTTTTGACTTGTGTTTTGAAGTACAGCATGAACTTTTTAATTATCAATCTATATACATGGTGTCCCAAAAACATTGACTTCTGCTTTTATTCTTTAAATATTGATCATAGAAAAATATTATAAATTACAAAGTTACGTAAAAAAAGGTACAAAATTTTATGAAATCGATTAAAATTTTCAGGGAATTAAATTTAAAGAAATACAAAATTTAAATTTTTACACGGCCCCCCGTACAAAAATTCCCAAAAAGTAAAATGTATCCCATACACTAATTAGGTCATGTACAAAATTTTAGCATTTTATCATAAAAAGTTGCAGAGATACGTTTAGACGAAGTTGATAAGGGGTTGATCATAACTACATCATCATGATTATTATTTATTTATGCAATTATTATTTTCTTTCGTAATTTGTGTACGAGCCTTGAAACGGGAACTTCCGACATAATTTTTCAACTTTGCGAACATATATCGAGGCACCGAAAAGCGGTTTAAGTCAGCATTTATATATTTTCATATCTCGGCCACTTTTTATGATAAAAGGCTGAAATTTTATACATGACCTTATTAGTGTACGGGGTACATTTTACTCATTGGAAAAAAATTACGGGGGCCGTATAAAAATAAAAATTTTGTATTTATTTCTTTAAATTTAATCCCTTGAAAATTTTAAGCGATTTATAAAATTCTGTACCTTTTTTTACGTAACTTTGTAATTTATAATATATGTCTATGATCAATATTTAAGGAATAAAAGCCGAGGTCAATGTTTGTAGGACAACCTGTATATTACAGGGAAAAAAATTAGGCCTAGGAAGAAATTTTATAGGTTTCCCTTTTATTTTAATAGATAAAATTATTGTGCTTATTATTTATGATCCCCTTTACATATCAAAGCAAATGTATGTGGAACACACTGTAACATTGTACGTCAGAGATTTCTTTATTGAGACTCTGGGTGTTATTGAATAACACAGTTTTACAATGTATGCGTCTGTCCTATAATTCCTAGTAACATCTTGTACTTCCATCTGCTGTTTTGCTTGGTAATTCAAGCGTCTGCCTCATAGAAGTTTCTTTGATGTCATTGAAATACGCTTTTACTATCTGTTTCGTGCCTCATAATTGCTAGTTATTTAGGTACAATTGAAAAGGGTTGTGAACAAAACTAATTAATGTGCTCCGATTCAATCTATTGGGACTTGGTTAGTGTTTCCTAAAGCTCCTATAAGGGATAGTATAGGAGCTCTAGTGTTTCCAGGCCAATTATTGCAAACGGTGGGACAGAAAGTTGAGACGCTAACTTTTATCAATCGGAACATGCGAAAATATAACCCACTTTTACTTCATCATACTAAATTTTTGCGAATTAAGCAATTTCTTCAAAATACAGCAGTAAGCTTATTAAACTTAGGTACTTTTAGAGTAATTGATAAATATTTTTCTGTCAATCATTTATTACAAGTGAAACTTAATCAAGAAACAATTAAAAACGTAACACTGTGTAACAGCACAAGCTCAATCTTAAACACTGGGAAGCCTTAACGATTAATTAACAGCATTAAAACCAATAAAACTTAAAATTGTTATATGAAATTTAAACATTGCAAATTAATTATATATATATGTGTGTGTGTGTGTGTGTGTGTGTGTGTGTGTGTACGTATATATCATGATTACGATTTAACCCTAGGTTCTGTCCAGAATGTCCCCAAAAAGCGACAGTGGGAATTTAATTAGTCCAAATCCTTGTAAGATAAAAACAAGAGTATTTCAAAACTGCTGGGTGCAACACCCGTGTCTGTATCATTGCCGGCTAAATCAGCGTTTAACAAGATGGAAAAACGGGTGTATCTTTGTAAGTGGACATGATATTTTTCCCAGAAGAGTGTCGTTACATTATCGTATTTTATATTTCGTACAAGAAATCGTTTAAAGAGGTAAGTCTGATGAACAGCAATCTGACTCAACAGTTAACTGAATTAATGCTGCGATTTGTAATATAATAGTCATACAATTCAGTCATATAATAACTTTATATGATGAAACGAGTCTTCGTAAATATCATTAAGGATGCACATGGGTTTCTGCAAGGTAGACGAAGACAATTTAAATATCTATTATAGTTAGAGCAAACAAATGTTTTATAGAATTTCTTCGTTATTTTTTTTTCAAAATTTCAATTATGTTTTTTTTCGTGGTCGACGACATACTGTATTTCTTTTGCAGAATTAAAAAAATAGATTTTCCATGATATTTAGAGAAAACATACTTATTTACTATTACTTTAGATCGAATTACATATAATAATTCAAGACGATTTTACAATAATATTTTAGGAAATAAAAATTTATTGGGAACATTGGGTAGTAAGTGACATATTTTCATATTTAGTTCCTTATTTTACCCCTTCCTGGTGTATGCTTAGCTCCTATTTTGTATCAGTCATATATCTAGACCTGAATAATAAATTGTATGACAAATAAAGAATTTTATTCTATAATTCAATAAATTTATTTTTTAACCTTCATTATTATTTACTTTTTTAATCTGAATAACTTGTTTTGAAAGAATTTTTTTTAAATATCTCTGGGGTTAAGCCCAATTCAATTTAGTCTTTGCATGGATGTTAGAAGGCGAGTCTCCTATTTGCTCATAAGGGTTAAGAAGTTAAGCAGAAAATTTTTCTAAATCTTACTAATTTATATTTAAGTAGCTGATCCGCTCGGTGTTTCCGAGCTCGTGAAAATAGCGTTTAATCTCTTTAAAAAACGAAACTCTGGCCCGTGTCCCCGCTGCCTTCGGCACCGTATACTCGGCGTGCTGCTCCGGAAAATATTTTAGTTCTACCTTCCACCGCAAAGTAGAGCATTCTGTTCTAAACAAACCTCTTTCAGGCACGGGTCCTTGCTACTTACTGCACCCTATACCAGGCGTGCTGCTGCTGAAAAATCTTTTTTTTCACTTTCCACCGCCAGGGGAAATCTATGTCATAATTAGTTATCTACAGTGGTGGCCAAAAGTTTGGACATTTTTTGAAAGTTTCATGTTTTTAAAATTTGTGTGTTTGTAGAATATATTAATTTTCACTTAAATACAAACATTTATATATCAAATTGAAGATATTTTAATGTAGAGTTTAATAATAAAAACAGTATTACAATATCTGTATTACAAACAAAGTTATGCTCATTTTAGTAGAACAAACAAACACAAATCGTTTTGAGTAAGGAAGTGTTTTGTAATAAAAGCGTACTAGCCAATCACAAACAGTGTTCTGAGGACCAATCAAATGTCTGTAACTATAGTTTAGGTTATTTGGATGGTAAAAGAGTTATTATTGTGGAAATATTTTGCGGAATGATGCATACTAGTACAATTAAATAGAGTATTGCTGTTTTTGAATATTTAAAGTCCTTTTTTTTAATTAAACTAATTTTAAACAGCGTCATCAACAAGAAGAAGTAATTGAACATCTAACAAAAGAAGCTGAATTGTCATATTGAAAGAAAATGGCCTCTCTTATGCTGAAATTGCAAGACAAGTTGGTGGTTCAGCGACTTGTTCTGGTGTACGAAAGTTCTGTTTACGTTATGAAAAAACGAAATCAGGGGAAAATAAGGCCAAATCAGGTCGAAAAAAATGCACACGTGCTACTGCCGATAGAAAAATTAAACGGATAAACCTTCAAGATAGGAAAATTTCATCAGATGCCATTAGATGTGAAATAAATGCAGCAGGTATTGAAGTAAGTTCAAGAACAATAAGAAGAAGGTTATCAGGATTTGGACTACAAGCTAGAATTCCAAGGAAAAAAACCATATTTAAATCAAAATCAACGCGAAAAACGAGTTAAGTGGGCAAAAGAACACATTAAATGGTCAGAAAATCAATGGAAGCAAGTAATCTGGAGCGATGGGAGTAAAATATCGCTCTTTGGTAGTGATGGTAGAAAATACGTTAGACGTAGAGTAGGAGAAGCACTTCATCCTGATTGCATTGAAGCAACTACAAAAAACCCAACAAATGTCATGATTTGGGCATGTATGCCTGCAGATGGTGTGGGCCGAATTCAAGTGATTGATGGCATCCTGAATGCCAAAACATACATCGAAAAAGTCCTGGAACCAAAATTGATACCTTCCATAAGGGATCTATTCCCCAACAACGCACCATTTATTTTTCAGCAGGATTCAGCTTCATGCCACACAGCAAAAGTATGCAAAGCATGGTTTCAAAATAAAGGCATAGATATATTACCATGGCCAGGAAACAGCCCTGATCTCTATCCAATTGAAAATTTGTGGCGACGTTTGAAAATTCTTGTACGAAAAAAACGTCTATCCAATAAAAGACAACTTGTTGAAGCTATAATTGATTCTTGGCACCATGTGATTACGAAAGATGAACTCCAAAAACTCGTTCACTCGATGAAAAGACGCTGTGAAGCTGTCTTAAAAAATAAGGGTTATCCTACTAAGTATTGATTGTGTAAGTATCACTTTAAAAAAATGCAAATCTAAGATAGATCTTACTATTAGTTGCATAACTTTTTTTGTAATATAGATATTGTAATACTGTTTTTATTATTAAATTCTACATTAAATTACCTTCAATTTGATTTATTAACGTTTGTATGTAAGTGAAAATTAATATATTCTACAAGCACAGAAATTTGAAAAACATTATTTTTTTTAAAAATGTCCACACTTTTGGCCACCACTGTATATCTTATTGAGTTCATGTTAAGTTAAATGAACCAATTCCCGTTCAAATCAAACTCATAGAACCCGAGAAAATAAATCCCCCCTCCCCCCTCTTCACTTTTAAGTTATAAAAATGACGAATTAATATATGACATTTAAAATATTAAGTCATTATCTGAAATATTACATTTAAGAAAACATATTTATTTTCACATCATTGCTTTTACCGAATTCAGAACGTAAATCGATAGATGGGTCCTGAAACAGATCTTAATTGAATACGTCGCCTGTTTGTCTTGTTCATTACGAGTATATACTTACTTTTTACTGAACTGTCGCCATCAATTGTTTTCAGTTTTTTGCAAAAAATCAAAATTTGCCCGTCGATTTTCACAAAAAATGGATATTCGGATGCAGGACTTTTTTCTGCGTGTAAATCCAGAGTTTCAATTCGGTACGTGAAATACTTTTCTTTATACAAATAATGAAGCTGGCTAAAGTTGGTTTAGCAGGTTTGATTTTCTAAACAAACCACTCGTTACTATCGGCAAAAGAGAAAAAAAAGCTATTTTGCCACCACGTACCTTAGCGTGTTACATACATAGATTGTTGCATTCACAACTCTTCTTTAAGATGCCATTTAAAATTCATTAGGTATTCACGAATGTTGAAATGCAATAAACATGTATACATTACTTTCTATCACAAGAAGAGTATGAAATTGTGTTTTCTTTCTCTTTATATATTTAAATCTAAAGCTTTTCTATATTTAAAAAATGCAAAAGCCATGTAAACATATATCCTGAAACT
Source organism: Maratus michaelseni (assembly GCA_963931845.1). Lineage (NCBI taxonomy): Eukaryota > Metazoa > Arthropoda > Arachnida > Araneae > Salticidae > Maratus > Maratus michaelseni. The sequence continues at coordinate 256,664,355 of OZ007589.1, read as the reverse complement.
TCAGTATGCGTTCGAAAACAGCTCCCTTTGAATCTCTTAAAGTCTAACTCTATTACCCTCTAGCGTCAAAAGCAATCTACTTTAAAATTCTCTATTTCTTTAAACGAGGCTATCTTGCCATAAAAGCATACGTGTAATTTTAGTAATATAAAGAATGTATATACTTTTTCATTTTAAGCTGTGAAGAAAAAAAGGAATTTCAATATTTCTTTTAGAAACATGGTTTTTTTTAGAATGAACAATATTATGATTCTGTTAAGTTCGTCTTCTAGTATTGTCAATTTAAAAGCGAATTTTATAAACGATATTTCATTTTTTATGTTGAATCTTAGATTATTATTTTTTTAAAGCACTCATTAGAGAATATGACCTTAAACGATTTTTAAATATTCCGTAAAACATAATGATTAATACCATTAAGTAATGCAACTTGTTTTTTATATCAAAATAAAATAAAATTGCAAGAAACATATTCTGCAGAATTTTAATTAGTACTTTCACTTTCTTTAGTTATGCGTATAATTTTCATTTTAAAATAATGAGTTGATAACATAATAGCATTTAAGACATTCTTTCAGTCTTTTAAAAAAGAATTAGCATTGTAGAGTTATTTTTAATTTAATGTTTATGCTCTTAAAATAAAATTTCTCGTTTAGTTCACATTAGCTTCTATTTCCATCTTTTTATTATTATACGTTTTGATTTAAAGTTTAGTTCAATAAATATGCTTAACTACACAACTTTTCTTCATTTAGAAAATTCACAAAACTTTGAGTGTTTTTGAATAACGGAAGTAGTCACTTCCATTCTGAATATGCATTACAATATAAATGCTCTTTATAAATATATTTTGAAACGAAATGTAAGCATTCTGTATTACAATTATTAACCTTTAGTAATTAGATATTCAGCGAAACAATTAAAAACAAAAACATTATACACAAATATCTTTTAAATTAAGTCAATCTAAAACATGTTTTAGTTACCAAAATTGTAATTGATCCAACTGATGATTTTAGAAAAGATACATAGAGTTAATCTGTGTTTTTTAATAAATTAGTGATATTAATTTAAAGTTGTAATCGGCAATCAAATTTACGCATAATTGTTTATCGGATGTTCAAGATAAATTGGAAATTTTTAAGTTAACCCTATTTTTGTAAAATAAATTAATAGGCAAATTATGTCAACCAATTTAAATGGAAGCATAATGTGTGTGTTTGTGTTAAAAAAATTAAATACACTACACTCAATGGGCAGTGAAATGAGAGGGCTAGAATTGTTTATAATAAACCAAATTACTTATAATAACGGTCAAAATATAGTACCGTTGAGCTATGTTTCCATACAAGCTAATGGCCATTTTGTGAATGTGGCAAACCTAAAGGCATATCAATGGCGGATGTTTCAACTCGTAAATCTAGTAGCCCTAGCTATAAGTAATCGAAATTTATAGGTACTTCACACCCCAAAAAAAAAAAATTGTCAAGATTAACAACTTTGTATAAAAAATACCATGAGTGTCATGGTTAAAAATAATGAACTTGCATTAAATATTAACACAGAGTAGAAAACATTTGAATCTTGGAAAGAAAAACATTTACACCCGGACGCAATCTTGAGTATACACACACATATGTTTTTTCTAATTAAAAAAGAAAAAAAAACATACATAATAAGGATTGACAATGAATCTGAAACGTGTATATTCTCCTCCTTTGCTCAAAAAGTGTTTATTTTCGTTATGTATGTACAACAATCGTTTATAGGAAAAAATAACAAGACTCTATGTATGAAATATGTTATGCAGATTGCTAAAGTAATGCAACCGATCTCCAGCTTGTTCTCCGTTCAGTGACGAAAGACGGATGAGGTCCATTAATATTACAAGAAAATACGATACTTGATATATACGTGTACTTGAATTATACGTTTAACCGATATACGCTTATACGCATCCGAATACGTTTAAACGTATAGTTTAAGGTATACGCATTTGTTGTGTACGTATTATACGTATATACGTATATCGGTTAAAAGTATAACTGAAATACGTATCCCATCCGGAGCACTTGTTTAAACACTAAACATAGAAAATATAAATATAAAATAAAGAACACTTCAGTCAATTAATAGTTAATATTAATTAAATTATGATTATACGTTGAGGAATTAATTTAGAAATCCTAAATTATCAATTTTAAATACTTAATTTTTTTCTTTCATGTTGCCATAGCTTGAAAATGAAACAGAGAAAAAATATATTTTTTAATAAAATCAAAAATTTGCAATTTTTATCAAGCGTAAAAAAATTTTTGTGAGTTTTGCATTTTCGATTTCGATGCATACGCCAACTTAATATATTGTAACCTAGTTTTTTTTATAAATACAGTCGAACCGAGCTATAGTGAACCGTCTGCGGACCCAGTCTACTATAACAGATGGTTCACCATATCCAAATTCTTTGATTTTTTTTTACGTATAATATAGTATTGTTAAAAATAATTATTGCAATAATACATAGTTTTATTAACTAATTAAATTAACTAAGAGTTATTAACTAATTAAATTAACTAAGAGTTATTAACTAATACTTATTAACTAATTAAATTAATTAATGCTTATTGACTAATTAAATTAACTAATGCTTATTAACTAATTAAATTAATTAATGCTTATTAATTTATTAAATTAACTAATACTTATTAACTAATTAAATATATAATAAATCAAATATGTAAAAGAAAATTAGTAACTTACTAAAACTTTATTTTATTTTTACATTCTATGGAAAAAACTAGTTATTTTTGATTGAATACAATTAGATTTTAAGATTAGATTCATGATTAGATCAATTAGATTCATCAATTTTCTTATCAACAATTAATAAAAAATCCGATATTTTCTGGTCCACATTTTTTGTAAGGACACTGTGCAAGGAAAATTCCTTTCACAGTGCCCGATTGATTGGTTCCATTTTCAATACGTTTTGATTTCAATTTTATCCTCAATCGAAAATGTTTTCCTTTTCACAGAATTCGCCATTTTCACGAAATTTTTAGCTGTTTTTGAAAAAAGTCTTCTTATCTCAAATTAATCATAAGAATAATGAAGAGAGACATTGTAAAACGAGGGACATTCTTGGATTGTTCAGATTATACTGAGGGGCGGGGGACGGAGTTAGCAAGTAAACATCAGACGAGGAATCTTATTCTCAATCGAAAATGCTTTCTTTTTACAGAATTCGCCATTTTCACGAAATTTTTAGCTGTTTTTGAAAAAAGTCTTCTTATCGCGAAGCAATCATAAGAATAATGAAGAGAGACATTGTAAAACGAGGGACATTCTTGGACTGTTCGGATTATACCGAGAGGCAGGGGACCATGGAACTAGGAATGACATGCAGGGGACGGAGCGTAAGTAAACATCACCCTAGAATTAGGGAGAGAGAGTTTTGTTCCTGCAATGGGAGAGAGAGGGCGAAGAGGAAGGTGCTGTTTAACAACTTGTTTGTCCTAGTTTAAGGCGAAGTTCCATGAAGGCGATAAGCGTGAAAGTGTGAAATTCAACACAATAAAGGAATGCCATCATTTGCAGTTGCAACTAATAAAAAAAAAATCTTCAGGAAGACCTAACTTGGAAGTGGACACTATACTAGGGAGAAGTATACATCCGTAAGAAGAAATAGTTCTTTACTGCATTTGAAAGAAAATGCACTTTAAATCTGATTTTTTTTAAATTTTTCCATTGAAAAACGATTGGCTGATTAAACAAAATTGATTTAGCTTAATGTATAGTCATTTTTATGACAAATACTTGTAATATTCAAGAAAAAAAATTCTTCGCGTAAAAAAATTCTGGCGAGATTTTGGTGCCTGAAACAAATCAGCGTATAACCCTACGACCCCTTACTGTTAAGAGTGATTGATGTGCTACAGAAAATTCTCCGATCATTACCGGCGATTGTAGATTTTTTATGTCCAATCAAATTTTTCATTTTTTAAACTATTGAAAATACAGTAAAAATTTCGATAAATTTGAATTTTTCGGAAAATTTCACTTCAAGTACATACCAAGCATGTTGATAAAATATATAAAATAACAAGAATTTTCATTTCTGTAAAAAAAAAAAAAAAAAAACAAAAGAGGTTTTTTATTAGGAACATACGGGGTGTTTCACAAAAGACCCCTAACTTTAAAAATCAATAACCCTGAAACGGTGATAGATAGAAACATGAAACCAATGGTATGTTTATTAAAAAAATCGTAAGAATCTTATACATAAATCTCAAAATTTAGTTAAATATAGCGCCGATAGATGGCGCTGCGATAAATAGGCGCATCGCATAAAAAGTGATTCAATATGTGCACCTTTTACACAACAGACATGTCGCAAACGCAGAATGAAATTGTCAGTGACTCTCTATAGTGTGTCACCGGAAATCAACACACAAGCTTGACAAATAACCTCTTCGAGCTCGCCAATCAGATTTCAATGGCGAAATCTTGGATGGTTACGCGTTCTATGCTTCTGAACTCGCTTTAGAAGGATTCTTAACGCTCTCAGTGCCATCTATCGGTGCTACTTTTAACAAAATTTTGAGATTTATGTATAAGATTCTTACGATTTTTTTAATAAACATACCACTGGTTTCATGTTTCTATCTATCATCGTTTCTGGATTATTGATTTTTAAAGTTAGAGGTCCTTTGTGACACACCCTGTATTATTAGATTATAGAGATGGACGAGCTCTGAAAAGGGCTCAACGCTTGGGCTAGCATTTTTTAGCAGACGTTCAGCGCTGAACTCGTCTTAGGAGTAATTAGTTTATAGTTTTCTGGATAAAAACATCACTGATTGTTTACCCCAAAAAATAAATATTCTACTACTACATTCGAAATGAAGAATCGAAAATACTGCTTTTGTAATACCAGTTTTTTTAAAGTTGAGAAGAATATTTTAAAGATATTTTTAGAACTTCTCTTATAATTCAAAACATGAAATGTGATTATGTGAATAATTATATGATGCGGAATAATGATTATGCATGCCACAGAAAAAGTATTGCTGCTATATTTAATTCAGCATCTATATTTAATTCAGTTTTGTTCGCAAATAAATGTATCTGATTAGCAAGTGCTCTTATTAAGACAATTTGTAATCAAAATACGTTTTCCATTTTTCTGGTAAGACACAAGATCTTTCTGAAAATACTGTCAAAGTGGGCGTTTTGAACCGAATTCTTGATGCGGCAGTACGATAAAGGAAAAAAACTGTAAAAAATACTTTGTTAACAGAAAATATTACAGAAAAACCTCAGAAAAACCTTACGTAAGTATTACAGAAAAGTATTACAGAGAAGTATTACAGAAAAACCTTAATAAATACTGCTATTTTATGGCACAATAGATTGGACGTAATTTTAAAAATTGCATTTTTGAACATAAAATAAATGCATTTTAAAAAGTCATCCGCACTGTCAAAGTGGTTCTCAAATGACCTGATCAGCATCGCGCAACTTTCTATCACATTTTCTGGCTCATTTTTAAACGCAAAGGTAAAAAATCGGCACGCCTGGCTGTGGTAGCGATTTGGAATCGAAATGAGTTTCCAGTTTTTGATAAATAAATTACTTATCGAGTTATGAGCGATTAGTGTCACGTGATGACCGGTTTTTCTCCTGCTGCCACATCAAGAATTCGGTTCAAAACGCCAACTTTTGGCAGTCTTGTCTGAAAGATCTTGTACCTTACCAGAAAAATGGAAAACGTCTTTTGATTACAAAGTTTAATAATAAGAGCACTTGCTAATTTGATACATTTATTTGCGAACAAAAATGAATTAAAATTTTTTTCATAAAGTAGCCATTTTGGATTTGAGAACAGCCTTAAATTACAACATTAAAGAATTTAAATGCTCTTAAAAATATTTAAATATTCAACTCTTACCCCCTCCCCACCCACTTAAAAGTGATGTATATTATTCTAGTTGAAATAGCATGTATTCGTGTTAGACCGTATATAATCGATTAAGTAGTATATTTAAAGTTTTAAAAGAATGCGAAAGAAAAAAAAAATCCTGCAGTATATATATTTTTTAAATCCCAAAAGTGATTTCTTACGCGCCAAATGAACGCAAATTCCCCGATATGGTAATCCTACTAAGGTCAAACTGCGTAAAAAGTCTGGCTAGCCTTTCTCTCTACTGCCCAGATAAGTTTGCCTCAACTTTAGTACAAGTTTAAAGTTGAAGAACTGAAAAAAAAATTCTGGGGAAATAAAATCTGAGTCCACTATAAACGAACTACCAAATTCTCAGCTGCCCGCTATAAGCGTATAAAATAACATTTGTTAAATGGGAGTTCGGACGAGACCACTAAAACTGTTCGCTACATCCGAGTGTTCAGTATATCGCAGTTTCATTATAGCGAGATTCAACTGTAGTACATGAATTACAATCATGAAATTATTCATGATTTTCAAGGTAAACATTGAATGCTTATAAAAGAGTTAATTTTATTTAACTACTTTTACTTTTATACTTATTGTAATTCTTTAATCATTCATCTTTGTTTATAATATTATATACATTTTATTTCTTATAATTTCAATTTCCTTTTTTAACTCTGTATTTTTCTTCAATTAGCACAATATTTATCATTCTGCTCTGGTTTCTTCTTATTGGCTAATGGTCTCTGTGCCATTGCCTGATGCTTTCTGTTTTCCTATTGGTGGATCTCATTTTCTCTTCCACAAAATTTACATTGATTTAGAATGGTCTATTTGTAAAATTACCCGATTCCGAAGAAATTTAAGACATCTCACTAACATATTTTGACAGAAAAATTTAAAACAATAACCCATTTCATGATGTGATAAATATATACAATGCACGGCAACATAAACAAAAAATTTAATGAGTAACTAGAACAAAAAACGAAAAGAATACTAATCAATGAGGGGTTGCAGATTTTAGTACAAAATGTTAAACAATAAATAAATAAATTTAGAAATAAACCGAATCCAACAGACTTAATTAAATAGATAATGCTAACAATTATTTTATGATTTATATAAAATTATAGAGAAACAGTTTTTGGAAAAGTTACGGGTAAGTTGGGTAAAACCGCATACCATATTATAGTTGTTTCTTGAAGTTAGAAATTCGAACAAAATTTAATGTAACTTTGCAGTTATTTTTGTACTAAAATTTGATTTTAAATATAGATTAGTTTATCACATTTTATTAAAACATGATTATTTGTAAAGGCTAAATCATCCACTCTTTGTTCCTTTATTGATACTCCAAATGGTAGATTAAAACCACATGGATATGTTAATGTTACAAGATATAAACAATTTTAGACATTCTTTTAAAGGAGCAATTTATTATATTTTACATTTTTAAGTAAGGAAATAAATTAATAAAATTCAATTATAAATCTAATGATTTTAAATTTAAACGCAAAAGTGTAATTATCATCATTACAATTTTTAAAAAGTACTGAAAATATGTTTACCTCTTTATGAGCGTTTTAAAAATCATAATCACTTTTTACTTTTTCTATCTGTAACAGAAGAAATTAATTGAAATTTTTTTCGACTTCCTATTTTCGACAGATTTACACGTTTTAGAGGTCAGAGATGCAGAAAAACATGTTTATACAAATGTTTTGTCCGTCTGTCCGTGTGTCTGTCCCCCTTGTATCATCGAATGTATGAGAATATGCATAGAATTAAACCAAATTTCATTTATAGGTTTTTGACTATAGCCAGCAGGTCCTACGTGAATTTGGAGATGCTCAGCCAGAAAGGGGTGCTGTGATAGTAATTTTTCTGCGATTTTCTCGATTTTTCATAGTTGTGTTGCACATCAGCTGCTCATACAGAGAAAAGTGCTTCGCATCCAGATAATCCAGCGCTTCGCAAGCAGCTAACACACACGAATAACGAAAAAGTTTGATTCTATTTGCGCAGAGATAGCAAATTTTGAAATATTAACATTTATGAGATAGGAGAAAGTTTTAAGATTGGCACATCCAACTAGTTCCTTGTAGTTTTGACTGCTTTTTCTTCAAACTTTGTTTGCACGTTCTTCAATTAATGTTTTTCAATATTCCTTATTATCCCAAGTAGGAAGTGGTAAAGAGAATGTAGACCGGAAAGCAAGCCGTAAAAATATTATTTTAAATGCTAGCAACGGTTTCATCGTGGGAAATAAATCCTTGTTGAAAATGATACACATAAGAATATAAAAACTTTCAGTAACTTCAAATGTGTTTTGTTTAGTAATTTTGAAAACAAGAAAAATTTAAAACAAAAAATGAAAAAAAAACTTTTATACAAAGAATCTACATAAATGCCAGTACATAAATATCGTAATGTACGCTTCTCCTTCTGGCTTAAAGCGAAGTACACTGGTGTGCAAAACTTAAGCAACAAACACAAAATGATAATTTCTGAACACGTGAGCACTCAAAAGGAAATTCTATAAAGAGCAAGTGTAAAAAAGAGGTACTACCCTAACAGCACGGCCAGTCGATGTGAAGTCCCCTTGACGTCACACATGGTTAGGAGTGTCACAATCGCTACGGTGAATCAGACTATGGGATATTTCACTATTATTCTCAAATGATTGTTAACACTGAAAAGTCACTGTGACTGTCGCTTTGTGATGGGTCACCAGGTGACATTACAATGAAGTCACCTTGTGCTTCTCAAGTCACTGTCAGTTGAAGACTGAACTTTGAAGTCCTTGTGAGCATTGCATTGTGATGAGTCGCCAAATAATGTCACAATGAAGTCGCAAGGTCACTTTCCGGTGATCGACACTCCATTGTGAAGTCATCATTGCACTCCTTTGTGAAAAGTCACCAGATGATTTCATTTTCTGTCATTTGGGAACTCGTCATAGAACAGCTATCATGATGACTTTACAATGGAGTGTAAAAATGACAGTCACAAGAGAGTCACAAGGTGACTTCCTTGTAATGTCACCTGGTGACCCATCACAACGCGACAGCCGCGGTGACTTTTCGGTGTTAACAATCATTTGAGAGTAATATTGAGACAGTGAAATATCCCATATTTTGATTCACCGTAGAGACTGTGACACTTCTAACCATGCGTGACGTCAAGTGGACTTCACGTCGACTGGCTGTGCTGTTAGGGTAGTACATCTTTTCTACACTTGCTCTTTATAGAATTTCCTTTTGAGTACTCACGTGTTCAGAAATGAGCATTTTGTGTTTGTTGCTTAAGTTTTGCACACCAGTGTATTTCAACTATTGCTCTCTAGAGTGCTGCTCAAATTGAGTCAAAACTGAGATATCCGGCATTATCGTCTATACAGTTTCATCCTAATTTCCTCTACAAAAATTGCCTGAAATTTATATGAAGTGTGTAAATTTCATAAAAATAAAATTATTTTAGAATTAGATGAAATATTTAAAAAAAAATTGTTCAATTTATAAGTGTAGAAAATCCAATTAATAAAGCATATTTATATCAGAGAAAATGTACATTTGTTAAAAGAAAATCCTTTTCTAAACGCAATTTTGATCCTGAAGCAGTACTCAGATAAGTATTGTGTAAATAAATTTTAAATTCATGTAATTACACACTCTAACAAAATATAAAATGCTTAAATTATTTAGTATTTTACTCATGTTTATTTCAGCATATCTAATAAATGTTTGGTTTTTGATGCTTAATTGGTTTTCCAAAAGATAAATATTGTCACTGAAATGCTTTTGTCTATTAAGATTTAACGCTCAATACTCTCATTTCATCAGAGACCTTTTCGTTAGCATAACAAAGACTTCAGTAAATATAGGAACGACTGCATATCGTGGAGTTTGAAAAGAGCGATCATTGATTTTTTGAAAAATTATTACAGTTTCTAAAATATATAGTTAATTAAACATTAAATAACTTGACAAAATGTATCTGTAAATATGTTTGAGTTTTATGTCGTGCTGCTTTATATACTACGCAAAACTTTGCAATTCAGTAATTTTTTTATTTATCAAAATTGAAAGTAAATTAATATTATTACAAAGTGTTATGATTAAAATATTAAATATGTGAAGCATTGCCGTTTAAATGGGATGTTAAATATTTATGTTTCAAATGAATGCTATTCTACACTGCGAAAAAAAAAAGTGTTGATTTTACAGTATAATGCTGGCACCCCAGCTACCAGTATTATAGCGTAAAATTAACATTAATGAACAGTAACATAAGCAGTAATATGCTACCGTGCATGCGCGGCAGCGTATTACTGCTTACTTTACTGTTTATTACTGGTATTTTTACGTTATAATACTGGCAGCTGAGATGTCAGTATTATACTGTAAAATCAACACTTTTTGTTTTTGCAGTGTATCAGAATATATTTTTTAAATAATGGATCTTCTTTTTAACACTTTCCAACATAGTTGAAAAGTGTTTATGACTTCGGTTTGTCTGGCCGTCTGCCGTATGGCCGTCTGGCCTTCTGGCCGTGCTCTAACTCCCGTAAATATGCTCGGATCGCCCGGCAATTTGTATATGTTATTGTTGTTATTTATAGCATGTTCCCTATTTCAACTAAAGTGTGTAACCATTATAGTTTTTTTACAGGAACACTCAAAAGAATTCCTTTACATTACGGTCTATGGGGAAAAATCATTTGCAGTTAATTTTAATGATGTTACACAATTTCAAACACATTCTAATTGAAATATATCACTAAGGTGCATTACAAGAAGCTTAATAACGGCATAGGGTGTGCATAGCACTTATAATTACTTTACAGGGACAGTCAAAAGAATTCCGTTACATTACGTCTATGGAAAAAAATCGTTTGCGGTTTAATTAAATAATGTTTCACTATTTTAAACACATTGAAATTTATATATATCATTAAGGTGCATTACAAGGGGCTTAGTACAGAATATTGTGTGTATAGCAGTCATCGTTCATTTACAGGGACACACAAAATAATTCTCTACTGTCTGTTAACAATAAATCCTGGAAGTGCGTTTTAAGTTACTTAACGCGATTTTAAATTTAACTCACTTTTTGTCTATTACTTGGTGTGTATAAATTCTGTAGATCATATACAGGGCAGCACAAAAGTTTGCGAACACATTTCCGTTTATTGACAGAAACTCAAGAAGGATAATTTTAAACTGTGCTACGTGTTTCCTAACTAAACTAAAATTTAGCATCCTATGTAGTATATATACAAATCTATAGATCATATACAAGGCTGAATAAAAGTATTCGGATATTTTTCCGAATATTGTATATGTAGGAAATTCCTGAAATTAAGTTTTTAAATATGTTGTGCGTTTTCCAAATTGTTTACTTAGATGTTATCGTTCAGCTTATTAAACGGTAATGATTTGTAAAATTATTTTGGTAGCGTTGGAAAGTGTTCCAATGTAATCTATGCTTGACGCATGATTTTTCGTTCTTGTTATATATTGTTCCGACCATTTTTACTAATACGTTTAGCTGTTTTTTATTTTTACTGTTCTTTTGATCTATTTTTTTAAGAACATCATTAAGCTTTTTGGCACTAAATTAAATTCAGTTTATTTATTTCTACATGTAGCAAAAATTAAATAAGTTTAGTCAGTCACAGCCATATTACTTTGCTTAACTGTGACTCAACAACTCCTCATTTGAAAATTATTTATTCAGATGCTAGAAAATATCATTTTAAGAGGTCTCATATCTTTTGAAATATTTCCACCGCCACTAAAAAGGGATGTGGTTTTTTGAGCTCTCATAATTTTTTAAATACTTATTGAAATTACATAAATTTCTATAATATATTTAAACCATATTTCAGGCTTTATGAAATATAAAAATAAACACTTATAATATAATAAAATAAAATATACAGTTAATATTGCAAACCTTTTCAAATGGTCTGTCACAATCCGCACGATAGCATAACTTAAAATGGATATATGAACATAAAACTTATGTTCAAATGACCTTTAAACTATATTTTATCGAATGACTTAATAATATATAAATTCTTTCCCAGAAACTACTGACAAATTCAATTAAATTTAAAAAAATAAAAAAATGAAAAATAAAATTAATTAATCATTAAAAAATATTGAAAAAATATTTAACTATCTCAATAGTTTTAATTTATTCGATAAAATATAGTTTAGAGATCATTTTAATATAAGTTTTATGGTCATATATTCATACTAAGTTAAGTTATCGTGAGGATTTTGACATACTATTTCAAAACATTTTGCAATACCAACCGAAATATTTTTTATTCTATTATATTATATGTGTTTATTTAAATTAAATTTTATAATGTTTGAAATATGGCTTACATATACTGCAGAGGTTTGTCTAATTTCAAAAAGTATTTAAACAAGAACGAAAAATCATGCGTCAAGCATAGATTATGTAACACTTTCCAACGCTTTCAAAATAATTTTACAAATCATACCGTTTAATAAGCTGAAAGATAACATCTAAGTAAACAATTTGGAAAACGCATAACATATTTAAAAACATAATTTCAGGAATTTCCAACATATACAATATTCGGAAAAATATCCGAATACTTTTATTCAGCCCTGTATATGATCTATAGATTTGTATATATACTACATAGGATGCTAAATTTTAGATCTGTTAGGAAACGCGTAGCACAGTTTAAAATTATCCTTCAGGAGTTTCTGTCAATAAACGGAAATGTGTTTGCGAACTTTTGTGCTGCCCTGTATATGATCTACAGAATTTATACACACCACGTAATAGACAAAAAGTGAGTTAAATTTAAAATCGCGTTCAGTAACTTAAAACGCACTTCCAGGATTTATTGTTAACAGACAGTAGAGAATTATTTTGTGTGTCCCTGTAAATGAACGATGACTGCTATACACACAATATTCTGTAGTAAGCGTATTGTAATGCACCTTAGTGATATATATAAATTTCAATGCGTTTAAAATAGTGATTTAAATAAACCGCAGACGATTTTTCTCCATAGACGGAATGTAATGGAATTCTTTTGACTATCCCTGTAAAGTAACTATAAGTGCTATGCACACCCTATTCCATATTAAGCTTCTGGTAATGCACATTACTGGTATATATCAATTGCAATGTGTTTGAAATTGTGTAACATAATTAAAATAAACCGCAAATGATTTTTCCCCAGTGACCGTAATGTAACGGAAATCTTTTGAGTGTCCCTGTAAAAAAAACTATAAGTGCTACACACTTCCGTTGAAATAGGGAACATGCTATAAATGACGACAATAACATATAAAAATTGCAGAGCAATCCGAGCATATTTACTGGAGTTCGAGCACGGGCAGACGGCAGATGGCAGACGGCCAGACAAACCGAACTCATACACACTTTTCAACTAGGTTGGAAAGTGTTAAAAATTATGAGAACTCGAAACTATATCACTTCTCATTGGCGGTGGAAAGATTTCAAAAGTTATGAGACAATGGTGTAAAAAATAATTACTATCAATTTTGTAATACAAAATTGTAAACTATACGCACTAAACGCAAAAAAATCTATTTTTTTACTTCTCCAGCTTTTTTAACTTTACAAAATTTACAAAGTTATTTTTAGCAAAAATGATGTGAAACTTCTCAAATAATAAATGAAATTTTGATATGAAAGATTAACTCAGTATCGTCGTCTGTTGAGAATTATATGAGCAATTTATGTTAACTACTGTGTTGTAAGATAACATAAATAAATAAAACTGTTTTTTAAAGCGCATTGTATAAGTAACATTGACTTTTGTGCATGTTGCAGATATGCAACACGATTGATACAAAGTGTTAAAATACGTCTCTATATGTTATCCATGTTGTCTTGAAACTTTATATGGCTGCAAAGTATGTTGCAATCAATTGAGGAGCCATTACATGCAATATGAAATCACATTATTCCATCCCCCTTACACTGCAAAAAAAAAAAAAAAAAATCATTTTACAGTTGGGATGCTAGTATTATACTGTAAAATCAACACTTTTTTTTTTGCAGTGTACAGGGCAACTCTCAAATTTTCTGTGTGGTGAAAATCGAATTGTAATTGTTGAATCGAATAATCAATTCTTATCACAAATACGAAGAAAACAGCGTAAAAATTCAGCAGAGCATAAGTAACAATAATTACATATTGCTTTCAAACGTAACATAGTTTGAGACTGGAAAGTAAAGCTGACCGTCTCTTCATAGAAGTCCTGTTTATAAAGCTTTTCCCGTTGATGACGTCAAATGTGACAACGAATTTCCGGGACTCAAAAATTGGAAAAGGTTTTGTATATTTCTTTAAATTTGTGTCGTGCATCTTCCGTTTTTCGAAATTTCTAAATAAATATTTGGCGACCAAAATGGTATTGCTTAAAAGTTGCCAAATGCGTGCACAAAGTTTACCATTTAAGAGTGTCACTGTATATGGAATTAGACGTTTTTTGTTAACCTAATTGCCTCCTTTCTAATGTTTAGATTACCATTTCTAGAATTTTCTTATATTCTTCTTACCCTGTTGCTTTGCTGTGACTTTCACCAAGGCTTTATTTCAAAATTAAGGTCCATCATGACACAGCGAATGTCTCTAAAAAAGATAACATCTAGCAAGTGCATGGGGGGGGGGCGTTTTTGCGCCTATTTAACATTTTTCCCCTTGCCACCACAAAGAATCTATAAATTCATAAATACTTTCTCGGATTCATGAATAGAAAATAATGTTACCGCTGAATATATATAAGTTTTTCATTTACAGTTTTTCTTATAATGAAATCTTCTTTGACGAAAATATTGAGATTCACCCGTAATTTTCAGCATGTTTGGAAAATAGTTCAATATTTTGTTATGGTACACACTGGTATCCTACACTGGTATTCATATTACTTATACTTATATTCAAAAGTTAAGGAAAACACAAAATGTCAATGTTTGAAAACAAAAGTTAACTGTATAAGTATTCAAAAGAAAGTTATACAAAAGGCAAGTATAGCAAATAGGTACCACATTTACAACACTACCAGCGATGTGACGTCAGCGATTGTCACAAGTCTGCCAATGATTTTTTGTATGAGAAGTATATCTCATTTTCGTGCTTCGCTTTGAATATAACAGTCTATTCTTCTCATCTTGAAATTTGTATTATGCATAAATAACTGCGTGACAGACATTCTGAAAGTTCACCCTCAATTGTTGGGGTATTTGATAAAGTGATAAATAACCAAAAGAATGAATTTTGTTGATTTCAGAAATTGAAACAATTTTTACACAATTACTAATTAAAAATCAAAACAGAGAGATGCTATAAACAAAGCAAACCAAATAAATTTTGAATAACTAAAATAAATTAAGTAAATGAATAAATTTGCCAAAAGGTATCAACAAAATTCTCATTCATCACCATACCGTCTATACCCAACAAGTGGTTTGACGAATTGGAACATTGCTATGGTAAATTAAATGAAACTCATTAAAACTTTATAGAACAGATTTGGAATAAGAAAGACATAAAAAAGGGTCCTGTAATCCTTCCAGAATTTGAAAGGCGCAAAAAAAAAGGGGAAGAAGTTAATTAAAATAAGGATACAGATAATTAATTAAAGTTACAAAACATGATCATATCAATGTACCAATTTGCCAGAACCATGCGAGTGATTTTGTATAGTGGCTAGTAACAAACCAAGAGTAACTAGATAAAACATAGTTTTCCTTTTTAATAAGAATTTGGTGTAACTTAATTACCTTAAATGCAGCTAATAAACTTTAAGGATTAAACATAGTTAATATAAAATTTTTCTTTTACATTCATCTTCAATTCTTTTACTTCAATTAAAAGCAGGTTAAATTTATTTTATTTATTAAATCTCTTTCTCTATAAAGGAAAATAAAAGTACTTCACAATATTTTTAAGAAGCAATTTAATATTTAAAGAAAACCAAATTAATAAGTATTTTCAGAAACAAATCAAGGATTTAAATTTTACTTATTTTATTTTAATTGATGAAGGAAAATTAAATGAAGTCACAATCAAAGTAAATTAAAATTAGCAAGGTTTAAATATTAAATAATTACTTTCTCTGATTGTTAAAATAATTAAACAAAATTCATTATTCATTAAATAATAATGTTAAATTTAGATAAAAAAACAAATGAATTTCTATGATGCATACAAATAAGTCACAGACAGAATATCACCACGAATTTGATTTTTATTAACAAAAAAATAAAACACCAACATATTTAAATTTATAGGTGTTAGGTTAGTTTGTATGACAACAGGTGATCTAAATTATACACAGGTGTATCAGAACATATTCATGTAGAATAATAGTAATAATCAAAGACACTTATTCATTAAAATAAAAATATTTACCAAAATTTTACTTGCAGGTTCAGCATTCGTAAGACTGGGATTTATCAGCCGTAATAGGTGAGTTAATAATGTTCCAGGGTTGGCAGTCTACTTTATTTTTGAAAAACGAAAGAACAAGAGGGCATTTATCGAAGATATTTCAGCAACATCGACTCTCAGAGCAATCTTTACTCTTCCATGAATAGTATGAAGTAGGCATTTGACAGTGCATCTTCTGACAATTCCGTTTGCGAATACAAAAGGGACCAGTCGATGAGACTCCAAGTGGCACTGATCTTTAGAGTAATCTTTTAGTCATCCGGATCTACGTTTTACTAATATCGAATGACCACCGACTTCAACGACAAATACTCTCAACCATCACAGCTCCCGATGGCAAAAATCTTGATTTCAAACACCACTACAATAGCGACTCGCTAGTTTCTCGATCAGAATATCTTTTTATTCTCAGCATCAGGATCCATAATATTCCTCGCGGCACGAGGCATGATTTTTCTAGCTACCATCTCTTCAATTTACATTCGAATGCCTCTCAAATTCTCTGGCCACCACCATGAAAACTCCAGGGGGGGGGGAGAGAGGAAAGGCCCCAGCCTTCCCCTAAAAAACTCATATACCGTATCTCCCAGGCTACAATCTCCCGCGCTAAACTATACCAGGGAAAAAAAACATTCCCCGCGAATACGTTACGTAAAACCATTGGTCGTCGCTCTCTCTCGCGGGTGGAACTACTTCGCATAGGGGTGATGGCATGTGTACAGCTGTTCCGTTTTCGCTCCCTTCTTTCGACCTCCCACGTGAACTGTTGTTTACATAAAACGGAATAATTGGGCTCGTAAAAACGAATAATAAAACTTTAACAATACGGGCCACTATCTGCCGCCCGAGTCCTGCTTTTTCCACGAAAGATCTACAGAGCAGATTAAGGCGACCAACACCGCTAAATTCATAAAACTCCTGACAATACAAGCTAATATACGTTGTCTGGGAAATGGATTTTTATTGCCCAAGTGTCCGAGAGCATTTGGAAATTTCCCATGGTAACAAGACCACCCCAGTGAAATTATAACTTACAGGGGAAATATAAAAATTATGATTTTAAGTAAAAGAGACAATGAATTTGTTTTAGCTTAGACATTTAAAAGAAAGAAAAGGTATTTTAACTCTATTATTTCAGACTAAAATAAAGAGAATATTAAATAAAAAACATTACGATTATTATAAAAGGAGGGGGGGGGCTACAACTTATATAGAAAAAATAAAGAAAATATGGAAAATTTAGAATAAGTGAAAAAAACTACCCTAACATGACTCTCCCTTTACCGCAAAAAAATAAAATTTTTTGATAAAAAAAAATTAAATTTTTTGAAACGTACAGGCCGAAACAGAAAAAAAAAAAAAAAAAAAAAAAATTCGCAAGGGTTACCGGGCTGAGAGGTAGTTCACAGTACGCTGGAGATTCCACAATATAAGACCTAACCGTTCGAGCAGGCCAGACATCGGTCCGAAGAACAATCATGAATTATAGAGTGAAGTCGCCGCTGTCAGATATACACTCCGGAATGTACACTAAGAGCTGCCCACCATGAACCACTCCCAAGTAACTGCTGAAATACCTGACGACTAGAACTGGGAAAACCACAAGGGGGTAACAAGACACCTAAGGAGTACTGCGTTCTAAGGCGGGGAAAACTGCACTTTGTTTCTACACAGGACACCTTCGCTGCATAACCATTTCTAACTCCTGATACCGAATCCCACCTATAAACATACCTGTGCTTGCTCTGAATGCCATTACTGTCACTGTATGTTGCAACTCCTAGCAGGTTCTATTTACAATACGTTAATCTATCTACCTATACGACCAAAATTTTGCCAAAAAACAAACTAAATTATTTACAAGTTTTTTTTTTTTTTTGAATTTTGGAAAAAGATTGCAAGAGTGTCGAGACTGCCAACTGAAAAACAATACATTACTCATAATAATATATACAACATTTGCATAAAATCATGATAAATTGGCCAGTTTGATGTGAAAACAACATCAAAGTACAACATACATTTACCTATATCAGTACTACTGGCACATACAATAACAAAAAAAAATAAGCAACTGGGTATTTACACATGTAATGGACTTATGACACAACATATTTCATCAAAGTAATTGAGTAACAATATACCAAAGTTTAAAATAGGATAACAAATGCAAAATGAACCCCGTGATAAAGTTAAAGTCTGTAAAAGTGGTGTTTGGGGTGTAGAATAAATGTATATAAATGCAGTTACAACAAGAAAACACTGTGCATGGGAAAAGTAGTTATGTTCTTGTGCTACCCGCACATAGACTGAACCAGCCTAGAAACTTTTTTTTTTTTTTTTTTTTTTTTTTTTTTGGAAACATTGTTTTCCAAAGAAAACCCAGACAGTGATGATGCAGTATCATCAGACTACCCAATTTACCTACCCAACCAAATAAAAACAGATGTGACTCATAACACATAGTCACAACAAAACAAGGTCATAATTCCCATAGAAATAAAAAGGCTTATGTATATAGAGTATATATAATTACTAATTTTGAAGACATACATACAAAAAAGAACACAATTTAGAAGCAGAAAGTAAATTTAAGATAATCACAAATTTTAGAAGGTAGAATTTTCAGGAAGAAAAAAAAAATATTTATAAAAAAAAATCACTACCCACTAGGATTAGATAAAATACCACTCTGCTGACATTGCACTAGAAGAAAAAGAAAAAGGAATTTCATGAACGAAACCAAAGGGGTAAATTGGTATGTCACACCTAAGTATCAAAATAAAAACTATGATATGCCAAACTACATTCCTAGACTAAAAGTGGTATAAAAACACATGAAAAAATTTTTATATACATAATTAGGAATCTATAATATCGTACTTGCGTGCATACGATGAAAAGTGCCAACCGACCCAGCCTAACACTTGCTGTTAAAACAAGGAGGAAAAAAAAACTGCCATTTTCAAAGTACCCAGAATACATCTTAAATTTGAAGGAAAAACTGCACAAAAAGGTGTGCGGAGGGGTATTTACTAATACAAGTAGCTAAATACCACTAAAAAAATGTATGTATACACGACACATGGTGTATAAAAAAACACGAAATCGGGTTTCCGATTTTCGCTAAGTGAACCAAAACAAACCATGTTTGGGTCAGAAAACGCTAATATATACGATGAAAAAATATATAAAATTACTATAAAATACATTGCAACACATAAACACATATAAATATTACGAAATAAAACTATAAATACACATAGATAAAAGAATATAAGGAAACTAAATTTTATAAATAGGGCGAGTTCGTCTTTCACGTAGCCCGTAAGCGTCCTGCGAAGTCGGCTGCGGTCGATTCAATGATTTCGACTTATTCGCTTTGTTAATCGAATTTTCCGCAACACTAGTTTCGCTGGTCGTTGCTGCTATTTCACACTCCTGTACTTCCCTTTCCGATTCATTATTTTCCT
The DNA here is from genome assembly GCA_963931845.1 of Maratus michaelseni. Classification (NCBI taxonomy): domain Eukaryota; kingdom Metazoa; phylum Arthropoda; class Arachnida; order Araneae; family Salticidae; genus Maratus; species Maratus michaelseni. The sequence continues at coordinate 256,644,452 of OZ007589.1, read as the reverse complement.
CCGATAGAGCTTCCTCCACTGATTCACTTTTCTGCTGATGGTTATCAGCTGAATTTCCAACCTCCGGAGTTTTGTTTGAGTGAGGAGGAGGGGGGTCGATCTCGGCTGGATCGCTAGCTGAATTCGCTTGGCTTCCGTGAGTGCTGAATTCATTTTGAGTAATCGTACCAGGGTTACTCTCTTGAGTGTCAGAACTTGGTATAACACAGCAATCGCGACGGCGTCTGCGCTGAGCGAATTGCTCTGCATGGGGAATCGATTGCTGCACATCGATAGGTGGATCGTCAATCGAATCTGGGACACTCTGTTGTTGTTGTTGTGGGTCGTCGGACCAAATCGGGAGTCTGTTTTTAAAGGCAGAGAGGCGATCCACATGGACAACTTGAACGTTTTTGGGATTTGCAACAAGGGCGATTTTAAAATTTATCTCATTTAATTTTTCCAAGATAGTGAAGGGGCCATTATTCAACTTACTTAATTTTTTTGTTGTACCAGGTGCAATTGCTGGAGTGAAAAGCCAAACCAGATCACCAACTTTTAGTTTCTTGTCAACAGCTGTCTTTTCTCTATACTTTTCCTGATTCTCTGATACTTTTATTAAATGATTGTGCACTTCAGCGTACACCTTTTGCAGAGCTGGTATCAAAAGTTCACAAAAAGAGGGGGCATCATTATAACTAAATTGGGGGGGTTGAGAAAATAAATTATAGGGTAGGTTAAGGTTTCTGCCATACATAACAGCTGCTGGAGTTAGTTTGGTAGAAGAGTGCACAGCCGTGCGCATGGCTAAAAGTGCAAATTTAAGCTTGGTGTCCCAGTCTGATTGATTCTCATTCACAATATGACACAGGGCGTTTTTTAGAGTCCTGTTCTGGCGTTCTATCTGAGCATTTCCGGCTGGGTGATATGCCGTGGTTTTGGGATGTTTTATTCCAAACATTTTGTACACATGCTCGATAGCTGCAGAAATTAAATTGGGTCCTCTGTCGGTTGAGATGTAACATGGAGCTCCATAACGTGAAATGAAGTCTGCGAGAGTATCGGCTACCACATCAGATGTGATTGAGGATACCGCATAAGCTTCAGGCCACTTTGAAAATGCATCAATGTATGTAATTATAAATTTGTTACCCGAAAAGGTAACAGGAAGAGGCCCTATAACATCGAGGTTCACTTTATTCATAGGGAAATGAGGTGTGGGTACACGTTGGAGGGGTGCAAGTTGATTTGCTTTGTGCACTCTTTTTTCTTGACAGCTAACGCACGACTCCACTAGGTGCTTGACATCTGCCGACATTCCTGGCCAATAAAAGTGCTCACGAATGCGGTCTATTGTCTTTTGGAAAGCTTGGTGACAAGCAGCTAGGGATTCGTGGGTTAGTGCAAACACTTGCTCAACCATTTTCTTCGGCACCACAAGTTTGATAGGATTATTCAATAGGGGTGACTCCCTTGTATCCTCGCATACAAGAAGATCATCCCTAAAGAAAAATCTCAAATACTTGGGTGCAACCTCAAGATTTTCACTAATTTTGCGAGCAATTTGACAGCACTTTTTATCTGTTTTCTGTAATGCACCTATCTTTTCTAAAAGGTTGGAATGTGGCATAAAAGTTGTCTCCTTCGCTACTTGTATAGAAAAGTTGCAATTGGTGACATTATCTGGTTTGCTATTTGTGGTGAACCTTGAAAGAAAGTCTGCAACGCTATTACATTTTCCCTTAATATATCTGATGGTAAATGTAAAATCAGAAAGTGTACAGATCCACTTAGCCATACGTGATGTGGGATCCTGAATTTTGAGCATGTATGTAAGAGGTGCATGATCAGTGTATATATAAAAATGAGTATTGGCAAGGTAGCACTTGAAGTGTGCAGTGGCCCATACTAATGCCAATAACTCTCTCTCAGTGGCGGAGTATCTCGTCTCAGCGTCTTTGAGTTTCCTACTAGCAAATGCGACAGGGTGAAGCATCTCATTTTCATCTAGTTGTGATAGTACTGCCCCGAGTGCTTCGCCACTCGCATCAGTATAAAGGTAAAACTCCTTATCAAAATTAGGAAGGGCGAGACAAGGTTTGGATATTAGTGCAGATTTAAAATCCTCAAATTCCTCCTGTGCTGCTTGGTTCCAAGTGAATCGATCCGTATCTTTAGTGAGGTTGATAAGATTTCTCGCTCTTTTAGAAAAATCTGGCAAAAATCGCCTATAGAAGGAGAGTGCACCGATGAAGGATCTGACAGCCTTTCGGGTGTTAGGAGGTTGGAATTTCCTTATTACTTCAATATTTTTGTTGATTGGTGACACTCGTCCTTTTTGGATTTCAAAGCCCAAGTATTGGATCTTGTCGGATAAAAATGTACACTTACTGGGTTTGAGTTTAAGCTTGTGTTGCCGAAGTCTTTCAAAAACAAGCTTAAGTTTATTTATATGGGATTCGACATCTTTAGAAGCTATTACTATATCGTCGATGTATACTAAAATTCCCAAATTTCCTAGATCACAAAAAATTGCAGACATAAGTCGTTGAAAACTGTTTCCCGAATTCGAAAGTCCGAAACAGTTTCGATTCCACTCAAATAACCCTTTGTGAGTAATAATAGCTGTTTTATATTTATCCACTGGACGGATAGTTTGTTGAAAAAATCCACTAGTTAAGTCTAATGTGGAAAAAAAAATTTGAGCCTGATAAGGCGTCAACTGAGTCTGTGATGTTTGGTATGGGGTAGGCATCTTTCATTAGATTTTTATTTAATTTTCGAAAGTCAACAGCCAGTCTGTACGATCCGTCTGATTTTTTCACAAGAATGACCGGCGAAGCAAATTCTGAAATAGATGGGGAAATTATATTGGCCTGTAGTAAAATATTTAGTTGATCTTCCATTTCCTGTCGTAAGTTATGGGGGACTCTATATGCTTTACATTTAACCGGTTTTTCTGAAGTTAGATTAATTGAATGGGGTATGGTGTCACAGCCGGGTAAGTCTAAGACAGACGCAGCAAAAACATCTTTATTTTCTTGTAAAAATTCTTGCATTTTTAATTTTAAGGGCGGTTCTAAGTGGTCTAAATTAATTTCGGAACTCCAACTGAGGTCGGCATGGTCAAAATCTGCAATTGGAGGGGGAGTATTGATATTACATGCTAAATTACAATTATCTGGGGTTACGTTAGAATTATCAATACATTTTTGAACTTTTGCTACTAAAGTACCCTTATTTAATACTATATTGTTATCAGAAAAGTTAGCGAAGGATAGGAATAGGCCATGTTCTTGGGTACAAATGGATCTAGAAATTAAGAGGCCTGCATGTAAATTCTTAGCAAAGGGCTCTAACATTAAAATACTATCCTTGTCATTGAAATTTTCCTTCGTACATCTGACTTTAGCTAAAATTTTAGACTGGGCTGGGATTTCAAGTTTATTGCACAAAGATGCCATACTGATATTACACGCCTTTTTCTCAACATCATGTTTACCTGTACTTTCACTAATATTATTTGCTTGCATTTCCTCATTTTCAGTAAATTCATAACTACCCATTTCAGAATTTTCAGAATTATCACTAAACTGCTCCCCAATATTTGCATTTACGTTATTTACACTATAAAATTCTGATTTGATTTGAGAAATACATTGTTCAAAATTTTGAAAATTTTCCTCACAATGTTTACTATTTCCCGAAGCAATTTTATCACCAGTAGTACCACCCGGTAATTCTTCCATCATAAAAACCTGGCAATCACTATTACTTTCATCACATACTCTGTTACACCTTTTATCAACATTATTTTCTTCGTCACTATTATTCTGGCTGTGATGAACCTTCCTTATCTCCCTACTATTCCCTAATTTAATTTTCTCTGCACAGTTTATTATTTCAATATCTTTCGAATAGTCAGGGGTACTACTTTTTGCTATCAATTTAGCCTCAGTTTCAACTTTATGATCTATGGGATAGTTATTTTTGCAAGTATTTACACTAGAATTGTTATTTACATTACACATACATTTACATTTAGCACAATTATACACATTAATAGGATTATTATATACAGGTAATTCATAACATTGCATGCATGGGTCACTACTCTTACCTTGTTTGTTTACCTTTGTTTCTTCTAAACACACACTACTGTTTTTGGTACAAGGAGGGGTAAGCGGGATTTGTTTACATAGTGTTTGCTCCGAAGCTTGAAGAGAAACAGTATTTGTGGCACAATCAATGATTGCATTGTATTGTTTCAAAAAGGGCATACCTAGAATGGCATCAAATTCCTTCGCCAACTTGCCCTGCACTACAAAAAAAACAGTTTGGCATTGGGTGTTATGGAATTTAAAATTCATAACTACTTTTTCAGTAAGAGGAACTTGTTCTCCAGTTACTGTCAGAATAGGCGTATAACATTGTTGCACATTATAGTCTGTGAGTGAGTTCAAAATTACACTGCTTAAAAGATTAATCGCAGAACCGGAGTCACAGAGGGCAGTTATGTTAGTATTACCTATAAGTATACTGGCAGTTGGCAAGTTATAAGACTGCGGAGAAAAAACACTATATACCGCAGGTGGGTCGGTGGCCTTTTTTGGAATCAGTTCGACTACCTCTGATTCAGCCGATCCCCGTTTAAATTACTATTTTCTGCACCAGTGGGGTTATTAGTTGCATCATTTGCTTGCTGACCCTCCGCATAATTTTGTACTCTGTTCCTACCACTTCTGTTGCTGTTGTAATTATTTCCTCTGTTTCCCCTGAAGTTTCCTCTCCTGTTGTAACTTCCCCGGTAACTATTTTCATATCCTCCCCTGCTCCTAAAATTGTTGCCTCTGCTCCTATTAAAATTATACACATACTGGGGGCAGTCTCTAGCATAATGACCGGGTTGGGAACAATAAAAACAAGTAATACTGCTACTGGGCACTCTTTCCTGGCTCTGCACCTCTCTCTCTCTGCTTTTATCACTTATTAGGTTGTCAAGTTTGGAATTTAGAGCCTCAATCTGTATTCTAAGAGTTTCTATTTCTGCATTGTTGTCCCTAGTTGGCTGAGTAGCTGCACAAGCTAGATTCTGCGGGAAATTTTGTTGATATAAAAGGGGGTTTGGTTCCTCATGTAAAGTGTAAAAAGGATTTACACTGCGGCACGCTCTTTCCTCCAGGAGAGCAAAAGTTAAAATTTGCTGTGGGGTTTTGGGATCTTTGGTGATGACACCCTTTCTGATCTCAGGTGCAAGGTTGTTTAAAAGCATAGAGTGAAGCATGGCTTCACGGCTTTTGTTGACAATGGCATCAGCTACTCCATCAATAACGAGTGCCTTTGATGAGAGGTCAGATGCAGCATCAAAAAACTCTTGCACTGACATACCTGGAGTTTGCTTAAAGTTGAGGAATTTGGCAAGTGCAACATCAGGAGTAGGTGTTTGGACAAATTTATTTTTTAAAATACTTAATAATTCCGCACTAGTTTTATCTTTGTGGGGCTTAACTAATCTCGCCGCAGTACCATTTAAGCGGTTAAGGAGGGCAAATTTTTTTTCACTATCATCCCAAGCAAAAAGGGTGGAGAGACTATCCAGTTTCTCTGAAAAGTCAGTAAATGAGACTGAGCTAGCCTCTCCATTAAATGGTGGTATGTTGCACAAGTTGTCAACTAACGAATTTTTTTTCTGGAGCTCTACCAGCTCCTTAGTAGGATCTCCTTTGGCCATAATTAAGTCAGATAGATACACAGAACTCCCAAAAAAATAAAAAATAGAAGCCAGAGAAGGGGAAAATGGGGATTATAAAATTCTGTAGCACAAGAACATCACCAGTTTCATTATACAAATTTTAAAAAATATCAATATTATAGTTGACTAGATATTTAAAAATATATAGAGAAAACTTTTACTAGGCAAATATATGTAAACAATTTCATAATAAGTAAAAACCGATACCCAGTTGCTCCAATCATATAATGTAAAACAAAATTTACAGTCAAAAACAAAAGTTTTAATTCTTGGTAACCGCAGGAATGTTTCTACACGGCCCCATTTTCTTGTTGGGGTATTTGATAAAGTGATAAATAACCAAAAGAATGAATTTTGTTGATTTCAGAAATTGAAACAATTTTTACACAATTACTAATTAAAAATCAAAACAGAGAGATGCTATAAACAAAGCAAACCAAATAAATTTTGAATAACTAAAATAAATTAAGTAAATGAATAAATTTGCCAAAAGGTATCAACAAAATTCTCATTCATCACCATACCGTCTATACCCAACAAGTGGTTTGACGAATTGGAACATTGCTATGGTAAATTAAATGAAACTCATTAAAACTTTATAGAACAGATTTGGAATAAGAAAGACATAAAAAAGGGTCCTGTAATCCTTCCAGAATTTGAAAGGCGCAAAAAAAAGGGGAAGAAGTTAATTAAAATAAGGATACAGATAATTAATTAAAGTTACAAAACATGATCATATCAATGTACCAATTTGCCAGAACCATGCGAGTGATTTTGTATAGTGGCTAGTAACAAACCAAGAGTAACTAGATAAAACATAGTTTTCCTTTTTAATAAGAATTTGGTGTAACTTAATTACCTTAAATGCAGCTAATAAACTTTAAGGATTAAACATAGTTAATATAAAATTTTTCTTTTACATTCATCTTCAATTCTTTTACTTCAATTAAAAGCAGGTTAAATTTATTTTATTTATTAAATCTCTTTCTCTATAAAGGAAAATAAAAGTACTTCACAATATTTTTAAGAAGCAATTTAATATTTAAAGAAAACCAAATTAATAAGTATTTTCAGAAACAAATCAAGGATTTAAATTTTACTTATTTTATTTTAATTGATGAAGGAAAATTAAATGAAGTCACAATCAAAGTAAATTAAAATTAGCAAGGTTTAAATATTAAATAATTACTTTCTCTGATTGTTAAAATAATTAAACAAAATTCATTATTCATTAAATAATAATGTTAAATTTAGATAAAAAAACAAATGAATTTCTATGATGCATACAAATAAGTCACAGACAGAATATCACCACGAATTTGATTTTTATTAACAAAAAAAAATGTTAAATAAAACACCAACATATTTAAATTTATAGGTGTTAGGTTAGTTTGTATGACAACAGGTGATCTAAATTATACACAGGTGTATCAGAACATATTCATGTAGAATAATAGTAATAATCAAAGACACTTATTCATTAAAATAAAAATATTTACCAAAATTTTACTTGCAGGTTCAGCATTCGTAAGACTGGGATTTATCAGCCGTAATAGGTGAGTTAATAATGTTCCAGGGTTGGCAGTCTACTTTATTTTTGAAAAACGAAAGAACAAGAGGGCATTTATCGAAGATATTTCAGCAACATCGACTCTCAGAGCAATCTTTACTCTTCCATGAATAGTATGAAGTAGGCATTTGACAGTGCATCTTCTGCCAATTCCGTTTGCGAATACAAAAGGGACCAGTCGATGAGACTCCAAGTGGCACTGATCTTTAGAGTAATCTTTTAGTCATCCGGATCTACGTTTTACTAATATCGAATGACCACCGACTTCAACGACAAATACTCTCAACCATCACAGCAATTTACATTCGAATGCCTCTCAAATTCTCTGGCCACCACCATGAAAACTCCAGGGGGGGGGAGAGAGGAAAGGCCCCAGCCTTCCCCTAAAAAACTCATATACCGTATCTCCCAGGCTACAATCTCCCGCGCTAAACTATACCAGGGAAAAAAAAACATTCCCCGCGAATACGTTACGTAAAACCATTGGTCGTCGCTCTCTCTCGCGGGTGGAACTACTTCGCATAGGGGTGATGGCATGTGTACAGCTGTTCCGTTTTCGCTCCCTTCTTTCGACCTCCCACGTGAACTGTTGTTTACATAAAACGGAATAATTGGGCTCGTAAAAACGAATAATAAAACTTTAACAATACGGGCCACTATCTGCCGCCCGAGTCCTGCTTTTTCCACGAAAGATCTACAGAGCAGATTAAGGTGACCAACACCGCTAAAGTCATAAAACTCCTGACAATACAAGCTAATATACGTTGTCTGGGAAATGGATTTTTATTGCCCAAGTGTCCGAGAGCATTTGGAAATTTCCCATGGTAACAAGACCACCCCAGTGAAATTATAACTTACAGGGGAAATATAAAAATTATGATTTTAAGTAAAAGAGACAATGAATTTGTTTTAGCTTAGACATTTAAAAGAAAGAAAAGGTATTTTAACTCTATTATTTCAGACTAAAATAAAGAGAATATTAAATAAAAAACATTACGATTATTATAAAAGGAGGGGGGGGCTACAACTTATATAGAAAAAATAAAGAAAATATGGAAAATTTAGAATAAGTGAAAAAACTACCCTAACACAATTATTATGTTACATGTAGCTATAAATAATAATAAGGAATAAATAATAAAATTAAAGATGTTGTATTTCCATTTCCAAAACTATATTTAGCTACATTTTGAAATTGAAAAGTTAAAATTGCTTAATATGTTTCTAAAACACAATCGATAAATTAGAGTGCATGTGTCAATACATCACACACACTTGTTAATACATACATTAGTATTAAGTATTAGCATGTGTGTGACAGATATTCCATGAGTTTACCCTAAGCAACTTTAGTGTATGTATTCACAAAGTATAACATCAAATTAATAGGAAAATAAGACACTTTATTTCTAATAAAGAAATGTTTAACTTATAATTCAATTTGTAAAATGAAATCTTAAATTATTAATAAATTCATATACATGATCGATAATTTTCCACACCAACATATCAAGATGAGCCAAAATTTTACCTCACTGTGAGTGCCTTTACGAGTACAATTGCAAACTGTTATTCTGCTCTAAACTGTTGGGGGGTTTTATTGAATTATTACCAAAAATAATTTAATATTTGAGGATTAAATAACGTTATTTTATACAAGATTAATTATTAAAATACTTAATGTAATAAATATATATATACATTATCATTTCATGTATTATTTTAATAATATACGTTTTGTTTTCTAATATTACAGCTTTTTTGTGGCACAAATGGTAGTATATAGTACATAGTATATATATATATATATATATATATATATATATATATATATATATATATATATAATATTTAATAGATAATGTAATATGTAAATAATTTTTTGTCGTTTTGCATTTAAGAAAATTAACTCCTAATGATGGTTTTAAAGATAATCCGAAACGTCGAGAATAATTTTTATTTTTGTGATTTTAGCCTCTACTTAATATCTCGTAATAAATTGTACGTTGGTTAGCAACTTGTTTTTTCATATTTGAGTATATATATATATATATTGAAATGTCAAAAAAATAATAAAATTTAAAAATATAAAATTTTATCATTATCTATATAAATAATTTTAAATAAATATTTTTATAAATAAATTGTTTTAAATTTATAATTAGATGGAACCCGTCAAAACTTGACGGAAAAAAATTACAATAACAATATTAGTAAAATAAGCTTCTTTATTGCATAAGAAGGGGTGCGTATGAAACAGTCTTTCAAATATTTTATTTTAAAAGTTTCCCGCCCCCCCCCCCCCAGTGAATTACAGTACTATTTCCGAAGCAAACTCCAAACAAACAATCCGTAAACAACTGTGTAATGCAAATCAGTTTGACATTACCGCCATATTCCCCACGGCAAGAAAGAAAATTTCCTGAACCTATGAAGTATCATTCAAATAGTATATCCCTACGTTCATCTCATATTCAGTCAATAAAATAACATAGTAAATAAAGCACACATGTCCCCCCCCCCTGTGATAATGCAACCGAATGAACTCCTATGCGCATGTGCATTGCATCTCACCAAAGACACCGTCAAAATTCGACGTTAAAAAAAGTTTTAAAATGTTTAAATTAAAAGTTTAAAAAAAGTTCTTCTTTAATATTATTCGTTTCAAATCCATATCTTCTGAAACGCATCCATTGTTTTAAGCTAATCAATTTCTATGTAAAGATGAAGAATTTTTTTTTTACAATAATAAATCAATCTGCAGATAAGGGAGATTTTTAATATTTTCAAGTGGAATTTATTTGTATGGTTTCTTCGGTTCCTTTACATAATCAGGATGATTATTCCTTTTCCATCACAGTCGGGGATCTTTTCCTTCTTATGCAGTTAAATATCCAATGGATCTTTAAAAAAATAATAAAATACAGTTCTTAGAATATTATGATGCAACATATACATCAACGAATTCAGCATATCAATTTTATGTTAATCATAAACTATAAATAGTTTTTTTTCTTGACAGATTTTAGTTTAGCGCCAAAATGCTCTTTCTTTTGGATAATCTGATAAGATTTATCAGGGGTTTTTATTATTTTTCTTTTTCAGTTTTTATGATGGTTAAGAAAATCTATTTTCAATTGGGGCAACTTTCCCAGGGAATATGTTACATTATTAAAGCAAACTGGTGATCATTGTTGAGATAGAATTGAAAAATATTTCATGCTTGAAAATTATTTAAAAAGCCGTTAAATTAAGCGGCAATTTTTAAATAAATTTCAATCGAAAGCTAATTTTTTTCTAATTGATGATGTAAGAACTGAAATTGTAAAATGTAGTAAAATGTAGTAAAAAATTGAAATTTGTAGTATTTAGAAGTGAGGTAAGCGCGATGAAAGCTAAAGCGATAGGGCCGTTTGCTGTCACAACCGTTATACATTTCTAAAAATTGCCACTGTGTTTTGGCTGGCGTCCAAAAGTAGACTATCATTTTTTGACATCGAAAGAGAAATTCACAGTGGAAGAAATAGGACTTTGCCACTAATAAGGAACTGTTAAATGAACCTATAACAAACCTACCAAAATAATTCCTATAAAATATTAGCCTTACATTATTTATTCTAGCTACAAGTACAATCAATATTTCAAGTTTTTTTTTTCCCATAACACTATTTTTAATAATTTTAATTTTCCTGAAATTGTTTACTTTTATGATTTTTTTATAAAAAAAGGAAATCTTCTAACCTATAATTTAAAAAAAAAAAGTAATTGGTAACATGTAATCAAGGTATGCAATCAAGATGAAGCAACCAATAAAGGCTTAAATTCTGAACTTTAAAATTAAAAATTAAAAAATCAGTTAAAATTACGTCATGTTGACACAATTATTTTTTCTTTTTAGTTTTATCAATGTTAAAATGCATTTCAAGCTAAGCATAACGTCATTTTCCCCGGCGCAAACTTTTCACACGTACTTTGTATAAGTTACTTTTATGCTTAAACACCATGTTACAAATAAAAATATATTTTGCATTTAATTGTAATGAAAAAATGGCATCAACAAAGTTATAATGCATAATGATAAAATAAACCTAATGGACAATATTCCGGTGACGTCACAATAAATATGAATTATTATTCGCTTATAAAACACGCGGATAAATATTTTCACCGAAATAAAAAAAATTCGGCCTAAAAGTTCTCATCAAGTGATTTTTAATTCGACGTTAAATGTATTTATAATGATGTTTTACTGATTTATTAGTTATGGCATTAATTAAAATAAAAATTACGTCTTCGAAACCATGATATTAAAATAGAAAAAGAATTGAAAAAATGGGTACTTACGTATTATCCGTGCCAGGAAATTGATCGCCAAATATGGCTGCTAAATTGCCAATCTTGTTTATCGTTGCCAATCATGTTTTCAAACGCAGTAATTTAACATTATCAAATAACATTGTTAAATATAACATTGTTGGTAATTAATATAAAATAAATAAAATGTAATATATGTTTTTTAAATGTATAGCATTGTTAAAAATAGTAAATAATATTATTTCAGTAAAATTAATAAATGGTAAATAGCATAGTAAATAAGAAAGAATAATATTATAGATTATTCCCAGGCATGTACCATGTAGCAATTAAAACAATATATAAGGGTTACTGTAATTAGTAATACTGGCTCCATGCTTGGCTCAGTTGGCTTAAAACTGGCACGGATAATACGTAAGCACCAAAAAATCGAGGCTAACGAAAAAGTCAGGCTACCGCGGTGCATTCCACTTATCTTTTTTTACAGACCGCTAGAGTGACGTGATGCTCTTTTCGTACACCTGCATTGGTGCATTTGAGCATCACGTGACTCCCGCAGTCTGTAAAAAAGATATGCATGAGGCACCGCGGTAGCCTTTCTTTTTCGTAAGCCTCGCAAAAAATGTTGTGATGCGTAGTTTCGTACAATCGATAAAATTCAACTAACGTCACAAACATTTATCCAACAATCGAAAGGGATAATTAAGAGAAATAATATAAATAAATAAATATTCAAGACTATTTTTTACTCTGTTTTCATTAATATATTGTAAATTTTATTGTTTAAAGTTACTGATAAATGATTCTTTAGTAAATTGGGCTTTTCCTAATTATTATTTTATTATTTTTTTTATTTTCGAGATTTAATGGCAACATTCTTTTGTTTGTTTACTGGGCGCTACAGTTTGGCGAATAATTTGGTGTACTTTTCGGTTAGCCGGGCGCCAGTGAAGTATATATATATGTATACATGTATGTCATTCTATAAACATAATGTATTCTAGGCGCTGTAACTAGGTTAATTTTTGACGCCTAAATGACGATTTTCGCTTTGTATGGCAACCTGGTGTTTTATAATAAAATTGAATATGTGTGTAAATAAATAAAATAAAATTGGTACTTTTATGTTAGCTGGGCATCAGGGATAACTCTCCAAATCTTCTTTCAATTGGAATAATTTAAATTGCAATATTTTTCGTGAGATTTGTTATTCATATTGATATATTTATGTTTAGATATTTTATTATGATTATATTTTAGCTAATTTTAGTAAGATTTAATATTACAATGTTAAAATATTACCTAGTTGATATTAGCTAATGTCAAAAGATTGGCGAACCACAGAGTTCAGAAAATAACTCTATGCCTTGCAACAGTGGGAGTTGCCGACTTTATGACGTCATAAGCAGCAGTAAAAGTTTAAATGAAAATTACGGCTAATTAATTAAATTTTCGCTCAAACGAATGTACGATAACAAATCTGTGTCCAAATATCTTTCATTTAAAAAACGAATGGTGTAATTTGATGCAGTAGTTTGTTCTCACGGATTGTCGAAAGAAATCGCTTAGCGTTTTAAATATATAGATTATTTAAATTAAGTATTTTAAATATGGAATGTAATTTATATTTAAAGTGTTCTTCGAATAAAATTTGAGGACGCGAATACAATTGCTCGCAAACCCATCTCTCCAATATATGGATACCAGCATCATTTTCTTATTCATGACTAAGTTAGTAGTGGAAGATTTTCATTTTTTCCAGGATTACAACGCCATCAGGACACAATTTTGGATCCATAACTATAATTGTAATTTACGTATTTGCCATGTGTCTACGTTAGATAACATAGATAATCAGCCGAAAAGTTGAAATTAAAAGTGTGACTTCTAATAGATAAAGATCTATTTCACCTTCTTTTTATTCATGATAGTATTCGGATGGGTCATGAATATCAGCATTGTAGCGATACGAGTGAATGAATATCGGATGACGTAAACTGAATTTCTGGTCAGATATCAAGAGAAACAGAAAAGGTAATATCGTCGCCTCAGAGCAACAGTAAGACATTTAATAATAATCGAAAATGAGTTGTCTGAATTACTGGTATGAGAAACCCTGTCTGCATCTAGTGGAACAACTGCTGCTACACAAAGTTATGTTTTATATAAAACAGATGTGTTCACATAAAATTTTCCTAGAGTTTGACTAGATGCAGACACAGTTTCTCGTATCAGTGAGTCAGACAACTCATTTTCGATTATTATTAAATATCTTACTGTTGCTCTGAGATGACAATAGGGCTTTTGAAATGACAATTTTGTTCATCAACTGCAATTAGTTCATAATAACACTTTAGCTGCAGGAGTGCTTGCACTTCAAAGGAGTTATAAATATTATATAAAGATTCGAAATATGGAAAAATAACTTTTAGTTAAAAGTACTGTTTAAGTTTGTAATTTTATATTTATTTATGCTAAAAGAAACAAAATAGATAGTTATCGTAAAGAAATCGAAAAAAAAAATCACTATTTAACAAAAAGATATACGTATAAACTGAGCAATTTAATAGACAAATAATTTTTCGAAAGGAGAAAGTATAATTTTATTATACGCAAAAACCTTATAAAAATTATTATTTATTCATTTTATCTGAAAGGACAAAACTTAAAATGTTCATTGAATGATTTCAGTTGAAATATTTAGGAGACTCTAAAATGAAGGAGAACTAACTCAGTTATGAATTCTATTCGAATTTATTATCATCTCTCTAGGAACTTTCGTATAAATTAATTAATTTCCCACCTGAATAGCATAAATGCACTGGAATGAAATAAAGTCTGTTATAAAAGCTTGGAAAATGTAAGTAATATCCCTTTTAGATAGGATTTTACTCAATTATATATGGTATGTCATTTGAAAGTATTTTAATTAGTAATTGAATCACGATATTAAATTAATAATTCCTCTATGGATGGAAATGGCAGCTGAAATTTATTATCATGTTAATTTAGAGACATGGTTGAGAATTTAATAGACTTATTTCAATTTATTTTTCTGTCAGATAGGAAATAATGCTTGAAAAAAATTAACGCAGCATGAAAAAATGAAGTTTTTTATTTTTTACGTATATGAAGAGAAACACAAAGCAAATTGACTTGTCATGTAAGTGTTAAATCATCAATCACTAAATTATCAAAAAATGTAATTTCTGAAACTATCATTGCGCACAAGAGATTTTTTTTTTCAATGAAATTAAAGCAGAAATATTTTTAACTTTCTAATAGATTTGCAAAATAATTTCTATTTATTTTTTCTGCTTTCTTTGGTTATATTAAATACTATGCATAATAAGTAAATAACATTAAATTTAAAATATTAAAAGTTTTGTTTTCAGTTTGAAGTCTATTTTTTAAACTCACAATATGAAATGTTTATTTAGTTATTTTTATTGTTAATGCATATATTAATAAACAAGTCGGTTTTACCATTCCCAAAACTTTCTTCTATCTCATACATGTTAGTACTTCAAAACTTGCTCACACAGTATCAAAATTAAATGACAATATATGACCATGATGTGGATTCTAAAAGTAAATGTTCGTTTAAATCTCTGCATATAAAAAATGAGATATAAGCATTGTATTTTTCAAACAAATTATTGAATTTCGGACTGTACTATCTTAGATGTCTGCAAACAAAATTTCCAAAACAAAGAACATAACACACCTGTTGGGCACCTGTGGGGCAGTATACACCCAAGCATTAATAAGTTTTTATTTATGTGAAAGTGTAATATAATATGAAGTTTGATTAGTAAATTACGTGCATTAATTTCTGAGATATAGCTATCACGAAAATCATGAAAAATGCAGCATAGCATTGCCACTTGTTATATGATTTACACGAAAACCTAAGCAGCACCAACTTATTTCAAGGTCTAACAGAAAATTAATTTTGATGAAATTCTTTGGATTAGTTCTTGAGATATAACTATCTCTAAAATCGTCAAAGTTTTGAAAAATGCTGCATAGCAGTGCCACCTTTTGGGCGATTTACACCAAAACCTAATCAAAAATAACTTATGTCCACGTATAACTGAATCTGAAGTTTGATAAAGTTCTATGCATTAGTTCTTGAGATAGAGCTACTAAAAAAATCATTAGAAATGCAGCATAGAACGCCATGAGTTGAGTACTTTACACCAAAACCTAATCCACAACAACTTATGTCAACGTCTGAATCTGAAGTTTTATAAAAATCAGTGTATTAGTTCTTAAGATAGAGTTATTGCAGAAATCGTGAAAATGCAGCATGGCAGCGCCATCTGTTAGGTGATTTACACCAAACACTAATCTGCACCAAATTATATAAAGGTCTAACATTAGTCTAAAGTTCTATTAAATTCCGTGCATTAGTTCTTGAGATAGAGTTCCCACAAAATTTTTCTCACATATAGACACGCATAAAGACAGACAGACTATCAGAGGGACATTTTCTAAAAGCAGTCAAATCGCGTTCAGGACCTTCTAAAACATATAAATCTGTCGAAAACCGAAAGTTGAATTTCTCACTAATTCAATACTTTCTTCTTGTAAAGATACAAGAAAGTAATAACCAGTGATAAATCTGACTGATATTCCTCTTAATAAGAATTCAGTGTTGAAATTGTGAGGTCAATTTCTTTGTGGAGAAACGTCACTGCGGTACTGCATTTTAAACGAATGTTGTACATTGTACATGATGATTCTATATTGAAAACATTCTACACATTATCTTGCATCGTTAACAAAAACAAAAAGTATTCTAAATTTCTGTGTTATACGATATTACATATCAACTTTTAAAGGTGTTCAGCTATTCATTTTTGTAAAATATTTATTAATAAATATCTAAAAAAATAATTATTGGTTACATGTTAGTTCCTTTATGTACCTTACGGTACGTAACGTAAATAATATGTATGTGCTACGGATTTTTAACAATCCATATTTTAGTTTTTCTTAACCCTTTATGTATCTAATTATGAATCAACAAATACCTCGACCTCAATAATTATCTTTCTTCATGTCTGAAGATAGGGTGAAACTCCCAGTAATTGTCACTTTAAGGATTTTTTCTTTTTCAAATCACTATTAAAAAGTTTTAAATTTATTTTAAACTTATCTTTGTTTTTGAAAGTAATGTAAAATTATTGTTAACAAAATTTTGAGAAATTATACTTTTTATTACTAAAAATTTATTTTTCTCAGAAACATTGTCAATATCTTTAGTGACTGACACCATCCCTTTTTTGAAAAACTAAAAAAGTAAGTTATAAGAGTTAAGACAAGTACGTTACCACTAGATGACATTAATTTGCAGAATTTTACAAGACAATGCTTATTTGAGTTAAATTTCTGCTACAGTGTCAGTTACTGGTTAGGTGTCAATAACTGCGTGTTTCACCCTATGTACGAAAGATTACAATTTAAATATAGAAACAGTTACAATTTTTCTATATTTTCAAAATTCTATTTAATAGAACGTCTTATATATATATATATATTAAAGTTCTGAAAATTAAAAAAAAATTGCATACCTAGTCATACTAAAATATTAATAAATAAATAATCTACAAATTAAAGAAAAAAAAATTACACATAAATTTTTATTTTTTCATTCTGTATGTTGTTCGTGTAAAAGCAGGTTAATCCGTTAACAAATAATTCGTGTCGAAACAGTTATTACGTACTATGTATACATTTTTAAATGCATGAATACACATGTTCTTAACGTTTAGTAAAAATACATTGATAAATACATTTTTCAAGCCAGATAATAAGAATGTCTTTGAAAAATATGCTTTTTTTCTAAAACACTAATATAATCATATTTTACAATGCAATTCCAAGAAATATGTGGGACAAATAACTGTATAATTAAAGATTAATTATGAAATAAAAGACCTTTATAGATGCCTTATATGTAAATTACTACCAGTTCCATTTATACGTTATTTTTAAACTAGCCCCTATGAACATTGCATTACAATGCAGAACTACAAGGCCAATACATGGTTGGCGGCGTCATTTTAACGATACGCTTATAAGTGCGCAAATAAAAGACATTTTTTCGTGCGTTAAAATTTTTTTGTGGTGATTTAACATAATATTTTTAATTTCAAACTCGAAGAACATAACTTCATTTTTTAAAATTATTAGCACCATAAAAAGAGTGATGTTAATATTTTATAATAAAAATATCAAAAATTTTATTTTAAGACAAAAGTCGTTATTTTATAAACAACGACTAATATTCTGTGATGTAGTTGGGTTTTATTACGTCCAGTGGATAACAAATCTGTGTCACATATGTTCATGATAACATTTCGCTTGCAATTTCAATAGTTATTTGAATTCCCTCCGTATTATTTGGATAGATTATAACTACACCGTACTTTGAATTTAAGCGAATGAAACCACTGGAGTATGTAATTTTATTAGATAAATGATATATATCAATTTGACTGTTCATCTGTTATTCCATTTGCCTAGTAAAGTAAGTAACTCTCTATAAGGGGTTATGCATATATCTCAAAACCGTAATATCGCACATCTTAAATTTAGATCTAACTGTTTCAGAAGTAAACCCCTGATTTGATTAAATGATCAAAAAATGTAATAAAAAATAACATTGAATAATATACTGCTTAGACAATCAGGAGATCACATGTTTTAACGAAATTAGGCAAATAAGTCTACTGATAGCTAAAGTAAAACTAAACAGCCATAGCCTAAAGTGTAGCAGAAAGGGAAAGAAGAACACTCCATATGTACGAAGGATGTTTTTAAAGTAAAAACCGTTTTGATATTAAAAAAACACAAGACCATTTTTAAACAACTTTATTTTTACATGAAAACCTGGAAATACATCTACTTTTCAACATAATTTCCGTCTATATTAAGGTACCTATCGTATCGTACGACCAGCTTTTGTATCCTATCCTCATAGAAATCTCCCGCCTGTTGTGCTTATCACTGTATCACCGCCGTTTTGACGTCGTCATCGTCGTTATAGCGCTTGCCGTCAAGGTGCTTCTTTAAAAGCAGGAATAAGTGGTATTCTCTTCACGCGAGATCTGGCTATACGGAGATTTGACGAAGTTGTTTCCGACCATATAACGCGATGAGATTCTGGGTTTAACCCTGAGCTAGCGCTAAGTGGATTCTAATTTTTCCTGCAATTAATGACTCACCTAGAGGGTCAGCGCTACAACGACGATGACGACGTCAAAACGGCAATGATGCAGTGCTTAACACAACAGGCGGGGACATATTTCTATAATTATGAGATACAAAAGCTTGTCTTACGATACGATAAGTGCCTTAATATAGGGAAATATTATGTTTAAAAGTAAATTAAGGTCCAGGCTTCCATGTAAAGAAAAATTAAAAAGTAGTGGCCGTGTATTTTTTTTTTAATATCAAGATGATACTTACATAAAAATCACGCCTTATAAATCATCATTCATAACATCAGATATAAAAAAAAGAATATATAAGTGTCGAAATTGCGATTTCACAGAAGCTTTTCCGCTGTCTCGTTTGTAAACTAGTCGTTGGGGGCCACCGTAATACTTACCCATCATGTATATGTATAATGTAAAATATTAAAATAAAAATGTGTAAACTACTTATAAAATGCATTGCAATTCAAATAAAATCGTGGCTTGATGACGTCATAAACTTTAAAGGCTCGATTACTGAATTGCTTGAAAGAGGTTTTTCCTTATAACTCCACAAATAATAATCCAATTAACTAGCGGTTTATTGCATCTGATTAAGCGTCAAATTTCCAATTAAAATATATCTCTGAAGTGAAATTTGGATGAAATACAGGGTCATGAAAAATCGAAGAGTGTGGAAAATAGGATTACAAATATCTCGGCAACTCATTATCCGATCGACTTAATGTTTTATGCAAAATTTATGTTTTTTTATTGTTTTTTACATTTACTCCTTAAAATAAACAATTTCGAAAATTTTTATATACCTTTTATCAGAACGATTATTTCTAGAGGAAAAAAATAGTTCCGGATAATCGAGGTTACTGAAATTCAATAGGATTCTTCCCATGATTACATACTAAGTACATACCAATTTTCAAGTCTCTATCTCAATTTGTTCGGGAGATAGAGCGTTTACAGACACACAGACGGATGGCAATTTTTTTTTTCTAAAAATATGTTTTTCGGAATCTTCAGTGTCTGAGAAACGTGTAAATCCGTCAATTTTTTTTTTCGATTTTCAAAACGATTACAAGACTTACCCTATACTACGTATGATGGGTAAGTAAAAACTATAGTTCAATAGGTTTTTTTTAAGAAAGGTGCTTTCAAAATGTGATTTATTGTAATTCATGGCCTGGCAAATAATCAATAGACTGAGATTTGTACAAACAGAAAGAAGTGTAGTGGTATCTGTTGGTGTGTAAAAGAGTGTCATTTCAAGAATGTAGTATCGACTCCCAGAAACAGGGAGTGTTAGACGTCGACCAGAACCAGGTTGCCCACAGGCTACCACAGCAACCGATGACTGATGTTAACAAATCGTAGAAACAGATCACACAATGCTACCTAGCAGTAGAGACAGTTTCTATTGGCAACAGAACGGAAAGTGTCAAACCAAAAAGACCGAAATAGGCCTCACCAGGTTAACCTCTATAAATATAGGCCAATGATGTGTATTATTTTTACCTCAAGACAAGGTGAGATCCGAAGAAGTTAGGCTGCTGAACATCGAGATTGCATGTAGCGTAATTGCTGTCAAGCGTTTTTAGCTCACATCAGCGTTTTTAGCTATCAAAGCCTGAGAGCTTATGTGCCCGCCCGTTCTGTATGTATGTACGTATGTACGTACGTAACGCGATAACTCTTGACAGAAATAACCGTTTTGCTTCCAATTTTGTTTATAGGTTCCTTGTGATAAGGCGCTTCCCTGATTAGTTTTGGGGATTGATTGTTTAACTATAAAGGGGGGAACGGGGGGGCTAACCCCCCTTAATTAAGATAAATGTTTTTTTCATGCAGAATTGTCCAATTTTCTTCAAATTTTGTATATAGGTTCATTGTGATAAGGTTCTTTCCTGATTAGTTTTGGGGGTTCATAGGTTAAGTATAAAGGGGCTAACGGAAGGGGGGAATCTTCCCCCTTAATTTAGATAAATGAATTTTTCATGCAGAGTTATCCGATTTTCTCCCACTTTTGTTTATAGGTTCCTTGTGATAAGGCGCTTCCCTGATTAGTTTTGGGGATTGATTGGTTAACTATAAAGGGGGGGGGGAACGGGGGGCTAACCCCCCTTAATTTGGATAAATGGTTTTTTTATGCAGAATTATCCAATTTTCTTCAAATTTTGTATATAGGTTCATTGTGATAAGGTTCTTTCCTGATTAGTTTTGGGGGTTCATAGGTTAAGTATAAAGGGGGTAACGGGGGGGTTAATCCTCCCCGCTTATTTTAGATAAATGATTTTTTTCATGCAGAGTTATCCGATTTTCTTCAAATTTTGTATATAGGTTCATTGTGATAAGGTTCTTTCCTGATTAGTTTTGGGGGTTCATAGGTTAAGTATAAAGGGGGTAACGGGGGGTTAATCCTCCCCCCTTATTTTAGATAAATGATTTTTTTTCATGCAGAGTTATCCGATTTTCTTCAAACTTTCTATATGGGCTCATTGTGGTAAGGGGCTTCCCTGATTAGTTTTGGGGGTTCATTGGTGAAGTGTAAAGGAGGGAAACGGGGGCTACTCCCCCCCCCCCCCTTAATTTTGATAAATGGGTTTTTCATGCAGAATTATCCAATTTACTCCAAATTTTGTATATAGGTTCATTGTGGTAAGGCACTTCCCTGATTAGTTTTGGGGGTTCACTGGTCAAGTATAAAGGGGGGAACGAGGGGTACTAACCCCCCTTGATATAGATAAATGGGTTTTTTAAGCAGAATTATCCGATTTTCTTCAAATTTTATATATATGTGCATTGTGATAAGGCGCTTCTCTGATTAGTTTTGGGGGTTCTTTGGTTAAGTATAAAGGGGGGACGGGGGGATAACCCCCCCCCTTAATTTAGATAAATGGAATTTTCATGCAGAATTATCCGATTTTTTCAAATTTTGTATATAGGTTCATTGTGGTAAGGCGCTTCTCTGATTAGTTTTATGGTTTCATTTGTTAATTATAAGAAGGAGAAACGGGGGATGGTTCCCCCCTCTTAATATATTGTCGATTTCTTCATTTTTCGAGGGCTTATTTCAAATTCTTTGAAATAAGAATATAATTTACAGTTAGTGTGAATAGCCTGTGAGCTCAATGCCGTCAGTTTAACTGGGCAGTTTCCTTTTTTTTTTTTTTTTTTTTTTTTTTTTTTGACGAGTCCTGATTCAATCTCAAATGTGAGATCCTACTTTTCTGGTAAGGAGGGGAAGAGAGAGTTGAAATAACCCCACTTTAGTACAAGAAAGGTCAAAGTACGTACTCGGTGGATTGGTGGTATAAGTCGAAAGCAGCATAGGTGAATGTATGAACATGCATATTATTCGTAATGGCGCTATGATGGCCAATATGTATGCAGACGAGAACTCAGATATCATGTCGAATTTTACGCTGCAGCCATTAGTGATTCCTTTCTTTTAATGCATTATAATGCCAAATCGCATATAGATCAACTTCTGCAGATCATGCTTTAATCGGAAACAATGCAGCATATGGAGAGGCAAGTTCTCCTAACAAATCAGTTTGTGCATGTCTGAGACACATTCGCAAGACGCGGCTTGGAGATTGCACGTCTTTGCGAGTAGAATAGAATCATCGAAAGTCTTATCCATAAACTCATTGATTCTATGTAAAACAGGTGGGGAAAGTGTTAGCTGTTTCAAATACCTACATGCCGTATGGCAAATTCTTAATCTCTTCAAACGATACTTCTTTTGTCAATTACAGGTATCCAAATAGGTGTCTTGTAAACATATCTTCTTGTTCTTCACATCATTTAAAAGAGTTTTAATTCCCATAAATTATGCTTTTATGTCTTTATTCTGTATTTCGCTTTAGTATATGTGGACTTCCCATTTTATTCCCATGCATGCTTTATCGCATGCCTTTCTCCAGTTTTTTGTTTCCGTCCTATTTTTTTTAGCAGTGTAGTATTTTAATTTCTGATATTTACTGGAATTAAATACATTTAAATAACACAGGAATGTAAAATAAAAATATATATTTATTTTTTTGTACTGTTTTTTATGTTTCCAATCATTTTCGATGCTCTGAAATCGGAAATGCCAAGATTTCTGCTCTATCACTTAGAAACATTTCCCAATGGGAAGCTGAGAGTTAAAAGCATTTATTGAAAAAAAAAAATACTTAAAAAACTGTTTCTTACTTTTGAATATTTGTTTTTATTATAGCTACAATAGTTTTAAAAAATATTATAAAACCTTTTCTTTCCTTAGACGAAAATGTCTGCCTTCCATCCTTTAAAATTTTTGTCTTGAGCGCATTTGGCGACTGCTTTCTATGCAGCAATTATTCGTACTCTGATACTATGTTTATTGGTGTTTGGTGTATGTATGACTATTTTTACAATTTACCAACTGGAAATCATGGCTTTTGTATGCTGAAATTTAAAATTTAACACAGAGAGAGGATTTTTTCATTTGTTTCATAAAGTGATAGAACTTATTTGTTATTTTTTCTAAAATCTGCATAAACAAATACACAAAAACATTCTTCAATATGAAGTTTTTTTTTTTTTTTTTTTTTTTTTTTTTTTTTTTTTTTTCAGGCATGTATAATTAATTACATTTCTTTACTACACATAAATAATTTATTTATGTTTTCAACACACAATTGATATTTTAGAAAAGATACTATTTTAAAGTTAAGCACAACAGATATGAGACGTTAAGAACAAAAGTCCTTCCGGCCTGTACCGGTAGGAAAAGGTAGCATCCACATTTCTTGTTTTTAAAAATTCAGCTAATTTTACTCAAACAGACAAAGATAAAATGCTTGGAATCCGGTTGTAGAATATTCAATTCCATTTTTCGCCAGTACTGAATTTGAATGAGTAGTTCGCCAAATAAGACAGCTTTATCCAAGTTTAGTCGTCTTCATGTTTGGCGATTTATTTTTTGTCGCCAAATTTGGCAGGAATTGGCCGCTGGCAGTTTGTGACAAGTGGCAGTTTGTGTTAGTTTTAAACGTATGATAGTAACCACAATGGTTACAACAATTAAAGTAAATTTGCGAGAAACCAAGTTTTCTAAAGCTCATAAATGAAACCCATTTATTGAATAGCAGATACCCTAGAATTTCAAACTACTATATCTTTGCTATTTTTTAAGAAAGAGGCAAAACGAAAAATGTTCCCGAATCCTTGTATAAAGGCCAAACCCTTAAGTGGAATTTTTTTTAGATTTCTAATTTTGTACATCGCTTTTAATTTAAAATATTTAAGTGGCGAAAATTTTGAAATAAGATAGGGGATTTTGCTGGCCAACGAACTCCGTCGAGACCTTGGTAAGTCGTGTGCTCATGCTCAGTCACATACAAATCGGTTAATAAGTAATAGTGCCGTCGCATGGCAAAAATCAGATTGATTGAAAATGTCAGTGACCCTAGAATTCTAAACTGCTGTATCTCTGTCATTGTTTAGGATAGAAGAAAGGTAAAAAATGCTCCAGAATTCTTCTATCAAGTTCAAACACTGAAATGGAAAAAAACAATTTCTATTTTTTTTCCACACCATTTTGAATTTTTAAGAACTTTTTTAAATTATATGGCAGCTATTGTTAAACAACGTGACAGATGAAGCTTACAAACGAACTAGGTCGAGACCTGGGTATGTTCTGTAAACATTCTCAGACCCATACAAATCGGAAAATAAATACAAGTTCTACCGCATGACAAAAAGCAGACTGTTTCAAAATGTCAACGACCTTAGAATTTCAAACTGCTATGTCTCAGCTATTTTTGAGATAAAGGCAAGACAAAAACGGTCCGGAATCCTTCTATCAATGTCAAACACTTAACCCCTTAACAGTTTCTTTTTTTTTGTAAACAATAAACTAAAAATAAGGAGTGAACATCACTTTTTTTTATTAAAATATTTGACTTATATAAACGAAAAATGTTTGCAAACTAATAAAGCGAAGATTATAGTAAAAAATTAGCGTTATCCAAAAGATTGTAGTAACGTAGGAAGCAAACTCTTCTTGAACGAGTGTCGTTCGGGCAAAACTGTTAAGTGGTTAAAGCAAAAATCTTTTTCAATTTATATATTTTTGTATATCAATTCGAATTTAAAAAAATAAAAAATAAAAAAATTCAAGGGTCTCTATTTTGAAACAAGATGGCGTATTAAGCTGCCCAATCAACTCGGTCGAGATCTTGGTATGTCTTGTACGGATTCTCAGTCATATTGAAATTGGTTAACACAAACTAGTGCAATTGCATGACAAAATTCAGATTGTTTCAAAATGTCAGTGACCCTAGAATTTCAAACTGCTATATCTCAGTGAATTTTTCAGATGATGGCAAAAAGCAAAACAAAAAAAAACGTGCTCCGGAATCCTTGTACTAATGTCAGACAGTTAAAGAAAAAAGCTTTTTCAATTTCTAGGTTGTTTGTACTTTTTTTTTATTTAAAAAAAGTAATAATAAGTGGCAGCCATTTTGAAAGAAAGATGGCGGATGAAGCTGTCCAACGCCCTCGGTCGAGACCTTGGTATATACTGTACACAAGCTAAGTCATACACAAATCGGTTCATAAATACGAGGGTTGTAGCATGACAAAAATCATATATATATATCAATATTTGAACGGAGAGTGCTTTTGGGGACTGCGGGTCATGATCGGTGAAAACATACCAACATTTTCCGGAATTTTTTTCCGACCTTTTACTTTTCGTATTAGAAACTACCTGAAAGTAGATGAATTTCATTTTTTCGTTGAACACAAACAATAGTTTATGCGGTTCCGTCACAAAGCAACTCCAAGATTTATTATATTAATGATTGTTTCCCTAATCTTGTATGATTGTCAATTAAATAAATGGGAGAATGTGGCGGATACTTCTGGCCCAACAGCTAGAAATATACTCATGACACAAGAATTAACAACACTTTATTTAAAGAAATTAAAAAAACGATGAAAGCCAGTAGCGTGGGAAGTTTTATCCTAACGGAGATCAAAAATATGTTTGAAGCACTGAAACTGAGAGGGGAATGCTATCCCCAAAACATTCTCTAAATTCAAGCTCTGGTTTCAAACGGGATGTCAACGCTGATCGTTTGCAGGAATTTAAGAAAAGTTTGCTTCAGCTTCACTATTAAAATTTTACTAGAAACACGATATTTAACACTATAAAATCACATTTCAAAATACTGTAAGGGAACCCCGTAGATTCCAATATTCTTATATTTTACAATATATAGTTTAATTCTTTACCACAATGTTAAAGCTGTTAGCGGAAGAACCTACTCAAAACAGCTCACTGAAAAACTGCAGCATGTAGAATCTCTATCTACAAAAGTACGAAACTGCAATCTTGTATATCACCAAGGGATGCTAGATTCAGTGGATGCTACTAAATCCACTGATTCTAATTCCGACCGCCGTATTTATAACAGCTAGAGGGCCACAGATATTATCATATTATTTCACAAAATAACCGTGAAAATCATAATCCCGAGATTCAGACACATTTTGCAAAATTTAAAAAGGTGACTGAATTGGTAGTTCATTATATCTAGTCGCAATACTTAAAGCTCACTCAATAATAGATCACCATTTTAAGAAAGTAACTAGACACTTGTGCTTCAAGACCATTCATTGTAAGTCCATATGATTCTAAATATTGTTTTCTAGACTTAATCCACTTTGATTTCGAATGCCTTATGTAAGTTTAATAAAATATTTTTATAAGTATTTTAATACAAAGAAAAATTTTCTAGATTTTCTTAACAAATATTTAAATTATAATCTGAAAAATTACGATTATGAATTATTTTATATGTATGACAAATTTTTATTCATATGCTTAAAAAAATAGTAAAAATTAAATAAAAGATAAACATTTATAAATAGTTAACGTGTACTAATATTATTTTGAAATTTTTAATTATGAGTACTGAATGAAAAGAAGGTGACATATTTTGTCTTGGTTCTCATTTAATTCAGCAGTTATATAAAAATTAAAAAATTAAGTTTTTCGTAATTTTCAATGGTATACATATATGTTGCATATTTAGAAGTTTTACTGCAAAAAGATGCCGGAAAATTGCGTCAAAGGAATTCTAATTGCATTTACATATACTTTATCTCTTATTAGTAAAAAATAAAGGAGCAAAGTCACATTCCAGGAGTTTCATCCTTTATTTTAGAAAAGCTTTAGTACATTTAAAGGAAAAAAATATTTGTATTAGAATGTTAAAAAAATTGCTCGAAAAACATTTAGAGGTGTTGAATCAACCTTCTATTCCTTGGGGAAGTAATAGTTTCAGTAAAGGGAAAGTGTTCCGGCAAATCTCATTATTCTGTGATTCTTTGCTTTAGGCCAATATTTTTTATACCTCTGCGCTGCAAATATATCACAGCAACAATCTAATTTATTTTCACTAAAATGAAACGGAGAAGTTTAACGAAATCGTAGACGAAAGATGAGATAAAAATATATTATACGGTACTAACTATTATGATTTTTTTTCATTTTTTAAAACAAAAATGAAAAAAAATCTATCTGGTCAAGTTTATCAATATTTACTATTTGAGGGTTTTTTTCTATAAACAACTGTAATATTCTAACTACAGGGGCATAAAAATGAACATGATTGCATTAACATCTGTAGGCATTAATTGTTTGAAATGTGTTTGATGAAATTTATACAGAGTGCAAAGTAAAGTCCAGAAACATTCAAATTAGTCTTCATTGGCTATATCTATGGAACAATTGTCTATTTATAATAAAACAACTACGAGTTATCATATGAGAGTGATGACACCATTGTTGGTGACGAAATTAGAATTGTATTTATTCTATAACGTAACCTATGATATATAGCGGAAAGAATCCATTAAGATGTAAGGCGTGACCTATTTAAAATGTCCTCATGTGTCAAATTAAAAATAACTTTATAACACACCCTAAAATAGTAATATTTGATAACCAGTAACCGGCTTAACACGTTCACCGCCAAGCCTGAAATTGATTATTTTTCCGAAGCAATAAAAACTACTCCTTATGCAATTGATTTCTCACGATTAGCAACTATTGCCTGTAAGTTTTACACGGGTTTGGAAATCTTATGGCGTAATAATCTGCCGTAAGATCGTATATGGTCTCAGGATGCGCAGAATGGAAGTCACTCATGGGATCACATGACCATATGGATTTGTAGGACGGTCAACGTGTTAAATACGTAACTAATCCGTTGGAGAAGTTTGAAAATGTAAGGTAGATGCATATTTACTATTAAGGGTATAACATGTATGCACGACACAATTTATTTTAGTGAGAATGTCATGTTAATTATGTTCAATGTTTCCACCATCTGCAGCAATATACATGTGCTCGCATGCATAAACTACACATGTTGTGCCATTGGTGTGCACATTGAGTAAAATTAACTAGATATGTTTAATAAATAAATACTGTTAGTTTAATCTGGATATATGCATCTGATTTATAATACCAAACTTCTAGAAGCGATTAGTGACGCAATTAAAGAAGTGATTGGCTTTCGAAAAACTAACATTTCAAGGCTTCTATTCTAATAATGTTATTTTTACATGGAAGATACATTTCATGATAAATCGAAAACGGTCTGCACTTCTGTAATTCACTTCTTTTCGCTGTATCTGATAGTTTTAGAGATGGGTGGATAACTTCCAAATATTGCTACTAGAATCACTCTAGTCACTCTCATATGATAGCGATAGTCATTTTAGTATATGTAGACATTTGTTACCCAGCTTTCTCTTTATCCCTTGAAAAGTTATTTCAGCGTACACGGCTTTTCTTTTGCAGACTGTATAGCGTTATTGACGTACTCTATAACATCTCCCATATAGAAAATATGACATGTAATATTATTTGTTCTTCTACAATCTCGCACAAAAAAATTCAGATACAATATCGTCAATAAGCTATAATTAATGGGAGTGCATTTCCAAGCTTAACAAATTTTTAGTGTAGGGTAATCCAAAAGTTACAAACGAAATAAAAATCCAAACATTCCAAAAGTATAGAATGAAATTTATACCTTTGCAACTTTTGCTTATTAGTGTCTCAATGCGGTTTTAACAGAAATACACAGAAAGAAGTGGGGATTTTTGATAGCAAAAAGGTATTGCTAGAATAGCTGCAATTATCAAAGACAGTTAACACTGGAATAATTCCAAAGCTGTTGTCTGCCTCTATTTAAGCTACCATGAGACAGGAATTACAACAGAAATTACTTTTGATGCCATGTACAGTAACTTTTGATGCCATGTACAGTAACTTGCGACGCATAAATAACCTACGTTATATTGAACATTTGTAATACTAGTTTCATTGTGTGCTGTTCCACTAATACGTACAGCAGACACTGCTGAAGCGCCACTTGTTGGTAGCAAAGGTATTTATTCTGACAATAACATTTTAAATATAATTAAAACTTCATGTTATTTTGTACGTTTCTTTGAGAACTGCATCGTTCTACTGCGTATAATTTTCCATTTATTGGATTTTTATTTCATTTGTGATTTTTAGATCACCTGGTGTGTTATATGGTGTAAAGTCTACAGTCATATACAGGATTGCACACACACACACACACAAAACAATAAATTAACATTGAACGATGATAGGCACTGAAAAATTGCCTTCAACTGCAGTAAGAGTTTTGCAATGAAATTAAATTTTACTTTACTGTGTAGTGTGAATATAAAATAAATAAATTCATATGCACAACTGGACAAAATATATGGATACATTGCTGTGTGTCGATGCTTTTTGCCAGAAAAGACGACTCACAGATATGCTGTGCGTTTTCCAGTTAAATTAAAATTTAGCACACTATATATGTTACGCATAAAAATCTGTAGATGATATACAGGGTTGCACAAAATAATTGAAATATTTCATCATCTATGGATTGTAACTGCTGAAAATGGGTTTTCAGTTGTGTTATGTGTTCCCAAAAACGTTTATTTAGATATCACTTTTCAACGTATGAAAAGTTTGAATAAACGTTTTATAAAAACGTAGTATTATATTGACAGCGTAAGTATTATATTGACAGCGGTGGAATATGATTCATAATCTATGCGTAAAACACGAATTTTGTTCATTTTTTGTCCTATATGTATACAGTATTCTTCATTCTTACATTATTATCATGTATAAATAAAAAACATCCATAAGTGAAAAACTTAAATTGTCGAAAAATATAAAGGGATTTTTGCTTTGTACATAAATTTTTTATATTGAGATTTGAAGTTGCCACGTGTCTAGATGTTTATTTACGTCCAGTTTCTACCATTTATTCTTCTGAGAAATCTTTAATTCTAGATATATATTTAAAAGGTAAATTATAGGTTATGCTCTTATAATTTAGATTTCTCTCTCATGAACAACGAAATCAATTGCTATAATATTTCCTACTTCTCGAAAAAAGCGTCGCGTGCCCATCGGAAGTTTCTTCCCTTTCAGCACTTGTCCGAAACGTTAACAGAAGGCCAGTTCACGGAAGATGCCACCGAAAAAATTAAAAGCTAAATTCTACATATAAGTTTAAGACATTGACCATGACCAGCGAATTCAGGCAAGTCGGGGCTATTTCGAAACTTCTGCTATTCCTATTTTTAAAAAATCCAAATATTTAATACTTTTATCAGAATTTTTTTTTTACTTATTATTTAACGTTCCACAAACAAAAAAGACCAAATATTTTCGGAAAAGAAAATTTTGATTGATTTATTTAAAATTTCTTCGGCACGCAATATTAGGAATCTGGCTGTGGAAGACGAGAAGACTCTATTATGAGCAGAGGCATATCAAAGAAAGGGGCCCAGGTTATCAAATTCTCTCCCTGTTTAAATGATTATTTATTATTCTCTGTCTTTAACTTTTAATAACTCATTTCTGAAAATACAACTTTGTTCATAAAAAAGAAAATAATGTCATAAAAAATGTAATAAATAATGTAATAAATAATGTAATAAATAAATAATATAAATATTGATTATATTTCTGAATAGTAAAGACCCTTATGAAACGGCCATATGAAGGGCCTTACCGTGAGCTCGGCGAGTCGCTTTTTTAACACTTTCAAGCATAGTTGAAAAGTGTTTATGACTTCGGTTTGTCTGCCGTCTGTCCGTCTGTCTGTTCTCTAACTCACGTAAATATGCTTCGACTGCCCTGAAATTTTTGTATGTTATTGTCGTCTACTATACATGTCCCCTATTTCAAATGAAGGGTGTAGTACTTATAGTTTTAAAGTTTTTTACAGGGACAGTCAAAAGTATTACACTATATTGCAGTCAATGGGAAATAATTGTTTCAAATGCATTTTGATGATGCTACGCCATTTGAAATATGATGAAATATATATATGCTTATGAAGCGCTTTAACACATGCTTTTGGTAGAATATGGAGTACAAAACATTTATTATTCATTTAACAGGGTCAAACAAAGTAATTCTGTTACATATTGTTCGAAGGGGAAAAATCGTCTGTAGTGTACTTTAATGATATTTCACTATTTCAAAGATAATGAAAATTATACGCATTAATAAGGTGCACTATAAATTGCTCGCTTAAAAGTATGGTGTGCATTGCGTTTATCGTTTATTTACAGGGACACATAAAAGAATTCGGTGACAGTATACGTGCGATAATTACAGTCAATGTGTGATAAGTGGGTTTTCGACTTTGGTTTGTGTTTTAAGTTTAACTAATTTTTTTCATATTACGTGGTGTGTATAAATTCGGTTCATCATATACAGGGCTACAAAAGGAAATTCATACGTATTACGCACTATGGGAGTGAATTGCTTAAGGGAAGTTTTTAATTGTATTACGCATTTTCTTGCTAAACTATATTTAGTAGAGTAATACAAGTTTATGGAATATATATAAATTCATATACAGGACTATGCAAAGAACAAAATACATTGTCGTTTATGGTTGATAATTGCTAGAAGTGGGTGTTAAGGCGCCTTATGCGTTTTTTACCTGAATAAAATTTTAGCTTAATATGTGATGTGAACAAAAGTGTTTAGATAATATACAGGGGTGTACAAAAGATTTCGAGTGCGTTTCCATCGATTGTTGAAAATTCCTAAATGTGAGATTTCAAACTGATCTAAATTTTTTCATGCTATGTATTATATATCCAAATCTACAGATCATATACAGGGCTGCACAAAATAATTCGATTACATTTTTTGCAATGGAAGGTAATTTCGAAAACTGTACTTTTCAATGTGGTATATGTTTTCTAAACTATTTACTTACATATCTTTTTTTACCTTGTTTAACGGTGAATTTCGTTGCAGTTTTCTGGATGTGTTGGAAAGTGTTTCATAATCTATGCTGGAGGCATGATTTTTTTGTTTTTGTTTATTTTGAATTCATTTCATTTAACATTGTGAGACTTTGAATCAATCATTGTGACAGTTTCAATCGATAGTTTCATTTATTACATAAATAGCAGACTTCACCCGTTACGCTGGTCTGTTTTTCCAAACAAACCTTGAGTCAAACGAAATATATCCGGGAGATAACAAAAATCAATTATTTCACATACTCGTGTTAGATATAACTTTTTTGAGCAATGGTATAAAACGCAAGTACCAATAACTGCTGCAATTATATAAAGTGATAATAATAAAGTAACATGCCATATAAGTAAGGATGTTCTTCATCTCTAGCCTTTGCTGTAGAAAAATGATTGTTAAGTATACTAAACTGATGTTTTTCCACATATTACTTAACGGTATTTTTATTTTTACAAGAAAATCAAGGTGTATTAGCTCTGTTGATAACGAAAATGTAAAACATTTGTTTGTTTCTAGGAAATAGACTCCTAACTACTGAACCAATATTAAATTTCTTTCGCTGCACGTTAACTAACAGAATTCTCAGGTAGACTGAATTGTATTTGTTTATTAGAAGAGGGGGGCAATGAAAATGGATTTGAATGAAATTATTATCATTAATTCAAATCTCATGTTCAGGATTTGCGGTAAAAGAACGAAGTTTCCTTAAAATATGACTCAGTTAGTAATATTGAAATTATCTGCAGGTATGCATTACTACCACCCCTCGAGTAGTTATATCCCTCTTAAATATATCCCCAGTCAATGTACCTTGTATATAGTAGAAAGACTTGAACAGAGACTATTCTTTTGCACTACCAGGGATACCTGGTTTTTGAAGTTTGAAGACGATTTAGTTGTGTCCGGAACATGGTTTGAGGGACGCATTCTGAAAGAGCTAAGTTTATGAGAATTTCAACTATTATTTAAATGATAATATACATAAAGAATACCGGAGCACGTCCTAAATTTATTGGAAAGAATAATACGTTTTCAAAACCTAATGTTTTCGTTGAGAAGGATGACATTAACTCCATTAAGGATACATATCCAGTGATCTATCTCTGTTATAAAACTACTCTCGAAGGAATGTTTAAATGTGATATTTCAGATATAGATGATTCTTGTGGCATTTGAATATATGTCCCTCACAGATAAGATGAGGATTATTCTGTTTATACTTTATGCAAATATGGTTTATATGTAAAGCCATTATTAAATGGTGGGATGGATGTAATTTTAAATGTAATATTTTGTTATCTGATGTAGAACCTTTTATCACGAATATTTTAGGTTAATATTTATAGTTTTTGACCGACCGATATCCGTTTATTGCAGAAGTTAAAGGGTTAAAGTTTTAAAATTAGACAAAGAGTAATTTATGTCACAAGTAATTTCAAAATTGAACTGATTTGGATAGGTTATCATTTTACTGCTTACTGGGAATAATTTCACAACTGTTATGTAGTAAAAGATAAGATAGCTTTTACAGAACGTGCTTCTCCAAATTTCAAATGCACAAATACCACTTAACATATTTTAACAACCAAAGGTCACGGGTAAAAGCCACGGGTTTTGGTAGTTATTGATAATTATAATCGATCAATTTATTTTAAAATGACTACTTCAGCCCCCACTATAATTTTTTATAGCTATAAAACTAATTATCTATTTCTCAAAAATTTGGGGTTTCTATTAATTAATCAACATTATAAAATTAACAATTATGTGCAATTGTTCCCTGAAAAGTAGCCACGAAATACATTAAAATTGCAATCCTGATAGAGAACTTTTGTTGCTCTTCTGAATTCTTTTTTGATATTAAAAGAATCGGCTACCATAAAGCATTTGATACAAAAACCTTATTTACTTAGAAGAAAAAACCTAACTTTTCTTACTTAACCCAAAATATCATTTTATTTTAAAGTTGACGAAATTATTTTAAGCTAAAATATAAGTGCATGTGTAAAATTCTTAAAATATTAAAAGTAGTTCCGTTTACAATGTAATTTATACACATTTACATAAACAATCTAAAAAAATTATAAAATACATTGTCCGAATTTATACGAGTTTTTGAAGAAACAGCACGCCCGCATTCTTATGTAAATAAGACGGTATCTTTTGATAGAAAAAAAAAAAAGAACTTAAGTGAAATTTTATTGTTCTCAAAATATTTGCTTAGAATCCCAATTTTCTATATTTGAGGGAAAACAAAAGCCTTTTATTGCACCGTATGCCAAATGTTTATTTTTCAAAATAACGTAAACAAACAAAGTAAAATATATCGAAATCATTTGAAATGAAAGATAGAAACGAAAAATGCGATATTTGCTCAGATTCTTAATTTAGAAAGAACGAAAGATGCATCTCACAGCCTTGTGTTATGTTTATTTTTACTTTGTTACTAAAAATAACATCTATTAAATAATTTACAAAGTGTTTCCCTGATCATACATTTTTTCAAATATTTCATAAAAAAGAGAAAAAAAATCATTAAGTAATCATATATTACATTAATTTTGAGAAATGCATTCTATTTTATTTAATTTTACTTTTGTAGTTCTTCTCCACACAAGACAATATTGTAAATGTCATGTTATAAAATATTTTATTTACAGTTACACTAATAAGAAAAATTTTGCTTGATGTTATAATGAATGAATAAAATGGTATAAAGATTTAATAAACAATCTACACATTTTGGCTTTGCCAAAGCCCTTATCAAGTCTAATAAGAATAACCTACAGCTGTACGATCTATAATGCAGTGATTTGAAATTCCATCATTCATATTTTTCACGTTTTATATTATCACACACAGTTCATGGTAAATTGATGGAATCAAGGAAACAATATCAAGACTAGCCATCATATAATTAATTGGTAGTTCTATATGTGTGGTTTTCTAAATGAAATCTTCAGCTGATTTAATAGTTAATTCAGAATCTGGCAAAAATATTACTAATAATATTTGCGATGATATTGAGCAGAAGGTACATTTTAACCATGATACAATATTAAGAATAAAAAGAGGATCCTTTATTCATTATAACTATTTTATATTAAAGGGTAAAAATTATAAGCAGAATTCTGGGGACTCAATGGGATCCCTTAGGTTAGGTTTATTAGCTAAACATACCCTGCGTGCATTAGAAAATGAAGTATTTATTACATTTAACTACCCCCCCCCCACACACACACACAGCATACACACTTGGCTCAGATATGTTGCTGATATCTTTATAATCTGGAAGTGTAAGTCTTGAAGAACCTACATGATTATAAATTATATAAATCCAATGGATAACATTAAACTCAGTGTTAAAATGTAAGCTATTGAAAAACTGCCATTCCTTGATGTAAAGTTAACCAGAACAAAACAATCTATCGATAGATCTGCTTACAGAAAATTCATGGCAAACCAATATACTATATAAAATAATCCATAGAATCTTTTCTTTATTTGCATACTAGCTACCCGCCCGGCGTTGCCCGGGCCCGAGATAATAACAATCTCAGAGCAAGGCGTTAACCCCCTCCCTCCCCATACCCGCAAATATAAGAAATAATTTGTTCATGAAAACCACCTTCACCTACATTAATGCGATCATTAAAAAAATAATTAAATTTTTCTGATAATTAGAACATAACGAAGACGCTACTCTAAAATAGCCGGCAGATGACAACACTTCCCATCCTCAATTTCAGATCTATATCTTAATTATTTATCTAAATTTTTGTTCATTAGTAAAAATTGGCAATTATTTCCTTTCATTTTCGCAAACTAAATGGAGAGATTGTCCAGAGAAACAGACCTCTTTTCAGTTCAGTTTTTAATGAAAGCAGATCCCTGTCTGAAACTTTCTCGGATTTTTTTCACTGGCGCCTACAGATTTTTGCATAAATTAAGAAAAATTACTGACCGAATTTTTCAAAGATCACATAGTCGGATACAGAATTTTCTTTTACATATGCTCAAAATTTTTCAAATTGATATCTTAATTAGTTTTCTTAAAATTCGCTAATTAGTAAAATAATTTCGAATTCGTTCATTTCTGCTTCCGAATCTACAACAGCAGTTCTTTTTTTTGGCCATTTTGATATAAAAGATGGCATTTTCGATGTGATGTTTAATGATATTCTAATTTATATCTAGAGTAATTATCAAAATATTAAAATTCTGAGACTCAGGTGCAAATGGCCAGACCTTGGACTATACACACCTAAATTTTCAGACTTCTAGGTGGGCTAGATTTTCCTAGCCATCGCCAACAGACACACACACAGAGCGAAACTTTATTTTATTAATATAGATAAAAATTAAACCTATATATTTTGGTATGTCGAGTATTAGTGTTGGTATAAGACGAGCCTTTTTGGTATGTAATAATAATAATTTGGATAATGAACTAGATAATATTCGTAGCATTGCATTTAATAATTATTTTAAAATGGAACATATTAGTAAATTAATTCTGGATATTATCAATAATAATAAAAAAATCTCAAAAACACACTTTATATTTTAAATTTTTTTCAAGCTTTTTTTTCGAAATTAAAATATAGCTTATTGAGGTGTATATAAAATCCCATTTATTAAACACGACGGATGAAAAGATTATTGTGTTGACATGACTGGCAGAAAATTTAATTATAAAAAAAATGATCACATAGCTGATATAAAGTATAGTAGAAAAACCACAGTCCTTGCAAAATTATATCAAAAAGAAGCTATCTAAATAAATTTCTGTGAAAGCAAAATAATTTTTCCCTCCGACCTATACTATCCATCCAATTTAATAGAAACTTTTGAAATTCTAACACATAAAAATTCTATATATAACAATGCAGCATAATGTAATGTATCAAAATTATGGGTTGAGTTACCTCATGGTTACGAGTATGGAAACAAACTTTAAAGTAAAAATGAATAAGGTAAGGCGATGAAAATGATAATCTAAGATGGAACGTGAAAAATGGCGTTGTAAGTCATCGCATTATAGATCGTGCATTTTTAGACTATCCTTATTTGTCTTGATAAATAATGTACTTTTGTAGTCCTTTTCCACACTAGACAAATTTGTAAGTGTCATGTTATAAAATATATTATTATATTTACACTAATAAAAAAAATGTTGCTTCATGTTATAATGATTGAAGCAAATGGTAAAAAACTTTAATAAGCAATGTTAATATTTCGGCTTTGCCGAAGCTATTGACAATTAAAAATATTGCACAGTTGCACGAAGTATAATGCAGTGATTTGAAGAATCATCAT
The DNA here is from genome assembly GCA_963931845.1 of Maratus michaelseni. Taxonomy (NCBI): domain Eukaryota; kingdom Metazoa; phylum Arthropoda; class Arachnida; order Araneae; family Salticidae; genus Maratus; species Maratus michaelseni. The sequence continues at coordinate 256,606,932 of OZ007589.1, read as the reverse complement.
TCACTTTTTTCACGTTCCATATTATTACACACTACATGTGTCAATTAACAGAAACAAAGAAACAATTTCATGACTGGCCATTCATGTGTGTCAATTAACAGAAACAAAGAAACAATTTCATGACTGGCCATTCATGTGTGTCAATTAACAGAAACAAAGAAACAATTTCATGACTGGCCATTCATGTGTGTGAATTAACAGAAACAAAGAAACAATTTCATAACTGGTCATTATACAGGGTTTCCAAAAATTTCTTGACACATTTTAAAATTCAATAAGAGCTCAAACAATTGGCGTAAGAGAGTGCGATTTGGACGGAAATGCTCCTTATGATCTGAAATTTCGTTTAAGCAAGTAAAACAAATTTGTTCCAAAATTTTCTCATACATGGCGCTGCTTCTGGAAAGTTATCGAATGCGTAGAATGACTTTACACATAACAACAGAGAAAGACGCACAATGCGCATGCACAGTTTTTGTCCAAACTATGGCAATCCACATTCCAGATAACAATAGACCAGATTAACAATAATAGATTCCAGATTAACAATACTCGCCGTCCTGAGTTTGATTAGACGAGTAAGAAAAGTCAATAAACACTAGTTTGGTGATAATAGAAAGAGCGCCAAGATTAATAGGGTGCCTCTGTAAGATAATACCGACATACGGACAAAAAACATTTGATTGGTCAATACAATTAAAAAAAAAAAAAAAAAAAAGGAATCGCCAGGCATCTTGGCGAGCTCTCTATTATCGCCAAACTAATGTTTGTTGACTTGTCTAACTCGTCTAATCAAACTCATGAAGGCGAGTATTGTTAACTTCTGGAATGTTGGTTGCCATAGTTTGAACAAAAAATGTGCATACGCATTGTGCATCTTTCGCTATTGTTATGTATAAAGGCATTCTACATATTCGGTAACTTTCCAGAGGCAGCGCCATCTATGAGAAATTTTTGGAACTACATTTTTTATTTGCTTAAACAAAATTTCAGATCATAAGAAACATTTTCGTCCGAACCGCACTATTGTACGCCAATTGCTTGATCTTTTATTGAATTTTAAAATATGTCAAGGAATTTTTGGACACCCTGCATAATTTACTAGTAATTCTATATATTTTATTTGTAGAAAACATGTAGAAAGTTTATTAAAACTTTTTGATTATTTTTTTAACAGGTTTTAGTAACTGCTGAAGTATATTATCTCCGGGGATTCGGATTTGTTATAGTATATCATCATTTCCTCATTAAAAATATTCTTATTTTATTATAACCTTTAATTAAATTACATTTTCTTTTTGAGTGTTATTTTGGAATGAAACATTTTTTATTCAATCAATGTAGGTAGATTCTCTCTACTCTTATGAAGGTAGACTTATTTTCTCACGTTAATTTCAGTAATATCTACCATAAAGTACAATAAAAAAATAACACATGCATGCACAAATGCTACTTTATGTAATATGTTATATTCTTTCGTTATCTTTTCGTGTCTACTTCTCGATTCAAAAAATTAACTTCCTTTTTAATCTCTAGTTACCTAGAAATCTATCTTTTTAAAATTAAAATGCTTTTTATACATAAATTTAATATAACATTTTTAATTAATTTGTGTAAAATATCTTTCACATTTATAGTGCTGCTTATATAAGAGGAATTACTTTTTTTCTTTCAAGACAATGCAACCGTTGTTCCCATTATATTTATTTTAATCTTTTAGCCTTTTTTTAAACATCAATTTAAGAAACTGTGAATAATTAAATTTGATACATGTTAGGAATTTTATTTTTTATATGAAAGATTTTTCCATTAAATGATAAAACATGGAATTAATTAAAAGAAGTGTGTTACTTAAAGAGGTAACTGCTTTAAATTATAGTCTTTACAACAAATATTACAATCTAATATAATTCTAAAATAATATTAATGCCTGTTAGAATTTTTAAGCCTTTGTAAAATTAGAATAAAAATGGCAAGTATACTAGATTTAAAAAGAGAAATTAAGATATTAAGAAATGCTTGAGAAAATTGTCTGAAGCCCGAGTCCAACCCAGCCTGCAAGCTGGGCTCGGCCCCATTTCAATTCACAACACTCGGGCCAGGCCCGAGCTTAACCTTTTTTTCTGCAGGCTAAAGCCGGTTCAGGCCTAGTCATCACTCTTTTCGGGCCGGGCCAGACATCTTTTTTTTTAACCAATCTGGGCCTAAACTTTCTTCTGCATAGAGGTTTGCACGGGCTTGAATTTTCAGGTGTGTGGAAAAATCAGAAAAATGAGTACCGGCAAAAGTGTTTTTGCAAAAAATGGATGGTTTTTTAAATGGCCATTATTCTACAATTAAAATTATTTTTAAGGAATAGTACGTAAATTTCTAGGCAAAATAAATCACACTACAGTAAAACCTTGGAAGTAGAATCTGAATACGACGAAAACTTGTCTTAAACTGAAAACTGTCTTGATATGTGCAAAAAGGATGTAATACATATACATCAAGAGATGTACCGGATAAGAATGCACCTGTCTATAACGAATTCTTCGTCTCGCCTGATTTTTCTTCTCTTACTGAATCTTAATTTGAATATAATTTTCTAAGTCATTTTTTAATCAATGTTTATGTACGGTAATTGTCTAAGTGGTCATAAAAAATGTTGACATTTTGTATTGCATCGCATATATTTCGAACATAACCTAAAAATAAAACCTATACATAAGTAAGTGTGCTTTTTGAATAATTTTAATTTTAGGATAATGTTGTTTCAGAAATATCGGCATGTTTTGTAGAAATTTATTCGGGCTGGGCCGTGCTTGGGTCGAAATTTCAGCTTTTATACTGGGCCGTGTTTGGGCCAAAATTTTAGCTTTTATAATGGGCCGTGTTTGGACCAAAATTTTAGCTTTTATACTGGGCCGGGCCGGGTTCGAGACGAAGTTTTTGCTTTTAAACAGGGTGTGAACAGGTCAAAATATGTTTGTACGGGCCGGGCTGGACTCGGGCCAAACGTTTAACATTTATACCGAGCTAGGTAAAAAAAAATTCAGTTTCAGGCCGGGCTTGGATCTGGAAATTTCGGCCCGCGCAGACCTCTATATGAAACCACTATATTTTTTATTTCCGATTGTTTAAAAATCAACATTGTTAACTAATAAGATGCAATTATTTTTGTTTAAATTTTCATACATATTTCTTGCATTTATTATTTAAATTTTTACTGCCATTTTAGAACAACTGCCATTTTAAAATTTGTATTCATTAAATATGAATTTTAACAATTATTCTTATTCCTAAACTTACTTTATATATACGGATTTAAATTAGACAAACTACACAACCGAATAGTTTGAAATTTAATATATATTATCGTTGCAGACTTTTGTCGAGTCATTTCAAATTTTATGAAAATCGAATCAAAGCTTAAAAAGATCTTAATAAAAGTTTTCTTGATTCGATTTAATCCTATGATACGTAATCTATATAATAAAAGCGCAAGTCATGTGACTAAGGAACACAAATACGGGCTAACCACATCTTTTTCCATATGGCAAGCGGCCATTTTTATTTAAAATTATTTTTTGGAATAAAATTGCATAAAATTTACATTTTTAGAAAGATCATTCAAAAAAATTGTTTGCTTGAGAGATGAGTTACTTTAAAAAAATATATAGATTCTGAGATAACTTCAGTAGAAATTAGGTTAATAGCCAAATATCTCAATCCATTACAGTAAACAAACAAAAGAGATTCATTCATCGTGAGTCATAGAAATATTAAACCATAGAGGTAATCATTCGCAAAGCAAGATTTCCATAGTGAATTTTGCAGAAAAAAAATCGCATTCGTAAACATGGCATACGTAATAATAATAAAAAAAAAAGCATCCTCATTTCGCTCATAACAGATGATATAATTTATTTCACTGAAATAATAACGATGAGTTTTTTTTTTACATTGTAAAACTAGTTATAGTATGAACGCACGTCATTTGTTACGTTTAACGTACAATTTCCAACTTGTTCCCTGAGCGATTGCAATTTATGTACTGTACTGCACATTTCAAATATGTAAACAATGAATTAAATAAAATTTCATAATACTTAATGTTATTACTTATTTTCGTTACTGGCAAAATTATTTGATTCTTTCCTTTCTAAATTTTGAATGAAACGTAAAAGAGGTTAAATTTAACAAACCGCAATTAAACAAAAAACGAGAATGAAAAATAATGCATCAAGCATAGATTATGAAACACTTTCCAACACATCCAAGAACATTGTAACACAACTCCACAGATTAATAAAGTGAAAGATGAAATGTAATTAAACAATTTTGAACATGCATAATTTATTTGAATACCCAATTTCAGTGGTTATCATTAATAATCGAAAATATATCCGATTTTTTTTTTTTTGCAGCCCTGTATATGATCAATAGATTTGTAAATATACTAAATAGTATTCTAAAATTTAGTTCAGTTAGGGAACGCATAACGCAGTTGAAAAATACCATTCGGCAATTTCTGTCAAAGAACGGCACTGTACTCGAGGTCTTTTGTGCAACTCTGTATGTGATCTATAGAATTTAAATACACACAAAGCAATATGAAAAAAAAAATATTTAAATTTAAAAACGTTTGTAACAACAGAAAACGCATTTCCAGCAATTATTATTCAAAGTCAGTACTGTTACGAATTCTTTTGTGTGCCCTGTAAATGAACGATGGATCCTATGTACTCCATAATCTATTGTAAACCATCTTGTAATACACCTCAGTGATATATATCAAATCCATTATGTTTGAAATAGAGTAACACCATTAAAATACACCGCAAACGATTTTCTCATCTAGGCCGTAATGTAAAAGAATTCTTTTGAGTGGCCCTGTATATGAACTATCAATGCTACATACTTCATTTTCAATACCAAAAGTGATGGGAAAGTATAAAGTGTACACCTTTGTCTCCCGAAAAAAAAAACGATCACAAAAAAGATTCAGAAACAACTTCAAGGAAGAGTGGCAACAATATAGAAGAATCTAAGTTCAATAAAAAGTTAAAATTTCAGAGCAAATTCACCTTGTTTAATAATTAAAAGATACAAATAAATGTAAATATATTGCTTGAAGGTGCGTAAAAACATACATAAAAACATTTAAAACCACATTAAAATCCTTTTAAAATCAAAACGTTTTCAAACGAACTTACTACGTCATCATCAGGGAAAAACTAATATCCCACCTTATATTCCACACCCTTGAAGTAAAATGGTTTGTTCCGGGAAAGCTAAAAACGCGAAGAGACAACAACTCAACTTAACTATTATAGTTTTTCACTGATGATGACCGAGTAAGTTCGGTTGAAAACGTTTTGATTTTAAAAGGACTTTAATGTGCTTTTAAATGTTTTTATGTATGTTTTTACGCACCTTCAAGCAATATATTTACATTTATTTGTATCTTTATGAATTTTACTAAAGAAGGTGATGATACTTCTTTTTCGGTAATGTCTTTAGAAAAAATAATGCTCACCCAAGTCACTACTAGTCCTTCGCCACAATCTAAAAAATAGCATGATAATTTGTTCAGAAGCGAGCGCGCTTACTTCACATCCAAACAGACAAACTGTTGCTCAAAAAGTTAATTTGGAATAAACAAGGAGGAACCTAAATAAATAGCGGAAAGTACAGCACGATTGATACAAGCCAGAAACTGACATGCAAAGTGTCCAAACAGGGAAAGCATTAAAATAGAATTAAATTTGTTTGCAAATCATTTTATCAGATTAACTTTATGTATTTTAAAGATGATTTTATTTACTGATCAAAGCAGTGTCTATATTTTTTTATTTTGTATATTAGAATTTAAACAGCTCGAATTGTGTATTAAGACAAAAATTATTAAATTTATGATTATATTCAATTTAGTCAAATGGTCTGTCATCTGTATTTTTGTTTTTTGCTTTGATGTGACTGAAACTGAAATAATTTGTTTATTGTTAAAGTATGCAATGATAAAAACAGGTGTATTTTTAAAAAATCTCTTTTTTATTGAAACTACAAGTATGTTATACAAAGGATCTTAACACTAAATATTATCTTGATTGTTTCATTTAAAACATCATAAATACCATTTAGTAATTTTAATTCTGGTAAGATTTATAAACGATTAATTTTAGTTGCAAGTAAATGAAAGTGCAACGGTTAACTTAAGATCTTTTTTTCATTATATTACTTATTTTATATATGGAATAATTTACAATACCGCTTAATACGATTTAAATTATAATTATTGCTTTAAAGTATTTTTTATTGTTATTTCATTAGAAAATAGATTAGACTGAATTGAGTTTTGAGAGTATTTCATAAACTTTTTTTCCAATACCGGTAAGCTTATCATATAAATTATTGAAATAACACAGAAAATGTTGATAAATGTTCCACGATATCTTTTTGGAAAATATATGTTGCTTACAAATATTTTATTTCTTGATTTTTGTTTATAGGTGATTCAATAACTTATCTTGTAGCTAGCAGATATACCCTTTCTAACAAATTCTGTTTCGTTTGTTTCAATATGACAGCAATTGATTTTTCATTATTGAAGATAAAGTATAAGAACATTGAGAAAAAGAAAGCTAAAAATCAGTAAAAAGTTAAATTAAATGACTGTTCTCTGTGAAAATGAATATGTTCAAATAAAATTTATGAATTTTACTTAAATCGATGGTCAAAATGGAAAAATACAGAGAAGTAAGAATTTAAATTTTATAAAACGAATGAATCTAATAAATTAACATAATAATAATACGACAATAATAATAATAATAATAATAATAATAATAATAATAATAATTTTCTTTTAAATATGAGTTTTCTAACTGAAACTAAAACGACACAAACCTATTATGAATTTTTATGCATAATTTAATATAAAATATGGTTTTAAAATTAATTTCAGTAAAAATAAACACATATATAGTTACCCTAGTAAGTTATCTCTTTTATTCTTTGAACAATATCTTATTTCGGACTGCATATAATTTCTCAGATATGTATACAGCTAATATAAATTACCTTTTTAGTTTTCTCTAACACTCCCTGAGTATTTGCTTTTAAATGCGTCACATCTATATTATAAAGCATCATATTATACACATGACCGTGAGTGAAGCTGATATCATATTAACAGTGGATAGTAATTAATATTAACAGAATAACCTGATCAATAAATTTTACTTTTGCTGTAATTTTTTCAACTTCTATACATCTCACAATTTCAATTCTTACACCGTCGCGTCATATCGAAAATAATATTTACTTCCATATGTAATTTGTTTGAAAACTGTATCTTTATTTACTAATTTGCTATTGATTTTAAAATAATTTTCAAGTATGAATATTTTAAATCTACCTGTAACCCAATTACGGAAGATTAATCGGTTTGCACTTAAAACAATGTCAATTATTCAGCATTTGTTTATTTCTATGTAATACTCTGTAACTAAATTGTTCAACAAATTAAAAATTCTTGAAATACATATTTAAGTAAATAAAACACTAATTTAACAGATATGTAATCGAAATAAGAGTTTTTAAACTACAGCGTGGGAAATAATTATGGCCTCTCACAATTTTAGCGGATATATTCTACACTGTTAAAAATCATCAGCTTTTGCTGCATAGTCACTTCACCTCTTTTATAGAATATCTCTATTTTGACCAATGAAAATGCTCCATAATATAGTATAGCAACCGTTTTCTCTAAAAGCGGTGGAGTGAGTCTGCAGCAAAAGCTGTAGATTTTTAACAGTGTAATGATAAAAAAAAGAATCACGAACTATTTCCTTCGTTGTAACATGCAAAGTAAACACGTATTAATTGAAGGTTGTAGAAGTACGTGAGCATGCGTTGAGAAAGCTTATCAGTGAAATTTGGATTTCAGAGGCGAAGAAATTATGTTTTTACTCAATCAAAAGCTCATTTGAATGCGCGTCGTTTAGCAGAAACGTTTTTGTGTTAGTTTGTGACAAAAGTTTAAATAGTAAATTCACTAAATAATTTGTTTAAAATGTTAGATTTAAAAAATAAATAATATGCCATCTGGCTCACAACTTTCTGATATTCGAACGGGGTAAAAATGATGTTTTAAGAGCACAAACTAATATGAATCCTTTATAGATATTGCCAGAGCTATTGACAGAAGTTCAAAAGTCGTCCGAAATTACCTTAAAGATCCATCAGGATATGGAAAGAAGACGAGCACGGGTAGACTACCTTCAGTTACGAATAAGGAAGTCCGTCTTCTGAGGCGCAGACCGTCAAATAAAATTGTAACAGCTCGACAATTACGAGATGAATTAAATTTACTAGTTACTGGTAGTTGAACATAACCGTTGTTGAATAAATTTGGACCTAGGTCGAAGAAACTCCACGGAAAAAAACGTTGCTATCTCCAATTCCTAAGCATAATCTGAAAGAATTCACTCACAGCCATATGAAATTGAGCACTAAATGGCGAAAAGTTATTTTCTTTGATGACAATAAGTTTAATCTGGATGGTCCAGATGGTATGCACAGCACAGTTATTGGAAGGAGAATAAAACAGAGCCTTTACTATTTTCCACTAGACAACAAGGAGGGAGTTCAATAGTGACACGGCGAAAAATAGTATGGAAACAGAAAAGTAGTATTGAATTCTTACATGGAAAAATGTTCTGATTACCTGAACATGCCAATTAACCAATTTCCTTGAAATGGACTTCAAATGGCCGAAAAAAATTGGTTGTTTCATCAGGACAACTTCAAAATTCATGCGTTAAAGACGTCCAAGGATTGGTTAAAGTCGAAAAAAAATAAACTGCTAGAATCTTGGCCAGGAAAGTGGTTTGATTTGCATATAATAGATAATTTTGGGCATACAATGGCAAGGAAAGTGTATGCAAATGGCGGACATTTTATGTCCAATGACAAATTGAAAACAACTGTTCTTGAAGCATGGGACTCTATTGAAGCTTGCCGCTTCCAATCTAAGCTTGTTACAATGCTAAAGACCTGTGTTCCAAATATTAAAGATGTCTTGTTTGAAGAATTAATAGAGGGGACTTTAAGCTGAAATAGTCCATAATTATTTCGCAATTTATGTATCATTTAAACATGTACAAAGTCTGTATAAGTCTATTTTTTGAACATAGGAGATTTTAATGTTCATTGTACATAATTTAGAGTACAATATTTTATATTCCGTATGTCTTTATTAAATTGTAACTATATTTTTTTGTGTTAGTATAAAACTAGCAAAAGGACCATAATTATTTCGCGCACTGTATGAAATAATCAGAATCACAAAGGATACTTCTATAAATAGTGAAGTGTTTCTCGATTGATCGCTGGCAGGCGGATAATACAAAAGTACTAAAAATGCTTTTTGATGCAGTTGTTGGGCAATCTAAGAAAATATGCTAAATGTAAAATATTTTTTACAGTTTTCAATTATAAAAAAATTTCAGGAGTGTACAACAGGCAATATATCGTCCATTTTTAACACAGGTAGACCGGGTTGGATTGGCTTAGACCTTTGCAATTACTTTTTCAAAAGTTTGAGGCAATGAAGTTTTCAATGATTACCTTTCCAATTTAAATATTCACGACTTATCACATTCTTATAACACATTTTTTTTAATTTCAAATACTATAAACATACTAAACTAGAAATATCTTCAATTAAGGTGGCAAAATAAATAAGGATTTATTTGAACAAACAAAAAACTTATTATTGAAAAAAAATTATAAAAAAAAAATTTCTTTAATATTTTTTCAAATGGAACTTATTAAAATCATACATTTAAAAATAGTTGTATGAGCCAGATATACTTATATAAAAATAAGAATTACTTAAATCTAATTAGAACAAGTCACTGTGCATTTCAGATTTGTTGTGTTTCATGCTGATAAAACAACTTTATAATGCTTAAATCAAATACTTTCTTTCAAAGTTATAAAATAATAACTATTATATTAAATTTAGTCGGCAAAATTACACTTTTTTTCTCAAGTTAATGAAAAAGTATTGCCGCACTTAGCATGTTAATTCATAATTTTCTGAGATTCAAGAGCTTAAACTATATTTGTATATGGAATTACTAAATCACAATAATTTCAGTTGATTCTTTCAAGAAAATAATTTTTTATATTTTTAAAGGAAGTTTATTCAAGGATATATTTCGAAATGACAGAAAAAAATAAATTTTGTTTTGCTAAATATACATTGTGGTACAATACGCAACAATATATAAAATGCTCTTTTACAGCGGTGTCATTGCTACTATTTTGGCTATGAATATTTATAAACAGAATGTTCGAAACAGATTTTTTTACATATGTTGTAGAAATCTACCAAAAAGAGCTTTTTCAGGGATACTGTTTACTAACATAGCCATGAGCTAAATACGAAATACTCATTTAAAAATCGTAGTATAAGATATTCCCATATCTTAATATGAGATATTCCTAGTGATTCCCAGTATGATTTTTAAGTAAGTATTTTTAATAATAGAACATTATCAAAATTACATTTAAAGTTAATAATGTAGCTTTCTAATAAATATAACAAGGATCTAAATGTGAAGTTTTATTTCAGTTTTTAGCTTCATATTTAAGAAAATTTCTATTCTTCATGATCGTACATATATTTGCATTGGAAGAAGGCCATCTTTTAGGTTAAGACTGGATCAGAGCTTTCTATCTTTGGGTCATTTGAAAGAATTCATGTATCGATTTCCAATTATAACAAAAATCGACTTGGTTATTGTTCGTCATCACAATGATGAATCTGTTCAGTTGTCCACTGTGTACTCTTCGCTCTAACACGCTTTTTATTCGCTTTTGGGATTTTGAGAATGTTCTCCCTTGAACATCCCATAACATCCGTTATCTATCATTTCATTTTCTTTGTTTGAAAGACTTCTTTTCTGTGCATTAGGTGAAATGTCAAACATTTTCGTTTTCACTTTTTTTAAACTTAAAGATGGTCGATGAATTGTTTCTTAGTTAATTTTTGTGTACTTAGATTGAGCTTTCTCATTTGATAAAGTGCATGCTGTGTCACTGGCACAACCTCTATACATATAAAAACTCAATTTCAGTCCAATCTTTGATCAGATTTAAAGGTACACATTGTAAATATGAAATTTTATTATAATTAAAGGAATACAATTTAGATATTTGGAACTACTAACTATCATATATTTATTTTTATCACCAATAATGTATATGAGAGATAAAAGGTATAAATGTAAAAAAAAAAATCTTACTAATATAAACAAAATATTTTTGAATTATTCTTTATATTTATGAAATGAAAACAAATTGTATATGAAAAGAAAAAACGCAAATTTTACTTTAAATGCTTGACTTACTTAAACAAGAAACAAAATATATCGTTTCTTATCATATGTTTCCAACAAATGCTTTAGCAGTTATAAATTAAAATTAAATATATTAATAATTAAATATATTAACATTATTTTTGCAAAGAATTATCAAAAAATTATTTCTGATAATAAAATTTAGAGTAGAAAACAAAATACGCATTTTTGATTAATTTATTTGTCAGCATAGAGTAACTTAGGATTTTCTCCTTGAAATTTTAAGCGAAGGATATTAAGCAAGTAAAATCCTGACGGGAACACAAATAAATTTCCTTTCAAAGAGTTTGACAACTTATGCTTGCTGAATGAGCGAAAGCTTTCTCGCGTGTAGTCTATTTATAAGTGCTTAAATGGATATATTAAGAAACACTTGAATATTTTGGTAAATTCTTGTTGAATTTTTGTTTCTCAGAGATGCATTAATTTCATGTGCGAAACTTTGAACAGAGACTTTTTTTATAATTTCTTTACATTTTGTTTTTTCTACTAAAAGCTGTTTTGTAACAGTAATTTATAATTTTACAAAATTGGAACATATTATTTTATTTTGTAGATCTAAAGCATGTTAATATAATTTATCGAAGCTACACTGGTGAGCAAGAAATAACGTCGTAAAAAAGTGCTCCAAATCAACAAAAATCTTACAATACGATCCTCTAGATGTAAGAATATGGAAAACGGTAACAGGACTTCCAAAAAAGGAACCCAAAGGACATAAAAGAAATTTTATTAAAAAAGTTGCTTCTAGCACAGCTGAACAGAATACAGAAACGTCCACGTGACACGTGGCTGACAAGAAAAATCCATTCTTTAGTAGGGGATATGGTGGCCTCTGAGTGCGTTGCAGGATTTGCATTGTCTAACAATGCTGTGTGCGAGGTTGTCAATAAGCTGATGTGGGATCGCGGTCCATTCCTCTTGTAGTGCCGATCGTAGCTTTCGAATCGTTGCTGGTAGCTGGTGACATGCTGCCAAGCCTCTCTCGAGAACGTCTCATATGTGTTCGGTTGGATTTATGACCAGTGGCCTTACGTTACAATCCCTATGCTGAATATCCTCACTCTCCAACAGATCTGCAACAGCCACTGAAAGATGTGGTGTAGCATTGTCCTCTATGAAGATAAGTGGAGGACTCATAGTACCTCTAAAAAGACAAACGTGAGAGAAAAGAACTTCAGTAGAATAGCCGGCACCAGTGATTGAACGTTCTTGGATGATGTGGAAGTCGGTGGGCTACCAAACATGATACTTCCCCAAACAAGAACTCCTCCACTTCCAATTATGTCTCGTTCGAGGATTTTAGAGGCGTAGTTTCTTGTTCTATGGTCTCTCCATAAGAGTATACATCCAGGATCGCTAATCAGGCTAAAGCGGCTCTCATCTGTAAAGAGTACTTGACTCCCATTGCTGATCTGTCAAATTCTTGTGTTTTTAGCACCACAAAAAGGAACGTCTCCGATAAACAGTTGTTAATGGCACACACCGTACTAGACGTCATGAAAATGAACCACATTTGTGCAGCTCCTGTGATCCGTAAACGCGATAGCAGGAATAAAGTACTCCGTTGCATGTTTTTTTTAGATTTCTCTCTGTCGTCTGTCCCTTCTCGCCTGTAGGTCAAGATACTTGTCGTCTGCTGCTGTGGTTGCTCATGGACGACCACTACCCTAAACACTCGGACAGCTGTTCCTGTCGTTTGAAATACTTTCAAATATCGTGACACGATGCAGTGAGCGATCCCAAACTCCTCGTCAGCACTAGTAACTCTAAAACATTTTTCTAAATTCTCAATGATTTTACATCGGATAAAATCATACAGATGTCGTCTACAGGATTGGCTGGTGGACATATCACACTGAGGCAGCAAGTCAACGTCGTTCAAACCGATCTACCCGTGCTATAGCTTTTACAAAAATGCTGAACGTCCACTATGAGCGTGCTTTATACCTTTCTATAACTCCCACAGTACGTAAAGTTGCATATATGCAGACACCCTACCATTTCTCACCTTAGACTATCTCCTGATTGAATCTCTCGGTCCGTTCTGACTTTTTTTCTGCTATTATGGTACTTTTTTCATTTCATCTTAAATTTTTGTACGCCAGTGTATGTAAAAATTCTTCGAATTAAAACATTAAATTTATAACAAAATCCAGAGTTGTTTTGCACTTTCCAGCATAGTTGAACAGCGTTTATGAATTCAGTTTGTCTCTCTGTCTATCTGACTGTCCGTTTGGCTGGCTGTCTGGCGGACTGTCTGTCGTCCGCGCTATAACTCTTGTAAATACAATCGGATTATCATGTAATTGATATATGTTATTGAAGTTGACTATAGAATGTTCGGTATTGAAAATGAAGCGTGTAGCATTTATGGTTAGAATGCAGCAGCAATCAAAATTATTCCGATACATTACAGTCAATGTTAAAAATCGTTTGCATTACATTTTAAGGATGTCACACTGTTTCAAACATAAGGAAATTTGTATGAGTCACAGAGGTGGCTAGCAGCATGATTTACATACAGTATATAGTAAGTAGTATTTATAGTTCGTTTACAGGAACGCACAAAATTATTCCATTGCATTAACATTTCTGGGGAAAAATTGTTTACAGTATATTTTAATGAAAATGATATACATTACTGAGGTGCAATTAGAGCACGTTTTCTGTAGATTGAGTGCGTAGAATATTTCGTTTATTTACAGAAATACTCAAAAGATTTCAGTTACAGAACTGACTATGTGCCATAACTGTTGGATTTAAGTTTTAAGCTGTGATATGCATTTAAAATGTTTATTTTTAGAGTATTATTAGGTGTGTATTTCATATACAGGGTTGCACGATATAAAATTAGCACACATTACCAGCTATGGTCAGACATTCTTTAAAATGAATTTTTACTGCTTTGTGATTATTTTTTTAATATTTATTTAGATGTCTCATTTCATTGTATGACCACAACTGATATGTATTAACAATATTCTGATAGTGTTGAAAATTTTCAGAATATATGCCGTGGTGCATGATTTTTTGTTCTTGTTTAATTTGGAAATTAAATTGCCAATGAGTAATGACTTAATCGAGCTACATGAACAACAACCAGCTGACACGACAGACTTAACCAACCTTTTAACAATAATATCTTGCGTGCCATTTTAAACAACTCCACATAATAAACCGTAGGTAAAAACTCAAATAAAGGATTAACACGCAATGACACTTTATTATGCTTATCTCAATCATACTGTTTGGCGAAGAAATCATTCGAGTTCTAAATTTTTCAACTGAATGAACAAGTTCTAAGACGAGAGTCCAGAACCTCTGGTTTAAATTGCCAATTTTTCTACCAATTGAATTACCTGTGCAACACCCGGCAGACATAATTCACTGAGAAAATTTTTTGGAAATAACAACAATTCTGGTCTGCCATGTGAAAGAGCTCAGCAGAATAATCCGCAAGTAAAATAACTCCAGTAAGCTTGTATGCCTAGATATTTTTTTATACATTTGGGAAGTTTAGAATGTGCATGATTTCTTTGTCAATAAGTAGGATTATGTTAAAGAAATAAAGTGAAAGAAAAGAAAAAGCGAAACAGTTTTTTTGTGACCAAAGTTCAAAAATACAACGTACAAGATACAAAGTTTACTTCAAGGAGTAGGAACTAAAAATACCGTAAACTGTTAGACATGCGAAGCGTATATTTTTTAACATTTTCCAACATAGCTGCAAAAAAAAACAACTACAGAAATTTCTAAGCTTTCATTAAATAATAATAAAATAAACTCAAAGAAATCATTTTATCCGTTTCGGAGATATTTTTCGTTTCATTTTAAAAATAGTGTTTCTAAAAATCCCTGTTAAAGTTTACCATTTAGTAGACATAATTAGCGTAGTTATAGGACTTTTTTGTGCAGATTGTCTTAAAACCTCAGAAAATAAATTTTGTTCTTTCCTTTTTTTTCGAAAAATTGAATTTTTCTTAAGAGCCTAAGCTAGTAACACGAAGGCACTCGCAAACTAACGTTTATCTAATATCAGAATTCTTTTCAAAATACTCGTTTGCATTTTTAAAATTTTAAAATTATTTTTCCTTTGCATAGGATACCTGACGTCGATGTCTAACCAGGTACTTTCTTCCTTTTCCGATTTTGGTTTCAGTCTTTTTTTTTTTTTTTTTTTTTTTTTTTTTTTGTCTAAAAATAATTTCACTTTCGGAACCAGTACTGAAAGTGAAAAGTATTCATTAAAGCGACGCTTGGTTCTGGTTATAATAAACAAACAATTTAAAAACACTTCTTACACAGCTTCTTATACACTTCTTATGAATATAGAAAACAAAGAGACTCGTGTAAAGTAATCGGAAAATAATATAATTTTTTTACATTATTAAAAGCTGGATTTCGAGATACTTGCGCCTCAGTTACGCTTCTTCCAAAGGGTTTTGTCGGAATCTTTGATCTTTTTCAGTTCAATGAAAGTTTTTTTTAAGCTTGAAACCTCTGAGGCATTGAAACAAAAAGGTACTCTTAATGCAGATTATTCAAGTAGAAAGAACTTTTTGTGGAATTTAAGTCAACTTTAGGATATGTTTGATTTAACTGAGTGGTTTCTAAATTTGAATAGCTATTAATTAAATCCTAGATAGCGCGAAATTAGAATGAGATGTTTTTTTTTTGTATTTTTTCTCTCCGAAACAAAGTAATTAAAGATTGTGCAATCAATTAAGTGCGCAATCGTGCAAGAGAAATACAACTATGAAGAAACATTTATGGGATGCAAATATTTGGAGTACGGCTTTTAGCGGACAAAAAGATTTTTAAATAAATGTTAGAAACAATGTTCAACTTGGTATAAAAATAATTATTTTAATTTGTCAGTATTTTAAATAATAGTTATAAATTTCTTGATATAAAAATTGCATCAAAAGTTATATATATGTACATGCATATCAAGCGTATAAGAAAAAAGAACAGCTGACGATTTAAAATTTGTATTCTTAGATCTATTACATGATATTTAAAAAATTATTTTAAAATACTTCTTCTTGAACTTAATGTGCGCATCCAATACACTACCTGCCACGTTGATTTTTTGGTGCAACAAAAAACCAATTAAAACAGAAAGATTGATATCATATCACTCGTTTTGAATAATCATAATCTAACACTTCGTGTGCACTTAGACAAAACGTTTAATATATTACATATATCTTTGGTTTGCTAATGGTTGGTATCTCTGAATCAAGTCTAACACTCTTAAATAAACCCTAAATGAAATTAAAAAAAATAATACATAGATCTGTAGTTTTATCTTAGTTTTATCTTATCATAGATTTATCTGTAGTTTTATCTTAGTTTTATCTTATCATAGATTTATCTGTAGTTTTATCTTAGTTTTATCTGATCTGTAGTTTTATCTTATTTAAGTTCTACATTCCTTAAAACATATGTGATGAACGCATTTAAAAAATATACAATGATGCCCGTTTTTTACTAACAATATCAATAAATTTAAATGAAATTACAAATAATCTGTAATTTTTCTAATACACAGTAGTTAATAATAAGCAGATTTTTCTCAACAGTAATATTTTAAAAGATCTGATTCGCTAACACGAGAACGTCATGAATTGAATTGATGATGCTTATATATAACATTTATACGAAATAATTAATAATTAATATTTATAACAACGTCTCAATTTTATAAGTGTGCCAGACTCATATATTCTGTTTTCAGAAAAACTTTCATGCTAAATAATCATATATATTATTTCTTGTTGTCAACATCCCTTTTCTATGCATTTACAAAACGTACAACAATAAATAAGGAATCATTTGAAATGCTTTTGTACCGGCTTTTGGAATAGTTTAGTTCACTCACATTTCTTTAAAACATATTTTTTATTAAAAATTGCAGTTAATTGAAATTTAAACCAACATTGTTTTCATAAATGAAATGAAAGGTTTCTTTCAAATCAATGTTTCCACAAAAATAAAACACCGCATTTATATCGTGCTCAACGATGATTATAAAAAATAGACAGTACAAAAAACATAAAGGGAACTTACGTTTCCGCATGGGATTATTTTGTATATGATTAAAAGCAAAATTGCAATTGCAATGCTTAGAAGAAAAATACACCATCGATCGATCGAAACAGTGGTATTTCACTTGTTGTCTAAAATGTATGCTTTCTTATATTAAATTAAATTGTATTTATAGGTATTAATTTTTTTTTTATTTTTGCCGTGTTTTTCCCGAAGCGGATAACGTCATCCTGTAATGCAGATAAAATACGATTGTTACTTTTTTACGCGTGCCTATTGCTATCTACGATCACTTTTTACTTAACTTTGATGGAATAAATGAGATTATATTCTGGTTTGACTAATGTTGTTTGCAGATATATTTTTATCCTAATTTTTTTCTTTAGAAAATTGAACCTGTATGTAAAAAATATTAGATATTGGTAAAAAATATTATACTGCAGTGCGAAATCTTCGCACGAGTCCACTGCTTAATATGTATAGTAGCAATGACTGAATTTTATAAGTGTGTTAGACTCATATACTCTATTTTCAGGAAAACTTTCGTGTTAAATCTTTGTTATGTTTCTGTTTCCACATCTTTTATGTGGAATCTGTTCCTAGTTATGAAAAAAATAATAATATTGCATAATTCGTTTAGTAAAAACAAAGCACTTATTAATCTGTTTTTTCTCATTTAATTTCTTAATGTTTAATCATAATTTTAAAAAAAAATTCACATTTTAATTTATAATTAAGTGCCGAAAATATGAAAATATTTTTTATCATTGAGAATAACGTACACTGTTTTTTTTTTTTTTTTTTTTTTTTTTTTTTTTTGTATATATACTTCTTAGCCCAGTGGTTAGAGACAAAAAACCAGTCGAATTCGGAATTACTTAGGGGAAAGATGGAAATTGTTTTAACCCCTTTAGTTTAAGTATCTTATGAACATACTAAGTTTCCCCACTCACACTATGTGAGATTTAGCCGTTATGTACAGATTTATAGTCGGAAAACACGTTTGTTTAAATTTCCATAACAATATCTCAAAACAACCAACTCTATAAAAAACATTGTCTATGGAAATGTTGTAGAGCATGTAACGTAGAGCATGTAAATATTTAATGTGAGTAAAATGAGGACTCACCTTAAATAATTTTGTTGAACATTAAGCTCACAACTCTATTTCAAAATTTTGCCTAAATCACTAATCAAGCGCTTGAAAGTAGAACAGACCAAGTTATCAGTCCACCCTGCCCCAAATTTTTATATACATGTTTTTTTTTTTAATATTAAGGCCTTCACGATGTTTTTATAAATATTTTAGGGCTTAATTTTGAATATTTTGAGGATTATGATTTAACCTCTATTTTACGGTCTAGGACTGGCGACTACTTTTATATTTCCTCGTATCACAATTTACAAAAAAAAAAAGGTAATTTTTTTTAAAGTATCCTAGTAATCCTAGTATAAATGTATGTCAGATCTTATTTTTGAAAAAATGGTGCGAATAGAATAAAGAAATAGTGGCTGGAACGACATATATCCCAACCTTGTTATCAAAGGGTTAACAGGGAAAAACATCACGAGAAAGCTTGAGGAATGTTTGAGATGGAAATAGACAGCAACATTCATGTTAAGCACTTATTATTTAACATAATATCGGAAATAGTATTATACACAATAAAACACTTATATGAATTAAATATTTTTAGATGTTGAAGGTGTGTCATAATCAGCAAAGTCAGTTCGTTCATTGTCACTTTCCTCCACATGCACCGATTCGCATTCTACCTCCATTAAGTAAACTACTTTTAAAATTACCTTCTCCATCATGCTCACGATTTCCGCCTCGTGGTTGACAGAGTTAGTAGTGATGTCATCAACCGCCAAAGAGGAGGTACATGCTAGCTTTTTGCAGTGATAGTAAATTGTAAAACAATGGAAATAATAAACAATATTTCTTTTCATTTATGAATCATTTTTGAAAAAAGCTTAAAATTAAGAAAAAATGCATTAATTTGCTCGTAGTCGTGCTTAAAGCTTCAAAATAAAGAGCTAAAATAATTACAAAAAATCGTGAAGGCCTCAAAAATTAAAAAAAAATTACACACACACACACACACACACACACGCACACACACACACACACACATATATTAACTTGGTCTGTTCTGGCTTCAAGCTCTTGATTAGCGATTTCGCAAAACACTGAATTAGAGTTGTAAGATAAAGATTCAACAAAGATATTAAGTGTGAGTACTCATTTTATTCTGAATGTTAAGCTCTATAACATTTGCATAGACAATTGTTGTGACAGAGTTAGTTGTTTTCAGATATTGTTATGGTAATTTAAAAAACGTGTTTTCCGAGGGTAAATCTGTACTTAGCGGCTAAAACTCACCTTGTACAAAGGGGAAAACGTAGTATGTTCATTAAAAACTTAAACTAAATGGATTAAAACAATTTTCAGCTTTCCCTTAATTAATTCCGAATTCAACTCCCTAACCACTGGTCTATCTGTGTTTAGATGAAACTTATGCTTTTAACGGGAACTATTTAGAGGGGAAAATGTTTTCTCGAAATAAAGGGAATATTTAATTTTTGCCCTCACATGTTATTTATTAAACGCAGAAATGTTCCACCCAAGACAGTTAAATTGGAACATAACAGAAAATGTCCAGCAATTTTATTTTCGTTTATGTTTAGTCTTAAAATATTGTTTTAGTACCACCTATTAGTTGACATAAAAGATAAATATCAGAAATTATACTTTATTCCAGTTTATTCTTTTAAGAAAAAACTTAAGATATGTGAATTTAAATTTTGAATTTTCACGTATTTAAGTAAAATGAAAGTTATAATTATTTCACTCAAAAATGAATTTATTAAAATTAAAAATACAAAGTGTAATAATTAAACCAGTGTGGATTTGCGATGGTTTTATCAATTTTTAAGAACCTAGTTTATGTCCACATACAATTTAAATTTTCCCTTAAGTTGTAAATAAAATGAACATTATTTCTTATCAAATTTAATTAAAATATAAGGAATATACAACACCTAATCCCTAATATTAAGCGCGGTAAACGTCTGTGTGTGTGTGTCTGTGCACTCCGCCTTTGTACCCGCAAAGGCTCCTGGACTAATCGACGCACCGACAGCGGACGCGTACCGAAAAATTCGCAAAAAAGGCGCGACGCTCAAGTTTCGATCGGGTCGGGCCTCCGACCCGGACCCGGGGCGTTATTAATGAGCGAAAGTGTTTTAATTGCCGACCGAAACCGAAGTCGGAAGAGAAGTCAAAACAGTGAAAAGTTCGCCTCCGCCGAGGGTTGCCGGTGGAGACGATTCTCGAAAAAGGCAGGGTTGCCAGGAGCAAATTAAGCCCCAAACCGCAGTGCGGGTTTTTAAACCGACCCGGATCTACGCAAGTCGGGGGGTCAGAAATTCGGAAACGGGACAGACAGATTCAGGAGAGCATTTGCTTTCAGAAATTCGAAAAATCATTCCCGTACGACCATTAGAACTTAAAAAATCCTTTAAAAATCGATCAATAAAAAATAATTTTTTAATTCTTTCGGCGCGGCATGTCGAGACCGCAGACTGCCTGGAACGCAGATGTTTGGAAGGAAGAAAGAGCAAATTCACCTGACAGCTTTCATGTAATGCTCAAGTCCGTTTTCGAAAAACAATGAAAGAATTAATCTCTGGACCCCCAAATCGGCCATCACACGTAAAAAAAAATCCTGATTTCAACAAAAAAAAGATTGTACAATTCGACCAGCAAAATCGGAAGATATGAATTAAAAACCGGTTAATGAAGCAATCTATTTCTAATCATTTGTAACCAATGCAGAAAAACGACACGTGACCGGATATTTTCAGACAAGAGGAATATTTTCAAGAGTAGAGGCGCAATTTTTTTACGGTGGTCACGTGACGTTCAATTGGGTTTTTTTCAGAGGGGTCCCAATCTCTGATTCTAAGAGGCGCAGAAATTCCAAACTTTGACAGGGCGACGCTAAATGGATTCTGCTTTCAGAATATCTAAAAATTATTGTCATATCTTCATTACGAGCCGATATATTATTTTATTATATAATTAATCATCGTTATTTGTATAATTAAAGCAAAAGAAAGATTTCCATTACAGTGCCGGCTAGATATTACGATTTTAAGAAGTAGGCCGCGTCTAAAAACTGCATTACGAGTATTTTCAGTTTTTGTTTTAGAGTGGCAACCAGATATTATGATAGGAAAAAGCGGGCTTCGCCCGTTATCGATTTTTTTTTTTTTTTTTTTAGTTTTAAGTTTTTCTACAGCTCACTGTCTTTGAACTAGAACTCAGGTAGTCTACATAAGTTGTTTGAGGAAAAGCAGTGTCATCGCCAACCCCTCCCCCCGCTTTTTATGACAGTGCCGGCTAGATATTAGGATTTTAAGAAGTAGGCTGCGTCTAAAAACTGCATTATTATTTTAAGTTTTAGTATTTTAAGTTTTTGTTTTAGAGTGGCAACCAGATATTACGATAGTGAAAAGCGGGCTTCGCCCGTTATCGATTTTTTTTTTTTTTTTTTTTTTTTAGTTTTAAGTTTTGCTACAGCTCACTGTCTTTGAAGGTAGTCCACTGAGGTAGTCTACATAAGTTGTTTGAGGAAAAGCAGTGTCATCGCCAACCCCCCCCCCCCCCGCTTTTCTCTTTTAACTGTGGTCCGTTTCTATAACTAAGAAACTATGTTACGGATGTCCACCAAACTGATTCCAAACATCATAATTAAAGTAATAAGGACCCCCTATCCAGATATTATGATAGGGAAAAGCGGGCTTCGCCCGTTATCGATTTTTTTTTTTTTTAAAGTTTTAAGTTTTTCTACAGGTCCCTGTCTTTGAACTAGAACTCAGGTAGTCTAAATCAATTCGACTCGACATCGATAGAGCTTACCAATTTTATTTCGTTTTTTCACCACTAGGGGGCGCTTTCCTATCTTCGGTTCTACGGGCATGAAAACGACGGGGTATGGCTCATTCGACTAGACATCGAAAGTCTTAACGATTTCAGTTATGATCATATAAACAGATTGCGCCACCTGGTGGCGGAAGGTGGAACTAACGTATACTGCAGCGCGTGCGCAGCACGACTGCTATACGGTGCCGCAAGCAGCGGGGACCCGAGCCGCAGGTTCGTTCAGTTAGAGGTTTATACTATTCCATGTGCAATTTAAGGGATTATCCGGTGCATGCGTAGCACGACCGTCATACGGTGCCGAAGGCAGCGGGGACCAGGGTCGGAACGACTGCTATACGGTGCCGCAGGCAGCGGGGACCCGAGCCGGAGGTTCGTTCAGTTAGAGGTTTATACTATTCTATGTGCAATTTAAGGGATTATCCGGTGCGTGCGCAGCACGACCGGTATACGGTGCCGAAGGCAGCGGGGAACAGGGTCGGAGGTTCGTTCGGTTAGAGGTTTGTACAATTCAATGTGCTAATTAAGGGATTACCCGGTGCGTGCGTAGCACGACCGGTATATGGTGCCGAAGGCAGCGGGGACCCGGGTAGGCGGTTCGTCCGGTTTGAGGTTTTACAAGATTCGAGATTTTCTACAATTCGAGGCACCGATGTAAATTAGGGGCCCACTGGCGGTCGAAGCCAGCTAGTCACTAATATTAAGGACGGTAAACGTCTGTGTGTGTGTGTGTGTGTCTGTCTGTGCACTCCGCCTTTGTACCCGCAAAGGCTCCTGGACTAATCGACGCACCGACGGCGGACGCGTACCGAAAAATTCGCAAAAAAGGCGCGACGCTCAAGTTTCGATCGGGTCGGGCCTCCGACCCGGACCCGGGGCGTTATTAATGAGCGAAACTGTTTTAATTACCGACCGAAACCGAAGTTGGAAGAGAAGTCAAAACAGCAAACATTTTCGCCTCCGAACAGGGTTGCCAGTCTCCGTCGGGTCCGGGAAGGAAAAGACGGCGGGGTTCCCAGGGAGCGATTTAAGCCCCAAACCGCAGTGCAGGTCCGACCCGTATCTCCGTAAGTCGGAGGGCCAGAAATTCGAAAGTCGTACGTACGGAACCGGGACGTCGTCAGGTTTGATAAATATGAAAAATCTTTTCCGTACGACGATTAGAACCGAAAAAATCCTTTAAAAATCGATCGATAAAATGTAATTTTCGAATTCTTTTTCACCGCTGGGAATGTCAGACAGCAGACAGCCGGAGACACGGCTGCAAAACGATTTCATTCTCCGCCACCGCAGGTGTTCCGGAGGATTTTCACGTGACCGGCCTGTATTCATCGCTCCAGTGCGCTTTCGAAAAACAATGAAGTCGGGGGACCAGAAATTCGAAAATCGTACAGACAGATTCACGAGAGCATTTGCTTTCAGAAAATCGAAAAATCATTCCCGTACGACCATTAGAACCGAAAAAATTCTTTAAAAATCGATCTATAAAAAATTATTTTTCATTTCTTTCGGCGCTGCGAATGCCAGAAGGCAGACGATTGTCTGGATCGATTTTCAAGAGGCAAGGAGGACGTGGTCACGTGACGCTCAACTGCGTTTTTTCAGAGGGGGGACTCATTTCCGAATCTAAGGGGCGCATTAATTTCAAACTTTGACAGGGCGACTCAAAATGGATTCTGCTTTCAGAATATCTAAAAATTATTTTCATATCTTCATTAGGAGCCGATATATTATTTTATTGTATAATTAATCATCGTTATTTGTATAATTAAAGCAAAAGAAAGATTTCTATTACAGTGCCGGCTAGATATTACGATTTTAAGAAGTAGGCCGCGTCTAAAAACTGCCATAACGAGTATCTTAAGTTTTTGTTTTAGAGTGGAAACCAGATATTATGATAGGAAAAAGCGGGCTTCGCCCGTTATCGATTTTTTTTTTTTTTTTAGTTTTAAGTTTTTCTACAGCTCACTGTCTTTGAACTAGAACACAGGTAGTCTACATAAGTTGTTTGAGGAAAAGCAGTGTCATCGCCAAACCCCCCCCCCCGCTTTTTTCTTTTAACTGTGGTCCGTTTCTATAACTAAGAAACTGTGTTACGGATGTCCACCAAACTGATTCCAAACATCATAATTAAAGTAATAAGGACCCCCTATCCAGATATTATGATAGGGAAAAGCGGGCTTCGCCCGTTATCGATTTTTTTTTTTTTTAAGTTTTAAGTTTTTCTACAGGTCCCTGTCTTTGAACTAGAACTCAGGTAGTCTAAATAAATTCGACTCGACATCGATACAGCTTACCGATTTTATTTCGTTTTTTCACCACTAGGGGGCGCTTTCCTATCTTCGGTTCTACGGGCATGAAAACGACGGGGTATGGCTCATTCGACTCGACATCGAAAGTCTTAACGATTTCAGTTATGATCATATAAACAGATTGCGCCACCTGGTGGCGGAAGGTGGAACTAACGTATACTGCAGCGCGTGCGCAGCACGACTGCTATACGGTGCCGCAGGCAGCGGGGACCCGAGCGGCAGGTTTTCGTTCAGTTAGAGGTTTATACTATTCCATGTGCAATTTAAGGGATTATCCGGTGCATGCGTAGCACGACCGTCATACGGTGCCGAAGGCAGCGGGGACCAGGGTCGGAACGACTGCTATACGGTGCCGCAGGCAGCGGGGACCCGAGCCGGAGGTTCGTTCAGTTAGAGGTTTATACTATTCTATGTGCAATTTAAGGGATTATCCGGTGCGTGCGCAGCACGACTGGTATACGGTCGGAGGTTCGTTCGGTTAGAGGTTTGTACAATTCAATGTGCTAATTAAGGGATTACCCGGTGCGTGCGTAGCACGACCGGTATACGGTGCCGAAGGCAGCGGGGACCCGGGTCGGCGGTTCGTCATGTTTGAGGTTTTACAAGATTCGAGATTTTCTACAATTCGAGGCACCGATGTAAATTAGGGGCCCGCTGGCGGGCGAAGCCAGCTAGTCCCTAATATTAAGCGCCGTAAACGTCTGTGTGTGTGTGTGTGTGTCTGTCTGTGCACTCGGCCTTTGTACCCGCAAAGGCTCCCGGACTAATCGACGCACCGACGGCGGACGCGTACCGAAAAATTCGCAAAAAAGGCGCGACGCTCAAGTTTCGATCGGGTCGGGCCTCCGACCCGGACCCGGGGCGTTATTAATGAGCGAAAGTGTTTTAATTACCGACCGAAACCGAAGTTGGAAGAGAAGTCAAAACAGCAAACATTTTCGCCTCCGAACAGGGTTGCCAGTCTCCGTCGGGTCCGGGAAGGAAAAGACGGCGGGGTTCCCAGGGAGCGATTTAAGCCCCAAACCGCAGTGCAGGTCCGACCCGTATCTCCGTAAGTCGGAGGGCCAGAAATTCGAAAGTCGTACGTACGGAACCGGGACGTCGTCAGGTTTGATAAATTCGAAAAATCTTTTCCGTACGACGATTAGAACCGAAAAAATCCTTTAAAAATCGATCGATAAAATGTAATTTTCGAATTCTTTTTCACCGCTGGGAATGTCAGACAGCAGACAGCCGGAGACACGGCTGCAAAACGATTTCATTCTCCGCCACCGCAGGTGTTCCGGAGGATTTTCACGTGACCGGCCTGTATTCATCGCTCCAGTGCGCTTTCGAAAAACAATGAAGTCGGGGGACCAGAAATTCGAAAATCGTACAGACAGATTCACGAGAGCATTTGCTTTCAGAAAATCGAAAAATCATTCCCGTACGACCATTAGAACCGAAAAAATTCTTTAAAAATCGATCTATAAAAAATTATTTTTCATTTCTTTCGGCGCTGCGAATGCCAGAAGGCAGACGATTGTCTGGATCGATTTTCAAGAGGCAAGGAGGACGTGGTCACGTGACGTTCAACTGCGTTTTTTCAGAGGGGGGACTCATTTCCGAATCTAAGGGGCGCATTAATTTCAAACTTTGACAGGGCGACTCAAAATGGATTCTGCTTTCAGAATATCTAAAAATTATTCTCATATCTTCATTAGGAGCCGATATATTATTTTATTGTATAATTAATCATCGTTATTTGTATAATTAAAGCAAAAGAAAGATTTCTATTACAGTGCCGGCTAGATATTACGATTTTAAGAAGTAGGCCGCGTCTAAAAACTGCCATAACGAGTATCTTAAGTTTTTGTTTTAGAGTGGAAACCAGATATTATGATAGGAAAAAGCGGGCTTCGCCCGTTATCGATTTTTTTTTTTTTTTTTTTTTTTAGTTTTAAGTTTTTCTACAGCTCACTGTCTTTGAACTAGAACACAGGTAGTCTACATAAGTTGTTTGAGGAAAAGCAGTGTCATCGCCAAACCCCCCCCCCCCCGCTTTTTTCTTTTAACTGTGGTCCGTTTCTATAACTAAGAAACTGTGTTACGGATGTCCACCAAACTGATTCCAAACATCATAATTAAAGTAATAAGGACCCCCTATCCAGATATTATGATAGGGAAAAGCGGGCTTCGCCCGTTATCGATTTTTTTTTTTTTTTAAGTTTTAAGTTTTTCTACAGGTCCCTGTCTTTGAACTAGAACTCAGGTAGTCTAAATAAATTCGACTCGACATCGATACAGCTTACCGATTTTATTTCGTTTTTTCACCACTAGGGGGCGCTTTCCTATCTTCGGTTCTACGGGCATGAAAACGACGGGGTATGGCTCATTCGACTCGACATCGAAAGTCTTAACGATTTCAGTTATGATCATATAAACAGATTGCGCCACCTGGTGGCGGAAGGTGGAACTAACGTATACTGCAGCGCGTGCGCAGCACGACTGCTATACGGTGCCGCAGGCAGCGGGGACCCGAGCCGCAGGTTTTCGTTCAGTTAGAGGTTTATACTATTCCATGTGCAATTTAAGGGATTATCCGGTGCATGCGTAGCACGACCGTCATACGGTGCCGAAGGCAGCGGGGACCAGGGTCGGAACGACTGCTTTACGGTGCCGCAGGCAGCGGGGACCCGAGCCGGAGGTTCGTTCAGTTAGAGGTTTATACTATTCTATGTGCAATTTAAGGGATTATCCGGTGCGTGCGCAGCACGACCGGTATACGGTCGGAGGTTCGTTCGGTTAGAGGTTTGTACAATTCAATGTGCTAATTAAGAGATTACCCGGTGCGTGCGTAGCACGACCGGTATACGGTGCCGAAGGCAGCGGGGACCCGGGTCGGCGGTTCGTCATGTTTGAGGTTTTACAAGATTCGAGATTTTCTACAATTCGAGGCACCGATGTAAATTAGGGGCCCGCTGGCGGGCGAAGCCAGCTAGTCCCTATTATTAAGCGCGGTAAACGTCTGTGTGTGTGTGTGTGTGTGTGTGTGTCTGTCTGTGCACTCCATCTTTGTACCCGCAAAGGCTCCCGGACCAGGCGACGCACGGACGGCGGACGCGGACCGAAAAATTCGCAAAAAAGGCGCGACGCTCAAGTTTCGATCGGGACGGGATTCCGACCCGGACCCGGGGAGTTATTAATGAGCGAAAGTGTTTTAATTACCGACCGAAACCGAACTGGAAAAAGGATCGAAAAAAATTTCCGTTTTGATAATCGCAGACATCCAAATCGTCGCTTTTTAACGCATCATCGAATAAAAAAAAATGTACCGGAGGTATCGATCCGAAATCGGGGTACACACGCGGCCGATTTTTGTCGTTCCAAAACGTCAAATTTTTTGAAATTCGGACCGTAACTTTTCTTTATTTCGGCCAAAAACTGACCAGACATCCAACATCGACCCCAGACGTAAAAAGAGGTTGCCGTAAAGAATGCGGGGTCGACAGATCCGAGATCAAATCGCCCCACTCCTTTTTGAAACAAGTGGAAATAATGACTCTACATTCGCGAAAATTTGCTAACACGTGTATAAAAAAATCGCGAATTCAACAAAAAAAAATTCGTAAAAATCGACCAGTAATTTTTGAAGATATCAATTAAAACTCATTAATGACACGGCAAATGAATTTATTTCTATTCCGGAGAGACAGCTTCTTTTTTATTTCAACATTCAACGCAGACGAATCGTCTGTGGATAAGTCATTTCTGAAAGAGATAAAATAGTCACGTGACTTTCAACTGCGTTCTTTCAGAGGTGGGGACCCATTTCCGAATCTAAGGGGCGCATTAATTCCAAACTTTGACAGGGCGACTCAAAAGGGATTCTGCTTTCAGAATATCTAAAAATTATTCTCATATCTTCATTAGGAGCCGATATATTATTTTATTGTGTAATTAATCATCGTTATTTGTATAATTAAAGCAAAAGAAAGATTTCTATTACAGTGCCGGCTAGATATTACGATTTTAAGAAGTAGGCCGCGTCTAAAAACTGCCATAACGAGTATCTTAAGTTTTTGTTTTAGAGTGGCAACCAGATATTATGATAGGGAAAAGCGGGCTTCGCCCGTTATCGATTTTTTTTTTTTTTTTTTCAGTTTTAAGTTTTCCTACAGGTCCCTGTCTTTGAACAAGAAGTCCGGTAGTCTAAATAAGTTGTTTGACATCAGATTTTTTTTCCCGGCAGTCTAATTCTGTTGCTTAAGGAAAAGCAGTGTCCTCCCCCCCCCCTTCAAGTTTTTTTATCTTAACTGTGGGGTTCTAGAGGTTCGTTCAGTTCGAGGTTTATCTTATTCGAGGTTTATTTTTTCTATTTGCGCCACCTGGTGGCGGAAGGCGGAACTAACGTATACTGCAGCGCGTGCGCAGCACGACTGCTATACGGTGCCGCAAGCAGCGGGGACCCGAGCCGGACGAGCCGGAGGTTCGTTCAGTGACAGGTTTATACTATTCTATGTGCAATTTAAGGGATTATCCGGTGCGTGCGTAGCACGACCGGTATACGGTGCCGAAGGCAGCGGGGACCAGGGTCGGAGATTAGTTCAGTTAGAGGTTTATACTATTCGATGTGCAAATTAAGGGATTATGCAAATTATGGGATTATCCGGTTCGTGCTTAGCACGACCGGTGTACGGTGCCGAAGGCAGCGGTGACCCGGGTCGGAGGTTCGTTCGGTTCGAGGGGGATGCGAGCCGGAGAATACAAAAGTTTCGACCGGTATACGGTGCCGAAGGCAGCGGGGACCAGGGTCGGAGATTAGTTCAGTTAGAAGTTTATACTATTCGATGTACAAATTAAGGGATTATGCAAATTATGGAATTATCCGGTGCGTGCGTAGCACGACCGGTGTACGGTGCCGAAGGCAGCGGGGACCCGGGTCGGAGGTTCGTTCGGTTCGAGGGGGATGCGAGCCGGAGAATACAAAAGTTTCGAGGCACCGATGTAAATTAGGGGCCCGCTGGCGGGCGAAGCCAGCTAGTAATTATATTAATGTCGATAAAATATTTATATTTAACATATTAACATTTGAACACAACATTGTGTTCTGTCACAACATTGTGACAGAAAATGTGTTAAAATTTCTTCAGTCGTACTAATGCAGCCAAAAGTTGAAATAAATTTATGAAAACTAGAAAATAAAGAATTTCAATGATCAAAATTGTTTTCTTTAAATCTAAAACACTATTAACCGCATAACCTTGATATAAAGCTATCATATCATGCTAATCATATTTTATTTAAAGCATACTGTTACATTTTATAACTTTCCACGTATCTTCTTATTTTTTTATATCATATTTGAATATTTTTAAATTGGATTTCATTTATTTTTAATCTTATTCTTTCAAAAGTCTAATAATTTAAGGAAGAACATTTCTAAATATACATTAAAATACATATGTATCGAGAATGTAATTAAATTTCGCATGTACTTAGAATAATTCTTTAAGCGTATCATGTTTTTACTATTTTTGTTTTGGTATTCAGATTTTTCTTTAAAAATACTATTTTCAACATCTACGTACACTAATAAAAGCGTGTTTTGTACTTTTTTTTTGTACTTTTCTTTTGTTCTAATTACGAATTCAAAATATTATTGAATATACATCTATATTAATTGTTATGCATTCGCATACGATTTTCAATAAGGAATACAAACTCATACTATAAATATGCAGAATAAATAAGCTTAAATCATGTATTAAAATATTCTTTTTCTAAGGAGAAAATGAAAATAAGCTATTACCCTATTACCACATATTTTGATGAGAATAGCTGGCATAGTGGATACAGTAACCATCTATCGTTGAATAGTACCCAGAACCGTTTCCGGATGAATGCAAGGCAATGAAGTATCTTGCGCGTGATAAATTGCGTTAAAAAAACCTGTTCTTTCCAATTTTGAATAACTGAAAATTTCCATTGCGAAAACGGAGAACAGACGACACCTTTACTCCCAATACATTTTCCGTTTTCTGACGAAATTTTTTTTACAGTGCACATAATAGTAATTACATGAATTTTTATATTGCTAACTAAGCGTATAACCAACAGAATGAAAAATGTCCAAACTCACAAATCGACAATGTCTCACTCACATATGTCGGTAAGGCTGCAACCGCAGCACAAGATGAAAAATTCTTCATGAGCATACAACCCTGCAGTAAACATGCGGACGAAATAAAGTGAAGCATAGCTGAACACATACATATGTATAATTTTAATTAATTTTTTCAATTGGTTTTCAGCAGTGAAATCATACCCGAAATTATTGAATATTAAATACGTGAAATTATACGTTTAATTTTCACATTACTAAATAAGCGTATAACTAACAGATTTCAAAATTGCACACAATTTTTAGAAATGTGTCACATTTGTAAGAGGGAAAAAAAATTTAAAAAAAAAAATCTATCTTTGCATAATTGGACGAGGATAATTGAAATAAAAGCGTGTAAAAAGAAAGTAGATTTATTTATTTTTCCTGAATATACTTCCTTTTATTTAAAAATAAATTATTACTATATTGAAGGTGTTACCTCCAGTCACGAACTTCGATCAGAGGTCATTTTTGACATTTATTTTCTACAAACGTATACAATATATACAAAAATTATTAATGCGTTCGAATATTTCAGTCTTAAAGTATATCCACGCATTTTGTGTACAAATATAATCAAAAATGGAGTTGTTATGGTTCAACACCGAGGACACCTTTCAACGGAAATGATGTGTGGTAGACCCGGAAGCATCTTATCCGAAACTAATAAAACCAATCAATTTTAATAATATATTAAATAAACTTGCCCTTGAGTGAAGGAAATTAATTTATTATAATTGTAAAAAAAAAGGTGACCGTTTGAAGGAGAAGGCTATTTCTTGGCCTAAAATTTGTCTATTGTAGCGTGAATAAAAAATATTAATTTTGAGCATAAATTAAATTCCTTTGTCCAAGAGTAAAATAATTCTAATAGCTACAATTTCACCAAGTTTCATTGAAATCCGTTAAGAACTTTGTTTGTATTCATGTCCACCGTCATAGAAAATGTCGTTTTGAGATTAGCGATTTTAAAGTTTTGAAATGAAATAAAATGTATAGAACATTCATGAAAAACGATGCTATATAACACATGTATCACAGTTTAAACAGGTCAGCTGGCACGCGGACTACTATTGCCAAGCAACAGGGGGAAGCGTTCGCTTCGGCAAGTGGAAATAAAAAAGTTCTTACTATGGGATCTACTTAAAATTTTGGAATCGAATTGTCTACAGACTGTACTTTCGCGTCGTCACATTTTCCCAACATTTATGATTGGAGGTAACCCCTTAATTCAAGATGGCAAATCAAAATTGATAAATCACAATAGAGGCGGACAAATGTATTTCTAAGATTTGAGAAGATTCAAGTTTAAATAAAATTTAACAGGTAAAACATATAATATTAAGTTTCATGAAATGTAATATAATGGCAGTGCCAACCTATTTTATAAACCATCGATTTTTGGAGAAATATACTTCTAACTAATTATTTCGATAACAAAAAGTTAATTACAACCTGTTTTTGTAGGGATTCGTGAAGATTTTTTTAAATGATAAAATTAAGGAAAAGTGATCAGTTCTAGTTTTATTTAGAACACGAATTGTGGATATTTTATATAAATATTACTTACAAATGAGGAAATATAGTCGAATTGTTTTACAAAAATGTGCTAAAAAATAATTAATTTAAGAAAAAAAATATCCCATCCACTGTTTTTATGTGTAATCTGCCTGAAAAACATTCACTAAAGAAAAATTAAAAATTCCAAAGAGTATTGCACAGGTCTCACGTGATGTACCTTAAAGCTAAAAACGGAATTTATTTTATGCTCTAGGAGAATATGCTGAAAAGATCGTGAAAGAGAACGAGACTCTCCTAAGAATTAAAGTAAACTAAATTACTATCAAAACAAATTATACATGTTTTTATCCAATCCAAATCTTTAAGGATAACTAATTTAAAGCCTTATTTCTATATAGTATAGGAATTCTGAAATTTTGATACAAGGATTCTATAAAGACTCATTCTTATAGTCTAACGATGTACTGGTTTTATCTATATTTTTAATTATTACAAGAATTATAGATAGCGTCATAATTAATATCTTTAACAAATAAAATATAATCAAATTGTGCTACACTAATTTTCTATATAAATAATACATCTATATCAAAGGTATGTAATATAACTTTCATTTTATCCAACATAAAATGAATCCCGGCAGTGAGTTTAAGTAAAACACAGAAAATATACAGTCCCTTAAAACAGAATTCGAATTTACTGTATTCTCAGAGGAAATATTCTGTAAAAGTCGTGAAATGGAACGGCAGTCTCTTAAGATTTAAAATAAAGTAATCCACCATCAAGACAAGTATTAAATGTTTTTCTTCAACGAAACATTTAAGGACAAAATGTTTGTAAAGTATTACTTATAATGTAAGAATTCTCAAAATATAATGGGGTGACAGCACTGCTGATCGACCCCAATCGTCGATCAAGTCATTAAAATCAAGTATCAAAGAAAACCAATGTACGTACACACCATATATACACTAGTCTTGTACATTACTTTTTACTGCATACTTTGCAGCTAGATAAACACTATTTGATATATATGATCAAATTTTATATCATGAATAAAAACAAAAGACATCTTAATAACAGCATAAAAAAAAAAACGAAATGCACCAGGACTTTCGGCCAGACGCAAAGAAGATGTACTATCAGTTGTTTGCGTCTGACAAAGAAAGACAAAAATATTTCGAAAAACTTGTCCATTTCCCTTTATAGGTGCTGTTAAGATAGGTGCTGTTTATTTGTACATTAGACCATTTTTTCAACATTTTATTGTTCTATATCACGGTTAATAAACTAATTACACGGGCGATCAACTACTAATAAAACTTGATTTTTTTTTTTCTTGTTTTACACTTGGGGAAAAAAAAGTAACGAATTAAGAACGAACGAATTACGACACAGCATAGACAGTTTTATTCAGTATTAAAAAGAAAAAAAAAACATTATTTCAATTTCAATTGAAGCTGAGCACGGAAGACGAGATACCTTCTGGAAACAGGAAATATTCTCAATTGATCCACTATTGTTACAGTTAGCTTTCATAGATTCTTATTGCATCCATTGATAAATTCTTGTGATATATTAATTAATACCAATTTTTGAGTTAGTACTAGGATTAAAGGTAATCAAGAATTTGATAAGGATAGTATGCGCACAATTGAAAAAAATAGCAATAAAAAATCTAAATATTATTTTTTTGCTAAACTATCCATGAATAATTTTTACTTCATTTGTTTTTTATGCATTTCCATTGCTATTTTGTCGTTATGTTGCAATTTAATAGAACAGTTGTAATAAAACCAAGAAAGTTATTTTGCGCAAACTCTCCTTACAGGGTTGGTGTGATTGCGCACATGGGTAGGAGAGATTGTTACTAATAATAACTACAATTAAATTGTTAACAATAATAATTAAACTTAAATCACATTGCTGTAAGGTTTTTGTGAACAAATTTTATTGTATTGGGAGTGAAAATTTCAACCTAAAGCTTAAAAAATCAGAAAAAGGAAATAATTTACGATTAAAACATTTTAAACGATTAAAACATTTTAATTAAAGGGAAAAAATTAAAGAATCAGAAAAAGCAAGTCCAGATAAAATTACAAAATAAAATTATGTAACTTAATAACACGTTTAAGTTAAAATTAGTCCATTTTCATTTTTCATTTTTTTAATGCAAATTTTCCAATAAGCTGCGTAATCTCTCCTAGCATGGAAACTAATGGGAACAATACGCCATCTCTCCTAAGTAGCAGATGCGCAAACTCGCCAATTTCGGTAGGAGAGATTGCGCGGCCTTTTATTTAAACATGACCGCTACTAAAACGAACCGTTGATGTTCACATTGTTAGTCTAGATAAGTAGCTTATGAGAAATCTTTTAAGTTAAAAATATTTTGTACTATTGACATTGTATAGAAATTCTGATGAATAGCTATGGAAATTCAAGCACTTTCTTTGGGAAAACAAAACAAAATAGCAATACTTTATCTTAGACGCTCAAAGCAATCAACGTGCACTTTCAAGCAGATACTCCACTACTGTTGTTGTACAACTACCTGGAGTCGCTGCGCTCTCACTCTACTCCTTCCCCCCGAAACTCTATGCGCGCAATCTCTCCGACCGCGCCATCTCTCCTGGCTTTACCTTATGTCAGAGAAAGATGAAAACAAAATTTAATTGTGTTACTCTAAATTTCTGTAAAAACACAAGATTTGTAAGAATAGAATGGAACTCGTTGAATGGAACTTTGATTTAATCTGACCTGTAAATCGTGCACTACAGTGAGGTTAAAATAATAAAAGAATATTGAAAAATCTGCTGTGGAGTACCTTAGAGATCGAAAACTAATTCATTTTTTTATCAGAGGAAATATACTTAAAAGATCGTGAAAAGAAAATATACTCTCCTATATTTTAAAATTAAAATATATCACTTTCAGGGCAAATGACAAATGTTTTATATTTAGCCAAATCTGTAAGGACACAAAAATTTAAAACAACATTTCTGATATGATATGCCAGAGAAACGATGAAAATAATTAAATTGTGTTATACTAAATAAATGTAAAAAAGATAAGATTTAATTAAGAAACAAATGAAACTAATCGAATGGAAATTTGATTCAATCTAACCTCTAAATCATGCACTACACCTAAGTTAAAATAATCAGAGATTATTGAAAAAATATCATGTGACGAACCTTAAGGACCGAAATCTAATTCATTTTATTCTCTGAGGAAATATACTGAAAAGGTCATGAAAAGAGAATATACTCTCCAATGTTTAAAAATAAAATAAATCACTATCAGGGTAAATGAAAAAAAAATATTTTTTACTTTATTTAATTGTGTAAGGACACAAAAAGCTAAAGCATTACTTCTAATATGATATGTCAGAGAAATGATTAAAAGTAATTAAATTGTGTTCCTATAAATTTCTGTAAAAATACGAGACCTATTTAAGAGAAAAAATGAAACTTATCGAATTGAACTTAGATTTAATGTTATCTGTAAAACTTGCACTATAGAGAGGTTAAAATATTCAAAGAGTATTAAAACAGTCTCATATGAGGTATCTTAAATACCCAAATATAATTCATTTTATTCTCGGAGGAATTATACGGAAAAGGTCATGAAAAGAAAATATACTCTCTCTTAAGTTTGAAAATAAAATAAATCACTATCAAGGCAAATGAAAAATATTTATGTTTTATCCAAATCTGTAAGGACAAAAAAATTTAAAGCAAAATTTCTAATATTATATGTCACAGATATGTTGAAAGATAATTAAATTGTGTTATTCAAAATTTCTGTAAAAATGCAAGATTTGTTAAAGAAAAGAATGAAACTAATTGAATGGAATTTACATTTTATCTGACCTCTACATCACGTGCTACACCGAGGGTTAAATAATCAGTGATTATTGAAAAAATCTCATGGGACGCATCTTAAAGACTGAAATATAATTAATTTTTCTTTTGGAGGAAGTATATCATGAAAAATTCGTGAAAAGCAACATACTCGCCTATGTTTAAAAAAAAGATTTTTTTTTTGCCCTTCTTTGTTAACAATCCCCAATCGCATTATTAATTACATCATTGTCTATTAGCTTTTTATTTCTTTTTTCTACTAGGGGGGTCAGCCCCCTACGAGCTACGCTCGCCAATCCCCGTTCTGACAACGCAAACTCTAAAAACACGCTAATTTGATTAACTCTAAAATGATTACGGAAGATTGAATTATAATTAAGCGGACAGTGGCGATCTGCTGTAATCGGGTTTCCATTCGTTCTTTATTTCATTGAAGTATTTTAAGGCCGAATCAACTGCTGTTGAAAGAGCTAATGACTGTGTTCGTGATTGATTAAATAACATCAATTAAACATTTGAAAATCAACTTGTGTAAAATGGCTAAATAAACAGTGTCGCTGTATCACAGAATTTTATCGTGGTGTTATAAAAAATTGGGTATTTATCCGTTATCCCGTCGACCACTGAAAAAAAAGAAAAAAAACAATCACCAAAATATAGGAAAAAAAGTGTTTTACCGTGGCGTCAAATTCAATTGATATCAGATGCGTTACATGTGTTTGTTATGTCAACGAGAAATTTTTATTCGACAATTATCTGTATTTTAATGATATTTTACCCATTTATTAGTTACTTCATTAATTTAAAAAATAATAATGACCTTAAAGAGGCGCGCCATGACATTAAAAGTGAAAAAAGCGTTGAAAAAATGTTGCTATGCATAGTTACGCACAACAGATCCGTTTCAACTGACGTCATAAGGAATTATTCATCGGCCGAGGGGGTTATTAAGAGAAATATTGTAAATAAATAAATGTCATTTTTTTTCTAATTTCATTAATGTATTATAAATTTTATTGTTTAAATTTACTGATAGTTGACACTTTAGTGACTGAGGCTTTAGGTTGCAATGGCAACATTCTTCCATTGGTTTTTTGGGCATATAATTTCGGCAGTTTGGCGAATAATTTGGCGATAGTTTTTTTTTTTTTTTTTTTTTTTTTTTTTTTTTTTTTTTTTTTTACTGGAAAGTTGTCAACGGTATAATTTAGAAGTACCAAAAATTGCTTTCAGTAAGACATTTTAAATGTATCGTTTCTAATATGACGTAATTTTCAAAGTTTTCTTCCTATTATTAAACTTTAAAATATTTAATTGAAGGGAAATATTATTATTTACGCTGTTTTAAAATTTGCAATAATAGGTAAAATAGTTTGCCGAAATAAATTAAAATGTCGTGTAAATATATTTTTATATTGAAACTGTTTGGAAATATTTTTAATTGAGCATTTTTAAAATGACGTAATTTCCCTATTTAATGTTTTGAACTCGTAATAATTTATTTTTTTTACTTTTTAATATTCACGCGCAAGTATATTTTTTATTAAGTAATTTTCTAAAATTACTGCTTTTAACACGTGATCATTTAATTATAATTTTAAAGTTTTATTTCTGCTTTTGATAGTCACGTGTAAATACATTTTTTAATTGAAAGGGAATATTTGTATGTTCGCTATTTTACAAATGGGCAACAATTCAAACAAATTCTGCGCTTTAGTTGAATATTTTTATCCATTAATGAGTGGGTTTTTAAGGTTTTAATTAATACCTTGCGTTAATGAAGACATTTTCAAAATTTTATGATTTCAGCGCGACAGTAGGTATTCAACTGTAAGTACACAAAATTTCAAGTCTCTGACTTATAGAGTTTCTGGAAACCGACTCTGTGACGGACAGACAGAGAAGCGAGACGAATAGTGTTCCGTGAGATGAACGAAACCCTAAAAAAGGGCGCAACCACGGTGCGTCTGCAATATCTGTTTCCTAACATTAGTGAAGCCAGAATATTAGCTCATTTATCCAATCAAACTTACAAAAAATCACGCAAGCGAGAAAAAAATATAGCAATCATATTTTAACTGCATTAAAGGATGATATCATTGATATCGAAAAAAAAAAAACATGGCACAATCCATGGTGTCTGTTTCTCCTAAGCATTGTAATTTAAATTTTTATTTTTAATCATACATATCAAATAAATACGTGCGGAAATGTCCCACTTTAACTTTTTTGAAATATTTATTTTTAATAATCATTGTTGAGCGTGATATAATCCAGAATTTTATTTTTGTGGCAATACTAATTTGATTAAAACCTTTCATTTCATTTAGGAAGCAATGCAATTTAATTTTTAATAAACTGCAATTTTTAATCAAAACACATGTTTTAGGAAAATTGTAAGTGTGCTATGTCATAAGCCGCTTTATAAACCTTTCGAATGATACCTCATTCGTTGTTGTGCGTTTCGTAAATTCATAGAAAAAGGGATGTTGACAACAGAAATAATATATATGATAAATTAATATCAGAATAAAGATTATGTTTTTACTCTAACCAAATATATAAGGAAACATATATTTATGTTAAATCCGAATTTGTTTATTATGCCACAAATGATAAAAAAAATCCATATGCATTTAATTCAAGATGCTAAAAAATAAAAAATAAGTATATAAATTACATTTCTGTACAAGGATTTGCGAAGAAAAAAAATTAAATTCACAAGAAATACCTTTAAGTAATGAATTTAGTTTTAATTATATTACCTTTAAGAAACATTGAAATATATTAAAATTTAATTACAGTTATTTAAAAGACACATTTATTTTAGAAAAGAATTATAGTTACTTATCTATGATAGAGCTACGATTTAATCCTACATGTAAAACATTTACTGCAAAGAGTTAAAAAATCTAAGAGGATATTCAAAAAGTCTCCTGCTACACTCCCAAAACACAAAGATCGAACTAATTTTATTCTCTCTGGAAATATATTGAAACTGTCCTGAAAGGAAAGGATAGTTTTCGAAGATTAAAATAAAATAACTCAACAAATAATATTTTTAGTCCATCCAAAACTTTAAATACACAAAGATTCAGAATTAAACGTACGTATATATTATTTATAAAGTAAACAAAATTTTTAATTTATAACTAATATTATTAAAAAAAAAATTGTACAGTAAAAATATTTTTTAATCATGAATATATTTTTTTAATAAACAGTGAGTAATTATACCATTTAAAAAACAGGAGAATGATGATATTTTATATACAGAGTATCCCCAAAAAGTGGTGGATTTAAAATAATCCACACACTCGTAAGAGAAGCGCCAGTGCCTTTGAAAACCACTATATGAAAAAATGAAGCCTGATATAACAGTGGCTAAATCGGCTACGAAAACGGAATTCTGAATAATATCGAGAAATGGGCACACAATTGTATGTAAATTGTCAACCTTTTTTTAATTAATTTTCCATGGAAGAATGTTATTACATTATCTAAGTTTATTTGTTGAACACGATTAAGCATGTACAGCCGGACAAAAACAGAGAACACTACGTACATATTAATCACTAAAATGTTAAAGAAATAAAACGAAAACCGCCATTCAAATAGACATCATGTGTTCTTTCTGTTATGTTAAAAAACAGGTTTAAGACGTCGACTTCATATTGAAATTGTACTCGATTTTTAATACAAACACATTGTTTTCACATCATAATTGACTTTTTCAGCAAATTGTACCTGAGGATATCTACTGAGAAGTCATTCAATTAAATAGTTGACAAATTATGAAGATTTACTGTTTGGAACTTTTAAAGTTAAATTTATTTGTAACTAGTATATAACCCCGTCAAAAATGACGGATTGTTGATCTGCGTTTCATTTTCATAAGACTTCATACAAACAAACAGCATGAAGATTTATTATTGAAAGGTTTGTATTGTAGAAAAATACATTTTAAAAAGGACAAATGATTTCTACAAATAAAAATAATGAGGATATATATATATATATATATATATATATATATATATACACTGTAAAAAATTTTGCAGCAAAGTAACCGGTCATTCGACCGTTTTCTATTAAAACGGTTGAATGACCGTACTTAACCGTACATAACCGTAATTTAACGCTATTTTGACCATAATATTGCTCTTATTGGGGTCAGAATACTGTTAAATTATGGTTTTGTACCGTTTCTTATAAAAACGGTTGAATGACCGGTTACTCTGCTGTAAAATTTTTACATTGTATATATATATATATATATATATATATATATATATATTTTACTCAGTATTAAATTTCTGAACTAGCTCAGCGTTTGGACAAAACATTCAAATTAAATATTAACAAATAATCCATGTGCGAAAGTTTTTGTAAAAAAGTGTTATCAAAGAGTTTTTAAACAGCTTGACTCACCATATAACTCATTGTTTGATTACATAAACAAACTTAAATGGAAATTACGCTGTACTATGAATTTCTTATATTTTAATTACGTTTGATAAGAAAGAATCATTTTACAGTACATGACCCATTATCCGGAAATCCAACATAAGGAAAGACCCGAAGTCCGGAAAGAAAAATTCGACAATTTTCTAAATTTGTAAATTTTTACTAAAATTTTAGATTTTCTGAAATTTTTCGAAAATTTTACCGATTCCTAGTACCGATTTCAGTCCATTGTGTTTCAATGTTTAATCACTAAAATATTGTTACTTCGGTGGCGGGTGAACACGGTAACCCCCCCCCCCTACTCTTCCCGAAATTAAAAACAAATCATTTTTCTCTCAAATTTTAGTTTAAATTTAATTTATATTACGATTTGTTAGAAACAAAAAATAGTTATGTATTTATTTCATCTGGGGTGATTCTGTTCAAGTTTTCCTAAAAATTTAAGGATTCCAATTTCGAAAATTTAAGTCTTCAGTCCAAAATTTCGAACATAAATATCGTGAATTTTGAACGATACTCGTCGAAAAAAATCAATTATGTGTATCGTTCGCAGAAAAAATAGCCAATTTCTTCAAAGGATTGTGGAAACAACGTGAATTTCGTCAAAGGATCGAAAAAAACGCAAATTTCGTTGCAGGATTGAAAAAAAAAAACGCTAATTTTGTTAACAAATTGCAGAAAAACGCGATTTCCGTCAAAAGCTTACGAAGAACACGCAAATTTCTTCCAAGGACTCCGACAACATGTAAAATTTCATCAAAGGATCACAAAAAAAAAAAAAAAAAAAAAAAAAAAAAAATTGGTTAAATGATCGCAAAAAAAAACTGCGAATTTCGTCAAATAATCGAGACCCCCAGTCAATCCCAAGAAAAAGACTGTTGAAAAATACGGGGTTGGGATTATCGTCATCCCGAAAATTTCCACCCCTCAAAGATGGAGTGCAGGAAATCCTTAATAGCGTTTGGCTCAACGGGGGTCTCATTGGGTATCGGAGAAGGGAAATTCTATAAGGAAGATATTAGTTATCATAGGGAAATACAGGGAAAACTTATGCAGCAAAGAAAATAAACATTGTTCAAGCGGACGATTTGAAGCTGTTTCTACCTCACTTCCTCCAAATTATTGGAAGATAATTTTTGTTTGTGATATGAATATGAAGAGAATAGATTATTTTCAGTAAATTGTTTTAGTATTTTAGTATCGCTGATTTTGATTAAGTTTTTGTTCTTAGAATGTTAAATATTGCGGGGTTTTTATCTTTCGACAATAGTACACTAGATATCTTAAAATAATATGCGTAACTTTGTTTATAGAACTCAACAAAAATGAAATTATTATATATATATTACTATCTAATAAAAATACAGTTAATTTTGTAAAATTTTTATGTATAAATTTTTATGTAAAATTAATTACTTTTTTACAGTAGAAAATAGTTAGTTTTATGCTCACACACAACTTAATAATCATGTTTTATATTCTTTGCTTGGAATTGAACTTTGTCTGTTTCAGAATGATATTAATAAGTAATGAAATTCTAACGATATTTACAATTAATTTACTCCGCAATCAGCTGATTCGAAAAAAAAGTAATTGCAGTTATGCAGAAAATAATACAAGTTACATTAATTGTTCTTTATATATTTTTTAAACATATGATTATAAACAAATATAAATGACTTACGAATGTAAGTCCTAAGCATTTTTCTGCTATGTTCAAAGAGGCAATAGCTGTTCCAAAATTGTTTCGGAAAACAATTGTTATTGCCGTACTTTTTTCTCTGAAACTTCTGAAGTGAATTCAATACTTTATTTTATTTTTATTTTGTATTATACTTAGGTATTATACTTATTATATAATTAATATTATGTTTATTAAACTTTGTATTATACTTATATATAAATAAGGATTGTCTCTTAAAATTCATTCATTTTCAACAAAGTTAATTAACGCTGTTCTCAATTACAAAGGGCCTACTATCAGACACATTTTTAAATTCATTTTTGTTCAGAAACGCATGAAACAGGCAGATGTTGTTATTCAGAAACTTTGCAATCGAAACGCGTTTTCCATTTTTGGTAAAGGCAGAAGATCTTTTAGAAAACACTGTCAAAGTCCGCGTTTTGAACCGAATTCCTGATTCTTCATCGCACGAAAGGAGAAAAACCTGTTGTTACGTGACACGAATAGCTTATAACACGATAAATAATTTATTTATCAAAAACTTCAAAACTCATTTCGATTTCAAATTGCTTCAATAGTCAGGCCTGCAAATTTTATGCTTTTGCGTTTAAAAATGCGTCAGAAAGTTTTGCGTTGTTCAGCAGATCAATTTGAGAACCACATTCAAAATAAAGTAGAATGTTTAGTTTGTGAAATCGTACACCTATTGTGCTTTTTAATTTCATTTATTGCCGAATGACCATTTATTGTTTACTAAACGTCAAAAATATTAAAAGGAATTTCCTTTAAATCGTTTCAGTAATTCTCGAGAGAAATGAACTTTACTCCCAGCTATTTTCTATATGATTTCTCTAGTGTTATTGCTTGCTTTAGTATTATTATTCTAAGGTAGGCTAGGGGGGTGGGGAGAGGGCCATTAAAATTAGAGAGACTCAAAATCAAAAGACACATTTCGAATATTAGCAAGGCATAATGTAATTTCAACACAGCGGTTTTAAATTCCACGTACGGGAAATATAGTATTGAGTTGTTAGAAAATACACAGCACACACGTCGTAAAATGTACATGTTTAGTTTTATTTATTTTTTAATTTATCCATAAAAGTTATATATATATGTGTGTGTGTGTATTAACATTTTGTTTAGAGGAGGCCCCACTAGTGGCTGAGAGGTTCTGCTCTCAAAGCTGGTAGACGGGAGGTCCTGGGTTCAAACCCAAACCCTGTCACGCTCGTCGACCTAACCGTTCGGAGTTTTCCGTGGTTTTCTTCGAACCTTGCCGTAAATACGGGTTATGATCCCTTAGAAAGACCCCCACTGATGCCATCCCCCCTAGGGCCTATATCCCTTGTGTAAATAATCGGCCGTCATAAATCAACTAACCAACCTTCCATCAGTTTAGAGGAGCTAGGTATTTTTTAGTTATCTTCTCTCATTTTTTGCACATTGGAAAAAAAATGCTTATTTAAGGAAATTATTTTTTTTAACTTATTTAATTTTTAAATGTATCTGAATGCTTGGAGCTATTATTAAAATGTATTTTTGTATTAGCATACAGTTTTTTTTCTTATTTTACTTATAACATTTGCTTAATATTTTTATTCAGATTTCTACTACTATTTCCGTATAGCAATATTCGGCTAATTTAAGTACAACATAAATTATAATACAATTTGGGAATAGCGGTTTATTTTTTAATTTAAAAAGTAAATGCCCAACTGTTAACACCAAACCCGTTGGATATAACTTTATTCTTCTTTACTGTTTATACCGATTTCTATGTATTTATTTCTACCTTTTTCTTCTCCTGAATTTTTTTTTTTTTTAGTTATAATCTGAATCGTGGCGGGAAAAAAAAAAAAAAAAAAAAAAAAAAAAAAACGTTTATTTAAATAAATTATTTTTGTATTGCTAATTTAATTTTTAAGTGTATCTGAAAGTTTACAGCTATTTTTAAATAGTATTGTGCCTAGTTGTTTGTGTTCTAAAATGAGTATGTAAATGTTTTGCTTATCACATTAGCTTAATTGTTTTTATTCAGATTTCTGTCACTATTTCCGAATTTTCGCCTAATTTAAGTACAAAATAAATTATAAAACAATGGAAGTGTAAGTTTATTTCTCAATGAAAAAAGTAAATGCCTTACTGGAAACACTAATTCCGTTGGATAAAACTTTATTTTTCCTTACTGTTCTTTGTTGCGATACTCATATATTTATTTTTACATTTTTCTTCTCGTGGAATTTATTTTTTCTTATAATCTGAATCATGATAAAAAGAAAACAAATGTTTATTTAAGGAAATTATTTTTATTTGCTTATTTAATTTTTTAAAGTATCTGAAAGTTTAAAGCTTTTTTATATTAGCATAAAAGTATTTTTATATTAGCATAAAAAATTCTTCTTTTTTTATAACATTTTCTTTTATATTCTCCTTTTCAAA
This sequence comes from Maratus michaelseni, assembly GCA_963931845.1. Classification (NCBI taxonomy): domain Eukaryota; kingdom Metazoa; phylum Arthropoda; class Arachnida; order Araneae; family Salticidae; genus Maratus; species Maratus michaelseni. The sequence goes on along the minus strand of OZ007589.1, from coordinate 256,562,079 downwards.
ATATAAACCACTATTTGAACGTTCATTGTAAGTGTTTTTCTGCTTATTTTTAAGAGACATCACTCAATTATTTCAAAACCTAATCACTTGAATTTAATGACTTCACAGAAAAAAAGGTGCAATTTTCATGTCCGTATAACATTTAAACCTTATTTATAACGATAAGCTATTACTTTTAACAGATGAAAAGGTTTCCTTTAGGGAAAAGTAAATCCCGAAATTTCTCACGATTGAAAGTCGTTAGCGGACGCGCCTAATGATTCCAGATGTTCTACCATCACCTGGGGTGTGATGCTTCTGAAGAAAGGGGGATTAAACGGTCAAGTTTTTCCCGTAATCGGAGGATATTTAAAGTATTCATTTCCCGTAAGCTACAGGTTAAGGGATCGCGAAAAAAGTGAAATTTTGTCAAAGGATTGCAAAAAGAAAACGCAAATTTCCTCAAAGGATCGCAAAAAGAAAACACAAATTTCTTCAAAGGACAACGAAAAAATGAAATTTCGTCAAAGGATCGTAGAAGAAAAACGCAAATTTTGTCAAAGAACAGCAGAAAAAAATGCAAATTTTGTCAAAGAATCACGAAAAAAAACTTGAATTTTGTCAAATAATCGTGAACCTCGGGAGGACCCGAAATCCGGAAAATTCCAGAACTCGGAAAGCCTTTGGTCCGGAGGATTCCGGATAATGAGTCTGTATTTTCGGTGGAAGTAATTTCAAAATCCACCAGTAGATGGCGCCACTATACTGAATGAACCTCAAATCTCTCCCTACGAAATAAATCACCGCTGCTTCTGAAAAAAAAGTGCTTACAGAAAAAAATGATTACAGAAATGTTAATATACATTTTTTTATGAAATAGTTTTTTAAGGTTTTAAACAAAATTAAAAGATTTAAAAGCTTTAATATGCTTTTGCAAATATTTAAACAGCTGAATCGTTTTAAACATCGTTAGGGAACAGCATAAGTTTTTCATTAAGCCTAACATGTCTTTTAACCAGGGCTTGACAAATGCGGTCGCCAGGTCACCAGTGGCGACCAAGATTTTTTACCTGGCCACCAAGTTTTTTAATCCGGAGGAGTATTTTTTTTGTCTTTCAAATATTGGTCTAAGAAATGCGCGAAAAAGTTTATTGAGAAATAAACTTGAAGAAACTATTATATTCAAACGAAAAATATTTTTAACTTTATGGAAAAAATAAGTTAATCAAATGCAAATTTTAAAATAAGATCAGAATCATTTGACTGACTTCGACAGGAAAATAGATAAAAAAATGTTTTCCTGCTTCACTATTTCATCGATGCCCCCCTCATCAGATATAGATTTTGTAGCGCTCGACTATCCGGTCATTTGAAGCAGTCGGCAATCAGCATTTTCGGAACATGCCGGTTAATTTAGCCTTTACAGGGGTTTTTTTTTCTTCCCCTAGAAATATATAATTTTAATATGCTTCATTAGAAAATTGAGTTTGTATTATCTTTTTTAAATTATCTAACTATTCTAAACTATGTAAGTAATAATTTCAAACTATGCTCGTTATTATATTTCTTAAATGCATAAAAAAGATTTGGGCTTTTTGAAAATCAATAACGGGGGAAGGGGAGGGGGTGTAATTATTTTTACTGGCGACTAGAATTTTTTTACTGGCTACCAGATTTTATCAAATTTGTAAAGTCCTGCTTTTAACTATGGTCGATTCGCAAACCAGAGGGGTCGTGCCGGAAGAATTACAGACAGTTTCTTGCCTTTCGGATTTTATTATAAGTAAGATCGTTTCAAAACAAATTGCATCGTCAGTAGCTTTTTAGCTACTTTGCCGAATGAGCTGTAATTTTCGATTCGCATATTTCAAGCTTCTAGAAATGGATTTCTGATAAAAAGTTCATAGATTACAGTCCGTATAAAAAATATTTATCTATTTAGAAAATATAAGTATTTTGAAATAATTATCGAAAAAAATATGGATTGTAACCTGTAATTTTTTAAACAGAAATCTATTTCGAGAAGCTTCAAATATGCGAATCCAAATTTACAGCTAAAATATCCTTGTAGATTTTGAGTTAGGACTAAAAAAACTACCTGTTTTGCAATTTTTTTAAAAAATGATTAGAAATAAATTTAACATTAGCCGTACCAAACTTTAAACTAGTGCTCCCGATGCGATACATATTTCAGTTATACGTTTAACCGATATACGTATATACGTATAATACGTATTTAAGAAATACGTATACCTTAAAATATACGTTTAAACGTATCTGGATACGTATAAGCGTATATCGGCTAAACGTATAATTCAAGTATCCGTTTAATTCAAGTATACGTATATTTCAAGCAGTCACTGAACGGAGAACAAGTTTATCGGTGGCGTTACTTTAGCAATCTGTATAATATGTTTCATACATAGAATCTCATTATTTTTCACTATAAATGATTATTGTAAATATATAACAAAAGTAAAAAGACTTTTTGTGCAAATAAAGAGAAAATACACATTTCAGATTTATTGTTAATCCTTATTAAGTATATTCTTTCGTAATTTAAAAAATATATATTCATTTTTGTGTGCGTATACTCAAATTGCGCCCGGGAGGTCAAATGTTGTTCTTTCCACGGTGCTAATGTTTTCTACTCTGTGTTAATGTATAACGCAATTCCATTTTTTAACCATGACACTCGTGGTATTTTTTATACAAAGTGTATGTGCATTACAAGATATTGATTTTTAAGAATTGTTGTTAATCTTGACAAATTTCTTTATTTTGTGTTAGTAACTAAAAATTTCGATTACTTATAGCCTGACAAATAATCGCCACTGCAGGTTTCGGAACGCAATCACACAAGCTTAAAATGACTTGCCTTCTCTTTTCTTTTTTGCTGTAAAGCGTATTTTCAAAATATTTTTAATATAGACAAAAAGTATTCTTAAATAAAATAAAAGTATGTTTAGTTAGTTAGTTGTTACAGCAGATTATCTCTACTAGGGATATAGGCCGGTGGGGGTAGTGCCATCCGTGGGGTGCTTTAAAATAAAAATAAGATTATGAAACTTCCCAGGAGTTTTGATTGATCAATGTCAGTATAAAATATGAAGTCAATGTAAGTTTGTGTTCTGCAATACTAATGTTTCGGGCGAAATGTCCACGCTATAAATCAAAATAAGCTACGTGCGTGTGTTACAGATATGCGAAAGATAAATCCTTTCATAGTAAATCATTTTTTAATTAATAATTTAGATTTGAGGGAGGGGGGAAACAAAATCTAAACTAAGAAAAAAATATTCCTTTTTTTTTTTTTTTTTTTTTTTTTTTCCAAGTACCGACTGCGCAGGACACAGCGGCTGTTTTTCAAAGTCTCTGATCCGCAGACCAGCAGGAGAAAGGCACAATTTTTTAAGCAATGGACGAAAACCGTTTAAACGTTTATACGTTTAACCGCTGGTGTAAGATCCGTATATACGATGTACCGTATATGCTGTTTCGTATCATACTTTACTGATTCAAATGCAGAGAAGAAGTCAATATAATATCACTATTATATATGAAATTACTTTATATCAAATAACACTTGAAAAAATAGTTACTGTTTAAAAGTATTTAATAATTAGGTTTTTGTTGCATAAAGCATTCAACAGTAATAATGTTTTTTTGCATTTGCCCCCTGCACGGGCAGCAGAAACTTCGTATTAACAGAACAGGGGGACAACATTTTTTCTATTTTACTAGTAAACACAAGTACCATTCCAAACATACTTTGCACCTGGTTTCTTCAGCAGTGGATTACATACTGGATGCATACACATATAGCAGAGTAGGGATGCAAAACGTTGGGGGTATTCCATATTTTGAAATGAAAAAAGAACTGTAATCATTTAATGATTTTAATAACTAATAAAAATCAGAATATTTTCATGTAAAAAAAAGATTATTTAAAAAAAAAGAGAAAATTTTGGTTGGATTAAAAATGATAATGATAACAAAGACACCACCTTTCCCCCAAGAGATATCTAATGACGATATGATGTACCAGACCCCTTTTACCTTAAAGTGATAACGTTATAGATCAGGACCTTGGAATAGAAAGGGCGAATCCCGAAATTGCGGTGTTGGGAAATCAAGCTCAAAGTTTTGCAAGTAGTTCAAGATAACAAGGGTCAAATCTTTATTTTAATCATTGCTGATTTAAAAACCAGATTGAAATAGTATGTATTGAAATTCAATGTTTTAATTTTAATATATTCCTTATCATTATTTGATTAATTTATAGTTATTTATTTTTTGGAAGATTTTTGTTTTTTTATTACGGAAGATGGTACTACTCACTTTAGCTTGAAACTGGGAGAATACTAAGGGCGAACCAGGGCAAAACGACTTACCTATGTGTTGCCCACATCTATATAACGTTAAAAAAACGATTTTTCGAGTTCAATTAAAAAACTTCCTTTTGTTGAAGATCATATGCTTTTGAGAAAACAAAATCTCCAGTGGAGCGAATGGATCGTAAAATCTATATACATTTTCTCAGTATATCAATATTTCAATATGATTTTTCGTTATTATTTAAATTTACGAAAATTGTTCTGATTTGCTCTTGGCAGCTGATTTAAATGTGTTAGGTTATTAAGAATAATCCGGTTGATTCGAAAGATCATTTGCTTGCAGGAATTTTATTTCCGGCTTTTGTTGTATAATTTTGAGGTTCTTTAAAGTTGTGTTCAGGAATAAGTACGGAAATCTATCAAAATTTAAAAAAATTTAATTCATATAGAGATTTTTGTAAAAGAGTAAGGGAATGCTAATTATAGAATATATTCAGTACTGCAGGCGTAATACCGCAGATATAGTGTTATTTTCCCAGAATGTAAGAACAAAAGCTTTTACTTTTTTGTTAAAATGTTTTGTTCATCTCGGGGTTCTACTTCTTTTGTTTCGGTGATTAAATGGTTAATTTTACAAAGGAAAATTGTGTATTAATTTTTATTATATTTTTCCATAATAAATTTATCTTTTCTAAAGCTGAAATTTAGCTTATGCACCTTAATGTTGTTTGATCTAACTATCGTTTCTTTTATTTTTAATTAGAATATCTCTAAACTGTAGGAAATCCAACTATCGAGAGCCTACTATATTATATGAATGGTAATTTTATAAATACCCAAATGATAAGATACAATGAGGGCAAGAGCATTTTAATATTTGCCATTGATGTTTATCCAAAATGTCCCTAAAATATTTTATTAAATGTGTAATACCGAGTTAACAAAACTTTTTATATTCCATGCTATGCAAGCGCATGAAAATAATTAGTATTTCACTACACGTGGCCTAATTAGAAAAGTCTCCAGTGCAAAATATCACGTACTTATTTAAATGTTGCTTTTAAATCAAGTGTGGAATTTTAGAGCGTGATTAAAGAATATTTAACACTTTAGTTTACGTAATTATAAGGCTGAGTAAATTTATTGCAACGTAATTTAATAAGCACAAAGTGCCGAAATAGTCTAAGGTAAGAGCATCATCGGTGATTCATTATAATAAATTATTCCGTTATAAAATGACATTAAATAATAAAATTAATTCTTTTTAAACATATGTCTGTATTGCTCTAAAAGCACAAGTATTAAAATAATATAAAGAAAACACTTCGACATAAAAATATGGATGTCATTAGATTTTATGAGATAAACTGAAGAACGTACAGGCTATTTTAAAAAAAGAACAAACAGATCATAAAATTCAATAATTCATTAATTATAATAAATATAAAGTTGAATATGAGACATGTGTGTGTATAAGATAAACCATACGTTTTGTAAAACTAAGTTTAAAATCACATTAGATTTTCATAAATAAGCGGCGCTCCACTTCCTCAAATTGTATGAATGCGTAAACTAACGGATAAAAATCGATTAAAAGTCACCCAATTTCTACTCTTCATTCCATTTATTTCTACAAAAATCATAAAAAGGTTTACAATTTGATTTTTAAAGTTACTAACAACATCCTTACACAGGAGGAACAGTGCAGTCCCTCTCTATTGACTAAAAGTTGAGCTATTTTTTAAATTACATTTAGACAAAATTTATCGGCTTCCTTATAAACATTCCACTTATTACAGCTTTATATTTATATTAGTTATTCAATGTTTGATTTTTAAAATTTGGTCGTTATTTTAGTGATTAGATAATTTTCTTAGAACAGACTTGCAATATACGCAATATACGTATTTATAAAATAGCAAAGCTTCTTGTACGAAGCACAGGCAAAGTTATTTTAAGAAATATCATCTAAGTTTACTTCAATTCTGTGAAAATCCATGCTAAGTTAATAGCAAAAAGAGATCTAAACAATTTTAATGATACCGATAAATGATCTAACAATATTTTTACGCTTAGCACTAACAAGTTATGCTAGAAATACAAAGGTGTTTAGACATTAATTACACTAGCAAAAGAATTTTACAGGTGATTTACACTGTGAAAAAAAAAACAATTGTTTCTTAATCTAAAAAAATATATAATATAACCACGAATGAAAATATACAATAACCTCTTCCGAGTTACCCATGATTCCAAAAAGCGTTCTTTATCCGTTTGCTGCAAATTATTAACAGTGTTAACCTCGGAAATTAATATATTTTCGAGATAAATTTATTTTCATAGATGAATAATCGATGGAAGTAAATTTATTTTGCTGAAATCGATTTTCGGAAACGTTTCTGAGTAGTTTTTCTAGTGTATTCAGCATTTTCTCAAACCGGAATATCGTTTTTAGGATGCTACATTAATTCGTAATTAAATATTTTCAGCCGCGTAATTAAATTTATACATGCAAGAGTAACAAAATAATATTAATGTTAATGTTGATATTAATTCTGTTAATATAGCATGTATTAACGTCGGTAAAACATGTTTGTTGAACATGAAAATGTTTACTTGAGAATGACTATTATACGAAAAACCCAATTCCTTGTTGAGAAAACTGATTTATACACTAAGAAAACTACTCGGAAACACTTGTGAAAATCAGTAGCTGAAAATTGAACATAGTTCTTATAAATGCTTCTTTGAATCTTAAAAATATATTTGTTTTTGAGGTTTCTAAAGATAAAGAACGTTTTTCGGGATCGTTAGTAACTCAGAAAGATTATTCTATATTTTCGTTCAGGGATTACATTATATTTTCCTAGATTAAGAAACATCTGTATTTTTTTTACAGTGCACGCATTTCAAACAAATATTTCAAAATATAGCTCATATTTTGAAAAAGCTCTCTTATATAGATTTATACATTTTTAACACAAAAGTTATGCTTTAATGTTAGTTTTGGAGGCTTGTTATTGAGAACGGATTATTAAACATTTTGCTATTTAATAAGTATGATGCTTCAAAGTGGAATATTACAATAGTACCTTAAAGTACTGAAGTATAAACGTACTGCGTTTCTAATTTGTTTGTTTGTTTGGTTTTGTGAGGGGGAATAGATAAAAATCCTTAGAAAATTAAACCTACATTCCAAACAGGTGTGAAGAGGAAGATATAGTTTACTACTCACTCTGCGTCACTCTCCCTCTCTTTTTGTTTATTTTGTACTTTTATTTATAAATAATTCTCTGCTTCTAAATTTTAAAATTCTAATGTTATCATCAGAAATGAAACGGAATTTAATCTACACTACACTACATATATCTTATAAGCAATACTTTATTTATATAGTATACTACAATGTTACTCTAAGTAGTTGAAAATAAAATACGAGGGTGGTTTGATAAGTTCTCGGTCTGACAGTGAAAGCAGAAGATTTTTGACATAATTTCATTTAATTTTTCAATGTAGTCCTCTTGCAATTCAATACATTTAAAACACACTCTTGTGTACTAATTATTTAGTGCAGCCATGTACGAGGGTGGTTCAAAAAGTTCTCAGCCTGGAAAAGAAAATACAAGATTTTTGACAATATTTCATTTTATTTTTTAACTTTTCAACTCGCAGCATTTCAGAATACCCTTGAAAAGTTTTCATTCTTTGGCGTTTCAGGTCGACATTCAACAAAGGCGGCACGCATCAAGCGGAAAGTTTTTTCGTACCCAAAACATCGTGCAAAATGTAGTTTTTACACGGTCTATCGAGATGATTCAGATTTCATCATGTTCCCGTATCTTCAATCGGCGATCATTCAATACGGCATTGTGAATTTTTGAGACGATTTCGTCGGTCTTAGTGGTTTTTTGGGTGTCCTGAGCATTCATCATCGTGCATGGATTTCCAACCGTGTTTAAATTCAGCAGCCCACTTTTTTATCGTCGAATACAAAGGACAAGAATCCTTTAAGGTGGAATGTAACACTTTTTGTATGTCCATGGAGGTTAAACCTTTTTTAACAAAGTATTTTATGACAGCTCGAATTTTTAGAAAATGTCAAAACTTGTTTAATTTAATTTATCGCCAAGCAATAAACAATAAATTCACGCGTCTGAAACTCGGCAGTATGTCATTTAAAGAATCATACATTACAAACATCATTGTCATTTGGTCATACTTGTTCTATCTCTGTGTCAGACCGAGAACTTATCAAACTACCATCATAATTCAGACTAGTCCAAAAATAATTCGTCAAATGAAACTTTAACAATATTCCTACAATGTACCATTTGAAAGATATTTTACATTGCAATTATTGTCAACAAATGTATTTTATATTGAGAATGAAATCAGTTTCCATATGTTACATTTTACTTTTTAAACGTTATATATTTCACAGAAAAAAATCTTCCTTATAAATGTTTCAGAATAAAGTATACCAGAGAAGTTAATGTTTTTGCGTCTAAAATGTTCTAAATATTGTATTTAACTTAAGATAAATCTCAAATTTGTAAAACATGTTTCGTAAATTTCAACATTGCTGTTTAAAATTACCAAATCTATTTTTATAACTATGCAGCATTTTTTGTACCATAACAAATTTCATAAGTTGAAATATTTTTTTTAAATATTATCGGTGAGCGGCAGGTTTAAAGTAATTATAAGAAACAAATTTAATAATCGGAAAACTTTTCTTAATCCTTTGATTACGAGCCAGCACTAGCGACTATTTTTATATTCAATCGTAAAACAATTTACAAAAAAAAATATATTTTAGAAATATGCTAATATGTAAGAGTTATTGTATGAAAGAGTTTATTTTTCAAATAGTGGTACGAATAGAATAAAAAAAAATAAGTTCAATAGAACGTAGTACATATCCTGACCTGTAGTCAAAGGGTTAATGCATTTGCTTAATGTATTTTGTTTTTTAAGTACTGGGGCAAAACGAATTTAAGAAATAATATAGATCAAGAGAGAGGAATTGGGTAATAGTGACTTTTTAAAATATTTTTTATAACAGTACTATTTTAACACATGTAGTACGTAGGAGTAGCTATATTATTCATTATATATCGCTTCAATGTTTTCCAGCTTTATCTCAAATAAAAAATAAAAAAAATAAATATTAGCGAATTACACATTCCCCTCCCTTTTCTCCACGCTTACCGTGCATATTTCATAAATTGAAAATTTTAATTTGAACTGATAATTTTCAAAAGTAATATTATCTGACAGCAAAGTAAAATAAATTCCACATATTTACCATTAATAATATGCTACATCTAGTTTCGTTTAAAAAACAAAACGCATTTCTTTTCTTATAAAACTAATTAGAGAATAATTAATTTAATGCACGCAGGTTGGGAATTTGGAAATCTTGGATAATTAATATTATGACCAGCGTAAAAGAATATTATAGATATTATATAGCAATCTATATTCTCTTCATTTGATCTGTAAAATATAATAAATTTTCGAGCATTAAATTCAAAATTTATTAAAGAATTTTATAGCATACTTAAAATAATAATAATTATTATGTTCGTAGACTGCTTTTAGTATCTTATTAAAAATTTTTTTGTTCTAATCTTGATTTTAAATCGCATTGAAAATGTACGGTTTCCGAGAATTTAAATAAGATGTATTTCTTTGTTCATCATACCCTGAAAACATAACATTTGAAAGTTCACTTATAAAACAATAATTATATTAATCATATGCTAGCATTATAAATATTTTATTTTCTAGGAAACAATTATGCAAAGAATTCACAGAATGATAACAATGAAAACTTCTTAGAAATACCTTCATGTAAAATTAGCTGTTTTTTTTTTTTCAGAAATGAACCTTTAAGGAGCCCACTTATGCTTAAGGGAAAAATAATTATAAACTTTTCTTCAATAAAACCACATTTTCTATGGAAATTTCTATTATAACTAATATATTAAAATGACGTTCTATGACTAGTAGAAGATATAACACAGTAGCCAACCCTTTCAAATGATATTTATTTTGCATTATTTTAATTTGCTATTGATAATGGTAAATGGCTCTTTAGTAATAAATATTTTCAGCCTTTAATCACTTTGTTAAAGTGTATTTTATTCATTTTAGAGAATGTTTCTTGTTTTTTAGCTACCAAAAATAAAATTTGAAATGTAGAAGGAAAAATAAATCGGTCTAGTACGAGTATAACTCGCGCTCAAAGGGTTCCGTAAATTAAATTTATAAATTACTATTTATTAATTTATAAACTCCTGCTACCCCTAATTTTTTCATAATTTTAGTTTCTGTAGATTTGAAAGTAGGGGAGGAGGGAGGGCATATTTTCTTAGTATACTTTCGACGATATCTCTGAAAATATAATACCTAAAACTAAAATATTTTTGAGCTCGATGTTACGATATCTTTCGAACGATACCCTACACGACATATAAAAGTAAAGTTTTTTTTTTTCAAGTAACTTATTTCATATCTCGGCTAATTACGAACAATTTTTTTCGATAATCAATATCAAATACTCTTGGATGATTCTGCGTCGATAGATACACTGAGTGTCAGTCAACACCCCCGCTGACCTGCCGAAAAGTAAAGTTTGTGTGTAACAAAAAAAATGCGTTTTTCTCAAAAAATATTTTACCTAGGAAAATATATCTAATATATGCAAAATCGTTTCTTCGCAAAACAATTCCACACACCAAATTTCATTGTTGAAGGATATTTTTAAGCGTCATTTCAAATTGACAATCAACACATCCAAAGATATTTTTTAGTAGCTTGTGCGTCACTATTTTTTTTTTTTTTTTTTTTTTTTTTTTTTTTTAACGAGGGTAAAAGCTTACACAAAAAGATGTTAAATAATAATTTTATAAAAATTTCAAACCTTTTTTGATAAAAATAACGATTACATCGGAACACAAATCTTTCACGAAAATTTCGCTTGCATTTATTTGAAGAACCGAAATCAGTAGAAAACTAAATTGAAGGAAAAAATTTAAAAATGTTTTAAACGTATTAATGATAAAAGTATAAATGTGATATATCGTACGTACATAAGAAATTGCACTGCCAATTTTCACTCTTCCGAACACGATTTCCATAACTTCTATCGTGTTATCAATGTGCAGTTGAAAAACATAAGACATAAACTTTTATATGGTGGTAGAGGATTAACAAATTATTTTAAATAACCAAACGTAAGTAAATGTTCTGAAATAATTGAATAAATATTGCATAACAGCATTAAAAAGTATTACCTTTATAATAATTTTTGCAAATTTACAATGTTGTCAACTTTTTAAAATCACTTTTTTTTAAATATATTTTCTATATAAAAATTTATAAATTAAAAAATGGAGCTTAAACTTTAAAGTAGAGATCCACAGGTCATACAATCGAAATACCTGATACCTGATTAAAAAGCACAAATTAAACTATATAATGTATCCGAAACATAAATTTTGTTATTTATAGGATTTATGACCTAATCGACTTACATAATGACTTCCAAGAATTTAAACTATGTCCATAATTTGTATAAGAGAGAAACGTTAAAATAATTAGAAAAATTTCTGTGTTCTAAAAATTCATTTGCTAATATATGCAAAATCTTCTCTTCGCAAATACAATTCCGCACCCCCTGCTGCCGCAGAACCCCCATTTCTCTTCTACTCACCTCGTATAATACGTATTATACGTATACCCGTATAAACGTTTAATAGGGAGCACTAGTTTTCATCTTATTCGAGACGTACCCATATTTTCTTTTTTATAGATTTTATAAAGAAAAGTTGTAATTTTTGGACGTAAATATAATAAATTTATTTTTTTCTAAAAAAGTATTCAGTAAATTAACCTCAAAGATTATTTTTAATCTATATTGAACTCTGTATAAATATAATTCTTAAATAATTTTGTTGGTAAAACAACAGAATAGTAAAACTTTAAAAAGTACTTTTTACATAAAATTTAATTTGGTCTGTGGAAGGTAAAAAAAAAAAGAAATTTTTACGCTTATTAATGGCATGAATATTTAAACAAAGTTTCCTCTTGAGAAAAAAAACCTTTTTTTCATCCGATTCTTCTTTACAAAACTTTTACATGTATTCAAGCATCGACGAATCTATCTATGGCAACAGATGCTGAGCAAAGTAGCAAAATAAGTTCTCTTTTTCTTTCATTTTTATGAATGAAATAACAAAAATATTCTTACACAGCTTTACTTCAAGGTAAGAAATGGGTTTATTTGCATAAATGAAGCAAAATGTATTCTCTTTTTCTATGTGATGTTAACATTTTGAAAGAAGCTAAGAGCAGGAATATAAATTTTTTTTCTCCGTAATACTATTTTTTTGTTATAAATGTAAACATTTTATCAGGAAGAAGAAAAATTATTCAAAGATTTCGTTTGTAAAAAACAGGATATAAATAGATTTTTTAATGATAAATGAAATTATCATTAGAAGAGCACTATTAGTCTAGAACTGCCGTACTACACCTGAGGCACGCGGGACACAAGTGACCCGGTGACCTTTTATATGCGGCCCGAAATACATAATCATTAATCCGTATTTATAAAATTAATTGAGATGTTCATAAAAAATTATAAGATCTTCACTGTTCTTTTATATATTTTGATAGGAAGAGAAAATCTGTTCTGTTATTTATAATTACTAATTTAACATTATCTAAAAACATCTTAAATGATTTTTCCTTAGTTAAAATTTCTTGTTGCATGTAGTTCTATTTGTGCTATATAAGTGCATACATTTCTTAATTTTCAATAGTAAACAAATAGTATTCCAAATTAATTAAATTTTCACATTGGAAAAAAAAATTGCATTGAGAACACAAACGGTTGATTTATTAAAGAGAATCTCTTTATTTTTTTCTTTAGAACTTTGAAACGCTGCATTGTTATATTATTGTGTTTCATACTTATCATATACCTAATAATGCTTATTAAGGTAAACGTCTGCAGCGAAAAAATAGCAATAGAACGTCTTATACCACTATTTCCAAACAACAATTTTCGCGGTATATTTCTACATCATTTGCAATAGAAATCTACCACGAAGAATATTGTTAGGATATAGTGGTATTACATTATTTTGGTAACAATTCTCCCTCGCCAAACATTCAATCACTATTCATCACTGCTAAAAAATTTCCCGGAGGTTCCGGAAAAAAGTGATGGCATTAAGATGCCACGGCTTTTTGCTGTTACATTTCACAACAAAGTAGTGAACGATTAAAATTTTCAATAATCAATATACTTTTTTTATTCAGCGTCCCATTTAAGCAATTAAAGTTTAAAAAGTGTCTTATTACAGATAAAATGAAAATTCAAATAATGTAGCATAAAAAGATTTAAATTAGCTACTTACTTTATTGGTTGATATCCAAACAAAGAATGGTATTTGTTCAAATTACATTTGTCTCTAAATACAAAAGCAGCTGTTTTTTATTCTTCTTTAGTTATCAAAATGGCTAATGGAACATAAAACATGAAGGACGCATGCGCAGAATGTAGTTTACTGAAAAGTTTAAACCTCTCAAAAATATTACACGAATTATTGCCGTAATTGACGTGAGACATAAAGAAATTCGAAATTGCGGTAAAATATGCGAAATGTTCCATGATAATTTTCTGAAACGTTCTGAATTATTTTAAAAAAACACAAATTGCACAAATTGTGCTTATTAGTTGCTAAAATCAGTGTAAAAAGTGTTTTAAACTCATAAAAGAGCTAAAATCCTACATGTTTCGGCTTTAAACTTAAAGCCATCATCGGGGAACAGGAACAACACAAACGACTACTGATCTTTTAATTTTCGACACGAGAAAATTGAAATCAACAGTATGGAAAAATTTAAATAAAATAAGCGGGCGCTCTCTGTTGCCAAAGAGCGAAAAACAAAACAATGAATTAACCAGGGGTTAAAAATGTATCCCATAAACCAGGTATGCTGAAAGAAAAGTTATCATTACAAATACAATCTTTTCTAATTTTAATTTCCAATGATTCCCTAATGGCGGCTTTAAATGGGTTATTGAACCTATGGATAATTCTTGCTTTATCGAAATTAATTACAATATCATTATTTTTAGCGTAAAACCGGGAGAGTGCAGTGGATAACTTTCCAAATTTTATGTCGTTTTTATGCTCTTTTAACCTTTCCAAAAACTTTCTTTTAGTCATACCAGTAAATGGTATGACTAAAAGAAAGTTTTTGGAAAGGTTAAAAGAGCATAAAAACGACATAAAATTTGGAAAGTTATCCACTGCACTCTCCCGGTTTTACGCTAAAAATAATGATATTGTAATTAATTTCGATAAAGCAAGAATTATCCATAGGTTCAATAACCCATTTAAAGCCGCCATTAGGGAATCATTGGAAATTAAAATTAGAAAAAGATTGTATTTGTAATGATAACTTTTCTTTCAGCATACCTGGTTTATGGGATACATTTTTAACCCCTGGTTAATTCATTGTTTTGTTTTTCGCTCTTTGGCAACAGAGAGCGCCCGCTTATTTTATTTAAATTTTTCCATACTGTTGATTTCAATTTTCTCGTGTCGAAAATTAAAAGATCAGTAGTCGTTTGTGTTGTTCCTGTTCCCCGATGATGGCTTTAAGTTTAAAGCCGAAACATGTAGGATTTTAGCTCTTTTATGAGTTTAAAACAATTTTTACACTGATTTTAGCAACTAATAAGCACAATTTGTGCAATTTGTGTTTTTTTAAAATACTAGCTAACAGTGTAGTGTCCAAATAGATTCAATCGTTCTGAATTATTTTTACAGTTGATTGTATTAACTTTATTATACTGTTTTATTATGCTACTTCTCTTATATTATTATTTCATTACCCTTTTTTATATTATTATATAAGTTGTGTTGCCTAACGTCCCTAACATATGTTCGGGGCCCGCGAGATAAAAAGGTTGAGTATAGTTGGTCTATAATAATGTTTAAAATTATTCTTTATTCGCTTGAATGAAAAATAAAATTTTATTGTATTTACATGTTTTTGGAGCACATGATAACGAAAACAACATCATTTACTGAATTTTTAAATATTGTATAGTATAGACAATTAAAGTTTTAAAAATGTATGGATTTTATTGATAAGAAATTAAAATAGTTTTTCGATCATCTTTATATGTCTTAAAGCACCCAAATAATAACAAGTATCACACAAAGTATCCTTCGACTCCGTTTCATAATATTTTAGTATAACAAATTTTTGAATGTGTACTTATCATTGTGCTATTTTACTTTTATTTTAACAAAAATGTCTTGGAAAATATTTCTGACTCTTTTAAATAGTAATACTGTGCTTCAATACAGTTAATTCAGTATTTTCCCATTGTTCATAAGATTGTCTGTTTTCAAAGTGCTCTTAAGAGTGTTGTTCATTGTGATCTCAAACACCCTTCGTTAATGTTAGAGGTTAGACCTATGGGCGTTGAAAGCCTTCGTATTTTAAAAATATCTCAGGAAATTTAGATTTTTAACTTCTGTTTTATGTATATATTTTTCTTAAACGATGACTGTTTTTTAGTTGCGAAAATATTTCTAAAATATATACTTAATTTTATTTCATGTGTTATGATTTTAACATATAAAATGTTAAATTAAGCATATCGTTAATACATATAAATATTTTGTCAACTAAGAAATACAACATCGCACTAAACTTCCGTACAATGCAGGTTAATTTAATCGAGGTTAACCACGTTTCAAACAAGAATTTTTTTAAAGAAAAGTAATCAAATAGTTTCCACGTAAGAACATGAAACGAAATATATATTGTTTTTTCAGATATATTTTCTGGTTAGAGTTGTTTTTAACCTGGATCAAAATAACTCACATTGTACGGAAGTTTAGTTGAAAGTTCGCAGGTATGATATTTTAAGAAGAGTACACAGAAAAAAATGAAGTTAAAAATATTAATTTCCCGAAGATTTTTTAAAAAATACAAGTGCATTCCACGCCTATAGTTTTAATATTAGCGGGTGAAATTTGAGATCTCGTAAACTAACACCCTAACGCCATCTTGTCATATGTCACGGAAACTATTCTACAATTCCAAAACGATTTTAGTTAATGTCCTTTTCACTTTTGTGAACAAGGAGAAGTCGCAAGGTATATATTCAATCTCAACACAGCAGTGTGAAACTCGCATTGTTGATTTGGTCATTGGTTAACACCACTTTGATTATCTCTGATTTAACGCTTTTTGAGAATTTTGTTTTAAGAAATGCGAAGTATGTATGAATATTCGTTTACACTGAATTATTATGCACATATTAAAGTAGAAAACCTTATTTTTAGTTTATATATTAAAAAATGGTGACCGAAGAACTGAAGGGCGGAAGAACTTCGAAAAAAGATGTCAAGCGGTGGATACGATAATTCATCATAGACGTAATCTTGTATAATGATGCACAAATATTACTTTTTTTCAGTTAAAAAAATATTGAAATACGTAGCCGTTTTAAAAGATAAATGTGCATTTTTACTGAAATAACATTAATTGAAAGTAAAATGTAAATTTTCAACCACACATATCGTTACTTAAAATTACACAGAAAAGCAACACATTAATATTTCACAAAAGAGTATGTGTGGTGATTAGTTGTCACTTGATTTATTTAAATTTGATGGAGCTAGAGTGTCCACCAATTCTGAAATTATAGTTTTGAATAATACGCTCTTGAAGTTTTCGTTACAATTTATCGGCTGTGGCGCGCTCTACTTTTTTAGCTTTCCCTCTCACTTTCGCTACCGATTTATAACAAATAAAGTATGATTTTTCCTGTGTATAAAGATAACTTTAAAAGAATTTAAGAAAATCGCTCAATTTTTCGCTTTAAAATTCGACATTTTAAACCTGTTAATGTCGTATTATCCATTAATTACAAAATAAAACGACAATCTGACTCAAGGGCAGCTTTCACTCGTGACACGTGTCCTTCCGTTTTATATGTCAAATAGTATTTTCGATGTTCTCCCGTTCGTGTTTGAAAGATTTGTGCCATTTGTACATTTGTAATTGTGAAAAACTTTTACCACCACAAGCTTGCTTCATCATATCCACGGTAAAACCCGACTACTTGTTTAAAACTAATACAGAAATTTGTGAAAATCCATATATTTATGAATTGTTACGATACACGCTACCTTATCCAGCCGTCGAGAATCCCGGGAAAGCAAAAGAAAGACACTTTTAAATACTTTGTTAGTTTTAGAACGGACACTGTATTCCGTACAAAATTGCTTATTAAAAGAAACTAATTTTTAAGGGGAAAATAAAACCTACTTCACTTGATATTTCTTCAACATATTAACTGATATGTACTTATTGTACGCCAGTTAGCGTAAGTTAGGCAAAGCATAGTGTTACAGCAACAACCCCTGTCCACAATCATTTTTCACCATATTGTTACCAATATTAATCATTTTGAAACGTAATTGACAAGCATATGCTAAACTATTTTAAGCTTCTCTATGCACGACAACGGTGCACGATCCGGAGATTATTCTCAAAACGTATAGTAGTACTGTGTAACTAACTAATAGATTAATATTTTGTGGCAATTGGGCCAAATTTTCAGTAGTTAAGCCTAAAAAAGAAAAAATTATAAATATCAGTCAGGTAGTCAAATATATCATTTTTGGTATATGATAAAATTAAGACCGCCACGAAGAAAAAAAAACTATACATGAACATATAATATATATATATGTGTGTGTGTGTGTAATAATAAAAAAATTTCGCCATTTTACCTTAATTAATTTATTCCAAATTCATGCAATATCTACCCCTTTGCCTGTCTTTTAATATCTTAAATTTAATTTATATTTTAATTTCATACTTTTAATCAACATATTCTTTTAATTCTTATTCTTTAAATCTTAATCTGATAAAAGCAACACTTATTTGTAAGAAAAACCCTGATATATTCCTTCATAGTTTGAGACATTGAATTTATATTTCTTTAGAATGTTTCTTAATACCTTTTTTATTTTATTAAAATTATCATTCGATATCCCAGAATTCATTGCACGTAAATCCCGCGTCTAATTTTTTGACCTTTTTAATTTTACGCTTTTGATATAGAGTACCTACGTTTCGTCATGTTTTTGCCAGCTTCGCACATCCTTTTCAACCAATCCGAGGCAAGTCACTCCTATCTCTTTCTCCCTTCCTTCCTCCTAACTATCATCCCGTTGGCACTTTCTTCGGTACGTCAACATATCCTTGAGCAAATTGCTAATCTTTAACGCTGTTACACAGTCTTGAGAATCAGAATTTTTACGTTGTTCGACTTGCGTAATAAACCTATGTCACTTTTTGGAGATATTCTAAAAATCCGTGTTTCTCTAATATTTTAAGACCTTTGTTATTTTTCTATGGCGTAACATAACTCAGATATAAGCTTTAAATGGATAACTAGTGGAATTGTCTCTGCTTTTATAAAGACAATAAATTCATTGTTAATGAAAATGCAGCTTCCTTTTATTTCAACCGGAACATTTCCAGTGATTTCATAAAACATCGCCTTCCATTTTGTTCACTTCGACTGCAAAAATATGTGACTCCACCAATAAATCGCTTGCCCGAAGTAATATGTCAGTGATTCTTCAACATATTTTACTACGAAATGGAAAGTATTATATATATATATATATATATATATATATATATATATATATATATATATATATATATATATATATTCAAATATTTAGTATTTTAATTTAATTTAATTTATGTGATGTTGCATTTTTGGCACAGCTATTTAATAGTTGCTATGTCATTTCAAGGTACATATATCTTTATGTTGCTTTAATTATTAATTTCTCCATCTTACATATTATTTTTAACATAGAATTATTCATTAATACATCCATTACTTTAATGTAATTGGATATTCTATTTATTATTTATTTATTAATTGCATGTATTTATTATTTAACTAATTGCTATCATCTTTAGATAGTATTTGGATTAATTTTTAAATATTAATTTTCATCCAATGCTATTTTTATTCATCGTATATTCACTTTTTACCCTCATAGATGGCAGCACCATGGTTTCTGTTGCTTTACAATAATATTCGTATTATTCTAAAACCTAATCTGGCAACATGGTAAATCATTTTCTAAAACTAAATTTGGCAACATGTAATGATTTTTGCAATTCATTCCCTCTGCTTGGTTGTGTTCATGTGTTTGGTTCATGCGGTGCACAGGTATCTTTTTTAATCCAATTGGATTATGTACTTTATGACTCTATTTCAAGTTTTATCTGTATATTATAGGTATGGTTTTTTTCCTTTTTAATATTATATTTATATTTTATTTTTTCACAGGTTTTATTCACTGTTTATGAGTAGGTAGTCGAAATTTAATATTCTTTAGCAATGTTATGGCTAATATGATGATGAAACCACTCATTTTATTTGTGGTATTTAGGCATTTAGAACTTGATAATTCTGTCTAAATTCCACAAATTTCATTTCATTCATTCAATTTCACTTATTCAATTTTGAATTTAATTTCTTCTTCTTTTCAATAAGTTTTTGGTATCTATATTCAGTGTGATGGGGAATACTTTCATTGTCAACTAATTATTACATACTTAATCATTACTTCATAGTTCAAGTTGGTGTTATGGTAATGTTTCATTTATACATACATATATATATATATATCGTTAAGTATGATGTGATTGCAGGTAATAAGTAAATAACAAGTCTAAACTTGTTTGTCACAGTAGGCGCTGAATCACAAACATGTCATATCTTGTGCTCAAAAGTATTTTGACAAGTCATTTTCTTTCGAGTTTTCCAAAGTGTCGGTTGTAGTATTATTTGATTTGTGTTTATATCAGTTTATTGTGATTCTCTTAACATGCCGAAGGTGAAAGAATATTCCAATGACTTTAAAAAATCTGTTATAACCACCCTAAAACAAGGAAAAACACAAGCAGAAGTTGCACGTAATTTTAACGTGTCTCGGCAGCTTGTTAGTATATGGAATAAAGTGTTCAATAAACGAGGGACTATCAAAAACAAGTCCCGAAGTGGTCGTCCGAAAAAAAACAACTCCTACTGTTGATCGCATAATAAAAAGACTATCCGCTAGTGATGTTCGTAAGTCGGCAGTATCAATAAAAAACGAGCTGAAAGAAAATTACGACACGGATATTCATGTTTCAACCGTCAAACGTCGTCTAATATCTTATGGATTACACGGCCGTCGACCCACAAAGAAGCCTCTTATATCTACAAAAAACAAGAAGGTACGAATTGCGTTTGCAAAACGGCACAAACTGTAGACGAGTTCTGAATGGTCTCGTATTTTGTGGAGCGACGAAAGCAAATTTAATTTAGTGTCATCTGATGGGATTAAGTACATTCGACGTCCTCTTAACAAAAAATATGATATCCGATACCAAGTGCCCACCATCAAACATGGAGGTGCCAGTGTTATGGCTGTTTGGGGCTGTTTTTCACGCCATGGAGTAGGACCGCTAGTTCGCATTGAAGGGAATATGGATCGAGTTATGTATGAGAACATATTAAAGACGCAAATTCCCTATGGTAAAGAGAACATGCCACCTGGGTGGTACTTTCAACACGATAATGATCCAAAACAGAAGTCCAAGCACATAACTGAATTTTTGAAAAGTAAAAAAGTTAAAGTTCTCGAATGGCCAAGTCAAAGTGCTGATCTAAATCCCATAGAGCATCTGTGGGAGGAGTTAGGTCGCAGAATAAGATGTAAAAATTATTCGAATAAAGAGGCTTTATTTCAAGCTCTTAAGAAGGAGTGGGAAAAATTCCTTTGGATCGAATACAGAAGTTAGTCGACTCGATGCCGGCTCGTTGTGAGGCTGTTATAAAGGCTAATGGATATGCTACTAAATATTGATTCATTTAAAAATAAAAATGATGTTTAAGTGTTAAAAATTTTCATTTAATTACAGTGTCAAAATATTTTTGATCAATCATGTTCTTTATTTTTAGTTTGATTTTGTAATTTTGCTATCAAACCACAATTTATTTTACAAAAATATGTAGACAAATCAAGTTTCTTCCAATAAAAAATAGTTGTATATTTGTGTTTTTTATTTGTATTAAATTAGCCCAATTATTGTCCTTGTCAAAATACTTTTGAGCGCTACTGTATATATATATATATATATATATATAATTGTAATACCTTTGAATTTCAAAATACATTAAACTAGTTTTTGCATCAAACCTAACCAAATCTCCTATTTAAAGTATATATATATATATATATATATATATATATATATATATATATATATATATATATATATATATATATATATATATATATATATATATGTATGTATGTATACAAACGAACTGTATAACACATTTTGTTGAGAGATGTTTAAAAAGCATTCCAAAGAGAAAAAAAGTTTTTTTAAAATATCACTGCTGGTAGATGACATGAGTAATTATGCAAAAATTACTCTCAGATGAAAAAAAACTTTTATTTATGAGATTTTTCTTTTTCCAAATGTGTAAATATTCAAGTCTACAGCAATTAAGAAAATGAAACTTTGAAAAGTGTGACAGATGTTATACAAAGTAGACGCAATTTTACTCTTTTGTTTCTCTCATCGATCAAAGTCTTTTTACACAACTTTAACTCATAAAAGAAATAACATTACTTTGAAATAAAGAATATAGCTTATATCTATATAGGAAATGGAATTTATTAGTATTTGCTGTCTGATATTTGAAAATTTCGGATACTTTGCATCTAATTGAAAAGAAAGCAAAAATTTTCATGGATTTAATAAGAAAATATTTTATGAGTAATATTATTAATATGATCCGGTATAGGAATTTTGTCGATAATTTAAGCAAAACAAAAATCTTATAAGATTTTTTATTATTATTTACATAGAGTAAATAAAAATTTTATAAAAATATTCTTAATATAAACACAACGTTGGTTTAAAAGACTATTAAGAAAATATGAATGAAACTTTTGCACTTATAAATGGCATGCGTAGTTAATTAAATTTTCGCTTAGAGCAGTAATTTTTATTTCTCCAATATTTATGTATAAAAAAGAAATATATATGCATCAGGCAGCAACAACTGAGACAAATAATCTTTCAATAGAAAGAGATGTAAAACAAAGTAATGAAATATCTATTGTTTCGCTTTTCTTATTAATTAAGAAACAAAAATATCCTGACGCAAAAATACTTGAGGATAAGAAATAGGTTTATCGTTATAAATGAAGCAAAATTTATTTTATTCTATTTTGGTAGTTAACGTTAATATTTAAATGGAAGGTAAAAGTAAGAATAAATTTTGGTTGCTCTGTAATATTAATTTTTCTATACAAATGTTCCTATTTTATATAAGAAGATGTGGTAATATTGGAAGAGTTAATACTCAAACATCACGATTTAAATACTTTTGATTTATCGATTATGGGTATGATAATAATAAAACGGAATTCAACCCATAATGATGCATATAATTATTTTTTATTCATTTAAATGAAAAATTAAATTTCCCTCTATTTGCTCTAAAAGCAATAAATGTTTTATGGGTAATCAAAACGTCCTACTTGAGTAATTCTTTAAACTACTTGTATAACATATGCAAGTAAATATTAAAAAAAAGGTAGAATCACAAATGCCCAATCCTGCTGAGTGGTTGATCCGAAGAATATGTCTTATCTTTCGAGTTGTTCTATGCTGATAAATTATATTTAACGCCGATATTTGTCACCATCAACGTCCGACGGTTGTCCAGAACGTGGTGCATAGCTAAGATTAAAATTGTTTCCAGGAAACTTTCTGAACCACGTACGGCACGTGTAATGGTCAATGGCAACTTATTATACACTGCAAATATGTTATTTTGTGTCTTCGAACTGTTTTGCCTTTCGAAGAACATATAAAGTAATTTTGTTTATTAACTATGCGATTAAGTTATTTTTTAACAATATCAAAATTTCCAATTACAAAATAGATGACGATTGGATTTGCGATGTCTTGACATGTAACGCAAAAAATGGGTCGAACTGTTACATTAAACCAATATAATTTCATAAACTGAGGCATTGAGAACCAGAGTGGACCAACCTCATCAGCTGTGATTGCGAGAAAAATGCTTTTTAAAATTTCTACAAATTTTTGTACAATTCTTTTGGACATCTTCTGCCAGTACCAGAGGAGACCAAGCTTCTTCAACACGCATGTGGTGATGAAATTAGAAGGTTCCAGAGTGCGTCAAACCAGTTGATTCACTCTTGCACTACTAACTTGATATCCAAGTTACGTTGGACCCGTTGTTAAACTGGCTCTATCACTTGAATAGTTTCGAAATCATAAAAATTCATTATACGCAAATATATGACATTACGTATAATGATTTGACACTTCAAACTCAATTTTCACAAAAATGTGGGATATTCCACTCTGGTTCTTAACGCCTCAATCATAACAAACGAAACAAAGAGTGTAATATAATTCTGTTAAAATTGCTACGGTAGAAAGTTATAGTAATTCCGTTTATAATTCACTAATTTATTTTTATCTCTACAAAAATTATTTTTGTGTTTATGAAATTGCTTTAATTTAATGTAGCTCTAATTTCGTTAAAATACAATGTAAGAAACTTTATATTATGTGTATAAACCCATTTCTAAAATATTATATACACATTCTGCCTACAGGGGCTGTCTAAACAATTAAACTAAATTTTTAATTATTTATACAAATCTTACTTTTATCAAAATGTCTCTAGATATAAAAAAAGAAAGTATTTTCTTCCTTTTAGATAGAAGATGAGTTTGTCATCCAAACTGACAGGTTGAAGGGAAAAAATATTGATTCTAGAATTTCTTATTCCAACACCTTTTTTATATACGTGTTATGACATAACAGAGTGCATAAAAGTTTCAATTTGGAATAAATATTGCTCTCTTTATAAAATAAATAAAAACAATCTTCATTTTTTAAATAGATATTTTAACTTTCTTTTCAACATCACGAGAGAAGACTAAAAGTGGGTAATGTAAAAACGCTAAATGTTTTAAAGAAAAATATGACAAACGGAATATAATATGAATTATTCATCATTATTTATTTAAAGAATTTTTTAATGCAAATTTCCTTGTAAGCAATAAGTGTGACAGCAAATTAAAAACTGTATATAAGTTCTTCGAGCTTGTTAAACTCCTAATCGTGTATGTCACTAATTCTCATAATTAAGTGGACGGGTGCTATCTACAGATATAAATCTATTAAGAAGATGAACGAGAAGTATAAGTTACACCTTAACAAAACAATCTGCAGAAAGCACCCGAATGTATTTCATCGCATTAGAATACATTATAATGTTTTTAGGAAATCCTTAGTTTTTTAATATATGGGGCATCCAGAAAGTAGTTCATTTAGTAATTTATCATGCAGCTGTACTGTAACCGCAAGAAAGCACATGCGTTCCCAGTAGTTGGACCCATCAGCAAATAAGAAACGTGATTTTTACAGAAAAGAGCAGTACAGACGCTTGATAGTGAGTTAAAGTAATTTTCATGAAAATCGAAAAACCGCGGCTTGCAAAGAGCGCTTAGTCATCCAGCTTTTGAAGATACAAACTGTCACAGCAGTTGAAATTCAAAAAGTCCTTCCGGCCTGTAGTGGGAGGAAAAGGTAGCTTCCATATTTCGCGTTTTTAGGTGCGTTCGTAATTATATAAATACGTAGCACCTATAGTCGTCGTTTGGTCCGTCCGTCTGTCCGTCCGTCTGTCTGTCTGTCTGTCCGTCTGTCTGTCCGTCCATCTGTCTGTCTGTCCGCATATAACAACGCAAAAACTACCCAACCAAATGGTTTGCAATTTAAAATATATTATCTTTGCAGAATTTTGTCGAGACATTTCAAATTTTATTAAAATCGAATCAAAACTTTAGGAGATATTAATAAAAATATTTATTAAGAAATTTGAATTTTTTTTTTTAATCGGTGCTTTTTTGTTATAGGAGCTTCCGAAGTTTAATCGTCAAGCGACCGAGATACTTATTTTATGACAGAAATTAATCTGCAGACGATATAATTAATTTCACAGAATTAAAAATCATCAAGATCTGAATATTTTTTTATAACTAGCTGATACATATATATCTGAATATTTATATAACTAGTTAAGATATTTGTATGAACAGTGTCATAAAATATATACTTAACTAGCTGTTTAACCCGTTCTACGCACGGGATATCATGAATTTAATTCTAAAACGTGCGTACGAACGCACCTCGTTTGTAACGTTTGACGTACAATTTCCAACTTGTTTAAAAATTCAACTCATTTTACTCAAACACTCGAAGCTAAAATGCTTCGAAGCGGATTTGATTATAGAAGATTCAATCTGGGTTTTCGTTAATACTGTGCGAATTTCAGCATGATATTTACAGTATAATAAAAATAAGATTGTTTCAAAATATCAAACAACAGCTATAGTTCAGGCATTTGTAAGATAGAGCCAAAACACAAAATGCTCCAGAAACCTTGTATCACGATCTAACACTTAACGGAAAGAACTTTTTCAAGTTATAATTGTTTATGCATATTTTTGAATTTTTTAAAACAATTAAAAATTTTTAATTTGCCGCCATTTTGAAGCAAGATGGTGCATGAAGCTGGCCAACGAACTTGGTCAAGACCTTGGTATGTCGTATACACATACTCAGTCACATCCAAATCGGCTCATAAATAAGAGAGTTTCAGTATGACAAATGTCATATATATATATATATATATATATATATATATATATATATATATATATATATATATATATATATATATATATATATCAACTTTTGAATGGAGGGTGGTTTTGTTGTCTGGGGGTCATGATCGTTGAAAATACACCAAAAGTTTCTGGAATTGCTTTTCTCCGAACGTCTGCAGTAGCTTTTGTAATGAAATTTACCTAAAACAACTTTGTGAAGTGTATAGTGAACAAATCACGAGTGATACAATGGCACGAAAATGAGAAGTTTGTCGACTAGTGTAACAGTGTATTTCATGAGTAACAGAGCGGACGGCAATCTCTCCAGCTCTGGGGGAAAATCGATCCATGCTGTGAGAGAGAAGATCCTTTATGCAACTCAGGTTTTTTCTTAAAGGAGAGAAATTTCAGGTTGACGATATTACCAGACAGGTAGATATAGATTAAATATTATCAAATTCGGCAGCGTTCTTTTATATAGCGATATATACTACGATGTCTCGTTAAGATTAATGCCTCAACAAGAGTGGCAAATATCTTGAAATATATTCGAGGTGTTACACATCAGCATAAAATAAAATGTTTTGTTTTACTGCGTTTCAATTTTTTTCAAGTAGTCCATGGTTGTTACTTCCTTAGCATACCATGTATTTAGAAAAGTGTGAATTTATACACTTACATTGTTTGGTACATAATATTCATTTTCAAGAATGTACTATACAGAAACATTTTCATTTTGCATAAATTTAAAAGAAAAGTCATCTTGTTTGATTTATGCCCACTTTTTTAAAATCTTGTAAAAAGAATAGCCATAAAAATATTTTTTCAAAGATACTTTTTAGAAACTCTCATCTAAAATAAATGAAATACATGTTTATATCAATTTGTATTTATTTAGTATTAGATCATCCGACCGTCGTTGTCCGGTACCATCGAAAAATAATACGAAACGGGAAATCCCTCTAAAAATCGCTGCAAGAAACCATTCCTCTGGTAAGCTTTTCGTCTTAAGGAAAGTAAATAGAAAGACGGACCCCGAAGCAGAAATAAATTGAATATCGCCCCCTGATTCAAAACGGGTACGTTTTTCGTCAAAATTAAAAAAAGTTACCGTTCAATTTTCACAAACTTTGTATTTTCTGAACCCAAAATATAAACTAGGTACATATTGGGAGTTTCGAATCGATATTTCCAATAGTTTTCTCAATACTAGAGGGTGAGTGAAAATAAAAATATTTCGTTTATTTGGATTATCAAATCGGTAACGTTGTTTTGCGGTTTCCAAACAAATAGTCATTTCGGCGCACGCAAATATTTTAGTTCCACAGCCAGAGGGTGCATTCAGTTCAACAAATTTCCGAAACGTGTCCCCGTTGTCAACGGCAACACATAGAAGGCGTTCTGCAAAATCTTTTAGTTTCAGTTTCTACCACCAGGGTGCGCATTCTGTTCTAAACAAACCTCTTTCCGAATGAAACTCCGGCACTCGTTCCCGCTTTCTACGGTACAGTATTGTAGGAGTACAGCGCACGCGCTTTAATATATTTTAGTTTCAATTTCCACCGCCATTGGGCGCACTGTGAAGTACAATAAATGCGATATTTAATAAAAAACCTCCCCTTGCCCATTTCCGGCTACATAACAAATAAACAGTTAAAGAAGAGTTAGTTCCACTTTCCACCGCTTGGGTGCCAAATCTATGTCGTAATTAGTTCTGTTAAGTTGAATGAATCAATTTCCGTTGAAATCAGGCCCATAGAATCCGAAAAAATAAATCCACCCGTGGAGATCAATATTGATTAATGGTGGTAACCAAGGGCTGAAAAAAGTATACCGAAGTTTATTTAGTACGGATCGGTTCACCGATCACCCAACCTGGGCAGCCAACCACAAAGTGGCACAAGCAATAACCCCCGGGTTGAAAGTTTCCAACCACTAACCAGCAACCCCACTGCTTCAGGATTAGTCTAGCAAAACAAGAGACAATTATTTAAAATAAGTAATGTTATTTAGTGCTTGGGAGATCTGGTAAGAATATTAGAAAATATTTCGTTTGCATGAGACCAATTTTAAATCGAAAACACTTTAGTTCCACTTTCCGCCACGAGGGGGCGCACTCTGTTCTACACAATCGACTTTCCAAACGAAACTTCGGTACGTGTGTCCGCTGCCTACGACGCCATATAGCAGGCGTGCTGTGCACGCACTGCAAAATCTTTTAGTTCCCCTTTCTGCCGACAGGAGGCGCCAAATCTGTATCTTAATTAGTTATCTATATCTTAATTAGTTCTTGTTAAGTTGATTGAATCAATTTTCATTGAAATTGGGCCCATAGAACCCGAGAAAATCCCTCCCCCTGGTGATTAATGTTCAGAAATAGTAGTAACCAAGGGCTGAAGAAATGATACCGAAAATTATTTAGTACCTGGGCGACCTGAGAAGAATGTTAGAAAAGTTTTCGTTTGAATTGAACCTATATTAAAAAGGTTATGATTTAAGAGGCCGGGGGGGGGGAGGGGAGGGGGTTTCGATCAGAGCCTTAACGCGATATCTAAATTACGAACTGATAGTACCCCCCCCCCCCACACACACACACACCCCTCAAAATTAAACCAACGACATTTAACATTAAGAATTATCGTTAACTTTTGAAACAGAAACAAAATGGCGCGGTCAAAACTGAAACAGAGTGAAGTTTTTTTTTTTTTTTTTTTACAAGGGTTCTTTAAGGGGGTTGTCAATGTTTACAATTTTTTTGAAATACAAATATATTAAGTTATCGTTGACAATTTCTGAAATCAAATACATAAATGATGTCACATACATAAAATACTCTAAAAATCGCATAAAACAAATTGAGAAAAATTCACAAACCGCTGTTCCAATTCAGTATAATTTTTATTTTGACATTTTAACATGACTTCTAGTAACGAAAAAACACGGGCCTAAGGCTTAAAGGGTTAAATACATTTAAGTAAAATGCAAGTTCTTAGTTTTCTTCTGCTTAAATAATTATTTAAATATCTTCTTACAGGATAATGGAGAAGATTAAATTTAAGAGCTATACTTTAGAATAATAATTTTAAGAGCTGTACATCACTTTTGTACAAAAATTAGTTAAAAAGGAAAAGAAAACTATGGATACAAAATAAACTTATGAATAATCATATTTTAATTTAAACAGAAACAAACCGTCGTTTTAAATCATGTATGATAAAGATTGTTCGGATAAAATCAGATATTTCCTTTTGATAAAACTACCTCTTATTTGTTTCTGTTCCTATCATATTAAAATTTTGATCCATATTTATTTTTAGACATCATTCCCCCCCCCTTAATTCAGAACTCATACATTTTATTTCTTGTCTTATACAGATGCTTGGGTCATCACTCAAAAAGTAAAAGACACTAAAATTCAATTTATTACTCAGATGTCAAACAAACTGAAAGTACGCATCCGTTACTGAAAGTACGCATCCGTTTTTCTTTCAAATGAGAACAACTGTATGTTAAAAAAAGGAAAGGTGTACCAAAAATAGTACAAAATATTTTGTTTTGTAAAATATAGAATCCCTGTTATTGTTTACCTGTCTTAAGGAATATTTACAAAATATATAAATGCATTCATTAGCAAGATTTGTAATGCAAATTTCAATTTACATTAATAAAATTCTACCGAACAAATTTACATCAAAACTGATTATATTCACAAAGTAAGAACAGATGGTAATAAAACATTATAAAATACTTTATGCTTTTTAAAATTTTAAATCTCTCTTTTTGTGACTTCTTTATCCTTCGGTACTTTTAAAATTAGTGAAAATAATTTTCCCCCTTTTATACTTTTTTAAAACTGGAATGTGAAGTCATACAACGTCTCTGCACCCGTCCAATCCCGTGTTTCTAAACAAATCTGCATAAAGTGCTTAAACTTTTGAGACAGTGTTTCTTCAAGAAAAAAAGTAAATTAAATAAAAGTTAATGTCATTTTTATTTTAACCAACAAAAATTGCTTATTTTTTATTTTGGTTAAATGTCGAGTATTTATTGCAAATTGGCTTTATATATTTTTTTCTTCAATTTTTTCTAACTAGATTTGCTGAGTGCTTAAACTTTTGAGACAGACTATATTTTGTTCTTCGTACAAATTATTAATTGTCGTAATGAGGATACTTTAAACAAATGTAGTTTATTATATACTTAACTTGCTAATTTAATGTTTGCTTTATTTATAAAAGAAGGTCCGCTGTTGGAGTGTTTTAAGTAGCAAATAAATCATATCAACTAAACATTAAACGTTTCAATTGTTTCATCATGTAAAACAGCGCAACAGTTTCAAATAACTAAAATTAAAATTATGTGATACATAATACCTTTTAAATTGCTTGTTCTCACTTAGATATTGAAACTTATTGTCTGAGAATATGAAAACAATACACATATTTACTCCTGGACCCCCACATGGACATTTCTTTTTTTCAGGCAAAATTTTTTGTCGTTAAGCAAACAGTTTTATGAGCAATTTCAAATACTATAGATATTTTTTAATATCAACAGACAGATTATCTAGTCTTTTTGCGTTGTCCAATGTAGATTTCAGAGATCATATGATCTCGGAACTCTTAGCCTTATTATCCAACACCAACAAGTTAATTTATTTCAATAGGATCAGCGGCCACACAAACATAGCTGAAAAGGAATTAGCAGATATCCCAAG
This sequence comes from Maratus michaelseni, assembly GCA_963931845.1. Classification (NCBI taxonomy): domain Eukaryota; kingdom Metazoa; phylum Arthropoda; class Arachnida; order Araneae; family Salticidae; genus Maratus; species Maratus michaelseni. Next base: position 256,531,186 of record OZ007589.1, on the reverse strand, counting down.
AAGTCACTCTAAATGAAGACTTTTCTTCATCTTTCATTCCTTTCCGAACATCCTATTTAATAGCACAGCTAAAACAAACAAGATTCGATTTCAAAGTGACAACTTCAATGAAATATAGCAGACGTGGGTCGCTGCACGTATAATTTTCTTCCATTAGTTTTAACAAATTTCCAGACCAATACCAGATTTCAAATTTTATCCCTCACAAATCATAACCCAGTGTAGTCATATTTGTACACCATCGGGAAAAGAAATTCCCCGTTGTGTGTCTGTGGCATATTCTCCAACTCACTTCATTATATGCTACAATGCACATTGACTGCTGCTTAGCATGTTAAAAAGCATGACCATATGTATCTCCAAGATTAGTTATATCTTAGATCGTTCAATAGTATTATTCCGTGTTATTCAATGCATGCATCCAATTAAAAATAATTTTTTTTTTCCAGAACCATAATACCTACTTTGATGATCCAGCGTAGACATAGCCTATATATGGGGTTGTCAACTTTTCAGTTTGGCTTTATTATTTTTATTATATTTTTGTTATTATTTTCATTGTGTAACCACCCTTGTTCATTATGTAACCATCATTATTTATTATGGAACCGTTATTGTTCCTTAAATAACCATCATTTTATTTGTTAAAAGTGAGAGGTTCATCCCAGTATATCGTATCTGGTCCCTACCCGTTGGAAGAGAATTACAGAGGTAGTTTCGGAAAACACAGATGCACGCTTTATAAAGCTTAATTGTACTTAGAGATCTTGATTCGGGATTTCTATGCCCTTATCCCTGTAACCTGTACGATATTTTATTCATGAACATAAATTAAAACGACACCAAATTGCAATTAGTATTTTTGGTAATTTCTTGTTTTTTGTCTGAAATTCCTACTTTTGTTTTAAACATTATCCATTCATAATTACTATTATGTAACATATTTCATATTTATCTCTTCTGCTTTCGTTGTATACAGTTGGTGAAAATGTTTAGCAATGAAAAAAAAAAATGTAGAAAGTAAATCGGAAAAGTTTACATTTCCAAACGTAGTTTTACGACAAATGCAGCTCAACCACAGCAGCAAGATTTTTTTCATAAAGTACTGGTAATGATACAGAAAATAAAAAAGCTATATCTGTAATTATTTAGACGAATATATTCCTCGCAGTACCTGTAAGGCAAACATTTATTTACAAAGGTAATATTCTTTGCCACCGCAGCATGTCACATGTGAATTCATGAAAAAATTTGATTTACGGTAATGCTAAAAATGGACTTTTTCTGAATTAAAAAGCAGCCATAAGAATTTTTAAGCACCATGTTAAAGGAACCCTCAAAATAAGGAAACCGTCCACGTGTGCTGGTTAATATTATAGTATACTAACTTCAGATATATACTTATTTGCTCACATAATTGTATCTTTATTAATAAATTACAATTACACATTGAAATTCTTGATAGAATATTTATAAGACTGTTTTTATAATGACACAATCATTTTGATAGAAATAATATATGCAAATAGGACAATTAATTCAATGCAGACGCAGTACACTTTTCTTTAAAATAAAAATCTTCTAAGTAATCTTGAAATAAAATAAAGTTTATTTTTACCGTTTGTAGCTATACCTTTAGTTTTAATGTAATAACAATAATATTGATTGTCATAAGCAGTTGCAGCTTAACTGATACATGCTTAAAAAAATATGTGGAATAAATATACAATCGACCAAATGCATTCCTAATTATCACACAACATCCTCTTATCCCTCTTCAACATCTGTTGACAAATACATTTTATTGAAGATTACAAAGATTAAGCTTAGATTCATAAAATTACACGTTCTTCCTCTGTTGAATCATTATCTTGAACATATGCTTTCATGTCAGATTTGTCTTCTTGTTTCATTACGGAAATCGATTATGATAATCTTTGAAAGTGGAATTTATTTTCCTTGATTTTGACAAAATGCATCGCTTAAATTTTAAAAATATTAAAATGTTCGTTGTTCTTTGTTTATAGAATTTATTTTTTCATCACACATTAAACTAAGCATATTTGTAAATGTATATATTATTTAAATAAATAAAAAAAAATCATCCCTTTTAAGTTCGTTTTTAAATAATAATTTATCGCATTAATCTAAGATATGTTATTTTGTTTTAAATTTGAATATTTGGAATATTTAATTCTTTAATGTCATTTTATTCATGTATTTGTTTAAAAAAATATATAACATTCAAGACGTCTATTGAAATGAAAGTTCACTAATTTATTTAAAATTAATCTCAAACTTGATAGATAGTGATTTAATGAAACCCTACTAATCTTCATTCATGTTAATATGTAAAAAAAAAGCTTTATAATTTCTAAGCAGATCTATTATAATGTTATAAAAAAGACAAATAAACTACTTTACGCTTCTTGAATATTTATAGTGCAATGTGCTTAAAAAAAACTACTTTTAATTTATAAGAATATAAGTAAATCACAATATTTTTGAATCCATATTTTTTTTATCAGCACTGCCTCTTTAAGCACTCCAGAACAGTTTTTATCGTTCTAATGCAAGCTTGAGCGCACTGCCGCTGTTACACTGCGTATAATATAGGGGGATGTCGAAATTAAAATTCCCAACTCTGATAGCTGTACAGATTGTTGTATAGGTCGCAATGACATATTTGGACAACGAACAATGTGCGTAAATTTAAAAATTTGGATATTATTTCATGTTGCATAAAAGAAAAAGGTGACATATATATTAAATTCCAAATAAAACGTGAAATACAAGAGAAACATTAACATATTTCTAATACAAAACAACCAAAATAAGTAAAGCAATATCGTAATTAATTCCAAAATATGACAAGTATATGAACATAAAAAATATTATACAAAAACATTAAAAGAATTTTGTGGGAAATATATTATGGAAAAAATCAAAACTACAGCTTTACTTATAGAAATAGAAATATTTGTACTACCTATTTCGTTGCTAATTAAATTTCGTACTAAAAATTAATTATGTTATATATGTGTTAATACGTCTATTTTGTTATCTGCTGCAGATGGGACGAAATAATTTTCTTTTCCTTTCTTTTCTAAAGTGCTACAGATGTGGTGCAATACAATTTTTATTTGTATTTTTAAAAATTTATGTAAATATTATAATGGGAAAAATACAGATACAGATTTACTCATTAAATAAAAATTATAATTTTTTTTAAAGTTTTGAAAGAACTTTATTAAATACCTATTATACCATATAAAATGTTACATATATATATATATTTATTTAATTTCTTCTACAATTTATAGTTATTCAGAATACAGAAAAATCAGATCTGTCGAAACTCATTTTCGTTGAAAGTTAAAGCATTTCTAAACAATATCTAACGTGATAATAACTCTTAAAATGATAAGTACAATCATGTATAATATATTTCCCTTCATGTAAAAATGAAACTATTGCAAAAAAATGAAAAATAAAAATAAAAATAAAAATACTTGCTCTGTGTTTTTACAATACCGCGTTTTCCAATTCATTTTAAACACAGAATTATATGAAGGTTTTTGCTAATGAATGATTTAATAAGATTACACAGCTTCACTTTATATTTGGATGCAATGACATACAACTTATTTTATGAATTTGAAAAAATAGATAAATAAACATATAAAAATTTTATCTTACCGAATAAATTTCTCTTTGGATTTTTAAAAAGTCACATTTAGATACATTTGTATTAATATATCTCTCGTATTTTCATATTGTTCATATGTGTCTTTAATTTTTCTCTTCAAAATTTCAAACTTTACTACTCCTATTAGTAGGAACCATTGGACCCATGCGAAGATTTTGCTCAGCAATATAATATTTTTTAGTAATATATAATATTCTTTAGATGCAAGTTTAAATTTCTAATAAAAAATAAGGGCTACAAATATCTGCAAACAACATTAGTCAAGCCAGAATTTCATCTATTATTCCATCAAAGTTACAGTAAAAACTAACCGAAAATAGCAAACGCAATAAAATAAATAAATAAATAATAATACAAATTAATATATGTATATATATATATATCAATCGTGTTTTAACTGCATTAGAGGGTGACATCATCTGTCTCGGAAAAAAAACATGGTACAAAGAAAAATAAATTGAGCATTTGAATTAAAATTTTGCTTTTTAATCATAAATATAAAATAAACCTTTGCAGCAACTATGTTCTACTTTATATTTACTGATATTTTTCTTTGCAATCATTGATGAGATATTCTATTTTTGTGACAACACTGATTTGTGAAAAACCTTTTATTTCATTTATGAAAACAAAGATGATTTAATTTTTAATTAACTACAATTTTTAATCAAAAACATGTTTTAACAAAATGTGAGTATATGTCAGAAGCCTGTTCAAAATTCTTTCATATGGTATGTCATTTATCGCTCTGCGTTTTTTATTTGCTTAGAAAAAGGGATGTTGACGACAGAAATAATATATATGATGATTATTCATATCAGTGTCATATTTGTAAACATATGAATTGTAATATCATTTGATTAATATGAATTGCAATATCGTTTGATTAATATGAATTTCAATATCATTTGATTAATATGAATTGCAATATAATTTGATTAATATGAATTGCAATATCATTTGATTAATATGAATTGTAGATCATTTTTCACAACTACAGATCTGCCATAATACTTACCCATCGTACGTAGTAATGGCAAGTCATACGTGTAAGTCTTGTAATCGTTTTGAAAATCGAAACTTTTTTTTGGCGGATTTATACGTTTCAGACACTGGAGATTCCGAAAAACATATTTCTAGAAGAAAAAAAAATGCCGTCTATGTCTCTGTGTGTCTGTGTGTGTGTCTGTAAGCGCTCTATCTCCCGAACAAATTGAGATAGAGACTAGAAATTTGGTATGTACTTAGTATGTAATAATGGGAAGAAGCTCATTGAATTTCAGTGATGAAAGGTATATGAAAATTTTCGAAATTGTTTATTTTAAGGAGTGAATATAAAAGACAATAAAAAAACATAAATTATGCACAAAGAATGAAGTCGATCAGATAATGAGTTGCAGAGATATTTGTACTCCTACTTCCCACACTCTTCGACTTTTCATGACCCTGTATTTCATCCAAATATCAATTCAAAGATATATTTTAATCGGAAATGAGACGCTTCATCCAACCCAATAAACCGTTAGTTAATAGGATTATCATCTTTGGAGTTATAAGGATGTTTATTTTACGCAATTCAGTAATAGAGCATTTAAAGTTTATGACGTCATCAAGCCACGATTTTATTCGAATTGCAACGTATTTTATAAGTAGTTTACACGTTTTATTTTCATATTTTATATTATACATATCCGTGATGGGTAAGTATGCCCGGTGGCCCCCAACGACTAGTTTTATGTCATTATGCATTTGAAAAGTATTGTAGCAGAATCATTATTAAGAGAAAATAATAAGACAAACAATTTTATTATCATTCATATTTTTAAAAAGAACGAATGAAAATTATCTTTAATAATTCCTTTAAAATTGTTTAGATTAAAAATTTTATGAATAAAAACTGAAATTGCAGCATTTTTATTAATAAAGTTTAACCAAATATATTCGAAATTGAATCAATTTTTAATTCTTATAAAACAATTAATATATATCAACATGAAAAATTAAATTAAAAAATAATTTAAAAAAAACCACTCTTTTATAAACATTAGATGTTTATCTTAAAAATACCGCCTAATTTCCCTATTTTCATATTACATGTTATTACACATTTTCCATTACAATACGATAATTTGGCGTGAGCCCAGTTATTGAAAATTCACCGGTTTAAGGTACTTCATAGAAAGCTAAAACGAGTGAATATAGTAATATATATATATATATATATATATATATATATATATATATGTATATATATATATATATATATATATATATGTATATATATATATATATATTGTTTTCTAAACATATAATCATAATTTAATTAATACTAAACTATTAGTTGTTAAAAGAGTTTTACATTCTTTATTTTTAGAAGTTTGGCGCATAAACCGTTGTTTTTGTAACTCGTAAAAATATTATATAACTATAAAGAGTATTTGGCGATTTATCAACTATGGCCCGCTAACGGAAAAAATGGCTTAAAATTAATTTATTGATTTATAATTAAATTAAAAAATCATTAAAATATTGTATTGTTATCGAAAACTCACCTGTGTACATATTTTTTTATAATTCTAGTCTATCAGGAAGCGAATGCAAATTAGAGCACAAATTTCCATCTTTACATACAAAAACCAAGTTAACTCACATAAAAGAGCGTAAAACTGCATATAAATTAATAAACATTAAAAAGAATTTGGAGTTTGTTATATTTACATAACCATATACAATTTTTAAACTTCTAATGTTATGTTTATTATCTAAAGCAAGACAAAAGGCGAAATTAATATGATAAAAATTTTATTAAATATTACCAACTATTCATAATTTTAATGCTCTTAAAATAGAAAAGAAAATCCATCCCTTTTATAGCAGGGATTAAAGCTAAAATAAAATATTTTGTTCGTAAAATTTGAATCTCAAAAATCCGACAATAGCTTTTTGTAATAAAAGTATCTTACATAATGTGGAATATTATATGAATTCTTCTATACTGCCAATTCATATTTCTGAAGCAGGTTTTCTTTTTGTTCCAGGAGTAGAAGCTTAACCATTATTTAGATATCTAAATACATTTAATATCACCCTTTCAAAATTTAAAAACAAAATAATATTTAAATTCTATATTTCATATAAAATATAATCTATATGTTTTATTAAGGAAAATGTATTTTGATGAAACGAATAACACAAGCTGTAAAAATCCAAAGTATGTTGAATATTAATGGATTTTTATTCTTTTATCTTATTGAAGGGTATATTTGGAATTTTAAAGAATGCATAATTAATTACTTTCTTCATTTTTTGAGTGATAAAAAGTACAAATGCTTAATATTAACTCAACTGTGAACAAAATTATTTAACTATATATATATATATATATATATATAAGGCGTTAAGAAAGTTAGGATTCTTACAGGTGAAGATCTATTCCCCAAGTTTAAAGATGATCACTTGTTTTGGTATTTAATGTGTAATTAATCATGGAAAACAGAATAAAAGTAAATTCAGCCCTTTTTTAAGTCTTTATTTTTCTGATTTTACTCATGCAAAGCTAAAGTATATTATTTCTAAAATTTCACGTATTATACAATTTAAACTACATTTGAAAAGACGTCTTCAAGTTATCGCTGTTCACGTTTTTATGGTGGATCTTCTGAAACTAGTGATTCATTTCTTGTACAAGATAGGTTTCTTCGTGCACAGCATGCACAGTTTTGCTTTTCATACACCGGAGTGCATAATGCAAGGCTGTAATCAACGTAATCATTCATGTACAACGTTTCTGAGTGCATTGGAATCTTATCCCATTCTGGTTGTCTTGACTGCTGCTTTCCTCGTTCTGATGGATTTCAATAAGTGTTATTAGAAAAAATAGAAATAAAAATAATAACATTTAAATTCTAAAATTCTAAAACATTCTGTACAAATCGTGATTTTAAATACGTAATAATTACTTTATTAGCTTAATTAGGTAAATATAAAATATAGCAGAATAATTTTAACATAATTTATTTGAATCCTAAGTAGCATGACGATAATGTATGGCAGTGCAATAATGCTGTAAATTGATTGTTATTGCGAAAAGTATGTCTATGTTTACATAATTTTGTTTTTGTTTCTGTAATGTTTTTTTCTTACTTATATAAGACGTGATATATAGACAAACTGATATTGCTCTTTTTTTTCATGCTAACGATGAACAGTCTGCAATTAAAATCTCCTGAGAGATAGGTACAGTGGTGGAAAAAATTATAAAGCCACTTGAAAATATAATATAATTAAAAAACAAAATATAGAACATTTATGAAATTTCATACATATATATTAGATACTACAAGGAAGTAAAGAAATAAATAAATTCATTAATAACTACATTAATAAAAGATTAATAGACTTAAGAAAATTTTCTGTACAATGAAAGTTGGAAACAATTATAAAGTCGATACATGTATTTCATCAATAATCGATGTGAGACTCATTTTTTTCGATGACTTTGACTAGTCTTTTGTTGATTGAATCTATCAGACCACACAAAGTACTTGCACAAATATTGTTCCAGCAGTTTTTAAAAGCATTCATCAAATCTAACTTTAAATTGAATTTTCGTCCATTTTTGTAAACATTTCGAGCTAAAATTCCCCAATGATTTTCTATTGCATTCAGATCGGGTCTATGAGCGGGCCATTGGAGGCATTTCACCTGATTAGTTTCCAGCCAAGATTTAGTTGACTTCGAAACATGAACGGAAGCGTTGTCCTGCTGAAATGTCCAGTCTGTTGAAGTTATAAGAGGAGCAATTGGGTAATAAATTATCTCCTAACATTTCTTGATACACAACCGAATTCATTTTGTTATGCATGAAAACAGTTGGAGTGGTTCCACAGGCAGCAAATGCAGCCCAAACCATTACCGAGCCACCTCCAAATTGACGCTTTGAAAAAATATCAGGCTCCTGTCGTAAATCATGCCAAAATATTTATAACCATCAGGTCCATCGAAATTAAATTTCTTTTCATCAGAAAAGACAACATCTCTCCAATTTGTGCCTTCGGTTACATGTTTTCGTGCAAAGTCTAAGCGAGCATTTTTGTGGTACTTAGAAAGAGGTGGTTTTCCTTTATTTTTTTTTATTAAACAATGGGATTGTTACTTAAAACATTTCTTACCGTTCGGCTTATACATGGTAATTGTAACTGTTCTTGAATTTGGGCAGATGACATTTTTTGTTCGCAAACTAGCTTCCGGATTTGTCTTGATTGCCTTACAGTTAAGGATTTCGGTCTTCCTGTATGCTTCTTACTGCCGTAATCTTCGGGATTTTTGAGAAAACTGTTTACTGCAGCCTTGGACCTTCCTATTTTTCTTGCAATATTAGTACCACTCATTCCAGCTTCATTTAAAGTTAATATTTTAATTTGTTCACCATCGGATAACTTTTTTCCTCTTGGAATTGTATTAAACAAACTAAATACAAAATGAATGCACGTAATGCGTTTACATTTTTCTAAACTTTCATGGCGACCTATTTTCTCAAGTCTGGCATTATGCCAAATGAAGCTAGAACCATCGGCTTTATACTTTTTTCCAAGTTGTTTTTCGTTGGTTGTAAGAAATTAGCATAATTTATGTTCCCCCTTCCGTTTTTCTAAATAAAGTTTATGTGTATTATTGCAATGTTGATTATACAAATGAAATAGAATTTGCGTTATCAACAATTCCATTACTTTTTTAATTTTGTAAATTTTTCTATCGGCTTTATAATTTTTTCCAGCACTGTATAATTCATAAGATGACAGTTTGCTCATAAAAGTAAAATCCTATATTTTTTATTCCTGAACAAAAAGGCATATTTCGAAAGCGGATCGGAAATTTCTTGAATTTCTTTACAAAATGATCTTCGATTTATTTATTTCTTGGTGTCAATAGCTTACATCCGTTGAGTTAAATGAAAATTGTAGGAGTAAAACCTTATTGAATTTACTAGCGGAACCCGCCCGGCGTTGCCCGGGCCCATGACAATCTTAAATAAAACTCAACTTTGTACGATTTTTGAATCTTCGGAAAATCTTTCAAATGAATCTAGTTTTGGGGCTGCACTCTCTTCGGCAGCGTAAGAGTGCTTCAAATGAACTTAGTTTACGGGGTGCCAATGCCTCCTGCAGCATATATAGTGTTTCCAACAAACCTCTTTCCGAACGAACCTGTAACTTGGGTTCCCGCTGCCTGAGACAGCGTATACTGGGTGTACTCCGCGCGCACCAGAGACAATAAAAAGGCAAGTTGAATGATCCAAACCCCGTAGTAGTCGGGCAAATAGAACTGGAGATTAGAATGCCCCCTTTGGCGGTGGAACTAAAATCTCTAAGACAATTGAAAACAAAGTTGAATGAACGAATTCCTGTTGAAATCGAACCCATAGAACTCGAGAAAAGAATTCGTCGTTAATATTCGAAAATGGTGGTAACAGGAGATAAACTTTCATAAAAATGAAAGTAGCTGAATCGTAAGCTAAGCTGAATGAACCAATTCCCGTTGAAATCGGATTATAGAATCCGAGAAACGAATGCGTGCCCAGGTGGTGGAAGGTGTCCCCACTTGTAAATTTAACGAATTACCTTTAACATTAACAGATGAAATCCCGCCCCTCCTCTAAATTTAACCACATAGCTTTAATAGTAACGCCATGTTTAATTTACGACTGTAGTGAATAAACTTAAGTTGATGCCGAAAAAGAAGATTAATAATAAAAAAAGTCGTACCTGAGGTCCAAGGAATTTTTCAGTAGTTTATAATGTAGATGGAGGACCCTAGAACTATGTTAAAGAAAATTGTAAGAAAATTGGTTCATTTTTAAAGAAGTTGCACCAAGGGCCCCAGAAGGATATTAATATTCAAAATTGGTAGTAGTTGAGATCTGAATTTTTTTTTGTTGTTCATGTAGTAGTTGGAGGACCTACAAAGTTTTATAAAAAAAAAAAACTAGTACATCTGACAATGTCTAAGGCAGCTATAGTTGGGCGCACAAAAAGGGCCAACTGAAAGTTTTAAGCAGGGCGAGCAGATCGATTGCAATGAAAAAGAAGAAAGAAAATTATAACAAACAATATAAAATTGCAAAATATTAAAAAAAGAAAAAACATGAACCAAAAAACAAAACAAACAAAAGTACCGATGAAATATTTCAGAAAAGCGCCCCCGGGGAGCAAACGGGGGAGGAAGGGAGACAGGAAGTGCATAATATGAAAGAGTGGCTAAAGGGCTTTCTAATGATGTATCACTTGATGAGCGTTGGTAAAAAATTAGCTAGTGCCCCCCCCCCGGGGGGGGGCTGGAGATTTGGGAGGAGAGGAGAAGCGAGGTTCATAATATAAAAGAGTGGTCCAAGGACTTTATAATGATATATCACATGATGGGTGTCGGAAAAAGTTTAAAAAGTGCCCCAGGGGGGAAATTGGGAGGAGGGGGAATAGTAGATATATAAAAACACGCGCGTATTCGAATGCAACGTTATGTCAAAATTTCAAAGAAATAGGTGAAGAACTTTGGAAGATTTAAGATTTTGAACAAACGAACATTTACATTTTTATTTATACAGAGATTTTTTTTTTATAATGTTGACGCATTTAAAATAAAATACGGGGAAATCATCGTCGTTTTACATTTTTAACATTTTTTGTACTTTCTCTACTGTTATAAACATTTCAATTTTTTAATTATGCCCGCCTTCCCCAAAACGAAAAACGAAATTCCTTTTGACATCATTTGTGCCCGGCTAAGCAAAAAGTATCGAATAATCTTTATAGAAATTCATAAATAATAAAAAATAATTTCTTTTTTTAATCCATACTGATTTTACATCATTAACGTTAACGGAAGTTTAATTAATCGTTTTTGAGAAAATGACGCTGTTGCTATTGATGTTTTTAATAGTTACCAACGTAATTGAAATGTCTTTATGTCTTCGGTTCATCTTTCTATCCGTTCTTAATGTTCAGGAATAGAGTACCATGAAATAGATGAATATTACTGAGGTTTACTACAGCACATTCCATACTGAAAATATTAGTGCATAGCATTTATCATTCTTTTACAAGGATACACAATATATTTCAGACACATTATGGCAGTTATTTAAAATGACTTTCTAAGACATTGCACTATTTCAAATATAATAAATTTCAAAAATGTACAAAATGTACTACAACGAAATCTCGCCAAAGACTTAGTTAATCTTCAGTTAATGGAATAACGCATTTCGACCACGTTAAGTTCGCTTACATGTTACGCAAATTTAGGCTTATTTCTTCGTTGATTATGGTTGCAACCAGAGCTAGAAATTATTATAATCTAATTTCTCATTAACTTTAACGAACACGGTACGTTTGTACTACTATAAATACTCTCTACGGCTCTGCTTTTCAGAGTCTAGACAAAAACTTTTAATGATATTATTTCTAATGTCTAGTTTGTCTTGTTATGTCTCGTAACAGTAAAAAAAAGTGATACATCATTTTTGTAAAACGTTAATTTAATTTGATTACATAGATCCAGTTGTTTTAAAAATTGTGGCGGACAAATAATTTCAAGTATTACGAATTTGAAACAAAAACAAATAAGAAATCCAAATTTAAAAAAAAAAATCATATTGACAAATCATTGGGATTTGCTGAACATTTATGGCAACACTCACAGATGTGCTTTGGCATTTATAGTTTTCATGTAAAACTGGAATACGGGTGATGTATTCCATTAGCAAATGATAAAAATAGTACTTTTTTGTTCGACGGGCGGAATTCATAAATTGCCAAATATTTTTCCACTAGCTGACATGCCCGGCGTTGTCCGGGCCCGTGATAATAACCTTAAAAATACCTAAAATCAATGTTGAATGATTTTATATTTTTAAATGAAAATCTATCCAAACGAATTGAAGGACAGTTGTTATAGTTATTGCCGATTTAATTTCTGACGTTTTGATACATTAAACTTTCAAATCTGACCAAATGTTCCTGATGAAACCTAAATAATATAAAGCGCTCCCTCATCTATCCTCTTTTAAACTCAAAATAATATACAGTATTGGCCAATTTATTAGCCCCATTTGAAAAAAATTCCAAAACCTTGTTTCTAAGATCATTATATTAAAATTAAATTAAAATTATGCATTCTTGGCATCATAATTCACTTTTATATTTTAACAGAATAGTAAGGCTACTATAATTTGTGGCTCGTGCTATAGCCAGTATATGTCAGGACACATACCCGTTATTATTATCTTTTTAAGCGTGAAGACTTCGATATGGTTTGAAATTCAATATTTGAAAAACGGCATAATCATTAGATTTGAAATTTATATGAAGAAAAATATAATTTTTTACCTTTCTAACGAAGTTTGTCTAACAAATTTCTAAAATACTTTTCGAGCTATTAATTTTTTCAGTAACTTCAAATGTTTCATTTTCCGAGTTTAATCTGCGGCAACGATTATCGAAAATCCCAGTCGTCAGCAACGCATAGCTTTTTATTAAAGAAAATATAATTTTTTACCTTTCTAACGAAGTTTGTCTGACAAATTTCTAAAATACTTTTCGAGCTATTAATTTTTTCAGTAACTTCAAATGTTTCATTTTCCCAGTTTAATCTGCGGCAACGATTATCAAAAATCCCAGTCGTCAGCAACGCATAGCTTTTTATTAAAGAGGATTCGTCATCATTGACCTTGAAAGCATTTCCCGTTATTTTCCTTGCAGAATTCTAATAGGGCAAACCAGGGTGATTCTTGGTCAATTGCAACATGGGGTGATTATTGGTCAATTAAATTTTTCATTAATACTAATGATAAAATCAAAAGAAAAAAAATACTGGATGTTAGACAAGTTCATTGTTATTCAGTAACACAAACGATTTTTTGGTTCAAAATATAATTTAATGAGAAAAAATATTTTAACTAGACATATGTATAAAACTTGAGCAAAAAATAAGGGATTGCAAAATTATGCTTTTTTTTCATAAGGTGGCTGTAACATGAAATTTAGCTACATGATGATCTAAAAGGGTTATATAGAAAGAGAAATATGCATAGAATATGTATGTATGCATATGAACACTGTATGAGTATATACATTAGGGAAATAGAGGCCTAAACATCACTCTGTATATATGGAGTGATTCTTGGTCAACATGGGGTGAATATTGGTCAGCATGGGGTGAATATTGGTCAGCATAGGGTGATTCTTGGTCATGTAATTTTAGGTTAAAAATTACTTATAAACTTACAAATAGTGCAGAAATGTTTAATATTTGTCAGTTTTAGATGGCAGCGTCTGCATTCAAAAGTTTTTTCAAGTGTTTGCAATGTCAACTCCGTCTACTTCCTCTGATAGCACACCATCAACTGAAAAATCATTTCATTCACTTCTCAGTCAACGTCTGCAAATTGTACCACGCACATGTAAATCCAGTGCAAGGAGAAAAATAGAAACAAATGCAGCAGTTATCACCAACGAGGATTTCATTAAGTTGTGTGAAAAAGTTGAAAAAGTAAAAGATGAAAAAGAATCAAAAAAGAAAAGGAAAACTACATTAAACAAGAATACAGCTGAAGATGCAGTAGCATCATCCTCTGAGACTAGAAAGAAAACACAGAAATGCACACAAGATACGGATATAGATGTGGAAGTAGAAACGAGTGAAGCTGAAGAAATTCCGAAACTGCAAAAAAAAAAAAAAAATCTGATATTTCAGCTACAAATAAATTAAGGAAAATACATAAAGCCATATGTGTAGAGAAGTACTATGCTGTCTACTTTGAACAGATGCCATACATCGGGCGTGTTATTAGTATTCAGGATGATATTTTGTCTTGCAAATTTTTGGAAAAGTCTGCAGGAAATTATCGCTGGCCAAAGAAAACAGATCTTGCGCCAGTGAAGCGCTCCTTTGTGTTTTCTGGACCAGTTAGACTCTATGGTACAGGTCCATTTCAGATTGAGAAGATGAAATGCAAGCTGCATACCTTAAATACAAAAAGTCTTTTATAAATAAATATATTATTTTGTGAAATATATTTGAAGTTCCAACCATTTTAGTAATGTTCTTTATTTTATAACATTTTTCATAACTCTGTTTATATTTACAAACAATATAACGTATTAAATTTATTCCAAGAATGTTTCATTCAATAATTTATAAAATTTTTGAGTGTTTAAAATGTTGGTTTTTGATCATAAAACAATGACCAATAATCACCCCATCCCTGACCAATAATCACTCCATTGCCGGGGGGATTATTGGTCAGACATTTTTTTAATTTTATTAATATTATATATAATTTAAAAAAATAGAACTAGGATTGTTAGGGAGTAGATTCTCTTTCTGCAAGTATAAAATTTTTGTTTCAATTCAATTTAGTTACTGAGTTATATGGATCTTTATGAAAAGTGACCAATAATCACCCCACTCTGCCCTAACTGAAAGTTATTAATTTTCCGTGATTCAATCACTCTTAAGTATAATGAAAAGTTGCGACTTACCTACAACGGAAGAACAAGTCGTACGATTTTTTTTTTTTAAAGAAGGATGCATTTTCTCATTGATATATGTTTTACGGAAAATCACGAAATAAAGTTTAATTTTGGAGACAGCATTCGGTGGCGCTGTAACGTTACTGTTGGTCTATTAACTCAGTTGGTCCTCAGAAAGAAAAACAGAAGTTTTTTTTTTTATTTTTTTTTTTTATGAAAGCTACTGTTTTTAAAAGACGCTACTGTTTTGTTTCAAATAAAACGTTTGAAATAAAATGTGTTTGGCACATTTTATTACAGCTTATTAAAACATTTCTTTTACGGACTAAACTTAGTCAACAGTAGATCCGATTTAGGATTATTTTGATATTTGTATCACGTACTACGCAAAAATTTAGTTAAACTTAAAAACGCACTTCCAGCGATTATCGCTCGTCAACAGTACTGTAATCGAATTATTTTCTGTGTCCCTGTAAATGAACGACAAATACAATGCACACCATACTTTTCAGCAAGAAAATTATAGTACACATCAGTAATGCATATAAATTCCATTATATTTAAAATAGAGTAACATCATTAAAATATACTGCCAACGATTTTTCTCCGTAGACCACGAAGAAACAAAATTCGGTACTTATCTATTATCCCGTCAACCACTTTTCATAACAAAAAACTATCGCCAAACTGTAAGATTAAACGCCAAAAATGCAGTCCCATTTACTTGATGTCAGAAGCATTATAAGTGTTTGTTATGTCATCAAGTGGTTTTTAATTCGACATTTGCGTGTATTGTTTATTATGTTTTACTGTTTTATTAGTTATTTCATTAATTAAAATAACAATTGTGTCCTTAAAATCTTATACTTTATTTATTTATTAATTAATTTTGTTATTCCAATGGCAACGCTTTTTCGTTTATTTGGTGTTACAGTTTGGCGATAGTTTTTTGTTATGAAAAGTGGTCGACGGAATAATAGAGAAGTACCCAAAATTATTTTGTATGACCCTGTAAATGATTAATAAATGCTCTGAACAGCATATTCTGCAGAAATCATGTTTTAATGAACTTCATAAATGCATATGAATTTCATTATGTTTGAAACAATGTTTAATATTATAAAACACACACAAATTATTTTATTTTAAAACACACAATGTTTAATATATTATAAAACATACACATTGTCAAGAATAGAAATGACATCAGTTATTAATAACAGAGGGCCTCGATTAATACACATTATCTGGTCTACCGGCCAATATCACCGGGTTGCCACGCCAGGCAAAAATTGCCATTTTGAGCCAAAGGAAACCCCCGTGGATCTGTGACATTTGTACTGTAAAAAATATATGTAAGTGCAGATTATTTGGCACAGATGTCATATACGCATTATGTTGGAGCGATTTTTTTCCCCCGCCAATTTGGCGAAAACTTTGTTTTTGAATATTAGTTACAAATAGCATGCAATAATACCACGTGAGTTTTTATTTCAATGTAAAAACAAAATAACGTAATAAATGAAATATCTTCTAGTATTTTAAAAAAGGAAATAAAAATAAATAAATGATAGTTTGATATAAATAACTATTGATATACATAATAAAAATATTCTATAGAATTAAAATAAAAAATAAAAGTAAATAAATAACAATAAACATATATAATACAAAAACAACATTTTCGCCAAATCGGCGGGGGGTAGGGGTTGGGATCGCGCCAATGTGGTGCGTATATGACATCTGTGCCGTTTATTTATTAGATTACTAAACTTGTTGATTTGATAAAAGCGGCTCAACATATCTTGCGCCTTGACGCAAAATTAGGCCTGGTATGCAACTAACGAAAAAGTACATTCATCGTATTAAAAACAAAATCAAAATACTACCTTGCCTGATTGCACTTTCCCAATCATAATTTTTATCGTTTTTAAAACTTTCGTAGCTCATCCACCACTTATGCGTTATACTTTTAAATTTATTATATTTCTCTGCTCTTTGTCTGTCAATTTGCACTGCGTTCAACTTTTTGGACATCGTTAACATTGAGATTTTCTGGGAAGAAACACTTTTCTAATGTGCAAGAGGACAAATAAGGAAATGTGAATTTTGACGCGCGTGCTAAAGATTTCTAGCTTTAAGTTCTGTATCAGAATAATGAAAGTTTGTGAAACTGACGTCATTCTGCTGCAACTGGCGAAAAATATTTCAATTTAAAAACGTAAATTCCTATTTTTTTCAATTCTAAATAATATTAATTCGACAGGCAAAGACAACGTACTCTTCCAAGATTTTAAATCACAAGAGTAATTAGATCTTAGACAGATTGAAAGGTTAATGAAAATTCAACGGATTTTACCCACGAGTGGCAACAACCACGCTTCTGTGGGTATATACACACAAAAGACGTCATCAAGGAAGTAGAATTGAAATATATTTCATCCTTATGAGGCACATCAGTGTGACATCGCAGGCTGCTGCTTGCTCCTCAACTCCGCATACCAACCGCAAATTGGATCCATAGAAACCACTGTCCATCTACTTTATCTTTAATGGTAAAGCGCATGCAAATTTATTTGTAATGCACTTCTCATGATTGGTAGATAAGTTTTAATAAGAAGTATAAGCCGAACTTATACTTCCACACTGTACACTCTATCATTCATACTAGCGTGAACTTGCCCACCAGCATGCCAATCCCCATCAAAGACGTAATTTTTTACGTGGTTGGATTCATAGGCATTTTCTCCTCTTGCTACTAGGTTTACTTCGCTATTAAAAAAGCTGTACATTTGGTCAAGCTTAGTGACACACTTTATAGCCATTTTGAAAACAAATTAGCATTAGTTCTTTACTAGTCGTTGTTTTTGTGTGTTTTAATATTTAGAAATATATGTAAAAATACTATGCATAAATTTTTCTCCACTTAGGACTGGAAACTTTGAAATAAAATATACATATACCCATCATAAGATATCGACCCCATTTAAAAATATGAAAACAGAGGTATTTTTTTAACATATAAAAACCCTTGCATGCACACGATAGTTATTGCTAAATTAAACAAGAAAGAAAAATGATGAACCAATCATAGATTATGAAACACTTTCCAACACTACCAGAATACTTTAACAAACCATTGCTGTTTAATAAGGTAAATAAGGTATCTAAGTAAACATTTCAGAAAAACACAAAACACATTTGAAAACCAGATTTCAGAAATTACCGTCCACAGCCGGAAAAGTAATTCAAGTCTTTTCTGAAGCCCTGTATATAAATTATATATTTGTATATACTCAACAGTAGGCTACAATTTAGTTTAGTAATAAAACAAATAACACAGTTAGAATTTCATCTTAAGCAGTTTCTACCAATAGACGGAAACATACTTGAATTATTTTGTACATCCCTGTATATTACCTTAAGATTTTTATACACGCCACATATTAAGCTGTAGTTTAGTTCGGGGAAATACACGCTGAACATAAGCAAACATGTATTCAGTTCTTTGCGTGCTGAATATAGCTGAATATTTACTATGAAGCTTAAAATCGTAACATTTAAAAAAATCGTATTATTTTAATATAGAGATATAAAAAACCAAAAATCTAACAGCCTTTTATTATTAAATTTAAACATTTTTGTTATAGCAGTTATCAACAATTAAAAATCCACAATAAAATTCTTTCTACAATAATTAATTTTCTCTTGAAAGATTTCCACTTGAAAAATGAAAATGAACTAAGAAGTTTCACTAATTGAAAAAAGATTAATATGACGTCATATTGGTAATAAAACGGAAATTTTCAAACATTTCTCAATAATACAACGAGTATGAGTATGTGTAAGTACAGTAAGTAGGTTAATATGACGACATTAGAAAATTAAAAATAAAATTAATCTGATGTCATATTGGAAGTTTAAAAGACTTTTTCAAATGTTTGAGAATAATACAAAGAGAGTTTGGCTTAAATTGCCAACGCTCTGCCTATTTTCTACAAGAACCGACAACTGGCCAACACATTTCACTCAGAAAAATTTACTGGCAATAGCATTTGGTCTGCCATGTAGACAGTTCAACAGAATATACCACAGTTAATTGAACTCCAATAAACGATGGGTATGTAGATACACTTCATTATTTTTTTTTATTCAGTCATACTGATTGGTAAAGACTTCATACGAATTGACACTTTTCCAACTGAGTGAAAAAAGATCCCAGGCAGGGAGTACCACAACCAGCCGACACAATTCTCTCCGATCACCTAATTTGCCATATGTCTGACACGTCTACATGGTCTGCCATATAGACAATTCAACAGAATATTTATATTCTCTTGAACTATCTACACGGTAGACCAGATTCTACTAAAGTATGCTATTTCTTGATTGGCAGATTCTACTGCCAAAAAGTTTTCTAAGTGAAATGTGTTGTCGGTCCAGATATGTCAATTTGTAGAGAGTTGGCAAGTTAAGCCAAAGGCTTGGGTTAATCTCCCATCATGGACACGTTTTCACTCAGTTGGAAAAAAATTAATTCACAAGGTACAAGCAGTAACTAGTCATCTCGCACACGCACGTTTCAATTGAAAGCAAATGCGACACTTTTCCGTTAGGTGGACACCACATTGCGTTAAGAGAAAATCTAGGCGCGAAACTGAAAGTTAACAAATACGAAAAATATTCGAGTGTGGTAAGTTAGGTTGATGATAAGTTTGGCAATGTGAATGAGAAACTTGTATTTTAAGATATGAATAACTATTTTATTAAATACTAAATACAGAAGAAATTTACAATAGTAAAAATAATTAATACTCCATTGCACAGCCAGCATAAAGTTGATTATTTCATTTAGATTGATGAAAATATTTTAGTATTTTTTCATGTTAATAGCACTAACATAAATTCAGTTAAGAATGTTTCATGCATTTTTTACAGAAATTACACTACAAATATATTCATTGAGCAGTTGTCATTTAGGAAAAGCGGGAGGCTTAAAATCATGATTTGGTAAGTATATATTCGTTCTTTAGTCTATATACATTTTCATAATTCGAAATAAAGAACACAACATAGTACCTTAAGCTGGCATAAATAAATCTCACAATGCGAATTGAGATCTTTTGGTGATTCACTTTCTGGGGATTTTCAAGCAAATTTATTTTTAACCTGAAATTTTATTAAATAAATGTAATTGACTAAATACTATACAGAAACTAAATACATTTTCGTAAATAAATTTTGTGGTTCAAAATATTTTTATTTGAATTCACAGCTGTGTTTTTTCGGCAATACCAAATTTTACTTACATTCTTATCTAATATCATTAATTAAATCGAAAATGTATTTAATTAAACATAAAATAATTAATTATTGAAAAACTAAAAATTTTAGCAACATTCATCAACTTAATACGAGGACAGTAATAGTTTTAAGATTTATTATATTACTTTGTACGAACTTTATTATAGTTAGCAGAACTTGAAGTTAATATGCCTGAGCTAAGCATTAAGTGCTGAATATAGACAATACGTTATTCTGTAATGTCTGCTTTAACTCATTGTCTAAACTTAAGTGCAGAGTAAGACACTTATATCTTATGCTCTCTGATATTGTTTCTAAATCTGCACAGATATATGTTTGGCAAAGATTGCTTAAATATATATATATATATATATATTTATGTATCAGTACATGTATTTATAAGTAGTAATACATCTATATATTTATCTAAATATCTGTCTTAATTTTCATTCAAGTTTCTATGCAAATGAATCGTTAAATAAATATATTATTTAATTTTTAAATGTATTATTTTAACACATACAATTTCATTTGATATGAACATACTTGCAATACAATCTTTAAATTGAATTAAAAAAATGTGTAAAATGTATATACTGAGAAAAACAAATATAAATATTCTTACCGGTTTTAAAAAATTAGAGAATAGATTTCATATAAAACACTTTCCAACAGTAACAGATTATTAAGGTATTTTTCTTTTTCACACTATGAAATAAGAAATCTAAATAAGCAGTTTAAATAAAATACACTCCAAACTTTTCCCCCATAGACCGTAATGTAACGGAATTATTTTGTGTTTAAATGCTATAAATGGTACAGACTTCATTTGCAATAGTGAACATTCCATAGTGAACCTAATTAATATATACTAATTCCGGCAATCCAAGTATATTTACGAGAGTTAGAGTACGGACAGATGGCTGACAGACAGACGGATGGCCGTTGTCAGAGATACAAATAGATTTCATATAAAACACTTTCCAACAGTAACAGATTATTAAGGTATTTTTCTTTTTCACACTATGAAATAAGAAATCTAAATAAGCAGTTTAAATAAAATACACTCCAAACTTTTCCTCCATAGACCGTAATGTAACGGAATTATTTTGTGTTTAAATGCTATAAATGCTACAGACTTCATTTACAATAGTGAACATTCCATAGTGAACCTAATTAACATATACTAATTCCGGCAATCCGAGTATATTTACGAGAGTTAGAGTAAGGACAGATGGCTGACAGACAGACGGATGGCCGTTGTCAGAGATACAAATCGAAGTCATAAACAGCTTTCAACTGTCTTGGAAATTTTTAAAAAGGAAATTTTAGTAAACTGAAAAAAATGCAATCAATAAAACTTGCCTTTAACGGAAACCTTTTATAAACGAGGAAAAAATTATGGTCTTTGTGAAAGGAATGTACATTTATAAAGGAAACAATTTTCTAATCAATGTCGGTTTCGTTTGCATAGGTTTTATTGTATTTATTAGATAATAAATCTCTCCATTTTCAATGGGTATATGCAGTGTGGCAAAAAATGACTAGATCAGGAGGTTTAGTTTTAAATTTTTATATAACTACAGAAAACAAAATCTGATTCTTAAAAGATACAGTATAAATCTGGGACTTAAAGAAAAAACACAAATTTCCGAAGTAAACGGCTCTTGCTTTTATGTAGAAGCGCAATACTTTAAAAAATGTTCAGCAACGTGCTACAATATATATTCTAAAATTTTTGTCCATTCCTTCAGAAGTGGTGTTTATCAGGGACAAACACTTTTCTGTAAGATAATTGTGAAAACAAATCCAATTAATGAAGATCTTGAGATACCTGAGCTCATACGAAGTGTAACAAATGCGACTTGTGCCATACTTGTGTTTTTCTTGTTCTGTGTGCTGAAGCAGAGTACTGCTGGAGAGTTCTATTTTCATTCTTCAAGGCATTTGGAACCAGCAGGAATCAGCCAGAGGTGACCTTTTTGGAAGCCATTATTTCAATACAATAATCTTTGTGGTAAATTCCGATAACATTCTCCAGATAAATCTTCCACGAAGGTTGTTTCTGCAAATTTTGCAAGATAAGTATAAAGTGAAGAGTAATATTTTGAAATAGTTGTACTCCAAAAACCAACGGTACCGACACCTGTGTCAAGGAAGCAAAACACTCACCAAGATGGTATAACAAAACGTTTCATTGTTGATTTTGATGACCTCATCAACAAAAATAAGCGGTGTTTTGCAAGTTGAACAAATCTCCCACTAACCATAACCGAATGGGGATTTACTGATAATGGTTGATGGGATAAAAGTGCTCTTCGTACAAACTTGACTGTTCTGTCGATTATGACTCAGTTAGACTATGCATTTTTAAAACTAATTTTTGCTGCTGATCGGACACGCGTTATTGTGCGCTAACTATTTTTGATCGCTTGCCTTTTTGTTGGCCACCCTAAGTTTCTGGCACTGTTTAATGTTGTAAGGCTAGCATCAAAAGAAACTCTTCACAATTTATCGCACTATCTCATGATTGACGTTCATGTCCTTCGTGACTTTTCTTTTTGAAATGATTAGAATGTATCGAATCCTTTTTACGATCACTTTGCGCTTTTTGGAATAGTTGACAGTCTGTTTTATACCATCGTTTGGTCCTCCAAGCAATTAAAATTGTTTCAAGGCATGCGAAAAGTCCAATTTGTAACTTTCAGCAACCGAACGTATTCCCATTCTTTCATGCCTTCAGCATTTTATGGAAGAATCGCATTTACTGCGAGGCCATTAGTACAATGCGTAAACATCCTGTATCAGTAAGGCATGCTGATAATTTCTCATGTAGAAATAATGACATTTTACTGAATAAAATTAGTACATATTTTTTACTTCAACTTGAACTTCGTTGAAGTTTTTTCTGTCATCTTGTATAAATTAAAAGTTAGATTTTTCCGTTAACCCTCTAACCGCCGAGAAAAAGGGCAAAATTGTAATGTTGTTTTTTAAATGCTAAAAAAAAGATGATTTTTCAAACTTGATATAAAAAACTTAATTACGTATATGAATATAATCCTTGAAAGTATTAATATTCGCTTAATATTTTTAAACTGCATTATATCTGTAGAATTATGTTAATTTAAATAAAGCTTCTATTGCACTGAAACCTTCAGCATAGTGAACGAATACAACAGTTAGCGGCAGTGAGAAGGTTATAAAAACAAAAACATCAAAATGGTTAACGATAAATATTGCTGATACTAAGGATTTACTAACGGTCTAATCTTTGAATTTGCATGAAGCATTACTTTTTATTCATAAAAATGATTTTAATTTCTCATTTCTTTTTCCTATCATTTTCTTAGATTCGAAAATTCAACTACGGTTGTTAAAAACAAAATGGAGTTCTTCGGTTTATTGTGTTTTTCTAAAGATCACTAACTCACATACTACACATGAAGTTAGAAAATAGTTAAGAATCAGCATGAAAGTGAAAAGAATTTTGAAAAAAATAGGCTATCTATATATCTATATATATAAACCAAAAGTTTGTTCCTCTAATGTATTACGCGAAGACAAATGCAATATCCCATAAATGTTTCATGTATCAATAGATAGGGCAAGAAAGCAGACACAGGAATAAAACTTTACATGTACATATTTTTTCTAAATGGTGCATAATAAGTGGTAACAGCAGAAGGTGGGAGAAGTTGTTTATTTATTTTCTGCAAAATAAACGAAACATGTGAACTTTCATGCGATTATTGTGCACATGTACAGATATACATAGCAGTCAACTATAACGATTTTTGGCCACAGGTAATTTAAAAAAGTTCCTTGGCTTTATGTTTGTCTTAAATAATCGCATATTTCTGCAATTAAATAACTTGAATTTTTCTTTTCGATAATACTGTTGGTCGAAAATCGTTGACGCTTGCAGCTATGCGTATATACTGTGAAAATATCACTTTTAGTCCAGTCAAATTAACTTATTTTTGAGCAGTTTACCATAATAAATGCTAAAGAGATAAAATTTGGTCCAGTTGTTTATTGATGGCTACTGATGACTATGTAAAAAGTCCCGATGGATAGGAGGTGAGCGGGGGGAGGGGGGGGGGAAATTAAAGTATTTGTTTTAATTTTTTACAAATATCTCAGAAACTGTTGGTTTTCATGAAAAAAATAATCAAACATAAATTAAAAAACATAAAATTTTCTACAAATGACAAACATATACAGTACAACCTAGATTATCCGTCAGTCAGGAGCATTGACGGATTTCCCCCCAAAAAATCACTTTAATTTCAAATTAATTTATTTAATGCCGCCATAATAAATGATAAAGAGATAAAAATTGGTCCAGTAGTTCATTTATGGCTACTGATGACTATGTAAAAAGTCCTGATGGATAGGAGGTGAGCGGGGGGAGGGGGAGCTAAATAAAGTACTTTTTTAGTTTTTTACAAATATCTCAGAAACTGTTGGTTTTCATGAAAAAATTACTCAGACATAAATTAAAGAACATAAAATTTTCTACAAATGACAAATATATAAAGTAGAACCTCGATTATCCGTCAGTCAGGAGCATTGACGGATTTTCCGCAAAAAAATCACTTTAATTTCAAATTAATTTATTTAATGTCGCCATAATAAATGATACAGCGATAAAAATTGGTACAGTTGTTCATTGATGGCTACTGATGACTATGTAAAAATTCCTGATGGATAGGAACTGTGATATTATTATGGATGGTGGTTTCCTTCTTCACAAAGTCCCTTGGTAAAGAGGTTCGATTTTTAATTCAATTTGTGAAGGTTACAACAAATATATCTCCACACATTATAAAGGAAAAAGTTGTACAGTGGTTTTTGATGGCTACATCGACACTGCCAATAGCACGAAATCATCAGAGCAAAACCAAAGATGTGCACTGAAGAAGTCCCTGGATATGAATTTTAACGAGGACACAGATGTTACCGTCAAGCAAGAAAGCTTCCTTTCAAACGAAAAGAACAATTCAAGATTGATTGCTATGCTTTCTTCCAAATTGAAGGAGAATGAAATATCTTACCGGGAGAGTACTGGTGTTGCAGATACCCTAATCGTAAAGAAAGCCATTGAAAAATCTTTTTCTAGTGGCAGAGTGGCAATTGTTGGTGAGGGGGTTGATCTTGTTGTACGCCTAATCGTCCTAACTCTGCTCTAACAAGAATTTTTTTTCGTTAAGCCAAGTCGTGGAAAAAATGAAAGAAAGGTTTTTTCCTCACAACAGTTAATTCAAGAAACAAAACTGAAAAACGTAATTCTAATTCTCCATGCATTCACTGGATGTGGTACGACGTCAGCCGCGTTCAAAAAAGGAAAAAACAAAATTTTTCAAGCTGTTTCAGCAATGTGAAGATATACACAAAATTCCTGAAGTGTTCAATAACAGGGAATCCGACCATGATGCTGTTGCTGAAGCAGGAAACCAACTTTTTTTGAGATTGTGTGAAGCACCTCCCACATCTACATCTCTCAACACTTTCCGAAACCATTCCTTCGCCAAATCTGTATCGAATGTCAAACCTGACATTTCATCCCTTCCACCAACAGAAGGAGCGGCTAGACAGCATTCTTTCCGGGTGTATCATCAGGTACAGCTGTGGCTTTTGTCCAGGAACAAAATGCCGAACTCTGGGGCTGAGAACGAAAGCAGAATCGTCTAGTTCCTATTACAACTAAGGACCCAATCGCACCTGAGGTTGTTTTAAACACTGTCTTCTGCAAATGTACCACTGGGTGTGGAGCTAAGTGGGGGTGCAGTAAAAAAGCCATTAATTGCACACTCATGTGCAGCATCTGCCATGGTGACTGCCTGAATGCTACACCTATAGCTATAAATACAGATTAACAGGATGAGATTACGGATTCAGTCATGCTGAGAACGCCTTCTAATGAGTCGTTCACTTCAGCTGATGATGATGTGTAAAGTAAAAAAGGAATATTATGATTTAGTAAGTATTTGCTTAATGATAAATTAGTACTTTCATTGTTCACTATTATGTTTTGTCGCACTTACAAAGTTTCACGTGAAATTTTATGTTATTTATTTATGTGAATTTGACGGACTTTCCACAAAAAAAATCACTTTAATTTCAAATTTATTTACTTAATGTCGCCATAATAAATGCTACAGAGATAAAAATTGGTACAGTTGTTCATTGATGGCTACTGACGACTATGTCAAAAGTCCTGATGGATATGAGGTAAACGAGGATAGAGGTGGGGGCAAAATAAAGTACTTTTTTAGTTTTTTATAAATATCTCAGAAATTATGTAGTAATTTTTTCATGAAAACCAACAATTTCTGAGATATTTGTAAAAAACTAAAAAAGTACTTTATTTTTCCCGCTCATCTCTTATCCATCAGGATTTTTTACATAGTCATCAGTAGCCATCAATGAACAACTGTACCAATTTTTATCTGTGTAGCATTTATTATGGCGACATTAGGTAAATAAATTTGAAATTAAAGGGATTTTTTTGCGGAAAATCCGTCAAAGCTCCAGTCTCCTGACTGACGGATAATTGAGGTTCCACTGTATATACCTGTCATTTGCAGAGAATTTAATTTTCTTTAATTTATATCAAAGTAATTTTTTCATGAAAAACAACAGTTTCTGAGATATTTGTAAAAAACTAAAAAAATTACTTTATTTTGCCACCTCTTCCCTCGTTCTCCTCCTATCCATCAGGACTTTTTAAATAGTTATCAGTAGCCATAAATGAACAATTGTATCAATTTTTATCTCGGTAGCATTTATTATGGCGACATTAAATAAATGAATTTTGAATTAAAGTGATTTTTGGGGGGAAAATCCGTCAAAGCCCCGGTCTTCTGACTGACGGATAATCTAGGTTCCACTGTATATACCTGTCATTTGCAGAGAATTTTATCTTCTTTAATTTATGTCAAAGTATTTTTTTCATGAAAAACAACAGTTTCTGAGATATTTTTATAAAACTAAAACAATTAATTTATTTTGCCCCCTCTCCCCTCGCTCTCCTCCTATCCATCAGGACTTTTTACATAGTCATCAGTAGCCATCAATGAACAATTGTATCAATTTTTATCTCGGTAGCATTTATTATGGCGACATTAAGTAAATATAAATTAAAGTGATTTTTTTTGCAGAAAATCCGTGTATGCTCCAGTCTCCTGACTGACGGATAATTGAGGCTCCACTGTATACACCTGCCATTTGCAGAGAATTTTATCTTCTTTGATTTATGTCAAAGTAATTTTTTCATGAAAAACAACAGTTTCTGAGATATTTGTAAAAAACTAAAAAAATTACTTTATTTTGCCCCCCCTCCCCTCGCTCACTTCCTATCCATCAGGACTTTTTAAATAGTCATCAGTAGCCATTAATGAACAACTGTACCAATTTTTATCTCTGTAGCATTTATTATTACAACATTAAATAAATAAATTTGAAATTAAAGTGATTTTTGGGGGGGACATCCGTCAAAGCTCCGGTCTTCTGACTGACGGATAATCGAGGTTCCACTGTATATACCTGTCATTTGTAGATACTTTTATGTTCTTTAATTTATGTCAGATTAATTTTTTCATGAAAAAGAACAGTTTCTGAGATATTTGTAAAAAACTAAAAAAAGTACTTTGTTTTGCCACCCCCTCCCCCCGCTCACCTCCTATCCATCGGGACTTTTTACATAGTCATCAGTAGCCATCAATGAACAACTGGACCAATTTTTATCTCTTTAGCATTTATTATGGCAAAAAAACCTAATTTGACTGGACTATTTTAGATGAGTTTATAAGTCATAAATAAAAAAAAATCAGTAATTTCAATATTGTTAATTTAGGAACAGTATGGTGTGTTATAATGAGTGCGTTGAAACGGAAAAGTGGTTGCTTTTCAAAAATCGTTGAGCTGCTGGTTCACTGAAGGAGATATTTAGCGGGTTTGTTCACTTAAAAATGCCTGCTAATTTTTTTTTTTTTTTTTTTTTTTTTTTTTTTGCGTGAGAAGTGGGCCTTTATATTTGCTTAGCAGCCTTTGCGAACAAGAAGATAATCAGTTTTAATTAAAGTCGGAATATTTTCTTTGTTACTCTACATTATTCTAGCATACAAATGGTAATTGTTGAGGTACATTTAAGAAACATTCGTGCTTGAAAGTTATTTAAAAAAAAAATAAATTAATCATTAAATTTCGTTACAGTTTAAAAGAAAAATGTGACTTGGAACTATACCTTTTTCCTATTTGTAAAAGTTTAAAGTTTGCTATATTTAGAAGTGAATGTATCATTGATAAAATCTAAAGTGATAGCGCATGTAGTTGTCAGCATCTCTATGAAATGGGTGTACCACACTAATTTTTATTATACAATTCTGATTTTATGTGGACAACTCATTTTTTATGACGACGGAAATGGTCTTATTGGAAGAGATAACAATCTGTTGCTAAAAATGCAAACTCTTTTCTAATAATCATCTTTGTAAAGAATGCTGTTCAGTTCCGTTAATTCACTATAAAAAAAATTCCACATATAGGTAAAAATGTCGTTTTAGCTGTAAATCAAATTTAGCATAAATTAAAAATTTAGTACTTGTAATAATTTTTATCTCTGATTTAAGCTTATATATTAAAATTAAAAATAAAATTATTTGTGATTTTTTTTTGACAAAATATGCTAGATAAAAGAAACAGTTAAACGGTCAAGGCATAGTCAAAAACTATTCAGAAATTGTCTTAAAGCATGCAAAAACTTTAAAAAAACAAATATAAGGTTCTATTAAAATTTAACTCATGCATTCTGCAGATTAAAATACCAAACTTTTTAAAAATGCATAAACTCGAGCAATAACGATTTAAAAACGTTTTTAGGGGACTTTTCTTAATTTGCGAGAAAGTAAAGATTTAGAGAAACAGACATTATAAAAAGAGTTTTTTCAGTTGCAGAATTCTTAAAGAAGCTTAACTACCTGCACTTTGTAGAAAATGTTCTGCTTTAACAAACTCAGAAAGACGTGCCTAAATAAGTTTAGCTAGTTACTTCGTAAATCTTAGTTTTATCCTGTTATCGAGTTTAAAAGAATAACAGCTATTCAAACATAAAAATGTATAAAACCATAAGTTTTTTATAACACGAGAAATAAGAAAGCAGAGAAAAAAATAATAAGAATTGTAAAATAAGGATTAGAATTGTTATATTATTAATATTATGATAATAATAATTCATTTTTTTAAAAGAAACAAGCTACTATTTAGCTACTATTTATACATTTATTTTTTATGGGGTTTTGATATTCTAAGCGATAAAGAAAATTATGCCCTCCGTATTATTTCCGTAACAAATAAATGCAATGAAATGAACCTGGTACCATTTAATTCTGAATAATCCCTACTTTTATTTGATAATTTCAAATTACCTATGGACCTCTCTCCATATTAAATAGAACACAGCCATAATTTTTCCAACATTAAATACCAAATTTGACACAATAACAAAGCTTCCATATTCTTCAATCAGCTTAAGTTCCCATGATTACTTCGAATATTATAACTATGTAATAGCTATCCAATATATAACATTGAGATAATTTTCGGGTGTGTGGAGTGAGAGAGGAGATTTCAAATGCAAAATCCGTTGCTGTAAGGTTCAGAATCTTATTAATGCTTTTCAAAAGGAAATATTGTTATTGTTAAAAAACTATAAATATATCAATTAATTTTCTCACCAATTTTATTTAAACCACTGTAACATTTATTAACAACGTTTTATGAGATTAATATTTTTTTACTCTCCCTCTTTTCGCGAATTTCATTGAACCTCTTGTACTAGTAATGTAAATGGAATGACTCAAAAACTGCATGGCAAATTGAGATGGTTTGTATACGCATATTAGAATACTCTAGGTATTTATTTATGTTAAAATATTTATAGGTTATTCGTTATAATAATTTCCCATATTAATTTCATAATTCTTATTTTCTAATCTAAAATTATGGAAATTACAGGACTAACATATTAATCTTTAGTTTTTTAAGTAGTATGTTCATGCAAAAAATAAGTATTCTTATTATCGCATAAATATTCTTGCATAGTTTGTTCAAAACATTGAAAATATGTCGTTATAACACTTTCGCAACTGCAAATGAAAACATGGTACTTTAAAAAACGTCAGGAACTAACAATACATGTGTCTGTGTGTCTGCTTTCTGACATTATAGGCTTTAACTTTTCTAATATCGCAACGAAAATTTTATATGCCAGTAAGATACCAAGTACTACTAGTATCCAAGTACCCGTACTAATGGTATACGAGGAAATTGGTGTACAATAATTTTTGCTACATGCATTATAAAATTTTAACCAACCGATTTTAATTTTTATTTTTAGCATCCATTGGCGACTACCTCTACCCCTATAAACACAGTTCTGACAATCAGAGCACCTACTTTACATCCTTATATGATGCTATTTTTAGGACATTTGGTACCAATTTAAGACCAATATCATACATATATTTAATAATTGTTATCAAATTAAACGAAATATAACTATACCAGAAGGACCCGTGCGAAGCTTTTGCACTGCAATCTTTGAGATTATTTCGTGGTACATTTTAGCACTAGTTTTTAATTAACTGATTTAAGAAAAAAAATCAAACAACGCGTTTTAACGGAATGTGGGTGTACTATCTCAGAAACGTGTTCAAACCCTTTTCGAATGATACCTCATTCATCGTTGTATGTTTTGTATGCTTATAGAAAAAAGGATGCTGACAACAGAAATAATATATATGATGATTGCTTGTGTATAAGAAAATGGGAATAGATTGCCAGAAATTTGTTTGCCAATTTTTTTTCTCTCGCCAAGGTTATTTCTCTAGGTTGCCAAGATCCCTAGACTGAAAAAAAGAAACTAATTATAAGAAAAATTGAAACACGGAATCAGACGTTTAGAAATTCATTTGAAAGGATTTCCTCAGATTTTGCAAAACTGTTCCAGAAACGTTTTGAATACATAAATCAATATTTTGTACACCACTTTTTTGCAAGCCTATGGGAACTTAAACATGGGATGTCCAAACTTTGTGGTGCAGCAGCCATTTAAGTGACATCAGACTTCGCTGGCGTATTAACAGCTTAATGAAATATTAAAAAATAAATTACTTACAATTTTTGTGAATCCTAATGAACTGTACACCTAAATGGAAGATAATCCTTAAAATTAAATAAAAACCCGATTAAAAGCTCGATATTTTTTCAAAAAGTAAGAGCAAGAAATAAATTAACAATCGTATTTTACTTGCATTATAGGATGACGTCATCTGATAATGCAGTATTTTATTTTTGTGACAACACTGATTTGAGGAAAACCTTTCATTTCATTTTTGAAAACAATGCCGATTTAATTTTTAATTAACTGTAATTTCTAATCAAAGCATGTTTTAACGAAATTTTAAGTGTGCTACGTCAGAAGCCAGTTCAAAATCCTTTCATATGCTATCTCAATTGTCGTTCTGCGTTTCATATTTTCTTAGAAAAAGGTATGTTGACAGGAGAAATAATATGTACCAGTGGACCTCCGTGCGAGTATTTCGCACTGCAACCCAAATTTTTTAGCATTGTAGTTTTTTTTATATATAGATTTAAACTTCTAAAGAAACATTAAAAATAAAAATAGCTGTAAAGTACATTGGTAAAGATGTCGCAAATGTACCGAGATTTCTTTTTGGCGCCAAAATGGCGATTTTTTGCCTGGCGGGATAACCTGGTGATTTTTGCTTCGTATGGCAACTTGGAATCCTCTTTAATAAAATGCTATGCGTTGCTGACGACTGGGATTTTCGATAATCTTTGCCACAGATTAAACTCGGAAAATGAAACATTTGAAGTTAATAAAAATTTAATAGCTCGAAAAGTATTTGGCAGAAAATTGTGAGACAAACTTCGTTAGAAAGGTAAAAAAATTTTATTTTCTTGATATAAATTTCAAATCTAATGGTTATGTCGTTTTTCAAATATTGAATTTCAAAAATTAGCAAATTTCACAATGGAGTACCATAGCGAAATCTTCACATGTAAAAAGATAATGATAACAGCCATGTGTCCTGAAGTATACTGGCTATAGCACGAGTCACAAATTATTTAGCCTTACTATTCTGTTAAAATATAAAAGTGAATTATTATGCTATGAGTGCATGATTTTTATTTAATTTTATATAATCATCTTAGAAACGAGGTTTTGGAATATTTTTTCGAATGGGACTAATAAATTGGCCAATACTGTATATTATTTTGAGTTTAAAAGAGGAAAGGTGGTTGAGCGCTTTATATTATTTAGGTTTCCTCAGGAACTTTCAGTCAGAATTGAAATTTAATATATCAAAACTTCAGGAATTAAATCAGCAATAACTATAACGACTGTCCTT
Source organism: Maratus michaelseni (assembly GCA_963931845.1). Classification (NCBI taxonomy): domain Eukaryota; kingdom Metazoa; phylum Arthropoda; class Arachnida; order Araneae; family Salticidae; genus Maratus; species Maratus michaelseni. The sequence continues at coordinate 256,498,205 of OZ007589.1, read as the reverse complement.
CAGTTCATTTGGATAGATTTTCATTTAAAAATATAAAATCATTCAACATTGATTTTAGGTAGTTTTAAGGTTATTATCACAGGCATCACCGAGCATGTTAGCTAGTTTTATAATAAAATGAAATGTGTATGTAAATAAATAAAAAATGAAATAATATAAAAATAATTAATAAATAAAATTAAGTATATGTGTGATAAAAAAAATTGCGTGTGTTAAATAAAACTGTGTGTAATAATAAAATTAAATATCTGTGTTTTAAAATAAAATTAAAATGCAATTTTATTATAAAATAAATCTAACATGTTTTCGCAAGCTAGGCCTAACAGGTATTCGAAAATGGGGTTTTCTTGCAAAATAGCACCGCAAAAAAATTGCGCTAATGCCGGTGCGTCTGCGATATCTGTTCCATAACATTAGTCAAGCCATACTATCAGCTAATTTATTGCATCAAACTTACAAAAAGGGACGCGCGAGAAAAAATATAACAATCGTATTTTAACTGCATTAGAGGATGACATCATTCGCATCGAAAAAAAACGTGGGACAATCCATGGTGTCTAAACTGCAATTTCAATTTTGCTTTTCAATTATAAACATAAAATAAATACGTGCCGAGATGTCATACTTTATCTTTTTTGTGCTATTTTCTTTATAATCGTTGAGCGTGATATAATACGGTATTTTATTTTTGTGACAACATTAATTTGAGGAAATCCTTTCATTTCGTTTATGTAAACAATGCCGATTTAATTTTTAATTATCAGCAAATTTTAATCAAAAAACATGTTTCAGGAAAATGTAAGTGTGCTATGTCAGAAGCCTGTTCAAAATCCTTTCATATGGTATCCCATTCGTCGTTCTGCGTTTTGTATTTTCTTAGAAAAAGGGATGTTGAAGGAGAAATAATATACACGACCAGAAGGACCCGTGCCAAGCTTTCGCACTGCAATCTTTGAGATTATTTCCTGGTACGTTTTAGCATGAATTTTTAATTAACTATTTTTTTTAATCCAACAACGCGTTTTAACGAAATGTGAGTGTACTATGTCAGGAACCTGTTCAAAAACTTTTCGAATAATACCTCATTCATCGTATGTTTTGTTTGTGCATAGAAAAAGGGATGTTGACAACAGAAATAAGATATGTGATCTGGATTGTTTTTTCATAAATGAAATGAAAGCTTTTTTTAAAATCAATGTTGCCACAAAAATAAAATACCGCATTATATGATGCTCAACAGTGATTATAAAAAATAATAAATAGTACAAAACTGGTAAAATGTTACTTTTCTTACAGGTTATTTTATATTTATGATTAAAAAAAATTGAAACGTTTAGAAGAAATTAAATATTATTGATTGATCGAAGCAGTGGTATTTTACACGTGTAACATAAAAGGTATGATTTGTTATATTAAATTGAATTGTACTTTAAGTATAATTTATTTTTCTTCGTCCCGTATTTTTCCCGAAGAAGGCGCCGTCATCCTCTAATGCAAATAAAATAGAATTGTTAAATTTTTTTGCATGCCTTTTTCTATCTTCGATGGTATTTTATTGTTAGGAATAAATGAGATGATATTCTCACTTGACTAATGTTGTTTGAAGGTATTTTTATCCTTATTTTTTCTTTAGAAGTTTATACCCGCATCTAAAAAATATTAGATATTTCTAAAAATTATTAGACTGCAGTGCGAAATCCTCGCACAGGTCCACTGGTTATATACATAACATTGTTAAAAAGGGTAAATAATATAAAATAAATAAATAAATAAATAAATAAAATATATTAAAGTATTGAACAAACCGTTGTGATATTATAAAAGCATAAAAAAACTATATATATACTAGGGGGCCTACCCCCTGCGAGCTACGCTCGCCAACCCCCGCTAAGACTTCGAAGCCTCTAAAAACATGACAGCGTGCTTTGTTTTAAAAATATTGGTAAATCTGTAATTGGGTTGCCATGCTTTTAACGTTTTAATGAGGCATTTTTTGATTACCATGGCCTCATACACAGCTGTTGCGACAACTGACGACTGTTTTCGGGATTGATAAGTAAAATCAATTACAACTTGAAAAGCAGCTTGTATAAAATGGTTAGGTTTAAATTGTGGCTACCTCTCGGACTTTTATAACAACGATCTGTATTCTATTCTTCCTTTGCGTTTAAGGATGAGAAAAAAAAACCATCTGCTTGTGAATAACATTAAAAACCATGGTATTGAAAAGTACTGTTATAGACATTTTCAGTAACAGGTTTTAATTTTCTCTCTATTTTAGTGCACCATCATGCATATTTTCATGTTATTTTAAATATGTCAATTATTTATTTTAATTAATATGTATATACGAATTTTCTAATAATTATTTATCATACAAAATTAATTAAATATTTTGTGCATGCATGCCTGCATTTATTTGGCATCAATTGATGACATATTTAAACAAATTTGCTATCCGCGATAATTTTACACCTTGTTATGTCACTTGAATATTGTCCATAAGAAAATCGGGTACTTTTCCAGTATAGGATCCTTTGCTTTTAGGTTTGGCGTAATTCGAGCTTCGAAAAGGGATAGATTCGTTAATATACATAGATTTGTTGCCAAAAGTTATGAAAACAAACCCAATGAGTTTTTGGTGCTTTTCTATTATAGGGGTCTTAACGATTTTTAAAAAAGCTTGGCGCAATTCGGGCATCAGAAAGTGAGATTTGGTGCCAAATGACATAAACAGCCATGGAAACAAAATTCGACGATTTTTTTGTTTATATGCGTATTTTAATTATACGTATATTATTATTGTTTTTTCTATACAAATTAATTCTGATTATATATAAAATAGGATAAATGACATTTTACGCTAAACAAATTGTATAAATATTTTTTTGCTCCTTTCTTTTGCATTTACATAAATGACGTCATTTGGACGAATTTATTCAAAATATTTTCAGTTTATAAATTAAATTAAATGCTGACAGTCGATTGAATCCTGACGATAGAAATGTGATTTTTTTTTTCAAATTTTCCTGAAAAACATAATTTAATCACAATCTCGTCTTCATTATCGATTGAAATAAAAGATAAATTCAATTTCAATTTGAAAATGACGAATAAAAAGAAATCAATAATCCCTATCGGGATCCTTTTCAATTTTTTTCCCTTTTTTGTCACAAACAAACTGAGTAATTAGTTGCCATCATTACACAAATGTCATTAAAATTAGAAAAAAATTAATATCTCGAAAACTAATTCCAATTTCAAAATTCTATTACCAGTTTTGACATCCGCGGATTTTTATGGACAATTGGTATTAATTTCACCATCAAGCGTTTAATATTTTATTAAAAATAGCCCTGAAACATAATCAGTCGTTTAATCAGTCGTTTCATAAAATCGTTTCATAAATTCGTTTCATAAAATCGTTTCACAAATTTGTTTCATTAGGATTTTATATATATAGGGTAGATATATATTTCACTGGCACCCGGCTAACCGAAAAGTACCATAAATGAAATACATACTTATCGGAAAATAAGGGTTACTATAATTAGTAATTATCGCCATGCTTGGCGCAATTGTGTTTGAGCTTCCCGTATAATACGTAAGTACGCATTTTTTTATTGTTATCATAAAACACACTGAATGATTATTTTATCATAAAACACACAATCATTTTATTATAAAACATACAATATTTAATTTAATATAAAACACACGCAATCTTCTCTACTGGGTTGCCATATGAAGCAAAATCTCGCCAAAATTGTCGTGTTGCCTAGGCATAAAATCGTGGTTTTAGCGCCAAAAATATATCCCGGTGCGTCTGCGGCATATGTACCAATATTATTTATATACAATTTACTTCTGCTTCTACATTTCAATTAGGTACAGATGTCGCAGATGCAACGGGGTATCTTTGATGTCATTAGAGAATTAAAAAAAAATTATCTGACGTTATATTGGAAGTTTAACGGACTTTTTCAAATGTTTGAGAATAATACAAAGAGAGTATCAATATGAGTAATAGAGACAGCAAGTAGATATGACGTCAGCAAGTGATTATAATGCCATATGAGTTTAAGGAACGTATTGAATCATGCTAAAAACCCGATTATGGAAATATTGGCATATTTTAACATTTTGAAGGTCTCTAGACAACATGTTTAATACTGAAATTGATTTTTTTTTTAATATCGCATTTAGTCCACATGACAGATATTATTATGACAGAGTATAATAGCGGGCTTTGCTTGCTATCGGACCGGTTCAGATTTTCGAAATAAAAACGAGAAAATTAGACCGGGAAATTTTTACTTTACAAAAAACATGATTTTTAATTTTTTTTTAATGAAATTTATTCGGATTTATTAAAGAAAGGATAAAGTGTTTTGAAAGAAATATTAAACGAAACCCTTTGTGCGATTTTCAATCACATTTACCCACTTGTTATTACTTGTTCCTTGTGCTGTAAATTATGTTTTGCGCTTTCTGACCATCTTAATGAGAAAAAACTCCGATTGAGTGGAAATGCCAACCAATGGCATCTGTGCGCAAGCAGCATTTATTTTTAAAAGGTCTCATCACATATATATGAAATTTTACAATGAGCATACATGCACACAAGTAATCAAATTTTTTAAATGCACAAATTTATTATGCATAGAATTAGTCCATTAAGATTAAAGTTTAGCGTATGAGAACATTAAAATATATTAGTGAGCGCGTGATGCATGAGGAAATGAATTCATTCGTTCATTCGAAGCATAAAAACAAATATATATTTGGCGAAGAATAATGCTATTAATACAAACTTTATTAATATTAATACTTATTAAAAGTGTTATTATTAACAAAAAATAATATGATACATATGTGTGTTTTTTTTCTTGTGTGTGTGTGTGTGTTTTACAATATTTCGGAACATTAAACTTCACATTTATCTATGGGGATTTCCATCCTGTTTTGTCATCATTTACTTCTGTGTATATGTTTTTCGGACGGCCATTGTGATTTTCAACATAGGAAATAAAAAAGAAAAACAATATAAATATTGTGCAATATTATTTGTAAATGTTATATTTTGTTATAATAAAATCTGTTTGGAATCCTTTTTTTTTTTTTTTTTTTTTTTTTTTTTTTTTTTTTTTTTTTTTTTAATATTGTTTTCCAAATCAAGTATTAAAAGAAGGTATGAAGGTAGAAAAGAAGGAGTGTCCTGCCTATACGGAAAAATATGGTGAATAAATAAATAGTGTAAAATATTTTGTGATATTTAATTACTTACCTAAACCTGTTCAGTAGCTCTCAGATAAAAAAAAAAGTAATTAAACATATAAGATTCGCAATGATGAGACCATGCATGATTTACTCTTTCAATAAATAAATAAATAAATAAAATAAAACATACAAAAGGGCAATTATTAAAAAGTGTCAAATTAATTAGACAAAACTGTAACTTTCTATACACACAAATTTCGCTCCGTTTTCATAGGTTTTAGATGATTGATGAATTTTATTTTACAAATCAATTAATAAAAGATAAAGGATCTTTCTAAAATTAGTAGGAATTTTATTATTTCATAGTAGTTTCATTTTTAACTTTATGCTCCTTGTATTACTTTTTAATAAAAGATAAGACATAATCCGATTTATTAACTGAGTCTTTTAAAAAATAATCCTCTTATTTTTATGAAAAATAATTATTATTATTTTTTAAATATATTTTACAGTGATAAAGAAATTTTACTCTTTATACCTTGAAGGGGTTTTTAGTATTGCAAGAAGGTGCCATCATTTTCGTTATCCAAAAAAAAAATTCAAAAGTTTTAATAAGTATAATCTTTACTTAGCATAATCATCTTTATTGTTTATCTTTCGGTTGAGGAATTTTCAGTTTTTTCTAAGTTTTTTACGCAATACAACGGAAGTGTATATTTAGAAGCAAAATCATAACTGTAAAATATTATTATATTTACATTTTTTACATAGGTTTTTTGTTTAAAAGAATTGGACATATGTTTAAAATAAAATGATGAACTTTATTAAGATTGTTGGACCTCATCGGTATTGCATAGAATATTTTAATAAATTTTATAAATCGCGAAATGACAAATAATACATTTGAAAAATTAATTACATAATATAAATATCTCGGATATATAAAGCATAAGATTCTCGGTGTTGATACAAAGTCTGTTCTGCAGTAATTTAAGTGGTTTGAAAAGTTTCAAATTTAATTATTTATTACAAAGTTTCAATAAAAAGCTCAACAACAATATATTTTTATTGTTTAAACAATAATTATGTGAGGACAGCAACACAATTGGCTTATCTTTAACAGTCCCCCAGTCAAACATTCTAAATAATGTGTCATTGAAGAACTGTCATGTAAATGCCCGAATATGCATAAATCTTTATTGTAATTTTAAGTTAGAAAAGTCATATTTAGTCGTGAAAATATTACTTGTACCACTTGTATCATTTATATTTGTTTTATTCACCTGCATGAACACACGTAAAAATACTTTTCTATCTATGGGGAATATTATTTGAGAGCAATTTTCTAAAACTGCTTTCATTAAAATGCTTTCATTAAAATTTCATCAACTAATGAAATTTTATCGTACCATTTAAAAAACGATTACAAATTAGTTTTAAAATTCTACTGTGACTCAACTAATATTTTTATGTTTCTTCCAATGACCGATTTGTATTTTATAAAATGTTTGAAAACCTATGAATTTTAAACACTTTGAAATTGAAATTTAGTAGAAAAAATTCCCTTTTGAACACAATCATTTGAAAATGAATCTCTTTTTACAGACACTAAATGAAATTCGGATAGACTACATTCTATGGACGTGTTTCGATGGAAGTTCGTTTCAAAGATTTGATTTATTATTATTTATTTATATTATTTTTTGTCTCACTTTTAGCATGCTGTTTCCATCGCAATACAAATGATTCCCTGCCTAAATATTAGCAACTGCAAAATTTCTCGTTAATCTATCTGATCAATACAGCAAATATTAGTAATAGAAATATTATAGGTTCTTATTAGTAAAGTACAATATTTTTAGAAAGAAAACTTTAAATGGTTATTTGAGGTACCTTGAAAAATTCCTTTGATGGAGCCATGAGTTTCTTTTATAGTGTTTTTTACATTTAGGAATAGTGACGTGATCAATTGACTGATATCTAATGATTATGATAAATTTACAGTATTGCCACAAATAGACTAGTGATAAATAATAAATAATCACAAAATAATGCTACGGAAAAATTAAATGCTTTTATTGTCTCAAGTTTTTAAGCTGCCGGAAACTTAATTATAACTCTTATACAGATTCACTATCTAAACTAGTAAATCTGCAGATCAGGAGCCTCAACGTCAGCTCTAAAAATCATTGATTTTTAATCTCCCTTTTCAAATTATTTAGCATCTTACAATCCGCAATTTATTTTTTTATATTACATACATATTTATAAGGTATATAAAACACTTCGGAGCTTTCAGAACTTAGAAGCTTTAAATTAAACACGGTTTATGGAATGATATTCTGAAATTCTTATGAACTTCTTATTCATGTAACTTTTTAGATAAAAAGAATAAACTTGTATTAAAATAAATTAATTTATGTCAATAGAATGCAAAAATAATTTATTTTGATAATAAAATATTGCAGCAAAATAGTGCGAGTTACTTGAATTTTATTATTTTGATATTCTGTGAAATATGGTTGCTAAGCAACTAATAAATTAGGGAGCAAAGTAAAAAGAAATGCATTTTAAAATTTGTAAAAAATATGAAAATAAAATGGTTTATATTTTCCGAACAGATGCAAAAGAAATTTCCAATAATTTAAACAATTAATTTCTAAATTCTAATGAATGTATCAGCAAATTTTCAAAGCTATTGGATATATTTAAAACCTCCATATCGAAAATACAACATTAATAATTTTACGTTTAAATCCATTATTCAAATATGTGATTTTCATTTCAGTTAAAAATGAAATTTTAAAATCGTCTGCATTCCTATAGAAAAGCATTATGACCTGAAAAGAAATGTTCTATATTTTTCGAACGAATGAACCAAATGTAACTAAAACCTGTACAGCTAATTCCGGGTACCTCACCAACATACCCACCAAAAATCAACCTAATAGGACGATTTTTACGGCAATTATCGCGGAACAGACAGACGGAAATCAAAAACTTTTCGCGTCTCAACAGTGATCATCAACTGACGTTTCGGTAAATACCGATTAACACTAAATTTTCTCTCTAGTTTAAAAATACGTTACGTAATGGAGTGTGTACTAAATTTACATATATGTCATATTGCATAATTATAAATATATTTTCCAGTAATTGGAGTTTTTTCGCCCCCAACAGAATTTTCCAATATTCTGCATTATTCTTATATATGCAGGGATATCTGTAAATTATTACCTTTACTACCGAAACTAGAATGGTGTTCTGAATGCTTTTGAATGTACATACTTTATCAAAAGAAACTGTATCCAAAATATTTGGCAATAAATCTTATAAACAAGATGCAACTTCCATGAGTGAGTAAAGATTCACAATATATGCTCAGGAGAATGCGCAAATGGTAGATTTTGTGCAATATCTAATGACGTCATACTAAAAGCCTGCGTATTTGCATTATCAACCCTGTTCACAAGATGGCAAACTTGTGTCAATTTTGCGCCCCTTTGCTAGTATTAAGATGGATCGCTTACTATGTATGCAGTTTTGATTTATTAGTTTTAAAATTCTACTGTGACTCAACTAATATTTTTATGTTTCTTCCAATCACCGATTTGTATTTTATAAAATGTTTGAAAACCTATGAATTTTAAACACTTCTGCAAGATCTACGTATCTGCAAGGTTAAAAAAAATATAAAACATGTATTTTGAGGCGTATTTTGTTCAGAAAAATGAAATAAGATATATGGAAAACGGTTTTCTATTTTGTTTATTACACTTTAAAGAAAATAAATTGATATAAATGATTAAATAAACGACTTGGTCTTTAATAGACAAAAAATTTGTTTAAAAAAATAGAAAATATAACAGCGCAATAGCGTTTGTTTCATTTTACAGCATTACGGAAGGATAATCAAGGTAAAGGTTCATATTGCTTTAAAACACAATATCAAATTTACGGGTATATTTCGCTTGGAGAAACCGACCGGCGCGGCGGCGTAGCGGGCAAAGCCTGCTAGTAAATCTATAATTCTCTTTCAAAGAATAAAATGTTTTATCTAATAACAAAAATAAATTTTCAGTACATATTGAATAATATCAGTATTTTGAAACATGAAATGCTTCAGATTATTAGGCAATAAAATATCAAAATAAAATTATAGTTTATTCAAAATATTAGTCACATTTTATTAATTGTTGTTTATATTCCTTAATCTTTCCGCACACTCCAGATTTTCTTAATGTAGAACATTCTTTTAAATTATCCAAATAATTTAGATAATTTAAAAGAGTAGTTAAAAAAGAAAATTCTTAGAAATGCAATTTTTTTAAAGACATAGCTGTAGTTATAAATTTGTAATTATCTTTTAAAGAATAAAAGTCTTTATCTAAAAGCAAAAATAAATTTCTAATATATTTTGAATATTATCAGTATTAGGAAACCGGAAAATCTTTAGATAATTTGAAATAGTTTTCTACATTAAGGAAATCTGGAGTTTGTAGAAACATTAAGCAACATGAACCACAATTAATAAAATGTAACTAATATTTTGAATAAACTTTAATTCAGTTTTTATATAATCATATTCATGGGTGACAAAGTAATCTTTCAATGGCTTTAAAAAATAATAAATTGAATTGCTGACATTTTTAATATCGTTCAAGCGTAATATATTTTCACGAAATCGTACATTTGACATATCTAATGGAAAAATGTGAAAAGCTATTTTGTCTTTTCAAGAAACAGCTTTATAGTAATAAATATATAACGTGGTAATAGCAATGGTTTCAATTAGCGGGTGCGGTAACAAAAAAATTGTGTTCGTTTATACAAATTATGTTAGTGGCATTTACGGTTCTAAAAAACTTCTAAAACAGCGTAATCTTAAATATTATAATGTTGGGAAAAATATTAATCTTCTTCTAATTTATGAAAAAAATACATTATTTATACATACATTTATACATATCTATATACAAATATATTTTACTTGTTTTTCTCTACAAATATTCACGTATATAACTCTGGTTAAATGAGGTGCAACATACAGTGGCGGTCAAAAGTTTCCGGCCAGATAGTTTCTTTGATCTGTTTGCCAGAACGTTTCAGTGAAGAACAAGCGCAATTGCTCTAAAAGTTAGGAATATACAAATGACCTCTGACCACGTGATCATTGGATACTGAAGACACTTGATGCAAAGGGGAGGAATTCGAAATTCGCGTGTGCAAAAGTTTCCGGCCATTCGTCATTCTTTAGTTTTTGCTATCGGTAAAGTGTTTTTTGACAGTGTTTGTTAATTAATCAAAATGAATAACGTAGTTAAAATTCAAAAATGAAAAGTTCAATAATTATTGTTCTTAAGCGAGTGATTTTTTTGTCTCCAAAGTACCAATTATAATATTAATCATCTCGTGAGATTGCGGCAAAGTTATCGATCGAAAAATCTACTGTGAACGATATTTAAAAAATATATAAAGATGGTCTTGGACTTCAGGACTTGCCATGGTCCGGGAAACACAGGAAAACGACAATTCGTGTGGACAGAATTATCGGGAGAAAAGCAGTTGATGACCCACATAAAAATTCCGCTTCAATATCCCGCAATTTACGGAGTGAAAATATTGCTGAAATAAGTCGGTTACCGTGTTAGGACGCTTACGTGATGTAGGACTTTATGGAAGAGTCGGTGTAATGTAGGTCTAAAATAATAATAATAAAGCTGAAAATCGGCAAACTAAAAGAGATGCAAAGAGGGATACTAAGAATTGACTTCCAACGGCGAGGAAAAACATATTGATCACAAGTTCCACGATAGTGACAGTAACCTGAATACTCCATTAGGAGATTGTCCTGATAATACTGATGCGATCCGCATGTTCTGTGAAGGAATTTTCTCTACTGACACAAAAGGAAAAACGTGAGTGCAATGCTTTCTATGCCAAGTGTGAGTACACACAGAATGTGCGGATACAGAAAAGGATGCATATATGTGCGACTTGTGCAACTATGTTTTTACATAAGTGTTATGGGTGGCCTTTATTTAGAGTGCCATTTGAAAAACTGCTAATTTCAAAATTTTTACAATTAAATTTGTTACAAAATACACAGAGTATTGTAAACTCTTTATACCTTCCTATTTTGATCTTTACATGTTTTAAGTTGTACTACCATCTTAAAAATTATGAAAATATAGCTGGTCCAACCAAAAATTTAAACTTGTAGCCCATATTTAGACACATTTCTTTCCCAAAAGGGGCTGTGTCTTTTGTATATTAATTACTAGCGAAGCTTTGCCAATTCGCTGGTCGGTTTATTGCAAACGAGCCTTGAATTATACGTGTCTTTGGTAGCGTATACTCGTGTGGGCAACACCCACTCGGCTCTCGAATCAAGTGAACCTTGAATTATTGTGATAGTTTTGTGTCATTTCTGATTAAATTAAAATTTTCAGTCTGATCTTTCACATTGCCATAGGAAACGATTTGGCGTTCTTCCGACATGAATTTAATCATAAGAGTAGCAAAATTTACTGGAGAGTTCTTTCCGTTTCAGAAAAAAAATGTCAAAAATGCCTCGGAAAGCAAAAAAACCGCATTAAAAAATCGGATTAAAAAAAATTTAAATCGCAGAGAATAAAAATTACTATATTAATATATACTTAAAATAACGCATTAAATAAGCATCAAAATATGCTTCTTATCTTAAAAATGCCAAAAATTGCCGCGAATGTCTAGAAATCGAATGAAAAATCGCGAAAAAAATCACAATTAATTGCACAAATTCCAAATACACATCAATGAAACGAGAACTAAATTTACTATATTGAGCTAAAATATTGAAATCAGTCTATTTTTACTAATGTGAGAAAATCATCAAAACGCGAAAAAAAAGACACTAAAAATTGTAAAATTCAAATATCGTTCAGGACAAAATTTACTAAAGTGGATTAATGGATTAAAACTGGATTACTTCTACGAATGTCAAGAAATCGCTACAGAGGCGAAACAATTCTAAAAATCGCATGGAAAATGACAAAAAATTCAAATACGTAAAAGAATAAAATTTACTATATTAGGTTAAAAGTTTGAAAGTTTGTTAGAAAATTGAAAGTTTGCTGTACGAATTTCGCTGTACAATTTTTATATGTTATTGTCGTTATCTATAGCATGTCCCTATTTTAACTGAAGTGTGTAGCACTTATAGTTTTTTTACAGGGACACTCAAAAGAATTCCATTACATTACGGTCTATGGGGAAAAATCATTTGCGGTTTATTTTAATGATGTTACACAATTTTAAATACATTGTAATTAATATATATCACTAAGGTGCATTACAAGAAGCTTAATATGAAATAGGGTGTGCATAGCACTTATAGTTACTTTACAGGGACAGTCAAAAGAATACAGTTACATTACGTCTATGGAGAAAAATCGTTTGCGGTTTAATTAAATAATGTTTCACTATTTTAAACGCATTGAAATTTATAAAAAAGCACTAAGGTGCATTACAAGAGGCTTACTACAGAAAATTGTGTGTAAAGCAGTCATCGTTCATTTACAGGAACACACAAAAGAATTCTCTACTGTCTGTTAACAATAATTCCTGGAAGTGCGTTTTAAGTTACTGAACGCGATTTTAAATTTAGCTTACTTTTTGTCTATTACTTGGTGTGTATAAATTCTGTATTTCATATACAGGGCAGCACAAAAGTTCGCGAACACATTTCCGTTTATTGACAGAAACTCCAGAAGGAGAATTTTAAACTGTGCTACGCGTTTCCTAGCTAAACTAAAATTTAGCATCCTATGTAGTATACATACAAATCTATAGATCCTATACAGGCCTGAATAAAAGTATTCGGATATTTTTCCGAATATTGTATATGTTGGAAATTCCTGAAATTACGTTTTTAAATAGTTTATGCGTTTAACAAATTGTTTACTTAGATGTTGTCTTTCAGCTTATTAAACGGTAAGGATTTTTTGTAAAATTATTTTGGAAGCATTGGAAAGTGTTACATAATCTATGCTTGACGCATGATTTTTCGTTCTTGTTTTATTATCTGAAAAAAAAATCGAAATTGAAAGTGTGTTTTTATTTTTTATTAGATTCAACACAGAATTTATTATATTTTCCTATGAATTTTATGTGAAAGGAGTGTGTTGAAATCACAGGCACTACTAATTTGATTTCCGCTCTTGAGTAAAGAATATTATGAATTTATCGTTTTTTGTATAAAATACATTTTTGCATGCTTAAAAACATTCTAGATTTTCAAAGTATATTTCGCTTTCGTACATTAAGTTACTATAATTTTCTCAATTGAATACAAGGTATGAGTATTTGGGGTCACGTAAAAGCAATTTCATTTGAATGGGTTGGCATAAAAATTCGAATCCAACTATTTTAATGCATAAAACGAAATGATGACTGTCATTACCTAAATGAATGTGGAAACGTTACCATATCTAAATAGTGAATTTAAGAATGAATGCTGCAGAAGTATGTATATTTTCTTAATGCTGTGTTATTTTATGAATAAACACGACTTTACATGAAATGCTTTACATTATAACATTGAACTGTAAAAAATTAACAGCAGTAATAAAAAAAAAATATGTTTAGACGTATATTGGCCTATAATTTATGCATGTTTGTAGAAGAAATTAAAATTTTTATTAAAGATATTGACCAATATATCAAATATAGTAAATTGCAAATTTAAGATTTTTCACTAATTGTCTTTTAGTTTTCCAATTTTCAAGTAAAATTTTCTAAACAAAAATTAAAGAATTATTAAGAAAAAAAAAGCTCTAAATATGCCTAAATAAGTTTCTATTTTCCCAAATCTTCTAGATTCTATACAATGAAAATTATTCAGTTTTTGATATTTTAATAAATTGGCCAAAAATCTTCAAACATGGAAAATGTAGTTCCCGCAATTTTTGATTTGAACACATATTACAGGCGATAAAATCGTGCGAAAAAATATGAAAATCTTAAAACATTATATATTTTAAGGTTATAAAAGAGTTGTTATAAAAAAGTTGGCTACCCTATCTTTTAATCCCTTAAATGAATTAGCAGTAAATTAATAAAATCTTCTTCTTCATAACAATGTTGAAATTACACGCAGACAACTGTCATAATATTACGGGTGATTGGTAATGTCTAGACGCTTCTTGCAAAATCTCCATTTACCATAAATCAGCACATTATTAAAATAAACCTGTGTGTGCATACATTAAAAATCTATTTTGTGTAAAACCTTGAACATTATTACCATTAGAAATTTAATCTTGCATTTTTTTTTTTTTTACTCTTCGGAAATAATTACTTGCAGCGGTGATAATTTATTATACCTAAAAATTATTTAAAAAAATTATATTGTATTTAATCATAAATTTTAATTATGGACATTTATAATTATGTACATTCTATTATATGCCATAAAAATCAAATTATAATTTTTTTCAGCAATTATGAGAAATAATTGTAAGAAAAAGTAATGAGATTAATGTAAAAATTTATTCGTACCTGAAAAAAATACAAACAAACAAACCCTGATTTCAACAGAATATTATTCTATTTCAGTATAATGTCCATAATGTCAATGTTGTGTATCTGTAAAATTTATCACGAAATTTTAACTATATTTTATATAAAAACCTTTTCATGTTTCATTTTACAGTAGAAATTACAATTTTTGTTATACCACTGCTTAAAAGTTACTAAATTTTTATCTATCAACCAAACACCCATGCACGCGCGCGTATCAAGACGCACACACAAGCAAAAACTTGTTTTAAAAGTTTTTAATGCATTCTTCTGCATCATTAATCATCTAATACGGTACTTTCTGTATTCAGTTTTGATTTCTGTCACAATTATTCCTGTATCATAATAAAAAAGTTTGTTTTCTGCTGCCTTCTATTTTTTCCATGCTATCAGTATCATTAGAGATTATACTTCTGGCATTTTTATCTGCTATCTCTAATACCTTCTTAGTAAGTATCGAAAATTTTCGTTTCCTAAATCTTAGCCAATTTCGATTTAGTATGATCTCAAAGCATAAGTCTGTCTAATTACTCTTAATCTCGACATTACTTTGTCATATTTTTACCAAATCTTCAATTTATATTTAGTTTTGGCCCTCTCCATACATTGACTTACCATTTACTACCCATTTTCAACCTTTTTGATCGCAAGAAGTTGGATCCAAATAATCATTATGTATGAATATGCTTTCCCTCTCCATACATGGACTTGTAAAAAACTCCCCATTTTGCACCTTTTCGATCGCAAGAAGTTGGATATAAATAATTACAATGCATGAATATGCTTTCACTCTCCATACATTGACTTGTAAAAAACTCCCCATTTTGCACCTTTTCGATTGCAAGAAGTTGGATCTAAATAATCATAATGTATGAATATGCTTTCTATATTAAAAAGTTGAATAAAACCTTTCGTAATTACTTAACTGTGAAGATAATCGGTCACGATACGTAAAGAATAAAATAAAAATAAAATAAAATGTCCTTCTTAGTTCACAAACACACACAGAGACACTACAAACAAACAAACACACACACAGTGGTAGGCATGCCTGTATCTGCTATACAGAGTCTTAAAGATGTCTGGATAGAAAATAGAGAATTTTTGTGAATAATTAAGAATAAACTGAATTAATTTCGCATACACCATAAATTGGTAATCTTACACAAAAAATGGTTACCTAACATAAGACCAAATTAACATATAGCATTATAATAAATATTCACAACTGTTGTGGGTTTACTTTAACACCAGATTCTCATAAATTGACACTCAATAAGTCATAAATAATAGGCACTTGAAAAAGACGAACACTAAATTTATTTTACTAAATACATACGGTAAAAAAAAAAAAAAAAAAAAAAAAAAAAAAAAAAAAAAACAGCATAACAAATACAGAATATCAGGTTCCATAAACGAATTAGAGTGTTGCAAAATTTCGAGTCGTACACTTGGATAACGCACCTTTATTAAGAATTGCTTGACTTTGCAAATTAAATTTGAAATTTAATTCACAGACGTCTTAGTCAGGCCACACACTGATGCGACACATGATGTGCGTATTAGTAGAAGAAACGGGTTTAAACAAAGAAAAAACCTATTTAAAATCTGTTTCTTCGCCTAAGACGCGCAGCAGGGTGCTTGTGTCGCCTCATTCTGTGACCTGCCTTAGATGGCAGGCTAAAATCCAAATAAATATGTATATACGATCCACTAAAACAAAATTTTTCGTTGGAACATAACTGGTAACATTGGGTATAGCTTGGATTATTTAAGGCTCAAAAGTAGAATAAAATGTTTCACAGATAAAATTTAATCTTAACTTATAGAATTATTTAGACTTCGAATATAAAAGGCTTCGTCAGAATATGAATTTAATGAATAATAGTTATGTCGACATGTCGTATATGAGTCACTGTAAACAGTCTGTTTAGTGTTACAATGAGTAAACAGAGTGACAAATAAACACACTGAATGATCTTTCATGCAGCTTTACATCAAAACTTCAGCGTTGTCACAAGTGGAAACATCGCATTGGCATCTATTGGCAAACATTTTAGCTACTTTAATAATTACTGTATGAAACATTTATGTGATAGAATATAAAAATATAATCTATTTCATGAATTATTCAATTTTAATGTTGTGGCTTCGTTTTAGCGACACACGGTATTTTGTATGTAGTACGGTGATCTGCGAAGTGTAAATTTGTTGATGTATTAAGTAATTACAGGATGCTGAAATAATACAAACTTGGATTAACATTTGAAAATACTATAATATGCTATAATTAGCCTTTTCAAATATACCCATAGTAATACTTAAAAACAGCGGTTTATACGAAATGCGTAAAACATTCCAATTATGCCTAGCACAGCCAATTGCTTTCTTGAAGGCTTATGTGTAAATGCTTCATGAGTAATAAAAATAAAAGATGGAGCTTTTCTGATTTTGAAAGTCAAAAGTCATTGTGCTCGTGATCCGTAAACTTTCCTTTGACACCTCATGCATCCAAATTATGGACGATAAATAAATACCAGCGAGTTATTTAATTTGCTGATCACGTACGTCATAAGTAAGATTATTTCAAACCCTACATGTATATACATATTTTTTCATATCTACATTTTATATGTTTTAAAATAAGTAGTTATATATTTTTTAATAATTGCACTATGATTAGGATAATGTGACATTTAAGGAATGATGTAGAAATTCTATTTTACATGTCAGCAGGTCTATATTTAATGCATCATAATATTATAAAACTGGTTAGGAATTTTATACCATTAATGAACTTGTGCATTTTTATTTTACATTTGTATATTTAGGCTACTAATGGACAGTCATAAATTATAAAAATATTTAATTCATTTAGCTACATTCCCTCTATAATAGATATAAAAAATATATAGAATAAACATAAATTGTCGTCTTATTTAAACGTTTACCTGTTCGGTAAAAAATCAGAAACCATTCAGTAAGCTCCAAACATTTTATTTTTAGAGAAATCTTACATTAATTTGTTTAACTTTTTTCTTGTCACGTACAAGAAGCTAACTTATTGTCATCAAAGGATAAAACACGTATATATTTTGTCCAATGTATCAACATGATGTGATAAAAGTTTATGAAACTGTTCGTGACTGTCGATTCTAATGTTCTAATTGGTAAACTGCAAAAAGTAACATAAACTTGAATTAGCCTTAAACATTATATAGCTTCATTATATTAAAAAAATGTTTTAATATAAAATAAATATTTATTTATAAAGTCTGAATGTTTTTTTTCAAAACTCCCAAAAGCATCGTATCAAAGAAATTCACTATTTGTGCAAGCTTTATGTAACGTGAAAATAGTTTTGTAATAGTTTAGTAACATTTCTTGGTTGCTTAGTAGCATTTTGGTAATTGACTTAGACATCTATTTAAAGTGAAATTTTATTCTAAATAATTAAATGTAAAAATTTATTTTAAAAAATACTTTCATAAAAAAGTCAACTTATATTATAAAGCCCAAACATGTGCTTCACTCAATGCAGACGTCATAATGATGCGGACAACGATGTGGTGAAAATGGATTTCAACAATGGAGCTATTTTTCAATTAAACAATCGTGTTTTCAACACGTGGAAAAATGTGGGGAAAATGCAAGTTTTGGGACGCTGTTGAACCTCCTTAAGGATGGATTTTAAAATAAATAAAGTACAGTTCATGTATTGCCTATAGAAATACATATATATTCAAAATTTTAAAGATCTACTTCAACAGGAAGTGGGTGAAAATGAGTTTCAAGATTTGACTGCCACATACATACATACAGAAATGTAAGATAAAAGAAAGTATGTAAAAAACATCCGTAAATGCATCAGGAATCGAATCCCGAAATTCTTGAGTTGTAGTCAGAGACTTACCGAATTTATGCCGGATTTTTTAACTACAGTTTTACAATCTTTGTTCATACAATGTTAAGAAAAGCTCTTTCGTAGTCAATGGTGTATACACAGTTCTAATTAAGGAAATTAGAAATATAAATTCACAGTTCAATACTGATATCAAACATAAGCAAGTAATCAGCATTAAAGACACTATTTTTTGCTCACGTTTTTATTCATAAAAAGTATATGTGAGCAACCGTTCCATATAATAAACATGTGACCATTCTGTAATTTGTTAATTAATGGGGGAAGATACGTTTCGGGGTTTAAAAAATGACAATTAAAACACTAAATGTAAACTGTATGCATGCACAATGAAGTAAATTTGAACAGAAAAACTGCATTTAGCAATAACAGGAAAATTACTTGATTCTTCTGCAAACAAGACCCGACAAATTTTACTTTAAATATAGGTTTACACTTTCAATTGAATCTCATATTACTTTTTACTTTCTTGTATCTTTACACGAAAAAAGTATTGGATTCATGAAAAATTTCGACTTCCGGTTTTCGACGGGTTTATATCGTTTTAGAAGTTTTTGAACACGAATTGACTTTTTCTTTTGAAAATGTCTGTTTGTGAGTCTGTGTGTCTGAATGTGACAAAAAATTTGTGCGTACTCTATCTCACGAACTAATGCAGTTTTGGGATAAAGTTTTGGGACTGGCGCATCCGACTAGTTTTTAACTGTTATTGAAAATTTAAATGTAGCATTAATTAGTAGACGTTGTTACTAATCGATAGGTACCAGTCACATTTTTACAAGATGAGTTGTGGCAGAGTTAGTAGGAAGTGGTCTTTATTTCCAGGATTCATGTATGCCATTTGATTTCAAAAATTTTCATATTCCATTACTCTCTTCCTCTTCAGCATATGCAAGAGACATATAAAAACGTTCAAAATTTAAAAACTGGTAAGTTACGGTATAAAACCACTTAATTTATTTATAACTTAAGTCGAAATACAACTTTTCTTTTTTGAAAATATTTCCTAATATTATCGTCAAGTTATTGTGAAAAAAATTAAACTACATTTTACGATCCAAATCTCTTTTTTTTAGGGTTTCGTTCATCTCACGAAACCCTATTGCTCCCGCTGCGTTGTCTGTCTGTCACAGAGCCATTCTCGAAAACTGTGTAACTTACAGAGTTGAAACTTTGTGTATAAATCAGAATATCAGCTGCGAAGAGCTGAAAATATTAAAATTTGAAAAATTCGTGTTATTTTAATAAATAGAGATAAAAAACCAAAATTCTAACAGCCTTTTCTTATTAAATTTGAACATTTTCCTTTATGGCAGATGCCAAAAATTAAAAATCCATGATGAAATTATATCTACAATAATTAATTTTCTATCAGACGATTTCCACGTGAAAAATAAAAAATGAAATAAAAAGTTTCACCAATTGAAAAAAAAAGATTAATATGAAATAAAAAAGATTGACGTCATAGTGGCAATAAAACAGAAAGATTTCTCAATAATACAAGGAGTATGAGTATGTGAGCATGTACACAAAGCAGATTAATTACACGTCATTAGAGAATTAAAAAGAAAATCTGACGTCCTATCGCAAGTTTAACGGATTTTTCAAATGTTTCAGTATAATACAAAGCGAGTATGAATATGAGTAATAGAGAATAGTAAATATATGAGTTTGAGGAACGTATTGAATCATGATAAAAACCCGATTATGGAAATATTCGCATATTTTAATATTTTGAAGGTGTACAACATGTTTAATTTTGAAATTAATTTTTTTTAAATATCGCATTTAGTCCACATGACAATTATTATTATGACAGAATATAATAGAGGGCTTCACCCGCTATCGGGCCGGTTCAGATATTCGAAAAACCAAGAAAAATAGACAGTTTTTTTTTTTTTTTTTTAGAAAATGAAATTTATTTGGATTTTTTAAAGAAAAGATAAGGTGTTTTGAAAGGAATATTAAACGAAACCCTTTGTGCGAACTTGGATCACACTTACCCACTTGTTTCACTATTAAAATGAAAAATTTTGAAGAAGTAATTTTAATTATATTTTTTATAGTTTAATTGTATATTACTATTTCAAAAATAGTGAAGCGATTTCTTGAAAATTAAAGAAAAAATCAAACTACTAATAAAATTCATTTTATGTTTGATCATGTTTTGAATATTAAATCATCTCTTTCGTTATTCGTTGCTCATTGTTTCCTCATTTTTTAGGTTTTGGCATATTCTTGTTGTTTAATATTGATTCATGTTTTATAGCTTTCCATCAATCTTAATATTAAAGAATAAAAATATAAAAAGTAGGTAAAAACGTTGGAATAATCCCAAGCATAAAATTATCATTTTTATCACATCATAAGTGTACGGCGAATGAGGATAAATCATTATTATATACTTCTATACAAGATGTAAAGAAATTGGTAGGCTTCCAAGTACAGGTACATTTCAGTTTATTCGCACACAAAATAAATATTTTTACGAGGTAAATATTGTTATTTAGAAAAATATCTTTCATCTAAAAGTTTCAAGAAAACTTTATAAAGAGAACAAGTTTTATAAAATTTTGACTGAATTTGAGAAAAAAAGAAGAAAACGTATGCATTCTGCGAAGCATAATAACAAAAAAGATTTAAAATTAAAACTAGAAAATTTACTGAAAATATAATGTGTAATACAAAAAGCGGAAAATTTCTTTCAAAAATATTTAAATTTATAAAGTAAATTTTGAAGTGCGAATAATAGGTAAAAATTTTTGAGCAATTTTTAAGTAATAGAATGTGCATTATGCGCTTAATGCAGAATTGCTACAGACGGTGTTTCTTAATTTTATGTGCCAGTTTTTGAAAACAATAATTTTCGTGGTATATTTTTTGCAGAAACCTTCGACAAAAATTATGGTTTGCAATTAGGGGTAGAAAAAATATAAAAAGTTCGCTAAAGGGAAACCTGCTATTGCATTGCATGGATATTTAAATACTAAATTGCCGGGCAATTCGCGAACTGGTCAATGTATATATATATATATATATATATATATATATATATATATATATATATAGATTGTCACGTCTCGTGTGCTAAGTGTGTAGTGCACACAGGCGCTTTGAGCCGAGGAGCGGCCTCTGATTTGTATTATTATAATACAGAGTTATTCTAAATGATGGACCCATTTTCAAAAAATTGTATTTATTAAAGTACAAATCCAAAATGAACAATCTTTATACCAATGAAAAGAGGAAATTTCGAAGTTTTTTTAAGACATCATAAATGTTCAATGTGTCCACCGTTTGCTCACTTCTTGCAAACTCAAGAACGCAGAAAACCTTGTGCTCCACAGTAGCCATCTCACTCACTAGTGACAGTGAAACGAAATCACGGCCTATTGCCGCGCGACCTCTACCGGCCGCCTCTGGAACCATCACCGCTTTGAAAGTCGTGCACTCAGAAACAGCAGATACGCTTTCTCGTGTGTGGGACGAGTTTGGCTATCGCGTAGATGTTTGCCGTGCAGCAAACGGTGAACACATTGAACATTTATAATGTCTTAATAAAGATTTTGAAACTTCCTCTTTTCATTGGTATAAAGTTTGTTCATTTTGGATTTGTACTTTAATAAATACAATTTTTTGAAAATGGGTCCATCATTTAGAGAGAATAACCCTGCATATATATATATACTTTTAAAATGATTGCGAAATTTTAAGCCTTAATATATGATTTGTCAGAGTGCATTAAAATTTTAGCAACAAAATGCAACATTTTTCTAGAAAGCAGAGAATTTTACCGCCCAACTGTGTTCTGATTCTCCTAGTCAGACCCTCTCCTCAAGAGCATTTATGTAAATTTGTGTAAATTGCATTTTAGTAAGTTTAATTAGGAATTACTTTTGAAGGCTTTGTAAGGAAATATCTCTTTGCTCTTTATTAAATAAACAAAATAGTATTATGTGTTTCTAAAGAAAAAAAACTGAACAAACTCAAATCTCTTTGCAAACTTCTCATCCTGCAAGAGATATCTGTGAAAAATGAGTTACATAAAAATTATTACAATCAGACAACTTAGATCTAAAAGCACCAGTTTCAGTAAGTAGACAACAGCATGATAACTTGTTTCTCACAATTCTGAATATTCGTTCAAGCAAAGTATTTCGAATGAGGGAAAATTAATTTGTTAATGCATGCAGTGGTAATATGCAGATTATTTTTTTTGTGTAGAAAGAAACGAAAACCTTATGCCGATAAACGAAATGGATTGCACATCTTACAATATAAAGAAATTGTAGAATAGTTACTGTAAAAATAGTATTCAAAATCAATATACAATGTGTATACTAAAATTACTAAAGCTTATTGGAGTTTTATGTAAAATATAATCGTACCAAAATACTATTAGACCTTTATCATCCATTGACCAAAATTTATGAGATTTCCTTCATGCGCTTCATTAAAAACCGACACTACTGGGATTTTAAGAAACCTATATATGTTAGTGAAAAAGTTTGACTTTTCTATACCTACTTTTAGGAATTTATCAGTACGGGAGTAAAAACTAAATAAACTTTATAAACAAATTAAATCACTGCAGACTTTTTCAACGCATAAATGTAATATATTAAATTCTAGTAATGTTTTCATAAGTCCAGACTTTCGTTACAAATCAATCAAAAATAATGTAAAATTGATAATTTTTATAAAATAAATTGATCATATTCTGCCAAAGTATAATACTCACAAAGCATAAAAATATTTGAAAATTAAAAGACATCACCTGAGATAAAATATTACAGTATTTTTCCGATTATTTTTCATAAAATATACACTCTCAAAAATATGGCGAAAAATAAACATCATATAATGAATAATTTTGATGCAGGTTTAATCCTTTGTATTTTGACACTCTGAAGTATGTGATAACATTCTGAAGTATCGTGCTTTTGGAATGCATCTAACCATAGAAAGAGTTGTGAGACGTTGGATGAGTTCCAATTTCTAAAATAGCATCCTTTTTAGGTAATGAAAGAAATGCTTGATAAAATGAATCAATGATTTCGGGTTTTTTTTATTTCATGCTTCCTTTTGAGATTATTGGGAAGTACCCAAGATGAAAAGCAAGTCTCAAACTTTTCGAAGAACGACGTAAAAGAAGTTTTCTACCACCCTTATATTGTCAGGTAATATGTATTCTTAAGTTAAATTTATTCTTGGTGTATATAATAGTTTTTAGGACCATTAATGTATTCCTTAGAAACGAAATTTTTTTCAAACACGAGAAAATTAGTTTAATAAACGTACCTATCTCAAAAATGACAATATATTATGCACTGATTAAATAACAAATCATAAACTTCAGTGATAATTATTATAGTAATTAAGATCGTCATGATGGTAATTTGTGACGATGTTTTTTAAATAAGTGAAATTTATATATCATAATAATTTATGTATTGATTAATATGACAATATTCTCATTAAGTAAAATTTTAAACACGACTAAATGACTCATACACCCGACTGCAACTGAAAATTGGTGCAAAAATAATCCAAAATTTACA
Organism: Maratus michaelseni; assembly: GCA_963931845.1. Taxonomy (NCBI): domain Eukaryota; kingdom Metazoa; phylum Arthropoda; class Arachnida; order Araneae; family Salticidae; genus Maratus; species Maratus michaelseni. The sequence goes on along the minus strand of OZ007589.1, from coordinate 256,473,941 downwards.
ATCGATTCTACTTATAAAATCTGCTTATAAAATCCCTTCGGGCGAAACATAATATATTAATGGAGTATTTATTTTTATTCTAATATTATAAAAATGTTAAATATTTTTCAAATGAACTCAAAGTAGAAATAAACAGCTACAATATGGCTCCCTCAGAAAATTACTTTTTTTCTAACAATGTTTGTTGCATTTCCATAGTTCGTACATTGATTCATTATTAATGTCGGAAACTATTAATGATATAACGCTTTTTTCTACAAATAAAAATTTTGGAAATGTAGGAAAATGCACGAAACACTATTCCGTGAAGAAAAGACATTACAAGCAGAAAACAAAACAACTCAAATGACATAGATTAGCATGTATCTTCTATCATTTCTCGAATATTGTTAGGCAATCTCCAACTTTCAGCAAGATGAAAGAGGGATTTGTTAACAAATAATCTAATTTATCATGGAAGAGGATACTTCAATTCGCTAATAATCCACAACGCTCTAATCGAAATTTATATTACAAAATTTATGAAAACAGAGTACTTCTTTGGTTGACAAGAGTTGTTGGTTACTCTCTCTGCTTATGTTTGTATACAGTTTGGTTGTTGTTTGTTGCTATAAAAGCAGCATTAATATTTTAAGTGTACTCTGCGTGCGTACTCTATATTTTTTACCGATATCGAAGTGATGAAAGGCTGCGTGAAACCCTGGCAAATTTCGCGAAAAATAAATAGGGTAATTTTCGTAATAAAAAATAAAATAAATAAAAATTTCAGTAAAATAAATATTAAACTTGTTTGGGAACTAAAAACACCGGTTTTTGAGTTACACTTACCAAGACACATGTTATATAGCACCTCCGGGCCCATGGCCAAGAAAGCGGAGGTGAGCACCGTAGGCCATTTTTTAACTGATTGTAACGTCGTAAGGTTTAGAGCAATGTGGATTTTTTACATATTTTTGGCCTTCATTCGGTCACTCTTTCTTATGATGGCGACAGTTTATTAAATGTATACCTTAACCTAGATGTTACCATGCGAGTGGCACGTAATAAACGATCAAAATTGGATTCAAGCTCGTCAGTTTTAAGTCTGCCAATGCATTTTTGTCTGTGTTAATCCTCAACATAATCGACTAAGAAATCGTATTATAAAATAAGCTTGTCGGTCGCATGTTTTGTCTGTCTGTTTGTTTTTTAGACACATTAATCTGCATGTGACGTTTATAAATTCTGTAAACGACCAGATACATGTCATCTTAGAAAATCTATGAAAACATTTTGTGATATTCGCGGCATATGAAATCCGAGGTTCTCTAAATTATGCGTAACATCATTCTCAAAATGAAATGACTAAAATGTTTTACAAAAAATATATTCCTCACAAAATTTTTGGAAAGAAGTGCCCCTTAACCCCTTCGCTTCGAAAGTCAAATAGTCAAATAGTCTCTTTCTTTTAATCATTTGGCGCCTCTATTATATTGAAATTTTGGATTTATTTATTCGCCAAAATTATGTTATTAAATAAGGCATAATTTTCTGGTGTTAAAATTTTGGTGTTGAAATTTGGTGTTGAAACTCAATAATTTTGTGTACCGTATACAACACGATTGCCACTCGTCGCAAAGAGATTAATGAATCATAAATGATGAATAATGCTTATTAAGTTAAAATTAATAAGTTTTTGGTAAAACTGAAAAACTAAATTAAATTTATAAAAATAACAGCGTAAATTTACCAAAAATGTAGTTACAAAAGCAATACAATGAAATATTTTTTTAACTTACCCACCAAGTAAAAATATTTAATAGCATTATCAGCAGTATGATATTATATATTGAATTGGGAACAACAAATTTTATAGGTTCAAGATAAAAAAAAATACAAATTTTTAACTAAACCATTTCGCTATTGAAACCACATATCAAAACAACATTTTTGTTTAATCATTTCTTCTGTGTTTTCATATATTTTCAGAAGGCAATAATAATAGTAATGTACCATATACGAATATATTATTTTATTGGTTTCTATTTTATATATGGCTAGGTATATTTTCAGGTATTTTTTTTCAATTTCGTTTCTGCCAGAAAAGAATCCGTTTGCTGTTTATCAACTTTGACTTTGTCTTTCTGGGAAATCCGCTTCGAAGAAGACTCTTTTAACAAGAAAAAGTTCATTTACTCTAGAATTATTTTCATTTTTCAAATCTTCAAAAAACTTCATTAATTTACTTTTCGTTCTCAAGAGATTTGAATTATAATAATTTATTTTATGTTTAATGAAAAATTATTTTTTTATTATTTTTCATTAAAGTATAATATTTAAGTAAAGTAAGCTTTTATGTCAAAGGATAATAAAAAGAAATTATGCCATATTATAATACAAAATGTATCAAGTCTTTGTAATTATCATCAGACGATTATATTGCAATCTGTCATTAAAAATATACTATATATTATAGTACATAGTTGCTCTACGCCACATATTTAACTGAGTACCTTTGCCAATAGCAATTGTTAGCTATATTTTTCATTTCAATTTATTTCTCCCCTTTTGAAATGTGTTACAGGAAATGGCATAAAAAGCAATGAACAATTACAGTCGTTGAAAAAAAATCTATGTTATAATTTGTCAGTTTTAATTATATGGCATGCAAAAGTTTCAAAATTTTGTATTTAAATATATGATTTATTTAAATTTATTTCACAAAGTAATTTCATCACAAATGTTTATTTGTATTTTAAATCACATATGAAAATATATCAGAAGAATATAAATGTTGAGTTTATATCATAAAATGGTAAGCAAATAGTGATGTATTTTGAAAAAATACAGGCAAATATATGAAGAAATGTATCAGCAGTGTAAACAGCATAATTTAAGGCACTACTGCTATATAAGAATCATAATTTTAAAATACGTATTAATCTTTAAAAAACATTTTTTTTTAGGTACGTTCGTAATTATATAAATACGTAGCACCTATAGTCATCGTCTGGTTTGTCCATCTCTCTGTCCGTCCATCCGCATATAACAGTGCAAAAACTACCCAACCGAATGATTTGAAATTTAATATATATAATCGTTGTAAAATTTTATCGAGTCATTTCAAATTTTATAAATCTTCAATCAAAACTTAAAAAGATATTAATAAAAGTTTTCTTCCTTCTACTAAATCCTATCATATGTAATCTATATAACAAAAGCGCAAGTCATGTGACTGAGGAAAACAAATACGGAATAACCGCATCTTTTTTCAAATGCCAAGAGGGCATTTTTATTCAAAATAATTTTTTCGAATAAAATTTCATAAAATTTACATTTTTAGAAAGATTGCTCAAAAAAATATTTTGCGTGAGAGAAGAGTTACATTAAAAAATGTATAGATTCTGAGATAACTTCAGTGGAAATTGGGTTGGAAACAGAATATCTCAATCTATTAAGGTAAATAAACACAAGACATTCGGTCATCAGGAGTCATAGAAATTTTAAACCATGGAGGTAATCATTCTCAAAGCAAAATCTCCATGGTGAATTTTGCAGCGCTGTCTGGTGTCGAAAAGAAATTCGCATCTGTAAATGTGGCATACGTAATAATAATAAAAAAAAAAAAGGCATGCTCATTTCGCTTATAACAGACGATATAATTCATTTCACTGAAATAATAACGATCATTTTTTTTTTACATTGTAAAACTATTTATAGTACGAACAATTAATTTATCACGTTTAACGTACAATTTCCAACTTGTTATTTGTTGTTATAATTGTAGAACATATATATTTAATTGTACTTCATAATATTATTTTATAATCCCTGGGAAGAATTTATGACATGCTTCGATCAAAATATCTCACATACTAACATTATATACAGATTTTTTTATGATAATGTCATGACATATGTCTTTTAAATAAGCAATATTATAATATAAGACACATTGGTAATGATATGGGATTCATTCTCATATTAATTTTAAATAAAAATTAATAAAAATTGATAAAATACTTTCCTATTCCTTTACAGTCAGTCGGAATGATTTTCACGTTTACATGAAATTATGACCTATCTGTAAAATTAAATACAACAAAAATCGTACTAAATTTATTCTGTTTCAGTTATATGCAGTATATTATAAATTTTAAAATTTAACTCATGAAAGTTTAGAAGAACTTTTAATATTACAAGAATTTGATCTTTAGCCGAATATTTTAAAAATTCTAAATATTTTTTCATGGTTTCAAAACAGTATAATTATCTGAAAATATTGAGATCTCTTTGTAATTTATACATTTCATTATCATTATTTTTTTATTGTGGTATATAATGAAATTACTCTTTCCATTAAATATTATGTATGTTCTTTGAAACATTAAACAAATGTTATACAGGGTGTCTTTGTACCAGAATTACATATTTTAAGAGGTAGCAGACCACACAACAACAATTGTTTGTATAGGAGACGAGGTTTGGTATTAATGTATATTAAAAAAAAGATGGTGCCAAATCAGAACGCATATTTTAATTCTTAACTTGAACAATGATGAAGATAATTTAATTAGAATTTAAACAAATTTTCTTTGCTTATTTACTGATATCAGAAGTAATGGTGGAAGTTGCGATCCACCGTATCCAAACAGACCTAAATTAGTTATTCCATATTTCGAATTAATATTACATACCGTGCCACAGATCAAATTACTGTGATCTTCTACTGTTTTTCAAGATTTCATCTTATTTTACACATGGCACACACACACACACATATATATATATGAAACAGATTAATGACATTACTTATATATTATTTTATTGGTGTGGTTGTCCCAAAATTATATTCTTTAGCTATTTTATGGCTAATATGATGATGATGAAACCACCCATTTTATTTGAGGTACTTCAAGCATTTGGGACCTGACGATTTTGTCTAAGTTCCACAAATTTCAATTTTTAAATTTCTGTAATTCAATTTCTTCTTTTTTTTTACTATGTATTTGGATCTATATTCAGTGTGTTGGAGGGGAACAGTAGTGTTGTCAATTTGTTATTTTATTTTTATTCATAATTTCACAGTTTTTGTTGGTGTTGCGGTAACGTTTATTTAATGGTTATATATATACTTGTATGTATAAATACAGATAAAATGCGCGAAAAAAAGATTGATAAGTGTAGATATAAATATACTATACATAATTAAATATACATTTCAAATTTATGTTCTTTAATGTACCAGCGTTTCTCTCACCGCTATATGCTTAGAAAGGTTCGGGCATTTGCACAGTTCCCAAATTTTCTTGATTTGGCTTTTGAAATGCAATATTTTGTCCAATAATATCGAATGTAAATGTCTCGAAATGCTTAAGCAAAAAAAGAAAAGGCTATAACTTTCTGTTTCATGTGACATGAAGTTTAATCAGGATACGCTTCACTTACAATTCCGTAAATATGATTTAAATTTATAGTAGAAAAATAACAATAATATTGAAATTCAGAAAATTTTCTTACACAGAAAATAAACATCAACATAAGCAATGTTTTTTTTTTTAAATATGATTTTATTTACTTTTAAAAGTTTTATGCTTTACATTATATTTCATAAAAAAGTTACAAGTTTCTGAAAATGAATTAAAAGGTTTTTGAATTGTGTTTTAACTTTTATAACAAATATATGCTTTTACTTATTTATCGTTTTAAATGAATTCCGTCTGTTTATCAAGGAAGTTTCTGTTTGATAAAAAAATGAATGTAAATAAACGAACATATGAAAAATATAATTATAATATAAATTTAAGAAATAACTGTTATGTATTATGAAATTTAAACTTTTTCAAAGTTTTGTTTCTAGTATGATGGTCAATTAAAAATTCAGTGAATACTTTAGTCATAGTTGTTTTATTCAAATTTAAATGCAAGTTTTAAGGATTTTTAATACATATATTGTGTAATTTAAAATAAAACATTTCTTTCTACAAACAAAATACCACTCAAACGTGAAATAACTAATGAAAAAGCAATGAAGGAAATGCTTATTAAAGTAAATGCTTATTTTTCTTTTTCTAGAAAAGTATACGATAAAAATCGTTTTTCTCTATCTTAATGTTTCTTTTTTAAATTATTTGAATATACAACATATCGTCAACCTTATATTTTGATTCTGATACGTAATCTCGTTTTTGAAAACATAACATATTACATAATATTCATCATCGAAATTTATTAAAAAAATAAAATTTTTAAATGATAAATCTTTAATTTCCCATAAAATAAAAGGCATTTATCAAAACTTTTATTTTAATGAAAGAAAAAAGTTACTTATAACAAATATATGTTTTTACTTATTTATCGTTTTAAATGAATTCCGTCTGTTTATCAAGGAAGTTTCTGTTTGATAAAAAAAAATGAATGTAAATAAACGAACATATGAAAAATACATACATATTAAACTTTTTCCATAAAATTGTACGGTTGTTTTGTTTCAAATTATATCAAACAATTTCTTTTAATTTTTATAAATGTATGTTAAATTTTTCTATCAAACATGTATTTACTACGTTAACAGTTATTTACTGCGGGATATGCTATATGTAATCGCTCAAAACTGTGACTTAGCTTTATATCGAATATGCTTTATGATTTATTATCATCATACATTAGCAATATATTTATTGTGCCCTTCAGACAACTAGTTAATTCATGATATCCGTCAACATCAATTAACTAACCTTTAAAGCCAAGTATGACAGCTGTCAGTAAATGCGTTCAATTAAGGGCTAAATATCTTAAATTATACAAACGTTAAACAAATTTGTGCTAACTACATTGTCCGTAATTTATTAAGCATATTTATATTAAAAAATGCGCTGAAAATATTTTACTATTTAATCTTACATTTTAAAACAATATAGTAAGTAATCTTTATAACGTACCGTAAGGAATATTGTACGCAAAATCATACTTGAATTTAATTTAGTAATATGTGTATTTAAAAAAATAGAATATGTTAAGTTAATTTTTTATGTGTTTATTATTATTTTACAATTTTAAATATAAATTCTGTTTCTTAATTTACTTTTTTGATAGCACTTCTAAAATTGCTAGTAGTTATAGTTGTGTTATAGTCAAAAAGTTCATGAAAAGTTCTTGAAAAGTGGCACTGATTTGGATTCGGTTGTAAATTTATAAGTTCGTCTGTCTATCATGTATATGCCCGTTACTGTGGGCGTTTTTCTACGAAAAAAACCCGGATTGTCATGAAATTACTAGATGAAATTGTGATCCTATACTGCATGTCCCCTATTGAATATGTTATGTATAAAGCTTATCGTTTTTTCTAGGGGACACACAAAAAATTCGGAAATATTATGGTCTATAGTCGATAAACCTATTAATATAAATTTTAATGCGTTTTGCTTTTTCAAACATAATGAAATTAGGTACATCATGGATATGCATCTGAATATGCTCCCTATATAAAACTGTATGCTTAACATTTATACTTCTTTTACAGAGATACGTAAGAAATTTCGGATATATAATAACTCTTTTGGGTGGAAACCACGTTAAATATATTTTAATGAAGTTATACTGCTTCACAGGGAATAGAATCTATATTCTTTATTGCAATGAGCTATAAGCCATTCGCTATAGGAAATAGTATGCGTAGCATTTATCATTAGTTTACGAAACATATCGACAAATATATATTTTCATCGACCAATCAATGGAAAAAAAAGAACAGAAAAGAGAAGAAAGAGAAGAAAAGAAACAGAATAAAGAAAGAAAGGGAAATATTTCTTAGGAGGATGAAAGTTTTCGAAAATTAAAAAAAAATTCATTCACTATTATCTAATTACTTTTCTGCAGTTTTATCTTGTTACTTTGTATTCAATGCTATTTCCATTGCTCAAACTATAACAATAAAACTTTTTTTAAAGCAATGCATCTGTTAAAAAATGTTTTTGGCTTTATTATTTTATATTTGTCTAAAAGATGCTACAATTTTTCATAAATATTATCTTACTTAAAAGCGTTTCATAAAAAAAATTAAAAAATCGAACTAATTCCTTTTTAATTCTTCATCATCGACGAAATTAAAATTTGGAAGCTAGTATTCCATAAATTTGTCGTAAGAAATTTAACAGAAACAAAAAATGGAAAAATCGCCGTTCCACAGAGGACAGTAGAATATGACTATTTTATGACACAGATATCAAAAATATATTTTTTTTCTCAATCTTTTAGAACCAGAACCCTTATGCATATTTTTCAGAATAGATTTTAAAGGCATATAACACAATTTAACATGGTATTCAGAATTTTCCTTTAATAAATAACAGAACTCACCTTTAATATTTATTTCACTGTTAAAAAGTTATAGTATATATATATATATATATATATATATATATATATATATTTAAAAGTTCAATGTACGTATGATAGATTAAACATTAAAATAAATCTGAACTGAATCCTATTGTTATGAATGATGCTAAAATTCAAATATGGTAATAAAAAGAGTATTGATTTATTATAGTTTTATAAATATATATTATTTCATTAATTATAATAATGCTGTGTTGAATATTAAAATAAGTAATGTGATATGAATATGCGGAGAAAATTTTAAATAACATTTAACAATATGTATCACTATTTCATTTTTAAAAATTTATATTGAAAAATGGAACATACAATGTATGAAACTATGACAATTACAAAGATAATTTTAGGGTAATATTCAATGCATTTTAATATATTATTTTTCTTAGTACCGATACATACTTCACAAAAACACGATTTAATAGTTTTATTTTCTTTTGTAACAAATTATCAACATGAAGACATAATCAACGATTTCAATTAGCAGATTTAATGATTATTGTCGTAATTTGTTTTATGTTATCTTCATTCTTCCTAATTACTTGGCCAGATATATTGTGTTATTTTCCCTTAGACAGTTTAGATAATTAGCAGATAAACTAAATTGATTATCTTGCATTCAAAATCACATGTGTAGTATCTTACAGATGTCATTGATGAAAATAGTACATAGTATTAATAACGATAAAGATATAATAAAGATAACGATACACACATCAAAAATAGTTTATCATTTCGATGACAAATATCATGTATTTTTTCCTTTATAATGTATAATTCATAATCTCTTAAACATTTATTATACAGCTTGATGAAAACCATGAGCAGAAACTTATTTAAATATCAGGTTAATATTGAAAGCATTTTAAGTATTGACTTATGATGTTTGGGAATAATATTAATATTCAATGTATAATAAATATTAACTGCTTAATATAATTAAATTTAAGATGTGTGAATATTTCTAAAAGTATAAAGATACTCGAGAATCGTCATTCCTCAATTAAACATTGGTCCTTTTTTTTTTTTTTTAAGCGATAGATTTTAAAAGAAAATAGTTTTTAATAAAATAAAATTACATCAAGAAAAGCGATCAAAACACAGGTTTTAGTATCTTTTCTTTGCAAATGCACTTTATGATAAATATAAACTAAACTGAATGAGTTAAAACCAATAATGCTAGACATAATAATTAAAATTATATATACGAATACTAATCAAGGTTCCATTATTATTTATTTAATTGTTCTTATACAATACAAAACCTCAATAATATTAATTTGATTAACCATGATTTGAAATTGTATTCAGACTTCCAATTTAAAATATCATCGATAAAATGTTTAATGTATAAAAAAATAGCAAGACTTTACAAATTTGATAAAATCTGGTAACCAGTAAAACACATTTACCACCACCCCCTGCTCCGTCATTTATTTTCACAAAAGCTCAATAGTTTTTATGAATTAATCGAGAAAAAATAATAACAAGCATAGATCTGAATTATTAGTTACATAGTTTAGAAAGATAATATAAAACAAAGTTATTATTAAAAATTATCAAAATTATGTTTCTCTGAAAGAAAAGAAAGAAAAAGAAAAAAAATACTTTAAATCTGGATAAACCGGCATGTTCAGTAAAAGCTGATTGCCGAATGCTTCAAATGCCTGGATAATTGAATGCTACAAAATGTATATCTGCTGAGGATGGCATCAATGAACTAGTGAAGCAGGAAAATAAGTTTTTGTCTATTCTTCTGTCAAAGTCTCAAATATTTCTGATTTTATTATTTGATGCACTTATTTTTGTCAAATTAAAAACAAAACTTAAAAATAATTTTTATTTGAATATAGTTTCTAAGTTTATTTTTTAATATTGGGGGAGAGGGGGGAGAGAGAAATGGTATTTGTGCACATTTCAAGAAAACGTAGGTCAATTTATGTACAAAAAGAAAAAACAACAACAGCAAAACCGCGCCAAATTAAATGACTTGGTCGCCAGATAAAACAATTTGATCGTGAAACCATATTTGTCAAGCCCTGTATTATTTTTTTTTATCAAGATACAAAGAAAATAAAACTAAAATTCTCCAGAAAACCATTAAATGCTTCAGAGAAATGAATATCTGCTTAAGGTAATCTATGTCTCTAAATGTTTTCAATATATTTTCCGTAGTATGACAGTAAACATTTAAATTAATTTTAGAACAAGACCTTTGCGAGAAAAAAATGCCTGAAATTTTTATGTTAATATTTTTTAACTGTGCTTGCTTTTATCATTAATAATATAAGTTTAAAAGCTATTTAAATCTACTTATTAAATTAAAAAAAATAAGTACTATTTTATGGATTTAATAATGCACATATATTAATTATACACCCGTTGTTTACAGTAGAGTAAACAATGGTTGTATTTTCTGGAAGTTTATTTAAATTGTAACAATAGTATTTTTTGTAAATTTTTAAGCAAATATAAATCGTAATAGCGTGTTAATTTGAAAACTTAGCTTCGATCTGAAAATAATGTACTAGCATTTTACAACTTAATATTTCACTTCATTTCTTTTCCAAAAGGAATTGCTTTGATATAAAAGTCAAATTTATTAACGTAGGTCAGGATATTTTAATAAAACATTTATTTCTTACAAATGCATAAAACATTAGAAAACATGTAATAAATTGACTTATATAAATGAATAATTTAGTTTTAATAATTATCAAATTAGGTTTTTTACGTACGCATGCTTTTCTTTCCATAAATTGACTGATATAATAAAACACATCTTAACATCAAAATAAAACAAAAAATACAACCAGTAGCAAAATATAGAGTAACAAGTTTGAAATATATGTTTATATATATTTATATATACAAAAAGTTTTGATCGAAATAATGAAGAGAAAAGTTAATTTATAATATACTAGCGACCCGTCCCGGCTTTGTGCGGGTAGACAATGTGTTGACTACAATGTAGAGTAGAGATGAGTAGGTAATTTAAAAAAAAATGTTCTAAATCCGATAAAAGCGGGAGTGAGACACAATTGGATTACTTACAAATTTTGAACTTTAAGTAAAAGTTTGTAAAAGTGTGATAAGTATTTTTTGTTGTTTATATACATATTGAAATTAATAAATTAATTTTAATATAGCAGAACCACCCGGCTTTGCCCGAGTTAACCTTGGCCTTCCGGGTAACATAAGTAAAACTGTAATATCCTAAAAATACGCCGATCGCAATAACGCATTCGTGTCCGAATACCGTCAAAATGACTATCAGAAAAAACTTATGTTATTTTCACGCAATTATGCTACATTCCTGAGCTTTATAAATGATTTTAAAAAAATCCTTTTAAAAATGTCTTACGCAAAACATCTAATAAAAATTCAGCAATAGTTGTCTTATTCGACTAATCATTCATAATTGGTCCATATCCGATGTTTAATCCGCTTAGTGGATGAATTTCTAAAATCACTTAAATACGTGTTTAACTATTTTTTTTGTAGAATTTTTATCCTGAATTTTAAGCTCCTACCGAAAACTGCTGCTGAGATATAGCGAAATGACCAAAAACGGTTTGACCCCCATTTAACCCCCTTTATAAAATCTCTGAAATGCGTGTTTAATTATTATTATTTTTTGTAGATATGCTATCCTGAATTTGATGCTCTTACGTAAAAATGCTTTTCAGATATCGCGAAATGACCTAAAATCTTCCATCCTCCCATTTAACCACCTTAGGGGTGAATTTCTAAAATCGCTGAAATACGTGTTTAACCCTTTCTTAATAGATTTTTTTATACTGAATTTCATGCTCCTACCTAAAAATGCGGCTGATATATTGCAAAATGTCCTAAAACACCCGACACCCCATTTAACCCCCTTGGAAGGTGAAATTTCTAAAATCGCTGAAATATGCGTTTAACCATTTTTTAGTAAATGTGTTATCTTGAATTTCATGCTCCTACCTAAAGCTGCAGCTGAGATATAGCGAATTGACCTAAAACGTTCGACTCCCTCTATTTAACACCCTTAGGGGTGAATTTCTAAACTCGTTGAAGTACGTGTTTAATAATTTTTTTAGCAGATTTATTTTCCTGAATTTCATGCTACTACCTATAACTACTGCTGAGATATGACGAAATCACCTAAAACTTTCGACCACCCCTTTTACCCTTCGGAGGGAATTTTCAAATATCCTTTCTTATCGCTTGACTAAGTCATAAAAGCAATCTACTGTCTGAAATCCGCGATCATAACTTTAGTCGTTTCAGCTGGGCGTTAATGAGTCACCCAGTCAGTCAGTCAGGCGTTCTCTCTTTATATAATAGTATAGATATAGATATAGATATGTATATATATACAAAAGGTTTTGATCGAAATAATTAAGAGATTAGTTAATCTATATAAATAAAAATATAAATGTTTGTTTGTTCAAAATCGCAAATCTCTGAAAGTTCTCCACTGTTTTCATTGAAATTTTAACACAACGTTGCATTCAAATACGCGCATGTTTTTATATACCTACCATTCCCCTCTCCCTTAAATTTGCTCCCCGGGGACCACTTTTAAAACTTTTTTCGACACTCATCATGAGTTATATCATTAGAAGGGCCCTTGGACCGCTCCTTCATATTATGAACATCGCTTCACCCCTCCGCCCAATTTACCTCTCCCGGGGGAAACTTTTTAATTTTTTTCCGACACCCATCATCTGATATATCATTAAAAAGCGCTTTGAGCGCTCTTTCATATTTTGCACCAGAAATAGTTTTTTTTTTCACAGATTTTAATCCTGTAAACTGTCGTTATGAAACATAAATGAAAATTACATCATTTTAATCCAACTGTAAAGAAATGTTCCGATCTATTTAAATAAAAATATAAATGTTCGTTTGTTCTAAATCTTAAATCTCCGAAACTTGTTCGCCGATTGCTTGAAAATTTGACACAACGTTACATTAAAATACGTGCGTGTTTTTATATACCTACTATTCCCCATACCCCCAATTTCCCCCCAACACTTTTTCCGACACCCATCATGCGGTATATCATTAGAAAGCCCTTTGACCACTCTTTCATATTATGAACCTCCAGTCCCCCACTTTCCCCCCGGTCAGCAAATTAGCGTCAAACACGACTGTGTGCTCAGCAATCACGCGATTACAATCGCCTTGCATTCCGGTGCAAGCCAGCGGATGATTCTAGTTTGAGCCGGCATGTTCTCATCGGAACTATAACTGATGTGTGTCCTTACTGCAAGGCTCTATCATTTAATGAAGAAACAAACAGAATGTGCTGCGCCGCCGGAAAAAAATAAACTGCCTCAACTTGGACAACCGCTAGAGCCATTAAAAACTTTGCTTACCGAATATACCACCGAATCAAAGCATATTTCCTATCTAAAATAAAGAAATACAAGCAGAAATCGCAACAGCTCAATTAATGGCAACTTTCAACATCAAAGTACAAATTTATCATAAGGTCGGCTCCCTGCTTCCGTTCCCAGATGGTCAATATAAATTCCTACAAATGTATTTCATCGGCTATGGCAATGATGAATTAAATGCACCTTACGGTATTTCTACTGTCATATAAAGGTTCAAGTTTCCCAACTGCAAGAGCTTCTTAACAAAATAGTTTAGTGCGTTTCTTCAAAACAGCAATAGACATGGTGCCATCTGCTACACACATGATTGTTATTTATGCTGACAAACGCCTGCTGGTGAACATGTGCGAAGACTCAATTTTCCAGCTATAGACGAAGTAGCATTTGTTATAGTCGGAGATCAACTCGAACCTAGAGATCGTATTTTTTCATCGTAGAAACAATCAATTGACAGTAGTTGCAGAAACTCATCGATACTACGACGCCCTGATATATCAAATCATTTTTTGGGATGGTGCCGATGCATGTCACTTCAACGTTAAGATGATAAATCCAGTCAGTGGCGATGGAACAAATACGAAATGCAGCGCAATGAACTATTATTCGTACCGATTAATAATTCGAGAGAATGAAGCCAATCACATTTTGCAATGCCGTCAATTGTTTCACCAATGCATCACAGATATGTACGCAAAAGTCGAAACAGAATGTTTGGTATTCATCTATTTGAATCAGACCAACCTTCGCATGCAGAATACGTTCACTTGCGAGATTCAGTTATAAATGACGATAATACAACTAATGTTGGAAGACTACAGATATTGCCATCTTCATATACACGTCATAGTCATGAGTATGCTCACGATGCAATTGCGTATGTTCGTCACATTCACATGAAATCCATCTTGGGACGATATACAACAGCTCTTACTTCCTGGCAATCGCAGGTGGATAGGCATGGGATCACAGCACGTATTTTTAGACAGAAGCTGCAATTGCTGATGTATTTCATGGTAAAACAAGAAGTATTTGGGACTGTGCGCTGCTGGATGTACTCAATGGAATGGCAAAAGTGATGATTGCTACACGCACAAATACTAATCTGGCTCTATAACAAAATCACTTCAACCAAAATTGACGATGTAATATACGCTGAAATACCCGATGCCGACGTCGATAAGTATTTGCATGAAATTGTAACGAAATATGATACATGGACAATGGACATTGCGGTACACTGAATCAAAATTCACCATGCATGACAGACGGCAAATACTTTAAGCGATATCCGGGAGCATTAGTATCTAACACAGTTACAGGAAACGATGAATATCCTTTATACAGAAGAAGATCAGCAGAAATTGGCGGTAAATTAGCAACCATTCAAATGCAAAACGGTGACATCGAAGT
The DNA here is from genome assembly GCA_963931845.1 of Maratus michaelseni. NCBI lineage: Eukaryota > Metazoa > Arthropoda > Arachnida > Araneae > Salticidae > Maratus > Maratus michaelseni. The sequence continues at coordinate 256,458,768 of OZ007589.1, read as the reverse complement.
AGATAACCGGTGGGTTATTCAATATTTGTCTTTGCTACCAAAAACATACAAAGCGCACATAAACGTGGAATACTGTAACTCCGTTAAATTGATGAAATACATATCATGCTGGAAGATACATAAGCAGCACTGAAGCTGTATCGAGAATTCTTTCATTTCCCATAAATAAACGAAGTCCAGCTGTTGTTCACTTAGCATTGAATCTAGAAAATGTGTAGAAAATGTGTTTCTACGTGTATTTCACAGTTGCAAATGTGCAATAAATAGCTCTGAATCCAACGGCTACAACGTTAACAGCTTTCTTCACGTTATGTTAAAATGGCGCGTATGCTAAAATAATGCTGTATAAGGAATTGCTTACTTATCACACATGGCATTCAAGTAGAAAATCATTTGAACGACGCAAACTAGGAGAACGAGTCGACGGACAACTTGACATATTGAAAGAAACTACGATAGGGAGACTGTGCACCATCTCAATCAAGATTAATGCTTTTTACTTCGCACGCTGTTGGTAAATGTGCCCTGTCCAACACCTTTCCAACAATTGAGAATTGTCAACTGCGTTACACATTCCACGTTCCGCATTGCATGCAAGCTCTGAATTTATTATAGAACAACCGACACTGGGATGTATGCATTAATGACGCGTGTAACACGTCACAGCCAAATCAAATCCGTGCATTGTTTGGAATCAAAATTACCGCCAGAGTTATGTGAGAAGATAAATCACAGATGGCTGAATATATATTTCGTCGAAATCCAAATACGAACATGTATTTCACAGCAGAAATCAACAACGAAGCGTTGATAATGATTGAAGATTTGTGTAAAGAAATCGCGAACAAAGTTCTCAATGAATTGGGAATGTCATCAAAGAATCGATGTACTGCTGCTTCGTTCGGTGTATAATTGCGTCGTGAACAAAATTACAACACGGGTGATTTTTTGTCGTATGTGCAATAAAATATTCCTAAGCTAAGGATTTTAAAGCAAAAAGTCATTTACGATTAAATAATACAAACTGTCAATAACGAGGTTGGAGAAATGTTCTTCTTAGATACTCCTGGGGGAACTTCTAAAACGTTCCTAATTAGATTGATTCTGGCAGCAATTCGATCCAAAAATGACATAGCCTTAGCTCTTGCGTCATTCGGAATAGCTGCAACATTGCTACCAGGTGGAAGAACTCTTCATTCTGCTTTGAAATTGCCATTGAACGTGCAATTCATTGAAACTCCCATGCGCAACAATTAAAGAGCATCTGAAATGGTAAAAGTATTGCAGAAATGCAAACTCATTGTTTGGGATGAATGCACAAAAATTCGCTCGAGGCCCTTGAGCGATCATTGCAAGATTTGCGTGGAAACATCAGACCGTTTTTGGAACGCATTACTATTGCTTTCAGGAGATTTCAGGGAAACATCACCTGTAATTTGTCGATCGACACCAGCTGACGAAATAAATACTTGCCAGAAATACTCTACTTTATGGCGACACGTAAAGGCGTTAACATTAACTACAAATATGCGTCTTCAGCTGCAAAACGATCGATCAGCTGAGATATTCTCACATCAAGTGCTAAAAATCGGAAACAGAAAGGTGCTGGAAACTCTGACCTCAGGACGAATTCCATTGTCTCACAACGTCTGCAATTTAGTGACGTCAAAAGAAAAATTGGATGAAAAAGTAATTTTAATATTCAATGAAATTATAAGAATCACGATTGGCTGAGTGAACAAACTATTCTAGCAGCCAATAACATAGACATCTAAGAACTTAACAATATTATTCAGTCTAACGTTCAAAGTGAGGCAGTCATACACAAGTCCGTCGATAGTGTTCTGGAAGCAGAGGAAGCTGTTAATAATCAAACATAATTTTTTATTTCACTCAATCTGCCAGGGAGGCTACCGCAACTACTGCAATTGAAAATCGGCGTGCCAATTATCATATTGCGAAATATCAACCAGCCAAAGCTTTGCAGCGGCAGGTGGCTTGCAGTAAAAACATTAATGAGAACGTCAATTAATGAGAAGCAACAATCTTGACAGGACCTTTCAAAGGTAAAAATATCCTCATTCCTCGTATTTCTATGATTCCAACGGATATGCCATTTCAATTTAAGAGATTGCACTACCCAATTCGATTGGCGTTTACAAGCACCATCAACAAAGGGTTGTTGAAGATTAGCATGCAATGTAAATTGAAAAATCGTTCGAACTGAAGTAGAAAGTGATGTTGGGTTTATCAAATATTACTTCGATTATTTTTTTTGTATTGTAGCTGATTGTAGCTTTTTATCTCGTGAAATGAAACATTTTAATGTATCGTTATTGGAATTAAATTCATGTATAGAGAAGTTGGAATGAGCCAGCTGATTTTCATGTAAAAATAAATGCAGTTTGAGAATGTCAAAGCCTATTTTTCAATTCCTACTATTAGTTCACACTCTCCCTATATATATTTATATATCTTGTTCAAATTTTTTTCAATCGTTAATAAAATACTTTTTATTCATCCACTCAAGTTCAAATACATTTTTTTAAACTTGTAGTGGATGACACTTGATGTTAATACAGTTTTTACAAATATAATATATTATGTATATGTATATGAATAACAAACAAAAATAATAGTCCAACACTATATATAGAAAGGAAAATGGAAAATTGCAAGGAAATTCGCTTTCTATTTTGCCACTTAATATTGTGATTCTGTCATATGTATAGACAAATTATATTAAGTGTAATTATTTAATAAAAAGTAATTAAAATAATTTTTTTCTTTGTTGACCTAACTAGGAATTGAATTTAAAAAAATTATATTACTTGTTACGGTATTATTAGGATGTTTTCTAACTTTCGATTTGTTTAATTGTAAAAAAAAAAATCAAAATTGAGGAAAAAAATGCCAAAAAGAGAACTACAATATGCAATATAACAACAAAACCTAAATAAAAGGCTGCACTTTTTGAATTTTTATTCTCTCCGCCCCTCCCCCCCCCCACTATAAATTAAATGGGGAAAAACATGAAGGAGAGTTGCATTCAGACGAGGAGCAAAATTTTAAGAATGGTTTGCGAATTGCTTTATTTTTATATTTTAAGGATTTAAAACAGTATTTAATCCTTTTTGGGATCTCTGCCTTAAAAGAGCTTTATTTAGATATATTTCGGATACAATTTTTTCACACTTGTTAACATATTTTAATATAAAGAACGTAATCGCGAAACTTCATATGGTCCTTACAAGTATTCCAAATGTAGTAGTTTTCCCTTTTATATGCAGTTAATTATTAAGAAATAACCATGCATTTCTTCTAATGATCTTGTTTCAGCAAGACGAAAAATATCTTATTAACCAATTTTGTCAAGAGAGGTCGCATAAAAATTGAAAAAGTGTAAATGTTTGAATATAAATGGAAGGGCTATATCATTAACACAAAGTTAGTGTCTACCCATTTTCAATACTTTTAAAATTTACTTTCCCTACCTAATTTCATTTGGTAAAATATTAAAACGTTTCAACCTTATTGTGACACCTTTTATGTATATAGGGTGTCCACGTATAACCTGACCGACCTTTATTTTCGCAACCGTTGGTCCTAGATGTATACTCCCAATTACAAAAATGGTATAAATAAGGTAATGAATTATTTTTAAAGCAATTTGGGTCAAGAAAAACATTTATTAAAAAATTACAAAATTTAAATTTTTATACGGTCCCCCGGTCCTATAAGTGATATTTAGTAAAAAGTTACTATGACACTAATAAGTAAGACAAAAAAAGTCCCATTCATCTAGCATTAAAATTGACCGAGTTATGAAACTTTGAAATGCATGACTTATACCATATTTTTGTATCTCAAAACAGATGATTTCAGCCATGCTTTCAAGGGTCGTATACAAAGTACTTAAACTTATTTCAAGGTATCTGCGCTTTGAAAGAAATCGTACAACTATTACGATTGAGTTAACTTTTATTAGTTAAGTTTCGGATTAGTTAAAATAATTGTATTTAACATATGTTTTATTTTGTAAGGATTTGAGCCTATGATGTCTTTTAACAAAAATTATGTTATTTTCATAAGGTTTTATTTAACTTGCAACGATCGTCTTTCGAGTTTAAAATTTGTACTCTAACTTTAACTCACTTTCAAATGTTCGATAAAAGTTAAATTTTACATACTGACTTAAATCCGATGACAATGTAATATTATTATGATTTTCGAAGCTTACCATCTTATACATACTTCTATTAGAGGATAACACAAAAAAATCGTATAGATTACCGTCAACAAGTTTAAGAAAGAGTTTTAGATTAGATAACATAAACCTGCGATGGTTGTGTTTTTTAACTTTTATAATTACGTTTTATGTATTTTTTAACGCTGAATAAAAAAATTACCTTCACTTTTAACCATCATGTCAGGATTTTTCGCAAATCGTAAATTTCAAGGTTAAAAAAAAAACGAAAAATCTGATACCATAAAATAGATGTATTCAGTTTAATTATTATTAATATTACTTTTTTATTCAGTTTAATTTTATTTACTTTAATAATTTATTCAATTGTTTGGGTTATACTGGGTTTCTTACAGCTAAATAGCTGTGGGTTCGATGAGGTTGGGAGGGGAGGGGGGATCAATTTTAACTTTGAGCTTTTTAATTTTGAAATTTGCGATTTAGGAAAAATCGTCACGTGATGGTTTAAAATGAAGGTCATTTTCGAATTCAGCGCTAAAAAATACGTAAGAATCAATTTTCAAAAGCAGACATGGCACAACCCAAAATTTGAAAGACAGTGTAATTTTAAAATATTTATCCACATTGTTTATTTCTATTTCGTTTTTCGTTTTTATTAAAGTTTATCTGCGAAAAAGCACTACTTACTATGTTATTATTTCAAATTTCTTTATTAAATTTGTATGAGTTTGTACACTGTGATTTTATGTATTATACAAACTATACATTTTTATTTTCTATACCAGTGATTAGATAAATAATATACTGTTTTTTGACTTGAACAACAAACCTTTTGTCATGATCATATCTAACTCTAAAACCTCCTTGTCTTTCTGATAGGGAATATATTCGCATCTCTATTTGTATACGGTCCCCATACTATACATGATAACTTTGAACTCAAATTTCTCAATGAATATTGCTCGTACAGATACGGCACTTATTGTGTTTGCAATAATTATGAATAGACAAAATATCCCTAAATATAAGTATAGGGATCTGGGGGCTGTATAAAAATTTAGATTCTGTAATTCTTCACTAAATTGTTTTTTCGCTTCAAACTTTTTTTATCTTAACTCTGCACCTAATTTTGACAACTTTTGTAATTGGAAGTATGCATCTAGGACCAACGGTTGCAAAAATAAAGGTCGGTCAGGTTATACTTGGACACCCTGTATATATATGTGTGTGTGTTTATAAAATTTAATAAGTCTAATCCACTTAAGTGATCGTGAATATTATGCATATTATCTAAATAACCTAAGTATAATGTATCAAGTTTTAACTAAAAATGCCTACATTTTCTAAGTGAATAGATTCAAAAATATGTTTACAGCATTTTATGATGGATAAGAAAAGCTACTACATCCAGTCATATCTAAATAACGCAACGGAAATATTTCACACGAAAGAAAGCAATTTTTATGACTTTGAAAACATGAATAGGTTCTGTATTTGATTTAAAGTGTTTTTCATGCATAATGTTCTCTAAATCCTTGAAAGACTTATGGTAATGTTTTTCCCTTTCAAAACATATGTTTTGTTCTTTTTCTTTTAATATATAAAACATATCGTTTTCCAGTTGCAACTAAATTGCTTGAAAACTATATTTTTTCCAAATTCTTGTAGAAAACAGTAATATTTCTAAAACTTTGAGAAATATATCATTTCTCAATTGCAAAATTTTCATGTGTTTACAACAGGCATTTATTAAGTGTATATGAAAACTATTATTTGTTTATTTTGTTGATTTTGTACCATTACGGTTCTCATAATTACTTAGAAATTTACACGTGTTTTCTTTTATAAATTGTTAACTTTGTAGGTTCATGCTAAGTTCTTATATTTTTAAACAGTTTTTTATAAATTTTTCCTTATTACTTTTACCTTATTATTTTTTAATTATATTAAATTAATTACTAATTGATATTTAATTTTTATTTATTTCTTGATTATATGATCGAACAGTATACTTTACAAATTTATTGTTTGTATTTCACTTGCAATTTCATTTTATAAATATATAATATTTTTAAAAATAAGAAAATTATATATTATTATATACACGTTTTCTGTTTCTTTTAAAAAAATTTCTCATAATTTTATAAATTTGAAATATATTAAGATTGAGGAGGGGAAACCTTAGATCGAATTAAAAATGCACGTAGTTCATGAAAAAAAATTGCATCTAAGTATAAAGGGAAGTCCTTCAAAATGACACACTTGAAGATACATATAATAGACGAATAATGATGGAAGTTTGTGCTCGTAAATGAAAGAAAGACGAACAATTATCATATAATTTTCTATGATTATCATAGTTTTAGCCTCACACTTCAATATGAAAAAAAAATAAAAATAGACATGTTTTATATGATAGTTAGTATTTCGAAGTGGTGATTTTTTTTTCACACATTCGTGCGTCAGAATGAATGAATCATAAGATAGATTTTCAATTGGAAGAAAATATATGTTTTTCTCATCCATATAAAAATTTTGTAGAGTAATGGAACCTTTCTTACACGAAACAACAACTAAAACATAAGGCGAATAAATTAATACATAATTTACATAAATATGCAAAATTTTTCGAGTGGTGTACAAGCGATGAAGACATACAATTTTCAAATTAGATAATAAAACTATTAAAACAGTTTCAGAATTAAAATATAAAATCCTAATATTCGATTATAAATATAATTGGTTTGCACATCAAGATTCTAAAAGAAAAAGATATCAAGCAATAACAAATATATTTTGAAAGTTAGATACGTAAATTAGCGAGTAAAAAGGAAAATATTTAAATTTTTGTACGAAACCGCTATATTTAAACAACTCGAATATGTTAGTCAAATTTAATAGGAAGACCTAAATTGCTACTACATCATAAAATTAAATTCTGCACAAAAAACGACAGATTTTACCAATAGCCAAATCGTATAAATGGATATACACAGACGCACATCTAGTATTAACATGCATTACTAATAAAAACGATTCTTGGCCAATCACCAGAAAAATTTAAACTCATTACTGCTCCAGGTTACATAGAACGAAATTCAATAAAATTACACCATAAATATTTTGTAAAAAACTATCCCAATTTCAATATTATCAGTCAACACTTTTTAATAATTTAAAATATATTCAAAATCACCAAAATATTTACATAAACTCAAACAATACGAAATATGTACAGACGGTTCAAAAATGAAAAGGTTTTGTGCCTTTTGGATTTACAATAATATATAATAACAATTACATTTATGGCCACTCAATAAGATTAAGAGAAAACAATTCCATATTTGAGGCAGAAGCTTTAGCTCTTCCTGAGCTTTAGCAGAATCTATATCATGGGCAATAAAAATGAACTTAACTTATATCATTATTTACTCTGATAGTAACACTGTAATACAGTCCCATTATGAACTACACACAATATACCCAATTATTAATTTATTAAAACTTATATCTGATAATATTCTCATATACATATAACTTGACAATAGATAAAAGAACACAAGAGAATAATAGGTAATTGAAGAGCTGATAACTTGATTAAAAAAAATACGTTCTTGAATACTCAAATCACTGCTACAATATTAAAATTAGTTATCCTTCACCATTTTTAAATCAGATAATTAAATTAAATGGTATTATTGATTCAGGGCAAAAAAATTGAATAATAGTGACACAGGACTTCATACATTTACCTTCATACTAAAAGTTAATAGAAACTTTGTAATCACTGATACAATAGTGCTATAATTTTTAACAGTCCACGGTTTCATTACACTATTTTTCATTTGAAATAAACAAACATGATAGTGAAAACTACGAATGTAGACAGAAGGTACGCATTTACATTCTGGTTATCAAAATTGTCCACTAATGAAATATAATTTTTAACATAATCAATCGTTATCATCTTCTGAAAACTTTCTATTATTATTAAACTATTCCAGTCGTAGTTAATAGACTGCATTCCAGATATAAAATATTCAATATTTGTATTAATTAATCTCTAGAAAAAAAATTATCATTCACATTTATATATCTATTCAATACGCAATACAACACGAGAAAAACCTACACACAACCACTAGGTATCAATTAAAAGTCCAATAGTTCTAGGTCTATTGGTGGAAATACCTAACCCGAGCATAATAATTACTTTGTTACCACGCACTTTATTCATCTAAACATTTAAATAGTACATTCATTGAGTTACTAAAATAATGTTTCATCTTGAAAATACTACTATCTCTGCTAAGTCAGTTGTAAAGCATTTAAAAATATAATAGCATTTCAGCCTGAATTATATATATAGCAACATATTTCAGAAAAAAATCGTAAAATCATTTATCATGATACATGAATTCTTCAAGTATTAAAAAAAGAGATGAAGGGTTCTCCACTTTAAAAAGCGGACTACTTTTCCCACTAAAAGAAGATATCTTTAAAAACCTCAAGAATCATTTCTCATCTATGTAGTGATATAATCAGGTTATGTTGTTTACATAAAATTTAAACTAAAATTTACGAGCAAAATAAACTTTATGAACTTAATGAGCTGATTTTATTATTTCATGTATATTTAAAACAAAATTCGATGTAAGTAATTTAAAAATTTATACCTTTGAAATTATGACATTCAAATTCCTATATGTAAACTCCCAAACTGCAATGTCGTTGCAAAGCAATATAAACTGTATTCTTAAAGACTTAAATAATTCGGGATTCTTTCGTGGTTTCCTGGTCTTTAGAGATATTTCAGACTTTAAAAGCAATGGGTCGGCCGCCCAGAAAAGTGTCTGCTGATACAACTACCTCGCTAAAGTTTACCGCATTCAGCGGTATTTGTTTACTCAAATCTGTAGATTCCTGATTTTTTTGGAATATTTGTAAAATAAGTGTTGTGTTGCATCCAAAAACCTGCTTTTCTTCTACTATCAAAATGCGCAAACCCGAATTATATAACTGACATCAAAAACGGGTATTTTCAATAGGCAAAGTTTTATTGAATAATACATGCCTGCTACTACCAGAGGCATGGTAGAACAGCAACTTCAAAAATTAATGGAAGTCATTGCATCTCTTAAAACTAAAAAGGCAATTCTTTTAATGGGAGGTATGCTTACCTGTCGTACACCAATGACACACATAGAGATCCAATTATAATATTACGAATCGAAATCAAAGATAAGCTGTTACAAGATCTATCTTAATGAAAAATAAATTATTTTGTATTAAAAGATATAATTCAGGTATGTTGTTTAGTTTATTATTTGAAACAGTTCTTTCGATATTTATTAAATGTTTTAACATTATTCAGTTTAATTATAATACAGAAAAGTTTATATTAAACAGTCCTTTTAAAAAAATTAGTTTTATTTATTCAAAACAAATAAATTTGTTAGATTATGCATCTGCAATGTATCCGAAAGGTACATTACCCGGTAGTTCTTTCAATTAATAAACATTTTCAAAATATGACTTAATAAGATAGTGCGTAAAACACTTCTTAGAAGAAAAATAAACTGGTCATCATACATTTTATACAAACATAATGAAATATTACATATTTTACATTTATACATCAAAATAATTAGTTCAGTACGCATAACTATTAACAAGTTTGCGTACTGAAAACTTTTTATCAACAATAAACGATTATTTTGACTAAAACATGTCATATTATGTTATCGACGATGAAAATAGCCGCCTATTTTGCCCCTTACTCTAATGCAAAGAAAACGTATATCGAAAATGACATTAGCAGTTGCAAGAGCGCTAATAAGTTTATTAGAAAGTGCTTGCATGATAATAAGCTTCAACTGGATAAGCTCCATAATTCTTGTTGTATTTTTAACACTTTCCAACCTAGTTAAAAAGTGTTTATGACTTCGGTTTGTCTGGTCATCTGCCGTCTGCCGTATGGCCGTCTGGCCGTCTGGCCGTCTGGCCGCGCTCTAACTCCCGTAAATATGCTCGGGTTGCTCTGCAATTTTTATATGTTATTGTCGTTATCTATAGCATGTTCCCTATTTCAACGGAAGTGTGTACCACTTATAGTTTTTTTACAGGAACACTCAAAAGAATTCCGTTACATTGCGGTCTATGGGGAAAAATCATTTGCGGTTTATTTAAATAATGTCTCACTATTTTAAACGCATTGAAATTTATATATATCACTAAGGTGCACTTAGAAGAAGCTTAATATGGAACAGGGTGTGCATAGCACTTATAGATAATTTACAGAGACAGTCAAAAGAATAAAGTTACATTATGTCTATGGAGAAAAATCGTTTGCGGTTTAATTAAATAATGTTTCACTATTTTAAACGCATTGAAATTTATATATATCACTAAGGTGCATTACAAGAGGCTTACTACAGAAAATTGTGTGTATAGCAGTCATCGTTCATTTACAGGAACACACAAAAGAATTCTCTACTGTCTGTTAACAATAATTCCTGGAAGTGCGTTTTAAGTTACTGAACGCGATTTTAAATTTAGCTCACTCTTTGTCTATTACTTGGTGTGTATAAATTCTGTATTTCATATACAGGGAAGCACAAAAGTTCGCGAACACATTTCCGTTTATTGACAGAAACTCCAGACGGAGAATTTTAACCTGTGCTACGCGTTTCCTAACTGAACTAAAATTTAGCATCCTATCCTATACTGGACTGAATAAAAGTATTCGGATATTTTTCCAAATATTGTATATGTTGGAAATTCCTGAAATTATGTTTTTAAATATGTTATGCGTTTTCCAAATTGTTTACTTAGATGTTATCTTTTAGCTTATTAAACGGTATGATTTGTAAAATTATTTTGGAAGCGTTGGAAAGTGTTACATAATCTATGCCTGACGCATGATTTTTCGTTCTTGTTTATAATTATATAGTGCATATACAGTGTCAAAGTAAGTTATCATAGTAAATTTTCTACTCGTCTATGTGAATAAGCATACATTCTGGCTTTCATTGCCGCCTAGATATGTATGGTTGTAAAGGGAAAACGTTTAAACAACCACTGATAAACGATCCTCAGTCCACCATGATGCCAAAAACTTTGAATTTTTCTTTAAAATTTCTAGGCTTTTTTAGTTTGTTGTGAAACGTTCAAATTTATCAAAATGGGATTGCCTAAGATAAATGGCGATCATTGTAAATGGGCACTGTCACGCACATAAATTATTAATGAGGTGATCAAAATAACACGGCCCTGTGTATTTCTCAGCCATACATAGTTAATGCAGCATTACTATAACAGTGCAGTTATTTTGCAGTTATTTTGCTTGCATAAATCATTAAAATGAAATAATTTTAACAGGACCCATTCGGTTGCACGCTTGTAATCTGACTATACGGTAATCACCATAATGCATCCTTGTGCATACCCTAGCCTATAAATATGGCAATCAGTATTTAAATCGAAATTTTTTACTTTCAAAAAATGTATTTTGAAAAAAGGTGGAAGTGTAATATTTTGTTTAAAATTTTAAATCCGATCGCTAAAAGACGAAAATCGAAAAACAAATTATAATGGGAAATTAAAAAACATACTCCTTAGAAAAAATGTCACACAAAATATATAATAAAAAATCAGCAATATTTCTCTTTTCCGTCTCATCTCCATGATCCACTGTTCTAATTTGATTATCTATACGACAAGAATTTAATTTTTCGTTAATTTCCCTGTGTTCATTCTTATTTAACATTTTTCTCACAATTATTGGAAGGATTCCTCGCAAGACGTTTAACAGAAACAACGTTTCGTCTACATGAAATGTACATATAGCAACATGCTAGAATTATGTACCAGTATCTGGGAGATAAATGATTCTCTCACACTAAGATTGCACTTTCATTGAGGTAGTAAATCATACATTATTAATTAACAGTAAATTATACATTAGAAATATTCACATACAAAAACGAATACAAAAATTCATATGTATATAAACGCAATAATGTCTTCATTCTTTTTAAATGAAAATTTGATCAAATGCCAGCAAATGAATTGTGTTTATTTTATTTTCTGTTAATATTTTCATTATTCCTCGTCTTATGTGGGACTCATATTATGTTATATGGCTAACAGTTGTACATATTTAATAGAATTAGAAATCTACATTCTCAGCAAAAAAAGATCTAAATATTATTTATGAAAAACGCAACGTAAAATTATTTCATTTTATACATAGAACAAAAAGCTTTGATCATATTAATAGTTTTAACAATGTAATTTTAGTTATTTTAACTTTCTATTTGTAATATATCAAACTACTCCACAACAAACACTCTTGAAATGAAATGGAAAAGACTTAAACGTTATTCTCGTTGAAAATACTTACCAAACCAAACATGTATTTCAGCTTTTAAAATAATTGAGTCATTTGTAAAAATTTATGATAAGTAGAATTTCAAATATCGAAAGACTTTCTAAACAGCATATTATCAGACAATTTCAATTATTCTAACAAAATTTAACTGAAGTGATATATAAATATTTGATGATGAATACTAGCTGAAAGGAAAAGGTTTCATATACCCAGTATCTCTTGAATTTAAAATACGAAAAGTGCTTATCTAAATTTTATAATTCCGGCATTTGTTGTCTCTCGTGAGATTAGCCTATTGTTAAAATGACAAATGAAATATTGATGTAATAGAAACCTAATATTAGATAATAATTTATTATGTAATGAAACGTAATGAGGATTTATAAAATGAAAGAGAGCAGGGATTACAAAAATAAGTGAAAATTTAAATAGGTAAAGAGTTTTTTCAATATAATTTTGGTATACATTTTTGATTAATAATTAGAAAACTCTTATCATTTTTCTTATTTGTTTTATTTATTTACTTTCTCCATGAAAAACAAACAAAGAAAAGTGTAATGTTACTCAAAATATTTGTATCTTCAAAACATCTTGCTAAAGGATTTAGAAAGCAAAATATTTATTTTCTAAATAATCATCGTCATTACACTGTTTTGCTAAATATATTTTCAATTCTTAAATATTTGATTCGGACATGTAAAACACATATAAAAGGTTTGTGTTTGTGAAAAACCCTTTCTTCCGATTGAAATTTCTATTAGACAAGAATGATTAGTATAAATGCATAGTTTACTTATAAAGAATACTGAAAATACCCTTATAATAAATATTAATCAAATATATAAAGAAGACCTTTTTTAATATCAATATAATTTTTTTTATAATTTTTTGTTATGAAAATCAGAATAAGTTGTTTATGATTTAAAAATTCGTTTGTTTTCGTTTAAATCTTAATGCTTTCATTTATTTAGTCTCTATTAGCATTATGAGTTAGCAAAAAAAAATCCAGTACAGTTCCTAAAAGAATAACTAGTACTATCTTGACAATAAAAGTATCAAGTCGTTTGAAATTTGGCACAGATTAAATGCACAATTTAGAAATGACACCTTACCGATGTCTCAAGTATGAAAATAGCATGATTTTTGTTTTTAAATGGCAGTAAAGATGGTGAAACAAATAGATAGAGTTTGAAATGGCGCACAAAATGTGACGCACTTTCACTAAAGCATAAACTGATAAATTAATGATTTTGGAAATTCACACTGTGTTGGGTACGCCATTTTACGTCTTGAATGACATACTTTATAACGCAGTGGAATTCTGCGCACTTTTGAAAACGATTAAAGCAGCATAGGGATCCTGAAAATGCTCCATTATAATCCTTATGTTTTCTTCAACGGGACCTCACATAGCAAGTGTAATTAAACTAAAATTTTACTCTACAGCACTCGATCATGCTCCTTATAGTCTGACTTTATCATTTTCGGACTAGCAATTGTCTTGATACTTTTCAATAAGGGCAATTATTTGGTAACTGAATTACGGTTCAGAGCAAATTTGTAAAATGTTATTTGGATTACATCAAGTTAATTACTTTTTTCAAGATTTGTTTTCTGCAAGCGCAATTAGTACATACTGAGAAATCAAAATAAACACTTACAACAATTTAAAAATATATAAGGATTAGAAAATTTTAAATGCTCGATAACGGAATTACTCGAAATCCATTTCTTGTAATTCAGTTACCAAGCTTTTAAAAATTTCTAAATACTTTTTTTATATATTTTTTTAGTGTTTGTTTTGATTTTTCAGTGTGTACTAATTGTGCTTACAGAAAACAAAACTTGTAAAAAATAATTAATTTTATGTAATTCGAATAAAATTTTACAACTTTACTCTGAACTGTAATTCCGTTACCAAATAACTGCCCAGAAGCGAGATGGAGAAAAATATGTTCATCAAATGAAGGAGCCAAGGAAGGTTTCATACATGTCCTAATTCTTTTTAATATGCAAGAACATAAACACACCCAACAGACAGGAAAAAGCGTGTACATGCACTCTCAGAAAAAACTGTAAATTTATGAGCGTTTGCCCTTCAATTTTCACGGGCAACAGCCTTATTTGATGAAAAACGGTCTGATGCACTAAATAAGCGGCCTTATCCCTTAGATACTTAGAAAATTAAGAGCAATCCACATATTCTTACAGTTCTAGCCCATATGTTAGCAAAAATATGGTACGACCCCATGCATTGTCCTCCACAAGGGTGTAACCTTCATTTTACTCGTGTTTCAAAAATTTTAACCAGCCAAAACAGCGATTCTGTGATGATTATCTAACGTGCTACGTGCTACGGAACAGTAAGCAAAGTATTATTATGTTTTAAAGTGCTTTATATCCTGTGCATTATAATGCTATATTACTTTGCCCCGTAAAATTACGGGCTGCACAAAATGATGGGCATGGAATTTTTTTTTACGGGGTATGACTGGAATCTCTGCTGCCGGCCTCTGCCCGTAATTTTACTGCAATTTTTTTACAGTGTGTTAAAGAAAGCTATCTGAAAAAATAACATTGGTGTAATGTGTGTAAATAATATTTTAATAGTAATATATACAAATGTATCGTTTCTATTTGATTTATCTTGTAACCGTGAAAACAATTTAAACAAACATTAAATAAAATTTACTTTCCATTTCAACCTTTATATTAGGCATTAACTAGATCATATGATAATCTCTATCAAAAAACGACAGAAAAGAACTTTTGTCGTTTGGTCATTTTGACTAATTTCTCGATTGTGAGAAAGATTTCATTTAGTCATAAAACAAAAATAAATCATGATCCCATGTAGAAAATTTCACAAAATTCGTATATTAGTGACGTTCTTTATCTATTCACTTTGTCATATTTGTACGAGACAGGATATTCACAACAATGTATGTAATATTAAAAGAAATCCAAATGCGCAAAATACACAAAAATTAATGTTTGATATTTTCCACATAACCCCAATTTAAATAGCATTGCACAATAAATGCACATAAATCATGTTATAGAGATTTAAAATTTTTGGTAAAAGGAAGTTGCCTTATTTAAGTCTATTTTATTATCGTTAGCATCTGTAGAGATTTTTCATACAACAAAATTCCTACCATTGATGTAATCATATTTAATGACACATCCAAAATTATCATTCATTTTATGAGATATTGTCAATTCTATAGCCCGATTCAGAATGGGGTAATGAAATTTCGTATTGAGAATATTGAGATTGCTGCTCCATTGACGAAAGAAGTCTAATATAAAAGATTATATCTCAAGTGTGTAATTTCGATATAATGGTATTTTTTATTTTAAACTTGTACTTATAGACTGCTGTATTTCATAATGGAAGTCGTTACAGAATTGTTCCTGAAATAACAACTGTGTTATGACAATTGTCTTATGAGAAGTCAAAGGAGAAGTTTTAAATGACGTAGAAAAATGTAAAAAATGAACAGAAAAAAACTGCACAATCAAAAAACAATTCTTTCTGATTATGATACATGCATGTAAAAAAAAAAAAAAAAAAAAACAATATTTTTAGTCAAACATAATTATGAAAATTTCTTAAAATGTGTACAATACAAAAATATATTTTCAGTTTTCTGTTTTTATTATATAAGTGATATATCATTAGAACATTTACTAAGAAAGGAGAGAAATGCAACGCTAAAGATAACATAAATAATTTGAAAATATGTCTAAATATGTATATTAATATAATGGAACGAATTTATGAACTTCGAATTCGCAGTTAAAACTAAACGATTTTCCATAGAGAGAATGAAATATTCCTCTAAAATAGACTACTCTTTGATATCATCACAACTTGCTGTTATTTTCACATCCGCGTTTGAGTTTTTTTTTTAAAAAAAGGAAAGAAAAGTAGCCTGTCTTTGTTAAATACTTACTTCCCTACTATTGTTACCTTTATTTTCAATCAGATTCTATCGTTCCTACCTATGTCCCACATTCCTACCTCTCGCTGCCTCTATCCTTGTGGATAATCTACTTGCAGGATCGCCCGCTAACAGGTTAGTCTGATTTCTGATTTTCGCTCACTGTAACTTTAAGTGTTATAAATGATCCCGCAACAAAAATCTTTGTTAATAATATTTCTAAATTGTCAAAATCTTCTGCAGAATCTCAAAATT
The DNA here is from genome assembly GCA_963931845.1 of Maratus michaelseni. Lineage (NCBI taxonomy): Eukaryota > Metazoa > Arthropoda > Arachnida > Araneae > Salticidae > Maratus > Maratus michaelseni. The sequence goes on along the minus strand of OZ007589.1, from coordinate 256,441,967 downwards.
GTTGAACTGTATGGAAATGCTGTCTATCTTCTTATCATGGAATGGAATGAATTCGCATTCTTCTTGTTAAATGTTTTATCAGGAAAAATGCTAATTGTATGTGAGTTTAAAAAGGCTTTTTGTGAATGAAAACAGAGCTATTTCTGGTATTGACTGGTATGATATGTCATCTAATGCACGAGGATTAACGAGGACGTAATTTTACAGAAGGCCAGATAACCACACTGTTCGATTTTTACTGTAGATAGTTAACAGTCCAATAACAATCCAATAACATGTGGCATTAGCATTGGCATTTTAACTGTGCGTATCTCATTTTGTTGCTCACGGAGAATTCTCGAGGGCTTTATCAGGACAACGGCTGTACCTGCTTAAAAGTAAAATGCTCAATCGATTTATACTACACGATTGCCTTCTGCTTTGAAATATTTTCCCTTTAATGCTTCATGGTTTATTATTTTGAATTTTTCCATATGCCAACAGTAAAGTACATTAATTTTAAAATTTTAGAGATACGTTACACAGGGCATTTTTATGGTAATTTTGGTGCTATCCTTTTCCATATCAGATTTTACATCTCCTTACTTACTTGGGAGGGGGGGAGGCTCAAAAGCCAAAGCACCGCTACCAGAGGTCTATTGTACTATCCCCCCAGGTCTCTTAATTTTGAACCAATTCCAGATGAGAGACCTGCATCTGGATTGGCACCCCCAGAGGTAGCGCTTATACAGAACTTGGAGGACTTTGGAGCCACGAACAGATTTAACGTGCACCAGCTCCCATTAACGTACACGGTTCCACAGCAGAGACAGACGAGAGAGGATAGACGATGCACCCTCCCAAGCAGTGACCGTGGTCGATGCTGCTTGGCTTTCGACGATCTTACGAGAGCCGAGCTTTACCGTCCGCGCCACTGCGGGACTACATCTCCTTACATACAATGTTTGTCAACGAAGTTTTGATAACTGAATCACGATTTAATTGTCGAATAGTAATTGTTTAAGTGACTTAAACGAATTATTTTTTTGTTTTTTGTCGTTACTTAAGTGTGTAGCATGTATGAATGTATGTCTTCAATTTTCTCAACAACCAGTGGACGAATTTGAATGTAACTTTTTACAACAATTATAGTGTATCAAGGAAGTTTTAAACTAAAAAAAATTGTGTACAGAGTTTTTTTTTCAGGGACACGTTATATATTCTTATATATGATTTTCTACGGCTTTTCAAACGTGAGCAATGTGCAGCACATCGTGAGCCACAGATTGCTTTTATAAGTGTCAGAACGTGGCATAGGAGAAAAAAATATTTGATAATGAAACAATATTGGTCGCAAGGATTTTGGTCAAAATAGTGGGGATGAGCCATTGGTGTGCCTTTATAAATAAAAAAGAGGAAACACTCGAGCAATAAAATTTAATTGGTAGAGAGAGATTTGGATGAAATCATGCACGTCGTCGTCGCCACTATCTTATGTACGAAAATATCTGGTGTGCTTTAAAATATGTAAGATAGTGACGACATACGAGCAATAAAATTTTATCAGTCGAGAGGATATTGGAAAAAAATTGGCGAACCTGCTATTATTGCCAAGTTAATGTTTGTTGAATTTTCTCACTTGTTTATTAAAACTTACCCAGGCGAGTATTGCCAAGTTCAAGAATGTGGGTCGTATTAGTTTGGATAAAAAATCCAAACTATGCATGCACCATGTGCGTATGCAACCTTTTCCAATTAACCTAAAACTTTGTTGCGCTATAAAATTTACTTTGAATATACCTTGTAAGAAAATGTGTGTGTAGAGTTAATCGATTTATTCATACCAAATATTAACAGAATTTGACCTAAACTCGTAACATTTATGGAGTACATTGACATCGACGAAAACTTATCTTTTGAGCAGATACATAAATATATATACGCTAGAAATTTCACACATATTCCTCGACAACCTAATATGCACAGGATTTTTTCTTTCAATAGTCTATTACCCTCTGGCACCTGAAACCAGTGCATTTTGCTTGCAAATTATTTTAAAAGAAGCAGAATGCTAAATATTTTCTTTAAGGTGTTATATTAGGAATAATATTATTTAAAATCTTTTTTGTAAACTAACCGCACTTTTCTTTTTTTTATGAGATTGATCAGTACCGTATCTGCATACAAATTATACATTAATGCTAATTATGTCCAAATTTTCTGTATGCTAATTATGTCCAAATTTTTTTTAATATTCATACTTTATTTTTAGTTTTGTGATGGAAAATGTAAATAATATCATATTTGTAGTTAAAGTAATGTCTATAAAACGAAAAATTAAATAAGCAGAAATTAATTTTCTTTAAGTGAAAATTCGATATGAATTTATGTTATATTATATAATATTATATGGTACTCTGTTATGTTATGTATAATGTTATATGATATTATATTGTGTATAGTATTTTATGATATTATATATAATTCGATAATTATGTTTTTATTCTTAGCCATTTGTAATAGACCTGAAACATATTTGTAACTTTTATTCATCTATCGAAAATATATGTTATCTATGAGTCTAAGAACGATTATATTTTTCATTAAAATCTTTTGAACATTCGAAATTTCTTTTCAGTTGTACAAAAGAAATTAGACGCACTAACATTTTTGAGCAATTACTACTTGCCATTAGCAGTATATTTTTCAATTTTTCTTCAATATTAAATATTTATTTTTTCATCTAATTTTATGTAGTATGGGGGAAATAACGATAAAGAGGTAAAAGAAATAATCACTAGAACTTATACGTAGCCACGATATCTAAATGTATATATTCGAACTAAAATTTATTTCATTTTAAATCTTCAACTTTGTCTAGACCGCCAGTCCTTACGATACATTTAAATCATTAACATAAATTTAAAATGTGAGGATCGGATTTAATTTGTAAAAATATTTTCGACTTTCTTGCTACAGTATATTGTATGTTTTTTAAAGGTCATTAAGGGGATCGTGGTAAAAGGATGTAAGTTTCATATTGCAAGTTTTGAAATATTCAGTTTATAGTGTACTAACAACTCTCTTATAAAGGAGGTTTGTGAATGCGAAAGTGATGTCAACATCTAACCTGAGTGCGCAACAGCAACATGTGTAAATTATTTTTAAACATGAGTTATGACTGATTTACAAGGTAGCGGCCTTGCCGGGTACCCTACAAGTTTTCTAAAGAAAACTACGAATAATAACTCTTGTGATTACTTCCTTTAAAACAGCTGATTATGTAATAATGTACCTTTAGTTAACTTATATGGAATGCTTTTTGTCCGATATATTTTATTTTATTGGATTTAAGTGCAAAGAGTTTTCGATATTAAAACTCATGTAAAATTTATCTTTGATTATCAAGGCATATATATTAAGTAAAACATAAACCTTGTGGACCTTTTAAAAAGTTGACAGGATGCGGTTAAACAATTTTACATGAAAATTTGACAAAATTAAAAAAATTAAGTTACCATGTTTTATACCCTAGCCATCCACATAATCGAAACTGTTAGAAAATATAAATATTTTTCGAAACGTGAAAATTTATGTAGTGATTAGCTTTAATGCTATTAAACGGTAGAAAACACCATACGATGTCGATGCACAAATATTTCCTGACATAGGTAAACGAATTTTACGTATTAAGTTTTTGTAATATTTCTTATAAAAATATTTAGTTTAAATTATTTGTATAAATATATATTTGCAATAATATTCATCCAATTGATCACTTTCGCTTACGATTCTCCTAATACTTTATTTTTAATTAAAAACAGAGTTATTTTTTGTTCTTTACATAAAACTTGCTGCTAATTCCATTACATAAGTTAATGCATAAAATCCATCAATTCTGCTCTTTATCAGCTTAGTAATGCCTAGGATTACATTGTTTCAACTGATGGGTTTAATGTCAATCCTCTCATCTAATAATGTGAGTCACGGCTATTCTCTTAAGGATTACCTAATAACAGAATAGGTGCAATGCGAAATATTTTAGTTTATTAATAACACTAAAATATTAAATTATATTGTGATTTACGCAATGAAATGTATCATTATACATTCGTATGATGTAATATTCAGGAGAAGTAAAATGCAAGTTTCATTGTTATCTGTCATAGTCACATATTTTATACGAATAAGAAAAACGTAAATGATTATTGTATAAAAAACATATCTTCTTCTACATTATACTCATAAGTTTAAAAATTACATATGTCTTTGTTCACTTGTGTGAATATTTTACCTTCATTTAGTGCACACTTAAAAAAAGTTAAAATCGTAATCATTTTTTAAAAACATTATCTCATTACCTTATCATTTTTATTTAATACTTCGAAAAATGAAATAATACCTAATGCACACGGTATGTTTTTATTAGTACGGTTAGCTTAATAATATAGTATGTACAGTAAAGTCCTCTTCATAGATTTAAAAAACAGACAAATTCAGAGATTTTTTATAATTTAATGCTATAAAATACGACATTAAATGGACAGAATTAAGTGAAAATTCGATATAATTTCACATTTCATTTTTATTAGCAGTTTCGAACAGAAAGTGTATGATTTCTGTCCATTCATCTCAAAATTTCAACATTATATATGTATGGAACAAAGATGCTATTTGCAAGCTAATAATCCATTAATTAGGATGAAAGTACACCGTAAATATTTTTTCTTTCTGCATTAAGAAATTTAAAGCGCATATATAAGGGACGTTCTAAAAGAAACGAGCCGGAGTCTGGAATGTGCAAACCGGTGACAGAATGGTAATATCGTTGCGTCAGTAACAAAGAGGGTTTCCGACAAGAGAGCGGAAGTCCACATGCCCGCCGCTAGAGGGTCACGAGTGCAAGTCACGTGACCACAAAGCTAGCAGAAGCATGCATCAGTCGTCCAACGCTAATTCGTGTTGTAAGCAGTGAAATGGAGGCGTCAAAAGAAGAGCAGAGAGGAGTTGTTCGTTTTCTGACAGCGGAAGGAGTAAGGGGGAATAGACATCCATCGAAGAATGTCACAAGTGTACGGTGAACACTGCATGTCCCTTGCAAGGGTCAAGCCGTGGCACAAGCTCTTCAGACAAGGACGAGTTTCCTTAGCTGATGATGCACGGTCTGGAACACCAAAACGCATTACCGATGACATCGTCCAGCTGATTGAAGGACTCGTTACGCAGAACCGCCGAGTTACAGTGAAAGGCTCTGAGGGTCAAACGATTCACGGACGACGACGTCAAGCAGTACGTGCGGAACTGGTTCACATCACAGCCCCAAGAATTTTACGAGACAGCCATTCACCGCCTTGTGTCTCAGTGGGACAAGTGCCTCAACAGCCAGGGCCATTACTTCTGAAATACACGTACTAGTTTCTGTTCCTAGGCCTCCGGTTCGTTACTTTTTGAACTTTCATATTTGGCATGAGCTGGGAAAGGTAGCCTATTCAAATGTTGAACACTTCTGTTCAGAATAATACACAGGAAAATCCACTGCAGAATACTTAAAAGACCTTAAATTGTTTCGGGAAAATTTTTTAGTTCTTCCTTTATGAATGTTTCTCCCATATGTGCAGGACTTGACATTGTAAACGTAATTGGCATGATTGGCCAAAATATATCGCACTGGACTCTTTTGAGTGACTTCTATTAGTGATATTGGAATGTTCTTTAGCAGTTTGCGAAATTATGTACCTGGTTGTCTGCTATAACATGCGAATTTATCGACGGTAAAATAGTGGGTATTTAGCAACGAATCTCCCTTGATTTTCGGAAATAAAGTTGCAGACATTGCAGATATATTCTATGCGTGAGGTATATGTGGACACTGTCATCATCTTACTTGGTAAGAGACACTCTATTTCAGATTAGGAAGATATTGATATGAGATAGTGCAGTTCTGAGTGATAAACTTTTGTGCTTTAATTTATCCCAATAAAGTTGTTGCTGAAATTCATAGAACTTCCATAGTTTTAAACATTTACGTAAAGACAAATTTATAAGTGTTTAAAGCTTGTTCTAGCTATTTTTGACTGAAAGTGACTTTTTTTTTTAACAGCTCATTTTGAAAGGTGGGTTTTCTTTACTGCACCAGGCATACGTTTTTAAACTGCAAATCAGAATTTAGTTTAAATTATTTCCAAATGTCATCGTTTACTGCCATTTTATTGATTTTATTAAACAAATAACGTTATTGTTAGTTGTTAAAATCTTGAATGATCATTTATCTTAGAAAAAAATCGATAGCCAAGATATCACGTTCACATCGTTGCAAGTTGAAGACATTTTCATGGATCTTCTGGCAAATAACTTGACTCATGATGCCTAAATAAAGCGATGTGTTATTATTACCAGAATTAAAATTTAGCGTACAATAAGCAACAAATACTTTCTTTTAATACTGGTTTATGTCAGATGACAGAATGCACTTTATGCCATATCAATCGATTACATTTAAAACAGAAGTTTGGACACAGGATATGAATCTTCACTTTACTACCCGAGAGGGACTTCAAGAGTATGTTGAAAGAGACTGTAGATTATAGATTGCCCCCCCCCCCACCAGTAACCTTTATTGATGTCTAAAAAAAATACAAAATCCCACAGGTAAGCGCGACAGAGGGCGGGGTGGTGAGCAATACATAAATGAATATATAAATATAGCGGAAAAAATATTTGTAAATAAACCACCAGTACAAAATAATATATTTGCCGGATAATACAAAATTCCGACCAGACAATGGGCTGTAAATAAGGGGGAAACCGTGTTCCTAGCTCAGTGATGGATTAAGATAGAAAGGTCACATAGAAAGTTAAAGATGTTTTTAAGCTTTGAGAGCAAAGCTGTACACGATAAAATATTAGCCAGCCAACCTTCAAGGAAGAACAGCAGGATAGCAAACATGCCAGCGAGCTATTAAAGGACAATTATAGAAGTAATGAGAGGCAAAAGTGACATTGCCGCAGATCACATGAAGGAGAAAGAGCTCTTTTGAACTTAAAGAAGTAAGCCACAAAAGGATTATGACCAGTAAGGAAAGCTGTAGTTGTGAGAGTGAGCAGGAAGAAATCCAAGGAAACCCCTGGGACTAGATCACTAGGATGATGCGAAAAAAGTGCCTTCGAATCGCTATATTGCGGAAATTTTGCGATTGGTAAATACAAGAAAAAGGAAAAAAATCTTCAAATCGGACTTTATCTTCCAATCGCGCAAACCGCCTAAAAAATAAATAAAAAAATTTTATTTCCAATATTTTCAGAATTTTTAAAAAGTTTTACGTATATATATTTTTTATTGCTATAATGAAAAATATTTGCAGATTGCAATTTTGAGTGATTTTGATGAATTAAGAAAATAATCACCTGAGGTCAGTTTGCGTTTCAATGTTAACATTTGCATTGAAATTGTGCAGCTCTGTGCTTGTTTAGATATTTCATAATATCACTGCACTCCGAGTTCGACCCACACCCTTCCCTCCATACAACCAATGAGCGTGTTTGCTATTTCCGTTACTTAAATATATAATTTGTTATTTCATCTGTTTAAGTCTGACTTTTAGACGCAACATTGTACTGCAATTTGGTGATACAATCTGGTATCATGGACCTTGATTTCAGGGTGGACCTGAAGAATCCATTTGTTAATTGGGGCACACCTACCTTAAACAATGCTTCCTTTACAGCTATCTTTACCTGACTTCGGCTCAGTATAAAATAAGCTACAATACGTACAATTAAAAAAATATTTTTTTAAATAACATTACATACATATTTATGCAAACATTTTAAAGTACAGCATTTTTCCGATTATATGTTCGCAACCCAATCTATACGAAATTATAAGATAAATGATTACATAGATTTATTCAAATGAAAATTTGTTAAAAAATTTAATATAGTTTAGAAGAATAGGAAAATATTATTAATAATATCATAATTTTGAAGCTCTTTAAAGTAATAAATAAACATAGATTAAAAAAAATATTTGCATTTTATTTATTAAAACAAAATAATATTTTACGATTCAAGAAAAAAAATGTAGAAAATCACTATTAGGAAAGAAACTGCTAGGCTGCAAAGTTCAGAAAGAATAACGCAAAAGCCTTAAATCCTCTTTTAAAAAATCCAGGACTCCAGCCTCCCCCCTCACCACCACCACTCCTTTCCACACCCTGTCATACTCTGTCAAAAACTTCCAAAGCGAGCGCGAATCATTATACCGCTTTAAACTCATACACGAAAATCATCTTATTTGTTTATTATTACTCAAAACGAATATTTCATTATTTTTTTTCCAAAAACATTCCCACAAACATGTAGTTTTTCCTGACATCCATAACTGGCTTGGAAAAAGGATTTCAAAGGAACATATATGTCATTTTAATTAAACGAGTCTGATTATTTAAACAGCAACCAAATGGTTAAAAAATCGCTTTTAGAGGAAAGAGTTATCGAAGGTTAAACGGACAATTCTGTTACTGGCAACATATTTATGTGTTACCCACTGCGAGGAAAATATGAAGTTAGGAAGAATTTATTCTTTTATTTCCTCATGCGTGGATAGAAATATAATGCTCGTTAGTGTGTTTTGAAAATTTCGACTTGCGTTTTTTTTTCTTTTTGAAGCAAGACCTCAGACATCTACTTGTAAAAATAGGCAATATAGCATAAAATTTTACCTAAACTGTCTTATTTTCGTGGAAATTATGTTCTCGCATACTGTGTTTTCTTTAAGGGTGTTCTCAAATCTAAACTAGCTACATTCTGATACATTTCTAAAATCCTATTTTTTCGTAAACGCAAAAAATTTTGCAAGTGTTCTTATTAAAAAAATATGAAAACGAATAGGATTTTGCATTTTTCGATAAAGGCAAAAGCTATTTCAGAAAATTATGTCAAGTTGGGGTTTTGAGCTGAATTTGTGGATACGACAGCCCAAGACGGTGCCGGCTCTTCTCGGTAAATTGTTATTTAATTAACAGGGACTTTTAAGTAACATATTAATGCGGTAACTGGTTCTAACACAATAACAATGTAATTTACCCTGTTATGGTAAATAACGCTCATTGTTAGAGGATTGGTAAATAGTGCACTTGATAAGGCAAATGGTATTTTTTAAGGCCTAGAACTTTAGCCTCTAGGCTTGCCACAGGCTGTATTGTTTCATTTTGATGATTATCGTGGTCCATCTCTTACTGAAAGACTTTTCCCTGTCATACCTATAACTAAATCTTGGAAAGAAAACAATGTCTCATGCTCCCGAACTCAGTTGCATTAAGTTGCATACGCTGTACCCAAACATACCAGGTTTTATTAACTTTATCAAAAATTGCTGTGGACATTGGTCCAAAGGTGTTGTCGCTTGGAACAACATATGTAGCTTTTAGTAGAGTTCGTCGCTTAGAGTATGTTCTTATTGAAGAACCTTTCGCAAAGGATAGGTTTGACCAAATTAGAAGAATGTAGGCACTTACTGGTAGATTAGCATTTGAGCATTAACCGAGGTAACTGACGACTGAATAAACATTTGAAAATACAGTTTGAACAGCTGTTATTGCAAACTTACTTTTATACTATGAAACAGTAAACATAAAAATAAAATAATTTTTATCTTTAAATGTTATACTTTGAATTATGCAACTCAATGCTCCGACATTTTGGCCTGACGGATGCTATTATTTACATGCACTGTGTGGCTATATCGCATTACATTTCGAATATAATATGTTCTCAACTGCAACTACCTTTTTAATAAATATTCAATGGCATCGTTTTGTACGTTTCTATGAGAAGGACTCTAATATTACTGTTTTTTTCGTTTATTTTTATTGTACATTTAAAAATGCATTTAATAAATTAAGCGCAGTAAAACCATTTCGTATTACAAATAGTAAGAAAAGAATAAATAATTATGAAACAAAAGAAAATTGGAAATTCTGTTTGTTTTTTGAAAAAAAAAATACCACATGTCAAAATTAATTCAGATTATTCTTTATAATTTCGAGGATCAAGCATTAAAATTAAACAAGAATAGCATGCAAATACTACTTACATTTTAATAAAAATTCTAACAACCAATCAAATATTTCAGTTCCTAAAACTTTACCTGAAAAACATTTTAATATGTTCTTAAAAATACTTCTAATCCTGAAATAATGATGTTTACGTTGTTCCTGTGCTTTAAATGACCATTTAAAAATCTCTTTGTCAATGGCATTTCATTTTATATTTACTTTTAGTTTCAGAAAAATATATTTTAATAAAACAACGTGACTAAGTTTTCATCATATTATTAAAATTTGTTAATAACACACGAGAATTTTTTATTATTATTATAGATTATATACGATTATGAAAATATCTTCATTTGTTCGAATGATAAAACTTTTCAGGAATTTTTTTTTAATATGTAATATTTGATACGCTGTCAGATTTTTAAAATTAAAACCTCGACAATCAGAATCGAAAGGTAACGAAAAGACTGCAAACAAGAAAGAAAATCATGCATGAATCATAGTTCATGAAGAATTTTCTAATACATTCAAATTACTGTAACAAAACTGTAACAAATACTGTAACAAAACCACCTCGGGTACTCAGCTTACGCTTTAGAGCGATAGTGCAATCCCAAGGGGCATAATGCAAGTAAACAATTTAGAAAACCTATAACACGTTTAAACTAGTCGTTGGGAGCTACCTTAATACTTACCCATCATGGATATGCATAGTAATACAAAATATGAAAATAAAACGTGTGTAAACTATTTATAACATGCATTGCAATTCGGATAAAATCGTGACTTGATGGCGTCATAAACTTTAAATGCTCTATTACTGAATTGCGTAAAAGAAACATCCTCATAACGCCAAAAATGTTAATTCTATTAACTAACAGTTTACTTCGTCGGATTAAGTGTCTCATTTCCAATTAAAAGATATATTTGAATTGAAATTTGAATGAAATACAGGGTCACGAAAAATGCGAAAAATAGGATTCCAAATATTTCGGCAACTAATTATTCAATCGACTTCATTCTTTATGCAAAATTTATGTTTTTTTATTGTCTTTTATATTCACTCCTTACATAAACAATTTCGAAACTTTTATATACGGTATCAGAACGAATATTTCGAGAGTCCGAAAAAAATAGTTCTGGATAATCGAGGTTACAGAAATTCAATAAGCTTCTTTCCATGATTACATACCAAGTACATACCAAATTTCAAGTCTCTATCTCAATTTGTTCAGGAGATAGAGTGTTTACAGAGACACATACAGACAGACGGACGACAATTTTTTTTAAAAATATGTTTTTCGGAATCTCCAGTGTCTGAAACGTGTAAATTCGTCAATTTTTTTTTTCGATTTTTAAAACGATTGCAAGACTTACCCTATACTACGTATGATGTGTAAGTAAGATCCAGTTTTAGCTATTACCTTCCATAGTCAAACATAGTATAATTAGTTTGTGTAGCCCTGTATATGATATAAATTTGCACATATACTGCATAGAATGCGGAGTAGTACCGTTTAATAAAATAAAAAATTATGTTTAATATTTGAAAAATACATAAGACATTTAAAAAAAAAACAATTTCAGCAATTAACATCTATAGTCGGAAACATATCCTAATTATTTTGTGCGGCCCTGTATATGATCTGTAGATTTGTATATATACTACATAGTATGCAAAAATTTAGTTCAGTTAGGAACCGAATAACCCTGATGAATTTTATCCTTTAGTAATATCCATCAATAAGCGGAAATGTACACGAATTCTTTTGGGGAACCCTGTATATGATCTATAAAATTTATACACACCAAGTAATGCATAAAAAATAATTAAATTTAAAAACGCATACCACAATTGAAAACGTTTTCCAACAATTATTGCCCATGGATATTTCTGGAACCGAAATTATTTGTGTGTCCCTGTAAATGAACGATGACTGTTATGCATGCCATATTATTCAGTAAGTAACTCACATAACGCTTCAATAATGTACATAAATTCCAGTTTGTGTTAAATAGTGTAACATCATTAAAATACGCTACAGACAATTTTCCGTCGTAGAACTTTATGTAACCGAATTCTTTTGTGTGACCCTGTAAATGAACGGTAAGTGCTTTGCACTTAACATATTGTATAGAAAGCATATTTTAGTACGCTGAAGAAATACATATAAATTTAGTTATGTTTGAAATATTGTAATATTTTTAAAATACGCTGCAAACTATTTTTCCCCTCAAACCGTAGTGCAACAGAATTATTTCTAATACCCCTGTAAATTTCATTTTTTAAACCGAACATACCATGATACACCTCAGTAACATATATCCATTACATGGATATCCGAATATATTCACGCGAGCTAGAACACTTCCAGTCGGACAGACAAACCGAATTCGTAAATGCTTTTTAACTATGTTGGGAAGTGTTTCAATTACATTGAAAAGTGTTAAAAATAATATAAAAAGACTGTATCAATGAAACAAAACTTAAAACTATTCATTTCCCGGAAAAAAAAATTTTGTATTATTTTTAACTTAATTATTTATTATCACTTTCAAACTTATATTAAATCGAATTCATAAAGATGAATCCTGGGAAAACACAAGGCATAAAAATAAGACTTTGGTTCACATTTTTCTTAAAATTGAGAGTTGTACAGTTAATGGCAAGGCATGATAGGTCTTTTAAGAAATAATCAATGTTATATCTAGAATGTGCTGATATTGCTTGTATTATTGTCACTTGTATTTACTGATACATTGATTGTGTAACATTGATTATCTCTTAAAAGATCTTCCAGGCCTTGTCATTAGTTGTACAACTCTCAATTTCAAAAGAATTGTGAACCAAAGCCTTAATTTTCTGTTTTGTGTTTTCCATGAATTATCTGTTTGGATTCAATTGAAAGGGATAATAGGTAATGAAGTTAATAATAGTATGATACTAAACTTTTTACGGGGATATCAAGAACTTAAGTTTTTTTTTCATTGATACAGTTCTTTACAGTGTTATGTAATATTTCTAGTATTGCTCTTTATAAATAGAAACTTCTGTAGTTGCAAATGATCAGAAAATGTGTCCTCAACTACATCAAGTATTCAATACTTTTATGTACTGTCAACTTACTGTGGTAATAAAGATATTAAAAATATATACGAGTGATTTTATCACAGATACGATTTATTTTCATTATACAATTTATTTTTCTTATCAAATTTAAGCATACACAAGAGGGAATTAATATGTTTATTTGACCAAGCGAGTAGAACGGATAGACATTTCAGTTACTTCTTGAATATTTCATTTAGTTAGGAATCAAATAAACTTATAATGTTTGTATAGTGCAATAAAAATAATTCAGTATTAATATTATTAAATTAAATCCTTTTACAGATTTTTTTTATTTACATTATTAGATGCTAACAAAGAAATAGCTATAAGTACATTAAAATTTGAAACAAAATTGAAGTAAAGAGTTTCAAAATAATATTTTCTTTTGATTTGGATAAACGTAAATAAAAAAACAGTTGGTGGAAATACTGGAGACGAATGAAATAAATTTTCTCTTACCACTTAATTTCTTAAGATGGGAAAAAATTCTAAAATTCTTTTATCTCTAACTCATTTTCCAGAGTGAAACATTAATCAGGGACATGAAAGCAAATTCAGCGAATGAAACAACTTGTATTCCCATAATCTGCATAAATGTCAGGTACAAGCATGGACATTAGGGTGTGTCGAAAAAACCGAAATTTATATAATCGAAACATAATAGTGCGGGAAGTTGTCATTGGTAATAAGGAATAAATTCCCAAAATATTACACCAAATGGTTAATATCTTTTACCGCCGCAAAGGGGCCAAAATTTCGAAAAATCGCAAAAAATGATTTTTTCGAAAAAAAAAATAATTATTCAACCATAACAATACATTTTATAATAGAATACAACAGTTACTTCAAGATGTTAGTAATATTCCAATAAAATTTTATTATGCTGAAATCAATTCTTTATCGCCGCCGGGGGGGGGGGGGGGTCAAAATTTTGAAAAAAAAAACAGCAAAAATTTCAATTTTCAGTTTTTTTCAATTTTTTCAATTTTTATTATATGTCTACAATTAAATAAATTTACATTATATCTAGTAATAACTTATGTCTAGTATTTTTATCAGGGGCATTGCCAACCAAGGGCGAAAGGGGTCCGACTCGCCCCCTAAATTTGAGAGAAAAAGTCTTTTTGAAGGACTTTTAAGGTATTTCCGGGAAATTTTGGGGATTTTTTTTGTAGGGTTGTCCGCATACATAAATTCCCCATCATTTTCCACATTTGGGGGCACCCTACAAAAAATCCCTAAAAATTGCCGGAAAATCCCCAGGATCCCTTCAAAAAGCCCCTATTTCTCAAATTTAGGATGGGAACGCACCCTTCTCACCCTTGGATGGCTACACCATGATCAAAATTACTAAATATTTATAAGTTATTACTAGGTATAATGTAAATTTATTTAACTGTAGGCATGTAATAAAAATTGGAATAATTGGAAAAAACTGAAAATTGAAATTTTGACCGCCCATGTGGTGGTAATAGAAACGATTTCACCATAATAAAATTTTATTGGAATTACTAACATCTTGAAGTAACTGTTGCAATATATTAGAAATTGGATTTTTATGGTTGAATAATTTAATTTTTTTTTCGAAAAAATCATTTTTTTTTGCGATTTTTCGAAACTTTGGCCCTTTTGCGGCGGTAAAAGATATTAACCATTTGGTGTAATATTTTGCGAATTTATTCCTTATTACCAATGACAACTTTCCCGCACTATTATGTTCCGATTATATAAATTTCGGTTTTTTCGAACCACCTTAATGAACATACTACGAAGTCTGTAAATAAAAATGAGATTGCCTAAATGGGGATGAGGGTGGATGGTCTTCAAACAGACTAAAGTTCAAACTTCATAGAGTGAATGTGTAAAAACCACGCGAATTAGATTTTTTGACAGCAGTGTAATCTTCTATAAAGAATTCGTACCTTCTGAGCTGATTACCAATCAACATTTTAACATTCAGTTAATTTTAAAGTTTTAAGTTTATGCCTACGGCAACAACCGTTTGTGTGAGGACAGACATCAAACAGATCTGGACACTTAACCCATAATTGCATAGTGATGTAAATTTCCATCACTGTTTATTTAACTTTTAATAAATAAATCAACTTCTTCGCAACCACTATATTTATATAGAAATATTAATTCAGTAAATTTCCCGTGAACTATGTTGCTGAACAAAGTTAAAAATTTATCTTAAAATTTCTGGTGTCTAATATTTAATATATGTATAAAAAAACACAATTGTAAAAGAAAAACTCATGCAAAGAAGGGTTAATGTGATATCCATATTGTCCCTTAGCTTCCTTTCTCACTAGATCTCAATTCCTATTACTTCCTCTGATCTCGATTGTAAACCCCATAAAGAAACAAAATTTTGAAACCAAAGAAAATTATTTATCTGTGATAGATTAGATAGATTGATATGGTTTCTTGTCAAGAGAGTCATTTAAAATTAGATTGAGTGAATCTGTGATTTAAAAGTAAGTAAAACTGTACATACAAACACTCATCATTTTGTTTACAAAACATGTAGGATGAAGAATAATTATGCATACGATTGCTTTTTAACAAAAAAACAAAAACGTTTATATATGAAAATGTTTGCTTTTTAATAAATCCCATATTTTTGTGTTCTTCTTTTTATAAGAGCTTACTATTTAAAACAAATAATTGAAATATTAATTATAAAAAGATCTTGTTCATTAAAATATTATTGTATTTTCAATAGAATTGTTAAACATTAAATAAAACTTAAAAATAAATTTTAAACGCATAGTGAAATATACCAAAAAATGAAATGAAAAAAAATCTTACTCTTCTGACAGTTAAAATCTGACAGAATTTTAAATTATCACTTTAAGAAAGTACCATATAAAGTGCAAATAAGAAGAGAAAAAAGAATTTAAAAAAATTCTCTTCTATATATATGTATATTATTGCAATCTCCTTTGCGCGATACAAATGAAATTTCATGTATGACCTTTACCCAAATAAAGAAGAAAATGGCGTTAAGTTATTTAAGTAAGTAGGTCATCAGAGTTTAGTTTAAACAAGATTTTCATCTAACTTGATATGCTTATGCCAATGGCTTGAAAATTCCTTGGATAGGGATCAAATCGTTGTTTAAACTTGCAGGAAATATTTTTAGGGTATTCTTGGAACGTTTCAATGGTTTACTGAATGCTATTTTTGTTGCAAAATAAGAGTTGTATAAGAAAAACGTTACTGCAAATATGACAAAAGTATTAGAGCCTTGCAATCTAAAGATACTTATATAGGGAGAAGAAAACTGTTCTAAAATAATTCTTCAAATAATATGGAAAAAATGAATATTTCCATTTTCAGCTTAAGATGATGACATACTTTGATTTTGAGTTAGTAAAATATTAATAATGTGTTAAGGATATTATCTCACAGTGTGATACAATAATTGAGAAAAAAGTTGTTCATATATTAAAATATATTTTTAAATTTCTGTAATTAAGACATGTTTTTTATATTTCACCGTAAATATAAAAACTGCATTCACATGCTTAAATTAACACTAAAATATCAATTACTGTAGTTTAACAGTTTTTTAAAGAAAGAAATGCTCAGAAAATTGAATAAGTATTTTTATTTTTTTTAGAAAAAAAATATTACCTGTCTTAATTGATACCATTTATCAATTTTGTATTTTGCAGTGAGAATATTCATTCTGAAAGTTGCATGGTATAAATATCAATCCTCCGTATAAATACATTTTGACCCCTGTCACCCCCCTCCCAGATTTAAAATACCCGTTTTCGTTAGAACCATACTGGTTGCCACAAGCTGTGAGCTTTGTAAAGCTCAGTGAAATGGCCACACTCCTTAACATACTGTACAGTCTTTAAAACATGTTTGGTCCTTTGTAGTCTAATTTAACTATCAAAGCAAGTTTTATTTTTGTTATGTTTTAAAGATGCGCCGGCTCTCTTGGGAGGTTTGGCCAGACCCTGCCTCTTGGTTAGGGTCCTTGGATAGTGTATATCCCCACTGAGCGGGGCTTGTAAAGCTTTAGCCAACCAATAGACCACCCTGCTCAGCTGAACCTGAACTTGAACCTGTTTATTATGTTACATTACTTTTATGTATCAACCTTAAATCTTACCAACTCTGTTTGTGCCGCCCTTTTATATTACTATTAGTTATCTTATAGTTTGGGGTGTTTGTGTATTAAATCTAATTCTGTCGCATAATGCCTAGCTACTCTCTTTATAAAGGTAGTCTAGCTTTAAATGGATTGTTGAGTTCTTGGTGTGAACGTGTTGCCCGGATTCTAACACTTGTGCGTGAAAGAGCTACCTATTATGTCGTTTCTTTTACATTCGCAAAGGATGGTTGAATCTCACTCAATCTGATTGTGGAGATTATTTTACGCAGTGATATGCTAATTAGGTTTCTGTGGTCGGTTAGCTAGTATAAATACGCTGATAGAAGTGTGTATCGCAGAATTTTGATCGGATCCTGCCATTTAAGGAGAATTAGATTAGGAGCTTGCTTCGGAACTTGGAGATTGGATTCTGCCTCGTGCTGACCGTTTGAGTTGATCTTCGAATGAGAGTCTCGACGTCCTGGTAAGACGTTACCACTTGTATCCAAATAAAGATAATTAGGAATCCACGGGGTTCCCTTTTAGTGCTATTGCAGTAACGTGCAAGTGACATTTTTATATAGTGTTTTTAGAGTTTCTAGTGGTTTGACGTGAATTTCTTCATATTCTGCGAACTGTTAGAGTAGCTATTTTAATGTACAATAACGTTCAAATTTAACTTCAGTTTTAATGCCTGAGTGCCATAGTTAATTCAACCGTCCTGCTCCACTGCAACCATCCCTATTGATTGCTTTTAATAAATCATTGTTACTGTTCAATTTCTTAGTTGTGGCTACATATTTAGTGGACGAGCCCAAAGGGTCCATCGCAATTAGAAAAAAAAAATTAATTTTTTTTTACAGATATGCCATGTTTTGTGTTTGAAATATCAATTTTGGACACTATTGTATAATTAGTTTTTTAAAAAAGGCTAGAATTATACTGTAGTTTTCAGAGCATTCAATAGATTTCTTCTATAAAAGGATAAAGGGGGAACTTTGTATTCTTTTTTAATTAGTTAATTTTCAATAGCTTTAAATTTTTTGAAACATTTTGAAGCAGATGATCAAACAAAGATAGTGATCACGAAGTATTTACACACTGCCCCACACTAAAAAAAAATCAAAATCTTTGTGTCTTTATTTTTAAATCAATTAAAAATTAAAATGTACATCTGTTATATGTTTCATAAAAAATTTCGAAATTCCCATATATAAAATATTCTTAAATCTTTCCAATGCCATATAAAACATTTAATGTAATCTAATTATATTCAAATATTTTTTTTAAATAAGTAGAAATAATCAAAATTAAGTATTTATTAAAGAAAAGAACGTTAGTTACAATGTATCTACTATATTCTTAGAATTTTACTGAAAAATGATGTTTTATTATATATATATTTATATTTATATATATTTATATATATTTATATATATTTATATATACTTAAATATATTTATATATATTTTTTAATACAAATCTATACGGATGTTAAAATTATCAACTGATGCTATAACTCTTCTTCTAAAGAAATATTTATAATTGTGAATAGCATAATTTATAATTATTAATATGTAAAATAAATATAAACACTTTCTTGCCGTAAGAAAATTCAGTAAGAAAACTACATGGAGATTTTCATTACAGTTAAACATTCATCTTCTCTCAACATTTATTCAAATTATTTTCTTGAGATTTCACAAAATATTGTTCAATTTAAAACAAGAATTTGTCATATTTTCAAAAGTGTACAAGAATTTCATATTGCAAAACTGCATTTAAATTCACAAACTTGAAACGAAACTTTCTTTGACAAAACTCTAACAAGCCTTTTAGATTTTTAATCCTGAAATAATGATGTTTACTTCGTTTAGGTGTTTCAAATAAACACTCTAAGGGTCAGAATATTTTTCAGTTAATTATAATTTTGATCTTGGAGGTTTTATTTTAATTGTATTAACAATAAAGGCAATTTAATTACATTCTCTGCGTTTGTAGGTATTTTTATAGGCTATTTATTATTTATAATACAGTTTATAACGTATAGTTATACAGTAGATTTCTGCATTTCTGATACATAACTTTAACTTGTGAACGAAGATTTGATTTTACACATTATACATGTATGCGCAATCACATATGTATCTACAATCGTACCTGTCTGCCTGAAAGCTACCTAACAGCTATTTCATACTCCTATGCTGTTAGTTCGGTCTGGATGCCAATGTACGCAAAATCAGTGGTATGAATTGTCTTTTGCCGGGTTGGTCGGTAGGTAGAACAGAGGTACCGAGTTGGGATATTTTTTTTCTTCATCTTCAAATCTGTAGGGGAAACATTTAGGTGTCGTAAACCATTCGCTCCTGTGGCGTGTCTTCAAGTAGGAGCCACACCCATTTCAACAAGCAACTCATGCAGTTGTCTGTTTTTATGACTGGCCAAAAAGAGTTAGAAACAACAACAATAAGTAAAATTTTTAGTCTTATAAACGAAATATAAATATAAATGTTGTAAATAATACGACACTGTGTCCTTTTATTTTATTTCATATTTCATTATATATTTCATCCTTTTAATCCTTGATATTTTAAAAGCATTTTATATCCAGTTTTATTTAAAATAACTCTCTCTTAAATTTAAAAATTTTATTATAATGTTTAGTATTTATTTAAAGCTGTTTTAACATATTTTCCAAATTTTATATTCATTTTATAATTTCATTACTCCAGTTTATATTCTTTTTTTATTTTGGCGGGACCAGTATTTTTAATTACATGAGATCTCTCAGATTTCAGATGCCAAAATGTACCAACTTTTGCTACAACAAACAAAACAAGATGTCAACCAAAATTTATGGCAGGATTTGGTTGCGCTAAAGATATTATTGGGTAATTGAAAAACTCAGACTTTTAGTGGTCAGTGTATAAGTAAAATTGACCGAACACGATTAGCAGATTATATCAAATAATGGAAGGGGGGTGATTTTGTACCACCCTCTCCTAAAGAAAAAATCTTCTCTTCTCCTCACGGATCAGATCCTGATTTTTTTCACAAGGATCAAGGTAGCCTCTTAACTTAGTTCCTTAGCCTAAGACAGGACTCTCAATGGAGGATTCGAATAGTAGCGAGAATCTGACAACATGTCCTGCATGGTTTAGATCGGAAGCGCCGGCAAGGACTTTTCCCAGGTCGAATGGCCTCTAGCTGGCAAGGCTTTTACCCTGACCGAAGCCACTATTGCATGTCTAAAAGAGTAAGATAAATCCTTCAGCAGAAGCGACACACAAGTGTCACCTCCCCCCTCCATTTAAAAACGATGCTACGACTATCTTAATTTATGTAAATCATCTAGCTGTTCTCCGCATATTTTCTTTATTTTCTTCTTTTCTTCTTTATTTTTCTTTATCAAAGTTGACCCTAAACATTAATTTACATATCTATAAAATGTCTTTAAATAATTATGATTTCACTAAATTTAATAATGTAAGCTAGGCCACTAAATTTAATAATGTAAGCTAGGTCATCTTTTGCTTATATTTTTATCTTTTCTCATCCCTCTCAATGAATCATCAGGTTTCATATACCATTGTGTTGCAAAATGATATTTTGCTACCAAGTTTAACTTGAATTGTTATGTTCCGCTAAATAACTTATTAATAAGAACAAATATGATTCAAATGGTCAACAAGACGTCATTTAATAAATTATGACTTTTAATTCGATTATTTTCAGTTTATTTGAGTGGATCTTTAATTATTTGTATCTGAGCATATATTTTTTTATTTATATTCTACGTCAGAATCTTAAAGTTTTCTTTTAAAAGCTTGCGATTGTTTTTTACGTGTGTGTGCTTTTGGTGTTATGATGTATTATTTTGTTTATTAAACTCCAGATACTATTGAGTTAATTTATATTATTTATTTTTAATAATGTGGATTTTTATTGCCTATAAAATTAACTTTAATTTTTTTCGCCACTTATTTCGCATTGGATTCTATTGACTGTAAAACTAATTATTATCAAAAGTATTTTGATTCTGTGTTCCCCTAATCTGACTTCGGGATTTTATTTTTTTTTATTCTTACTTTTTTCTTTTTATTTTAAATTTGCAGATAAAGCTTCAGTTGACTAACGGCAATTTAAGACTACAGCCGTGGACTTTGTCTCTTCGACCTGTGTTCACAACACCACAGGAAGACGTTTATTTTTATAGTCCATTTTGTTTGCACTACAACTCATTGACACTGTGAGCGTGCGAGAAATCTGCCAAACAACAGCTTTGTTATATGAAATAAAATATTTTTAACTTTATATTGATTCAATAATATACTTAATGTCTACATATAGCTGTTTAGAATGAATTCGGATAATGACTCTCATTTCACATGTTAGCATGTTCTAGCTGAGTTGTAAACTGGTCTGTTTCATTTGCATTGCATAAGATATTTCAATTTTGAGGGAGAAAACAATCTAATTGTATAATAAATTTAGAAAACATTAATAATGTGCCACTTATAAAATTTCTTATAGCAAGTAGAAATTTACATTTATAGGAAAAGTAAGAATGTTAAATGAAAATTACAAAATGTACATATTGAAAATAGTGTGATTTTCTTGCAAGTATAGCCTGTAATAAAGAATTTTGTAAGTATGTCGTTTACATAGGTGTCGTTTGCAAGTACGTATTCACTGTTAAAAAGTTGCAGCAAACTGTCCAGTCATTTGACCGTTTTTGTAGAAAACGGTAAAATAACCGTAATTTAACTATATTATGGCCATATTATTGCTCTTTTTATGGTCATAATATAGTTAAATTACTGTTATGTAACCGTTTTCTACAAAAACGGTCAAATGACTGGACAGTTTGCTGCAAATTTTTAACTGTGTTCTTCCTAAGTGATAGTAATTCGTTCTTTGAAAATTTAACCTCCTACTTCCAAAGCTAGTTTAATGAAAGTCTATAAAAACGACGTTTCACCAATTTATAAAAAAAACTATTTCAGTTTTATTAAGAATTCGTCATTTCATGTGATTTAATATCAGAGACATGTCACTTTTATTGAAGAAAACATGCGAATTTTATGATTTTCGAGATCAATCTTAATACTTGTTACACATCTATTCAAATTAACAATAATATATATACTTTCCGTATTTATATAGTGTACGGAAAGTATTGTAATCCTGATAAAAACGCGATTATGGAAATATTTATATATTTTTACATTTTGAGGTTCCCTGAATCCAATTTTGCTATTTTAAAAACCGATTCCAGATGCATCTGCGTATGTATGCATAGATATGTATTTCAATTTTATTATGTTTTCATCTCCCTACAGCCCATTTTTGGTATATTTACGAAGAAGTCGCTATGTAACTATGTGTGTGATTGAACATGATAGCGCCCAAAAATATGCTTTCAACTGAGCTACCATTTCGTGAATATGTTACAGGCAAATTTTGCAAGAACGGTATTCATTTTCGTACAAATCGGTCAACGGGTTTGGGATCTAAATTATTTTTCAACCGTTTTGTGACCAAAAATATGAGTATTTAACTCAAATATTCAATTAAATTATTTTATTTTCCACGCTTATCTTATTTTGATACAGCATTCATATTTTACTGGAACGTGATTCAATTTTTTAACCCTTTCCGGCGCGAAGTAAGTCTGTTTGTAAAATGATGAAATATTGGACTGACACCAGAATTTAAAAACGAATTCATTTTAAAATAAAAACTTGCTTATTCTCTGATGCCTAATAAAAGGAAAATTTTAATTAAATATTCTTGGTGTCTTTTGTCAGTTTTGGAATTAAAATTAGGTGTCCTTTTTTGTGGACACCGCCCTTTAAAGGGTTAAAGTATTTTTTTTCTTAAAAAAGCAAGGAAAAAAATTAGGGGATATTTTATTAATCTGATAAAAACATAGGGGAATTTAATTTTTTTATGAATATTATGTTGAAAAACAATAGCGAAATATCTATATTTAAAAAAATTAAAACTCCCATTAACATGCTATGTAAATTCAATTTGAATATTTATTTTAATTAACAGGTCTTAATTTATGCACGCATGGAATGGAAATTCTGTCATACTTTTTAAAAAAAACTTTGAGATTTATGAAGCAAAGTGAGTTCCCTTTAGAAAATGAGGTCATTTTCACAAGCGGAAGCATTTCAACATGTAAAAATAGTATCTAAGTATTTATTTATTTCTATATTACTACTTGGTGGCTCTGCTCCCGGCGCACTACGTGCACCAACCCCCGGACTGTCAGCAGACTTGCACATTGCATATTTGTTCCTTATTCATCCATTTGTGGAAACACATTGTAATCCACCATAATAATCAATTAAAAGTTCTTGCATCTTAAGAAATTTAAATTAAGTATGCGCGGACAGGGCGACAGACAGATTAATTTCATATGCCTTGGGTTTGTGTGTTTTATGTAACAATTTAGTTGATAGTTTAGTATCGGTAATGTAATTTCTATTCATTTCTATATTCATAATTTAAGATTTTGTTTGCATTATAAAATGAGTTTAAATTTAAAAGTAATTGCTGTAAATGTCTGAATAGAATAAAACAAAAAATACCAACTTTAGTTAAATGTAGACAGCTTATTTACGGTCAACGGTCGCTACAAACGCAAATGAAAATTGTGTTGAATTAGTACTACCTATTTTTTATCTTGAGTACAGTCGCATAAAGTGTAACATAAAGAAAACTTTAATTTAAATTTTGTTAAACATTATTAAAACATAAAATTGACGCATCAGAAGCATATGATGAATATTTATTAAAAAACATAGAAATGAATTTTATTTCAATTTAGATACTCTATTTCCAGCCAGGGTACGATATAAATGCAAAACAGCGTTGTTTTGAATCTATATTACCTAATGTTAACTTGGAGTATGGTTCTGATATCAGAAAATATAAAGAAATACATTTTATAGTTTTAGTTAATGAATTTTCCACCAGGGAAGCTAGCAGCGTAAAGAAACCTATCATGTGAACATTTTTATCTAAACATAAACTTCATCGAAACAGAAGCTTATTCTGAAGATTTACTTTAAATAAATAAAAAAAATTAACTTTACTTTAATTTGGTTGCCCTGTAACCTAAGGGGCGCTATAAACACAAAAAAACAATTTGTGGAATCAGTATTCCATAATTTTAACTTGGAGTATGGTTGTCTTATCTGAAAACATTAAAAAAAAAAATTTAAGTTTTAGTCAGGCAATTTCTCACCGGAGGTGCTACCAACGTAAAAAAATAAAAATAAATATATAAATAAATAAATAAAAACTATGATGTGAAATTTTTAGAAGCTGTGTCAGAAGCGGATTCTCAAGATTTATTAAAAAAACATAGAATATATAATTTATTTAAAATTAGCTACCCTATTTACCACCAGGGGACACTATAAACGCAAAAGAAAATTGTGTTGAATATGCACTACTTATTTTCCACATTGAATAGCTGTTATACAATAAAACATAAAAGAATCGGCTTTTCTTAAATTTGGCTACACTATTAACTTCCAGAGTGCGCTGTAAACACAAAAGAAATTTTTTTTTTACTCTGTATTACCTAATTTTACCTTGATTTATGGTTATTGTATGAGAAAACTTTAAAAATATAAAATTTTAAAGTTCTATTTATGCAATTTCCCACCAGAAGCGCTACCAGCGTAAAAAACTATCAAGTGAAAAGTTTTAATAAAACATGAATTTCACCGTGGCAGAAGATTATTCTGAAACTTTATTTAAAAACATATAAAAAATCAATTTTACATAAATTTAGTTACCCTATTTCCCCCCAAGTAACGCAATAAACACAAAAGAAAGTTGTTTTGAGTCAGTACCACCAACTTTTAGTTTCAGTATTAGGTATCATAAAGTGAAACATAAAAAAAACACTTTTATTTAAATTTGGTTAATATCTTCCTCGCTAGACGGGTTATCAGAATAAAATACAGTCGCTTTTAAACTATCCTATCTAATTTTAACTTGGAGTATGGTTGCTATATGATAAAACATAAAAAAATCCATTTTAAAATTCTAGTAATGCAATTTCCCACCAGAGACGCTGACAGCGTAAAAAGAGTAATGAGAAAACTTTTATCGATATATATATTTGAGAATGGCAGAAATTTTTTCTGAAGATTGGTGAGAAATTCGTTCGTGGTAACTGAGCTTATATGTGTTCGAAATGTTAGTTGAAGACACAGTTATACACACAGATATGCTTGAAGCATCATAAGTTAAATAAACGTCATAGATTATAGCTGTACTGACAGCAATTGGCGATAAAGTATAATGTATCTGAACTGTTTTGTGTTGCTCTGTAAAAACTATAAATGTTACATCCCATATTTTCAGTTAACATGTTGCACTATGCCTTAGTACCATACACAAATATCTTAGATTTCCAAATAATATAATGACACATGATGCATTTTACGTAATTGCCGTCCATATACACTCTAAAACTCTTCGAAATGAAATAATCACTTTTCCGTATATACATGTTTCAAAAATTAGTATGAACTGACCTCTATGTGCTCAGTTTTGAATATGTCCATGTTTCAAAAATTAGTATGAACTGATCTCTATGTGCTCAGTTTTGAGTATGTCCATGTTTCAAAAATTAGTATGAACTGACCTCTATGTGCTCAGTTTTGAGTATGTCCATGTTTCAATATTCTGGGTATTTCTGGTATTTCAGAACTGAAAGCATTGGATCGTCCTATCTGAAACAAAAAGATTCGCGTTCTCTAGACCCCTTATTTTACATATATTCGTTTCATAAAATCGTTACATAAATTATTTTTATTTTGTGCTGCTCTGCAAAATAACTATAAATGCTATATCTATCCTCTTCAAGAAAAGACATGCTGTAGCTGACAGTAAATACATACTAAAATTACATTACTGACGGTGTTCTACAAACCTCGCATTTAACATGTATTCATTTCATATTTTCATATTCTTTCATGCGGCCCTGTAAAACAACTCTAAATTCTGTATCCATCCTCTTCAGGAAAAAATATGCTGTTGGCGAGTGTAACAACATACTAAAATTATATTAACTTCAGAGTTTTACAAACCTCGCATTTAATATAAATTCGTTTCATCTGTCGTTTAATCAGTCGTTTCTTAAAATAGTTTCACAAATTCGTTTCATTAACATTGTATACATATGTGGCAGATTTATTTGAATTCACAATATTCTGTAGAATGTTCGGAAAGCCAAGTGGAGTCACACCAGATCTTTTCTGTTAACTTTCTAAGACAAAATGACAGGTGCAATGGTACGATAATTCTCATTATTTTTCCATTTTGTCTCTTTTTGTAAAGCAATGGAAAACCCAAATTGCCACCGTCAGATTTTATTACAGAAATTTCATTGAACAATTTAAAATATATATTATTTCGGAAATTTAATTTAGATTTCAGTATTTGGAGATATATTATATCATTCTCGGACACTTACGAAAAAATATTAAGCTCGTTTCACCTCACAATTCGCCATATTCTCCGAGTTGAAGATGCCAAAGTTATATATAAATACACCCAAAGTTTAATATATAAGGTAATTGTATATAGCATCTTACTTCATATATTCATATTTCAGGTGAACGAAAAATGGAGTGTTTTCTTAGTTTCTGGATCTAAAATCACAAATGAGTTTTTAGTACCTGATATTCTTTACTTAATTTTAAAGTTTTAAATTTACAAAAATATTTGCAATGATACTATTATGTATGTAAACTCTTTCCTCGTAACAAAAGAACACAGATTCGATGAAATTTTTTAAAAACTCTTTCTTAATGATATCAGATATATTACTTTCTATGATATAAAAAGATATAAAACGCATCTTTCGATGCGAAAATATGATTTGTTTCTAAGAAAACGGATGCTTTAACTTATTTCCCTCTTACAGCCATCGGTTTTACATTGTAAGCATAGACATAGATAAATAGAACAGAAAGATTTTGTCAATACATACTCATGTATAATCTAAAAAAAAGACATATGAAAGTTCTCAATTCCTGATTAATTAATTTGTTTTTTTTTTTTAACATGTATTTGTTGCAAGATCAGCATTTATAATTTCAATATCATTAAAATATTTTTTTCACTAATTTTTTTGGTATTTTATATATTTTTTCCTTTTCTCTATCTTTTTGTATGTATTATGCACTAAAGCTATATCATATTCTCTTAAGTTAACAAAAGAGCACAATATCCGCAGAAAATGGAATAGAATTTTGCAGCTTTCTTAGATCCAGCTATTATAAGCCAATGAATATAATATGATTCCAAAGTACAATAACATTCAGAGCGTGATATTCTAAATCCTTCAATGACAAAATATGCTTCGTCTTCATGAAACACGATATTTGAACTTACTTTCTAATCAAAATCTTCCTTTCACTGCCAACATTAAAGTAGTGTTAGAAAAATAGAATGAAAAAGTCGTAGAAATACACTAATAAAATCTCGTGCAAATCCCGATTTTGTGTTAAATTAAATTTAAGTAAATAAAGAATATTACACTTAAATAATATAAATGAAAAAATTTAAACGCTGACATTTATTTAACTAAAATACTGTAAAAAGTAGAAAATAATTTTTCTTTCGGTTATTGAAAAAAAAATGTAAAATTTTCTATATCATTAATAACTTCCTTTTATTTGTACTCCATCATATATGTAAGGAATAAAAAAACAGAACAGCAAATTTTAATTAAATAGTTGTTATGAGATATATTTTTGATAAAATTCTCATATTATCTTTCTGTGAAAAGACTGTATTTGTTAAGTCGTAAATGTGTAATAAATGTTTACTGCCTTGCCTTTTATTTCTTAATAGATATGAATGATAAAGCATAAAATATACGGAAATTATTAATGATATAGAAAAATTTTTAATTTTTCTCACTAGCAAAAACAAAAACAAATTCTACTTTTCAGTACATTTTAATTATTTTTATTCATATTATTTTCTATTTATTAGTTTTGAAAGAAATTTGATATTGCGAGTATTTTAAACTTGTAAAAAATAAATTTTTAGATTATGTTTGTATGATTGAATCTAAAGCGTAAAAATATATAGTACATATAAAAGATTTTTATACTTTAAATCTCTTCAGACATTTTTTAGTTTGAAAAAAGTTTGATTTTAGAAAAATAATTTACACTGAAACAAAATTTTTAAAAAGTATGTAAGAAAAAAAATATATCCTAGAGCCTTTTGAAGAGCTCTGTTTCCCATGAAAATTAAGCTAAATGTTGATTATTTTTTCTACTTTAACATCATGAAAGTAAATAAACTTTCATTCGCTATAAATAACTTGTATTTCAGTAGAATAGTGGTTAAGATAATGCAAACTGTTGTTGAACCGAATTATTTCCTACTCAAATTCAACTCCTCATACGAGAAATACCAAAAAAATTACACATTTAGTTTTACTATTTCTAAGAAGGTGTTATTCATATACATTTACACTATAATCACATATAGAAGTGAAATTGAACCTGCACTCCATATTTTTAAGTTGACTATGGCTGTCATACGTTAAAAAAAAAACAATTTTTTAAAACCGTAGTTGCTCTATTTTTTGCTAAGGTGCATTATGGACATTTTAAAAAGTTTAGATGAAACTGTTCTATATAATTTTAACTTGGGAAGTGGTAAAAAATGCATAAAAAGTTCAATTTAAAATTTTGATTATGCAGTTTCCCCTCAACGGCTCGGTGATACCAACTAAACGTGGAATTTTTTATCAACAGAAATTGACATTCTGAAAAGTTGAGCGAATTTCATATGTGCAAAGTGAGTTTAAATTGCACAATTATCCACTTTCTCAACAGCGGCGCTATTAGTATAAAAAATTATCCCGAGAAAATATTTGTCAAAAACTTATTCCTTTTTATTATTGCGATAAAGAAATCGATCACGTAAAAGTTTTTGGTAAAAAATAAATTTAACCATAGCGGAAATTTATTCTGCAAGTCTGAACGAAATTCGCTCATGAGAAATAAGTTTAAATTGCGTAGTTATGCAATTTACCACTAGGAGCGCTACTATTATAAAAGAACTTATCGCGTAAAACTTTTATCAAAACATAGATTTGATCAGGGCTGAAACTTAAGAAGATCTGGATGAATTTCGTTTGTAGGAAGAAAGTTTAATTTGAGTTGTTATGTAATTTCTTACCTTGGGCGCAACTAGTATAAAAAACTCCTCTGACTCGAAACTTTTTACCATAACATAAAATTGGATATGAGAAAAGCTTTTTCTGAAGATTAGTGCAAAATTCGTTCGTGAGAATTGAGTTTAAATGGCGTCAGAACAGTTAGATGAAGACATAGTTGTACAGTCCCTGGCCAAATTATTAGACGCAGTTGTTTTTATTATAATTTATTAAATATCTGGAAAGGTACATGAGGAATTATCCTGAAACTTCAGGAGTGTAAACAACATGATAAACGTCATATATTTCCGCGAAGATTTTTTCCCGAAACCCCATAAGGGGCCGTTAACAAATTGAAGAAAAACTAATATCTTTTGGATAACCCTGTAAAAACTAATATTGCAAAAAGCATTCAAACTATAGATTATGATTAAGTGGCTTATTGCAATAATTTGGGTTCATTTTTATGAAGATAGCATGTATACTTGAAGAGGAATTCACGTTTTTATAAAAACAGTCCCAAATTTTACCAAGTTTTTTGCTTATAATTTGCAGAGTTTTTAATGTAAAAACAAGTCATTTTCAGAAAATATGACAAACAAAATTATACACAATATCCTGCAATCAGAATTAAAAAATAATAAAAATTGTAAGAAAAATGAGCAGGTTTACTAAATATTGTTTCACTGCGCATGCGCGAATTCAATCAAAATACACTGTACATAATATATTAGCTAAATGTATAGACCAACTTTTATGAAAGTCTCAAAAACATAGCTTGAAAATTCTGATAGTAATCGTCGATAGAATAAGCTACCCCATAAGGGGCCGTTAACAAATTGAAGAAAAACTAATATCTTTTGGATAACCCTGTAAAAACTAATATTGCAAAAAGCATTCAAACTATAGATTATGATTAAGTGGCTTATTGCAATAATTTGGGTTCATTTTTATGAAGATAGCATGTATACTTGAAGAGAAATTCACGTTTTTATAAAAACAGTCCCAAATTTTACCAAGTTTTTTGCTTATAATTTGCAGAGTTTTTAATGTAAAAACAAGTTATTTTCAGAAAATATGACAAACAAAATTATACACAATACCCTGCAATCAGAATTAAAAAATAATAAAAATTGTATGAAAAATGAGCAGGTTTACTAAATATTGTTTCACTGCGCATGCGCGAATTCAATCAAAATATACTGTACAAAATATATTAGCTAAATGTATATACCAACTTTTATGAAAGTCTCAAAAACATAGCTTAAAAATTCTGATAGTAATCGTCGATAGAATAAGCTCGAAATTCGCTGTTCCCAAAAGGAAGCAAAAAGATGAGGGGTTGTATCAAATATAGAATGAGAGACACTTCATTCTTATTATGTCAACTTTCATAAGCTAGTATATTTGGATACAACCCATCATCTTTTTGCTTCCCTTTGGGAACAGCGAAATTCGAGTTTATTCTATCAACGATTACTATCAGAATTTTGAAGCTATGTTTTTGAGACTTTCATAAAACTTGGTCTATACATTTAGCTAATATATTATGCACAGTATATTTTGATTGAATTTGCGCATGCGCAGTGAAACAATATTTAGTAAACCGGCTCATTTTTCATACAATTTTTATTATTTTTTAATTCTGATTGCAAGGTATTATGTATAATTTTGTTTGTCATATTTTCTGAAAATAACTTGTTTTTATATTAAAAACTCTGCAAATTATAAGCAAAAAACTTGGTAAGATTTGGGACTGTTTTTATAAAAACGTGAATTTCTCTTCGAGTAGCCATGCTATCTTCATAAAAATAAACCCAAATTGTTACAAAAACCACTTAATCATAATCTACAGTTTGAATGCTTTTTGCAATATTAGTTTTTACAGGGTTATCCAAAAGATATTCGTTTTTCTTCAATTTGTTGACGGCCCCTTATGGGGTTTCGGGAAAAAATCTTCGAGGAAATATATGACGTTTATCATGTTGTTTACACTCCTGAAGTTTCAGGATAATTCCTCATGTATCTTTCCAGATATTTAATAAATTATAATAAAAACAACTGCGTCTAATAATTTGGCCAGGGACTGTATATAGGGATACATGAAGAATCATAAATTGAGTAGAAGTCTGTAAAAAATTTTGCGTTTTTTTAAATTTCCAACTCAATAAATTATAAGGATATGCTATCCTGTAACTCAAAAACTTTTATTGCTATGCATATTTTATGCTGATCTCACCAAAAGAATTTTTCGAAATTCAATTCCTATGAAAATTAAAGGGGGTGTCGTAAGTTTAAAGTAATTTTGCCATATCTTAAGAGTAGTTTTATATACGAGCGTGAAATGTGTCAAAACTAATTTACTAAAAAAAAGTTTAAACATTAATTACAACAATTTTAAAAATTCATCTCTTAAACAGCTGAAAGGGGATGTGGAAGTTCAAAAAGAAGGGTATCTTCTGTAATTGGATCTACAGCTACTCTATGTCGATCGTGGTTTGGTGCAAAAATATTTTTATTCCTGTAACCATTGTTGTCACTCTCATAATTTTGAAACAACATTGTTGCTACCTTCGCTGAAGTTTGGCGCCATCTCATATACTATGGACCCATTTATAGAAAATTACACAGCAAAGAGGAGAAATTACAGATCTTTCTTAATTAGTAAAAGGAAACAGACATAGATAAAGTTCGAATTTGTTTTTTATTATGAAGTCCTAATTTTGGTATGGTATATTAGCCGAAAACAAATACTGAACTATTTATGATGTTGTAAGTGCAAACTTGTTAATGTTCCGTAACCGTTTCAATTTTTTTTCCATAACGTTATTCTTAATATTTTTTTCCCTGAAAACATCTACTTTCTGAATACTTTATTATGCAATTTATTCATCTTACGTATGATTTAGTTTTTTTAAAAAAGGATTTGGATCTGGTATCTCTGCTGTAATCAATCGGTTCACTTGAAATGCTTCACAAAATTTGTGGGACTCATCTAAAATTATAAGAATATGGGCATATGGTAATCCTCTTTTCTGAAACCATGCAGTGTGCACATAATCAAGCGTTTTACCAAAATTGTTTCCGTCAGTGATGTCTTTCATTAATGCATTCAGTTTGATGTGAAATATCCTTAAGATTAAGACTGGTCTGTCGCTTGCAGCTTGACCACGATTCAAGCTTTCAGTTATTTCCCACTTTGGATAACATGTGAAAGTACAAAATATGTCAGGTTTCCCGCGTTTAGTTAAAATTGCTATTGCATTGTTGTATCTTTCTGCCATGTTTCGTGGCTATCCTTGAAACATATGATGGTACAATAACTGCTCTTCCAGCTTGAACTTCACCATTTGCATCACCTCGTTCCATTATATAAGTAAACCATTATATACGACAGCTCGAAGTGTTTCTTAGCAAAGATAATTTAGATTGTTGGCTTCTATTTGTAAGTATGAATTCAGTGCATATCGTTGAGTTAATTTTCCTGCATGTAAAATTGGACTGATTTCTTCTTCGCGAATTACAAATAATGCACTCTTATATTGATGAATGCTACCTTTTGATATAGACCCAATTGAAGCTCCTGGATATGGATTATGTGGTAATTGTGGTTACTATCCTGGTTCACCAGGGGGCGGAAGGCATTGGATATATTATGGAATCAAGATTTGTAATTAGTATATTTAGATTCAAATCTGGTCGTTGACTGTTTCGTGAGTATACTCTTATATCACGTTCAAAAGTTGGATACCCATCATCATTTTGAAACACCATAGCTAGTTCAGTAGATGTTGAAAAATTCAATTGGTATTGGTCTGAGTGACGATCTCGACGTAAACCCATATTCACTCGGGGCATTGGAAGATTGTATCGATACATAAAAAAAAAGTTTTAATTAAAAAAAAAATCAACTGAAATGCTAAGGGACATTTACAATTTTATGCCCGCATCATAAAATGAGTTTTATTTTATTACTTTATTGTATAATATTTATTTGTTCTTTTATTATAAATATATATTTGTACTGATTAAATAAAACAGTTCGTGAAAGTCTGTCATTTTCAAATGTTATACTTTTAAATTCTTTTATTATAAATAACACATGGGCTGATAAGTTTCCGGTCTGGCACACAGATGGCGTTGCAATCGCCGAACCGATGTTTTTTTAGTAAATACTAACCTTTAAAAGGTAGTAGAAAAATGCCATGACGATTCGCCGTGTGGATAAAACGTTAGAGTGGTTTTAGTTGAACGACTTTGTTGATAAACAAAAAAAAATGGATAACAAGAACTTCAAGAATTGTTATTTGATGGGGAAAAATACCGTTCAAACAAAAGCTTGGCTAGATAAGCCTTATCCGGACACTGCACCAGGTAAATCAACCATTATTGACTGGTTTGCTGAATTTAAACGTGGTCGTACGGACACCAGTGATGCACCACGCAAAAGAGGGGGTTACTCCGGAAAACATAAAACAGTCCACAAAATCGTTTTGGGGAACCGTAAAGTGAAGTTGCAGGAGATAGCTCAGACTCTGAAGATATCCAAGGAACGTGTAGGTTTTATTTTGAATGAACATTTGTCTATGAAAAAGCTGTTGTCAAAGTGGCTGCCGCGCGTGTTGACTTTTGACCAAAAACAACAACGAGTTCTGAGCACTCTTTGGAGCTTTTTCGTTATAAAATTATGTTATTTATTATTAAATTATTATTATTAATTATTTATTAAATTATTATTATAAAATTATTATTATTAAATTATTTTTTAAATTATTATTATTAAATTATTATTATAAAATTATTATTTTTAAATTATTATTATTATTATTATTAAATTATTATTATTTATTATTAAAGTTATGTTATATATTAAAGTTATAAAGTTATAAAGTCATAAAGTTATAAAGCTTTGTTAAAAAGTTGTGTTTTCTTTGTTAGACCGGGAACGTATCAGCCCATGTGTTACATATTTGTACTGATTAAATAAAACCGTTCGTGAAAGTCTGTCATTTTCAAATGTTATACTTTTAAATGCTCAATTTCATGCCAGCAATGTTATTTTTCAAATGATTTATTTCACGTGAATTTCATTTTGCGTCAACTATTATGCTTGGCGACAATAGTGCTGGTATAACGGGAAAGTACCAACATGTTCTCTGTTGACCTTTCCCTTGTTACAAATGCGAAGTGAGATAGTAAATTTGTCCATGTACTCTAAAATGATAAGGTCCATTCCTGATGAGTTTTCAGCAAGTTCAGCTACCATTGAAGCAAAAGAAATTGAGCTGTTATATTGGCGGATGTTTTCCTTAAAATATTTCTAATCTAGATCATGTGGATTACTCTTTTTTCCCTGTAAAGACGCAGGGAATCGTTGTCTAGGCATTAATTTCTCACGTCCGTTATCACAACAAAAGTTAAACATACCATCTGATAGATTTTCAACCTCAAAATGCAATGTTCTGCAAAACTGACATTTTATATTCATAGGACCAAAGTAGTGATGCTCAACATTATGTGCAACGGCATGTCCGTTCGCAGCAGCTACTTGTTGCCTAGTTGTTTTCAGGCTTTTATATCTGACCCCACTTCTGTGAAGTCGCACGTAGTCTCTATTTAAAAGGCGTCTCTTTCCAACACGTGTCTCAAAATCTGCCATGTATTACTAAAATGCAAAAAGCAAAATTTCTCTGTATGCTATAAACAACAAAATTTAGCTAAAGCATATAAACATAAAAAAAACATTTAAAAACAAACTAATCTATCATTGTTGCTGTTGCCAGATCACTTCAAACAAACATTCAAGAAATCTCAAAAATGAATGACTCACTACACTGTTTATTGTTTACATTACCAAAATTAAATACGATTTCTGAAATGGTTTGTCGGTTGCAAAAATCATTGACATTTTATTAGTTTAAGCCCAATAGACAATATTCTCGCGACATCACAGTAAATATGAATTTTTATTCACTTATAAAAGCAAATTACACGTGCAGAAACCTGAAAATTAAAAAATATACGTCCCAAAATAGAATATTTTCCATTATTATTATTTTTTTGTGTGCAATAATGTAAGTAATCCACTTTTGTAATATGGATGTTTCGTATCGAAATCAACACGTCTATACTTATAAAAGAGTAGCTTGATTTTCTCATAATCAACGCCGAGCCTCAACCGTTTGACCTAGAACAATGAAATTTGCAAGACATGTTCTTTACAGAATGTAGGCTCCCACTAAGAAAGAATTTTTGAAAATTCACATCCTAAGGGAATTAAATGGGAGGTCGAAATTTTTAGATAATTTCGTCTTTTCGGCATATCTCAGTAGGAATTTTAAGTGGGATTGTGAAATTCGGGATAGCAATTATACTAAAGAATAGTTAAAAATGTATTTCAGGCGATTTTAGAAATTCAACCACTAAGTGGGTTAAATGGGGGGGTTGAAAATTTTCCGTGATTTCACATTTTCACCATATCTCATCTGCAGTTTTAGGTAAGAGCGTTAAATTTATGATAACAATCTACTAAAAAAATAATTAAACACGCATTTCAGCGATTTTAGAAATTCAACCACTAAGGGGATTAAATGGGGTTCTAAAGTTTTAGGTCATTTTGCCTTTTTGCCATATCTCAACAACAATTTAAGTTAAAAGCGCGAAATTCGGGATAACATATATATACTAAAAGTTAGTTAAACACTTATTTCAGCGATTTTAAAACTTCAACCACTAAGGAGGGTAAATGGGGGGTCGAAAGTTTTTAGTCATTTCGCGTTTTCGTCATATCTCAGCAGCAGTTTTAGGTAGGAATGTGAAATTCAGGATAACAAATCTACTAAAAAAATTAAACACATATTTCAGCGATTTCAGAAATTCATCCATTTAGGGGGTTAAATGGGGGCTCGAAAGTTTTAGGTCATTTTGCCTGTTCGCCATATCTCAACAGCATTTTTAGTTAGGAGCTCGGAATTCGGGATAACAAATCTACAAACAATATAGATAACATGCATTTCAGCAATTTTAGTAATTCAGCAACTAAGGGGGAGTTAAATAGGAAGTAAAATATTTTAGGTCATTTTGCCATATCTCAGTAGAAATTATAGGTAGAATCCTGAAACTCAGGATAACAAATCTACTAAAAAAATAGTTAAACATGTATTTCAGCGATTTTAGAAAATCAGACACTAACGGGGGGTTAAATCGGGGTCGAATGTTTTACGCCATTTTGGGATATCTCAGTAGAAGTTATAGTGAGGAGCGCGAAATTCGGTGTAACAAATCTACTAAAGAAGAGTTAAACATGCATTTCAGGCGATTTTAGAAATTCAACTACAAAGAGAGTTAAATGAAGGGTCTAAAATTTTCGGTGATTTCACCTTTTCACCATATTTCATTAGCAGCTTTAGAAAAAAGCGTGAAATACAGGATAACAAATCTCGTTAAAAAAATAGTTAAACAAGTATTTCAGTGATTTTTGAAATTCAGACACTAAAGGGGGTTAAATGGTGGTCGAATGTTTTACGCCATTTTGCGATATCTCAGTAAAAGTTATAGTGAGGAGCATGGATTTTGGGATAACAAATCTACTAAAGAATAGTTAAACATGTATTTTAAGCGATTTTAGAAATTCAACTACTAAGGGTGTGAAATGGGGGGTCGGTAATTTTCGACGATTTCACCTTTTCACCATATCTCACCAGTGGTTTTAGGATAACAGCTTGAAATTTAGGATAACAAATCTGCTATAAAAATAAACACATATTTCAGAGATTTTAGAGCTAGCGAGTTTGTAGCCAACATCGGCTATGAACCCGATTATGAAAGACTCGTTGGTCGCTACCAATTGGGGCCCAGATACAAAGTACTACGTGGACCCCACCCCTAGATAAACACGGGTAGGGCCCAGTAGTACTTTGTCCGGGCTTATGAAAAAAAAATTATGCCGCGAAATCTTTATTTAAGTGCTTTTTTATATTCTTATTGGTTATTTTCACATACTTTTAATTTAAAGTATTTTATCTATATTTTTTTGTTTGCATGTAAAATGCACTTTCCGGGCCCCAAGCGAAGTCAGGGCGGAATGCTGCACTATGTATCTGGGCCCCACTCCAAAACGACCGGCTAGACGGGCGAAGACCGGCTATTTGCTTTATATTATATTTAGATAGATGTACGCACATTTCCTGCTCTTCTCAAAAAACTTTTTTTAGAAGTAGAAATTTACGATGTAAATACTAATTGCCATAATTACGATTTATGACTCGATTCGCACAGGTGTCTGTTATAGTGATTGCCGTATTAAAGGTTTATAGGCGTGAAGCGCACAGGGTTGTGTTAAAAATGATTGTCGTTTTAACGGTTTATATACACAAAACTCACAATATCCCGTTATAGTATAATATAGTGATTGTCGTTTTTAATAATCTATGCGGCTCCAATAACACAGGGACCTGTTATAGTGATAGCTGTATTAACTATTTATAGCTACAAAGCACACAAAAGGTCGAGTTAGTTTCATCACCGCATTTATTTATGGGCGTGAAAGAGCTGTTACAATTATGGCCCAAGCCATAGATTACCACGGGCAACGACTGGCAGGTGTCTCAGTAAAAACTAATATAATTAAAAACCTAATTTGATTATAAATCTAATTCGATGTTAACTAAAATGTCTTTAACTGTACCATGATACGGTACCGTAGGAAAGTAAAAATTTTTTATATCTCGAAAACTAATGGTAGTATTCAGCTGTTACTTTACATACTCATGTTTTTGACGATTGTTACTCTTTCTATCTAACAATTAATCTAAGTCATTATTTGTAGATTTTGTAATATAAACTTATTTGAAATTTTTATAATGAAAAAGATTTTTAGTTAAAAATCATGAAGATTATTTTTGGGATTGTTCATTATATCTTATTAAAAAAAATCAGCAGGATTATTTTTAAGAAGATATAAATTAATGTTTATCAAGTAAATTTAACATCAACTTCCTCAAAGTTTGACCGCTTCTGACTCATGAAAATTTAAGAAAAATGCATTTAAATACTTATCTTTGCTGATTTGATCCAAGAATTATTTTAAGAGGCTATTACCATTTGAAAAAACTATGTTGTTACAGTTTTTACTAGATGATCCCCAAATTCAAAACCATTCATAATATTTAAGAGTAGTCGTTATTAGAAATCGGTTTTTACCAGTGTAATTTTTATTCGATTTTATTTGCGGAAGAGTTAGTAAACTTTCTTTTTGAATATTATACATGTATAAATTATCTTCTACGACATTATGAACATTTATGTTAATTAAAAATTTTGCATTTTAATTAAAAAATAGCAATTAATTAAATATTAGCGATACATTAATTAAATATAACTTATTATGCGTAAAAACAATGTAAACCTCTTTATTTTTTTATGTTCATATTATATATTTTTTAATTATGCCTTCTACACGTTTAATTAAATAGAATAATATTTATTACTGCTAAAAGGCATTTCGAATTAAGTAAATTAATATTCTGGAAATATTAAATTGCGTGGTTTAATGAAATAGAACAAGTATGACTTTAATTAATTACGTGCAATGAAAAATTATTCGTGCGTAGATTCTGTCTTAATGATTTTAGAACTTAATTTTGGATGTCCTTTTTTTCGGGTATGGAATTAGATGCTTTACCTTTTTCTTTTTAATATAATTACGGAATATAATGATGTAATTGATATTGAAATATATGATTACAAATAGAAAAGTAGAAGGTAAATTAATACGTTTCTTCCACTAAGTAAACAGACAATAACTGATTTAGTGACATGTTATTTAATTAAGTATCATAGCTGAAAGTTTTTTAAACTTAATTCCATTTTCAATTAGAAATATTTGACAGTATAACATTAATAACAAGTAAAACAATTACTGTAATCCAAGTTAATAAAATTAATATTTAGTTCTAATAAGTTGTACAGATTCACGATATGGTAGTGTGTTTGAAACTTTCGCAATTTCTATAAAAGTTAAAATAAATTTTTCGATGAACAGTACCCAAATAAGATGGTGGGTAATTAACTGCTAGTTTGTAAAACATCATAGAAAGTTATAATTTATCACGATATCAACAGAGAAAAATAAATGTAATGTCTAATATAAAGTGTAATGTAAAAATGTGTTAACAATTTTTTTGATGATTTGCTTATGGCTTTTAAACATTCATTCTTTATCCACGCTGTAAGCTATACAAAAATGCTTTAAAAAATTCAGTAATTTTTTAACCACTCGTAATATTTACTTAATATTTATCTAACATTTACCTAACAAATAACACTCGTAATATTTACCGTAACATTTACGTGATATTAAGTCTTAGAAATCTTTCTTTTTATTTACAATTTATTTCTCAGTTTAAGAAAAAAAAGACAAATTAAATAAAATATGTTATATTAAAAAAAAAACTAGAATAAAAAATGAGAAAAAGATTTACACAAAGCCTCTAACTGAGATGCACTGATTCAGATTAATGTAAAACTTCTCATTTTACAAATAGCTTGCGCTATAATGTACAATTAACTCCACGCTACAAATACATATACGTTCAATTCTCATATAAATACTATTTTATTTAGTCACTTCTTAATAAACGCAAATTTTAAAATGTAAGCAACAGCCGTCACATTCTTTTTCTGTCTGCCGAGTCACATAATATTCACTCTAAAAACGACATTTTCAAAACTGAGCAAAAAATACTCAAATCGAAGTATGTCGCATAGTCAAAATGGCCCCGAATCAAAATTACTCAAGTTTGAAAAATCTATATACTCATTTCTGAAAACATGCACACACTCAAATATAAAACATTATGTGCTCATATTTAAGTATGACCATGTTTCAAAAATGAGTATGAACGGTCTTCTATGTGCTCATTTTTGAGTATTTCCGTGTTTCAAAAATGATTTTGAACTGATTCTAATCATTGTTTAGTATGCCCATGTTTCAATATTCTGAGTATTTCTGGTATTTCAGAATTGAAAGCTTTGGGTCATCATATTTGCAACAAAAAGTTTCATAACAAAATGAAAATATCGATATACTCAGATTTGAAAGTATCATTTTTCTCAGTGTTCTTTAACTAAAGATTTAGAGACAAGGAGTGATTTGTTAATACAAATTTCGGAGATAATAAGAGAGCTCTACTCTATCTCAGATCTTTTTACGGTAAAAGAGTCACCTTGACTTAGCCACATTTTTTCATGTGAT
Organism: Maratus michaelseni; assembly: GCA_963931845.1. Lineage (NCBI taxonomy): Eukaryota > Metazoa > Arthropoda > Arachnida > Araneae > Salticidae > Maratus > Maratus michaelseni. The sequence goes on along the minus strand of OZ007589.1, from coordinate 256,401,236 downwards.
GTTGTTGATGTGATTGTATTTTTAATGACAAAAATAGATCTCTCGAAATCAGGTTAGGAACTATTACTAAAATTATTAATCTGTGGAAGTTCTATAAAGATTTTGTCATGGGTTTAACTTACAGATCAGTAATTAGTAGCGATGAAAAAAAATTCTATCAATTTTGACGGGAACCAACTAGTTATTTTATTAAAAGTTCCCATGTGTTTTGTATTAAACTCAATAAATATTTAAATGTATTTTCTTTTAGAATTTGCATTTCTTAAAAATTTATATTTACGTGATCATTACATTTTTTACAAATTGTTGATTTTACAGTATATTACTGGCACCCAGCTGCCAGTATTATGCCGTAAAATCAACACTTTTTCTTTGCAGTGTACACATGTATGTGAATGAAAATATAAAAAAAAATAATTGTTTAAAAGTTGTAATAAAATAAAATTTACTTTAATCTATTAAACGATATTTTTAGAATAATCTTATACTTAAAAATAAATAAATAAATTCAGTTTCGGATACTTATGAGCATTTCCAAGAGCGTGGAATTTAGAAGCTACTAATAAAAGAATAATATACTGAAATGAAGATCTATTTGAAAATATGAAATAAATATATTTTTAAAGAAACATTATAAAATGTGATCGTATTGCTTTGTCATTTAATGTCTTTTTTATTTTATTAAGAAATACATCAAAGAATGGTTTCCACTTTTTGAGTTTATTTACTGTCATTTCCTTTCAAGTTTTAAGATATCGAATCTCGAAAAACAGATTCCGAAAATACATGAAGCAGAAAATATAAGCTTCGGTACACAATTTCCTTGAAACTGCAAACCGTACCATAAATGACAAGACGTAAGCGCTATCTTTAGAAATGTATCTATGTTATATCAGACATTAAGTCATTTTTTTCTTTTTTATACACCGTGTTTTGTGTTACGAAATGCTCCAACAAAAAATACAGCATGCAGTGAAGCATAAGCTGTTTAATAGATCTTATGTACAGCAATTTTAATCAGTAGCGATATTTTTACAGATGATAGGCATGCTATTTAGTAAGAGTATAATTTATGTACTTTGACACTGATATATAATGCGTCGTTAAATCTTTAATCGAAGTATTCAATGTAAGTCGACCCTAAGAAAAAAGGTTGCATTTAAACACACAAAAATTTTAAAATTAAAATGTACTAATTTAAAATAAGGGATGCGACTTCAATCCAACGTTAACCTTTTCATTTCAAACTGTTTTGCATGAGATTTTATTTTATCCAAATAAGGAAAAAAGTACCAATGTTAAATAAAATCATCTGCAAGTATTTCAGGATGTCGTACAATTCTTATGCATATAAAGTCATAATATAATCGCGGCATACAACTTTTCTAAAAAACAATTTTAGCCCACAAATTTCATATATTTTTAATTTGTCTTTTAGTTTAAAATGAGATCCCTACTCTGAAATAATCATAATGGATTTTGGTAAGATAAGCACACTGCATTCACTAGAAAACAGCATATACCTTTCCTCTATCTGAGTCAAAATAACGTGATTTGTTTTATTTTATAAAATTATCTGTTTCTATGTTAGTTTACACATCAGAAAATGTGCATTACATATTAAAAAATGATTTATCTCTTTATCTTCTGGAATTTCTATTGTATTGTAACAAATACAATTTCAGGTATTTTTGCATTATAATTACTTTATTAATACTGCAGAATAACAACAGAATAACTTGTATAAATATTTTAAAATGAAGAAATAAACAACGAATTTCTTTATTAATTTCATTATGCCATCTTACCTAAGCACAGAAATAAAAATGACAATATTGTTTATTATAAATCGTGTATAAGTTTGATAAGTATAATATGTAAATTATAATAAAGTTTACTGCACGTATAACGAAGTTTGGTATAAAGTATAAAAGGAAAAAAATAACATAAAATTAGAAATCAATCAAAATATATGAAATCAATAGGTAAAAATATAAAACGGATAAACATAATTCCATCAAAATCTATAGTATACTATTCAAGTTTTCATGGACAGTTTAAATAAACTATAATATAAATTTCAAAACAACTGGACTATTGTTCAGGCTCATACAGTGGAAAATCCCTAATTCCACATTTTACGGAATATTGGAAATGTGTTACGTTTTCGGTGAATGATACAATTTCAATATTTTTCGAATTTCCATACAGCTCATGCATAAACGCAGAGAAACGTTGTAATATGTCAAAAATAAATAAATAAATAAAACTTTAATTTTGCTAATCAAATTTAACCATAACTAGACAGCTAATTTCGTTGGCCAAACAAAAACTTTAGCTCTTTAAGCTGATGATATTTGCTATTGGTTCCTAAGAAACATATAGAGAAACTGAAGAGATGCCAAAAGCCATTCGAGTCTCCCCAGTAAGCCTCAGCTATCTTTTCGGCAATTACAAACATCACCAGAAATTGAAAGTACAATTTTATGTAATTAAAACATAATTTATAGATTTTAAAATTAAAAATCGAAAGGAATATGTATTCTAACCTATAAAAACTTTAACAAAAATCGATATTTAGAAGCTTTAAATATTCTAATAAAAAATTGCAGTGTAATCTGCCAGTTTGAGTCAGAAATCAATTTGAGTTATGATTAGAAAAAAAAAACCGCATTGCAGTTAGTTTTGCAGCTATTAAAAATAAATCCTAATAAAACATATTCATAAACTGCTTCACTGAATGACTTCTGATTTAGTATTCGAATTTAAAATTTACAGAAAAATAAAAATATGCTCTAAAAATCGTATGTTTGTAGTGATAATTTCAAAGATTATTTTAATTTCAGTATGAAGAAAATTCCTAATGTAATTTTTTTGACATACATTTAAAGAAGACATAATCGCCAATGCAAAGGCTATTTTCGTTTTTTTCTGTGACACTTTGGCTGTTAAAAGAAACTAGTTTTACGGTGTTAGAATGATACCGTAATACTTACCCATCATGGATATGCATTGTATAAAATATGAAAATAAAGCATGAGTAAACCATTTATAAAATGCATTGCAATTCGAATAAAATCGTGGCTTGATGACGTCATAAACTTTAAATGCTCTATTACTGAATTGCGTAAAACATCCTTATAACTCCAAAATTGATAATCATATTAACTAACGGTTTAATGCGTCGGATTAAGCGTCTCATTTCCAATTAAAATATATCTTTGAATTAAAATTTGAATGAAATACAGGGTCATAAAAAATTGAAGAGTCTGGTAAATAGGATTACAAATATCTCGGCAACTAATTATTCGATCGACTTCATTCTTTATGCAAAATTTAGGTTTCTATATTGTATTTTATATTCCTTCCTTAAAATAAACAATTTGGAAAATTTGTATGTACCCTTTTATCAGAATGAATATTTCGAAAGTCCGAAAAAAATAGTTCCGGTTAATCGAGGTTACTCAAATTCAGTAATCTTCTTTCCATTATTACATACTAATTACAAATCTAATTTCAAGTCTCTATCTCAATTTGTTCGGTAGATAGAGCGTTTACAGACACACAGACGGACAGCATTTTATATATATATATATGTGTGTGTGTGTGTGTGTTTTGAAATCTCCAGCGTATGAAACGTGTAAATCCGTTAAAAGTTTTTTTTTCTATTTTCAAAATAATTACAAGATTTTCCCTATACTACATATGATGGGTAAGTAATATGGTGGTTTTGCGAATTTTTAGGTTGAAGAATGTAAAAAAAGAAAAAAAAACTTTGTATAAGAATTTACGGTCACAATCTTCTTTTTTAACCGACTCAAAAAAGGAGGAGGTTATCAATTCGACGTGTATGTATTTTTTTATTAAAAACTACATTGTTAATCCTTAAGGAAGAAACCCGATTTCCGTTAATAACTGTAACAAAAATAATAATATTTTAACGAAATCAATAGGGAAACTTTGTTTCTGGGATTTGCCATGATATCGACAGAAAGTCTGGACTTGCACTGTATCCTCCCATCAGTGACAACGTATGTATTGTCAGCTGCCTATCAAGTTTATAAATGTCTGGTTCAGTGTTGTTTGGACGTGGATAATGTCCATTTCTGGCAATTTTATTTTATTTCGCCACATTTCGATGAAAGCAAAATAAATCTTTTAAAGATTTCGCTAAAAAATCTTCATTATCATTAGTTATAAATAAAACTCTGGGTTCAGCTTATTGTGACATACCCTGTTTTTGTAATAAAATAAGTGGATTGTGATCCTGGGTTTGTATACAAAAATTGTCTTCAAATGCATTATTAATTCTAAACAGTTCGGAAAATTACTGGAGATACATCCAGTAGAAAATTTCAAATTTCTACATATTTTTCTATTTAGTTATTTCTAACTTTAAAAACTTTTTTCTGTCTTCATCATATCAAAATACCGTTATCCAACGTCTAGTATCTTAAATTTACCGTATCAAAATTATTCCTTTTCGAACATAACTTTTTCTTTTAAAAGCCTTGTTCCTTATTTCTTCGGAACGGATTCTATGATGCTTTCGCGCACTTTTCTCGCCCATTTAGATTTTTCTTTTCCTACGGGGTTAGTAAAAGCCTTCGAGCATGCTGATTGGATGAATATTCAGTCAGCAATCGCGCGCGTATTGGTATTTATCGACTATATTTTTGGAAGTCGAGAATTTCTAGAAAAAAATTTCTGCTAGTTTTTCAACGACCATCTGACTATCTTATGATAGAAACTTGTGATTTAAGATCTATATTAATGTTTAACAAGATAGGCTGTACTTACATAAGTACTTATGAATAGTTTTATGTCAGATTCTGATGTCGAAAATCAATAGATGTAAAAATTCTCAATTTTTGTTTATCATGATTTAAACTATAAAAGTAAAATTCGTGTGCTCACAATTTTACACATATTGCTTCTACAAATTGTTCTTTACAAAAGGATTTTATAAATTTTGTAGTGGAAAATGGTATTCATAAAAATTATGATCCTGCTTTTAAATTTGTGGCATACGATTTTAAATAAAAAAAATAAGTTACATATTTTCATTAAATGCATTTTTTAATAGTTAAAATAAACCCCAAATTAAAAATGTATCTTATTTTTATTATCTTAAACAACACATGAAATCATTTATCATTTGCAAAATTGATGCTGCGATTTGTTTTATAATTTATTGCTAAAGTCTACTTTATTATTATTATTATTCTCTTAAATAATCCGTGCAAATATAAATATTTTGATGGTTCCTGCAGGGATTATTTGTTGTTAAAATTTGAAATAATCTGAAAAAATATAAATCTTTCCGGTATTTTTCCTTAGATTTTTACGGCTACATGCTAAACTTTTAAATATCCTTTATAAATAGGAATTTATTGGAAATACTTTATGAGGTTTTTGTGGTTATTTCTGAAAATATTTTTTGTCAGGTTTTCCAGGGTTAATTACAAAATTATACCTTATTTTTATTGTATTTGTTTTGTTTTTTCTTAAATAATCAGTGCAAATATCAAACTTTTGAGGTTTCTTTCTGAGATTTGTTTATAATAAATTGTTTAAGAAGATATTGCGTACTGTTTATAATCTGGGAAAGAGAAGTAATTAAATTTTACTACATTCAGAATTTATAAAAAAGGAAATGAGACGATTTTTCTATTATTTAAAAATATAATGAATGTTAATCACTCTAAGGAAGAAGTTGAAATTTCCAGTTGGTTTAATTAAATTAATCTATTTACAAGACGCCTAAATAATACCGAATGCTATACAATATGGATAAAACCTGTGCCTGTTGATATGATTTTTTAAAAGAACTTAAAAAATTATTGATCATCAAAGTTTATTTTAATGGAAAATGTGATGTATATAAAACCATTCAACACGCATTTTTATAAGATAACTATACACAATACTGTTCTCTGTTCCTATTTAAAGCTTCAAAAATGTACTTCTTACCAAGCAAATGTGAAGCAATTTTCACTGCCTAAAAGTAACTTCTCAGACATGGAAACCACGTCTGTAGAGTATAGATGTCCCCCCAACCCCGCGGACACCGTTATTATAGTCTTAAAAAAGCTACAGTAATGATTCCGTAGACTCGGGCCGCCGAAAAAGAAAACACGAGCAATGGGCGAGTGTAAGAAATAGTAAAAATAGATAAAGATATTACAGACTATGGTCATAGACCAGATCGCCATAAGCGCTACAAGAAGCGATAGTAAAACCAAAGCGACGTCTGTTTAAGGTGAGGAACCGTAACCCAGTGCGGTAAGAAAAGAAGAATAGAAAATGAATGTATCAAGTAAATAATTAATTGTTAGATAAGTCTTTTAGGAAACTAAAAATTTTATTTAATTCTTAACGAAGTGCTGAACGAGAGAAATATCATTTTTATTTAGAATAAAGAAAAATAACTCCTTGCACTGATAAAAATAATAAACACTCTTTTTTACTATAGTAAATAAAATCATTAATGCCATTTCATTTTCAGATTAAATAAATGTATTTTTTACATTCCAACGTCTTCACAGACATTTAGATAGAATAGAATTTTTAATTTCTCAATATGCTCATTTGCGGGAACAATAAGTGTTAAATTTAATTAACTATAATGAGTCTCGTATTTAATTAATGATGCTGAATGAATAAATGTCAAAAAGCTTAACGCTTGGATTTTTATTCAATGCATTCAAAATTTAATTTTCGATATACCTATTCAGCTGTGAAATATGAATTTTTTAAAACGCTGAAGTATTGACATAATTAACGAATTGCTTTGAAATATAAGATTATTAATAAAAGAGGAAATAAGCAAATTAAATTAATGGTAGTTTTATTTGCGAAATAAATAGTTGATATTTTTAAAAGAAAGAAGACAAATTAGAAATATTCTTTTCGTTAATTTTTTCCCTTCTTATCTGACTATTCCGAAAAAAAACTGTCATATTTTAAAGTTTTATATTTAGAAAATTGTTTTACTTGCTTTATATTAATTTGAAAAAACGACAGTTTATTCAGAGAAGTTGACAAAGGTGATAATTTAAAAAAATGTCATAGAAATGTTATTTTTATGTGATTTTCTCCGTATGTTTTTTGAACATATTCTAATTAAGACGAAAGAAAGTTTACTAAAATGACATAATAAAAGAATAATACAAGGGTGTACCAAAACTCCATGTGCAATGTTTGAAGTCATTTAGAGCATACCAAATGAAAAAAAAGTCAACTAGGGTTGCAATTATTTACTCAAACGTCTCACTTCGATTTGTACGAGGATTTTTGTTCATAACTGAAAATAGTGAAAATATTTAATAAAATTTCCAGTAGACTGACTTTGTGAAAAATATAACGATATCACGATAAATGGTGGAACTGGCTACTATTCGTATTCCATCAGAGATGCATTGGACGCATCACTTTTCAGAATTCAGTTCACACTGCATACGGTGCTATTGAATGAATTGTTGTTTTATTCCAACCCTTTTAGCAAAGTTACAGTATTTCGCACACTTCACTGTTAGTCTATAGAAAATTGTTAAAATGCTTTCATCGATTTTAACATTATATAAAAGAAAACGAAATGAGATGCCTGTACTCTTGTCTAAATAAATACATTGCAAACCATGTTTCTTATAAAGAGATTATTTACGGACAGAGATTATAGCATAATCTACTTCTGATCAAAGTTTGTACGTTTAATTAAATATATTTTGGTGTTACGATGAACCATCAAGTTACCTAATATTTTAGAATGCGGTTTTTTTTAATGAATATCTTCGATTTGAGTTTAATTGAAAGAAATAAGTTTAGAATCTTGATAAACAAACTACTTAAACAGTTTACTTAAACAGTAAAATATTACTTCTGCTTAGAGTAAGAAGCACATCAATTAACAGTAAAAAATAACTGATATATATGTATGAAGAATTTCAATCTTTCCATAGTACCTAGATGGTTGCTTTACTGGGAGTGATACGCAAAATTTTAAGTTGCAGTTCATATAAAATAAAAGTTTTTTTGAAACGTTGGATGACACTTTTAATTAAGTTTACATGAACCCATTTCACCCTTTATGTCTGTCACTCTATTTCAGATAAGTGGTAATTGACTAACATTATAAGTCTAATAAAATACAGTCTGCTGCTCCCTGAAAAACAACTCTAGACTGAAGTTTAAAATGACATTATTAAATTACATTCTTTTTGTAACAATGTAATTTTTTTTTCAAATATGTATGGAATTACCTATGACGACATCCAAATACACAAAATCATTTTAATTTAGTTTGCTTTTTAGAGATATAAAGTCAATTTTAATAATAACAAGTATAAAAGACATTCTAAATTAAGATTATTTAGATTTCTTAAACTGAAGAGTGTATGTTATCCTATACGTGTATTCAGTAATTTTACATTTATAATTCTTATTTTACTTACTACATTTTATCATCTGTATTTTATTTTCGTAATTGTCTCTTGAACATGTTTAATGTAAACATCTTCTACTTAATAGAAATGTTTTATATTAAGAAAGATTACTGAATACATGGGTTAATGCACTTTCTACTCAATAGAACATAGGTAAAAATAATTTTTATCTGAAAACTTTATTAGCTTTTAAAAATTTAATATACTTTTTTACATTGCCCACAAATTACACTAAAAAGAATTTATATCAATTATGTAGTCAAATAATAAAAGTTTGAAATTTATTAAAAGCTACGAATTAAGCAGCCTTTTACCTACTCTCATTTCTAATCTTTTTATGTATAAAGTTTCAAAGGAATTCAACCAGTTTTCTATTTTACGAAAGAAAATAACCCTTTCTGATAAAAGGGGTTATATGACAAAAGTGAAGAAGAAACTCTCGCCAAGCTCCTAATCAAATACCAATTAAAATAACGCTGCCTTTTTTTTTCTTAACTTTTGTATAGTTATGTATATTACTGGAAATGTTACTTTACATTTTTGTAGCAAACAAATGATGATTCTTGAAATATATTTTTTGTAATGCATGCTTGAAAATCATTAAAAATATCACGAAGAATCAATAAATTGAATTATAAATTTCTAACCAATTTTATTTGAAATTATATTTTTTTTCTATTCTATAGTGTAAGATACAAATTTTGCGATATTTAGAAGTGCATATATATGTGGTAAAAGGGAAAGCAAGTGTGTAGATCGTTGCCACCATTGTTTTTGATTTATAATATAATTACAGAGTAAAATTAATAGTTTTTAATTTTGAGATGAAAGAAATTAAATAATATTTTTAGAATAATATATGTAAGTACATTTAAATGAATTTTGTAAGTTATTCAGAAGGTGTTTTTTATATATTTTTTTCTTTAAGAAGTAAACTAAAAAATCAGTTTTTAGAGTAAAATAGTATATATTTTATTAGTTTATACTTCCTATTTATATTTAAAAATAACTCTTAATAATACTATTATAAAAAAATAATATATAAATTTTTCTATATTTAGTTACTTTTTAACCACTTTTCCATAACTTTTAGTAATATTTTAATTAAATAATACACAACATAAAACGTCAATAGCAACTATGGAATTGTAATAGTACTTAATAATTACATTTATTTATTTTATATTTAATATCAATGGTAGACATCAACAGTTCAAAACTTTGTGTCAAAATATTTTTATAAAGCGCCACATTTTTGTGACAGGTCATTTATCGCCTTCCAAGTAAATTTTAGACAATATTAAGAAACATTATTTATTTAACTACAAAACAAAATAATAGGCCATGATTTCTATAGAAAATAAAAACTTTTATGACATTCAATAGCTTTCTCTCACTTTATATATAAAGATTATAATAAAAAGTTCATAAAAACATTAAGTTTTTAAGATTGTGATAAATATCGTTTTTGGATAATATCAGACGAAGATATATTTAGGTGTACTTATTAAATATTTAATTGACTAGGATCGATAAGACTATGAAAGTGATACTTTTTAACACTTTCTAACGTAGATTAAACGTGTTTATGACTTCTGTGGCCGTCCATCCGTGCTCTAACCCTGATAAATATACTCGGATTGCCCTGTAATTCTTATATGTTATTGACGTTTGCTATAACACGATCACCATTGAAAATTAAGTGTGTAGCATTTAAGAATTGTAATAAGGACAGTCAAAAGCATTTCGTTACATTATGGTGAATTAAAAAAAAAATTGGTTCCAAGTTTTATTGATGTTACGCCATTTCAAACATAATGAAATTGATATGCATTTATGAAATGAACTAAAACATGTTTTTTATAGAATATGGGGCGCAACGCATTTATTATTCATTTGCAGGGTCACACAATAGAATTCTGTTACATAATGGTCTATGGAGAAAATCGCTTGCAGTGTATTTTAATAATGTTACACTATTTCAAACATAATGCAATTTATATGCATCACTGAGGTGCACTATCAATTGCTTAGCGAAAAGTATGGTGTACATTGAGTTAATCGTTCATTTAGAGGGTCACACAAAATAACTCAGTTAGAGTACTGCCTATTAGTGATAATTGCTGACGTAGATACCTGGAAGTGCGTTTTCAACTTGGGTCTGTTTAACTAAAGTTTAACTAAATTTTGCATAGTACGTTCTGTTTATAATTTCTGTTGATCATAGACAGGGTTACACAAAGGAATTCGTAAGTATCCCAACGTAAAAGACAAAAAGGCTTTTACAGTAGACTCAAAAATGTGGAGAAAATGTAAACGAATGACATCGTATACTCTGTCATATTAATACGAAGTATATTTTAAACACAAGTAAATGCGAAGCAGTTCATGTTTTGTAAAGTTTCAAGGGAAAAAACATGCCTACTTGTGAAGATTGTAAGCTCGCCAAGTCCCGAAGGGCCTCGTTCATGCCAATAGGCAAAACACTCTTTAACTAGCCCCTCAAATTGGTTCATTCTGATCTTTGTGGGGTCCCTTCTGATCTTTGTGGCAACCAAATCAAATAAAGGAGCTAGATACTTTGTGACCTTTATAGACGACTATTCTTAAAAGGTAGTTGTTTACCCTCTTAAACAAAAGAGTGAAGTATTCGATAGCTTCAAACGGTTCTAAAAAAGGGCAGAGATTTCTGAACTTCGAGATAATAAATCATAGAACTGACAATGGCCGAGAATTTATCAGTGAAGTCTACAGTAAATACCTTGAAGATCAAGGAATACATCATGAATTCAGCAACGTGTACACGCCCGAGCAGAATGGAACTGCGGAAAATTTCAATTGCCTGGCTTTAAACGCTGTAAAAGCCCTTTTACATGACAAAAACTTTAGCAAATGTTTTTGGATGGAAGCATTATTAACTTTTATCTATACTTGGAACCGGGTGTGTCACGGTAAACAAAAAAAAGTCGTTTGAATTGTATGGAGGAAGAAATTCATCGGTAAAACATCTGAAATCATTCAGGAATACCGTTTACGTGGGAGAGCCTAAACAACTCAAAAATAAGTTTTCAATGAGAGCTCAGAAAAGTATAATTGTCAGATACGCACTCTACACTAAAGGTTATTGATTATGGTTACTCCTGAAATATAAAATGATAGAGACTATAAATGTCACTTTTCAGAAAGGAGAGCACAGAGGAGTAGTACTGTATCCAAAGCGAAACGCCTACAGCTCATCTGATGAATCTAAATCCTACTCTCATAAAGAAACGAGTGATGAGGGTAAACCTAAAAAGATCCGAAATCAGAAATTAAGCCAGAAGATAAAATCAGCATTCCAGCTTAACACACTCTTCCTAAACAATAGAAAGTTTAAAATGACTCTATACCAGTAAGTCTAAACACGTACTTTTTACGCCTGGATCTTCTAAGCCCCTTTGGGAACACTTAGCTATAAAACGAAAGGAAGAACGCAGACATGACATTTACTACCGTATAGTTGACACTAAAACAATGATAAAATCATGGTCAGAAGCGAGAGCTTATTGTGAGAACAATAATATACCTTTTTGAGATTCGTATTTCTAATACTTATTCAGGTCCATTTAAAATACCTAGTCACGAGGAGTCTGACAATGAAACCTCTGAAGCTAACTTTGTGGGTATTAAAATGCCTTCAAATTATAATGAAGCTTATAATTTCCCCCAGAAAATGGACTGGTTTAAAGCTATGGACAACGAGATTCAAACAATGAGAGAAAAAAAAAGTCTGGACTTTAGTTCCTAAACCTGCTAAAACAACAATCGATAATAACCGATGGGTTCATACTGTGAAACGTAACGAGAACAATAAAATCGCCAGATACAAAGCATGATTAATTTCTCAACGTTTTCGTCAGAAAAAAGAGTAAATTACGACGAACTGTTTAGCCCAGTAGTGAATTTTTCAAACATTAGACTTTTCTTTACTGTTTTAGTTTGCTTATGCGGCTAGTTACATTGTCAGCTTGATATTAAAGCAGCATATTTATATGCTAAACTAAATAATGATATTTACATGTATCAACTCCAAGGATTTACTGATAGAGATTATCCTGATCAGGTATGTAAACTAAGTAAAGCTATCTATGGTTTAAAGCTATCTGGAATAGAATGGTTCTTTGGTATAAATTCAGTTTTGATAGAGTTAAAATTTAAACGCTTAACCCCTGGTGTAATTGTGTATATGTTTTAATGAAAATTTGGATATCTTGCTTTACGTATATGACAGTGTTCTGTTTGGGAAAACCACTCAAGATATAATCCAGGCAATAGACATGCTAAAAAGTAAATTTGATCTTAAAAACCTTGGGAAAACATTTAGGGGTTTTTAAACTTAAGGTGGAAAATAAAGCCTTAGGTATACACCAATCTGACTACATTTCAAAGGTATATGAAAAGTTTAGCAAGCTTAAAATTCCAATAACATCACTACCAATAGTAAAAGGAATTGTGTTATCTAAAACGAATTCCCCAACTACAGAAACAGAGTTTCAAGAAATGCGTAAAATACCGTACCGTAAATTAATCGGATGTAGAGCATACATTTCAAGCAGCAGACGTCCTCATATTAACTATGCAGTTAATATATTTTCTCAGTTTCAGGAAAACCCTGCTACGGTTTCACTAGAATTATTTATTAAAGTTATTGTGTAATGTTAAATCTACGCAACACTATAAACTCAACCTTTCAAATATAAAATCTTTAAACCACCTTCCATGTTACAGTGATCCATATGTTGCATCTAATCAAGATGACCATGTTTCGAGGGGGGTGGGGGGAATTATCGTATTTTTAGATGAGGCTCCTATTATCTGGCTCACATTTAACTCTTAACTGCTGTGACAGTAATTGTCGCATAACTACTGTGAGCGGTCTCTGAGACCGCTTGATTGAAAGATGAATAAAAACTCTTATTAGCGCATGGGACTCTGTTTATGTACTAAACTTTATATACTGGGCTATTATAATTAAAATTGATCTATTCAAAGGAGTCTCTAGCGATAGTTTTAGAGCTCCAAATGAAACAAAATTTCGCTAGTAATTATAGTTAAACATGAAATTGCAAGTTAAACTGAGAACATTAAAAACTAGTCGTTTGGGGCCACAGTAATACTTACCCACCATGGATATGCATAATATAAAATATGAAAATAAAACATGTGTAAACTATTTATAAAATGAAATGCAATTCGTATAAGATCGTGGCTTGATGACGTCATAAACATTAAATGCTTTATTACTCCAAAATTGATAATAATATTAACTAACATTTACTGCGTCGAATTAAGCGTCTCATTTCCAATTAAACTATATCTTTGAATTGAAATTTGAATGAAATATAGGGTCAGGAAAAATCGAAGAGTGTAGAAAATATGATTACAAATATCTCGGCAACTCATTATCTGATCGACTTCATTCTGTATGCAAAATTTATGTCTTTTTCTTGTTTTTATATTCCTTCCTTAAACAATTTCCAAAATTTTTATATACCTTTTATCAGAACGAATATTTTGAGAGCCCGAAAAATATAGTTCCGCATAATCGAGGTTAATGAAATTCAATAAGCTTCTTCCCATTATTACATACTAAGTACACACCAAATTTCAAGTTTCTATCAAGATTTGTTCGGGAGAGAGAGCGTTTACAGACACACAGATAGACGGACGGCAAATTTTTTTTCTAAAAATATGTTTTTCGGAATATCCAGTGTCTGAAACGTGTGAATCCCTTAAAAAAATTTATTCGATTTTCAAAACGATTACTAGACTTACCCTATACCACGTATGATGGGTAAGTAAAAGAAGCTTTCTTTGAGACCGCTCAAAGCTGTTTAGGGTTAAACAAAAATATGTAGCACTTTCTAGAATGGAATCCGAATACTTAGCTTTAACTGAAGCCGCTAAAGGCTTACAGTGGTAATCCATATTGTACAGAAATGCATAAATTTACACATATTTTCAAATAAAGTAAATTTTTCAGGTCAGATTCTGTTTGATAACCAAGCAGTAATAGCTTTTTTACATTAACCTATCGAAAACAACAGGACAAAACAAATTAGTGTTAGATATCATTTCCTAAAGAAATTTAATTTATGAGAATATATTCACCCTCAAACATGTTAGGTCAAAAGAAAACTTTGTTGACATCTTAACTAAACCTCTCCTAAAGAAGGGTTAAAGACTTTTGTAAAGAAATGTTTTCAGATTGAATAAGTTCAAATACATTATAAAATTCTTGCATTTATATATTAAAATTCAGAATACATAGTATAACTGGATTTTTTCAAAATTAACTGTTTCATTTTATTATTCAATGATAACCTAGTGTTGAAACTTGCCTATTGTATAAATGTAGTTAATGTACTTGATATAGCGTGTTGTATAAGGGTATTTTTAGTGCACTTATTAACCTTCTCTCTTTTCCCTTATTAAAATTTTGTTCAGAACCGGTTGGAACCGGTTCTGAAATTGAAAATGTCCGCTTATTAAAAAACTGTAACTAAAATCAAAAAAGTCAAAACTATGGACGTTAGGGATCGGCCTCAGCTATCTTATGGAAGAAAAAAACATTTAAAAATATTAAAATGCGAGCGAGAAATCTGTCAAGAAACTTCCCATAGACTTAACAGTAGCTTGAGTGTTTTTTTTCCTGTGACTAGTGTAGGCTCTTAATCAGTATTTCACATGTCGTATTGTTTATAATGCATCTAAAATTTGATGCTAGGTTTAAATAGTAACTTGGCGTATTTTTAAGATATTTGAAATATATTAAAGGAACATATATTTTCATTTAAATATTTCAGAAAAATGTGTGTATACATTCAAGTTCAGGTTAGATTTTTTTATTGATGCAGTTGTAATCATGTATAGTGTATTTAATTCTTTGGAGTACAAAAAATGATTTAAAGTGATTTTAAACTATGTATGCTTTAACTATGATGTGCTATGATGTCTAACTATGTTTAACTATGATGTACTATGTATGCTTTAACTATTTATTAAACTATGTAAGCTATGTATTTTTAAGATGTTTTGGGATGATTCAAATATGACTATTAAATTACATTTTACATTTGATATAACCGTTTAATGTAAAATGATCATTTCATATTCTTCTTCTGGCTTTATAATTTATTAGAAAAAAAAATTATATACATATACTAGAGTTGTAACGGATTAGGGCATTTTTCAAGGACAATGGCAGTATTTTCTTATAGAAAAGCTTGCATGTTATAGTGCTATTATATAAGGTGAGTTTTTCTATAAGAAAATACTGGTATTTTCTCTGAAATTCAATGACCCGTAGCAATTCTGCTATACACAAAAATTTGATTTACACACTTCATATTGATTTAAAAAATAATGAAATTTTTATTCAAAATTACGTTTTTAAGTTTTAGATTGCTGTTTTTTTATATGTATGTATGTATATATCCTTATTTTACAGTTACAGTTTGTTATGTTTTACAGTTTTTACTAATTTGTGCCTTCTTAAACATGTTACATTTCTTTATACAGCTGAATTCCACTGCATCGAAACTCGTACGAAAAACCTTTTTGGTTCACTTACATATATGTAACCGTTATGTCAAATGCATAAGATAAGTGTAGAAAACTGAACTGAACACAGTTGTCATTAATTTTTCTTCAAGAGTTTGTTATAGTCCTTGTTGGTCTGTAAACGGGATATGAACATAAAATCAACATTCATATGATTATTTCTTAAATCTAAAATTTTGTATGTTTAATATAATGTTTGTTATAAAATAATGAAATATTTTCATATGGAGACTTTAATTGGCATTCGGTTTAATTAAATATTTAATTGAAATTTACTTTTCTTATTAGTTATTTTTATTTTTCTTGAAATTTACTTTTCTTATAGATTCAATTTTGCCATCTAGATTTTTTTTTTTTTTAAAGGAGAAAATCATATGTCGTCAACATATCTCGAAAATGCATAAAAGTTTTTTTAACTATTCAAAACTTTGCATTGCTTTATTCTTAACATAATTATAATGGAACCTATTTTATTTTTCGAACATTATACATTTTTCATGACACCTAACATGATGCTTAGAAATGTTTAATACGGATGTAATAATATGTAAATTATGTTTCAAAAGTAAATGTTTAACTTTGAAAATATGAAATTCTTTAACACACACACCTGCCCCCAAATATATGTCACGATTTATCTTGTATCACCATAATTTTTGTAGAATCATTATCCAGGCAAGGGCTTCCTCCGAGGAATTTGCAGACGGGCGCCGAGAATTCACTTCATAGTGTGCGTACAGAATGCAAATAAGAGACAGTCCGTTCCAGTTCACTTTTTATTCGAAGTAAAAGAAAATGGCCATGCTTTACTAATTATGATGCTAAATCCATACATGATGATTTTAATACCGTGAAGAAACTTGGTGACTTAATTTAATAATTAAGAAGACATTTTTGTTCTTATAGGCAAGTGTTTTTTCTATCTATCGGCAGCCAAGGAAATTATTCCATGATCGTGAAGTACGCGCCGGGGTTACATGTACAACCGGATCCAGGAGCAATCTGACGCTGACGTGAGAAACTCCACGTATATCTATTATTGAACGCCCCAGAATACATTTTCATTAAACAGTCTTTCGACCAATCAGCGCTATAGGACTCAATTCTCCGGTGCTCTGATTTTGAAGCTATAAGACCGTAATCTGAAAAGAAAAAAAACGCGGGAAAACAATACTTCAAGAACATTACCGAAAAATCTAATTCCTTCGAATAAATAAGAAGAGAAGAAAGAAAAAAATACGTAGGTTTTATCGAGCATGGGCAAGATCCAAGATAATATTTTACATTGAGACTGAAGTAGCTTTCATAATTTTGAGAAAAAATATTGTTTTGTCAGAAAATATAGAGAAATAAAAAGATATAAGTTGTTATTTCAAGAAAGTTAAAAATTTTTAGCTGCGAGATTGATGTTTAAAAGAATTAAATTCTAGGATGCATTTATTTAATGAAACAAAAGTGCGTAATTTTAATAGAACAGCGCGATCAGAGCCATTTTTTTAAGAGAATGAATTTAGAATAAAGGATTTTTAGCTAGATGGAATTTTGACAATCGAAATACTGGAACGAGAAAATAATTTAGAATAATGGGATTTACACAGAATTATAGTTTTGATGAGGCCAACGGCGAAATTTGTGTTAATTTGTTTCATATATATATATATATATATATATATATATATTATAGGTAGAAGTAAATATAGAAATGAAATGAATTCATTTTTTAATGCTAACGGTCGTCTAGATCAGTTGTTTGATAAGTTCAGATTGAGTTGGTTACTGCTGTGTGTAGCTTGTTGTTTTGGTTGATAGTTTGAATTAATTTGGTCTTGGCAGGAGAAGGGGGACGTTGCTAGTGTAGAAACCGGTTTTAACGCTGCAGTGCATGTTGTTAGCCATGCCCTCCTGCCTTCAGGTTTAATTTTCCTGGTATTGATTTTTCGTTAGTATTTTGTGTTTGGTTATGTTCGTATTATAGTTTTAATTGGTTATATTTAATGTTCAGTTGATATATTGTTATTTGTTTTTGGCTATATAGCGTGTTTTAGTATATATATATATATATATATATATATATATGTGTGTGTGTGTGTGTGTGTGTGTGTGTGTGTTAGATTTTAGCTGTATGATTTAAAATTTCACGAGAAACTGGCAGCTGGTTAAAGACGGTGAATGATTGCAGTCGGTAGATCAAGAATCATGGCGAGGAATGAAGGCAATGAATGTACCCATTGTTAATTTCTCCCTAAAGAGTACGCCAGTTATCCTATAACAGCATTTATTCAGGCACAGGAGAAATAACGAAACAATTCCTACAGGACACAGATGTTTTCTAAAGCCGTCAGGTTTGACTATAAAGCATTACATCGTTGAGTTGATCTTAAAAGCTGTTTTAGAAATTCCAAGTCATCAGAAAGCCAGATAACCTTTTTGTTCAGCATTTGAAAACAAGACAAAATTCTGATCTCCAAACTTTTGCTATGGTTTTTTGTTAAATGCTCGGATAGCTACACAAGCGGCGTAATGCGTACACGAACCAATCAGTGAGGTGTGAAATTTAGCTAAGCGAATGACGCGCGATGGAGAGGTGTTAATAAGAGAGAATCCCAGACCCAGCGGCGCATTGATTTTGAAGTAAAAATATCTAGTGCGCGAATCCAGCCGGTGGGATAAAATAACAAAATGGCTTTTAAAAACATTCGAAATGAAAAACTAGCGTCACTCAGAATATTATAGATTGGATAGTTGATATAAGTTACAAATTGACTTAAAGTTTTAGATTAAGATTTGGAATAAGATAATTATTAATATACGCGTTTTGAATTGTAAAAGGAAATTAAATAGGAATAAATATTATTAAGAAATAGGGAAATAATGAATATGTCAGAATTTAGAATAATTTAAATGAGTATTGCGAAATAAAAAAAATTATGTAACACATAAATATATATATATATATAAGAGAAATAAATAAACTTTCTACTTTAATATTTCAGGTTGCAAATAAAGAAATTTAGATGAAAATTAAATTGTCAGTTACCGTGATTTACACCCATCAAATCGTAAATAAACGATAATTCATTCAATTACCAAATAAGAAAGGTATGTTGCCAACAAGTCTCAAAGAAATTCAAACTTTCTTGAAGTAATACATATGGGCTTTAGAAAAAGAAAATTTTTATAATTGAAATATATATGGCTTTGAAATAAAACTTTGTGTGAAAGGTACACCCTACATCTTCTCTAAATTTAAATTCCCAGGAGAGCCATGAAGTTCTTTTTTTAAAGACACTAAACCATTAAAAATTACAAAGCATTAAAAAGGATATAACACGTATAAAAGTATATTTTCGCTTTCTAACTTTAATTGCTCAAAAAAAATAAAGAAAATGTGTCTTCTTGAAGGTCATGGTACTTTATTTATGTGACTTAATGCCCTTTGAACTTTATTTTTTATTTCAGTGTTTTATAATATCTTTCCGGCATATTATTGGTTTTCTGAAAGAAAGTGTTTTAACCAATAAAAAGTGCAAATTTTGTGGTAAAAATGGAAAATTTTAATTGTTTTGGGAGAAAATTAAGTAAGTTTTAAAATCTTAATTCTCCTACAATTTTGAACTTTTTAAAACTTTTTTGAACTTTTTTACAAGTGTGTTGTATAATGTTAGGGATCTGATTTCAAAAAGTGAATTAGTTTAAAAATAAATAAGAAGTGATGACATATGTAAAAAATACAGTAAAATTGACTATTTAGTTAAAATTTTTCTTTTTAAAATATATGCTATTTATATTACTAAAAATACGATACCTAAGTTTATGAAATGCACCTTTAGGATCGTAAAATATAATAGCGAGTCAATTGAAAAGTACATGTTAAAGTTTTAGCCTTTTGAAGATCATACAATACATTAAATTATTACAATACATTAGATTACAATACATTAGATTAATACATTAAAAGCTACAAACTGAATAAAAAAATAATTTAACGATTGGAACTCTGATACAATTGAAGGAAAATGAATCCTGTAAAAATATTATTTCACATATTTGTAATCATCGGTTCTTTACGTAACTTTGGTAGAATACACAAGAATGTCTAAAAACATTTTAATCTAAAAGTTAGAAAATTGATGATTTCGTCATTTTTCACATAGTGAAGGGTAGTTCCAATTAAAAAAATAATATAGAAAAAAGCGTTCTATTCATTTTACACCAATTCCCCTGTTTTATATCCATTTTTCCAGTTTCTTTATATATTTTCATAGTTTGGCTACGATAACTGCGTCTGTAAAAAAATAATTCCATGTTAAATGTGTCGAAGGAATGCGGTATATCTTGTTTATTGGACAGCGATAAATAAAAAATAATTTCAATGTCACACTTTCAAAGATAATCTAATTAAATTCAACTTATGTGCATGTAAAATCGTGTTGACACGTGACCTTGAAAAGTTCATTACGCTGTTGGTGACAAAGATACCTTACATGATTATGTTATTATCACTTAATTTTTAATAATCTATATATAACAATAGAAAGCATATTCTGTCAAATTCCAACAAAATCGGGGCCAATACGCACGCGTCAAAAAAATCTTCCGGGCTGACCATTCTTAATAAAGTGAATGATTCATTGCAGAATTCAGCACTAACACATTTCGCCGTTTACAATTCAGCCAATAAGGTAAGGGCTTTACCTCTTTAGAAACGCCAGAAAGGTTTCATTAGGATGAATCAGGATAATAATTATTAGATGGCGTTGTTGTACGTTTAAAGTTTGGATTTCTATTATTCAGGTTTTCTTTTTTTTATCGTATTTATTTTCTTTTTATGTCATATGTATTTTACTACTTAAAATTTTTTAAACCTAAAAGTAATGGTCGAGTTTTTATTAGGTTTTTTTTTTTTTTTGAGAGAGAGAGAGATTGTAAATTTAGTAATTTGGGGGCACGAAATTCCGCAAATCGTTTCCGATGTAAACAATGAAACTTACAATTAAGATGTAAGTGTGAAATTTCAGTTTTTTAAAAAAATTATATCATTCTGTACACATTTTAATATGTAATTCTGTTTTATATCATTAAATTCATGTTTTCTCATGAAGAAAATATAAATTTATTTCTGAAAAAATTCTAGATACTGCTGATATCAGTGACGATCACAGTATTTTTACCAAATAATTTTTGTATTAGTCAAGCTTTTTTGGTTATTAAGCATGGATAAACATGAAAGAAAACTTTGTTATTTTAAGATTTTGATGCGAATTATTAGTGTACAATGTATAAGGCGAGTTTCACTGAATAATTAAAAAATATATATCTTATCATTATACATATTTAGTTATGCATTATTAATTAATTACTTGACCTTTATTTTTAATGTTTTAAATATTTCAAACTTACAGCTGAATGTAACTATTAAAACATTTGAAATATTGTATTCGAAAAATGAAATTTCAGCTTAAAAACTCGACCATTACTTTTAGGTTTTAAAAATTTAAAGTAGCAAAATACATACGACATAAAAAGAAAAAAAAATACACCAGAATGTATCTCTATTACGAAAGCGGGAGAAATGATTTTCTGTGCTATACAAAAATATATCCAAATAACTCAATCATGAACATAGAAATAGATATCGGTTTCTATGTTCATGCACTCAATCCAAACTTGAAACTTTTAAAAATGTCATCGAACGAACGAAAATCATCTTCGACTTTCACCTACAGGGAGAAATCCAGAAACTTGCTGTGTCGCCAAATGTGTTTATCTATACTAATAAAAGAAAGTTTCGCTCTGTGTGTGTGTGTGTGTGTCTGTTTGCGATGGCTAGCAAAATCTAGCCCACCTAGAAGTCTGGAAATTTAGGTGTGGATAGTCCAAGGTCTGGCCATGTGACCTGAGCCTCAGAATTTTAATATTTTGATAATTAGCCTAGATATTAATTAGATTCTCATTAACCATCGCTTCTAAAATGTCATCTTTTAAAACAAAATGGCGAATGAAACGAACTGGCGCGTTGGAAGAAAAGTAATTGAGATATCAATTTGAAAATTTCTGAGCAGATGTAAGAAAATATTCTGTATCTGACTATGTGATTTTTGAAAAATTCGGTTGGTATTTTTTTTAATTTATACAAAAAACTGCCAATAATCTGCCGGCGCCAGTGAAAACGATCCGAGAAATTTTCAGACAGGGATCTGCTTTCATTAAAAACTGAACTACAAAGAGATCTGTTTCTCGGGCCGATCCCTCCATTTAGTTTACGAAAATGAAAGGAAATAATTGCCAATTTTTTACTAATGAACAAAAATTTAGGTAACTAACTAAGATATAGATTTGAAATTGAGGTCGGGAAGGGGTGTCATCTGCCGGCTATTTTAGCGTAGCGTCTTCGTAATGTTCTAATTATCAGAAAAATGTAATTATTATTTTAATGATCGCGTTAATGTAGGTGACGGTGGTTCTCTTGAACAAATTATTCATTATATTTGCGGGTATGGGGAGGGAGGGGGTTAATGCCTTTCTCTGAGATTGTAATTATCTCGGGCTCGGGCAACGCGGGCGGGTTAGCTAGTATTTTATATATATATATATAAATTACATGATAATATAAATCGCCTTTTGAAAATAAATATTGGATATATACTATATATCATGTCACCAAATGCTCGCATATATAACAAGCAAAAATTACTACATGCATGCATCTATATATATATATATATATATATATATATACAGTAGACTCCATTAAATCTGCATAGATTAAAACCGGAGTTTATGCAGATTTTAGAATTTTTCGGATTTCTGGTCACTGTGTTGTTTACATATTTTAAACAATAATTTGAATTTAATAATGCACTCAAAATTATAATGAATGCTGACAATTAAATACAAATAAATTGTCATACAAAATTTCTCTAAACAAATTGTCAACAATACAAAAAATTTCATGCAAAACACATTATTTCGCGATATTTTCCCACAATCAATCAATAAATTTTATGATATTTTATTGTGATTAAACTGTGAACTTTGGTACTTTTCCGTTATACGGATACTATGCCAAAATGTATGCTAATGCATAATGTACGTAAGAGTATGTATGTATGTATTAAATGTATGTAAATGTATGCTTGGCCACAATGGTGTCCGTATAACGGAAAAGCGCCTGAATTTTGTTATATAAAATTATATATAATTTATGTATATAAAATATAAACACAATTGGCGACACAGCCAGTTTCTGGATTTCTCCCTGTAGGTGAAAGTCGAAGATGAATTTCGTTCGTTCGATGACATTTTTAAAAGTTTCAAGTTTGGATTGAGTGCATGAACATAGAAACCGATATCTTTTTCTATGTTCATGATTGATTTATTTGGATATCTTTTTGTATAGCACAGAAAATCATTTCTTCCGCTTTCGTAATAGAGATACATTCTGGTGTATTTTTTTTCTTTTTATGTCGTATGTACTTTGCTACTTTAAAATTTTTAAACCTAAAAGTAATGGTCGAGTTTTTAAGCTGAAATTTCATTTTTCGAATACAATATTTCAAATGTTTTAATAGTTACATTCAACTGTAAGTTTGAAATATTTAAAATATTAAAAATAAAGGTAAAGTAAATAATTAATAATGCATAACTAAATCTGCATAATAAAATATTTTTTTCTTGAATTATTCAGTGAAACTAGCCTTATAAATGTACACTAATTATTCCCATCAAAATTTTAAAATAACAAAGTTTTCTTTCATGTTTAGTCATGCTTAATAACCGAATACTGTGATCGTCACTGATATCAGCAGTGTCTAGAATTTTTACAGAAATAAATTTATACTTCCTTCATGAGAAAACATGAATTTAATCATATCAAATAAGAATTACATATTAAAATGTGTATAGAATGATATAAAAATTTTAAAAAACTGAAATTTTACACTGACAATTGTAAATTTTCATTGTTTACATCGGAAACGATTTGCGGAATTTCGTGCCCCCAAATTACTAAATTTACAATCTCTCTCTCTCAAAAAAATCCTAATAAAAACTCGACCATGACATTTAGGTTTAAAAAATTTAAAGTAGCAAAATACATACGACATAAAAAAAATACGTTAAAATGAAAAAATACCTTAATAATCGAAATCCAAACTTTCAACTTTCACCAACGCCATCGAACAAACGTAATTCATCCTAAAGAATCATCGCTTCCTTTCTGTCGTTTCTGAAGAGGTAAAGTCCTCACCTTATTGGCTGAATTGTAAAGGCCATTGATTTTATTGTGATTAAAGTATTATGCATAATATATTCAGTGAAAACAGGTTTGTAAATGAATTTTTTAATTGCTATTGACCGCATCATTCTGTAGATCAAGTACTTTTGCCTCTGGTAGTAACTTTTTTTATCCCCCACCTCGAAATAATAAAACAAAAATATTTTCTAGGATTTTAAATGCAGAAGTAATAATCATGTGCGACAATTTTAACTTGGAAAAGCCGTTGAGGGATAAACTGTCTAATTTAGATATTCAGTTATTTACAGGTTTATTAGAAAGAATCTTTTCTGATCTGGTTGTTGTTCTGTTAAAACTGCACAACAGTTTAGGGAATGAAAATGCAGAGAAACTTACATTTATATTAAAAAAGCTTTTGATACTTGATACTGAATTGTTTGTAAACACAAAAAAAACAAATTGCTTCTGTTTTCAATTAATCTTCAGTTTTGTTATGTAAGTGGAAAAAGAAAGAAAAAGACATTTAGAAAAATGTTTTATTAAGTTTTCATGTTAGGTACAATGTTTTAGTTTCTTATATATGCTAAGTTGAAAATATCTATAATCAGCAACTAGATGGAATTGGATTTGGATTGAGGTGGGTTTTTTATTGATTTGATTTATTGATAAGAAGTATTTTGTAAAAAAAAAACATTTACATTTTGAAGCGGTTATGAACATTTTTCTGTGGTACCATCGAGTTGTTTCTCATCAAGTTTTGAAGATTCCATCATTAAATACTGCTAGATGGAACCCGTCAAAACCTGACGGCAAACAACTTGATACTACCGTAAAAATAAAATTCATAGCTGTTTTAAAATGTTTGAAATTTTTGCAGAATAATTCAAATAAATAAAAAAACCTACCTCGAATTAAAGGTAGGTTGGGGACCGGCAATTGGCTGAGTTAGTCTGGCACATACACCACAGAATTTCTTTCACCTGGCACTTTTCCATTTACTGGCAGAACATCGATAAATCATACACAATTGTCATTATACAACGTCAGTGAATGCAGAATACATTTATATACACTACACACTTTTCCATCTATTGATCCGATAACCATTTTGTCATTATAGTGTATCTAAATACAGTATTTGTGATATAGGACAAAATTAGCACTCGCCAATCAGCGAGTAATACTGAAAATTAGCAATTGACTATATTACCACCTAAAAGTGAAAATAAGCAGTCGCCTCTCGGCGCTACAACTTGAAAATCTTGTGATTAAAAGTATGGAAAATACCGGCCAAATGCAGGATTTTCTGATTCTTTATAATAAGAACATATTTTCTAATTATTTCATAACTTTTATGTCATTTGAAGGTATTGTGGTGATTTATTTTATAAAACTTTAAAAAAAAAGTTAAAATAAAGCTTCATCCTAACTTGCCCCAATGAGTTTAGTTATCTTTTTCAATGGACAAATTCCACAAAACTTGGAAGTTTTTAGATTGTTCAGAATAAATATTGTTTTTATAACCGCCAATCACGAAGAAAACGAAATGAAACACATTAAAAAATTGTTTGCGTGAGAAAAGAAATAAAACTACTTCTTCCAAAAAACTTTTTTCTGCACACTCCAGCAACTTCAACTTCACTTTAAATGCATTTTTAAAAATTTCTGCTGACACTAAAAATAAAACAACGTTTTAAAGAACGTAAAAGAAACTAAGCTTAACTTTATATACCACAAAATTATAACCTATTGCAAATTTTAAGTTATGGGCTGTTTCAAAAAACGAAAAACACGCGTAAAATTAAAAAAAAATTACTTTAGATCTTTTACTTTCATTAAATTCTACAACCAAGTTAGAAATATGATAGATTGCAACAAAAAATTGTATTGGGATACATATGATAATTTATTTAATATTGTGGAATAAAAAAAAATAGAAAATAATTAAATAACATTTTAACAAATGTATTTTAAATATGTATTTGGATTTTATGCATGACGAAATTTTATATTGTAAGCATACAGCACAAATATAAATTGTGAGATAAGGTATTTAAGTAATTAATAATGTATAAAACTTATATGTTGTGAATGGGCGATCTTCTAACAGATATATCACTTGGATAAAGCTAGAGATCATTTATCTAGTTTAAGGGGTCGAACGACTTTTAAAACTAATAACCATCTAAACGAAATTATTCCTTTTCGGCACTTCATAGCCTGGAAAGCAAATCTTTTAATACTGTGGTTTTTTATTCGTAATAGAGCGTATATTTTATTAAGATATACTATTTTTATTGAGTTTAGAATATACTGTGATTGAAAGTTAAAAAAACTGGTAAAAGGAGGGGGAAATAAGAAATAGTGACAAAAAACGCGCACTAAATATACATGATGTCTCTGCTGTACCAATAGCTACACCCTAATCCAGACGTTCCCAACCTGGGGTACGCGTACCCCTGAAGATACGTGGTGAAACAGTTGGAAGTACGTGAAAATTACATTGGTAATGGCGGATAACGCAAAAAAATATATTAGAAAGAGATGAACAAAACTCTAAATTTTTCGTTTAGAAAGGGATGCTTGTATAAAATTAAAATAGGCTAATCGCGTAGAATGAAGGAAAATACCTAAACTTAGTAATTAGTTGATCATTAGTTACTTTTTTCTCTACCCACTCCTAATAACATCTAGCGATTTCTTATGTGTCTCCCCTTTTCTATTGTTGTTCATTTCTTTCTAATAATTCTAGAAAAATCTAGAAAAAGCATGAATCGTATCGAGACTTCTGATTTCGAGGATTTCATTAAAAACCCATTTGAAAGCAAGTCATCGTTTAAGTATTCAACTAGGCAGCATTAGCATAAACTCATTAACGTGTATTAATGGGTGTAGCTTCATCCCTTCTTTGTGAGTGCTTAATTTGAAATCTTTAGCCAATATTTAGTGTTTTGAGTGACTTTATGTTCATATTGTATTGGGGATCAAAATGGATACGTGGTTAAAAATTGGAATTCTTAAGAGAACTGCATGTAACATTGGTAACTAGTTTAACCCTTTCAGGGGCAAAGTACTTTCAGTACTAAAATGTAGAAATAAATGACTGGCACCGGAATTTACGAAAAAAATTATTTTGAAATAAGCAAAAGGCTATATTTCACATACATATTAAATGAAAAAGATTTTAGCAAAATTCGGGTGCCATTGTGGCGTTTGGGAATTAAACTTAAGTGGTTTCATAAACATACCACTGTCCCTGAAAGGGATAAAACTCATAACCATCTAAACAAAATTATTCCTTTTCGGTACTTCATAGCCTGGAAAGCAAATCTTTTAATACTGTTGTTTTTTATTCGTAATAGAGCGTATATTTTATTAAGATATACTATTTTTATTGAGTTTAGATTATACTGTGATTGAAAGTTAAAAAAACTGGTAAAAGGTGGGGGAAATAAGAAATAGTGGCAGAAAACGCGCACTAAATATACATGATGTCTCTGCTGTACCAATAGCTACACCCTAATCCAGAGGTTCCCAACCTGGGGTACGCGTACCCCTGAAGATACGTGGTGAAAAAGATGGAAGTACATGGAAATTACATTGGTAATGGCGAATAACGCAAAAAAAATATATTAGAAAGAGATGAACAGAACTCTGAATTTTTCGTTTACAAAGATATACTTGTATAAAAGTAAAATAGGCTATTCGCGTAGAATGAAGGAAAATACCTAAACTTATTAATTAGTTAATCATTAGTTACCTTTTTCTCTACCCACTCCTAATAACATCTAGCGATTTCGTATGTGTCTCCCCTTTCCTATTGTTGTTCATTTCTTTCTAATAATTCTAGAAATAGCTAAAAAAAGCATGAATCGTATCGGGACTTCTGATTTCGGGGATTTCATTAAACACCCATTTGAAAGCAATTCATCATTTAAGTATTCGACTGGGCAGCATTAGCATAAACTCATTAACGTGTATTAATGGGTGTAACTTCATCCCTTCTTTGTGAGTGCTTAATTTGAAATCTTTAGTCAATATTTAGTGTTTTGAGTGACTTTATGTTCATATTGTATTGTGGATCAAAATAGATATGTGGTTAAAAATTGGAATTCTTCAGAGAACTGCATGTAACATTGGTAACTAGTTTAACCCTTTCAGGGGCAAAGTACTTTCAGTACTAAAATATTGAAATAAATGACTGGCACCGGAATTTTAGATAAAAATATTTTGAAATAAGAAAAAGGCTATATTTCACATACATATTAAATGAAAAAGATTTTAGCAAAATTCTGGTGCCATAGTGGCGTTTGGGAATTAAACAAGTGGTTTCATAAGCATACCACTGCCCCTGAAAGGGTTAAGAACCTTACTAACGAACATAAACAAAATATTTGGAACGGGTTTATGTGAGAAGGGGTACGCATAAATGGTAAGTCTAAGCAAGGGGTACGTGAAAGAAGAAAGGTTGGGAATCGCTGCCCTAAACCGTTAGTTTTACAGGTATGGTTCAACTTGCAAAACTATTTCAATGATGTTTTTTATCATATGAACATTTACGTCAAAATAGTTATTATTTTTAATAAAAATACGAATATATTTGTATGCTACTTCTGACTCCTATAAATTATATTTAAGAAATGATTCTACCTGTTCTAGCAGGTACAACAGTAAAAATCGTTTTCTACTACCACCAAAACAAGTAAAACGGTAAAATATCCATTTTATTTCGACAAAACTTACTTAGTTATGATGCTTAAATTTTTTCAGTGTTCTTCTGCGTTTAGTTACAAAAAAGTTTTTAGTGACAATTCAAAGTATCATAATGGAGTTTTTACTATTTTACTTCTGACACCTTATCAGGAATAATAAATATACACTGGTGTTGGTGGAAAATTATAAATTATTTGAGTTTAACTTTTAAAAATATATAAAATAGAACATGAAAATAATAATTCATTTCCTTTTCTTCCTTTTAGTGGTTATAAAATTCTTGAAAGTAAAATTTTCAATCATCTGAAAATTCCATACAATAAATCAAGTGAAGCGGAAAATAACATGTTATAGAAACTGGAATAAATTTTCTAGCTAAAAAGAATTCACATGATTTCAGCGGATTTGATATTATCCTTGCTTGTAGAGAGCTTGCTGAGAGAGGTTTTAACTTTTTATACAAAACAATCGTTAAAAGGAAAGTGCTTGTGTCAGTCTCATCTCCGTTATTTTCCAAACATTATTCTAAAAAATGTTTTATTTTTAATTGACATTAATAAAACAGAGTTGCGGAATTGAACTACAGTAAAACCTCCATAACGGACACATCCGAATTGCGGACACCTCTATTTAATGGGCACTTTTTTAACCCCCTGTCCCAAATCTCTATATTTATATGTATTTACCTCGGAAAAGTAGAAAATTTATGTAGTGGACAGTAATTTTGCCTGCAAAATATGAAAAGTGTCGTTTTCATGAAAATTTAAATTTAAAGGAAAACATATCACTAAGAGTACTGCGTTGGTTCTGTTATCTGTCTGGAAGGCAATGTGAGACAAATTTTGTCATATAGGTATTTTATGTTACAGATTATGATTCGTACGTCGTGATTTTCTAATATTTTCGAAATAAATTGCAAGCGGGTTTCAATATGCTTATGTGCAATATTTTTTCACCTTGTCAAAAGATTAAAAATTTCTAACGGTATTCCTGAAATGTTTGAAAGCGTATCATAAACTATAGTATACTTTCAAACACATGACTTTTCTTTCTTGTTTTAAATATATGTCTGATAACCTCATTTTCAACTGGATTGATATTTAATTATGAATAATATGCTGACTACTTTTAATACCACAAGTGTGTTACGTATTTTAAAAAGATGCTCAAAAATTTTATTTTCTATTACTTGAAAATAATTTCGTCTAATCTTAAACATTTTCCGAAGAAAGGAGGAAAAACATATTTTTATTTTTTTATGAAAACAACTTTTTTTTTCGAAGTTTAAACATCAAGTAACTGGATTATACATTAATGCATAAAACACATGCAAGAGCAGAAACAGCTGAAATCACATGACGCTACTGTGCGGACGTTTATGCAATGTAAATAAGTACTGAAATATGAAGCCACTCAAAACATAACATGCGAAATTTTTTATGAAATATATAAACAAAAGAGATTTGAATAACTAATTTAAATTGCTTTTTATTTGAAGATGTGACCGATTTTTTCGAGAGCTAAAAAGTAAAGGCCTAAAATTTGGTAAGCTCGTAAAGAAGAATGGGATGAAAAATTAAAATCAATTTATGGAGTCTATGAAGAAAAAAATATTTCTAATACTGATGAAACCGAACTATCTCTAAGACTGTAATCCGAATAAGATTTCGTGCTTTAAAAAAAGAGTTTGGGTGTATTAGCAGCAAAATATCAAAAGACTCACTGTTTCGTTAGGTTTTAAGGTATTAAAAGATCTTGAAATCCTGCTTATAACTGGAAAATTTGTCATACCAAGCTATATCAAGAGCATTTAAATTTGGTTTTATATGACATATAAAATAAACAATAAAATATTGGTTTTATAAGAAAACCCAATTAGACGATCTTGGATGACACAATTTTTAGTAATTGAAGAGTAAAAATTTTTAATAATAGGCTGAAGAAACAGTAAAGTAAATTTCTCGTATTTTAGGAAAATGCAACTTTTTATCTACCAGGTTTTAAAATTTTTAAATATTGAAATTGGTCCTATCCCCTAACACAATTTCCGTACGTAAACTGCTTCATACAAAGTGTGATACACAGCTCTAAAGATTGCTCCAGAAAGCTTTTATTACGACATATCATTTCACAATTATATTATCAAAACGTGCTTGAGCACTTTCCAAAAACATCTAATATCCGCCATGCATCTGGTATTCCTCATATGTAAATAACATCAAATCATAAAGTGTAAAGCAGTGTTTCATAAGGTAAGGCTTTAATTCTTTTTAATTAAAGGAAATGAAACGTTTGTGTCCGTATCAAATGCCAAATTGAGATATACCTGTGAATTAATTAAATGTATTAGAAGTGAAGAAACTATCAAATATTTTATTCAGATCAATGATGAATTATATACTGTAGAGGAAATATTTGATGTATGTGAGTATTATAGGTTTAGGAATATTGAAAACCACTATTTTTAATAGTATTCTCCGTTTTATTTTATCATACATTTCAGCGATTAAAAGCGAAGATTACTTTAAAAAAATACAATAGTATTCAATATGCATTTTAATTTCGAAATTGTCACAATAAATAGATATTTTCGAAAAATGTGTATTTTTTAATGTGCATTTTTTAGCCTGTGGATTAAAAGAAATCGATTTCTAAATAGTTTACGTATGCGAAATTCAAATTCCAGCTGATTGCGTGAAGTTTGTTTTGAGTTATGCTTAAAGAAACTACCCGAATTGCAATGTGTTTTGCAAAGATTACACTGCAAAAAATGCGTTAATTTTACAGCGCGGCAGCATATTACTGCTTATTTTACTATTTATTACAGTTAATTTTACGGTATAATACTGGCAGCTGCGATGCCTGTATTATACTGTAAAATCAACACTTTTTTTGCAGTGTACAAATAAATTTAAAATTACAATTTGCAAATTTTAATCTTTCATAATTCCTAAATTATTTGATCAAATGACCACCTGTTTAGTACTCTAAGATAAAATTTGACGTAAGAGCCAAGTATGATATCAAAATTATGCGTTCGTATTAAAAAAAATAGATTTTTGTACAATTTCAGTATTAAGTCGACTACCTGTATTAAGTCGACTACTTAGTTTTTTAGTATCAATTGAAATAAGATATAATTTCTAGTCGAATTGCTATTTTCATTTATTCTTGGAACAATTTGGTGACTAAAAGGTATGACGTAGTTCTCTTTTTTAAATTTTTTATTTATTTATTACCGATTGTACATAGTTTTAAATTAAACTGTTTGCGGAATTCAACTACAGTAAAACCTCCATAACAAAGACACCCGAATAGCAGACATCTCTATTTAATGGACACTTTTTTAATCCCCATTCCCAAATCTCTATATTTATATGCATTTACCTCTGAATAGTAGAAAATTTACGTAGTGGACAGTAATTTTTTCCACAAAATATGAAAAATCACGTTTTCATGAAAATTTTAATTCAAAGGAAAAAATATCATTTAGAGTACTGCGTTGGTTCTGTTATCTGTTTGGAAGGCAATGTATGACAAATTTTGTCATACAGGTATATTGTGATACAGATTGTGATTCGTACGTCGTGATTTTCGAATATTTTCGAAAATTACATTTTTCCGTAACATTGATTTGACTATGCGATGAAGGTGAATATAAATAACTCGCTAAGAATGGACAATCAATTGCTAATCTTCAATGCCAGTCTTTCTCCTTAGTCTGGGGCATTTTTTTATTTCCTACACCTTTTCCTTATTGACAAACAATTAATTATTATCGAAATATACTTTTAAAAAAAGGCTTCAAGAATTATTTAATAAATCACAAAGAGTCGATAAATTCTACATCAGTTCTTCAACAAATGTTAATTGAAAGTACATATTTTGGTTTATTCCTTTGTTCAAATATAGAAATAGTGCAATTTTTTTTTTATATTGAATGAATATGCGATAAAAACGAATGATATTTTAGAGTTCGTTGTCACCATCATTATGTTTTTGCTTTATATTATACATAATCTGGGGGATTAAAAATTTTAAATTTCCTGATAAAAAAGTGAAGCGAAGTTAGTATATATATACTTTCCAAACTAACTGCTTGTCTTGCGGTTAGGAAGCTGGTTACTGGACAAATGGTAACGGGATCGAATCCCAATCAGGCATCGAGATTTTTAGTGGGATCTGTTCCACTTTAAACTGAGGCCCTCGTCTATTTAGTCATCGTGAGGAAACTATGACCGTAGCACACGCAATCAACCAATCAACTGATTTTTATAAGTACTTTTAAGCAAAGTTTTTAAGTCTTGTTATATTTCTTTTCTATTTCTTTAAAAAGTAAATTAGCAAGGCAGTTTTTAGTCTAAAACAGTTAATTTTCCTATTGATATTTTTTAAAAATACAGTAAACAGTACGATGATAGAAAATATTTTTTTACGAATAATTTTTATTTTAAAGCCATTTCTGCATAATTTTTATTGTTTTAATTACATTACACATAACATATACAATACATTCATTAAACTAACGCACATATATTCTACAAAAATCATTTTACACACGCACATGTATGAATATTTCTACATATATTCATTCATACGAAGTATATATGTCTCTATATGAATAATTTATCAAAAAATAATCTTATTTAAAATTTTCTTTAAAATTTTCTTTAAATTTTCTTTAAAATTTTCTTTTTTATTATTTAAAATTTTCTTTAAATAATATGCTGACTACTTTTAATGCCACAAGGTGTTATGTATTTTACAAGGATGTTCTAAATTTTTATTTTCTATTACTTGAAAACAATTTCGTCTATAATTAAATACAAGTATTATTTTAGATATGTTTTGTAATTAAAAAACAAAATTCATATTTTTGTTCAGAATAAACTTAAGAACCTTCAAACTTTTATCCTAAGAATAACTATTTACCACTTTCAAAATAAAATCTGAGAGAAAATATATAATGCTTCTTTAGTATTGAAAAATATGAATTTTTTTTTTTCTTTTAATCTATTTTTTCTGCTGCGTAACCTAATTTCAAAATCAATAAATATAATATTTTATTTGTACTTTACTTCATTTTTCTTTTATTTAATATATATTGTTTTCCCCGAAAATAATAGATGTCTCCCAGTGTTTGGATTTTTTTAAATCTACTTAAAAATAATAATAGATATAACACAAATGCTTTCATTTGCGTTTTTTTATGCTTTGCGTTTGTAAAATCCGTTAAAGCAAAATTTTCAATCATCTGGAAATTTCATACAATGAAATATGTGAGGCAGAAAATAGTATGTTGTAGAAAGTTATTGAAGTGAAATAAGTCGCATAAAAATGTATCTAAGAGGATTTCACATAATTTGAAATATCTTTTTTTAGACACAGCTTTTGACAAATTATCCCTTTTTTTACACGTGATAATCTTTTTAACAAATAGTTTTCTTAGTTTCAGGCTATGAAAAATATTTAATATAAATTATTTTAATTCATTTGTTTTCAATAAAGTTGAGATTGTGTAAAAAGAAAGATAAAATGTGCATCATATAAATATGGGCATCGTACCTGCATTATTTGAGAAAATTATAAAATTTGCTCTGAAACACTAAATGCAATCTAGTTATTAAATTAATAGCATTTTTAATAAAGATTTATAAAAAATCATATAATAGCGTGTTGCATTTTTAAAACAGACATTAACAAATTTATCAAAAATAAATGTAAATTCCTAAATATTTTATATAATCATATGTGATACTTTCCTGGAAAATACCATTTTTAGAAGCACTTTTCACATGTGTCTAGTGCACATGCACACATACATGTGTACGTGTGTACATATACGTACATACATAATTATAAGATATATAGCAGAGAGTTTCGACTTTTTCCCTGAAGGGGCATTACAGCTCAAGGTTACTATATCATAAGGTTACGCCATTGCATCCTAAAGCCAATAAGGAGAGACTCCACTGTTTAACGTCACTTAGCGTGCTCGATCGCGACTAAGGCTTCTATACTAAAGAGCTGGCGCATCGTCCGACATTAATATTCCCAAGTGGGAAAGCGTTGGCGTTAGTTTTACCTCTAGGACCCATTTGGCGCATTTATCGCCGTCTTATTTGCTTTGCAGAATTTATCAAAAAGTACGATAGAGAAGGAAAGTTTCGAATAAAATACGTACTCTTGATCATTGATTTTCATTGCAAATTGTAGCCTGCATATTATTTATTGTTCAATAAAATTAACAATAAATTTATTTACTTTTATTAAGAAAACCTTTGGTTTTACAATGGACATTCATTTCACTAATTAATTATACAAGCAGTGTTGAATTCATGGAGTGACGCGGTATAGTAGTATAGAGTAATTAAAGTCTAGAAGCGCACCTCCCCCTTTCGAAACTTTAGCCCCCCCCCCCGGAGAAAAATCTTTGAAACATCGGATACAAGTTTTGAAATTCGGAATGTAAATTTCACATTTAATTACTCCCCCCCCCTTTTTTTTTCTTTGCATAATTTATCTAATTAATTCTTACATATTTCTAAAAGTTTTATTTTATCTGTCCATAGAAAAATTATTATTATTATTATTATTATTTTCAGAATATCAGCAGCAATTTCTTACCTTAGTGTAACAATTAAAATTTATTCTTCAAGTGTACTTTTTTCCAAAAAATAATGATTTTTTTTTTTTTTTTTTTTTGAGTGTATGTGGCATTTCTGAGTGTTCTTCACTTAACAGTGTAATGAAAAAATTATTATGATTAATTTCTGATGTAAAAGTATAATTCAAGAAAAATAATATTAAAAATATAATTTCATCTTTTACTTTGTGATAAATATTTAAAAACTTCTATTTAAAATAATTTTTAAAAAGTTTTCATGTGTAGCAAGTTTTTATTACTTTAATAATATGAGAACTGTTCTTTCCAAGAGGAAAATGTAATGGTCCTTCACAGTATCCAGATATCCTTCGTTATCTTAAACAAATTTATATCTTAAAGTTACAATAAAAATTTACTCATTTTTCTAATAACATTTAATTATGAAAATTGTTTAAAATATTTATTTATATATTTGCTTAAATAAAACTGTATTTTGATGAAATATTAATAATAAAATTATCTTTAAGCAAATTTAGGGAATTTTTTTTGTTCTATAGTCAAAATAGAACCCATTTATTTCGTGAAAATGAATATGTAAAAAAAAAAAAAAAAAAGAAATCTGTACTTTTTAAAATAAATTTCCTTTAAAATATTCTATTTTATATTATAGTTCTTTCGAAAACTCTCATAAATTTTAATTATATATTAATATTCTGAAGTTTTCCATAAAATTTCAGTTTCATTTTGTGCTTTTGAAAAAAAAAAAAAAAAAAAAAAAAAAAGTCGGAAATAAACATCGTTTTCCCGAAAATGAACTAGATGGCGCTACGCCCTTGAAATCGCCGTTACCGCCAAGCTGGCGAACAAAATATTTCGGGAAGAATAAAATCTACAATTAATAGTTAAATTGGCTAAGATGCTTTACACTCACGCAGAAAAAAAAAAAATCGGTTAAAAAAAGGAAAAAAGTCGCCAAATTTAGGGGATTTTTTTCTTTAATGGCAACTTAGCCATTGTATTAAGTTATTCGTTTGACGCGGTCTTGAAAATCGCGCCAACCAAAAAGTCGCCAAACTTATGTTTACATGTTTGCGTGAGTGTAAAGCACCAGTTCCGTTAAATTTGGCAATTTTTCATGTTTACGAGGAAATTGAAGCATGCAGGGATCCTTTCTTGAATGATTCGTACAATTAATAGCAGAACAACTACCCATAATTAAACCTTTAAAGTTAAAAAATAGACAGACTCTAATTCAACGCCATTGAAACACATTACGTGAGCCAGTCCAGCGGGAATAGAAATGCCTGACGAGTCAGCCTATATATTTAGTAGCTCTAATCGCGACCTACGTTATACACGGCCGATGCATGACGTTTAAAACGTCACATGAAGTGGATCATTTTTACACGGCTATTTGTGCAAGGCCTCCCGTTTTGCACCAATCGCTGTGTAAAAATGATCCACTCCGAGGCTAACGAAAAAGAAAGGCTACCGTGGTGCTTTACGCATATCTTTTTTTACAGACCGCGGGAATCACATGATGCTCGAATCCACCAATGCAGGTGTACGAAAAGAGCATCACGTCATTCTAGCGGGCTGTAAAAAAAGATAAGTGGAATGCACCGCTGTAGCCTGTCTTTTTCGTGAGCCTCGGATCCACTCCATGTAACGTTTTAAACGTCATGCAACGGCTGTGCATCGCCCACTGAATACCAGGCCTGAGCGCTGACACAAAAATTTCCGCAACCATGTGGAATTTTTTCGGTGTGTGTACGGTCCCTTGAAATTCATCACCAATAATTTCTAAAGGTTTTGTCAAAATTAATTTTCTGAGATTCAACAAATCAAAGAAAACTTTTAGAAAATACTGGGGTGTAAAATTAGGAGACCGTACAAAGGTTTTACGAATTCCGCATACGAGCGCCGCCATTTTTGTGTCATAGCTCAGGCCTAGTATTCAGGGGGCGGTAGGTTATGTATAACGTGGGTCGAGGCTCGATTCACTTTTCCAATTGATTTGGATTAGAAATGCGCTATTTTTAATTGAAAATTATCGGTAGAAATTTTCGTGCGAAAACAAGTTTAAAAATTAAAACATATTCTTTATACATAGCACAAACATCACATCTGAAATTTAAACTATTATTTCTTTTCAATTCTCCGAGATTTGATATTTTAAATTTGCTATCTTTATGATTAAAAGGCCTAGTATTCAGGGGGCGGTGGGTTATGTATAACGTGGGTCGAGGCTCGATTCACTTTTCCAATTGATTTGGATTAGAAATGCGCTATTTTTAATTGAAAATTATCGGTAGAAATTTTCGTGCGAAAACAAGTTTAAAAATTAAAACATATTCTTTATACATAGCACAAACATCACATCTGAAATTTAAACTATTATTTCTTTTCAATTCTCCGAGATTTGATTTTTTAAATTTGCTATCTTTATGATTAAAATGCCTAGTATTCAGGGGGCGGTGGGTTATGTATAACGTGGGTCGAGGCTCGATT
This sequence comes from Maratus michaelseni, assembly GCA_963931845.1. Classification (NCBI taxonomy): domain Eukaryota; kingdom Metazoa; phylum Arthropoda; class Arachnida; order Araneae; family Salticidae; genus Maratus; species Maratus michaelseni. The sequence goes on along the minus strand of OZ007589.1, from coordinate 256,363,123 downwards.
CACTTTTCCAATTGATTTGGATTAGAAATGCGCTATTTTTAATTGTAAATTATCGGTAGAAATTTTCGTGCGAAAACAAGTTTAAAAATTAAAACATATTCTTTATACATAGCACAAACATCACATCTAAAATTTAAACTATTATCTCTTTTCAATTCTCCGAGATTTGATTTTTAAATTTGCTATATTTGTGATTAAATTTTTGTTTGCTTCTCAATATAAAAAGTTTATTTTCATAAAAAAAAGGAAAGTAGTAATTTTTATAAATAAAATCTTAAAGACCTACAAGAGCAGCAAATTTAATGTTTATATGATAACAGTTAATATTCTATTAATAATTTTTATTATAGTATATTTATATTTGATACGTATTCAATTTTAAATCTATAAAAATTCTAGTATTATTATAATTTTGATGTCTTTCATAAAAATGTATAAAAAAAGTTTAAAAAATAATAATCAGTTAGATTTCAACCTCACACCACAGATACACAAAATTGAGTTTGTGTAATTAGATTTAAAAGAGAAATAAAATAGAAACTTTAATAAGTAAATAGCTGAATATTTAATATTTTTAAACTAAAATATCCGTACGATTTAATTATATGTTTTAATAGAAATTAAATTTGAAATTCAGAGTAATATACTTTTTATAAACGCATTCCGAAAAGTTTATTTAAAATACCATTTTAATGCTATATAATAAACATAAATGCACATACATAATTGAAAAAATAAAGTAAATTATCACATGAAAGAGAGTTTTACGTTTAAGCAATAATTTTTATTTCCAAATAATATTTAAAATTTAAAGTTACATCTCTTTTTGGCGTTTTAAAACTTAATTTTAAAATTTACTGTTGTTTCTTCAGATTTCATTCAGGTAGTTGGTGTGGTTGAATATCAAATTGATTTTTTATAGAATAGAAAGGGAGAGAGCAGTATTTATAAAGGAGATTTAAAATACAAATAAAAATGGAAACTTTAATTTTTGAACTGTCAATTTTTTTAAACTGAAAAATTTATGCGATATAGAAAAAATAAATTTGAAATTCAGAATAATATACTTTTATAAATATCTTCTATAAGGGTTACATAAAATTATATTTTAATGCTGTATGATGATAAAATTATATAAAAATATATAATAAATGAACGTGTAGAAATATTTAAAAAAAAATCATGAGAAAATTTCCAAAAAAGCTAAAAACGGGGTATTTCGACGCGCAGACGCTCTGCTACGACTTTTAAATTTTAAATAGAGCTTGGATACAGTTATATTTATAACCGATTAAAATTTAAGAGGGTTCGGAAGATGAAAACTATTTTTTATTGTTATGTTAAAGGAGACGATGCAAAAAGTCGTTGGTGGCCACCGTAATACTTACCCATCATGGAAATTCATAATATGCACCTGTTAGGAAATTTACACCAAAACTTAATAAGCAGCAATTTATGTCAACTGAACAACGTCTAACAACCAACGTCTAACTGAATCTGAAGTTTGGTGAAAATCCGTGCATTAGTTCTTGATATAGATCTATTGTGGAAATCGCGGAAAATGCTGCATAACAGCGTCTTTTTGGGAGATTTACAACAAAAACTAATTAGCACCAACTTATATCAAGGACTACCTGAATCTAAAATGTTTATTAAATCCCGTGCATTAGTTGTTCAGATAGAGCGCACAAATTTTTTTTTGTCACAGATAGACATTTTCTAAAAACTGTCAAATCGTGTTCAGAACGTTTTAAAACGTATAAATCTGTCAAAAACCAGAAGTCGAATTTTCTCATGAATCCAATACTTTCTTCTTGTAAAAATAGAAGGAAGTAAAAAAAAAAGTTACAAATATTTTCAACTGTTCGACTGAAAAATTCCCATGCATCTCAAGATTCTGTATCAAGATATGTAAAAATAAAATAAAGCACTATTTTTTTCTTTTTTTTTTTTACTAAGTTCTAATATTTCCCTTTTGTTCTTTTTAATCATTAAGCTATGCCTCTTACGAAAAAAAAACGGTAACTATATTAAAGATTAATGAGGCTTTTTATAATCTTTCAAATATTTAATGATAATTTAATGAAATGAGAGCTTCTGTTCTTTATAATAATTTTTTTTTATCAATAACAATTTGTCACAACTTCTGATCACTTAATTAAAACGAAAATTAATCTTTCACAATTTTTCATAAGATAAACTCGTGCATTTTTAATTTAAAGAGCTAAAATTAATTTTTAATACTGCAGTTTAATGAGTTTTAGAAAAAAATTTCTATACTTAGTTATTAATATTGATATAGTGACTAAATGTTTTACAAAAGTCTTTATGAAAGCGTATAATAAAAAAATGAAATATTACAAACATTACATGTCCATTCAAATATTTATACAAAACATATTACACTATTACAAAAGATTTCTATTTTGATAATTTGAAATTATTGCATGTTTAGCGATTATTTTAAGTAGAACAGAATCTATTTTAATAACAAATTTCAGCTACTGGTTGTATTTTTGTGTTACGTGTAACATTATATACGTATAATTGTAATTGTTTCTTTAACAAATAATCAACAAAATGTACATTTATCGAAAAAAGTCAAATTTTTAATATGTTTTCTTAACATATCTTTGTAAATATAATGAAATCAGAATCACATAAAGAAATTAGAGTACATTTTATAATGAAATTGTAAATGTAGACTGATTTTATAATGTAGATTGGGATATATATATATATGCAAACCTAACAAAACGCTGTCAAACCAAACAGATCCAGAAGCTGAAATTTTTTTTACCAGATATGTCAGTATTTGCTTCGATTCATCTTTCCTATTGATACTACGGTTTAGAATCTAAGTCACGTCTCCTTGCTTTCTAAAAGAAATCTATGCTGCGCACCAGAGATTTTATTTCCATTTCTCAAAGAAATTTATATTTTAGTGTTTCTTGAATGTTCAGGATTTTTCGATGTTCTTTGAATAAAGATAAATATGTATTTAAATAACATATATATATTGATATATATATTTTGTTGCAGAAAAACTTATATTTCATCAGAAAATATGGTCACTATTTTATTTATAAAAATATTTATAATTCTTTAATGAATGAAAATAAAAGTAATTTGTAACCCATTCATGAATATTTGTTTAGAATCCACTTTTCCGCTGATATTTAAGATTGGTAATCCAAATAATGTTAGTTTGCTTTTTTTTTTAAATTACGCTACTCAACACACTTTGCATTTATGTATCGCATAGGAAAATATATTTTTGCTGATTCAGTCTTGAAGGTCCAGAAATTTTATGTACGTTTCGAAAAAAAAATGCATAAGCTATTGAGGCAGAAAATACGTTGATTTGTTATGTGACACAGAATCATTTATACTTTCATAAAAAATTCAGCTACTCTTATTTGTTATATTTAAGGTTTAAACTGTGATTCCACACTGTAAAAAAAAATATGTCGATCTACTAAAACAAATTTCGTTTTTCTCATTGATCTTTGCAATTACTAAATTTTTTTTTTGTATTCTTACTCAGTTACAAGAAAATCTGTAAGAATTACTAGAAAACAGCTAGCAACATTACTAGAAAACAGCTAGCAACGATTCCGGTTTATAATATCGATTACTAAAAAAATCTGTGGAATAAAAATATACAAAAAAAAATTTAGTAACCTCAGGATTTTTTTTTACAGTGCACGAACTTTTAATTTTATGGATTTAACAAAACTAAATACAGCTTAATTAAAAATGCTTGAAAAATAGCTTTCAAATTTGAATAAAAACTAGGGAATCCATCCAGGGCTTCTCAAGTTACAGAACATAGGTGAAAAACATTTAATATTTTATTCTTTTAAAACTCTAATAGAATTTTTGAATTTAATTTATGTTTTTAGATCGTGCACTAAAAACACACGAAGGATTTTTATATAAAGAATATCAGTTATGTATTGAAATAAAGTTTTGTAATTTATTAAAAGACATTCATACACATTAGCCGTATGCCAGGAGTTAGCAACCGGAAAAATTGCCAAAGGTCACGATTTAGAACAGCCTTTTGGATTTTAATAATTTGAGTATTTTAAGCGGGTATTTCAATTGCATATCTGTTAAATTTGTCTTTTATTCATATTATTTTGTTATTTTATTTATTGATAAAGTTTATCATTCGATTATCCGAACTTCGGTCAACCGAACGCGTTCCAGAAGACGAAATTCAAATTTGCGCGACATGGACCAGGGGGTTCTCGAAGCCTTCAAATGTTATTACAGAAAGGGAATGCGGTGCATGGTTCTGATCGGGCAGGACAATGAAAATAGTATTCAACAACTGTACAAAGAAGGTTGCTGTGTACATGACAGCAGAAGCTTGGGCCTCCGTCAAGGACACTATCCTTGCTAAAGCTTGGAACAAGCTTCTTCCATCAGATGACTCCATCACTGCACCTGAAGAGCCACCAAACAGTGAATTTGTATTATAACTGGCTGAGTTCATTCGAGAAATTTCCGGATTTGAAGATTGTGACAAGGAAAATATTCAAGAATGGCTCTAATGTGATGTTGGTGGCCACCAACTATTGGTGTACTAGGAAATCCTTGCTACTCTCATAGTTGATCAAAGTCCTTCAGAAGACCATGACGACGAGGAGGACATTAGTGGCGAAGAACAAGTTGAAAAAGGATTATCCACTGACGAAGCGTTTCGGTGCTTAGAGACATCCTTGAAGTGGGTGGAGCAACAAAAGGAGTGTGATTCTGTTCCACTGCTTTCATTAAAACGAATAAGAGATTTAGCAGCAAGAAGAGTGTCCTCTTTGAAGTAAAAGAAAATTTTGGACTTATTTTCTTAAAATGTAAACCTACAGTACTGTACTTTTGATTTCCTTCAGATTTCTGTGATTACTTTATTCTTTGATAGTTTGTTCCCTTCTTGTTCTAAGTATTGTAGTACAAAATACATACATATTTGTGTTTGTTATAACTGTTTATTTATTTAACTATGGTCATATAGCCCTTCTATGTTTTTTTTTTTTTCGAAAATGATTGGTTATCCTAAATTTCGTTTATCCGAACACCCCCGGTCACATATTAGTTCGGATAATCGATGCTGCACTGTAAAGTTTTAATTTCGATCCATCGAACCCGGTTAAGACGTCAAAGGAATTGGACAAAAGTCGCGTATTATTTGGATCGCGTATTAAACGTGATTTCTATAATGTTGCGGGAACTGAGCTTATTTACGCATCTAATCTTCTAAATAAATTTAAAGCTTTCGATTATAGGTTTGTAGTAAAAAATAGTGTCTTTGACGTATATTTAGATGAAAATTTAACTGTATTCAATTTTAATTCATTGCGTTTTTTTAAATCGGCTAAAAGATAGCTGATAAATATATAGATTTAAATATGACTTTAAAGTGTATATTACAAACAAAAATAAAGCAACGAAAATAAGTTTCCTGCTAGATTTTCTTTTTTTTTTATAACACCACCAAAAACATTAAATCGTTGGAAAACAACCCAGTTATTAAAATCATTTTTATTACTTGTGATAAAGAGTAACGCCTTTCTTTTGATTTTATGACTATTCTCCATATTAACGGAAAATTCACTAAATTTTGACACACACAATCAGAAAAGACTTAACTCCGTGAAACTCGTTGTGAAAATAACTCTCCGGACATAAATAAAACAGGAGAAGGCAGGAATCAGAAGAAAATGACTGAAAAATAGAATTGGAACGAAAATCCATTTCTATTTCCATTTAAACACGTATATAAAAGCACATAGCACTAAGAAATCTTTATTTACTACAGTGTACGAGAGGAAAAAATTAAAATTGACTTGCACACACCGCGAAAAGAAAGAAGAATAAATAACAACAGTGACAAAAATTATTCTTTACTTCAGTAAAAACATACACAAAGCGAGAGACAAAGAATATTAGGACGCGTGATCAAAGAACAGTTCTAGTGTTGCTAATTTAACGAAATTTTTTTAATCAAATAGCTACCACTATTTCCGATTGGATATTCGTCTTTAATTAATCTGTCATTAAATAAGCCGAATACAACTATTCGAAAATAGTGGTAGCTATCTGAATATTTACACTGAATATATATCTGAATATTTACGATTACAAGACTTACCCTATACTACGTATGATGGGTAAGTAAAATACCACTAAATTGGCAACACTGAAGAAGACACAAGAAATTCGCATCTTAATCTATAAATTCGTGTATTATGCGAGACTGTTTGTCTCAAGAGATCGAAATTTTATCGTGTATTAAGCGGGATCACGTAATAACCTTTCGCGTATTAAACGTAATATTTTTGCATTTTTCTTATGAACGAATTTCAAGGAACCAGAAAAATCCGCGTAAACTGGGACTGCGTATTAACCGTGAGCGTCTTAACTGGGTCCGACTGTATATATATAGTTTTAAGTGAAAAAGTGTTAATGTTTCGTCATCGGGATGCACACTATAGAAATATATATTTTTTAAATCATGCTTGAAAATTATTTTAAAAACAATAAAAAAAGCAGTAAATTGCGATACAGTTTCCAAACAAATTGAGTTTGAAAGAACTTTTTTCCAATCCGATTGTGTAAGAAATGAAGTGGTGCGATGTTCAGAAGGAAAAAAAGTCCAGTAAAAGCGAAATTTACTTGTCAGGTGTTACCGCCGTCTATATGACGTCAGCGTTTCTCACCAACATGTTTTTGCTTTATAATACAGATTAAAATTTGGATTGCATATTTTTAAAGAAGCTATTATGATCCTTTCACAGAGCCAATCTAATATAAAGGTTTAAAAATAAGTACTTGTAGTTATCCCTGAGCATAACATTTTTGCATTATTGCTTTCTCTTTACAAGAAGAAACTATCGGATTCATGAAAATTCTCGACTTCCGATTGATTTATACTTTTCAGAATGTCCTGAACACGATTTGACTTTTTAGAAAATGTCTGTCGGTGGGTCTGTGACTGTCTGTCTGTCTGTATATGACAAATATTTTGTAAGCTCTCTTTCTCAAGAAAAGGAATTTAATACAAACTTTATATTCAGTTAGTCCCTGATATAAATTGGTGCTGATTAGTTTTTTGTGTAAATCGCGCTACATGTGGCGCTGCTATGCTGCATTTTTTGCGATTTCCGCAATAGCTCTATCTCAAGAACTAATGCAAGGATTTTCATCAAACTTCAGATTCAATAAGACCTTGACATAAATAGCCGCTGATTACACTTTGGTGGGGATATCCCAATAGGTGACGCTGCTATGCTACTTTTTTCATGATTTTCACAATAACTATATTTCACGGATCATCAGATTGAGTTAGAGGTTAACATAAGTTGTTGTTGATTAGTTTTTTGTGTAAATCTTCCAACAGGTGGCACTGCTATGCTACATTTTTCAGGATTTACACGATATTAGCAATAGTCATATCTCAAGAACTAATGCCCGAAATTCAATAAAACTTCAGATTCAGCTAAAACTTGATATAAATTGGTGCTGATTCGTTTTTAGTTTATGCGAAACCTATGTGAGATAAAAGAAGGTTTTAGGATTGGCACAGCATAGTAATTTTTAACTGTTTTTTTTTAAGTTCATGTTTTTAGAGGTCAGGTAACCTTTTGAATGCACAAAACACATGAAACAGTTACCTCTTTAAGAATTGCAGTAACTCCATAACATAGACTTTTAAATATAAAATTTAAAACACATATTACGAAAGGTTTTTTTATCAATTAAAGTGCTCAAAAAATATACGTACATAATGTTTTTTAATTTAATTTAAAATATAATACAATTTTTACGAAAGAATTATTCTTACATGCATTGCGCGCATGATTTTTCACATATGAATTGCTAAAATCCATAACTTTTCTTTTATGATGAGAGATATGATGTGTTCTCAAAATGACCTACAATTACAAAAATAAAATGTGTAGATCCTGAAAAAAAATTTACAGAAATTCGAAATATCGATTTTTTTTTTTATACATAAGCAGTTGTGAATTCTAAACTTCTGACTTGAGAGACATAATAGTAGGTCATTTTTTGCGTCAATATAGTTCATACATTCAGTCAAAATTTCATGAAATTCCAGCCAACCATTTTTCAGAAATCTTGCGTACAGTAACTAAAATCATCCTTTTGAGAAAATTATCTTTAAAAATAAATTTATCTCTTAATCATATAAACTCACTGATATTTCTCACTTAAAATATTCATATTCATTAAAAGCACTCTTCTTTACCTAAAAAATATCCTCTGATAAAATTAATTAAGAAATTGTGATTAATATTATTAAAAAATAAACTATAAATTTCCAGATAATGGAATTGAAAATTGAAAAATGAAAATTGAATTAATCCCTTCCACTCCTCAATCAGTTGCTTATTTAAAATTTTAGACTATACTTTCAGTTATAAAATAATACTTAAAAACTATAAAAAAAAATGCACATGAAATAAGTGAAAATTTAACATACCGGGCAAATAGTTCCTAAACGTATAATTAAAAACAACCCCCAGCATAAAAATTCTCTACTATAGCTTTAGGATTCCTTCTTTTTATCTGACGCATTTCTTTTGTATTCTGTAGAAAAGACCTGTCTTTATTCGGTGTTCATCTTCTAATCTTACAAAACACTCTTGAGCATAATTACCAACAATTAGCCCCAATTCTTTCATCAACTTTATTCTACCTTTATTTCCATCATTGAACAATATAATAGTTTCATTTGTAGCTATTGCAGCCATTCTTCTTCCTGTTTCTAATGTTTTGGGACACAATTTCCAAATAAGTGAATTTAATGATTAATTGTTGTTTTGTATCTTGCCACCAAGACATCTTTGTAACAATTTTGGATGAGACAATTCATTTAAAATAAGTTTTATAATATCCATCACACATGTCGGAACTATTCACTTGTGCTTAAAATTATTTACAGTATCATTAGCAACAGCTTTCTAATAGCTACACCATGAATCAACACCAGGTGTGCAAAAAGTATGCAACGGTTCAGAATCGGTAGATCGTGTGCGACAATAAATAGCCCACAGAGATTTCCGCATATCCGATAAATTATTTTTGTGTTCGTTCATGGCATTTCCATAATAAACAATTAATTTGTCAATGAATTTATCTGTGAGACGGCCTCTCCCTCCAATAGTTTTTTTATCGCCGAATTTCACCACGCTTTGTCTCAACTTTCTCAAACGAGCACCCATTCGTTTCTCAATATGCCCAAAACATTCAGTTTCAGTTATTGGGATATCTGGTCTATATGGGGAGGACTCAGTTATAGCTTGAAAAGTTTTAGAATCACCATCACCTATGTATGCTGCATATTTAGCACTATTTTTTTTTCTTGAGCGTTGAAAAATTCTTATCATATCGCGCTACTTTCCATTTTTCCAGCCGAACCAGAATGATTAATCAAACACACTTCTTCATGAATAGTTTTCCACTCAGAATATTTTGCGGTTCCTTCCTGTGATTTTCAAAATTCACATGACTTCCAATAAGAAAATAACACTTCTGTGTCGATAACTTTTCCAGTCTTGTCCCCAAAAACTGTCCACACCCCCACTTTTGAAATATGTCCTCTTGTTTTCCAAGTACCGTCTCCACTAACAATAATTTTCTCAGAATTAGTAAGTTCAATTTCTTCCTAAGCTGCACATCTCATTGAATTTTGTGCAACTGCATTTATGGACGTTGTCAGTTTTTTAACCACTGAGTTGTAATACTATTTTGAAATAGGATTTGGAAGATCCATAGCACCGCAGAAAATATCCATAGCTGCATGACCTTTTCCAATGGTTCGCATAGCATGTATGAACTTATGATTAATTTAAGCAGCATTACTTTTTGAACCAATCATTGGAAAATTTCTAAATGTGCACAATTCAGTATATTTTTTTACATTTTATTGAAATTTGCGAAGAAAGTCCATATACAACTGATTCTTTCAACTTTATTTTACCTCCACATTTTTTGCAGCTTAAAACAGTTTTAATAAAATAAAACGTTGATTTCAAATCTATGATTCTGTATCCTTTAAAAACACAATCGATCTCATTATTAGTATCATCAGAGCATACACAAAGTTTCTTTCCAGAAGCACTTTGATTGGGATCTGCTTTTGCAGCAGTTTCCAGTAAACTTACGTTTTCGACTTCTTTTGCCAGATGCTCTTTTAGGATGCAAATCACCCTCTGTATTATCCATATCAGTGTTTAAAAAAAGAGTTAATATAGCTAAGTAAATATTAATAAGGAAATCAAAATTACTTTGAAAAAAGCAGTTTATAATCAATGAACAATGTTACCATCTACCGCGTTATCGAAGTAAACAAATCCTTTCAGATTGAAGTAGAAGATAATAAAATGCAGTCTTCACGTAACAGCGGAAATATAAAACCATGGGGTATATAATTTAAGAGTTAGAACATAAGGAGAAAAGAAATAACACTGAATCTCTTAACTTTTTTTTTACTTGCCATAGTTCTATGGCTCGCCAGCAGCTGATTCAAAAGAGGTATACAAAAAATCAGGCTCTTCAAACACTAGCAAAACACGAAAAGGTCTTAAATTGTTTTGGCCATAACTTCTCTTTTAATGTGACTTTTTGCATGGAGTTTGCTTTAAAATCTATCTAGAGAATCATACTTAATTATAAGCTATTAAAAAATGTTTTTTGACACTTTAAAGGTTACCCGACCCCTTAAAAACATTTATTTAATAAATGTTTGGAAAAGCAATGAAGATAATCAAAATTATAAACTCTAGGATTACAAATGTACCAGTCTGCTTTTCAAGCTATTAATTGAAATTATAATTAAAAGCTTGGAGCAAGGAATGCAATTATTTCTAACTCCATTTATATCTAATACATAGCAAGGTTGATAGTAATCAAAAGCAGAATACATGTCTAAACTTTACAAATCGAATGCCAAAGCAAACAGATTCGAAACTGGAAAAAAAAAAGTCACATTTGTCAGCATATATATGTGGATTCCACTTTTCTGTCGCAACTATTGTTTAAAATGTAAGTCATATCCGTTTGCTTTTAAAAATAAATGTATGTTGCGCACCAGAGATTATATTTCTATTTCTCAAAGAAAAATGTTTTTTGTTATTGTTGTTGTTGTTGCTGTTTGTTTTTCTTGAATGTTCATAGTTTTCGATGTTCTTTGAATAAAGTTAAAGATATATTAAAAAAGCATTGTTGAAGCAAAATTTAAATTTTGTTAAAAAATGGAGTCAGCATTTTGTTTATAAAACTGTTAATAATTGCTTTAGTGAATTAAACCGAAAATATGTCAAACGCATTTTTGAGTATTCCTTTAGAATTTCATTTTCCGTTGACATTTATGTTTGTGAATCCAATTCCTGTTCACTTGCTTTTAAAAATGAAAACTACGCTTCTCATCGGAAATTCCTTTTTGTATCTGAAAACAAAGCGATTTTTGATTGGTTCTGCCTGGCCTTGAGTGTTTGCCTTTTGAAAATAATGTAAAAGGTATTAAATGAAAAAAATACGCTGTAATTTGTTTTGATGTACAGAACCATTCATGTTTATATAGGAAATAAAACTTCCTTTTGATAATAAAATGTTTAAACTGTGATTTCACGCATTTTTAGTTTTGAAAACTTAACACAAGCAAAATATAATAACATAAAAAGTCTTAAAAAATACTTTTTAAATATTATTAAATAATAGAGTTTAAGAATGAGTATTCTTAAACCATCTTCTATAACTATTGTATGTGACAGTACATTAAGTTTATCACGTTAAAGAAGTTAAGTTTATCACTGTAAATAAATGGATGCACTATTTTTAGTTTAACATTTTTGCATTATTTCGAAATGTTTACTGTTTTAAATTAACCAGCTACTTAAAAAAACATTTTTTGAAAAGGAATGACTTTACTCACTTACAAAATAGCTAGTCCACTTTAAATCTGGAATACCTCTTTAAAGTGTTGAAGGAAGGAAGATATTTTATTTCTAAATCCATGCTTATCCAAAATTAAACAATGCTGATAGTATTAAAAAAATGTCCACCTGTTTTTTTTTTTTTATCTTTCCTATTTGCACCGGGAGGAAAAGGTAGCTTCCATATTTCTTGATTCTAAAATTTTAGCAAATTTTACTCGAAATCACATGCGAGAAACCCTATTAGATTTATTCCCAGTTTTTGTCAATACGGAATTTGAATGAGAAATAAGAGAAATTAGTCAGCTATCGCCAAGTAGACTTCACTTATGGAAAATTAATTTTGTATAGTTTTAAGCCTATGTGAGTTGGAACAATGGTTAGAAAAATGAAAGAAAATGTGCGAGAAACGATAAATTCATAATTAACCCCATTTATGGAGGAATCCTTTAATCATTTGTCTGTTTTTAAAAAGTCAGACACCCTAAAGATTCAGCTGCTATATCTCAACCATCTTTTAAGATTGAGACAAAACAAAATATGCTCCGGAAGCCTTGTATCGAAACCAAACACTTAACAGAAATAACTTTTCGTATTTTTAAATTTTTGGACATATTTTTGAATTTGAAATCGTTAAGTGGCCACCATTTTTAAACAAGATGGTGGCTAGGAAATTCTAATAGGAAAAGGCTGTTAGAATTTTGTTTTTTTATCTCTATTTATTAAAATAATACGAATTTTTCAAATTTTAATATTTTGAGCTCTTTATAGCTGATATTCAGCTATATACACAAAGTTTCAACTCTGTAAGTTACACAGTTTCTGAGAATAGCTCTGTGACAGACAGACAACAAAGCGGGAGTAATAGGGTTTCGTGAGATGAACGAAACCCTAAAAAACACTGTCAATAGAAAGAGATTCAGAAGCTGAAAATACTTTTGCCACATTTGTCAGTATTTGTTTCATTTTCACTTTCTTGTTGATAATATTGTTTAGCCTTCTAAGTCACGTCCGTTTGCTGTTGAAAAAAAAAAGAAAAAAAAGAAAAAAAGAAATGCTATGCTTCGCATCACAGATGTTATTTCGTCATCTCAAAGAAAAATGTTTTGGGGAAAACGTCTCAAAGGTAAATGTGTTTTGTCTTTCTTCAATGTTCAGAGTATTTTACGTTATTTGAATAATGGTACAAATATATTTCCATAGAAAATATATTATTTTTAAGATATTGCTTACATACAAATTTGAATCGGCGATTGCAAAAATTACATGTCCAAGTTTTTTTTTTTTTGGAAATGCATTTTTTCTTGTTTCAAACGTTTTCTTATGTGTACACTGTAAAAAATAGACAATTGTTTGTTATAATCTGCGAAGACCATATAATATAACCAAGAACGAAAATATACAATAACATCTACCGAGTTGCCCAAAAGCGTTTTTTAATCATTAGGAACCTTTCAAACTAATATATTTTCGAGATTTCAAGCAGTATTTATAAAAACCAAAGTTTCTTTCGCTGCCACTGATTTTCGGAAATGCTTCCAAGTGGATTTTGTAGTGTATTAATAACTTTTCTCAAGCCGGAATTTGGTTTTTAGGATTCTACAATTTCTCAATTAAATATTTTCAGCTGCGTAATTGATTTTATACATCCAAGAATAATAAAATAATTTTAATTTTAATGTTAATGTTAATGCTGTTAATTTATCATGTTTGTCTGTAAAACATGTTTATTGAACTGGAAAATGTTTACTTTAGAATCAATAGCATCCGAAAAACCTATATTCAGGGTATAGAAAACACCGAATGCAGGAATAAAATACACAATAAAAACCAGTACGTTTCCAAAAGTCAGTAGCATCAAAATAAACTTTAGTTTTATAAATGCATCTTTAAATCTGAAAAATATATTAGTTTCTGAGGTTTCTAAAAATAAAGAACGCTTTTTGGAATCGTAGGTAACTCGGAAAGTGTTATTGTATATTTTCGTTCGATGTTACATTGTATTTTCCTAGATTAAGAAACATCTGTTTTTATTACAGTGTAGTACTACATATGTAGACATAAATTACGTGTTAATTTATCCGCTGACATTTAAAATTGATGTTTATTGTAAAACTAACATTAGACAATGACAATACCAATGGTCTAAAGATATATTTCAATGGCCAACAACAAAACAATTTAAAAAAGTGATCAAACATGATGATGGAGTATGTGCCTTAATAAATAGGTGCCAGTGTATACAGATTTTAACACTACTGAATAGTAATATTCACCTTATTTAATCGAATTCTGCACTTTAATAAGGCGAACTTTATTATTCAGAAATAGTGGTATTCAAAATCCGGCACCTGGTCACATAATGTCAATTCTTAAAATGTATACGTAATTAATTTTAAATACAAATATTAAACTATTATTAGTATATTTTTTGTATAATTTGTACGTCACTAAATCCCATTAACAGCGAAAACAACACAAGTCCAAGGCTCTTTTTATTTAATTTAATTTTTAAATTCTTATAAAAGGAATAGCTGATAAACAGAATACATATTAAAAATTTAAGAAATGTACTGAACATAGAAAATATTTTAAAAATATATAGCATTTTCGTAGAGCCCAGTTTTTATTCATTTCTGAAAAATTTTTTAATTTGGGATTCATGTAGTTTTTGAAATCACTGTTTCACTTATATTCCCACGTAAGTCAGAATTTTACTATAAGAATATTTAAAATTTGCTTTACAAATTGACTCTTTCGAATCCAATTTTTCTTTTATATTGGGGTGGCAGAGGGGAGAAATAAATAAAAGTTGGCTAATCAAATAAAATAATAGGGTTGCTGAAATTTAACGAATATGTCATTTATTGAAATTTAAACAAGAAAGAAAAATCATGCGTCAAGCATAGATTATGTAACACTTTCCGACACTACCAAACTATTTGTATGTAATATGATATCTAATTAAACAATTTGGAAAACGCATAACACATTTTAAAACCCAATTTCAGGAATTGCCAAAATTATTCAGAAAAACATCCAAATTATTTTGTGCAGCCCTGTATAGGATCTATAGATTTGTATAAATACTACGTATAATGCTAATTTTTAGTTCAGTTTGGAAACGCATAGCACAGCTTAAAATTCCCCTGAAAATTCTGGAATTTCCGTCAATAAACAAAAATGTACTCAAGAACTTTTGTGCTGCTCTGTATATGATCTATAGAATTTACACACACCAAGTAAAATACAAAAACTGAGTTAAATTTAAAAACGCTTTCAGCAACTGAAAACGTATATCCAGCAATTATTGTTAACAGGCAGTACCGAATTCTTTTGTGGGTCCCTGTAAATGAATGTTGAATGTTATACACACAATATTCTATAGTAAGTCTCTTGTAATACACCTCAGTGATATATATCAATTTCGATATGTTTTAAATCGTGAAATATTTCTAAAATAACCCGCAAACGATTTTTCGACATAGACCCAATGTAACGGAATTTTAAGTGTCTCTGCAAAGGAACTATAAGCGCTACGTACACCATATTCTATCGACAGCTTCTTGTAGAACACCTCAGTGATATATATCAATTTTAAACTGTTTTAAATTGTAACGTTATTAAAATAAACCCCATAGAACGTAATGTAACGTAATTCTTTTGAGTGTCCCTGTAAAAAAAAACTATAAGAGCTACACACTTCATTTTCAATACCGAACATGCCATAGTAAACCTCAATAACATAAAGTAGGTGCACCTTTTTTGGCAATGTTCCTGATATAGCCATCCCCCTATTATACGTTAGCTAAACAAAAAAATCGCTAAATGGCATGAGCATACTGTGAAGGAGCCTCTTAGTGTATCATGTGATCATTTCCCAGCTAGAAAAAGTTTGCAAAAAAGTGCACAAAATCCGAGCGTATTTGGCACCTCTGCTTATGTATAAAAAGTACAAACTCAATTGTGCACCCTATTCTATAGTAAGCCTCTTGTAGTGCACCTCAGTGATATGTATCAATTCCAACACGTTTGAAATTGTGTAACATCATTAACATAAACTGCAAATGATTTTTTCCCTTAAACCGTAATGTAAAGGTATTCTTTTGAGCGTCTCAGTGAAAAAACTGTACGCGGTACACACTTCATTTTCAATACCGAACATGTCATAGTAAACCCCAATCACATTTATCAATTGCATGAAAATCCGTATATATTTACGTGAGTTAGAGCATGGACAGACAGACAGACAGACGGCAGATAAACGGCAGGCAGATGGCATACAGACAGACAAACCGAATTCATTAACACTTTTTAACTAAGGTAAAGCCAGGAGAGCTGGCGCGGTCGGAGAGATTGCGCACATAGAGGTTCGGGGAGAAGGAGTAGAGTGAGTGCGCAGCGACTCCAGGTAGTTGTACAAAAGCAGTAGGGGAGTGTCTACTTGAAAGTGCACGTTGATTGTTTTGAGCGTCTAAGATAAAGCATTGCTATTTTGTTTTGTTTTCCCAAAGTAAGTGCTTAAAATTTCATAGCTATTCATCAGAATTTCTATACAATGTCAGTAGTACAAAATATTTTAAACTAAACGATTTCTCATAAACTACTATTTATTCTAGCTACCACACTATTTATTCTAAACGCAGTACTTTTGTCAAGTGGTATTTATCA
Organism: Maratus michaelseni; assembly: GCA_963931845.1. Taxonomy (NCBI): domain Eukaryota; kingdom Metazoa; phylum Arthropoda; class Arachnida; order Araneae; family Salticidae; genus Maratus; species Maratus michaelseni. The sequence goes on along the minus strand of OZ007589.1, from coordinate 256,346,489 downwards.
AGAAAACATCATGCACCATAACCGAATCAAAAAAATTATATTTATCGCAATATTCCACGCCTGTTCTTAAAGCCAAAAGAAAGTTAAAATACTCATCTTTAGAGAAATTACGATTTTTTTTCGTTGATAATGGATCTCCGAAGAATTTTATTCATCGATAGTGGAATTGCGAAATTTTCTTGATCATCTATAGCGGATGCACGAAATTTTCAAAATGATGGAATTAAGTTGTCAAATGTATTGAAATTTGAAAATTTGAAAAATTAAGCATGTTTAGTTAAATATTAGTTATTCTAACTGCTTTTTATTATTTTTATTCTTGTCTAAACTTCTCGAAAATTTCCTTGAATGAAGATGAGAGAGATACATTCTGTGCTTTATGCAAATTTCAGAAGGCATTAGAAAGTAACATAAAAGTACTGATGACGTTGTTGAATTCTCCCCTGAAACAAATTCAGACACTTCCTGATGATTTGCTAAGACTTCAATTGATTATCCTGCTATTTATCTAATAATCGTTAGCTTTTTAAACTGATGATTTTAAAAAGAAAAACTTTATCGATTTTATATTAAAGACAGTTTGGTGATTTTATTATCATTATTTTTAATATCAGCTAGACTTAAAATTTTCCAACAAACTGTCTAGTCATTCGACCGTTTTTATAGAAACCGGTTGCATAACTGTAATTTAACGCTATTCTGATCATTTTATTGCCCATATTATGGTCATAATACTGTTAAATTACGGGGTTATGTAACCGTTTTCTATAAAAACGGCTGAATGACTAGACAGTTTGTTGTAAATTTTTAAGTGTAGCTGATATTAAAAATAATGATAATAAAATCACCAAACTGTTTTTAATATAAAATCGATAAAGTTTTCCTTTTTAAAATCCTCAGTTTAAAAAAATAAAGATTATTAGATAAATAGCAGGATAATCAATTGAAGTCTCAGCAAATCATCAGGAAGTGTCGGAATTTGTTTCAGGACACAATTAGGTGATCTTCAAACATGCATTTCTAAGTAAACTTCCTTGACCGTATTTTTTTTTTGTCTTTGTTGTTAAAACCTGTCTTTATTATGTGTGGGAACCTGTTTGTTTGTCGATCCTCGATTAAGGTAATTTTTCAGCTTTGGACATCATTGGATTTAAAAGGAGTTTTCTCTAACTTAGGCAGTTAACTTTGCTTATGAAGACTTATTTTTTATGCCATATTTGATGCTATTTCTCTAAGTAGCTCCCATCTGGCCAAAAATTCGGTGCTTTCACGCGCGCCTGCATGCATGTGAAAATATACGTATAATTTCGTGTACGAGGGAAAGTCATTAAATAAGTCACAAAATATAATTAAATAACAACTTTCAATGATATTCACTTCAAAACAATTTTTATGTCTCAACATATTCTCCACCAATATTTATGCACTTATATCACCGTTTTATCAGTGCCCCAACACCAGCTGCATAAAATTCTTTGGGTTACTGTCTCAACCATATTAGGACTTCAAGTTGAACACAGGAGACAATTCAAAATTTTGGTTGGCAACTTCTTCAACATCCACCATACAGTTTCGATTTAGCCCCAAGCGATTTTCATCTGTCTAGTCTACTAAAAATCCATCTTGGAAGCAAGATGATGTTCACAGATGATGAAAAGGATAAACTTCAAGTCCTAATGTGGCTAAGACAGCAACCCAAAGAATGTTATGCAGCTGGTGTTGGGGCACTGATAAAACGGTGATATACGTGCATAAATATTGGTGGAAAATATGTTGATAAATAAAAATAGTTTTGAAGTGAATATCATTGTAAGTTATTATTTAATTATATTTTGTGATTTACTTAATGACTTTCCCTCGTACAATTATTAGTGTACATGCGTATATACTTAAATGCATTTAACATATTTCTAAATATTTTCACAATGTTCTAATATTCACACATAGTTGACCGGTCACGAGTTAACTCATCATCTGTTTCATCAAACATCATTGACTAAAGGCGTGTCTTTTACCTTACAGAAAATCCATTTATATATTATGTTGTCAATACTGTTTTTTTGTAAGACGATTTATATTGAATCCGTACATTGAATGATATTTACTGATGCATAAACTTGAAAAACCTATCTAGAAAACCATTTAATGAAAGATTTTCAGAAGAGGTGGAGCTTCTGCTTTTTTAAAAAATCAAGATTTCATACAAAATCGCCGGTCAACAAAGTGTTAAGTATCTGCTCTAGAATGACATCCTAACGTCCATTGAAAATGACAGTCCCATTTCTGATATTCTTATAACAAAAAAATAGTTTTTATTATTATTATTTTTTTTTAATTTAAACTTTGAGTAAGCCGATAAAGATATCTGTTTATTATCCCTATTAAACAGTTTGTCTTCAGTAGTAAAACTATCAGTGTTAGAAAAATTTATCTAAATTCAAAAAGCGCTATCAAAGCAAGCAAATACATTCGAGAACTAAAACTATTTCTAACACATTTGCCAGTATTTGCTTGAAATCCTCTTTTACACTGACACTTGTGATTGGGAATCCAAATCACGTTTGGTTGCTTTGAAAAGAAATGTTATGCTATGCATCAATGATTTCTGTATCTCAAAGGAAAATGATTTTTCATTGTACGGTCTTGAATGTTCAGAATTTATAAGTATATTTTTAAATAATACAAAAGATAATCCATTGTTGTGTAGTTTCGGAGAGCAGAATTATTTATATTTTCTCTCTATGCTAAGAAAATTTAAACAACGCCTATCACCGCTGATAATGATTTTTTTTAATGTCCGGAGGTCTTTCTAGGCTAATATTAAGAAAACGATTGCATATAAAAAATATAAATTGGCAGTTTGATAGAGAAATATTCGATAAACATGCTGAAGCAAACAGTTTATAATTCGAAGAATTATTTTAACCCTTTAGCGGGCGGTGTCCACAAAAAAGGAGACCCAATTTTAATTCCAAAACTGACAAACGGCACCAAGAAAATTTAATTAAAAATTTCCTTTTATAAATTACGGGAAAACAAGCAAGTTTTTATTTTCTAATGAATTCGTTTTTAAATTCTGGTGTCAGTCCATAATTTCATCATTTTACAAACAGACTTGCTACGCGCCGGAAATGGTTAAAGGATATTTAATATTGACGTTTGTCAAAATAGTTCTGTTAAAAATGTTTTATAGGAACAAAAACTATCCGTAGTAATTTAACTATAATTTGAAGGGATATGGTTGACGAGCTTGGGTTGTGCAATGTGCAATTACTTTTTAATTTGACTAGTTTTTTGGGGTTTCTTTTAAAAAATTTATTCAAGTTTTCATTATTTCGAAGGAGATTTATTTCCCATTTCGAAAAGACCATTTTTCAAATTGCTGGCAATTTGTAAAAGAGCTCACATAATAATATTCCCTTTTAATTAAAATATGTATTTACACGTGACTATTAAAAAAAATTGTTTAAATAATAATTAAGTGATAGCACGTTAAAAGCTGTAAATATAGAAAATAATGTCATAAAAATGTACTTTCACGTGAATATTAAAAAGAGAAATGAAACTTGGAAAATAATAATTAAATAAATTACTACGCGTTAAAAGCAGTAAAGGGGAAAATTACGCCATATTTAAAATGCTCAAATAATATTTCCAAACAGCTTCAATTAAAAATATGTTTACACGAGAGATTAATTTATTTCGACATAATCTATTACCTATTGTTGCAAACTGACACTGTTTACTTAATCGTTTTATACAAGTTTATTTTCAAGTGTTTAATTAATCTTATTTAATCAATCACGAAAACAGTTATTAGCTGTATCGAAATAATTTGATTAGGCCTTAAAATTCTTCAGTCAAAGGGCAATTAATGGAAACCCGATTACCGGAAATCGCTAATGGTCGTTTAGTTATAGTTCAATCTTCCGTAATCGTTTTAGAGCAGATTAAATTATCGTATTTTTAGAGTTTGTGGTGTCAGAACGGGAATTGGCGATCGTAGCTCGTAGGGGGCAGAGCAGTGGGGAACAGACTTAGCGTGATGAAGTGACCTTGCGTCTATAAATATTAATGTAGGTTCATCCTGATTCGTGTGGTACTGGTAACCTCTCTATTTGAGAAGTAGAGGACCTTTCATCATACTGTGACTTGTGATCTGGTATCGATCCGTCGCACTGTCGAAAAAGCGTGAAGAAATGAAAAATTTTTCGTTAATAGTTACATTTGTTAATTTGATTCCATTTGTATTGAGATGTATTGGTGCAAATAAGACTGGGTCTGGATTTTGCCATTGAATATTTCCGCCGCATTTTAGACTACACTAATATTCAGAATTAATCATGAGTTTCATTTGGAAAATAAATTTCCTGTAGAAACATGTTTTCATAAGCATTAACATCTTAAAACCAATTTTGGCCTTGACAAGGATCTCAATTTATAATCGAAAAAACATTTGCGTCGCTAGCGTTAAATTTGTTTAGCTTGTCGCCTAGTATAAAAACGATGCAAAATAAAGTGTCGCTCTCGGATCAAACCATCACAATTTAGAAAAGAACGGAGAGAGTGACGAAGCGTGTAGGGGAGATAGTCAATAGATAGTCAATAGATAGTTATATCTGTTTAATCGCGAATCCTGAGGATTCAATTTGTGTTGAGATGTATTGGCCTGGTTGGCATTATTCCGAATTTTGCCTTGGCATCAATTCGTTGCAATTTATGTTCGATGTTACATACGGAATTGATCAAGCGTTTATGTAATTTTCGTAAGTATGTTTCCTGTGATATGATACTTTTATAAACCTTTATATATACCAATACATTTTGGCCTTGACTGGGCTCTTATTTTTTATTTGAAAAAACATCGAGTCACTAGATTTGTATTCATTTGGCTTATGGTCTAGCATTGTACCAACGCACTGAACGGACACAAGGTGGGGCAACAATAAATATATCTAGTATAATTAAACGTATTAAAATTCCTTAAGAAGGAAAACGAAAGATATTAAAATGAAATAGTAGGAAAGTTACACACACATATATATATGGAGATTTCCTATCTCCTATCATATCTCTTGCAATAAATGGCAACACCAAAGTCTATTAGTGGTGCTTACCCATTTGTTGATTACTTCACAGTAGTTACGTTGCGTTCAAAAGGCCGGACAGATGAATGGTGGACAATGGAATTATTGGACTAGACACTAGAAAAAGACTTGTTGCTGTGCTCCTAAGATATATTTGTTTATAGACATTTCTAATTGTTGATTAGTTTATATGTAAATAGTTTCTTGTGCATAGTTTCTATCTTCAATAAATTCTTTGATTCTAATATATTCATTACTTTCTTTTATTACTAATCAAACTATATGTTTGATTTATTTTATTTAGTTCTCAGAAAGTGCGATTCGATTCGACGCCCGTAAAGATGCCGACAAAAGATACATGTTTTAAAGAGAAATGGAGATAGTGAAAATAATTCGTGAGTTGATATAATCAACATCTATAAGTGATTAGGTTAAAAAAGAAAGTTGATATACACTAAGCAAAGTTTGCAATAACTAGAACAAAAGGAAAAATTTTGTGTACGCATTGAACAAACGAAAAGTAAATTCTTGAATAAAGAAAATATCATTTCACGTAAAGTACTGTAGCCTACAAAGAAAAGTTTAATTTCTAATTAAACATGACAAAAGTGTAAATAAAGTGTTGGTAATACTGAAAAAAAGCATTGTTTTATGAAAAAGGTGAGGAAGTAAAATTTAAAAAAAAGAAAAAACAAGTGACTGAATATGTCTATTAGTAACCATGACAATGCAGACAGTAGGTGTGTAAAAATATTTTATGTTAATCATTGACTGATTTTGTTAGGGGAACCGTCGGTAGCGTAATAAATTTTCTTATTTTTATAAATAGTTAAATCAGTCTTCAAATTTAATATACATTTTCATCTTTTGATATGTTAAAGAAGTTTCTTCAGCTTACCTGAAATTTTCCTTTTTTGCGCCAAGTGATATCCACAGTAATCCAAAGTGTTGTAGCGATATTTATCTTATCCATTGATTCACTTATATTTGAGTAATAAGAAATAGTATTAGTAGAAAATAACAATTGTGTGAAATGAGCAAAAGATTCATTTTCCTTTGAATATAATATTATAATTCTTGGCTAGATGTACATGTTTAAAATCGCGTTTTGGAGGCTGCGTATAAGTGCTCCAATTTTACATTATATTAAAATATATTTACATCATATATATACAAGAGCGTCTTAACTGCTCGGATACATTTTGGAAACTGAAGGGAAATTGTTATTTGAGTTCTGTGCACACGCGCGGGGCAAACAGCTGTAGATTTAAGGAGGGATATCTGCAGTATCTCTCCAATTAGTTAGTTTCGACAGTCTCTGGTTTTATTCACTGTTTTGCATCTGCGGTTGTCACTTAAAGTACTTATAGTTAATTGGGGTCTGGTTTTCAACATGTTTTTCAATCGTTCGCTGCACGTGGAGATTAATTAACTGCATATAAAAGGTTTCTCCGTCACTCCCCCGTAATCTCCTGTGTGGGGAATGGTTGAAGATTCAGTTTCTTACGGTGTTTTTCATACACAGGCTTCGGAGTGGGCTTCGTGAGAGTGTCGGCTATCATTTCTTCACTGGGGCAGTATTGTAGATCGGTTTTTCCTTCTTCTTTCATAAGTTTGATGTTGTGGAAACGTATGTCGATATGCTTGGATAGCTTAGTATCTTTATCGTTTTCAGTCATTTTTATACAGGACATATTATCCTCAAATATCGTGATGGGTAGTTTTTGTGGAATGTTGAGGTCGCTTAGCAAGTTTGTTATCCAACTTAATTCTTGTGCTGCGTTGCTAGCTGAAACGTATTCAGCTTCGGCTGACGAAAGTGCAATGCAATTTTGCCTTTTTGTAATCCAGTAAATCGGCGATTTTCCTAGCATGAATAGATTTCCTGACGTTGATTTACGTGTTTTCAAGTCACCAGCCCAGTCTGCATCGGCGTATGCTGTTAGGATGGGCTTGCTGTTTGCGCTAAGAGTTAAATTCAAATTTTCTGTAGTTTTGAGGTATGAAATGATTCTTTTTACTGCTAACCAGTCCTTTTGGCGTGGTGTTTCGTTTCTACGGCATAATATGTTTACTGCTGCAGATATGTCAGGACGCGTGATTGTTGATATGTAAAGTAATGTGCCTGTCGCTTGTCGATATTTCGTGTTATTAAGTAAAAGATTATCGTCGTCTTCAAGTCTGTTGAATCCAGCAATCATGGGTGTGTAATGAGGTTTCATGTCGTTTAAATTCAGTTTTTTCACTAGTTCCTGTATTTTATTGTTTTGATTTAGGTAATATGTATCGTTGATTTTATTAATGTTTATGCCTAGGTAATTATTCACTTCTCCTAAGTTTTTTGTTCATATTCTTTCTTAAGTTGGTTTATTGTTTCTTCGATATCACTGTCCTTTCCTGCTATCAGGATATCATCTACATAAATGATGATGTATATCGGATTTTCTTGATTTGATTTAAAGTACAGACATGGATCATTTTTGCTCTGTAAGAAATTATTGTTTGTGAGTGTTTCCGATATTTTGGTGTACCAGGCCTTTGCGGCTTGCTTAAGACCGTAGATGGCTTTTTGAAGTTTACAAACTTTTCTTTCATCGCCGGGTTTAATATACCCGTCTGGTTGACTCATATAAACAGTTTCAGTTAATTCACCATGCAAGAATGCTGTGGTTATGTCAACATGTTTCACGTTCAAATTTTTGTGCAATGCAGAGATGAGAAATGCACGTATTGTAGCGTGCGAAACTACAGGTGCGAAAGTTTGATCATAGTCAATCCCGAATCTTTGACTATATCCTTGTGCTACTAAACGCGCTTTATAGCTTTGAACATTTCCTAAATTGTCCTTTTTTAGTTTAAAAGTCCATTTTGAGCCGATAATTTTTGTTCCGGGTAGTGGATCTGTTAAAGTCCAAGTGTTATTTTTTCTTAGGCATTGTATTTCATTTTGTGTTGCTTTTATACAATTTTGTTTATCATTAGTATTTTTCATTTTTTCGATATCTTCCCAATTTTCGGGAATGTTTTCAGATGAACTATTTGTGAGACAAACATAACTGTCAGGAGGAACGCCTCTATTTGTCCTATTAGACCTTCTTGGTTCAATTGGTTGCTGTTTGGGCACGGATGGTGTCTCCTCACTGTCAAGTTTTATTTCTAAGTGATTTTCATGTCTATCCGGTAATTGGGTATTGTCATCTGATGTTTTTGTGGTGTTTTGTATCTCCTCAATGTTATCTGAGTGTACATTTTCATTTTCAAGAAATTTTAGCGTTCTCGCTATTACAATTTGTTTTCCTTGTGTGTGAATTCTATAACCAGTCGATCGTGTGTCATAACCTACGAACGTTCCGGTTTGAGCCCTGTTATCGAGTTTTCCTCTATTTACTTTATCGACGTAAAATAGCGCTTTACAACCGAATGTTCTTAAGTGTTTTAAATTCGGTTTAACTCCTTTCCATAATTCGTAAGGTGTTCTGTTGTTGTTTGCTTTAGTTGGGAGTCGGTTTTGTAAATATGTTGCAGTGTTTATGGCTTCACCCCAAAAATGTTTGCTTAATTTTGCTTGTGATAGCATGCTTCTAGTCATATCTAATAAACTTTTATTTTTTCTCTCCGCAACTCCATTCTGGCTCGGATTATGCGGGACAGTCAATTGGTGTAAAATTCCGTTCTGTTTTAAGTATTCATCTATCTCTTGATTTATATATTCACGACCGTTATCCGATCTAATTTCCTTAGGTTTTTTACCGAACTGATTGTATATCATCGTTATATACTCTTTTATCTTTTCAGCAACTTCGCTCTTTTTAGATAATAAATATATCGTAGTATATCGGGAATAGTCATCAATAAGAGTCATAAAATAAATTTTTCCGCCTAAAGTCGGTGTATCTAAAGGACCACATACGTCACTATGGATCAAATCCACGATATTAGTAGCTCGGTTTGTTGCTGATTTAGGATACGGCATGTTAGTTAATTTAGTTTCGATACAAGTTACGCATGTTTTATTTTGATGTTTACATTTTCCTATCTTTATTCCGTCCGCAAGTTGATTTGTTATTATAGATTTAATCGCGTCATAATCTCTGTGACCGAGTCTGCGATGACAGAGATCTATGCATTGTTTGCTGTCACAGTTATACGTTATGTTTACATAATTTTGTGGTTCTTCCACATCGTCCATTTCCTCAATGATGTATAATTTTTTCTTATTTTTCGCCCTAATATATATTTTTTCATCAAAGATCAAATCGCTTTTATTATCGTCGAAGATTAGTTTACACCCGTTTTTAGCTGCTTTACTAACCGAAATTAGGTTTGACTCTAAGTCTGGGACATAAAGCACTTCGCGTAATGTCGTTAGTTTTTCTTTTCCTTCGGGGGTTAATGTTTTTATAAAAACTTCTCCTGAACCTAACGCTGTCAGTTTATTACCATTCGCGATCGTTACTGAAGTTTTATTATAATCAATAAATTTACTAAATAGGCTTTTATCATTACAAATGTGCGAGGTAGATCCTGAATCGAGAATCCAGTTATTTTTGCCTACTTTTTCGGTGATTAATGCTTTATTTTGCGTTTGATCATTTGCGTATTTTCTTTCGTTTGGAATTTTATATTCTCTACGAGTTTCGGTCTTTTCATAACATAATGAAAATGAGAAATTCTTTTTATTTTTTTATTGATTGTTACGAGGATTTCCGGATTGTACCGTGTTTCTGCTCTTGTAGTGCCAGCATTCGTAAGTGGAATGATTTTTCATTTTACAGTTCTTACAATATTTTTGTTCTCTTCTATTTTCAGTGTGTGTATATCTCCTATTTGTTTTAAATGCTCTCTCGTTGTTGTTATATCCGCTATGTGATTGTTCTGACATTTCATGTCTACGATTATATTCATCCGTTAATTTGTTTTTGATAAAATCAGGGGTGAGCTCATTTTCTGGTCTCGCCTCCAACGCAGTTATCAAAGTATTGTAACTGGGGGGAAGAGAACACAGAAATAGCGCGGAAATATGTGAATCGCTAATATTTTCTCCAATGGCATTAAGTTTATCTATAATTTGCAAGATATTAGTGATATGCGTGATCATGTTTGCACCCTCAGCTAATTTAGTACTGTATAGTTTCCGTAACAGGTAAAGCTTACTAGATAAATTGCTTCTCTCATGTATATTTTTCAGAGCTTCCCATGTTAATTTGGCAGTATCTAAGTTTTTTACATTTACGATTTGAGAATCATCGATGCTTAGGTTTATTAGAGCTCTGGTCTTGCGATCTTTTTTGTGCCATGCGGGATCGGCTGGATCCGGTGGATCTTGTACTATAATATCGTCGAGTTCCTCTTTAATCAGGAACATCTGCATCTTGAACTTCCATGTACTATAATTCGTAGAATTGAGTTTCTCAATAAATTGAGTATTTTCTTTTATCGCATTCATTATTACTTTTTTAGTTTTCTTTTATTTATTATTATATTTTTAGAAATTTGTTAAATTATCGTTCTTTTTTTTTTTTTTTTTTTTTTTTTTTAAATAATACTGGGATATTCTTTTTTCAGTCTTTCATAATCTTTGTTAGGGGAACCGTCGGTAGCGTAATAAATTTTCTTATTTTTATAAATAGTTAAATCAGTCTTCAAATTTAATATACATTTTCATCTTTTGATATGTTAAAGAAGTTTGTTCAGCTTACCTGAAATTTTCCTTTTTTGCGCCAAGTGATATCCACAGTAATCCAAAGTGTTGTAGCGATATTTATCTTATCCATTGATTCACTTATATTTGAGTAATAAGAAATAGTATTAGTAGAAAATAACAATTGTGTGAAATGAGCAGAAGATTCATTTTCCTTTGAATATAATATTAGAATTCTTGGCTAGATGTACATGTTTAAAATCGCGTTTTGGAGGCTGCGTATAAGTGCTCCAATTTTACATTATATTAAAATATATTTACATCATATATATACAAGAGCGTCTTAACTGCTCGGATACATTTTGGAAACAGAAGGGAGATTGTTATTTGAGTTCTGTGCACACGCGCGGGACAAACAGCTGTAGAGTATCTCTCCAATTAGTTAGTTTCGACAGTCTCTGGTTTTATTCACTGTTTTGCATCTGCGGTTGTCACTTAAAGTACTTATAGTTACTTGGGGTCTGGTTTTCAACATGTTTTTCAATCGTTCGCTGCACGTGGAGATTAATTAACTGCATATAAAAGGTTTCTCCGTCAGATTTTGTGTGTGTAGTGTAGCAGATGGTAGATGCAAGATGCATCTTTTCTGAACAATAAAAAGAAATGCACGTATCAGTAATTACTAATGAATTAAAACGACAGTAATAAAAAATATGATTGCAACTAGGTAAGGAGTTACTGTATATTTAGCTTTTCGCAGCACAAAAATGACAATTAAATATACTAAACCAGGGGTTCTCAAACTATGGTACGCGTACCAGTACTGGTACGTGAAGCTCTAGCTACTGGTACGCAGAAGTCCAATACTGGTACGTGAAATAAAATACAAAATGCAGCATATTATTATGGAATCAAAAACGGCTTGTCTTTATTTACTTGGAAGTTTTCAAAAAAATTTCTAATGCGATTTAGGATCTGTAAACACTTTTTCTATTTTTTTGTTACGAGAAATGTTTGGTATAGCAGACTTGCTGAAATTCGCACACACCGCTTATGATAGTGTCAGTTTTTCAAAATAAAAAACACAATTATTATATTTATATGCATAAAAATTGAATTTTTTAATAAAGACCTAATTTTAAAATTAATATATGAATGAAATATTTTTAATTAGCGGAAGAACTATTTTTAAACATGCTTTATAAATTGAATTACCTGAAGGAAAAATCTGAATGCTTGGAAGTAGGAGGAGCTATTGTGAGTAGGAGGAGTTAAAACAAAATAACATTCCAAGTGTAATTTATAACCCATTGTTCTCTTTGTACTAGAAGAGCTTCTAGGAGGTGTTGAAATGAAAGTCTTATTTCAAACATAATTCATAAATTAATTCATTGTGTTCATTGAAATATTTTTCTTCTCTTGTACAAAAAGTGTTATAGTTTCCCCTATTTCATGGAAATCAGTTTTTAAGAGAATAAGGTTATTTAAAATGGTCAAGAGAGTAAGGTTATTTAAATCAAACAAAAACTGTGGTCATATGGAGTGCTGATTTCAGATAGAATCAACATATGTATTGAGGTGATATATTCAGTAATGTGTGAAGAAACTTGCAAGTGCTTGCCAACTGAGCGACATTATTGTCACATTTAAAGGTATCCAGATTATTAATACGGTTGTATTGAGCCTATGTTACATGCGCTAACTAAGCTTTGGATAAGAAATTCGTTTCTCATTTGAAACACCCTGCCACTGTATCTCATGAGAGAGGAAAGTAGTGAACTTATTCAGCTCTCCTCTCCTGTGATGGATTACTGGAGTCCACATTCAAAAGAATGAATGTAACAGAATTTTCGCTGACGAGAATATCAGAATACCGTCTAATATCGTCAAAGTCTGTTTGTGTTTAGCACAACATACCTCTGTGAATGTGCTTTCCCCCCCTTTGTTATATGAAAAACAAATACAGGAATAAACTAAACATCGAATCTGACTTATGACTAAAACTTCCTAATATTGAGCCAGACATGAGGAAGTTGTGCTTGATAAAACACGCCCACCCTTTTCATTAGCCTACTATAACAGTATATGAATCAGTGTGCACCAATATGTACTTAAGTATTAAAGTTTTTTTACTATACCAAAATACTGTATTTTGATAATTATGCATTATTAAAAATTAAATAAATTTGATAAATGCATTATTAAAATTTAATGGTGATACTACTTTTTACTTGAATGTTATTATAAAGCAGTCAATTTAGTAATGTAATCATTTATTTTAAATATAGTAAAACCTGCTATGACGGAAACACAAAAACCCGGAGAGATATTACGTTTCAGACAGGTTTTTCTATATTAGCTTTACGTTTGTTACCTGGTGGTACGCGGAAGTATGAACTTCGATTTTGCGGTACGTCGGTCTAAAAGTTTGAGAACCCCTGTACTAAACCAATGCTTTCCAACTTATTACTTAACGGTATATTATTTTTTATGGTGATTCAAGATATACTAATACTTTAAAAAAGAAAGAGTTCTTTTTTTGTAGATAATAGATTCTTGCATACCAACGAAATCAGCAACAAAAACTGCATTCATTATATGATTGTACTCTAACTTCTGATGTAGTCTTGTAATGTCTTGATGTCGTGATGTTACGTTCTATGTTGTGAATTGTAATTAAATGTGTAAAACAAGTTTCCACTCGTCCATATTATTTATATATGTGTTCTTATTTATTATAATTAATAATTAAAGACATTACAATTTTATTAGTTGATGATTGCATCCAGTATCAATGCCTTTGTGACAGGAGACAGCTCGCTTTACAACTCTTTGCTTAGAGTCGTTCTTATCAAGGTAGACTGTTTTCAATTCAAGTTGCAGTTTGTGATAGTTTTCCACAATTTTATGTCTGAGCTTAATGGAATTCGGGCTCTAAACATCTGATTTTCATTGAAGAACTGTAAAATCAAGTACTCTTTCAAATGAAGCTTAATTTAATGCTTTGACCCAGACATTGAAAAATGTCAAATGTGGGTTAAAGTAGTTTCCAGCTTTTTTGCACTGAACAAGCGTTTTCCCGTCCTTAGTGTCAGAAAAAGCTGAAAATGTATAAAATTCAAAGTATTATCGCACAATAAGCTTTAAACGTAGAAGGAATGTTTTTATTGTTTAATTTGAATGGAATGTTTTTATTGGAATGTTTTTATTGTTTAATTTGTTAAAGCAAGAAGAAAGTTTTTTCTGATTATAGCTTTATATATATATAAATTAAAAAAAAATTTAAATAACTATTTTGATGCAAATAGCTTTTTATTCGATGAAGAATATTTGAAATATTTTTGCAATTTCAATCATATCTTTAAACTAACAGTTTAGAAATTACCTATTGGATACCAATAAAGAGGTACATCCTGTATGCATATACTATATTTTTTATTTCGATTTTCAAAATACTTGAGTAGAAAAAAAACTGTAACTAATAAAAATTAATTTTAAAATACATTAGTACATTTTCAAAAACCAAATTTCGTATCTGTGATTTATTTAGAGGGATGATTTTTTTAGTTATGTTTTAAACATCACTAGGCTTTTTATCTTTGATATACGATACCTCCTTACTTCGAAGCGTAAACAGAGCTTCATTTTGTATTTTTTGTCCTCAGAAAAACAATTCTTTTTATTTACGTTTATGTAATACGATGCTTCATATGAAGTTCCTTCTGGCTCATTTTACTTTCACACGTACGCTGCTTTTTTTTATGTTTTTTATAACATAGTCAGCGAAATAATTTGCTGAAGGTAAATTCACAGAAAAAAGCATAAAGCGCAGATATTTAAGAAAAAAGAAAAAGGTGTCAGGTGAGAAAAAAATATGTGTTCAGAACTAAAATGTACACTACGTTATGGTGCATTAGTATTTTATTTTTACGAGCCATTTTTAAGACACATTACGTTTTCTTTTTCAAGGTGATAGCAAAAGAAATGAAAATTGTTATGTTACCGAATGCATTTTTATATATATATTTTATACATAAATGAAAGGCAAATAAAAATTTACTTTTTAGCTGATAACACTAAAAAAAAAACACTTTTAAGATTTAAAAAGGGAGCTTGAAGTTATGAAATTATAATATTTTTTTTCGATATTATTTAAAATGTGATTTAAAATATATTACTAAAAGTTAAATAGCTATAACAGAAAGAGGCTTTAAAAAATTTATTTGTTTTAAATTACGTATGGTCTTATATTAAAACTTAAATGCTTTGTAATCTACACTTATAAAGAAAAAAAACGTTTGTTTGTTTGTTTGTTTGTAGAGGGTAATCTCTGGCACTACCGAAACGGTTTCAGAAATAGAGATTGAGAAATGATGGTGACAGTCTGCGCTCGATCATAGACTATAGTTTATGTCGATACCACTAACCCCAAGGAGAGTGCAAGAGCATAAAAAATGTTCCAGAATTGAAATTTTTGTGATATTGAAAGGGCTGAAACTTTAAGTTTGACATCGTGGTTTGACATACACGCTAAAAACGGATTTTTAGATATTCGAAATTTAAAAGGATGGAATGGGCGTAAAACGCTTTACATTATGGTTTATATAGAATTATTAGTTGTAGAAACTAGAAATTGGATGTGATTGTTACTTTTAAGACGTAAATTCTCGCGTAGAACGGCTATAAAAACATCAAAATTTGAATGTAACATGAACCGAAAATGTTTTTAAGCAATTCTAAATTACGATTTTTTGGAACTGTTAGGGCTAGAGACATAAAATTCGGCATGATACTTATATTTAAAACATACATGCTTGCTTAGAACAATTTCGAAGGCTTCGAAATTTAAAAGGGTGAAATTAGTGGAAAACGTTCTAAAATAATGATTACTTTGTAGCTACTGAACCTATTTAAAATCATCTCTCGGGATAATGATAATGTCAATCTTTACTTTAAAATATTCTATATATTATCTCTTTGCAAACTATCCTCTAGAGGTGACTATCCTAAGAGTGAACGATGTTCTGAAATTTGGATTTCTTTGATTTTATTGATGCTAAAAACATAAAATTTGATATGGTAGTTACGTTAAGATGTAAATGTTTGTTAAAATATTTAAGATTTAAAAGGATGAAATGATTAGAAAACACGCTATAAACACGATTATTAAAAATTTTTAACATGACTTGCAGGTTCTTTTTAGGGTGTGATTCTCCCAAAGAAAAGTTTTTAAAAAATATTTGAATTTCAAGTGATTGTAATGGAAAGTTGGGTTTGACTTTGTATAGTTTTATTTTCACTGTGATTTCTCTGAAACTGTCACCCTAGAAACTTTCAATTTGGCATAGGGATAACTTCTAAGACGAAGATGCGCACAAAAAATGTGTTTTTATTTAAATTTATAAACAAATGTAAAGAGAATAAAGTAAAATAATTTGCCATGTCAATGCTATATTCATCTTTTCTGAACAATAAAAGGAAATGTGAGTACCAGTAATTACTATAATGAATTAAAATGACAGTAATAAAAAGTATGATTGCAACTAGGTAACGAGTTACCGTATATTTAGCTTTTCGCCGCCCAAAAATGACATTTAAATATACTAAACAAATGCTTTCCATCTTATTGCTTAACGGTATATTATTTTTTATGGTGATTCAAGATATACTAATATTTAAAAAAAGAAAGAGTTGTTTGTTTGTATAAAAGATATTCTTATTCTACTGAATCAATTATAAAATTTCTTTAACTGTACGATAGATGATAAACAAAGTTCCCAAGTATACTGCATTGTGTTTGTGTTCTGGAAGGGGGTGTCTGCAAATGGGTTGGAATGAAGATTTTCTCATTAATTAAAGTCTCGTGTTCCTCTAATGCAGTGCATGAATGATATTTCCCCGAAAAAAAGTGTGACATAAAGAGTAATATTTAAATTATTCGTAACAATATAATTTCCCTTAATGTAAATAGGCACACATATACCACTTGACATATTTCAACAACAACGCATGCAAAATAGCAGATTTTTGCTAGTGTAGTATAAAATGTATTAATAGAGGCGTGCGGCATGCATTATACCGCTTTGTCTTCCTCATACAGAGTGGTAAATAGCTAATTCAGGAAGTATTTTTCTTATTAAGTTTTTAACCACCTTGTACTGCCCCATTTGCGACGCTATATCATCAGGCATGTTAAAGGCGGAAAGAACTTAAAATATAAAAAATGAAAAACAGTTTATTTTCAAAAATCTTAAGACGTTCCTTGGGTTTCGGACAAAACAAACTATTTCAATACATTGAAAAAAAAAAAACAAGAAAACCTTAAGATTAACTAAATCCTAAATTCTGAATAGTTTATTTCGCTAACACTTAACTTGTATTATGAAATCAATAAACATCACCAATATTCTAAGACAACATCAATTGAAACAGACGTTTTATATTTTACAAACACTTTAACATTTCTACAATTATTCTAAGTCAATGGAAGATCCATGATCGACTTGGACTCGAACCTGGTTACTTTGGCTTACCGTGCCAACGCTCGGCAAAGCCTTTGCACGGCAAGCCAAAGTACCCAGGTTCGAGTCCTGGTCCTGGCATTTTTCGCTCTTTCGGAATAAATCGCAACTATGATAATCCAACCATTAAATAAAATTTAAATTTTTTGATATTTTCTATGTTCAATTTATCTATTAATAAAATCTGGAATCCCTACTATTATAATTGCTTCTTCCAAATCAGCTGATTTGCTAAAAAATAAAATTCAATTAACTGTGTGTAACAGGTTTTGTCTGAGAGACGTTAATTTATTTGACTTATTCAATCTATACATGAAACATGTCTGTGAGTAATGCTGACGTCATTTTGAGGGTGGCAACGACTTACTGTAAATTTCCATTTTTCTGCAATTTTATTTAATTTCAAAACATCGCACATTTTTAATGTTTACACGATCGAATAGATGAACAAAATACTTTCAAATGCAATTTCTTTGAAAACTGTACCTTACGGGCTGATTTTCCATGGTTTTTAAAATAATTTTCAAGCATCTGCTAGCTTATTCAAAAATCTATTTCTATCGCGTGCAGCTCGATTACGAGAGATTAACCCGTTTGCACTTAAAATAATATAAAAATTTCAGGACTTGTTTCCACCTTAAATTCCATGGGAAAAAGTAAACTTCATCAATAAATAAATAAAATAAAATAATATAAATAAAACACAGATTTAACAGACATATAATCGAACTGCGCGCTTGAAATCTTTGGCGATTTCGTCCAATGTTAACTCCTGCCATGTGGCTAATACGAAAGTACCTTTTTTAATGAATTTCAAAATTTTATTTGATTACATTATAGATATTTTTTATGTAAAATTATTTTTGGTGTTGTCAGTGGGCATTATATATATATATATATATATATATATATATATATATATTAGGGCGTATCGAAAAAATCCAAATTTCTTAAATCTTTTTGCGGTAGTGCGGAAAAGTTGTGAACTCCCTTTATTAAAAATCTGCGAAATCTTAAAACTGTGGGTTGATATCTTCTGTCGCCTCAGTGGGCCGAAAATTCCAAAAATTGGAGTAAAAATTATTAAAATACAAAAATTAATAAATGATCACAGATTTCGCTCATCGGTTTAGGGTAGTGCTTACAAGTTACTATTTTGTAACAACAACAACCATAGAAAATTGTAGAATTATAGGTTAATATCTTCTGTCGGCTCATCGACATCGAATTTTGGAAATTTTTATGCATTTTGGTAGTTTTCTGCATAACTGTTTACGGCTTGCACAATGCACAATCGAGGCAGACTGGGTTTGGCGGTCTGCCAAAATAGTGGAACACCCCTATTTACACGCTGAGAAACAACAACAACAGCCATATATATTTTTTAAATATACGCTAATATCTTCTGCCACTTCATCGACACCAAATTTTGGAAAATGAAGGCAAAAAATTAAATAAATACACGTCACACTTACCTCATTTTAATGCGAACACAAATTTTATTTTATCTTTCGACCATACAAATGACAAAAGCATTACAGGTTGTAATCATTTTTGGTCTCAAATTTTGACATATGTTTTCTGGATTCTAGTGTCGCTCTAATAAATCTATCCTTGTTCTGCGGCCCAACTGTTTTTCCGGAGGCTACAGTGACTAGTTTCACAATCCTTTCAACCGCTTGTGTGTGTTAAGGAAATTTAATAAAGTCCCAGCAATACATTGGCATACTGCCCTGTATCATCTTCAGAAATTCTTGAGAACCCATCTCTCAGAAAACAGGAGACGATATCACCTAACAAGCTTGCCAGTCAATGAGATCTACATAGTCTGTTGCTAACAACATGAATAACGAATTTGCGAACACAATTTCTGTCTGGGCTAATTTCCCTTGTCTTGATAATCCGCCGAGATGCAAGGCTGTGACGAGGCTGGTATTTGATTCCGATATTAAACCCAAATCTTGCATAACACTAGATGCAATAGCAGATGCAATAGCGTGGCTCTGTTGGAAACACATTACCTTTTACTGACAAGCTGTGTTATCCAGTTTTAAACGCATTTGAACATTCCTTGTGGGCTGCTGTGTAAGACGTGTGTTTGGTGCCCACCTTTTCTTCCTCCGTCTTCTCCTCCATCACACCTTCTATTTCATTTTCAAGTCTTCCATTTTAAAGTTCTCAACGTTTCCAGAGTAGCCTTGCTTTTTCCCACACGTTTTACATTTTTCATGATTGATCGATATTTTCCATGGTATGCGTGTATCGTATCACAAACATGTTTATTTGAAACTGAAGGAATGGATGCATCGACGTATAAATTTCAAAGCAATAGTTTCTGCAATAACTGAAAAGCATGGTTCTTTGTTTCCATCAGTTTCGCAACCAATACGCCATCTCTCGTGATCGCAACATCTTATGATGTTTTCATGCGTTGGCAGCATTCGTAAAAAATCCTTGGGTGTTCCAGAAATAGGGCATTGCAACATTTGTCGACTTGAAAACTTTGAATGTGATGATCTTAGCATTTCTAATATTTACCAATATCTCTTATTAGAAAATGACGATCAAATGCACAAAAACACAAGATAAATTCCTTAAAAAACGACTACAGTGAAAGCAAGTGTAAAGACCGCACACTAATGGAAAAGATACTGTTTAAAACGAGTAAAAATCGGTTGCGACTCTCAGATGCTTGTGGTGCAGGCCTACTGCACATAGCCAGAAGAAAAAGAGTGGTCACATGATTTGCTGGTCGCTCCGATTTGTTTTTCTGCGTGAAAATAGGGGTGTTCCACTATTTTGGTAGACCGCCAAACACAGTCAGTCGCGATTGTGTATTGTGCAAGCAGAAAACTGTTACGCAGAAAACTACTAAAATGCGTCAAAATTTCCAAAATTCGATGCCGATGAGGCGACAGAAGATATTAACCTATACTTCTACAATTTTCTATGGTTTTCGTTGTTACCAAATAGTAACTTGTAAGCACTACCCCAAACCGATGAGCGAAATCTGTGATCATTTATTAATTTTTGTATTTTAATCATTTTTAGTCCAATTTTTGGAACTTTCGGCCCACTGAGCCGACAGAAGATATCAACCCACAGTTTTAAAATTTCGCAGACTTTTTAATAAAGGAGGTTCACAACTTTTCCGCACTACTGCAAAAAGATCTAAGAAATTTGGATTTTTTTCGATACGCCCTAATATATATATATATATGTATATATATATATATATAATGTAAAAGAATCTGTTAGAAAGAAAAAAAAATAAGAAAAAAAAGAAAAAAAAATAGAGTTCACCTATATTCTGTAACCGGCATCCCGGGTTAGATCCCCTAGTTTTTATAAGATATGTATCTTTCATTATGATAGAATTTACTGATCAATAACTAAACATTATACTTTTAAAAGGATATCAGAATGCATGCAGTTATAATTTACATAATTTACCATGATTTACCATGATTTTCTCATAATTTACCATGAAGAGAAAAAAAAATGAAAAAATAGCAGTTACCATGTTTTGCACCCGAGTTCATCAAATATCTGCATAAATTCTATACGTTTACCAGCATTAAACGCTGTTGTTTAAAATATAGAATTTCTGTGTCTGAATTGTTACGAAAATTATTATTTTAAATGCGTCTTTTATAAATGTAAAAAGAAATATTAACTTATTTAAATAACATATAATTACAAAACCTTTTAAACGTGATTGATCAATTCATGCTAGTAGAAGTAGTACAATTGATGTTGATAAAAAAATGGAATTGATACATATTTAATTTAACATCCAGGAGAATGTAATATAATTTGTGGCCAGCAACAGTATAATGCATAAGCAAATTGGTTAACAGATATACTTTCAGTGTTATTATTATTTCTGTTTATACATTTAATCATTTTTATTATATTCTACAATAAATACTAGACAGTAACATAATATAATTTATTAAAACTAAATTCATCATTAAATAGAATAAAATTTCATAAACATTAAAGGCACACAAAAAACAAATTAAGAAATTTTGAATCTGAATAGGCAAAAAATAAAATAAAATAAAATAAAATAAAATAAAATAAAAAAAGAAGCGTAACCATTATTTTAAGCTTTTTTAATAAGACAAAAAATATATTAGATTTGTAACCCATTCTTATAATATGCATCTTTCATTTTTATGTATTTAACTAACAACCTCCAAATGTTAGTCTTATATATTAATGAAAATTCTTCCTATAATCGATTAATTATCTTTCTTCCAAATTCTAGGTGACACTTCTGTACTTTATTGCGTAATTTTGAGAAATATTTCTCTTTAAAGAAAAACATTGAATCTTTTATTTAAATAGTTTTCAATTAAAAATAGTCTAATTAAATTACTTTCTTATTTTTATAATGAAAATTGTACGATTAATTTGTTCTCGGTAAGTTTGACAATAAATTTATCTTTTTTATGTAATAGTCTAACCAGTAATTAATTAAAATTCCTTTTTTTAATACTAAAATGCAAAAAAAAAATTATAATTATAAAAGCACAAAAATAAAATGCACAAAATTAAATTGTTTGTGATGTAACGATATTAGAAAGCTTTACAGCGATTAATTAAAAAATTACAATTCTTCTAGGGTTATAAGTACACATCGTACTTTATTAACACTCTAAATGCAAAGATAAATTACATAAAAAAGAAACTAGAAGAAAATAAATAAACGGTTAAAATTGTCAATTGCAATAATCTTTAAAATGTCTTCTTAGGTATTCATATTTGCCATATACCTTTGTTAATAAGAATGTTACTTAAAACCATTGTAGCAAAGAAATATACGCCACGTATGAATATATTTTCTTTTTTTAAACTCAAAAATTCAGAAAATTACATGGCAGTTTTTAAACAAACATTATATGAAAAAATATTTTTTGTTATCTAAGATGGAGTAAAAAAAAATGAAGGTACTTTTTCGTTAGATGGACACCACTTCCTGCTAAATATAAATATTGGCACCAAAACTTATAAAAACGCTATTTGCAATTATTGCGAAAAGTATACACGAGTATGATAACTAAAATAGAAGGTTTGAATGGCACTCCTTATGACACACGTTCAGTTTAATGAAAACTATAAGCATTATATTAAATACAAAATATACTTTGAAATCATAATTTAAAAAATAAGTAATATTTCATTACATTGTCGGCACCAAGTTAATGGTTTCATTTAGCATTACTCAAAATATCTGATTGAACACTTTCCAACACAGTTGAAACCTGTTTAAGAAGTTTTCGTCTGTCTGTCTTCTGTCTAGTATCTGTCCGTGCCCTAACTCTCATATATAGACTTGGATTACCATATAATTGATATATAGGATATAGGCCTCTTATGTCATGTTCTCTATTGAAAGAGGGGTGGGGTGTCTAGAATTTTTAGTTCGTTGAGAAGGATATTCAAAAATCCCGTTACATTATGGTGTATGGAGAGAAATAGTTTGTGGTTTATTTTAACGGTGTTATACTATTTCAAGAATAATAAAATTGATATTCATTTCTGAAGTGCACTAAAACATGCTTTCTCTAGAATATGGAGAGCAAAACTTATATCATTATTTCACTGGGTCACACAGAAGAATTCGGTTACAGTGCCCATGGGTGATAAATGCTCATGGGCAGTGAGTTTTTCCGTTTTGGCATTCGTCTTTAATTTCAAATAATTTTTTGGAGTACTACGAGGTGTGTATAAATTCTGTAGATCATATACAGAGCTACACAAAAATTTTGTAAGCAGTATGAGCATGAATTGCTTAAGGGTGCTTTTAATGAGTTATGTATTTTCCAGCTGAACTATATTAAGTATACTAAGAGGTGTTTCTGGAATATAAATATATTCATATACAGGAAATCAAATTCATTCAAGCATTCATATGCAAAGAAGTGGATGCATTGCCAGGTATGAATGGTTATTTCTGAAAGTACGTTTTCAGTTGTTGTGGGTTTGAAAATTATTTAATTAAGATATCTTTTTCCACCTTATTAAACTGTGTAGTTCCGTTGGAGTATTCTGTAAGCGTTAGAAAGTGTTTCATAATCTATGTTTCACTAATGATTTTTCTTTCTTGTTTTTTTTATATGCCATTGGCTCTCTGTACAATCAATTAAGTATGAGTTCCAGAATATTCCCAGAAATCTGAGGATGTACACCAGATGTATAAAAATTAATCAACAGTTACTAAAGGAATGTGGTATTGATGAAAGATTTCGGAGAGTATGTCTTCTTTCCTTGGTCAAAGTGTCATTTTTGGCGCTTGATAGTCAATAATACAATATTTAATCATATATTCTTTTGAACAAATCTCACAACATGTATGATACTTTTGTCTTGAAAGAATTTCATCGCGCAGCATTCATCGTGTGCCAATTTTGTAATCTGTATATTAAAATATTTAAAAAATATATTACCTATTTATCAGAAAAGGAAATTTCAAACGAAATATGTATATATATATAAGTGATGATTTGTAATCCAGTTACTGCACTCCAGTTATCCACATTTTATCGCTATCCACATTTGCCGCTCAGACAGAAAACTGAGTGTTTCATGTTCGTTTAGCGTAAAAGAACCCCAAAATTAATTATGCATTATGTAGAAGCGAAGATACATTAGATCAAAGCAAAAGTTACAGCGCATGTCGCAAGATATATTGTTACTTTTAAAGCACTTACTTTTAAAGATACTTTTTGTTTAACAATACTGTCGTACAAGTTTATGCTTTATAATATTAATTGTTTATTAATATTTAAACACATTGTTAAATGTGTAAAGGGGGTTTCAATAAGTAATATTCCGAGTAAGTTCCGTAAATCGCGTTTAATCTATTGGCAATTTATGGAGCAGTAAATTCTCGTCACTGATCTTATATTTCGTGTATTATTTTTTGTTTTGTTATTTTGTACTTTCGGTTACAAAATTAATAAAATACTTTTTTTAATTATTACACTCTTTATTTTTTTATTCATATTTTCTACTTTTTAGTGTTGATTTCGTTGTTGCAGTTTCGCTTACAGTTGGCATACTTTAGCATGAGTGGTTTGGCGCATAATTAACTCATTGTTTTTGTATCTCGTAAAGAGTTGTAAACATAAAGCTTATTTGGCTATTACCTTAGACTGGCTAATGTGTAATACATTAAAATTCATTTATGATTTTATAATTAAGTTCTAAAGGTATTAAAATGTTGTATTGTCATCGGAAACACATTTGTGGACTTATTTTTTTATAACTCAAACATGTCAGGAAATGAGTGAAAGCTCTATTAAAAAATTTCTTCTATACATACAAAAACCAAATTAAATTTAAACAAACTAGTGTAAAAATCAATGTATTCTTAAATTTGAGTTAGCTTTATAAAAGTATTAAGCTAAACTCTCAGTACTTCAGTAACCATGATCAGCTTAGATATACAGCGATTCAATTATTTTGCTTTTTCTCGTTATAAGACAAATAAATGCACTAAAAATAAATTATGTTGGGCTGCATAATATCGATTCTGTCTGTTTAAGCATAGCTAAATGAAAAACATCTAAAGAATGGAGTTTCATATTTTCAAAATTAATCCTTTGAAAAAATAAATTAATGGAATGACTTTTTATGGATTAAGAAGAATCTAAACAAACTGATCAAAGATAAACTTATGAAAACTTTTAGAAGAGCCTTGTCATTAAATAAAAAATAAGTGCTGAAATTTCAGCATCAATTTTGTTTATTGTGTAAAAAAGACATTATTATGAAAAGCTTTCTTTCTAATGACTTCATTGATGTTACTTCTTCACTTTGTAAGTGCATTTTCCTCAAACTTTTCTTTCCGAAAATGTTGTTTAGGATTTTCGGAAATAAAGAGAATTAATTATTCGTGTAAAAATAAAAGATTGCAATATGATATTGGAAGTTATTAGAATAAATTCTCATCTGGAGTGTATAATGTATATAGATAGTGTTTCACAAAAAATGTGAATAAGGAAAATAATTGTAGATTTTCCAAATGTTTTATTATAAATTTCGATACTACTTATATTAATTTTAAAAAAATGAAATTTTTGAATTTGGTTAATTTATGACACTAATATTAGTTGAAATATCTTTAAGAATCAATATCTGGTACAGATATCAGTAAGAGGGTTGCACATACATTTTTGGAGTTACGTATAAAAACGTACATTAGAATGAAATACGAATTTTTTTTCCCTTAATTATTAATAATTATTAATTTTAACCAATATAAACAATAGAATGTTAAATATATAGTGGATAAAGTCCACTTGCTAATAAGAGATGTCTTTGAAGAAGAGATCAAACGCTACAGATTAGACGCAGAATATTTTGCTCTAGCGTTGGAGTTATTTAATAGATTTCTTTTTAAAGCCTAATTTTTAATTTTTATTGTATGCGATTAAAAAACAAAATAGAGAAATCCTTAGTATATATATATATATGTATATATATATATATACTAAGCTTCATTTTTCCAATGATGTGATTTTAATATGACTTTGCTTACGTCCTGAGTCTCAGTGATGTAAAAAATATATATGCCAAATTTAAAGAAGATTGGATAATATTTAGGGATTGTACACATTGATCACTATTATGTCAAACTAATGAAATTTATAATATTAAAATGTTTTGTACTAATGGGCTTCTCATGTATTTCTTTCATCTTTTACAGGTAATTGAATGTTACACTGGGAACTAAAAGAGATGTTCGGCTGCTATAAAAGGTGCCTAGTTGTGTGTTTTTAGGAGCTCGGCTCCCTTCAGAGGAACAAGTATTTTTTAATTTTTATTAGGTAGATTTCGTGAGAAATACTACGTATTACATTCTCACCTAAGTTGGAAATTTTGAAAATTTTTTGCAGATTTACACCGATCATGACTCCCAGAACCCAAAACCACCCCTAGTTCAAAACTTTATCTATCTATCTATCTATCTATCTATCTATCTATCTATCTATCTATCTATCTATGTCACTTTTTTATGACCACGATAACTGGAAAAATTCTGCATAAATCTCTTCCAAACTAATACATAAAATCAAGGGATATAAAATCTCGGTCAAGTTCGTTAATGGGCAAAACCGAACCAAGGGGGGGGGGGGAATGGGGGGTCTTTTTGTGAAAACAGAAACCCCCCCCATAATTTCTTAATTATTATACGTATCGAATCCGTTTAAAGTTATTATTACTTCTAGGAAAAGGGCCGAAAATTTATGTATGACAGATTTTTGATATAATTAAAAATGGCCCCGAGGGGGGGGGGAAGGGAGGGTTTTAGAAGAAAAAAAATCATAGCTTCGTCAATTCACAAGATATCAAATCCGCGTAAATTTATTATTAATCCTCTTAATATTATCTAAAACTTTTATATTGACAAGTTTTTTATAGGACCAACTCTTATAGCAAAAAAAAAAAAAAAATTAAAAACAAAAAAATCCCTGCCGGCTCCGTCTGCAAACAAGTTATTTTTCGAAGTAGGCGGTTCCAACTCCCGCATCTTTTCGAAACTGATACATAAAATCAAGAGGCATAAAATCTCGGTCAAGTTCGTTAATGGGCAAAATCGAACCTGGGGGGGGGGGGCTTTTTGTGAAAACCGTAAAAAACCCATAATTTCTTAATTATGATACGTATCGAATCCGTTTGAAGTTATTATTACTTCTTGGAGAAGGGCCGAAAATTTATGTATGACAGATTTTGGATATAATTAAAAATTGCCTTAAGGGGGGGGAAGGGGGGTTTTAGAAGAAAAAAATTCATAACTTCGTCAATTCCCAAGATTTCAAATCCGCTTGAATTTATTATAAATCCTCTTCTTATTTTCAAAAACTTTTATATTGACAAGTTTTTTATTGGACCAACCGTTATAGCAAAAAAAAAAATTAAAAACAAAAAAATCCCTGCCGGCTCCACCTGTAAACAAGTTATTTTTTGAAGTAGGCGGTTCCAACTCCCGCATCTTTTCGAAACTGCTACATAAAATCAAGGGGCATAAAATCTCGGTCAAGTTCGTTAATGGGCAAAATCGAACCAAGAGGGGGATGGTGGGGCTTTTTGTGAAAACAGAAAAACCCCATAATTTCTTAATTATGATACGTATCGAATCCGTTTGAAGTTATTATTATTTCTAGGAAAAGGGCCGAAAATTTATGTATGACAGATTTTTGATATAATTAAAAATTGCCTTAAGGGAGGGAAGGGGGGTTTTAGAAGAAAAAAATTCATAACTTCGTCAATTCCCAAGATTTCAAATCCGCTTGAATTTATTATAAATCCTCTTAATATTATCTAAAACTTTTATATTGACAAGTTTTTTATAGGACCAACCGTTATAGGAAAAAAAATTAAAAACAAAAAAATCCCTGCCGGCTCCACCTGTAAACTAGTTATTTTTCGAAGTAGGCGGTTCCAACTCCCACATCTTTTCGATACTGATACATAAAATCAAGGGGCATAAAATCTCGGTCAAGTTCGGTAATGGGCAAAATCGAACCAGGGGGGGATGGGAGGGCTTTTTGTGAAACAGAAAAACCCCATAATTTTTTAATTATGATACGTATCGAATCCATTTGAAGTTATTATTACTTCTAGGAGAAGGGCTGAAAATTTATGTATGACAGATTTTTGATATAATTAAAAATTGCCGTAAGGGGGGAGGGGGGGTTTAGAAGAAAAAAAATTCATAACTTCGTCAATTCCCAAAATTTCAAATCCGCTTGAATTTATTATAAATCCTCTTCATATTATCTAAAACTTTTATACTGACAAGTTTTTTATAGGACCAACTCTTATAGCAAAAAAAATTAAAAAAAAAAATTCCTGCTGGCTCCGCTTGCAAACAAGTTAGGTTTCAAAGTAGGCGGTTTCAACTGCCGCATCATCACAAAAAGGTCATTTCTTCCGCAATTCCCGACAAACAGGCGCCCCACGGTCTGCGTCTTCGAAATCTACCTGTGCCTGTAGGCCGAGCCGTCAGGGATTTTATTTACCATCGCATTCGACATCATAGTTGAGTTACTTCGATCAAATTAGACCTGAAAAATTTATAGTTGTATACTTTTCTTAAATCTTTATAGAGTTATAAAAAATGTATCAGCGGTTTATTCAGAAATTTAAAAAAAATAAAATTAAGGACTCAATGGAAAGTACTTGGAACACCCAATTATAATTTGTTGAGTTTTGCATTTGATCTGGAATTATAGCCATCGTTCTGATTTTTGGGGATTACTTTACTGTACAATTCATAACGACGCATAAAAATTAGGTATATTTAAATTGCTTCACTGGATTTTAGAAACTCGTTTTCCTTTTTCTTGCAATTTGTTTCTCCTAGAAACAATAATTAACCATATACTTATACATAAAGCAAGCATTTTCCACGTCCTAGTTTAAAATTAATTTGAGAAATACGTTAATCAAAATTTTGAGTCGCTCAGGGAAAGTATTATAATCAGTTGGCGCTGGTGCTACAAAATTTTCAGGAAGTCTTGAACTAAATCATTAGAAGATTTGTGACAAAATAACGATGAATATCATAAAATTGTTTCTTTAATGAGTTGCTACATATCTGCCGAATTTGCACTTTTGAACCAATCTTAACTTAACTCGAATATATGGAACCCTGTTTATATATTACTGTGATAGGGCACTTTGTTTCTATCATTTTCATTTAGTGTATACTTTTATTTATTGAACTTTAACATGATGTTCTTTCTTGTTTTCTATGTATATATTTAATTGCAGATTAAGGTGTTTCATAACATTTATGTTTATTTAATATCCAAAATTTTCAAAATTGAATATAAAATGAATTAACGTTATAATTTTTATAATGTAAAAATATTTAATCATTTTTATACATTTAATGCTAAATTGTGAGGCTAAAAATTTATTAGATTTATTTTATATTAAATATGGTTTAATTTTAAGTAAAAAAAAAAATGAATTATTTTATTACCGTATTTAATCCTGTGCAATGTGCACTTCGTATTAATAGGACAAAACGAAAAATATTTTACATGTTTACTTTCTCACTGACCATATTTACAACCATTTATGAGGTCAGGTTTATATAGTCGAATGGAATATATACAATATATATATATATATATATATATATATATACCGAATAAGACGAAGCAGGCTTTTTCAACAGCAAACTCTGCTCCCCCCCCCCCTAAAAAATTATCTGTAAACACTTTTACTCACAACTTTTACCTATAACCAGTGTATTCACTTACGTACACTTGGTTCTTTATTAAATTACCATAAAATCAAGGTTTCTAAAATGTTTATCTTTCTCTCATTAGCAAATTTGCTTTAAAATATTAATCAATATTGAAAGTCCGCGGTTTGAAGTGCAATTATTTTGCCATTTTACTCATTACTTTTAGATTCATACCACTTTATCACAATATGTACGTGTTGCATTCAGTGACTTAGTGAAAACATGCGTGGTTTTATGTTACTGTCGGAAATATTTCTTGTGTACTGCGCACCCCACATTTTAAGCCAAAGTTATGGACACGTGCGCATTATACACAGCTAAATACGGTACATTTTATGGTAGAATTAAATTTATATATAGAATAAACATGGGGATTTGGGTGGTAGAGTTTAAATAAATATATGAGGGGTTTTTGAAAAGGAAAGATACAATGCCGCATACTCATTTAAAAAAACTTTTAATTGATAAAATTTCTATTACAAATTACTTACTGTACATGCCTTATTTTTCGACATAGTTGCCATCATTGTCCAAGCAAGTTAAGTCTCGGTACAAGCTTTTGTATCCCACGGTCATAGAAGTTTGTCGCCTATTGTCGAAACCACATTTCATCTTCGATTTTCATCATTTCAACATCGTGGAAGTTTTGCCCTGCAAGATGTTTCTTCAGGTAAAGGGCATCAGAAGAAGTGCATCAGAGATCGTAGATGGCCTACCTGTTATGCGTTCTTCATGAACATTGGTTCTACCTCCAGAGAAAGCACAACACCATTCCGTTACATTTTGTCGATTGATAATGCTCCCACAGACAGAAATAATTTATTTGTGAATATCCGTTGGACACTCACATTTTGCATGAAGAAAACGTATGACGGGACGTACTTCACATTTGGCGGGATTCTCAATTGACGCAGCCATTATAAATACGTACTACACGAAACAGACTCACCGTACTCACCGTACAAATAACGAATGGCTGCAAGGGAAAGGTCAAATGTTGCAGGTTACAATACGTGCTGAAAACGCTCTCATTAAATCTTTTTATTTGCAACTGTCTGAGGTATATCTTTACTTTTCGAAAACACCTCGTATATAATGCTGCTCTCTAGTTTTAAGACAAATACAAACACATGTGGGATTAACTACATCCATCATCTATCGCTCAATTTCCTTTCAGACTTTTATATGGGGAGTAAATAAACGAATCTCTCTTTTAAAACACTTAAGCGCCCACATACCCCTAACACAGAGTTTTTCCGGCTTACCACATCACATTTTGAAACTTATAAACATTGTATGAGTTCTCTTTAAATACTTCTTTTATTTCAATCGCTATATCTCCTATGTATACAGCCTGTGTCTGTGCAGTTATGTATACACACGTATTTCTAAGCATTTCGGCTTAGCACATTTATTTCTTAGCACATTATGTATTTCTAAGTTACCTTTGTGAAGAGAATGCGGACGAATTTTTAATATTGCACTGCATATAAAGTAAAATATATATATATATATATATATATATATAAATTCAAATTTCACATTTCATCTGTAATATATACATAAATATATAAATATATATGCTAAAGAATATGTATACAAAAAGGGAATATTTTAAATACAAAGAATCGCATCATTTAATTGGTACCTGGTATGTTAATATTTTAAATCAATATTGTATTTCAGAAAATTATTACTTAAGAGGAGCAGATTTGCGATATTTGGCAAAAAAAAAATTATTGGTGAATTTCATACTTGATCTAAGATACATATATTAACTAAAAGTCTCGTGCTATATTTATTGATGTTTCGGCAAGTTCCGTATTTTTGTTTCAGTTGAAAATATGTGAAAATTTTTGGTTTATATGACGAAGTGTATATCCAAATGTTCTCCGATCGAGCAGCTGTTTATCTAACAAGTTAGCCATCTGAAACCAATATGTTTATTAGATTATGTAGGATTATGATTATCCATCAACATTTCGTTCAAAAATACCTTAATGGATAAAATGGCGACCATTTGTAAAAAACGATTATATTTAGGGTTTATTTTTAAATTTATTGTAATTAACTATAAAAAATAGTTAATTATTAAAATGAATGTATATTGTTGGTGTAAACTCCAGAAAAATTTCTTGGAACTGTCTAGTCTTTAAAACATATTGTGCAAAAAGCTCTGAAATTACATCTTTACCCTAGTTCAAACTAAACAAAATTTCCCAAACTCATGTTGTTGTTGTTGTTTTTCTCAGAAATATAGCGTTACTTCACCGATATGCAGTCAGGTGCCCGAAAAAAGATATTCAGATTTTTAAATTATGCAGTAACTATTTTTATTTTCACATTCCAACACTTTAACAGAGTAGGAAGAATAAACAGTTTTATTTTTAATCAAAGTTTTTTTCATACGTTAAAACTTTCTTACAAGTTGAAGCAGAGCAGCACTATTTATTAAAAAAATTCCAGCTATTTTTAAAATTATCAAATAAATACTTCACTAACTGAATTTTTATATTTATTGAAGTTAACGGAAAAGCTCGTTTAGGAACACCCCGTAAATTCTGAAATAATCGCCATCGTTTGTCTCAAAAATGTTTAAACGAATGTAATAATCTAATAGAAACTAGTAAATAAAATTAACCATAAATTGTAAATTTACATATGTCATGAACATTCTATTATTTGTACATTTTTGTCGACTTAATAATGCATTTCTGTTTGTAAGATAGTATTAATTAGTAATAGACATGGATAGCCAGTAATTACTAATGGAAAAATATTAGTAATAGATATTTTATAGATTCCCAAATTTTTCTTTTTATAACAGTGCCATTAAATTTTATTAACAAAGGAACAAATATATGTCATCATGCCTAAAAAGTACAGAAAAACTGACTTTATTGAAATAAGCAACACAAAATTTCCACATACCGTCATGAAACTAATAGTAAAATTGCTACGATTATTTTCACTTGAAAATAACCAAGATGAAAAACCTGTATATTAGTTAATAATTCTGAACATAAAATACATGAACATTTTACCAACATTATTACCTGCCTCCGAAGGTAAAGCACAACGTATTACATGTACAGTTTGACACAGAAAATACATTATATTCTCTCAAATATATCTTCAGTATGTTAAAAATATGCTTTGAAATAAATCATAAGATTTCTGATATAAACATTAAAGGACATTATGTCACATTTATAAATAATAAATCTCGATTATTTTTTATTAATTGAAAGTGTATAATTACTGAACAAGTAATTTACAATACAAAATGACTTAATAAAAATATCTTGTTGAACCAGAATATGTAATGCTAAAATCCCATACGTGTATCTTTAAAAAATATATTACTTATAATTTCATTAATATAGTTAAAAATAGCAGTGGAAGCGGGTTTAGCATTTAGTGAAAAATAAAATATAAACGAATTTTCAAATCATGTTAAATGACGCCTTATTTTTTTTTATTTTTTTTATTATTTTTTTATTTTATTTTATTTTTAGTAAAATGTTTTCTTTATATTTTTTACTGTTTCAGTTTCTGGCTATTCTAAATTAAATGAAGTTCTTATTCGTAGAAAAAGCAATAAAAAATCTTTAAAAAACATTTACTAATCTGAAACAGGCGAAAAGAGAAATTAATGTAAATTTCGAATTTTTGCTAATGAAAAACGCTGTCTTAAAAATTTCTATCAATTCACTTAACTAATTAAATCTAATTTAAAACTCGAATGAAAGCTTGTTAAGACTGCGTACAATTAGTCGATTAAAATAAATAAAATATACTTTTCAAAATAAGACGGACTTTTTTTAACAACATTTTATGTTAAAGAAATGCTTTACATTAATTAGAACTGAATCTAAATTGATAATTACGATGATGTGCGAATTTTATATTCATTGGAACAAGAAATAATTAATCTTTTTTATAAACAAATTCTCTATTTTTATTTTAATTATTTTTTAATTTAATTTAATTTTGTTACCGTCACTTATACAATTATTTAAATTTTTAGATATTTTTCTTTTCTTATACTTTATAAACTTAGGATATTTGTAATTATTCATACGTCACGTCGTTTAATAATATTTACATTAAGATAGCTTCAGTCATTCGTAGTCTTGTATAAGGTCTATTACTTTAATTATAGCTGCCAGTTGTACGGTATTTTTGTGCTATCACTAAACTTTAATAGTAATTATTTTATTATTTAATTGTCAAAAATCGTTGGATATCGGCAAATTTTACTATCAAATGTTACTGGTAAAAGAAAAAAACAAGCTGGAAATTGTACGTCAAACGTTACAAACGAGGTGCGTTCGTACTGTAGCTAGTTATATAAATATTCAGATCTTGATGATTTTTAATTCTGTGAAATGAATTATATCGTCTGCAGATTAAATTCTGTAATAAAATAAGTATCTCGGTCGCTTGACGATGAAACTTCGAAAGCTCCTATAAAAAGAAAGCACAGATAAAAAAAAAAAAAAATTCTTAATAAATGTTTTTATTAATATTTTCTAAAGTTTTGATTCGATTTTTAAAAAAATTGAAATGTCTCTACAAAATTCTGCAAAGATAATATATCTTAAATTTCAAACCATTCGGTTGGGTAGTTTTTGCGTTGTTATATGCGGACGGACGGACAGACGGACGGACAGACAGACGGACGGACGGACGGACAGACGGACGGATCAGACGACGACAATAGGTGCTACGTATTTATATAATTACGAACGCACCTAAAAACGAAAAAATTGGCAACTATTCTTTATTAATGGCATGTATTTTGCATTTTAATAATTCCTAGCAGAAATTCTAAGTTTAAATTGCTTTAGATGGTTTAATGATTCATTTTCTTAATAATAATAAATAAGTTTTATCAATAAGAAGAAATACATCATTTTCAAATAATGTAGGAGTATGTTGTATGTATACTTTAAGCTTATGTATTCTATATTGATGATATGCGACTAATTCCTGTTGTGTAAAAATTAAAATTAAAACATCTTTTAATCATTTAAATCCATTTGATTGTAATTATAAACAACTAAATTGTTATTATTTATTTCTCGAATGTTTTATTTTATGATATATTTATTTATAATTAAGATTCAAAATTAAGTCTGCTGCGATTTGTAACGTGTATATGTTTACATACAGGGTGCTCATTAGAAAATTTCGCTGATACATTAGCCCATAACGACCATTCCGCTCAAGGATATTTAATGTCATTTGAAATGTGGTGTTTTAAGACAAAATCTTGAGAACACGATCGGGAAAAACATTTGGAATTCTCACAGTTATGGTTACAGTGGCAAATATTTGAAATTACGAAATGGCAACACCCACCTTATTCATCGCAAAATAATCTCTAGAGACAAAAACCATAAATGGCGCTGAACTGATAACTGAATCATTAGGAAATGCACATTATAAGATCATTTAGGACAAGAAAGCCAAAAATACTTTATTAACGTTAGTTTTTTACCACCAGTTCACTTTTCCTTGGTCGATATAGTCACCTGAACGTGTCCTAGTAGGTTCTTATCTCTTAGGACATTTAAATGTTAAGTTATACACGTCAGATCTGCTAAATCTGTGTGACGTGTAAAACGCATGGAATCTGCATTTTCTTTATACCATAATTTATTGCTGCGGACAGTTTCCCGCATTCGATGTGTCATCATCTGTGAAGGTAAGTATTTTGAAATATTATAATCCGACTGAAATGATTTGATTTTCACCGCGTGTTTGGTTTCATTTGTTGGTGTCCTTGATTTTCCTTGCGTTTAAGTCACTTTTGTAGTGCTAAAAGTATTGTTTTAATGTGATTTAAGGTTCTTCACTGTAAAGATCATTCTATGATGAAAAAAGATTTTGCCATTTGAAATTTTCGAAATTTTGTCACTTAATCGCAAGTGTGAGATCTCGATTGTTGTTTTTCACCTGTTTCTCAAGCCCATGCCTAACACTACCAAAAATCCCGGATGACACCCGTTTCCTTGAAAGATACGGTGTCTAGGAACTCATATATCGAGTAAATCAATCTAATCAAGTTTTTTTTTTGCCATCCTGTATGTAGTAAAATAGTTTTAAGTTATTTGAAAAGATCCACTAAATAGTTTATGAAAGGTTTTTGTAAACATGAATTAAGCCTAAACGTCATAACAAACAAATAAAATCGCGTAAAAATTAAATAGTACTTTATTTAAATTAATTCTATCATTTGTGTTCAGATGATTTTATGTCTCTTGCGTAACATTTTGTTTTCTTTGTTAGGTTTCTTCAAAAATCTTATTTGAAGAAATAAGTTCAATACATTCTGCATCAAATAATATTGCGTAATCTTTAATACCAATTGCATCCCCTTAATCATATGGAATGAGGTATTTTCAATTACCTAATAAATATAATTTCATGAGATGGATCATTTATCTTTATGGAATGTATACTCTGTAGAATATCGCTCTAAAAAATTGCTAGAAATCATTTTGATAAAATTGGATATCTAAAAATAAAAATGTTAATGCTGGAATCTTTATCGGATTTCAACTAATATCGGATTTCCACTAAAACAGGAGGAAGAAAAAAAACGGTAATAGAAACTTTAATCTAAATTATCACTATTAGATTCAGACTTGCAATGAAAGACATTTCTATTCAATAGCAATTGATAATTGATTTTAACTCAACCTAGAATGGCAAAGAGAAATTAAAACAATTAATATATATAAATTATTTCCACGAACACTTTATATTACTAAATTAAGTTTTTTCACCTCCATTATATTCAAAGACAACACACAAATAATATTTATGAAATTTGTGTTCCAGTATTTAGAAACTTAGAGCAATTTATAAGGTACAGTCGTGGAAAAAAAAACTGAACACCCCCCACTAACTCTGCAACAAATTATAGTAGAAGGAAGTGACTGGTACCAAACGATTGGAAATAAAGTCTACTTTTAAATGATGTATATAAAATTTGCTTAGGGGGCCATCTACATATAAAAACACACCCAAACTTTGTTTTTTTCAATAGCAAGACTCAAATTTGACAACATATTTGAAATCTGCAGTTCAAACTATGCCTAGATACCAAATTTCATTAAATTCCTACGATTAGTTTCTGAGAAATTAATTACTTTATAATGAGCATATTTAAGGGGCTGTATCAAATTGAAGTTCGATTCTCGATTGTTGAAATGCTGCAGAATGTCACTTCTTTTAATGTATTATGTTTTACCGATATGACCATTTTACTCACTTAATAAGTTTCGGTTATTGTTATATGCGGTAAAATAATGTTTACAACTGTTGAATTATCCGATTTTAACCCCTGGGGGACAAGTGACACGTATACGTGACGCATAAGATGCTCAGAATCCTCGATTTTTCCCACCAGTTATTTTTTATTGTAAGCTTTGCCTTACTATATCTTAGCATTTCCACGATTCAATCAGACGAAAATTTTTGTTTTAATAAACCGGTGGTAAATTATTAAAAATTCTGTAATAGACGCACTTCACGAAAGGGTTAAAAAACCATAAGATTATTTGTAATAAAAATAGTTTTAGAATATGTAGATTTTATTGGAATTTTACAGGTGCTTTTATAATGCTGTTTCTCAGATTTTGCATCTATTTAACTCGCCTTTTTTTTTAGTTTATTGTCAGAAACGTGAATAATAGTGACAAATACAAAATGTAGAATTTAAAAAAATAGTATAAAGCAGCGTAAGGAATCAAAGTAAAAAAAAAAAAAAAAAAAAAAAAAAAAAAACGCAGATAAATTGTTTTTTAGTCTGAAAATAAATCCAGACATTGCTTTTTTTTAGTAGCGAGGGGGGGGGGGGTGTCGCAGGATTTATATTCCGATTTATTTGAAGACTTAAAACTAAATCTATGTTATAAAGACATCTGAATAACTTTACATTCGTTATTCTCCTTCGGAATAGGGTTAATAATTCTATGATTAAACCTATTCTGGTAGTTCATTTGAAAATTTACAATTAACTCATTAATGCCTCTTGGCAAGAAAACTTACCGTTTGCCATTTATTATTATTATTATTATTAGATTTTTTTTGCACACTGCTAGCGATTGGGAAATAATCTTGCCTATCAGAAAACCATAAAAATAACTTTTATTTTTTTTTTCAATTAGCCTGTTTAATCGAATAGATCTAAATACGAAAGTTATAGAAGAAGAAGTTTAATTATTTTAAGTTCGTTATTAATGGAATAAAAACTGAACATCCATACATATTTGTAAAGATTACAATTTTTGATTGATATACAAAAGTTAATAAAAGTTTAAATTAGCATTTTTAAGTAACAAATACTTTCGCGTTAATACTTTATCTAACAACCATTTAGTGTAATATTGCAAACAATTTAACAAGATTTGAGAAAATCTTGTTTTAATCCCCTGCCTATGAGTATAATATTTTCACAAACAGGGATGAGCGCGCTCCGACCCGAATATCGATTCTTACCACTAAATTTTAATAGTATTCTCCAACGTAAAGAATTTCAGAAATTTTGTTTTTGAATAAGGTAACAAATACTATTAAAATTTAGTGGTGTCAATCGGGATTTCGAGTCGGAGCGCTCCCATCCCTGTTCAAACTATGCTTTAATGCACATCATAGACGGCCCCTTAAAGCAGCATCTTGCCGTTTTTTAAGCGTAATTTGAAAACTACTTGGTAGAAAAATTTAAAATTTTGAATACACATAAAGCAGGACATAATAAATATAAATCCATCAAAAAAATTGTAGGTTGCAATTCATAATTTTTTCGAATATTAATTTCATAATTCATAATTCATATTATAAAATTATAAAAATTACAAATTTGACATATTTATGTTTGGGCTTTTTAGTATTATAACAAAAAAAATAACACATTAGAATTATAATCTCAGGAGATATTAATAAAAATATGAAAATGTAATTTAACATTAGAGGCTCTAAAATTTGAACGTTTATAACTCGAAAACTTATCATCAAATGACTTAAAATTTTGTATCTAGGCATAGTTTGAACCGAAGATTTAAAATATCATGTCAAAAGTGGGTGTTGCCATTGAAAAAAATAAATTTTAGGCTTGTTTTAATATGTAGATGGTCCCTTAGGCAAATTTTAGATATATAATTTAAAAGTAGACTTTATTTCCAATCGTTTGGTACCAGTCACTTCCTTCTACTACAATTTGCTGCAGAGTTAGTGGGGGGTGTGCAGTTTTTTTTCCACGACTGTACCTGTACCAAATAAGACCATGTTATGGATTCAGATCCCAATAAAATGTGTTATACCAGCATTACTATTTTAAAAGTAATATTTATGTATGTAATAGGTTGTTATGTATGCTGAATGTGATATATGCATATGTTTATAACATTAAATCATACATACTCTTGTCATCGTTGAAGTTTGGCCTGGAAGGCTCAAAACAAAACACACTTTAAAGTGGTCTTATTAGGTGAATATTTTCTAAATATAGCCATAATTTGCTAGGTACATGGTTTAGCTTTAATTAAAAGATAATTTACAGATATTACATCAAAAGAACAAAATAAAGAAAATGTCAATAAATGGTACATTTTAACTGTTAAAAATGAAATATGTATGTACAGGAACTGACTTAGACTATCTAGGTCACCGGGGCAAGCATCATTCTGGGGAGTAGGGGGTGTTCCTCCTTCTATCTATTCATAGAAAAACAGTTCGTTGATTATGCTGAAGTGACTATGTACTAAACTTCATACGTATTGCATGCATGTAATTTTTTACCAGGTACTATTGACATCTGCATACAGGGTATCACTAGAAAAACGTCCAAAGCTTTAAGAAAAAATACTAGTAGCAAAACTACTAGGAAAATAGTAGAAAAATGATTGATTGGTTGACGGGAATATTTTTATGCAATCTTTCCTTTTGCTTATCTATGCATATCTTAAGATGTCGAAAAAAAAGTACCCCTAATGGTCATTCTTAAAGGTTGTAAATTGCCTCGTGATGAGGAGAATGTCAGTAATGAATTTATCTTGAAAACAAAGGAATACTAAGTTATTAGAATAAAATTTTAATCCTAAGTTTCCTAATGATATAGTTCGTCCTTTTTTTTTGGGGGGGGGATAAATGGGGGGATAGGGTACGGAAAGCAGAGAGAGGAATGAGAAGACCGCACCTCCTTCCTAAATCTTTGAAAATTTAAGACTTTTGGTCACTTTTGGCAAATTTTATAAATTTGACACTCTCTTAACGAAAATCCTGATTGCTCCCATGGAGGGGCCAATCAAGTGGAGGGGACCGGGGCAGCTGTTCCGCATGCCCCTGCTTTAGTCAGATCCTGTTTATGTATAAAGAAGTAAAAATAAAATCATTTTCATTTTATGAAGAAATACAAACGAAATTATTCACATGTGGAGCAGAAAAGGTACCTCTGTCGATTCCAGCCAGTTCTACACATTCTTCATAGACATACTTCTTACACTTTGAACAAAGACGGTTATCGCAGACACGATCCCTTTGGAAAATGAAGCATTGCCTTATTAGGGAGGGGATTTCTGTTTTTCCCGTATTTCACTTTTACTCACAAATGATGTTAAAAATACAGAATATTTCAATATACATTCTAAAAGAAAGTTAAATTATCTCGTACATCATGCAAAGATTGTAAAAATTCAATCAATAATTTACGCTGACATCATATGAAAGTTTACTTACTATTTTTAACAATGACGTGCGAAAAGATTCGCGATCCCAAAACGACGGTAAAGCCGCTATCGGTTGTGGTTGAAAATATCCGCACGTGTCAAGGACACATAAATTCTCAGGTATGTCCTGCCACATGTCGCTCCGAGGCAATTTTTGAACAACATATAAGCAGATGGCCTTATTTGGCACAAGTACCTTAGAATAATGTACATCCAGAATAGTATATGTTTGTCTATTTACTTTCAATGAATACAAATAGAAACAGCGCTTGATATTGTAAATTAGAACAAATAAATGAACATATTTAATTAAATATTTTATTAATTCATTATTTTATTTACAAAAAGGCTAAAGAGAAATAGTACCAGGAAAAATATTTTTTCTGAAAATAAACATTTGGTCGATAAATACATTGAAAGTAAGTTTTGAGTGTAAATTATGAAACTTAAAAGCTATGATGTATGATATGGTACTCTGTCGGTAGTTCACACAAGAATTCAATTTTAGAACACTCCATAATGCAAAATACATTAGCAACCTGCAATTCATCGAAGATTTACATTGATATGCATAAGGAACAAGTTTTCGAAATTTATCTATGACAATATCAGCTACTTGTATTTAAGCCAAAATTTCAAGTTACTAACATTGAATAAAACAATAATAATGATGTTAAATATTTCAGAATATATAATTTATCATTTACATATAAATTCAATTCGGAATGTACATATGAACAATATAGAAACTTAAATAGAAATTTAAACACAAAACATAACATACTAACAAAGTTTTTCTACTAATAAAAGATAATAACTAAATCACGAATATTGCATTGAGCATTTTTATAAAATACACTAATTATTACACAATACAGAAGATTGTATTTTCATTTATTACCAATGTATTTCACATTATATTAAGAATATATAATTTTGACATTCTTCTGAACATTATTTCTGAATTTTTAAAAACCTTTTCCGTCTGTCTCAGAAACTCTTTCCAATGTAATAGAAATGATATTTAAGCAGTTTTATAAAAATCACTCCACTGACCATTTACATTTTAATGCATTATAGATGAGCTTATCAGTTTCATTCAGTTCAAAAAGTGGTACATGATTAAAATGATTTAAATTAAAATGGAAATTACTGTCTTCAGAAATAGAATATTTAGTTTCTCGTTGAGTGCAGTTTCAACTGCAATTTAAAATGGATTAAAACTCTAAAACCACTTTGAACAAAAGTCCTTTATCATTCAAGTAATTTAAGCTACTAAAATATCGATTTAACATTTCATGATTTCATTTGATAAAATTTTCTAAATATAGATTCGATTTCATTATGGATAGTGACTCTTTAAAATTGCTTTGCCGCTAGTGGCAATAAGTATTTAATCGGACTTAGTCTATTAATGCTGAGTTGATTTTATATTATAAATATAAAAATCAGTTATAATGTTCTCGATATTACAGAAACGACTAATAAACATGTAAAGTTGTACCCTGATAATATTTAGGGATTTTCTAAAATTATGTT
The DNA here is from genome assembly GCA_963931845.1 of Maratus michaelseni. Lineage (NCBI taxonomy): Eukaryota > Metazoa > Arthropoda > Arachnida > Araneae > Salticidae > Maratus > Maratus michaelseni. The sequence goes on along the minus strand of OZ007589.1, from coordinate 256,304,688 downwards.
ATTTAAAGACGAAAGATGTAAAACTTTTAAGACAACATACTGCTAGAAAATTTCGAGAATGCGCACTAAGTCACAAAATTTTTTAAGAAACAAATTAGCGGATTTTTTTTTTTTTTTTTTTTTTGTGTGTGTGTGTGTGTGTGTATCTTGTGCAACTGTTTTCCTTCAAAATTTCTTAAAAAATCGAAGTGTGTGCATTACACGTTTATTTGGTATGTGAAGTGTCTCCGCGTATATATGATTATTTGTCAGCGCAAAAAATCGTTGGGTGGTAAATTTGTATTTAAATTTAGGAAACCATAAAGCATTACATTGTGAATATTGTGATATTTTAGCACTAACCGTTACACTTTAAGATAATATACTATGTTTTAAATGTTTTCTTTTTTTCTTAAAACTTTTCCCAGAATATGAAATGGGTGTCAGTGTTATACGAGGGCGCGGCATACTCGAAAAAATACGGTATTATTCAGAACACAAAAACTGATTCAAGATAAGGTTTAGATTTCAGCGCAAACGTATGAAAGTACGCTTGATGTAGATTAAAACGACTACAAAATATTTTCCTGGTCCTAAGTTATTTTGTTTGAGTATTTTTTGTTTTCTGTTTTGCAACATCATTTTTTACACGCAAGCGATACACAAATAGAGGCCTCCCTTTTAAAATGTACTTTGTTATAATTTTTATACCTAATGTTTTAGAGGTTTTTTTTAATTAATGCGGCGTCAAGGGTTTAGCTGCTGCCCTGAAAAACTTTTGAGATAGACTCCTCTGATAAACACGTAAAGTTAATTTACCATATTTTTTAATTTTCTCTTGTGAGTATTTATTTAGAGCCATAGGGATCTTATGGCTGCTCCAGTGAGCCGAATATGAATCGTCCGTTAAGAATTATCTGTGTGTCTATCGCTATCACTACTGTAACAAAAAGATGTAAGATGTATGTTTATAACTAAGCTAATATGTTTATAACTAAGCTTGATTAATTATCAATATCTGAACTGCATTTCTCATTACTGAACAATTGTTCAAGTGTTCTCTAGGCAATCAGGCATTCTTAAAAATTTTGATATTACAAAACATCGTCCTATTATTGTTATAATATTGTTTTTGTTTAATTTGAACAGTATATTTTCATGGGACCGTTATTTGCATCTCCTTAAAGTCAATTTTCAGACTACACAATGCCATAAAAATTACTTCTGATATATCTATTATTTCTAATATCAACATCTCTGTTTTCTATGCATATACAAAACGCGCCGAATGAAAAATAATAGAAAGGCTTTTCAACAGACTTTTGATATAAAAACAGGCTTTGACGTACACACTACCGCTCATTAATTTCAGTACACCCCTTTTTTCTGTTTTTTCATGAAACACACAAAGTAATAAACTGTCGCATAAATATAATATTTTATTTAAGCAAAGAAACATTTTGCATTACGTACTTTAGCATAGACAACAGAACTTTGCCTTAAATCTTTCTTTCATTAAAGTAACCAGTTTTTGAAGCGATCACTGCCACACATACTCGGATCATATTGGTTAGTTTGTCTAAAATTTTGGATCCAATGTTATTTCAATTGCATTGAATCACTTCCCACAGATGATTTCGGCTTGTAATATTTATATCTGTGATGCACCTGTCCAAACGATCCCAAAGTAGTTCAATAGGGTTGCAGTCTGGACTCTGGGGCGGCCAAACCATATTTTGGAGCACTTGTTGACGTTGTTTGGATTAAACATACTTTCTACACAGATCTGAAGTTTGTTTCAGGTCCTGTTGCAGAATGAATCCCCCATCAATAAGGCGAGTGCCAGAAGGAATAGCATGCCACACAAGGATGTTTTGGTATATTTTGGTGTCCATGATCCCATCTATTTTTACGAAATTACCAACTACACCACCACCAACACTTCCCCAAAACATGATAGAACCCTGTCCATGCTCAATAGTAGGTTGGATACAAGCAGATAACATGTGCAGACCCACAGCACGACGACAAAACTGACACTTCTTAGAACCAAATATTTCGAATTTCGATTCGTCAGTGAAAAATACGTTATTCCACTGATCGCGAGTCCAATACTTGTGTTCGATAGCCCAGTTAAGCCTTTACTTTTATTAATCTGCCGTACAAGTGGTTTTCTTGCTGCCACACAGTTTTGAGTCAGCGGCTTCGAGGCGACGTAGGTATTGATAGTTTCTTGTTTCCATCACTTCAGCACCAATTTGACAGGTTGTGTTGAACTTATTTCTTTTGGATATCACTCTAATAAACTTATCTTCCTGTTTTAAAGTTTTCCGAGGCTGTTCAGGACATGAGCGGTCAAAAACACTCTTGGTATCAGCATGTCTCTAAGAGTGTACTGTATCCCACTAACGGAAACTTTCTGCAAAGGAGCAATATGCCGCAAGCTATGACCTGCTTGTCTTAGAGCAACAAACGCAGGGCGTATTTCAATTGATAACTCTTTTCAAGTAGTCATACGGAAGCAAAAATAACACTCTTGTTCGAAATAGTAACGTAATCACTACTTAGAAAATTCTCTTAAGCAGTCTTGCTTTATTATACGGTTTTGCTTTAAAACTCAGCATGCGCACATTCACATAACATCATGCCGAACAACTTACTATGTCATTCCTGTTTTTTTTTGCATAATATAATGCAGTGATCAAATACAATACACTGTACTCTAAAATTTTCCTTTTTGGGGCAACGTGCCAAAATATTTATTTACCCTTTGTTACAGCCAATGTTTGATAAATAAATGAATGAAAGCAGCTTTAGAAACAACAGCTACGTGAATATTACATTGAAGTACCGTACTTTGCATGCTTTTGATGTAAAAAAAATGGAGGTGTATTGAAAGTAATGAGTGGTAGTCTAAATGTATAACTAATTTATAATGTCTGAAAGCTCATGTGATTCAAATGAAATAACCAAAAAATATATACAGCATATAATTTATGGCATATAAATGATAAAATAATGTTGTTACTTAGGTAAATAAAATCTTTTTTATCCAAGGACTTTTTTTTATTGCATCAATATCTTGTGTTTTAAAGATATTTCAGTGTTCAAACATATCTACTGGCTCGAAATAACAAATTCAAACATGCCTTATCCAGTGATGACATAATAATACTTAAGCTAACTAGATTACTACTTTGTCAAATTGCTAAGAAGTATATATAAATATGATGTAAAAAGAAGAGTTTCATAAAACAACAAATTATGCGTAAAAAACGTTTTATAAAACTGTCGACATGTTTCGGCACCACCGCAGCCTTACTCAAGACGAACTGAGAATATCTTACTGCTTGTATTATCTATTATGTATTATTCTGAAGCGCAAACTCTAAAACTCTCTCGTCACTATTTTTTTTTTATATTTATTTCTACAATCATATTCTTTAAATACTTTCCAGCCTACTTTTGGCAAGTTAAATGATATTGAGTCGTTACATATTGTATCTGTAAGTGTAACGATTTCAATAGTTTTTCTTATAAAAATGGATAGTAAAAATTAGATGGAAATATTATTTTAATTTCTTTAAATTTTATCTGGATGGTTTCTTCTTAATTTAACCTTGCAAGGGCAGTACTTTTCTACTGAGATTAATGTCAACAATGTAGTTCGTACAAACGTTCAATAGAATGACCACATCACATGCAAGGTAAAACCAAGAAAAAAACATTCAGATAAATATTATAATAATTAAATCAAAATCATATACCATCTAATTTTTAGGATTCATCTAATAACAGAAAAAATCGAAATTATTATTCGTAAAGACTCAATATTTAATGACTCAATATATTTTAATTGTCCTAAAAAATATGGAATTATTTCAAGAATTTGAGTGTAGAATTAAATATCAGAGAGGAAATAGTAACGAGAGAGTTTTAGAGATGGCGCTTCAGAACAATCATGCAGCAGTAAGATATTCTCAGCTCGTCCTAAGAAAGGCTCCGGTAATGTCGAAATATGATATATATATATATATATATATATATATATATGGCTTTTATAAGCCTTATATAAATAAATATGATATATAGCAACCATTTATATATATATATATATATATATATATATATATATATATATATATATATATATGTATAAAGAATAGCGTATAGTAAGTGGTTTTATAAAACTACTTTTTACATGATATTTGTGTGCACCTTTCAACAATTTAACAAAGCAACAGTAATTATGGGAGTTTTGATTTATTGTATAACTACGAGGGTAAGTCATTAAGTAAGTCGCAAAAGATAAATAAATAATAACTTACAATGATATTCACTTCAAAACCATTTTTTTTCTCAGCATATTCTCAACCAATATTTATGCACTTATATCACCGTTTTATCAGTGCCCCAAAACCAGCTGCATAAGATTCTTTAGGTTGCTGTCTCAGCCACATTAGGACTTCAAGTTGAACACACGAGACAATTCAAAAGTTTGGTTGGCAACTTTTTCAACATCCTCCATACAGCTTCGATTTAGCCCCAAGCGATTTTCATCTGTTTAGTCCACTAAAAAACCATCTTGGAAGCAAGATTATGTTCACAGATGATGAAAAGGTTCAGCTTGAAGTCCTAATTTGGCTGAGATAGCAACCCAAAGATGGTTATGCAACTGGTTTTGGGGCACTGATAAAACGGTGATATAAGTGCATAAATATTGGTGGAGAATATGTTGAGAAATAAAAATAGTTTTGAAGTGAATATCATTGTAAGTTATTATTTAATTATCTTTTATGACTTACTTAATGACTTTCCCTCGTAGAATATTTCTATTTTTCAGATAAATTGACAAAATATTTTAGCAAATATCTAATTAAGGAAGGTTACATGAGTTCATAAAACTTATTTCCAATTAAAATGTTGTAATCTGTTCTTTTTTTAATATTTAAAATTTCAACAAGGTTGTGTTTTTTAACTATTTGTGTATTTACAAATTAACGATACAGACTTTATACATTGTTAACAGACTACCCCATAAAAATACTCTGTAAAAAAATTAATCCAACATAAACCTGCATAAAATTCATTGTAAAACTGAATGCTTTGAAAAAATAAAATATCGACGAACATAAAATAAATACATATTAATTAATTTAAACAAGAATAAACAACATTTTATGCAGCAGAATAAAAAATTATAAAAAGATACAATTTAAGTTTTAAACAAAGCACGTTTCTATTATATTTTATTCCAGATTTTTTTATGATGACGAAATAAATATAACAAAGTAATTAGACATAAAAAGAGTTTACTTAATATTATATTTTATTCCAGATTTTTTTATGATGACGAAATAAATATAACAAAGTAATTAGACATAAAAAGAGTTTACTTCAATTTAAATTTAAAAAAATACGTTAATATTATAGAAGACTGGTTTTATTGCAGTTTCTTATGAACTGTGCAAAGTCATAGCTGCCAACTTTTACGCTTTTAAAAAAAACTCAAATTTAATGGTAAATTTTGACTTATTTAGTCGCCGAAATCAGTGATTAAAAAGGAAAAAATTAGTATTCAGTTTTAGCGGTAACAAAAAATCGTAATACTCTAACTCATCTAAATATACTCGGATTGTCCTGCAATTGATATATGTTATGGAGATTAACTTTGGCTTGCTCGGTATTGAAAATGAAGTGTGTAGCACTTGTAGTTCATTACAGGGACACTCAAAAGAATTAACTTCGTCATAATACACAAGAATGTCAAAAAACATTTTTAGCTAAAATTTAGAATATTGATTTTTTTGTCATTTTTCACAAACTGAAGTGCAGTCACCCTTAAAATATTATAGAAAAAATAGTTCTATTCATTAAATATTTTCTCCTTTTTAAAACTTTCCAACATAGTTAAAAAGTGTTTCTGAATTGGGTTTGTCTGTCCGTCTGTGTGACTTTCCGTACTCTAACTCGAGTAAATATACTCGGATTGCCATGCAATTGATACAGGTTATAAAGGTTTACCATGGCATATTCCGTATTAAAAATGATGTGTGTATCATTTATAATTCCTTTACAGGGTCACTCAAAAAAATTAAGTTACATTACGGCCTATTGGGCAAAATCGTTTGCGGTGTACTTGTATAATATTACACTAATTCAAACAAATTGAAATCGATATATATCACTGAAGTACACTACAAGATACTTATTATAGAATAAGGTGTGCGCAGCATTCATCGTTAATTTACAGGGACATACAAAACAATCCGGTTACAGAACTGTCTAACAATAATAATTGAATAACAATTGTTAGAAGTGTGTTTCCAATTGTGGTACAATTATATATTTAAATTTAACTCATTTCTTGCATATTACTGTGGGTGTATATAAATTCTATAGATGTTATACCAAGCTTCACAAAAGATCTCGAGTACATTTTTGTTTTCGGTGGATTTCTCTGCAGGGAATTTTCAACTGTCCTATGCGTTTCCTAAATGTAGTAAATTTTAGAATAACATGTAGTATGTATACAAATCTGTAGATCCTATACAGGGATGCGCAAAATAATTTGGATACTATTCTAACTATCGAGGGTAATTGTTGGTATTGGGTTTTCAAATCTGCTATGCGTTTTCCAAATTGTTTATTTAGACATCATATTTCACCATATTATACAGCGAAATTTCGTTAGAGTATTCTGTGTGTGTTGGAAAGTGTTTCATAATCTATGCTTGACACATAATTTTTTTTCTTGTTTTTAACTTTTAATATAGTTAAGAGTTAAGTGCAAGTTAGTTAAACGTTGTAATGAAACTGTTAAACAAATGCATAAAACATTAATACATCTAAAATATAAAAATAATATATCTTTCCTTTTGTACGTGTTCTGACTTTAGAAAAAATGGTAGAACAGACAATGAAAGTAAAATAGGAGAATGTGGTATTATACCTAACGGTGTATCTATTCAAGGATGAATGAGAGATATACTAATGGACGCATGTTGGCCAGTAATAGGCCATCACCCCTCCCATTCCTCTAGTTAAATTATGTAAATATATTTTTTTAATAAACTTTTACTGATTTTCAATTTTGCTTTTTTCTTAAATTTGGTTAATTAAACTAAATAGATAGAAATAAATATATGATAAAAGAAGAATTCAGAAAATAGAGATATATTTCTGCGATAAAAAAAATAATAATGTTTGCGTAGAAAATGGGAAATATAAATAAAAAACGAAAATAACTAAACAGATTCTTACACTTGTTAACAATTCAACTCTCGGAGAAAATTTTTGTTAAACACACAAAAGGATCGCGATGCCATCTGTAAATATGAAAAAAATGAGTTCAATGCTGACTACATAATTAACTTTTTGTATTTCCCGAGTATAGAAATGCTTATCTGAAGCTAAAAGAAAAAACATTTATTTCAACATATCTTTCCATGCCAGTCTAATTAAAGCATTAACACTGAATGATAACTACATATTTTTTTCTTCAAATAGTATTTTTTTTTTTTTTTTTAGATTCATTATTTTATTTGAACCCATTTAAAAAAATATTTTAATGAAAAAATCAATTTTTAATCATCTTAAAAGCAAATATGCTTTAAAAATAATAAGATCCTGAATATAATTTTTATTTCCAGTTTTCGATCCTTTATTAAGTCTAATGTAATAATTATTTCATTTTTACACTCTTTTATGTAACTTAACTTTGTTCATGTATGTAAAAATGTAATTTTGTAATAGATTTTTTACTCCTTTTCCTTATACCATAGAATTTTTTTAAATATGTACAGGCATTTGTTTCCCAAGATAATACAACATTTTGGTATTTTTCGAACTTATTATAAATTAATAAACTAATTTTAAGATGTTTTTTCGTTAGCCAGAAGCTGGTGAAAGATTATTATGAACACAGCTATGTTTCCGATTATAATACAATATTTTAATTTTTTTAGAACTCATATATAAATTAATAAACTAATTTTAAGGCCTTTTTCGTTAGATGGGCGCAGGTGAAAAAACGCCAAATATTCATTATCGCTACAACTTTATACGAGTTACAACAAAAATGGAGTTAATTATTCGCTAAACCACACTCGTTAAAATATTCCAACTGGCTGTGAAACTGCAATAATGATATACTTTAAAATCTAAATTACAGAATATGAAATAAAAATTAAAAATAAAAAGTGTAAATAAAAGACAATATTTTAAATTTGTTTTAACTTTTGATGATATAAATATGAAAATGAAATTCATTTATAAGTAATCTAGATATTTCTGATTTCAAATAACTTTATCATTTGAAGATTCAGCATTTATAAAAAATACATTTTTCAGAAAAAGAATTGTTTATTAATTATTTATATGAAACGAAAAAAAAAATAAACAAATATCCGCTGCTTAGAGTACCTTTATACGAAAACTACAGCATATATACACTACATAATATAATTATCTCTGATAACATTTATGAATATTTATCAGTAGAAATTTTAGAGTACGTAATTTCCTTATATTTTAAACACATTAATTGCAGACCGAGGGTGGATATTAAAGATTGAAAGAATCTCCATCTATAAAAGACTAAAGACTATCAAGACAAGGAATCAAAGGCGTAACCTTTAGATTAACATGCAACCGGTCAACCAAAAGTCTGTCTCCTTGAACAATTCTTAACTTGCTCTGTGTTTGATATTAAAATGTCGTCAACCTTTAACCTCCATCTAGAATTCTGTAGATAATGAGGTCAAAATAACATAAATGCACCTATAGCGGGCCATGTACCGCATAAAAGAATCTTTTGCTAAAAAAATTAAGTTTCTCACAAAAATGGCCGTGATTATTTAAAGATTACCTTTTTTATAGATATAGTTCGTTTCGAATTTCTGGTGTGGGTAATCTCTGCATGCCTTTCCTGTAATTATTAGTAAATGCAAAAGTATAAATATACAATGCAAAATTAATTTTTCCTCTGTTGATTGTTTTGCATGACTTTTAGTTATATTCCTCCATTTGTCTTTTTTCCGATCTTGTAACTCATATTTTCAAGGTATGAGGAAAAGGTGAGAGATGATCTATATATTTAGTGTAGATTTTTTCATTACAAAATTCTCAAATAAAGCACATATGATTTTTCCTCTGTCACCGAAGGGAACGAATTATATGCAAAATTAACTTATCAAACAAGTTTACTTTATGCTGGTGTTTAAACAAAATAATTTTATTAAGCTCTGTTATATACTTATACATTATACAACTAATAAATAATTTTCTTAATTATGCAGGAATAATTTCAGAAATTACTAGTTTTATTTAAAATCAGTCAGTATCAACTAAATTATTAAATGTATTTTATTGAGCTTTAAGTAATAATTATTCACAGAGTTATAACTACATGTTTTCTGTTACTCTGTAAAAGGAATTATTTATAGAAGCATTTGCAGTTGAACAGTTACACAGTTTACAACATTTGATGAGCTTCTTGTTGACATCAACTTTACTCCCTGTAGAGGAAATGTACGGAGCGAAACAAATAGTCTAATTGTAGTTTAGAACCTGTTAAAGATATTTTAAACATTAAAGAAAAGAAATAGTTTAAATCAGAATTTTAAAAAAAAATTGCGAACATTTAAAAAAAATTAAATGTTTGCATGTTTAGAACAGTCGTAAGGAAGGTGAAATAACATCTAAGATGTATTTAAAAAATGCACTTTTCATTGATAGCCATACATTTCGTTTTGTTAATAAGTAACACTACAATGAAAAATATAGAAGTAGATGAAACACAATAAATAATGCGCAGTAAGATAAAACAATATGTATTGACTAAATCAGTCACCCATTTCTAGTTAAATAGGGGTGATGAATTTTTTAAAGTTACACGGTAATTTTATCCAATTAAAATTATGTTACTAAATTGTATTTTTCAATAGAAATTAAGTAAAGTAAAATTAGTTCAACGCTTAATCCATGAGGGCGTGTCTAATACTTTTACAACTCAATTAGCTTGTACGTAAAATTTTAAAACCCAAAATTTGAAAAAAAAAAAGATTTTTTTCATGTGACCAACGGTTATACATCTTAATACAGCATCGTCTATATCCTAAAAAATACGTTTTACGTGTTGCGGATGTGGCATCCATATCATACCCGCAACACATAAGAAATATTATTTTCTAATATGAAAATATCATGTTTTAGAAAATCATTGATGCTTTATAAAGTTAACTAAATTTCAATTACATAAAAAATAGTTAATTTAAATGTTCGTACTTTAAACTCTTTAAGCACAAATCTAAGTTAGGTGTATATGTGTCTCAGACAGGTTCACACCCGTTCACATTAATTTACCATCAAGTTAAATAAGTCCAGCTCTGGCGAATTTCAGATAAGACAGGCGTATAATATAATATATTTTTCTTCGTTTTAGTTAAATTAATATGGTATATAAATTTAGCTATATTAATTTTCAGTAGTGATTAATACAATTTATACCGCCGTTCTAACATAAAATAAAATATATTGTAAAGGCAGTTATTTTAAAATTATTTCTCCATTTATATTGCTCATTCAGTCGATATCCTTTCATCTTTAAAGCGTATAATTGAAAATCGATACTGTCTTTACAGTTAGTTGTATAGGAAAATAAATGCGAATATTTGACGAAATTTCTTACTTCCGCCGCTAGTCATATAGACTGGATACATAAAGCATGAAGTTTTTGAATGATTTTCTTATAAGACATATTTCTCTTGAGTGAATATTGCCTTAGTTTTATCTATTAATACGTTTCAGTGATCGCATTAAGAAATAAATTTACTGTTAAATAGCTTTTCATTGAATTCAAGGGAATTCTTAAAAGTGTCTCTAAGGAACTGACATCAAAAATCAATAATAGCCTCATCATTTTATCGATCTGTCTTGTATGTATACTACTTATCATTAAAAAGACATGTTTAATTGGGCTGCAAAATTCGATTAGCATCTGAATCGTGTATGCATAAAAACTTCTTTTAATAAGATAATGACACTGAGGATGTTAAGCATTAGATTTTGCGTAATTACTTTTTCTCCATTAAGATTATTCTCTAGGCGTGAATGCTAGATAAGTCTCATGAACCTGAACATTATTATCACGTCTTTCATCCTTTCAACTAATTTGGTGGTAATTTTTCGTAATGTATGATGATTATATGAGATTTGTTTTCGATTATTTTTTATTTCCAAGAACTTTCTTTTTACATCTGGGTAGTTTTCAATGACGAAATGACAGAACTAGTATTCATCAAATTGAGTGTCAATATTTTACTTTGTGTTTATACTTGAAATTTTCACTACGAAAGGAAAATATTACAAAAGGAAATGTTGATAGGCACGTCAAATTTTACTTCCCAGTATTGCTAAACATTATGTTCTTTAACATCTTCAAAAACAACAAAATTAAAAAATAATCCGGCGAAGTAAGAGTTTGAAAAACATTTCGAAACTACAATTCACATTTAAGTAACTATTTTGTTTATACTATATTTATAAGGAAAAAGTATTGGATTCATGAAAAATGTTTTTGATTTTCCGTTTATGATAGATTAGCAAATTTTGGGATGTTCCGAACACAATTTAACTAATTTTGGAAGATGTCTGCCTACCTGCCGGTCGTCTGCCTGTGTATTATGAAAGTTTTGTGATTGCTCTAACTCAAGAATCAATGTACGAATTCCATAAATATCCATATTAATTTAGATAAACTTAACATAAATTGATACTAATTAAAATGTAGTGTGGATAGCCCAACTGTTTGCACTGTTAGGTCATGTTTTTCAAGGTTTTTTGATAAGTATATCATGGTATCTATGGATTGGAATTGCACCGAATTTTATATGTAAGATGCTTACTATTAAAAAAATTTTGCTTTAATCGCACAACAGTCAGCGGTGTCATGCTATGTTTTTTGTGATAAACATTATGGCTGTCTCTCTTTTTCTATTGAGTAGAAATACGCCATTTTACATGAAGTTATTAATAAAAATATATATGTTGGTTTAATTTTCAATATGAATACCTATCAGGGAGCGTTGCTATACCGCCATATTTTTATTACCTGATCACCGTAACGCCATGTGAATTTTTCTTATTTCATAATGATAATCGTTATAAAGTAACTGCGATACCTAACCTAATATATATCAGAATGATATATAATAATGTTTTGTAATGCTCACAGTTTAGAAATTGTCAATTAAAAAATTACTTATTTGAATAAAAATTGGCAAATATGAATTCATGCAATATTTTTACAACAAGAATAATGAATTGCTAAGATGAATTACAATATATACATATATATATATATATATATATATATATATATATATATATATATATATATATATATATATATATATATATATATATTTGGAGTTAAAATATCTACTATAATACCGGCATTTCGTTTTCAAGAAAATTATTCGGGGGGGGGGGGATATTTTAAACATGGCATCGCTTTCTATAAGACGCTTTCAGTATGATGTTAGATTGACTCTAAACAAGCGGTTACTATGTTTTATTTCGTATTTCGTTTGTTTACTACAATTATATCTTATAGCAATAAATTGTAGCTAAGCGTTTTAATACTTTAGATGAAGTGGTAACATTTTTCTACTATTTGTATTAAACTGGAACTGAAACATAGAATCCGTTTTTTTACAAATATTTCTTTCTCTTTTCAATCAAAATTTCATGATGACTGACGTTGTGACTGAAAACGTATTGAAATTGGCTTTAGTTTCATGTAATCATTATAGAATTAGTTTTTATGAATGAAAATTTAAGTTTGCATTTAAAACTAACGCCATATGAAATATAATTTCACTAAATGCTACTCCATTTGGTTGGATTTTTTGCATTTTTTCCGTATTGTCAGGAAATTCGTATATTTTTCTCTTTGATGCTTCAAAGAAAAACTGCATTCTCATTTATACAGCTCAGGGATCTACAGCCGTAAATGCCCAGAGTTCACTTATTTTGATCGAGGTATTATTGCATTTTTATTTATTTTATCTGGATATCCTTTATTTATTTTACCCCCATGGTTAACACGGTAACAAATGAGCGGTTCTGCTAGTAACCAATAAAAATATATAATTATTCGCATTATTTTCCTTTTCTCTGAAGCAATGGAAGCAATCCGATTACTATCATTTTGAAATAAATTCATTACAATGCTTAAAATCGTAAAAATAAAATATAAAAATTGAAATATCTTACAGAACCGCTATTTTTAGCTGATCTACAAACTAGCTTTCATTAACTAAATAAAATAAAATAATAATTAAAATTGATTCAGTATAAAACGTATGACGACTTAAAAAACGGATTTTAATACAATTATATGTATGATTAATCGAAATGACGTAATTTTCTAAAACCTTTTGTTCGAATATATCAGACCAAGATCATGAAAGTAATAGTAGGGTGTTTACGTGCAGAAATAAAGACCAGTGAATATGACATCCTCTTGACAAAATCGTACTCAAATATTTCAGTTTTATATACACTCTAAAAGTCATGACATCCTTAAGAGTTCTAAACAAACCCTTTCCATGCTTTTCCTGGCTGTTGCTATACTTTTCCTGGCATTAACTCCTACAGACAATGAAAAACACACCCAGAAACCGGTTGTTTGTTTCTAATCATTTTGCATGTGTCTTCACACTTTGGAATTCATTTGAAAATGTATCCTTTCTTTCGAAAATGACATTTTCACCAAAGGAAGCATTCATCCCTTCCGAGATTAGGGCGTCATTTAAATAATTGCTTTCAAATTCCTGAGTATATTCCTTCCTTTTCATTTAATATTTATAATAATTAAATGGAAAAGACGAAATTTTCAGAAACATTTTATTATGTGCATGCCAAGGATCTTTATATAAATAGCAGGGGGTTAGCCTATTTAGGCGTAGGAATAAGGTTCAGTGAATATGACGTCATATTGACAATGTTATAGTAAAATGTTTTATATTCATGGATGAAAATGCATAAGTTGGTTGTCGACGAGACTTACTGTGTATCTTCTAAAACCTCTTTACATATCCCCTAAGTGGTATGCGTACCCCGCTTTAAGAAATTCTGACATGTGATATAAACACTTCATTTATACTTTTGTGTTTATTGATTGTCATGATCTGTAATTTAAATAAATTTCTATGTGAAGAAATAACTGTACTAGACACTGGTTATTTCGTTTTAATTTTATATAAGAAAATTTTATATAGGGATCATTTTGAAATATTAAAAAATTTCGAATTATTTTTGAAATAAAAGTAAAAATATATATGAGTAATATACATTTTAGTTAATTTCAAAGGGACATGAATTTATAAAAAAAATTATAGAATTATAATATTTAAATAATAAGCTAACAATTTCTGTTATTTTTCTTACATAAATACCGAGAGGCTAAGATAAAAGAGGACCGGTATACAGAAGTACAAATATACTTATTAATTTTTATTTAAAAGTAGTAAATATAGAATATTATGAATAACAACACATCCTGTGAGCTATTGAATGTTAAGTACGTTGTTATTCATAATATTCTGAATTTACTACTTTTAAATACATATTAGTAAGTATTTGTACTTTTGTATACCGGGCCTCTTTTCTCTTGGCCACTCTGTGTATCATTCAAAGCATAAGGATTTTAACTAAGATAATTTTTAATTTATTGAAACGAATTATAATGTATACAGATTTTGATAAGATATACTAAAAGGTTAATATAACAAATCTGCTTGCACAAAATAGAAAATTTCTTAATGTATTTACTAAAACAAACCTTTAGAATTTGATTAGAACAATAATAAAATCACTTAACCATAGCTATTCAAGGAACTCTAAAATTATGATACATTAAGGTTTTTCTGCATAAAATGTTAAACATATAACAATTTGCCCCGAGTTATGTCGGTGGTAATAACACTGTTTCCTTATCTATGCGGCCGTTGAAATGGTACAATCCTTTAAAATATGTGTACAATGCGATAATCCATTGAAACATATTTTATCATGTACACAGATTTTGGTAAAAATATACTAAATGGTTAATATAACAAACTTACCTACACCTAAATAGAGAGTTTCTGAATAAATCTTCTAAAAAAATTAGAATTCATTAATAAAATCGAAAAAACTTAACTGTTAATGTAACTCTAAAACTATGATATATAAATTATTTGTTGCATAAAATGTTAAATATACAACAATAATATTAAACAATTCTTTAAAATTTATGTGTAATGCAATGATTGCAGTTAACACTACATAGGGTATATATATTTTTTTCTTTTATATATACATAAAACTTTTTCCTGTGAGTTCCAATAATATTTTCTATTTTAAGTATAAAATTTTTTTTTACAAGATGAAAGTTATTCTATTTTTTTGCCTCAAGTGTTTTTGCATTATTTTTTTGTTGGATATGGAATATTGTTTACAAGATCAAAATGCCTTTGACAGTTTATAAAGTCCTTTGGGCAAAATTTCACACAAATGATATAACTTTAATGTATAGTAGAAGCTAAATTTCAATTTTTATATTGATATACACTTAGGGAGAATTTTTTAAATAAAATATTAAAAGATGTATATTTAATATAACAAATTTATAATAAATATATAACAAAATAAATAAATATATAACAAAATAAATAAGTATGTAACAAAATAAATAAATATATAACAAAATAAATAAATATATAACAAAATTAAATCAAAGAAACAATCTTTACATACACAGCAACAAAAAGTCTACGCACGTATAACAAAATTTTTATTTAGCCGTAAAAATAAGTACTAAATATGAATAGTTTCTTAGTAGAAATTTCATAAAAAATCTGTAGTGCTTATATTTATAATATTCACGTATTTTATTTTATTAATTGTTTAACTGCGAAAAAAAAGTTATTAGATAACTTTCTGCATCATACGTTTTTGAAATTTTGCACAACTTACTCTGTTACCCAAATCGAAATTGTTTTAGCTCTCCAGTCTTTCGGATTTTCGTGAAGACAACATTTTAATATTAAAAATACAGATACAGAAAGTACATTTTAATTGAAATTTTAATTAAAAAAAAGAAGAAATTTTATATCATAATGTTTATATATTTTACGCTATGTTCATGTGTAAACAGGTACCAGTGCACATTTTTTTTATTACCATAGAAACACTTTTGCGAAATATTGGCTAAAACACAAAACAAAGGTATAGAATAAAAAGTTGGAGAACTAATATTACGCGTTTCGCGATATCTTACTAAAGAAATTACTCATCTTTATTATATAATAGATTCACATGAGTTGTAATTTCCCAACTGGGCGAAAAATGGCCAGGCCAGGATTCGAACCAGGGATCTCTTGGCTGAAGCTGCCAATGATCTGCCAATTGAGCGATCACGGACATATTTGGCTCTCTTGGACATATTTGGAACGATCATTGGCAGCTTCAGCAAAGAGATTCCTGGTTCGAATCCTGACCTGGATATTTTTCGCCCAGTTGGGAAATTACAACTCATATGATTTCTTTATCAATTTTAATAATTGTGTTAAAATTAATTTAGTATATAATAGAGGCCCAAGTGTTGATTTCAGAAACCTTTATAGGTAACTTTAATGCAAGACTTTTAGGTACATTTCGTCAGAAATACTACCTATTACATTCTCCCCAAGTTGGAATTCCTGAAACATTTTTGCAGATCTACATCTATCATGACTCCTAAAACCCAAAACCACTCCCATTTCAAAACTTTATATATCTGTCTATCTATCTATAACACTTTTTTATAGACACGATAACTTCCATAATTCTGCACAAATCTCTTCCAAACTGTTACATAATATCAAGCGGCATAAAATCTCTGTCAAGTTCGTTAATAGGAAAAATCGAACAACAACAAAAAAAAAAACCATAACTTCTTAATAAAGAATCCGTTTAAAGTTATTAAATGCCAAAAATTTATGTATAACAGATTTTTGATTTCATTAAAAATGCAAGGGGGGAGGGGGGAAATAAGGATTTCGGAAGAACAAAATTCATAACTTCGTCAATTCACAAGATACTAAATCCGCTTAAATTTATTATAAAACTTCTTAATATTATCTACAACTTTTACATTGACAAGTTTTTTATGGGACGAACTCTTACAGCAAAAAGAAAAAAAAATTAAAAAGAAAAAAATCCCTGCTGGCTCCGCCTACAGACAGAGGTAAATTCAAAGTAGGCTGTCCCAACTGACGCATCATCGCAAATAGGTCTTTCTTTTGCTATTCCCAATAAACAGGCACCCCATGGTCTGCGTCTTCGAAATCTACCTGTGACTGTAGGCCGAGCCGTCAGGGATTTTCTTTTTTCGAAATAAAACTTACCAATATTCATCATCAATTAAATCTACGAAATTCGTTTAAAATTTCTAAAATGTTTTTTTTTTTTCGACTGTATAATAGATCAATGTTAAAAGCTGCCTTATTAATCTTCATCTTTCCACACTTTTGTTATTCTATAAAAATGAAAACAGCAAAGACATAGCTTCAATCCTTTCAAGTTTTTTTAAATAAAAAAACATATTTTAAACCAGAAATTCCATTTAATATAATTTGACTTGTTTCTATATGGATTTAATTTCGTTTTTAAATAAATTTGCCGTTTAAAATCATTTTTTATTAGAAAAAAAAACCGGAAAGATATATAATTACGAAAATCGGGAAACCCCGCATCAAAATATTTTCGTTCCAATATTGATTCACAGTGAATTTCGATTAATTACAATATAAATTCTAAAGAATTTCAGCATCAATCATTAGCAGTGAAGTTAATAGATCTAAGTGATTCTCATATTTATTGAAATTCGAATATCTTTGAAATTCATTTTTAATACAGTGTTAAAACTTCATTAGTATATTGTAAAAATTTCAATCGGCATTTTTGTGAAAATGCTTTCCAACATTTTGAAATACATTTTCTTTTCAAAATTGTTTTTCCAAATAATAAATTCTAGTTGAAAACGTTTATACTTTTGATAATATTATGAAATTTTCTTTAAAGTTCAATTTATAGGTTTAAAGTGATTTGTAATACCAACTAAAGTACTTTGCCCAGTGGTCATTTGATAATCCACATTCATATTTTTTCAATTTCAAAATAAAATGGTAATGGGGCGTAACAATTCAAAATCAACTTTTAAAAGATCACATTTCTGCATAAATGGAAAGAAATTTTAATTTCTGCATAAGAAAATATATCAATTTTTATTTACTAAATATATCTCCAAGATATTTCCAAAATGAAATATAATTAAGCCTGACAACGAATATAATTGCAATTTTAAAAATATTTTAAGCACATATCTGGATTTAAAATTTTTAAAACTCAATAATAATTATAAAAAATATATATATTATTCCAATCCTTGCACTTTTCGCAAATCCTCTGTTAAAAAAAAAAAAAAAAAAAAAAAAAAAAAAGTCTTGGCAGAAGCACAATGTAAACATTCTTGTATATGGCAAACTGTATTTAAGTAAAACTTTCGCAATTAAGTCAAAAATATCATTTGAGTGCACCATGCATAGTAATAATAGCTCACTTATTTTTAAGTTCCTATTGTACATTTGAATAAAAACAACCAGCGAAATTGAAATCCCGTGCATTCGTAATTTGCATGAATTACAACTTAATAAACATCAAACATTGAAATTATAGATTTATGTTGTTTCCCTGCAATATATCAGTCTAGCAGTAGTACTTAAACTTATATATTTCTTTGAGCATCAATTCTTGCATTTCGTATTGAATGGTTTTGACTTCTGGGCAATTGCATGTATAATAAAGAAAATGTTTGTGTTTTTAAAATAGTTGTGTTTTCTTTAATAAATTTAGTGAAAACAGTTTTTTATATAGTGTGTAACAGTTCCAAATCTCACAGCTCATTTTTCCGATGTTTATGGTTTTTTTTAATAATTTGTGTTGCAGTGTTTTTAGGGTTTCGTTCATCTCATGCAACCCTATTAGTCCGGCTTCCTTGTCTGTCCATCATAGAGCCGGTTCTCAGAAACTATTTAACTTACAGGCATGAAATTTTGTGTACTTATGGATGAATACCTGCTATGAAGCTCAAATTCATAAAATTTGAAAAAATCGCATTATTTTAATATAGAGAGATAAAAAACCAAAATTACATTTAAACGTTTCTCGTTAGAACAGTTGCCTACAATTAAAAATCCACAATAAAATTCTTTCTACAATAATTAATTTTCTCTTGAAAAATGTCCACGTGAAAAATGAAAATGAAATAAAAAGTTTCACCAATTGAAAAAAAAAGATTAATATGACGTCATATTGGTAATAAAACGGAAATTTTTAAACATTTATCAATCATACAAGGAATATGAGTATGTGAACAAATACATGTGTATAAATACAGAAAGCAGCTTAATATGACGTCATTAGA
Source organism: Maratus michaelseni (assembly GCA_963931845.1). NCBI lineage: Eukaryota > Metazoa > Arthropoda > Arachnida > Araneae > Salticidae > Maratus > Maratus michaelseni. The sequence continues at coordinate 256,285,196 of OZ007589.1, read as the reverse complement.
GAATTAAAAAGAAAATTAATCTGATGTCATAACGGATTTTTCAAATGTTTGAGAATAATACATAGAGAGTATCAATATGAGTAATAGATAATAGTAAATATATTAGTTTGAGGAACCTTTTGAGTCAAGATAAAAACCCGATTATGGAAATATTGGCATATTTTAACATTTTGAAGGTCTCTATACAACATGTTTAATTTTGAAATTGATTAATTTTTAAATATCGCATTTAGTCCACATGACAGATATTATTTTAACAAAGTATAATAGCGGGCTTCGCCCGGTATCGGGCCGGTTCAGATATTCGAAAACACGAGAAAAATAGACCGGAAAATTTATCAAACGAAACCCTTTGTGCGATCTTCAATCACATTTACCTACTTGTTAATATTACATTCTTTGCTAACTCCAATTGAGTTGCTGCATATCAAACATAAAATTTCAGATTTCCTTTGAAAATAGCAGCAGGCTAATTATTCAAAAACTATTTAATTTTATTATATGAATTTAAATATTTTTTTATATTTTAACTTTCCTCAATTTGTAACGTATTTTATTCATTTACATGCACCTCTTAATAGATAATAAACATAGCATAATATTTTGAAGTGCGATGTACAATCGACGAAAGTAGTGAAAAGAGTATCAGTTCCGATAGAAAGCATATACAAACTTATAAGGGAAATACTATAAACATCTTCCAAATCTTTAAATTATCAGCCTCATGGTTTCGCACTTTGCTAGGTTTTGATTGGTTATCTTTGATTCCACAATTTCTTGGAGGTGAAATTTAAAACTTAGATCAGTCCATATACATATAGGTTTTATCTATCCCATCTCTAAAAAAATATTCTTTTCGTATAAAAGTACATTTTGCATGCGTGCCCGAACAACTGATTAAAACACAGGTTAAATGCTACAGGATTTCGGTGCACCTGAAAATTTTCCGGCCGGCCACGTGTTTCACATGCCTTTTCTAAATTATAGCACATCTAACTCAGCTCAGTGTTGTTTACACGAGAATTGTGGTCATTCCGAGTACTTACCGTAATATCATCATATTTCAATTAGAGGTAAAAATAATGCATTTAAAATATCAAAAAATCAACTTCATTATTATTAAATTTATCGTTATAAATCAAAGTTCAGTTTGAAATGAAATATCCTGTATTTTTGAATAAATAAGTAAATCGTTCATTTTAATTTGGTATGCAATTACTGCATATGTAACAGTCCGCGATCGTCTTTTATGTATATACAGATAGATGCATATATATCCGCTAGTCACTGGAAGACACTCGCAATCTAATGTTAAATCAATGGCAGCGTTCATTTCAAATGGCTCGATTGGATTTCAATATTTTTAATTTTTTTTTTTTTTTGCATAAGATACCCAAGGTTAAGTTTAACCGGGTACTTTTTAACTATTACGAATCAGGTTGCAGATTTTTTGAGGATACTTTAACTTTCGGCTACGGCTGCAAAGCAGAAAGTGGCCTCATAAAAAAAATCCGAAACAGAAATTAAACAAGAACAAAAAATCATGCTTCAAGCATAGATTATGTAGCACTTTCCAACGCTTCTAAAATAATTTTACAAATCATTACCGTTTAATAAGCTGAAAGATGACATCTAAGTAAACAATTTGGAAAACGCATAACATATTTAAAAACGTAATTTCAGAAATTTTCAATATATACAATATTCGGAAAAATATCCGAATACTTTTATGTAGCCCTGTATATGATCTATAGATTTGTATATATACATAGGATGCTAAATTTTAGTTTAGTTAGGAAACGCGTAGCACAGTTTAAATTCTCCTTCTGGAGTTTCTGTCAATAAACGGAAATGTGTTCGCGAACTTTTGTGCTGCCCTGTATAGGATCTACAGAATTTATACACACCACGTAATAGACAAAAAGCTAGTTAAGATTAAAATCGCGTTCAGTAACTTAAAACGCACTTCCAGGAATTATTGTTAACAGACAGTAGAGAATTCTTTTGTGTGTCCCTGTAAATGAACGATGACTGCTATACACACACTATTCTGTAGTAAGCCTCTTGTAATGCACCTTAGTAATATATATAAACTTCAATGCGTTTAAAATAGTGGAACATTATTTAAATAAGCCGCAGGCGATTTTTCTCCATAGACGTAATGTAACGGAATTATTTTGACTGTCCCTGTAAAGTAACTCTAAGTGCTATACACCTACTATTCCATATTAAGCTTCTTCTAATGCATCTTAGTGATCTATATAAATTTCAATGCGTTTACAATAGCGAAACATTTTTAAAATAAACCGCAAATGATTTTTCCCCATAGACCGCAATGTAACGGAATTCTTTTGAGTGTCCCTGTAAGAAAATTATAAGTGCTACACACTTCAGTTGAAATAGGGAACGTGCCATAGATAACGACAATAACATATAAAAATTGCAGAGCAATCCGAGCATATTTACGGGAGTTAGAGCACGGACAGACGGCCAGACGGCCATACGGCCAGACGGCCAGACGGCCATACGGCCAGACGGCCAGGCGGCCAGACGGCCAGGCGGCCATCCGGCCAGACAAACCGAAGTCATAAGCACTTTTCAACTATAGGTTGGAAAGTGCTAAAAAAAGTAAATAGCAACCCGTTTGAGATAGACATCAGCTATTCTATGAAAAAATAACATTTAATATCGAAAAACAAACGAGAAATTTTAAAATAACACTGACATTGGTTAAACATTAACTTGCCATTGGCTTCACATGACTAGCCAATAATTTTTTAAGTAACAAGATTGACTCAAACTCTTATCTCTTAACTCTCAAGAAACTGTTTAGAATAATTTTTTTCCGTTGGTGGAAAGTTCATTTTCTAGAGTGTCTTAATAAACGGATTTTTTGTTTAAAATATAGTTTCTTTAATATTATATTTTAAATTGAATCAAATTGTTGTTGATATAGTCTATTACATCATAAATAATTTGTTAGGTCAGCCAAAATTTTAAAATTTGAGTATTTTTTTAAAGTTTAGGGAGTGGTCCGCTTCTGAGTTGCTATTTTTTTAAAGGTACCAATGGTGGTCTTGTAGGCGTAGGGGTCCACAACTGGAGCATATGTCAATTTTTATTTTTATGTTTCATTTATTTGAATTAAGTATTTTTTATGGTCCTATGCTTTTGTTTATATATATATAGAGAGAGGAATGACAATTTTATTTAAGTTCTATAAAAATTTAACCAACAAACTAATTTACTACATTGTTAGTTCATCAGAAAGATTAATGGGCCAGGGGCTCACTAATGGTGCACAAACGGTCTACTTCTGGGACAGCAGAAACGTACATTCATTAAGCTAATACATGTGATTGTTAAAAGATCTTAATAGCTAAAACATTTATTCCTCAATGGCAATTGATTTGATGGCGGATTACACTTTTATAAAATTTCAAATGAAATAGCTATATCTATTTTTATTTATATTAGTTTTTCATGGCATTGAAACTTTGTTTTCTCTAAAATTTAGTTTTTTGTGTGCGTATGTGTGTTCTGATCATATGTAAAAAATACCAGAATATTATCGTTTTCTATGTGTAGAAAAACATAATTTAAATCAAATATAATAACAGAATTTTCTGTAATTGGTTCTGCTGTATGTATAGATACAAATTCACGTGAACACAAATAGAAAACCATAAAATGACGGTGTTCTTTGGCTTTTAAAACACCTTGTTTTCTATGTATAATTCAAATAGGTAAACTAACCATTTATATAAAACAGTTAATATAAGAAGCAGTGTTTAACATTCATGAAGAGCATGTTGCAGAATTTTACTATGTTTTCTGCGTGAAACATCATTAACATCACAATCTTCCTGTAGAAAGTCTCAAAAGTAGTATCCTATATACAGGGTGATTTTTTTTAAGTTGTGAAAGTAAAACCTTATAACAAAAGAACCATTGATCCAAATGACCTGAAATTGCACTAGTGTGGGAATTTTTTAGAAGATATGGGAATTTTTTAGGCGTAGTTAAACAAATTTAAAATCGCACCGACAGATGGCGCTGTTATTTAACATCAACTAGAGATCCTACATGAGAGAGAGATTGGACATTGACGAAATGTCGCCATGTAAGTTCCAAGCAGATGGAACGCAGTAGAACGCAATTTATTTTCTTCAGCATTTAACATTTTTAATTTTATTAAAATCATCGAAAATTCGTTTTATATACTTTTAGAGAATCATGCAGAACATAAATATAAGTGTATTTTTACTTTAATGAGTAAGAAATGTCCGCCATTTTTGTTCAATTTCCAATCTCTCTTTTATGTAGGATCTCTAACATCAACTGGTTTCGTTCCTCTAAGCTCACTGAAACAGTCTGTTCAAATTTCAAAACCATCTTCTGTAAATATTCTATCGTCATTGGACTTTTTCTTAAATTCTTAAGGGTCCTAATTCTCCTACGAGCAGTTACTGCGCTGTCATTATTCTGATAATACAGTTTCACTAACAGTCATTGCGAGGATATCCGTGGAATAATGAACACGAGGTGTACGTGCTTCAGACTTTTATCACCACTGTATGTGTGTCGTGCACAACCTCGTCTCCGACTTTGCTGCATATACAGCGCCATCTGCCAGCGGGATTTTAAGAGGGTTTTTTTAACCACGTCTAAAAAATTCCCATTGCTTTGGTTATGGTAACTACTAGTAAAATTTCAGGTCATTTGGATCAGTGGTTCTTTTGTTATAGGGTTTTACTTTCACAACTTTAAAAAAAATCACCCTGTATATACATACATAATATATTTAAATATATTTAAAACAAACAATAAAAACCCCATTGACAAGATTTGAGAAGTAAAAATAAATAAATAAATTTTTACATTGTTACACTTTTGATGGCAACAAATAAATATTTTAATAAGTTATTATAAACCAAATAACAATGTTAAAATGTTCATCTAAAAATGCATGTTTTAAATTTGTTTCGTTTTTCAGCTTTTAAAATATTTTCTTAAGAGTAAATAAACGTTATCATTATGAAAAATTAAAATGAAAATTAAACTCATTAAATCACATTTCCTTAATTTCTTAATGTTTATCTAGGGAGTGTTTTGATTTAAAACAATAAAGTAAACTGCCAAAAAAGTGAAGCAGCTTTACGTAATACAGAAGAAGAACTTTAACAAAGAACAAATTATGATTTAATTGCATAAACATTCATTCATTTTTCAGTTTTTACTGCAGAGTAAAGAAAAAAATGCAGTTTTTTTACATATTCGTCGCGAGACTTGAAACTCAAATAGACTTTTTTATAACACCACTTTCAAATAGCCGTATTTTATAATAACGCATTATAACAAAAACTGTAAAATTACTTTTCTTAAACTTGTGAGTTTTTGCATTTTTTACATCAAAGAAAATGTTTTACGAGGTTGTTGTCGGCATTTAAATAAAAAGCCAATTAATAAATTCAATTGTCGTATATCAGACAAATTTAAATATTTTTGTTATTTTTTGCGAAAGAGAAAAGTTGTAATATATAATAAAATAGATATGATCGTGCCAATGTTATTTAAAATGAAAGCAGTTTTAAATAATTTCATGTTGAGAAAATGTTAAAATGGACAATCTTAACGTATTTCTTTTTTTCTTTTATATACTAGCAGGTTGCGCCCGCTTCGCTGGTCGATTTTATAAAACCAACCTCGAATGATCAAAACATTTCTTCCAGTACCATCTTCCACCGCCAGTTGGCGTATGCACAATTTCCCTATACAAACATACATACACGTGAATACAAACATTAATAAACATTAATACATAAATACATACATACCAAGTGTTCTAAAAGTTCCCGTACTGACGACATATGTATTTATTATTCACAAAACAACAAACCTTAAAACGATTACTTTTATGGTAATGATGAAAAGCACTTTTAACATCACGTAGGAAAAAATACTGAACTTATATTTATAATAAATGTTCAAAATGTCCACCCCTTTCAAGGAGGCAAAGTTAAACTCGTTTTCGCATGTTTGTAGAAAAGCGTTTTAACATGATGGGAATGACTTCTTGTATCCTTTGAGTAATGCCAATTTTCAGATCATCTATTGTTTGAGGATTATTCGCATAGACTTTGTTCTTTAAATATCCCACAGAAAAACGTCCGGGATCGAGGTGGCTAAATTTTTTTTGAATTATTTAAGCATGTCCATGGTTTCATTACTTGATTGGCATGTTACACCATCTTGTTGCAACCAAGAATCTCGTTCATTCACTTCTAACAATGCAACAAATTGCTGGATAAGTTCCATGTATACAGAACGATCAACAGTTGATTTGAAAAACAGTGGTACATCAATCTTTTTGTGTTATACAGCACACCACACGCCGATTTTTTCAGAATGTAAAGGTTTTTGCATTAATGAATGAGGATTAGTCGTCGCGCAAAAACGGGAGTTTTGCGTGTTCAGGTAACCGCCTAAATGAAACCATGCCTCATCGGAGAAAAACTGTTTTATCCAAAAACTTGATGTTGTTGTGAATAAATCTCCACAACCACCAGCAATAATGAATCCGCTTCTCAAAGTCCGGTGGCTTTATCTCTTGTACCATTTTTACACGATAAGCACGAAAATGCAAAGCTCTTAAAGCCTTATGTGTCGATCCACGAGATGCGCCAATTTCATGTGCCAAACACCTCATGGATTTTTGAGGAGTTTACAATGTCCTTCGTTGAGTGTTTTGCTGAAAGGCTGGTGTTACAACTTTCGGCTTTCCACTCCTGTGCTTATCTTCCACCGAACCTGTATTACGAAATCATCGAACAAGCCGATATAGCGTACCTTTACGCGGTATTGCATCATTCGGATATTTATTTCGCCAAATATATTTGCACCTTTCATACGATTTACTTTCACAATAAGTTTCAAGCAGCGCAATTCTCTGAATGCGTGATACACTCATTTCAATATGAAAAACAACATAACATATAACTTTATTCTAGCACCAATTGAGCGCGTAAAGAATAAACGATAAAAACTCAAGAATTGATGCACTAAATAAACAGACGATAAAATTTAATATTTCAAAAAAAAAATCACGGACAATGAGTTCTTTAAGTTGGAGTACGGTAACTTTTAGGACACACCGTATAATGAAAACATACATGACATTATACTTTTCTCGATTTCTTTGTTCATTATCCGTTGGCATATGGCGAATATGTACCCAAATTCATGTCCTTCGTATTCGTATCCGACTTCTTTCCTTTTTTTTTCTTTTATTAAATATATAATTTAAACAAAATTACATTGATTTGGAAGTTACAAAGAACTTAAGGTCTACTTTGGCTACCCATTAGCTCTCACTTTCAAAGAAAAATAAAACATGTGGTTGTCACGTACGTCAGAAGTAAAACTTCTAAAAGTCAATCGATATTACAAATCACAAATACGTGCATCAGTAACGTTGGCATCACAACGATGTGGGCAACAATGGGGTAAAACTACATAAGGTACAACAATGGAGCTAATGTTTTAATTAATAACAAAATTGTGCGCTTTTTGGTTTGACTTCACACTTTATTTTCTTTACTTTTTAGAAAATAGCTAATTTTTTCTAAAATTAAGAAAAAATACCTGCAGATTTTTACAAAATTGGTTTTTCGGATGCAGAAAATTCTTCTACATATGTGTGGTGTGTTTTAAATCAATACCTCAAATACTTTTCTTAATATTCGCAAATTAGTGAAATCAAACCACTTGTTACCATCGGCAAAATATAAATAACCACTTTTTCGACGCCACATATCTTAGCGTTTTATACATAGATATGTTTCAAAGTTTTTATGTCGCAGCCTGTTTGAAGCTTTTGCTGCAGGATAAGTGCTTTTTTATTTTTATGAAATTAAACTGCAATAAAATTCACGGTAATTGTTTATCACTAAAAAAGTTAATTGCATCCAAATAGAAAAAATAACCGATAACATGAAATCACTCACAATCAATGAAAATATCTACGACTTATACCAAAAACTTAGTTAAATGACACAGAATTTAAATATAGTGCTCTAGAGTAAATTAGACTTTATTTTTTGTAGACGAGATAGTACCGTATTTACGTTTTGTGTAGCACCATGTTTAAAACGAATAAGTAAAGTGCGCAGTATATGCACAATATTCCAAGCCGCTATGTAAATTTACGTAAGTTTTCAATAAATGACTGCATAACTATACGTCGATTTCACAGTAAAATTGTAAGAATATAGTACTAATAAATATAATTAGCTATTGATAAAAGTATAATAATTATACTTTCGTGTGTCGTAGTTTGTGTATAATAAGCAAATCCTTCATTTTCTGCTTAATCATATGAATCTGGTTTTAAATAATTTTGGCATTCCATGTGGTAATTATGTTCTAGTTAAAATTCGATTTTTATCATTTTTTAAAGAAACTACAAATAGCTGTCTTGAGTTATCTGTGTAACAGAGAATAATGTGCAGTGTTGATGTTATTATGTTCGAGGTATGCATGTATTTTTTTAAATGAAATTTCCAATGGCAAAAAAGTACCAACTGCGAAAACTTTTACTTTATAATATTTTAATAAGAGAGAATAATAATATACGAGAGTAAATAAGCTAGTAGTTACAATTTACAGAATTTAAGGTTGATTTCTGTAAAAATTGACCTTTAGAAATCTTGTCGTTCATATATTTATCGATATATAGGATAGTCATAAAATCTTTCCCTGATTACAGAAAATTATTAAGTAATAACCATTGAATGTAATACTGTAAAAATTTTATTATGAAAAATTCATGTTTTTAGTCCAGTCTGTACCGTTGTGCATGAGTTCCTTGATGACAAATTTCCTGGAAGATGAATCGGACGGGATGGACCAACTCCTCTATTTTTTTTCTTTTGGGGAACATAAAGGACGGATAATTTTCAACACCAGTAAAATATATTGAAACACTCAAGTTCAGGATTACAGATGCTGTATCTAGCGTGACAGCCCAAATGTTGGGCAATATGTGGCGAGAAATGGAATAGCGCCTTGACATTATTTGAGCTACCAAGGGTACTCCCATCGAAATTTACTAACGTAAGTACTTGTATTTAAAACTTCCTAAATGTCTTTACAATATATTGAAACTAGCATATGCCTAATTGTATTATTTTTTCTGCAACAAATTATTGCAATCAGAGAAATACTTTATGGGCAAAACGTATAATGCAAAACGTGTAACAATGACATAACAACGTTCAATGTCACAATAAAGTTCGAATATTGTACGAATTGGAACCGAATTCGGACAGTGTAGTGATCTTGCAAATATTTTGGAGATGTTCGTTAACGAAGAAGATTCTGTAATCCGTTCGAAAATAACGCTCCTTTGAAAATCCTAATAACATATCGGTCTATGGGGCTCTATTTTTCAGTTCATTATTAATACATTTTAAATTTCTTCGACTTCAATAAAATTTTTACTAGTCGTTCATTTTGGAAAAAAAGAAGCTCGTTCTCGGCAATACGTCGATTATAAGAAAAATTTGTGTTCTTTATTAATATAAAATTTTCTTGTCAAGTTTTTTCCTTTTTTTTTCACTGAATAGTTTCAAATTTTTAAGATTATTCTAGCGCAAGAAATTACATTTTTCTCGGCTCTTCAATTCAGAATGTTTAACGCTAAAATAATCCTATTTTTATATCAATCTCCGATGTAACGAATAAAAATAAACATCCTCGAGTCAGAGGATTATATATTAAAACACATTTATATCCTTATTTTTGAACGAATGCTACATTTTTGGACCTTGTCTTGACAAAATACTGATCTTTACACTTCACACTTTTTTTAACTGAATTTTATGTAACAAGTGTGGTTTTACTTCATTCTTATCAAATAGGAAATTTATAAAACTAATTACGAGGTATTTTCGAAAAGTAAACCCCTCAGACAGCAAAAAAGAAAAGTTTTATTCAGCGTGTTGGCAACACATACTATAACCTTGAACATTTGACCTTTCCCTCGCAGTCATTCGTTATTTGTACGGTGAATCTGTTTCGTGTAGCACGTGTTTATAATGGCTGCGTCAATTCAGAATCCCATCAAATGTGAAGTACGTTCCGCCATACTTTTTCTTCATGCAATATTGCTTCCAGCGAATACTAACAAAGAATTTTTTCTGTCTATGAAGCATTATGAATCGACAAAAGATAGCAAAATGGTGCTGTGCTTTCTCTGGAAGTAGGACAAATGTTCATGAAGAACCAAGAACAGGTAAGCCATCTGTGATCTCTGACGCCCATCTTCAAAGAACGGAGGAAGCGATTCTAGCGACTACCACTTATTCCTTTACATGAAAAAATATCTTGCAGGTAAAAACTTCCTCGACAATGCCGAAATCAAAATCAAAGTTGAAATGTAGTTTGGACAACACATCGAAGTTAGCATCTCCTTTAAAAAAAATCATTGCAATATGTTTCATTTTTACGAATCATATGAATCGAAGGAAGCGTTTTGTCTTTCTACACTGTAAGAAAAAAAAGAAACTCCGTGAAAAAACGGAAAATGTACTGACAGCAAACTTGCCGTTAATTCTACATTTTTTTCACAAAAATTTCGTTCCGGTATTCCTCCGTTTACATTCCGCTTTTCAAGGTGCTGATTTCTGTTTATAGAAATAAGTATGAGCAATAGCACAATATTAAAAAAATGCATAGTAATTATATATACTGATGCATATTTTATACGGAATAGGTATTTGTATTGCTTATTGTCACAAATATTTTTTATCGCCTTCTTATCCTGAAGATTCAAACTTTGGTACTCGCCATTAGAGAATGCATGTTCTTTCCCATTCACTACCTGCCCCTCCCAACGACTTGATTATAGGCCATAACAATAATTACGAAAATTTAATTGAATATTTTCCATTTTCTCTCAATTGAAATGCAACATTTCCGTTTGTCTGTTTTGAATGGAACATTTTTGTTTTTAAATTTCAAGAAATAAGAATAAAAAGCCAGTTTTCCGTTTATTCCGGGAAAAAGTACGATTTCCATTTAAAATAAAATTTCCGTGAAAAGACAGAGATTTCAGATAAAAGCATCGTAAACATACGGTATTTTTTTACAGTGTATGTTTGGGTTGCTGAGTGTTTTTTCTTTTCACACTCTTCGTGCGAAGCGCGGCTTTACTGCTAGTTAAACATAAAATTTCCCCATTTTAAGTTTAAGATGAATTTAAACTACAAATTATTTTTAAAAAATCACTAGACTTTCCTAAAGTAGTCCTTTTTTGTAACGTAAATATTAGTTATCATAGAAACTCGACAGAGTTTCTCGCCAAGCATAAGAAACAGCAATGCATTACACAGTAAATGAAAGGAATTTCGCCAATGGATGCCAAACGATTTTACTTTTTTTTTAACTCTGTCTAGTTTATATTTTGCGGACGGGACAAAACGGGTTTTTGACACATCTATATCTCGCGTTCTATTTATGATAGAAACAAAATTCTTGATTCTATGGAATGGGGCGCGCCAAATGACTAAGTAATCAAAAGAAAAGCAAGATCTGTCGAATAGGTTTTCAGGAAATGCGATTTTAAAAGTGCTGTTTTTTGCACTTTTTAAATCTTGTACAGACCAAAAACTGTTGACAGGGCTACAGCAATGTGTAATTATCGAATTTTTACGTGGTTTACGTCATTTGAATTGTTTTTATGAGTAGTTCAAACCTTTGTAAGTTTCATGAAAAAATATTCATTAGTTTTTGATTTATATCAGTTTAAAGTTATTGATTCCTATACTTAACATAGAGCAAAAAAATAATTAATGACCCATCACTTTTAGAAATGGTCGTATACACATAATATTAAGATATGTTATTACAGTCGACCCAAGTAAACTCCCTATTGTAAAAAAAATAGTAACATTTAAGGTTCGTTTACAGGTTCTCATTAACGATCATTTGATATAGGGCTAAATAATTGTGTAATTATCCGATTTTTATGCGGTTTGCAACAATTGCATTGTTTTTATGAATAGTTCAAATGTTTAATATTTTGTGTAAAATATGAATTAGTTTTTTTATATATATCACTTTAGAGTGATTTATTCCTATACTTAAGATGAAGCAAAGACAAATTAAATGGTCTAACTCCTTTAAAAAAGAACGTATGTGCAGGATGTTAAAATATGTTACTACGAACGACCTAAGTTAGCTTCCTATTGTGAAACAGAACTGTAGAATTTAGTTTTCGTTTACAGGGTAACTCAAAAGATTTTTTAATAAGACTAAATAGTTGTGCAATTAGCGAATTTTTACGTTAAAGTAATTGATTCCTCAACACACAGGAAAAACAATAGTAAATAGCATAATATTTGTCAAAGTTGCTATATACACAAGATATTCAAAAATGTTACTACATCCGATTCATTTAAACTCTCTATTGTTTGTATTGTTGAACCATATACGTTTCGTTTACAGAGTCTCTTAGAAGATCTTGATTACATTACAACCGATGTATATTTACTGAGTGAGATGTATTTTAATGATTTTATACTGTTTCAATCTCTGTAAGGTTTTATTATCTTGCTTTAAAATTTAATACGGGTTCATTTTGTCTGTCTGAAATCTCGTCGACCTTAAGCTCTAAATCTATTAAAATATAGTATTTTCATCGATTAAAAAAAACTGTGTTTATTAATAAATGTATCAGGAATGGATTGAAAAAAGCGATTAAAAAATTCCAACTTTACATTCATGCGCTGAGTAATAGAATGTAAAAATGTTGCTAGAAGTTTTGCGTTTAAATATTTGCCGTTCATCGAATCTCCGGCTATGACGAACTTAAAATGCTCTAAAAACAGGCCTAAGAGCACAATGAAAAGGAAATAATTTCTTAAATTCCTCATAAAAATTAAAAATGCTATATTTCGTATACAATAGGTGATCGGTAACGAACTGTTCGGTTTACGAACAAATCGGTTAACGAACACTTTCGCGCGAGATTTTTATGTTCGGATAACGAACACATGTTCGGTTAACGAACACTTTCAAGATATTTTTATGTTTGGAGAACGAACACCTCACGAAACAAAGTCATGATGAAGCAATGCCGTGTTTCATATTTGCCCAGCTATACTTATTGCTTCTATTGTCGACTTTGGGAACATTTTAACAGTTGCATTACATATGTCCTAATTAATTCATGGACTGCCGGGGATTGAGGACCTATATTTTAGGATCCCCGAATTGGAATGGACAGACTAGAAACATTAATTATGTATTTTGTGTCTATGTATCTTGTGCATTTAGTAAATATAATCCTTTTTGGTTTAATCACGCTCCTTTTTAAAATCTAATTTAAAGCTTTATGATTTATCAGATCAAAAATTTTAATAAAATTTTACATTTTTTTAAACGGTTTATTATGTAAACGCATTAGTCTTTGTGGTATATTTACAAAATCACACAAAATTTTGGAATACATGTCATCCTACGAACATTTTCTATTTTGAAATCACTTTAATAGTTTTTATACTTTTGCAAACGTTGCGAATCTTATATTTTTCCGATTCTCGAAACGTTGAGTTAAAAAACTTAACAAATAAAAAAAAAATTAAGGTGCTCAGTAATTTTCAAGAATAATATTTAATATATTAGTATAAAAATCCCCGTAAATTACAATGGCTCGTAGAAAAAAAAATTGATTATTCTCAGTAAAGTATGCTCCATAAACTTATTGTTACAATTGCCCGAAAAATGGTTCTTATTATTTTTCCACATTTTTCTGAAATTGCAGTATTTTAATTACTTTGTAAACTACTGTAAAATTTTCTATTTTTTTGTTTTTTTTAATGTATATAAACGGAAGAGTGATATAAACAAAAGAAAAAGGAAAATAAACATGTCATAAATAATCTGATGAATATAATCTAAGGAAATGAATATAAAAGTTTCCCCTTTGCTATGGTAGAGACATAGACATTGGAATAAGTCACTCAATAAATTGTATAATTCTGATGTATAATTCTATTTATAGAATTATTCACAATTATTTTTTTTACTTTGCCCCTTTCATCTTTCTTTTATCTTTTCTTTTCTGAATAAAAATGGAATCTGTGTAATTGAAATTAAACACCTTACAAAAAGAAGTGATATCTCATCAAAAACAACTCCTCGTAAATGATCCCGCCAAGCCACAAACCTAAAACGTCAGCCATAAAAAGAAGTGATATCACATAAAAAGAAGCGATATAGAAGTGCATACTCCGAGTCCCGTGTAAAAATCTATCACCACTCATAATGTTTCCAAAGGACTCGGACTGAGGTACAGTATGTGAAAACTGCTTGGCGACCTGCAGGCTTTTAGAATATATGCAGCATATCAATTTTGAAAATCGAAAAAATAAATTTTTAATTTTTGTTATATCACTTTTATAAATATTTGTGCATGCGAAAGAACTGACAGAACGGATTTTTCCCCAGACTTATGCGATTCCGCTTACGCTATAATTATTGCCATATATCTCAATTTAGTTAACGTTTATTATAAAGTGCATTGTTATTAATATGTGTATGATCATTATATATATATATATATATTACAAACTCAAAATCTTTACATGTTTACTTAAGAAATCTTCTTCGTAAGAGTGGTGTTTCTAGTTTAAATAATGGTAAATAAAATCAACAAATTAATTTTTCAAGCTCATAAATAAGAAAAGACATGCAAACACAGAAGCTTCAACTTTTTATAATTTTATGGGAGCAAAATAATTAAATAAAGTCGCAAAGCAGTTTTCACATACTGTACCTCACTCCGAGTCCTTTGGAAACATTATGAGTGGTGATAGATTTTTACACGGGACTCGGAGTATGCACTTCTATATCGCTTCTTTTTATGTGATATCACTTCTTTTTTTGGCTGACGTTTTAGGTTTGTGGCTTGGCGGGATCATTTACAACGAGTTGTTTTTGATGAGATAGTTATATTCATTCAAAGTTCTTTCAGTTATAAGCAATTGTTTTTAATTAGCAACGGAATTGTGTTGTTTTTATTCCTTTCTGGAGCATGCCCGCATGATACCTAACGTAATATCACATTCCCGATATTGATTTATGTGAAAAAGTTTACTGATAAAAAAAATAAGCCTTGACATAAGTTTTCTAGCTATTTCTGTTCTAAATAGCTTTTTAAAATACATAATAAGGAATTTATAAGTTAACAAAATTAATAGTTATTTTAAACAAAAGCCAGATAAGGAGAAAATTCTATTTAAAACTTCCTTTTATTATGTTTGATTCATAAAATATGGTTAAGAAGCAATCAAACAAGTTATAAAAATAGGCTGAATTTAAATCAAGGAAAGTAATCTGAATTTTATAAGACGGCTATGTCAGAAAATATTATATATCTGTTTCGTGTTATGATAGAACATATACACTATATTGCCAAATGTGACCGGTTACTTGCGATTTTAGACGTTTTGTTAACTATCTAGAAAAATACATGAGGAATTAACCTGAAACTGCAGGTGTGTAAACAGTATAGTATAGGTTATATATTTAATTGAAGATTTTTTCCCGAAACCCTATAGGGGACTGTCAACAAATTGAAAAAGAACGAATATCTTTTGGATTACCCTGTAAAAACTAATGTAGGAAAAACGTTCAAACTCGAAATTATAAATAAGTGGCTTATTGTAATATATCGTGTTCATTTTTATGAGGATAGCATGTATACTCGTAGAGAAATTAAGGTTTTTATAAAACACTCCCAAATTTCGCCAAGTTTTTTGCTTATAATTTGCAGAGTTCTTAATATAAAAAAAAGTTGTTTTGAGAATGTTAGTATATCGTATCGTAATTGTAATCGTAGCATTACATCTTAAATTTTATAGGATGATACTTTTGTGTAAGCTTTCTTGCCCGTCCGGGAAACATGACTGCAGAATCCCAGACGAATTTATAAATATAAGTGATGTTCAATTTTCAGTTTAGTTACTATGTTTTTGTCATTGTGTAATGTTCTTTCGTAACTCAATATATATTCGATCCAAGGCCTCGTCTATTTATTTGCTTTGTTATTTCATCAGCAGAGCTTGGTTTAATTCGCAGACAGAGTGACGCTAATCCCTTTTCATATTTATTGCTGTGGTTTTGAGAGAGAAAAACTATTTTTCTCTTGTTTCTGTTTTTTTACCAAGCGATGGAAAGTGAAAAAGAATTATACCGAGTTGCTCTTTTTGACAGGGACGGTACAAATTTTTCTGTTTTTAAAAGGCGTGTCAAAGCCATATTTGCGGTGAAAGATTTGGATAAATTTTTAGACAATGAAGCGACAACTGAAACTGCAGAAGTTGTAAAATCGAAAAAGGCTTATGCTTTATTATTATCGCTTTTAAGCGATGGGGCTCTTGCGTCATTGCAAGAAGAAAATACTGCGAATAAGATATGGAATAAATTAGAACGAACATATGATACCAAGCGTGCAGTTAATCAAATTTTAATTAGAAAGAGGTTAACAACTATTAAAAAGGATCGTGTTGTGTCGATGAGACGTCACATTGATGAAATAAATAAATTAATTTCGGAACTGAAAATTTCCGGTGCTGAAGTAAGTGAAACCGATACTATTGTTTATATTCTAATGTCGTTGCCTCAAGAATTTGAAAATGTTAAAACTGCGTTAGAAAATCAACCGAATACTGTTTTGACTCTAGATTTTGTCACACAGCGGCTGTTAGATGCTGAAGCACTTCTGCTCGACTCTAAGAAAGAAAAAGTGCAGTCCAAAACTGCTCATGATAATACCGTGTTTGTATCAACTCGCAAAGAATATGTGTGCAAAAACTGTAATTCAAAGGGGCACATAGCTAAATACTGTAGAAAGAAACTTACTTATTTCAAATGTGGACTTCCTGGCCATTTTAAACGAAACTGTAAAGCTGTTAAAAATTCAAATGAGGAAAAATTTGCTTCTTCAGCGGTATCTTTTGTTGCGGGGAACGTTAAAAAGAATGAATTTATAGTGGATTCTGGAGCGACTTCCCATATGTGCTCTAATGAGAAATATTTCACGTCTTTACAACCATCTTCAGGAACTATTAAGTGTGCGTCGAAAACAACGAATCTTGAGATTAAAGGTGTTGGAAATATTATTGGAAAATTATAAAACGGAATGGAAATTACACTAAATAATGTTCTTTACGTACCAGATTTAAGTGGACAGTTGATTTCCGTTAGAAAAATCGAAAACGCAAATTATGCAGTTATTTTCAAGAATGAAAAGGTGTTCATAGAAAAAGGAAGAAATCGTTTTTGTTTTGGTGAACGTGATTCAAATGGACAATATGTTAGTTATTTTGTTCCAAATTATGAAACTGTTCTCCCATCAAAAGAAAATGATTCCGAAATTTGGCATCGCAGAATGGGTCATCCAAGTGACAAAGTGTTGAAGGAAATGAAACTTCCAATACCACTTTCTTTTTGTGATGTTTGTGTTCGAGCAAAACAGAGTGCAACACCAATGGGAAGAGGACCTAGCAAAAGAGAAAGTACCCCAATGACTGCTATTCATTCTGACATATGTGGCCCTATTGTTCCGAAAACTTTTTCTGATGAATGCTATTTTATGACTATCATAGATGATTTTTCACGATTTACTGAAGTTCGATTATTGAAGCATAAAAGTGAAGCTTCAGAGGAATTGAAAGTTTTCTTAAAACTAATCCTACAGTAAAGAAAATCAGATGTGATAACGGAAAAGAATATTTAAGCAATGATTTAGTGAATTTCACTGGAGATCTTGGTATAGTGATTGATCCCTCTCCTCCATACACTCCAGCTTTGAATGGAGTTGCTGAAAGATGCAATAGCTCGCTCCTGGATATAGGAAGGGCTTTAATTGCTGAATCAAATTTACCTAAGACTTTTTGGGGTCAAGCTATACTTACAGCAGCTTACTTGAAAAATCGAATGCCAAGCAGCTCCACTGAGAACTTAACGCCGTATTTCTTAAAATTTGGAGAAGATCCCGATTTGAAGCACATACGTGTTTTTGGATGCAGTGCCTACATGTTAGTTCCTTCCGTTCATCGTAAGAAGCTTGATGATAGGTCTAAACATATGATCTTCATAGGTTATTCTTCAATGGTATATCGATTGTTAGATCCTGAGACTAAACGCATAACTATTTCAAGAAATGTCAAATTTGATGAAGAGAAGAAGCATACCATAAACTCAAAACAATACATAGTGGAAAATTCAGAATTGACTGATTGTGACATTAAGCCAGATTCTTAAGAAAGAACTAGTGAAGAATCAGAGGATTCTGAAGAGAAAGAAGATAAAATGAGAAAATCCGAGAGATCAAGAAAACAACCTATTCGGTATCCAGCTCCTGAGGTATATGAAGCATTACTTTGCTAACAAGAAACTTTATCTTTTGATGAAATCAAAATTCTCCCTGTTGATGAACAACGTTTATGGAAGGAAGCTATGGATGCAGAGATAGAAAGCATGAAAATCAACGACGGCTGGGATCTCGAAAAATTACCACTTGACAAACGAGCTATTTCCTGCAAATGGGTGTATACCATCAAAAGAGATGGACGTTATAAGGCTCGCCTTGTACCCCGTGGATTTATGCAAAAAGAAGGACTAGACTATAGTAAAACTTTCGCTCCTGTAATAAGTATGCCAGCTTTACGTTTAGTGCTTTTTGTGATTTTAAATGATGACTTACATGCATTTGTGTTGGATGTAAAAACAGCTTTCCTGAATAGTAAGTTAAATGAACTTGTTTTTATGGATCAGCCGCAAGGATATGTTGACGAAAGTGGGTTAAAATGTAAACTCAAACGGAGTTTATATGGCCTGAAACAGGCCCCACGACAATGGTTTGAAAGGTTTCTTGAATTTGTTTCAAAATTAAAATTTAAATCTATTGATAATGAACCTTGTATTTTTATTCGTTATAGTAATGGTCATAAAATAATTATTGCTCTGTATGTTGATGATATGCTTTTAGCAGGTTCAGATTTAAATGAAACTAATGTAGTTATTTCTGTACTCTCTAAAGAGTTTCATATGTCAAAATCAGAATGTGTTTCAGAATTTCTGGGTATTCAAATGAAATTTAAATCTGATAGTTTAATAATGGATCAAGAGTCTTATATAATTAAATTGTTAAGTAAATTTAATATGCTAGAATGTAAACCTAGTGATATTCCTATTTCTCCTAAATCCACTCCATCTGATTTCAAAAATGGAAAACCATTTAATGATCCATACCGTGAACTTGTAGGTTGTTTATTGTACTTAGCATATATTTCACGACCTGATATTTTATATAGTGTTAATTGTTTGAGTCAAATGCAGGAAAATCCTACTGAAGTTGCATGGATTGCACTAAAGAAAATCTTAAGATATTTGAAAGGAACTTTGTCCTTAAAACTTGTGTATAAAAAGCAAAAATCTGATCCTAAATTATCTATGTATGTTGATTCTGATTGGGAGGCTAATACAAATGATAGAAAATCAGTATCGGGTTACATTTTAATGTTTTGTAACATGCCTGTTCTCTGCTGTTGTAATAAACAAAAATCAGTTGCATTATCTTCAACTGAAGCTGAAGTCATTGCCTTAATTAAAAGTTTGCAAGACCTGTTGTGGTTCAAAAATATTGCTTGTGAAATTGAAAGTATTAAGGATTTAGTTATTTTAGAGGATAATCAGTCTTGCATAAAATGTATCAGTAATGAAAGTAGTTATGGCAGAATGAAACATATAGATATAAAACTAAAATTTGTTCGTAATGTTGTAAAAGAAAATAATATCAAAAGTGAATATATTCCTACAAATATGCAAATTGCTGATATGTTTACAAAGGCATTGCCTAGAGTTAAATTTTATGAATTGTTGTTTCTTTGCTGTTTGTATAAGTAATGTTTTAACTGTGTCACATTTTTAATGTTTGTTTATTGTAAGTTTTTTATTCTGTGTTTTCTAATGTAATGCTAGATTATGGGCGGGTGTTAGTATATCGTATCGTAATTGTAATCGTAGCATTACATCTTAAATTTTATTGGATGATACTTTTGTGTAAGCTTTCTTGCACGTCCGGGAAACATGACTGCAGAATCCCAGACGAATTTATAAATATAAGTGATGTTCAATTTTCAGTTTAGTTACTATGTTTTTGTCATTGTGTAATGTTCTTTCGTAACTCAATATATATTCGATCCAAGGCCTCGTCTATTTATTTGCTTTGTTATTTCATCAGAGTCAAACCATTCGTCAAACAACAGTGTACGTGACATTCTGCAATCGGAATTAAAAAATAATAAAAATTTGATGAAAAATGAGCAGGTTTTCTAAAAAATGTTTCACTGCGCATGCGCGAATGCAATTAAGATATAATGTGCATAATGTATTAGCTAAGTATATAGAGCAACTTTTGTGAAAGTCTCAAAATCATAACTTGAAAATTCTGAAAATTATCGTCAATAGAATAAGCTCGAAATCCGTTGTTCCCAAAAGGAAGGAAAAAGATGAGGGGTTGTATACAATTATAGTAGTACGTGCAATATTGTGTACCCTATCTTGGCACTAATAAACAGATATTTGATTAAAAAAGTGCCGAATTAAATTATTTCAAAAGAAATTTCATTAAATTGTAAAATATATATGCATATTTAACGCAATAAAAAACTAGTCGTTGGGGGCCACAGTAATACTTACCCATTATGGATATGCATAATATAAAATATGAAAATAAAACATCTGTAAACTATTTGTAAAATGCATTGCAATTCGAATAAAATCGTGACTTGATGACGTCATAAACTTTAGCTTCGCTTTAAATGCTCTATTACTGAATTGCGTAAAAGAAACATCCTTATAACTCCAAAATTGATAATCATATTTACTGCGTCGGATTAACCCTTTCCGGCGCGGAATAAATCTGTTTGTAAAATAATGAAATAATGGACTGACACCAGATTTTACAAACGATTTCCTTAGAAAAGAATAACTTGCTGATTTTCCCTTACTTTATAAAATGAAAATTTTAATTAAATATTCTTGGTGCCGTTTGTCAGTTTTGGAATTAAAATTAGGTGTCCTTTTTTGTGACCACCACCCGCTAAAGGGTTAAGCGTCTCATTTCCAATTAAAATATATCTTTGAATTGAAATTTTAATGATATACAGGGTCACGAAAAATCGAAGAGTGTGGAAAATATGATTCCAAATATCTCAGCAACTGATTATCCGATCGACTTCATTCTTTATAAAAAAAAAAATTGTTTTTTTTTTATTGTCTTTTATATTTACTCCTTAAAATAAACAAATTAAAAAAAAAAATTATATACCTTTTATCAGAACGAATATTTAAAGAGTTCGAAAAAAATAGTTCCGGATAATCGAGGTTGCTGAAATTCAATAAGCTTCTTCCCATTATTACATACTAAGTACGTGCCAAATTTTAAGTCTCTATCTCAATTTTTCGGGAGATAGAGCGTTTACAAATTCACAGACAGACAGACGGACGGCCATTTTTTTTCCCAAAAATATGTATTCCGGAATCTCTAGTGTCCGAAACGTGTAAATCAGTCATTTTTTTTTAAACGATTGCAAAACACTCTATACTACGTATGATGGCTAAGTGATATAAGTCTACTGCTGTAAGATAGAATACATCCAATACACTACTTTATTGCATGCAAAAACTTACTGTACACAAACAGTAAGAATTTTTAGCATTTTCTGCCCCACTTAACAATATGTATTTTGTGTACAAAAATTAAAAAAATAAATTATTAAAAGCATACCAATATTACTTATATTTGGGAGAAATATTACGGCAAAATTGCATTAATCGGAAATACCAGAAATGAATAGAACATTTTATTGCCAATATTGATGCAATTAATGTAAAATCTAATGAAGTAATGAAAGTAAAATGTAAACACACAAATATTGGGTTAATAGTACGTGCCAAAAAAGGTTTAAAACAAGAGATGAGTTAAATTCGTTGATAAGAAACTTCATTGAATCATAAAAAAATGTATACATATTAACACGATAAACAATATGATTGTATGAACTAACTAAATATATATGTGGAATATATTGTATGGATGAACAAATTGTACGGAACAATCTTCTACTATATATATAAAATGCAAATGGGAATTTTATTCCGGCTGCTTATAACTTGAGTTCTACTGAATGAACTTTGATGTAACTTACATTGTTAGTTAGATAATTTTTTCAGAGAAAGTTTTGGTATATAATATATTGTTCTATCCTGCTCAGTTATAGAATTGTTGCGGAAGTTCTATTATCAGATGAACTCGATTATGGAAGATTAGCCTTTTTAAATGATTCTGCTGAATGTATTTTAATGGGTCTTGCACTGTTAGTTAGATAATTTTCAAGGGAGATTTTAATATGTAACATATCATTCTACGTTGCTTAATTGTTGAATTTGGTGGAGAGTTCTGAGGCGAGCCCGATTATGAAAGATTAGCCTTTTTAAAAATTTCTACGGGACGAATTTTG
Source organism: Maratus michaelseni (assembly GCA_963931845.1). Taxonomy (NCBI): domain Eukaryota; kingdom Metazoa; phylum Arthropoda; class Arachnida; order Araneae; family Salticidae; genus Maratus; species Maratus michaelseni. The sequence goes on along the minus strand of OZ007589.1, from coordinate 256,262,604 downwards.
GTGGAACATGCAGAGTTAGTTATATATTTTTTAGGGAAAATATTAGTATGTATCAAATTGCTCTATTATTCTTTATCAAATATTACTGTAAATGACCAACTTAGAGAAATGGTTCCTAATGTATCGATTTTTTTTCTGTAATTTACCTGACGATCCAGTTTATGTTTTACAATGGACGCCATCTTTATTGCCATATTATGTTAGTCTATATTATGTTGGGATTTGAATGTTCTATGGATCTCATGCAATGAACAATCCAATTTACATATTAGAATTGACATTGATTTGGTGCATATGGATGCATTTTAAACATAAAGAGCGACTAAATATCTACGTATGTGCTGTGTGGGAGGTTTATTCGTCATTCGATATTTCACACGAGCAGAGCATCCACCAGCAACGACGATTTCTTCATATTACTACAAGTTTACATACGGTATTCCACCATTACATACGTTTATGTAACCAATCCTTCCTACTCTACATGTTGAATAAAAGGAGCTTCCCGTATTATGAAAGAAGACAAAGATTCATGGCGACGCTCGTAGATCTTAAAAGCAACCCAAAGACACAAAATTCAAGCTACCAGACTCTTGCAAAGTGTTTTATACTGAGTGCGTAAGTACTGTACCTTTTAGTCAATTGAGAAGCGAAAAATGGTAACTACAAACACTCCGGTGGCGTAGGAAAAATAGGCGTGCATAGGCAGTCTCGATAAGACGCGCGAAAGTTTTTAGAATACGGAAAGGAAATAAGAAATGCAATAAAATGAGATTTCCAGAAGAAATATAATTTTAGTAGGTTTTAGTAGTTTAGTAGTTTTTATTTCAGATTGAAATAAAAATGAAAAGACCGTGAAACTAAATAGACGGACTTTCAAAGAAGAAATAAAACATCAATGTACGGAATTAGATAAATTTAGAAATAAGATAAAATGAACGATTGAAATATTTTTAAGACAAGGAAGAATTAAGAAAACTAGGTTTGTAAATTATATTAGACAGGAAACATTTTTAGAATACTTTAAGTTAGAACGGAAATTTAAATTTTGTAATATATCTGTACTGCACTTTTAATGGTATTTTAATTTTTTTATTGTAAATGCGCAACACTATTCGTTAAATGTATTTTAATATTTTTCATTTCTATAGATATTTGTAGCAAATACTCATAATCGCACATTCCTTTACAGTGTTACACTTTGATCCACTAACGTAATTTATCAATATCACACAAAGAAACTTTTAACTATTCTATATTTCATATTTCTCAGACTTGTTTACTTAAAGAGAAGGTTATTATATTTCATAACAATTTCTCAACCCATGTATACTTTATGTGCACGTACTTATTGAGTAATCCTGAAATGTTAGATTTATATATTTGTGAAATTTATTCTTTTAATTACATTAATTTTTCATATTACCAATTCAAGTTAAAACAATTTTTTTTAAGCTAAAACAGTTTAAATTTTTAATTCGCACATTTGTAGGAATTCTCTTTCTGAATAAAATCCTTAACCTTTTAAACGCCGCTCTGTGTTCCAAGTATAAAAAATATTATTTCTTTGTGAAAATAAGATTTAAATGCATCTATTTAAACAATGCAAGAAGAAATTTCCCCCCAAAAAAAATTTATGTACGATTTCGGGTATGTTCCCGTTTGGGAACATTGGCGTGATTCATTAAGTTTTTACTATATTTTTCAATAGATTAAATTTTATGGTTCTTATGCTAGAATTTTATAAGTATGAATAATATTTGACAGATTTAATAACATTAAAAAAATTTTAAGTGAAATTCGTGTGTTGAATATTATACTTTATAAAAACAATCAAACACAAAGAAAGAATTAAATAATATATATGTGCATAGATATAAATAGAATTAGTAAAAATGTTTAAACCAACTATAGAAAAGCACAAATAACTACTTGAAAGTTAATGATAAAATAATTATATGTATTACAAATATTAACTACATAAAACTATAAATAATAATTATATAAAATACAAATTATCTTATCAAATTATTATTATTATTACTTTATAGTTTGCATCACTGTCCGTGATAAGAGGGAAACAGTGTTAATGCAGTCGCTTTTGGCATTCAAAGCACATTTTCCTTGTATTTTTCTGGCAAACTACACAGCGTCCTTGAGATGATGATACCAAATAGTGCGTATCTGACTGCCGTGCAGACTCTACTGGATGGGCACGTGGACCTGGAATACAATGAATCTTGGGTTTCATTCGAAGTAAACTCAAAGTCACCTCTCTTCGAAAATTCAGGTGTGACAGTTCTGATGTTGAGTTGTGGTGTAATTCAGTATGTACAATCCATCCCGCAACAACAGCCATGTTTAGGGCATTGCTAAATAAGTTCCAGTATCACTTTTTGCTGCGGAACATAGGACGGTAACTTCCAAGAAGTCTGTCTAACAAATCAACTCCACCCATACCTTCGTTATAGCACTTTACAAGATGTGGCTGTGAAACATCTACCTTTTTTCTTTCTTTACGGCAAAATCGTTTTGCTTTATCGATAGGTTCATGAGTATCGTAATTTAACGCTATTGTAACAACTGAACTATCGTTCCATCGGCACATATAAACTTTTCCATCGCACTGAAAATCGTACTTTCCTCTCTCGCATTTGGACATTTTTTTAATGATTGCAAAGGACATTGTCCTGTTCTAGTATCCCGAATTGTACCAGTTGCTTTAAAATCTTTGTCTGATAAATCCGCCAAAAGTTTATAAGACGTGAAAAAATTATCAAAGTATATTTCGTGTTTTTTCGAATTTTCAATACACGATAAAAGTTCCCATACAACTCTTGATCCAAGGGGAATATTACTCCTTTCCGGACTTTTTCCACCGTAAATTTTCATTGCATATGGGTAACCATTATGCGAACAAAGCATCCAAATTTTGAAACCAAATCTTATAGGCTTACCTTTTATGAACATTTTTGCTGAATGATGACCATAGTATGGAACCATAGATTCATCAATGCTTAGTTTTCTGTGAAAGATTCCAAACTGCCGAAATTTTTTTTCAAGTTCTTGATAAAAGGGAGAAATTTTGCCCAAATTATCTCCTGCTTTCAAATCATTTGAATCTATAATATGAAAATATTTCTTTATTTTCCTAAATTGGGCTCTAGACATAACTGAAGCAACTATTGGGACAGACAAATCTTCATAAGTGCTCCAATATAAATCCTCACCAGGAACAGTATGGTAGCCACTAAATAAGAGTAACCCAAAAAATTGCCCAATATCCTTTTCGTCTACATCAATATTTTCCCCATTTTGCATTGCATACAGTTTTGTCATTTCTGATAAATGGGCTAAATATTCCATCGGCAAAAATTTGTTCAAGATTTCAGCTGGCGATAAATTTGCTAATTCGGGAAATGATTCGCAAAGCTTCATATTACTTATGGTTTCTAAAGATTTTTTGAAAGATGCATTTTTATTCCAGTTCGGCTTCATATCTTCTTTCTTTGATAGTCTCTTTCTCTTCAAACTTGATTCAGTTTTTGATGTAGAAGGTACAGTAACAATCGTTTCATCATCTGATACATCAACTGATCTATGTGTAAAAACTTCTAATTGTCCGCATACATCTGCAGGCATAATTTTTTTAAATTCATTTTCATTTACATCTTCTTCATCTGTTATAGCACCACTTTCATCAGGAGGCAATTGGCAAATATCTATAACAGAATCAACCGAAGCATCTGAATCTGATAAAGAGTTAAAATATTCAATATCTTCCTGTACTGTTAAAAATCTTTCACGATTAGCCATATCTATCAAAGAAGCAAAGTAAAAATATCGTTCTAGCTTCACCCTCTATTACTTACAAAATGAACGATGCAAAAAATTCAGAAAGAGAAAAGGAAAAAATAAATAAATAAAAGAACTGGGTGGGTGCTGAACCACGTGATCTATCTCAAAACTCTTACATACGATAAGAAAGTAAGAATTATTGCTAACAAATAGCACCCTTCGCGGGATACTTAGAAAAAGTCATAAACATCCTCAGTCCTGAGCAAAACAGTTGTTTGGACAAAACTCTCACCCCCGCACTAGTGAGGGAAGAAAGCAAGAGAAGGGGGGAGGGGTGAAAAGGGTGTAAGTGGAATTCGAAAAGCCACTGACCTGCTTTTAAACACAGCAAAAGAGATTCAGTATAATTCTGAGACTCTCAATATTACAAATTAGGAAAATAGATCAACAGTGCAAATGATCGAATTCTGTATAGTGAATTACGCCAATGTTCCCGAATGGGAACAATAGAATTTGATATCTTATAGCAAACGCATTTTTATTGAAAACTGTTATTTAGCATGCTTATCCTTTAAAATGGACCTTATTTATCATAACTCTGAAATTTCATGAATTTTGCATCTTTTAAAAATTTTATGTGAATTTTTTTAACAATCCTAGTAAAAATTGACAAAAAATGACTTTTTTACGAATTTTTTTAAGCTTAAATAATTATATAACATAAATAGTTTTTAGTCTAAAAAAATAAATGTACTTTTGTTAATAAATAATAATTTTTGTAAGTCTATAGAAGCGAAACTTTTTTTTTTAATGAATTTTAAATTTGATGTTCCCGTTCGGGAACATTGGCGTTTAAAAGGTTAACTGCTTTAAAACATTCTCCTGGGTTTTATCAGCATAAATTACGGTTAAATGCTACTGAGAATATATGTTAAATATTTTACTGTACTACAATTTCAAATATTTCTTTGAAATATATACTATTGAAAGTCTTTATTAAGGATTGAGACTACTTTAAAACATCCTTTTTAAATTCATAAAATTCCAAGAATAAAATATATTTTATCGATTTTAATGATATTAAAAATTTTACAGTGCTTTAAATTAAGATTTTATAACTTATATGGTAATAGGCATCGCACTTTATTAAAACCAAAAGTACATTTATTATTTTTACATCATATATCAATAACATGCATGAGTTTTATTATTATTATTATTATTATTCTAAGAAAAACTTCATATTATGAGTATTTCCAAAGTAAATGTTTTTTCTAAAGTGCTTTAATACTAAAATTTTATGATGGTAATTCGCCGAATTCCTGTGCTTTCTACATGAATTTTATTTCGATATCTTTACAGTATATTTTATGACAAACGTGATTAAGAAAAATAGTATAAGAAATTTTTAGATAATAAAGAAAATTCGGGGTCTAAATTATTTAGAATTATTGCTGTACTGGAATTTTTATTTGTAGTAACTTTTCGTAGTTAAAAGCCAAGATAAAAATATTTTATTATCTAAAACATATTTATTATGTTTTACTATTTATTTTATAGTTTGAAAGTTAAAAAGAATATTTCATTTAATTTTAACCCATCAAGGACGGAATTATGTTTCGCTTTAAAGTGGAAAAAAAATGCATTTCTTACAAATTTTTATAAATAGCAACTTTTGTTTCCTTTTATTGTGAAGTTTCTGTCATGAAATAAAGATAATATTTAAAAAATACTGGTGTTCAAACAACAAAATTGTTGCCAAGTATTCCGGTACCATATGGTACCACTAGGTTTTAATGGGTTAATTTCATAAAACTATAAATACACTAACTGTATTTCAAATGCTATCTTTTCAATGTTTATTTATTGTACATACAAACCATTTCGAACTTTAAGTTTAAATTAGGGGGTAGGGGCAAAAAAAGTGCCAAGCCACATTTTTTGTAAATAAATCTAACACTGTAATCTGTTGCTTAATATTGTAAATTATAATATCCAACATATAATTTGATTCTAATGTCACTTGGTGGCACCATATGTCCCAGGAATCGTTTTTACCCCAGATGTTTATGCCCTCAATGAAGATAGCAATTTACGAAAAACGTAATATTAATATCATTAAAGTAATGCCATATTGTTACTTAGAATATTACAAATGTTACTAAGACATTGGCGAAAAAACTTTGTTATATACGTTGGTTTGAGTATTTGATCAAATTTTCAAAATGAAATATCTCACAAGTTCAAAAATGTGGCTTAGGACTCTCTTGTCCCGACACCCTCAAATGTTCCGTCCCAAATAGATTATAAATAGCTAAATATAAACAGAGGATTTGACGCTTGAATTTTTACATATATTTTATCATTACGTTTTAAAAGTCGTTACACTAATAAAATAAAACAAAAATAATGGCAACTTACGTAATTGTTAGAATTTTTTTTTTCACGTTTTATAAGAAATAATGTTAATGTAATTAAATAAAATGCATGAAAAATCACTGTATTGCCCTTCTTTGGGAAGACCTTAGATTAGCCTTACTGTATACATTGTGAACGAAGACAAATGTTTCTTAATCTGTGAAAATATAATATAACCACTAACTAAATTATAATAAAACTTCTTCGAGGTACCCAGGATTCCGAAAAACGTTTCTTTATCTTCAGAAACATTATAAATTTATTCAACTTGTAAAACGAGTTTTTCGAATGCTAGCAATTCTGAAATAAGCATTTTCATGTTCATAAAAAATGTTTAACAGAGAAACCTTCTAAATTAAAATCATTAACGTTAAGAACTAAAAGATCTTCTTAAAACACCATCAAAAACTTTTAAATGCACTAGGCCTTTTTTCGAAAGGGCCATAACATATTTAAACATAACAAAAAGATCTGAGTCTTTCCTCGTCAGGCGCAAAAAAGACGTGCTTCTACTATGACAGCAGCAGTAAGAGTGAAATGAGAGATAACAAAAAGGAAACAAGCAGAAAAAACAACCAATAGGAAAACAAAAGACAAACAGCCAGTCACAGAAGAGTAAAACAATAGAACACAAAGTAGAAGGGGAGTAAGGAAGAAAATTGAAAGTTTCATGAAAATAAAATTAAATAAAATAAAAAATAAATTATAATAAAATTAAAACACACATATATATTAAAATATAGGAACATATGAAAATTAAGAAATAAATAAGCAAATAAAAAATAAAAAATATATAAAAAACACTAATATTGTTGTGAGCTCGGGTTTCGAAAGGATTGTTGCCAATATATATGAACAATCAACAGGTTTTATTTACTCCAAACAGTTCGGTAAATACACAAGAATCTTCTCAAAGACACAAATATTGAGTAATCTTCAAATCTAATAACAGCACAGCAAAATTTCACACAGACCAATATAGCGTATTGTTCAATACGGCGAATCAAATACAAAACCGCTCAGAGAAACACAGTTCTCAATGCAAAGCCTCTCGTGCGTAATCAATCGCATTTGACAGAGAACTAACTCAACTGAACTGATGGAGGTCCTTATATAGGTTTCGGAGATCTTTCCAGATTATTCCAGAGCTTTCGGATGCTAGAAATTACCAGAAGGTGCTTTAACCTTCGATAGAGTACCCCAAACGAGAAAGGATCCCAATGTAAAGGCATAAGGGAGGGTTGGACAAAAAGTCGGCAAATCCGTCGCCAACTTGGCGACATTTGGCGATATATCGCCAAATTTGGCAACAAAAATAAGTCGCCAAAACCATCGCCAACTCGGCGATAAACCCATTCCTTGGCGATTTTCCAATAGAACTCCATTATAAAAACCGATGCTGTAAAGTTGTTTTCCTTGCAAACCACCTGAGGCCTTTAGCATTGAGTTACATGATGCTCAATAGGAAATACATTAATAATACTGCAATTTTCACAATAATAAAATAAAATAAATTTAAACAAATGGAATATTTACAGATATATACAAAATTCATAACATTGCCCCCCTCTCAAGGACTGCACGTCCCGGGCAGTACAACCTTTGATCGGAAGCAAACCTGTTACCAACAAATGCTATACTATTCAAAACACTTAAAGCAAACATGGCAAATAACAATTAAACACATTCATAATGCTGAATTATACAAAATATACACTTATTTTAAAAAAATTAAAGCATAGACATTATTACATACAAGTATTTAAATAATAATAATAATGATAATGCTAAGCAAAATAAATAATTACATTAACTTATATACAAGACCATGGTCATACTAATTTACATTATTTACATTACACTATTTACAATCAATGAACTAAGTACTATGGCCATAGTATGGAGCCAGCCTGTCGTAATGAACGACTCTAGGCTTCGAACTTGGTGACTTTCGGATCCGAATTACGACATCGTTCAGTCTGTTTAGGACTGTATAAGACCGTCCCAGTGCGATTGCAGTTTGGGAGAAAGTCCTTTACGTCGAGTCGGATTATAAAACCAAACCTTGTCACCTTCTTTGAATTGATGTCCCGTGGCTTTCGTGTCGTACCTGGTCTTCATCTTCTCCGTCTGTATATTGATCCGCTCTCGAGCCAAGTTGTGGACGTCTTCAAATTGTGCCTGGAGATTCTGCACGTATCCCTCTGGCGATGAAGGCGCATCTGGAGGGCGACCAAAAATCAGATCACAAGGTAGACGAAGATCACGACCGAAAAGCATCTGAGACGGGGAATAGCCGGTTGTTTCATGGACGGCGCTGCTATAGGCGAGAAGAAACAAGGGAAGTTTTTGGTCCCAGTCTTGTTGGTTTCTTGAGACTAGCAGTGAGAGATTGTTGAGGATGGTACGATTAAATCTCTCAACCATGCCATCCGACTGTGGATGTAAAGGCGTCGTCCTAGTTTTGTCCATTCCGAGAAGTTGACAGAGACCTTCAATCACAGCAGATATGAAATTTCTCCCTTGGTCAGAATGCATTTGAAGGGGAACTCCATACCTTGATATCCACTGGTGTACCAAGGCATCCGCAACCGTAGAAGCTTCTTGATCAGGGATGGCATAAACTTCAGGCCATTTCGTGAAATAGTCCATGACAACAAGGAGGTATTTGTTGCCATCAGCACTTCTTGGCAGAGGACCTAAGATGTCAAGGGCGATGCGTTCAAAAGGTGCTCCTACATTGTAGAGATGTAGTCTTCCTCGGCTACGTTTCTTTGGTCCTTTCCGAGCTACACATGCATCGCAAGATTTGCACCATTGTTCGACGTCAGCTCTCGCTTTTCCCCAGAAGAAGCGCTCTCGGACTCTATATAATGTTTTCATGACTCCAAAATTTCCACCAGTGGGACTGCCATGTAATTCCTTGAGGACCTCTGGTATTCGGGATCGAGGAAGTACCAACTGCCACCGAGATGTCTTCCCATCTTCCGATTCGAATTTTCGGAACAGGACACCATTCCTGACGTGGAGAGAGTTCCAAAGAGCCCAATATTGCTTCGTCGTAGGACTGTAAGTCGAGATGTCTTTCCAACTGGGCTTCGTGCTAGAAGATTCTAATAACTCCAAGATTGGTTTGATCTCAGAGTCTGCCATTTGATCTTCTCTAATCTTCTCATCACTCCAGGGATCTGGTGGCGTCAATAGTGAAGTCTTCGTCTGGCGTATGACATATTCGGGATTATACTTGCTCTCCGCTCTGGAACAATAGCGACAGCTCTCGGGACACGGTCTTCTTGATAGGGCATCGGCGTTTCCATGCGATGAGCCTTTGCGATGCCTGATGTCAAAGTCGTATTCCTGGAGCCGTTGTATCCATCTGGCTACTTGGCCCTCTGGGTTCTTAAAATTCATCAGCCATGTTAGGGATGCGTGATCAGTACGAAGGAGAAATTTCCTGCCATAGAGATAGTGATGGAAGTGTTCTATGGCTTTCACTATAGCTAATAACTCCTTACGAGTGACGCAATAATTCCGCTCTGCTTTCGCTAAACATTTGCTCCAGTATGCTACGACTCGTTCTTGGCCATCAATTTCTTGGGAAAGTACAGCGCCGACACTTTCATGACTGGCATCCGTGTCCACAATGAACTGTTTCTCGGGGTGCGGATAGGTAAGGACTGGAGAGGATGTGAGAGCTTCTTTCAGCCGCTGGAAGAAATTCTCGCATTCTTGTGTCCATAGAAACTTCTGCTTGCTTTCAGTGAGCCTATGCAATGGTCTTGCGATGTTGGAGAACACCTGGACAAACTTTCTGTAATAAGTGCATAGTCCCAGAAAGCTTCGCAACTGATGGACATTTTCCGGACGCTTCCATTTCTTTACTGCGGACACTTTTTCAGGATCTGTTCGAACACCTTCAGCTGAAATGATGTGTCCTAGATAATTTACTTCCCGTTGGAAGAACTTGCATTTCAAAGGGTTCAGCTTTAAATTCGCCGCTCTTAGCTTCGTTAACACTTTTCGAATATTTTCTACATGTTCTTCAAACGTGCGGCCACCAATGATGACGTCGTCTAGGTAGATGAGACAAGCTTCAAAAGTCAGGCCTTTTAACACTGTCTCCATGAGGCACTCGAACGTTGCTGGAGCATTGCAGAGCCCGAACGGCATAACTTTGAATTGCCAAAGTCCTTGTCCAGTAGTAAATGCGGTCTTCTCTTTGTCATCAGGATGGATCTCTACTTGCCAATATCCACTCTTCAAATCCAGTGTGGAAAACCATTTATGTCCTGAAAGAGTATCTAGCGTGTAGTCTATTCTTGGTAGAGGATAGCTGTCCTTCTTCGTGATATCGTTAAGTTTACGATAATCCACACAAAATCTTGTGGAGCCATCTTTCTTTCGGACCAACACGATGGGAGAGGCCCACGGACTTGATGACGGTTCGATGATGTCACTATCCTGCATCTGTTGTAAGAGCTTAGACACCTCTTCTTGTTTAGCGAACGGCAAACGTCTGGGATGCTGTTTAATCGGTGGATGGCCGGCAGTATCAATTCTATGCCGTGTTAGTGAAGTGCGACCAATATCACTCTCGTTTTGAGAAAACACATCCTTAAATTCCTGGAACAGTCTTTCTGCGGCATGTCTCTGTTCAGGAGATAAATTTTCATTTCGTCCAATTTCAGGTGTTAAACTTGTAGGCGGCTCCGACAACATCAAGCTCGGGTCTTTGCATACACAGGTGACTGGAGCACAGGTTGCAAGCACTTCACCCTTCTGGATAATTCTAGACTTTTCACTTACGTTTGCAATTCTCACGGGTATCACATCTCTCGACAGATCTACCAGCGCTGATGCTATTAGCACTCCCTTTGGGCTCTTCTCAGGATATCCAGTCAAGCCATACTGGAAAATTCTTTCGTTTCCAGTTACACCAGGTATCATCATTTCGGTTCGAGGAGGGATGATAACATCTGCCTTGGCTGTGATCCGTTGAATGGACCCGGACTCATTTCCAAGTTTAAAAATAGTGACATCTTCTTGAGCAGAGCGTAACTCATTATTCTTAAAATCCAGTGTAAATCCATGCTCTTTTAAAAAGTCCAGTCCGAGTATGAAAGGATCTGAAATATCGGCCACATAGACTGTATGATGGTAAGCGGCGTTCCCAAACTTTATTTCCAGTGTCATTCTTCCAAATATGTCGATCTTATCTCCGGTCACAGTTTGAAGGATAACACGTGGCGGGGTCCAGGAGAGTTTTTCTTTCAGCCGCTGAGCTAGATCTTTCCGAATGATGGTCACATTGGCTCCTGTATCGATGATCATATTACAGGGAAAATCATTCACACTTCCGACTAGAAAAACTCCGTTTTCGCCGCAACTTCTTGCAGAAATTTCACATACTTGAAAATGAGGCTTCTGAAGATCTGGCAACCTCCACCCCGTGAGATGACCATTAATCAGTTTTCCTGCTCCTCCGTTCGCGGGTGAGCTATTACCTTCAGTGCTGGGTCGTCTTGGGCAGTCGATTTGGATATGGCCTTCTCCACCGCATTTCCAGCATTTGATCTTCCTGTAAGGCTTGTTGGCCATTAAGGAGTTCATTTGTCTCATTATGTCCTTCATCTGCTGCTGTAAGCGCTCCACAGCTCTATCCGACGTCTCAGGCAGGTTGTGCTGCTCGCACAAAGTGTCGATCTTTCCTAGTAGCTTGCTGGGCTGCCTCGAATTTCAGAGCGTAAACCAAAGCCCCTTTTAGATCATTGAGATCTGCAATCCGGAGTGCTGTCTGGATCTCAGGGTCACGCACACCATCGATAAAATGTTGCAGAGCTAAACTTTCTCTAATTTCAGTCGGACAGCCAGGATAAGCAAGGTGGGAAAGTCTCTCGACATCCGTAGCAAGCTCTTGCAGGGATTCAGTGGATTTCTGCTGTCGAGATTTGAGCTGGAGTCTGCTGTATTCTTTCATGCATTTCTCGCCAAAGCGTAATTCTAAGGCACTGACGAGCGTTTCAAAATCCAGCGGTTCATTTGCAGGCAAAGTCTGTAGGACGTCGGCAGCATCAGCTCGTAGAGAAGCAGCTAACTGGCAAGCCTTTGTCTGGGAATCCCATCCATTGGCGTCCGCTACGATCCCAAATTGTGTCTTAAAAACTGTCCATGAGGATTTTCCGTCATAGGTCGAGAGTTTAATAGAGGCCCGAGGAAGCATAGCTTGATACTTGACATCTTCGGGATAGTTTTCGGCAGTTATCTTTTGTTTCTTCACATTTTCCAACTCCTTTTCTACACTCTCAATCCTTTCTTCGACGGTCTTGGCGATCTTTTGAACTTTTTCTGCTATTCTTTCTTCAACGGTTTCGGCGATCTTTTGAACTTTTTCTTCTACTCTTTCTTCTACGGTATTGGCTGTCCTTTGAATTTCTTCTACTTTTCCTTCTATTTGTTGAAATCTTCCTTCAACTTTGTTTTCCACGCCGTCAATTCTGTCATTTAAAGATGTTATTTTATCCTCTATTAAGTCTTTCAACTCTCCAAGGTTGGTTGACATATCCTTCTTCATTTCATTTTTTAAGTCGCCAAGGTTGGCAGTCATTTTCTCGTCTATCGCTGACATTTCCTTCTTCATTTCTTCCGACATTCCCTTCACTTCAGCCTGATTCTCAGTCATTTCCTTCTTCATTTCTTCTTTCAACTCGCCAAGGTTGGCAGTCATTTTCTCATCCATCGCTGACATATCCTTCTTCATTTCAGCCTGATTCGCAGTCATTTTCTCATCCATCTCTCCTAATTTCTCCAATAATTTAGTCAGTTGCGCCTCCATTGCTCTGGTAATCGGCATTCAATCCCACTTCTGACACCAAATGTTGTGAGCTCGGGGTTCGAAAGGATTGTTGCCAATATATAAGAACAATCAACAGGTTTTATTTACTCCAAACAGTTCGGTAAATACACAAGAATCTTCTCAAAGACACAAATATTGAGTAATCTTCAAATCTAATAACAGCACAGCAAAATTTCACACAGACCAATATAGCGTATTGTTCAATACGGCGAATCAAATACAAAACCGCTCAGAGAAACACAGTTCTCAATGCAAAGCCTCTCGTGCGTAATCAATCGCATTTGACAGAGAACTAACTCAACTGAACTGATGGAGGTCCTTATATAGGTTTCGGAGATCTTTCCAGATTATTCCAGAGCTTTCGGATGCTAGAAATTACCAGAAGGTGCTTTAACTCTCGATGGAGTACCCCAAACGAGAAAGGATCCCAATGTAAAGGCATAAGGGGGGGGTTGGACAAAAAATCGCCAAATCCGTCGCCAACTTGGCGACATTTGGCGATATATCGCCAAATTTGGCGACAAAAATAAGTCGCCAAAACCATCGCCAACTTGGCGATAAACCCATTCCTTGGCGATTTTCCAATAGAACTCCATTATAAAAACCGATGCTGTAAGGTTGTTTTCCTTGCAAACCACCTGAGGCCTTTAGCATTGAGTTACATGATGCTCAATAGGAAATACATTAATAATACTGCAATTTTCACAATAATAAAATAAAATAAATTTAAACAAATGGAATATTTACAGATATATACAAAATTCATAACAATATTAATTAATACAAAAATAAATTATATGGTAGTACAGAAAAGGTTTTTTCAAACAGCAGAGAGCATTTTTGTATTAATTAATATTAGTCTGTTGTTTATATATATTTTTTATTCACTATATGGAAAGGTTTACAAAAATTATGGGCAGCAAAAGAAATTTTGTTTTAATAAATACTTCTTTAAATCTTGATAATCAATTGGTTTCTGTAGTTTCTGAAGATAAACACTTTTCGTAATCGTGGGTAAGTCGGAAAAGATTATATTAAATTTCCATTCGTTGTTACATTATATGTTCGTAGATTAAGCATTATTTGTAATTTTTTACAATTTAGTTTAAAATCCACACAGTGTTATAGTAGGCAAAGGCTTTCCTGAAGCAGACTTGTAGGCAATGCGGTCTGTATGTTGTTAAATGATTTAACAATTTCTGTGAAGAAAGCACAGAAGGCCTACTTACAGAAAGCGTACAATGTATAATATCTCTGGAAGCAGTATAATTCATAACAATCATGTATATTATTTCTGTTGTCTACATTCCTTTTTCTAATAATATACAAAACGGCGAACGATGAATGAGATGCCATATGAAAGCATTTTCACCAGGCTGCTGACATAGTACCCTTACATTTCTTTAAAACATATTTTTGATTAAAAATTGCTATAATTAAAAATTAAATCGACATTGTTTTCATAAATGAAATGAAAGCTTTTCTCAAATCAGTGTTGCCACAAAAATAAAATACTGCAGTATCAGATGACGTCATCCTACAATGCAATTAAAATACGATTGTTAATTCATTTCTTGCGCGTACTTTTTGAAAAAATATCGAGCTATGAATCGTGTTTTTACTTAATTTTTACGCGTACGTCACCTATTGGTTATTTTTTTTTGTTTAGTCATGGCTGTTTATATGCGTACTATATCGGAGCACCTGTAGATTACGTAATTTAAGGATTATCTTCCAATTGATATACAGTTCATTAGGATTTACAAAAATCGTAAGTATTTATTTTTTAATATTTCATTAAACTGTTAATACGCCAGCGAAATCTGACGTCACTTAAATGACTGACAAACCACAAAGTTTGGACATCTCATGTTTAAGTTCCCATAAACTTGCAAAGAAGTGGTGTACAGTAGAACTCCAATTATCCGAATCAATTGGGACCGGACCCCATTCGGATAATCAAAAATTCGGATAATTGGATTTTTTCCGAAAAGAAGAGTCTATTTGAATGAATTACTGTATATATGTTTAAAATGGGAGAAAAAACTATTTTTAAAGAAAAAGATCATTTAATTAATTAAATGAAAGGCAACACTTTTACATGTTAAGCGTACTTACAAGTGCTGTACAGTATGTACGTATCGTACTGTAAATGAAAATCATATTGCTTGCTGAACATCTCGATCAAAGTAAGCTGTTTGACAGTTTTCATCTGTTTTCGGGCAGCCAAGTCGCGCATCCGCTTGACAGTGATAAGTTGCATGTGGTCACACTCAGGCTGACGCTCCATCCACTTCAACGCAGTTTCAAGGCCGGCAAATGCTTTACTAGCTGGTGGTCTGCTTCAACTTCGACATTAAGATCATCTTCTTCCTCGACACTTTCTTCTCTTACACTTTCAATAAGTTCGTCGTCATTTAGAATTTGAAACCCAGGTAGGCCGGACCGAACACCTGGCGACGGACGACAGTCAATAATCGAACTGCACTTTGAGACGGTGACTCATCATTCCAATAATGTTGCCCTACACTAGATGCTGCGTCTACACTAGATTTGCGGAGGGAAGGACAATATAGCGCACGTAGACAGAATCATTATTTTGCGAATCGCAGTACGTTTCCGTCTTAATTTTTTTTCTGAAATTCTGAAAGCGATTCGGATAATCAGCGATTCGGATAGTCGGAGTTCGGATAATTGGAGTTCTACTGTACTAAATATTTATTTATGTATTTGAGACAATCCTGGACCAGTTTTGAAAAATCTGAAGAAATGCTTTCATATGAATGCACTATAAACTTCTGATTCAGTGCTTCAATTTTTTTATAATTCGGTATTTTTTCAATATAAGGATCTTGGCAAAATAGATAAATGACCTTGGCGAGAGAGGGAAATTTGGCAAAAATATTTCTGGAAATCTATTCCCATTTTCATATACACAAACAATCATCATATATATATCATTTCTGTTGTGAACATCCCCCTTTCTATCTATGCACATACAAAACTTACAACAATGAATGATGCATCATTCGAAAAGTTTTTGAACAAGTTTCTGAGATAGTACGCCCACATTTCGCTAAAACTCGTTGTTTGATTAAAAACAAAAAATCAGTTAAATAAAAATTAGTGCTAAAATGTACCAGGAAATAACCGCAAATATTGCAGTGCGAAAGCTTCGTACGGCTCGTTCTGGTAACAACAAAATCGCAGTGTTTTCTAAAAGCGGCATGCCGTGGACGAAGAACAGCACAATGTAATAAGAAAATAACATTTAACACACAAACAATAGCATTATACATTCGGAAATAACTACAACGCTATCCAGAACACACCGCAATCATAATGGCGCTGTGCAACACTAGAATAACCGGAAAAGAAATAAGATGTATATAATATACCAAAGAGAAATGAATTCGAATTATTTCAGCAAATAATATTTTTTTGGATACTTTTTTTAGTTCTCACGTGTTATCCACAAAGTGTAATTAATATTTTTCTGTGTTGTTTGTATTTGCTTAATCTTATGGCATTTTGCTTTTTAAATTACCTCATTGAAGAAAACTACAATTTTGATTCTCGTGTGAGAAATGTTTACAAGTAAAGTCAAGTATCTAAATTTAAAAAAAAATATATTTATTTATTATTTAATTTCTGAAAAATTTCTGGAACAATCTCTATAATAAAACCGTATGTCATGTGACTGTCCTCAACAGTTCCGGGATGCCGCTTCACTTTTTCATATGCCAGGCAGCCATTTTTATTCAAAATTATTTTTTCTAATAAAACTGCATAAAAGTTACATTTTTAGAAAGATCGTTCAAAATAAATTAATATTTGAGAGATGACTTACGTTCAATTATGTATACATTCTGCAATAACTTCAGTTTCAATTAGGTTCGCTGTTCAAATTCTCTATCCATGGAAGTAAACAACAACAATCTCTATAATAAAACCGTATGTCATGTGACTGTCCTCAACAGTTCCGGGATGCCGCTTCACTTTTTCATATGCCAGGCAGCCATTTTTATTCAAAATTATTTTTTCTAATAAAACTGCATAAAAGTTACATTTTTAGAAAGATCGTTCAAAATAAATTAATATTTGAGAGATGACTTACGTTCAATTATGTATACATTCTGCAATAACTTCAGTTTCAATTAGGTTCGCTGTTCAAATTCTCTATCCATGAAAGTAAACAACAACAAAAAAAAAAAAAAAAGATTCATTCGTTGTGAACGTTTAAAATATTAAACCATGAATTTTTGGACCGCTGCCTGGTGTAAAAAAAAATAATCAGCACCAGTGAGACAGTCAAAGTTTACCATAATTCTGTTCCATACAACTCAACTTCCTTCGGATCTTTTCTTGATGTAAGTTGAACTCCGTGGTTGAACTCATCTCTATAATAAAACTGTAAGTCATGTGACTGTCCTCAACAGTTCCGGGATGCCGCATCGCTTTTTCATATGCAAAGCGGCCATTTTTATTCAAAATTATTTTTTCGAATAAACTGCATAAAAGTTACATTTTAAGAAAGATCGTTCAAAATAAATTAATATTTGAGAGATGACTTGCGTTCAATTATGTATATATTCTGCAATAACTTCAGTCGAAAGATTCGCAGTTCAAATTCTCTATTCATAAAAGTAAACAAAAAAAAGATTGATTCGTCGTGAACATTTAAAATATTAAATCATGGAGGTAATCATTCGCAAAGCAAGTTCTCCGCGAATGAATTTTTGGACCGCTGCCTCGCGTCAAAAAAATAATTCGCACCAGTGAGACAATCAAAGTTTACCATAATTATGTGCTATACAACTCAACTTTCGGACCTTTTCTTGACGTAAATTGAACTCATGTAATAATATTTAATGAATCAGATTTTTAGCATTTTTAAAATCGCTAATACAGCTTTTATTTATCGCGTGTACAAATTAGAAATGATACTTTGATTTTGAAATCAAATGTTTTGATTTATGATATTATTTCTTATTTATTTATTTATTTTCTCTTTTAAATGAAAAGTGTGAAGTATTTTAAATTTATGTAATATAAGCATTTTAGATTAAAGTTAAGTATTTTAAATGAAATGAGTGACAGGTTTATAATTTAAAATTAAATTAATTGTAGTATGAATGACGGTGATGGGAACGATATTTGGCGAATTATCATCTGCTCCCGGCTAACAAAAATACTCATAATTAAAAAAAAGAATAAAAATAAATAAATGATAGTTTATTGTAAATAAATATTGATATACATATCAAAAATAATTTATAGAATTAAAATAAAAAATAAAAGTAAATAAACAACAATTTCCATAACAAAGTTTTCACCAAATTGGCGGGGGAGGGGGGGGGAATCGCGCCAACGTGCGTATGTGACATTTGTGCCCAAAAAATATGCGAAATGCTACCATGATCGCAAAAGTTCATGATTTGTCTATTAGAATCTTCCGATTTGGCGAAGGATTAAGGGAAAATTAAATTATGAATAAATGTAACGTGTTGCAATGTTTAACATATATTTAAGGGAGACCAAACTGGTCGCCAGTGGCGGCTAGTGTAATAATATTTAATGGATCAAATTTCGAAACAAATTGTCAGCTTTTATTTTTCGTATGTATTAATTAGAAACGATATTTTAATTTTGAAATCAAATGTTTTGATTTATGATAATATTTCTTATTTATCTATTTTCTATTTTAAAGAAAAATGTGAACGTCATGTATTTTAAATTGGAACAGCTGTCACGGACGCACCAGGGTTGGCGGAATTTTTGTTTTGCGCCATTTTGGCGAGAAAATCCCATTTTCAGGTACCTATTAGAGATTACTAAAACAGCATATACTTTTATTTTATTATGAAATAGTTTATTTTATATTAAAAAAACACACACAATTATTAATTTATTATAAAGTGGGTTAAGCGGTTTTTGTCAAGAAAGATGAAATACATAACAACAAAAAATATGCGAAATGCTACCACGATCGCAAAAGTTCTTGATTTGTCTATTAGATTTTTCCGGTTTGGCGAAGGATTAAGGAAAAAAATAAATTATGAATAAAAATAATTTGTTACAATGCTTAACATACATTTAAGGACGAACAAACTGGTCGCCAGTGGCGGCTAGTTTAAGTATATTCGTTGGAAAGATGTGTAAATAACTTGTCTTTAAAAAATAATGTGTTAATGTTTCGTAGATGGAAAAAAATGTTTATTTTGGAACTAGTCTAAAATTTTGCGCACATTATTAAACTGCGAATAGAGAAATATCTCATTTACTTAAAACTCATAACGTATTTTCTGTAAAATTTTTGTGAATTTAAAGTCGCAAAAAAACGACAATTCATGTATTTTTTAATATCTTCAGCTCCCATAATAGTTTCTGAACGCAACAATTTATTGTACATATTTTTTTAAACACAATGATACAATGATTATGGTGCATCTAATATTATTATAACATTTCGCACAAATAAAAAATAATTTATTATGTGAACTAAAATATCATACGAAGAATTATATATGAACAGTAAATTCTTAAATCAGTAAATTCCGACCCAGATGCTGAAAATTGTTATTGAGAATGTTTAGATAAAATATCAGAAAGAATGTGAGAAATTCTTCAAGTAAACGAAAATTTAAATTGCAAATTTAAACCAGTCTAATTAGCAAATTATTATTACCGCCGAAAATCATTATCATTCAAACTTTTCCCCTGTAACAAGAACTGTGGTTATGTTAAAACTATTCTTCGTAACTTTGTCAAATATAATTCGCGAAAACTTTAAAGAAAGTTCTTATGTTATAAATGGGTGTAAAATGTTAAACTTGTTTAGAATAAATAAAATGCTAAACATTTTTATTTTGAAATTTTATAAATTTCTAAATGTGACTTTTTTTTAATTGAATAGCAAAAATCCTTGTTAAAATTTGTTTCACGTCTAACTACATGAAATAAGTTCATAGTTATTTTTATTATAAAAACAAAGTAGAATTTTAAAATAACGAATTGAATTTGGGAAATGAAATCAAATAATGTAAGAAATATGTATCA
The DNA here is from genome assembly GCA_963931845.1 of Maratus michaelseni. Lineage (NCBI taxonomy): Eukaryota > Metazoa > Arthropoda > Arachnida > Araneae > Salticidae > Maratus > Maratus michaelseni. The sequence goes on along the minus strand of OZ007589.1, from coordinate 256,242,476 downwards.
TAAAAATGAAAGAAGTGTATTCTACTTATTAACTTATTATTTAAACATAGATAAACACAACAACATTTTTTTTATGAAACAAACATTGTATAGCAAATAACATTAATATTTATACAGGGTGTCCCAAAAGTCCTTGACGCATTTTAAAATTCAATAAAAGATCAAGCAATTGCGGTTTGGACAAAAATGCTTCTTATGATTTGAAATTTTTTAAGCAAATAAAAAAATAGTTCAAAAATTTCTCATAGATGTCGCTGCTTCTGGAAAATCCCCGAATACGTAGAATGCCTTTATACATAACAATGGCGAAAGACTCTCAGGGCGTATGCACAGTTTTTGTCTAAACTATGGTAACCCACATTCCAGAACATAACAATACTCGACTTCATGAGTTCGATTAGATGAGTCAGACAAGTCAAAAAACATTAGTTTGGCGATAATAGAAAGCTCGCCAAGGTGCCTGGCAATTCTGTTTTTTTAAATAGTACTGACCAATCAAAGGTTTTTTGCTCGTATGTTGCTATTATCTTACAGAGGAACCCTATTAATCTTGGCGCGCTTAATAAGGCGAATAATGCATACGCATTGTGCGCCTTTCGCCACTGTTATGTAGAAAGCATTCGACTTCTTCGGTAGCTTTGCAGTAGTAGCGGTATCTATGAGAATTTTTTGAACTAATTATTTTTATTTTCTTAAACAAAATTTAAGATCATAAGAAGCATTTTCGTCCAAACCGCACTCTCGTACGTTTATTGCTTGATCTTTTATTGAATTTTAAAATGTCAGGTATTTTTATGACAACCTGTATATAACAAAATGTTTCGCTTACATGTAAATAGAATGTAAGTCAGTTATGATTAATATAAAGTACACCGGGGTAAGTGTATATGCAAGATAAATGTAGTGGATACCTGAAAACCTATTTCGAAAGTAAGCTGCAGACATTAAAGTTATGAACCTCTAATAGTATTTGGCCTCCGCAATTTTAAAATTATATTCCCCGTTTCATTAATAACATCTTTATGATAGTGGAACTTATTTGAGTGTGCAATGCGTTCAGATATCTAACACTATATTGATTTTCTGCAATACCAACTATTTTTGCAATGTAAAAGTGGCATGTGTTTAATCGACTTCAAAATAAGGTGGATGTTCCCAATTCGACACGTATGTATATAAATTTTTTAATGTATGATTACTCCGAAACTACGGAACCGATTCATTTTTTAGTAATTGAAAGAAGATAGTCTCGAACTGGTGCCATTTAAATTTCATCAAAACTGGTTTAGTACTTTTTTAGAAATTCAACATAAAACAAATAAATAAATAAATGAAATAAACATCTTAAAAATATTTCATTTTCAGTAATTTTCATCAAGTGACGTAGCGCTAAATGTTTAGCCAGAAAGTTGCTACCGGGCGATTTTCCTCCCCCTTTATACGGTTTTGTTTCTAGGATTGTTGTATGGAAAAACAAAAACCAATATTTTAATCGTTAAAAACTTTTATGATATAAACAATCAGTAAAAGAAAAATTTAGAATTGTAAAGCGTTTAAAATTTATCGCTAGATTTTTGCAGTACACTCACTTCATTTGAAGAACTATATTTTTACGGTGTAAGGATTTATACGCTAATAAACAGTGGGCCAAAAGTTCCTAGCAAATTTTTTAGCATTAGGAGTTTTGATCTTTAAACCTTCTTATTTCCTAAACACTATTTACCAAATAACTTTTTGTTTGGTATACGAGAAATAAACTTTGACGAAAAATCCAAATTTGCTGCAAAAATTGTATTGAAATTTTCAATGCTTGATACAATTTCTGTATGAAAACCCATGAATAATTTTTTAACACTCATTTAAAAAGGGCATAATTCCTGTTCGATTGCCAATTATTGTCTTTCTCTGCGTCTAATTGTCCTAAAATAAATAGAAAAAGATTCGTTTTTTTTAGACTGATTGATTGTACCTATTGTATTAAGACCTTTTGCAAGCATAGTTTATTTCTCAAAGGTAAGGGCTGGGTCCATTAATTGATATTTTACATTGGTTTTCTTACGATTAAATTTACAAGTAAATCTTATTAACAAAAATGTAGATTAATAATATTATGAAGAAAAAAATAGTTTATTCTAATTTAATGTTTATCCACAATATATTTTTTGATGGTCTATAAAACTTTTTAGTGATAATTTTTAATTAGTTTTTCAAAATTTTAAGCATTTTAAAATCTTATTTGCATTACAAAGATAAATTGTATTGTATTTTAAATAATTAGTACTTTGGAAAATATACTAATGAACAGCCTTCAGTTAAAAAAATTATTTAAAAAACAGCAAACAAATATCACAAACTCCTTTATAAGGTTTATCTTTGTTTATAAAGTTTAAAATATATTAAACGAAAACTGATGTTTTTTTAAATTAAAATTTTTACTATAAATGATTACAAATAAGGCAAGATATGTAAAAAACGACATGTCCGTTGAGAGGAAAGAGATCTTGTTATCATTCACTGCTAATGCTTTAATTAGATTGGCACGGTGAGATGCGTTTAAAAAAAGCTTCGTTATTCTTTTTCGAAAAAATATTTATGCATCTGAAAAGGAGAAAAAAAGTCATTATGCAGACAGTAATGAAAAGTTTCTTTTTTGTGTATTTGCAAATGCCACCCTTATCTATTTATTTGTTAAACGAGATTTCAATTTTAAAGAAAAAGTAGTTAACAAACCGAGAACGCACTCTAATTTATTAACTCTTTTAAACACAGATTAATTTGAAAGATTTTTTTTTACGAAATGAATACCATTTTAGAAAACTGCTATGGTTAATTGGCATTGGAGTTGCGTTTTCTTTCATTTTGGTTTATATATCATTTTTAAATAAATATGGAAAGGAGTAAATAAAAAATATGTAATTTATTTATTTATTTATTTATTTTTGCTAATTATAATGGATACATGTAACTTAACGAAAGTATTTTACATAAAAAATTAATTATTAGTTATAATTCTTGATATCAATTTAAAAGAAAAATCAAATGATGTTTATACAAACTGTGTATCAAATATTTTTTGGATTTGTGTTATAGTTTTAAAATACCCAAATATTTAAAAAATGTTGTCTTATAAATACTTATCAAAGCGTGTGAAACATGAATCAGGTTAAACGAAAGAAGCGCATTTGATATCACCTTTTTTCAGACTACAAAAATATTTACTTGTCGTGAAAAATTTATCCAACAACTCAAAATTACGAGGATAGATTGATAAGCTCACTGTCTGCCACAGAGATGGAACAAGTATGGCCAAATGACAATGATGTTTGTAAAGTATGATTCTTTAGATGATATGCTGCCGAGTTTCAGACTCGTGAGTTTATTGGTTATTCCTGGGCGATAAGCAAAGTAAACAAGTTTTGACATGTTCTTAAAATGGTAAAAAGTGATGTTCGAGCTGTCGTAAACAAACTTTGTTAAAAAATATTTAACCCCCATACAAAAGGAGTTACATTCCAGCTTAAAGGAATCTTTCCCTTCATATTCGACGATAAAAAAGTTGGCTGCTGAATTTAAACATGGTAGCAGATCAATTCACGATGATGAACGCTCAGGACGCCCAAAAACCGCTACGACCAACAAAATCGTCTCAAAAATTCACAATGCCGTATTGAATGATCGCCGATTGAAGATACGAGAACTTGTTGACATTGCAACCATCTCGATAAACCGTGTCCACCATACTTTACACGATGCTCTGAGTATGAAAAAGGTTTCCGTTCGATGCGTGCCGCGTTTGTTGAACGTCGACTAAAAACGCCAAAAAAGGAACATTTCTCAAAGGAGAAAAAAAGTCATTATGCAGACAGTAATGACTGTTGATGACAGTAATGAGAATTTCTGAAATGTATTGCGTTGAAAGTTGAAAAATAAAATGAAATATTGTCGAAAATCTTGTATTTTCTTTGCCAGGCTGAGAACATTTCGAACCAGCCTCGTACATGGCTGCACTAAAGAATTCGCACACAAGAGTGTGTCTTAAATGTATTAAGTTGCAAGGGGACTACATTGAAAAATAATACGAAATTGTGTCCAAAATCTTCTGCTTTCACTGTGCTTTCACTCATATATATGCTGCACTACTTCTTCATTTAATATCAAGGATTTAAATCTGACAAAGTTGAAGGAAGAATATAGTAATCAATTATTTAAAACTAATTGCGGAGGTACATAGTAAGATATGGAACGCTGGTACATAGAGAATCAGTGTTTAATTGTGTATCAGTAAAAATTATAAGACATAATATACATTAAAAGTTACTTTAATACGCTTTATGTTATTGAGACATGGATGTACACACAAAAAGGGCACTTTTTTCCCCTTATCCCCACATAGCAGCAACGGATTGCTAAATATGTAATATACAATACTAATTACTAAATATGTTGTTGAAGCACAAAAAAAGTCCCATTGTGTAATATGTATGGTATACAGTGAGGCTAATTTTAATATCTATATTATAAAGCAAAATATGCCATTGAGTAACACTGACATCATATCGGCAGTGGCAGCGACATGAGCAAAACAATTCTTTTTTTCGAAATTTTTTTGTTTCTAAACATTGCACAATTTTATTTTTTAGACTCTCAAATAAGAAAAAAGATGTACTCTCAAATGCAATTTATTTGAATATTGAATAATTAAAATACGAATTTAATAAACGTGCAATCGAACTATGCGCTTACATGTTTAAATAATCAAAAGTTTGCTTTAAATAATGAAAACTATTGAGACATATATTTTCGCCAATTTTATTACTTATTTTGATATGGCGCATTGGCGATTTTCTAGTGAGCCTCTTGTTAAAATTTTTTTCTAAAACAGAAATAATGCATTTAAGAATCACTAACCAGAATTTCCCCAGTTCCAAAACTTCACATTTTTGCTTAGAGTTTTCTTGTTGACCAGAAACAAAAAGTTCAGTGCTGCATTTAGTGCTTTTAATTTATCGAATTAAAGTTTAATTTGTTAACCACGAATCTCTTTATTCTATAATTGAAAGTGTTTAGTGAGAGTTTGATATTGTAAGTAGCTATCGAGATTGTGTTTACTGTTATTTGCTGATTGACTGATTTAATTTAAATCTGATAAGGACGACAATATGTTGTTTAAAATTTAATTTTTAAACCAATGTATGTCTTCCTGTTAGAGATAGTGAACTCCATCTATCTATTATATTGCAATCCGACTGTGTGTATGTATTGCAAATCTACTTCTCCTAGAATAAGATAGATTACTGGTTGAAAAAAACACCAATCACTCGAAAGGATCCGAAGGTGTCATAATAGATTTCGAAATTTTGAAATTTAAATCAGTTTCCAAGATATTTTATTTTTTTTTTGCAATTTTTAAGGATTTCGGTAATGCTGGAAACTAAATAACCCCATTACTGTGGATAATAAAGAGAAAAGGAGAAGAAGGGGTTATACTTTTATTGACGTCATTTTCTCATTAAAATTATAAAAATAAAATAAAAAAAATATTTAATTTGAATAGAAGGTGAAAAAAAATATATTTGTTAAATTACATCTTTAAAGAAAATGCAAAGAAAAGAAAACATGCTTTCATGTATTAAATGTTCATGAATTAGTTTTTCTTAAATCGGCTTTTCGAGTTTTATATTTACCAAAGACATTGCAAAAAGTTTAACCTCCGTAAATTCAACTCCATAATTATTTCTCTGTATCCCTAAAGATTTAATTTACACAAAAATTAATTAAAGTAAAATCCTTGAAAAAAAACTTGCGAGCGTGAAATTTTCCCACTACTCAAATGTGTCCACTATTCAGAGGTAAAATTGCATAAAAATGTAGATGTGGGGGTTAAAAAAAATGGCCACAAAAATAGAGATTTACGCTAATCGGGAGTATCTGTTATATGGATTTTAGTTTATTTCTGAAAGATGGTTGTTAAAACTTTACACACGTGCGTTAAAGTGAAATAGCTTTAGCCAGTTAAAGTGGCATTTTTAAACATTTAAATTCATAAAACCGAAATGGAATTGTTTAAGTTCACCATAATTATGCCATTTTTATTCACCAGCTTCAAATTTGAAGCCACATTTTGAAAAAGTGAAATGCTTTTGGCAAAAAAATATGCATTTTTACTGAGAAAACTTTTATCATACATTTCTAGATATGATTTCTTATTCAATTTTAGTATTTAATGAAATAAAAATTATAAATCTTATCTAGGTATACCATAAAATGAGATTTTTGTCACCCCAAACAATCAAAAGTTCTCATGCAATTTAAATGCAACATATCGGGTCGCAAAGTAACTATAGTATATATTACATGTTTATTCTATTCCCCCACTTATTTTGCATGTGTGTTTGTAAGTCCTATAAAAAAAATCAAAATCAAAGTTGTATAAAGCCTCAGGTAAAAAGAACTTTGAACTTCACACGATAAGGAAACTCTGTTCATTTTATGTACTAAATATGAGCAAAATTTATAGCTTATCAAATACTCCAGACGTAGCATTATATATCGAAACGCTATATTTCGAGGCTTAAATAATATTGCAGTGTCAGAAGAAATATGTATATCGATATTTGTGATTACTTTGGCCATTTATTATCGGAACCACCAACTTTTCTTTTATCGATGCAAGAATCCATAATTTATTGATCAGTCCTATTTAGTTGAAAAAAAATTAGATATTTAAAAGCAAATAGTAAATTTTTATCATTACATTTTATTTTATGTTTTCTTTTGCAGATTTTTTAAGAGTAAATACAGAAAAATTCTTACGTTCTGGTAATTAATGAATTATATTGATAGGATGATAAAATGAATTGGAGTTTGAGTTAAATGGAATAACATACTCTATATTCATGCTGTAAAAACCAGTTATTTTGTAGCTTAAATTAATATTTGTGTAATACTACAAGGATACAAAATTTGGAGACTTGCTCCTTAAAGGATAAGTTTTGTTGATATGAGGAATTACACAGAACCACATATAAAGTACTTCCCTTCTGCAGCGAGTACAGTTAATGAAAGCATTCCTGGATGCGTCTGGACGAAATTGTCTTCAGTACGACCATAACAGCTTTCTGAATATTTAATGCCCTCTGAAGCGGCGTCGTTTGAAAAAACCTTCGCAGGGCACTTGCTCTCTCACGGTACACCTCCATAAACGTTTGCCTCCAAACCCTGGCAGAATTTTAATTTCGCATTTCTTCTTCCAATGTTATTTCTGCTTTCAACGAACGGAACAACTACAGTTCACTAGCAGGTACTGTCTGGTAAAACCCTGCACTGCGGGCGTACTTATTGTACACCACATTTCACATCACATGCACCTCTACACCACTGTAAACTAGTTTCCACATCTTAAAATCCGGGCAAGAGATATCAGCACAGTTTTCGAACTTTTTGATCCTCAATAGCAAAAATATAGAACTAAATTACAAAAAATACTTGGAAACTTATGCTGACTAAATATTCCTATTTATTCAACGCTAGATGTTATTATTTTAGAAACATTGATATTTTTCTTTAAATCATTACAATGGAATATATTTTTCTTTTAAGATGTGATAAGTATTTCATAAAAAGTAAACTTTTAATTAAAAAAAATAAAGATTTTAATTACTTTATTTTATATTAAATTCAAAAATTTGCTAGAGACGTTTGTTTAACCCGTCCTTCTGTATTCATCAAATGAAGCGTGTTTACCACAGGAATCTTGTGTGCATTTAAACGCTTCACAATTTTGATTCTTTTTTTTATTAATTATTTACGTTACAAAAGTTTTTAACGATTAAAACATTGCTTTTCGGTTTTCCCTACAACAATCCTAGAAACAAAACCGTATAAATAAAGAGTGAAGAAAATCGACAGATAGTGACTTTCTCGCTAAACAGATAGCGCTATGTCACTTGGTGAAAATCAGTGAAAATGAAATATTTTAAAGATATTTTGTTTTATTTTTGGTTTTGGTTGAATTTCTAAAAAATTACTGAACCAATTTTGATGAAATGTAATTGGGACCAATTTGAGAGTATCCTCTTTTAATTAAAAAAACCGCATAAATAAGTCGCATAGCTTTGGAGTAATCAGTGAACAAACATAAAAATAAATACATACGAATCGAATCGAGAACTTCCTCCTTTTTTTTAAGTCTGTTAAAAATAGACTATCAAAATTGAAAAAAGAAAATTCAAGAATTCTGATTATTTTCTAAACATTAGAAATAACTACAAATATGTAAATATTTTATATTTTCACATTTCCTATTAATTACAACAAACATACTTGTCTTTTCATTGAAGGCTTTGAACCGTAAATTTATGTTACTGAAATTCTTTAACCTGTATATGCGGAATTTATGATTTCTCTTTTATATTTCTTATAATTTTAATAAAACCTGCTGAGATACCTTGTATCATTTCGTAATTTCTTCTGTCATTTTTATATGCAGCTAATTAACAAACATGGAAATGAACTGTAAAATAACGTTAAACAATAACAATCTGAAAATCCTTTTCTTAAAAAAAAATTATATTAAATCCCATAGTTATTATGTAATTTGAATAATCTTCTTTATAGAATAAACAGTACAATCTAAAATAACGATTTTTGAAAATAAAATTAGATTTATATAAGAACAATTTTAATATAACGATCTGATTTCTTATATTTAAAAAGATTAGAATTGAAACATAGTTTTGCGGTTAATATTATTCGCAATTTGTTTTTCATAAAATACATTTAATTTACAATAAAATCATACAATTTTGTAATTTTTGAGTATTTTGTTCAGCAAGAAAATTTTTCACTTTAGAGAAAAACAAAAGATAATAATTTATTTTCCGCAAATTAAGAAAATAAAAAATTATGTTTCGATAAGAATTCTTATACTGCAGTTTTAAAACAAAACGCTTATCTTTATTTAGTAATTCATAATTAATAGTTTTCAAAAGTCATAAATAGAAAATCCGTGAAAACAAATTTAACTATTTAAGTAAAGTAAGTTAATTTTTAAATGTGTTTTTTATTAATGTTGTAACTTCTACATTTACATTGTATTTTAAAATCATGAAAAATATAAGCCATTACATTTTGACACAGCAAAATATTAATACAGTTAATACCGTTGCATTAAATTTTAACACTGACTTTACGGTAGAAGAAATTTTATATGTCTAATTTACAAACAAAATAACATAAAAAATACATAAACTTTTAAAATTGTTCGGGGAAGAATATTTATTTTATTTTCCATGTTTTAAACATTTTTCTTAATTTATAAATAATTAGAATAAAAAAATAACCTCATGCTTTGCAGCAGAGAATAATTGAAATATTTTAGGAAAATAAATAAATAATAGGGAGTTAATAAGGCATGTGATATCTTCCAACTTCCAGCTTCCTCTTGAAAAAAAAAATCATCCTCTTTTATGTGTAAAGTATACAGACATTTTCTCAAAAGAAAAATGCCCACTCTTATCTTTCATTTGAATATCAATATCACGAATTCTTAAACAAACAACATTTATTAACTTTTAGTAACTTTATCGTTTGTACACATGATTAAGATTGTTTACAGTACAAATAATTAACTTATACAATAATTTTAATGAGAAATTCTTAATAAGCTTGAGCACATATTGACAGTTTAAATGCCATTTGACGATTTTAATGCAGTATGTAAAGAAATATTGTTATTTTTAAATTGAAGAAATTGAAGTATATAAATATATTATGAAAAAAAAATGCAATATTTTTTTTTTCTGGAAACACAGATAAATTACTGTAAATTTTTACACACATTAAATTACGAAAAATAATATAATAGAAACTAAAACAATTACATATACATTTAGATCGATAGAAATATGAAAAGTTAAGTATATATATATGTAAAGTAAATAAGAGAACAAGTGAAAAAAGGGAGGGGAGAACAAAGAAGAAGATAATAAGAAAGAAAGAGAAAGGTAAAAAAGAAAAACTGTGAAAATATTAACAAAACAGAGAAACTTTCATAACAAAATATCTTATAGATTCATTTATATAATTTATTTCACAGTTTTCTGAAAAAAAAGACTTATTAAAATCAATAGAATTTTACAACAAAATTAGCGGTGTGTGGTACATAGAAAGTTTCATTGCACACATATTAAACATCATTAGAATTTCATATTCAGTTACATGTGTTCTTAAATTACTGTTTAAATAACTAATTTTGAACAATATAATAACCAGTCAAAGGAAGTAAAAGTTATTCCATGTGTAATATTGCTATAATAAAACATATAAGGCAAATTTTCATTCACCTTTAAAACGCTACTTTTGATTCAGCTTGTTCTAAGTGCAACAATTTTTATTTGAAAACGAAAACGATGTAAATGAATCATCTTTTTTCACATTACCTTAAATATCTAATTACAGGAATTTTAGAGATAGAATAAGCCATTATGTCAGTAAATAAGGTATTGCACAAGTAGACGGATGTTCATATATTAAAAGCATAAAAACTTGTCGCAATGTATTAAAGAATCAACGCTCAATTTCCTTCTGATAATATTAAAAAAGAAAATTACTTTAACAAATATCTAAATCATATAATTATAAATAAACTAGTCGAATATGCCAATCCCAAAAATTTCTTGTATTTTATACATGTTAAGACTTCAAAATTTCCTATCAAAAGGCAAATAAATTCAATATTTTTCGTTATTCTGTTGTATAATATCAACTGCTTGCAAATCGCTGTGTTACCTGGATGCAAAAATTGAGAAAATCGAACAAAAATCTCGATCACAACGACCCTTTCCAGGGGAATAGCCCCAAATTCAAATAAGACCTGCTGGCCATAATGAAAAAAATATATATGAAATTTGGTTCCATTCTGCGCATAACTTCGTACACTTTTCGATGATAGAATAATGGAAATGGAACAAAAATTGCTATCACAGTGCCCCCTCCCGGTGTATTATCTTCAAATTCAACTGGAGTCAGCTGTCCATTGTCAAAAACATACATATAAGATTTGATTCAATTCTATGCATAACTTCATACACTTTTTGATGATGCAATAATGGAAATGGAACAAAAATCGCTTTTAAAGTGCCCCATTCCAGCAGAATATACCCAAATTCAACTGGTACCTATTGGTCATAGTCAAACACATATAAATGAAATTGGATTCAAACTTATGCATAATTTCATACACTTTTCGATGATGCAATCATGAAATGGAACAAAACTTTCTATCACAATACCTCCTTCCTGCGGAATTTCTTCAAATTCAACTGGGACCTGCTGACCATACTCAAAAACATATAAATGAAATTTTCTTCATTTCTATGCATAACTTTATGCACTTTTCGATGATACAATATTGAAAATGGAGCGAAAATTGAAATTACATCCGGGGTAATATCCCTAAATTCAACTGGGACTTGCTGGCCATAGCCAAAAACATATAAATGAAACTTGTTCAAATTTATGCATAACTTCATACACTTTTCAATGTTTCAATAATGAAAATGGAACAAAAATTGTTGCCGTAGGACCTCCTTTCGGTGGAATATTCTCAAATTTAACTGGGATCTGCAACCCATAGTCAAAAACATATATATATATAATTTTATTCAATTCTCTGCATAACTTCATACACTTTTCAATCATAAAATAATGAAAATAGAACAAAACTAGCTACACAGTGCCACCTTCTGGCTGAATATCCCCAAATTTAACTGGGACTTGCAGGCCTTAGTCAAAAACATATATAAAATTTGGTTAAATTATATGCATAACTTCATATGATTTTCGATGATACAATAATGAAAATAGAACAAAAATTGCTGTAACCGCACCTCCTTCCGTCTGAATATCCCTCAATTCAACTGGGACCTAGTGGCCATATACAAAAACATATAAATAAAATTTGTTTAATTCTATGCATAACTTCATACATTTTTCAATGATACAATAATGAATATGGAACAAAAAATACTATAGCAGAGCCTCCTTCCATCGTAATATTCTCTAAATCAACTGGCACCATCGAAAGATTTATTTTTAATGTGTTTGTTTTTTAAACAGTACTATCAGATCCCGTGCCTAAAAAATAAGGAGGCCATTGTACGTGTTGGCCTTGTGAGTTTTTCGTCCATGGTGAGCAGTATTTTCATCGCAAATCTCCTACTTTCAAAAAATGGTTTTGAGAAGAGGGGGAAATGTACTACATTTTGTATAAAAATTAAAATCAGATCGCTAAAATGCGAAAAACCTAAAAACAATTTATAAAACGTAAAATTACAAAAGACTAAATAAAAATTCACCTATAAAAATGTCTTACACAAAATATCTAATAAAAAATCAGCACAGTTGTCTTATTCATCCAATCATTCATTAAGGGATCTGTAGCCAAGGTTGTGGACAAACTTCAGCGATGCTGGCAATAATGTAGTTTCAATCTTTATAAGAGTGACAGTTGCAACAGTCATTTTAATTACATATTAAGTTCCAACCTGAAATTGTTTCTGAAATAGCGCGAAATGATTTAAAACTTTCGACATGATCTTAGGGGATGAATTTCGAAAAGTCTTTTCTTGGTGAATCCCTATAACCTACTGCGACAATATACCCAACATTTCAAGTTTCTAACTTCAATAGTTTCGTAAGTGCGTTGATGAATCAGTCAATCAGGCTGTATGGACAAAACCCCTTTTATATAGGTATAGATTAGTAGTACAGGTGCCGAAATTGCCAGTGTCAGCGAATGCACCTGTGGGAGGGAGGGGGTTGTCATAGAATCATCGCTCACTCCAATGCATAATGAGATGAATAGTATATCTATTACAGATGTTAACAGGACAACCTAGTGGACAACAATTATTTAATTTCACTTTGCAGTGGGTTGTAACGGTGCTTCCGCCAGCTTGTAGCAGTTTCGTTACCTGTACCACGTAATCTAACATATCTACTAAAATCATTGACGCTAAAGTTGGCTTCAAATATGTGACGCCGGACAGACTTTTTTTTTCAGAAAATATGACCCAAAGAAGTTAGAAGGTTGGACAGACCTTTCTTAAAGTTTGTCCAATCTTGTTTTTTTTTTTTTTTTTTTTTTTTTTTTGTTTTTTTTTTTAATAATTTGTATTCTCATGAAAACTGAATAAGCCCATGAAATGTTATATGTACTTCTAATATACAGTTTCAATGGAAGTTGTGAAAAATAAAAGAAAAAAAGAAGTATCCGTAAGGTTTTATTACGTTAAAAAAATCAAACGGAATAAAAATGTAATAAAAGTAATTCCGAACAGAGATTTTGTCAGAGTTACAATCGGTATGACCGACGTAAAATAAGTAAAACGTGTTTTATAAATCAGATTCATTATTTCGCCACATTAAAACAAAGGAATAATGATTCCGCTGTTGAAACTCACGTAGTGTTAGAAAAATTATAATAAAAAAATAACGTGTGTTTTCATTAACTTCTTACAAAATCAACTTAAAGACATAAAGTCATACACATTTGAAATTTATTTAAGGTTACTATCACGATCCCGGGCAACGCCGGGCGGGTCAGTAAGTAAGTATATAAATGCAACTTGCTTCTCAAACAATTTTGTTGATTTTGGAAATGGCCTAATAAACGGCCTCGAACTAGAAATAATAAACAAACAAATGAAATGTTGAAAAAATGTATTGTGTTTCTTATTGTATTTGTCTTTGAAGATAAAGTTTAAAATAGGATAAAAAAATCATCTGTATCTTAAAAGCAATGTGAGATAAAAAAAAAAGAAAAGAAAAAAAAGAGTTTATCCATCGGGAGAAGAAAAATCTTGTTATCATTCACTGCTAATGCTTTAATTAGATAGATATAAAAATATGTTAAAGAGAATTTTTATGCATTTAAAAAAAATGTTTTGCGTTCGAAAAATAGAAAAACCTCATTATGCAGATAGTAATGAAATGTTTCTTTTTTATGCATTTGTAAATGGTACCATGTTCTTTGTATGCATTGGAAGAAATTTCTGTTTCGGGGAAGGATAGTTTAAAAAAATACATTCTATTTATTCAACTTCTTTTAGATAAATATTTAAAGACTGACATTTTTAAATATATATTTTTAGTAAAACGAAATTGCTTCAAGAAGTAAAATATGTTCTGGTTTTGTGCATAAACATTATCTTGTCCTTTATTTCCGTTGTTTAGCTTTGTTAATAAATATGAAAAGAAAAATATTATTGCATATGTAATGAAATAAAGAATTAGATTATGTACTAATAACAGAAAAAATACATTTAGTTTAATGGAAATATTTTAATCAATATTTTTATACTCATTTCATATTCTTGATTAAATTTTTAATAATTTCGATGTGTCTTTTATATACATTTCTGAAGGCTTCAAACACTCATTAACTTCTATTACTTTATTACATAATTTTGAAAAATACAATGTTTGTTTATTTGTTATTTTATGCATTTCCTGAGAAATGCATAATTGGGTAAAGCAACAATTCTTTGCACCTATCCCTGTCTTTTATAAAATGCATACTTGGGTCAATCAACTATTCTTTGCATCTATTCCTGTCTCTCATAAAAAAAGATATTTTTTTAAAAATCCATTAATTGTAGTTATTGTTAATACGAAGAATATTTAGATCATTAATGTATGCTTTAACATAACAAAATTTTAAAACAATTGTTAATGTATTTTCATTTTTCGTGGTAAAATATGTAAGAAAACAAAACTTTTTGAAATCGATAACATGGGAAAACAATATAGCCCTTACTGTAAATGAATGACGAAAGAAATGGTCTTACAAACAAAAATAAGTGCAACGCTCATAATTACCGTATCTAGAAATTCATTTATTAATATAGTAAACTCGCCAATTAAAATTTTGAATTATATGACTATACCTATAAAAGAAAATTTCGCTCTGTCTGTCGGCAATGGCTAGGACCATCTAGCGCACCTAGAAGTGTGAAAATTTAGGTGAGGATAGTCCAAAAACTCTCCTAGTGCACCTGAGAATCAGAATTTTAATATTTTGAAAATTAGCCGAAATATTAATTAAAAACTTCTTAAATATCGCTTTCAAAATGCCATCTTTCTCTGAAAATGACGCAAAAGAAATGTCAAAACCACAAAATTAAGTCTGTGTCGCGTGAGTCAAGAAAGATTTTGGGTTTACACGAAAAAGGCCGGGCTACCAGAATCACTTTTAATTACACTTTTGCAGATCTAGATTATAAAAAATTTCGATTCCGAAAAAGCAAACTTTAAAAAAAATCCATCGGTGACTTCTCTAGAAATTAATTAACAGATAATTAACTTTCCTTTTGAAATTAAAATGATTTTATCTTGCAAAGACACCTGCTTTTATTTTAAAGGCTATCATTTTCACACTCAAATTGAAACAAACCACAAAAGATAATGGCGTGCAACAGAGTTTTCGGGCTCTATAAAATTATAAAAAATATATATAAGATACGTATTCGCAAATTGGTATAGATACGCAAACTCATATGCTGATTCAACTTTGTTTTCGATTGTGTTACAGATTTTAGTCCTACCTTCCACCGCCAGTGGGCTAATTCTTTTCTCGGGTTCTATGGACACGATTTCAACGGGAATTGGTTCATTCAACTCCCTTGATACAACGGACAACTGTGTCGGATGTCTGGATAGAACATATTGTGCCCTCTGGCGGTAAAATGTGAAACTAAAGGATTTTGTAGCGTGCGCACAGCACGCCTGTTATACGGCGCTGGAGTTACCTTTCGGAGTTTCGTTCGGAAGGTGGTTTGTTTAGAACAGAGTGTGCCCCCTTCTGGCGGAAGGTGGAACTAAAAGACCTTGCAAAACATGCGCAGTACGCCTGCTATACGGTGCCGGAGAGAGCGAAGGCACGTGTCGAAAGTTCGTTTAGATCAGAATGCGCCCTGTCGGCCGAAGGTGGAAACAAGAGATTTTCTGGCGCGTTCGCAGTACTCTAAAAAATTATTTTCATGCACATTCAGGTTAAAGATATAAAATTATACAAACTTGATGTTTGTTTTAATTTATTATCACTGGCCAAAAAACTTGTGTGTGTAATAACTATTTATTTATTTAACTACCTATCTCGTTCTTCATCCAAAGAATAGTTTATTGACCCAATAACTCATGCTTGGAAACCTATCAAAATCCCACATATATAAGCCATTTAATACCATATTGATCTAATTCGTATTTTTCAGTATACTACTAAACTTATTTGCATGGAAAGCCTTTTGATTCCTAAAAATTAATCTTTATCATAGCTTAAACTATGGAATTCGGAATTTGCAGAAATATTTCTAGAACGAAGTTTGTCTTTGTAAAGTCCACTGCCAATCATGTCTTTTCAGATATAATCGTTTAAATACATTTACATTATTTTGGCTTTATATGTAAACAGAAAAAATATACACGGGGATTCAAAAACCTTCTAAAAATTTTAAAGAGTAGTTGGTATATTTAAAGACAACAGCAGATCATTTTTGTATAGGACATGAGAGTAATAATTCATTAATGATTTTAAAAATACAGAGTGTTCAGAATTTTAACAAAAATGAAGATAATTTATCGACTTTCTCAGCAAATTTAACTTTTTTATGCGAAATGAAATAGCCTCACGAAAAATATTGGGGGTGTGGAGTATTTCGATCAGACACAGTATGTTGTATTAATTCTATTCAGAAATACGGATATTCGATCAGCTCTATTTGGATGTGTATGATGGCGTCTTCTGTCGCTTTCCGTAATATCGTTACATTTCAACAAAGTTGCAAATTTCTTTAAAATATCATCATTACTGTGAAAGTTATTAAAAAAAATATTTCTAAATGGAGCGAGACGCAACGTGTTTTTGAATAAATAGATTCCGACCCTGGTTATCACACCTTAAAGTCGATCGAAGGTTTTTTTTTTTTTAATTGTTACATTAAGAGAAAACAAGAACGAAAAAAACATGCATCAAGCATTGATTATGAAACATTTTCCTATACTAATAGCATACGATTAAGCAATTTTACTATTTCATACAATGAAATGAGATATATAAATAAGCAATTAAAAAAAAAACATCAGTAAAAATCCATTTTTAGGGTTTCGTTCATCTTACGAAATCCTATTACTCCCGCTCCGTTGTCTGTCCGTCACAGAGCCGTTCTCAGAAACTATATAACCTGCAGGCATGAAAATTTGTGTACTTATAGCTAAATGCATACTATGAAGCTCAAAATATTAAAATTTGAAAAAATCGTATTATTTTAGTATATAGAGATAAAAAACCAAAAATCTAACAGTCTTTTCCTATTAAATTTAAACGTTTTTCGTTATAGCAGTTGCCAACAATTAAAAATCCACAATAAACTTCTTTGTACAATAATTAATTTTCTATTGAAAGATTTCCACGTGAAAAATGAAAATGAAATAAAAGGTTGCACCTACTGAAAAAAAAATAATAATATGACGTCATATTGGTAATAGAAGGAAATTTTCACACATTTCTCAATAATACAAGGAGTATGAGTATGTGTAAATACAGAAAACAGCTTAATATGACGTCATTAGAGAAATAAAAAGAAAATTAATCTGTCGTCATAACAGAATTTTTAAATGTTTGAGAATAATACAAAGAGAGTAATGCACTGCCACGCATGCGCTACAGCGTATTACTGCTTATTTCACTGTTTATTACTGTTAATTTTACGGTTTAATACTGGCAGCTGGGATGCCAGTAATATACTGTAACACCTTTTTTTTTTTTTTTTTTTTTTTTTTTTTTTGCAGTGTGGAAAGTGTTAAAAAAAGGGAGGGGTTCATTTGGGCAATGTTGATTTGGCGAAAAAAGTAAGCGAAATTGCTGACTGTAAGTCTGTACTGAAAAAGGATTGGATAAATAAGATATGTTTTACTAAATTGGCAAAAGTTTAATTCCAATCCATCTCCATATGATACATTTGTTTAAAATAATTATCTCATTTTTAATGAACAGTTGAGAAGTATACAATTGAAAATGCAAGTTCGTTTTTTCACAAAAAGTGGGGTTCGGTAAAAATCGGCTTCATTTCCATCCCTTTTGTGCAAACGACGACTTTCTATGTTTTACATTTTACCGATTATATATATATTTTTAAAACATTACCTCTTTTTTCGATCACCCTGTATACATCATTGCAATTTTTTTTCTATCTTTACAAGAATAATGTATTGGATTCATGAGAATTTTTGACATCCTGTTATCGACGGATTTATACGTTTTAAAAGGTCCTGAACACAATTTGACTGTTTTTAGAAAATGTCTGTCTGTGAGTTTTTCTGTTTGTCTGTCTGTATGTCTATCTCAAGAACTAATGCACGGTATTTAATAAAACTTTAGATTCAAACTTTAGACATTGGCATAAATTGGTGTTGATTAGTTTTTGGTGTACATTGCCCAACACGTGGCACTCCTGTGCTACATTTTTCACGATTTTCACGATAGCTATATCTCAAGAACTAATGCCCATAATTTTATCAGATTATTTTAGACCTTGTCAAAAATAGACGCTGATTACGTTTTTATGTAGATAACCCAACAGGTGGCGCTGTTATGCTACTTCTTCCACGATTTTCACGACAGCACTATCTCAAGAACTAATGCACAGAATTTCATCAAACTTCAGATTCTGTTAGATCTTGACATAAATACATGCTGATTACGTTTTGGTGTAAATCACCCAACATGTAGAGCTGCTATGCTACTTTATTCATGATTTTCACGATAACTATATCTCAAGAACTATTGCAAAGAACTTCACCAAATTGAGTTAGACCTTGACGTAAGTTGTTGTTGATTAGGCTTTAGTGTAAATCTCCCAACAGGCGACGCTGCTATGCTGCATTTTTCCCGATTTATGGGATTTTAGCGATAGTCATATCTCAAGAACTAATGCACAGAAGTTTAATAAAAGTTTAAATTCAGTTAGACCTTCATATAAATTGGTGCTGATTCGTTTTTGGTGTATGTGAATCCTGTATGAGATAAAACAAAGTTTTGGGATTGGCACTTCAAACAAGTTTTAAGTTTCATTTATTAGTTAACAAATCTGCTTTTATGTGATATTTTATCTTTCTTGCACTATATATAATCTACTTACGAACAAAATCTTGATATTATTTTATATATCATTTACCATCTTTATATGGAGCCTGTAGTTTATTTTTTATGTAAGACTCTTTAAAAGATTTAAATAAAAAAAAAAAAAAAAAACTTTATATCAGCACAATTAACAACTTTAGAAATTTATTCTTTTAAAGCTTGAACTGTCAGTGCGTAATGTTGTTCAATATCAAGAAGTGTAATTGAATTAATGTAAATTAAAATGTTTGAGACATAATTAGTTTATAAAGAAAAATTACTTAAAAGGAAACTTCTCAGTAAGTAATGTTTAGAAGTCAAGTATTTAAAAGGAGAAAAATTTTGAAGTCGATTCGTTAAATTGCTAAAGGGCACGATAAATTAAATTACGTCTTTATTATTTTCACCAGTAATTTTACATAACACTATACGATTAAAGTAAAATAAATTTAAATTTATCAGTTAAATTAAATTAATTTATATTAGTAAAGTTATAAAAATACTTATTCGAGTTGATGCAATAAAAAAGAAAATGATAAAATTATGTAAGTGACATGAAAGGAATAAGTTGAAATTTGAAATAAAATAATTGTGAGAATGTGAAATTGAAAAACAATTGGTTGGTTGTTTTAATGCTCTTTTTATTTCGACATGCTGCGCCAAAATTGAAAAACAGAAGCATTACACTTAAGCAAAAATACTGCGATTTTCAATATAAGTACAATCATTGTTTATAACCTTTTTACAGAAATTCAAAAACAATGTAATATTTATTTTTAAGCTATCTTGTTACATGGTAATGTCAATTCATAATTTGTGATTTAAATTAATTTGATACAATTCTATGGAAATGAATATCTAGCATTAAGGATGGCTATAGAGCGGTAAAGAAAGTAAATAAACATTTACTGTTTTTATTGATTACGGCATTATAAAAATGTCCACTGCAGCCCCTAATTTTTTTTCTTATTGTCAACTTATTATTATAATTTGTTATTATTACTACTTTATTGCTATTTTCATTTAAAATTACTGAATTATTTTTTTAGATTCAACTATTTTAAACGGCATGTGTCTTTTGTTAAATTCTAAAAATAAAATCAATACGAAAGTAGTTTATACTTTAACTTTATTATGCTGAAATTGTAATGAAAAAGTTGTGCTAAAATCAGGATATTACGTTTAAGCTACCTGAAAATATAATATCTCGGGTTTGTTTAATATTTTAGCTTATGTAATATTCCATCCAAGTATGAAGAATTTCCACATCAATGTGCATGAATTTTCGAATACATCAATAATATTTATTAGCAACAGCATCAATAAAAATTGATCATTGCAAAACATAATTCTTTAAACATATTTTGTTCGAATTTTAAAAGAGAACAGATAAATGCAAAGAAACGGCAACTGTAAAGTAAATCGCTTCAGTATTTGATAATTGTGTATTCGAAATATAAAAAGATAACAACTTAATTAATGCACACAAATAGCATTTTTTCCCCATTATGTGTTTCTAATGTTTTTCGATACCCTCAATTTACAAATGCCGGTTTTTTTTCTGTCACATAAGGTTATTCCTCAAAGTAAGGATCACCCAGACTGCCTAGCTGATAAAATACTTTATTGAAAAAGAAAAAAAAAAGCACTCCCACTCTCAAAAATGAATACTCAAATTTCAAGAAATTTTCTTCGTTTTTGACGAAACGGTTTCTTGAAATATGCTCCGAGTAAACGTTTCGTCAAATCGAGTAAATTTGCATCCTCAAAATTACGAAGAAAGTGGTTTCGTCAAATTGATTCTTTGAAAGTTCCAAAAAAAAAGGTTGGTGGTTCCATCTGTCGGAGCTTTTAGAAGCTTTTTTAATTGACTTGGGGCAAAACAAGATCGTCCTTCAGTGAGGCTCGAACGCGCGACTTTTAGCTTGACAGCCCAGCGTCTTACCTCTCAGCTAGCGGGACTTCGAAATTGTTTGATTTTAAAAGTATTTACGAGATGTTGATGTGTGTTTATATTTTTAGAAAGTAGATTGTATTTTTATCGGTGTTGTTATAACTTCTGCATGTTTTAATTATTAAGGCTAGATTATTATTATGGTTAATAAATAATTAGAAAATGGCTTGATTAATATAATTTATTAGAGAAATTTCCTTTGTTCAATGAATATGCTCTAGTTAATTTGTTGATCAGAAATAATTAATTTTGAAGTGCATATTTTGGAGGCGAGTTCATCAATTTCAGCGGATAAGATTACTGTTTATAGAGGGGAAAGGTCAGTTATACGTATTTTAAATTTGATTGTTATATGAATATATTTCTTAAATAAAAAAAGCACCTAATATTGTGATTTTTTATTTATTATTATTATTTTTTTTATTATTATTATTTTTTTTTTACCATTGGGAAAATGTTGATGCTTGCGGTCGAAAATGGACCAAATGATCTTCGCATTTTACTATTTTAACCGTTTTTAACGAAATTTTGTAACTTTAGATGAATTTTCTAAGCGTTTTTAACGAAATTCTGTAACTTCAGAAAAATTTATCTTTGAATCGGCAATAGAAATGCATAAAATCTTTACAAAAAGGATAGACGCAAATTATCAGATATAAAAAATACAGTAGAAATTTGGTACATTCGTGTTATAGCGGCCCCCAAGGATGAAATATTTTTGTTTCTGTTTTCATTAATTACATCGTAAATTTAATACTTTCGTGTAATTTTTTTTTTTTTTAACGATTTTGTAACAAAAATAATCTGGCCGGGAATGCGGAAACATTTTTGTAAAATATTTGAGATTTTCCATTGCATTAAAAATCATTTAATTTTGAGACGAAATGATTGTCAAAAATGACGAAATATAGCTTAAGAATTGCGGAACCGTCAAAAGTGAGAGTTTTATTTTTGACAGCGAAGAAACAGTTTCGTCAAGATATTTGAGGATTCGCGTTTCGTCAAAAACCACGTGACTCAGTGACGAAATGATTGTCAAAAATAAGGAAATGAGGCCTGAGGATTGCGGAATCGTCAAAATTGAGTGTTTTATTTTTGAGAGTGCCGGGAGTGCCAACAGAAGTGAAAACTTGAATTTCAATATTATATATATATATATATATATATATATATATAGGAGATTTGGTTAGAATGTTACGAGAACTTGATTAATGTGTTTTTGAAATACAAAGATATTATAATTATATATATATATATATATATATATATATATATATATATATATATATATATATATATATATATATATATATATATATATATATAATATATAATATATAATATATACAGGGTGTCTCAAAAGGTCCTTTACAAACTTAACATGCTGGTCTGTTATATCATGATAAATAAGATTTACACAGGAACTTGTGTTCGAAAATGCAAACTGCGACCGCTAGAGGGCGATGAGAGCAGTCTTACGGGAAAGTGAAAAGCGTAATCATTTTAGGCGAGGACGTTGCAGGAGAAGGATGAATCGGTTTAGTAACGCAGAATTGGCCAATATGCATTACGTATATGGCGCCGCGGATGGAAATGCACACTGTGCCAGAATACCTCGAGCAGAAGTGGACCAGTCGCAATGCCACAGCAATCCCCCGACCTGACTGCCATGGATTTCTATCTGTCGGGATACATGAAGTCCATGGTGTACGAGACGCCCGTAACATTGGATATGGATCTCGTCCCGATGATCGTCGATGCGGCGACACGTGTCCATGACACACCCGCCCATTTTGAACGGGTCCGTGAATCCACGCGTCGACGTTGCGAAGCATACATTGCGGCGAATGGAAGGAATTTTGTACATCTTCTGTAAATTAAGCCATGTTCTTTAATAAAAGTCATATTAATACCTCCTTCGATATCCTTTCTTTCACTCCACACCTGCGCTCATCGCCCTCTAGCGGTTGTAGTTTGCATTTTCGAACACAAGTTCCTATGTAAATCTTGTTCATCATGATATGACAGACGAGCATGTTAAGTTTGTAAGCGACCTTTTGAGACACGCTGTACATATATATATATATATTTAATTTGTAATTTGACACGGCTTTTTGGTATCGTGATTTCAATGTATATGGTTAGTTTCTTATGTTTCAATGGTTAAATTTTACTTAAAGTTTTATATATATATATATATATATGTTTTGTGTATTAGTTTATAAACGTTTGTGATAGTTACCAGAAAGTTAAAAATCATTTTAATGTGTCTACTTACGTTTACTTCTCTACGTTACTTCTCTATTCTTCGGGCCTAATTTTCTGAACAAACAAAACTATAATTCGAAATTTATTTGTAACTTTATTTATCTAAAAATAGACACCACAAGTATGCTCTTTCAATACTCTGTTTTGTTTCGTTATTGAAAACTGGCGCAAGGGAAGACAGAACTCGTGTACACAATTGCTATGTCATGTGATCTTTTTGGCAAATCAGATATACGCATTTCAACCTTAGGTTAACTAACCAGAGGTCGAATAACCGTGGCTCTGAAATTATCGATGATTTCGAAATATCAGCCAGTGGTTAGATTGGCTAACCTGGGGTTACTCAACTGGGAGTTGAACGGCGAGTTGAAGGTTGGCAGAGAATTGACCGGTAAAAATATCGAAAAAGGGCTAAGAATTAATAGTAATATATTCTTTCATATTAATTTATTTTTAAATTAACATTTCGGTTGTTTATTGCATCACAAATAGCGTTCGCTACAAAATAAACTTCAAAGCTCAATTCAAAGCGACTGCCATCTTTGCTTAAACTACACTGTTCATCGACTAACCCGAGCTCAAAAGCAACGTCCAGTTTGTCAACTTGAGTTTCGTTTTTGGATCCCATTTCGCCTGGTTGAGTTAGCGGTTAGTTGGATTTAATGTTCAAAAGACAGTTAAAGTCTAACTCCTGAGTGAAGTTGACGGAGAATTACTGGGTTAGGGCCCTCCTCAAAACTATAAGTTGGACCCTCTTGGCCCCCTACTTTTAGTACTTACTACCTCCCTTAAAAATCGTCCGATTAACTAGCTTTTTTTTCTAACAACTTCTTAGAACTTCCAGCTACTACATGAACGACAAAAAAAATCTCGGAGAAGACCCAGAACCACTGGGCTCCTTTAAGTTTTTGTGTCCTAAACTATTAATACCTTGCTTCCTTTTTAACCGATCTTCTTCATTTTTGGGATGCCTTTCTACATTTAGTTATTCCACTATTTTTAAATTCCAGTTAAGACCCTAGCCCCCTGGAGCCTGGTGCAGAGGCCTTGAAGTTTGCGGTCCCTAAATTGTTAATAACTTTTTCCCTTTTAATCCGATCTTCTTCGTTTTAGGGACCTTTCTCTATGTAGTTTATTTCCCCATTTATACATACCTGTTAAGACCCTAACGCCCGGTCCAGAGCCCTTGAACTTTTTGTGCTCTATGCAATTTTCACTCCCCTAATTGTGTCATTCTCTCAGTGCATGACTTTAAAGTTGAGTCTTTCACTTCTATCCCCGGGCCAACACTCTCATAATTTTATTGGAACCCTTCGGTTATTTTAAAATCATTTCCTTAAAATTTTATTATAATGATTAATTTATACCCTATACTTAATTTCGACTAATTGAAGATCCAAAGAGCTAAGTACTAG
Organism: Maratus michaelseni; assembly: GCA_963931845.1. Lineage (NCBI taxonomy): Eukaryota > Metazoa > Arthropoda > Arachnida > Araneae > Salticidae > Maratus > Maratus michaelseni. The sequence goes on along the minus strand of OZ007589.1, from coordinate 256,217,662 downwards.
GAGCTATTAAGACGTTTTCTTCTTAAGACCGTGCTCAAAACTATCAGTCGGTCCCTTTTGGGCCCTCTAATATAACTCCCTTAAAAATAGTCCTATGCACTATATTTTATTCTAACAACTTTTTAGGGCTTCCATCTACTATTTGACCGACAAATATATATATATATATATATGACCTCACCTACCACCAATTTTGAATCCTTCTGGGAGTCCTTGGTGCAGAGCTTCTTTAAAAATGATCCGATTATCTATCAGTTTTTTTTAACATAGTTTTGGGGCCCTCCGGCTACTTTATAATCTACTGAAAATGTCCTTAGCCCCCGGCTATCACCTTTTTTTTAAATATTAATCTTCTTTATCTGCATCAACTTGCGTTTACTCATTACAGCCATAAATAAAAAATCGCGTTACTGTTAAAGATAAGTGGTTAAGTTTAAAGAGGGGGACTTCATCCTTAAATTAAATATAACGTTAATGTTAAAGGTAATTCATTAAATTTACAAAGGGGCACCTTCCACCGCCTGGGGGCACATTCTTTTCTCGGATTCTATGGGCCCGACTTCAACGGGAATTGGTTCAGATAACTTAACTTACGATTGTGTTATAGATTTTAATTCTATCTTCCAAAGCCAGGTGGCACATTCTTATCTCGGGTTTTATGGGCCCAATTACAACGAGGTTTGGCTCATTCAACTTGGTTTTCGATTGTCTTACAGATTTTAGTTCCACTTTCCACTGTCAGGGAGCGCATTCTTATCTCTAGTTTTATGGGTCCAATTACTACGGGTTAGGGATCATTAAACTAGGTTTTCGACAGTTTTTGGCTCGTGCGGAGCACTCCCAGCATACGCTGCCTTAGGCAGCGATGACCTAGGTTACAGGTTCTTTCGACAAGAGGTTTGTTGGGAACACAGTAGACGCTGCCGAAGGCATTTGGGCCCGGTAAACTAAGATCATTTGAAACACTTTATGCTGCCAAATTCTATGGGGGCCCGCAAAACTAGATGCATTTGAAAGATTTCCCGAGTATATAAAATCATACACACTTGAGTTCTGCTTAAGGTTATTATCACGAGCAGGCAACGCCGGGCGGTTCAGATAGTTTACATAATATACTTTGATTTTAAAGTAAAAGTTTGAACTATGCTTGATATATTCTTTCTGGTTATTACAAGAAGTTCATATTTAAGGATAAAGTATAAAAATTTCAGAATCACGTAAGAAAGTGATACTGCTACAATATCTTAGTGTGTATGTTTGTTTTTTGCATTAGCACCAACATAGAATATAATGTAACTGCAGTGCGGTATTGTGGACTTAATAAAACTGAAGTTAATATTTATTTTTTGAAATCAGAAAAATAGATATAATAGTAATAATATGTGTGTGTCGCATATATACATGGATGCACATTATGTACGCGACTAATAAGTGTTAAATTTTTGAAGTGTATCGCTTTTTATGTTGTTTCCTGATTCTGCATGATTTCGACTGCTCGTGTGTGCTAATGTAAATGTAAGTAAGTATGAGTGTGTGTGTGTGAGTGTAACTGATCGCTATTGAATATTTAAATTTTTTTCACAGTATGAATATGAAAATCTATGACTACCAAAAAAGAAAATTTTAAAGGAAAAAAAAATATTAGAAATCGCCACGGATTAGTGTATGATGCTTTAAACTACTATTCCTACGTTACAGTTCTTCTACCGGACCTGTATCTGTCTTACGGTGGTTTTCAAAGAACTTGCTGAACAACGCGAAACTTTCGGACACTTTTTCTGACTCATTTTTAAACGCAACGGCATAAAATGGACAGGACTAAATACAAATGAGTTTTCCATTTTCTTGATAAATAGATTACTTATCAAGTTAAAAGCGATTCGTGTCCCGTGACGACACGATTTTTTCCCTTCTGTCTCTGCTACCTCGGGAATTCGGTTCAAAACGTCGACTTTGACAGTATTTTCTGAACGATCTCCAGCTTTTACCAAGAAATGTGAAACTCATTTCAATCACATAGTTTCTGAAGACGAACACTTGCCAATTTCATCCGTTTCCGACCGAAAATGAATCCAAAATTGTGTCAGAAAGTAGCTCCTTTGGATTTGAGAACAGACTTAACTCAAAGGAATTGTAGGAGAATCATATGTTACAAGACTTCCGATCAAGAATTGATTATCTATAAATAACATAACATCTATAAATAACATAACATCTTTAATCTATAAATTCCAGAGAGTCCGGAAGATGACAACTATTTTTTATTGCTATGTTAAAGAGGCCGACGCGAAAACAAACAAACAAACAAAAAAGCGAGAACAAAACATTTATTTTACAACTCCGATAACAATATTTTTTCACGAAATTTTTACACGGGCTGTAAAACAGTTTTATTTATAACCAATAAAGATATCAAAGAGTTCGGACAGAAATAATTTTTTATTTTACAACTATGACACGAGCCTACGTTAAAAAACCAGAAAATGAGCGCTTTATCACTAAACATCAATATTTTTTTGCGAATTTTTCATTTAAAAATATAATTTCATACACAATCGGGTTAAAGATGTAAAATAATAGAAAATGTATGTTTTTTTTAAAATTATAATCACGGTCCCCGGCAATGCTGGTCGGGTCAGCTTGTTTAAAACGTAAATCACAATAGATAAATTTTGAATTTAATCGAATATGTTACTCATATTACAGACATTTAACTTTCAAAGTATTTACTAAACTCTTATTTCCGTGTTTCATTTTTAGTAATTTTTTGAGTAACTAAGTTTAATAATCTTTATATTGAACTGGAATTCAATTTGTCATTTTAAAACTGAGTTACTTAATTTATTAAACCTGGTGCTACAAATGCATAACAATGTAACTATGTTAAAATCTTCTTTGATATTAGAATATAATTATAAAAAAGGAGAACCGAATTTGCAAAAATGCTAGTAAAAGCAATTATTTTCAAACGATTGCTGCATTTGATAAAACGTCATTAATTATCCAAAACTACTGAAAATCAAATTAAAGAATAATTTCCTGTATTTTATGCTCCAGTTAGGCTTTTAGAAAAATATTTTTTGCTTACTCTTCATTATTTCATTCTTGTTTTCCAATTTATTTAATTTAAATATATTTTACTTCGATTTACAAAGCGCATGAAAATCTTTTCAGGATGTTAAATAAATAAATGCAGCATATAGAAAGTTTAACTTCATATTTGAATGTACAAACCATGCATCGAAATAAAAAATGGTTTCGAATGATCTCAATTTAAAAGTGAATAAAGATAAGAATTGCATTTTATTAAAAGAAACAAACAAACAAATTATAGCCTTCTTCAGAGTATTTCTTAAAATAAATTTTTATCTTCCTTTGTAAATGCTACAAAAAATTTCATTTATTAAACTAATTTAATTGAAATTAAATTTTATGCATGTTGAAATGTTGGCATATTTACCGAAAAATAAAACGATCTTTTTTTTTATCTTTTGTATTAAAAGTCATTTTATCAGTTATGTGTTTTCATTTCCTTTTGCCTTTTAAAAATATGAGAAAAATAATGAGGATTGAGTGGGTAGTTTTTTTAAACAGTTTCTTCTTATTTAAAAGTATTATCCACAGTAGCTTTATGTATAAAGTTATTTGACAAACTTTGTTGTTCAAAATATTTCTTAACTTAACTTTTACAATATTTCAAATTTTAATTGCTTTATAGTCGTAAAGCCAATATATTGAAAAAGTATTCAAGCCGGTACTCGAACCCGAGTCAGCAGTATAGCGCACTGACGTTCTACCAACTGAACCACGTGGAACGATACCCAGTCTGGCACTTCTCACTATCACATGTTGGCAAGGCTACAATCGCAGCACAAGATGGAATATTTTTCTGTGAGCCATTAACCCTGGGGCAAACACGAAACTAAAGAGAATCCATCATCGATGATTGAATAAATCTATTTTAATACTTAGAAATTTTCCCATAGAAATTTCTCCCGCCTTTCATTCATAATATTTCAAATTTTAATTGCTTAAAAGGCGTAAAGCTAACATAGCGAAAAAGTATCCAAGCCGGGACTCAAACCCGGTCATCAGTATAGTCACTATATATCATCACTATATTATCACTATACTGATGACCCGGCTTCGAACCCAGCTCGGATACTTTTCACTATGTTGGCTTTACGCCTTTTAAACAATTAAAATTTGAAATATTATGAATGCAAGGCGTGAGAAATTTTCAATGGAAAATTTCCCAAGTATTAAAAATAGATTTATGATCTACATTTATAAACATATCCCCACTGACTAATAATCAACGCCGAGCCTCAACTGCTGTTTCTAGAACAAGAAATTTTGGAATAAATGTTCCTTACACTGTGTAGGTACCCATTAAGAAAGGATTTTTCAAAAGTCATCTCTATTTTTCATGTGTAATACGAACATTTTCATCTTAAAGTGTAGTATTTTATTTATAAACGTACATCACCACTAAAACTCACGTTTAACCATTAAAAAGCAGTAATGTAATTGAATTATTTTGTGTGGCCATTTAAAAGAATTATAAATGGTACGCAAAAAAAAAAAAAAAAAATGTAATAGGGAACATACTATAGAGTACCTCAATAGCCTATCTGAATTTCGCTGAGCTTAAAATACTATAATGTAATTAAAATGTATTTTAAAATATACCGTCCATATACGTTTGTGTATCCGAATTCTTCTTCCTGCAACTGTATTACATACCTGTGCATAGTTCATAAACCATCTTCAGTGACAATAATACTAAAATTCCGTTAACGTTGGCGTCCTAACAAAAACCATATTTAAAGTGTTACATAAAACGTTTCAAAAATTGTTAAAACAATGACTGTCAATAGATCTTAACATATCCTGATTCCTTTGTGCATCCCTGGAAAAAATCAGCTCTATTTAAACCATCTCCAATAGGAATTATGTTATAGGTGACCATAACAACATATCTGAATTTCATCACCATCCGCGTTTTCAAAACTTCGAATTTAAAGTTAAAATGTTGTCTTATACTTTTAGCTTTGATTTGATTAAGCATATGATAGATATACGGATTTTATTAAGCAAAGAACTATAGATTTTACATACTTTCAAGGTTTATTTGTGTGTGTATTTGTATACATCAATTTATAATCTTCCGACTACTTCAAATGTTAACTTTGACGTACATTTCTAAATTACAAAATGAAATTTATTATTAATTTATAAAATGTTTCTTAAATAAAAGCCTGTGCATTTATGCATCCAAGAGTTTTGTAAACACATTTTAAATTTCCGAATTTCTCTCAGCGTTATAAGTTCAACTAAATACATATATTCTGGCTATAAATGATGAAATCCTTTTAAAGAATCATCAGCCGTAACAAAATCTGAGCTTAACCCAGCCATGCAAGATAACTGATTTTATCAGATGAAAGGATAAAATGTTAAATCAATATTTTAGGTTACTTAAATTGCCAGAGTGCTTAAGGAACCTTATTCTACGAAGTTGCATCATTTGAGTCGAAATAAAATTGAAACTGAAAATGTAATAAGACAGAAATTAAACTTTCAACAGTTTAAAACTTTTATTTGAATATCATTTCCAATCTGAAGATTGTATAAAAATACGAACAAATTGTAAGAAATTTTACACAAATATCGGTTATCATTAGAATATATATATATATATATATATATATATATATATATATATATCGACGCACTAAAACAAAGAAAAAGGAAACTAAAAGATACTTCATAAAAAATATATATATTTTTTAACACTTTAACCGTTTAACCTGTATTTTTTTTTCGTTCCTAGAAACCATGAACCCTTTGAATGTCCTGCAAAAGGGCAAAATTGTAATGTTGTTTTCTCTGTATTTAATTATAAATGCTAAAGAAAGATGATCATTCCACCATTATATAAAAAACTTAATTATATATATGAATGTATTCCATGAGATTATTATGCATTACCCAATGCATTAAAATTGCACTATATCCGTAGAATTACATTAATTTAAATATTGTTGTATTGCAGTGAAACCTGGAGCTTAGTGAACATATTAAGGCTGCTCGTCAGTAAACTTCCTGATTCCTCTCGCTAATGTTATTCCTATGGGTGTAGGATGCATTCGTATTTTTAAAATATCTCCTCGGAAAATTAATATTTTTAATTTCTGTTTTCTTTGTACTGTTCTTAAAGAATGTCTCTTTTTACCTTATTTGTCAATTTCTTTCTAAAATATATACTTAATTTTATACGAAATGTTAAAATCTTATTCAGTTACGCTAAGATTTTAACACAGAAAAATATAAATTAAGCACATAGTTTAGAAATATTTTGATAACTAAGAAAAAAAAGAGACATTTTTTAAGAACAGTACCCAAAAAACAGAAGTTAAAAATACTAATTTCCTGAGGAGATATTTTAAAAATACGAATGCATCCTACGCCCATAGGAATAACATTAGCGAGGGGAATCGGGAAGTTTACTGACGAGCAGCCTTAACACGGGCGTGTCAGTGAGAGGATTAAAATGGCTGTGGACAAAAATATTTTAAACAGAATTCTGTTTTGAATCGTATATAGAATGATGTGATATAAAAGATATTATAGCACCAAATGCGATTAAAATATTTACAAGCATACTTATAGAAATGCAGGAAAACCCTCAGACGGTGAAAAGAGTTTAATTAATACGCAAAATGCTAAATTTGGTTCTTCCAATATCTGTGCGTTTTGCAAACAGCAACCTCGAAATTACACTGTAAAAAAAAAAGTTTTTAACTATAGCAAGACGGTTTACGAAAATATGATATAAAGGGTTTTCCATAAAAACCAAGTAAAATCATAAAAAATCAAGAAATATATTTACAGCAAAAAATACATCATTCATATAAATGCTGGACCATTACACCATAAAATATTACAACATTAAAGAAGTGAGTATAAAACATCACATATTTTTACTGAATGGTGTAAATTTTCCTGAAGATGACCATAGATGGTGGTCGAAACGTAGATATTTTTAATATTAATGTATGTGTAAAATTTTAAATTTGTATACATCATTCAGTAAATATATGTGATGTTTTATACTCACTTCTTTAATGTTGTAAATACATCATTCTTTTTCAAATTACCTTCCCTCAGTTGACATCCAACGGTCCCATCTTTCAACCCACTTTTCAAAACGAGTACAGATGCTTTTTTCTGGAAGCTGCTTCAAAGAATCCTGCACTGCTGAAATAACTTCAGAATCTGTATTAAATTTTCTGCTACGATGTTTCTCCTTCAACGTCGGAAACAGGCAGAAATCGCAGTGTGTGAGATCTGGACTGTAAGAATAGTGTGACATAGCTTCCGGCTCAATACTGAGTATTAGCAGTGGTAGACTGCTTGTGAGATCCAACCGTCGTCGCGATAGTACCCAGCTCATGAGTGCGAAAGAGGCCGAAGGGGCCGGATCAGGTTCAATCCGCAGAGGAGGGGTGTCAATGGCATCATCGCGTCCGGGCACCTCTGAAAGTTCATAGGAACAACCAGAAACCCAAAAACTAGCCAAGGGTTCCCTCCTGAGAACTGAGATATCCCCAGTCGGAATCGAGGAGCATCTATGAAGGTCGCCTCTTGACTTCCTTCCGGGGAATGGACATACAAAAAAACAAAAAGGGTTAGTACACTTAACAACGGATAGAAATAAAAAAGTAGGAAAATGAGTTCCCCACTATCGTCACGACCTAAGGTGACTAGGCTTGGGGTGCCGTATGGCAGAGTAGAAGTGAAAACAAAATATGGTCCGGTATGTGGCATGATTTTAATATTGCATTTACTAAGATATTGCTGAACAGAAGTAGCGACATGCGGGCGAGCATTATTGCGATGTATTGTCCAATTTACCTACCAGTTCATGACGCTATCTCGATATGTGTTGTCGCAAAATTTTCAAAACTGAAACATAATATTCACCATTAACAGTAATTTTTGGAGGAACATCCTGCTGATAGATTACACCTTTATGATCAAATAAAATAATCATCATGACCTTTCCAGCAGATTTGGTTTGTCGGATGTTTTTCGGAGGTGGAGAATCAGTGTGTTTCCATACAGTTGTTCCGGACCTGGTAAAGGGATCAAAATGAGGTACTGAAGTTTCATCACCTGTTATTACAGTCTGTAGGAAATTCGGATCATTTTGAAGCATCTGTTTCCACTCACAACATTGGTGAATTCTTATTTGCATTTGTTCTTTAAAGTGATGAGGGGCCCATCTGTAGCAAATATGGCGGAGCTGTAAGTTGCTGTGTTGAAGACGAAATATCAACGTTTTCGAAATGTTAGTTGATGCCGCTATCTCCTTACATGTCATTCACCGATTTTCCTGCAAGATTGCCCACACAGTGTTAACACTTCGATCATTCACAACATTTTCTGGTCGGCCAGGCTTAGGAGCCAGTTCTGCCAGTTCTGTTTGAGGTCAGGGACAGCGTTGACATCATCATGCCATGTAAAAATCGTTGACTCGCCAAAACATTTGTCTTTGTAAGCTTCTTTCATTAACTGAACTGTTTCTGGAGCTGTTTTGCGCAAACGATAGCAAAGTTTTATCACAAAACGTATTTCATTTTTTAATTCTGAATCATTCACCTCCATTTCTGTAGGGCAAATAAAAACAATTCTTTAAACAAGCAGGAAACTAGGAAAATAAAATTGTCTGCTTCGTTTAGAATATTTATAAACATAAATTTAGCAGTTAGAAAAAATCGCCTACAGTTTTATTTTTTAGTTTCGCGGTGTTGCCACTACGTAAAGAAATAACTCTCAGTTTTTATGGAATGCCCTTTGTATAACTTCTTAAAGGTTATACAAAGACGTTTGTATAACATCTTTGTATAACTTCTTAACCGCAATTTCGAGAGCGTTCTTTTATCTCCAGATACCACAGAAACCTGGATATTCCTGTATATTCCTTTTACTGACTAACGAGTAGTTTTTGAAGTACTATTATTTAGTTTTCTCAACCCGGTATCAACACAAATTATAGGTTCTCGGATGCTAGCAATTGTAATGTAAACATTGTAATGTAGCATTTTTAGCTTTATCACAGAATTTATACATGCAAGAGTAACAAAATAATGTTTATTTTACACTGTTAATTTAGCATGTTCCTATGTTTAACATTCAAATGTTTACTTGAGTGTTAGTAGCAATCGGAAAATGTAATTTAAAATAGGCCGGAATTATAATAATAATGTACACAGGCGTGTTATCGATGACAATACAATATTTTAATATTTTTAGAACTGAACTATAAATTAATAAACTAAGTTTAAAGCATATTTTCGTTATCCAAGAGTGTGTGATAAATTGTTAAATATTTTTTATGGTTACAACTATATACAAGTTACAGCAAGAATGGAATTAAGTATGCACGAATCCAGTCTTACTAAAATATGCTGACTGTGTAACTGCAACAATGACTTCTTCAAAAAATAAAAAGTAAAAAATAAAATATTAATAAATAAAGAGTATAATATTTTTTAATACGTCTTCACCAATTAATGTCTTAATATCAGTTAAATTGTGATTAAATGTTAAGAAAAGAATTTAGAATGCACGAATAAATAGTTTGAATAAAGATTTTTGTCTGTTGCCATTTCTTAGATAACGAAACAGAGCAATAGAAAATGTGAACTAGCAATTCAAATAAGTTCACTAGATCGTGCTTTCTACCAAGCTTAAATCAAAGCGGTAAATTTTCCATAATCGGGACTTAGGCCAAATAGACGTATTGTAACAGAATTTTTTGGAACAGCGCGAATTACATTTATGAAATTAGGCATATTTTTTAAGATAAAAATTGAATTTTTATGAAAGAGTTAAAAAAAAAACTTTTATTATTTAATGGTTCGTTTTTAAGTCTTGGGAACAGTGCTATAATTCAATGTTTTCTAGCCAGAAGAGAAGAGTGATGCGTCCGTAAGCTGTTATATTTAACTTTCGCTATACTTTTGTGAATATTTGTACTTGTGAATACGATTGTAGATGCCCCCGCTTTAGAATCTACAGTCGTCTGTTGCAAAGGTGTCTTCCTATTCTCGGATATTATGTGACTGAGTCTCCGTTGACCTCCATCACCGATTGCTGGTATTGTGTTATTTTTTCGATCGATACAATATGGGTTTTACCATATTTAAATTGCAGCTAGTACAGTCGTAAATAATAACACAAATACCAAACCCGTACTATTTTATTACTAAACAACTGTCACAGACAAATTTGAGAGGTATTATTCGAATGGAAACTTTGTTTACTTTTCAAATATGAATGCTATCTTTGAAATAGAAGTCGTCTACATACTAAAAATTTTTACCAACTTTTATTTTTCATACACTTTTGACACAATTTTTGAGTTCCTTGGATCAAGACAGTCTGGAAAAAAATACAGTTTACATAGTTTTCCTTAAATCTGCGTAGAGTTGGTCCGCTGCATTGTTATCGACATGGAATTTATTTTTAAAATGTTAACAAAATAGTTTTGTTAGATACATGATTTCAATCCAAAGCATAAAATAATGTGCTTACCCATGGACACTGGTCCAATTGAAACACGGCACTGAGAATACATGAATGTTGGATTGTTATCAACAATGAACTTGAGATACTTGCATTTGAGATAAATCGGGCTGTTTACAGTAGGTTTTCAGGCTGTATGTGATTTCAGTTAAAAATTTAAGAAAAATGTTCCTGCGCCTGCAATCCTTCCCTTTTTGAGGTACGGCCCTCACAATATAAGGATACTGCACTGACATTGAGAATGAACTTCTGTGCAACATTTGTGGAAAATTGATTTGACGGCAGTGGATAAAAACTCGATTGCTAGATTTGACCCAGACAACAAATTTTGTTAAATAAAAGGGTGTAAAAAAATTTCAAAGCGCAAAGTCGTTTCGATTTCATTATATTAGTGTCCATTCTCTACATAATATGTAAAATATTTCTTTTTCCTCCGTTTTTTTTAAACACTGATTTTTTTTTTCTTTTTTACTTTTAAAATCTATTTAAAGACTATTCCATTGTCCATATGTTATATAATAAATTTACGTTTTGCTGTTAAAGGAAAAATATCTATTTACTTTAATGCTTAACAAAGATATTAAAAATAATGTTTTAGTGTATTACAATCTTATTTGAAAATTTAACAATTTTATTTGCTCCATTTCATATAAACAAGACGAACGCAATACCTTCATTTTAGGAAAATTGTTTTCTCGCCTAATTTCACCTAACAGTACAACTGTCCAAATTTTTGAACATATATTTAATTAAAGTAGACTGTTGTATGCTCGGAAACAATCTGAGATTAAATTTATAGTCCAGGAATTTCACAAGCTTAAGAACTGGAAACGTTACGCCTGAAATAAAATTTAAATAATGAAATCGGGCAGACTTGATTATTTAGACGATGTAAAGGGATATCATAGTTTTAAATGTAACGCGAAAATTAAAAAGCTTCATTTTATTGTATACTCATTTCGTTCCGTTTCTCTTTAAATGTTTAGAGAGTCGTAATACTTTGTTTGTTCCTTTTTTTAATTTTGTATCTTTGCTTTCGAACTGCAGTTTCCTT